>JALJVW010000196.1:2544858-5023608 GCA_024865655.1 Emberiza elegans
TTCTTGGTCTTATGTAAAACTGTTATTTTGTACCCAATGATCATAATGTGATCTGACTATTTACTTAGTTTATGCTGATAATTTTTTTCCAACCATGTTCTATCTTCATTTTTATTTTGTTTCAAAGCTGCCTAGATTTGAATTAAAAAAAATTAAAAGACCAGTTGAGAGCAGGAAGGTAGTGCCTTAATCACCTTATCACATACAGCAAACAGAGCTGTTCATTCCAGTAGTTTGGTGGCCACCAGTTTGGCATTTCTGTATTTGGAAACCATTTCTCACTAACACGTGAACTCTGGAATGTCTGTAGGTATAGCCAAAACCAGTTGCCTGAAATAGCAGATTGCTCTGAGCAGTCCTGTGGTGATGACCTCCTGATTCTTTACCTGTACCAGAGCACTGCAAAATCAGGCCAGCTGCAGCTTTAAATGAACTGAAGATTGGTGGTTGATAGGCTGGGGCAGCACCTGTTGTTGGAGGTGAGCACAAGGCTTCTTCTCCTTGTTCCCTGGATACCAAAAAGAGCACCAGAAGCAAATCTGTGGAGCTGTAATGCTGGGTCTCTGACCTAGTTCTGTCTTCATCTCTTTTCCTTCCAACAGCTTGGGAATTATGGCTTTGTCTTGACCCAGACACTCATTCTTTTGATGCTATTTTCCTTATACTGCATAGAAGCCCCAAGTTATAGGAGAAAACTTTTTAAAGCTCCTCAAAACTCAAGAACATAAAAATTACAGCTACTTTCAGTGTAATGAGGCTGTAAATCTTTTGGTCTTTTGAAATCTCCTCTCTTGTCTCTCATATTTAAATTCAGCTGAACTACAGTAACACAGCCTTGCAGCTTTGACAGTTTGCTTTTAAAGTTCCCGCACCCCTGAGAATGTTCTTACAGGAGCAGCCCAAACCATGACTGTGTCAGCAGGGCTTCATGGCAGGAAGCACTTTCTTTGGGTGCTGTCGTATCTGCTATGACTTACTGTACCAGAAATCCCTTCTATGCTGGTATTCTCCAGGGGTATTATTCTTTCTTCAGAGGTGAAAGCCCCAAAGGCTTCATTCTTACTAATTGTCCAGGGCCTGTTTTCTGTCTCTTAGTCCACATGACATAACACATGAAGTAATTCTGTTGCCTCAGTAAATGAGGCAACATTGACAGGGCTGCAGCTGTGCTGCTTCTTCATGGACCTTCTCTGCACTTAATGATGGATTAGTTTTTATTTTTGATATGTGCTAACCTGGCTGTATTTGAATAAACAGAAGAAAGAATAAGAACATAACAATAAAGAGATGTTGCTCTGTTTGTAGCATTTGTGGGGATATGGCCTGTATAGTGTCATGGTATATTAGCTATGAGACACTGGCAAAATATGGATGGTTTCTCAGTTATGCAAAGTATAAGAATTTGGGTAGAAAAGGAGGGAAAGAAAATGTGGTTGGTTTTAAGATCATCTGTCTGAAGGCAACAGGGTAACATTTAATTTCCTAAATTATATTGATACATCGTCCTGAAAATAAGTCAAAGAATGGATAGTTTTCACATTGCATTTAAATTATAAAAAGACCTTGTAAATTAATTTATTGGTAGCCAAGTAAAGTTTAATTACACTATGAAAAGAGAAGGCAGCATCTTTCTCAGTACAGCTCCTCTGTGGATAACTTTCAGAAAGAGGTTCAGAACATCATTAAATTATAGACTCTAGAGACTGAATTGGCTCTGTGACCATTTATAATCCAATTAAGAGGAAATAAATAGACAAACACACAAACAAATCCCAAGACCCATCTGAATTGTCAACACAGACAAAAAATGCATTAAAGTTTAACTCCCCTAATTTTTTCTTTAATGAAAAGGGTGCACTAAAGTAAATGCCACAAAATTGCTGTTTTTAGCAAACTGTAGGTATTACCATATTTAGGATTTTGTAACTTTTTTTTCTGAAGCCCCTGATAGTTCCCAATATCTTTCCAATCAATTCCCTGTTATTGTCCTTCTGGGTTTTTTTTTTTTTTTGCAGAACACAAACAAGAAAATGAAAAACATTGAAGCATTTCATCATATGCAGCAGGATTTAAAACTGCTTTAGAGAAATTGCACCTCATTATCTGGAAATACAGCTACCCAGACTGAAAACAGCCCAAGATGATAGAATGCAGCAACTTGTCTATTTAGAAACATAGGAAACTCATTTCCCTAGTGCTCTGTTCTCCATTGGTTCCTCACTGAATACAGAATGAACCTAAAGATTTCTGCCTTATGTTCAAAAGCCTAATGAGGATTTGCCTTTTTTTTTCCTCTTAACTGTAATAGGGACCCACTATATTAGGTAGTTTGCAAAGTCATGTGTGGACAGTCCAAACCCTGGCACCACTGAGGAAACAAAACAAGAGGGCTAGATTGAGTGATAATTTTTGGGCAAATTCACAAAAGAGCTGGGAATGGAGCCAAATCTGTGACATTCGCACTAGTTTCATAGCAGCCAAATCACACTGGCTGCCAAAGCTACTCAAGTAGGCACATCTTTCTCTACAGGCATCATTTTTTATAAGAATTTCTGTCACAATAGTGAAGTTTCTAATCTCAGGACATGAAACAGGATACTCTTATGTCACCTGCAAAACTTACTTTAGCAAGCAATTAGAATATCAGCCCAGGGAGATCTGTCAGACACGTTTGTTCCTTTGATTAAGTTTTCCAACAATATCACATCTTTCCAAATCTCAAAACCAAGAAGCAGAAGAAAGAATAAGAAAAGATGCAGGGGAAGTCATTATTTCCTTAAAGATCATCCAGCATCTGGACAGCACAGGGCTGAAGGTAATATGCACAACTAGGTTGCTAGAAGGGAATATTTAGTATTGTTAAATATTAATTCTTGTTCCTACAATGTCTCATTTGGTCATCTTGAAACTTTCTAATTCCATCTTCTCCATACTGAAACTTCAACCTGCAAAGACTGCTGTGCACCTCTTGGTTTTACACTTGGTGTTTAAACTTGCTGGATGCCTCCATGTCTGCACCTGCATGCCCATGTGGGCTGATGGCTGCTCAGAGGCCTCCTTTTGCACAAAGGTCCTCAGCTAAATGGGCACATACCCAAACCTGTTTTGCAACTGTGCTTCCAGAAGACCTGGGAGATCAGCCTCAGAATCCACAGATTTGGACATCAAAGCTTTACTGACTAGGCATTGAGTGTACTTCCCATGTGCTGTGGACTACACCCCCAAATCTTAAGATGCAGCCTTCACCATTCATGTAGGACCTACCTCTATCTTAGTGAGTTCAGAAAAGCATAAATATTTGTCTTCTGTAAACTCCATTAAGGAGGTAAAATCTTCCCTTAATTATGAATGAAGTGCAGCATCTGTACAACTAGGCAGTTACTTTTAAAGGAGTTTACATTTAAATGTGTCTTTCTTTGAAACGTCAAGCTCATTGCTACTTATCTTTTTTAATTAAGCAGCTACCTGTGTTGGCTAGGTGTGTTGATGAGCTTGTACTTCAAAAGAACTGTGATTATAACCCATATTATGAATAAAAACCACATTTGACTGAGACAAAGCTTGAATCACATGAATATGTAACTGTATTGTAACAGATCTGCAAAGAGGTTTGTAGGAGGATTGTAGACAGAAGATGAAGTAATTAATTAAGGAATTACATCCACAAGGTGAAAAGTCCCTAAAGATAAGTATGCTGAGAGCTATTTTAAGGAAATTTCTGCACCTGAATAATTTTATGCAAATCTTCAGTGGCAGTGTTCATGTGTGCGTGTGTGTGTGGCTGAATTTTCCCTCTTACACAAGTGCTCTCTGTTCTAGAGTCTCAAACCCTTTCTAGCCCCATGCATATCAGTAGACCAGCAGTCAATGTGCCTAAAGGTCACAGGAGAGGACCTTCCAGGTGGGGAAGATCAGGGTGAATGTTCGCACAACAAGATCAGGAAAAAGGAAGCTCATTTCTTTCCTGAGCTCTGCTTAAAGACCCCTGTAAATCACTGAAGCAGAATACATAGAAAATCTAACCCAAGGTCACAGAGAGTACCAGACTGTGGCTTTCTGGAGTTGTGAAATAACCAGTTACCATATTTTAATGTCAATTTGGCACAGGTTGCTCTCATTCTGTGTAATGCTTTCCATTCTTCAGCTGTGAGAAAAAGAGATTAAAAAATGTAGGTGTCCTCTCTTCCTGGATGTTATTTTGAAATATGCTGTTTGTACTCTCGCATGATTAAATTCTTGGCTTAAGGTACCTGAAATATCTTGTAGTCTGCACACACAGAGATGATAATCTCATGTAATACATGTAGAAATGTTCTCATTATTGTTTCTATCTATTTTTAATGTCTTCCATTGTGTTACTAGGAACGATCCAAATTTTTACTAGCAACTTGTGTGCTTATTGTATTTATTTTTAAAATGTGTGGGTTTGTTTATTTATTTTGATTTTTTAGGTGAAAAGAAATTTCTTTTAGTTTCATGATCTGCCTATTATATTCAACATGTCTTTCCACTCTTTTTTCACAGCAGATAATACCTTTTAGCCCCAATTAGAATAATTCACATACTCCTCTATTTTAAATGACATTAATAGTGACTGTGGTTTCTATAAGACAATAAGCATGTTGACAAGATGATTTTTAGATAATTTTTGCCATTTGTAAATCAAGCAGGTAAAAAAATAAATAAAAATGGAAAAAAAAAGATAAACAGGATCAATTTCCTGTTTTCCTTTCAGGAATTTCTGGTGAACTGAAATATTTTATGCTTTTTTTGTGTATTTCAGTGAGGGCTTCTGCTTGTTTGGGAAACAGGTTTCTCCTGATTCTGAGGTGGAAAAAGTAAGATAAGAGGGGCAGTGTGTCTTGCTTAAATGAAAGAACAAACAATAGTAACCAAGCATTGCAATACTAGAAAGCAGGAAAAAGAAATGCAATTCTTAAAATTAGATTTTTTGAAGATGAGGACATTAAAATATTTGTCTGTCTTGAGCACTGCTTGTGTCAGATGTGTATGGAAGAGTGTTGCTGTTGAAAGTTTTTTATGTTTGGATGTTTGCAGCACATCCGGGTCTGAACTAGGAAGTACTGCTGGGTAATGTGTCCCACAACATCAGGGAAACTCCACTGTGGTGTGTCCTCAGTGATCCTGTACCTGTGACCAAACCCAAGCTAAATGGTGTTATTAGCAGAAAATTACTGTTGATTATGATCCTTATTTTCACACATTTTTAATGGAAGTTCCTGCTATCATCCAGGACACTTTTTTCACCTGAAATAATAAAACCCCAGGAGTGGGCTGTGAACGTGTCATCTCCCTGTATTGAAACCTGCCAAGTTCCCTGCAGACCTTCTCTCCAAGTGTACCTAATTCCTTCATTAAGTTCTGGCACTTTTACCACTCATAAGGGTGAAACAATCCATTCTTCAATTTCATCAATGAAGCTTAGATAGCAAAAGGTGAATATTCAAATTGACAGCCACAGTCTGGAATTTTCAGCTGTGTTTTACAAACAAAATGCATAGGTACAGAATTACTCAAGCAGGTCTACTTCAACAAACCAAGCAGCCACCACTGTAAAATGAGAGCATGAATTCCTGCAGACAAGTGGCTTCTGCATGTTTTGTACACCAGAGTGTCCTACCTAACTGTGTCTGCTCTGAACACAAAACTGAGCTGTGCTACCTCCTAACACTAATTGTAAATGGAGCTATTACAGAGCCAGGGAAGTCATTATGATGGCTCTTTGTCTAAGTCGTCTGACAGCCTGTAAAACATGGTGTTTATGACAGTATTAGAAGGCTCTAAGAGCTATATATCATGCCTGTTGCTCTGGAAAGGCACCTGCTGAGTTTTCATGTGCCAGCTTGTAAACAGAAGTATGCAGACAACTTGGCTATAAAATCTCCCTTTTATGTTTAATGAAACCCATTTGAACTTTGGTCTGTGACCCTGAAAAGAATAGTTAAAGAATTCTTTTAAGGATGTACAGAAGAAAAAGAAAAGCTTTGCTCAATGCATAACTGGTCCAAGGACAGAAATTTTCGGGCAAATATTCTTGAAAAGATCATTCTGTATTTATATGCAAACTACCTTTTGATGCTTTGACCCCCCAAAACCCTGCTGAACAGAAACACTTCTCCACATGTGCCTCTAGTGAGAACAGGTGATTCAAAAAGCCAAAGATATGCATTCCCTGGCATGCCACCACTGGTGGTTGTTCCAGCCCCCTGTAGAACATTTTTGCCTTTGGCTCTAAGGTAAATTAGTGCAAGGGCTACAGCCTGGCTGCTCTGTGCCCCCATCCCCTGCCTGTTACTCTCTGGCACAAAGAGAGGTTGGCTTGACCTTTGCTCTCTGTAGTGTGCTGCTCGTCTTCTCTCTGTTCTTCTGGGGTCATGGCAGGATTCAGATGCAAGAGAGCCAACACTTTCCATTCAGCAGAAGTTTTTTAGGAAATGTGGTAAGTGTCCTTGCCCTTGCATTTCATGCAGAGGTGCTTGAGGACACGTATAAATATCTGCAAGGAGTGTTTATGGGATGCATAAAGCTGCGTCCCTGGCTTTCATGCTCACTCATCCTTAACCCCTCTAGAATTAAGAGATATACATAATAAATGATTCATTATGAGATTGTCTCTTGAGATTTTTTAAATCTTCTCAAAGCATAGACTATGTCAATCATATGCAAAGCCTCAAATGGAATTATTTCTCATAATCAACCACTCTTAAGTTTGTATCTCATTTTTACTGTGTCATTTTAAAAAGAGATCTGATTATCTGTGCCTGTTTTTCAAATTGAAAGAAAGAAATAATGTATTTTTTAATCCATATTCAGGACTCAGAGATATCAGCTGAACAGCCTCTGGAGTCTCAGGATTTCCAATAAACTTTCATCAACAGAAAATCAATCACTTCAGGGAAAGATACATGCATCCCAGTGGCTGCATGCAAACACAGGAGTGGTAGTGTGTTAAATTAGATGCCTTATCAACTGGCACAGTAAGAATGGTGCTAATCTACATAGTCCATTGCAACAATAGATGTGACACAGCAAAGTGCACTCTTAAGTTTAATAAATAATATTTTTCAATGTACAACATATTACCAGATCACCTTTGAGAAAAAATAAGTAAAAAGCAAAAAAAAAAAAAATCAAACTTTGAAGTCTAATAACGGAAAAGACATCCAGTAATTATCAAGGCTCATAGAATCCCAACTGAAAGATTTAATTTAATTTCTAATATGTATGTGGGGACCCTATTGTTGAAAAAGTAATGAAAAATAGACAAAAAGGATTTTCTAAAACGACATGAGGGACAAGTATGCAGCCTAGAGCCTCTGCAGAATGAAAACATTTTTCTTCTGAAAAACTCAGATATTCTTTTGGTTTAATATATATTTCTGTTCAACCTAAAACCATTATCATGATTCAAAAGACTGATACTGATTTGGCAGGATTTTGAACCAAATGTGTTGAAGACTTTATTCCTATGTAAAACTTTAGTTATTCTGTGAATGTTTAAAGAGCACTGTTTGCAGCCAGGTCCTACATCTATCAAGACCTTCATTCACAAAAAACACACAATGAAGACACTTGTAATTTTATTTCTTCCTGGTGCCAGAACCCATAAATGGTATTTTTTTTTTTAATAAGCCTTAGGAGTTAATTTTCTCTTTGTGCCCACTCTCCCTGTAGTAAAGCAATGCTGCAACATTCCTGTTTGTGTTGTCAAAAAATAAAGTAGCAAATCAAAATGAGCATGTGAAAGGCTACCAAATCTGAAAAAGAACTCAGTCCAAAGCATGTTCAAAACATGTTTCCTTGGAAATTTATGTACACATGAAAACAAAGTGTCAGAATGACAATGCATATGGGCCATTAAATTTCAGTGAAGTAATGGTGTTCTAGGTAGAACTCTACCTCATTTTTCAGTAGTTCATTTAAGCCTTGGCGCTTTAAATAATTAAATCACCAAATAAGGGAACTGAGGTAGGTGTGATTTTTATCAGTATTTTAAAAAGAATGATTTCTTTTATGTTGCATAAGCATGTCAGTGAGCAATGAGCTAAGCGCAGCTCAGCCTGCTCTCAGTGCAGACTCAGTTCATACATGCAATGAGAGCAGCACTGACTCTGAATCCTTTCAGCAGTTGTGGCCTGGAGCCAAGATCCTGGGCAATGCAGGTGCAACTGGAGTATCTGATAATGATTTGGCCCCATGTATGCAAATTGCCAGAACCTAATATTGGCAAGAGGAGAGGAAAGGTCCCACCTGCATTTTGTGTGCCACAAGTGCGGCTCAGTCTCTCTTGACTCACAGTAGCAAGAGTAGCACCATTATAAACTCTGCCAAGATCTTTGTAAAGCCTTCATGCTCTGCTGCAGGGGAGGGTGCAATGCACACAGACTGCTGCTGTTTGCCTCTGGATTAAGCACCTTCCATTCTATTCCAGCCAAGGCAGAATGCAAAAGGGTGGGAGGTGGGAGAGCGCAGCAAGGCCTTAGATCCCAAAGTCTTTCATCTGGATATGTGTTCTGAAGACATGGAACGACCAACTTCCATTTCTAGACACATAAGATCACTTCCAGGGATCAGAGCCTGGAAATTTTAGGGATTAGTTTCAGGGATTTTAGGATTCCTTTGAAAGGATAGTGTATAACAAAATGCAGGTGTTAGATGATGGGTGGAGCATGAAGCATTAATGAAAGGGAATGATATTAAAAAGACACTGTCTTGATAACTGTTGTTCACTAAAGGTCAGACTGTGTGGGGAAGCCTTTAATTTATGGATCACATAGAGGTGATTCACAAGAGTGAAGTGAGACAGATCCTTACACGTCCTTTTTCTCATATGATAGAGAAGGGCATCCCAGAACCTGGACACTTTCCCACTTTCTCCAGAAGCACTGGCAGGGTATAGAGAAAAAGAAAGACTCATTTCAAAGAAAGTAATGTACTTCCCAGAGCCTCTCATTTCCCAGAGCCTGGTAAGCTCCACATCATTCTCCATAGAGACCATTCCCTCAGACACAGATGTTAACTTGCTGTGTTCTGGTTATGTTATTATTATTATTAATATTAATCTTGAAACTCTGGTCTCATCTCTGGTAGATGATTATGTTTTTGACCTGTGATTCACCTATTCACTTCTAGTTTTCTCTGTGATAAGGATGTTGAACAGTTGCCAAATTTCATAACAGAGGTGTCTGAACAGTAGTGGTAGACTAAATAATCTCTCCAAACCACATTTCTGTAAAGGCTTTTAAAGCACATTAGGATCTTTTGGGATAAAAAGCAATTGTAAACTGCAGTTATGATTGTCATCCAGCACTTAGGTGTTATTGGAACAGAATGAAGAAGAAAGAAAAGCTATATAATGATTACTGACATGAATATGTGATGTGTTGACCTTTGCTAACTAGCACAGTTTCTTTCTCAAGTGTGAAGGTACAGAAATAATATCTGACTTGAGATTTAGAAGATTTCATTTTCATCCTCTAGAGGTATTAGCCTGTATTTCTTATTTGCATCTATCGTTAATAAGGACCCAGAAGCACAACAAGTGAGAAAGTAGTATCCCACAAGATATTCTGGAGTTTCAGAGGTTTTTTTCTCAATTACAATGAAAATCTCAGTTAGACTAGAAATGCTAATCTATTTTATTTTGGAATGCTGAACAATTTTATTTTAATAATGCTGAAGCAGATTATTACATTGAATCAAATGTCTGAATAATATTATTTAAAGAATATGAAACCTTATAAATTAAAGGTAATAAAAAAATGATATATTAAAAAAAATTACTAAATGTTTCCAGGTTTTCAAAACACAAGGTTTTAATGTGACAAAATCAAAGTAAAAGGTGAAACAAGATTCAATTTTTATACTTTTCTCTCAAGGTGCGTATGAAAACTGGCACCATCTTATTTCTATTCAACGTTTCTGAATGTAAAACAGCTTTTGACTGTGTATGAATTCTTAAGACAAAATTATAATAAGTCTTTGCTTGGTTCCCTCACTCCAAGTAGCAGTGGATGACTGCCTGCAAAGCATTTCTGTTGGCAGGTCTTAATTGCAGTAGAGGAGACATCTCTCCAGGAAATTCCTGCAGGCTATGGACCAGGATCAGAAACTCTGCTTGGCTTAGATGCAAGTCTAAAGGGATGTAGCAATTAAGCTGTTTTTATCCTTAGGTCTTCACTTATACAGCGTTACTGCTAAGCAAAGGCAGAGTGTGGAATTACAGTTGGTATGGTGTTGTACACAACTCTGCGCTAAAGAAGAAAAAGGAAATGTTTGTGTGGCTTTGTCTGGTCATGTGTTTGGAAAACACAAGTACCACACAGAGTGCTATTAGTAGAATGAGAGTATGGAATAATGAGTAGGAGCGCAGATACATTTCTTGTCGGTAAATCCAGCCTTAAGCTGGGTACTCCAAACGACCTCCTTGTATAGATATTTTGATGAGCAATGAGAGAGGTAGCTTACTTAGAAATGTGTTTTCTAAGCTGTTTGGCTCCCAAAGCTATTTTGAAAGCTTAATGTCTTTGAAGATAGATTGAAGAGCTTCATTCATATTTGTGGCATTAATAAATTTCTCACAGAGCATGATTGTGGAATGGCACGTGTACAAACCAATAATATCTTCCTAACTTGTCCAGCCCTCTCTTTAGCCCTAATTCCCTCACCTCAGGGTTGACACAGGCCACTGGCAATATTGTCTTGTGGTTTAACATGCCATCCCTCTGCCAGTCTCAAGACAGACGAGCATCAAGCAGCTGCCACCAACAGCTGTGGACATTCACCACCTCTGAAAATAAGCTGCAGGGTATCTTAAGTCTGGTATTCCAAAAGCGGTGAATCATAAATTAAAAGCTGCATTTGCAAACACCACTTTAGTTCTTGAATTTTTCATAACAATTACTAGAATTAAAGCCTTACAGAGGATAAAAATAAGTGAGAAAAATCAGAAGACTTGCTGTACCCACTTGAAAAGGGGAATCTACATGAATGATGCTCACTCTAATTGTTTCAAGTAACATCTTAAAAGCAATGTTGATAATTTTGAAATAATAAAATAATTAGTAAATTATCTGTTAAAGTGAAGCCACACTGCAAGGCCAACAGTTATGTGGTACTACACTAAACAGCAAAATGAACAAATTTGTTGGTTAAAGCAATGAACATTTGGTTGATAAACCTGCTGGGGACTTGGCAAGAAAAGCTGAACATCAGTAGAAGTTAAATTGGGATGGAAATACCTGAAAAAAAGAAAAAAAAAAAGAATGCAGAAAACTAAGAGTTGAAATGCCTCATTTACCCTATTTCATTTTAGTTTCTTACCTGAGATCTTCCATGCCTATCACATTTTACAGCTAACATATTCATTCTACTAAATAACACAGTTTAAATAAAGAGTGCAACATAGCCCGCTTTCTAAATTTATATTGGTTCTTAACTTGTTGTCAGATATCACAAATAGTATTGCTAGAATCATATTACATATCACAAACTATGCCACACAAGTTGTAAAACAACATGACCAGGACTAGGAAACCCTCTTTCCTCTAATCAGGCTTGATAAATAGGAAGTCCTTAAGCTGCTGGAGTCAGTGAGAAAATACCAAAATCCATTCTTGTCACAGAGATGTCTGAAAGATCTCTGACTCTTCTGCTAAGGACTTAATGGATGGAGCCACATTTGCGGTTTACTTTGGGCTGGATTTGGGGTTAATCTACCCATTCTCCATGCCTAGCAAACTTTCAAATCATGAGCAAGTCTGAGAGTATTCAAAGTGAATTTCTTTTGGATGAAACTAAGCCAGGACACATGCTCCAGTCATACTTCAGATGCAATGAGCTCAGTGCATGGGGCCAGACCAGAAGTAACTTGAAGCTCTCTGAAGTGCAGATACCAGTTCCTAAGCACCAGCTCTTCATGTCTAAAAATCTTCTCTTGCTGGCCTTGCTTCTCTGCTTGGTGAAGCAGACATGGTTTGTCTGTCCATCTTCATTGCTGCCTGGACACTGCCCATGGGCCAGGCTGCCTACAATTCCTGTGCTCTGGCTGCAGCATCAAACCCCTTCTGAGATTTGTTTGCCTCTAAGGGTTTTGCAGAGAATAAAATGAGTGTACAACAGCCTTCCCCTGAGCAAGGCAAGCTGGAGTCCAAACAGGGGGGAGACTTGAGACTGAGAATCTTTGATCTGGCTCCTTGTGGTCCTGCACTGAGTTTTTAGGATCCCCGTGACCACTGGAGCTGGAGCAAGAGAATAATAGTGATCACTGGTTGGCTAGTGCATATCCCAAAAGAGGTAAAAAACACATTATGGTGTTCAGCATGTGTGTTTTTTACAGGACATACAACAACATAGACTTTGGGCTGGGAGGACTTTTTGGAATGAAAAATTTGAGTTAAAATGGGCCTTCCAGAATAATCACCTTTTTCTGTCTTCCAGAAAAGTTTTCCATTGACTCATGAAGTTTTATTGTCCCAAAAAAGCTAGAGCACTCTATTTGCTTTTAACAAAAATGTTAATATATTTGTCAAAGCTTACCATTGCTAATAAATATCCATATGGCTTCTTAAAAAATTCCATATGGTATTCCTATATCAGAATCAGCATGTGCAATCCACAGAAAGCATCCATCCAGTCCTTAAAAATGCATCAAGTTCTCCATAAAGAAACAAATAGTATACAGATAATATAATTGGCTGTATGGTCCTGTGGAATGAGATATTGCTGAGTCCTCCTCTCTGGGCTCTGTCTCAAGGCAGAGGAAGGTGGCTTCTCGTGCCTGACACAGGGAAGAAGGAGCTTCACACTCCATACTCTGGGGTTAGGAATGTGCAAAGCCTCCATGGGTATCTGCCCAGTGGAGAGGATGATTGTGACCACTGTGTGATGACTCAGTGCATCTGCTGAACTGCCTTGAATATGCCCTACTCATTTTGTGATTCCTGCTAGCAAAGAGATTTTTCTTGAGGTTTTTGTTATATGCTGTTATTGCATCTTTTTCAGATCGACTACATCTATGAGCCACTGCTGACCAGTGAAGTTGTGTGGGCTTGATGAGAAAAATGCCTTCTAAAAATGGACTGCTTGACTATTTGTGTTCTTACAGCCCATGCAGCAGCAATGCATATTTAAAACACAGTGGTGGTCTCTTCTTGGCACCTGTGAATTCTGAGGAATGTGAATTACTGATCTGTTTTGGTTATTTTGTTTCTTTCAGAAAATTAAGTCTTGATTTCCTTGGGTTTTTTTCCTTTTGTAAGATGGTTGCATTAACAGATTGTACTTCTTTCTTAGAAGCCCATTAATACTGATATTTTTTATGTTTATTCTCATATCTCACTCGACTGTCAAAAAAAGTAGTATTTAGCAGTTCACTTCATTTAGTGCAATGTATGAAACTAGTACTATCTCAGAATAAATGCATTATGCCTCTCATGCATGATATAAAATTTATAAAGGAATCATCCACTAGAAATAAATGAAAGAAAGTAAAGGGAAAAAAAAGAGAAGAAAGAAAAGCCATGGACACCCAGAAGCCAGATTGATGCAAATTTTTGTAAGCTTAATTGGAAAAAAAAAGGGGGAAAAAATCAGTTTTCACAAATAATACTCCTTCTGCTTGCATGTTGATATTGTTTAGAGAAGTGTTTATATGACTATTTGACTGGTTACTTGTGTCTTTCATTCTTTGGAAAGGGAAGTTTGTACACACACTGAAGAAGAAGATAAAAAACAGCAGCCTTATAGGAATATGAGGGCCTCTGCCAGTACTCCCTCAGTCCAAGGAAAATATAAGCAAATATATGAAAAAAATGTCCAGTGTTCGCAGACTTTTTCTCCATTTCCCATAGAATGAGAGAAGAGTGTGTTAGGAAAGATCTAAAAAGGTCATACTGTGAAATTTGCAGGCAAAAACATTTGGTGGACCATTCAAAAGGAAGCTAAAAATAAAGGAATACATTAAAAACAAAACTACTCACTAATTATTTGGAAAAAATGAAATGTTCCTCACAGTTGTAAGTGTTTTCTGTGCTTTTCACTTGTCCCCCACGACAGGATGCAGCAGAGCCCTGACCACTGCAAATCAGTCTTACACCAGTGCTTCCCCCTTTCTTTTTTTGCAGAGGGATGTAGATCAGTAAAGTAAGAAGCACCCATGTGGACAACCCATTTCATTGTGTTTAACTGACTTATTTCCAGGACAGTACAGTGCAATACTTTCTGATATAGGAGATGCAGAAATTCCTTCCACTTTCAGCCATCATAAAATTAAATATTAATTCTTTGCTTTGTGACATCGTAACAGAAAATGACATGATACTAATATTATTCTCTTGCCATCAGTTTATTCTACATTGAGTATGCACAAACAGGTAGAGCAAGTTGTAAATCCTCTTTAACCTAAAAAGACCTTTTTCAAATTTCTTATAAGGAATTTCTACTCATATCTTTTTTTTTCTCAGAACACTGATAGCAAAACCATCACATGATACATATATGTTTGATATTGTTTTGTTTTGGAATTTTCAATAAGTGGGACTCTCAAAAGCAACCTGGGAAGATCTCATTCAAATCTTACTGGCATTACATGTCTGCAAGGAACGACACTTTGGAAAAAATCCACCTCAGAATCACTTAAGCTGCCACATGACAGCAAATATAATTTTAAGGAGCATTGTAGAGAAACAAAACACCAGAGCCACATGACATAAAGCCCTGTAGCTGTACAATGTCTCCCTGTCAGTCCAAGTTGTTAAAAAATACTAAAGGAGAACCTTTGTTTTAGCAGGATTTAGGTCAGAAAGGCATAATTTGTTTGTTTATAGCTGGAATAAAGCTGAAATGTAGCTCAAGATATTAGCCCCACGTTTCTGGGGCTGATGTTGGTGGTTCTGTATGGCAGGAGGAATATGTCAGAGTCCTTGCATTTAGTCCTATGAGAATATGGGCTTGTAGCTGGGTGGGCATGTGCTGTAGGGGTCTGTAAGATCAATGGAGAGCTTTAGCCTTCTGCAGCAAGAACAAAGGTGTCTTGTATGCAAGGCAGTGTAGCAGGTTCACCTATTATTTCGCCTATCAAAATAAAGGAGCTCTTGGGAGCTTTATGGTAGCGTGACATGGGTGAAGAAGTGCCTTTTTCCTGATGTTATTTTGGGTCAAAAAAGAAGAATCACACTGTGACTCCAGTGCTGTGTTACTGTAGATTCTCAGTGCATCTTTAGAATTTGATCTACTTTACCGACTACGAAAAGATCACCTAATGCAGTAGAATCATGCCAACTATCAAACAATAATCTGAGAAGTCAGTGAGCTGGAGTATGATCTACTCTGTTTGTCAAATTTGTGGAGTTAGGGCACTTTCTTGCTTTTCCTCTGCCTAGATCCATTGTAATAAATTTGGATTGTGTGTCAATTATTGCAATTTATGACTACCCATCTCTCCATTGTGAATATGTATGTGATTTTAATTTAAGGCTTCCTTGCTGTACAATATTTATTATCAGCTCTCTATTTTAGCCAGCATTGAGATAACTGCTATTTTACACTCTTCTAATGTCTTCTCTTTTCAAGGTCATCAGTTTTGCGACATCGCTGAAAATGAAGTAGGACGTATGGTTCAGTTTAATCAAATTTCATGCTCTGTTGCCTCCTTCTTATGGCCTCTGTGCTAATTGATCAAGTTTTCAATTAAAGTCCTCCATCTTTGTTTTAATTCTTTGTTAAGGTTTTTATTCCATTACATGGTTTCATGAGATCTAACTTGTTACAAGTGCAAACTGTCTCTGCTTTTCCAACTGTCTAGTTCCAATAATTTAGCCATATAGTTATAACTTAGCTATATGGTTCATCTCATTTCCCCTTTCTTATATTAAAACCCTCAGTGGATTAGCTTCACCTGTTGGATTTAGACTTTGATTCATTTGTCAAGATGAGATTAGTTTACTTCATGAATTGTCATGGCTAAAAATCTCTCTGTATCCTAGCAGTTTCAGCCATCTTGCTTAGCCACAATTAAGCAAATTGCTGCTCCTAAAGAAATATTGAAATGACTCTCACTAATAAATGGGGCCATGTCAGGCATGTGCAGAAAATTCTGCCTTATAGAGAGGTTTTCCTAACAAGCAGTGATTCTGTTTTCATACCTTTATTGTTTTTGTATGGATCAAGAAAACGTTAATATGGTAAATGTATATTGCTTGCTACACGAGGTTGTTTACTCATTCTCTAGTTCATAACACCATGTTTCATCCCCTGAGTAATACTATATCAAGTGTTTTTTGAAATCCACTAACATGTTCATTTTTACAAATCAAATAATCTTTTGATTGAAATGTTTTTTAAAAGGCAGCCAAAGAAAATGTGCTGGCAGAATCCATATAACTCCTTTTTGGTTTTTTTTTAAGGGGGGCTTTGTTCAATTAAAGACAGTTCATTTCCACCTGTGGACTTCTAACTTCAGTTCTGATGCTTTCAACTCTGATGAAAATATAGCCCAGATCATTCTCTGAATAAAACTGTGATAACTGTCAGCAGTCTTAAAAGGTTTATGGTTTACACTCTTTGTGGTATGAAAAAAATCTCACTTTTTGATAATCTTCAAATAAGGCGTGAAAGCCTATAAAACATTTTACATGCTTCTCTTTAAGATGCAAAATCAGGTTTGGTTTCAATGTCAGCTATCTGAATGTTAAAACAGAACTAATGTGTTGATGAGACTGACTGTAGCAGACCAATTCCAGAGTCACGGTGCTCATACATTTTTGTATGCTGTTTTAGTATAAAGCCCTGTTTAGTAACACTTCCTCTCACATTGTGTTGAAGAGATGTGCTGTGATTTAAGCCCAGCCAGCAAATGAGTCCCATACAACCACTCTCTCACTCACAGGGTCAGGAGAGAACTGGAAGATCAAGAGCGAAAAACCCATGAGTTGGGATAAAGACAGCTTCATAGCAAAAGCTGTGCAGGAGCAGAGCAAAGCACAGGATTTATTCCCCACTTCCCCTGAGCAGGCAGGCATGCAGCCATCCCCATTCCCATTCCCACGGACTCCATCCTGTGTAGCAGTGATTGACAAACAAACGCTCCCAACGTCCCCCTTTCTGTCTTCCCCCAGCTTTCCATGCTGATCATGGTGCCATATGGAGCGGAATATCCCTTGGGTCAGCTAGGATCAGCTGTCCTGGCTGTGTGCCTCTTGTGCAGCCCCAGCCCACTCTCTGGTGAGGCAGTACAAGCAGCAGAAGAGGCCTTCACTCTGTGCAAGCAGCAATAAAAACATCTCTGCACTATCAACACTGCTTTCAGCACAAATCCAAAGCACAGCCCCATACCACTTACTGTGGAGAAAATTAACTGTATCCCAGCCAAAACCAATGCAGCATGCTGCAAACTTCTGTACTTTGGAAATCTTCTTGTCCTTTCCTGTTGAATATTCTGGCAGTCACCAGGAGAAAATCTGATATATTGGGAGGACTTGAGTCTTGGGAATCAGGTAGAATGAGCTAAGACCCTCCTTCTCCTGCAGGAGTTGCCAAAACTTCTGCCGATTTCAACATAGTCAATATTTTATCCTTCCACCCAAAGGGAAATCATTCATAGACGTTGGTATCATCTGTGGCATCAACTTCTGTTTGGGATCTATTGGGTTTCTTTGGGCAAGCCCACTGACCACAATATACAACAGAGGTATCTGTATCAGCAAAAATAGTTCTCTTTGTGGAGGGCCTCTTCAGACAACTGAGGCATTTTTTAAGGGGTGGTAAGATTCATCTAGCCTGTAGCTGGCTTTCAACAGTAGTCACGTACTGAATGGTTGAGAAAATCAATGTAACAGGGCAAGTGTACATCGATGCCTCCCTGGCATATTCTCCCTGCTTCCAGAAATCCTTGGATATAAACATTGTTTTTGGATTTACCGTCCTTGGTGGAATAATTTCCATGAATTGACCCTGTTTGAACTGGTAAGAATAAACATTATTTAGAATAATCTTGGGCAAGAAATTTCTCAGTTTAATTGTGCTGCTTATAAAAATGCCTTCTTTTGTTTGTTTCTTTTCAGCTTGTCACCTGATAATGTAATTTTTTCCCCTATTTCTTGAGCTGTGAAAAATCAAATAATTTCCTAATGATCTTCTCAATGTTATTGACATTTCTATTAATTTGTGTCACATCTACCCTTGGCTCTCTCTTTTCTCTGCAAAAGAGTCTTAATCTAGTTATTTCTACTTTGCACATTATTCTTGTCTATGTGACAAGAATATAAGGTATTTTCTGAATGTTTTCTCACCCTTGTACAGCTTTTCTGACCAGAAAGTCAGAACTGCAGGCAATGTTGAGGTATGGACACACCATGGGTTTATAAAAAGAAATAATTACATTTGCAGCCTGATTCTCTATTTGTTTCCTGGTATTTCCAAGCATCCCCTTGTGTTTTTCTTGGCCAACTGATGTTTTTATGGAATCAGCTGCTGTGACTGGGAGCTCTCATTCTGGATGAAGGGCAGATAGTTCAGAGCCTGTCCTTGCACATATCAGGTTAAACTGTGTCTCCTGATGCCTCACTGCATATTTACTGACACTGCATTTTGGCTTTCGTGTTCTTCTCCACTACAGTGCCATACTTCTGTGTGCTTTTACAGCATTCTTTCCTTTCCACTCTTCTGAATAATTGAGCATTAACAAATTTATCTTCTCACTCTTTCCCCCTTTTCTTTTCTGAGTATTTTTGAAAATATTTATTAAAAGCCCTTTAAGAGGAAGCTTGTTGAAATCTTTTTGAAAGTCCTTTCCCTGTGAGGTGAAATGCCTTTGAAAAGGCTTTGTACTCTCCATGCACAATTCCTACAAGTGGAATTACCTCAAATAGGCAAATGCTTTTGTCTGAATGTCTCCGCCCTTCACTTCTCCTCCTCAGAACAACAGGTCAATAATTCCTCTCTTTTGCAAGTTATTTTAGGGTTTTGGGGAGTAAAGATCATACACATGCTGGCCATTAGTATTTTCTAATCTAGCTATTTCAGTAATGACTTACATGGTGAATGCTTGAAGGGAGCCATAGGAAGAGCACAAGCTGTTCTTTAATTGCATCTGGCAGCCATAATAATTAATAATTGTAAAGCAAACGTTGTCTACATTTGAAATATGCAACTACTACAGTGAGAGAAGATTATAATGTCTCTTTGCTTTTGAAAATCCCTCAAAGCCATTATGTTCTTTAATAAGCATATTCTGAAGTGTATTTTCTTATGCAAGTGGGCAATTCAAGAACTGCAGAGATGAATATGCTGCATTATATATTTAAATCAAGATTAAAATAAATTCAAAGACAATTGAAATTATTAAACTTAATAAAGCAAATCCCTGTATCCTTCCCATCGTTATTCAACACTGCTTAGCTTGCAAGAAGAAGAGTAAAATAGTCCATTCCCCATCCTAACAAATAAAGATGGCAGCAATAACCCTATTTTATTGAATGTTTGATTATTTTAAGAAAACCTGCTTGTTTTTTAAAATGTATGTTCTGTTCTCTCTCGACATGGTGAGCCACAACACATAATAAATTTTAAACCAATTTCGTCTGTGAATGCACACAATCGATTTAAATAGCATTTACTTGCATTGGATTGTTTTAAGAGGACAGTAGCTCAGCAAGTAGGAAACTTTGTGAGCCTCCACTCGGTATCTGCTGAATGCTAGGTCAAACCGAGCTGAAACTGGTCTGGTTTTCTCATCCCAGCCTGGATAAAATAGAACATTCAGCTATTTCAGAATCACATTTGGAACAAGTCTGATGTGTGAGTTGTAACCTGGAGGATGCTCCCCAGCACCCCTTATGTACCAGATGCAGTAGGGACAGCGTGGGCTCTTTTCAGCCCTACCTTATTTCTTCACCCAGTCACATGTGAGTTGGAAAGTGCTCTATATGAGAGCCATCCATAAACACAAACAAAGCTCTTGAGTTTTTTTTGGCAACCATTAGCATCAATATCACCTCTTCTGCAGACAGAGCTTGGACACAGTCCTATTTCTTTCTTAGTTTCAGCTTTAGCTCTGCTATCACTCTGCGTTCTGTGTATTCTAGATCATGTAGGCACTGTTCTCTGATCATGATAAATCCAACACGCACAGATGAATTTACCTTTGGCTAGAAAACTATAATTTATTTATTCCTTCCTCTTTTCATTGTGCATGCTTCTCCTACTCCTGAGATTCCTACCTCCCTTGCAAAAGAATAACAGAGATAATGATTAACCTTTCAGTGCCCTTGGGATCTTTAGGGGTTTGATTAACTGTGGCCAGAGTGCAGAGCCTGCAAGATGACACAGAATGCAGAGTCCTAACAGCAAGTACCATTCACACCTTTGAATGACTTTGAGTGACTTTGAGTGTCTTTGGAGGTAGACAGGAAACCCCATTGCATTTAAGGTTAATACTCTCATTTAGCCTAATAAACTCATTTGGCATTAGCTACCCTATGTTATCTATTTATAGTGACTCTTTTAAATAATTTGCCACTAGTAAACCAGCAGAAAAAACCAGGATCCTTCTTAACAGCTGAAGAATACACTTGTAATCTCTATTTCAGTCACTGCTGTGGGGAACAGCCTCATAGCTATGTCTTCTTCAATCCAGCTGGCTTCTGCTAAGCTGATGGTTGCTGTATTAAAAAACAAAATTTACTATTCTTAAATTTAGGTTTTATTGAATTTGATCATTCTATTTTTAAAGCTGCACTTCAGTTAATGGTCCAAACAGATCAATATTTATAACCGGAGTTGTGCAAATGAAATACATTAATAAGTAAAATATATACACTTGTACTTTCACATAAAACTTAATTAATCTGATGTGATTTGTAGACTTTTTAATTGGAATTATCAGCTAAAGAAAATAAAATCTTTTCCTCTCCTTGAAAGCAAGGAGAAATTCTGGTTATTTCCAAAGGATAGATACCAGATTCTGATTTAGTAGTGCTTTATTGTAAGTTAATTAAGCTCCATTTCTTCAAGCAATGCCTTCAATTTAATGAAGTGAAAGACCAGCACCATGCCTTTAGGAATTGGTGTCAGTAAAACTGGTCCTTCTGGTAAGGGTTGTCAAAGAGTCAGTTGAAGGTACAGTAACTTCCTCTCAAAAGTGAGGTATTGTGCTGTATGTGAGAAAATAAGCCTAACCACTCAAAAGACTGAATGTAACTTGGGTCTGGATTTAGTTAGGTCAACCCTGGCTCTGCATCCTTTGCATGGTGCTCTTCCAAGATATATGCAAACTAATCTAGAATAAAATTGCCCTTGATATGTTTGTATAGTCACCCTCTCCATTGAGATATGTCAAGGTCCTCCACAGACATGCTAAAAGTGTCAGTATACTTTGTAGTCTAAAATAAATCCATATTTGCCATATGCATTTATTTTTTTCACGCATTTGTGGGGAGTTCTTACTCTTTCAGTTAGGCAGACAAGAATAAATTGCTGTCACCTTTCTATTCCTTCTTTATTTTGACTCACGGAACAAATTTGTCTAATCTGTGGGCTGTTTTATTTAGGCCAGGAATACTGGATCCCAGATGCATCCCTTGCTGTCCCAGACGGTCAGACTTCTCTCTGTATCTTAGGAAAGAGAATTCAGGAACACACAGTGTCAGGTCATCAACCCTGGCTTTATGCAGTCAAAAAATCTCATATCAAGTGCAAAGGGTGTTACACACACTTGTGAGGACGAGGATCTGGTCCCATAAATAGGAAAAAAATAAAATATCTCTATATAACCAGAAGTAAGTAAGACCACAGCTCATTTGCTTTTGCATCCAGGAA
Organism: Emberiza elegans; assembly: GCA_024865655.1. Classification (NCBI taxonomy): domain Eukaryota; kingdom Metazoa; phylum Chordata; class Aves; order Passeriformes; family Fringillidae; genus Emberiza; species Emberiza elegans. The sequence continues at coordinate 2,566,693 of JALJVW010000196.1, forward strand.
AACAAACATGTCCTGTTTTTTTCTCCACCTGAGTTGTTAAGTCAAGAACATGTCACTAGTAGCTGCCATGTTGTACCTGTCCTTATATACTAGGTGGTCGAATAAAGGTGGATATTCTAAATCATGAGTACAGGTCACTTCATGGAGAGATTTAATTTCTTCCTAACTGTTTTAGATGCTGGTTTGTCCATGTTAAACTGCTTACACACACACACACACACACACACACACACACACACACACACACGCACACAAATTAAAATTCATTTTCAGCAATAGTTGTCAGCAAGAGAATCCCTCCCTTTTCACCTGCCCTCAAAATCTGTTATTAAAAACAGCTGAACTGCTAATGAAGATGAAACAAATCTCTAAGACCACTTTTGAGAATGCATTTGTCAAGTAGAATTTTAGACAAGCCGTTTCATGAAGGAGTATGCAGGGACTTGCTGCTGTAACAAAAAATCAAGAGTACCCATGTTTGTCTCCTGTCTGTAGACTACCAGTTCCCTGATGCAAAAAGGAATATGGACAGCACTCCTTCCCTCCTTGTTTTCCTTTAGCAATAAAGCACTGGCATCTTATTAACTAATTAAGTTTTAGATTTCCCATGAAGGAAAAAAATCCATTCTGAAATTCACTCTCAACTCAAATTAATTTCTGAAAAAACCCTGTCTGTGATGCTGGACACTGTAAGGCTTTTTGCAGTTTTGAATGGTGCAGCTGGCATTGTCAATTCAGTTTAGACAAATTTAAAATACCTGAGCATCTCTGGGGGAAGTTGTTTTGTGGTTCAGTAGGCTTGGCAGGGGTGGGAGTCCTGTCCAGGTTGCCAAATTCCTTTTGCTTACTCATGGGGAAAGAAATGCCCATGTGTGAAGTGTAGCACTTGATTTAAACTAAAAGAGGGTAGGTGTAGATTAGATATTCAGAAGAAATTATTTACTGTGAGGGTGATGAGGCACTGGCAAAGGTTATCCAGAGACGCCTGGGATACCCTATCCCTGGGAATGTTCAAGGCCAGGTTGGCTGGCATTTTGAGCAACCTGTTCTAGTGAAACCTGTCCCTGCTCATTGCAGGGGAGGTGGAACTAAGTAATCTTTAAAGCCCCTTTCAGCCCAAATAATGCTATGATTTTTCCCATCAATGGCTACATAAACAATAGTTACAGACCAAACTTGGCAAACAACTCCCCTTGCCAAGATTTTCTTCTAGGACCATCAGCCCTATGCATCCTCTCTGCTTTGTCTCCATTTCTCAGCCAAACACAGAAACCAAAATGTCTGTTTTTGAAATCTTGCAGTTTTCAAGATTTCATTTCCAGCTCTTATATTCACTTCAGGAAAGCTTCACTCTGCTGTCTCTACTTTTAATTCCTTATTTCCATTGTATTTAAATCCAGAGAGAAACAGGTGGCACATGTAGATTTCAGTGTGACTCTTAGGTGGCAAATGGAGAAGGGAGGAATGGCATCTGTGTGGTTGGTCCTTCATGACTGTAACTGCTTGTTCATAGAAATGAGGAACAGGTGCAAGAAATCAAGAGGCATGCAAGGGCCAAAGTCTCCCTGTTCAGTGCAGATTTCTGTGGGAAGTTTGCAGAGACCTGCAATGAGCTGTTCTGTGCCTGGCTGTCTGTCTTCTGGGATTCTTCACCTAGCCAGGGACATGGGAATCTGACTCTGTGGCAAAATTTAGCTTCAGAAATTGAGCTTTTGTAGTTTTGCTTAAGTTTCCACCTTTTCTGTTTGCACAGTACCTGATCTTAATGCAACCCAGTGCTGTATTATCTTTCCCAGCCTACACTCTGACAGCTTTTAAAAGAGGTGTGAATTTTCTCTGTTATCTCTGTGGGATGTGTAATGCCCTACACCTAAAATTCAGCTTACTAGCTCCTGCTCATTTCAGCTAATGGAGAGAGCTAATAAGGTTCTTTTACTGTATGTTCCCAGAATATGTTACATAGCCTGAGTTAGATTCTCTGCATAATTGTTTGATGCAGGTACTGGAAGAGTGGGAGTGAAAGAACAGGTTAGGAATTTCAGCTTATTTAATGAGCTGTTTTTACCTTTGCCTGACAAAGGAGGTAGAAGGAGAGCCTATATCACAACTCTTTCCTGAAGATCAAGCCACCTACCTTATTGTGGTTTGATTAGTCTGAAACGGACTAGCTTGAAATGGAACCGTTTCCATTTCTTGCTTCCAAAAATTGTTTTACCTCTTTTTTCATGTGATTTTGCACCACAATGGTGACAGAAAATAAATTGCACTGAAATCCTGAAGTTTACTCCATTTCAAAGTAAAATAAAGATAAGAGAAGGTGACTAATTAGAGACACTTTCTAAGAATGTTTGTTGAAGATGCCACAGATGTCACTGTTGCACTGAATTGTCTCACGGAATTTAAGTCCAAAGGCTCAGAGACACCACCCATGTTTCCCACACTGTAAGAACCTGAAGGTTTGTGTTGCCATATTAGACACTGATCTTCACCTGGACTCCTTCAGGTGTGCTAATAAGTAATATCACGAAAGAATAAAAAATGAAATAATGGTTACTGCTGCCCAGGAGTGCTGAGCATGTGTGTACTCTTATTGCTACAACCAAAAAAAATCACAGGCAACTTTATTACTCTAATCTAGTTATACTTGGTGTTAATACTGGGAAAAACTCAGGACCCCACAGATTTTTTACCAATGAAGGAAGGCACAGTTTTCCTATTTTCATACCTCTTTTTTCTTCCTAAAGATTCCCAACCCAACAATCAATTGGGTTTTAGCTGACATAGGTTCCAATATCACCACATACATTGCAGTAGAGTTTTCTGAGACATGAAGATGTGTTCTTTCTTTTTATTTTGAACAGTTGTCCCTTTTATACAAGGAATTCTCAGATATTCAGACTAAGAAAAAGGGTTGGAGTATACTATCTACACCTACCAGGAATTTGTTACTTCAGTCAGTTTTAAGAGCTGAAAAATTAAGTCTTCAGAGCTCACCTGATTCAGGTCCAGCTGACTGGTAGCCTAAGTAAATAAAGTAATTTCACTTCAAGAAATCTTAGAAGATTTAATTTCATCACCAATCTAGGGATTTCTGAGGGCATGCAGAACTCTTTCTTTTTACATCACCTCTGATCATAATTGCTTTCCAGGAGAATGAGATTTTGTATTTTACTAGGTTACTTATATTGTGGTTTGGATGATTCAGAATGCAGAGCATGCCTTTGCTTTTGCCTTTTCTTGCTCAGAAATTCCCTTTGTAATCAGCTGCTTGCTCTCATTGACTGAAATGGAAGGAAAACACTCCTTGACACAGAAAGGAGTAATGGGAAAGGTCAGGTGAATGAACAGATCTCTGGAGCAGAAGCTGGGTTTGAGGAACAGGATAAAGCTCACCAGGACAAGGTGAGCGCCCCAAGTGGATCTGGCATTGGCCTGTTGGCTGATGCTGCCCTGTTTCAATTTCCAGACAAGGCAAGGTTATTTGGGCAAAGGAAAGAAATGCCACCAAATCCTGCTGTTGGTAGAGAGGCCTTTTGAGTCAAAGGTCTGAGAGATGGTTCTCTCATCCTAAAGGGAGGGACTCAAACCAGGAGCAATGTGCTTTCTGTTCATTCCTATAGTTCTTTCCCAATCCTAAAAAGCAAGTGAACATTTTCTAGCCAGGCTGAGCATCCTCAGGGTAACGAGCTGACTGACTCAGCCATGCATCAACTTGCAATGTGTATATCCTTGCAATACAACTCAAGAGGCATTTGTTTCCTGTGTCGTAAAAGACCAAGGAAACATATCATTATTATTACTATTAGTTTTATTGTCTTGTATTTTAGGCTTCTATAGGGGGACTGTGAATTTTTTTTTATTGATGAAGGAACTGGCAAAGAAGATTAAGTGATCTAATAATTTGTAATAATGAGTACTGCATTTGTGGGTACTGCAGGGTGTTATATTATGGCTTTTGGGAGCATGTATGCATTTTATAGGGGAATAAATAAATAATCATTTGTGCCTTCAAAATGTAACAGTCTTCAGCAGGGAAGGACAGAGAAATGAAGGTTGATTCAGAAGGGAACTACTGCTCCAATTTGCCATAATTTTAACAAGAAGAGATCTGTTGAGTGCTTACAGGAGAACAATGTGTAGTTAATACTTCAAGTTAAGTATTGGCTTGACTTTTTTTCCTCTTTATTCTTGGATCCAATTATGAGCAATCTGCAGAAATAATGAGAAATTATTGCAAGTCTTCCAAATTTCAGACCTTTTTTAAAGTGATAAGAAGGAGCCTTACCTTTTAATACAATTATATCTTTCTTCACTTTTCAAATCTGTGGGAACTTCCCTGTACAATTCACCTCTGAACTTACACAGTAAAATCTGATTTATTACTACAAATTATGGCCCAGTGGATATTGATTTACACACACCAAATGATAATTTAGGCTAAGAGCAGTCCCATAGGGCATACTTGTACAGTAAAATGTAACTTAGATTTTCAAAGTCTGGACTTATAGCAATAAAATGGGTTAATTTGAAAGGCTTTATGGAATTTGGGAATTATTAATATCCCCTATTTTGATGAAAACTAGGTTGAATTATTCATAATGAAAATATTGTTGTAACTTCTGTTGGATATGAGAGCTTGCTATTTACTTTGGATGTTAAAAAAGATTGTAGGTATTCTACCTCCCTTTCTGAGAAGCAGTAATTCACAAGAATAGTCAGTGATACTGCTCACAGAGGGGAGCTGAATCCTCTTCTGGCCTGTAATAATGATAGGTCACATTGTGCCCCTGGCTGTAAAACAGATCTTCTCACTTCAGGAGGTACACTGCTGACCACTGGTGTGAAATTCAGTTTCCACCTGGCATAGTTAGCTGTGTAAGAAGTGAGTGCAATTATAAAAATCTTCTAAGGGATTGTTTGTGGCTTTTCCTAGGCATGGAAGGCCCAACCTGTCACACAGGGAATTTCTGGACTTCCAGGATGAGTGGCATCTAGATTCTTTGGTCCCAAAATTGCTCCTAAGGCAGAAAATTATAGCTTAATCTATGAAAATTGTATTATCATGTTTCCAGTTCACACTAACGAGACATTTGTCCCTCAGTGAAGTTAATAACACAGTTTGAGTAGCAAATCAGTAATCAGCTGCAGCAAGTTTTCTTCTCAGGAAAGAACCAAATTATATTCAGGTGTGGTAGAAACTTACAATCGTAGAATGGTTTGGGTTGGAAGGGCTCATCCAGTTTCAAACCTCCTGCCACGGGCAGTGGTACCTCCCACTAGACCAGGTTGCTCCAAGCCAAGTCTGTTCTTGAACGCTTCCAGGGATGAGGCGTCCACAGCTTCTCCAGGCAACCTGTGCCAATGCCCCACCACGGTAAAAAATTTCTTCTGGGTTCAGAAGCTGACGGAAAACCAGCACTGCAGAGGAAAAGGATCCTCTCATGTCAAAGTCAAGACTGGGGAGGGTGAGGCGCTCTCAGAGTATGCCTGTCCTACATTTCAGACCTAGAGAAAACTGCTGTAGCAGCTGCATTACTTGGCTGGGGATCCATGCACTGCTGTCTGAGGGGTACCTTTAGCAGTGTGGGTGCAGCTTTTGATACTTTCCTGATGCTGGATTTCAGGTGTATGGAAGGTATGCTAGCAAAAGTTCTCATTAGCACCATGGAAAACCACTCCAGTTTTGAGAAAACTATTAGCAATTGAGCAGATACAAGGAGTGTCTGCCACTGGTGGCTTTGTGTGATTTATATTTAGTTGCTTAACTGGTGCCTCATTGCAGTATTTATTGGTATTTTCAGGAGTACATTGGCATTTTGTGGTTAAAGATTAGTTCACTGCATGGTTGCACTTGCACGTGTCCTTCCCTTTTGAGAATTCCTTGTGGGATGTTAATTTTCCATTTCTAAAATGTTATGTCACATTTTAGGAGAGAAGTATTACACAAGAACTGGTGGATACAGCCTCCAGGTGATGCATTTATCATTTTAAAGCGTAGAGAGCAAGGGCAATATTTGTTGAAAGTGCCAGATAAAAGCCATTGAACAAAAAAACCAGCAGTGGCACTTCCAGGGGGTAGGCACACTAGAAATAAAAAGATTTTGTGGCATCTCACACAAAGAACTGAGGGTCCTGGCCATTAGCTAATGCCAGAGTCCATGGCTCTTTCCAGGTGTGCAAAGCACAAGGGAGTCAATGGAAATGGATGTCACAAAGCAAGAGACAAATGGCCAAACTCAACTCTTCTGTCTACTCTGACTCAGAATAATTTCTTTCACACCAGGAGAAATATTCCCGTCAGTATTATTAGTAGCAATATTTGACTCAAACTTTGGAAAGCAATGTAAGTCTTTGACATAGTAAACATTCAGTTTTCTGTTTGCCTTCTCCATGTTAAGGTTTTAAAGTTTATACTGTAGTAAATAATACAATAGTACATTTTTATTAAATTGAGGAGACACTTTTATGTTCCGTTATTAACTATTTAGACATTGGTAAACGGGCTGTTCTCAGAGCTGCTGATCTTTGGATATCCATTTCTTTCCGAATGCACATTTCAAACCACATACCATTTCCCTTCTTTAAATCTTGCTTTTTCAGCCTTTTTCATCCCCTCATTTTCTGTTTTTTCTTGGTTTTTTTTTTTTTTAATTTAACAGAAGATTTTATTTGTATCTGCAGTTTTTCAGTTTGTTTGTTTTTGTTTGACATGGTAGGCATGCTTATTTTATTAATGTTCAGAAGCAGCATTTTTTATGATTCCTTATGATTCTCTCTCTCTTTCCTCAGAACACATATCTGAATTAGTGGAAAGTAATATATAGGCAATTTTTTGGTGGTGTATGTGATCAGTAGAGAGCTAGCACAGAGCCTTCCAGAAACTCTTGGTAGGACCCTGAGATGATCATCACAGACGAGTGGCTGATTGCAGAGCTGAATAAATCTGTGATTACATTACAATATAAGGGCCAGTTTCTGCAACCCCTTATTCATGCAGGCAATCCTAATGGAGGCAAAGTCAGGACGGAGAAGAAAGCTGAAATCATCAAATTCCTTTCAAGCATAAAAATCATCCTGTGGAGTGAAGGGGTTAATGCCTTGAAGGCTGTCTTTTCCTCCCATTTCCCATCAGCTGTATACAACGTGAAATGAAGAGAATAAATTTAATAGTTGCTAATGGCTTAAGCAAAAGTAACCTCTGTAAAATAGGCCCCAAAAATACTGAAGGTATTGCTGACTCATTCTGCAATTCAGAGAATGTTTCTTCCAGTAATTTATTTAACTTTGAAAGGCAAGTGAAAAGTTCCTTAACCAGGAGTCACTGCTACAGATGGATATCTTAAGGCATACCAATCTGAAGCATTTATTTGAAAAAAAAATATTCTGATGTTATATTTTTGATGCTATAGAAAGTATAACTGCAATTAACATATTCCTATCATTATCTCTAGTCCAGCTTAAAATTATGGAGGTGTGACATGATGAGTTCAAAAGGTGGAGGAATACATATTTAAAATATAGGCAAGAAAATATATTGGATTGGGTAACATGCCTTAAACATTGCTTATTTCATTATTGAGAAAAGCATTTAAAAATCTACACTTACATTTAAACTGTGTTTTTTAATAAAGCCTATCGCTATGGAAAGCATTTAAGGTGATGCTTATCTTGAAAGCTCTGGTCAAGTTGCACTGATATGAACAGAAAAGGTATATCCAAACCCATCAGAATGAAAGCAAATATGGGCTGATGTAAAGCCCACTGATACCTGAAGGGATGTATTTAGAACATTTCCCAAAAAGAGATCATTCATTTGTTCATTCCACAGCTCTCTAATGTATTCCTAAACAAGGGCAAGGCAGTATTCAGGTGAAAAAATATGCAGGGGATGCAGTCAATGCCCTACCTGACCTTAGATTTCTCACAGGGATTGGAAAAAGTTTTTGAAGCCCCTTCTATCAGGAGAAGTATCTGTCATTTCTCCTCAACTTCTTGGTCCTATATTATGGACAGTCTTGTTTCTCTCCAGGTACTCTGCATTTCTGGAGACTGTCTCCAGGCAGCCCCAACTGCTACCACCAACCAGCCCCACACGTGGGTTTAAGGGAGAAATTTCAGGGTCATCTTTAGGGCCCATGACAGGTACTGAATAATCAGGACTATGTTTACACACTACTTTGCATTTGTGTTCAAATAAGTTCTCCTGAAGTTTTAGGCATTCTTGCAAAGCTACAGCAAAAGTGATGGAGGGAGGGTGTAGAAAGAGGAAGTTTTATAAAAATTTCTACTTTTTTTAAAGGATATATTATAATAATAATATAATCTTTGTATCTTTTTATAATAATATAAAAGGATACAAGTATGGAAAGGTTCCATTTCAGCTGTTAATGATGTCTTTTTTACTTATCCAGCACACAGCAGAGTTGCCCTGAGTGCATTGCAGAGTACGGCTCAGTATTTCCACTACTCTTTCATTTGAGAAGCAGGTGAGAAACAATTCCCACCAGACATTGGTCCAAGGGTTCAAGAGGGATGTGTGTATTCAGGGATTTGTGCATTATATGTACCTAATCCTGTATGTGTTCTCAGGTATTGGTCCTGCAAACTCCTACTGAAAACAATATAAAGCTTCCAGTCTGCTTTTTGAAGAGGCTTTAAAGCAGACTTTTGAACATGCACATACTGAAGCAACAAAACAACATGAAATGCAGGGGTTCAGGGCTATGGATAGATAAAGGGTTTTTTGACCAGAGTACAAGGGGTTAACCAGCAGTGGCGCACTTACAGTAGTTTCATGCTGGAATGCTGCAAATCCCGTTGTTTGTCTCAAGGTCTTGCACACAGAGGAGTTATGAGATGAAGTCTGATTCAAAGCTATGTGAGTTAGCTAAGGACTGGCAGCCTCAGGACTGTGTTTGCACACTACTTTGCATTTGTGTTCAAATAAGTTCTCCTGAAGTTTTAGGCATTCCTGCAAAGCTACAGCAAGAGTCATGGTTTATTTTCAATAGGCTTCATGGCTCTGTGGGAGAGCCAGCTAAGAAGCCTGTTCAGTGTGAAGGGAATTCTGTCATGAATAGGAAAGGAAGAATGGGAAAATATCACAGAAATAGTCTGTCCTTTGGGCTGGTGTAATTTTGTGTCACTGGCCAGTAATTGGGGGACGTTCAAGCAAAAATGACTTAGTGCTGTGCTTGATAAAATGTAGTAATCTTGACCAAGGAAATTCACTCAAATATTAACAAAAATGGAAAACTGTGAAATCAAAGCATTTGCAGATGAGTAGGGAGGCTTCATTTTCCTTCCCACAATTTACTGTCCGTCATTGTTGAGGCTCAAATGACCATAAATGGATACATGGATAAATTACTACTACCCCAGCACCTGGCTCTGTTTTCTGTTTTTCCTGTGAAATGGTAGGAGGAAAATTAATACAGAAACAGCAACCAGGTGAAAGCCGCTGTAACAACAGACATTTGTGGCGTGCTGCATCCTAAGCTGATTTTTGCTAAATGTTTTCACTTGTGTATCACTAGTGTATCACTGAGAGGCATTTATGTCTACTGCATGATTTTGTCAACTCCTGCAGCCTGAAGCACCACAAGGCACTCTGAACTCTGCCAGTAAAAGCAGATGTATTCTCCATGTAGGGGCACCACACAAGACCCCTTCCATCTCCCAAAAGACAGCTACCCTGAAAGCCCTCAGGGCTTCTAGAGTTCCCGATGTTTCTTCTTGATTTCATCTTTGGTGGGGGAAAAAAGGATGTACAGTTGAATACTGCACTGGAAAGGGAGAGTTGTAAGGGGAAAATATGCTTCTAAATGTTTGGAAGTATAAAAATTACCTCCTTTTATTGTGAGCTCCATGCAACAAATTCAGTCCAGAAATTAGTTATCCAAATTACCTCTTCCTTTTATCTAATGCAAAAACACTGTCACACTCTTAACTAATGTTTCATTTTTGTTTGTAAATGCAATATCAGATACTTAATTAGGCCAATAATTATTCACACATTAGTATGAACTTTTTGAAGTATAATGGTAACTTGTTAAAAACGTAATTATTACTACTGATAATTAGTAACCTTTTTTTATGTACATCACTGGTCACAGAAAATATGTTTGCAGTACTGAATGGTGAAATTCAGGGGAATTTACATCTCACAAAACCTTTATCTTCCTCAGCTAGAATTTTCCTTGTCTTGGATACTCAGTTATATTCTACATTTTGAATTTCCTGCTATCTCAATAGCTTTCTGTTGTTTTTGAAATGGGAAAATTGCATCCTTTCTGTCATTATTATAAAAATTATTATAAACTCTCCTTTGATGCAACTAGTTATGTGTGAAATCTTTGCTTTTCTTTTCCTTGGAAGTTCAAATAGTAGGCATTTGATTCCACAGCTGAAATTCTTTATGAAGAGTTATGTATTTAAAGATCCAAGTTTGATGCATATTTTCCCTTTTGCTCCAGAAATTTGAATGACAAAACACTAAAGAAAACTCAAAGACTGAATATTAATTCCCACTAAACACTTTAGAAGTACTTCCCTAGCCTGACCTATTCATTTTATTACCGTACAAGACTGTGTTACACATAAATTGTTATGTGTGTGTGTCCATATATATAGGAAGGTACCCATCTACAGATGCTCCCTATATATACAATTTATATGACCATTAAGTGCAGAACCATATGTTTTAGAATACTATGGCTTCACTATTATTCAGCCAGAAGTTAAACATTTCAGAAGCTGAGGTGCATCATGCAATCATAGCTGGGGTCTTTCACCTATGGCAGTCTTTAAAAGGGTGGTCATGCATTACTTCTCAAATAATACATCCACGTGCAGCTTTATATTTTTAAAGATGCAGTATATTGAACCTACAAAATTCTCCAGACTCTCCCCCAGGAGTTTATCTTACATGATTTGAATTCAGTAAAACATTCTTACTGATAACATGCAGAACTCCACTCCTTAAGCCTGTTCATCCTCTGTGCAAAGGAAACTTTAATGTGGTACTTCAAACCCTGAATTGTCAAACTTTCCCTTCATTATTCCACAGATATAGTAGTATTTACCTGAGTTTTATTTTGAACCATTTATTCTTTTTTTAAATAAAAATTATTTATTCAAAACATTTACTGGGACTGCTGATCAGTTCCTTTCTGATGTTACAGAAGACTCCTATGTTTACTCATCTTTACTCATAGAAAGGGGTCATAGTAAAAAAATTACTATCCAACTTATAGAGGAAGCTAAGTTGTTTTTTTTTTACATACATTTTCTAAGAACAATTTTGACTTTAATTTTTATAAAAGTACAGCTACAAGATTATTTATCTTGTAAACATGTAAATAAATATGTGTTTATTGGATTGATTTACCTTAGTCCTTAGTAGAAGTTGTAATTGAACCCTTTTATATTCACAGTTCTCTTTTTTAGGATTATCTTCACAGATGTAATGTTATTCATATTGTATTTTCCTATGTCTTCCATTTCAGCTAAGGAGAACCTCTTGTGTGCCAAAACCTGAGTATCCAGCTAGAGAAGTACCAATATTTAAAGCCGCCTAGATTTGAGAAATAGTATGGACCCTTAGAAAAACACCAGTTATAAATTTTGGATAAAGCTTCAAATTTGGATTGCTTATTTGAATGAAATGTAAAGGATCTTAGAGGTATCATCTAAATACAGTTGTTCCCTAACCAAATTGCAAAGAAGATGAAAGGAAATAAAACCAAGAGAATGATTGAGAAGAGCAATGAAGAGCTAAATAGTTCCCTGTTGCATCAGAGTGGCAATAACTTTTGTCGCTTTGATTTGCAGCTTTGTAAATTGGGAATATCATGGCCGTTTGTGATGTTTACACAGCACTTAACAGATAATTAAAATTGTCTACATGCTAAGTATTTCAGCCATACCTGGTATTTTAATGGCAATACCCAGACATGCATATCAAAGGAGCATTTACCACAATTTTTTTGTACTTTGTCTGGGCAAAGAAAGGGTGTTTTTTCAGTTTTCCATAAGCCATTCTCTTTGCTCTGCTTTGAATGTATGAACTTGGAAGAGCTGTACCTGGAGCCATAATGGAATATTAAATATTGTATGTAACCATTGGCTTGTATTTCTGTTTGGTTTTTTTTGGTTTTTTTTTTTGGGGCTTTTTTTGTTGTTTTTTTTTTCATAAGGGTGATATGTCAGCAAACAGATAGTAGACCTTTTTTTTAACTCTTTCAGCCTTGCTTGTTCTTTGGCTGGCTCACTCCTCTGGATGGCATTGTGCTTTAAGAGATTACAGCCTGTGCAAACTTGGCTGGCAGCAGAGCACTCTATCACCACGCTGAGCCCAAGTTAATATATGCTGCCTCTTAGTAAACCTTGCTAATTTGAGTTCAGCACTGTGCTAACTTTAATTAAATGGCTTCTAATTCAGAGCTGGTTCATACCTTGGCTCCTATCCCCATTCATGGGAAGAGTCAAATTTGTCTGCCCATGGTGATATGACAAATCCCCACAGTTATTACTGAATTCTTCACTGAGTTGGTTCAACTTGGCACTGTGACTGTAGTGGCCTGGCTTACCAGATCAGTGGGAATGTTTATTTTCCATCAGATGTTTAGGAAGTCAGGGAAATGTACATTAAAATAGCTCATTTTATGTTTAGAAACATAAAATATTGTATCTGTTCAACTTTTTACCTCCAGAACTTACCAAAACAGCAAGACAAACTTTCTGATTAAATAATATAAACATAGGAGAGGAGCAGCCAATAGTGTCATAAAGTTAATAAGAATACATTTTTATTTGGACTGGAAATAAGGTAATTTTCCTCTTTTTTTTTCCCTTTCAATTATTATCATTTTTGTTTTGAAATAATGATGAAAGCAATTGACATCTGCCAAAAGCAAATGAAGTGCCAGTTTACCAGAGATTGCTTGTCAAGTCTAGGCAAGTGCAAAAATATTAAATGTAACATTAATTGATAATTTTAACATACCAGAAATTCTAAATTGCTCCATATGATAAAAAATTCTCTTTTTTGCCATGTTTAGAATATCTTTTTCTAGGGCAACTACTTTACCAATGTTCAATGACCATGCAATGGAAATTAATTTCACATTCTTTCTCCATCATTGCAAATTATTTTAATTACTTCTGCAAATGGTAATTGGCACAATCATCAGAGGTTAGCAAATCATTTGGGAATGTTTATTTTGCCAATTTATCCATTCTTGAAACATCAATATGAAATTATTTTATTTTTTTGTTACAAATATATATGGAAGAGTTGTAGTTTATATGAGTGTTTTCTGGGAGAACCTGTGACCTCATGGTTCACGAGTTAATACATTTGTTCTGGCTATTAAATCTTAACTGAATATTAATGCAACATTTCAAATACTATAATCTGAAGGCTTTTGTAAAAACAATATTTTTGTATTGTACCATGGGACTGTAGTTATAAAATGAGAAAGCACAATATGTTCAAAATATTGAAGTTCTTGACCTCCTGCTGAGCATTTGATATTGAAATATACTTAGTTATAGACTTTGAAATTGATGCCCCTTTTCATTCTGGGTTGAATTTGCACCTTTGCTACAGTAATTTCACTTTGCATCTCTGCACATAATTATTGTGAGACTGATTCAACAGGGGAACAATAAAGACAGACTCCTGCCTGAACATCAGACAGTATTATTTTAATGAAACTTGAAAGTTTGAAGACTAAAGCAATAAACACTGCAAAATGCCCAAACCAGGACTTCAGGCAGTCATTTTTTTGGTTGTTTGTAACCCTTGCAGTATTTGGAGCTGTATTTCTATAAAGTGATGTATAAGTGTAAAAGACAGCAAAGGTTTGGCCTCTGTGATCACTCCTGCAGCAGAGTAAGGAATCCTGTATTGAGCATCCATCACCTGCAGCCTCCAAGCACTTAACTGCTGATAGGGACACCTGAATAAGGAAATACAGCAAGGGTGTAAGAAAGACTTATGTCTTCCTAATCCTAAACTCAGTATCAATTTCTCCTTATGTATTCCTTCTGCTGAGTTCTCTTAATTAACTCCCAAGGCAAATGGACTCAAGAAGGTGACTGGCTCCTTTCATTCTGCCGTGAATCATCACTGTCATAAGCTGTTACAATCTTTTGCTCTCTGAATGTGAGTATATTCTTATTGTTCATGTCACTGCTGAAGTGCCCTCAAAACATTATTATATTGCATTGGGATAATGAGCATCTCAAGGAGACATTCACAAACTGAGTAGATGCTTAGCCCTTTGGAAATTGTTGCAATATGAACACTTTGAGGACATGCCATTTCAACAACACTCTGAAATTTGGGAGGGTGGTGGTGGTGTTCTCCCAGAAGGAGTTTAATTTTGGTGGCTTTCTCATAGAGCAGTTTGCACAGACTGTGCCCACAGGACAGTCAGACCCCCGGCATAGTCCAGCTGAGAGATTTGTTGGCATCAGGCAAGTTTTTTCCATCAAGTTAAGAGCAGTGCATTTGTCATTCATGAAATTTTGGCCCCTCTGAAGCCAATAGGTGACCTGCTGCCATCTTGCAGCATGAAAGGTGTTTAAGTTCTGAATCTGCAGTAAGATAATTGCTTGAATCAGAATGAAACCTGTCAAATTTCACAGAAATTGGTAGTCATATGGGATTAGTCTGAGTTTTTTTTGGGATGGAGGTTTTCCAATGTACTTAGAAAGTTACTCCCATTTCAGCTGAATCTAGCTACTGAATTTCTTCTTTGTATAACAGCAGATCTCTCCCAATGTCCTTATAATGGTTCTTTTAATACAAGAACAAGAAAAGTATACACAGAGGTCCAGGTCCAGCTGCTTGGGCACCGTCAGTCCACTGACATCAAGATCTGCTGAAAATTCAAACCATGCACAGAGAGGTCTTCAAACTTGATGTATAATTAAATTTAAAAATTAATAAAAAGTCTGCCAGTTCAAATCCTCATGCTGCAAACTGACATCAGTAAACTGACATGCCAGCACTGATGTTGCCAGGCTTTCATCAGTCACCAACCTGATTATCTCATGCACTGGCTTAATGATGCCAGAAACATAAAATGAAATTCCAGAGAGTGAAGTTTTTCAGTGTATTGAAACTAGACCCTTTCCAATTCTCATCAGATCACTTTCTTAGGACACATCACCTTCTAAAATTTAACTTTGATTTTATGACTTGGCTCACAAAGGGTGCAGAGTGGCCAACGTGGTGATGATGGATTTTTATACTAAATCACTATCACTTAAGCCTCTATTGTACACTCTCTCTCTCCCATCACTTTGGACCTTCAGGTTTCCCACAAATATTTCTCTGTGATATGTCTTCTTTAGATATGAACAGTTCTGACGATATTTCACAAAACATGTTTCCAATTTCTTTTTCCTTAGCTTCAGAAATGTTGTAATCAACTTTCTATGGAAAAATACTAGGGGCTACATTTGTTTCAGGTATATCCCAGTAACAACAGCTGTGACATTGTGAAGGAGGGACTGGGTAGTTTCACTCACTGCTGGCCTTCATTTGGCCCTCCGACTCATAAGGAGCTTTTGACATAGTTGTTTTCAAATTGCAGTCCTCTTCTTTTCCTTCTTTTCCCAATGCAATTTCTGTACACTTGCCTATTGATTTGTTTCTCTTCAATACTTTTCCTTCTGCATGAATATAGGGGTTTATATTCCTGTCGTATTTTCCCTGACTTTGCATTGCTGTCTTCACTGCCCTTCATTTTGTTGAACCCATTTACATCTCTGTAAGGAGTGAGAGAGAAATAGCACCCTTCAGTGCCCCATTTGCTCATCTCATTGCACAGGTGTAAAAGACAAGATATGAGATTGTCAGGAATTAGGTCTAGCTCAAGCTACTCAGGCATTGAGTTACGCTTGCAGTTTGAGGTTTAGAAAACATGGAAACCGTCAATTTTCATTTTATGCAGTTGTGCAATGATATGGAATAGCATAAAATCTTACCTTGATCCACAGTCACTACTTATTTCTGTGCTGTAGCAAACTCTGAACAAATGTGAAATTAAATGCAAGTTTGTAAGCCCTGAATTGGGCAGTATATGGTCTTTGAGATACCAGGCTTTGCTGCAAACAATCCACGCTACTCTGTAAAGCAATTCAGTCTTCTGGAGGCCCCCAGGCATAGGTTAGTACTGCTGGTATGAAAAAAGTCGCCTCAACTGGCCATTCTCCTCTCATTACAAGTGCATTCATTTGCTCCCCTACCAGTTTCTGATCTGTGCAATTAAAACTTGATAGAAAAGTGGGAGCCCTGTTCACTGTGATGGTTTAGAAAGTGGGATCACCCAGCAACTGCCTGGAGAGCATCTGGGGTTTGTGTGGACATGGAGGGTTGGAACCTGAGAGAGAAGAAAATGGACAGCTGAGGAAGGCAATCACCACAACTCTTGGCTGGTAAACCATTTTGCCTGTGCCACCAGATCCTCACATGTGTGTATAGCTTGAGATCATTCATTATTTTGAATTCATGAGTTATTCTGTCCATTTATCCAAGCTTTTATTCACAAATCCAGTGCATTTCAAAGGCTTGGTTTGATGCTGGGTTACTAATAAAGTTATTACACTAAATCACTTAAAAAATGTTGAGAACTTTGCTCTCAGACTAAGCTTACACAGTGACCAGAATGTTTCATCCTGGTTTGAAGTTTATCTGCATTCTGCCTTTGGAGACACAGTCAGACCTGGCTCCTATGGAGTTCATGACATCACACAATGGTTGTGGTTGGCAGGGGCCCCTGCAACTCCCCTGCTTCCACCTCCCTGCTCAAGCAGAGTCATCCAGAGGCTGCTGCCCAGGACTGTGCTTCCCATCCAAGGAGGGAGACTACACCACTCCTCTGGGTGACCTGTGCCAGTGCTCAGTCACCCTCACAGGAAAAAAGTATTCCCTGATGTTCAGAGAGAACCCCATGTGTCTCCATTTTTCCCCATCTCCTCTTTGTCCAGTCTCTGGGCACCACAGAGAAGATCCTGGCTCTGTCCTTTTTGCACTCTCCCTTCAGGTATTTGTAGACATAGATGAGGTTCTCCTGAACCTTGTTTTTTTGGGGCTAGAGAGTCCCAGCTCTCTCAACCTTTCCTCATAGCAAAGGTGCTCCAGCCCCTTAATCCTCTTTATGGCACTTCACTGGACTGTCTCCAGCAGCTCCTAATTCGCAGTCACCTACATATTTTTAGAGTAAAATTTAGCGCTGTGGTTTTTTTTTAATTTATTTGTTTTAACAATTCTGGCTATTTCAGGAACACTTAAAGTGGAAAAGTAATGAGAAAATAAAAATATCTAATTTACCTTCAATTTCTTTTTTCCTGCTAGATCTGCTTAAGAGGCTGTGGTCTTGTTCTAAGTCATTTAAGAAATGAACAAAGGAACAACTTATATGGGAGATTAATGAGTGTAAGGGACTTTGGTAATATGGTGATAAGTACAATAGAAATGTTATAAATACCTAAAAAATCAGCACAGAGAAGTATGGGCAAAGCTCCAAATGGTTGCCACTGTTGTAAGATGGAAAATAAATCCCTTAATGGGCAAAACCTCTGCCTTTTATTGGTAAGAAGCACTAAAAGTAGCCATTCTTAGGAGCACTTGTGGTTGACTAGCGCTTGTTATGCTACAGGAGAGGAGTAGTAGTCCTGAGGAAGAGGTTTTTCTTTGTCATGTCAGCAGTTTTAAGTAGAGCACAGATACTTTATGCTTTCAGGCTTGGTTACATTAGAAGATATATGTACTGAGCACAGTGCAGAAGACTTTTTTTAAGTAAGAGGTGTGCTAGGAATGAATAGTGTGACTAGTGAAATTTTGCTTCTTTCACTTGTAAAAAAATACAGCCACTTTTCACATTTGCATGTTTCCAATCCAAATGGGTGCAAAGTCACCTTTTTTCCCAGAAGTCAAACAGGCCAGAGTGTATAATAGCAATTAAGTTTTGAGTGTGCATATGAGTAATTAATTAGTGCCATGGGGAAACATATGTTTTGGCTTCTTCCTGGAGCCAATTACCACGTGCCTGTGTTCTAAGGCAGAACGAGAAGCAGCCCCATGCTGAAATAGGAGTGTGTTGCAAAACAACATGACAAAGAAGGAAGGAGGTATGTGCTGACCAAGCCAATGTGTACAGTGACAACAAAGGAAAAAAGTATCTAGGAAACTTCTGCACTGAAAAAAAGCTCAAGCTGCCTTCAAGGGACAGCTTCAGATCATAGGTGCATAACTTTTAATTAATGTACAATGCTTAAACATATTCAGCCCATAGTGGGAACAATATATATATATATATAGTTGGAATAGAGATAAGTTTTTATACTTCAATTTTTGCTTTGTTTGAGTTAATATTCCTGTATTTATAGTGTCACTTTAATTCATTCCATGCTCAGTCCTGAAATGTGCTTTACATGGTTGCCTTTGCAGCCTCAAAACATCTCCTTCCTCCTGAGAAGGAATCTGAAGAAAACTGAGCAGATGTTTTATTCAGCATCAGTATTATGATATGCAATGGGCTTTCGGCCAGGATGCTTTTAAAGAGTCAGTAGGGATGCAGGTCTAGGCTCACCACCTGACCCAGGGGCTGGGGTTTACTCCGTTCTGCACTTCCCAAAGACAGCAGAGATTTGCCAATTCTTCCTCACTTTTACAGGATGCAGAGGTGGTCCCTTTGCCAGTCTTTATTCTGCTGGTATTTCATTATCTTTGGAATATTGTCTCATTGAAAGATGCTCCTTAAAAAAGAAGCAGAGTTGCAGAAGTCAAGTACAGTTATATGTCTTGGTTACATCTGCCATGTAAATTATTTTTCAAGCAAGATTAAGAGAATGTCAGGTCATTGAGAATGTGGACAGAGTTCAGCCGAAGTTTGGTAGCCAAATGCTGGCAGAAACTTTGTGCCATATTCATAGAATACTTGCACAAGCTGGGATTACATCAGTAACAATGGCACAAATTTGTAAGTTAAATACAGGAATGCCTCCGAGCAAATGACAGAGCAAACTCTGTGATTGGCTTCAAACTCAGATATTATCTTACCCAACTCCTGACATGAAGATGTGGCAAGCACAAATATGTTTAAAATAAATAAATCCCTTCAGAATTCTTTATGCTTCCATTTCCACATGCATGAAGACATTTCACCAAAGACATTGCTGCTCTATGATACTTCTTTCATACCTAACTGAACAGGATTTAAAAAAAAGCTTCAGCATGGCTTTATGGCAAGAATATTCATGAATACAAATCTATAGTTTGCTCACATCTAGCATTATCCAGGTACACATTTTTCCTGTGCATTCATTCATGGAAAATGTAACAAAGATGAAAATCCCATATAGAACCATGGCTTTTGTATCTGACCATCTGTGCTTCTTGCTGCCAAGAAAATGTCCTTTGCCTTTGCTCCTATCGTTTTACTGACACTCTTGGCAGGTGGGGCTTTTACGACCATTTTATTATTTTACCTACTTTTAGTCCTTGTCTCCCCTCTTTAGGCTGTCTTAGATGGAAGTATTTAAAGAATATGCTCCCGTATTTCCTGCTGCTTTCTTGCAACAGAGCATTCTGTTCACTCATTTTGTTTCTCACCATGACAGATGCCGTCCCCTCTGGCTTTTCTGCTTCCACCTTGTGGCTTGTTACGATTGCTGCTTTAAAAGTGAGCACTCCTCATTCCTCCCCCACCTCCTGTGCATTAACTCTGGGAATCTGTTTATCCAGCAGGCAGCCTGCTGAAGCTGTGGATCTCCAGGGATCACCCCGCTGCATTAGCAGTCATCTTCGTGTTTGCTCATGGCAACTGTGCTGCTTTCAGCCGGAATGTGGCTCTGCCTGATCTCCCTGCCAAAAAGGGTGGAAACTCAGTCACAGCTGAAAGAGCAAACACAAAGAAGGAAAGGAGGACTGGCCATCAGTGTGGAATTGACCCCTACTTCTGTTTCTGGGCTTGTTGAAGGTCTTTCTGCGTTTTTGTGAGCACAGCCCACCTGGATAACTCAGAGGAAACCCAGCTCTGGAAATGACCTGTTCTTCCCAGCAAAGTCACTCATCATCTTTCTGGTGGAGACCTCTCTTCTCCAAAGGAGGGATCTCTGGACATGTCCCAAGCAGCCTGCCACTGTCTAATTCCCACACTGCCCTTCCAAGGACAGGCAAGGATGCCTGATAGCTTTGAGGGCTGGCTTTGCTGGTGCTCTACCCGGGGTCAGCCCAGGTGTGGTGCTGGGCAGAGATGAGTCTGACCAAGCTGCACTGGGTAGGGTCAGTGCTCACCTGCAAGTCTGGTCCTTAAGGTCAAGCTCTGAGCCACCTCCACCCCTTGGCTTTTCATGTGCTAAGTGCTGCTAATCATGTTCTTCACCTTTCATTTTTACTTCCAAACTCTGTTGGCAGGGCACTGCCTTGTGCATTTTAAGATGAGCCTCAAGAAGGTATTAATAATACTACATGAAGGTGCTGGGCATAATCAGGAAAGGCCTTGGCTTTCTTTCAAAGAACAAAAATTCAGTTTTGATCCAAACCCACACTGGGTACTTACAAAATCATCATGAAAAAGTTGCCCAAGCTCTGATCCATATACATTCCTGTACTGTTTCTTGGTACATCTGTAATCAGAAGGATGTAACAAATGGGTAAACAATTTGTCACATCCTTAATAAACTGCACAAAAGAAAAATCAAGATCATGTTCCAAACCCCATTTAACAAAAACTCATCAAATTATTTAGTGTAATTGCGGTCTCCTGGATTTTGATTTGTTGCCAGACTATATTATTTAATGCACTCAGAAATGAAGAATTGGTATTCCAGTGGCACAATGTATCAGAGCAACATCAAAGACATTTATAGCTTGTGTACTGAGTTGCACATGAGTTTCAGGAAAATATTCTGTTTAAACACACTTAGTTGTGGGGTTTTTTTAATATTGAGCATTATCAGGGATAACAATATTTCATTGGAGGCAGATGACTATCCAGAAACATAATTAATCATGATTATTTATGCCATACCTAATTATCAGGAAATAGCCCCAGGGATACACTTCAGTTATATTTCAGAACCTTCAGAGTATAATTACTTTGCTTTGTATTAAATATTCTTTCCATACTCTTGAAGAAGTTTAGAATGTATTTATTAAAAATAAGGTCACAAGAATAGAAATAAATAATGTGCAAGCAAGTAATGAAAATATGTGCATTTGGGGAAGTTCTGAGTTATTACGAGGAAGTACAATAATTTAATTCTCTTCATAATTAGGTAAAAGAAATAGCTTTCTACTGTATTTTTTAATATGTGAGCACAGTAGCATAACAGCAAGGACTTTAAACCATAGACCTTTTAAAATTCTGTTAATGTGGTGCAAAGTGGATTAAAAGTTGAGAAAAACTACAATGCTACCTAAGGGTTTGAATGCTCAAAGACTTTTAATTTGTAAATTTTGAAACCTATTTTTCAGTGAAGACCTTTCATATACTAAGGAGTTTTATAGCTTCTGGTGTTGCTGCAAAAATATTTAGATGCATTTCTATCTTATTATTTATAACCCATTGTGTGTAATTAAAACATTTAACAGGAGTTGTAAAATTAGGTAGGCAATGTACATGAGTGTGTATGTCTATAATTTACATTCCTGGTTGTTAACAATATTGAATACCTTTAAAATGAAGAAAGGATAAGATTCAATATAAGACCTCAAAACATGCACACACTTGTGGACCTAAGCTATAATTTTATTGAAGGGCATACCACACAACAAAGTCATTCCTGTATAAATGAAAACCTGGGCCTTTTTGTTTTACGAAAATAAGGGGGTTTTCCCTGTGCTTTTTTTTTTTTTAAAGTCAACAACATATTTTCAGCACCGCTATAGCCAGAGGCTGTTTTTGGGAACATGGTTCTTGCGTAACAGATTTGCAGAACTATGCTGGAATGCATGTCATTATATTGTCTGGGTAAGTAGGCTGGGGACAAGGATTAGTTTTGGTGGGGGTTTTTTATGTTGGTTTTTTGTGTTTTTTTTTTGTTTGTTTGTTTGTGGTTTTTTGGGGATTTTTTGTTTTTTTGGTTTCTTTTTGTGGTTTTTTTTTTTGGTGGGTTTTTGGTTGTTTTTTTTTTTCTCTTTTGTGCTTCGGTCATGGTTGGGAAATTATGTATGTCCAGGCAGTACATTTAACAATTTTATTAGCTGGCAGAATATGAGCTCAGAGGAACTCATTCAGTGCAGCAATTTGGTGTGGGCTTGATGTTAACGTTGGAGCTCCTGACCTCAGTTCAGGCTGGTCATGGTGGTGTTGGTGGTTAAACCTGGCTTGTCCCAGCACCAAAAGCCTCAGCACGGCTCAGGCTGCCTCCAGTGAACCGCCCTGGGAGCTGCCATGGAGTGAGTGCTGATCTCTGGGGCCTGGGCAGGAGTGCTTTAGGGTCTCCGCAGTTTCACTCCTCAGGCCTAATCTTACACAGGTCCCACCACTTTGGGGTCAGGTTTCACTGAGGCTCCTGCTGGGGCTTGTCTGTGATTCAGTGAACCACAGGGGAGGTGCCTTGGCAGCCACATCGCTGCTGTACTTAATGGCCATAGCCTGGTTTTAATGCCCATGTGGTTTGTGACACAGTTTTGAAACTTCTTCAGGGTTTGTCTTTGCAAAAATGTAATTTCAGTGAGTTTAGAGGATTATGCTCTTTGTTAAATTATTCAACCTGCTTAAATATTATGGAGAAAAATAAAAGTGGGTATTATTTTAAAATGCTAAGGAGGACTGCCTGATGTTAAAGTTGAAAGTCAGGAATCTCCTTTTAACACTGGGCAGACAAATACAGAGATTTGCTAGAATTTAACGTAGAGACAGCCCTCAGATAAAGTCCATTGTCGTTTAATGACAGCACAATATTTATCTAAACCAG
The DNA here is from genome assembly GCA_024865655.1 of Emberiza elegans. Taxonomy (NCBI): domain Eukaryota; kingdom Metazoa; phylum Chordata; class Aves; order Passeriformes; family Fringillidae; genus Emberiza; species Emberiza elegans. The sequence continues at coordinate 2,589,634 of JALJVW010000196.1, forward strand.
TGATGAAAAACAATGTGTACACTTGAACTGCCACCCTATTCCTTCTGTGAATAATCTTATGGGAAACTGACTGTTATTTGGTGAAGTATTTTCTTAACAAATATCTGATTTTTTCCCATCTCCTATCCCAAATTTTCATTCTCTGTTTGCTTCCTAGCCTCAGATGGACTATTTGTTTTGTTGTTTTTTTACCTATTATTTGAAACAGCATTAGCATAGAAGGCAAAGTGTTTTGGTAATTGAACATTCAGTTAATTAAACCAACTAACACTGAATGCCAGTGTTATGAATTGACCGCTTTCCCTTGGCATTTTCTCCCTGTAAATTTATCCACTTCCCTGAGATTTCTGAGCATTACTGTCTAAGTGTGCACTGCTTCTTGATGCTGATGAGCAGAAGCAACCTTCCTTTAATAAGGCACTAAGGTGGAAACAGTGATCTAGTGACTTTTTAGAGAATATTAAATGTTTCATTTTAATTTATTCCTCCCAATATACCAGCCTCCAAAGGCAAACCCTGAGAAAGGTGCAGCGAAATTTATTTATCTGATGTTGATTCAGTTTACACTGAGGTGAGCTCAGGTACCTCCCTGAGCAAATTCCCTGAAGCTGTGAGTGGTTAAGGTGAGAAGCTATCCATCTCCAAAAGGCTTAGGGGAGCTCAGCTGCCAGCAGCATGTGGGAAATGAGAAGGGAAAAGAAGAAAAGAAAAAAAAAAAAAAAAAAAATTAAGATGATTCTAGAAAAGAGAAAGTGTTTCTTCATATAATTTTAATGTGTTATTTTTTCCAGAAGAAACCATCTTGTGTTTGTCTAAATAACTTCCCTACCATCACATGGCTGGTACGATCCATAGCTTCTGCATAAATTCCTGGGCCAAGCCAGAGACCTCAGCTTTTACCACATCTTCTTTCCCCAGTCTGAAAGATATTTCTTTCCTCAGCACCCTCCACTGATTTGAAATGTGTGTCATAGCCTCCAGAAATCTTCAGTTCACTTCTGGCTAAAGAGGAATGGAGGGCAGGATAGCTGTGAGGGAGAGGAGTTTGCTAAGCTGGTACAAGTGGACACTGGAGATCTGAATTTTCTCAAGTCTTGATCTGGCATGTTGGGAAAAAAGGGAGAGGTCAGGGCTGCTCTTCCCAAGGACACAATAGAAGAAGGGGGATTATTATTTTATGCATGATGCATATGAAACAATCCACAATAGGAGTTTCTTATGAGATAGACATAGAACGCTTTAGATAAATCTTTTCCTCAAAGAGAAATCCTCAATCTTGTTCTAGTGTTGCTGGTAAGAGCCTATGGCACATCCTCTAGTGTAAACAAATACACACTGCCTTCCACTGAAGATTACAGAAGAAAACAGGCTTCCCCCCCCAGAAGCATTGTTTTCCTTTATGTGGAATTGTGAAAGCAGCTTCTGCATTGTTAAAAGAAATTATTCCTTGACCATTTATTTTTCTCACTTTCTATTTATTATTTTACACCTTCTCTATCTCCCAAGGTTTTTTTTACTGCAGGAGGAGAGACTTGCCTTATGGTGTCCATCATGTCTAATTGATCTCTGTGGTTCTAGACCCTGGAGCGTGACTTCAATGAGAAACACACTCCAAGTATAAGCTGAGAAAATAATCTCCTTTCTTTCAAGAAACTGCAAACTCGGTAGGGAAAGAACAACAAAATTCTGGCAATTATTCTGCTGTTTATATACATATTGTTTCCTGGCGTTTTATTTCAAATTTTTCCAGAGTGGAAGTCCATCTTTTAGCAGCCAGTTCTCTCCTCCAGTCTTGCCAAGCCACAGCAGAATAGAAGAACTATTTTTAAATTACCATCTAATCAAATTGTTTGAAAACCTATTAAAACACTACATATAAAATTTGGAGATAATTTAAAATTCTTTCTGGAACCTATTTGCAATTGCTGAGGCTCAGAAACAATCCAAGGGAAAATTGCTTTTATATGGTACCAAGTTGCCTATTTCTTACAGCCATTTTAGCCACTGTAGGTAATCTCATATTTGAATATTCAGTGCACAGTAGAGACTTCAGTACAGATATTCACTGCACGTCCATCCCAAGGGAAGGAAATAGAGAAGCTTATAGAAATGAGCACCTTTGTACCATTGTTCTGTTTTTATGCCTTGTCTTAAATTCAACCATGACCTTGGTTTATTTGCACTAGTGCATGGCAGCGATGACCTTGACCTCCAGAGTCATCCCAGTTACCTCTGGTCATTTGGAAGAGGAAGAACCTAAAGGTCATGGAGCTGTGCCCTTTAAAATGGCTTAGGTCCCTCTGTATGAATCCTCACTTAGCATGTAGATGTCCTGTGATCCTGTAGGATTTCTGTGTCATTTTAAAGACTTTTCTGTAAGGTCTTTTAATGGTGACAGACTTTCATACTTGACCCTATTTCCACTTGCTTGCCAGACACACCCCCAGTTATCTGGACACTGCAGGCACCTCAGCTGTAAAGACAGAAGAGAGGAAGTAATCCCTAGGAATGGCAGCTGAAGGCTTCTTCAGGAAACTTGCAGATAACAGGGCCATGAATATGAAGGTAATTAAGGATGACCTCTACATCCATGCTACTTGTGAGAATATGAAGACACCCATCAGTACCATGACTTTTCTCACCTGATAGCTGGCTCAACTACTTTGCTGAGGTATGTAATTTTTTTTTTCTTTGTAACAGGGGATGCTCATTTTATGACATCAAAAAATGTAAAGGCATTTTTTTCATTTCAATAACAAAACACAAGCATACTGAAAAAACTAGACACTTATATCTGACATTTTTCATAAACCTTTCCCTTTAAAAAATCTTTTAAAATGTTAATTTCCATTAAATATTAATTTGGAAATATTTTTCTGGTTTATGTAGAAGGAATAGTAGTCTTTTATAAAGTTCTCAAGTTGGAATTTTAAAATCCTGGTTTGGGTAAAATGAAATATTGTGTTAAGTGATTTTTTTTTTATTTTTGAACTGTTTGATTCACTACATTTTGTCATCAAACTGTCAAGAACAGCAGCAGCAAGAACATCAAAGACAAGAAGCAGCAGCAGAAGTGTTATCTGCCAAAAGCTGTTTAGACAGGAATGTGTCTTTATTTCTAATGTCTAGGCTAGGTTTCCACTTTCCTTTCTCTTACATTTTATTCACTCATTAATAGTTGCATATTTTCCTAGAGTACTCTAAATACTGTTTTTTCTTTTTATTAGCATTAAATGCAGAACAAGTCCAATCAATAATTCTGTCTGCTGTTAAATAGATGTAGAATCTGGGTGCTGTTAACAGCAGACAAAATGAGCATTACAGATTAACAAGTATTTTGGTCACATTGCTTGTTAAATTCAGCTAAAATACAGCAGCATTTTGTAGGCTTATACAGGACTTTTTTTTTTAAGAAGAATATACATCATACATGGGTTTTGCTTTTTGGCTTCTGTCTTTTTAATTTCATATCTTTGCAGGTGTCACACTCTTTATTTTCACATAGCCACTGCAATCATCCATTTTCTGTATTTATTCAGCATTAGATTTCTGTATTTATTAGCATTTAGATACAGGGGGTACCCAGGCAGTCAGTGCAATAATTTTGAAGAGCCTTACCAAAACCTGTTGAATTAAGAGAACATCCTACATTGGCCTCAGCAAACATGTTGTTTAGAAAGAAGTTAGAGATGTCAATTGAGCATTTTGATAAAGTCTTTCAAGTGTAAATTCAGTAGCTGCATGTCCCCTTCTCTTCATGTCACTTCATTACATCTCACTGCAAAAGGTCCAAGCAATAGCAAATGATACATTTCCTTTTATTAGGGAACAGTGACAAGGAGCTATGGCTTATGTTTGTTTTGTCCTGACTGTTACTCTCAAAGTCACTGAAACACAGCACAGAAATTAAAATTTGAAAAGCAAATACAATAACTGAGTTTCTGCTCTTACATACTGAAAAGTGAAGCATTTCTAGAGGCTGTGCTCCCTGTGGCTGGTGAGAAGCTATGGTTAGACGTGAGTGAACATTAGAAATATATTTTGTTTTTAAGCTGAATCTTTATATCTGAGTAATTATGAAATCTCCAGGGCAGGGAATTCTTCCAATCAAATATATGCATCAGAGAAAAATATTAATCCCTCAAACAAGATACGAGATAGCACATCAGTCTGTTTGTAACTAACACATCAGACTCCTTTATAACTTTGCAATAGTCTTTTCCTGACCCATAAATGTCACTCAAGAGCACAAAGTATTTCCCACTTCCTAAACACAGAAACTTTACCTCCCTATGTCTAAAAGCTTTCATTTTATAATTGTATTACAATCTGCACTAAAGAGCTGAAAATTCCAAATCCCCAGTGAAAAGGGGCACTTACACAAAGTTTATTGTTAAGTTAGGCAAAGCACTATTCTTTTTTATAAAACTGAAGCACTGTGCAGGAATTTGGGCTCTTTTATTTTATCTCGTGTCACACTACTAATGCATATGATGTTAGGTAATTTATTCTGCAATATGAACTTATTTTGAAACCCAGCCTCAAAGCATTTATTTCTGGAAAAAACATTAAACCCTCTAATTTTACTGTGTCAGGAAAATTTTTTTTTTCCAAACTCAAAGCTCTTCTCCAGAACAAGTTTAAGAGACCATCATGTGTTCCCTCAGGTTATTTTCTAGTAGGCATTGTATTTTGACTGCAAAAGTTTTGCACAGAAGTTGCCTCCATCCTGATCTGGATTTTACATGCTGCCAGAGTGTAAGTAAGGAATAGTAATAAAGTAAAATAACTGTAAGCAGAAAAAGTAAGAAAGAAACAAGGCAAGTATGCATTTGCTTTAGTGTAGGCAGCAGCATGCCTCCACACATTCAATTCCCCCGTGGCCAGGTTCCATTTAGCACTTAGACTGCTTTCATACATATATATGTTTTTCCTGAGCTACCAAATATTTCCTCTTCTCCTTAAGGATGACTTTTAGGTGTAAATGAACATGAAGATAGTGCATGTGAAAGGTGTGACTTTGAGGGTTGCTGAGACCTTTAAAACATTTAAAAACTAGCTTAGATAAGTAGAGGTGAAAAAGCTACAACAGTAATGTGACACTGGGCAGCAGAGAAGGCTTTGAGGGCCTCCTCTCAAAAGGAAGAGTCAGCTAAAATTCCCTATTGAACTAGTGGGGAAAGAATGCTAACGAGGAAGAACAAACAAATCCTGCCTGGTTTGCCAATGTCCTGATTTATGTACTGCATCAGGACTCCCTTTTTGTTTCCCCTCATCTTTCCAGATCTATTGATGTAGATGAAGAAGATTTCTATAGAGGAAGTGAGCAGCTGGAATTAACCTTGTGCCCATGAATTAAGCAAAAGTAAAAACAAAAACAAAAAAACCCCAAAACCAAACCAAGCCAAACCAAACCCCCCCAAAACAAACAAACAAAACCACCCCCAAAAAAACCAAACAGGAAAAGATAAAAGAGAGAGACAATGCAAAAAAGAGAAGCAAAACAACATATTAAGTCAATTGGTTGACACAAGTCTTTATTAGCCAGAAACCAGAGTGATCATTTAGCTGTTGGTAATTGAAAAGAAACAAACTAGTTCTGTACAGATCAAAGCACCAAGGAGAGAAAAGCAGCAAGGAAAGCAAATTCTGGTATTATCTAGCCAGTTAAAATGCCTGCCTTATCAGAACATCTACTCAAATCTTGAAACTAGCAGCATTACAAAAGTGGGAATAGGATTATTTTCACATTTAAAATAGACATAGGTATTTCTGATTGCATGTGACTGTTCCTGCAGGCAGCTGGCAGGGAGCAGCCACCACCCAAAAATGTAGTGTGAGACATCAGCATGACCATGTGGTGCATCAGGCACAGCTGCCTCACGTGGTCCCACGATGTGCTCTGTCATTGTGCCAACTCTACTAGTACTTCTGAGCTGTAAATTGATTTAAAAACACTCATAATGACCTGCTTGCATCAGATCAATCAAAATTCATTACCGAGGTAATAAAGGTGTGTTAGAAACTGTCATGGATTTTCTTAATCACTCCCTTGGATTTCCAGGTCTTTGGTATTCAGACACATTTTCAGCAGCTGAGCACTTCCTAGTAACTGTGTAAAGTAAGTGAGTGGAGGTGGGTCCAGAAAAACCACAAAAATATCACACACCGAATATTCAACAGGCTGCTTCTAGGTTACAGAACAGCTGATTGAAAACAGACTTGGTGGTGCTGTGGTACATAAGGGTGAATATTTAAATGGTGTAGAAAGCCATGCTGAAAAGGGCAGGTCTCTCTGAGAGCATGCTGGTGCCAGGGAGTGCTGGTCTGACCTCAGCACATGGTGCCTGCACACGTAGCATTTACTGATATTGACACAGTGATGCACTCCCTTGCATTTTTCCTGCACCTGGGGATATTGCTGCTTTCAGCCCTACCCAAGTCAGTAGAAAAAAACCTCAAAACCAAATGTCCCCACTTTCGTGAGTTTTTTCCACTTCTTCCTTTGACTCTAGTCTGGTCACTTGTTAGTGGCAATTACCAGCAAGCTGCCCAGTTTTACTGAGGTCACAAGGCTCACAGAATTAGGACAGCTATGTTTTTCTTTTTGGCCTAACACTGAGTTCCCTTCACTAGGCACAGCTGTTTCTAGATGTTAGAAACCTGGAGGTGAGAAAAGGAGTCTAGAAATGGTGAGTGATTTTGGGGTGGCACTGAAAAATGTCAAGGAATATGGAAGAAGAAAAGAATAAGAGAGCTACTGGTGTATAGGAACAAGCAGAGAAGTCTGTGTGTGTTTGAGGAGTGTGGAGCTACTTGTTTTTCTGAGAAAAACAGGAAACATATGTGTTATAAGGCCAGGGGTGCATGATGAGAGCTGGGTTTCAATGGCCTAGGATGGGAGGCTGAGAAAAACAGCAGGGCAAAGCAGCAGAGGTAAATTCAATTCCTGGCTCTGACACCAGCTCTTGACATGAACCAAGACACATTGTTTAGTCTTCTCCTTATTTTGCCACTTCTAATGTCCTTACTTTGTGAAGTCTTTGGGCCAAGAAGTATGCATCAAAGATCATGAGGCGTTCAAAGGGCTTGAATGCAACAGCAACAGCAGCACAGGTAAGTCCTGTCTATGCACAGCTCCTGTGGCATCAGGTCAGTGCCTGTCTCTGAGGAGGAGACAGAGGCCCATGCCCTGGCTAACAGATCTGGAGCTTGCAGCCCAGGCAGCAGATGCTAAGATGATCAGAATGGAAATCTTCAGTTCTAAGTACCTAACCTGGCTATGGAATTCTGGAATTAAAATAGGAGAGGATAGGGCATTCAATACTTTTTTCTATCTCTAGACACTAGGGAAAAGTACATGAGACTGAGCATGAGTAAATTTGGTGGAAAGGGAGTTTGCAATTGTGAGCAGATTCTGGGACAAAGCAGTAATGTCTTGGAAAGAGTTTTACATGTTTAGTGAAAAAAAGGCTGACAAGAAAGGAGAATGTGTCTGAGAGGAGGCAGAGATCAGCCTTTCTAAGGCTATGGAAATGTATCTTGTGAGAATTTTGGTAATAAAGGAGATAGGGTAAGAAAGAGAGTGAAGTGTGGTAGAAAGGGAGTAAGCATAGGGAACCACAAAACGGGAACATGAAAGCAGAAAAAGAGTTCTCTAAAAGGAGAGAGAAGTTTTGAAAACACTGGGAAAAAAAAAAGAAAAAAAAAGGAAAGATAGGAAAAGAAAAAAAGAACAAATGGCAATTAATTTCTTAAAGAGAAAATTAATTAGAAGGTATCTGCAAAGATAAAAGATGATGAGAAAAGAAAGAACAGAATAGAATGAAGTAGCAAAGAGAAAGAGGGAGACAAAGTACATGTAAACGAAGATTTTAATTAGCACAAAGGATAAAGATATCTACAGGAAAAAACCTTATGTATGAAATATCAGACACTCATTTATGTAGGTCCCTTCAGGCTCAGATTTTTATGCATTTTTTCCTCTACTGACATTTTAAAGTTGAACACAATTCTCTCTTGGTCGTTCTGACCATTTTATTCCCCTTGTGACTATATCATTACTTCAGTAACATAGAATGATGTAATACACATCTTCCACATTTGTATTTATGGTTTTGCTCATTTTTATCACTGTTTTCTACTGACACTGATTTCCTCATTAAAACAATCTTTTTGTATCTATACTGACAGTGTGTTTCTGTATGACAACTTTACTTTACTTCTCTCTGGGGAATGTATTTTGGTAGAACTGTTGGTACCCAGTCATTGTGTATTTGCACTGCAACTCTCAGCATCACTTACCACATGCACCTCTCAAGGAATGACATATCTTTCTAAGGAAACAGCAGTGGTGGAAATTTTTTCAGACTACATTTGCCATGAGTTTCTTCATGGGCAATATGTTTTATGAATATTATTGCAGTTATTTTTCCACACAGATGACTGCTATGAATTAGCTGTTGTCAAACAGATACAGAGTCATAAGTTCCCATTTCTGTCCCTGACACTAGCACAATCTGTGAATTTGAACTCTTCATTAAAGAAATTGGATGATAAAATACATCTGTCTCAGAAAGAGGTTTAGTTAATGGTGGTAAAATATAATGAAAATCTGAAAGGCCTGATAACATTTTATTTTCTTTTTTGAAAAGCTTGACATGCTGTTTTGTGTTGTAGTTTCCTTTGATTCCTTGCTCTTGTTAGGAAAGCTAGTGTAATGAGGGAGGCAGAAGGCTGGATAATAATCCTGCCTTTAGCATCTGGATGGCAGTGTAGATTTAAACATAGTTTTAAAAGGGTACCACAAGTTTGCTTTGTGGTTGTTATGCTTTTTCAGGCTTTGAAAGAATTTGGTATGCACTATGAAAAATTTCTAAAGTAAACTTTGCATGGAAGGGGTATAATGAAGGGACCATTTGTCCCATCTCATTAAACCAAATTGGAAACTTGGGATCATAATTCTGTGAATTTTATATGTTGTAACTTAAGGAATGACCCCAGAATGGGCAGGTGCACTTGCACAGAGTTTGGTCTAGTTGGCACAGGAGGAAATCAATGGAGATGTGGTAGTCCATACCTCAGCACTAAATGGGTCCTGGAAACTTTGTCCAGCTCATAGCCAAGCTCGTGTCACCTTGTCTTCACTGCTTGGGCCCTGCACATAATTACATGTGGAGGAGAAGCTGTAACTAGCCATGAATAGAAGACAGGATTTCCAAATGGCCAGGGCATTCCCAGTCCTCTTTTTCCCCCCATGCTCAGAGGCACTGAATGATGCTGTCCTGAAGTGCATGTCATGCAGAGCAAGCTCTGCTTCTGCCTGGGCAGGTTTTAATAAAAACAAGGCACCTTGGACTTCAGTTGTGAGAAGTGCTGAGCATGCATGCTTATGCAATTCCATGCTCTTTACATGGGGCAGAAGGTTCTACTCCCTTGGCAGAGCCACCCAAGATCATGGAAATACCTTGGCTGTAAAACCTTCTGCCACCACCAGCAACCTTCTTATGTGATGTTGCTGGAGTTTTTTCTCATACAGGTTGAATATCTAAACCATGCCCTTCAAACCAAGAGGAAGGAGACCCAGGACTGCAGTGGACTTGGACAAAGCTTGCAAGGAATTTTCTGTTCCGAATAGGAGGACCATGGAGTGGAGAGTAGATGGGAAGGAAAATGAAATCTCCAACCAGCCAGCTCATGGTTCAGGTTCTGAAGCGTTGTCAGCCAAAAGAAAAGCCTGGGAATATAATCTTCTGTCAAATATCTCCCACAACAACATGGTTTCAGGCCTCCTTGCCAAACCACAGTAGATGATTGTCACATTTGGAAGGGGATAATTTCTTTTCCTTCTTGTAGTCTCGTTTTGTGTGGGACTGGTGAGAGAGGCAAATATATTAAAGGGGGAAAATGAATGTTCAGTCCTGCAGGAGATGGATTCTGTTCTTTCTGTCTAGGGCTTAATTACTGACAGCAGTAAGTACTGCTAGATTTACAAAGAAATATGGACTTGCTTATCATCACCACAGGTAAGATGACACATGAAAGTTTCTTGAAGACTGAAGAAGTAATTCTGCATGTCACACAGACAACATCCTTATACATATACATACACACATAATACCTTCCATTAGGCTAAAGGAAAAAAAATACTGTTTTCCCATTCCCACTCTTCTAACTGTGCAATTATATTTCTGTATAAAGGGAACAACAAGTAGAGTGAAAAATAAGTGTCGTTAGTTTTACGTGTGCACAAACACATATATTGTGTGTATGTGTATGTCTACAAAGGGTTCTACTAAAATAAAGCCTGCCTGACCAAACTGTTTGTCTTCTCTAGGAGATTTTGTATTAAGTCTTGTGTTCTTATTAGCCTCACAATGATCTCAGATAAGGAAACTGCACCTTTGTGAACAGAACAGAAGAAAATCTATTGTTCCGATGTTTATCTATTTGCATATTTGGAAAGAAGTGTGACCTCATTCTCCATTCATTGCTCTGCTTTTTTCTTCAGCTATCTCTGAATATATTTTCTTTGACCATCTCTCTGATGCAGATTACTTAATCTTAATGAGTAGAAACTCACTAGTTATTATTAAAACTGTTTAGGCAATGTAAGGTTTCATTTTCTTGTGCAGGCTCTCCTCATATTCTTTAATTGCAGTGATTTTATTCCCTTAAGTATATGTGCTTCCATTATTAACTCCTATTAATAAATTGTATTAATAATGTACCACCCAGTCTGAGCTGAAACACTGCAAAACAAACCAAGAGAGGGAGGGAACAGTCCTCATGTTTTGTTTTAAAAGGAACCAGAAGTATTAAATTCAAAAGTAAAGAAAGCCAAAGACAATATTGCACCGGATTCTCCATTTTGCTAACACCTTACTCTTCCTGTCCTACCAAGAAGCATGCTCTGAATAACACCAGAGAGACCCTGCTTTGAGAGGCTGACACACATGGGGCATGAATTGAGCATTAAGGTCAGACCGCCCTTGTGCAGAGCAATGCCAAACCTGGAATCCAGACTGTGGAATCTTCAGTTGAAAAAAATTGCAATTCTGCCCTGAATTTCTCAAAGTTCACCAGTACTAGCTCACAGAGCTGCAAAACATAAACAGCAATTTCATGGTAAGGGTCTGCAGCAAAGTGTCACTGCTGCACTGCTGTAGACAAGCACGGCTGCAGCAAGAGGCATCACCAGGCTGGCATCCCCTCACTGCAGCTGAGGGAAAAATGTCACTGCATGTAGGAACCGCGCTATGGAGTCCTCATGCAGTGGGAGGAAAAGATGGGAGGGAGAGGGGAAAGAAGCCTGGAAGCAGCTACAAACTCACTGCTGTCCAGCCATGACTTAAGCCTCCATCCAGCTGTACATGACTGGACGTGGAGGCAGGCAGAGCTTGCACCATGGGCAAGGAAAGAAGTGCTGGACTTTGTCCTGTGCAGAATGGGGCAGGAAAGGGGCACTGAAGTGTCCAGGTGACAGAGTGGCAGAAGGAAAGCTGTGCATAAACCCTCATGAAGTGTGGACAATGTATTTTGCTCCACTAGGATGCAAATAATTCTGTAAATAATTGTTTCTAAAATTAATGTTTTGGATTTTTTCCTGTATTAGTTTATATATTAGTTTTCCAGTTCTAAACATGTAGGTGGACCATTTCAATGTTATCTTTTTTTGTAGGGCATTTCGTAGTGCCTGTTTTTTCCCTTGCTTCTTATGAGGGCTTGAGCCTGCATTTCAATTTTAAGTAGCATTTTCTCAACATTCCCTTTCAGCATTGCTGCTGGTGATGCTGGGCAGAGAGAAGCAGGGACTGATCCCATACAGAATTACTGTGGGGCAGCTGAGAGGGTGCTTGTTGAGCTCAAAGCTCTGCTGACTCCTCTTGCCAGGGAAGGGCCTCCCTGGCACATGTCAGGGAGCCTGGACATGTCCTGCAGGATGTGTTATCAGCACAGAGCCTCTGCTTCCACCGCTGGCAGAGCACAGTGAGCACAGGGATGAGCAAATGCCAGAGTCTGTGCCTGGTGCAGAGATGATCCTCTTGGCTCTCCTACTAAATATTTCATTTGAACCAAGTTCAGGGCTCAGCCACACTGGCTCCAGAGCCCTGAACATAGCCTGCACGAATGAGATGACAAACTCAGCTCAGCTTAGATTGGCTCAACTCACACTTTCCAGATCAGCTCAGCTCAGCTCATGCCTCCAAGAGAGCACTTGCCACCCCAGCTCTTTGGGAGTGAGGAATATGAAAGGGACAGTTTGCTAGCTTTAGTGGTGTCCCTAATAAGGCATTTCCTTCTTTTGTGTCAGCTGTTGCTTCTCCTTTTAGATCTTTTCTCCCTCCCCTACAGCATTTCTAGTTTGCTTCCTCCTGAGGCTTTAATAAGAAATGAGGTTGAAGGAAGCAGAAGTAAGAACAATTGCACAGAAAGGATATCAGGTATCTGAATTCCTCTTGTGTAGAAAATCACTTCTTAGCAAATATGCTCAAAAACTTTTGGTGGAAATGGCTTTATGTTTGATAGTATCAGCTTGTTATAACTGGGACATCTTGCAGGAAATATTGATTATAATGATATTTCACTTTGAACAAAATGGGAAGTAATGAAGCCACCTTCTCACTTTCTGTAAGGCATCATTTCTCTAATGTTTTGAAATGACAAACTGAACAAACTGGAACCCCTTGGCTCCATTTTAGAAGGTTTTCACTGCAAATTTTCCTTTTAAATGAAAAATTCTGACAAATGTCAAAATAGAAAGTAACATTTTAATTAAAAACATTTGTAGGGAAGATTCTGAAAATAAACATTCTGTTGTGATCTAATATGGAAAGATTCAAAATCCTGGATTGTCTCTGAGACAGATATGCTGGCTCCTGCATAGCTCTGATAATATCCAGAGCTGAAGCAAAGCATTGATCCTGGATTCCTTGACCAGTAAAACTGCTTTTGTCTGTGTGTGTGTTTTCTGCAGATGGTTTCTATCCCTCTTTATTGTAGCAGTTCCTAATATCAGCCAAAAATATCTGCACAAAAGCCTCTGTTATGTCTCTGGGCTTGAATTCTGGCCAATGTTACATATATGGAGAATAGAAACCGAGTATCTTGAATGGCTATCTTTTGCATTGTACTGACAGAACCCGAGCTGGATAAAATGCAGTGTGCAAACTGAAATTGAATGAGCCATAAAGTCTGAAATTATTCATTTGGGAAGTGTGTTCTGAGCGTCACTGCCACCTTAGAGATCAGGGGAAAATAAATAAAAGCATTTTCTCTTTTGTTATTAGTTTGTATCTTTGCTTACTGAACTGTGTGCTGAGAAGCCAGAAAGGTCCAGCAAGGGGCAGAGAACATAAAATTTCCATTATGCTGTTGCTCTGTGGCAGCATTTGGTATAGGTGAAGTGCCTTCTAAAAGCAACCTCTGCACAGGGCATGCGAAATATGAAGCAGCTTGCAAACTACATGGCTTTGTCTTTCATTATTGCAGAAATAAAACTTCCTTTCAGACATTGCCACAACACCAGTGGTTCCAGATGCAGTTTTGTATTACAGACTAGCAACAACAAAGATATGTATTTTCTAAAAGTGTCCTTTTCCATTCAAATAACCCTATTAAATTCTATAGCTATATGTGTTCCTTAGTTTAGAATTAATATATCTGAGAAGAGAATTGCTTGTCCAAATCCTCTCCAGTGCAAGATGTCAATTGGAGTACTTAGGCTTTTCTAAGCTACATGCATTTTTAAAAAACATCTATCTAGTAGTCACCAATTACTTTCCATTGCCTGTTGTTCACAGGGCAGGAGAATATACAGCTTGAGAAAACAAAGCTGAAACTATCTATTCATTATTCTACAGATTTTTGCTGCCTTTCCTTACAATACTGAGAGGTTTCCCATGACATATATCTCAATAACCTCTGCTCAGCCATGCAGGACTGTTCCTGGCAGGTGGGCTGCTCTCAGCAATAGTGCAGCCTGGTCAGCACACAGCTTCCTCAAATGGTTGGGTGCCCCAGCAGCAGAGGATGTGGCTGTCCATCAATGCCCCCCAGACCTCCAAAGGTGTCCTTGCAGTGCTTCTTGCTGCAGACCAGGCAGTGGGATGTGGCTAAAGGGTTGACAGGGCTCAGGCATTGCAGGGGTGGGCTAGTGATGATTACAGATTACAGCAAACCCTCTGGTATTTGGAGCATGTGCAAGCTCCAGTTGGGAGATTCTCATCCCTTTTGCTCAGCTGAGCTCAGGGGATCCCAGATCATGTGAAGGACTGCAGAGTTTAAAGTATTTTCATATCTCTGAATTATGTTTGGGAGAGAATGGTCTCATGCTGAAAGCTTCAAACCATCATGGAGGAGAACAGATTGGGCCTGGCAGCAGGAGGGGATTTGGCCTTAGAAACACATCCACAAGCCCCAGAGAGAGTCTTGCTCTCTGTCCAAATTGCAGTGCTGCCCTAGTGGGAGCCCACTTCCCCCCATCTGGGAGAGGCTGCAGGAAGGGATGGCACAAGACACATCATCAGACATAAGGTTTCCAGCACACTGTAGTGACAGGGAATTTTTCTCTGTCATAGGATCAGGCAGCAGCCCCTGTTCCACCCACCTTTATCATTAATGAAACAATGGATGGCATATCTTGCCTGCTATTGTCTGGGTGGCAAACACACATCAGAAAGGGAATGAAAAAGCTTGACTGCTCTAATTGTCTCCTATTAGCTTAAACATTTCTCCCTCTTTTCTGCACTTTGATCCAGACTAAAGATAAGAAAATGAGTAAAGATGTTATCTGGGGTTGGTTCACTTCCTTGTTTTGTGTCCTGTTTGGTTTTTAAATTTCTATTTTTAAAATTGGAAATGAATATTTATACTATCCAGTATCAATTGTAGTTTTAATGAAAACAAAATCCTTCAATGCTTTTACCGTCGTTTTAATTTCTACCAGTCCCTAGGAAGCTCCCCTCAACAGGCTAAATGCTTAGATTTACATGACATTTCCTTGTTCACAAAAGCAATGATTTCTTATGTGACTTGTGTCACTGGGAAAAGTGACAATTCTTAGGAGGGATGGGATCTTGTAGGTTAGGTTATATTAGTCTTGGGTTATCACATGAATCTTACTATTCTTTGTAAGTTCCTCATGTTTTTTTTTATGATTCCATCATATGCCATTGAAGACTTTGATGTGCATTCAGAAGCAGATTGAACTGTGGCAGGCAGTTTCCCTCTCTAGCTCCTGCCCTGCCCTTTTCTGGAAAACATCTGTCCCTGCAACATGGACTGTGGGGCTTCTCCTCAATCCATGCAGTTAACTGCCAGGCTTTTAAAAGGAGATTTTAATCCGCTTTGATTCATGGCAACATACAGCACTGCACAATGTGATGGTCAAGAGGTGGCTCAAAAGCCACCAGTCACCTCAGCTACAGGGACAGCAGCTTTCAGGAGGTGACAGAGTGGACAATGAGAGAGTAGAGACCCCTTCAGCAGCAGGACTTCAATCTGACAGTAAATGTGTGGCAGGATCCTTAAAACCTCCCGAGGAACAAAAGTTACAGGACAGCAAAAGGTTCATATACTTGCTCCCCCATCAATGTAATGCTTCTTTCCCCCATGTGCCTGCAGAAGTTCTTGATCTGATGACAAGGATGGTGTGGAAAGCTTAAGCCATTGTCCTAGGGTGACAGCCATCTTCAGCTCTTTCTTGAATTTTCCAATAACATTCCAGTATAAAATCCAAAGGAGGAACAGCAGCCTCGTCTATCATATGCAGCTTCTGTGAAATTGCGTGACACTAAAGCATAGGAAGGAAAACAAAATCTTGAAAGCTGATAATCCCTGCACGTTGTTGGTTACAGAAAAGCCAGGTTAATCCCAAAATATTGCTGCTGTTTCTGGTGCTGACACACCATCTGCTCTCCTTCATGCTAGACTTGACCGGGTATGAACTTTAAAGCCCTTCTTGTAGATTACACTTATTTGTGTCTTCAGACATTCTACCTTCTTGTAAACATGATTTTGCTGTTGGTTGTAGAAACCCATTTGCTTTAATGATGTGATAATTAGCAGCAGCAGACACTAGGGGTTGGTTTTGAATTCTTTCTGGAAGCGTTTTGGTGGTGCCTGTCGTTAGCTCTCAGGTGCAGCAGTGTGCTCTCCTGCTGGCTTGGCAGTGTGTTTGCCTTGTTCCCAAGTGGTAGACAGAACAAAGACCATTTTATTTTGGCAGCTATGAATAGGAATGGGTAAAAAGTCTTGCTGCAAAAACTGGTTAAAGTGCTTAGAGCAGGGGCCCCAAGAGCTGATGGGTAAATCCCCTGCAGTGGGCTGTCTTTTAACAGAAGTTGTACAAGGATAGTACAGTGCCATTTCAAACAAGAGCTAATATTAAGCCTAGCCAGACTGCAAGTAACCCAAAAATTACTCTGTTTCTATAGTAGGACACAATTTGAATGCAGCTGCCTGACCAAATGAAATGGAAGTAAAAAAAATTCTTTTGGCTTAAAGGAAGCAAAATTCCTTTCTGAGATCAGTTCTGCACCTTGCTTTAGAAAGCATCCTATTTTTGAAATTTTCTATAGCAATAAAGCAATTTATTAATTTTTAGCAAAACTCCTTCTAGCAACCCACAACCCAATTTTCCTTTCCCATTACAAGTGTTTATGACAAACACATCACCCAGGATTTTTCTGTGCACGCAGACATGAATACAGCTTACCTAGGTAATGGGATTGCCTGTTTTATGCCAGATACACACTTAACACATACATTTGTAATGCAATTATTGATGTAATGGATTAAATATGGAAACTACTAAACCCCAGAAGAAGATAATTTTCAATCACTGGTAGGCTAGAAGGATTCATGTAAGCTAGAAGGCACTAGTGCAACAAATAGAAAATGTAAACTGTGACAGTATTCCTTGATTTATCAAAATTATTGGAATAAGTCTGTATGCCAAAAATAGACCAGTCCAAAGCTGTATTAAACCACAATATTTTAAATAAACATAAATGCAAGTGTGTGCAGAAATTATGTTAAAAAACAGTTTTAAGATTGCAGTCACTTTACCAAAAAAATCAGGAAGTGTCAGAATTACAATGATTATCAGGAGATAAATGTTCACTCCACTGCATCTATGTATCATGGCATAGTTTTTAATGACACAATTGCATATAGATTTTTTCCAAAGGACCATACCTCATTCATCATGCAGGATGGATGCTGCTCACTTAATCAGCAGTTATTCAGTCTCTTGTTTACTCCATATTACACAGATGAGAGGACTCAAGCCTTATTTGCTGCACAGTATTCAAACCCTTCTCTAAAGACAGAATTTTCAGTTGCCTCCTGGGTTTTTCTATTGAGCTCATCCCTTATGTGGTATCTGAGCACTTTGCAATGAATGCATTTATTTATACAAGACCCTTGTGAAAATGAGAGATATTATTAGCCCTATTTTACAGATTCACAGACAAAATTCTACTTTTTCAGTCTGAGGCACCTATGGCCAGATTTTTCCAGTGTTCTCAGCTTTATCTGTTTAAAGCAGAGTTCAGGTCCTATTGAGCTCAGCTGCAGCTGGAATACTCAGCATTTCAGGAAATCAGGCTCCAGAGTATGAAGTCAGATACCCAGAATATAAAACACAGAGAATTTCATTCTGCTCAGAGGAACTTTGCTTTTTGCTGTTCCTGATTTCTTGTCCAATCCATTCCTTCCCCCTGACCCCTTCCCCTTTCCCTGACTGCTGCCCTGTCTCCTCTCAGGGACAATGAGGGTAACCAGGGTCAGGCATGGCCAGGAGATGGCTGGGCCATGCAAAGGCAGAACTCAGAAGGTGGACAGCAAGAACAGGCTCGAAGGAAGGATTTAGAAACTTTGTCTGGGCAGGTAAGCAGTGTTAGAAAATCAGTGCGCAGCTGGAGTTGATACTTGTGAGGGGTATCCAGGAAAACAATAGAAGCTTCTGTGCTACTTAGCAGTAAAAGGATGAACAAGAAAAACGCGGACCCATTGCTGAATGGGCAGGTGATTTACTGAAAGGAGACGGCCATCAGGCTGGATATAAAAAAATGTTTCCCAGTGAGAACAGTCAGGGGGTGGAGCTGGTTGCTGAGGGAGGCTGAGCAGGCTACATCCTTGGAAGTTTTAAGGAGGTTAAATGGATACTGCCCTGATAAGCTTGATCTGACTTCTTGACTAACCCTGCTTTCAGCAGGAGTTTGGACTAAGGAAATTCCTGGTGTCTTTCCCACAGAATTACCCTGTAGTTTCATAACCACTCTATTTCACGAGCATGTTTTTCCCAAAAAGCAAGTCATTTAAGATTTTACTGTGTTTTTTTTTTTTTTTAATTTGAACTAAGGTACTTTTTCAGAAACTGAACTGCAAGAGTCACACTTTAGTCCTGGGCTGGCTCATGTCCAGCAAGGCAGGCATTTGGCATTTACTTAAATTTTCCCTGCAGATATGAACAGAGAGATTCTTTTCCTTTCTTGCAATGGGTTACAATGAGGTGAAATTTGGGAATTTTATTTGTGAGAAGAGGAAAATTACATTCCTGACATAACACTACAGTTCCTTTAAAATAGGAGGATGAGGGAACTTTTCAAATTTAGGTTGAGTGAAGGTGCCAAAACCAAAAAAAACCAAAACC
This sequence comes from Emberiza elegans, assembly GCA_024865655.1. NCBI lineage: Eukaryota > Metazoa > Chordata > Aves > Passeriformes > Fringillidae > Emberiza > Emberiza elegans. Next base: position 2,608,292 of record JALJVW010000196.1, read on the forward strand.
AACCAATCAATCAAAAAAAAAAAATTAAAAAGACACCCCACAAAAACAACCCTCCCCCCCCACCCCCCCCCCCGCCAAAAAAAAAACCCCAAAAAATCACCCCAAACCAAAAATCAACAGGGGAAAAAATTGTTTTCCTCTAATCTCAGATAAAGAGTAATCATATTAACCATAAATAAAGAAAACCACTAACCACCACCACCACCACTAGTGGAAGGATTACTTTGAATATTTGTAGCCTCACAAAGCTATAAGGAATATAGCTACTACCTAGTGTTGAAAAGAGTCTTAAAATATATTGTGATCTCCAAGTCACCTAGGACAAGGGGTTTTGTAAGAATCTTTCTGCACATTACTTTCCCATGATAAAGATACAGCAAGCAGGAAACACACTGCCAGAAAAGAATGACAAATCAAAACCTGCCTCAGCTGTGGTTCTCTTGAGTGCACAGCCTGAAGCATCTCCTTGTTCTCACAGAAATATTTCTGCATATTCTCTTTTTGTGTGCAGTACTGTGGATCAAATGAAAATAAGAAAACTCCTTAAGAATTTTTCCATCTATAAATGGATTTCAGAAATTTCAAAGTGCATTGCCAATGAAGATGTAGTTTAAAGGTCTGAAAGTACAGAAGAGTGCATAAGTGTAAAGTTGTGCCCTATCGATTCCTTCCTCATTTTCTCTCAGCCAATAGAATGGTTTTAAGTTTCTGTGATGGCAGAGGATATGTTATTTCTGTATGAGTGCAATTTACTTTAGTTATGTATACATAAACATATCACACACACACACAAAAACACATGTGACTAAGCAGTTACACTGAACTAAGAGAAGGCACATTTACCTGAGGAACACATTAGAGCAGACAGATTTCCATCACTAACTAAGCCAATTTTAAACCCATGAAGGTTTTTCACCCTTCAGGAGATGCAGTGACATAAATATTGCTTCCTTAGTTGGTGCTGAAATCCATATTAGGCAGTTATCTCTCTTCCAGAGTGGAGGTCTCTGCAGAGCCAGTGCTGCTGGTGCTGGGAAGCGGAAATCCTCCTGTAGTGCCAAGAATCTTTACATCCTCTCTCCACTCCTCTCCTAGCATTACCATTTTTTAACATGAGCAGTGCTCTCAAAGTGGCTGTACAGTGAGATGGTTGGGATCTAGATGGGGTTGCTAAACCTCATCTCCTCAGCAAACAACCAAGGCATTCAAGTTGTGGGCAATATAACCTCTGCCAACACCCTCAGGTTTTAACATTCACAGCTCTGGTCACCGTGAGCAGTGATGATGCCCTTTCTAGCCCACAGGAAATAGGTTGGGAGACCATTTTGTCCCTTTCTGAGATGAGCTCACAATTTCATGCTGGGCCATGCCCTGCTACATGACTGAAGTTCAGCCAGGAGATGAATGAATGAATGCTTAGATGTCACAGCAGGCTTAATCCCTGTAACTTTAATTTCCTTTACCTTTAGAGACTAGCAAAAGGAAGATGTAACTTTTTAATTTTTTTTAAAGAATGAATCCTGTGGCTGTAGGGGATGGCCTTCATTGAAGTAACTTTTTATTTACTTTCAAAAGAAGAAAGCTTTAGGTTTATTGGGATCATTCAGTGAAAAAGCACAGAAAGAACAGGTCATCCTCTTATCTCTCATTTCCTCTGCTTCTTTTCTACCCCCTCATATGGTTTGAAGGAGATTTTTTGACATCTGGCCTTCAATTTGGGGCTGTTTTCGGCACTAATTTTTAGTTTCACTGGGAGCATTTGAACTCTTGAATAGCATTTCTCTTATCTTCACCACACCAAGTAGTTACTGCTACAAAAGGGGTGAGATAGAGAGAGTACTTCCCAGCTGAGGCAACTGCTGCTACTAACTTGCTTTTTGTACTGAGCACTGAGTCATGCATAAGGGTCAAAACAAGATTTATTTTTCTCAGTTAGAAGAAATAAATAAAAATTGAGAACAAACAGACAGTTGTCATTGACAGTCAGTTGGCACCTAGTGAATTATATTCTTTAGTTAGCAAGGATTCATATGTGCACTAAGTAACTTTTTTCCAAAGTACAATTGCTCTTGGAGACATCTGTGATGGAACTAATTCTATAATTATAACCCTCTCTATATCTTAAGTCTCTTCACTTCCCGCTTGATAATTTTGCATCTTCAGAGAAGGCCAAGGAAAATATCTGTTTTTCACAAGAAGGTGCATAGTGAGCGTCTCACTGACATGTGGCTCCTTAAACCTGTGACCTCATAGTCAGTTTACAATTTTGGATGGGGCACATACAGCTTGTCAGATCTTTCTGGTGACTTGGTATGGACATTATTCAGGGTTTTTGGTTGTCAAAGTGCATTCATTAAAAAGATGAAAGCATTTAACAAACAATTATTTGTAACAATGGCTGCTTGCTTTTTGTGAATCCCTCTTGGCCCAAGGCAATCAAACCAGGGAGAGGTCTGGTGTGGAATGTTGCTGTGAAGATGAAGATGTTGGAAATGTGGCTCTGTGCTCCTGGAGAACTGATGTTGGGAAAGAGAAAGGAAAATGGCCAGGCTAGAAAGGTTTCTTCAAATGGGAGGTAGATAGCTCAGGAAAGGTTTCTAGGTGGAGGCTGTGCAGTGAAGGGAAGAAAGATTCACAACAGTTTTCAGCGGTATTTGTTCTTTGTTTTTTAAACAAATGTCTTTTTCATTCAGAAGAACAGATGAATAAGGGGCAGGATGGTAGTATAGAAAGCAGTGGATGCTAGAGAAAAGGTAAATCAGTTATGGCTACTTAGTGCTACAAACATACATACAAGATAATAGGTATTGGAAACATGTCTGTCAAGCAAAGAAGCCACGGAGAAAGGCTGAGCACAAGTGAGAGCTACCTGTTTTCTGAGTTCAATATCCATAACAGGCATTCATGAACAAGCCTAGACTGCTATTTTTAAGGTCTGCAATATAGTTATTGCACATCACATTGATGCCAGGGCAGAGGTGACTGGGATTTGTAAAGGGACAAAAATGCACCAGCTCAAGGTGACAACTCAATTGTCTAGATCCGTTCAAACATGCTACTAAGGCAAAGAGGATATGAGTGACATCTTTGTAATGTGGTAATCCAAGGCCCCTGTACCAGCTCTTGCAGGTACAGAGAGGCCCTTGGGCCTTTGCTTTGTGAGAAGTGTGTACTTCAAGGGCGGGGGCTGCTATAGAAGATGGAAGCCACCCTGTACAGTCAGAAATCCCACAGTCAGATCTCCACAAAAGGCTGTTCTTGGGCAGAGAAGAAAAAAGGTCCTAACCATGCCACAGGGAGGGCAGAAAGCTTGCTTGGCCTTGGGCTCTATCTCCACGCTGCCTCATGCATCAATACAGCTTTTGTGGGATGCATCCCACAGCTTCCACAAAGCCCTTGTCCAGTCTGGCAGTGGCAGCTGACAAAGGGATGTTGGGGAGTTACTGCTTCTGCAGACCCTTGATCTGAAGGGAAGTGAGTGAGATGCTGCCCAGAGGGCCTAAAAGGGAGTAAAGGTTTATGGAGATGACATTTCACTTTATGGGAAGCAAAAGGAAGGACATGATGTAATCACTTCTGGATATTCTCTTAAAGGCTCCTGGACTCTAGTGGAATGTACAAAAACATAGACTGTCAGAAGTGAGGTAGTGGCATTTAAAGTGTATCACTGCTGAATCTGGCTAGGGAGCAGACCAGCACAGGCACTTTTTTTCTGAAAACCCTGATGTGAGCTTTAGGATGTTCCTGAAATGGACACTCAGAGAAAATAAAGAGCTCAGAAATTATGCTACTTGGGAGCTTTGATTGGAATAAATTACAATCAAGAACATTATCTTTCGTAAAACAAGCTCTTTTTGGTTCAAACCCCTTCTGCTCCTTGTGAAACATCAGAGAGCAGTAGAATTACTTTGGTGCAAAGTTATTTATTTCCAGACTTCTGGTAGGCTGCAGTGAATTATAGTTACTGAACCAGCTTTTATCTAAGGTTCCTGAAACTGAGCAATTAACTTTCTGACTTTTACACTAAAGCAATTCATGTAAACAGATTGTGGGTATGAAGCAAAATGTTTAGTAAGTCATAAACTGTGAATCAGTTGTTGATTTGTCCTATTTTGTTTCTTTTATTTTCTGAACAAAACATAAATTTTCTGTCTCTAGTGGGACTTTTTTTCCTAATGTATTGAAATGTGTGTATCTTTGGGGTGTAGAAGAATCCCCAGAAAGAGTCTCAACCCCTGGCAGTTTACCATAACAGGTGAGAGGATGCCTTTAAGGAAAAGGCATTTGGGGAATTGTTACAAACAAGATTCCATTGGTTATGATGTAATATAAATTTATAAGCAGGAAAATATTACCTTGCATTTACCACAAACAAGAAAATGTGGCTGTGCAGTTAATATGAGATAGGTCAAGCAATATAAATTAATCTCCTTTCTTATCCTTCCTACTTCAGTGAGTAGCCAAGCCAAGAGGATAAGTAATGCATCTCCTTTGCATGATGATACCTCCAATTCTTTGTCCTTGCTTTGCAGAGCTCAACAGTATTGCCATATAAAGTGTCATCAATATCATAGAAGCTTGTCCCTTTTGAATAGATGGGACACCTTCAGAGTCCCTGAAGATACAGGCCTTGTTTAATTTAGACCTTGGCTCACAGCTGGCAGAGCTACCTTGATGGTAACTTCTAGAGAATAGTAATATGCCTATTGACTTCCTCTAGGACTGGTCCTTGCACCCTCCCACAAAGCTATTGCACTATGAAGATTATGGAGCAGAACATGATAAAAAGGACTTCTCTGACTCTTTTGACTGCTTAATAATTAATTATATGACCTCTGTTTAGAAGAAAAGCCAAGCTAATTAATGCATACTTCAATAGATTGTATTGCCTATATTACAACTATGATGTATAATGTAAATTTAGGAAATATGAAGATGGAGTGTGGATAAAATGTTCCATTGTGCACCATCACAAGGATTTTAAGAGCACTTCTTTGCAAATGTCTTCACTCATTCATTTTATGGCACTCTGCATCACTATGTAATCATGTATAATTGCTTGAAAAAACACTTAGACTTCTGGCCCCTTGGGGTGCAACTGAGTCAGAGAGAGACAAAAAAAGGTCAGTGTTTGAGTAAGGTCTGAAATTTTCTGCAGTAGTACAGCATGTTCCCTGGAAGTGGAAGTGTTTCTGCAATACCTCCCGCAGGAGGGCTCATCCCAGTGGTCTACACCCTACGTACTTTTAATCCAAATTATGTAGCTTTAATCCAAACTTGAAACCTTTTCTGCCACCTATTGCTTTTGCATTATTTTTGTACTGTTATCTGAAAAAAATACTTCTGATCAATTAAAACAGAAATGTCTTCTACCAAGTTTCTGAAAGCAATTGAAAAAAAAATCTTCACAATGTCAAAGGGAGTAAAGCAAATGTTCTTATTTCCATTTTCAATGTAAAGATGTGGAGGAAAAAGTGGAATTAGTTTTTTCTGGGTGCAGGGTTGTTACAGGACTGAGGATGGTCTGTTGTTGTTGAATCCTACTTTGTGTTAGACCAACAGCCATGCTCTTAAGCTCCGTCGTCAATTTATACATTGTCTCCATGGCAGGTTGGACATTTTTGCTTTAGGAACTCTTACATGCACAGAATTGACTTTCTGTGATGGTCAGCTGGAGCCTTTTGGCAATTAACTGAATGGTTAGTGTAGGAAAAGAAGATAGGGTCCTTTTTCTCTATGAACCTTTTCACAGGTGCAGACTATCTCATTAGTTAACTTTGTTATTTGACAGTTGTGAAAAGTGTCATGAGGTCTGAATGACTGCAATTACTACTCACCTTGTTCTCTGTTCCTTGACTCAAATGCCTTTAGGTAATTTGCAAAATCCCGAGATAAAGGCTGATATGCAAACACCATTCCTGAGATAAATGGCAACAAATGTTCTGTATGACAGGCTTTATTTGTGAGGCACTCAGATAACACAGTGATTGGTGTCTGGTTAGACAGATGGGGTTTTATTATTTTTCTCTGATCCTTTAAAGTTGGATATTCTATTTTGAAAACAGAATTGACACCTGGTCAGACTGCTCAAACCAGGAGCTTGAGAGAGGTTGTACCATCTCAGTGTTACAAAGGCAGGCAAAATGCACAAGAGTGCTGAGAGCTAAACTGCACTTGCCTTGAGGAGTGCCAAATGACATACAAAGCCTAGACTACACAAAGTCCAGGCTCAATATGTCCTGTCTGGGTGAGTGAGTGGTTAGAGGTGTTTGTCTCTTGGCAGCAGGTCCCACCAGCCAGTGGTGATCAGGGCTCTGTGTCACCTTTTGGGCTTTTGCCTTCATCAGGACCCCTGTGCCTGCAGCCCTGCTGAAGTGCTGACCATGACCCCGAGACTGTGCACAGGAACCACCCTGCTACCTGCAGGCAGGGAAGAGCAAATCAACACTCACACCATCCAGCCTGACATCTGGCCAAGTTGTGCATCTGCAGTCCCAAATCAGAGCACTCCATGCAAATTTGAAAACTGTTTTAAAGTCAACTCTTAGTTGCTCACAATCATACCATTCAAGTCAGAGGAGTGGTGAGAATTAGCTGTGTCTCAGATGTAATTGCCTTTTTTCTTCATCCAGCTTTGGAAGGCATTTCTCAAGTAGTGTTTCTGTTGTGAATTTGGAGTGATATCCCAAAATGAGGAAGCTACCTCTTAAGTTATTCCTGGTTAATGCTTGGTTTTCTCTCTAGACTAAAAGTAACCCCACATTTCTCCCACTTTCCTTTCCCTGTTCCCACAGAAGAGTAGTCTCTAACTTTGTAGCTGCAAATCCAAATCTGAAATCTATGACAAAATCATTTCCCCACCAGACAGTGGTTGGCCCTGTAGTGAAGTTACATGTTGCATGATTTGAACAATAAAAAATTCTTTCATCCATGATGTTTAATGGCCTGAAGATATCCATGGTAGGGCAATGGTGATTAAAATGTTGCAGCCATCATCTGTTGTGATTTTGGTAAGAGAGTCGGGGGTGCCAACCTAAATTTGTGTGGGGAAAAACTATGTTTTGCATGCTAAAATTAAAATAAGATGCTAGGACTATGCTGTAAGTATTCTTTCTTTCTTCCTTTCTTCCTTTCTTCCTTCCTTTCTTCCTTCCTTCCTTTTTCCTTTTTTTCTTTCCTTTCTTCCTCTCCTCTCCTCTCCTCTCCTCTCCTCTCCTCTCCTCTCCTCTCCTCTCCTCTCCTCTCCTCTCCTCTCCTCTCCTCTCCTCTCCTCCTCTCCTCCTCCTCTCCTCTCCTCTCCCTCTCCTCTCCTCTCCTCTCCTCTCCTCTCCTCTCCTCTCCTCTCCTCTCTCTCCTCCTCTCCTCTCCCCTTCCCTCTCCCTCCTTCCCCCCCTCCCCCTTCCCTTCCCCTTCCCTTCCCCCCCCTCCCCTTCCCCTTCCCCCCTTCCTTCCCTTCCCCTTCCCCTTCCCCTTCCCCTTCCCTTCCCTCCCCTTCCCCTTCCCTCCCCCCCAAAAAAGGAGAGTTGAACAGAGATACTTTTTCAATCCCAGCAAGACATCTCCTGCCACCTTTTTTTTTCTATTAGCCTACAATAACTAATTTAAGCAGAATGACACGGTTTTAGAGGTCACACCAATGAATTTCAGACAGCTGAGACATGTCTAATTTAGCTGCCCTGTCTACATGGGCCTACTGAACAATCCGTGGAAGCAGAGATGCCTTTGCAGGGGCACCTGAAATTTGAGTCACCTCCTGGAGGAGTTGTCTTTCTGGGTTAGTATGTTGAGGCTTGTGAACAGTCAGCACTGGTGAGCACCCTAATTGCACCTGAACATGAGCATGCTTCTATATCTTAAATGCCAGTTATTTTTTCTTTTCTCATCCTCTTCTAACTTTTTGATCAAATGAAAAAGCAAACTCTGATAGTTGAGCAATATTGACATACAATATTTCATTTTGCTGTATTTCTCTCTAGTTTATCTGGCTAAAATTATTTGATAAAACCTGTGAGGGGTTTTTTGTTGCCCTGAAGCTCTGTTTTCCAGCAAAGTTACCACCAGTCTGCTGTCAAAATATTCAAGGTTAAAGCCAACTATAGAATAAAGCAGATAGCCTCTGTTTTTCCCATTGTCTTGTTGGACAAACACAAATTCCAGTTTCTCAGGCTGTTAACTTGGCATCTTTTACCAGAGGGGAATTCAGAGAGCATATGAATAAAATGCCAGATAAACAGAGGAGTATCTTCCCCCTTTTAGGATGCTGACCACACCTTAGTCAATCTCCTGTGAGGAAAGAGAGTTGAGTGTGCTAATGACAAAATGGCAAATGTGCAAACTCCCTCAAGGAGCACTTAAAAAGCTGCTTCATCACAGCAGTGTGACACAGACATGAACAGGGGATTGTTCTCTTACTTCAGATTCCAAGCAGCCATCAACTTTACTGCACATTTCTACCTATGTGAATTACAAATTAGTGACAAATACATTTGAAAGCTAGTCATTATCTCAATCAGTCAATTATTCAAAAGCTGTATCAGTGTGATTAGTTGCTCTCAGTTAATTACAGGAACAATAAGTAGCTAATAAAGGAGTACCATCATTCATATAATATGGATTTTCATTGTTTTGGAGATACTAATTTTAAAAGTCCTTTGAATCTATATATTGAGAAAACACCCCAAAATACTTTTAAAATAACTTTTTTTCATGCTACAGGCAGAGTTTTACTCTCTTCTAGTTCTTTCAGACAAACTTATGCTTCTGCCATCTTCTCAGCAGTGTTGAAAAATAATGAAATGATCTTCAAATGTAGTCTTAGTAGTGAATTGCGTTAAGAAGGTTGAGAGAAGGATGATTAGACCACTTGCTGCTTTTAATCACTTCACTCCCATCCAAATCTAAACTGATGCCAAAAACTGGCAAAGAAAGATGGCTATGTCAGACATTGTATTTCATTCCTATAAAAACACAATTTGCTCTGAAATTACAGATGGAATACTATAGGATATCATAATTCTCCTACCTAAAATTAGCACCTTAGGGAGAATGCGTAGTGAAGGCACTTTTTAAAATAAGATTGTGCCAGTTGGTTCTTTATATTTTGTATACCTTGTACTTTCTTCTCAGGACCTTCAGCCCAACTTGGTAGATCTTTATAGCTCAGTCACATTCCCAAGCTTGAAAATCTCTGAGAAAAGATGCATGGGTCCAAAAAAGCCACTGTGACACCCCACAGGGTCAAGCTAAGGACAATAATCCAGCATTGGATGATGGAGCCACTAGAGATGACCTTTTAGAAAACCTTCCCCTTCTCGTCAATTCTCCCAATATTTTAAAAACGATATGATTATCTAAGGTTTTTTGGTTTTAATACTTTCATTTTCATTTCACCTCTATCTTTACTCTGAAAGTCTCTCTTGATTCCTGTTCCAGTTCTAACTGCCCTGGGCAACAACTCCATTAACGTACCCTCCACTTATTTATTAAAAGAAAAAAAAATTGAAAAAGCCCAGTTAAATCTCAGTAGACTATGATAATCTTTAACTTAGCACAGTCTAGTGGTTAAAGCAATATAATAGAAGGCAGGAATATCTGCACCTGACTAAAATTCCCTCAGAAAATCATATAACCTCTGTATCACAGCTTCTTTAAGGTAAGATTTATACCTGACAAGGTGTTGTGAAACAACTATATATAGTATGCATTATTTTGCCCCTCTTCATTTCCTTATTATGGCTGCTGAACACGAATTATATGACTTGAACTCATGGTTTTGGTGAATCCCCTTGCATGATTTCAGAACAAAATCACTCTTCATTAATTGTTTTTCTTTCTCCATTGTACCCAATAAAAAACATTAGAGGAACACAGAAATCCTGCTGTATTGAACTAGTGGTACCTAGTCCAATGCTTTGATCATCAAAAATGTAGTGGATATATAGTTTTCAGACTGATTTTAAGTAGGTCTTCTCCGAATAATGAGAGGAATACAAACCCTTGTACATTCAAACTGATGTTCTTCAATGCATAGATCAAACCACAGCATTGCACTGGATTATTTGTAAAAATTTGTAAAAGCCTTCAAGTTTCATCTGCATAAAACACTGCAGAAAAGTGAAAATCGTAGCTCTGATTTGAGCACTTTTGGTCATTTTGTCTGGATGGATGTGACACTGTAGCAAAATTGCACTCCCTCTGATTTCGCATTACTGCTGTTGTTTTTGTTCCTTCTATTTTCTTTTTTTTTTGAATTTCATGAGCCAGGCATGGAAGGACACTGAAGGGAGGTATTAGTCAAGGGTGGTATTACTGCTGCTGCAAAGGTGAAATGTGTGTCACTGCTGAAGAGAGGGACTGATAGATGTGAGTGGATACATCACCATCTCTGATACTGGGTGGATGGAGGATAGAAGAATACAGTGTTGTAGATGATAAACTGTTGTAGACACAACAACTACATCATTCCCCTTGTGCACCAATACAAGGGAAAAGGACTAAATTAATTCTTTTGGAAGCTGATGTACTCAGGATATGGACAAATTGGGGTAGTCAGAACCAAATTACACCCCTATTGCCATTCCCTTTATATAGCACTTCAGGAATCACCACACTAATGAGACTCAACATCTTCCTCCTGGCTCTACAAAAGTCCTTTTTCAGGCCAAATTTATTATCTCCTCACACTTCTTCCTGCTGGCACACTCCTGAGGCAGAAGTACATCATTGAGTAAATACTAAACTCAGTCGGTGCAGTTGCTGCAAATGCTCATATTTGTCATGCCAGTGATTCACTGGGGTTTGAAATGATGGCATTTTCTGAGCTCCCTGAGCATTTCTCTTGTACAGGCCCTGTGGCCTGACTGAGGCCAGTCTTACCCACTAATCTTACTTCTCTTTGCCCAGAAGGCTTTACACCTGCATGACTAAATGAAATATTCATTTCTTTTTCTGCAAAAGCATACTTTCTTATGCTGGAAAACAGAAGCAATTCAAAGTGTGATTGGATCAATTTGTTTCAATTACTTTGTGTAATCTTGGATTTAATGTCATTTACAGAAACCTAAAAGAAATTCTGAATTATTTTTCCTTTCTCTTCCTTCCTACGCTCAGTTTTGACACTGGAAAGAACTAATTTTTTCTCTTTCACCAAACAATTGCGCAAAAATACTTAATCTATTTTAAACGCACTTACATTTATTTTATCAGGTGTTCCTCTTCTTCCAGATGCATTTACAAATACATACAAAACTCCATCCATTTAATATGGACTAGACAAATACTCACAACATAAACTTCATGCGTTAAAGATTCCCTATAAATCAAATCCTTCTTGGATATTAGAACAGTCACTCCAACAAAGAGAAAAGAGAATAATTAGAGTGTGTGACATAAGAACCTGAATAAACAAAAACTCTGGTGTAGCCATGATATTTTGTGAAAAATCCTTTCCTTAGGATTTTTTCTCCTGAGAAGCTAAGAGGCCTCAGGAACAAAATGTAAACAATGGTTATCTGCTGCTGTGGAATGCAACAGGTGGATCTGTGATTGGTCTCATGTAGTGGTTTCTAATTAATGGCCGATCCCAGTCCAGCTGTTTGGACTGTCTCAGTCACAAGCCTTTGTTATCGTTCTTTTTCTATTCTTAGCTAGCCTTCTGATTAAATATTTTCTTCTATTCTTTTAGTATAGTTTTAATATAATATATATATAAAATATATATATCATAAAATAATAAATCAGCCTTCTGAAACATGGAGTCAACATTCTTGTCTCTTCCCTCATCCTGGGATCCCTGCAAACACCACCACATTCTGACATGCTAAAAGGCAGAAGAGTGAGGAGAAAACAAGTAAAAGGCCTGTCTCTTGAAATCTCTCCTAACTGGCAAATTACTTCTATATCATCATGCTATTGCAACACCATGAGGAGACAGATGCTCCCTAAAGCAGTCAGCCTCCAAACAATTCAGGATGTTTCAGGCCAAAGCAAATAACCTGGCTTCTGCTAGAAAACTACCCAAACTCCAGAACATTTCATGGTAAGCACATCATCTGCTTGCTTTTCAATGCGCTATGAAACAGGCAGAAAAAGATGGAATTTTTACCCTTTTTTCAGGGAAGAACTGTATAAAATGTGTGTAATTATTGAATCTTTTAGATTAAAAAAGACCTTTCAGATCATCAAGTCCAATCATTAACCCACCACTGCCAAGTCCACCTCTAAACCATGTCCCTAGCACCACTTCTGCACACCTTTAAAATATTTACAGGCATAGTAACTCCACCACTTCCCAAGGTAGCCTGTTCCAGTGTTTGGAAACCCTTTCTGCAAAGGATGTTTTTCTAATATCTCATCTAAATCTCCCGAGGTGCAACCTGTCTCTGCTTCCTATTATGTTGTCACTTTTTACCTGGGAGAAAAGACCAATCTCCACCTGACTACAACCTCCTTTCTGGTACTTGTAGACAACATGGTCTTCCCAGAGCCTCCTTTTCTCCAGGCTAAACAGCCACAGCTCCCTTAGCTGCTCCTCATCAGATTTGTGCTCCAGACTCTTCATCAGCTCCATTGTCCTGGTTCTGCTGATCACATTATTTTTTATACAGGTCAGGATGCCTTCTGGCTTTGGCCACCTGAGCACACACTGGCTCACGTTCAGCTGCTCTTGACCACCACACCCAGATCCTTCTCCTGTAGCCCTGCCTGGAGTTGTTGTGACCCAAGTGTAGAGCACAGCACTTGGCCTTGTTGCACCTCATACAATTGGCCTCAGCCCATGGATCCAGCCTGTCCAGATCCCTCTGCAGAGCCTTCCTGCCCTCCAGCACATCAACATTCCCACCTAGCTGGGTGTCATCTGCCAACTGACTGAGGGTGCACTCAATCCCCTAGGCCAGATCATTGATAAAGATACTCAATAAGACTGGCCCCAATACTGATCCCTAGGGTATGCTTCTTGTGACTGCCTGCCAGCTGAAGGCAGCACATTTACGGCCCTCTTTGCGCCCCTCTCATGCCCCTCTCTGCAACAAATTTTTACCCAGAGAAGAGCATGCCCATCCAAGCCCTGAGCAGCCAGCTTCTCCAGGAGAATGGTGTGCAAGCTGGTGCCAAAGGCCTTGCTGGAGCTCAGGTACACAACATCCACAGCCTTTCCCTTACCCATCAGGTGGGTCAGTGTGTCATAAAAGGAGATCAGACCAGTCAAGGAGCCTGATTCACAGGCTCACACACCTGCCTTTCACACACCTGTGCTGGCTGGGCCTGATCCCCTGGTTGTCCCATTCATGTATGTGATGGCACTCAAGATTATCTGCTTCATGATCTTCCCCAGCACTGAGGTCATGTGGACAACCTTGTAGTTCCTCAGATCTTCCTTCCAGTCCTTCTTGTAGATGAATACTACATTTCCTAACTTCTGGCAAACTGGGACTTCCCCAGTTAGTCAGGACTGCCGGGAAATGACAGAAAGTGGGGGTGAACCTGTTAACCCCACTTGTCTGACGTGTTCCTGTCAGAACTATCCTTTTCAGCCAGCACCCTCAGTACTCTTGGGTGGATGGTGCCTGGTCTCATAGACATGGCTAAGAGGCACATTAAGTAGCTGACCGTTTTCTCTTGTATTAAGGAGTCTTCATTCTGCTCTCTTTCCCTCTCTTCCAGCTCATGGGGCCTGAAGAACAACTGTCTTTTGATACTAAGACTGAAACAAAGGAGTCATGAAGCACCCCAGCCTGCTCCTCAGCTTTTGTCCCTATGTTTCCCGACCACCCAATAAAGGATAGTAATCATCCTTAGTCCTCCTTTTGTTGTTAATGTATTTACAGAAATTTTAAAAATTGTCTTCTACAACACTAGTCAGATTAAATTCTACTTGGGGTTTGATCCTTCTAATTTTCTCCTGGTATAATCTCATAACACCCTTGTAGTCCTCTCATGTTCCCTGCCCTTTCTGTTAAAGTGCATGGGTCCCTCTTTTGAAGTGCATTTTTTTCCTGGGTTCCAGACAAAACTTCCTGTTTAGCCAGCCTTCCCTAGCCTGCTCCTGTGCCTTTAAGATTTTCCTTGTGAGGAGTGTCCTGCCTTCCTGGACTCCTTCCCCCTTCAAGACTGCTTCCCAAGGGACTCTACAAACTAGTTTTTTAAAGAGGCCAAAGGCTGACCTTCAGAAATCCAAGGTATTTGATAACTCCTTACTTCTCCAAGAATCAAAATTGTGATTACTATGCCTAAGAGAGGCCCCAAGCACCAGCCCTTCCCCATTCACAGCAGGTTCAGTGGGATGCCTTCCCTAGATGGCTCACTCACCAGCTGTGTCAGCTGCATTTTGCCTGCCTCTTCATCCTGGTTAGGTGGTCTATAACAGACTCCCAACCTGATTTCTGCTATCTTGACCTTCCCTCTAATTTCTGCATATAAACATTCAGCCCTATGGCCACCATGACTCATCTCTAACCAACCAAAACACAAGGCTACGCCACCACCCCTCTTTCCTTGCCTATCACAAAATCACAGAACGGTTAAGGTTGGAAGGGGTCCCTGAATGTCATCTAGTCCAACCTCCCTGCTCAAGCAGGGTTCCCTAGAGCACACTACTCAGAAATGTGTCCAGACAACTTTTGAGTATCTCCAGTGAGGGAGTCTCCACAGCCTCTCTGGGCAACCTGTTCCAATGCACGGTCACCTGAGACAGCTCATCCTCATGTTCAGGTGGAGCCTCCTGTGATTCAGTTGCTGCCCTTTGCCTCTTGTCCCATTGCTTGGCACCACCAGATCCATCTTCCTGACAGCCTGCCTTCAGGTACTTAGAGACATTGATGAGGCCCTGCCTCAGTCTTCTCCAGACTAAACAATTGTCCCTCCTGAAGAGTTTATAGCCACCCACTGTGGGACTCCAGGCTGGGCCTCAAAGAAAATTGTCATTTGATGGAGAGAGCATAGTGTGCTGTAAGCACTCTTGATCCCTGCCGACTGTGATGTGCCAGATAGCAGAGAAGGAGTGCTCCTCCACATCATCATGGTGAGCACTTGCACAGCAAAGGACAGAATGGGTCCCTCAACTGAGGGACCGGCATAACTCTAAGCTTGGTAAAACAAATGTGTATTTTTCCAACACAAGACATTTCCTATGTTGAAGCTGGTCTAGAAGAATTTCAGCAACTCTGTGAGTGCGAGACATTTTTGAGACCATTCAATAGCATTCACATGTCTCTCCAAGCTATTTGATTTACTGCTGTCACCTAAATGCTTTAGCAATCCTGGAAATATTTCTTTATGCTGATAAATTTTGGCAGCTGTAATAATTAATGTCTGTGGAATAAAAGGTGTGTCTATAAATTGCTGTATATTTTTGTGTAGGTGGCTGCACATGAATACAACCACAGGCATTCGATAATCATAAAAAAAGTGTGAATGCTGAGCTCAGATCCAATGTGCCTATTGATTAAAATGCCAATAACAGCTATGTATTGCAAAAATTAGGGACAGATTGCAAGATTATACATGGAGCACACAAGGAGATGACTTGTTTAGATTATGTTATTATCTCTAGTGAAAGTAGTCCACATAATTGTTCTGTCAAGTAAGATTTTTACACTGCAAGTTAGAAAAGTGGGGGGAACCTGTTAACGCCACTTGTCTGACCTGTTCCTGTCAGAACTATCCTTAGTTAGAGATTCAGAATGAACAAACCACATAAAGTCTATACCCCCTTTCTAACATTATTATCCCCCCCGCTGGTTTAATTTATGTGTTTAATTTTGGTTTGCTGGGTGCAATATGGCTAATTGCTTGAGAACTGTGCAACCTTACAACTGAAATTTTGCTTTTATATAATTTGTAGCACATCAAGTGTAATAATATTCATTTAATTTCTGAAAAAGGTAATTATGCTAATAGAATTATTTGAATAAAAATTCACATAGTACGCAGGATAATGTCCTCTACCTCTTAATTTATACTAATGTAGGTCTGCAAGGAATTTTTAATGATGTACTTCAACCCAGGGCCAGGAAGGGCTAGAAAGAAACAAAGGACTGACAGGTCTTAAATGGGACAAAAAGGCTGCAAAGACAGAGGTCTTTGCAGCAAAAGCTGTCAGAAATGATGCAGGTATTGAATTTGGATAGATGCTGCAAGATGCAGTGAGCAGCCCCTGGTCACGCGGGGGGATGTGGTCTTGCTATGTTTAGCTAACAAAGTTAAAGCAAGGGAGGAAAACCAAGACACTGTAGGTCAGCAATTGCATTACATGCAAGCAGGGCTTGCAAGGGGTGACCCTTGGCGCAGATAACCCAAAAAGTGTGGCACCTGAGAAGGGCCAGCACGGTGTGAGACTGGCCGTGCAGAAGCTGCCACCCAAAAGGACATGGCACCCTGCTTCTTCCATCACCCTGGAGAGGCAGCTGGATGGAAAGCACAGTGTCAGGAGAGGAACAGCACCTCCCCTAGTCCCAGGGAAGTACAATCTGGTTTTAGAACCATCCACTAGGCAGCATTTAGGCATGTTGGTTAGGAACTGGCTCACAAGGCACCACACATACTGCTCTCTGATGCCCAGACATCTTCCATGCTAGACAAACTCTGTTTCAGCATTTGGATGGTGTCCTCAGAAGAAGTGCTGACCAATAAAGAAGCTTTTAGGGCTGAGAAGGGCCATTCTGAGGTGGGGTTAGCCAGGGGTTCTGCTAAGATATAGCTCAGAATAAGCCAACATCTCATCTGATCATTAGCCTGAGAGATGCACATTCAGGCCATTCCATGCCCCCAACCCACAGCTGAAGCATCCTGAGAGATGCCTTAGGGCTTTTGTTCTTCAAGGATGGACATCAATTTAATTTTCCTGGAGTCATTAGGATTGTTGCTGCATTGGGTGACTGCTTGCAGTGGGGAAGTCATGCCTTCAGCTACACTCTCTTTGCATTCAGCCTTTAGGATTCCTATGCAAATGATATTAATGCAGCATAGTCTGCTGTATTTTGTTTTGGAGGAGATCAATTATCAGTGTGGCTAGATTGAAAAACATGTGGTCCCCATCTCTTCCCAGAGTAAACTTGTGTCCCCTGGCTTTTGCACGTGTTGCTCAGTGAGAGGCTGGTGTTAAACCACACTAAAATCTCCTGCAGCAGTATAGAGTTCTTGCTTTTAAAATTGTACTGCTGGGGGTTTCCAATGTTGATTACTGCATTTGTAGCAATTTCTGAGACTTGGAATAAGGAAACTTGCAAATCCTCTGGGAATGGCTTAAACAGGGAAGCATGATGTGTAAAAGTATCTAAAGGTGGTGACTTTCATACTAGGGTAATAGAAAATACTGTGATCAATTCCCAGAGTGTCAGTTCATGTTTTCTCCCTGAATTATTACAGAAGGCTTTTCTTACATGCCATTACTCTATTTACAGGTGATAAAAGAGCAGGATTGGCAGCCTAAAAGCTTGAAGAAACTGTTTATCCATGGAAAGGGTGTTGTCATGAGGGGCAAGTTTTGCACACTTTGTGTTTCTTCCTTTTACCAGTGCTCTTGTCCTCCTTCTCCTTCTATACGAAGTTAATCATTCACAGAATTGGTGATTTCAAGGTCACAAATAAGGAGACACTTTTTGCCGCTTCTCGTTTTTGCTGGAAAAGAGGGGGTACTGAGGTCAAGCCTATTCATTTCACAAATGCTGGCTGACATTAATATCTGAATGCTTTCTTGATTTCCTCTGTTGGGTACGGGAAATAGCTTTAATATCTTGTATACCACAATGTGGTAGCTATTGCCTTTTAATGTTGATCCCTATAGACCATCAATCCCTAACTAGTGTGGCTACTTACTGAAACTGAAATGGTTTCACACTGATTTATAGGTAAAAGATTCCTTGTGTCATGACTAATTCCTCAAGTTGTATGGTTCCGCTTAATTTTTTAAATGTTTAAAATTCATTTGGCCATCAACCACCTCTGATTTTTAGGTAGAACTCTTCACTGATTTGATTGTGGAGTACTTAAGAACATTACTGGATTATATGACCGCGTGTTTTTATGGAGCTGAGTTACTTAATGATGTCAGAAAATTTGTTTATGAGATTTTTTTTTTGGTTTTGTTTCCTTTGATAGCTTTAAATACAAAGTGCCTTGTAACTGGGGAAGAACAAGTTTGTATGGAATAAAAATGGCTATGGATCTTCACTGAAAATACATAGTGAGACTATTTTTACTTTCGTTGCTGAGTTTTGCAGAATAAACAGATTACAATAAACAGAATACAGAGAGAAGATAGCATTATTATTATTATTTATACAGCACCATAAATGTGCATTCTGCTTAACATACAAATAAAAGATATCTCAGGAGATCACTTCAAGTTCAACTCCAGCATAAAGCACAACTTTCTCCTGAACATTTCCTTTTTTTCACAGTTATTAAGAACAAGTGTTTCAGACTGGAGTACATTAAACTGAGGAACTGAAATCCTTACCTAGGCTCAAAAAGAATGTGGTTTGATCATATTGCTTAAGTGTATAGGCCAAACTCACCCTGTGCTAAAAATCCTCCTTACTTCAGGGAAGGCCAGGTCTGACACAAGATTCCTACCAAAGCTGCTGGAATCCAGGAGTGCTCTGGAGTTGGGAAAATTAGGAAGATTTTTAATGTTTTTAAAGGTGATGCCTCACTGTAGGGCATAACACCTCACAAAAATTATTGCAATATGTCAAACTCTGTATTAAGCACATTGCTCACAGTGCTCAACCAAAACCTTAATAATTAAAAAAAAATATTCTCTTATTTTTTAAAGAGAATAAACACAGAAATGATTCAGGCCTAGAGAAGTTCTGTGAGAAAGGAAATGTTGGAGACTGAATAAATTTAGAAACCCGACTTGGAGCACTGATCCAGTGATAAGTTGTGTAAGCTCATCTCCCAAGGTGTTGAGAACATGTACATGCACTGCTGTTACCCATAGACATGAGCTGGGAGCCACAGGGGTGAAGGGAAAAGCTCACTCCAGAAGAACAAAATATTCCAAATGAACAGTTTTAAAGGAAAATCAGTGAAAATACTAACCAAGTAGCACAACAAATTAATTGAAAATGGAGCATTAAAAATACTCATTAAAATAAATGTCTATATAGTATAGTATTTACAGATTTCAAAGGGACAAAAGAACGTTTGTTGGAAAACTTTGTAATTTGCAAGGCAATAAGAGACACTAGCAGGTGCCAAGCCCCTTGGGGATAAAACATGGCCATGCTTCAGAAGTCAGGAAGGAATATAAGTTTCAGTGTATCTGCAGATAGGATCTTTGGCAGGGTGCAATGTTTTGTGTACCAAAGGGACACCTCTCCAGAACAAGTTCTTTCTGATAGAACTTAATTGTTAATGTAAAACCCCATTTACAAAATTGTGGCAGGAAGATTTATCTAACTTTAATGTCTTGACAAACTGGGTAGTGCTTCTAAATAGCCTTTTTTTTTTTTTCTTTTGACACCAGTGGAAATTCACCCAATGGAAAAAAAAAACAAACTTCCATCCCTTTGAGCAAACGAATTGTGCTGCTGTTGGGGTGCTGAACATTTACTGTAGCAACAAGCAACGAGAAATAATATCCCAGTAAGAATACCGTCCTAATCATACAGCTTTTTGTCATGACACAAAGATAAACCAATCCAAAACCTTTCCCCTGAATACAGATATTCAGAGCAGGCTTCCAGAGCCATCTTCATCCGTTGTCCCTGTTTTCGCACACAGATGTCACAGGAATGCTGAGGCTGGAATTTTGCAGCTCCCCTAAACATGAGATAATGCTATTCTTTCTAATCATCACTGTCAATTAGCTAAGAATTCCTGAAGTGCCATCTAAGCAGTGATGGAGAATAGATTTGAATACATTCTAAATCTGTACAGGAGAACAGGAATACTACATTTTTCTCTGTGCAAGAGTTTGCTTTGAGCATATGCACAGTCCCTATCCTGAACTCTTCATAAACTGCAGGAGTAAACAGAGAGTGCTGCATTACAGTGTTCAAAAAGTCCTCCAGATTCTGTGCTTGTCTTTCAGTCATGAACAAAATTGATTTGTGAAGTCTGTGTTGAGTACTTTATTTTCAGTAAGAACATGTGGAAGCCTATTTCTTTAAGAAACGTAAGGAAAAAAGGCAAAGTCCTTGCTTCCAACCAAGTAAGACCTGACATAATTTCAGGTAAGTGTGAGTGGTAAAAAGACCTTCTAGCACTGTATTATATCCTCAAGTTGCAAAAGTCAGTAGGCTGGAAATGTGCATTGTTCCAAATCTGAATGGATGAAAGGGCCTTTGGTTCTCAAGGATTTGTCCATAGCAATTCAGACCACGTTAAAGTTTGGGGATTTGTCCTTTTCTATTAGTTTGACCCAGGGGTTAGGAAACAACTCTACTGGAAAAAATTCTAGACTCCTGTGAATTTAGCAGAACCTTTGTAGTCAGCCATGTCCGGGGTGGGATTTTCTTGATTGTCTAAAGCAACTGGAAGCAAACAGCACAGTCTGAAAAAAGTTCTGTAAAACCGAGAAGAAAATTTCTCTTCCAGATATTAGAAAACTCAGAAGCCAATTCTGTTGAATTGAAGCCCATCTTTACAGTCCTTCCCACTGTGATAATTGATTTCAAATAGCTTTTAAAAACAAGGGATGGCATCCAAACGAAAGGCTCT
Organism: Emberiza elegans; assembly: GCA_024865655.1. Classification (NCBI taxonomy): domain Eukaryota; kingdom Metazoa; phylum Chordata; class Aves; order Passeriformes; family Fringillidae; genus Emberiza; species Emberiza elegans. The sequence goes on from JALJVW010000196.1 coordinate 2,628,959, forward strand.
CTGGTATATCTGGCTGGCATTTGTTATTACAATCCAGTTTCTGAGGAAATGCTTTTGGATATAGTCCTTTTTTTACCTGAAAAAATAAGATCATGAAGCTTAGAAAGCAATTTGAATGAGGGAAGTAGAAATTTGTCTTGATATTTTGTTTTAAAACTCTTAATCAACAAATAGCCTCTAAATCAACAAATAGCCCCTAAAGCTGTTTGAAAGCCTAATAAAAAAATTCTGTTTAAGAGCTAAAGGAAATTCTCTCTTGTCTATGCAAAGGGGTTCAGCTAGTATCTCAAGGTCTGTTCCAGGTGTTTTTAAATCTGCATGTTTTAAATCTGCTTTACCTTGATAATCCTTCCCAAGACAATCCAGGAAGAGGTCCGGGTGCTCTGAGAGTTCAGAAATAAAAAGAACTCTCCAAAGTGATCTTAGTGCTAACTTCAGCTGCCTCTGGCCCCCATCCAGCAAAGCACTTAAATCTGTTCTTCTCTTTGAAATTGGCTTGGCAATGTCAACAGGGCTTCTCACATATCTGCAGTTAAATACCAGCATAAATGATTATTTAGATCTAACCCCTCTCTTTCAAAGCTTGAAGTAGCCGCAGTAGTCACAGTAAGAGAGGGCCCTGTTTCATATTTCTGTTGATCATGTTCACATGTTACTTTTCTCTTTCTACTCACTTGCTTGACTTGCCACACACTGCTCTGGTTCACGCTCCAAAGCGTCTTTGGCCCAAATTCATCCCCCTCAGTCTAAATATCCCCACTCAACCCCTTCAATCGCCTCCTTGGTACCCACACATATTTACTGCAATTGCCTGTGTCCATTGCTGGGGAGTGGTGACCTTCAGTAGAGCTAGCAATGCTTTTACTAATTAAAGAACAACTCACCTTCTCTGGCTTTGCCCTTCGATTCCTCCTAGAAATCCTTTTCTCCTTAACAGAAAAATGTCTGGATGATGGAATAAAGCACAGTCGTCTGGTGACCCTTGGTTGCGTTGAAATCTGATAGCTGTCTTGCAAGCTGGGGATCCACCTTGGCTTTCTTTTTTCCTTAGAACTTTGGAAAAGCTAATTGGAAAGCAATCACAGCCCAACACTTAATAGACTTTCACATTTCAATAGCAAACAATTTTTTTCTGTGTTCAAGAGGCGCAATTTGGGCAATTTGTTCCCTTTCATAGAAGGTAGGTAGTTTGATCTTGGCTAGAGAAGAAGGCTACAGCATATCACTTTTATTACCTTCTTTATATGAGAATAAATGTTTTATAAAAGTTCTGAAAATAATTTAATAATTTCTTATGTCAGGGAGGAAGAAAGTTCTAGTACTCAAAATGCTTTAATTAGTTTTCCTTGGGTCTGTTTTCTCTGTTATCCCACTTCAGCTGAATCAGTTTTATTATCCTGAAGAAATAATTTGCTCTTATTAAGACCAAGTACTCTGTTCAATAATTTAATATGTTACATTTATCTTCAACATTAAAAGAGCTGGGACAAAGTTCACTGAAATCAATGGAGAGTATGGTACGGACACCAAATGGCTTTGGATCCTTTTAAGGGAGTTTTAGTCTGAAGAAGCATTTATATTGTGGTTATTATGTGCAGCATTTCTAGCTTGGATATTATTAGAGGTGTAATTATGGTAGTCAAGGGCTCTGTGAGGCCAAATGGCAAGTATTTATGCAAGTCCTTTAGCAGGTGGAGCCTTTTTTAGTCTGAGTTCTTTGCTGCCATGGTTACACTACTACAAATACCTGCCCTTGTTACCTTAAATTTAGTTTACTTATGGCTACAGAAGTTGAAGTCACTCCAGTATAGCCAAATTTACTCTCCCTAGAGGTTTCTTGTGTTATGGTGATTTCGTCCCTTAAATCAGAGATATATCTCTGTCTGGTTTTCCTTCATCACTGGCTGGATCACACCACTGCTTGTCAGCAGTCACCCGTAACAGACAGTCTTCTCTAGCAGTATTGTCATTTTCACTTACAATCTATTTTCTCCTTTCATTACTCAAAGAAGGTTTCAATACTGCTCCTTTTTTTGATAGGTAATTTTGGTTCCTAGCCACCTGTGTTTCCCTCATGGATCTGTTAATGGCAATAAATTAATCCCTAGATGCATTATAGCATGGTTGAGCACCATTGTATTGACAAGTGAGGCAGAAAAGCCCTTCTAGCTCAGTTCCTCAGAGACTGAATATAAAAAGCCATCCTAGAACATCCTACACTGATACTAGGCAGTATAAAAATTGTGGTGTGTGCTGGAAATATTATTCTCCTCCAACTGATAGTGAAGCCTAATGATTTCAAAGGTATTTTGGAAGCATCCAGTACACTTGTCAGTCTGAGAATCACAAGCAACTATTTTCATTTCAGGAGAAAAATGAGAATGCCACAATAAGCATCTTAAACATTTATTTAACAGGAGAGAAAGTCCCTTATCATGTTCATTGATATTCAAGAAGGCAAAATCTGATGTCTGTAAGTAATCTTATGTACTCAACTACAGTCTGTTTTGTTTTGGTCTTGTATGTCCAGTTGAAATTCCTTCACCATAATCTACTGGGACATTATCTCCCAGATCCAAAGCTGGGTCTGATCAAGATTAATGGTTGAACTCAATCTTAGAAGCCTTTTGTATCCTAAATGATCCTGTGGTTCTAAGAAGGGGCAACTTGAAAAGTTTCTCTTTTTTTTTCTCTTTTGCCTTGTACACTATTTAAAAATGTAATGAAAATTCCTTAAGACAGGGAATTTTGTGTCCTAATTTTCCATTGCTTTAAATTTTATTTCTTTTTTTTTTAAGCTTGTGAGAATTTAGGCTAGACATAAATAATTTTCTTTAAGTTTTTTTCACAAGTATGAAATCCTTAAATTTTTAAGGAATGCTCTGAATCATGTGAGGGAAGCATAGAGTAATCTGGCTACAAGAACTGGTATCTTGAACCCTGTAATTAATTTTAAAGTCATGCTACTGGAGCCCTTCCACCATCTGTGTTCTCGATGTGTGGACTTCACGAGAAGTATTGCTACAACCTCTAAATGGAAGGAAAAAATGAGGGAACAAATTGAGCAGTTATTAAGAACAGAGCTATTTTCCTGATGAAACATGACTTGTGCTGACAGTGGAGTTTTAAAGTACGCTGCAGATTTAATAGTCATAAGTAATATTTCACTGGTGATAAGTGATGCTTGAGAAAGATAAATTTTGAAGGGAAAGAAATTCTGTCTGAGTTTGTTCAGACACTTTCTTGGATACCTTTGCCACAACATCTATAAGGAATCAATGCCTAGGCTTTGAGGGCAGCTGAGCTTAATTTCTAAGCCTAATATACGTATACCCAAATACATTGGAGTTTTGTTCCATACTCCTTGTACCTTTTTTTACTTCAGAACAAAAGGAATGTAACAATATATTATATGCCTGCACAGATTAAGTGAATGACCATGATACAACCAATTAATAATGTATATTCTCACTTGAAGTGTTAAAGAAGGCAGCTCTTGATTTATAATACTCAAAATACCTGATGTGAAAGCATGAGCTCAGAAGTCAAAGGAAACATAGGCAGAGTTCATGTCTTATTGTCTATTCTTCTTTGGGAGGTTCTGAAATATGATTCAAAAAAGATCTTATCATGAGTGTTTGTAGGTGAAGATAGGACTTATTATGCATTAATTATAATCTACCACAAACCCATCAGAAGGCTATTGCTGGGCCAAAGAAAAATGCCTCTTTAATGTAATCTTGATGGCATACGAATCTGTATCATAGTTCCTGCTATGTATGTAAGAACAAGTGTATTACTGTATAACTGTATTAAAGTAGCTTTTGCAAAACTTCTCAGCTTTTCCACAGGGTTTTAAAAGCTAATATCAGTGTTGATGTAATATAAAAGAAAGATTTTGTTCTTATACTTTTTAAATGTGAAGTGCACGTTTGATATTCTTCATACAATACTGGTTTTTAATGAGGTAAAATCTGTACAAAGTGTCTGTTTCTTGACTGATAGAAAAGCAGCAGAAGAAATTAGTATTGTGAGAGAATATTATTTGCTTCTCTTGGCACTATTTTTTGGTCTTCATAGCCGAATCCTTTATTATTTTCATCCTTTCTCTATTGAAATCTTAGGGCAGGGAATACTTGTGGAGCAGGATATACCTCCAAGCACACACAGGTGTACTGAAAAGCCTTATCTGTGAGCTCCTGCAGTGATTCTTTAAATCCTTAAACTAATCTATTGTCCATCTTCTCTATACCCATGCGCTGTTCTTCTTTTTCTCTGTTTTTAAGTTGGACAATTCTATTTTCCGCTTCACCGAAATGAGAGTCAAAAGCCTTTGATTTATACTCCCAGTTCTCTCATTTACAGATAGTACCATTACAGGGATTTTTCACTAGCCATTCTGCTTTCAGGTAAGGTTAGAATTGCTCTGGATCTTGACAGCTGTGCAGCAGCAATAGGCTCAGGAGAGCTTCAAGAATGAGTCATGTGTTCTCCAGTGGTAAGTGGGGAGGAATTTGTATTCTCAAGATGTAAGAGGTGGTTTTCTCCTCTTTTATTTCAAAACAAGACTTATTCCTAGTTGTTCTAGCCAACTAAATTGATCAGCAAAACCACTAGTTTTAGATCAAGATGAAAAGAAATATGTTTTGAAGCACAAATAAATGTGTCACCTCCTTTCCAATAGGAGGACAGCCACACTTCTGTCAGTGTTTCTCGTAGGTTGCTTCTCTTCCTTTCATTTCCATGGCCTGCTGGAAGAACTTGCTGTTACTTGGGGTTCCCAGAGGAAAGTGGGTGCACCCCTTCACTCTTGTGCTCCTTGTCCAGCCAACCTCTTTCCATATGTGGTCCTGGAGGTGTAGAGTGCAAGCTGTATTTATGCTATAAATATAATTGTAAAAGTTTGTTACCCAAAGCCAAGAGCCCTTGGTGAGCCAGCCTTTACTAGCAGTGGGCAGCAGAGTGTTTGCAGAAAGGGACAAGTGTCAGGTCATGTATATGTGGAGAAAATCTCAGAGAGATGCCCATATCCTACTGAAAGTTGATAGGAACTAAGCACTTAGCAGATCCTTTCTGCTCCAGCACACCTTGTCCTGAGATAGAGATGAATTACACATGCAGGACTCAGTGCTTCTAAGGTGTGGTTTGTTCCTGTTAAAAATGAAAGAAATAAAGGAAAAAACTCAATGACACTGCTTTCTACTGAGCCTAATCAGATTCCTAGTTCATATTTTTTCCTAGCTAAATTCTTAAATATATTTAGAATATAAACTACAACAGAGAAAATCAAGGGGTTTTATTTCAACTCTCTGACAACCTCTGATTTAAATTCATTGCACTGATGCATTTAAAAAAATAATTTTCCTGTATTTAAAAGGGTTAATAAATGTAGCAAAAGCATTTCTGCTTTACAGATAATGATAGCATTTAACAGCTCCACATGAGTGCCAATATTAATGCTATGCTGAGGTAGATGGTGATAAGGAAAGCAAATTTTTACTGCTTTTCTTAGATGTTTTTTACAACCAACACTCAGCCAAACTGGGAATAAGATGACAATGCCACATTCCTTTATGTCCTGCTAGCTGTATGACACCTCTGTTTAATGCACCTACCTCCAGCACACTGAATATATCAGCCTCTTTTAGACACAGCTGCCAGAACTAATGTCAGGATGGAAGGTGGAAGACCAGGCATAGGCATATCTTTAGGCTGGCAGTCAGAGAAAAAACTCTTTCTTGAAATTTTTTTGAGGACAATTTATTTTGTGGCATCCCTTTAGGGCAACAGGAAGGGTCAGAAGTTAAATGAGAGAGCAATTTGTTGACAACACGGGGAAAATGCTGCTAGTGGACTTTGAAGTGGGAAATGTTTCTTCAAAGCAGGCCAGATGGATGTTGATCATTTTGATGCTTGCAGGGCACCGAATAGACATATTGTCAATTACCTAAAAGACTGCACAATTTATCAAATATGAGTTGGACAAGAAGTGAAAGAGAAGTTATCCATGTAAGGGAGTTCAATGAACAAGTTAGACCAGCTGAGTGAAAATCTCTAGCAAGATATCTTATTTAAAGCATAGTTTTGATCTCAGATAAAAGATTACACTATGCAGTGGTTTTCTCTTGGTCTTGTTTTTAAGCTGGATTTCCCAACAAAATGTTGTTTAAACACTCAGATTGTCTACTTCTTTTCTGTTATCATGCCTTGCCTTTTAAATCAACTGGTGATTTTTGAAAAAGGGTCAGAGGTCTCAGATATGCTTTCTTCCTACTCAACTACTGCATACAGACAGTTTGATAGAGAGCTCCCAGCTAATGTCTTCTTGTTGCAGTAGGAGCACAAACCATATCAGGCACCAGTGAGTCTGTACTGATACAGTGTGTCCTGAGAAACAAAGCCAGAGAAAGGCAGGTTTCATTCTTTGCGCTGCTGATGTTGTTTTATTTTTTCCACAGTCCACTAAATTCAGTTGCCAGTTTATGCAAAAAGACTATAATATTTATAAAAGGGCATACATTAACAAACAAATTCATTATTGTTATTATTATTATTATTACTGTTAAAAGTATTTGAAAACTTATTATGGTACAGACTTACATACACATCTAAGCATCCAAGGAAGAAATGGCCTGATTAGTTTTCCATATAAACCAATCCCAGCAGTTTATTTGCCTAAAATACTGAACTACATGAGGCCATTATACACAACACTATATGGGAAGTACATGATAGGTGAGCTTGTAATGTTGGCCATGAGTCATCAAAAAAATTGAGTCTGTGTGGTTTTGACCAAAACAAATCAAGGTAAGTATCTCAGAAAAGCCTAACAGATAAGAAACATGGTGAGGATTTCTTAAACATTAATGCATTTACACATGGAAGTGGGAAAAAATACATATGAAGGGAAAAAAGGGGATAATTTTGTTGTGTCTGAGAGCCACACAATTAGAGATGCATACATCAGCAAGCTGAGAAAGGCAGGTTTCATTACTCAACTACTGCATACAGACAGTTTGATAGAGAGCTCCCAGCTAATGTCTTCTTGTTGCAGTAGGAGCACAAACCATATCAGGCACCAGTGAGTCTGTACTGATACAGTGTGTCCTGAGAAACAAAGCCAGAGAAAGGCAGGTTTCATTCTTTGCGCTGCTGATGTTGTTTTATTTTTTCCACAGTCCACTAAATTCAGTAGCCAGTTTATGCAAAAAGACTATAATATTTATAAAAGGGCATACATTAACAAACAAATTCATTATTGTTATTATTATTACTGTTAAAAGTATTTGAAAACTTATTATGGTACAGACTTACATACACATCTAAGCATCCAAGGAAGAAATGGCCTGATTAGTTTTCCATATAAACCAATCCCAGCAGTTTATTTGCCTAAAATACTGAACTACATGAGGCCATTGTACACAACACTATATGGGAAGTACATGATAGGTGAGCTTGTAATGTTGGCCATGAGTCATCAAAAAAATTGAGTCTATGTGGTTTTGACCAAAACAAATCAAGGTAAGTATCTCAGAAAAGCCTAACAGATAAGAAACATGGTGAGGATTTCTTAAACATTAATGCATTTACACATGGAAGTGGGAAAAAATACATATGAGGGGAAAAAAGGGGATAATTTTGTTGTGTCTGAGAGCCACACAATTAGAGATGCATACATCAGCAAGCTGAGATATTAGTGAAAGATATCAAATTTATCAATCTGACCTAGTGACAGTACAAACAAACTAGTTTAGACAGCATTAGTGCTCAGCAAACTGAGCTCTGTGTCTGTGTGTGTCTGTGAGTGACTGTGATACCCTCAATAAGTGCCAGATTGGTGTTAAACTGCAGGCCAGTCGTTTATAGTTTAGGAAATACTTAGCATAAGACCAACAAGAAGCCTGTGGGATTATCCATACAAGCACAATCCTTGGGGCATCACAAACATCTTTGCATAAAGCAAGACCAGCTGGCAGAAAGGAAGAATAATTTTCTCTAATATTTGAATTTATTAGCCATAAAGAAAGGCTGACAAGAAATGTGAGTCATGACCGTGTACAATTGGAGGCAGAGGTCAAACAAATGCTGCATATTCTGAATTCCACAGGAAACACCCCTCCAGAGGACAGCAGTTACAATCTTCAGGGACTGTACTGATTAAAGTGAAAGAAGAAAATACAAAGACAGAAGCAGAAGCAGTCGCAGAGAAAGCCAACATATTCTGAGCTGGCTGCTCAAGTCAGTACATTGCCCCTTATTATCTGCAAATTCAGTTTTCCCTCAGCAGAGCTGACTATATATACTTTCCCAGTCTATTGCAATGGAAAGTTCAGTCATCTCCAGAGAGCAAATTGCAATCCCAAACAAATTATATAATTAAGAAATAATTTTCAGAGCACTGTTCTAAGTTGTTTGAGACACAGCCCTATTGAAATCTTTGTCTCTAAGCATCCTTAGGCTCTCAATGAAGTTTAAGGGATTTAAAAATATAGATATTAGAGACCATGTGAATATGGCAAATATTCCACAATTTCTGTCCTAAGGCTACAAACCACCAGGCTATTCTGTCTAGCAGAAAATAATAAAAAAGCCATTAAACTCAGACCTCACTGAAGTCAAATGAAAGAGAGGAAAAACACAAACCCTTCAAATGTTGATGTGTTTAGTGATGTGTTTCAGTGAGTGAAATGACTGAATTTTGTACACTGTACATTTGTATACTAAAGCACATATCTAAAAAGAGAGGAAGCATAGGGAAGGACGGAAAAAAGGAGAGACCTGAGGGACAAAGAAGAATAGCTTTGTCTGAGGATCTCAAAAGACACAGTGACAAGATCCAGATACACAGAGCTGAAGGAGCTCTTCAAAGTCACCGTGAGAAAACCACTTTCTACTCAAGACTATGCTGCCCACACATCCATGGTGCATTTTCTCACACACATAACCCAGACCCTGCAAACTGAGTTGGATGTAGGGAGTGTGGGGTGGGGGCAGGTGTGGCAGACTGACAGCCTGAGCACACCAGTGATGAGCAGGAGTTCACCCACCTGCCACTGGCAATATCCTCTGCCCAGGAGGCACTTCACATGAAAGCAAATGAGGTGTTAGCTGACTCAAGCAGTGCAGAGGTCACTGCTGATGAAAGACTAGTGAGCAGGAATTCAGAGGAGCAGCTTGACAGGAATGCAATGGCATGACAGGAGCCAAAGGAGTTGAGCATGCTGCCTGCATCTATTCCTGAAAAACAGCACAGAGGAAGGTCAAGAGGCTCAGCTGCTTTGCATATAACCTGAAGAGAGAGGACTCGGTGAAGGAGGACTGAAGCTATCAAAGGAAGGTTTTCCAAAAGTGATGACAGTGGCAATGTGCTTTCTGCTGAGCTTCGTCCCACCATTTGCTGAGGGCATGCAGTCCTAGGGCTGTGCCCTGCAGCTGTGGGCCCACACAGCCCCTCGTGTGCTGGCACAGGGCGCTCCAAGTGTTTGCAACCACAGCTCATCATGTTATTGTGGGAAGGGAAACCGCTGCTGGAACACACGTGCTTTCTTGAAAGCAGGGAAAGCTGGTGAGAAGGAAGGGTAAGAACAGAATTTTGGGCACACTTTGAAACAAGGCAAAGCTTAGGTCTGCTCAAAACTTTTTTGCCACTCTACTGACAGAAAACAGGATTTTCAGCTAGTTTATATATTCATGAAAAGAACTGATTTCTATAAAATAGCTTCGTATTTTTAGGAAGGGGATTAGGAGAAGTTGAAATTTTTCATGCAACTGAAAAGACTACAAACACTTCTTGATTGCACTTAATGTTGTCTCAGTTTAAAGAGCTGCCAAAATTTTCCCTATCACCTCCATGATTGAGTACAGAAATGAACCGCAAGCCAATGAAATCTATTTTAAACAAAGCCTTGTAGTCAGCAGTGCCAAAACACATCTTTATCTTTAAAATAATAAATAACATTGACAAAATTTGCAAAAATAGGAATGATTTTGATGTCATGGCCCAGTTCAGGGAAAATATGTGTCAAAATACCTGAATGACCTTTTGAAAATATTTTGTGAAAAAAAAATACGAAGTTGAAATTGTATCCTTATCCTTAGTTAGTGTCACTGTGTATAGATAAGAAACAAACCACTTGTTCTTAGGTATGGAAAAGAATGCAGGCAATAAATATCAGATCCATTATTTCTCCTTTAACAAGCAGTGCAATATTTCAGCCAAGAAATCTCCAGCCACTCTCAGTTGTTGCTAGCAGCCAAATCTAATCTAAAGACTGAGGACATGGAAGAAAGTGGGATACAATTTCTGTCTTATCCTGAAGTCTATACCAAGAATAGCCTTCACTTGATCCAGAAGAACAGTTTATGGCTCCAGGACTTGAATACCTTCCCTGTTGCTCACTTACATGCTTTGCTTGCAGGAAATCAGGTTCCCGCTGCCAATTATGTTCATCATCATCACTCATCCACAGAGTCTTACTAATCTGAGAGACTTTTGTTAGTCTGAGTGTGTGTTGCTACCCTGAGCTGGTATTTAACTTCTTCCCTGCCAGGTCATGGTATGTGGTCAAAGAGCACCCACATCTCTAGGGATATGGAGAGGCAGAAAACTGATGGGTGAATGGGTCAGCTGGAGATGCGTCTTCCCTGCTCCACCGGGCTTTAGTCATGCCTGCCACAGTGTATGACAAGATCTTTTTTCTTGAATAGCTTCTTTAATTTCCCAAAGGGTATCTAAAAATACCTAAATAGAGGATTGGTATGAACACTCCAGTTCTGAAATGAAGAGGTCTGTTTTCTATTTTATTTCTCAGTTAGATACAAAGCAGTGGAGTGTAACTGCTGTTGCTGTGCTAAGTAGCTCTTACACTGCCCATCACACACCCCTGTGCTAGAATGATGTTTACTGAGGGGTCAGAAGTAGCAGGCTTCTATAGAAAGACACTGCATTATGTTTGGTTGGAGGTCGGCTCTTGAGTCTCGGAGTTTGGCTCCTTTGAACTCCACTGTTGGGATCTCTTTTACTTTTAGACTTCTCTTTCTGATGGAAATGTCCAACATCTTAAATCAAGGCTGTATTTCTTTCCTTGCTGAAAAAAAGAAAGTGGGGTTATGAGGGGAAGTATTGTCCTTCCTTGTTTTGAGTCACAGTGGAATAATGCCTCCAAGCAGCCTTTGCTTACTGTGGCTCCCAAATAATGCTGTCAGCAGGACAAGGGGGCCCAGGAAATAAGACACAAATATTCTCAGGTGCATGAAATAATTCTTTCATCATGCTCAGCATGTCTCAGAGGTGCTCTTTGTAAAAGTCAAATATTGATTTTTATGTAGATGGATATCTGTGTGGATAGATATCTGTGTAGGCACCCAGCTCTTGCAGACAAGCTTCATGAGGTATTTGCTGTCTGAAATGTGTAAGCTGCTTTCAGTTACTTCCCTTTTCCTATTCAGATTTTCCTAAAGATTTTTTAGTTGGTTGATCATTTTTTTTTAATTTGCCTGCCCTTGTGCTTAGATTGCTAACCTCTCCCAGGCCTGGCTAAGCTGGCTTTGGTTGTACTGCCAATGAGCATTAACATACATAAGATTACTCAGATACAAAAGTGTTTTCAGAGAAAGAGGTTCTTGCCATCTGATGGCTGTGACAATTTATAGAGACAATTTCCATATTTTGCATGGGAGAAAATTCCTTAAAAGAATAGGAAAACACAAGAAACACAAGAAAAGGACATTGTAGTAACACAATGAGCAGAGCTGGTCCTTGTTGAGTTAAACCAAATCTCTGTTAAGAATGAAGTTTGGCAGCTTCATTTTGGTATCTCTTCAGGTTTTTTTTGGCATGCTGGCATTGCTTGCAAAGAGTGCGATTTAAGTGAAAAGCCCTGTTTTGTCCTTTTCTGTTCACAGAAGTCCAGCCACTGCCCTGCCTCCATGAAATGATATGAAAAGGAATCCAGCTCTGAGACTTCCTAAGCACAATAAATCCATTTAGCTGCCAGAATATAATGTTCAGAGTCCAGGCCTCAGTTTCTGTCTCTGAAATTTCCAGTTACTGAATTAAAGTGACAAGGTTTGTCTGGATGATGATGCTAATCATCACCTAAGCTCATTATCTAAGGATGGTGATGCAACACACAGTCCTTTTTTTCCCCCCTGTAAGTGGCCTTCTGAAATTTTCTCTTTCTTTCATGCAGTTTGGATTTATTATCTAGAAAGTTAGCTTCTTTGGGGAAAAAAGTCACACTTTTCTCCAGATGTAGAAGGTATATTTTTCTATGCCTATTTCCAGCGTGAAACCTGACAGTGGTGAACTGGGTAGAACCTTGATGGGTCTTGTGCTTTGCCACCCTCACTATTTACTGTTATTATGATTTCATTCATGTTGCACCCATTGGCCACAAGTCTATGGTCCAGCCTGTGGAAGTCAGGGAAAAATAGCTCCTAAAAATCTGGTTTTGGGTTCTTCCCAGACTGTCCACCAGTTCCTATTTGGCTTTCTGTCCTCTATGTTATTTTTGTGTACTTTTCATTTAGGGTTAAGTATTTGCTTCTGCTTTGCAGTGATTTGCAGCAGATACTGGGTCTGTTCACTGACATTTGAATGAGAGCATCCTTTCTATCTAGAATTATTCCCATTGCTGAGTGCACTGGAATCTACTCCCTGGGTACTTTGCTTTGGTCATATAACAGTTAGTCACTGTATTTTACTCTGGCTGCCTCATTTCTGGGAGCTTGCTTCAGACTCCATTGAGTTTATTGCCTACACTGTGTCAAACCACAGTTCATTATTGTTGTCATTTTATTAAAATAGTCTCTAAGTGCACCAGATTCTGAACACTTGACTGCAATATTCCACAGACATCTACTTTATTTTTATATTGGTCAAAGCCAACAGTAAAGCTGCCATTAACAGCTAAGCTAATGTCTTTGTGAAGTGCTTCCATGCTTCTCCAGTGCCTGGCAGTTACTTGTTGGCCCTTAAATGCTGTATCTTGGCCCTTGGTACACCTTGCTTTTGCATACCAGAGGTCAAACACACTTCTATTGCACAGGAAGCAGCATTAAACTAGCTGAAATCCAGTTCTATATTTAGAGCTTCATGCATTCTTTATAAGTTTTGTGTTATCTCTTCTGATCTGAAAAGGAAAGTGATGCATTTGGCCTTTGTGCCCTATATTAAATTCTAGAGTGTTAAATAGAAAGGGGAAATGTGTATGAGTCGATAAGCGATCTTTAATATGTAAAACACGCTGCTTATGTTCTTCAGATCTATGGGAGAGATACTGTCTGGTTTGTGTGTAGCACAACGATTCAAAAGTGTGTGTATTTTAATGCCAAGCTCATAGGGATGCAATACTGAAATGCAGACTCCTGAGAACTTTACAGCAAAGTAGGAAAAAGTCAAAGAGAAACAGCATTTGTGAAGTGGAGGCAAAATACGGAGCATTCTTTTAGCATTTGTGTTCTGTTGATATTTTATTTTTTCATACAGCCTGAGTAATAAAACTATGGAGCATTTGAGACCCTGTCATGCCTTTAAGTTGAGCTTTTCCAGGGAAAGTGGGAAAACATGTGTACAGTAATGTTTATCTTGTGTGTGAATAACAGTTCATGAAGTATAGTCATACTGAAGAATCTCGTTTTAGTGCAAGTGAAGCTCTTTAGATAATCATGTCTGGATATTTTTAATAGCTCTTGGTAATATCTTATCCCTTCCACTCTAAGTGCCTTTGAAAACCCTCCAAGTGCTCCAGGAAAATGCTTTAAAGCAGAGCTATATGTGTAACAACTTCAGGTATTATCAAGAAAAACTTAGATAAGAAAAGACATTCAAACCTTATACTTTCCAGTCTTCTACGAATAAGATCCACTGGTTTAACTGCAAAACTTAGATGGAGGACTAAAATTATGCAACCTCCTTACCAACCCACTGTAAAGGAATTAATTCCATTAGGTTTTTGAGACAAAGTACAACAGCTTAATCACTGGGTAGGGCTGGTGAGCTGAGTGTGAGGAAACAAAATCGTGACCTCAATCACATGAGCACCATCCAAGTGAATAAGCTGGCAAAATCTAGTGTTTGAGGCCCTGGCCTAAGCAAACACAATCAAACTCCTAAAGTAAATAAGAAAGTGAAATTTCTTTAATAGGTCAGCAATGAGTTTAATCAAAGAACAGAACCTTATAAGCCTAATTTTGCTTCCATATCTTGTAAAAAAAAAATTACAGTCATAATAATAGATTCCTTTCCCTGAGACTGATTTTACAGCAACTCTGAGTAATTACATACATCTGGTGATAACTTTAAAAACTGCAGTTATAAAAGGAGCTAAACTGCAGACTTCAGATTCCCTGAGCTGTAATAGATCAGGTTTTGGAGCCATATCCTTTGTGACACCCTTTAAAGGACAACTGTTGCTGCAAATTTGGAAAGACTCAACTTTAAATTTATTAATAACATTATTATTATTAACGTCTTAATTTCCAAAATGGTGAAAAAGCAACATGAAAGTTTTTGCTGCACACCTCTAATTAAGTTTAACCCAAGTGCCACCAATATTGTATTGTAGAAATTTCACATCACAGTGAACTTGGCTGGACTGAGAGTTGACCATCACAGATGAATATTTACAGAAGTTTTCAAAAGTCCCCTCCCCATATATATTTTTATGAAAAGCTAATAAAAAAAGTGTTAAGTATACATCTTTCATCATATAGTTCAGAAACCTGTAAAGCACTGTTCGCTGGCTCATCAAACCCTGACCATGATAATCCATCTTCCATGCTCAACTCAAATATCCCTGACATCTTGGTACTGTCATATAGCTGTCATTTTTCAAGCTACCCATCAAAGAAGTGTTTCCTTCCTTTCCCAAAACAGACATCCCCTATCCCTTCATGCACCCTAAATTTCCAGACAATGTTAGGTACTGGATTAGTGTTTGATAATGAAATGGGGTCCTCAGTAGCTGTGTGCTTCCACCATGTCATGAGGGTTTGGCAGTGCTTATGCTGATTCCTTGCTATTTACCTTGCCATTGTGCTCTTATCTGAATGCCTCACAATATTTTGGGTACTTAGAACAACTCTGTGAGATAAAGGACAATTCCTCTGCCCCTCCTTTGGCAAATAGATCCAAAATTTGGAAATGGCATTTGATACATTTTATGCTGGGTTAGAGGCAATCAGGGAGAAATGGAAGGAGGAGGGATGTTACCAATTTTAAGTGCTCTGACAGTTCTAATGCAACACTAGGTCTGACCTCATCATATTATGAAGCCACGGGACTTGTAGAATCACAATAGGTTCATTAAGGTTGGAAAAGACCTCTAAGGTTATCGAGTTTAACTATTAACCCTTACACTGCTGGGTCCACTCCCAGCAGTGGATGCTGCTTAATCTGCATACCTGGCAGGGAGAGGGAAAGAGTGATCAGAGGCTCCCAAGGGAGAGGGAGCCATCATCAGCTTGCCCAGGCACTCAGTGCTACAGGCTTGAACCATTTCCATCCTCTCTTGGAAAGGTGGGTCCCTGAGGAGACAACAGTCTCAGTGTACTGCTGGAACTCCTCCTCTCTTGGCTCACCAAATCATGTTGTACATGTCTTGTGCCTCTCAGCTGTAGGAGATGCATGTGGAGTTGTAAGAGCTGGCATCTCATGGCTAATTAGTCAGATCCCTCAGCCAAGAGAGCTGAAACCCAGGTGATAAACCAGGGGCTCACAGATGAATGTTTCTATCTCTGCTTCCTGTACAACATAGTCCTTTGCTGCCAATGCCCATGATACTAGACTTCCCCTGCCACAC
Source organism: Emberiza elegans (assembly GCA_024865655.1). Taxonomy (NCBI): domain Eukaryota; kingdom Metazoa; phylum Chordata; class Aves; order Passeriformes; family Fringillidae; genus Emberiza; species Emberiza elegans. Next base: position 2,644,762 of record JALJVW010000196.1, read on the forward strand.
CCTGCATGTTTAGGAAAAGGAGAGGAGGATTACAGGGAATGAGTGCCACAGAGCTTAATTTCAGCCCTTGGTACTGCAGAGGTGAAGGCAGCTTCACGCCAAGCCACACTGAGGATCTCCAGCAGCAGGATTTTCACCACCAGAGCAACTTGACCCTCAAAAGTATCTTCAGCAGCTATTGGGAAGCATGGAAGTCCTTCATGATGATTTTGGGGAAAAAATGATTTTGCATGATTTGTTTAGGGAAAATACCTCTTGTGGCTCATGGATGTAGGGTCACACAAAAACATAGTACCATAGCAGAGTGCCTGGGAGCCCAGGCTAGACAAACCTCCATTTTTTGGGCTTATTTATATTTTTCTCACTTGACTACAGATGTGACTGGTTATTTTATATAACTAATTACAGGGTATTTTTTTTTGTATTTCCAAAAGGTATCAGAAATCATTTGAAGAGGTGAACTGAAAGAAAATCTATTTGCCTTTGGGTGTGTCCACTGAATTCAATAGGAGGCACGAGATGTTGCATATAGAGACAGATTAGCAAGGCAGAATATTTCCCTTAAGAAGCACATACACATGCATATGGTATATGCAGTACAGAAAAGAAACTTGTTTATATGTCTCTGTTTTTGTATGTTTGGTGATCTAGCATTCAAAAGATTTGTATAAAAATTCAGTCTGCCCTTTACCTGACAAGTAAAAAACCCATTGTCAATTCAGGACAAAATTCCTTTCTCATACCTTAACCCCTTCATGGGGTCATGGTGGTGGGTAATAGAATATAATTAAAAACACATTCTAAAATTATTGTTAGGATTTTTCTTCTGAAGTATTTTCCTGAAAAGCCAGTCACCTCACTAGCATCAGTTCAATTACAGCACTCAGAGGGAAGGAAAATTATAAGTAATAATTTTAGAAATAGCCCCAGGATGCACTTTGTGTGCCTCTGAGCCAGGAAAACCCCAAAGGGCATAAGTCTGGAATATAGTAGCTGGCTTATCACCAGGCAGAGCTGCAGTGTCACTGAAAGCCTGACAGACACACTGCATGCATATATCACAAAAGCATCACCAGTAGCACTTAGCCATTCAGATCTGTTCTCAAAAATAACTTGATTTCAGGAGAGAAAAACTGGCAGATATTTTTGGGGATAAATACTAAGTGTAATTGAGGCTCTGGTTCCATATCCCCTTGGAATGATTTCTTCATGATTATTGTTCAATATAATGACCTTAACCCTGTTCCTTCAATGGCCTAAAGAGAAATGTAAGCTTGTAGAATGAGTAGTCATGGTCACAACCAGACTTGCAGAGGCCACAAGATCACAGCTATACATACATTTTTGTAGCTGTGGCTCCTGGAACACCACTCATTAGTGAGGACTGTAGTGACTATCACTATGAAGGAGGATATTGTTTAGTGAATGCTTTCTTGATGCTACCAGGCAGGACAAAGCATGCTTGTCTGTTTATGCTTATGCTTTCAGCTCTATTTGACAAATCAAGACTGGAAGAGTTTTCTTCCTCCATTTTAATTCTTAACTTTCCTTGCTCCAGTGTGAAGTAGGATGGAGAGGAGAGAAAGAGGCACTTAGCATTTGAGTTTTGGAACCAGCTCTTGTAAATCTCAGCAGCCAGCCGGCAGCTGACATCTCCTAATGAGAATGATCCTTTGCTGTGAACAGCCAAGTTCCTTCTTCTGGGCTCTGCTGCTGCCAGCATTCTGCTACAGAGACTCTCAGGGGCAAAAGATATGTTAGAAAATAGTAGCAGAAAGGGAAATTTTATTGGCTGCAAAGCTGTCAACCCAAATCAGATGTTAACTTCCCTCCTTGCTTTCAATTTAGTGGAAATAAGCTAAGAATTTGAAAATGTGAGTTTTCAAATTAAATGTGATCCTATTTTTTCACTCCCTGTGTTAGAACATGCCATTATATTAATTCTGTCTTGCTTTTAAGTTTCTGAAGTGAAAGAAAAATATTTTATTTTTTATAGACTGGAAATGTAAAAACACAAGAGTCATTTGCACCTGCACCTGAACCTTCCTTCTTCTCACTTCCCTCGACACACTCCATTCAAATCCACAAAGGTGTTCTTAACCTTTAGCACGTGAGCTTTTTGTGTGGTCAAATTGTTTTTTCCATGGCAGTAATAATTCTGTCTGCTGTTAAGCTTTCAACATGAAAAAGCAGGACATATTCTTTATATGCCTTTTTTTTTTTTTTGGTTGGCTGGTTGTTTTTTTTTTTTAATTTTAGATTAAAGAACTAAAGTCAGAGCTCCACAGGGGGCAAGGAGAGAAGTTGTCTGTATAGATACATGCCTCTTGCTTCTTCCATGTGTGGGGCTTCCTTCAGCACTGCAGATCTTGAAGCATGCAGAGTGACTTCCCAGAATTTCCATGATGTTTGGAGTCCTCCTTAGGCTTCAGCTGTGGGAAGGAGGCAACTTTCCTGGCAAATTCAGCTCACCTCTTTTTTTTCACAGCAAATTCCAAGTACTGCAGATCTCTGCAGAGAGCAGCCTCTGACATGGGTGCACATCTCTCTCAGCTGGAGACTGAAGGTCAATAGAGAGTATAATTTATAAACCCGTGTGACCTTTAACCTAATATCTTGGTTGTCTTATGGTGAGTGTGTGAACCAAAAAGAGTCCACAAATTTTATTTAAGTGCTTGGGTTTGGCAGTCCTGAGCAGACAGGTAGGCAGACATCTGATATTTTAAATACATTATACATAAGAGACAGCCTCGGCTCTGTACACACTGCGTAGAGGGAGAAGCTGGCTGGAGGCCCTGTGTTCTCTCTATAAATTGCCAAAGGGAACAAAATTCAGAGTAAATGCTCAGACTTTTTGATTAAATCAATCCATTGCCACTACCCAATTAATCTTGTGTTCTCTTTTATTGCAGCATGTTACACAGCAGTAGTGGATACCATAAATAATCTCTATAATCTTCTGGACCTCTAGGTGAAGTAAGGGTATCATTATCTTCAAATTTTCCTATTTTTTTTTAACTTCAATCAGGTCTTCAATATCTTCTTAAATGTCTTTTATTTTCTATTTACTGCATGAGAAAGTACAGGAACTCATTCTAGAGATGCTTATATATTTGTGAATGATGTAGGTGTGTAGTCAAGGTGAAGAGGATGCCTTGTTAAAATAAAATTGCTGTACCTGTGACAGAAGAAATAGCAAAGAGTAGAGAGCAAGATTCCTATGTACTTTTATACTTCTGTGCCCTTTTCTCTATTAATCAATTTTCCTGCTGGGAAACAGGCCATTGTTTAATTTAGGGATGCAGTCTACTAGCCTTGTTGTCAGAACCTGTGGACAACATTATAAATTAAAATTTCTGTTTGGGGAAATGGTGCAACAGGCCACGGGGTTGCTTCAGGCTCTTCAGGCACGGAATGAAAATTGAGAAACTAAGTCGTACTCAATCTTTCCCCCTATCAGAGGAACATAGAAATGTTCTTAAAATTGCCCTCATAAGTTTGTCACACTGAAAAACCAGTAATCAATCCTATATATATTTGGCCTGCAAATAGCATGTACAGGCACTCAGAGCTGCCCAAGTCATCACTTCTTTGGAGGTCTCTGGAGTTGCACAGCCTGTCCACTTTCCTCATCCCCAAAGCATCAGTGAAAAATGCTTGATAAAGTTATAAGCCCATTTAGGTTGGAGGCAGACAGTCATCCTGGCCTAGTGCCCATCACAAAAGTAAATAAGAAACTCTGCAGAAAATTCCTGGCCATAAAGTACACACACAGACACACACACACACTCACTCTTGGAAGAGGCAGACAGACCTTTCCGCCTGTCTTTATCAGTTCAGTAGTTTGCAAGAAAAGCAGGCAAGGCTCAGAATCAATAGCTGAACACCCACCTCTGAGACCTTGTGTGGCACTTGCACTGTGCACCTTCTGTGAATGGATGTGCTGGGAAAAAAATATCTGCACATGGATCAGATGTCCACAGCCTGGCCTTTCCTGGAGGCACTTCCTGAGTGTCCAGCCAGTCACACTGGTAGACAATTTCCACTGCTAATTCTCAAGAGTTAAGGCTTGTATCAAACCAAGTGTGCATTTTCCTCCTAGGGAAGGCTTGGTTTTGCCAGGAGGAGCACTGTGCCACAGCTGCCCAGCTGGGGCACATCTCCTAGCTGAGCACACTTGGATGTGGCTGTGAGCACAGCTCCTTGAGGAGACGTTCAGGTCAGCTGCAATGGGACAGCTCAGGCCAGCATCATCTAAAGTGACAGTGACAGCCAAATGGGATTGTGGCAGCAGCATAGACCAAATCAGAAACAACATTTACCAAAAACTAAGTAAAGTGGTTGGGCCCACAGGCGATGTGCAAGACAGCATTTGGCAATTTCTCTTTTTAAGGAGGTATATTTTAATGGTATTTTTATATCATGCAGATATTGCAAATATGAATTGCTCACCAGTGAACAATCATTTTGCTAAGATTCCAGCACTAACTTGATCTTACTTTTTCACATAAAAGGAATACATCACTGAAAAAATAGGACTTTCTCCCACATGGTCAGGTTTTAGCAGAAATTAAAATCTTAAATTTCTCCCATTTATTGCTCTCTTAACTGGTGAAAGAAAGAAAGCTTGGAAATATGCCAGTTAGCAACTGGTGTGCAGGAGAGTCAATGTCTTTTTTAGTTGGTTTTTAAGACAGATCTCTTTAGCTTGGTAACTCTGCTCATGCAGGATTATCTTGAACAGGAGAGGAAAAAAAATTCATAATGTCTTTATCATATTATAACTTAAAATTTGTGAGTTTTGGGGTCTCAGCCAGACTGGGGCTTTATTGCATAAGGTCTGGTGCAGACAGGGATTTATGAGCAGTCACAGGCTTTGCACTTTTAGTCTGAACATTTTTTCTGAAAACTATAGCTGCCTCTCAGAGATTACTGCCTGAAAATCTCACTTTATTTTTAAAGGAGTATGTTTCTCACCCACAGTGCCTGGAAATGAAAGTTCTAAATGCTCCAGTACCAGAACACACATAAAAAGACTGTAAAATGAAATTGTCTGCTTTCATGGTGTTAAGTCAGTCCTGTGATTGATTGAGAAAGGAGAGAGTGTCAGGGAGGGAAGGTGTTATTCAAGGTTTCTGAATGCTGGATTTGGGCAGAATGGCAGGTCGTCCTGCTTCCTCCCCATTACAAAATTTAGCAATTTTAAAAAAACACCATTTTAATCAGACCATCTGCAGCCAGAATATTGGCCAGTTCTCTGACACCAGCATCTCTGGGCTGCTCTGTCATGGCATAACAGAATACTGGGACCCAGGGATGTTCAGGGATGTTTCAAATGCTAAAAAATGCAATTCACATTCCCACATAATTGTGTGTTTCTGTTTCTGGTCTTTGTGGGAGCTTTCTTCAGTGTCCATCCTAGGTTACTTTGGCTTGTGATGCAGTTTTGAGTTGCCACTCACTCAGAACTCACAACAGATCTGGACAAAATGATTGCAGTTCACCATGAGGAACACTAACCCTCATTTCCATCATAATCAAGACACAAATTAGCTTCCATTCACTCATAGTCACCTTCATTTCAGCAGCTTGGTCTTTGGAGTGGACCAGCCTGATACCAATGAATCACGCAGTTCCTGATGCTTGTTCTCTGCATAATTGCTACCACAGCATTTCTCAGGCATGACGAGACACTATTCCTTTCCTGCTTTGAAGATGAGCCACATTACTGTTTGCTGGACCTCTTACTTCAGTATTCAGGCCCCACAGTTCAGAGAAAAACAGCTTACATATGTTTTGCTTTCTGACAGACTCTTTTGGCCACTGCTCAGAAACCTCTGAGTTATAGCCAGGCACCAAGCCAGGATGGCTTTTGGGTCAGCTGGTATGGACTCTCCATGACTAAGTCAGAGCTGGAGGAGGCTCTGGAGGTTGAAAAGTTATTTTTCACATAAATCTCCTTGTGAGGCTTATCTTGGAGTTAAACTTTGCTATCTGAGCAACAAGGTTAATCCACTAAATTGGACTTGAAAAGGCAAGATTTAGGCAAATGAAAGGACATCGAAAGCTACAGTTAACAAATGAAATGAAAAAGAGAGAAAACACATTATATGATCTTTTTCTACAGGTAATTTTTTTTTTGAAAGGAGAGAAATTTTTGAAAGTTTTAAAGATTTTGCTTACTTTCTTTTTTAAAGAAAACAGAATCATGGTTTATATCTCTAACCAGATCACTTTTGGAGCCTTTCAGATTTCAGACACCTACTTCTGTGTTTTTGTTGCTCCTTGTTTGTCTGTTGTGTGGGTGAGTTATTTGTTTGGTTGGGTTTTTTCCTTTGTGCTGTATTTATTTGATTTTTCACTCATCTTGCAATATTTCCTTCTGGGCTGGAAAGCTAGTACTGCCTGTTGACATCATCAGCCACTTTCTCAAATGTTGACCCCAGACTCTGTTTTACAGGGCTCTTTTAGGGTTCTTCATGGGAGCAGGATGCTGCAAAGAGCACGAGTCAATTGAGGAGCTGGAGGTGGGAACCCTTCTGTTTGCATGTCAGAATGAAAACTGGGAACACCTAACACCTGCACAGACAAAGATGGACTGGAAAATATTCTATTCATGTCCATTTGTCCTGAGTTTCTGTTTGTTCTTCACCATTACATTAGCCGTGGTTTTCCTTATTGTCCTTTTGGATCAGCAAAGTAAATATTTATCAGTGGACTTGATTTTCCACTCTGTCTCCTTATGCTGGTAGAACCAGAGTTACAGCGGTCAAGAGGACTATACTATCACCTAATTCATGTATTTTGGTTTAATGAACTTCAGGAATGGCATACTAAATCCTGCCCTGTGTCATGTTGTTGATGTTGGATCAGTTTAATGAAAGCACATGAGAAGGGCACAACAGAGCATTCCTTCCTCTGGTATTCACTTCTCTCTGCTGCCATTGAGCAGTTTAGGAACCTCCTGCACAGGAGACTGTGCTCAGTTTAATAGCCATTGCTGAAAGGAAGCTAGATCGCTGCTGGGATCTAAGCAAAAGCCCCCTGGGTTTCAACACACTTTGGTGCATGCTCAGCTCACACCAAGGGTGGAACCCGCTTTGCTCGTGTGTGAAACAACCTAGGGATCTACAAAGGCCCTCTCTCTCAAATCCATCACCTGGTGTCAAAGTGGGATTACATCCCCTCTGCCACAGCACACCCAGGCCAGCTGGTGAGTCATTCCTGTTTGCTCTCACATGGCCACAGGCTGCTCCAGCAGCCTTTTCCCCTTTCATGGGGCAGGGAGTGGCTGTTTGCTCTCCTAGCAGCACGGTCCGGTAGAAAGGGGAGCTGCATGTAAAGAAAGGCATTTATTGTAGCTTATGTTTGCACTGAAAATTTTGAAAGCAATGCAAACAGGGACATCAAATATGAGCTATATCTCAAATATGGTTTCAAGTCTGACAAGTGTGAGAGAGAGATGACCTCTACCTTGCTAGATGTTAGCGTTGCTAATAGGACTAACAAAACATCTGCAGTTGTGCAGAGACATCATGATGGATGGCAAATTTTCCACTCACAAAGTTCTTTTTTTCAATTTGAAACAGTGCGTCATTTAATCCCTGATTATATCCAGTGTTTGTCCACAGCATACCAAGCTATACATCATGGATGCTTTTTTTTTTCCTAAAGAAACTATAAAAGATACATAAGAAGCAAGCAAGAACATAAATAATCCAAAATTTAGAAGGCAAAGCCCTTCACTCTGAAGACATGACTGGTAAATAGTAGAAATAGGCTATATAACTATATACCCTGCAAATTCCACAGAAGCAGAACAACAGAAAAGCTGAATCATGGTGAAGTTAGAGTGGGACAGGACAAATAATCAAGAAATGTCAGCAGCAAAACTTAATCTCTGTAAAACTCCAGACGTAAACTCTCTGTAAAACTAAGAATCAAAGAAAATATCAGGAGAGAGATCATCATCTGTAAAAGATATAAGAATTGAAAAATGGAATAATCTCAAAAGGATGGTGGTCTGAGTTTACATGATTTGTACTTGTTTGTTTCAATGACTATAACATTGGTCACAGGGCTCTTCATTCGTGTAATGAAGCAGATGCTTTCAAAGCACACAGCAAATATACATGAAGACCTGATGTTGTGGTTGTCCTAAATAAGTGAAAGACTTGAGAAAGCCGACTTTGGCTAAGTTTGCTGTGTCCCTCCTATGTTCTGCTGAGCAGATCCTCTAGTTCCTTGGGTCAGGACCCTTGAAGAATGCTGCTCATTTTCTTAGCAGGATTAAGGTGCTGTGCATTGCCTGACATTATTTTCTTCAGAGGACTGTGATCCTACACACTGTACATGGCATGATTTTAAAGGAGGAGCATCTGAAATGAGTAACTACTTGGGAATGGGTCTCAGACCTCTTCACTTACAATACAATCTTCTATGTCAGCAAAGTAATTAAGTTTAAAAAAAGAGTGAGCTAAATAGCAAGGGGGCTAAAAGCAATACAGAGAATCTGTTCAATTGAAGATAAAGAGATCAAAGAGAAAGGTACTTTTTGAACTAGAGAGACTTGAAAATTATATAGATATTCAAATCTTTGATATTTCTTAATTTCTTCTTGTAGAACTGATCTGCTTTCAGACAACACTGAAATACTGCAAACATCCTTTTTGGTTTTGGTGGAAATCTTTATTTTGCAACTTCTGTGTTTAGGTGACCAGATGTAGATAGGCACAAAGAACAGCATCCTTTGAAAACTTCTCAGTTTTACTTAAGATAAGCAGATATAGCTGTGTCCAAATTTTCATTATCATTTGTACTTTTCTCTATTTTCTACAGGAAATTCCTTGAAAATTTTGAACACTGAAAGTTATCTAACTGCAAAGGGAAACTCTCCTTGGCTACTGGCAGGATTTTAGGAGTCTGTGCTGCATTTTTCCAAACCTTAACCAAAACTCCACTCACATTCAAATCGTGGTCAATGAGCAAAATCAGCTCTCTAAAGCAGACAAATGAAGGTTTCTCATCTTAGTCTGCCTTTGCCTCAGTCCTGGGAGGATGCTTGGTCAGCTGTTCCTGAGTTACAGGAAATGCCTTGGCAATTCAGACGTGTCTGTCACAGACTATGAAGAAATTCTGACATATGCAGGCTGCCACTTAAATGTAGAAGAGAGCTGCATCATTGCTGACATCACATGGGAAAAACAGGGTGAATCTGCAAGCCACCATTCTCTTTTGGGACATTCTAGGAGCACTCCCACATGTCTCAAAATGAACAACCTTCAAGCAATGCATCTCCTCCAGGCACATGCAGAACTGCAGCAAATGCAGCAGATGTTCCTGCACTTGTTTATTGTTACACCCAAGTGCTGTGGGGTCAGAGAAGGAGTTGGCAAACTACAGAGACATTAAAATCTTTTTTGGGTCTTGTGTTTGTTCATGTTTTACTTGGGCATGCTCAGAGAGTTCTCCCCTCTTTCTGTAGCAAGGGCCTTGATTTATAACAACATGGAAAGGCAATCATCTAGACTTGCCCCAGTAGGATTACACACTATGGAAAATGTGTTTAATTATGAAAAATTAAAGACAAGGAGGATGTGTTTATACTAAGAATGTAGACATTTTCTTGGCTAGAAGGGAAGCTGAACAAAATGGGTAAGAATTCTAGATCAGTTGTGAAGGATTTATTTACATTTTTTAAAAAGCTACACATGTTTCCACTTAAAGCTCTTGGGAGGGTCATTTCAAAGACTAGGACTCCTGGCTCTTTGCCTTCATCTCTTCCTCCATACCCCCTCCTTGCAACTTGAACATTAATGTAGAGACTGTGTAAAAGAAAATGCATGTCAGGTGTGACATATCAAGCGACACAAAAGTTCAGTCCTAAGAAACAAATTTTAAATTGATCAAGTACTGTGAGGCCTTTTAGTAACCATTTTTGGTGTCTTTTGCAAAGTTCAGGCCACAAGCATTTTCAGAGAGTTTCTAGTTTTGCTGCCAATGAGTATTAAAATGTATAACCATAAGGTGTATTCTTTCTAAGCACTCCAGAATCAAAAACTGAAATATTCTAATGTTTTTTCACAATAATTTTTCTTTAAGTCTTTTGAGGGTTTTTTGTTTGGTATTTTGTTGGGGTTTTTTTCTCTTTTGCTTGTGCTTTCTTTACTATATATTCATCATGGGTTACACTTAATCTCCCCTGTAAAGCCTCAATAATCCTCACCCTACTTTCCTGGAACACCAAAACCCAGCAGTATAGTTGATCTGCAGGGCCATTAGAGCTATTCATCACAAATGACTCAGCACAGTTTAAACAAGAAGAGAGAACAGATATACATGCCATCCTCAGTCAGATTAAATGCTGCCTGCCCTAACGTTCTGTCTCAGTAATGTAGGCCCCATGACCAATTTTCATGATAACACAGGAAAAAAAAGTCAGTAGAAGAGAAAACTACAGCAAGGGAAGGGGGTGCTCTGGATTTCTTCAGCCAAATCTTCCTCCTTTAGGAGGGATGATGCTTGTGTCTCAGAGCTCCCACTCAGGCTGCAGCTAACCTGTGGAGCACAGGAAGGGATTACCCTACCTATAGTTTACCTTCCCTAAAGAGCTGTTGTTACTACAGACTCTCCTTAGCCTCTGAATGTAAAGGTCAGAGCTCTTATCCATAGCTGGGAGTCTGGACTGCAAGACAAGGTAGCTGGAAGCTGATTATTGTCTGAGAGCTCTGTGACAGCCAGTGGAAGAATAACCAGGAGGAGGGGGAAGGAGGCACTTTCACATATGTGAATTTGATACTGTGAACTTCAGAAAAAAAGTGCAAAACATTCAAAAAGGGCTTTAAACTCCTTTTTGAGTGTTTTGAAATTTCTGTGCTAAGATAATGCTGTATGTCAAAAATAAATTCCAACTTTCCTGAGCACCCCTTGCTGCTTGGCACATGATGTATGCAGACTCAAGACGGCCAAAGAGAATTTCACTTGAATTTCAAATACAACAGCAGGATTCTCAAAGAATGGTAAAAACAGACATTTTGAGCTTGTAGTCATTATGAGATCTCAGAAGATTTGGGGCATCTTTTTAAGCAGCAGACCTTCACCTCTGTACTGATGCACCTGTGGCAGGGGCTACAGGGAGCAGCAGTAAGCAGAGCTAGGACAGTGGTTTTGCTGATGATCACAGTAGATACAGATATCCTTGATAACTAAATTCTACACTTCAAGCCCCATGGAGTCAGGTAACTCAGCCACCGCCAGCTCAAGGATGACTTTTTCTAGCAGTGGATTTAGTACTGCTACTGTACCATGTACTGTCATTGGAATTTCCCCTTTAGGAACATAGGGAGGCTTCAATAGCTAAGGAGAAATAATGGCAGTATGAGGGACCATCACTGGGTTGGTTTTGTCAGTCCCCTGGGTAATCCCAACCTGTGAACTTCCTGTTGCACCTTCAGGAATGTGTGGCTGAGACAGAAAGCAGTCAGTGAATTCCAAAACAGGCAGGTAATCACTTGACAGGAACTTCTTCAGCTTAAGTTTTGAGCCAGAAAATGGACATTTTCATTATAGTGGCATACAGACAGAAGATTTCTTGAGGGAAATAAAACTTGTTCTCAATCTCTTCACAGGTGACAACCCCATCTGCTTTTGCTTTGTACACCACATGCTTATATCAATTATATCTTCAGAAACTAACAATTTAACATAAAAATGATTTCCTAGGTAGGAGTGGAGAAAAAAGCAATAACTCCACCATTAAATAATGAATAAACTGATTATAAACTGCATCACAGCAAACATTAATGCTCATTATTTGATGCCACATCAAAAATGGAAATATAAAGAACTTTTTTAATTTTGAGAACTGAAGAAAAGAAGCAGGAATGATTCCACTGGAAAAATGTAGTATTATTGTTTTCATCCTTGCTTGCTTTGTACTCTACAGGAATCCATTAACATCTAGTAAGGCCTATTTCTAATCCCCTTGCTAAGCCCCAACCTTCGACCCAGGAGAATTTGTATTGAAGCAGAAACATGTCAATCATTTTGGCCAATTAAGCACAATAATAAACATGAAGCAAGGAAAGAAATGTGGGCGGTATTGCCAGGATAAGGAGAGCAGTGTCTACACATTTTGAAAGCTTGTCTAGATTATGAGGTTAGCTCAATGAAAAATCATCTACAGCTTGTCTCCTAGGTCCAGGGGATATTCCTGATCTATAGCTTATTCATTTCCTGTGCTGATGACACATGCATTCAGTATGTGGCAAATGGTAACAGGATTACATTTCACACATATTTCCCTGAGTTTTTGTTTCCTGAGTACTCCCAGTGCTTCTGTAGTATGCTTCAGGCTAACAGCAATTCAAATGATCACTGGGTTTATCTGGGAGCTTGTGAAATAAATCAAGTGCTATTTGCATGCAGCAAGTTTACTAGATATGCTGGTAACAAGGTCTTGGTGATGCTCTCAGTTGACAAGGAGAAAGAAATTTCTGTTTGATTTTTAGCTGTTCTCTAAGCTTATCTTGTAAATGGCAACACATTTTTGTTTGACATCTAAAAGAACGATGTCACTGATTTGCAGAGGGCTTCAAAAGTTGTGCTGAATTTTTATTGTTTTTATTGATGACCAACTTTTCCTGTTTCTGACTGCTCAGTGACCCTTCCACAATAATTGAGTGGACCTGCAGCAGGGATTTGTATCGAGCTTTACAGGTAAAGCAAATGACAGGAAACAGAAGCTGTGCAAATTGCCTCTGAAGGCGATGTACATAACCCCTAAAATGCCCAGGCTTACGTTGCCATGCAATTAGGAAAGGAAACGTGAATTCTGAATAAATTTAGTAGCCATAAAATGTAAAACCATCCAGGGATTAGCTGAAAGCCTAGGCTCTCTCTCTAGCAGTAGCCCAGCTCTGAGATGATCAGAATTCGGGGTGGAAAAGCCCACGTGCAGTGTGTGTACACATCTGTGGTGTCTCCCAGGGGTCAGAAAGAAAGTGGGAGAAGACTGGGAAGTCTGGCTTGCTGCCAGCTCACATTTTCATTTTGAACAAATGTGTGTAAAGAGTTTAGACAGAGTCCCTGAAGACACTGTTTATCTGCTCAGCTTCAAAGAAAGCCGCCACAGGAGGACTGTGATGAAATCTGGTGCAATTATTCCTTTCAAAGACAAAAAAACCCCAAAGTCCAAAAAACCTGAAAAACAACAACCCCCCCCACCAAAATCCATATATATAGATATGTGTGTGTGTGTGTGTGTGTAATGTATAGGTATAAAAAACTTCTTCCTGCTGGAAAAGCCTAGGTAGGTGAGTATAGGCTTTTTTAATTGTGGATAAAGGATAGGTGAGTATGGGTTTTTTATTGTGGCATAATAAAGCATTTATAATTTCCATTTAGGGGGACTCTGATCTCTCCTTTGCTTTCTAACCATGATTGGTAGGTAGAGGAGCCATTTCATTTGAGAAGTTGATCTGTACTCCCCCAGCCACAGGTCTTGACATATGTTTATGCAGGCTGGTGGTAGATTAGCTCCCATCCATGAATTATGCTTTTATTTTCCTTTTTGTCATTCCTTTTGGTTGAAACAGTGTCTGTAAACACCATATAACCCAAACACTGAGATGGTGGAAAACAGGTTAGGAAAACTATATGCAGGCAAATCCCTGCCGCTTTCTCCCTGTCTCCCTAGAAAAATAGCCCCTTTCTGGTTATTCATCCTACAGTCACCAATGTTTAAGGTGGTGGCTGGCAGGTACTAAATAATCAGAGGAACAAGAAAGACTTTTAGGGATACCAAGTCCCTCCTGTAGTCTGAAAAGTAATATTGTGCTTTGTGATGGTCACAAGGATGTCTGGGGTTTTTCAGTCACTGCAAGAGGTGATCTTCATAGCTCACACAATACCCAAATGAAGCTCAGAAAGGATTTGTTTATTTTTAACCTTTCTAGCTCTACCACTGCTGATGCTGACATTATGCCATTAACTTACTTTTTTGCCTTCCAAAGATGTGCCCTGAACATGTATGGACTAAAAAAGCAAGTGGAAATGGCTCTGAAATTAGATAATTCAAGCTTTGGGAAAAAGGTGTAGAGGATAAATAACTGAGGATGTATTCTTGTCATTATCTCTCATAATTTAAACAAGATAAAAATGCTTGTTGTAGACATTTTGCTTCACACACTGGATACTATTCACTATCACCCAGTACCATTATCTGAGTACCCAAGATACTGTCACCCAGTATCCATATCCTCTCAAGGGGATAGATTTATGAAAGCATGGTAAAATGGTTCTTATCTGAGAGCAGGAAACCAGTTATGCTCCTACTGATATACAGCATTATTCTGGAGGCTGTACTTATTAGGTTGAGAAATTCAAATTTTTCTGTCTTAGCTGCCTGATACTTTGCCTACAGCCCCATATCCACCCATTTTCCTATTTTCCTTTTGTTGCAGAGTAGAGCAGAGGGGATCTAGAGAAACTGTAGCTGGGGGTGCCTAGCTCTGGTGTTCACAGCTCAACATTTAGTGCAGCTCTCAATGACTCTGGACCACCCAAATTCCCCTAAACACAACACATACACCCATAAACACAGATTGGATTTCCTTAAAGGGTAATCTTTTTTGACCAGAACATCATGAACTGGTAGTTGCTAACATAAGCTCTCCTAGCTTCTCAGACCAATACCAGTAATCAGGCCCACTTCCCACTGCACAGGGCCCACCCTTTTCCCCCTCCTCTCATACTCTCACCTCCCTCCTGTGCAGTAAAATTGAGATGTCCCAATCCTCAGAATATGCCCATGATTTCATTGATGCACAGCCTCTCTCTGTGACTCCATCATGAACTAGGAGTGCACCCACTTGGTAATCCAGTGTAACCTTTCAGCATTCCTGAGCTCAAGAAAAGGCAGCCACCTTCTTCCATCTCATTACAAGAGTCTCAAATGCAAGCAATAATTATCCTCTGGAAATGCCCACATTTTTTCCTTGATAAGCATGGGCTATGTGCCATGTTGCTGGATTCCTGAAGCTTGAGGAAGTAGACTGCATCCTTTGATATTATGATTTAAAGATTAAATGTAAGGGCACTGAATATTGTTAGTCCATAAAAATGTCCAAGAATCCTTAAGTTTGTTCTAAAGATACATTTTTATATCTGAAAGCTCAGTGTTATTTTGCTCTTATATATCCAATTATGCATAAATCAATGTCATTTGTGCCTTAGCACATAACTTTTCCCTAGTAGATTAACACAGATTTCTTTTAATAATTGAAAAATATTTAATTTACTGAATACTTTATTTGCAGTGATAGCTTTCTTTATCCATTCTCTAATTCATCCAAATAAGCTCTTTTGTTATAGGGCTATTTTTTTTATAAGATTCACATGAATTTTGATTTGTGCCCCATCTGCCTCTGGAAGCAATCCACAGACAGATATTAATATTTGGAAACTAGCTTGAGCTGTCTAGTGAATATTTCATGGCACCCACAAGACAATGGCTTCTGAAAGTCATTGGTGTTGGTAGACACTGAGTGTATGACTTTTCCTGGTGAGAGACAGATGAGTAAATGGCTATTGAGAAAGCTCAGAGAAATTTAAAAACAAAACTTGGAAGAAAAATACTTAGCTTCTAGAAGGATCAATCTGGGACAGTATTAATGGATGCATTATCTTTGCAGAATGTTCTTAATAATATATTCCAGTTGGGGGTTCTCTAATATGTTTGAAGTAATTTTTTTTTCTAAAAATGTCATACTTCAGAGGAAGGGACAAATCCTACAGCTGAGGGTGTGTCTTTCAAAAAATACTTGCAGAACATGCAAGTATTTTATGCTGAGAATGCATGAAAACCATGGCTGGATGTCAACCAGTTAAAGGGACAACTCTTTCCTACATCTCTAAAATTAGTTACAATCTAAATAGACCTTCTTCAGACATGATACTGAGGAAGTTCTTCTGGCAACATTCAAATGAATTAATACAGAGCAAGAAGCTCATTGAGCTTCTTCCAGTTGATGGCCATGTTCCACCAGAATTACTTTTACATGTAATAGTCATATTAAATTTGACTTATGTTTGACTTTACAGCAACGAAAAATAAATATTTTTAAATAGGCATTTTTTGGCCCTTGCAGCTATGCAGATAGGAGTGTTCAAAATACTGGATGGCTCTACAAAGGTCAGAAGCTCCCTTTTTTTTGCTTTATCTTGTAATAGAAGAACTAGGAGGAAATAAAAAAAGGTAATAACTGTCAGATTGTCAGACTGATAAAAGGGAAAATTCCTATATTTGCTGACCTCAGCAAAACTGAGGGAAAAAAGCTACTGAAAGGATTTAGTCATATCTAAAAATAATAGAAATATCCATTTATAATAAAAATATTTATTATAGAAAAGATAATGTCATATTACTTATGGGATGATTTTCTAAAGAAAATCCTTGTTCCTGCATTAGGCCCTTAGCAACTTCCAGCTTTCCTGAGTTATAGACAAACTTCCCCCAAAGCCAAGAGATGGTGTATTTACTTGTGAGTGTTGTAACCTTCAGTGAACACTCCGATGCTGGCTGCTATTGAGCACCCCAAAAGGATACTCATTGCTTTGGAAAAAAATATTAAAATATTTGGACTGGACTCTTTGCCATGCTCACTGTATACCTTGACAAAATGTTCACTGGAAAAAAGAAAAAGTGCCTGATTTGCTGCATATTTATTGAACACATTTACACATGACCAGGCTCTCATTCTGGATTCTGCAGTAGATGGGATATTGGTAGATGTTAATGGTGGTTGTTAATAAGCTAATATGCAAGAAACATTTTCTTCTGCTCTTTGGATCCAGAATCACAATTACCACTACTTTTGTCAGAAATGGTGGGAAAGGGCCTCGATGGGCTAACAGGATTTTCAGCTCCGTATCATTTTAGTTTTTTACAGCTGGTGAAGACAGCCTGAAAGAAAAATCTGTAGGAGGCTTATTTTGTCACTGACTGTGTTGTGTCTCTTTCTTCAAAAAATTGGAAAACTTCACTTTGCAGCATCTTTCACTAGAAGTAACTTAATGCCAGAGTTTAAACAACATGGGTTTTAGCAACATTTTATGGGATCCTTATTCATATTCTTATCTATGACTCTCGGCTGGCAGTTCCTAGCTACATGGATACTTGCATTTTTCATGTATTACTCAGACTTCATACCTTATGAATATGAACAAGAAATTGGCAAAACCTCACATCTTCTAAGACAAAATTCAAGTGTTCCCTTAAAGAAAAAAAACCCTGCATTCCAACTTTTAAGTCTAAAATTTCTTTGTGTACTTCCAATGAACTATTTATTTTACTGTCATATGGATAACAAGTGAAGCAGAAAAGATCCCCCAGCTAGGAAATGTTGACAAAATTTTGAAGGTATTAAAGTATGCTGAAACACACATTATTGTGGTAAGACTGAAAAACTAGTCTATGCCTTCAATCCCAGAGCAGTATGGACTTGTACAGGCTCATACTACACACAAGGATATATAGTATTAATGGCACAATGAATGCTTTGTGTTCAGAAACTGGCAAAAGCAGAACCCATGTTGTTAATCATACCCATTCCCCTCCAGCACCTGTGGGCTCTGTGATGTCCAAACTAGAAAACTTGTTTATGCACAGGGAGAATTCCACACTACAGAACAGGGTCTGAGATGTGCAGAAGATTGAGCAGGAAGCCTTTTAAGAAGGACAACAGGAAAAGGGAAAGCTAAGGTGCATCTTAAATCTTGGTGCTTCCTAAGATTTATGTGAGGTTTCATTCATGATTTACAGCTCTTAACTCTCAGTTGTGAAGATCATAATTTTTCTCCCTTGTATTCAAGGAGGGTAGACAGGATGGCCTGTAGTGAAGAACTTATCGTGCTGGGAGTTTAAAGAGCAGTTCCCACATTACAGACTGGCAGGAGGGTTAAACAGAGGAGCATCTCACACATATATCTACCAGGGCACAGCTGTAGGGTAGGTGACAAACTCTGCAGCGCTGTCAAAAGAAGTGTACTTGTACCTGTGGCCAGAAGCGAAATGCCAGTGCCACATTAATGTCAGGTAATTCTGGGGCTTTGTTGTAGAGAAAGCCCCCAGTCTCTCAGCTGATGCTGCCCTTCACACAGGTGGTTCTGGCAGAAAGCCCTTTGACATGCAAGAAGCCTGTAAAGCTGTCAACTAAGAGAAATACCCTACTGCCTTACTGAAAATTCAAGGGTCTGGCTGTTGCTAATTATTCAGAGGTTAGGTAACAGAGAGAGCTACAAGGGCAAAGGTGGGGAACAGAGACTGACAGTGCTGAGCATGGACTCTGCTCCACAGTGTGCTGACTCCCCCTGCACAGACCCATGCAGGAATGCAATCACAGCTGTGCACTCTCCATTTCTGGGCTTCTCAGGTAGGCTAGGCAAAAAGTACAAATCAAGCTGTAGGCAGAAGATGTCTATTAAAATCTTCCACATGGAAGAATCATAATTGCCTTTTACACACATGAGCAGGGGCTTGGAGAGACGGGCGCTTTCTCTCAAGGCTTTCAGTTTAACAAAGGATGTGTCTGGAGGATAGTGAGTAAATGATAAAAAACTGAGAACGGAGAAACATGCACTCCTTGTTGGGAAGTTATCAAACCTGTAGAGCCTAGGGGCTCTCTTCAGATGCATGAGCAGCTCCTGCTGAAGACAAGGGAATTGGTGTGCCAGTGTCTGTGAACAGAAGCTGATCCTGGCCCCAGGTACTTTAGAAATAAGTGTTTTCTTGACTCTCTCTGAAGACAAGGTACTTCATTCCTCTTTCAAAAACAAAAAGTAAACATCATCAAACATGTTATTACAGACAGCCTTGGTGCAGTCCCCCCACCCTCTAGCTTTCCTCTCCCTATGTCCTGGTTATTTAAAGAGAAAGTTAGATGTAGTACACAACTTTGAAGTAACCTTATATGGCATTTTTGCAGCAACAGTAAAAAGTGATCACTTTCTCTGTCAGACAGCCAAGCAACACTTCTGCAATACTTTTTGCGCTGACTTCCAATCCTACAAAGATTTGGTCAAAAAGCATGTTTCTGTTACAGTCCTCTTCTCGGCTATGATGTCCACAGTTTACAACACTCTTTTTGAGTAAAAAAGAGACAAAAGGCATCCCTGATTAAGAAAGGAACAATGAGAAAGTCCCAGGGAAGGAATTCAAGCCAATTTTTGCAGCATGTCAAGGCTAATTCAGGTCCTGCAGATTCGAAGTAGGCAGTGTGTGCTCTACATGCTTAGTACAGAAACAAGGTGAGTGGGAATAAACTGGCTAGACCCAAAATGCTCACAAAGGCTCCACTGACACCTTCATGTACTCAGGCATGGAAATGTGGCCTTCCTTTATTGCCTTGGCTCTGGCATGATGCCATGATGGGAGGAGGGCAGTGACACCACTGTGTGGTAGGAAAGGAACCCAGCACAAACCAAAGCAGTTAGAGGATGCCAGTCCATTGAGGGAACATTACATAAGGGCAAAAGTAGTTTTCAGATGCTTCTCATCTTCATGAAAAGAACATTTTAGTCACAAAACCCACCTGCCAAGCAGTTACAGGTGTTCCCCCTTTTTCACGCACCAGAGAAATGAGAGATAGCAGAACTATACCCCAGACCTTGGTGTGCAGCCCTAAACAGGCAGCTTTTATTCATGGACTTCATTTTCGTCCTAAAGAAAGGTTACACGTCAATTACTGTACACAGTGCACTTCATTGAGAGATTGCTGAGCACTATCAATGAGGCTATAATAGAAGTTTGTACTGCAACAGGAAAATCCAGCAGTTTGACTTAGCTGATGGATGCGTCATCCGTTCCCAATATCCTGACTGCTATTAGAAATGAAAATGTCTCTTCCTTTAACTGCTTTGGACATCTCATCCGTTCTTCTGGGTGAATGTACCATTAAATGTCAGTCTGTAGACGCATCATTTTGGGGAGGGTGAGTAATAAGCTAAATTGTTCCTATCTGAGTGAGACACATAAATCTGAACACAGGCACATCAATAAATGGCTCAGCAGTCATAAAGACCAAGCAGCTGTAATGCTTCTTGACATTGCAGGGTGCAGTTCTTCCAAAATCTCTGAGGGGCTTAACTGCTCAGGGATGGAGCACACCTTGGTATGGGATTGTTGGCAGAAGGATTGAAAGTGGCCCTGATTTTCTGAACTAAGTGTTGGTAAAGGGAGGTTGCTTTATGTGTTTCACAATGGCCTTCCCAGACTCCTATACTTTCAAATCCCTGCAAACTGCAGACAGTTTGGGGAGTTTTGGGGAGTTCTGGCACAGGGTCCTGTCAGAACAAGAAGAAAAAATAAATTAAGGGCACAAAGACTTCTTGTCTGACTGCTCTGAACGAGGTGTCTGGAGTAGGAAGAACTACAATATTTTTCTCCTTAAACAAGTGATGCAAATGTGAGGAGGGTACATTTGGATTCCTAGGGTATTTTTAATGATATCAGAAGAAATTGTTTAACCTCAAGAGGTTAACATTTAATAACTAGGTTAGAACCTGCTGTTATCAGACTTGTCAGTCTTCTATCACCAAAGAAATATTAAACATCTGTAGAGGCCACCAACTGGGGGGAAAAAGTCATGTCTCAAACACTGGGTAAAAAAAAGTATAAGGAAAACATTTTCAGAAGTATCCTGGGATCATTTAAAACAGAAGGGTTTATAAATGAAGGTTGATACATAAAAATTAATGTCTAGTGGGATTAAAAATACCTGTTGGAAGTTTTATAGGTGATGTGAGGTATGGGTTTAAAAAGCTCTTTTTCAGTCTAGTCTAAAGTTATTTACACATCTTGAAGATTTTTGGCCTTAAGCAGCTGACTCCTTTTTCTCATCTAAATTCACTCAAGTCCCTGGGCATCTAAGGGAGGCTTAGTCTTCTATATAACGAAGGTGCTGTAAAAATTTGCAGGAATTGCTTTTCCTCGGACATGGTTTGAAAGAGAATGGAAATTCACTATACACTGACATTACACTAACAGAAAGGAAAGCAGCAGCATGCAGGAAAATGGTGTGGTAAGAGTGTTTGCAGGAGCCTCCCGTGTATGTACACAACAGTCTCCGGTAAATTAAGGGTTAAAACAGAAACTGGTCTATAAAAATCACAGAGCTGGATGAAGAAGCACTTGAAAAACAGACACAAAAATAAAGCTTGCACCACAGCTCAGACCAAATTAAAGCAGACCCGCAGAGCATCTGGTCTGGAGATGGTGCGCTAGCAGCTGAGTGGCAGCATGTCTCACAGCCTGACAGGCAGGCAGGAGCAGATTTGTCTCGGGCTCGTTTGGAGGCTCTCCTGCTCAGCCTGGATGCCTGGGGGATACCTGCTCTGCTTGCAGCCTGCAGTGGGGCTGTGCTGCATGCCTGTGATCTCAGACAAGGCTGCCCATGAACAGGAGGCCGGAGAGGCTGTGACAAAGGCTGCAGAGAGGTGGGGAGACCGGTCTGCAGCAGCAGAACACACAGAGGTGTATGACAGGGGACATGGTGGCAGCAGAGAAGGCGGTGGGTAACACAGGAAACACAGGGGATAGTGCAGGTGTGTAAAGGGGCAGAAAAGTGAGGTCCAAAGCTGGTATGCAAAGCCCCATCTGCCACTGAGCTGGGCAGCCATGAGGTAAACCAGGGCATTATGGTCAATTGCTTACACACCTCCAGGCCAAAAGAGGATGATGTGTCCACCCTTCACACAGTGCTCAGGCCAAGCTGCACCACGTCCCAAGAGAGGGCAGCAGCTGTTTGGACAAATGAGCATGGATCAATGAACACTCAGACCACAGCCAGCAGCTATGGCAAGGCTAACGGGGTGGTGACCTGCTCCATGTGTTTGCCAGGAAGGATTGGATCCCCCAAGGATGGAGTCACAGTCAGCCATGCAGGCCTGACCCTTCTGCTGAAGGCAGCAGTAACTTCGCCACTGACACCTCTGAGACAGGGACAGGCCAGGCACCCAGCTCCACTCTCCTCAAGCCCATGGAGCTGACACAGCCAGCTACCCCTTCTCACACTCACCCCAGATCAACAGGAAGCAAATTGCCACCATTTGTTTGTTTTCCTTTTTTTCAACCAGCAAGATTGCTGAAAAGACTTCAATTTTGAAATGTCACAAATGTGTAAGAAAGAAAAATGCATTTATTTATTATTTTTCTCTGTTTCAGAGATCCGACTGTCCTGAATGCCAGTTCCAAAATTCTCAGTGGCTTACGAGAAATGGAGCTTGCTCTTCTCTGAGTGCCGCATGATTCTGAAAGAGGACAAGCTTACTTTAAACCACTGAAAAAAAGGGAATATAAACAGCAACATAAGTACAGACTGCATTAACTAATTTGTGAAGTCACTTTATTTATCTAGTGCCCCATCTTTATGCTGGGTTTCTTCCATGTGGTTTTGCATCATCTCCCTTTCTTCTCACCTTGTAAAGGTTTCAGTCCTGCACAAATCTCCATGTGTGTCTGTGAAACATGCAGGAGTTGCTTTGGTCTGTCAGTGTGATTTAAGTTGTAGTCTTCTAATGTTGGGGCTCTGCTGTTGCTAACACTCCCATGCTTAACTACCTCACATAGCAGAGTTTAGCACATGTGCAAGAGTTGGCAAGACTGGCTATTTGCTTGAGACACATTATATGAGAGCTATAAATATTTGAAATGTAGCCAAGAACAAGTTTTGAAACTATAAAAGTAACATTGGGGGTGAAATGACAACTTTAATTGTCAAAAGGGCAGTGCTTTATTACAATTTACTGGATTTTTTATTTCCTCCCTAGAAATTAGTGAACTCTTGGAAGCAAAATATTGCAGAAAGTTGTCTTTACTGTAGAGTCTACAGTTTCCTGGAAACAATCATTGTCTTTGTTTCAGACATTGAAAGAACCAAGATATACCAGAACACTCAGAGAGTCTTAGCTATGCTTGAGCATAATCTGGAAGTATTATGCTTGTGGCTTAAAAGATCATTATTTCTAAATGCTTCTGTTTCAGCCAGTGTATAAAAATATCAGGAAAATCAGAATAATCCTGGCAAATCAGCTTTATGATGCCTTCTCCATTAAGGTTACTTACTCAAAATCATGCAGAAATTGATTCAACACAGAACATGCTCCAAGTCATACAACATCCCTGCTTGTCCATACACAACAAATCACATCTTCTGACAAAAAAAGATGTAAAGGAACTCACAAAAGAGATTGCAGGAAGGAACAATTCACAGAAAACAACATGTGCAAATGACAGGAGAAAGGCAAACAAAGCATCTAACACTATAGAAAGGGAAGGAAGGAAAATTATTGAAAAAAAGAAGCCCACAACCTATCTGTAAATGCATGAAAGAAACAACGAAGATGAGCCAACAGCCAGTGAGTATTTGTTAGAGAGAAACCATACCAAACAACTCCTTCCTTTCAGGAAGATGATAACCTGCTTTTTTCCTTTGTGGTTAGGAAAATATACACATCATATAATTTAACACATTTTTTTGTGGGGTATCTCAGGAAGACCACATGAACAAGCTAGGCAAGTACAGAATGGATGAATATATCACAAGGGAGAAATAAAGCTGGTAGGAAAGCTGTATTTGGAGACAAAACATGAGTGTTTTTTGGACAAGTTACACTGTGATTCTGGAGTTTTAAAAGTGTTTGTCTGCGATGCAGTGATACTTAATATTTTCATCAATGACTACTAGGATGGAGATTATTAAAATCTGGCATGATGACCAAAATAAGTGGACCTGCAAGTGTGTCAGAAAATAAGATAAATCTGGAATGCCCTAGAAGGGGCATAGGACTGGAATTATAAAAAGAGACTGTAATTCAGTAGGGCCAAATAGATAGTACATAGAGAGGAATCATCACCATGAATAAATTCCGGCTCAAAAATAACATTATAGATAGCACTTCCACAGAACAGATCTGGGGATCTAAACGCTCAACAAAAGTCAGTATTTTCATGCTGCTTTGTAAAAGTTCAATGCTCTATCAGAAGGTATAGCTAGGAGTAAGTGAAATAGACTTGGACCTCTATTCAAAATTCTATAGAGCTTCAGCTGAATATTATAG
This sequence comes from Emberiza elegans, assembly GCA_024865655.1. Classification (NCBI taxonomy): domain Eukaryota; kingdom Metazoa; phylum Chordata; class Aves; order Passeriformes; family Fringillidae; genus Emberiza; species Emberiza elegans. Next base: position 2,668,876 of record JALJVW010000196.1, read on the forward strand.
CAACTGTACAGTTTTGGGCAGAGCACCTCAAGAAATGTAGGGATCAATGAAAAAGAATGCAGTGGAGATCATGAAAAAAAAAATAGAAAAGCACAATCTCTAGCAGCAGATTGAATAAGTTCTGATTGTAGCAGAGAGCAAAGGCATGGTTGACTCTTCAAAGTCCCCAGCAAGGCAGACAGGCAGTGACAGGCTTACATTACATCCAGAAATATTTGGGTTAGCTGTAATTTAGAAAAGTTTTAAAATTTAGAGTACTAAAATGACAAAATAGATTTCCTGGAGATGAGTTTTGTTGGAGGTCTTTAGGGACATGTAAAAAAATATGCTGATGAAGGAAAAAAATACCACTGGTCTTTCATTCAGGACAAGAAGTGGAATTCTTAAGGGGATATAGAGGTGATAATATTAATTTATTCTCTAAAATGTTTTTATGAAGCTTATATCAAGAATTGAGTTTGAAACTGTTACTGATGTTTTACTCCTGGAAGAATGTTCAATATATCCATTCAGGAACTGGATCCTCATTTTAAGTGGGACTGTGAAGTGAAATATTCCCTGGTGTATCAAAAACTCCAGACAAAGTCATAGAGTCTGGATGAGCTTGGAAGATCAGGTCACAACTGGCTCAGCTAATACTTACCAGAAACTGCTGTTTTTGTAAGAGCTTTTGTTGGAATTGCATATAAACAGATCTGTTACCTTGCTCAGTCCAAAATTATGACCTTGGCTGAAGTGATGTTTGCTTGAATCCATTACTGGAAAAGTACATTACAAGAAAAATTGCATGCAGCAATGGCTTGAAAGCAGAGAAGGAGCCAATATCAGGATCACTTTCCTATTCTGGAAATTCTGCCCCAAAAATGAGAGCTTTCAATCATGCAGCTAAAGTATTGAAACCCAAGAAAGACTGAGACAAGACCAGCAGAGTTGTATCAGGAAGAGTTGTTACGGAACAAATTCAGTACCAGACTCGATGTATTATGATTTAGTGACATGCCCTCTATGCTGAACTATGGCCACAAGTGCCAGTCCTGAAGGATGAACCCAAACCAAGCACCCAGCATTTCAATGGTGTGGGCCCAGAAGCTGAGCTTACCCCAGATAATCAAACTTGCAGAGGAGAGCTCGGATGGGAAGGGGTGGATCTGACTGCAGGCACTCTCCCCAGAGACTTGGTATAACTCCTCATGGTCAGGGGACTGCTGTGACAGATAACTGGACATTTGTGCATAGGAGATGTGAAACCATTTGCTGAATAATTTATGAAATCATCGTAACTACTGGCTGAGTGTCATGTGTGAGTAAAAAAAATCTGAAAAAGCAAAAGGAAAGGATAATTGCAACAGCAGATATTATGAAGTGACGTGCTGAGTCAATGAAATTAGGAAGTGAAAACATTATTAAATCTCTCTCCCTGATTATGTAGGGCTTTTCCCTTATGATACAGCCCCCAGTGTATTACCAAAGCTTGTTTAAAATAATTCAGTGGCTTCTCATGGGATGCAACTCTGCTACTCTGCAACTCTGCATTTGTTTTTCTTTTTTTCCTGATACTTCTATCCATGATTTTATGTCCTACTATCTTAGCCCTTGGATGACCTGCATAGAAATTCCTTTCCATAAATGAACCTTGCACCTTTCATAAACCCCATCCATTGTTGTCACATCGACCTCCCATTTCATTCTGGGTTGGTCAAAGCTTCAATATAATGTTCATTTTTATTTCTGGCAATTTCCTTCCGTAAATCAGTCCCTCCAGTGCCTTAAACACATCTGTTACTTTTCTCTGAACATCTTCCAACCTATCAATATCTTTCTGGAATAGAAGAATTTAGGATTATATCCAGTATTTTAGGAGAATCATTACTTCAGAAGGACTTGTCATTATTAAATCCTGCAAGTAATTGCAAAAAATAAAAAAAGCTACATTCCAGTAACCCCGAGCCATAAGATGTTGGTGGTCTGTTCTCAATGGCATGTAAAACAACACTGTGTCCCCCTCACACAGGACATAGGTAGGGAAAAAGCCCTGATGCTCAAAGCAAACTGGACCTGCTTCATGGTCCTCTGCAGCCTTTTTGACATGTGAAAATTATAAACACTTCATTGATATTTTCTAGTCCAATTTTTAAACCAGATACTGAATATTGTGGAGACCCTGGGGGGCATCCCCTAGGTTAGGGAGACACAAGAAGCTTCCCTTAAAAAGCTGTTAAGACCCCATTGGTTCCGTCCCCTGCTCCTATGTCCCTGAGCCACTCCCTCCCTATTCCCCTGTTGTCCATCCTCTTTGTACTGCCTGAGAGCACCATTGAACCAGTACCTGGGGGGACACAGAGAAACCTGGACCCTCCACATAAGTGTGCCTGGGACCCTGAACGTCTTCCCGGGCAGCTGAACATCTGTGGATATTATGCAAAGGCCTTTTTGCTTCTTTACCTGGGACTTCACTAGCAGCAATTCAGGCTGCAAGAGAATATATATGGTGGTGAGATTCACTTCTGTGCAGGTAACCTGCATGATACTTAATTTTATTTTGAGACCTGTTTTGAGGTGGGAGATGTTCTAAGAATGGATTGCATGCTTTTACTCTAACAGTTTGTTTACCCCTAATATTTACAAAAGTTAGTCACCTCTGTGCAAGCAGACCAAAGCATATAATAAAGCTGATTTTTAAATTCAATGTTATGGTTCTTTTCTTCCCTCTTTTGTAGCATGTTTCCTGTGGGGTGTGATTTATGTCAGGCACCAGGTAGGAGCAAGACAGGATGTTGTAATGAGAAGAATATTACACAGTCATCATTCCAGGCCCCTCCTTTTCTATATCACCTTGAACTCATCCTGACCTGGCTCTGGACCTGTGTTTGGCAGAGCACTTCTGTTTCTACACTTTGGTTAGTCAGTCTCATCTACTAGTGATTCTGCCTGAGGTTCTTGCTAAACAAAGGCAGATACAGGGCATCAGCGTACAGCAGTTCTACCTTTGGGTGCACAGGCCAAGACTTCAGCTTAACACTGCTCCCTTCTTTCTCAACCTGATGAAACAGTGCCCTAGTTTGCACCCAACTCTAAAAGCAAGTGCTGATTCTCCAGGAACATTTCCAGGGTGGTTATCTCCTTGTAGGATTTTACTTTCAAGGAAGCTATGATCAAGCTACTGTTACAGCTCCTTTGTATGTTGCTGTTCCTTGCTGACAGTCAAATTTTGAATTGCTGGAAAGAGGAAACTCCACATGCCACCACATGAACATGCATCATCACATGGTAATTTAAAATGTGCCTATTCCTTTCTCTTCATGTTCTTAGCATACTGCTGGTGATTTTTCCCTTTCTTCCTAGGAACAAGAATTAGGGTAAGGCACAAGCCTGATAACTCCTATGTGATAAATAGCCCAGTCAAAACCAATGACAATGCCTCAGGATCTGGAGGACTCTTGTGTGCAACTATACGCAGAGACCTTCTGCTGCCTAAGAATCTGTAAAGCAGATTTAGTTGCTTTAAAAAGCCAGCTGGACTCTTATCACCTGCTGTGCCTGCGTTCTTCCCATCACTGTTGATATAACTTAGATTGGAATCTGAGTCTCTAATAAAACATTTGAGTGTTTTATTTTGCATTTTATTTTGTTGTGGTTTTTTAATGCACATCAAAGTCATTCATAATTCCCAGAATTTTCTACACTGAACTGTTTGGTTAAGCAAAGATGCTGGTGATGGTGTGAATTATTTATTTATACAGTGTACTTTTAAGTTGGGGCCAACGTTAATTTGGCTGGGTCACTGGCATTGTGGATTTAATTGCCATGTAAATATCTACGGCGTCTATGTCTTTAATTAGTGTGCTAAATTCAACACAATTTATGAATAAAATATACCCATTTTGACATTTTAAAACAATTATTTTATTAATGAAAAATTTAACAGCGTTATGCCAATTCCCTTGCCTTTTGTTAATTATATGCCTCTCTTGCATTTTCTGATATGTTAATTTTGTTTGGTATAAATATTTGTCCTCATTAAGAAGAATACATTGTCAGTGTTGACTCATTTTTTTCCTCCAAACAGATAACTTAAATGAGATTTCATTTTTTTCATCTTGTTACTCTTACTGATTTGTAAAAACCATCTAGCTCTCTTCCATAAAATCCTGTTCACCCAAGGAATGAATAGCCTAGCTTTCTCTACGTGGTATGCATGCCATGTTGAAAAGGATATTGGATAGGATTTAGCTAGCTATATTTTCTGCAAGAGGGAATAAAGAGAGAAGTTTTGCTAAGATACACTGTCCCTTCTGTGAACTTCTGCTGCTAGATTGGCAATTCACACATGATGCGTGCTGAAAGGTTTAAAGTATGCAGATATGGAACAAGGGGCATGAACAGGAGAAGGCTGTGGTGCCAGAGTGCTTCTAGAGCAATGGCAAAGCCATAAACTATACAGGAATAGCTATGTCCCTCTGAAAAGCAAGTGCTTTTTTAACCCCACATTCCTGGCTAGGGTAACTCTGACTCCCTTTCCCTCTTAAAGAATAGGAAAGCAAACAACAAAATAAAATTGACATACAGCCACGAGTCTCTTCTGTCACACAGCTTGCTTATTTTTACTTGCACAAGAACTGATATCGTGCCAAGACCACCAGGGAGGTACAAGGGATGTACTGATGGGGGAGGAGAGAGATGGGCCAACAGGTGTGAAACGTTCAGAGAAAGCAACAGAAAGTCTGCCTCTACATAATGGGAGGGGTGGGAATGGCAGCTACAAATTCTTAAGAACCAACTTCATTTTAAAAACATGAAGTCCCCTGTTTTTGTCAGGCATCTACACAGGAGTTTGACATGAAAGCTGAAAAGGGAGGCCAGGCTGAATGCTGAAGGTAAAGCTTGCTGATGAGAAGGAGACAAAATACTGACCACTGGCATGATCTGGCATGAGTTCAAGAAAAGAGACAGGGGGTCATAGAATAGAATCATAGAACCATTGAGGTTCAAAAAGACCTCCAAGATCATTGAGTTCAGACTTTGACTGAACACCATGCTGGCAACAAAACTGTGGCACTTTTTTCCAGTCATTTTTGAATGCTTCCATGAATGGTGACTGAATCACTTCCCTTGGAAGTCTGTTTCAATGCTTGACAATCCTTTCAGTGGAGAAATTCTTCCTGAAAGAAAGAAGAAGAAAAGTACTTTTGAAAGCAAATGTAAAAGAAATAACTATGTAATCATAATTCTGTAATGATTGACTCAATTAATATAGCAAAAAGATGAAAAAGAACAATGCATAATTTTTACAGCCAACAGAAAACCCTGAAATTGTGTAACTTTTAAGATGCTAAGAAACACTGACAGTTGGGTGAGCACTTATAAACAAATATTTCTTAAGTTCCAAATACTACATTGCTAAGGAGTCATGCTCTTGTTGCATCAGGGGGTAGAAAAGCTGGCATGTGCCTCAGCTCAATGCTGAACAAACAACACCTTAGAGCAGAATTTTTTTTATGAGCCAATCACATATAAAATCCACATTAATAGTGACAATGAAAAGCAGATGTTCTGAGTTTATTACACTGCTTTGAATAGACTCCATCAAATATTAAGCCAAATTCAGCTGAGGTTACATGATCTTGTACCTCTTGGCCTCATATAGCTATTATGAAGGATTCAGTACTTCCACCACTTCTTGTCTGCACATGTAAGGTTTCTGTTTAATTATGCCTTTCCTGTTACAGCTTCTAACCTATGCTAGGTCACAGAAAAATGTCAGGACAAGACAAATCAAAAGAAGCAGTTACAGCTGAGGGTCAAAACACAACAGCCACACTGCTAAGGATGCAAAAAGTCTGTGGATGCAAAGCTTGACATGATTCCAAGGACATATATGAGAAAAGCCACTGGAGATTAGAGCTGCTGGGAGTTACAGGCCAGCAACATCAGGGTCAGGAAATTCCCTGAGGTAAATATATTTGGGGGCCTGCTCAATGCTCAGGGAGTGTCATGCTTACTTGTCCAGAAGCAGGGAAGGGAGGAAGGAGTGGCCTGAGTCTGGCTCAGGGAGGCTCTGCTCAGGCCAGAAGTGGTGTGCAGGGCACATTCTGCAGGAGCCACCAAGCCAACAGCCACCAGCTGTCCTGAGGGCTTCATGGCTGATGCATCACAGCCCTCGCAGCACCCCTGTCCCTTGGGTCGGTCACGATAATGCACCCAGAAAATGGCCCCATCTCCCTGGGAGAGGGCGAGTCTCATCCTGATGAAATGGTGAGGTGAAATGGAAATATGCTTGGCTGAAAAAGATGTATCACTTCTTGGAATGAGCTGTAAGCTCTAAGATATCTCTGCCTGTGAGCAGTGTGGGTGCCAATGCTGTTCCAATGGGAATGGCCCCAGGGCTGGACTGAAATGTATCCCATAACATGCACTGGGCTTCCCATGTGTGATCCCTGGATAGCCACAGCAGCAGCTCCACTTGGCAGGCTGGATGTGCATCCATCTCAGAGATGTCAGGAGCTCTTAATCCACAGTTGCTCTGAAAGTCTGGAGACTCTGTACCTGTGGATAGGTGTGTGTATGCATTCTCTTCATGCATCACTGACACAGCAGCCATTCTGACCTGAGAAACTGCATGTAAATATCACACCTTGGATCACCCTTTAAATCTGAAATTCAGCATCCTCACAGACTCTGTATTGTTGTCCAGGTTATGTGAAAATATTTTTCAGTTTCTACATATTTTTTTCTCCCACAGATATGCTGTAAGTATGTAAAAATGGTCAGGTTTGCCTATCTACTGAGGTGAGGTTATATGTCAAAAGACAGATGAAGAATCTGAGTCTGCACATGGATATAGATCCTGGCTGCTGTAAGTCACCTAGAAACATGAAGAACCTCTTCTGACTCCTGAAGTCTTTAGCACATGGGTTACTTTCCATTGCAGACAAATTTCACATCATCGGTTGCTTATTTCAGTTGCAGTAAAAATGAGGATTTGAACATAGATTTAAAAGTAATCCTAGAATAATCCACTGAGCTCCTTGCTGAGCCCTCTGCACCTGTTTATACTATTTGAATTTTGCCATTTTTGGACTGTGACTGTGTTCACATTTTCCTTTCTACTTTCATTGTATATTTTTCTATTATGCTCCTAATTTAGCATTTTTAGAGGTGCTTGCAGGCTTCCTCTGAAATTATTTGATCACATACATTTGTGGAGTGCTTTAATGTCATCTGCTACTTACTTTTCTAACATGCACTTTATACAACACTCTGATTTGTTAAACATTAATTTCTTTTGTGGATGGAAGCCAGCATACTGTTTTCACATCACAGATCTGCACTCAATTGTGTAACATTTGGATCAGGAACATTTAGGATTAAATATGTTTTCTAAATGTCTTGAGAAAGCTTAACTTAGGCTCTGCTGCAGCATTCACATTTTTCAGGTAACTTATCTCAATGCTCTGAACAGCAGGACTTTGAAGACTTCAGCCAGGAGGTGATATGACTAGTTAATCATGCCTCTTTTCTGTGTTTCTTATCATCTACTCTATTTTATTACATTTGAAAATTAAAACAGATTCTGCCAAGAGCAAGTATGTTTGCACATTGCCCTTTGTTTGCACTGACATTTATATATTTGCATACGATTGCCATGCCTTCTTATGCTAAAATCAACTCTGCTTTATTGTGACACTACAGTTTAAGTAAGGGACATCCAACTGCGACTTCAGCACAATAAAGACTGATTGAAGTGCTAGTGATTTCAGCTGTGTTTTGCATTGCAGTTACACATGCTCTACTCAATTGAAGCAAAACAATCCTAAGAAACAGAGATGACAGCGTAAAGGTCAATACTCAAAGATGTGAGCTCTTAGTGAAATTTACTGCAATAGAAAAAATTACTGATTATATTTCTGTGCTTCTCTTTCATTTACTTATTTCTTTTAAATGAAGTGAATGATATCCTGGCACAAAGAAATTTCTTCAAAACATTGCATTCTGTTTCCCAAATATTCCTGCAATTGGTTATGAGACTTGATTTATGAGGACAGAGATGAACAACACACAGGTATACAGAGAAGGTTGCTCTAGGAAATGATAAGAACCCACATTATAGGAAGTCCATTAGCTTTCATTTCCTAAATAATTAAACAGTACACTCATTCACCTTACCTCGAGAAGTGAAAATGGATCTTTTGCAAAGGGCATCCTCTTTTACTGGAGAAAACATGTTTCTCCACACAAAATGCAGCACACAGTTTGAAATGTGCAGTAGAAATTCTAAAGAACCTGTAGAAATCAATCAAATATCATTTAAAATGCACATTCAAAACTAGAATTTTTCATTACACTGACAGTCAATATTTATGCAAGTCAACAAAGTTGTTATCTATAGTTATTTATGGATCGACATCACTCATCAGAGTTTATAATATATTTTTCAATACAATTTCAATGTTTTCTTTAAGGAAAACAATGTCACTTGAAAGTAAAATGTTTGCAGAAATAGCTCAGTTTCACTTAGCTGATGAGGGGTTGGAAAGACAGTTATCTCAGGGCTCTGCCAAATCACACCAAGCAACATTGCAAAGAAATTTCTTTGTTCCAGGACATTTTACTTCATTTAAAAAATAAATAAATGAAAGAGAAGCACGGAGATATAATCAGTAGTTTTTCCTTTTGCAGTAAATTTCACTAAACAGCTCACATCTTTAACTTTTATCCTGTCATCTCCATTTCTTGGGATTGTTTTGCCTAAATGGAATAAATCATGTGTAACTTTGTAATACAAAACACAGCTGAAATCAGTGACACTTCATTCAGTCTTTATTCAGCCAAAGCTTTCAGAAACTCTGATTTTTTTTGACTTTGTGGAAGGAATTTTGGAAGCCTAGAAAACTGTGGTCATGTCTCAGATTTCCAGATCACTTAGCCACTTCACTTTATTTTGCAGGCTTTTCAGGCTGTTCTTTAATCTTTCAGTATGGCCAAGGTTACAACACAAGTAAAGAAGTGCTGATTATTCATTTTCATAATTAACATTTCTCAGATGAGATATTTTGTGTTAGCTCTTCATTCAGCAGTTGTAAATATTTTGATTTTCATTCCAAAATAAGAACAAACCTTTCACTCTTTCTGAACTTCCTACAACATTAATTCAGAATTTTGAGCTGCTATAATCACAGTACTTTAGAGTTTCTAAATTTCTAATATTTTTTCTGGAAATGCTTGTAAAACCTTTGAAATGTCCATATTATGGACATTTATGCTGATTAGCCTGAAAATTCAGACCAAACACACAAAGATTTTTAGGTATCCAATAAGGAAGCAAAAAGAGTAGGATGTGATTTTGATGCATGTACTTTGTGAAAAATATTAGCAAGCATTGAGTAATCAAAATCAAATTGCACAGAATGATATTTCTTTGCATAAATTATTGTCAAATTATTATTGTTATAACTTTCAAAGTGTTATACAAGTGGAATACGAGATATAAATTACAAAATATTGGGTAATTTCCTGCCTTGGTAACTGATAGAAACTACTAATTTGACCATTCCTAGGAAAATCAATCAGCTACAAATTCTGATCTTTATGCACAGGGCTACACATTTTGAGCATTTAAAGACACAAGGCAACTCAGCTTCACAAAGGTAAACCCCAAGCCCTGAATGCACAGCACTGAGTCAGCCAAACACTTTCTGGATTTGTCTTCCCTTTCTCAAGTACGAATGGCTGCCAGAGCATGTGTACAAAACTAAAGGGGCAATGATTTCCTCTGTTACTGCTAGAAAAAGGTTGATGGAAAGGGTATACAGCAAAAAACATTGGTAATGATTAGTTGTAATCAATTGCACAAACACTGACTCTGTCGGGTGTTCCTGACCACCTCTTGCTGACAAGTGAGACCAGCAGAGTCCTCCTGTAGCACCATCTTAGCTCTGAGCTGAACTGCACAGCTCAGAACCAAACAATTCAATGTATCAAACAGTTCTCTCCCAACGACCAAGGTCTCCCTATCCTACCTGCCAACCTGCTCCATCACCACGTTGCTATTTTTCGTTGTTCTGCTTTGTTTTTCAGTGCTTTCCTTGTGACTTAACAGCTGTGAACAAAACCTGAGTACTCAATCGCTATTAAATTTAAGACTGAAAAAATGTGATGCATGAAAGCATGGTGTCTCTTTTTGATCATTCCTGATACACTTATAATACTTTCTTTATTCAAGGGGTTTAATCAAGGCAAAAACTGTCTTAGAAGTGCTTGCACCAGGAAGATTTTAAGATGGCAATATCTAGGAAGTCTCTGAAGATAAATATAGCTGAATAAATTATTCTGTCTATAGCTGTCTCTCATCTGTTTCAGTTTGTAGCTCTAGCTGTAGTGGGGAAAGCCCTGATGCTCTGCACTGTCCATTTGGAGACTCCCTAAAAATCCCTACTGATGGAGCTCCAGTTCTGGAAAGTGTTAAGAAGCTACCAGCCATCTGAAAATCAGTCTGCTCGAAGGTGTTGCTAGACCAACAGAAATTGTGACCTCCAAAGCCATTTATCAGCCATGCACACTAATTGTGGCCTACAAACAGTCTTCAGACTGTCATAATTGCAAATCATTGTGTTGCAAAGAGTGAGCAAATAAAAAACCAGGTTATACTAACTTACAGTTTTGTTTCTGCTCAGAGAAGTAGAGGATGAAGAAGTTATTTATGCATTTACCAATCTATGACCCTGAAACATTATCAATCCTCTTTAAAAATACATCTCAGTACTAGAATAATTTAGTTTTAATTGTTGTTGTTTTTTGTAAACAGGTATTTCTGTGGGGTTTTTTTTTTTTTTTTTTTTTGTTTTTTTTTTTTGTTTTTCATTTTTCTTATTTTTTGTTAACAGGGAAAGAAAAGTTTGATAATTAGCAGCCAAAGTTTCACAGGTCAGATTTCACAGGTTTCTGGGCCAGATTATGTAATGAAACTCATCTCAATGCTTCATTTAAAGCATTCTGTACTTCCACTGAACACAGTAAGACTGCTCATGTGCAAAAAAATCAAGCATGTCCTGAAAACGAGCTGGGACAATGTTTCTCTATCTTACCATATTTTGCTCAAAACAGACACCCAGAGAAACTTGCAAATGTGCACAAGCAGGGTTCAGTGATAATTCTTACAAACCTGTCTCTTATTGAATTCTGGAGGGGAAAAAAAGCAAGTAATGTACTCCAGATGAATGAACATGCCTAGGTGTCATTAATACACCTTGTTTCCCCTGGAGCACAGATGGAGAAGCACAGGACCTCTGGCACAGGGTGGGCAGCCCTCGCCACTTCTGGCAGAGGGGTGTTCCGTTCTGCCACTTCTCGTAGGGCTGAACAAAACACAGAGCCCACCTCTGACGGCAGCTGAAGGTGTCACTTTCTAAGCTGATGTGTCTGCAGCTGCCTGTTGCATCTCAGACCACACAGGCACCTTATTACATTTTTATTGTGCTTTCTCAGTCAGGGAAAAACAAACCTATCTGATAGGCTGAGAAAGCTGAGGGTGTTCAGCCTGGTGAGGAGAAAGTTCTGTGGAGACCTTGCAGCAATCTTCCAGTGTTTGAAGGGAGCCTGCAAGGAAGATGGAGAGGGACGCTTCATCAAAAACTGTAGTGATAGGGCAAGGAGTAATGTGTTCAAGCTAAAAGAGGGGAAATTTAGATTTATACAGAAGAAATTCTTTACTGTGAGAGGGGTGAGGCACTGGAAATGGTTGCCCAAAAGAGTTGTGGATGCCACATCCTTGGATGTTCAAGGCCAGACTGGATGGGGCTCTGAGCAACCTGGGATAGTGAAAAGTGTCCCAGGCCATGGCAGGGGGTTGGAACAAGACGATCTTTAAGGTCCTTTCCAACTCAAACCATTCTATTGTCCCATGACTCTATGAAACTAAAAAATGCAGCCTGTTTTATCTGGATCCTAGAGCAGGACACTTCCAGGACAAAGTCAGCTAGATTTCTTCAAACATCAACCACTGTCACATTTTTTGTGGCCTCTGAGGGAAATAGGTATGTAGAAAAGCTTTTGAGGACAATTGTAGGAGGCCTATGAAGAACCACACATAATATATGTAAGTTTTTCCTTGCAAATGTGTGGGGCAGAGCATTTTCAAGGACCATATCTTTTCATTTCAGCATTATTCCTAAAGAAAATGATGGAGAACAAATTCTGAGCAAGACTGGCAGACTCTCCTTTTTTAATACAAAAATTTCTTATAAAAGCATTGTCTAGATAATACATCCAAAGGAAGCCCTGAAAATCCTCTGCTACAGAAGTATATCAATAAATAAGAACAAAAAACATACCAGTTAAAAACCAGCCTTACAATGGGAAAGTAGTTCAAATACCTATGCTTTTAGGTAATAATTACAAGACTCTATTTCTAGTAACAGGGTTATGTAGGCGAAGCAAGTACTGATTGCTGGTGCCAGAAGATCACTTTCATAACAATGTACAGACTGCAAAGGCTGTGTGGAAAACAGTAATTGTTCCAGTACCCAGTTGGTTATGTGCATATTGATATCTAGGTTGCCTGAGTAACCTTAAGACTAAGTACAATGCAGATGGTAATTCATTATCAAAACTTCTTCAAATATATTACCTCATTCACCCGTGTATTTTGAGACTCAGCACTGAACTGTGCTATCCAAAATGTCTATTAGGTCTTGAAACAAGCAACAGAAACTCCTGGTGGCTCTAGGCGAGTCTGAGAGCTTGGCAGAGTGGGAATGTGTGTGGCATGCCTCCCTCCATTGCCCTCCCCTTTGTTTTAGTTCTCTTGGGAGCTGGTGTCACCAGGGAGCGCCAGCATTATCTGAGGAGAGGCATCAGTTCTGACAGATGCAAGGACACACTGCATGGGGGGAAGCAATTTGTATGCAGTTGCATTTATTGACTACAGATCTCAGGTTTGAGGTGGGGACTGCCTTTTTGCTGGATTGCTCTCATGAGAAAGCTGTGAATTGACTGAGAGGAATACAGTCATGCTCCTCCCTTGGAGATCAGTGAGGAAGGTGAGCCTAAGCCCCTGAGGCTGTGAGCTTCTGGAGAAAAAGCTGAGATCTGAACCTCATGCTTGCTTGGCAGGCAGTTGTTTGCCTGTATTCTGTCCCCATCCCATTAAATTCTGAAAGAGCCACACCAAAATCCTGAAGTGATTTTGCAAGACAAGTTCAGCTTCAGTTATATGATAGACAATCTTGGTAGCTCAAGGTTGCCCCTGATTTTTACCACACTTGTCCTGAAGAGGCCTTCACTGTACAAAGTAAAAAGATGCTTACTCCAGTTTTAGGGTATAAACTAATTAGGAATCTCTTAAAATCAAATGCTTGACCTGAAACAGCCAAACCCTCTTTATACTCTGCTCTCAAAAGCATTCTCCCATCTAATGCCTTCCAGTGTAGCATTGCTGTTCACAGCAATCAGTATTCTGGGGCACAGACTCTTTCCTTTCTTAATGCAAAGCCTTACTTACACTTCATTTAGTAGGCTGCATGCTAATGAGAACTGTTTGCAACCTTCACTGTCTGTGAGAAGTCCCAGGATAGCTCTCCCTAATTCCTGGCTGGTTGGGTGCACTGCACATGGAACCCTTTAATTGGGGAAAAAAACCTCAAATGATGCCTTCCCAATGTGCAGTTAAACTGAACTAAATTAACACAATGGATGCTTCATTTTTCACATGAAGTTGTCGTTCCTCAGGGATCTTTTCTGCTGGTCTTTAACAAAGATGCAGTGTAGTCATCAACTTTGCTGTACTTCAGAATCTGGAGGCTGAAAAGCTGAAGCAGCACATACATGGGTACACAGCACCCAGAGTTCTACACAGCAGCAGTTTGATGTGTGGCAGTGCCATAGGGCTCAATGTGGTCTTTTTTTTAAGAGATGTGGCTGCTGTTACTTGGATTACAGAATCACTATGGTGTGACAGGGGAGATCAGAGCTCCCCTGAATTAGTCACAGTATCTCCAGGGATTTAACTTCTGAGGAGATAAAAATGTCCAGTGCCCTCTGCAAGGTGGCACAAAACAGCAAGAGCCAGGTACAGAATCTAGCTACTTTCAGGAACCTGTTGGATGTAGCCAAAGGAGTATCCTCTGTTTTGTATATGGTGCTCTGAGCATTTATACACAGCCCTGTACACATTCTTTGACAAAACTCGGTCTGGGAATGGTTAATATTTTCAAATAAAATTATTGAAATAAGGTTAGTGTTCTTCCAGAACTTCACCTGTACATATATTTCCTCCTGAGAAATGCTGAAGCTTCAGGCTATGTGGATGTGAAACATAACTTAGTATGCACTAGGGAGAGAAATCCTGCATTAGGTTCAGCTCCTGTCTCAACTATGTCTGATTATGTTCCCCAGTTTAAGGCTTGTTACTTGATTTGAAAGCCTGTTACATCTCAGGAAACTTATACATGTAACTTGTAGCTGCTTTCATAGTTTAAAAGCTGTCATTTCACCTTCTGCACAAAGAAATGCTTTTCCTGTCTATGTCAAAGCGATCCACACAGCTCTCCCACGGAGTTTTGAAAGCGTCTTCTGGTACAGCAACACAGCTTTTATTCTGTGAGAGCAATTTGCTCTGCCATTATATTGTCTGCAGGTATGCAGCTGTATTGTTTTACCGTGTTGATCTAGAAAGGAGCTGGAAAGCTCATAAAACTGGAAAGCAATTGGTTTCCAGCTGAGGCTTTACTTCTACCTAGCCCACTGTGCTCTCCAGGTGAATCCCTGTGGGATTTTGTTAGAGAGGAAAAAGAACATGCAGTTGTGTCCAGACTGGGGCAAATCCAATATCACTCCAAATCAAGGGTTTCATCCTTCTCTGTTTCTTACTTCCTTCTTCTCCCTGGCTCACACTGTTTATAGGCACCCTTCATCCTGTGTCCACATCAGCTGCTCGCAACTCCCACCAGCAGTCCCACATTTCTCTTGATTTATTGCGTTCTCAGAGATACCTGAAAGGCAAATGTAGCCCACATGTAGGATGAACACGTGATGGACAGAGAAAACATCACCTGCAGAGGGCACAGAATCACATAAGTGGTGCCAACTCCCAGCTCTGACATCCAAAGCAGTTTTTCTTAGATGTACCACCAGTGGCAATGTCACCTCAGGCTGTACTCAAGGCTTCCCAGTAACATTCAGAAATGGGAAGGAGACCAAGGCCACAGGCTGCAAGAGAAAGAGAGCTGAGGGGGAAACTCCTTGCCCAAGAGAAGGTGCAGAGCTGCCCTGCAAACAGAGTTGGCACATCTGGGAGCTGCTCGTAGCTTGCAAGTACTGAATGAAATGTGTGGAGTTCATGGGGAATTTCTATGGAGTTCCACCCAGTTACAGAGGCATTCTTCCTTAAATCTAAGGGCGTTAATTAGAATCATATATGTCATTTCAGCATGATGACTGATGATCATGCTGTGGAGAAAGGAAAGTTTTCTTGAGAGAAAATGCCATTATCTACCCAAAGCAAATACAAATGTGGAACTTGGTGTATACTTTTTCGGAGATGTAACAAACATCAATCACAAAAGAGCATAGATTTGATCCACAATGCAGTGCATGCAGTCAGCTGTTCAGCCTGTTGCCCTACTGCTAAGTATGAAGCCAGAAAATAAGTAGGCAGGTCAGTTCCCACCTCATTAACACAGTGGGAGGGGGAAAGTCTGAAAAATAAGATTGTAAAAACAGCCATGAAAGCTTGTTGGAATCTAAACAATACCCAAGACCCAGCTATGGTTCCATTTCTTTCCCTTATTTCGTTTTCTCTCTTTCAATGGCTTTATTTTCAGTTGTTCCCAACTGCTGGTGACTTCTGCTTTTCCCAACCTTTAAGAATCCCAAAGCACAGAAATCATTTTCTCATTTACTTGACCTACAGGAGCTTTTAATTTAATCCCCTTCTGGAAAAGTGGGAATTATCTCAGGGTGACTACCTTTTGTGTCACTGTGCAGCTCACTTGTGTGAAAGTGGGTGTGCTGAGGGTTCAGGTGAGGCAGGAGGATGCAGTCAGAGCACTGCCAGCACTCAGCCTAAACTATTTTGCTTTTATCATACTGCAAAGTGATTATCACCCTTGCAGTCACCATGTTTCTTGGGAGTGATGTCTTAGGAGACATTCTTCAAGGATTTTCATAAAACCACCATCCTTCAGCCCCAGTAAAATATGACTACATGTGACTATGTTAAGGTGGGGATTTTTGTTGTTTTCTTTGCCTTTCTCTAATGGATTAATTTTTAAAAACCTTCAATAACAACAGCTTTAAACAGAAGGCTAAATATGTGGGGAAGGAAAGGTAGTTAAAATGTTTGATAAAAGAGAAAAAAGAAAATGGCAATGAAAAATGAAAAAGTCTCTGCTTCATTTAGAATTTGAGCAGAATTTTTCTCTCCTAGAGATTCATCTATAGCTGCTTTTTATTGTTGGGTTGGGGACAGAATTTAGTATGTGTTGCTTAGATTTTTTTTACTTTTGTAATTCAAAAGCAAAAGAAAAGGATTCTGCCCCTCCCTTATACTTACACCATGACTTCTAAATGAGATGTACTGTTGGAAGGCTTTTCAGGAGGACACCCCTTTCACACTGCAAACCTTGCATAACCTACTATGCCATGGGTAGCAATTATACCATGATGAATGAGACAGCAGGTATTTTGTTGCTTGCCTGGGGATGTATCAAAAAACAAACACTACAAGGTCCTGCAAAAAAAATCTACTTGCAAAATCCAGGTTCAACCATGGAGAGCAGGCCTGGATTAAGACAGAGGTAGTCTGGTCTCACTCAAATAGTCACTTAAAAATCTATGGAAACCCTCCTGAAGGAATGCTGACTGGTGCGACAGGCCTGCTTGATACAGCTTGAGCAAGTTTCCTCCCAGCTGCTTCCAAATGAACTTTCTGAAATGATATGTTGCAATTTCTCAATTGTGTTTCAACTCAAAGTAAAGTTTTGCTTGGACTAAATCCAATTAATGTTTTTTGAGGGCACCACCTATAAAGCCACCTTTGTGCCACATGGTGCTGGCAAGGAGCTGGGAGCCACTAAGGGACTGCAAGGGCGAAAAGACATCTGTATATATCCATGTATATCAGAGCATGAAAAAAGACAGACATTATTAGGTTTCACTCCACTCATCTTAAAAAGAAGGACAGGCTTTTAATTTATTAACAACACTTTGTTGATAGCTGAAAGAATTTAGTGTTTGGGCTTGGAAGCTGTGGTGCATACAGCTACATTAAATTAAATGCTATTAAAGACACCTAAACATCTCTACAGGCAGAATACTGTAAACAGTTCTGCAAAGCTCTCCACAAAGACCTAGAAGGTGTCTCACAAACCACCCTGAAGATAAAAGAGAGGCTGTGTCTTCCTTGTATGTGCCTGGGAGGCTCACCTGCACCACCACCCATCCAGGAGCCTGTTGTGCTGATACTGCTGCTTTTTGTGTGCACAGGGTGGGGACCTTGACACCCACCCAAAGACAAACTGCCCTACCCAGCCCCAGGGTCCTGCTCCACTTGTGCCCAGCCCAGCCAGTCCCTCCCTCTGGGGCGATGCTGGCAGCTGGATTCGCTGCCCTCCTTGCTGACATGTCTGTTTGGGACACTCACTTCCCCCAGCACGATGGCAGCCCACCACAAGGCTTACAGCATGCGGCGAGGTAAAAATAGCATTCCAGGAGGTGAACACAGCAAAGCCTCAGCCTTCCTGTGCTGAGCCTCTTTTGATTATTCACTTTCCTCTCCTATATAGTTATAATGATAGCCTGTCACATGCCTTTTCTTTTTTGTTTGGTTTTGGTAGGGAGATTTAAAGAAAGGTTTTTCACTATAGTTTCAGGTGAGAAAAAAATGCCATTTTTTCTCAATACTTTAATCACAACAAGCAGAATGATTCTGCAACAATTTCAAATCCCACTGTGATTAAAACTGATGAAATGGTACAGATGATGCTTTTTTTTTAAACATGAAAGCATTCTTTACCAAGGAAGATGGACACAGCTCCAAAAATTTCTTATGAAAGGATGCTCCCCTCCTTTAAAAAGCCTTCATTTGTACCAGGTAGTGTAAAACTCATTTCAGACAATCACTGTCCTTCAACAGATGACCCTCTGAGGGGCTAGTACAGCATGAGTGTAACAAGGTGCTGCTTTTCAGTTAGGAACTTCAGATGGTTATTGAAACTGTTAATAAACCCACTAATACCAATTTTGGCAATTTTAAGTCACCACCCAATTTCACACATGATGTCCTAAATGGTATGGCAAATAATGTAATCTTATACAACCTTTATCTCCAGTAATCAGTAATCCCATGGTTTTGTCAGTGCGACCTGTCCAAGGGATCTGAAAGGCTCTCTCCTTTCACCAGGGGTCTGAAAGGCTTTCTCCTCTTGCCAAGGAAAAGAATCACAGCTGTTTGTGTAAACCAGCGGTATTTGGGTGAATAAAAGCGCCACGTGTAACTTACCTGTATGCTCAATATGAGACATTGTTAAGGTCTGTAAATTAACAGGGGTAAATTGCTTTTACCTAAATTAATTCTCAGCAGCACTAATAGGTTAAATAATTTAACAAGGTCCTAAGTCTGCATGACAGCTTTAATTTAGTGCATAACTTTCCCTCTGTGCTGAAGTAGTTTTGAGGTCAGTTGTATTAAACAAATGCTAGCCTAAAGACAGAGTTAAGCTGTGCAAATAGTTCCCTGAACTGGGAAACACATAACCAGCAGATAACTCAGTTAAACTTTTTATAGATGTTATTTCTTTCATCTTCTGGGCTTTGGAAATTAAACTCCTCACTGTAGCCATCACAATGACATATGTGCAACCCCCATTAGGAGAAAATATTTTCTGAGCTGGGATCTGAGATTGAACTTGCATAAATCAAGGCTTAGGCATTTTTTATCGCCTGCTAATACACGTGCAGGAACACATTTTTTTAGGTTTTGTTCCCTCCATTTCTTCAGAATATTTTATTTCTATGGGAAAGTTGAATTAAGTTTCTTGTCTTTGGCTTTTCTGTTTTCCCTTCAGCTCTATATTGTCATACCTTGCCAGCTAATCTCACTTTCCTTGTGAATAGCATACCCTACCATTTAGGTAAAAATGGTTTTCAGAAAAAATATGTCCTATGAGATGTTATGACATTTTGTGAAACAACATAATGCAATGTGACTGATGCAGATGGATATGCCCCATAAAGCTGCGAGATTTAGATATGTAGTTTCCCCCCCACAAAAATCACTTCAAAACGCAGTTTTCTTTAAAATATAACACTGAAATCCTATTTAAACTCCTTCAAATAGATAGAAAATTTATTTAAACTTTTATATAAAATGGTTTTTACCTGAATGCTTAGAGGTGTTCTACATTCAATGCTTTTTACACCTCAGTATGAAGGGGGAAAATATACAATATATAAGAAAGAACTTATCTAATGTTTCCTTCCTTACACCCATCCCTGAAGGAAGAGAAATGCTTTAGTGGGATCAATAGTCATAACCATTACAAGTTATTTGAGGTTTTATTTCATCTACTTTTATTATAATGTCCATGCCATCTGCTGTACATATTGAGCTTATTACACTAATTCATTTTGCAAGCGCCAGCCTCTGAGTGAGAGGTGTCAGAGGGCAATTGATTAAGGGATATTTGTTCTGTTACAGCTTTTTCTTTAATTTCTCTCCATAAGGGTTTCAGGTTGAGCAAGTGAGCTGACATGATAGTGGGGCCTCAGGAGATAAATGGAACATGTGACTTTGTGCATTCATAAATATCAGAACATCTTTTACCCTGGTGGTGCTGGGCAGGGCAGTGTGTGTCAGCTGTGGGTTAGTACAAGGCTAAACGCATGAGGTTGGTTCTCTTCTTAAAAGCTGAAAGAGGATGGATGTTTGACATAAAAATGATGGCTCAATCTAGGACTCTATCTCCCATTCACTTTTATTATCTCTAGTTAAATGGATTTTGTGTGATAGCATAGGACAAAGAGGAAAAGAGAAACCAAGAAAATCACGAAAGGTCCTGTATTACAGCATGAGATATCAATTCTGTAGTGAGTGAGTATTCACACTGTGTGGAGTATGTGTATCTCTACCAATAAGTAAGAGTTTGCTTCTAAACCTTGTAGCCCTAAAGTGGATGTCCTCAAATTCTTGCTTTCCTTGTTTGCAATATACCAACATTGAGATACAAGGGTAATAGGTGCTTGAAAAAAATCCATCACATTGTCTTCATCAGTTCATCTCCACAGTGTCAAGAAGAAGTGAACAGACATGTCAACAATATTAGACTTGCTTTGTTACCTTAGAGCAATTAGTCCAAGTATGAGAGTAGTCTGAATATTTAAAAACTAATGCAAAATTTACAACTGCAACTGGGGCTTCATCAATATTTTGATCTATTTATAATGAACTTGTCCATCATGTCTGAGGTCCTGACACTATATGTACAGCTGAGTGACATTTATACACTTGAGCAGTTCCACTGAATTCAATGGAAAACCATGAAAAATCTTATTTAGTGGATACTGGTGCTGTATCCTTTAAATGCAGACAGCCATGCATGAATATGTCAGTCTGAGATCCTCTCTAAAGGTCAGGACACCATTTTAGCACAAGCTTCCTCATCCTCACCAAACTGGACAAAATACAGCTGAGTTCCATCACTTTGAGCTGTGGCCCTGCATTTTCTGCATGTGTTTTTGAAGGTTTGGATCTCTGCCACAAACTAATAGTATTAGTATCATTCATGTACAACTTACCTCTAGCTTGTGGCCCCTTTAAGTTCCAGCTACTGCAGGCTTCAAAAGCAAGCCTAGTCACTGTCAAATTGCATTCTGTGTGTTCTCTCACATTGTTTCCATTGTGCCATCAAAGTGCCCAGACTGCCATATTTCACCGGGACAAAGACTGAACACTTTCATTTATTTTGATAAAAAAGTCCTTGGACAGTCTTGGTTTTATGTAAAGTTTTATTTTAGCCAATGACCACTCTGAACACCAATTCTGCTGATTCTCAAGCACATTAAACTGAAGTAAAGAGACACACCCTGAAAAGTCTATGTTAGGTTTACTATCAGTGGTACCTCTCAGCTACTAACAGAATCATCTAGCTGAGACCTTTAATGTTATAATACTTTCAAATACCTTGAAGATGCAATGACTATGTTCTGCTTTTTTCATGAAGAAAATGCAACATGACAGAAACCAGCCTGGGTGTGCATCTAGTTTCCTCAGTTCACAGGCTCCTGTTTTCCCTGTTATTAGGCACTTTACAGCTCCAGTGCTAATTGCACAAATTGATTCATTTACAGCAGCACAACAGAAAACAGGGTGACAATGGAGACAGAGAGATTGCAGTAAGGTATTGCAACTGGTGTAGTGGTGGACACTGAATAGAAGTGCCAGCTGTGTCTTCTAAAAAGAGGCGACAGAAAAAGAAAATGCCAACAAGGACTTTGTGAGTTCAGCTACATTTTGGGGTCTGCAGGGAAGAAAACAGCTAAAAGGATTACCGAGAGCTTCCCACCTACTAGGTCATGCCACTGCCCTGTGTAGAGATATGGGATGCTGTAATTGCTACTGCAGTTTGTACAATGAGGGATTTACTGCTGCATTAAGAACAAAAAACTTTCTTCCTTGTCTTTGACAGAGCCTCAGTATGCCCTCCTGTACCCGTATCTTTCCAGTGAGATTTCTCTGCAGCTTACTAAACTTGCAGCTCCAAATCGGCAGCACTAAGAGCAGAGCTGAGTCAGGAGTCTTGACTGCTGGGTAACTCTTCTGCTGGAGAGTAAACAAACTCCTTTATAAAGTGCAGTCTCAGGAGAGTTCTTCTCCAGTTGGCACAAACTGTGAAGCATATACTTTTCTTGCAGCACAGGGAGAAAAAGTAATACACTTTTGTTCTAATCTCCCCTTCAGCAATCTAATATATTCTTACTGGCACAGTAAAGCCACTGTCTACCAGCTGGATCTATCTTGAAGGTTTGCAGGACCTGGGCAGAGATGATGAACGCAGGGCACATGGGAGAAAAACTATTTCCTTTCTGGCAGTCTCCACAAATGAGGTCCCACAAAGAGTTTAAAGCCCTCTTCCTCTTGCTGGAACTAGAGATGTGTGTAACTTTGTCACCATCGTGTTCTCTGCCCCTTGTGCAGCTGCCTGCTGTAGGGGCCTTGTCTCTTGTGTAGCCTCCTGGACAGACCTATGGGGCTTACTTTGACTGACACAAATAAATCTTTCTCAGTATCTAAAACTCTGATCTAAAGCTCCATCCCATGGTTCGGCTCCTAGAGCTATAGAGGATTGTATAGGACAGAGGCAAATATGCCAAAGTCTCAGCCCAGGAGCTTCAGTAATTTAATAAGGACAAATAAAGCATAGAAAAAATGATTATCAGCAGCATTTTACCAGATTAGCACCTCACATATTGAAAGAATTACAGAGTCTAAATGTTGCAGCATGAACATCTTGCTTGTCTATGAGCATGGGCGATAGTGCAAACCACGTAGGAGTTAGATTTTAGATGGCTGGGATGCACAGTTAGCTTAAAGAGCCACGGTCATTATTTTTAGACACGGCTGATTAATTTGCTTTACCAAGACTGAAATGTAACATAATGTATATAATGCAATTAGAAAGATGTGTTTCTATTAATGCTGTGGGGAAAATGCAGAGATAAGCTTCTGAGAAGCAGTAGGAGTCTAATAATTATTTACACCTTTATCCTGTGCTGGGAGTTCTTGGACTATAACCTGGAAGTTTGAGCATTTGAGAGGCTTGTGCTCTAATCATTGCATAATTGATTTTCCCTCAAATTCCACACCTGAAAGTGTCTTGCTCAGTTTACATGACAGCCTAGAGTGGAACAAGACATGGCTATATGCTGAGGAGCTCAAAGAAGAGGACAAAAAACACAGTAATTGGGTGCCACAGCTGGAAAGAAAATGAAAATTACATTTTCTTCCATATGAGTTTATCTTCTCCCAGAAGAATGGCATGCAAGGCATCCAAGAAGTGCGATGCAGAGGAAGCTGTTTCTGCTCTGGGTTCATCCAAAATGTGATAATTATATCCTGTGTAGCTCAGAGAAGTCATTCTTTCCCATTCAGGACCCCTGCATAAAGACCACAGGGTTAACTTCTCATCTTCGCTATGGGGTCTAGCAACAGACACAACAAATATTTATTTTTCTGCAGACTGTAGCTAGATGTTGTCAGTTCCACACTAGGGTTAAAATTGTGGCCCATTTCTAGTCCTGTACATTGCATAGAAAAAGTAATGTTTAAAAATGCAACAACAAAAATACCCAACTCAACCCTCCCAAAAAGCCACCCCAACAAAAAAAAACCCTCAAGATGGAGCTTGTTCATAGTTCTCTTTAATAAATTTCATGTGTCTTGTTTTCTTCCTTTGACAGTTTAATTCTCCTTGCTTGTTTCTCATTCACCAAGGGGCAAGCAAGAAGAAACCATATTGGGAGGTTGGGTGACAAAGTGTGTCCAGCTTGCCAATGGACATGTTAAACAGGAGCTAAGAGTATAAGGATCAAAAAACATCAGATTTGGAAAACACCCTACAGGCAAATGAAGTAAATCAGCTGAAGAGGCTTAACTATTGTCTAATTGTAGTAGCTATTTATAGAATTGAAGATAAGATTTTCATTCCCATGCTTAGCAAATTACAACTAATGGGTGTCTAAAACTTAGGCTCTATTTTATTTTTTGGAACAGTCCTGGAGAACTGATTAGTGTGTGCTTACACAGAAATGCATAAAATTATAGTAATGCAATGTGACTGAGGGGTGATTTTTTCCCAGACTGTGTCCTGTGTTTCATTGCAAGTGATCATTTAATAAACAAACAGGAAATAGTGCAAACAAGCAGCAGTGGAGCAGGCACTCATTCATCTACTAAAAACTTATAAATGACATGTGAGCATACTTATTCTAGAGGGATTTTCTAAAGGAGAAATAGAGCCTCTCAGTCTCCATGATCCATTCTAGCCTCTGCTCCCTTCTCTCTAGCCTCTACCAAATATCTGGTATCTTGATAAAGTTTTCAATAATTGACACAGAAGTGTTTGCGTCCTGCACCATTTCAGTTAATGGAGAGCTCCAGGGAGCCAAGATTTTGCTTGTTGTGTATTCATTTATTATTCATTTAAAGAACATGGCCATTTGCCAGTAGGAACTGAAATGAAATCACCACCTTCACGCAGGCAATCCAACAACCCTCCAGTTGCAGTGACATTCAGTTACTAATGGGTTAGTTCAGTTTTAATCCGCTGCCTAGAGATGAATAACATTAATTATTGTAATTGGTAGTGACGGTAATGGGTGCAACATTTCCAGGGCTAATTTACTCTACTTTTGTATCATGCTAATGTGGCTATTCTGCTTCAGTACCCGAGATAACTAAAACTAGTTCAAACGTCTCTCTACTGTACAATGTGGTGTACTGCCTGCACGTCCTGAGACTTGCAATATATGGAGTGGTATAGAGCTGCTCTGCTTAGGCAATCGATGGGACAAAATGGTCCTGCAGCATCATGAAATATTCCATGTGAACCCACCACATATCAGCAGGAAATGTTCAGTTTGGCAGCTGAGCCAGGAAAAAAATATTGGTTTGATTAAATAATAATAAAATAAAATGGATTTAAAATAATAAATAATACCCATTTACAACAGGTGAAAATAGGGGCCAGATTAAAGTAGGTAATTTTATTATTATTTTGCACTTTACAGATTCAAAGCAATGATTTGACCCAAGGTTTCTTACCTTTCAGTAGGTCCCTCTCTCAGCTGCTAAGTTATTAGTGCACACTGAAGCTGGCCTCCCTCAGGCTGGTTTGCTCAAACTGCTCCACTTTGGAAAGCATACTTAAATATTTGGTGAGGGAGCACAAGCGATTCTGCAACTGCTGGTCAGAATGCTAAAACATCAGGGACCCAGTTGTTTATCCAAAATAGAATAACACCAACAGGAAGGATTGAGAACAGCTCTCCATCCCCAGCCTTTTGAACAGGGTGCAAATCTGAGCCTTAGGACATGTTACTGGAAAAAGAGGTGCTGGGGTTTAACATGCCCTTGGGCAGAGAGGGACTTAATCGGTACCTACATCCTACAAGGTAACTGTCCTAAACAGAGGGCTACTGAATAAAACTGGGACTTGATGACTTTAAGAAAGTGCTGAAATCTGAGCAGGTTTTTGGTATCTTTTGCTGATAGCTGAAAATTTGAAACATAGTTGAGAACAAATTTATGTCTCCTTGAAAGCATTCAGAAAAAGATTAACACAAAATCTAACTAAATGTATGGACACACATATATGTACACATAAGCAATTACAAACTTGTAGTTATGAGCAGCAAAGACTATCAAAGAAGCAAAACAGAGGTAAGAAAATCCCAGCTATTTTGCCCAAGTAGTATATGCCATCTCATATATTAGAAGATTAGAAGATGCTTCCATACAAAAAATTGGATTGAAGTCTGTTCTCATGAGGTACATCAAATTAGATTATATTTTCATATACTGACTGGAAAGAAAAAATGCAAGGTCATGAAACAAACAATCAAAAATAATCCAAAAATATTTTTGTATTTAGTCTGACTGCTTCCAAAAAGGCTTTTATGAAAACAAATCAGCAGCAGAATTACATCAAATTCTTCATCAGTTTTTCAAACTTCTGACTTTTTCCACTGCTTTTTTACTTCAATTTGAAGAAAATTGATACCACTTAAAAAGGCATCCTATTTGAAAAAATATATATACATTCACAGGGTAAGTTGAATTCCTGACTTACAGAGAATATATGAAAGACAGCACAGTCCCTACCCAAAGCAAGCATGCCTCACACCTGAAGATTACTGACAGAAGACTCCCAGTAAAAGACAGCAGTGCATGGGACAGGACTCTGAATAGACAAAGGGGTTAAGCTGATGGGTAGATCCCTCCATCTGCTGATGACTCAGAAGGGGCAGGAAGAGGGTGGAAAGTGATGATTTGGGTTACCAGATCCACATGTCTCTGTGCCATGTTAGTACACTGTCTCCAAAAGATTTAAGCTCCAACTTGTTCCCTCTGGCTGCCCCAGAGTCTCCCTCTTCCAGTGCTCAGAAACTTTGCTCTATTACACAGCCAAAAATTATTCATTACCTGTTTAGACCCATTTGTTCCTGTGCCAGCATTGTCCTTTGGCTTAAATTTCTCTCCTCCCACCCTGATGTTTACCCTCGTGATGTATTTATAGGTAGCAATCAGATCCCATCTCAGGTTTCATTTTGCTGGGCTAAAGAGTCCAAGCTTTTCCCAGTTTGCTCTCATAGGACAGGCACTCTATTCCCCCTGTTCTACTCACAGCCCTCCTCCCCACCTGTTCCTGTATCAGTTGTTGTCTCATGGTATGATGAGACACCCACTTGATGACTGAGGTCCCCCCTTCTTCAGGGGCCACTCTTACGAGAGGTAGGAATGAAGATCCTCATCCCAGGGAGTGGTGGGGGTCCTTGCTGGCCAGGAGAAGGGTGCAGTCCAGGGAGCTGTGCCCAGCAGGTTCAGGCACTGCTACCTGTCCCAGCCCTGCTGCCCACTGACCCACTCCTGTGTGTCTGTGGGTTAGCCTGCAGCTGCACTCCATGGGACACACATTATGGGATGTGCCTGGCACATCCATCATGGGATAAAATGACCCCCACTACGTCAGGCCTGGAGCAATGAGATAGATGTATGCTCCTTGGGAATAACTAAATTAAAAGGATGCGTTAATAGGGCTACTGTTCACATTTTCTGACAACATATTTCCTCTGTGCTATTTATAAATCTTACATGACGAATTATTTTTTAGATTCTCATCTGGCATACATTGATGAAGCTTCATTAGTTACAATGAAGCCTATCACTGCACCAGCCAATCAGGGGACTATTTATTAATTAAGTTGTAGAACATGCTTTTGAAGGGGACTTTTTTCCTCTCTACATAATCCATCCAACCATATTTCTTCCTTCACTTTCCCATGGAAAAAAATATACTCTTCAGGTTGTTGCCAAAACCTTCATGATTCACTATATTGAAATAAATCTAACTTTCTGGAATTTATAGGCAGGGACGCTAAGCTGAGTCTGATTAATCTAAGATTTGAAGGGCTGCAGCCCAGCTATAACTTTCAGTCAGGAGCTGTAATTACAGGTTAAGTATGGCAAATCCAGACTGCTCAACATTGCTATATTGATTCTTTTAAACCATTAAATATGGAAGTTCAAATTCATGCACAAAGGCAACATTTCTGAAATCCCAGCAATTTAGGAGGATTATGTTTCTGGAAGTGGTGTGGATGGGAGAACACTTGTCTAACTAATGGCTTCTTTCTGCTGGACAAACTCAAGACCAGGATGTACAACCAGGACTTTTATTTTAAGAGGGATAATGTTTTGTTTTTTTTAACTTCCTCCACTGCTTTTAATCATATTATGACAAAGGCAGAGAACTATGAGGGGAAGATAGGGTAAAAAACTCTCACCACAGCAACAAACCCAGTGATGTTCCCAGCTGCCATTCTGCTCAACATTATGATTGCACTGTCAAAAAATCAAGGACTCAAAAAAATCACCTCAATAATTCTCCTTTCTGCGCTTCTCCAGGAGCAGGGAACCTCTCCCTCCTACCATGGAAGCTAAGTAACAGTGAGCAGAGGGACTATGATGGGCTGCTGTTTAGCTGAGGTCCCAATCACATTGTAATATATGTATTTCATGTAATATAAAAATATGTTATTGGTGAGACCTAGAAGGAAGCAAAATTAGAGCCCTTGTCTAACTAATGGCTTCTTTCTGCTGGACAAACTCAAGACCAGGATGTACAACCAGGACTTTTATTTTAAGAGGGATAATGTTTTGTTTTTTTTAACTTCCTCCACTGCTTTTAATCATATTATGACAAAGGCAGAGAACTATGAGGGGAAGATAGAGTAAAAAACTCTCACCACAGCAACAAACCCAGTGATGTTCCCAGCTGCCATTCTGCTCAACATTATGATTGCACTGTCAAAAAATCAAGGACTCAAAAAAATCACCTCAATAATTCTCCTTTCTGCGCTTCTCCAGGAGCAGGGAACCTCTCCCTCCTACCATGGAAGCTAAGTAACAGTGAGCAGAGGGACTATGATGGGCTGCTGTTTAGCTGAGGTCCCAATCACATTGTAATATATGTATTTCATGTAATATAAAAATATGTTATTGGTGAGACCTAGAAGGGTTGTTCCTCAAGCAAAATTAGAGCTCCCTCAGGGTGCTTTCATCTGCTTTGGCTACTTCCTTCTGTCTCATCTCATGCTGGCAGGACCATGGCTTGCATCAGCTGTACATGACCTCCCATCCTGAGGAGGGAGATGTCACAGTTTCGAGTTTCTTACCTTAAAGGTTTTAGGGGAGGCATGTTGGGGAAAGTGGGGTTATTTTCAGTGCCCATCTGAGCAAAAATGTGACAAAAATGCAGCAGGGAACTGGATCAAAGGAGCTGATTTTATTTTTTTTTCTCCTTGAATTCAGTGACAATTTTGATATTTGTTTGAAAAGATTATCTAAGATCAGGGTTGTTGTGTCTTTGTGCCTGTAATTGTATTAAAAGTTCCATGCAGCCTTTTCTATAAACTAGAATACTGGTATTATGTGTCATCTGTGCAAAACACTTATGAGATCTGGTCCATAATTACAGCTTTCCAACATCACAGGAGAACATTTCTCAGACCTACTAATTGTGTTGCCCTTTATGGTCCATCTTATTGATTAAACATCTGTTAGTGTTTTGTCGAAATGAGAATTCACTTGCAATGCAATGTGTCTGGTATATTAAATTCTGTTTAAGTCAGCCTTAACTACAAGTTTGAGATACAAGTATTGTATCTCCTTAATTGTATCTTAGTATTTTTTGCTCTTTTTTTTGTTTGTACTGTTTGCTGGAGAGCAGGAAAGTGTTCTAGTGTTTTCTTTACAGCAAAGTCAAATTATATTCCCTTAATTCTTTTGCCATGCTTGAACCATTTCAGGTGGACAAATGCTTGGGAACATTGTAAAATAATAACTTAATACAGACCACTACCTTTTTTCCCTATGCCACAATCCAATTACACAGTAAATTTTATCTTTTGTTGCAATGCCAGGGAAACTGATGTATGAAGTGAATACGGGAAAGGAAAAAAAAACAATGTGTGCATGGACACAAACATACACACAAAACAGGACTTTTTAATTTGACATTCTTAATTGTGAAGGATTTTCTTTTCAACGAACAAAATAAAAGGATTTTTGAACAAGATCCCTCTGCTCCTACTCTTCATAATACAAATTAAAATACAAAAAAAAAAAAAAGATGTTAGTATGCTGGTAACCTCTGGGAAATTAAAAGAGCAGCTCTTGCAAAGGGATTTCAGAGAAGCAATTCAGAGTCTTTCTCTCTTTCCATTCCATGTCCTTACTAAAATACTAGGACTTCTTTACAAAAGAAATCTAAAATCTGACACAAATTGAGAGGAGAGAGTCTGCTTCACTGCTGTCCAATGTAATTTCAAATTGACTTATCCTTTCTTTATCTCGTTTGCTGACTGATAAAATCTTGACAGTATTAAAAAATAATCCAAGTCCTATTGCATGAATTGTTTTTCTTCTGCATGTTTTACATATATTGATTGGAGAAATGAAAAAAATGCTAATACCCATATGTTGTCACATCAAGCAAATGTGGACCACTTATTTTCCCAAATCACATTATGTCTGGAAGATTTTTCAAAGATCTGTGAGCTAAGCTTGTATTCAGTTTCAAGATGAAATAAACTGACCCAACAAAGAAGGAAAATTAAATTACTTCTACCCATATTTTATCCCTTTGACATTTACTTTCAGTACCCCTCCTTCCATCATCTCCTTCAGTCTGACAGCTACAGTATCAACACTGAAATGCTGCCTAGCAAGGAAAATACCCCCTTCATTTGTCTTTGATCCAGATCTGGGTGAAGTCAAAGAGAGTCTTTCTGCTGAACCAAGGAGGTTTGGCCAGGTCCTTTGCCATTTATGTAGGAGAATGGAAACCCTACTGCAGTGTTTTAGAATCTGACTTGGAGGGCAAGAACAGTCTCTTCCACTTCAGACAGAAACCCCACTTGGATCAAAGAACAAAAATGATCAGTGTCTTGAAGCTTTATCTAAACCCAGGCTCAAGAAAACTGCTGGGAAGATGTGCACTACTGTTACTGACTGCCAAAAAGCAAAATGAACAAGCCAAGGGAAGACAATGATAACAACAACAAAAAGTTACTCTTGGATTCCCATAACCAACACAATTTTAAAAGAAATGATAGAAAAATTAAGTTACCAGAGCCTGACTGAAGACTAAAGTCTTAGACACAATACTGTTCAGAGTATTTTCTATTCCCAAAAAATAGAGAAAACAAATTCTTCTAATAACACCTATGCCTCTATACCTTTGCAAGGATCTGAACATACTTGTTCCTGCAATAACTTTGTTACACAAAAAAAGTATAGGAGCAGCAAACCCACTTTACAAGTGTTATTTTGACTTAATGGAGAGTAGATAGCATATCAGTATCAACACTGGAAGCTTCATCTTTCTTCTGCTGCAAAGCTTTTATCTCACAGTTACTAAGTCAATGATTAAACATCAGTGATTTCAAAACTGCAGTGTTAGAGACATGCAGAGCCATTTCTACATCTAAAAATTAAATCAGACACCTAAATATCATTAAAATAATGTTCTGCAAATGCCTCAAGCCCACTCTATGAAGATCATCTCCTCAAGACAAGGAAGAAATTCTGTCTCAACTGAACTGGTGACCATGCTTCTATCAGTGAGAATTTTATCTTAAGCTATTGATCACCACCTTCATTGCTTGAGAGTGCCACCTTGGTGTATCTCAGAGGTTTTTCTTACCATTCAGATTTGTGAAGATTCCCACTTCTGCCTTGTTTTGCTTTCAAACAGTATAATCCCCTGAGGCAAAAAAATATGGTCTTTTAATTATCTGTTACACTGGGTGCCTTATATTGCATCCAGTGAAGGCTGAGTGTAGAGGGACTTCTCAGGGGCAGATACTGGCTCCATGCTCAGAAAACAGTCAGGGGCAGCTCCCTGTAGCTTCTGCTATGTTATTGTTCCCTGCTTCATGCAATAATGCCTCTAGACACTGATCTGGGCAATATGCTCTGTAGAAATCTAAGGGAAGGTTTCCAAATAGTTGGGAAAAAGAACCCAACCACATATATATGCATATATACGCATATATACGCATATATACAGACATACATACATACATATATACTATATATATATATATATATATATATATACACACTATATATATATATACACACTATATATATATACAATACACACACACACACATAATCATACCATCACATGATCAGCTGCAGGCAAAAAGCATGGAAATATATAAGTGTAAACTCTTTTGAATCAATTTGATTTTTTAATAAAACAACTAACATTATTCTAGTAAACAGATTTTTTTTCCTGTTGGAATCTGTGTTCTTAATTACAGATGGTGTAAGAATTAGGAATAAACTGTTTTTAATATTGAGTCAGTTCTAAGTCCAAAGATGTGGAATAGCAAGAAGGATGCGTGTACATTTTGTATGTGTTGTGAAGTGCTCCAGCATAGAGGTACCCTCAGAAACTATATTTATTACTAATAGCCAGCTAATTTATTGTTGCTTTGATTCACCCTGCTGAAAAGTTTGTCAAATTTTCTCTTGTGACTCATCTGGTATACAAAGTGTCCAGGGGATGGCTTATGGCTTAAATGCAACCCCACTGAAAAGTTTAAAACTACTCTTATGATTAAGTGAACAGCTTTAGCTTTAAATATGAATGTTGCCATCTTCAGAAGGCATTTAAAATTTGTTTCAGTGTAAGGAACTGAGGGACATCCTTACTCCAGCTTTGAGACAAAAAAAAAAAACTTTGCAATTTTGCATCATCTAATGGAAGGTTTTCTTGGTCAAGCCTTTTGGAAAACTACCATTAGCTTCTTCAGGAAAATATCCTATCAAGACATGGTATGAGAGACAGGGGAAAAAGACAGAAACCAAGGGTTTCATTGAAGGTTTCTCCTGATCTTGAGTGTAGGAAGCAGAAGAAATTGCCTAAGTCGCCATCATAGTGCTGTGCCACACTCTCTCAGCTTCCTGTGAGCTGTAAAAACACAGGTGTGATTTCTTCTGTTGTTAGAAGGAATATCCTCCAAGTCCTGCATTGCTCTCTGCTGGCCCCTGAGTACAAGAAAGTGTCAGCATGGCACACTTCCTGGTGGCTTGAGTGGCAGCTTTCATGCCCCTTCCTGTGTCCCAGCTGCCCAGAGAAAAGGCTAGGCATCTGCTGGGATTTGATTTCCTTCCCTCACAGTTCTGCAGAGCTCCTCTCAGAGTTGCCCCAATGTGTGCTGTTGTGAGTCTCAGCTAAACACAGCCTGTTTGGGCAAAGCCAGCTATCTCCTGCAACTCTGGGAAAGGATCTGCACAAGGAAGGGTTGAATCTCTTTTCACGGTGGAAGATCTGACACGCCAGAAATATTGTAAAATTTTGCTACAAAAAGTTGCATGCTTGTTTCACGGTTGTAGAGACAGATTTAACAGACTGAAGACTACAGCTCTAGACTGGAAATGTAACTCAGGCAGCAAAAATGCATTTTGTAATCCTTTTGTTTGAGAATTCTTTGCTTCTGCTTGTTTTGGGTAGCATATGCTGGATACATGATGCACAATACTTAGGTTAAGTCTTGCACAAATTTGTAGAAATTGGATACGTTATCTGAAAGAGCAGTCACAAAAGAGAATTATCACAGCACAAGTGAGCATTTGCTGTAACAGGCATCTCCTGCAGAAGCTGTATTCAAGATACTTCCCTCCACTTCTGGAACAAATGTCAGTGTTTTGGGTAGTGCCCAGCCCTCACCTTTGTAGCAGTACAGGTCTCAGAGTAAAACCCTGAGTTTGCTGCCTTAGGCTGAAGCCATGTATCGTTGCCTCAGCAAGCAGTTGAGTCTAATTTCACTTTACATCAAGCAGACCAAAAATTCTATTTGAAAGGTGACAGGCCAGTGCATTAAGCAATTGCACCAGTGCTGGGGTTAAAGTGGATAAATTATATAAGACTAAAGCCTGACACTAAAAACCACCAGCTGGATCAAGGACGTTTCTATCCATTCTGGCTCATTAGACTTAGGACAACAAGGTCAGCTATGTTAAATTTAATCACAGGCCTTCCTAGAGGGTATGGTAAATGTACTGGCTAATTTTTCATACCATATCCGAGATAATCTGTCACCCACAGCTTGAGAGGTAGCTTGCTTGTGTTTAAAGTATCCACTCTACTTATGGCCAGTTAAGACAAATTTTTATTGTTTTTCAACCAGGATGAGCCAAATTAATCACAAGCATTTACCTCCTTCCTCCCCTATTAAAAACAAAGGGGTTGTAGTTCATGTATGCTAGCACTCAGCTTGGCATCATCTTTTTAATGGAAAAATAAACAGAGCTGTCTATTCTAAATTGAATCAAGCAAAATAAATAAGCAAACAAGATTTTTCTTTGCTGTAGGTACAGAGACTGTGTCCGGAATGAAGAAGGATAATTAATTTGAAACTCTTTCAGGAAAACAGTGTCTTTTTATACTGTGTTTTTGAGGTCCCTAACACAGTGGGAGTCTGTTCTATTACTATAACTTCTAT
The DNA here is from genome assembly GCA_024865655.1 of Emberiza elegans. Classification (NCBI taxonomy): domain Eukaryota; kingdom Metazoa; phylum Chordata; class Aves; order Passeriformes; family Fringillidae; genus Emberiza; species Emberiza elegans. The sequence continues at coordinate 2,702,662 of JALJVW010000196.1, forward strand.
GCACTATGGTAATAAAAATAATAATGCTGTGAGAGTTATTTATGTTAGGTTTTCTTGGGTGAACTGCATCTCTCCTCCAGAAAGTCCAGTGGCCCTTCTGGAACAGAACAGTGTCATACATGAAGAGAAGAATGGCATGAGCAACTTCTGTGCTACTGATGCAGCTTCTTGGGATGCATTTTATAATAATTAGGTATAAAAGCTAATGTGATAAAGTGAAGGTATTAACTTTCCCCCCTTCTGCTGCCAAACATTGGCAGGATCGCATTTGCAGATTTTCCGTTTTCTGGAACGATTGTTTTCCCATTTTTGCTTGTTTGGAAGCAGCCCTTGCGAGACAGTGTGCTGGTCCAAACCACCAAAGGCCAGATAAAACAGGCCCTACCATGGGAAGCACCCACTGCAGCTGTTGCTGCACATGCTGCCTTGATAACAGGATCAGTGATTTAAAGTGAGCCAACTCATTATCCTGGGAAATGCTAAGATGATATTACTGATGTTACTTATGATTAATTTAACTGTAAATTCCTGTCTAGAATCTAGAGGCAAACATCAGTCCATTATCTTACTGATTTAAATTGCTGTGTCTGAATCTGCTTCTTTAGGAGAAGGGTCTCCAGGGTTCCAACAAACTCAAGAGAAAAGGAATAGATTAAGCATAAATAAACCTATAACATGTATATGCTTGTGAAAGGGTCAGCTCCCTTGGTGCTGTGAAGCAGGTCTAAGCCAGAATGTATGCAATGCCACTAAGTTGCTTCTTCCCTTTGGAAGTGCTGGAAAAACTCTCTAGGAACTTCTGCACTGGCAGAGAGTTCCAGATGACACCATGCTGCTGGAACCTCAGAAGGCAATACTTTTCATGCTAAGTTATGTTTCAGCACCAAATTACATGCAGGTGGCTTTATCTTCAGATGGTTCTCAGTGGTGCAGTTGGGCATCACCTCATCAGAGATGTACCAGCTTTGAAAAGTTGAGCTCAGTTATCAGGAATAGTGTCTGAGATACTGTCTATAATTATTACCCTGAAATTAACCATACATCCTAAACACTCCAGCATAATATCCAGCACTTAGGTAGCTCCTTATGAGTGACAATTTTTCAGCAGCAGTAAGTAAGCCTGGCTATGCATTGCGCTGCAATTTTTTGAATTATATACACCAGGATAACTGAGTATTACAATGCCCAACATTGTGATTTTGTGGAACTTGACATTCACTTCAGGCCTCTATTTTCCTGCTGGTGCATAAAGGAAAGCAACTTGCTTTAGCCTTGTGTGATAATGCCTTTGTATTTGTATCACTTTTTTCCTGTGCAAGCTCCTACACCATGAAGAAAATGGAACATAACTTGAACACAAGGAATAAGGAGGCATTTAAAAGATACACTCCTTGATTCCCATCATCCATAAATGCAGACACTGGAAGCTGCTTTCTGTGTTCAGTAGAGGAGGGGAGAAGAAATAACATATCCAATTAAAAGAATAGGGTACTCTTCAGGCAGCCAGGGCCAGGAAACTTTTTGATGCAAATCTCTGTTGATTTACCAAAGCTACAGCAACAATGCTGATTTATACTGACTGATGAATATCAGACATTAGTTAGAATTTTTTACCCAGACCATCTGTTACAAGGTCTTTATGCTTAAAGTTTCCTGGGGTTCTTTAATGACCAATAGTCAATGTGTTCTCGGATTTTATGCCTGCTCCAAAGGACAACACACTGCATGCTTTGTAGAATATGGATATTCCTAATCTCATGCTGAGGTGTTGATTTTTTACAGATTTGGCAGAGTATTGATGCATTTCACTGAATAATCAACAATATTCTTTAAGCACTTTAACATCCACTGTCCAAAATCTTGTTTTATTATGAAATCTTGGATCCATTTATGAGTTCTGCAGATGAAGACACACCAATTTTAATTTATGAACAAAAAGCCATGCATAACAACTCAGTTTTGAATGCTAAAAAGTGGATTAAAACCTTTTTCTTTAGACTTATTGAAAGGCTGTTGAATGAGTACCATAATTTTATACCACTGAAGGCATTTTACTATTCAGGATAGTTTCCATGTCAAGTTCTATGACAGATTTGAACTGATGCACAAGAAGAATTTGAAGTACACCTAATTTCATATAAAGTGTCATTATGGCTCTGGGGTATTGTGTCTTCCACACAGCACAACCATAATATCCTGGTTAAGGCTCTTAAAAGTAGCTATGATGAAGTAGACAGATAATCTGTCTTTCTCTCTGGAATGTTTGTTTTAATTTGCAAATCTGAGGAATGAATAAATTACTATAGCATTACTTGCAAGTAATTAGCACATATACTGCTTGTTTATTTTGGACTGAGGGCACTAAGCTCATAACTATGCAAGTACTTGTTACTTTACAAATTCTAGTGGTCCAGATTAGTCATCAACTGGTTGGAAATGGAGAGTAGGGCTCATAAATGCTCTATCACCTGATTCAATTCAGTCCATAATGAAACATCCTTGCAATCTGAAGAGTTGTTCATGACTCACACAAAATGGATCGATGGTGTCAGTTCACTGCTTGGTAGGAATCCACTGTCTTGATCACTTTGGTTCATCTGATGAGAGAATTTCACTCCAGCCTGAAGACAATCTGTGTGTCTGCAGATGTGGCACCCCCTTCATACTCAGTCACTAGCAGCCCCTGCACAGATATCTTACGGACCTTTTCCTTTTCTCTCAAAATCAAACATGTACAATAGATATTTTTAATGGAACAGAGCCAAAACTAGTCAAACAAGTCTTTTTAAAAAGGCATGGATGGGAGGCATCAGATAATATAATGAGAAGAATGCACTTTCTTCCCTTTACCTCCCAGTTGTGGGACCTGACATGGAGGCTGAGACAAGTGGTTTATGAGCCTTCCATCATTCTGTGCAGCCCTCTGAAAATGTATGAATGCTTTTCATGGAAGCTTGAGAGAAAATAATTAAGAAGAGAACTGTATCCAGAAGAAAAACCCAGTACAAGGCTGTGTTCAAAGACTTCAGGACACTGGGACAAGCTTCATTACGTGAGGATTGTCACGGCCAATCCATTTATCTGGTCACTGACATAACATCTGAATTGTCAACATTGGGTAAACTCATTGACTATCTCAAAAGGGAAGGTTGTGACACAGCAAACACAAAGGTGGTCCATTTTCTCACACACAGCAAGACATTTAAGGCATATCAGCAAAGTGATGTCAGTACAACTCCTATTAATGTTCTGTCTACTTTTAGACTAAGAATAACTTTCCAGGTCTGTCGTTCCACAGCTTTGTGTTTAGGACATGCAGATCCTCTGGCCTGTAAAGGAAAGACTCATGTCCTCTGTAACTTACTAATGAATTCTCACTGAGTTTAATGGGGCAGAGCCTCAGTGGTGTTAAATCAACACAGCAAGATTATTCTTTACTAAAGAAAGTGCTTTGACATGTAGGACAATGAGGATCAGTTGGGAGGAGAGAGAAGAACACAGAGTAACCTCAAGAGCATAGGAAAAATACCCCAAAAAACTAATAAATATCTTTTTTTCAGAATAATGACTGGTGCATATTCCTCTCCCTAATGTTTTCTTAACTTTTTTGATGCCTTTCAAGGAGACAGAAAGGAAAATAGAAAGCACTCCCATACCATCTCTGTATGTAAAGAACAGTTTTCTGGAAGGCCATTAGGATGGCCCATGGCAGTGTGAACATCCTGTGTTAATTTAAAAGCTCAGTTGGTGATCTCAAGGCAAACTTAAGGCCACTCCAAATAAAATGTGAGCATGTGTATTTGTACAGTGAAAGTAGTCAGGGGTTTGTGTCAACAGCATTTTGCTTGATAGATCCTACACAACCTAAGCACTATGACCAGTCCTTATTATGCCTTAAATTTCCTTGCTTTCTGTTTTCTTAGGAGAATTTTTCCTTTATGGAATATTATTTTTGAGTTCTAATTTTCAAAGGCCCTCACTGTGAGGAGATTGTCTCTGCTAACACAATTGTGGGGGGCATTTGGCTTTTATTTAACATTCCAGATGGATTTCTGAGGCATCACTTTAAGGGTAGAATCCCCCCAGGAAAAACAAATAATCCATTTTTTTCCTTTAACATTTGTTATGTACTTCTTTACTTCCAACCTAGCAGACACATTTAGCAACCATCACTGGCTACCTCTGTCAGCAACTCCTCCACTCCCCCTCTTCCAAACACAGAAAGTACAAAAAACAGACTTAACTTCAGAGGTGGCAGTGGTGGGGGAGAACAGCACAAGGAGTGAGGAACGGTCATGACTGTTATTGCCAAAGCACAAGAATTCAAACCAGTGCTCAATGAAAATAAACAGACTGTTGAAAAAGAAGGTGAAAAGTGAATCAAAGTTCTGCTGCCGCAGGGAAAATAATCTCACCATTTCCTTCATCCTCCCATGCTCTCCTCAGGACAGCACTGAGGCAGGTATGTTTGTCCTTACTGAGAACATCTAAACATGTGCTTAGAGATCAGCAGGCGTGCAACTTAACTAAAGGCATTCCTTTGAACTGCAGCCCATACCATATGTAAATGTCTTGAAAATTCTTTTACTGTTTCATCTTTTTTTCCCACTAGCCATCTTAGAAGACAATGCCCTCTTTGACACTTAATCCCTGCTATTTGCTGCTTATCCTGGTTACTGTGGAAAACTCACCTGTGTACCTGACTGTCCTCCCCTGACCACACAAACATGGCTCAGATGTCTGACCTGCTAATGTAATTCCACTGTCTGACTGTGACTTTCCCTTACTGTGCACCAAGGGCCACCCAGCTGCATTTGCTGAAGAGTGGGGGACTGTAAAAAAAATAGAAAGCCACATAAACCAAGTGCAAATACAAGCTCCAGCCTTTCTTTACCACTTGCACCCTGCATAATGACTCGCACCACCACCTGATTAAATGCACAGAATTAACACTGTTTCTGCAAGCTTTGCTCTGAATCACTTTGCAGAGCTGCAAGTGGCAAAGTAAGCTATAAGGCTGTGAAAATACAATAATCCTGAAGCCTTAGTCTATTCCTGTTACCTGCTGTATGTTACTCTTCTTTGGCAGAAGGACTCTGATTTGCAGCTGGGTGAGCAAGATGCTGGCTGGAAAAGCAGCAGGTATGACTGGCAGGCAGGCGGGCACCCCTCTGCAGCTGGCAGTGCTGCCCCCTCCCCAAGCTGCTGCAGGAGCAGAAATCTGTGCTCCAAGGACGGCAGAATACCCTTCATTACCTGGAGCTGAAGTAAGACTTAAAGATGAGTGGGTTAGTGAGCAGCAGACCCCCAACAGAGGCCTCAAGAGCTTTGCATTTATTTGCAGAGTGGTAACAGGGTTTGGGCAGGATCATCGGTGTTTTGGTTCTTCGGTGCCTTTGACATGCAGCCACACCCTGGTTGCCTGTGACACAACTCTGGCAAGTCTGATCAGAGGTTTCCTTTGTGTGACATGGACAGCAGAAGGGTGCAGGAGGACAAGGTACCATTCTTCCACATTTCCCCTGCTATGTCTTGTTTTCCACCTTGAAATTCTGAGGTAAAGCAGATGGGGCCCATTTTTTGTGGTTTCTGGACACCCAGTGATGTTTGATAAACATCAGGAAGCATGGATCTCTCCTAACTTATGCATCCAGGCAGATCAGCTCAGCTCTAAAGGCATATGCAGTCAGAACAACCCACCCATGTTCAGTGAGCTGTTCCCAGCGGGCCCAGAAGCTCACCAGTGGTGTGGGAAGAGAGGAGAGTCTTGTAGCTCTCTTCAGGAAAGTCCAGAAAAAAACAGAATATTTAGGCTGTGGCACTAAAAGGGCCACTGTTCTTGCAAAGCCTGTGCCAAAGTGGAGCAGCAGGGCAACCACTGCAAGCTGGGAATACTGTGGGAATACTGATCCTCTTGCTTTGGAGAACCATGTTCTGGAAGCTTTGCTTCTTAGCAGTCTGCAGCATCCCTTAAGAAGAGCCTTCTGCTGGCTACTTTGCCATCACACTAAACGCAGAAATGTGGTTTATTTGAGATCAGTTGAATTACAGCCTTTACTGATGTAACAAAATCACATACACACTTAAAACATCCTTGAGTGGGTGTTTGACCTGAAAACAAGGAAACAATAAAACAACTCAAACCAAAAAAACCCTACCTGCATCATCCAGTTGTTGTACAAAAATGGAGCCAGCAGGTAAAGAACATTGCTCATGGGGGATGATCACAAAACCTGCCAGCACCAAGGACTGCATTGTGCTGACACCTCTGCATCAAACTTGCTCTCAGTGGACTCAGCCAAAGAACTGCTGTTGCTCAGATGTCCTTAAACTTTGGCTTGCACTACCAAGAAAAAGTAGAATCTTCATTGAGTGTAGGGTATATTTGGGTCTGAAAATCCTGCCTTGTAGGATAGCCTCCAACTGAAGGAAAACCATAAATACTCCAACTCCATTTCACCTCACGGAGCCTAAGCACCTTCAAGGAGCTATTCGATATTTGTGGCATTTAGCAGAGAAGTGGTGTAAACAAATACTGAAATAAAGATGAGGCAATTTTAAATGAAATGTGTCACTAATCACCAGCCCCTGACAAAGTCATTGGATGTGCAACCTATTTTATAAAACTTTACCCAAAATTATTTGAAAATTTCACACACCCATCCAAGGACAGCTGGCCAGAAACTGTGGTCAGGACCTCCACATCCATTGGTCTTGTGGGCCAAGCATACAGAATTTGAAAAACTAGGATACAGGCAGTGATCATAGTTGGCATAAAACAGGTGAGCTGGTCTTTGGAGGCTTTCTTAATTTTTTTAATCAGGTTGGTTTTATTTCCCTGTTTTCCCCTTAAAGCCCTTGCTTTGTTGCTTTCTGAGCTGGAAATCCATAAAGTTTTCTCATCAACACTATATTTCAGAAAATAAGTACATTTTCAGAAAGTCTTTCTTCTTTCATGACATAAAGCCTTTAAGTTTTTCCCTGGGAACCATATTTGTAGCAGATACCTTGGCAACAGACACTGTCTTGGTCTGATCCTTATAAGGCTTTAATCAGAATGATTTTTGAAAACATGGATTAAGCTCCATCTATGCTATAAAGAAACCATTTTTCATTAAGCCATTTTCAACCAAACTGCATTCATGCAGGACACTAAATCATGCAAACAGAATATAAATCACTTACCAATTCTATAAATCATGTTGGCCACTGATAAAAGAAAAAAAAAAGAAAAAGAAAAAAGATTAAAGTATTCATTTTAAAATGAATTAAAGAAAAAAATTGCACTTCCTACATTTCCACTGCCTAATGCAGCCACATTTAACTGGGCTGAAACCTATGTAAGGCAGAAGATTTTCAAAACTGAGGTAAACATTTCTAGCAGTGGTCAGGAATTTTTGGACTAAAATTTTCTTTTCCCTTCACATACAATGAAAAAAACCCAATCATCTGTCAAAACTGAAGCTGATTGATAGCAATGGTCTGATCTTAACAAGTCTCTCAGCTTAAAAATACTGCAAAAGGACTACTGAATGATGAAGGATGGCTGTTTTGACATTTTTAAAAGTGAAAAGTTTTATTTTCTAATTGAAGGAAACAAGCAAAACCCCCGCATTCCTTTTGTACTAAAAAGAGGCAACTGCTTTGAAAGGTCACAATCTAAATAAACTCTTTGAACATTATTAAAGTAAAATATTTAGCTTGGCCCCATCCTGATTTTATTTTGGAAATTTTCATCCAAGTTTAAAAAGGACCTTTCATCCCTGGTTGGACATAAGAAAAATACTGGAATTCTTGAGAACCCTGACAGGGTGAGGAAGCTCATCCCCATTCAGGTTCAGTATTTCTCTTGTGTGCCAGTTTCACTGGAAGGGTGCTCAAGGTCATCTCTTTCTTGACTCTTAAGAGGGCTGAAAAGTAGGAAGGAAGCCATTGCAGGCTTTAATTCTCAGGAGACCAGAGACAGGCAGCTGAGATCCCAACCACAGGAGGTCACACCCTCAGCTTGGGTCAACCAGAGTAGGACATGGCTTGTGTAGGGGTCAGGCCTTATCTGGACTCTTGGAGTACTGGCACAAGCATCTCTGCATCTCTCTTCTCACAAATCAGGCCCTGTGTCCAAATGCAAATTTGAACTCTAATGACTGCAGTGATACCTGTGCTGGCCACTGCTTTGCTAAGCTGGTGGGGTTTTTTCCCATTAATGTACCTCATGAGTCCATTTTACAGAAAAACTAACAAGTCAGCCGCTGCTTTACCATGGGACCCATTAGCAGCAGGCATTTAAAACTGCAGACCATTTACTTTACCTGTATCAACCAGCCCTGCTTGTATCAATCACCAGAACATCACAGACATCAGCAGGACTGCACGGATTTATGTGATTTGAGGATCTGCCTTCTCACCTTTACTGGGGTATTTGCAGTAATTCAGTCTTGATTCTGAGAGTGGTTACTTGCAGCTGGGCCCCCTTGTAGAGCCCCAGTGAAATAAAATTAGGTGAAGCAATTTCTGAGGCGATTTAAGGCCATTAACATGACAAAAAGTGATTAAAATTGTTTGTATGATTTACTGCCCTGGATGATCACTGTTTGGTTGAAAATGACTTAGTCAAAAATGCTTTTACATACAGCTGGGTGATGACTTAAACAAATGCTTTCAAAACCACTGATTTTAGCCAAATATGGAGACATTGTGCTCATCACCAAAGTAATGGCCCAAGGTATTCTGAGGAAGAAACATGTCTCATTTCAGGTCTAGCCCTGAAACCACCCACAGGCTATGACAGAGTGTCAGAGCATTCCTAATTAACATGCTCCATTTCTGCAATGAAGTTTCATTCTTACAGGAGGCTGTTTGCAACGTAGGAACAGTCTCACATCCAACAATTTGCAGAATCACTGCAGTTTATCAGTGTTCTCCCTTCTCTGCCCCAGTGTTCTGCCCTCCTTGGCCTTTCCAACATGAGGAAACTTATTTTGAATCATATCTACATTAATGTCTCCCTGCCAAAGAGAGAGAAAATGCCTCAGGTGGCAGAGGCAATATTTGCAATGTTCCCTAATCCAAATACTGTTTTCTGACAGCGTCTCTCTGCCACTGTTTCTTAAATAGGTTCAAGAGGGATGTGCAGAAGAAACCTTGGAAAAGCTGCTTCTAGTAGCTTAGGTTGTGTATCTAAATTAAAAACCATCCCATTCAACAATTCTCTGGCTGAGATTTGTTTGCTCCCACTGCCAGATGCAACTTAGTGGCACCTGCTCACCTTCTGGTTTGGAACCGAGCTGGCAACACCTGTTCTGATTTAATTTGATGGAGGTAAATCACTGCAAGTCCCCCAGCATCAAGGATCCATTATCGGTAACTACATTATCTGCCCCATACTGAACATTTGCTCTGAACACACTTACAGGAAGGTAAGCAAAATAATAGAAAGCATTTCAGGAAGCAGTTGCCAATCTAAATTTTTACCTCTCTAGGAGAACCTAGCTGTGTGAGTAGGAGGGAGGAAAAGTGAGTTTACCATCAGGCTTTTGAAAGTTGTGGATGAATGCAGATAATAAAACTGAATTAATGGAGGAGGACGTACAGATCTACTCAAGGGGATATCTGCAGGAGGTGGAGGACTTATTTTGGACTGCAAGAATTGAAATATCCTTAACAGTTGCAGTTGTAAGAGAGAGCTGGTGTGTTTTACAAAAGGGGATATACAGACAGAGCTTCATAAGTGGGAACAGGAATTGGTTTCTTTGGGTTGTGGGCAGCGTGGGGCACACAGCCATACAGCTCACTGTTTTTGTATCAGTGGGTTGCAGGACCATTGTTATCCCCTGGCTACTGCTGGGATTCTTGCTGGGATTTGAGGAATTCATAAAACATAATGAGGGAAATAAACCCCCTTTTGGCAGAGCAGAAAAATAGATCCAAAAGGTCTGCTGAAAGGAAATGCAGATTGCATGTGAGGAGCATGGCTACAGCTTTAGAAGTAATTTCCTTTTTCAGTTTCCCAAAGTCTGTAACATTGCACTGACAACACATTAGCAAGTAGAGTGAGGATTGCCTTCTCCTAACCAAGCATTTTCCAAGCAGTAATGACTCAGTGAACTGCTGCTTTTCCCTCTTCCTCACATCTCCCAGCCCCAGGAATGTTCAAGTCCCTTTCAGAGCCAAGTACATTGCAGTTCCCACTTTAACCTGTTCACTGGCAAACACTGCCTCATGTTCTGCTTCAAACCCTATCCCAAGACCAAACAACTGACCTTGAAAGAATGAAGCAGAGGTGACTATCAGAGATTTGTCTCTCTGGGAAGCTCAGAACAGCATCCACAGGCATGCTGCACTGCTGGCCTTTAGCAAATCCCTAGGCATTAATTTCACTCCTGTTTCTACACCAACCTCAAAGTCTTCATCTGCATTTGGACATAATAGGAGACATGGATATTTTCCTTGCTGTTTACTACTTCCCATTTGACTTGACTACCACCCTCTTTTTAATTTTTTTCCTTCTCATCAGCTCAATTTTGCAAAGCTCAACAGTGAAATTGCAGCTAAACATAGTTGGCATAAGGGGAGAAGTACCTTGGAGGCATTAAGAGAGAGCAAAAGCCTGCATCAGCTTTTGCACAGGCACAGCAGCTGACATATGGCACAATGCAACAAGCAACCAGACCCAGAGCTATCTGGCAGTGACCTGCACATCTGCTGGCATAGGAACTGAGGCCTTGGGGCACAGTGCTAGTGTGAATGAGAAAAAGCAGCTTCCCCATTCTTTCTTATGGTACATCCATCTGTTGCACAGTTTATTATTGGGAATGGGGTTGTAACTATTACAAGACCCTGTGTTATAAAGAAGAACTCCAAAATTACATTGTAGGATTTTTTCAAATGCTGGATTAAATTTAATTTGTGTTCAAATGAAATTTTTTTTGTGTTTTATATTTTATTTTATTACAATTTCCTCCTAATTAGTAATCTGAAGGTTCTTTCTGGGGTTCCACAAAAGTTACACCCAAACACTTTGTTCTATGCTTCTAGAAAAAAATATTGCTTTAAAAAACCCTTACGCTGAGAAACACCGGACTGAAACAGTGGGTTTTGGAAGTAGAGTTGGGAGTGGGGATTGGGGGGTGGAAAGGCAAATTTTAGTTGTAAAAGAATGGGGATTAGGATTTAGCAGTGTCCTGAAGGTGTAGAGTTAAAGAGGGGGACACATCAAGGTAATGCATCTAACGAGCGTGAGTGAGGATAATGAATAAGGTACATATTTTTTTTGCCAAATGAAGTGACTGGCAACAGCATCTAGAAAGGCAGAGTATCTAGAAAGGCAGACATTAGGGAGGGAGTGAGGCAGAAGTGGGAAAGTAATTTGAAATGCACTCCCATAGAGGTCTGAGATGCTCCAGTCCTAGGATATCATGAAGTGGATGTGGGTGAAGGGCTGTTGAGATTCCAGTGGAGAGCAAGAGGTAAGGCCACAGAAGAGGAGGAATGGAGAGGAGGACAGGCATATTGTGGGAAAAGGCTGTAGGAGGACAAAGATTTGAGCAGAAAAATGTATCTGTCAGTACTGAAAGTGGTAAAGAAGTTCAAGGATGAAATAACCCAAACATGTTGACCTCAGAGCACAAATACATAAAGGGAGCTTCTTGGTGCCTGGCTTCTATCACCAGGAGATATTATTCAGTTGCAAGTTTTTCATCACAAAAGAGTTGATGCTGCAACATATATTTTCCAGTTATCACTTATGATTGAATGACAAGTAACACCTCCCTCCCATGCTGAAAGAAGCTGCAACCAGTAGTCAGGGTGTTACTCCATCACCCTCTGAAAATGTAGTTCTCTTCCTCACGCAGTTCACAGCAGACTGGCTTGTGGTTTCTCCACAGTGGCTTTGGGTTTATTTTTTTCTCCTTTTCTTATTTATTTGGAAATAAAGGCCACTGACTTTGGCAGCATGCCTTAGGCAGGTTCCTCTTTTCTCTAGAGGTCTTGCACTATTTCTCTGAGACACAAACCCAGTTCATACTGGGAAGCACATCATAACTCAAGGCAGGATAACACAGCAGCTGAGAACTCCCTTCTGATGGGACAGCAATGACGCAAGTGGAAGAAGCCACTGGGAATTTCACAGGGTAAGTCCTAGAAACAGAGTGAAGGAAGGGGAGTTGCTGCTTTCAAAAGCATGAAATAACTTGAAAGATGCCAAAATTTCCAACATTGGGAACAATGGGTTTCCGGAGGTGAACGATTCATAGCTGAAAGATAGAATTCAGGAAGAAGAGAATAATTTCCTTTGGGAGGTATTTTCAGTGAAATTGGCCCAACTTCATAAAATCCAGGAAGCTAAGGGTTTTTTCCTGCAACAAATATCTGTCGCACCAAACTGGTCAAAGCTAAGATCAAGTAAGAAGTTTATCTGCTAGGAGAATTATCCTGTGCTGAGAAGTCAGCTTACTTTTAGGCATCAAAAATGCCAAAAAAAACCCCAAACCCATAGTGGTGATTAACCAACACATTGGTTTTTTTTGACTATTTCAGGAAGATCCAAGTCAGTTTTCAGGCTGTTAGCCCTGCTATTTATAAGTTAACAAAAAGAGAAGAGAACAGAGAGTCTGCCATCTAATGAAAAGAGAAAAGAAAATCCAGAGGACTAACAAATAAAAGCCACTGACCACCATGTAAATCCCAACTCTGAGATGTGAAAGTTCACAGTCACTCCAGAAGATCATGCAGAAAATCCTTAGAGTCATCCAAGGAAGAAGGGTGTGCTAATCTTCACTTCTCTGTCTTACATGCACACACACACACACACACACACACATATACACAGGCATACACAAATATGCAAACTAATAAGGTTTTATACATACACACTTCTGTTTCTTTGGATCAAAACTGGTATAAATGGTAGCAAACACTTAATCCTTCAATGCAGAAGGGTGCCCATGTGCAGTGTTGAGCTATAGCACCCCTCAGTGCATTGCTGGTCAGACAGAGATACCACGAGCATCACCTACTGCTCAGGACCTTAGGGAAGGGCCCTCAGGAGTGCAGAGGCTCTGCCTTTATCAATAACACCAAGCGCTTGTAGAGGTCAGAGTGTTTCCCTGTCCACCACAGAGATGTATGAAGGTGAGAAACCATAGTACCAATTTAGAGAGGTGTAATTACACACAAATGTTGCCACATAGGAAATCATTGCTGTATCTGGATAAGAGGCCAGTTCAGTCCACTAGGTCATGTGTTTTACATATCCATCAGGCTTTCCTCCATGATTTTGTAAATACAAGCTGGTGCAGAATCCCCAACACCACCCCAGTGTCCTCAGTGATGACAAGAAGTGGTACACATTTCCATTTAATTACAGTCTGTTTCTTTCAGTGATTGCTGGGACCCTGGCTAAAAGAAAAACGTGCTTGATACCTTCTCCAAAACAAACAATTGAGAGAGTCTGGAAAAGCTGTAATGGAAGTGTCTCATTGAAGGCTCTGAATTCCTATATTATAAATACATAATTTCATAGTAATCACATACATTACATAATATAAATCTCTTCTACATCAGGTAAAGAAAGTTATTCCCATTATCAACTACTGAAATCTGATTTGATTTTTTACAACACAGTGATCTCCAGGGTGAGAAAAATCAGTTTGGCTTTATAGAGAATACAATTACAGGCTTCAAGCAAAAGAGCTTAGAGAAGGATTCAACAGTCTGTCTTTGTAAATTATACTCTGAGGTTTGCATTTTTCTCTCTATTTGATGGGGTGAAGGGATTGCATAGAATAGGCCTCAAAGAAAACACTCCAGTAAAAAAAAAAAAAAGCAATCCAAGGAAAAGTTGTGTTTGCTTTGGAGAGCAGGTATGTGCAGACTTGAAAAGGGACAAGCAAAAAAACTGGTGAGATTTAAGGAACTGTGAGACAATGAGGGAATGATCCAGCTATTTTGGTGGGCTCCAGCCAGTATGGTACAACGCACTCTGGAAATGACAGTGCATGTGATTGTTTCCTGATGACAGTATTTGATTCTGCAGCTGATAGACAAGAAACAGATGCAGCTACCAAGAGGCTGGGCCACTGCACAGGCTGACACAATTTACAATATTAATAATCTATATAGAGGAGTCTGCTCATTCAGCATAATCATCCTTTTCTTTATTACTTCTGTCTCTATCCAGGTTTTTCCAATAATTTTTGCTTCTTTTAATTGCACTCACTTTTCTCTGACCCTGGCTGACCTGCTGTATTTGAAGAAGGAACACCCCTACATCTTTTTTGCACTTATACCATAAAGCTTAACAGTCGTCTTTATTAGAAATCTAAGACACCATTAAAGTGTTTTTTCTCATATTGCCAGTTATAATGGGGAACACAAAATGTGTATTGCATTATTTAGTTTTGAGCTGACTTCTCTGCAGCAAGCAGGGCGGGGACAGAGAATCAAGCAAAGGAATAAAAGCAAAAAAATTTTTTCCATAGCTGGAATGTCTTCAGATACCTGCTTCATGTTTCTAGTCATGTGTTCCTTCCAGCCCTCTAATATCTGCGAGTCTAGAAACAATATCTGCATCAACCAAATGATCTATTTATTCTCTAACCATAAATTATCAGATGAGACCCTCAGATGTGTCTCAACCTTTACACTTCACATCCACAGTCTTTATCAATGCTACTCTAAAGGGCAGGCATATTTGATTTAATAGTCTTTTTACTTTTCCCTTCATTTTTCTGTCTTTTGTGACTTAAACAATCAATCTTCTCTCTTTTCTCACATCTTTTTACTTGAGAACTTCTATTTTTATTCTTGCTCTTGACTGCATCTCTTTTGTCTCTAACAACCTGTCAGCAAATAGCATTTTCTGTGTTGACACAGTTCTTTCCCTTCTGATGGCAGACCAAAGGCATTAGTGTAACTTAGCTCTGCCCTGGAGTCAGAGGAAGGGGATTTCGCCTCCAGGGCAGTGACTGGGAGACAGATAAACTGCTCAGAGGAACTGTGACTGCTGCTCTTTCACTGGGTCCTCAGGATGCCTCCCTGAATCCCTGGTCCTCAGAATGACCCCTGCATTTGGGAGTGGAGCAGCTGGTTCGGATGACGCTGCAGATTGGCCGCTGAAGATGGAGGTGAAGATGGAGGTGAAGATGGAGGTGAAGATGGAGGTGAAGATATCTTCTCCAGCATGGAAGTAACACCTCCCTCTCTGGTACTTGCTTGGACAAACACAAATTTAATTTCTCTCAGAAATGCCCCTGTGCGTAGGGAGTATCTATCACTGCTGATCCCAGAAGCTCCCAGAGCTCTCCAATTTTAGCCCATCATGATACAACTGGAAGAGGTCATCCTTGCAGCTTGTTGGAAATGAGACTGTGCTCGCCTCTGACACCACCTTCCCTTCCTCTCTGGCCTTACACAGAAAATGGCACATAGAGAAATTCCATGGGGCGCTGAAATGCTGAATGGCTCTTCCTGCACTGGTCACCTTCTCTCTGTGTCATGGTCAGCCACTGCCGCACTGAGTGATGGAGGGCTTTTTCTTTCATAAGAATGCATTGGAGATATTTCTCACATGAAAAGTTGAGAAATACGAGTTCACCCCCTTCCTCTTTTGTCTGTGCTTTCTTCCCCCCAACAAAAAGGGTCATTTCTGCAGCCTCTGCAGTCAGAAGGGATTTTATTGCGGAGCTCATCAGTCACAGTATGGCTTATAAACACAAAATGCCAGTACAGATCTGTCAAGTCTCTTCCTTTCTGCATGACACTTACCTCTCTGTTCCCTCCCTGCCAGTCTCCTGCCTTTTCCACTCTCCCTTGTCTCCAGGCCAGTGAGTCACTCACTGCCCGTGCTGTGCCAAAGCACTTCTCCAAGTGCAGCTTCCCTCTGTGGCAGCTTTACACACCCAGTGTCACCCTGCCTGCCCTGCTGTCCCCTGGGGAGGGGCATTAACAGTGGGTCACACACACCAGCACACACCACTGGAGGCAGAGAGGTGGAGAAAATCATCCCAGAAGGACTCCCCAGGCTGGCTCCATGCTCTGGGTAGCAAAAAACGTGTCAGGCTCCCTGTGGCTTAAATCTACCTAGAGTATTCCAGTACTCACAAGGATGTCCCACAGCAAGGAGTGGTGTTTCAATAAAGCTGCCTCCTGCTCCTGGGCACCAGTCTATAGGGCAAGAAAATGTGTTACCCCATGTTGGCAAGTCTGCCCCACACGTTCCATGCCAGGGAATCATCAGACACCATAGCAAAGCCTGTTCAGTAACAGGTCTTCAAGAATACTCATAGTTTGTGCTTCAGAGCTCTCCAGAGAGAGGATGTTTCAACACAACCCCCCCACAGCTTCATAATACATTACAGAACTTTATTTGGACACTGGTTGTTCCCATGAGTGGGTTCAATCTGGGTGACAATGTGGAAATCCCTTTCCTCCAGCAGCCTCTGCTCCACTGGCACATGTCCTGACCCACAGAGTGGGATGCAGTGCTATGAAGAGGGAGAATGCCCACCACTTTCTTGGCTTGCTGTGGGCACATCTTTACCTGTCTGCCCACACTGCGACTCAAGCAGCAGTGGGAAGCCTCTCCCCATATTGCACAGGTGCTGTTGTAGGAGGCACTGGGAGGACACAGCCTGAAGCTCTCATAGTTAACCTCTTTATAGCATTTTCTCTTCTTCTCTACCCCAGATAAACTGACACCTGATTTATGCAGAACTAGGAAAGCACAGAAATAAAAATGCATAAGCACAGGCAGGTTTTTCTCAGAGGATACCCATGATTCTTTGGAAAACTGAATTTATGTCAAAACCCCCACTTGCTCTCACTGTCCACAGATCAAATTTCACATAGTTTCATCTCTAAACTTTTAAAAATTTTTTGTGTGTGTGTAAGTCTGTCTTTCTGACATCCTGTTGTACAGCAAGCACTTCTTTTAAATACAAAATAACAGCCACTCCAAGCCAGTGTGGGATCCTCTGTCACACCTGGAAATGTGGAAAGGGCCACCAGTGATTCCCTGTGACCCACTCCTGTGCTTTGCATTTTACACAGGAAAGGTTTGTGCCAAGGAGAGGGAATATCAGGAACCATAGAAATGGTTACACAGCAGGTTAAACAGGAAATCCTGCTCCTGCTGATGGGGGTATACTCAGCATGGAGAGGTCATTCACTTCTGAAGGAAACAAAGAAAGCTGGCTGAACAATCACAGTGTATCTTGGGAAACTTCCCAGAAGTTTCGCTGATATTCCACTCATCTCAGTCTCCTAGCAAATCTAACTTAAATACGTTAAATACCTTAAAGACTAGAACTAAGCTACATCCCAAAAAATATTTCTACCACAATCTCCTTAAGAGATCTCTAACAATAGATTTCACATAATAAAAATTAAGTTTCACTTTTCTGTCCTACTCCAGTTCAGACTCCTCTGCTTCCCAGGGGAAGCAAACAGCTTTGGTTCCTCCAAGAATATCTGAACTGAAAAAGCTCTCCTGTCTCACCACAGACTTCAGGTAAGGATCCCATCCTCACCAACTTTAAAAGCTTCTGCTTATGACTTCAGGAATGAGAAACTGGTAATCATGTTAGGTCTGACAGACCTATATTCTTCTGTAAAAATAAAGAAATGTAGCTACCATTTGGTAATGGCATTACTCTGCAAATAAATTAATGTAACTAAATCTGTCTGGATTCCCAAACCATGCATAAAATGATGCAAAAATGGAATGCAAATTTGCAAAGATCAGAGAAAGTACATTTCTTTTATTCTTATTTGGAATTCCACGCATACACCGGTAGATTACCTTATACATCATACATCGTGTTTTGGTTCATTTATAATAACAACAACAAAAAAAAGCTGTTTCAATATTTTCTCAGCTATCAAGTGGGATTTCTTTCTTTAGTGGAAATAATTAGGTATCGAAGATGTAGTGATCTATTTGATACAGAGAGAATATTTGAAGAATTTTAAATAAGAAAAATAAATCGCATATGAACTCACTACTGTACACTTATGAAATGTTTGAAATTTAAGGCTGATATTCAAGCCCTATCCTCAAAAAGTCTTCTAGATAATAGTTATGCATATTTATGCAATTTAAATTAGTTACTTTTATTCTCTCATATTGTTCTATGAATATAAGATAAACTTAGGAACTAGAGAGATTAAAAAACTAGAGATTATGAAAATAAGATTCATAATCACTGAAATGTTAAGGTTGGATCTGGCAATCATCTCTGCCAAGGCAGGGTCACCTAGAACAGGAAGCTGTCCTAGTGGGTTTGGAATGTCTCCAGAGAGGAAGACTCCACAACCTGCCTGAGCAGCCTGTTCCAGTGTTCAGCCAGCCTCAGCATAAAGTTCTTCCTCATGTTGAGGTGAAACTTTGTGTTTTAGTTCATGACCATTGCTCCCTGTCCTGTCACTGGGCAGCACTGACATTAATTAGTCTGTCACCACTTTTTTGACAAATGCCTTTGAGGTGTTTATATGCACTGATGACATCCCCTCCCAGCCTTCCCTTCTCTGGACTAAACAGGCCCAGCTCCCACAGTCTCTCCTCATAAGAGAGGGGCTCCAGACCCCAAATCATCTTTGTAGCCTCCATGGCACTCTCTCTAGTAGCTCCTTCTTCTTGTATTTAGACTTGAAGTTTGTTCCTTAGTCCATATAAAGTACTAAGGCACATAATGTTTTGTCAGGTTATAGTGCACTGTATTTCTTCCTATTTCAGTAACAATAAAATGATTGGATGAAAAAAGAGAATTTTCTCTACAACTTCTCTGTAACTAACTGTGTAGCCTAAGCACGTTTTTTGGTATGTAATATAAAGGGGATTTAGACTCTACAGAAACATAGTGAGAGAAAAATCACCAGAATTTGGTATCTGCAGGTACCTATTATAGCCATCAATTCAACCCATCACTAAAACATGCCTATTTTAGCACTGGCTAAAGCCCTACAGGGCTTAACCACGCGCTTAACTTATGCATTTTGTTGCATTAAAACTTGGACTAAGTAGTAATCACTGTATTTTACTTTGGCTTGTTGCTGTTAATATGGATTAATGTACTTGTCATTGCCTCCAGTCCCAGTGTGCCGGACTGTGGCCTTAAATATTACTCTAAAACCAGAAATCCCACTGAAGTGCTTTAGTACATTCTTCTTAAATGGAGATACATAAATATCCTAATTCTTCCTAACTTCTTCATTGAGATTGCCCATTTGAATTTTAGCTGCAGTTTCCTAACTTCTAAAATCCCTCCACAATAAATGCATCTTTGGGATGCTGTGGAGGTACCAGAGCTGGTCAGGACATTACAGCCAAGCTGAAACACAACAGTGGGCACCAAAGGAAAGGTGGGAACACAACATCAAAGCCAAATGGTAGAGAAAGCAGCTGGGAGGAGAGAAATGGTCTGGGAAACGGTCATATAAAGTACTCACAGAACCATTAAAAGAAGCTGAGCTTCCCAAGCCACCAAGTTCAAGAGGCCTCGGCAAATAAAATGCATAAAACCAGTCCCGAAGGCAGGTCATCAGGTGCAACAAGATGAAAGCTCTTCAGAGATGTTTTATTTCCTAAGATTTTTCTCTCATCCATATATCCATACATCAGATTCTGTGTGAGAAATATATTTTCACAATAGGTAGTTTTAGGCCTTTCTCTGTCCTAGCCTTTTGCAAGATGCCAGGTCAAATGTGTGCACCCTCTGCTCTCTGCCTCCATTTTCTCCCCACTCCCTGTTAAGGCTGGGGCTGCATCTGCTTCCAAAGGAAGGAGGCATATTTCAAATCTCCAGGAAACAGGAGATTATCACAGCTCTGGTTTTCTCCAAAATTCAGATAACTGATTGATGAACTTTTCCTCCCTGCTCATTTGTAGCAGCAGGAGGAGATGGAGGTAATTATGACACTTGCAACTGAAGGTTCAGTACAATGTGGTTACAACAAGCCAAAGGCTAGGAAAAGGCATGCACATTACATGACATTTTTAAGAGTCTGCCAAGCCACAGGAATGAAAGGGGTGTCAGCAACAAGTCCCCACAAGCTGTGCTGTTTGCGGTATTCTACTTTCACACGCTGCAGCACAGAAACCGCAGTAATGGATTCCCCAGGTAATTCCTGCCTCTGCATCCGAGCCTCCCTATGAGCTCAGGTTCAGCGAGAGCTGCACATCCCTGTGTGTCTGATCCAGTCCTCCTCAGCACACACTCAGTGGTTTTGTCCCTCACCTCACAACAAAGGTTGGAAGCAGACTGAGTTCTTCCAAATGCACTGTTTGCAATGTCCGGGTCACAGTGACTTCCTTTGCATAAAAGCAAGCAGAATTTTCTTTGGGGAAGGGACTTCTGGGGATAATTAAACGAGAATTGAAGCCACATTTTTCCCACTGATCCCAAGTCACTGTTTCATATACATATGCCTTCCTTCCTTCCTTCCTTCCTTCCTTCCTTCCTTCCTTCCTTCCTTCCTTCCTTCCTTCCTTCCTTCCTTCCTTCCTTCCTTCCTTCCTTCCTTCCTTCCTTCCTTCCTTCCTTCCTTCCTTCCTTCCTTCCTTCCTTCCTTCCTTCCTTCCTTCCTTCCTTCCTTCCTTCCTTCCTTCCTTCCTTCCTTCCTTCCTTCCTTCCCTTCCTTCCTTCCTTCCTTCCTCCTCCCTTCCTCCTCCTTCCCTCCCTCCCTCCCTCCCTTCCTCCCCTTCCTTCCTTCCTTCCTTCCTTCCTTCCTTCCTTCCTTCCTTCCTTCCTTCCTTCCTTCCTTCCTTCCTTCCTTCCTTCCTTCCTTCCTTCCTTCCTTCCTTCCTTCCTTCCTTCCTTCCTTCCTTCCTTCCTTCCCTCCTTCCTTCCTTCCTTCCTTCCTTCCTTCCTTCCTTCCTTCCTTCCTTCCTTCCTTCCTTCCTTCCTTCCTTCCTTCCTTCCTTCCTTCCTCCTTCCTTCCCTCCTTCCTTCCCTCCTTCCTTCCCTCCTTCCTTCCCTCCTTCCCCCTCCTTCCCTCCTTCCCTCCCCCCTCCCTCCCAGAGTTGCAAACAAGCACCTCGTTCTCTTCTGACAGCCACAGAAATCCACTGACATGACAGAAACCGTGGTTCAGCTCTGTTCCCTCAAAGGGAACTTGAGCCCAAGTGAGGAACACAGAGGCACAGCTCTCCAACATCCAGGAAAAAACATCCACTGCCCTTTATTTCCAGAGGGTGCTATAATTTCAGCTTGTGTGCTCTGAAATCCCTGGCACTAAGGGGATTAAATCAAGCTTCAACTTGTGGGTGCACTTGATTCATTCAGTAATCAATCACCCTAAAACATTCCAAGCAAAAAAGGACGGTGTAATTTGTAACTAAGACCACAACAAAGGGAAACAAAATCAATATTAGAATATAACCTAGTATGGACAAGGGTTTCTAGCACAGGATTACGGATGGGATAAATACAAACATTTAGAAAACAATTACACAGAATGTTAAGTGATCCTGGGATGATCAATGTCAAAAGAACTGCTGTACATGAAGACAAAAGCCAAACATGAGCCACAAGAAATAAACCTAAGAGAATGGGAATGTTTGTGTTTTGCTTTAAAACTATGTTTCCAAAAGTTTATAACATCTATAAAACCATCTAGAATGTCTATAAACCCACTGAAATGTACATAAAACCACTACATATTTGCTCAATATATTTCAATAGTTTTAAAATTGTTCCTTGCAGCTTTAGAAGTGTGAGGCTTTCCAAAGGAAGTGGTTGCCAAACCTGATGTTTCAGACAAAGAAACCCATTGTTCAGTGGGACACTTCCTGTCCTATCAGGTGAGTTAATCTTTGTAACTTTGTCTATAAAGAACTGTTGCAAATTTGTGATTTTTAAAATTTTTTTGCTACGTGTTATTTTTCTAATTTCAATTAATTATCTCGAAGCACAGTCAACTTAGAAGAGTGCCTTCAAAAATTCCTACACTTCAGTGCTATACTATTAAGCAAAGTTTAACTAGATGATGGTTTAAGGAAGCCAATTAACACTCAGATCCCCCCAAAAACCAACTAATCCATCTTTTTATTTCACCCCTCTGAGAAAACTCTACATTGCAAGTCTGCAGTCAATATCCTGGTGCACATCAAGGATCCCTGGCCAGAAAAGACTTTGAAGCAATGCAGGCCTGATTTTGAAGTATTATTTGCCTGTTCTTGGGAAAGAAGCCACCCCTTGTTCTAGTCCTTATCAATAGGTAGGGAACAAACGAGCAAAGATGAATTAGAGTGCAGCTTCAAATAAGTGACTGTGAACAATGACACTTCAGGTGAGTGTCTTAAAGTGAGACTGGGGATGGGTTTGAGGCCTGTTAGGGGAGATACAGTCTGAGCTACTCTGGACAAAAAACAGGACAGAAAAGATGAAGGGAAGGTGTTTCAAAGGAAAATGCTGCCTTTTGTTAAAGAAAAAAAAACCCAACCAACACATTGCACAAAATCAGAAAATTTTGCAGTGTGCAATTTTGAGTAATAACACACCATTTACTGCCATGAGTTGGTACTGGACTTCTTTTCTGTTTCCTTAAATCAACATATTTTGTCCACAACCAGCTAGAATGGAATTTTTTGATACAGGTTTTGTGTCTGGCATCTGTGTAATTCTGCTCTGACCTAATGTGTCTGTACAGGGATTGCACTAAAATGGTATTAGATGGCAGAAAATTAAGTTTCCAAGAAGCAGAAATAGAAAAAAAAATTCAATTTGGTGGAAAGTGAAATGGAGAAATAAAAGTAAGAAATGGTGTGAAGGCATAAATTTACCAGGAAGGCACAACGTAAATTAGCTTGACCTGAAGTAGTGTATGACCTTGGAATTTAGCCTCCCACAACCTTGCAGAGGGTCTGGCTCTGTCTTCCTCTGCTTCTGTCTTCTCCTACTCTGCAGCTTTGCAGCATCAACTGTGTTCCAAGCTAGAGGTTGTCCATATGCTGGTATTTCAATCCCATCTCTTCAGAAATGCTGTCTCTTCTCCGCAATGACCTTCAACTTTTTCTGAAAGGACTTCTGTGCTGTACAGATATTTGCCAGTTGGCAAATTGCTGCTGTTGGGCTACAAAACTCAAAGGTCTGAAAGGAATTAACCAGGGCAAGAAAGAAGCAAGAAATGGAAGAAGTGTATTTAAACAGCAAGGTGCATAGAAGAGTTCCAAGAAATAAGATAGGTTTTTGCCAGATCTCATATAAAAAGCAAGAATGTCAATAAATTAAAAGGCAGGACAGACTCAATAATAGCACTGAAAGGACAGATTTTCAAATTCTGCTTCAGGGACACATTCTGCAGAAAACAATTCTTTGGTCACAAAAATAGCTGAAAGATCTGAAAAACACTTTCCAAACTCTGGCAATGTGATGAATTGCTGATAAATGGTCTCCAGTTCTAAAATGGTCCACTCCAAATTTGGAATCCCTTAAATGCTAAAGAAGGGGATATGAAAATTTAAGCCTAGATTTCTTTCTTCACCTTTAGAACAAAAATCCCATGAAATCATGATCTGACTTCAAAGAATAACCCCTTTATCAGCAACCACAAGATATATGCAACTAGCCCAACTGTTTAGCCAGGGCTTTGTGAAGCCAGCCATCCAGGATTAATTGTAAACAGAAAGAAATGGGCACTGCCAGAAGGTACATTGTCCCACCTCAGTAAAAATGCACCTGCAGGAAGAAACTCATCCCATACTGCCTAATGCCCAAGGCCCAGGTGCTTAGCTTAGATAAGACATGTTTAGACATTTCATTTCTTCACCCTCCAAAAGCTGTCCCATCTTTTCTTGGGATTTGGCCTTGTTTCTCTGCAGGTCTAAATTTTGTCTTTTCAATGAATGAAAAATCAGTGAAGTTCACTTTGGTTTTGCTTGGAATGATTCGCAGAGCTTGAAGCAGACACAAAGCAGGCAGCAGTATCGATGCCTGGCCAGAGAGATCAGAGCAATGCTTTTACCCCAGCTCTTGGTACAGAGCTGGAGGAGAGAAGAAACAAAGCAAAAAACCACAGACCCCAATTATCTTACTGAGAGGAGCTGAGATGAAACAGTGGAGGACTGGGAAAACCAGGGCACAGTAGGTTTAGACACTGACCTTACCTGGGTCCTGCTGCAATGGGAAAATGGGAGACAGGCACAGCCCACTGCATTAGTTGCTGGACATCTCAGCATCATGAGAAATCTGCCTTTAGCATCTTCCTCTTCTCTTTTCCCTTCTCTCACCTCATGATTTACTTTGTGGCAGTATTATGAGAATTGCTGCTATCCCTTTACCTAGCTTAGGTTAGCTGTACTTGAATTTTGCATGTTATTTACTGATGACCTTCACTTCAGAAGAGATCTGCTTTTTGTAGCCTTGCTGTGTAAAGACTGACAGCAACCTTCATCAGAGGATAATTTCCAAATGAGGAAAGTATCCACGTGGGACTGTCAGAAGCACTGAATTGATTTGTGCCTGTACCACAGGTCAGATTTAAACCCATTTTTCTTGAAGACAAACTAGACTGATTTATCCTCATGGGCCTTACCCTCCACTCTTTAGAAGCCTCAAAACCCAGAAAGAAATGATGTATGTGCAGTTAGTACACCCATATCATGTGAGGGCAATTGATTCAATTACATTATAGCTACTGGAAACAAAACAGCCATATGGCGAGCTTTCTTCCCCAAAGTAATGGATGCTTCACAGCCACAGCTCTGAACCCAGTTAGTTCCCTGCATGGATGCTGCCCCCTAAGCAGGCTTCCCTAGGGAAAGCTTTCCCTGAGCCTTGGGAAAAATCCAAGTTCAGGCTGGTTAAAATAAGTATCTAAATCTCAATACACTTCTTTGATGCTTTATCTGAACTACCCAGAACTCCTGAGTGTGCAAAAAAAGCATTGATAATTTTATAAGAAAAGGATTTGTGTGTGTATGTGCGTGCAGGCACATATATACTTGCTTTTCATTATCTCTTAATTCTGGAAGAGCAAGAAATAGATTGAGATGAAAAGCAGTAACTGTAATCTGTTTTTCTTCATGTGCTGTGCACAATGTTGGCTCTGAAGACATAAAAAATTCAATCATGAGCCAAATCTGGCCTTAAATCGATCAAGCTCTGCCGGCTTCAATGGAGCAATTGCAGAGACGTACTCCAGCCGCTGCTCTGAGCCCACCCATTTTCACACCCTCCCTGCTTTCCAGCCGCCTGTCTGGGCTGCCAGCCCGAGATGAGAAATGCAAAGGTTCAGAGATATCTACAAAATTTGCATATGAGGTAGCATAGGGAAATTCAGCATAACTTTTGAAACAAAAGGAAAAAAGGGAAGAAAACAAATGAGCTTTTCCTTTTCCTTATAAAGGGAAGACTTAGTTGGACAAATTTTGTTCTGAGCATTTCAACATCAAGCCAGGACAGTCTTACCAGGCTCAGATTTTCTACATACAAGCAAAATTCCCTGTGGTTCAGAAAAGCCCCATTATTAAAGGTAGCTCTGGGAATAGGTATGAGTTGTTACTAATGAATTAAAAATGTGACAGCAGCTTTGGGATTTTTGTGGTTTTCCTGCTCTTTGGTTCTGACCATGAAAAGCCTACTAAGCAGAGCAGTTAACCTCAGAACAGGCAATATTTACTTGTACTTCCCAATACTTAAGACAGGAAATGCCTTAAATGTTGCAAATACTGAGGTTATAAAACTGTAAATGTTTGCCTGTCAGAGGCACCTGACAAATTTTTACAACCCTCAGCTGCACACAGGCAGAGAGAGTCACCCCAGCACTTGGATTTCCCCATCCTCTCCTTTTCCCCCATTTTACAGAGGGATTAATGAAAAACAGATGTTATTGTGCATTTTGGTTTCAAGGTTGCTGTCCTACCAGAACTTGTAAAATTGTGATTTAAATTTTACAGAATTCTTTATTTATCTTTTTTTTTTTTTTATTATGGAAAGGGAAATATCTCAATTTATGTTTTGTTTGCTAGATAAAGGTTCATGACTGTTCCTCAAATATTTAAAGACAGAAATTCATCAAGTAACTTTTGGGAAGACTGATTTAAATAATTCATTTTTACAGAATTATATAAATCTATGGAGTACGGAAAATGTCAGGACACAGAGAATGCCCCAGAAGCCTCTAAACACCATTTCCCCTATGATAATACAAAAAATGGCAAAGGAGTTTTCCTATCTGGTTTCATTGTGAGCTTACTGGCTTGGGTGTTTCCATGCCCATTCTTGCACAGGCATCCCAGAAGTGAAATTCAAGACTGGTTCTGCGCTTGCCTGGCCCAGCCTGGCCCAGCCCCGGGCGGTGTCACCGGGCACTGGGGGTCCCAGAGCAGCCCTGCCCCAGGACTGCGGCCACCACCCACTGCAAAGGCACCTCACCCACCCCACACCAGCCAGCAGGCCCAAGGGGAGAAGCAGAGCCCTGACAGCAATCAGAACTGGGGACCAAAAGCCTCCAGATGGGAAATATGGGATAAAAGGTAATGCCTCACCACATGTATGTATTGCATGGAAAGGAGGCTTTCCTCCACCTTCTCAAGTCTGTGGTGCCATTGAGGAGATGTTTGCACAGTTTTACATGGCAACACATTGTTCACATGCCCTAAATATGACCATATGCAGGGTGAGGGGCTGGCACAGATTGCCCAGAAAACCTGTGTATGCCCCATTCCTGGAAGTGTTCAAGGGGAAGCCCCCCTGGAGGGGACTCTGAGCAGCCTGGTCTGGTGGGTGGCATTCCTGCCCATGGCAGGGGTGCTGTAACTAGATGATCCTTAAGGTCCCTCCCAACCCCAATCATCCTGTGACCTATGACAAGCTCATAGAGATCTTATTCTCACGTAATTTACCCAGTAATCCTGTTCAACTGCATGTGAAGAGAGAACCCCAAGTCCTGCTCAAGGAATGAAAAGATATCACTAGACATCACTATTTAGCACCGTACAAAGGAGACGAGAATCATATGTTAGGAATTTGTTTGTATGATTTTGTCCTGTAGCCTCTCTGTAACACATCCTCGTGTCAGGGGAGAAATTGCCCTCTCGGATTTAAATCAGCACAGTCTTCCCTAACTCAAACAAATCTGATAACCTAGGACATTGTTCCTGCCAAGAGCCACTGTAACAGTGAACAAGGAAGTTTCTAGACTTCTCTTTCAACAGTGAGGTGTTCGGAGTGTAGTCACCACCTCTGCATCTAGTGTTGCACCGGGAAGAGGGGCTGGGGTGTCAAGACAGTCTGCCACCCTCTCTCCCTCTGGATTCATGTGATTATTCCAGCAGCTGCCTGCTGCTGGAATGCCCCCTGATGCCCCACTGCTGCAGCGCAATCATGTGCTGGCTGGGCATCCTTTGTCTTGCTGTCTTTCAGCCTTGATCCATCCTGGTGGACAAACAATTAATTTAGTACAGTTTCCTTGAATCCAAAATATTCCTACTTTTACTGTTACTTCTGTCATAGGGGTAGATTTTTAGTACTGTTCCACCTGAAGCATAAACTTACATGTTTTTAAATACATATATCCACCAAAATGTCCCTCAAAATTTTAGGTGGTTTCTGTCTTTTCCCAAGATCTGCAAGGGTATCAAAACTAAAATTCGTAGTATTGCCAAATTATATGTCAGTTGATAATATTTTTGGAGTTTGGGAAAAAAACCCCAAAATCCCCACAATCCTCCAAAGAAGTAAAAATAACCTGATCAGAGAGAAAAGGGAGAATACTCTATTCCCACCCATTATCAGTTACATTACTCCACTGCTCAAAACCATGTTAATTATGATTTATGTACACATCACCTTTTGCTATAGTTCAGGATTTTTAAAAAATGGACATCCTCTTTAGGTTCTCAGATACAATCCCTATGTAGCCGGCTTGTGACTTTTTCAAGACTTAACAAAATGTACAAAATATTGTGAATAACTGCATACATGTAAGACCTTTCTTAAGCTTAAAAAAAAAATGGTTCCAAAACCCACTGTCATTGGAAACCAGACTGTAAACATTTTTAATGAGTCGAGTTGAGATTAATTTTAATATTCATTTTGAATTTGTGAGTTTTGTCTCCTTTCCTCCTCTTGTGACTTAACATAGCAGGAGCTGCCAGCCTTGGGTATCCTCTGTCTTACACGTGACCTTCCTTAAGATTCACTCCTGTGTCTCCAGAAAGTTAAAAAGGAAGCAGCTTCAGGAAATGCCACGTGTAGAACTACTGTGTGTTGGAAAGGTGTAGCAGTCTCTACAAACTATCCTGTGTGCTCAGCTCACCACAGTCCCACTGGTGAACTTTCATTAAATACTAAGATCCTTAAGGCTGAAAGGCAGCAGGACAGTTTCCTTAGCAGCCAAGGAATTTTCTACCCAAACAAACCAGGATCCATATATCGTAGTATCTTTCTTTTTATACCAGTTAATGTTAAATACTTCAGAGGAAAGTGTAAATAATGATCTTGATTTAGCAAAATAACATCTGCTTTGCTTTAAATGTTTAGGACCTCTGGCTTCTGCCTTCATTAAACGAGTATCACAACTTGAGTAGCACTTCAAACATATGTTACATATGTAAAATACATATATACATTAAAACATACATGTCTTGACTCCATGTTACTGGAATGCATTTTTATCTTGCATGCAAAAAGCTTCAGGAAGCCTGAATTCTCTGCCTAAAGCTAGGTAGAAATTTGAGTGCATCCTTGGCAAGGGATAAATAAGAGCACATAATTGAATGCACTGGTCAATCAGGTTATGTTGATACGACTAAATAAAAGCCAGCCAAGAACAGATCTCGGGCCCCAGGGGCAGAAAGCTGCCCTTTCTGTGGCAGATTTGTCTTGGAAACAAATATTTGGAATAGTTCGAAGGGGAGCCAGGGGATGAGCTGGCTAACAAAGCAGCAGGGACAACAAGAGTGCAAGCTCTCCCTCCCTGAGCACTTCTCCTTAGTGGTACAGACATACCCTCAGGATCCTATGCCCCAATTCTCATACCAATTTTCTGTTCAGGTAGCTCCACAGATTTCACTTCTGTTATTCCTGCCTACTCTGGTGCAGACCCCTCAAAGACCTTAATAATTTTCTTACTTATGTAATGTTAAATCCCAGGGAAAGATTTTTTTTCAGGTCAGGGTTCTAATGCCATGAGGCAAATATGTTTGTGTATCCTGGGAATGTAAAGGCTTTGCATTACTGATGACGTGCCTATTTTGTTAATCCAGGTCTTTCATCAGTACCTGGGGCTGGTCTGTTCCACCTTACACATGTTCTGGAAATGTCTGTTGCTGCATGCTTTGATTTGTTGTCAGATGACAAAACCAGAATTTAATAAAATTTTCTTTGAGAACAAGAGTGAATCAGAGCTGTAATTGGACGTTCATAAAAATATCATCTTTCGAATCTTATGGTTCTCTCACCGATTTGATCAACTAGTTTACATCAAAAGACAAGTACCAGCTGAAATGTCTTGAAATGACTTTGTGAACCATTCTGAAGATCTTAAAACAAAGATTTTTCTTATGGCACAGTGTGGGTGCTGGTGTAAAAAAAAAAGCCTATAAATTTCTGGAATTTTAAACAAATATCTTTATTTTTGGAATCAAATTCCAGACCTCCAACTGTTCAACTTGACAGGTTTGTCTTTAAAATTTCTGTATTTGCTTTAAAATGTTTGACTTCTGTAATCAGTGGATAAAACAACAAGAAGACTAATGTACAGAAAGAATCAATGGTGGAAGTTAATATCTAAGTACCATGTCTTTTTTTCTCCCCACACAGTTCTATTTTATAAGTTAAAGTATCTTTAGTCAGTCATAGTTTGATTCTTTTTCATAAGATGAGTGCTTTATATGATGCAGCTACACCAAGTTCCTTTTATTTGATATTTCATAAAGAGTTCAGATCTCAAAGGCAAGAGAAAAAAATAGAAACATAATGACAAGTAATTCAAGCTACAATTTGAAACAGAAGTTTTCATTTTTGTTTGTAGATATAAATGAGAAAGTGGTCCCCTTCCCCACCTTCAGGAACCTGCGGATTCTTATCATAGCAGTACACTAATCAGCATTTTTAATCAATATTTTTACTGTTTTTGCTGGATGTGAAAAAAATAAGGCTGAGTTACAGAATGAAGCATACTTTACAATTTATCATTTAAACATGCAAGTGTCTATGGGAAAAGGACTGGAAGATGTCAGAGAAAGAAGACTTAATTATATATTACATTTCAGAGGTCCTTTCAGCCCATAGCTCAACAGTTTCTAGCTACTCAGTCAGTCACTTATTTTTAGATCTAAATTTCTCTCCATTACACATGAAGCAGTTATCTAATTTATAAGGTACTTCATCAAAGCTTCCAGTTCTTAACCATGAGGTAACAGAAAGCACAAAATGTGTTAACTAAAGGACCTCCCAAGCAGTTTTGCGGTCCATATTTTCTAGTATTCTGACTCTTTTATTCTACTCCGTCTCTTTTCTTTGCAGCTTTACTGTAATTCTAAATATAGGACAGAGCCTGACAATAACTTGTGTTTAATAGAACCATGGAATGTCTTGGGTTGAAAAGGATCTTAGAGATCACCTACTTCCAACCCCCTGCCATGGGCAGGGACATCTCCCACCTGACCAGGCTGCTCAAAGCCCCATCCATCCTGGCCTTGAACACTTCCAGGGTTGGGGCATTCACAGCTTCTCTGGGCTGTGTCCTGTTCCAGAGCCTCACCACCCTCACAGTAAAGAACTTCCTCCTAACATCTCATCTAAATCTCGCCTTTTAGTTTAAAACCACTGCCCTTTGTTTTATCATTTTACGGCCTTGTAAAAAGTTTCTCTGCAGCTCTCTAGTTCCCTTCAGGTACTGGAAGGTTTCTTAAGGTCTCCCCAGAGTATTCTCCAGGCAGAACAAATCCAGCTCTCTCAGCCTGTCTTGGCAGGAGGGTGCTCCACCCTTCTAGAGTATTTTAGGTTATAGAGGGAAAGAAAAAACAAAAACAAACAAACAAACAAACAACACACAACCCTGGGAGAGCACAGGAGCACTGGCAGCAGAGGCCTCTTTGGCCAGAGCTGCTCAGGATTACAGTGAGCCCTGAAAGAAAGGCAGCAGCTCCCTTGGATACCTCAGTGCACATGGGAAAAGTGCCCAAACCACTGTGCAGTGGCCCTGTACATGCAGAGTTTGGCCAGGGACAGGTTGGAAAGCAGAGCTGCTGCTTGTGTTCAGCCTCATGGCCATCCTGGGAAGCTGCCAAACCCACTGGTTCCCTCGGCCCCAGGCACAGCTCCTACTTGCTGCTGCTTTCTTGGGGCACCAGCTGGCTCCTGGAAGGGCTCTCACAAAGGGTCCTTGTCCCCTTCAGGCCACCACAGCCACTTATCAGTAAGATTGCAAATATGAGGCCATGGTGCAGTCTTTTCTCTGGATGAAAAATTAGCTCGAGACCTTACTTTCCTGTGTATTGCAGTCACCACCACCATGTTCCCAGATGGAAAACTGCTGTATAAACTGTGCCTCCCTTTCCCCTTGCTGATGGACCCCCTGGAGAAATATAAAGCCCTTGGACTTATTCTCTGACAATCTCACCTTTGCTTTACATGGACTGGGGGCTATACACTAGATGGTGTGATCAAGACCTGAAAATTGCTGCCTTAAATCTAATGCTGTGTCCAGCACACACGTAGAATATTTAATGCCTTTACCAAAAATACAAAGGCAAATTCTTCTCTGCAAAGCTAAGGCGTGTGTGTCCTATTTGGCGATTGTAATACCTTTCTCTAGCAGATCAGCTTTCATCCTTTAAAGCCCTTTAAAATAACACAGGAATACCAATTATAATATTGTAAATAGTATTGCTCAGCTCTCTTTTCAGCAGAGGAAATAAAAGAGCCCATCTTGTAAAAATGGCTCCTTATCACTGTATTTCCTTTGTGATTTTCCACACATTACACTTATCTTTAAACAGGAAAAAAGGTATTCAGTCTTGTAAAATCAATCAGGACTTTAAGCAATGCAGTAATCTTCTACTTCCTTTCATGTCCTTTTAAAATATCCAAGCTTTCCTAACTTGCTTCAGCTAGCAAACCCCAATCCGAATCTTCATGCCACATGAGAGCAACTTAGCTGGCTGTTAACTGGATTTATGAAACAGCATTTTGTGAAGAAATTCTCCGCCTCATACAACAAAATAACTTTCAGCCTAGTCAGTAGCACTCATAGATCCAACTTAGGCAATATCTTATGTATTCATTCCCTCGGCAAAAAGAAAAGTCCCTGCAAATGTCAGTTTTTCCATCTGAAATAAAAAAATAATCATAAACAGGGGAAAATATGACTTATACTTGGTAGAAACAAACAAAAAAAATTACTACTTTTTCCAGGTTATTTATACAACTCCTTTCTTCCTGTAAATACTTCTCAGTTAATTTAAAGAGTGAGCATACTTCTGGCATAGCTGTCATTTCCTCTTAGTCAGCCTTGTTAAGAGGAAGCTCAGTGTCAGGAGGTGTGCTCTGTATCAGCTGACATACTTTCTATCTGAGTTTACATCCTTCACTAAACAGTAGAAATGAGCTCAGTGATCTTCTATGCCTTTCCTAGCTTTTATTATAAGGAAGGGTGGAATAAATTTGTAGCATCCTCCTTCCACCTTGCTTTTAAGCTAGTAAGGTTGAACACATATCTGAGGAATGTGTGCAGACCCTGGCTGCAGAAGCAGGGAGGGAGGATGGGAGTCCTGGGCTACACCTGGCCGAAAGAAGGTGGCAGAGCAGGGCACAGCCAGTTCCAGTCCTTCAGTCCTTCTGGTAGAGTGTTTGAAAAGGAGGAAGATGTCATCCAACAGCAGCAGGCAATCACACCTCGTGACAAGAAGGGGCCTCACCCCACCACAGCTCTGCCGTGCACTGTTTCTTCAGGGCTGTGAGCCAGAGGGCAACCCAGCATGGAGTAAATACACTGTCCCTACTCCAAGCTGCCCAAATACACTGGCACACATGCCTCCTTCCTTCCAAAGGACTTGGTGAGGGTGGAGGTGTGCACAGCAAGTTGCTCTTTCTCCCCATATCAGAAGGGCTCTAATTCTCTAGGTAACTGAAGAGGATTCCTGCAAATATTAGTGGTCTTGCTGTGTTTTACTTATGCACCACTTAAATTCCATTTAAATCTGCTGCTTGTTACTTTAGGCACAGAATCAGGCAGATAAGTCCATCAAGCAGATGCTACTGACATTTTCCATTTTGAGAGCTGGATGATAATAACAGGCAGAGGCGCCTATGCTGCTGTGAGTAAACATTTTAAAAGCAGCTTCACAAATGCCACCATCTTTCAGCACCTAATAAACAGTTTAGGAGGATGTTGTTGAAGCTGCCAAAAGGGGTTTTAAAACTGGAGTGTCTCACAGGAGTCAAGCACACAGCTTGCACTTGAAATGCCTGTCTCACCTTGCAGACGGATAAGAGAAGGCAGACTACCACTGACAGACACACGGAGCTTGGCACAAGGATCCTGGGGATGCAGGGACAAAAAGAGATGGTACATGACCAACACAAGGCACGCCTGGAAGAGCTGCCAGTTCCAGGTGTTGCAAAATGGGCTTTTTGGCAGACTTGTCTGATCAAGCCAGGCAAGGCAGAGGCTCAACAGTCTGAAGCCTGCTTTCCTTCCCTCCTCCCCTTACACTAGCCACCCCCTACTCTGCTGACTGGCCTATGGAAATCCTTTTCAGGTACCACTTCAGTAGGCAAACAGTCTCCTGGCAATCTCTTGGAAGCACAGGCACAGGCAACATGATGCTGTCTAATCAAGGGCAGAAACCTCCACCAGGTAGCAGGGCACTGGCAGGTTCCTCTGCCCATTTGAGAAATATCTTGGTTCCAAACTATCCAGTTTCAGTGCAAGGGAGAGGTCATGATGTCTATGAGCACAGAGAAGGAAGGCCACTTAGTAATGAGACACCACCTGGATGGCTGCATCCAGCTCTGGGATCCCAGAAAAGGAAGGACATTGACATCCTGGAGTGACTGCAGTGGAGGGCCATGGTAATGATTAGAGAGATAGAGCACCTCTCTTAGGAAGAAAGGCTGAGAAAATTGGGATTGTTCAGCCTGGAGAACAGAAAGTTTCAGAGTGACTTTTAGGCCTCCAAGAACATGAAGAGAGTTTCTACAAGAAAAATGGGGAGAGACTTTTGGGAAGAGCATCTAGTGATAGGTCCAAGGGTAATGGATTCAAGTTGGAAGACAGTAGGTTTACATTAGAAATCAGGAAGAAATTATTTACTGTGAGGGTGGTGAGGGTGGTGAGGCACTAGAACATGTTGCCCAGAGAAGCTGTGGATGCCCCATCCATGGAAGTGTTCATGGCCAGTTTGGATGGGTCTCTGAGCAACCTGGTCTAGTGGAGGACATCCCTGGCCATGGCAGATGAGTGGGAACTCAATGATTTTTAAGGTCACTTTCAACCCAAGATTTCTATGCATCTATGAGTACTCCCTTGGTTTAGCACTTGTGCATCAATAGAGACCTGTTATCATGAAAAGAATGGTGTCTTTGTAAGATGAGGTTATGATTAATTTTATTGATGTGTGGGCTAGAAGGAATTAATTAGCTCCAAGTGCTTTGAGACAAAAAAACTACCATGTGTTTCCAAAGGAAACTTGGGAAGATAAACTTTACAAAACAGCAGGCAAGGTTAATATGAGTTTGGAGTTTGAAGGTGAATATAACATTTGATACTCTGGTATTTGAATTGAGGCCAAACTTTGATTATCCCATCGATCAGTTCATTAAAACTAGTAACTTGAAACCTGGTGTTATGTGCTATGCAGGACATCAGAAGATACTGTCTAAGCCAAGAAGCATAAAAGGTTATTGCATCTTGAATCCTCATTCCAGGTTTGTGCTGTGGTGGTGCCATTTATAAAGGCAGCAGGAATGCCACATTTCAACAGAGCTGGAGTTACACATGACTGTGAATGTTGACTCATTCTGGGTCCTTGGGGATTAACATTTTGGAAACTACAGGCATGTAGAAGATATAGTATATGTTATATGGAACAAGGCTGTGCTTGCAAGATTTCAAACTCAATTATGCAGACGCAAGAGGTTTAGATAAAGTTTTCAGATTGTATCAAATGAACTTTTGGTTGCTTATCTGAACTGACCCTCTGAAGGCATTTGGGATTATTCTTAATGTCGTTGTTATTGCTGGAAATAACAGCAAGTTAAGAATTTAGTTTTAACTTTTGCATTTCTTGAAGATCATTTGCCTGATTTTACAAGAGGAGGAACAAATTCCAAACTCTGCCCATTTTCATTGGTATTTCATTACATCTAGGCAACTGCAGTCAACAGTGTCTTTCCAATGCAAAGAAATCGCAATTTGAGACATAGAGCTATACTAGAACCTTTATGAATTGAACTGTGAAATTTTTTTGTTGCTTTTTCAAAAGAATTTACTATGAAAAAGCCTCTTCAAACAAGGTTTCAGTTTCAGGGACCCAATAACCTTGGTTCATGGCTTTGCTGGGGTTTATTCCTTAGAGGTCAGAAACTTCATATAACTCTGTGCTATACAGAAAGAGCATCTGGTCAGTGCTGGAAAGCATTAGGTTGAGATATTTTTCGTTTGCATACTCTGCCTTTTAACCTGGATCCATAGCTGCAAGGCCACTCATCATTTATTGAACTGTACCTAGAGGTGGGGCTTTTTGTGAGTGGAGGGGAAACAGTGGTCTCTGGATTTCATCTCTCCCGACCACTTCCCCTTCTCTGCACTTTAAGCCCTGCAGGAGTGGGAGGTCACAGCAGGGCTGGGACAGCGGTGACACCAGCCCCTGTCAGGCCTCAGGAAGGGCCTTTGACCTGAGCTGCAGGCTCAGGCCATCAAGAAGTGTGAGTGCCAAAGAGGAGAACTTAGGCAATAGAAAGTGGGCAGGGGCACAGAGGTGTGATGTAGAAAGAAGTGGCAAAGCTACTGAGAAAGAAATGCAGGCAGATGAGTCTTCCTAGAAAGTAAAGGGCTGGTTACAGTAAGGTTGGGGGATGCATCAACACAGGGCCACCTTTCTGTTCAGCAGATGTTTTCTGGTCAGGCTGCCAGGGGAAGGACCAGGCGTGCACAGTTGTCAGGCACACATCCTCTTTTTCTGATTTTAGAAATGCATGATTTCAGCCTGTGCTGCACTCAGGCGCAGGACCTCAACATGGCACCGCCCTGCAGTTTGCATAGAGCTTTGTATTCTTGATAGAAACTTTCTTTCTGGAGAGTTTGGACCACTCTTTACAGCTACTTCCTTGTTGGTGAATAAAAATCCCAATATCAGAAATTTAATCCTAAAACTGTTCATAGTATAGACAGAAACAGAGACTTACAGCCTTGGACCTTCCAAGATCTTCCTCAGTATCACCCTTCGACAAGATTGACTACAGCCCTTTCTGACTGTGGTGGTTGGACTCTTTGCTCTCCTGCCAAATGGTAAAAACCCAACTCCCATTTGTTCTGGTTTTCCAAAAGTGAGGAGGAAATTCTTTCTTCCAAAAAAAAAAAAAAAAAAGTATATCATCTCATTACCAAAATAAGTTATCAAAAAAGTTATAAGACATGAAAAAGTAAATGACTGAATCCTATAGGTACTCTAAGCTGCTGTAAACTACAGACAGAGCATATGGACAGAGCATATGGCTGAATTTACCACATCAGTGCTAATACCCATTTTAAAACAATACAAGAGCTCTCCAATACTGGATTTCAACTAAGTAACCAAATTTCCCAAGGGTGACTATGTGCAATACACATACTAATATACATATATGTGGTGACTCTCCACAGGGTGTTATCTGACCATCAGCACGATGGCCATTCATTTGGCTGTCTCAGCAATAACAAACTGCTCTGGGTTAGTTACTGTACTTGAAATGTAATGTGGAAATGCAAATACACTCAGCCTTGGGAAGCTCTTGATTACCAAAACCCTCCTATTCAACCATAAAAGCAATCTTTCGGCCTCCAGAAGCCAAAGCACAGATGAATCTACTTTAAATCTATGGGGCAAAAATGTTTACACTTTAACACATAAAAATTCAGAAATGCTTGTACTCTCAGCACTCTGCCATGTGCTAATGCCACCATGTTCATAGTGTTCACAGTTCACAGATCTAAGTGTCAGCAACTAAACATAAGGCTAACACGTGACACTGCATTATTTACAGTAATCAGTGCTGCACAGGAAAATCATGGCCCATAGCTACAATTACACCTGTCACTCTCGTTTGGATAAAACTGACATCTTGTCACTACTACCCGTCAGACTTCACAAAAAGGTAAAACTTGTTTTTCTTAAGAGGAAGGGGAAAAAAACCTAACCTCTCAGTGTTTTAACAAGTTCTCACATGTTGGCTTCTGGTTTGCATGTGCCTGCACAGCTCCTGCCAGGTGCTCCTCTTTCACAAGAGGCAGCTTTTCAGCACAGCATGGCAGGGTTGGGCTTGCAGTGCTCCAGACAGCACTGGAGACTGTGGGCAGGAGGCTGCTGGTGAAAGGAATCTCTACAGGCAGCTGTCAGCCCTGTTGCTCTAATACCACTGCAAGGTTTGGGCTTGGTTAATATCAGTATGTTTAAGAATGTAAATCCCCTCCCTGACTTGTGACTGTAATGAGAAATTCCCATCAGTAGCTCAAGCTGAGAATCATTCAATTGTGATCAGCCAGTAAATCATTGCCCAGACAGCTAAAATAAATCAGAATATCTATTTCCCAGAAGTCTGAAGTAACTCTATTGGTTTTGATGGCTAAATACACACAATAGAATTAATTTCAATTAATATTTTTTGATCTTCTCTCTAGAAATCCTGATATTGGTGAAGACTCAGAAGTAGAAAGATATAAAGATTTTCTTTTCGAGTGAAAAGGAGTGCTGACACAAGCTGAAAAGGCGTGGCCTTTTATAAAGAGGATGGTGCCAGGCTTTTTTCGTGCCCCATGACAGGACAAGGAGCAATGGCCGTAAACTAAAACACAAAAAGTTTCATTTCAGTGTAAGGAGGAACTTTTTGACATTGAGGGTGGCAGAACACTCAGGGAGGTCATGGAGTCTCCTTCTCTGGAGACATTCAAAACTCACCTGAATTCATTCCAGTGTCACCTGTTCCAGGCGACCTTGCCTTCGCAGGGGACTTGCACTCAATGAGCTGCAGAAATCTCTTACAGAACTAACAATTCTGTGATTCTGATGAATCACAACCCCACATTGTTTCTCAACCCCACAGCTCAGACAGATGCTTAGGATATCCTGATAGCAGTGAGAAACTTTTTTCTCATTTGTTCAGATTCTGGTACCTGCAAGGCCCATGTCATCACAACACAGTGGAAAATCCAGAATAATCATATAGACCATCCCCCTTCCACTTTCTCCTTTCTTTGGAATGAAGAGACAAAGTACTTTCTGCTCCATTCTCTTTCTCACTGTTCCTGGGTCATGCACAGAACATACCTCACTAAAACCAGGCAAGCAAATGGCTGGAGATCACCACATGAACACAGTCCTGCTGCTCCTTAATTCTCTCACCTCATCAACCCTTTATCTTCTCCCATGTTTCATATGGCATGTCCTCCTTGGGCTCTTCACATAACTTTGCTGGTGTTAATGAGGAGCGCCCTTGGACTGGGTCAGCTGTTTACTGTTACATTTACAGTTACTGGCTGCAGCACCACACGGAGTCTTGGAGTCTTCGTGTTGACAAAGGCTGTGGATCTTTCCTTCCAGAAGGGATCATGGGGCAGATGGTGGAACTCATTGTTTTCAGCCTCTGTAGAGATGTAACAAAAATTTTGTTTCCATCTTTTTGGGAAATCTTATAGCCAAAGGCATTTTTCTGAAAGAATCTCTTTTGCGGACTTTCTCCAAATTGTGACCGAGGGCATCTCTCTCAGTGAGCAGCTTTATCTTTGGGGAAATCCATCCAAAGCCCAGAAGAACCAGCTGGAGCTTTGCATGAGGGTTCCCATTGTGTGGGATGCACATAACAGCTGACACCAAAGCTGGGATTTCAGGAAAGAAACTATAGAAAGATGCAAAGGACTCAGCTTGTTCTCAGACAGAAACCAGGAACTGCCAATAGCCTTGCAGGCTCCAGAACCTCCTCCTTGTGGGCTAGCTCACTCTGACCAGCTGACCAGCCATCAGGACTGCCTCAACCACAGCCCCCTCAGGTTTGTGTGCCATACACTGCAGCTGCTGCTCCAAGCAATTTCAAACAGTGCATAGCCTTTAAAAGATAATCCAGAGCTGAAACAGCATGGAAATCGGTAAGTACCTGCTGACTTAAGAGACCTGCCAAAAGGAGGGCTGTTGGATTTATGACAACCCCAGTGCAGGGAAGAATGATCCTCATCTGACCCCATGATATCAGAAGGCTGATTAATTATTTTATTATGCTATAATATACTAAAGAGATATATATTATGTTATACTTATTTCTAACTTCTTCTCACTTACTGAAGAACTCAAGACTGTCAGCTGACAGTCCCGACCCACACACATGGATCCAGTTGGTCACCTCGGGTAAACGATCTCCAGAATACATTCTACTTGTGCACATACACAGGAGCAGCAAATGAGATAAGAATGGTTTTGATCATTCTTTTCTCTGCCTCTCTCCTTCAGAGGGCATGTGAATACCACAGAGGACTGCCAGGAAGTACCTTGATAAATGACAAATTCTGGAGCAGTTACTGTATTTAACAGTTTCCAATTAAGGCAGGTGTAACTGACAGTGAAACCTTAACACAAGAATTTGAAGCACTTTGCCTGAAAATGAACAAGGTGTGGTTGTGAACAAGGTGTGGTTGTGAACAAGCAGGTGCCAGAAGCGAGACAGAAGAGCTCAAAACTGTCTTGAGGTGGAACACAGGGTTTCCAGCATGACCTGCACCCTCACTGGGCACTGCTCACTGTGTGTGGGGCTCACGTGCCCCCAACCATCCTGTTGTGTCACACGCTTTGAGAGAGCAGAGGTGCTGCTGAAGGGGGCCTGCCTTGGGAAGGAATCCTGCCCGAAGCTTCTCCTAGCACACATCTGGCTGATGCTGATAGTGGCCAGCAGGCAAGGTCAAGCTTAGGGCACAGGGCCACCTCGACCTTGATGGCACCTGCTCTGAGCAGCACTGTGGGCTGTCTGTATCTCTATGCAAAGAGCTGTGTCAGGAGACAACAGATTTCATTCTCCTCAAATCTGGTCACTGGCTATTTTTGTAGCTGACATGGCCTAAATGGCCAGATGACCCAAAACACACAAAGTTGTGGTTTAGAATTTGAAACAACTTTCAGGCTTTTCCTGTTCAGAAGGGCAGTGTAATTCAGCTTGAGGCCGGTGAATGATGTGACAGAGGACTTCATACTACAGGCAAGAAGCAAGCAGGGAAAAATATGCAAAATCAAAGGGAGATTCCACAATAAGCAGAAGATGAATTTGCAGACAGCTGTAGAGAAAATCAACAGCCAAACCTATGTCCAGTATTCAGGAAGAAAATAAGATTAAGATATAATCCAAAACAAGTGAAAATGTTCTGTCTAGTGGCAAAGCAAAACTCTTTTGGGCCAAACAAGGCAGAGATGTACTTGTTTTGGTGTATGAATTTACCTCTTGTTGTTAAGAGAAAAGAAGAAGAACCTGACACAAAAATAGAGATCATCATATCTATTTTATCTAGATATCATATTCTTGACATAGTAACAGTTGGCAATGTGCTAAATTTACTAGATATTAATTTTTAGCAGTAAAAAAAAAAAGATTAAACAAGGAAATGTTCATTATCAGCCACCCAAGTATTTAGTAGAAAAAAAAGTGAAGCAATGCAGAATACTGAGTCAGATTCATATCTGCATTTAATAGTGCTGTGGAACTATATTGATGAAGGCAGTTTGTCACCTCTTTTTCTTCCATGAGAAGCAGATAGAAAACCTGCCTACACTGTTGAAACCAGTGTCAGAATTACCAGGGGCATGCAGATGAATAGAGACAGGCAGAACAAAACCAATTAATATGAGAGTCAGCACTCTGACCACACCAAATGAGGCAGTGTTTCTTGATAGTTGAAAACAAATAGATATGAACAGCAAAAACATTACCAGATATTAGAGGAGGTTACCCTGCTCTATCAAACATAAAGAACATCTTCTTCCCCACCAGTTGGATTTTTCTTTGTTCACTTAAAATATCTTGGACCATATCTTAAATCATAGCAAATTTAGATAGCTGAGCCCTACAACAGGATCATAGACTCAAATTCAGCAGGTATGAATTTGAGCAGTGAAATATAAGTTCAGATGCTCATATCCAGAACTAATCCACTTATCTCTACCTGGCCACAGGGATGGTGATACTCAAGAAGACTCAATAAACTACAGGCACTTCAGGGATTATTTGAGCATTGCTATTTATATGTATTTGAAGAAGAGTTTAAAGATATACTCAGGCTGGTGAACTCTTCTTATTTCTGGCTGTACCTTTAAAAAGCCCTGACTTTGAACAGACTGAACCTGTTTATTGTATTACACATGAATTCATATTGCACTGACACAACTGGTTATAAACCAGGCACTGAAAGAAACCAGCCTCCTTCAGGCTACTTACCCCTGAACCACAGCTGGACTGGACACTGACCTTAAAGCCTGCATGCTAGCCCAGCAGGGAATTGGTGGTGCAAGCCTTGGCCCTGCTCCCCATCTCAGCACCTTCCTTGTAGGCTGCAGGGGAGCCTCTTGCACCCCCTCCTCACAGCAGCCCCGAGCTGTGCCTGCCCCTGCCAACACAGCTGGTGTTTCAGCAGCTGCAGTTGGATTCTGGGTGGAGAGTACAGAGAAAAGATAGCAAGGAATAATCTCAGTGATTATGTGAGATGGAGAAGGCATTCCCTTAAATAACCTCCACTGGTTGCTGAAGTTATCAGAGCATGCCTTTCTAATGCTGGCTAATGCCACGTTAAGTTCAGGAGAGTGCAGCTACATAGTTTGTCCGAGATTTGCCCTTAATTGAAAAGCAAGCCTGGGGAATGCAGCTACATGTAGTATCTACTAGGAAAACACATCCGTCTCAAAAGACACTTTTCAAAGAGGCACATACAATCTTGTTAAAAGCAGGAACCCAAATGGCCATTAGCTCCATCATACACCAGCAGCAGGTATGGCAGGAAAGGGAACAGCTGCTTAGTTGCTTCTGTGATCTATTTTGTCTGGATGTTTGCATGCTTGGGAGTGTGGGCTGGCCCTTTTGCAGGTCTCAGATGAATCACTCTGCTAATGGACTAGCAAGTGCATGGATAACATTATCAGTGATGCAGACCATGGTTCCTATATTGCCTTAATATGCCTCCAAACCAATCTGGTAAATTACTTCCATTATAGGATTTAGATAGTATCCCATTACAGATCAAGCTTTTGGTTTAAGTGTCATTTCTTTGAAAGACATATTTGGTGTCAAGGTCTGCTTGGAGGTTTCAGAAGAAACTGAACAGAGCCCCAGACTTCCTAGCCCATGCCATAAAATATTCTCACTAACTAGGAATCCAAGGGCCAAACCACAAAAGCCAGGAGATTGACAAGAATAAACTCATTACCAGAAGAGTGCCAGATAAATGGTTTTTCACCGAAGTCTGCCCCTAGAGTCCTGTACACATGCAAGTCTCTTGGTCATCTATTGCAAATTGTTTCTAGGCTGTGTTGGCTAACTCTAAAATTAAAGGCATTATCACTATTAGACTCAGTCAAGAAAAATAATTCCATTTATAGCCTGCTATTAAAGAAACTGGCTTCTCAGTGCCTTTCTAGCAGGTTAACTCCTTCAGATGCTTCAGTGAACCTAGAGAGCCTATCCTAGCTGTCAAAGTACAGCCAGTCTCTGCTGCATTTATTATTGCATATTTCTCTTCATTGCTCTGAAAGTAGATCTAAATAACATAATTTTCCACTTGTACATGAAAAAAAAAATAATCCTGCTGCATATCCAAGCTATGAAAATGATTCTATTTGTATTAGAAAGTATAAAAGTTCTTCCTCTTTTTTAAACAAAATTAAGACATTTGTGTCTAGCCTATGCTTTTTTTCCATGAGTTTCTATTAAACAGTTTTACTTTGTGGTAAATAAAAAGAGGCATTTCATTTTGGCAAAGTCCTGGCAAATTAAAATTAGAGGGACATGGCATATTAGAGGGGCTTGCCAATATTAATGATCTTTGCATGATAATTTATTCCATATTTAGTGTTTAATGTTTGAAGAATTTAATGGAGCTAAAGCATATGGTGCTGTTTTATTCAAACAATAAACTATGTGATCATTAAAAATATATGGAAATGTAAACATCGTGTCAGGGTTCAGTGTTTCAGAAAGGAGCTGTTAATCCTCGCAAACAGTTTCACTATAATAAGAAGTCAAATCAATTAATGATTTTGTTTCCTTATGTATTTACTTGGTATTATGCTTCCATTTAGAGTAATTAATTTGGTTATACTTGAAATTTATATATATTTACATTTCTAAATTATTATAATGGAATGTGTCATTCTCATTTTGATTTGATAAGAAAAAAAAGATTCGCAAAATCTGTTTAATTGCTAAGCTGGGAGCTCAGATCA
Source organism: Emberiza elegans (assembly GCA_024865655.1). Classification (NCBI taxonomy): domain Eukaryota; kingdom Metazoa; phylum Chordata; class Aves; order Passeriformes; family Fringillidae; genus Emberiza; species Emberiza elegans. Next base: position 2,746,271 of record JALJVW010000196.1, read on the forward strand.
ATCTCCATTCCACTTGAGGATTGAAAGCACAAAGCTTCTGGCTCTACAGCAGCTTTGTCAGCCTTGGCAATTTGCATTATGTTACCCATGATAGTATGCACAAGGATCCATTGCCACGAATGCAATTTAAGAAAGCACTTTAAGTTCTTTTTACTCCTTTTCAGGGTTTTCAGGCAGCTGGAATGCCTTTTTTTCCCTTTGCTATAGAGATTACTTATCATTTGTATTTAACCAAATAAATAGACATCTTGAAAAGGAACAAACAAGTTGAGTTTCCAAGAGAAACTTCTCAGGGTTTTTCATGCAAAGAGGGAAAGCAAGAGGGATTTTGCTGGAACATGGAAGGTGAGCTGCTTTGGAGACAAGAGTCTCTGTTGAGCAGAGGAGCAGGCAAAGCCAGGGCTTTTCACAGGCACCTGCCTGTTCCTATCAGTGTGGCACTACCTTGGACCACTCCTAAGTGTGAGCTGGCTACTGAGGATCCATGCTCTATGCACTTAATGAGAGCACTCCTGTCACACTGTGATGCTCCAGCTATGGGTCTTGCAGGAAGGTGGAGGCATTTGAGGGTGATCTCTGCACTGATCAGTATGCAGAGCTGGACACTATTCAGCATTAGGCAAGCATGGCTCCATCTTTATGGAGGTCAAGATTTTATCCACAGAGAACATTTAGAAGAAGCCAGATACAAGGATTAACCAATACCCACTCATCTCCCCAGTCATCAAACACTAATGTGGATGCAACACCCTCTAACTATTTCATCAGGCTACCTGAGGGTTTGATGTTGTGGAGCTTGCTCTCTACAAATCTGATTTCTGTTTCCTTACTGACTGGGTTCTGGCAACTCAGGCTGACCAGCAGCAGGAGCAAAATGTTCCAAATATCTCTGCTGCTCAGACAATGAGTAATCCCAGAAAACAGACAATCCTTATCTATTGCCTTTGGGCAGAAGAATACTGATAATGGTACACTCAGGAGTTTGCTCCCAAGGCACAAGGAGAACAAGGCATTAACTTGCAGCTTAGCCAGGGCCTGCAAAGTCAACTAAGCTCTCACCATCACTGTGGAAGGTCTCTGTTTGTAAATGAGTCATGTTCCTTAAAAGAACAGATTTTATCACTAGGAAGATGGGGAAATCTGTATGTCTTTCTAAGAAATCACGCAGATTCTGCTTTGATCCAGAAGGAAAACTCAAATTTGGGATGGCTAAATGAAACTTTAAAACTGAAAACTGAAAATTAGTCAAAACTAAATTTAAACTCCATACTGGGTAACCTACATGAAAAGGTAGCAGTCTGTCTTCTGCAAGTCAGCCTCAATGATCTATCTTACTTTTCTAACTTTAAAGTCTCTGAGACTGGGGTTGTGTTGCCTCATTTTGTTGTCAATTGTTTGTCCTCAACACTATACAAATTCAGCATGAAAATTTCTTTCTGACAGTCATTTAATTTATCCCAGCCATTACCCCTGCCTGCGTGACTGACATTTATTGCCTGGTGTCTAGTGAGAAGGGCTGGGGCTGGGAGCCAGGAGACTTGGTGTCTGTAGCTGATGTTACTATCTTGAGTAAGTTGCTTCATCTCTTCTATTGCATTCACTTAATCACAGTCATCATCTTCAATTGAGCTCATTGAAGGGACTCTATTATTGCAGCTGTTACACCCAATACAACAAGGCTTGAAATATTTTCAGAGAACGCAGCAATATAAGATTTTGAATTATTAGGTAGAGTGTCTGACCTAAAGTATTTGGCAGCTACAGTCACAGAGCTGAATGTCACACCTCCCAGGTCTTTTCTCCACCCAGTCAGCTATGTAGGTAAGCAAAACTTTTGCTGCCTATACAGAAAAAAATGTGCCTCACCCCCCATGTTGCAGAAATTGAGTGGAATGGGTGGTTCATTCTGCAACTTCTTTGATCATTATAATTTTTTCATGAGTCTTACCCAAAGTGTGATGCTGATGCCTGGTGGCTTGTAACTTCTCTTGACTTCCTTTCTAAGTAGCAAATTGTTCTCCTAGTTCTCCTAACTCAGTTAAGTTCTCCGGTTGGAACTATTGGAAAGCACATAGCAAAGTTGACAGAGGAAGACTCAAATCCTCTTATTTATGAAAATTTACATTATATAAATACCCTAGACCATCCCTTTTCCTCTTGATACCTCCAAATAGTGCCTAGTTTCACCTCTGACATTACTGAGAAAAAATAGAATGAATATTTAATAAGGATAAAGAAACTAATTTGGAAAATGCGAGGAGTGTCCAATGCAATTCCTTTCATGCAGAATCAAACTTTAGCCAGAGGTCTATTACAAATGTGACATGGTTAAATAGATGTTTTATGTCCTTCAGCCATTAACACTAAAAGTCCCAGAAGGAACTACAGGACATCTTGTGAGAATGCCTGTAGCAAAGGCATCAATAGTTTTTTTACAGATCAAAGGTAGGAGCATCCTAACATTTGAAACTGAAATCATGTGGGAATTCATGCACCCCTTGGGACTACTGCATTTATTTCACAGGGGCTACAGAGAAATCAAATACTCCAAGTCCTCTAAATCCTTGTGCTAATCCATTTCCATCCCTAGTGTAACAAAATGTTCAGACTTCCCCAAATGATCTAAATATTACAAAGACCATTTATTATTTACTGAGCTCTAACCGTGCCCTTGACACTTGGTGATTCATGAAGACCTCTCTACTTAGAGGAGTCTCTGAGGCAGGACCTGAGACCTGCTGGAAAATAATGGGCAGGAGAGGGTCAGAGAGTTCCTCTCTGCTGCTGTTCCTGCACCACCCTTAGCCTGGGTATTGAATCCATTATTGAGCAAGCTGTCTCTATAGTGTGTCCCACTGATATGAAGTTCCAAGCCCCTAGCAGGTACTGTGGGGAGAAAGCAGGCTCTCCCCCTTCCCTGGCACCATGAGGCTGTCATCTCCCCTAGGCTTTCATGAATCCCAAAGCAAATACAGGATACAGTCCCTAATTTTCTCCACAGTCCTCAAAAGTACCATGCATTTTGGAGAACTTTTTGGAGTGTTGCAGAAGTAGGTAGGTGTGCAGAGGTAGGTAGGTGCTCCACTGAAGAAGGAACCTTGAGTGGCAGCTCCTTTCCTGCATCCTAATGCTAAATTTTAAGGTGATTTTCACCCTGGAGTAATTCTGTAGCAAGCATAACTTAATTATTTTGCCAATTATAATATCAGGGAATATAACAACCATTACCTGAATGGGTGTTGAATCAGCGCATTTTCCACTCCACAGTAAGCAACAGGAAAGAGAGGGGAAAATGTATTAACTGAGAAAAATCTAATAAACATAATGCTACCTACAGATATGTGCTATTTGATCTCATGAAAGGATTTTATGCTTCTGTTCACATGGCAATATCAGATAGCATCTCACTGAAGGAAGCAGAGACTCCAATGTGCAAGTCCAACAACAGGAAAAGAATGTTTTTATTTTAATCTCTGCATGTAAACAAAATGTCTTTCTTGATAATTCTTAAATGCTTGGAGGAAAGAATACTAAGGTTTTAACACATTTGAGGTTAGACTCAAGTGGAAAATGCTGCCATTGACTTCAGCCTGAACTATCCAGACAGGTCTGTGAGCTTCTCTAGGACACACCAAATCTTCTATTTGTATAGACCTTCCCCCACTGGCACTAGAGTTTAGATGGGGAGTCACCAACTACTGCCATACAGAGAGCAAGGATTTCTCTTCATGATTTCAATTAAAACTCACCTGTTGTGGAAAGACCAAGGGTTGACAAATTCTCTCCCAAAATCTAATGTTTCAGTCTCAGGAAGTATGAATAATGAGTTGGTCAGAAGCTGTGCTGGAAAATGAAAAGGGGTAAAAAACCCCCATATCAGCTTTTATTTTCCTCTCTACCCTTCTGCCTGGTAGGGGGACAGGAGGCAGAAAAGTGGATGGGTATGACCTTTAGAAAATAAACTAATCAAAAACTCCCCAAAAATTCAAAAGAACTATTGCTTTAGTTCAAGAGGCAAATGTTTGCACCAAATCTGCAGTTACATGCTACTCCACAAGTGCTAGATGTTCTTTCATTATAATCAGTTGTTACAGCTACCTGTGATATTGATTATGTTAATAATCAGGTAACATTCTGAAGCGGAAATGTTATATTTTCTAACAGTGATGAGTACATTGATTGTGATCAGCTCTACAACTTCAGAGATATTAAAGTGGTATTTGATTGTTTAACACAGCATTTTAAATGTTGGCAACTATTTAGGACATCAGTGAACCTGAGCTGGAAATTGCACAATGTTTTCTAAATAAAAAATTATCAACATTAATTTACTAATCACATAGAAGTTCCTTCATTCTTTTTACTGGGACTGAAGCCCACAGCACACATGCATGTCTAACATCCACATTTATGGTGACATCCTCTAACACCTGAATATGTATTGAAGGCAAATATTCATTATTAATATTATTCTTTGACACAGGAAAAGATACCCTAAGAGCCATGTATTCCAGAGTTCATATCTAGACACTACTGAAGTAAAGGGGAAGGGTTCTTTTATTCAGGGATTTACTGCAAATCCCAAATTGGGAACTTTGAAATCCTGGTTTTTTCATTATTTTAGTTTTTGTTCACATTTTCACTTCAGAGATCCAAAATAAGAGGTGACTAGAATGTTCTTAAGAAACTTTTACTGGAGCTGGAAATGTCCACTTGCACAAGGTAACATAGATACATAAGGCTATAAAACAAGATTTTTTTAGGAACTGCACCTGGATTGTACATGTGTTTCTCTCATGAAAAATGGCTGACGCAAGGAAGATTTTGAGATACATCAGAATCAGGAATTTACTTATATTTAGCACTGATAAACCAGTAGAACCTTATTTTTAGTGTTTACAAAAGGCAAGAAAAAGATCTGCTGTCACATTGTACACACCGCCTATTTCACATACTTGCAGCTAGCTCTGTTGGGGCAGGTAAAACCAGTTTTATCTTTTTTATACACAGACACATCAGGCATCTCTAAAAAGATGAGGAAATCATGATAAAAGAACCATCTCCAACTCTATTTTCAAAAGAATAAGTTCATAGTTCTGTAACCCAGGGTGTCTCCTCATTATGGAATAAAAAATGGCTATGCTAAATGGAATAAAAACCAGCTATGCTAAATGAGTCTCACCTTTTTACAGAACACACTATTATGCTTCTCTTACAGTTGCTCCTTCTTCTTGGCCACATTTAACACGATGACAACTGTTTCATAGCCCAGATTCACAATGCAAAGTTTTAACAATTGCTGTATAGGTCTCAACAGACAAATTTCAGGAAACCGGAAAATCTCTTTCTTTTTTAAGCCTGATTACATCTCTTGCCCTGAATAGCACAAGGTCTCAGAATACACATGGTGTTTCAAGGGAGACACACATCAGCAGCAATGAAGGAGACAAAGTTGGACAGGCTCAGCCAGGGTAGCCCGTTCTGGCAAAGCAGAATCACAATCCACACAATTTCTGGAAATCATCAAAAAACTGCCCTGATTTGGGAGAAGTTCTTCATTTTGGGTGGTGTCTCCCTCTTCAGCCTCAGTAGCACTTTGAATGGTGAATGGGATGGGACTTGGGAAATGACAAGGAGGTGACACTGACATGGATCTCTGGCCTTTTGAAAATCACAAGGCTGACACCAGCCACCAAGTGAGGACAAGGGATGATAGTTAGACAAAATTTTATGCTTTTAACAACTTGTCCCCATGCATAGCATGTAAACCTGTCCTCTCTCACATCCTCCCTAAAAATGGCAGTTCTTTGTAGAGTTGAAAAGAAAAACATGAAGAGTAGATAGTTTATCTCAAAAACCTGTGCTAGCAATGCAGCAAGAGACAGAGTGAGCCATCTGGTAGGGTTTCAACTGTTACAAAACAAAAATACACCAGGAATACATTTCAAATATTCGTAAAATAGTGATCCTGGTCCCCAATCATAATAAAATAAATGACACAAAGGCATAAAAGTGTATTTGCAGAAAAACTCAACACTGAATTTAGCCTGAGGTCTTGGGTGTTTTTTGAAAGTTCCCAGTACCCATGCACTGAAAAACACTCAACTGTAAGGTCAAGACAAACCTCCCCACTCCAAACAGCCCAAGCTGGTGCAGAAGATGGCAAAGGGAATACTGTTTAAAATATATTTCAGGAAGAATTACTTTTGTTGTTATGCACTGCTATGAAGCAACAAGTGTCCTCTCTGCTTGTGCAGCATTTTGTGATGACTCAAATATCATTGCTTTTTAAGCTGGTCTCAGCAGCCTTTGCCAGGAGATATTAATCAGTCCTTAGCTGTTCCACTGTATGCTGGTAGAAAACATAGCCATGACTAGATGAAAACAAACCTGCTCCACTGGCAGCTTGCACTCCTGTATGCTGCAAGGACAGGTAACAGGCATCTCTTGCATCCACACATTCTCTTTGCTCTGAATGAGATAAGTTTCTTACAGTCTTTGCATACACTAAAAATGTGTGATGAAGTTCAGAGCTAATATATGAGAACCAGTGGATGTTTTCTACCACCTGTTCTCTTACTTTTGACAGAATCAACACCACTATAAATATTTGAGATCTTTACATGAGAAAAGTACCCCAAAAAAGCAACAATTAAGCCCCTGTTAGACACAGTGGTAGACTGAGATTTTCATAAGCTTCAGCACTCCCCCATGAATCTTCTTGGTGCTTGTCTTGGGTTGGAAATGTGGCTGGGGGGAGGTATTCTATTGCCATCTGTTAGAGGTGGGGCAATTATATGCTGTTAATTGGGCCACCTGTTAAAACCAGGTGGGGCAGTTTTCTTTATCTCTTCCATAACCAATCCTCTCTCTCGGGGAGATATTGTCTGTTAATGGGGCATTGATATCACTGCATGACTGCTAAAATGACATCATCCCACTGTGAGATGCTCCACCCAGGGGGAGCAGCCAAGCATTCCTACCTGGATATAATCTGAGATTTGGAACATCAGAAGCAGAAGTCTTTCACCACTGCATTCCCAGAGGAGCAGCTTTCTTTTCCACTGGATTCTCAGAGGAAGACCAGGCCCACCTACACCACCACAGGACATTCAGAGGAAAACTACACCCTTCTACAGGCTCACTGCTTCAACAGAACCATCTGACCCTCCAGGAGGGCTGCTGCCACAATCCCAATTGGACTGCTACCAACACCCTGACCCACAGGGTGTCAGGTTGTATTCTGACTCTGTCAGTGTTGTTTTGTATTACTGCATTTTTATTTTATTTATATTTTTCCCCTAATAAAGAACTGTTATTCCTACTCTAATATCTTTGCCTGAGAGCCCCTTAATTTCAAAATTATAGTAATTTGGAGGGAGGGGGTTTACATTCTCCCTTTCAAGGGAGGCTCCTGGCTTCTGAAAAGACAGAAGACACTTGTCTTTTCAAACAAAGACAGTGCTTTAGTGTTGAAAAGCCATCCAAGGGCTCCTTTTGTTTTCTTCTCCCAGTCACCACAATATCTTTGTTATGCCAAATACTCCTCAATACACAGCAATGGCAACTCATTTCCTCAGAGAGATGCAGGCAAGCTGCTCTGCTAAAAGAAGACTAAAATGTACCACAGCATCATGGTGGAGTAGGACAACCCAGTCCCTCTTGGAGGCACCCCAGGCCCGTGTCAGGGTGGCTGGCTCCAGTGTCTGCTGTGGATGGTGAGCCCAGACACAGCCCATGCCAAGTCTGGTGTCAGCACCCTGGCCTGGCCTCAGGGGGCCTTGGGCTCCATCTGCACCGTGTGATCATGGAGGAGCTCCAGATGGCAACTCTGAAACAGCCACCAGGCTGAAACACTACTGTCCACTCCATACAAAGGGCAGCACACTGTTTCTGTAAGAACAATAAAGAAATTATGCCTCAAGACTGCAGAAGTGTCACAGCCCAGTGGCCTGCACTAGATCTGGACAAACCTCTCACCATTCCAATCCTCTTGGATGCTGCAAGGTCTTCCCTGCTGTATCACCCCTACTGCTGACAAGGTGCTGGCATGCATTGACTCCTCTCAGAAGGTCCCATCAGCTCGGCCACAGCAGTAGTATTTGTTTAAATTACACCAGATCCAAGTAAATTGTCTAGTTTAGTAACACACAGACATCAGTAGGATGACTGTAAATGGGAGAGGTAGCTGCTGGCTGCCGGGGATTTAAAGCATAGAAGAAAAGAAAATGTGGAAAACCACCATCACTCATTTATGATTTTCTTATCTCTTCTCTCTGCTTTTTTGTAAACCACAAAAAAAGCACATCCTGCAGGAAACAATGATAGAGGGAAGTTTGGAGAACATCTGTACTGTGTAACCACAGTGTACCAACCATCCAGGAGACTGCACAAACTATGTGCTCAAATAGCACAATTGGTTTTTTTTCTGAACACATGTCAAAGTCAGCTGTTGCATGCTGACAAAATTTCTAGTAGTAAGCTAGATATAAAGACAGCACGCTGAAATCACACTAAAGTCACTGGTCATGCAACCTACTTCTGCTGGGAGCTAAACCCATAATGCAAAGTGGGAAAACATAACAGAGGCAGAAGAAGTGCATGATGATTTACTGAAAAAATGATAGAGGCATGAGAAACTCATAAGTTGGTAACCAATTTACTCCATATGGCTCAAACAGTGTTAATGTTTGGGATTATATCTCATAAAAATTTATGCAAATCATATAAAGGATTTTTTTCTCAAGCTACTTCTTAATAAACAAAGATTTTCAAAAGTATTTTCTGCTGGGTTAAGCTCCACTTCCATCCAAACCACTAGCACTCCAGTAGCTGTGATGCGAGCCAAATCCCACCCACCAACAAATCAAAGCTTTATTTACTAAATGCAGGGGGCTAACACATATCTTTGCAGCCACTTGAAATCATAGCTGCTGTGGCTGTGATTCAATGAACTCAGAACTTTCAAAGCTACACAGAGCCTTAAGCAAGAGACAGTTCAACACAAATTATCTCTTCATATGAAAGACTTCTCATCAAATCCTGGCTACAAATGCTTAGGTAGGTTTGACACTAGTGCATTGGGGAACCAAAAATAAAGAAATCAGGAAATCAAACACCACAGACGGAAAAAGAAAAAAAAAAGCTAACAATATACTCTGGACATGCTTTGCATTCCTTTTTCAAATCAGAAACATTTGTTGTTCCTGCAGCACCAGGCTCATCAGCTCGGACTGCAAGCCTTCTTTGCAATGGTGAGACAGGACTATCAGAGTTAGGAGCAGAGATAACACATGAAAATGGACTTCATCATGTAAACAACAAAACCATAAGAGGACTAAACTTATTTCAGCCCAGAGGACCCTACTAACAAGGTTCATCTTATCTCTATAGTCCTAATAAAAGCACAAAAAGACAAGATATTATTTTTCAGTAAACACTGAAATCACTCAAAATAAATGGTGGTTTGGTTGGAGATAGAACTATTGTGGATCATAATTACATAGAAAGGAAAGGGATATGTCTACCATTAAAGGTTTCTACACTGAGCTCAATGCAATGGTGAAGATAATTACTTTGTTCCTCAGTCTTTTCCACAAAGACAAAAATCTTACCAAGCTGGAATTCAATTCTGCAATTTTTAATGTTTTTTAAGACAACTCTTTTTCTCCTGCTACCTGCCACCAGCCAGTAAGTTGCAGAATTTTAAAACAAATTACTTAGCAGAACACAGTCACTAAAAAAATCACTCTTTTTATTTTTCTTTCTTTTCTTTTCCCTTCTTTCCTTTTCACTACTAATGTCACAAGTAACACTAAATATAGAATCATAGAACAGTTTTGGTTCAAAGGAACTTTAAAATTCATCTAGTGCAGCATCCTTGCAATGAACAAGGACTTTTTCAATTTGATTAGGGTACTCAGAGTTTCTTCCAACCTGACCTTGAATGTTTTCAGGGATGGGGCATCTGCCACCTCTCTGGGCAACCTGTTCCAGTGTTTCACCACCCACATTAAAAAAAAAAATCTTCATATCTAGTTGTAATCTTTTAGTTTAAAACCATTACCCCTTGCCCTATAGCAACAGGCTGTGCACTAAAAAGTTTAAGTGTTGAAAGACTGTATTAAGGTCTCCCTGGATCTTTCCCTTCTCCACACTAAACTACCCCAATTCTTTCACACTTTTCTCATAGGAGAGGTGCTCCACCCCTCTGATAATTTTTGTGTACCTTGTCTAGACCTGCTCTAACTGGTCCTTCTTGTGCTGAGCTCTAACTGGAAAAATAATGATGGACAGAACTGAAAAATCATACTTGGTGAGAAAGGGAGGAGTCTGGTGTGTGCTTCTCCTTACGTTTACTTTTGACAAAATCCTGTACAATTAATTTGCTGAGGTTTCTTTTTTCCTTTTTTTTTTTTAGTGAGCATTTTATTGTGATTGAAGTTGAACACAATAATAACAACAGTAATAGTCCTTTCCATTGCTCCCTATCCTGAAATCATTTAGTTACTTCTTCTCTTCAAAATAGGACTCTGGTGCATCAAGGAAAATAAATTTTTCTTTAATCTTTTGGTTAACAACAGTTGACGTTGAATGATGCACATGGGAGCAGCTGAGGTCAGGGACCCAAGGCATCTTTAGAGAGGCATCTGGCACAGACACTGCCCACCAGCCCTTCCCTCACAGTAATTTACCTAGTACACAATTAAAGGTACTTCCCAACACCCATTACTTTGACACTACAGACCAAAGTCTTGGAAATCTTTACCTCCAAGACAAAACATATCCAAGAACCTTCTGATGATTTGTTGATGTGCTTTATTTCTGATTTGGAAAATTAAAATATGACTTGGTACACAATCCTGGAAAGGACCTTCCTAGGCATAAACTATATGACAACAAAGACAAAAGAGCTTTGCAGCTGGATCTCGCTATTTTAGCCAGGCATCCCAAGGAAGCAAGATCCACATGATCACAAGAAAATATGTATATGTGTATATAGGCACGCCTGTGGACTTACAAAATTATGTGCATCTATTCCTTTTTTACTTCCCTTTTCATCCTCCCTGTAATCTTTGAGACTTCATTTCTAATACATTTTTTGGTGGACTGAAGCTCATGGTGGTACTGATCCTGAAAATCTTAGATATACTGATCCCCTAAAATGAAATGCAAAAAGGGTTTGAGCAATGAGAAAAGATCTTTTAGAACCTCTACTGAGGGAAAGGTGGTAGTGGGATGTCAGTGAATATTAAGTACAGAACCACAGAATCATCAGCCCAACTGTGAACCGAGCCATTATCACCCTTAAACCTCAAGTGCCACATCCAGACACATCTTGAACACTTCCAGAGACAGTGACTCCATCACCTTCATGGGAAACTTATTTTAATGCCTAACCACAATTCCAGTGAAAAAATATTTTCTAATATCTAATCTAAACCTCTCCTGGTGCAATTTAAGCCCACTTCTGCCTTGTCCATACATGGCAGAAGAATCCAACCCCACCTTGCTATACTCTCCTTTCAGGCAGTTGTAGAGAGTGATAAGGTCCCCCCTGAGCCTCTTCTTCTCCAGGCTAGGCAACCCCAACTCCCCCAGATGCTCCTCATAGGACCTGTGCTCCAGACCCTTCACCAGCTCTGTTTTACTTCTCTGGACATGCTTCAGAATCTCAATGTCTTTTTTGACCCAAAATTGAACACAGTACTTGAGGTACAGCCTCAGCAGTGCTGAGTACAGCAGGATAATCCCTTCTGTAGTCCTGCTGGCCACACTATCCCTGACACAGGCCAAGATGGCACTGGCCACCTGGGCACACAGTGGCATGTATCCAGCCGGCCGTCAACCAGAACACCCAAGGCCCTTTCTGCTGAGCAGCTCTCTAGCCACTTTTCCCTCAGTTTGTTGTGCTCATGGAGTTGCTGCAGCCCAGGTGCAGGACCTGGTATTTCACCACCTTGAACCTCATGCAGATGCCCACTGCCCATTCATCCACTGCATCAGGATTACTCTGTAATGCCTTCCTATCCTCAAGCAGATCAATACCTCATCTAACCTGGCATCATCTGTGAACTCAGTGAGGATGCACTCTCCCCTCATCCAAATCTCAGTAAAGATGTTAAACAGTTCTGGTCCCAGTAGTAGCCCTGGGGAATACCACCAGTGTCCAGTTGCCAACTGGATTTGGTTCCATTCAAAACCAGAGGCCCAGCCACCCATGTTACCTGTTCAACAGCTGGCTAAAACCTATCAGTTTCCTTGTAATTGATGCAGGTTTGGTCCACTGCTGCAGAGGATTTTGAAACAACAGTTTTGTCATGAGCCAGAAATGGCAGCAGAACATGGATTGACTTTTTACAAGTGTGTTTGAAACAGGAGACCAGGTTTTGTTTGGATACAGAACTAACACACCTACCTGACCACTCCACTGGATCACCACTGGAGCACGTTCCCATAGAGGGATGGCAATAACTGCACACCTCAGGCATGCCTGGCTATGCTGCCCAGATGGATTCACTCTTTTGTCCCTGTGCACAGCATGAGGAGCAGAAAAGGTGGCTCATGTGCTTGGTCCTGATTTTCCCCTTCCCTCTGTAGGCTGTACTCTACAGTTAAACAAGCAGAGGAATTAAGTCAGCAGCTAATGACCGTCAGCCTGGGAGAAAAGGGGAATTGGAAAGCAATTCACGCTTGAGGACACAGACATAAATTACTCAAATTACTCCAGGTAAGCCACACACAGCATGTCAGCAGCTCCACAGGATCTGCCTTCATGCATCTTCTGCCCTGCCACAGTCTGTGGCAAACGTTCATTTATCCCTTTGTCCCTGCAACTTTCTGAAGCACAAATACCTTCAAGGACTGTCTCCCTGGAACGATGCCACTCAAACAACATCTGTAGCCCTGGAAGAAACCTTACCATGGTCTCCTTCTCTCCTTAAAGTTGGATCTATTATGGGCTTTCATACAGTACCTACTTTTCTTGTACTCACATAATACAGGCTTTTACTGTCAGGAACTAATGCATTAGCAGGGAATAGGAGTAATTCAGCTCTATGTGTTTCTCTATTTACATCCATTTCTTTACAGAGAATACAATATTCCCATTTGAAAGCAAAAAGGTAAAGGGTTTTCAGGGAATGAGTGTTTCAACTATTTCATTTTGCCATTACTGCAGAAGCCTCCTGTGATTCTAAGGACATATGTGCAATATCCTGACTAACCTGTTTCAAATGTTTCTTTATTGAGCTACAGCATGATCATGACAACAAGGGCTTCTGGCCCACTTTACAGACAGATAAATAAAGACAAAGAAAACAGACGGTAGAACTTAGAGTTCAGGTTTAGACTTCAATGCTTGCAAACAACAGTGAAATGTGCTTTTCTTAAATAACACACAGTACAAAAAGTGTCTCTTAATTACAGGTGTGTTGTCCAAGACCCACATATTTGTGACTGTTGTGTCTTATGTTAAAATTAAACAATTCAGCTGCCTTGAAGGTTTTGCTCTTTTCATATCAGAGCCATTGGAAACTCAGTGTTTAACACATATTTTATAGTTTTAAACCACTGCTTTATATTTGTCATTTGTAAAACAAATTAGTCCAGTTTAGACTGCTGCAGGTGATCTAAGAGTCTGTTCTAGAAAACACACTTAAGCAGCTAATATGCAGTTGCACTGGGAGTCATTGGGAGTTGGCCAAACTTCTTCCAATTTTTCTTTCCTTTTTTTGGTTGTTTTGTTGTTGTTGTTGTTGTTGTTGTTGTTGTTGTGTTTGTGGTTTTGGGTTTTGTTTGTTTTGGTGAGTTTTGTATGTTTAATTAATTATAGGTTTATGTTTGTTTGTTTTTGTTGCTTTTTTGTTGTTAAGAAAAATGCAAGAGGGCTTTGGTTTTGTGTTTTTAGAAGTTTGGATAAAGTCTTTTTTTACACAGAGAAGCTCGTTTTCATCCCACTTTACTCTCTGACCTGTTAGGAAACTGCCTTTATTTGCAAGCCTTGAGAACAGTTCTGCAGCTCAGGGACTGTGTGTAGTGAGGCAGCCTCCGGTATGATGAAGTCCTGATGTCAGCTGGATGACACTTTAATAGAAACAGTAACAAACAGCACAGGGAAGTCTCAGCCCAATTCTAGGTCTCTCTTGCCTTTTTCTTCTAATTCCATTTTTTTTAATCCAGACTATGTAACTGGGTTTGGCTTTAAATGATGAAGGCCTTTTGGAGGATTTTCACTAAGCTTTCCCTTGCTGATGGATTTACAGGACACTCAGATACATTTTTTTTTCTTGTAACACTAAGTATCCTGTCACTTTTAATTCAAGCTGACCTATTCCAAGAGCATTAGTTCAAGAATAATTTGGTGTGTGTGAACACTTTACATTGTCTTTGACAGACATTTCATTGTAAGTATAACATTCACTACTACAGAAACAAACAAATCACGATCCTTAGGCACCATGGCTACTTCATGCAACAGAAGAAACTTTCAGAAGAGCAGAAAGGTTTCACGAACTGGAAGTGACACTGTGGAAAGGGCATTAGCAGAGTGAAGAAAGTTTAATGAAAAATATGGCAGCTCAGGATTAAAGGGCAGGCAAAGGTGAAACTATTTCAATGCAAACTACTGCTTTCTGTTCATCAGATTTTGACTAGGCAAGCCCAAACTCTTTGCAAATACCTGTTGTTCCTTGGGCAGAAAAAATATATTACCTTCATTTCCCAATAATATTTTCCCACACACATGGGTGAAAATATATGGCTTTTTCTTTATTCCTGAAGTAAAAATATAACTCCTCAGCAATTGCCTCCGGACTGTTGTTTTTTTTCCAGCTGCATCCAGGGTTATTGCCAATGCTCTTTATATCACTGAAAAAATTGCAATGATTCCAAAGTGTATGATGCTCCCACAGAAGATATTAAATAGCTAATTAGTAAACAGTATTAAAGGAATATAAGCAAACCAGGAAAGGAAATGTATGAGTGGGTATCTCACTAAATGGAAAGTCTTAAAGCAGGAATTCTCCCGCACTTCATTGTACATTTTGTGCAGTCATTTGTGAATCCTCACTTCCACTCCTCTGCTGGCCAGTTCCTCTCTACTGAACGTCAGAGCCTTTCTTCCCGTGCTGCTGCTGCAATGTGCTTTCCTACCTCCAGTTCTAACCCTCTCTGCATGTCTCTCAAGTTTCCTTCCCAAAAGAAACCCTTCTCTTCATAATGTGAAGTTAGATAGGAGTGTTGGATGTGTTTCATCCTCTACAGACTATTCTTATCCTTTCTGCTTGCCAAAAAAAAGTTTCACCGGGGAATATTTGACACTACACTACTTAACTGCCAGCTGTTACTGCAGCTCTTTAGTGGGTCCAACGAATGAACCCATTTTTCACTCCCAGCACAATTTCCCAGCCGAGCCACCCGAGGAGAGGTGTGAGGCTGTGCCTGTGACTCCCTGCTGTTCCCTTCTCCCACGGGGAGGGAGAAGACTCCAGTCGCCAGGGATGTCAATCAAGTGTTAAATTCGCAACAGCAAAGCATTCTTTTAAGCCAGACATCTATTTAATAACGCTTACTCCTTGCTCAAAATTGCAGACAAACCTGTCCATAATCAGATAACATGAAGCAGACGGTGACAGATGGCTGGTGACATGTGTACCTGCCCCCTTCCCCCCTCCGTGGCCCACTCCCTGTGGTCTGCAAGTGTCTGTGCGAGGCAGCCTCCGCACACTTCGCACTCCCGGGCAGGCTGGGTGTGTGTCAGCACTGAGTGCAGCCTGCTGGATGAAGCACAAAAGCCATTATCAGCAGTTTGGGTGCTCTCCTTGGCCACACGGATCACTCACAGGTGTAGAACAACTTGACAGGTGGCAGTTGCATAACTTTGGAGACAATTTTTGGTAACACTACTGAAAATCTATATTTTAACTTCTTTTCTGGGTTGCTGAATAAAGAAGGTTCTGCCATAGAATTACCTTTGAGAGCATTGCCATAACTATATTAAAATTACTGAAATAAATAAAGATCTGCAAACCTTTCCTCACTTTCAAAAACCAGAAAACAGACTGATGTTTACAGGTGTTCTCAAGGAATCATGACTCTCTATGGTACACCACACAAGAATAAAGCCTGATGCTTACAAACTCTCTGTCAGGCAGTCCATCTGATTTCTTCAAGTAGCTATGTCAGAACAACACTGCATCTGAGATGTTCAGGTTGTTAATTGGCAAGAAATAGAAACACACTATTTAAAACACTTTTGATTAATGCAAGTCCAGATAAATCTGATTTGGAAGATTTATTAACACCCAATATTATACTGTGACCAAAGAATGATTAGCCAGGACCCTAGACAGGCTGAAGACATATGATCTGATATGGCAGCCTTGTTCTGCATCTATCAATAGATGATTTTATGTACATGTGTGTTTGTTAAGTGCTTGTGTAAATTTTTAGACCGATATCCCTGAAATATGAAAATTTGTCTTTAAAATTGGGAACAGACTGAGTCTTTTTTTATAATGCTGTACAGTACCTTTAACAAGACTCGTGAGCTTTTTGCTAAGAGCAGGACAGAAGAGGGACTTGGTGCTTATTCACCAAGGAGACAGCTCCAAAATCTGCCTGGATATTTCTTTGCAATATCGAAGGTATGACAATATCTGTGATGTTCTTCACATATTTGGTGTGTTTATGCTAAGAACAGAAATTTTCATTTTTAAAATATCAAATACAAACTTTTAATGCTGCACACCTGTATTTGCTTTATATTCTAATTAATCCAGAAGACTTATGTATCCTTATCAGAATATTTTAGTGAAAACACTAGGGGGAAAAAAGCACAAAGCAAGTTCTCCAAAGGTAAAGAAGAGAGAACTTGAGAAATTTCTTTCCCTTACACCCCTGCCTTGTTCCTTGCATAGGAAATCCATGTAGAACTTGCTTCAAATTTAGATAAGCTTTTCAAATTCACATTTGGACAATAGCCTGGCCCAGGAAAGTGAAAATTGGCTGATAAACTATTCAGAGTATACTGAGGAAAGGGAAATTTGAATCTCTGCAGAAATGGAGAGCAAAGGAGAGGCAAGACTAAAAAGTAGCTGACAAAAGACCCTTGGAATGTTCAGTGAGAATCTAATTTTTTGAGCCATCCTGAAGCCTAAGAAGCATGTGTTACATTGCCATAAGTAACACGACTGCTGCTGAGTTCTCGACAGAGCTGTAATAGAAAGTAAAATGCAGCAGGGACAGAGGGCATAATGGTGATTTTATTTCATTATTTCCTGCTTTCTTAAATTCTTATTAGGAAATTAATAAACACATATGGTTTCCAGAACAATTTCAGACACTATGAACTTCCTAGAGTACTTTTTTTATTACTAATGGTAATTATGCCTACAGGTGAAGTAACAGCTGAGTGACTCAAGATACCCTGCTGTTTAATTTAATCAAAAGTGTTGTTAATCCTTAACAAGACCTATAGACAAAGCAAAAAGATAATTTACCCTATGACTGGGTGATGAAGAATGCAGATAGTTTATTTCCTAACACCAAATATACACTAAAAGTTTATGAGGAGAGAAAGAGGAAAGAGAGAATCAATAAGGACATTTGAAGGCATGTTGATTTTTTTTCCTTAAATTTTGTGCATGTTCTTAAATCATTGCCATAATTTAGAGGACTCATAGATGCTACAAATTAGTCAACACAGACACTTGCACACAGTAGAACAGATAATACACATCAGGATGAAGCAAAACTCTGTCTACCAACACTAAATCCTAAGAAGCTGGGCTGAGAATTTTTTATTTCTGCTGTTCCAAAGCCTGAAATTTGCAGAATAAACTCTTGCAGAACTTGGGAAACAAAAGCAGCTGGAGAGATTTCCTCATCTTTGGTGTATTCTGTCTTCATTGATGTTCAAAGTATTGGAAATTTGAGTCTAAATAATAAATTCATAAGTTAGACCAAATGTGGAATTTAATAAAGGTCTGGTAGATTTCAAGCCCCTCTTGAGCGCTGATGCTCCTGAAAAAAAGAATGTAGGAACCCTGGCTTATTGATAAGACAACTCAGTGTTATGATTTGATTCTTCAATTCATGAAAATATTAAGAGTTAATGCACCAGCTCTGCTGTCAGAGCAAGAGTTGCAATCTCTCCTGCCCATAACTTTTTCTTCACTGTTTGATTTCCACAGCTCTCAGCTTAAGGTTAACAAAGAAAATAAACGGAATGAGACAAACAAAACCAGTCCTCAGCCTGTCTTCTGCAGTGATCAGCAAACTCAGTATCCTCACACGTCCCCAGAAATCTCCTGAGGTGACTCACACCTCTCTTGGCTATAGGGCAGCCTGGGAAGCTCTTCACTTACTGGCAGCATGGGCCATCTCCCAGTTGTTATAACTCTTAACACTGGCTGGTTTTAGCCTTGGAGGAGAGGTTACATTTGCTATGTGTAGCCTGTAAAATAAACTCTGCCATGGTGCTTGTTTGCCCAACAGCTCAGGTGCCACGTGGGTGGCTCTGTTTCCCTCACCAGGGAAACCTGAGCTCACCAGGGCTCCTTCCCCAGAGCCATCCCTGTCCTTGGGCAGAGGCATGGCACAAAGGGAAAGGCTGTGATGTGCCTACAGTCACACAGCAGGTGAGTGGCAAACACAAGACCAGAGTAATTTTCCCCAAGGTATCCTTCTTTCAGAGTCCACTCCAACCCAGAAAGTCAAAGAATTAACACGTCTGGTAAACTTTCCCTTACAGAGCCTATCTGTAGAAATTTCTCTTACATAAAAATCTAATTAAGGTAAAACATTCCTCTGTGTAGGAAAAGTTGTTAAGTCATTCAGTCTTTGGAGGAGCAGGATTGGTTTCCACAGGCCTCTTGAGTTATTTTGCTCAAACTACTTTCACAAGTCACAGGTTTTCATAGTTCCTTTGCAAGATATTTCAATCTTCCTTTTGAAAACTCTGACCTGACTTTTGGCTTGAAAGTATCTCCACTTGAGTTTTACATCCCCATGTCTCTTAATTATGCTTGGGTACACTTCTTTCATTCCTGGATGTTTCCACACTTCAAATATTTTTAGTCTATTATAACATCATTTCTTCTTAGTTATTACCTAGTAATACATTGGATAATTAAATCATGACAATATTTTGTCTGAGTTCTTCCATTCCACTCCCAACATTTGCTGCTTTCTACTGAACTGCCTCCAGTTTGTTCCTCTCAAATGACCCAAATGGATTCAGCAGGCAAACACACTCAATGTACAGTATGCTACTGCTTTATCACATTTTCCTTTCTATACCTTCTGAAAATAAGATCCTTTTTTTTGGCATTTGAGTAAAATAACCAGTTGTGTTTAGCAGCCAGTCCAATCCTTTTCACACAACACATTGTTGAGCTCCCAAGAGACATAAAGGAAAATGCATTTACCTGCCCAGTGTTAAACTGGGCTCTTTTGAAAAATCAGTGCCACAGCAGTATTTGAAACCTGCCACCTTCACTTTGAGAACAAAGATGGGAGGTGATCTTTAAGTACCATGAGTAACCCACTAGCAAAGCCTGGAGCACAACGGAAGCTTGCATATGGGGTTATTTCCATGCAGGGTGGGATAACAGTGGATGTGATGGCCTTGATGGGCCAGGAGCTTTGGGAGCACGCTCCCTTCTCCCTTCCCACGCAGTGAGAGCTCCCCCAGCTGGGCCTGCTCCTGCCCGCCGCCCTGGGGAGGAGGGCTGCTCCCAGCTCTTCCCGAGGAGGGAAACGAGGGGATTTCAGCTGGGGCATGGCATTCCCTCCTGGCACAAAGTTAAACTTTGATGCCACAGAGGCTAAATGCTCCGGGGAAAATGGTGTGTGCTGTGTTTCTGCAGGGAAAAAATGTGTACTGTGGGAAAAGTCTTCAGCCAAGACTTACAAGCAAGCTGTTTAACATAAGGTGGGGGTTCCCTCCTTCACCTTCAATGTTCTGCTCGATGAGTGGCTTGGAAAAGACTAAACGAGGAGAAAATCACTTTCATGGCACACTTTCCACTTATGCCGTGCTTGTGGGGGCAGACCAAATGTCCCAAGCAAGTCCTCGACCATGGCAGCAAGCACCAGAGGTGACAGGATCACTGTCTGGAGATGTGACAGGGGGACAAGTGATGGGGACCCACCTATTGCCACCAGCCTCGGGCCCCAGGGACAGCCTGAGAAGAATCCTTCCTCAGCCCTGGCCTGAGACAGGACAACAGTGCCGTGAAACTCCCAAGAGTGTCGCCACACAAATGAAGGGCATAGGCTTTACCCTCTCAAGCGCCTTCAGGATGAGCCTGCCTGGGCTGGGTGCCTGCTGCTGCAGCAGCTGCATTTCAGTGTGCAAAACAAAGCTTTCCCTAAGAGCTTGCTGTGGCTCGAGTCTGCCTGTCCTTTTGAAATGCTGGTATTTTCCAAAGGAAAAGAAAACACCCTGTGCTATCTGGAATTTTCCATGGTTACACTTTGCCCAGAGGTGACTTGTCCCTCCAAGGAAACTTTTAGCATTGTGTATTTTTTTTTTATTCTGTTGTTTGTATCTACAGAGGCAGGCAGATAAATGAAGAGACAAATAAATGAAAGAATAACCTGAGATTTTTATCAGTGCAAGGATGACTCACTGATCAGGACAAGTGCTCTGGAAAGTTTTAGACTTTTGTTAGTTGAAGATTGCTGAAATTCCAGAATTACCAGGGGGTCATCCTTCATTCTTTCTCACAGACAAAAATGTAATTTAAGAGAGGGGTGTGACTGGAAATACCTAAAGGAATGCCATGTTTAATTTTGAGGTCCTGTTGAACTGTGCTTTCATAAAGAGCTAAACATTCAAGTAACCAACTGTTTGAGGATGTTTTTGGTCAACATTTAGAAAAGTGCACAAATATTATTAGTTTCAAAAAATTGAATCCTACTGTTAATGTTTAAATATACTATTTAGCTGTAACCACTGTTATGTGGGTTGTCACTTTCCTGAATTTTTGAATCCCTAAGGAGCATGCACCTTTTTTGAAAGTGTGTTGATTCCTTCTAGAAGAAGCTCTAAACCCACTTTCCTTACTACTCTTTAATTTCAATATTGGGCATCAAGTGTATTTTAATGTTATTGTAAAAGTGAACACACAAGCTGGGATAACATAACTTCCAAACAATATGATTACTTACACTGAACCTACATGCACATACAATCTGAATAAGAGCTGAGGGCCTGGTTCATCAAGATGAACAAGACCATTTTGTCATAAATGTATTATTGTGAGGTGATTTCTGTGTGAACAATTTAATTACTTGCTTGAGCAATAAAATTCCCACAACAGTAAAACTTGTCCAACTTACCCATTTCTCACTTGATTAACCTGATGAAACTCAAGACACCTGTTTCAAACTAACCTATTTTTATAGAGTGGTTGTCAGAGAACTTGACACTTTGCCACCATTTTGGCATCATATTGCCAAGACGTAAGACAATCTCCTCCCAAAATGCCTTTTCATTCTGTATGACTGATACATTTGCCTGGAGCTATTATCAGGAAGAGTGCACAACATCTTGTCAAAAGGCAGAATAATTGTTTTTTAAAAGAGACATGGTCTCATGGGGGGAAAGAGAAGGAAAGTACACTGATCATCTATATGCAGAGTTTAAGAGGCTACATGCTTTTGTTATTGATCTACTTGGGTTAGGAAATAAGGAGACACATATAAGCCTTTTCATGTCTGTGCTTTGCTGATCTGTACAATGTTTCTTCTGGGATACAGATGAAAAGCTAAGTTCAAGGGTCTATCCTAAATTAATCTTTTATTTTATAAATATTAAATTAATATTCCCATTATTTGTAACACCCAAGGTGCCAATGATCTGTAAGCATCTTCCAAAGTATTGCATTACACCCTAATGAGGAAATAGTTGCTGAAAACCAGGGAAGAGCTGTTGTTTCATCTTTGTTTCATCTTTGTTTCTTAAAAAATAGTACACGTCTTGTGGTGTGGGATTTAGAGCATCAACCCATCTGCTCTGGTGGTTCAATTCACTCACCTATTGAGACCAAATTCTTAGTTTAGGGAATTTCAAATAAAATTAACCTCCTGCTTCTCTAGCATGCCATCTGGGGATCACTTTTCTCCTCTGCAGTGGGGGAGAACTCATTATGTGAGTTACCCTTCAGGGCTTGCTCTGTGCTGCCTATGAAGTAGCACTGGAGTGACAGGGAGACATTTGCACAAGCCCTTCAGTGGTGCTGGCCCAGCAGCAGATTTGCTGCAAGTAGGAGGGTTGCTGAATTACAATGGAGTAGCAGTTTATGCCATTATATTAAGAATTCAAAGTAAACTCTTTAATATAAAAAAATCCTTATTTATACTCCAGCTGTTGATTATCTCCGAGCCTGGTAGCAGCAGGTACTATTTACCAGAAATCCTGAAGAATTCATGCCAAAGGAGAACGTAACAAGATAACCAGGCCAGAAATGAGACACACTGCACTTCACTCCTCCACAGGTGAATATCCTAACACAACCTGTTGATTCCCTACTTCTGGTATGCAGAGGTTGGATCTGACTTTTCTCAAAGGAAATTCATCTTTCTTGACAGATTAGTGACAGGTGGGGAGATTAAACCGCTCTGTTTATCCATGCAGAGGTGCACCATAGACAATCCCACACACAGTTATGTACATCATCCCTGACTGAAGGAAGTGCCTACTGGGCAGCAAAGATAACTCTGCCTTCAGCACTGAGCCCTTCACCCACCTCTAAGTGCTGGGTAAAACTTCCCTGCAGCCAGTCCTTTAGTGTGAAAGGGAGAGCCTGGTAACGCCATTAGTGTTGATACAGCCTAACCTCTAAACTGTTTCAACCAAAAAAAGGTTTACCCCCAAAATAATATTTTCACAATATCTATCCTTGGACATTTTCAGGTATAGAAATGCTATCACGAATCATAATTATTTTTAAGAACAGGTTTGGCCCTCAGTCACAAACCCTCTTTAAGCAAAGCTGACACTCTGCTGCAGTAACCAACTGGTATCAGTGGAAACAAAACTAATCCAATATCCTAGATGGAAAAATGTCCTGTTGTCCATCACGAGTATGAGCTGAAGCACCAGTCCTTCGTGTCAAACACAATTAACACTCTGTGAGAGGGAGTCATTGAATGATTTCAGCTCTCTGGAGGAAACACTATTGACAACTTTTTCCTTCAGATGTCCCACCTTCCCAAAAGACACCCCAGATTATACTATGTATTAAGTCTCATTCCTAAGGGTCAGTGTAGCACATCAAGAGAAGAAACACAGCTTATTGCCAACTTTCTGCATGCATCATTTGCAATTTTGTCCCATGGGCACTTGCCAACTGAAGCAATCTCAATAATAAAGGTAAAAATATATATTCTTAAAAGACTATTATATGGAATGACATAGAATGCAATACCCTATAGCCAGAAAGAAATGATGACTTTAAATGAATGAGAGCAGTGCTGCTTATGTGGTGACAGGAGGATACTGTCTTTTAAAAAAATATATATCTGTAATGAAAGCTAAGCTCTTATTATGTATAAAGCAGCTGCAGAGAAAGTGATAGCATTAAAGGCATTAGAACAAAGATTATCTGTTCTCTGTAATTAAATCCTTTTCCCCACTCTATACCAGATGACTCCTAAGGTCACATGAGCACAATTCAAGCATCATCCTTGAAACTGGCCTGAAGAGGTTGTAGGCACTCACTGGAAAGCCCTCAACCTACAGGGATTTAATTATTCAGTAGTTTCTATCCTGCCTTTGCTCTGTGTGAGTGGAGAGCTGTAACATCGATCCAAAACATATCTGGGAACAGTTTGGTCTTTGATCATCTTCTGCTTCCTTCACACCTTTTACCAGTGAGCTGTCATATATTTGAGATGCCAACACATAAATATCACTTCCTTGCCAGAGTGGGCAGATATTCCTCTCCTAGTTCAAATAGCTACATCATATAAAAGTAGAAAATGTTGGGGTTTGGTTTCTGAAGTGAGAATATCCATTTCCCAGAGTGAGTGAAGTGCAAGGCTGTTTTATTCCTGAGTCAAGGGGACAAAGGAGTGTGTCCACAGATCCATGGCAAACACAGATATTCTTCAATGGCCTTTTATCAGTGTGGCATCAGTCTCTTCATGCTCCCCCAGTCAGCTTCATTGCTCATGTAGCACCACCTCACCTGCTGCTTACCTAATACCTTCCTGTTAGGAGCAGTCACATAGGTTTAAAAACAAAGGTTTTGCACGATCCAGGAGGAGAGTAGGAGGGACTCCTGCTAGTTCAAACTGTGAGCCACATCAATGGTGATTAAAGAAAGAAAAAAAAAAGGGGGAAAAAAGGAAAAGAAATCACTGGTGCTCCTTAAATAAAGAGAGTTGGTGGTCTCAGCTTGGTAACAAGGGAAAAAATCCATTCACATGGTTGCCCTCAGCCTGCTAAGAGGGTCTCAATGCTTGCAAGGCAGGAATGCTGAACTTACCTTTCCTCTACCTAGGGTCTCTTTGGGTTAGAGATGGAGGTGAAAAGAAGATAATGAAGGAGTCAGACCTGAATTGTATCGCATCCCTTTACAATCAGAAAAATCAAAGGCTGACCCAAGCCACAGTCCTTCTGCTCCATCCATTCCCCTCCTAGACAAAGTAGCCTCCTTCTAGTTCCGTTTTAAAGAAAGCGAGCTCTGACATTTATAATCTATTTTACTTTGTAATCACACACATTCTTCAGCTTGCAAGGCAAGCTTGTCCCTTCTTAGTACCTAGCACTGAAAGAAGAAGAAAAAAAATAGGGGAAAATTGACTTTGGCCAAACAACAGTTTGAAGAAAGTCAGATAAGAAATGCCTCTCTTTTTCTCTTACACAGACAAAACAGGAGTATAAATTAATATGCACTGCTGAAGCCAAGACTGAAGGAAAGATTGTGGCCTCTGTAATTCATCAGGGAGCCATAGTAGTGCTAGTGCTGAGAGGGCACAGAAAATAGAAGAACCCCAGTTATTGACTGAAACCCACTGTCATCTGTGGCCCAGAAGTCAGACTAGACTAGAAGCAGGCAAGAATGCACCAGCCTTTGTATTTCACCTGAAGTTCACTTCTGCTCCTTGGTCTCATTTTACTTTACCTGGCCTCCCAGGTTGCTTTTTCCACTATCATTCTCCCTGTATTCTGAGGGATGCAGCAAACTCCCCAAGTGATCATCACCTCCATGAGCTTTCAGAATTGCCCAGACCTTTGTTCTGCTTTCCAATGAGTGCAATTTATTGAATGTCCCAACAGCACTGCACTTCAGTAGGAAATAAACACATGGAAAGGAACCCAGAGCAGCACATAAATTTGTGAGATTACTGAAACCACCCCACTGGAGGTAACCCTGATGAACTGGAGAGAGTCAGAGCCAGAGTAAATAGTGAAATTCTGGAGAGCCCAGGCCCCTTACTTCAGTCAGTGACCCACACAACAAACATGAGAAATGCTTTCTTTTAACCTGAATTTTTCTACTCAAGCTTACAAACACTCTGGTCTTTACAAAAATCAGTAGTATTTACTTTCATAGCTCTGTTAGGCTCCTTTTTGTTGAGCAGTTAAAGGTTATTCTGAGAAACATCCAAATATGTAAATCAACAAGAGGGAAAACAAAACACTGCAAGGGCACACAGCAATAATACCAGGCAGTAATGGCTTCAAACTGAAAGAGGATAGGTAGATATTGGATATCAGGAGGCAATTCTTTACTGTGAGCATGGTGGGGAGCTGGCAGAGCTGACTGAGGTTGGGCAGGGTAGCTGTGGATGCCCCATCCCTTGAATGATTCAAGGTAGGGTTCGATGGTGCCCTGACCACCTGGTCTAGTGGAAGGTGTCCCTGCCCTTGGCAGGGGGTTGAAACTAGATGCCAGAATTTTAAGGTCTCTTCCAACCCAAACCATTCCATGAATCTCTGAAACAAAGTCTTACATACTAAGTTGTGGGTGTTGTACAAATACAGCTTCCCTGTACTACTGTTCATGCTTCACAGAGAAAAAGGCAGCTCAGCCCCTCTCTGTTGAATGTCATGGTAACATCAGGCCAAGTCAACAAAATCTCTTGCAGGTCTGTATTATCTCTGAGAGAGTTTAGATGCAAATATATTAGATGGATTTTTCTTTCTTTTCTTTCTTTCTTTCTTTCTTTCTTTCTTTCTTTCTTTCTTTCTTTCTTTCTTTCTTTCTTTCTTTCTTTCTTTCTTTCTTTCTTTCTTTCTTTCTTTCTTTCTTTCTTTCTTTCTTTCTTTCTTTCTTTCTTTCTTTCTTTCTTTCTTTTCTTTCTTTTTTCTTTCTTTCCTTTTCTTTCTTTTTCTCTTGAGGGGTACATTCAAGACAGACAAGGAAGCATGTTCTTTATTACAGAGGCTTATGACTCACTGCAGGTATTGAAAGCTGAGGCAAACAGGGGTGGCTAAGACTGCTTTCTTGTACTCTTTTTACAAGGGCATGGTAAAATCTGGCATTCAAACTATTTAATCCACTAGCTGGTGTCTGACACTTCAGCACAGTGTATGACTAAATGATATACTGACAAAATATGGATTTTACAAGGGTTTATTCCTTAAACAATTGAATTACAGGTCGATTTATGCCTCAGAGAATGAAGGCATATTTGTACATTTTTTTATCCTACCTAAAGCAATAGACTATATTTTATCTAAACATAAGTTGTTTGTGGGATCCTACCTTTTCACTCTTCTTAATACTATCTGGCAGCATATACTACATGTTGCAAACATGTCATATTAAAAAAAACAACAACAACAACAAAAAAAAAAAAAGAAAACAAAACCAAAAAACCCTCACCCCGCAAACCAAACTTTTCTGATCACTTAATTTTAAAATAATTATTTGCATTTTAGCATTAATACATTTTATTAGTACTAACATCCTTTAGGAGGAGTGAGGAGTACATGTTTGCACAAAGGCTGAGAAAAGTAGTTTTTTTTAGTTTTAAGAAGAAATGACAAAATCATTACCATTTATTTCAACTCCTTAACAGATGCATACAGAGAAGGCAGAGTCAGATTCTTCTCAAAGCATTTCTAGGATGGGAAGTAAGAGTTCCAAGTTGCAAAGAAGGCAATTTCAATCAGATGGGGGGCAGTCACACTGAGAGTGTTTTAAGACTGGAGAAGGTACATGTGACCTTGTGGAAATTCTATTCAGAGATATTTCACCCCAGCTGGAGGAGGCCATGATCTAGTTTGCCCCTTCTTTGGGCAGGATGACCTCCAGCAGTCCCTTCACCACCCAAATTTTCCTATGACCCTGCTGCCCTGCCTTACTTTAACTTCACATTAGAGTAGATTCTTATGTGGATTCTTGTAGTGGACTTGGATCAATATTAAATCTCTCAACAGAATAGAAACTGTATGTGGAGTAAACACCAACTGCACGAGCATTCTCCTAGAGCTTACTCCATCACATGCACCTCAAAGTTTGCAAGTTCATTCAAAAGTATAGATGTTAAGTTTCTGTAGCCAAAAATCTTCTGACCAATGAAACAAAAAAAAATCACTCCAGACATTATAATCAGAAAGACATTTCTGAGAAAGCCTGAATCCTCCTATTTTCAGAGTACAACTTCCAAGTTTGTACACAAATCCGAAGTGTAGGCAAGTGGAGCAGGTATCTGCTCAGTGTCAGATTGATGAGAATGCTTTGGTGCATTGAGGGCTTTCAACCCTGTTTTTTAGGAGGCATTAAATGGTTGAAGGTTGAAAAGGTTTAAATATAGTCAAGTTGGAAAGCACCAAAGAAATATTTTTTTATCAATATAAATCAATATATTTCTTTACAGATACTAGTTCATTTAACTTCATGTTAATATAGACATTTAAATGTTGTCTTGCTCAGACATGCAGTAAAAGTAATTTTATATTTTCCACAGCCAAGCTACCTCCCCATAGTGATGAACTGTTTAGTTTCCTACCTTGCTAAGTTTCTAGTGACATACACTTTCCTCTGCCCCCCTTGCCAGCTCAACCACTCACTACCCTCCAGTCCCTGATCTTCACCTTTTGATTTTCCGTGGGATAGATATTTATAGCACATGACACCTCTCCACAGTTTCTCTCTGTCCACTTACATTACTGTACTCTGTCTTCATAAGTACCCTACCTGGTCTCCCTGTTTTTCCTCTTTATTTGTCATTGATGTTTTCATTTTCATTTGTGTAATTTAGGGTCCTTTTTACTTTCACCCTCTACACGTTTTCATTTTCCTTCTATT
The DNA here is from genome assembly GCA_024865655.1 of Emberiza elegans. NCBI lineage: Eukaryota > Metazoa > Chordata > Aves > Passeriformes > Fringillidae > Emberiza > Emberiza elegans. The sequence goes on from JALJVW010000196.1 coordinate 2,774,545, forward strand.
GTAATTAAAATTTCATTTTAATGCAAATTTTAAAGCAAAATATTGTTATTTCCAAATGCTACATGCACGCTTACATTTGAAAAGACAAAACCACTTCTCACTCATTACCTTTTGTTCCAGGTTTATCCCACCTTGCTATGATGGTTTCTTTCTTCCTGTGGATTAATCTCTCATTTATTTCTTTAATGCTCTTTTCTTTAACAGCACAACTGTTTTCCTTTGATGGTACATTAAGCTTCTTTTCTTTATCAACATTTAAAGCTTGATTGATTTTTGACTCCTTTTGTCACTATTTTCTTTGAAACCTTATTTATTCATTTTCTCTCTCGGTCTGCTATTTTATTCCACCACCATTTTTAGGAATATGTCTCAAAGATAATGCTAAAGGAAACAACTTTTTCTTAGGGGGCCAAATGCAGTTATGTCCTTCATATGTGCTAAATATTAAAATTGGACTCTGGGATGCCACTAATTTGAACTTTGAATATGCAAACAAAGAGTAGGTGGTAAAGACTGTTACTTAGAGCCACTTAGCAGCCTGAAGGCAGGAGCCCTATTTTCCTTTTCCCTTGGCCAGGCCATAATTGAAATTCAGTAGAACAGTACAGGTATTCTGTCTAATGGAGTCTATAGGTCTGAAGTCAATTAATTGAAAAATTATGTTTGTGACCTTTCATTTTGGCAGGAGTAGCCACCACATTCCTTTTTCCATGAAGCACTGTCAAACATGGATGTTTTATCAACTTTAACTCTGAAAACTGGAAACTAGAAGCTTTGGAATTTAAATATCACCTGATAAATATTAAGACTGATAAAAATATAAGTTTGCTTATATTTTTGCTGTGCTTTGACCACAGCCTGAAACCTGATTTTGCATGTCCTGAAGTATATGATTACATCTAGGAAGCAAATGAAGTTACAAAATATACAAGAAGTGGTTTCTAAAGAAGGAAGAAGGTATGGAAGATTTAAAGTAATAGTTCTGCTCTTGATAGTAATTGCTCCAGGCCTAGCAATTCCTCACAGACAATTCAATTAAATGCTGACAGAAACACAAATAGAGCTCACACGGTCTTCTAGTTCTTGCAGTGTTGCACTGATGTCATCTTGTCTGGAAGCTACTGTGAAAGGGTGCTCTTACTGAGCACCTAACTACTAAATAATGCAGGGGTGTCCAAAGCAGTTAGAAATACAATGACCCTGTGTTCCAAAACTTGAGTTTCCCAGCCTCCAGAAGTGACCTTGTTGTACCTGGCAATCTCATACTAGATAAAATACATCTTAGCATTCCAAACATTTGATGGGTTTTGCATTTCTCCCTTTTGGGTTTATGCTGGCATTCCTGAAGAGTTTCTTGTGGCAACTGAAATTGAATACACTTCTTCTTGCTGAAATTAGCAGCAATGAATCACCTGAACTGAATTTTTTCAGTGCATAATTAGCTTATTTGTTCTAATCTCCTGTTATTGCACAGATACTTGCCTTGCTGAATCTAATCTTTTGAACAAATATCATTCAGTTACCACTTGTCTTTCCTCACTTAATGATAGGGTACAGTGTTACATATATGCATGTAAAAAATATCAAGCACAGTTTTGAGATGTCAGTATTTTTAATGGTAACAATTGTTTGCGAAGCAAGGCAAAACAAGATTGTAGAGATACACAAAAAATCATGTGAAAATATTAAGTATTATAATTTATACTAAATTGACACAGCATGAAATTTGGGCTAGTTTGAAGTTTGTGGTAAAAAATTTCAAAGCAACAATACCTGTAATTAGTTTTATGATAAGACAGACAGAAAACTTATAAACTGCACTAGGGTAGGGGAAAATTTGAAAATATTTTTTCAAATATTAATAGCAAGCAACTCAAGGAAAAACTTCAATCATCTCAAAATAGAGCCTTATAAAATGAGGTTAAGCTAAAAAAAAATTCAAAAGCTGTTACCATATGGAAGTGCCCACTTAAGCCTCTTGAATAGCTTTAACTGAACGGCTGTCAGTGATATTGTTGCAGAACAGTATTCAGTAACCTGCTGACGCAATTAATGCATGTTTGTGTTTATAATCTCAGACTAGGAAAATGTGCCTTTCAGATGCTCATTAAAAGTATTTGCAGGTGCTCAGCAGCCCCAGACAGCAAAACCTCTGTGTTTTCACACAGGAGATGTTCATGGCCCCAGTACACTGTGTGAGTGCCGTGTAAAACAACCAGCAGCAGTTTCTGGGGCGGGTGAAGCACTTGTACCCAGAGTACCTAAAATGTTTTAAAACACAAGAAATCCATGTCTATATCTTAATAAGTTCTGGTGCCAAACTGGTTACTGCCCATGGTCTATTTGTGACTGATGCCAAATGGATAGAAATAAAGAAGTCTTTGCCTATTGAAACAGTTTTGTTGTTTTCTGCTGGTGTCATAAATTTTCGTATGAATACCCCATCGAAACATTACTGCAAGGTCCTGCAGCACCTCAAGAATATTTAATGAAACAAATTGCAGCAAATGCTGGCCATAAAAACAACTTCCACAATAACCCACAATTCAACCAAGCAAAAATGGTGGTATCATAATGGTTTAATTTGAATCTAAGCTTCACTAAAATTTCTTGATGTACTTCGCAGTCCAGCCATTTCTTGGATGACTTTGATGAGAAATCTGTCCTTGCATCAACCCTTTCTCATTACCTGAAGCTTTTTTTTATGCTCTTTCATAACTAAGACTGTATCGAGCTATGTTTACCCTTCCCAATGTTTCACTTGCTTAAAAAAAAAAAAGTACCAGCAATCCAAGCTGGTTTTATTTTTTGTAACTCTCAGCAAGTTCTAATAAAGTAAATTGAGCAATATTCTCAGTTTATTGTATTGATAAACAGACTGTAAAGTGTTTTATGATATGGTACTTCTCGTATGAAAGACACTAGACTAACATAAATTGCAATTGTAACTGTAAAGTACTAAAATATATTTTCCCTCCAGGGCTCTCTAGTATATTTGGCTGAAAAAAAATAAAATAAAATAAAATAGACTTGTTTATTGTGTATATTTTTTGTAGTGTAATTAAATGTCTCTATGGTTTCCACTCAGAAACAAAGTCCTATTTCCCTGCTCAAAGCAGTCTAAAGGCCTACAAATAACTTTACAGAGCTGCCTTTTTTGAAATTGCAGCACTTTCTTTAACACTCTCTCCAAACTGTGTCCAGAGCAGTGGATATCTCAGCACTTTCAGCCCAGCCATTTCCAGGCCACGCTTAACAGCCATTATTTAAAAAACCCCATCAGATTCCTGAGACAAAATTTCCTACTCTCCCAGTGATAAACTCACTGTAATCTGATTAACTCTCTGTAATCTGGATTGATGCAAAAATTGCCATTCTCCACCTAAACTGGTGTCAAGTCAATTTTTTGTAGCGATTCCTTTAGATCTCATCCATAGTTAGTGTCAAACAAGAAGGTATCTTCCCCACCCGGGATTAGGCCTTGTCAGTGTGGCAGCTCCTGTACCCTAAGGGATGAAAAGCAGCCACCAGACTCTGCCCTCCACCAGTGGTGGCCAAAGGTGGCCCTCTGGGCTGGCAAAGACAGGGGTTCTGTGCCACTCCAGCCAAGGCACAGGTCCTGCGGCCCCAGATCGCTGCAGCTCTGCAACATCCACAGTGAAACTGAGGACAAACCATCTTCAGTGGCTTTGCTGGAGAAACACAGAAATTTGCAGGGATGTGATAATGTAGTTACACACTCCAGACAGGTCTCACTTTGCACAGAGCATTTTGAAGCCCAGCTCTTCAAAGACATCAGGACCTACTCTGATCCTTCTTACAGTGTTCACCAGCAGTGAAATTACTGAAGTGCCTGGAACTGCTGCAGGGTGGTGAGAACAAACAGTGTGGATCAGAGCAGTATCCTGAACCATGGGTAGTAGTCTTTGTTCAGTAAATACAGCTCCTCCAGTATGTCCTTGCTTTAACACCACTTCTCACCCAGACCTCCCATTAAGAAGAAAGTGCTAATGGAGCTATTGTAATCCTTCTTCAGACAAAAAGCAGCAGTTGAAATAATGAATAACAGGGGAAAGAACACTCACAGAAAAGTCAGAGGACAGGTAATGGATTTTTGGAATAAAGGTGGAGTTGTGATACTTGAAATAACCTCCTCCTCTAATTTTGTCTTCCTTTAATAAAATGCTAATAAATCCATTACCTATTTTAAGGTTCAGAGCAGCTGCATAATGAATCTGCCTTACATACATAAATACACAAGAAAGTGCAAATTCGACATTACACTTCAACAGCTTGTGCTCCACTCTAAATGAGATGGAGAATTATACAAGCACAAAACCACTCCCTAGAGTAGCTGAATGGAATTGGTGGAGTAAAAGCTAAAACAGTCACAGTTAACTCCTGATACATGTTCAAGCACACAATGTTAAACCCTTCTCCTGACATAGGCTTTCATAAGCTTTGATTGTCTTTACAGAAAATTTCAGATGGGATTTCTCTCAGTTTCAATTGAACAACTTGCCAAAAAAAGGGGAAAAGTACCTCCCCAGCCAAATATGACAGAGCAGCTTACTTCACTGTGGCTTTTTCTAGACCATAAATCTCTCAATTATAATTCAGGACTAATTTTGGTGTTTGGAATACTAATATTCCTAACTCTGGAGCATGGTGTATCCTGATCTGACCATACCTTTCTAATTTGAAACCACTATTGTATCATTTGCATTCTCCAGTTCTGACTCTTGCCTAAGTCTTTCTAAATGTTCTTCAAAGACGCATTTTTGTTTTTCCATGAGCATCTTAACATGTGAAAACCTCATTGCTGAATATAGCATAAGGCAAATATTTGGCATTGTCTCATTAAGTCATTTTTCAACCAGAGAATCATCCTTCATGGCTTGTATGCCCATGAGTTAGAATTTGCCACGTATCTGTATCTCTATGTACTCATTACACTATACTTGCTCAAAACATCCAACATCTTCTATCCTGGACTTTCTGGAAAGGCCAAGTATTATGATAAAGCAAAACTGATAAGAACACAGAGTTTAAGGCTTGCACAGCTGATCCTACACCTTTGTGATGAAGCTGGAGTAGCAGTAGTAATATTAGCACTACAGAATGCTTTTTTTCACCCAAACCTTGGGGAATGCTTGAAGAGGAAGAAAAGAAACAAAAACACAACACAAGCAAGCACATATCACAGAAGTGTGCAAAATCTCAGGCAAGGATAGAATTCAGTCTTGATTAATATGTAACTGGTCCAAGCTGTAGGTTGGGCCAGGGTAAGTTTGCCAGCTGTTGTGTTGCCTTCGAATAGCAATCTAACATTTGAGAAGCAGGACCTGTCACCACTCTCCTGAAGGGAGGAGGAGCAGGTACCTGAGGCCACACAATTCTTCAGCATTCTAGCACTGTGTGCACCTGATTTTGCACTCTACAGACCCCCCGTGAGGAAGAAATGAAGGCAGATCCTCAGAAGGCACATCCTTCTCTTTTCTTCCCCACAGACACACCTGTAGGGAAGGACCAAAGGAGAAGAGATACCCTGCCACAGTAGGTTTTGTGATAACCCTGGTATGATCAGAATTCATCCATGTCCTTAATAAGTTAAGATGGTACTATATTGTGTTGACGTCCCCAAAGAACTTATTTTTTAAGAATTTTTCCCTTTAAGATTTCTTGATAAATCTGTTGGTTAGTGTATATAATATCAATGCGATCCCTGAAGTCTCCAGTCTGCAGATCGCTGCCTTTAATACTGCACATCCTTCCTGGTTTGTGTGTTCTTTTTTCTCTGGGATTTGTACTGAGTAATTTTGATATTTCTTCTCTGTAGTCATGACAGAGGGTGCATCAAACTTTAACTAAAGCATCTTGCACTTGGGAAAGAGATACACACCCTCAATGAAGACCTTATGTACACTTTCAGAGATGTGAAGACCTGTCTTCTATGACCACGTCATCAGCTGAAACATGACACAGTCCAAAAGCAAGCAGGTGCATAGCCTCTACCAAGCTGAAGGAACATGTGGCTCCTCTGTACACAGCAGAACTAAAGAAGACTGATCTGCCCTCTGTGCAGATTCCCAGGTGTCAGACAAAGGATGTGTCTTTTTTAGTTGGCTCCTCAGAGAGCCACTGTCTTCTTTTCTTGGACCCTATTTGTGTAGGACTTAGAAAGTGCTCCAATGTCTTTTCTCATCTGTGAAATTGAATTGAATTTTGCCACTTGTTTTGCAGGTTTCTTGGCGGGGAAAAGAAGAGGACAAAAGTACAACTGAGTGTGCTCGTTCCCTTACAAGATCAGGCTAAAAATCCTGGTAGCTGGGGAGAGGTGGAAAAGGAACCAAGAGTCCAGTAAACTACCCAAGCACCAAATAATTATTGAGAAGATTTTTAGTCCTTTGCCTCCAAATTCCACTTGACAGTATAAACTTGAGCAAATAGCATTTCTCCAGGTTGGCACAAAAATACAAACGTGGCCTTCTCCCCTCAGAATATAAATAATATACTCATGTCTGAGGAGACACAGAATTATGCATCAGAAAATAAGGAATCACATGCCTTCATTAAGTGACTTGATTGGTAAGTTTTGCTCAGTAGGAATAATTCTAAATTTATCCCCAGTGCATATAGTTGCATGACAATTCTTCTTGCATGATTGCTGGAGCTTCTAGGGAAAAGATGTGAAAAGCAGAGGGTGATCATCTGCAGAAGGATGTTGAAAAGAAGTTCCAAAAGAAGACGCTGTTCCAGATCACAGCTGATGGCTTCTCTTTTCCTGCCCTGGCCTGGCCCTTGCAAGAAGAGAGGGTTATGCCTTAGCTGAGGTTAGTGAATAGCTGCCAGAAGAAGTGGCTTGAGGGGCATGAGTAAAAATTCCCACAGGAAAATTCTCCAGTGAGACTTTAGGTCTGAGGACAGAACCCTGTATCTGTAGTAACTGGACTCCAGATTGACAAATTCTTTGCATGTGCTGCCATTCTGGTGCCTTCAGAGGGAAACTGCTGGAAGATGAAATCAGGACTGTGTTTCAGTGTTAGCATCTATAGAGACCTATATAGCTGGTTGTGAGGATGGATTAAGTCAATGTAAAGAGCTCTACTGGGCAAGTTTTTCCTTTGTTTTGCAAATGAAGGTATCTGTTAGAGCTGATCAGAATTCAAACACCACAATGTCAGTGGGACTCTTAACTTGTGATTTCAGACACAAAGATGACTGATGGTACAAAGATGGGAGTATGTAACTTGTTGACAGAAGAGTTAAGGTTTTGACCTGGTGCTCTAAGCTCATGTTGAAGGCATTGTGTATCATGAGATTTTAAGAGCATGGCTAAGTAGAAGATTTGTTTGCTTTCCTTGGCTTTTTTTGTTGCCCTCTGGGTCAAATAGACTCCTTGGCAAAAGAGGGAGGGAGATTGTCTGGTTCTTGAAGACCAAGAACAGCTCCAGCTGTAAAGTGATAAAGCATGACTGCAGGAAGAGACAAGCCTGCTGCACAGTTTCAAAGCTATTTTCAGTTGAACAGATATTTTTACAATTAAGTTATATGAAGAGAATGGGCCTTGAATGTAGACTGGAAAAATAAAACTCTTTATCCAGGTTCAGGGCAACACTGGAAGAGGTTGTGAATCAGAGCCAAAGGTTTTAGAAAAATATTGCCTATCCCTGGAAATAGAAGAAACTTTTGTTGTACATTTGAGGGGGAGAAAAGTCAGAGAATCTAAATCCTCTTTGAAATATCACCTTTTTTTACTCTTTGCAATAAAAATAACTTTAATGGCTTTATTTTTCCATTTAATGCCAAGTTTCTGATTGTCTAAATACCAATTTTATTCTCTACAACAGACAAACTGGAGAATGCTCTGAAGTTTGCTGTCTCACCTGCTCGTTCCAGTGAAATGCAGTTGGCCAGTATGAAATAAGATTACTATTATTTTTAAAGAACACGGTCAACAGGATTCAGTGGAGTTATTTCCATGTTTGCTACAGGGAAAGACAAGATCAAATGCAACTGAACAGCTTCTGAAATAGGTACTTCCATGTAATTACAAGCTTTATGTTCAGTAACTGGTTTTAATACTGTTGCACAAATATGAATAGGATTCAAGTCCTGAAGTTACCCCATATTTACTCCCTGCCTACCTCTTCGTTGTCTTGAGGATAAAGTATGCTGCCTGGGACAGACCTAACTGGGGGAAGCCCAACAGAAATTAAAAGAGGAGAAAAAGTTGTAGACGATACACCGATGTATCCAGCCATTTCCTCTCTTGCTCTGTTTTTCACGTGTCTCTGGGTCGGCTTCCTGCCGAGCAGTGGAAAGGATAAACTGGGCTAAGGTAAATGTCCTCTCACAAGGATTCTGGCAGTTCTCTTCATTTCGACCAAACAGAACCTTCAGCCTTCTTGCCAGGCTTCTGCCTCTGAGTCAGTACCTGACTTTTAAAATCTCCATGCTGTTAACCAAAGACATTCTCACTTTCTCAAAAAGTTGGTATAAAAATGAGGAGACAAATTTCCCTTTCAGCAGTTCCAAGTCATTAGACTTTTCACATTACTTACCTGTCTAATCATCGAACCCTTCATCTCTGGGGAGTTCAAAATAATGCCCAAATCACAAGTAATGAAAATTGAGTTCCTAATCTCCCATCTTGCCAGCAATCCCTCAAAACAGATGATGCTGCCCTTATGATCCTGATAAAAATAAAAGCAGGTTCTCCCAAACTTATCTTCCTTCCTTTGATCATCTCCACATCAAGCTGAGAAGACAGAATTAAGGATTGTACAAAGGTAGAGTTAATGGGGATAAAACTACGCACAGCTGAAGCATGTTCTCATTCTCCATATCTTTAAGCATAAGAGTTATCATGTAATGAAAAAATAAATAATGCATATTAAGGGTATTGACCTGAATCCTAATCACATTTCAGAACAGTATTAAGACCAGTGATGAAGCATAAATCTCACTATTACAAACCAGACCTCAATCTGCTTTCTATGAGTCACATTTTTTTAAGCAGTGTAATAATACCTTTGATTATACAAACTGAGAAGAGGCACTTGGTAACAAAGAAAATCCTCACAAAGTCTATTCTTATTTCAACAATGAAATGAAGGCTGTACATCTATAAAATCTATCTTGAGTTTTCAAAACTCAAAACTTAACTAAGCAGGCAAGTACCACTTTATGCAATATCATCGGGAAAACTTATTCTTAATTTTTTTAATGATTGACTGGCCCAAACATTATAATCTCTTTCTTTCAATATTATAGAGGTTTCCCAGATGAAACTGAGCAGAATATATATAGTATTGCTAAAAAACATTACAGAGCTTAGAGGTTTGGAGTTCTGATTTACTGTTCTAAACACAGCAGAGTCAGTCACTTTAATTTCTTTGTCAAAATTTCATACTTGGAAATCTCAGTTCACCTTCCTCACAACTGCAAATTTTTCACTCTTGTTCTCCACCTGCCTATTTTCAAGGGGTTCTGTTCACACAAAACTTTTTGCATGAAAGGACAGGAGGATTCAAGAGAAGGAAAAGTACCAGCAGAGTATTATCTCCTTCTACATATACTTGTGCTTTCTGACTGCCAATAAGAAGGCCTATCTATTATACCTTGCTTTTGTCTACTGTGTTATGCCTAGCATTCCAAGGCAGTAAGAGGGGAGAAGGATAGCTTTGCTCATTGCCTTTTCATAATTACGAAGTCTTTAAAGTCACTCCTTTCAGATAAACATAGGTAGACAATGGCTAGCATTCAGTGAAACTGATGAATACTACACTGAATGCAAAATGTATATAGAGTAACAAAGAGAAAAATGTGGTGCTTCACACTGAAGCCTTCACATGCCTTCAGGGCTTTTATGTTACTTTCTGTCTTCCTCGCTGAATATACATAACTTCACAAAGATCTTTTCAAAGAGCTGCCAAAGAGGCAATTCACATTTTTATGGTAAGAGAGAACAAAATGTTTAATTCTGGTGTTAAATGTATTCACCCCTTCCCCTGGCACACCACACTTTTCTTTAAATACATTATTTTTTTGAGAATATATGTTTTGATTTGAACAGCCACATTTTGCTTTATTTCAGTCAAAACTGATTATTGAGGTTGCTAGCCACACATAAAAACAGACAGGGGGAAAACATCCCATCCTTTACCTCTAAAGGTTTTGTCTCACTGGGTTTGACAGGAAGGCTGTTTGTAGTTAATACCATTATTTCTCTTTTCCAAGACCAGACCTTTAATTGCACCCATAATTTCTCTTATCAACACATCTGTATCCAACTGTGCTAACACTTTACTCACCTTGAACTTTTTTTTGTTTTCTTTGTGAACATTTCTTTGTGGTTCTAAACAACATAAATTTGGTTTCCTCATCAAGAAGCTCATTTAGCTGCAGCTTGATTGCAAGTAATTTGCTGTAAATGTCTCCGTCTTTTAATTGTTTGTGCCTTTTTCTAATCTATAAACTGTAACTTCAGGCAGGTCATTTCTGTCTCACCATTTCCTCTTTGGAAAGGCATATCTAATAACTCACCTCATATCCTGTGGCTTTAGGCATCTGAAATCCTATGAACAGAAGGGATAGACCATTGATTCAACTCCAAGTTCATCTGGAAAAAACCCTCCTTAAAATCTCCTTTTTAAGAAATAGGAAAATAAAACTTCATCCATGAAATTTAGCTTGGTGGAAAATAAATGTGCATCAGCATTGGTACAGAACCGACTCCCTGTTCTGTTTCCACAGAGTTTCCTTGTGACCTCCAAGAGACATGAAATTCTAAGTGCCAATTTGGGTACTGCTACAATCCTTGAGTCAATCACAGTCCAATGAATTTTATTATCACGGTTCTGCATTGGCACCATTTCCGCTACTGGAGACAGAATTCATGATCTCATTAGAGTCTCTGGCCTAAGTCAAGCCAATGCATAAGGAAGCTTTGCTGTTTTTTTTTTTTTCTTTTTTTAAGTAATCTCATTAGAAGTTCTACCAAATATGGTATCCATGTCAAATCTCTTTAATTCCTCCCACCTAATCCCCTTTGCCCCCAAAGTGTAACATAAATGTATTAGTCAGATTAGCAGCACATTCAGGAATAATCCCTTCCAAAACAAGAGACCTATGTGTATTTTTCCTGATCCACAAACTTTTGTTTGTATTAATTATTCTAAAGCTGACTGACAGTGTGAATAATACTCTTCCCCCCTCTTGCCTGAATAGCAATTAAGGAATTTGCATTTTTTTGCATCTTTTTCTTACAAAATAAGATATTTTCTAGGCATTTTCTGTTTTGAGCAAGTGCCTGCTCTGACTTTAGCTAAAGTCTGTAGCCAAGCTCACAAATGAATGTCTTCATCTCTATCTTAAGGCACTTGCATAAAGTACAAAACAGACACAGGAGTATGGCAGCCTTGTGGAGAAAGAATGCCAAGCACAGTAGCTTTCTTTCTCTAAAAGTTCCTTAGATGTATTTTCCCACATGATCTCAAGACCATAGTTAGCTACTGCACTTGCCTGGTAGGGAGTATGGATTCCACCCAGAGGAGTGCTGTAAGCAAAAAGAATGAGAAGCATTTTCTTATTGTGGTGCTAAAAATTTAGATAGCTTTTTTCAGTGCCTTGAAAAAATTTCCATTGTTTAAACCACTGAAAATTCTGAGACTATGTTGTGAAGAGCACATTCATGCAGCCAAACTCACACAAATGCCAACAAAAAGCTTTTAACCAGACTGTGACAGCTTTCTTTGAGAGACTCAGCAGATGTGTGCGCACATACTCAGAGGAAAGTGCACTAGACACACATGTGCATGTATTGTCTTTTCTGAGTTCTCTTGTCTATTTTGCATGTTTCCTTGGTGAATAAATAAAGGGAAGCAACGTGACTAGACAGGCTGCATGTTTTATGGACATTGCAAAAACTCAGCTATTTTGAGAAGATATATTGTCTGAGATGTTCTATTTCATAAGCTAAGTGGCTGATGGCTTCTTGTATGACTCTGTAAATTATTGAAGTGCTCCTGAAACTCTTCCATTTTTCTTCAAAACCTTTTATTTCCATACTGGAAGCCTCATGAGTTTATTATATTCAGTTTCTCACATGTTAACTATGGGGACACTTCCCTCTGGCCAAGACAAACTGGCATGAAGGAATGCCAAAGTCCCTCAAATTAAAAAAAAAAAAAAGCTAAAAAAAGTTTTACATCAAAGAGGTTAATTTTATGTTAAAACTCTTCCTTTCCACACATATTTGCATGTACACACACCTGGAACAAGGAAGCAATTTCCAATTGCCTGATTCCAGTTAGGGAAAGAAAACAGACAGCTACTGCCTAAAAGACTCAGAATGCCAAGTCCCATTTTCAAATGTGATCTAACTCTTGGGAACCTAAAGGACACAGGAGTTAACAGGACTTATCTGCTAAAACACTTCTAAATAAGTACCACTAGCATAACATTTCTGGATGTCCCTTGGGGACAAAGCAGTGTAAGTGCCATTTGGAGACTTTATCATAGACTCCCAGATCTCATTTGCAGGGGGACGCATGATCTTCCATCAAATGAAAATTCTGTATCACTTACAAAAAGTCCTTTGGGCTCCTTTACTCCTGATTTCTATCGCAGCTACTGAAATGCTGGGATGGCTCAGAATGCAGAACAAGATATTTAGAACTCTAAAAATATTGATTCCAGGAGTAAAGTATCAAGTCTTTGGATTGATGAGGCAGATATGGTTAATAACAGGAAAGACACCAAGGAAATGCCACTAGCCTGCTGAGTGGGAATGGCATAATACACCACGGCCATATGGACTCAAGTGAGTAATTACATATGAGTAACCCATCTGATCTTTCATGTAGCCAGGCTTTTATCTCAGATAGTCCCTTTTCCTCTGCTATTACCAGCTTTTTGTTCTAATGAAGAACATCCTCCCCTTTCACCACCCTTATCATGTCTAAGTAATCATTATGCACAGATACAGAAGTGGCTGAACTCTTCAAAGCAGAGACATGCTGGGAAACTGTAAAACCTCCTTTTTGCAAAGCCAGGACAACCTGTACAGGCTCATTTCTTACCAACAGTTAATTCAAATATGTCTGGTTTTACTGGGAACTCCACAAATTTTATCATGATTCACATGGTGAAGAGAGTGAAAAAGTGCATTAAAAAAAAGAAAAATACAAAGCAAATCCACTTTTCCTTCTCTTGGAATGACACATTTCATTAAAAGCACAGAAAGAAAGAAAGAAAGAAAGGGACTTGTATTTGATCATTACATTGATAGACTCACTGGTTAGCTCAAGGGAAGAGGAAGGCTATTGGACTATATAGGAGTAGTATTTTGAAAATACAGAGTATAATTCCCGTAGTGAAGGCATAATATCTCAGCATGAATTTCCCTCGTCTTTATATCTGGATTGAAAACTCAGAAATAGCTTTAAATGTGAAATGAGTGTTTAGCTCTCAGATTATACACAAGAGGCAGAGGCAAGAAGAACAGAATAGCATAGCTATGATCTGAAAAAACATAATTGTGACTGGGCAATAAGAAGGTAGGTTGTGTTTTCCAGGAGAAAGTGACAAAATTCTACTCTTGTTAGTGTTGTGGAGATTCATGAAAAATATAGTAAGTTTGCTAATGATGACTTCAGGCATTTATACATCAATCATTTTGTTTAAAAAGAGACAAAAGAGGAATGGCCAGGTCAGAGTCCGGGGACATTTAAACAAGTAAACAGATGCACTTGTTAATGTGCAGTGGGGACAAAACGGGAATAATTTCAGGTTGACCTGAGTCAGAGGAAATTTCTCTAATATGGAAAGGAGATTGAAAACAGGCACCACTACTGTCAGTAAGAGCTCCCTTGTGGTTAATCTTCTAATATTCACAGGAGCTATTCCAGTGCAGCCCTTCCTAAAGGGTGCTACAGAAACATGAGGGATTACAGTTTCATACCACATGTGATATCAAACCGTAGCCTCCTGGGAGACTTTACAACATGTAAGAAGATCAAACTGTGCAATAAAGAACCTGACACACCTCAGAGCAGTGTTGGCTTCTGGCTGTAGACACAGATATTCAGGCTTGCAGGAAAGTCTGTTATGTCAATTTATAAACTGATTATACCATGCTGACACCAAAATGTTTAAGATAATTTTCTTGATTCCTGTAAGGAAGTAATTTTACTCACTTGCTCGTGTCTGATGTTGAAGGTTTTCTTAACCCACACACAGGAATCAGTTGGACATAGCAAATCTGACGGAAAGAAAATTTTCCCAAAATACTGGCTAGGGAGTTCCAGCCATACCAACAGATCTCTCACAAACTCCTATCTGTGGCTCTGGAAAGAGATATTTGCTTAGACTGAAGCAAAGATGGGCAAAATTCCACTCTGTGGTCCAAAGCATAATTTTTTGAGACTTTGCATGAGATGAAAGTTTACTGTGCTTTTAGGGAAAGAAAAATGTCAACTGCTTGACTAAAAAAATGATCTCTTTACAGCAAACACTCATTGCTTTCTTTTTCTATACACAGGAATATTAATTTCCTTTATATACAAGAAAGGGCATTGAGAAAATGTATTTTTTCATTTCTCTGAAAGTGTAAGTTCCCCATGGAAAACAGTTTTTTTAGGTTCTCAAAATCTTGGAACTAATTTTTTTCTCAGTGGGTAGCTTGTAGCCATTAAAATTTCTTGTTCTGCTCCAGACTGACACTGGAGTATCTCTGACAGACAAAGACTAGTACCTGCACCTGGGATTAGTTCTGTTTACCCTGTGCAGCAACAAAAGCTCTTGCTTCTTGGGAAGGCAGGAGTCAGTCTTCTGATTTGCTATGAAGTTATTAATGTTGCTTGATATTTGCTGTGACAGCTACTCTGTACCCTCTTTAATCATCTTCATCATGGTTCACAGCTCTTTTTTCCCTTCATTTCACTTTTGCCTACGCTTCTTAGGGAAAATTGCAACATACAACTTGATAAGTGTTGGCTTCTGGCTGTAGACACAGATATTCAGGCTTGCAGGAGTGTCTGTTATGTCAATTTATAAACTGATTATACCATGCTGACACCAAAATGATTAAGATAATTTGCTTGATTCCTGTAAGGAAGTAATTTTACTCACTTGCTTGTGTCTGATGTTGAAGGTTTTCTTAACCCACACACAGGAATCAGTTGGACATAGCAAATCTGACGGAAAGAAAATTTTCCCAAAATACTGGCTAGGGAGTTCCAGCCATACCAACAGATCTCTCACAAACTCCTATCTGTGGCTCTGAAAAGAGATATTTGCTTAGACTGAAGGCAAAGATGGGCAAAATTCCACTCTGTGGTCCAAAGTATAATTTTTTGAGACTTTGCAAGAGATGAAAGTTTGCTGTGCTTTTAGGGAAAGAAAAATGTCAACTGCTTGACTAAAAAAATGATCTCTTTGCAGCAAACACTCATTGCTTTCTTTTTCTATACACAGGAATATTAATCTCCTTTATATACAAGAAAGGGCATTGAGAAAATGTATTTTTTCATCTCTCTGAAGGTGTAAGTTCCCCATGGAAAACAGTTTTTTTAGGTTCTCAAAATCTTGGAACTAATTTTTTTCTCAGTGGGTAGCTTGTAGCCATTAAAATTTCTTGTTCTGCTCCAGACTGACACTGGAGTATCTCTGACAGACAAAGACTAGTACCTGCACCTGGGATTAGTTCTGTTTACCCTGTGCAGCAACAAAAGCTCTTGCTTCTTGGGAAGGCAGGAGTCAGTCTTCTGATTTGCTATGAAGTTATTAATGTTGCTTGATATTTGCTGTGACAGCTACTCTGTACCCTCTTTAATCATCTTCATCATGGTTCACAGCTCTTTTTTCCCTTCATTTCACTTTTGCCTACGCTTCTTAGGGAAAATTGCAACATACAACTTGATAAATCTTTCAGCCTTCCATGTATTTTGCCCCTTTGTCTTAACTTTCAAAAACTGTTTCACATTTTTTCCTAGTCTTCAATAAGAGAACAAAAAATATTCCAGATGAAATAATACTGAAATACTATTTTTAAAATATTCTGACTTTCATGGGAGAAAATTTGTGTGTAGCTCACATCTACTCAACAAGAAATTTGGTTATGCATTAAAAGGGCTCCTTCAATCCCTTGATAAAACTTTTAAAAATTGTATTATGAACATTAGTTGTCTGTCTTTATTGTATTTATCTGTCTTTCCTTTGAAGTTAATGATACTACTTAGAGGAGCAACCTCTGCTACACAAGAGCTACCTCCTTTCATGATACTTTTTTGAACCATTTTCCACTTTGTCACCTTTATTCCATTTTCCAGGACTCACTGTTCCCTGTGAAGCTGTAGCTGTGTCTGCCTTGTCTGCTGCCAGTCAGGCTCCCACTTCTGCCTGCCAGGGTGCAATGCAGGACTCCAGATTCTCTGAGGAATGTCACTGCCATTCAGAGCTCCCCCAACAGTCCCGTTCCCTCAGCTGCTGCCAGAACAGCAGTACAACCTGGTTTGGAACACCATGGTCCGGTTTGGAGATTGAAGAAACCTGCACCAGTTTGAGGGATTCATGAAAAAAAAAATTAACCAAAGAATACCCCACCCTAAAAATAAAATTCAACAAAAACAGGAAGAGAGAAAAATCTTCTAATTATCTGTCAGGCATGTGGAAAATACTATTCTACTTAAAGTTTTACAAACAGAAGGCCCAGACTTCAAATTTTTGGGATCAAAATTCAGTTTCTCTCAATCACATTAAATGCATTCTTTTCATATCAGTAGATTGTATGCATCACAGAAAAGAAATGTCTCTTGGTATATTGTGGTTTCAAAGTCAGATGATTATGATCAAAGTTTAGCATCTCAGTGCCTTACAGAGAAAATCCATTTAGAAATATAACAGGGGAAGCACGAGCAGAGCTGCTCCACCTTGATTTCCAGCTAGGGTATATCTAGGAACTGAAAACATGCAAGTGTGGTCTTTTCCTTGTTTTTCATGGACTGTAATATGCATGAGAGTCTCAAGGTGGCTGCTTGCCCCACATGGATACCCTTTATGTTTCTGCTCAGAGAAAAACAACATTTAGCATTTAGACTGGAAATGCAGAGCTTTTATAAGGTGACTTTCTCTCTTTCAGTAAAATCTCCATGTCCAGCCTTACTCTGCTGCACATGACAACAGTCTCCAGTTCAGCTGCTGCAACATCAAAACCCACCCGAGACCCTGCAATCTCCCAAACACCGCTCTGTATCACAGCATCTGACTCTTTCTAATTAATTTTCTTTGTTGTATGGAGAGCATCCAGGAGCTAATTGCTCTGATGAGACAGATAAAACATCAAAGGATGTTTTAAAATGAGTTTTAAAACGTGGCACGTTGACAGTGTTGCAGCCTGAAGCCCAACAGCATTCAGCCAGCCTGTGCCAGGAAAAGCCGGTCCTTGGGGCCTCGTCAGGTGTTAGAGCCCTGCCTCAGCAGCTCATCCTTGCAGGGCAGGGAGAGCTTGGTCTGCACTTTGGTCTCCATAGTTCTGCCTCCTTAGCTGAGGCTGCTGACAGGAATGCAAGTTCTCCCAGTGGAAGGCAAAGGGGTCACATGTGAAGTGATAGAAAATGATCCCCTGATCTTTTACCTTCCCCCTCTAAATTCCATTCCTTTATCCCTTACTCGCTCTCACTAATTTCAAATAAGTCCAAAGTGGCCATCAGACAGTAATGAGTTTTAGCAAATGGCAGGGTGGATGGATTTGAACTCCTAACGCAAGAATTAAAAAGCTCCATATATAGTTATCTGTGCATTTGAAGTTTGTCTGTGTCTCACTAAGAGCACAGCGGATAGCTCTGATTTCTGATTAGGTCCTTCCACTTCACAAAAATATCTACCTCAGCCAGAAACAGGAGGTACTCAATCCCCATTACCTGATGCTTAAGTTTTTCCTCTAGCCTTACAGAACAAGAAAGGAATGCAGGCATCCATAAGACCAAGTCAAGTCACTATATTTTTTTTTCCCTTAAAAATATTGCTCACAAGATGACCAATAGAAAATGTAACAAAATTAAAAGCAAAGGAGAATGAGAGATTAAGGCAGTACATAGGGACATATTCATTGGGCTTCAAGTGACTTCCACAGATGCACAAGAGCTGTAATGAACAGGACTCCTCTCTGAAATAAGATCCAGGAAAAGAGAAAAGTGGACAGAAAACAAGGAAAACATGGATAAGTTTTTAAACTGTGTTTTAAACTATCTGAAAAGGAATCAGAGGCAGAGAAGAAAAATGTCTGAGAGAAACACAGGAAACAGGTAAGAAATAAACAGTGCTCAAGATGCTAGAAAAGAAAAAACAAGGTCACAGTGGCATGTGTAGAGATGCAAAAAGAAGATGGAGCTCTGTGGGGAAAGCTGCTGGAAACCACAACACAGACAAGACAAAGCAGCCTGGCACAAAGAGGAGCCATCATGCTCTGCAAATAACATGTTCCTTCCCCATCTCCTGTGCACCCAACACTGAGGGACTAATTTCAGTTCCCAACTTTTGAAGAGAGGCAGAAAATTGTATGCAAAATGACTTTGCGCCCTGTAGAATTGACAGCAAGTATCAAGACAAAATTTTCTCCTGTCCCTGACTCTCAGCATTTTTCTGGGATAGAGGTCCATGGTACTATGATTACAAAACTTGTTGATAGGGGTACAAAGGAAGCTCTTGGAGGTCAAACACCACCCTTGGAAATGGAGCGACAAGTTTACCAGACTAACAATGTTGTTTTCGGTGTTTGACCTTAAACAAAACATGAAGCTTGCAGGGTAAAAGAAAAGCAGAGCTATAAACATGAACTGAAACAAGTTTTTCAAAGTTCTGTTTAAAATACAAACATGAAAAGTTTGTATTTTAACAGAAAATCACATATGAGCGGAAAAAAACCCATCCAAACCTAAAATCTGCCACTAGAACTACAATGGCAGATGTATTCAGAAAAGACATATTGCCTATCACTAAGTATTTCTATAATTCAGGCCAAGTAACTGAAATGATCAGCCAGTCCAGCCTGGCTGGAAAAGCTATTTTCTTGTGTTAGAGCTCAGATTTTATTTTATGCTATTTTCAGTAGTGTTGATGGAATGAGATGAAGAGATTAGGTTTCACCTATACTGCAATAAAGGTCTGTGGACAGAATTTATCTCCAGATCAGAGCTCAGGGCCAGACTTGGAGGCACGATGTACAGTCAGTGAGCACAGTGAATTTGGTGGCCATCACCACAAATGCCAGCAGCACACCCAGCACCTCTCAGCATTTGGCCTTATGCACAGAGGTCTGAAATTAACTTCTGGGCAGATGGTTCTCTCCCAAGGATAGACGAAGTTTCACTGAAAACATTGTCATATGCTGTGTGAGATTATACTCTTAACATGCTCTGTTATCCTGGTTAGAGTCCTTTGCAGTGAGGTAAACATCATATACCTGAAATAAAAATACCTGAGAGATACAGACTGAACCAATATGAGAGAAAATAGGTATTTGTAAGGAGTTCTTGAAAACAAGATTTTCTGTCCTGTGTTTTGATTATGTTTTCCTCTCCAAATGGGGATAAATTTCCTCATTTTTCTCATTTTTTCCCTTCACCTGCAATTTTCAAAACTTTTCAATTCAATATTGACTCAATAGCATAACTTTCAACATACATTTCAAAGCACATTTCAAAAAATCAAAGGTCATTGCAAAGTAAAACTTAAGAAAACTTTGTAAAAACATCTTCAAAGCTTCCTATTGGAAATAATGACACTTCAGCATAATTGACACAGCGCTAGATTTTGTGAAGTCAAAATGGAAAGATGTTTTTGAAGTGAGTTTGGAAGTTGGCTGTAATATTCTCTCTAAATTTGAAATAACTAAAAATACAGTGATCTTTTGATCACATGACCCAGTTAGCCTGGTAACAACATGAGACATTCCTCAGGATTTTCCTTCCAGAATGAAGAGTTTGCTGCCAAAAGCTGAGCTCAGGATTGTCATCTCCATGTCCCTGTGAGATGAGGAGACATGCCCAAGGCCATAATGCAAGAGCTGAAGGTAGGTAAGACCTAGGTAGGTGAGATTCTAATCTTGCAATCAGACCATGGTTTTCCTCCATGGGAAGCAGTGGAAGAGAAAAACAACTAGTTGTCCATGTAGTTTAGAAGGAACCTGAAAGTCTCACTATGGTGACAGCAGTTTCTTCTGGGAATACTGCATGAAATTGGCAACACATCATCACATGACGGGGATAACATCCCTGTTTCAGAGACTTTTGCAGCTTGGAATTTGGACATGCTAAAAGGAGTAATTTGCCTTATGACCATGAGGCTGACCAGAGGGGCCAGAATGGCAGACAGGACTAGTTGATGGCCTGGTTTTTGTTGTTTACCCATTTCTAACACAAATTTACTTACATATCACCACCCTGTTGGTTACAAAGGCTGCAAGTACTGTTTGGCTCTTCTCCCCTTTTCAAACCTGCAAATGTATTCCACATCTATGTCCTCCCAGCCCTACTCTGCAGCATTCTGTTTATATGATAATGGTGAGATAGCACTTTCTTTTCACAAGCTAGAAGCCAGGTTTCTTTTCCATTCATCCATTATAGAGCGAGAATAAGAGAATGAATACTCTCATATCCATTATAGATATCAAGAGACTGAATCTACCTTTTTATTCCAAGAGCTAGAGATGACTACATAGCTCATGAATTACAAAGTAATTTTGAGACACAACAGCAGCAGAAACAGTAGTAGCATTTGGCACAATGTACCGCACAGATGTGGTATCCAGAGATTGAAAAGGAAAGGGAATTTCTGTCTATTTACCCATCCATCTCGTTACTGTGTGGCTTTTACTTCCAATGTGGGAAAATAAAATCTTTTTGCACGCCATTTTTTCCATGCATACTCTAGTTAAAGGGTGTTGATTTATGAAGCCTATATCAGTGGCATAAAATATAAGTATGTCACAGAATTTGAAGAGGTATGTTCAGACAAATATGCTGGAATACCTGAATCTGTGAAATAAGATGCATAGTAAAAAAATAATAAATATGTTGTTACCATAAATTAAAGCTGTAAAGATTTTTTTTCTTACTTGCTGGCAAAGGGAGCTATCTCTCCAGTGTCAAGACTGAACTGCAGGGCACTAATAAAACATGACACAAATAACAAATAAATTTCCTCTGTATTGAATGGCTTGAGATTTATTGAGGTCTCTTATACCAAGATCTATTGGGAGTTGTATAATCCAACGTATAAAATTTATAGCTAGGAGATAAAATGTGGATAAAATAACCATTGCCTTACAATATTATTTCAACTCTTGCATCTAATTTGAATATTGTTTTAGACAAAACATGAAGTTTTGGTGGGAAAAGGCATTTCCACTGAGTGAAAGTCATTACAGTACTTTGAAACTGAATTATGAAGAGAGAGTACATCAAGTTTTCCTGACATTTTACAAGTACATAGATTTACATATAAACTAGTGATCAGCTGTCTTTAAGTTACATAGGAGTTTTAGTCATCCATACACATGTATTTTTTTTCCAGATTTCAACAGATTTCTACTCCCCTTAACACAAAGTTTAGGCATCCTATCTTGACTCATTTAAACTCTATGGAGCAGATCCTCAGCTGGAGACACAGCACAGTGTTGCACTGATTTATGCCATCTTAAAATCTGGCCAAGTTCAGCTCTGAAAATAAATTCCAACTAACCTGACTGCATGGATACAAGTGTGGGTATAGAGTGTAGCTATGATTCTGTTTTCATTCATAGTAGTGTCAGTTCAGAGATAAAGCAATGACTTCCATGTTGGCTTGAATGTAAGCCAGCAGGAGGAAAAACCATTTCGGTTTTTGGACCTAATCTTACCTCTGCTTGATTCTGTGTCGTTGAAACTGCACTGACATAAAACTGTGATCACTCCCTATTTATACATAGAAACAGCAATGACTTCACATTTTATTCTACTGCTCCATTTTGCAGAATTTGCCATGGTGGATGTCACATTTTTCAAAACTTCATTACCCTTGATACTGTCAATTTAACTGAAAAATAAACTGCCCCCTTTTCAATAAGCATAACATAATTTTTCAAGAAAATTCCCATATGGAAAATTTGAATATGGGAGATTGCTACCAACAAACCTGAGTATATTACTAAAAATGTTTTTCAGGAAAGAAGAAAGGAAAGACCCTTCTTTCTTGTAAATTTAAAGCATGTCTCTCTATTCTCTGATTTTCAACTATTTTCTTTTAAAGAGATCCTGAAAAACACTGTGACCCACTGAAGAGGCCAACCTTCCTCTGCAACATAAATTTTTTTTAAAAGGTCTCACATTAAGGTAAGAGGTGTACTGGAAATCCAGACTTTCCCTGGAAGCCCAAAGAAGCTGGACAGTTGCAGTGATGGTGCAACCTCCCTCTGTGCTATTAGACCACCATTTAAACACACTTTTAGTGTCAATTTCCAGAAAGTGCGAAGCAGAGAAAACAGCCTCAGGTTGTGACAGGGGAGGTGTAGTTTGGTTATCAGGAAAAGTTTTTCCATGGAAAGGGTTGTCTCACACTGGAACAAGCTGTCCTGGGAAGTAGTGATTGGAATCACCATCCCTGGAGGTATTTAAAAGATGTGTAGATGTGGCACTAGGGGACACTGTTTAGTGGTGGACCCAGGAGTGCTGGGCTAATGGTTGGACATGATGATTTTAGGGGTCTTTTCCAACCTAAATGATTCTATGATTCTCTTCTGTCCAGATGGGTTAACAACATCAAATAGCTGTTTGCCTGGATATTTATTTATCAGAAAGTTGACACCTACTCTAGATTATTTAGCAAAGAACTACCAGCAGCTGTCAGAGGTAATGGTGTGTTTAGTGTTTATTTTGAAAACAGATGCAATCATTGACCTTGAGGTGAAAGGCTCAGCAACTTCCTCCTAAGACTTCTTAGCCCTTTCGATTACACAGTTAAGGAAAATATCTAAGTGAGTTTCTTTACAGAAACTGTCCCAGAGGTTTAATGGCTAATGCTTTCTCTGAATTTTTTTACTACTCTAACCTTTCTTCTCTTATAGGCTTAGGGAACCAGCCCTTCTGAGTGCTATAAATTAGTACAAAAATCTCCTTTCTGCACCTACATTCAGGCACTTATTTTTAGTTTGTGAGTTCGTGGGTTGCTTAGCAGACACATGATTCCATACCTGTTAAAACAGTGGATTGAAAAGTTTAATCTCAATTCTGTTTTTCTTCCCCAAAAAAGCATGTGTGGAATGCAGGCGATTTTAACCCATCCATGCACATCAAACCATCCCCAAAGTCATGTCCTCTGGTGAGGTCAGAGGTTCAGAGGCCTTTTTTGCCTTTTAGGTCGTTGGTAACAATCTAGTGTAATATTCATCTTTCTGACAAAGATATTGAGCTTATCTGTTTGGTGCCTGATTTATCTGTTTAATATTTGCCCCATGTGCAGAACAGTGCAAGGACAATTTGGCAAATAATCTGCCACAAAATCATCCCTTCACTTTTGGATTAAATGCCCACAGTATGGGGGAATGGTTTCAGTATTCAGTATTCCCTCGTAATGGTCAAAATAGTGTCAGCCATGTGTTAGAAGTAAGCTTTTCTACCTCAAGGGCAATAATTTGGGCTAGGACAAAGGGTAGACTATGATGGTTAATGGATGTGGATGGTTTTGGCAACTGGGGTGCCTCCTGTGATTCTGTGCATGAGTGCATTTTGCTGCCTCTATTTTGTTTTGCCTTTTAATTTATCTGTCTGTAAAGTGGGTTTGGTACTTATACTTACCTGACCATAAGGAGTGGTGTTTAGACCTAATGAATAGAGGCTTTTTGAACTCCCTGGATGAAAGAAACTACATAAGTGCAAATTATCCTCTTGTCTGTCCTCTCTGAAGTCTAACCTACTTTGATGTGATTGTGATCTATGTCACTTGCAGTGTGCATTATAGGAGGGGTTATCACAGCAATGAATGTAACTATAAAGCTTTGAATAACACGAAGTAACTCATGAATGTCTAAGTTCAAACACAGGATGGAAATTATTATTTTAGGCATAGTTCCAGCCTTTGGTTAAAGTATCTTTAATTTTTAAATTACTTGCTCTCCATTTACAGCTTTCATATCTTCCTTGACTCATTAGAGGCCAGACCCTCACACTGGAACAGATTATCAGTGCTTTGCTGACACCAATAGAACCTTTGTGATTTGTACTTCGCTGAAACCTGGGCCAATGAGGGGTATCCAAAACACAAAGCCCGGGGCTGTGCTCCATTGAGTTGGTCAGGAAAATTAATGTGAACAAAAGCTGTCAAATATGAAGGAAGAAATTTTTAAATTTTATACCCTGCACTTATAGGGTAACTGTATAAATTAATGCAAACCACTTCTCAATTTGTACCACCATTCACTTTTGACCTTTGCACTAGGAATGCTTTGAGGAACTGTTAGAAAATCCTTATAATATATTAATATAAATATTAAAAATCTAAATAGTTGAGAAATAATTCCCATAATTTTTCCTCTGCAGTTGACCCCATACAAGCCAGTAATGCAAGCAGATGAGCAGGTTTACTCACTTATATGGCCATCTCAATTCCCTTGCTGCACTCTGTTCAGTTAGTGCTGAAACACCACATTCCTGTGGGCTCCTCTCAGCAGGAAAAATATTGATTTCTGTTGAAGGGTTTCTACTAGGAGTAAATAAAACAAAAGCTTCCATTTTTCTAGTCCTACAGTGAAGATTTAATGGGGAACAGAGTTTCCAGTAGGGGAAAAGGAAGGAAAAAAGAGGGAAGAAAAGAGGAAGAAGCTAAAAAATTAAGAAAATTTACAGAAGCACAGAGAGAAGCATGGATATCAGAAAATCTCTCAGAAAGGTAATTTTTCAGTTTCACCTCTCCTAGAAGTTCTCTCACAGGCAATGTGCAGGAAATTTTGGTTTTTAAAATCTCCAAAACTTTGATTCAAACTCCCCAAATTCCTTCATGAGTACATGGCATCCCTACATGCCCCTTCCCACACAGTGAATACTACATGTAGGAATGCAGGAAGCAAGAAGAGGAGAACAGCAGCTGGAACTAGAAGACCAAACCCCATTCAGCAGCTCAGCTGGGTGTTCCTTCTCACTCCTGTTTTCCAAGCAGTAGTTGATTCACTAAAACCATTCTGACCAATGCTCTGTCTTGTAATTTTTTTTCAAAATAGGTTCTCAAAAATTCTTCCCTGGATGGAAATCATGGGAAGGCAAAATATACCTACAGATTCATGCATTTGCCCTATTTACTGCTCTTTTTCCCCAACTAACCTCCTTCCACCTTCATTTTAAACAGGAAGCACTTGCACTTCATCCCTGTAGAGTTCAATGGCAAAACCATAACTGGTTTCAG
This sequence comes from Emberiza elegans, assembly GCA_024865655.1. Lineage (NCBI taxonomy): Eukaryota > Metazoa > Chordata > Aves > Passeriformes > Fringillidae > Emberiza > Emberiza elegans. The sequence continues at coordinate 2,799,979 of JALJVW010000196.1, forward strand.
TGGAACAAATGCTTTCAATTGTAACAAAATACTGATGGTACTTACTATTTTATTAAACTGTTGCATTTCATCCACCTTATGAAGCATTTCCTCCCTATCTTTTTTGTTGCTCTGAATGACTAATTTAATCAGCTTAATATATAATTAAGCACATTCTGAAACACATAAATTATTTCCCTTGATATTCCTACATCTGAGACTGATTTTTTTCATTGCCAAAACATTTTTATGCCATTGATTCTTTTTGTATTATCATTGCATTTAGCCTTAGCTTGTGTAAAAAGCACGGCACACCTGATTTTAGGAAAAAATAAGATTCAGCCAATGATAAGAACATTTTTAAATTTTTTTCAGAGTAGTTCATGAGGGGATGAAGGATAATTTTCCAGCATGGTCTCAGTTCTGATTAAGAGGCATTTCAAGTGTTCAGACCTTTGGTTTCAATGTGTGCTCTAAGGATTGCACTTTGCAGGTGCAGACCCTGTCATACCTATTTTTTGAAGTTAATTAACAAAAAAGCAACTTTTTTTGGAAGTAGTCCAGATAAGAGTGAAGGAGTCTGAAGCCCAGACAACACTTCTGCCAACTTAACTGATACCCATTCTCAGGATTTGTAAGCAGAGGCTGGTGGGGTCACAACAGGTAAGAGACACGAGGCTTTTCTTCAAGAAGCACAATTCAATGAGTGGGTTTTTTCATACACTCTCCTATTCCTGGGCACTTCTGTCTAGGCTATCAGAATATTTAGCCTGATTTATACATCTGTAAGAGTCATCCTGCCACAAGCAGTGACACAAATAGCCTTGAACAGTGCCTGTTCTGCAGGGAACTGGCAGCATTTAATGCTTCTGAAAATCAGACCACTTGTTCTGATACCTAGAGGCCAAAGAAGGAGTTCTGAATATGTAAGACCTTGACTGTGACTCACTGTTTTCTCACCTTCTGCAATGCCACATGCGGATGCAATTAAAGCCCAGTAGTGTTGGTTTGTATTTTTTTTTAAAGGTGATTTGATGAGTCTAAACCCTTTCTAGATAAAGTGATAACATTTGCTTCATCAGACAGAGGGGCTAGGCTTGTGTTGCTCTGCATGAGCATATTTTGCATCACTGCTAGCTGGCTATTAATTGTGCTAACCATTTTGTTTAATATTAGGGCAAAAAGGCAGTCCTCCTGATATGCCATTTAGGTTAAATGCATTCTCCTTCTGTTCAACTTGTCTGATACTGTAATGTTAAGCCAAGAACTTATCTAAGTAAAAAGATTAAACATATCTCTGAGGAATGCACAAGATCATTACAGTTGAATCATGAGGTTAAAGTGTTGCACTGAGGTTGCAAAATATCAGATAAAGAAGAGATTGAAAGGATAAATCCTGACTCATTTAGCATAGTTGCCCTATCCCACCTGCTAATGAAATTGGTATGTAAAGTGCATTGAAAAAGGGCTCTGCATGTTAGATGCTTCAGTACAAGTTACACTGCATTCTGCTATGGAAAATGATGGCTTATTGTAATCATTCTTTAGGCTTGTTTTTCACTTGGGATCAGAGGAATGTAATTCAAACATAAAGAAAGTTGCCAATAATTCATTCTCAAAGAGCCCTATAAAGATATGTGGCCAATACTGTGGCCTCTTTCAGGAAAAATAATGGTCAGACGTTTTGCATGAAATTATCATTTCATTAATGTACTGATCGTTCCAAATGCTTTCAGACTTAAGTATGAATTAAACAGTATCATATTCATCTTAGAGCTGTAGATGCAAGCCTCATCACCTGCCATACCATTACATTTTTTTCCCCTCTGGAAACAGACTTGTGCTTTTAATATTTGAGCATTAGGAGGCCAGTGAAGCAAAGCACTTCATCACGTAGCAGGTCTAGGGTGGGCAAGCACTAACCCTCTTCACTGGTGGGTACTTCAAAAGCAAGCACACCAATTTTAAAACAATTAGGAAGACATTATAAGGCAAGACTGCATCAAAGAGTAATTATACTGCGCTGTTACTGGATAATATTGGGGAAACAGGGATGTTTCTAGACTTTCCCAGCAAGTTTGCATGCATAAGGTAAATGTAATATCACTTCAAGGCAATGCATTCTACACATGGGGAATATAGCCTGACATTACCTTAAAATTTAGGATGGTATTTTTTTAGTCAGTCAGAAATGAGGATTCTCTGCCACATTTTGCATTATGCAACTCATATATGACAATACTTATGTCTTAAACTGCCAGAGGCATCCAAAGGTAGGGTTTTAGACAGATGTCAGGCTGAAGGTGTATTGAAAAATGATCACCAAAATAGTATAATTTAGACTTTAAGTATGTGCCTTAAGTGCTATCCAAATGAAATTCCCATGACCTCATGGCTGTGACCTTTGAATCTCTTAGAAGGGGATGAAGATTTCAGTGAACTGTTGATAGCTGTGTTAGAACTGTCTGTGGAGTCATTTGAAAACTTTTGTATTTTGTATGAAGGCTGATCTGATCTCATCATGCAGCTCTGCTGAATCTGTGGTTTCCAAGCTTATCTGCTATAACAGGCTCTAACCACAGCCAAGGTGGGCAGGCACCTAAATTCTACACTCACTTCTGCCACAGGTTAGTACTTATAGTGCTAAACACTGAAAATCAAGTAGTTCCCCAGACAGGAAGACTAATGAGCCTCATTTCCTGTAAATTTATGGCTCATGGTTAATTGGATTTGGCTGTAGGGAAGATGAAAGAGCCACCTGAAGTTTTCCTTGCAGCTGTAGCTTCTCGGCAGGCTTTTTCCTGAGTGGATGGATTTTTGGACGTCTATTAAGGATTGAACACCTTCTGCGTCCTCTTTCTCACTTGTCAAAGGCACCCTTTTTTCCTGTGCTCACACACCCATTTTCACATAACTAATTGTTGTAATTATGTTCCTATATTCTACCCACATCAAATTTGATTATAATTGGACTGTAGGTCAGAATATCCTAAAGCACACTTGATCCAAGCTCAGAAGTCTTGCTTCTATAAAAAAGATAATCAGCTTTTGGAGGCCAATCGACATCTACAGAGTAAACTCATTGTTCCACTCCAGAGCCAAGGTGTCACAAGCTCAGAAAAAAATACAAGTGAAAGTCAGGCAAGTAGCACTGGAATCACAATCACTAGAACCAGGACACAAATTTGCAGCATTCAGCAGAGCTGTAGAGCTTGGGGTAGAGATTTCTGCCTGAAAATGTGACAGTTTCTCAACATTCATAACCAGCAGTCTTCACTTGGGCTCAGGTTCTGTCTTATTGTTCTGTTTATTCCCTAGGGAATATTTTCATTAAATAGAAATCACCATTATTTCCTGGAAACTAGAAGACTGGCAAGAGGCCATTCTCTTCACCTCATACCAACCAGGAACTCTGAGACAGAGGCTGCCATGGCTTTTCAGAGAGGATACACAGAAGGCAACGAGGAAAAAGATTTCCTTTCTCTTCTCCTCTAGCTCTCCAAAACTTACACTTCTCAAGTTGACTCCTGAGCCATCTCCTCCTCTCTGCTCCCTCCCTCAGTGAATTAATTACCTTTCCCATGTCTTAGATTCCTTTTCTGCTCAATAAAATCAGTGTTAGTCTAACCCAAACAACACCTGCACCCATCTATCCTGATGGGTACTAGAAATCTGCAGGGTGTATCATTAGCTGAATTTTATAGGTGGGAAAATTAAGATGGAGAAAATTTAAGTGACCTGGTCTGACAGAAAACATGGTTTGATGACTTCACATGAGCCTTACATGACAGCGCACACAGAAATATAAGGGTTTGTGCAACTCTTATTGTGCAAAATATAAGAGTTTGTCTCGGTTATAGAAAGGCAACATCAACTTCTGATAGCAGGACTGTTGCTTGCTTAAGAGGTTTCTCCAACTCTCATCCAGCCTCCCTGTTCAAAGTCCTTTAGCAATCTCTATTCACTATGATCTGGAAAGTCCTGCACAACTCACAGCTAGCTGGCAGAATGCTTTGTGAGGGAGTCTTGAGCTCTGAGATTGTTGAAAAATCTTACAAGGGCTTTCATATCTTTGGATGAATGAGGAAACGGCAGCAGAGAGAGAGCAAAGGGATGGGAAGAACATGAGATCCTCCAAAAAGTGTCTTTGACTAGTGATTTCAGAGTACAGGAAGAAAGAAAAGGTTTGGTTATTTCTGGAGGGTTTTTTCCCCCCAAAAATTAGAGGTGAATCAAACAAGTACTTTCAGCCATTTTCACAGATGAAAACTCCCAACCAAAAATATCTGTGAAAAAGGAAGGAATGAATAATGCAAGCAAAAAATTCCTAAGCCAGCAAAACTCCCAAAACATCAGTTTAATGTGCTCCACATGTGAAATATTTATATGCATTTAAAACCAGATGAAATTTCACAGTGGTTGTCTTATGTAACCACAAGGTTGCATTAACAAGTCTGAAGGTGACAAAAGCATGAATGAATGTGGTAAGCTTTTTATGCATGAAAGAAACAAGGCCAACAAAGACCTGAGAAAAAAAAAAGAAAAAAATAACTTCACTTTATTTTGCTTTTCAGGCACCCATGGCTGTGGACTATCTGACTGTGTATTTTTTACAGTGCTGGGTTTGCATTAAATTCTGAAAATAAAACAGGGATTTGCCTCTTTGCATGTCATAGCCATAATTTAAGGGGTAGAGAAGGAATGTTTTAACAGAGAAAATGAAAATATTATTTTATAAGCGGTATAGCTACAAGGCAAGATGGGAAACAAAGCAATTAAAGTAGGAACTATGGATAGTTCCATAGAAAATAAAACACATCTAACATAAGAGTCACAGCAACTTAATGTGGGCTCATTTAGTTGTTTAATGACTTAAATATGTCTGTGTTTAAACATATACAAGCTGGAGAGACACAAGTGTATGCAGACTGATTTAGAGAGGTCTGTACAGGCTTCTTTGGTTTTGCTGTTATTGTTATCATTGGGCCTTTAAAGAGAATCCTGTCCAAGATGCTTTCCTGTGTCTGCTCTTCACAATGATATGAAACAGACCTGACCTTAGCCAGAGTTGAAGCGCATATGATAATGTTTTTCATGGAAATTACAGTTAGTAAGTGTTTGGCAAACAGGACCCATGGTGCTGCTTCCTGAGGCCAGCCTCCTCTCCCCTGAGCAAGCTGGATCACATAACCCCTTCATGGCCCTTACTGAGATGCAGTAAGTATCTCACATAAATGCATTCAGGCTTCAGCTTTCAGTACTCTATTTCCTACACCTGATTCTAAGCCTAAACCATGATTCACAGCCAAATGATGCCATCTTGTCCTCTATCAACATTGTCTTTTTCCTTTGGTGGCTTGCACTTCGCTTCATGATCCTTTTTAAACTATCATGCTAGTCTTTTAAATCCTTTTAAGAAAACTCTTCAGCCTTTCAGTGATCTAAACACTTTTTTTTTGTCTGTTTTATGTGTCCAGTTTCAGTTCAGTTCATCTTCTAGAATAAGAAACTTACTCCATTAGTGACATCTCTCTGTCAGTGCCTCATGCCCTGAACAATGGCTCCAAAATTTTCCTCAGCTTCACTGAAAGCATCCTCCCAACACACTCTGCAGCACAGCTGCCTTCCTTGTGCTTGAAAAGCACTGGTCATCATCTTCACCTGTGAAGTAATAACTATATGCAGATTTTCACTAAATTCCAGGTGCCAGTACCAGGATGACAACAAGTACGTGTCTACAACCCAAACAGCTGTAATTTCACTTACTACAAAGCGTTCTCTCAGACCACAATGCTCTGATACAGCGAAAAGTAAGGAACATTAATCTGTACTATCCAGACCTATGATATGAAATATTCAACACATAATACCCATGTGTTATTAAAGGGAGTACTGTGAGGCTGCTTTGGATACCAAATTGGTCTCCAATTATAATTTTCTCTTCTATTTTTTTCACATCAGGGACCAGCAGGAAACCAATGAATGGCAGCTAAGCAATGAGAAGAATAAAAGCACTTGAAAGCAAAAATCATCAAGTCAATAATAATGCTGTTCCTATTATTGAGGGAAAACATAAGTGTTGTATAAATGAGCTTTATGCCTCTGTATGTCAGTCCATAAATATGTAGTTCTGAAGACAGAAATCAATATTAAGTAATTCACTGCAACAGATATAATTAGAGAACAATTCCTGAAATCCTTTCCCCCTCCCTCCTTGACAAAAATTTATATTCCTTCCTTACATATATGATTCTTGTCACACCAAAGAATTTTCAGTGGAGCAAATACAAATAATTAGAATTACAACAATGAAACATGCAAAAGAGCGAAGAAAGGAAGGTTCCTTTGCAATGTTGATCATACTAATTGCTTTTGTATCTAAAATCTTGGTTGGGAATAATTCAAGGTATAATTAACAAGTTAGAAAGTGATGACCATCCTGTAGGAGCTTGGAAAAAGAGGGAGGTAGAATCAAGAATTAGAATAAGAATACTGTAAATTTAAACATGAAAATGGATCAGCTTCCCTTCATTTGAAATGGGAAGTTTTCTGAATACGTCTTTAAAAGAGAAATAAACCCAACCATCACAGCAGAACACTAGTATTCACTAATGAACACTGGATTTTAAGGAGAAAAAATAATACCTAATGTATGCTAAAGGTTTAAGGCACATATATACCTTGCTCTAAAGTCCACTGAATCCATTATGGGGATGCTCTGTATCAACTTGGAAAGACTTTGGATTAGATTCAATTTGTACTGAAGCAAAGGCAGACTCACAGAAAATATCAAGAGTTCAAGTGTCTGTATCTTTCCAATAATGTTAGCTAAGAAGGGGATTCAAAGAGATGCAAGGAATTCCATCCTGCAGTCATCCTTTTTCAAAAGACATTGAAGATCTTTGCCCCTTTTTCTGGCAAGAATGAAAATATGTTATATTTTCAACCCACAACAAAATGAGCATCATCCCCACTGGCCTAAGGCATGATTGAAGTTCTGGGGAAGTACTTTCTCTTTCTTCCCCTGCTACAGTTCATCAGGTGGGTAATTCTCACTACTAAAAGTCAGAGCCACAGGATGTCCTCTCAACACAGGTAGGAAGAATGAAAGCTTCACAACATGTAGGAAGGTTAGTGGCCTCCTCATTTATTTTTGGCTGTTCAGTGGATTGCCACTGAGTCCCTGTTACCTAAAAATTGCCCACCAGCTTTCAGGTTTTCTGTTGTTTCCCCCCCAATCCTCCATTTTAAATAAATAGTCTCTATAGCAACTGTTTTGCATCCTGCTGCATCTAAAGGATAGGGACAAAAGGGATGCAGTATATTTCAAGGGATGTTTTAATTTCCAAAAGTCCTAAACACTTACTAAACAGCATATGTACAATATATGTGTATTGTTTGTAAATATTAAAATTTCTGGAATTCACACAGATTCCTGTGACCTCCCACAAAATGCCTTATTTGAGATTCCTGACAGGACCTGGCCCAGCAAGCATGGTGCACTGTGCTCCCATCCTCCACAAAGCTAAACCCCAGAGTCTGGTCCCAAAATAATCTGAGTGAATAGTCATGTTTGTCCTTCAAACTCCACTCTATCCAAGACCATGCTGGAAACAAGCACGAGTTTTTAGGCCAAGATGTCTCAGAGGTAAAGCATTATTTCTTTCCCAGTGTGGTGGCATTGCACTGAAGTGTTTACCATTCATTTCCCACAATGAAGAACAAAGATAATGAACAATGACTTTGAAATTAATATGCAGTAACAATAAATCAGTTGCTTAAAGTAAGTCATTCAAAATTATTTTGTTTCTAGTTTATAACAAAGAAATATTCAGACTAAAGATTTCTCCTTTACAAAAGCACTCTTCTCCAAAACTGCCATTCTGCCTTCACCTTGGCAGTGTTTACTTTTTAGCTGCAGCTCTGGAAAATTAATCGGTACATGCTTTTGCATTTTAGGCTAATTTAAATGAAAGCAATACTAGATTGTATTATACCTCCTTAAAAAACTATTGTAAGAGGCAGCCTGGGGAACCACTCCTCAGCTGCTTTAGAACAATGCACAATTCTGTTTAACTTCCCAAGCAGCGAAGAATGCTGGTTTATCGTAACTGCTTGGAAGGTTGCCATGCCACAACCTAATTCTTTTCTTTATTATTGTAATTTCTTACTTCTGAAACTCAGAGGATAGATACCCAGTGGACTGGGGAGAATATTTTGTGCGATTCTGACACCTTTGAGAAAATCAAGCTATGCATTTTGCTTATCATTCATCGAACATGAAAAAGCTCAGGCAATGCATGCACACTCTAAAAATTGTGCAGTGCCTTTGGATGTAAGCCTCTGTGATATATAGCTGTATAATGGGTGCTGAGAAGGTGCTTTGAGCAGAGAAATATGATGTGTGCAGCTAAAGCACCGTGTTTTGTGGGTCTGCAAGAGTATATGCTCTCCAAAAACACACAAAGCATTTCCTTCAGTTTAACATTCATAATCACATACTTTAGAAGTAGTTCCAGACACAAATTACATGCAGAGTTTATCTGTAGAAGTAACTGAAAAAGAGAATAATCTTCAGGATGAATAAGCATTGGTTATTTTTACAATAAGGCAGATTTCCGGTGATTGAAATGTTTATTTGAATTTCAAAGATTAGAGAAGAGCAGTTGCTCTAGATGAAGCTAGTGATAAACTACCTTGTAATCTTAATTTCATGAAAATACAAGCTATGTTTCATAACATTCATGTAAGTTTGCTTTCATTCTGTTGAGCAACACTGCAAGTATTTAGTTCCTGATGGAGAAAAGCACCCTAATTTCTATGGAGATACAGGATTGCAGAAAATATCTTGGCAATGTCAAGACCTATTTCTATGGCCAGGCAGAAAAGCAAAGCCACAGAGGCTGGCCAGCATCACACCTGACCCACAGGCTAATGTGGTTTTATCTCATGACAACCAGAAGGGAATTAATTGACTATGACCCCATGGGAGAGGGGAAATGGGCTTAATAAATTCCTTACCTGAGTAGGAAACTGTGGGCACTCAGACCATCTCAAGACTAGGTGTGCTGTGTTTTCAAGAACACTAGCAATGGAAATTCCTGGCTATGTTCAATAAGCTTTTGGATATTTTGTCCTCTAGATGACAGAGACCTTCATGTTAAGGAAAACAATACTGAAATGGATGAAAATATTTCTGCTTTTGGTGGAATGGAACATCTTCATTTAAAGAATGACTTTTTTTTTTTTTTTTTTTGCAGAGGCATGATTCACTCTAGTATTTGAATACCAGAAGGGTTTGGACTTCCAGGGGTTTGTTGTATTTTAGCTTTTCAATAATATCAATGATGACAGTATAATATTGCAGACTGTATGAAAAACAAAACAAAACAAAACAAATGAATTAGGTTCTTCCTCCTTTCTTTTTTCTCTTAGATATACATTTGTCTCCATGAGTAACAAAGTCTACAGGAGAAGCCAGATCAGGCATTTCTTTCAATTTCAACTAAGAGAATAAAAAAATAAAAGAAAGAAAAAGAACAAAAAAGAACCCAAAAATGGTGAGCACCATTGTTGCTGATGAAAAATCTTCTACCTTTAAAAAAAGGCCACAAAATCCTATGATCTCCAGGATCTTTAAAGATCGCCTGTGATCTTTACTCAGTCAAAATTCCTATTAAAGCCAATAGGAATTTTGCTTAATGAAAGAGAAAAAGCTTTTTCCCCAGAACATCAGTATTTTACAGAAATGTTTCAAAATCTGCAGTTGTAATAAGGTCATCTAGAAACACTTCTGGAATAGTTACACACTTTTCCATAATAGCATTGCAGCCAATATTTGTACAAAAGTAGACATGAATCAAGCTAAAATTACCCTCAAGATGACTTTAAAATTCTGAAATCAATATGTAGTTTAGGAATTAATGAAGCTAAATTACTTAAATTAATTAATTAAACTTAATGGATTTAGCTTAAACTTTAGAAGAACTCTAAGAAAGGAATCTTTGGCAGGCGGAACTTGTCTTCTGTGTTTTTAGATTGCTACATGACTTGTCATGCCTGAATCTCTGCAGGCTGCCTATACTGCAACTAGGAGATACCTAATAGTTACAGAAAGGACTCAAGGACAAGTGTTTTGGTTTTTCTCCCCTCAGTGATTCTTTACATGCCCTCCAGTAAACTCCTTCATTTCAGCCTATGTATTTGTTTCAATAGGAAAATTTACACCCCGAAAAATAATCCAACCTCACAAAAGGCGGTGCAAAATGTAATTATTATTTAAACATGCTCAGTGATCCATAGGTGACAGAGTCTAAGTACAGTGTGAGTGTTCCACCTTGGATTGGTGCATGACCATGAAAATAAAACTCCCTTTACTGTACACCAGATAAATTAGTCTGAGGAAAGTGGACACCTGTAGCTCAGATGCCCATCAGTGCCTGCAGCTGGGCTAAACAGGCCTTTGTATGTGTGTGCACACATTCTGACAGCTATAGACTGTTACTCTGACTATTCCCAAGTATCCTCATTTCACTGAGCAGGTTCCAGCAATCAGATGGATTAATGACATGTTGCTTCATAACACCAAGTCAAGTGTTCCTCCTCATGAAAAGATAAAGTAAAATAAACCACTCCACTAACAAGATTCATTAAGAAGGAAAGCAGCCTGATTCAACAGAGATGCAGCGAGCGCACCTGCTGCACAGCCTGCCTACAGCTCCAGCTGCAGGAGGGGAGGAGGGAGAAAGTGCTGGATGTTATCCAGCACTGCCTGCCCCCACACACTGTGATATCCCTTGGAGAACATCCTAGGATGCACAACAAATCCCTGCAAAAGAATGCATGCTAACTTTTGTTTCCTAAATTGCAAAAGGTCTTGCTGTCAAGGAAACATGAAGTTAACTAATGCATTTTTCAGGCCTTCTGATGTTGTTATGCCTCACTTCCTCTCTCCTTCCCCAACACAAGCTGCCAGAAAGAGCAAAAGCACAAACTTCATAAGCACCAAGCTAATGATCTGAGCCCAAAAAGCGATTAGAATCCTCAGGTTAGTTTGGTGAACCCTGTGGATGCTCATCTCTTAGCTCAACCTTTCAGCAGCACACAGACTCAACCTCCAGAACACCATCAGCTGCAAGCTTCTTTTAGCCAATCTCCCATGACATCTCATTTTGGTATCTGCAGTGCATTACCACTGCATCTTTACACCTGTCAACCCCACCCATATCTTTATCATGGTTATCACTAGTGACATAAAAATTATGGGAAATTGCTTCAAAAAGCAGGCAGACACAAACAGGTGGCACAGGTATATTTTGCTGGTTTTGGTAAAGAAACAAATGCAAATTCCCTACAGGACTTACTATTTATATTTCCTTTCTGTTTGTCTTATAATGTGGCTATTTGCACTGTTTCTGTCACAGGTTGCAATAGAAGCAACTGAATGTCATGCTCCTACTGAAGCTGCAGAAGCTTTGATTTCTCTCAGCCTGGGATTACATCTTCCTTTTGTATTCTCTTATCCTACTGATTTCAGTTCTGAGCTGATGCATCTCTAGATGTCATGGCATGCTTTGTAGTGACAAAGTTGTGAACAAAGTACTCAACGGCAGGTAACCTGTGTGCTTCCAACACCACAAGATCACTTACTTTTTCATACTCTGTTTCTCATAGCAGATTGCTCTGATGGTTCTTAGCAAGCATCAGGGCCGGGATTGAAGAATATGATAAGTGTTTAGTTGTGAAAATGACAAATCAAGAGGTCCTAAAATAAAAAGGCTAGAAAGAGACCTTTCAAGCCTGTGTGGCTGCTACAGCTAACAGTAGCTATTATGCCTCAGAGTACTTCAGGATATAACAGATTTTGTTTCAGTGTGAGATGCTTGAAGTTTTCCTATAGGGTGCAGTCATTGCTGTTTTAGGTGTTAGGGACTGAATCTGGGCTTCTTAATCACAAATTCAGTAATCTGAGCAGCACTCTGTAATCATGTACTGAGTAAGAGAAAAAAATTTATAAATGCCCTGTGTGTTAAGATAGAGATCTTCATGTGGGGCTAGATAAAGAAACCATGGTTTCCCTCCCTACCAAAGTGGCAAGGCCAGTGCAGTGCTGACACAGGCAGGCATGGCACTAGTGGCACTTGAGCAGGATGCTGCAGTGAGATCCACATCTTCAGCCATTTATAAGGAGGAAAGAAATTTGGCATGTATGAAGGGAGAAGCTGCTCCAGCCAGGAGGGGCAGCATGCAAAGCTGGATGAGGAGACAAAGAAAGCAGTCAGATAGAAAGGGAAGGAAAACTAGTGTGCAAGGGAGGGGTGTAGAAGAAGTGGCAAAGAGAGCACAGAGCCAGCGGGAGCTGCAGCCCACTCTCTCTGAGCAGCCCACGGGAATGTGACCAACCAAAGTTCCGAGGAGCAGAGAGGGGAAGCATCTGTCACACAGGCTACCCGCACACTGCTGGAACCTGGGAGCTGCACTGCTTCACTGAAGGGCTGCTTCTGCTTCAGCCCACACCTCTGTATGCTATTGATGAAGATTTCTATTCTCTGTGAAGTCATAGCAGGCCTCAGCATTAATAATACCCGGCCTGAACTCTTGCCCTTTGAAGCCGAGCTGTCCGGAGGGGGCTGCAGTAATGTGAACCAGAGCCAACATGGAAGTGACAGGGCACAATGGCCCCATTATCCAGAGCATTTGCACTTGTCCCACACTGGGGGAAAATCCCCTGAACTATGTCAAGACCTTTTAAATGTCAGGCTTTCCCAGCTCTGGGCACTTGTGCCTTAAAGCTCCTAAAAGAGCAGCAGAATCTGGACTGCAAAGAGTCACTGCAGGCTGTTTATAGAGGAAAGCCAGCAGGGGCAAACAAAAAGAAGAAAAATGTGCCTGAGAAAAGAGATTTTTGTATCAATCTGTGAGATTTTGGCTGGTAATTAACTCAGAAAACAGGGAATTGTTGAAAACAGTTGATCTGAGGCTTCCTTGGGAGAGGGGGAACAGATTGAAAGTAGTGGTGTTGAGGAGTATTTATTAACAAGTCTCTTTTAAATTGAAGGGCAAATAGCCAATGAAATCTGACTTGTGAATTTAATAAGGTTTTGTCAGCATATGGTACCACTCAGGGGACATGAAAAAGACATTTTTGTTACATATGTACATGTGACTGGCAAGGAAGCTGCAATGAGAAGACTGAAGCAAAAATAAATGTTTCTTGTAAATATATTTGAGCACAGGAAATGAAGCTACAAAGAATCTGTCCAAACATCCATTAGTGATAATACTAATTCTTGAGAATTTTGAGCTGCACGACTTGCAATGTGAATGCTCTGAACTCCCTGTATAAGAAATAGGAATATGAAAACTAGCAAACAAGAAATGAATAGAACTTTTTTTTTTTTTAATAAGACACTTATTAAATATTATTAATTGCAGGTCAAGACTTTGGGGAAAGATAATCATTCAAAATAAAGTGATTTACTATGTCCATGTTTCCATGCTCCAAAACTCCTGCAGACTTCACAGGGTGCCCACCCCCAAACTGTCGGACTCTTTTTGTTCTTCAATCCACAATTGTAAATTTTAAAAACTTAACTGAGAGTCACAGAAAACTCATGAACTGCAAATAGAGAAGAAAGGCGTCCCATGTGGGACACCCTGGAATGTGGGACTTGGAAATATTCCTAGCATTCCCATTCTACCCATGAAAAAATTTCAATGGGCTTTGACTCAAGCCTTTGAATATGGGGATGGTATTAAGAAGAACAGAAATTTTCAGCAAATCAGTTCTTTTGCACTAATTTCTTAGGAGAATACTATACTTCCAGAATACTAGAAGATCCTTGTGCTAGGTACTTCACTTTTGGTAACAATTGTAAATTCCTTGAAAGTAAAGAATCTTTTATTTACTACCCATCTCATGCTGTGGACACTTACACTCACTTGGCAGAGTACAGGACTGTTTTAATTGCAGCATTCTGGCCAGGTGAGCTAGATTTTGGCAAAAGTAGTGCAATGTTTGGGCAATGTTTGGGCAATCTTCCAAAAGATATTGTATTTCTCTATTAACAATCCAAAAATGTCATATGTAAACCCATGACACCTAGAGGTAAAAGGATGCACTATTTGTGCTGTCACATGTGTCTTTGCTCCTTCTACCTGGTGTGAACTCACATGGAACCAGATGGCATTCAGACTTCCCTGGCTCTCTTGAATGAGGATACCTACATCACATGGGAGAAAAATGATAAAAATTTTAGGTTGAACATGGAACCATTCTTTCATGGCCTGATACCTTTTAATTTTGAATCAAAGATGGAAAGGTAAAGGGAAGGAAAGCTAGTAGCTGTATCTGAAGCAAGCTCTGCTGGTCTGATGGCTTTTTGCCTTCCAAAAGCAGCCATGCTCTTTGACCAAAAATTCAGCCCACATAAAATTACAGTACAAAAAGAGAAGCCTCATGAATTACTGTTCACAAAACATGTCTATTACAATCATGTTTAAAGTACTCAGATCATTCTTAAAGACTAAGAAAAGGAAAGAAAGGGGGGAAAAAGGAAAAAATAAAATAAATATCAGAAGAATATCTTTAAGTAGTCCAGCACCCAACAGAGACTATTCAGGAATTCTCTTTAGCTTTTCTTAGAGGTGCCAAATAATTCTTACAAATTAATTTGCACTGCCATATTTATATTTTATTATTTTCTTCCCTTTAATAAAATTTGGATGTAATTTCAGAGTCTGATGTGACTGCTGGTAGCCTTTGCTTTATGGTCCCTTCTCTTTCTTCTTACATTTGATCTCTTCCTTTAGCAAAGGTGCTACATTTGATGATCAAATATCTGAGTAGGGTGACTGTCCATTATTTTACAGCTTTGCAGGCTGGCATTCACTTAAAAAAACTCCAGGGTGAAGGACAGAAAGATGATCCTTTCTTTGCAGTGCTCCTAGCAAATAAGCATTAATCTAGTTTGAAGATCTCATTATTTAAGTCAAGATCTGCTTTTAGTTCTAGGCACATACATGCAAAATGTTCTCAGCAATGTCTTATATTCTTGTTGATGTCCACTAAGAGGCCATGAGTCTCCTAAAAATGTATTCATTATTCACTAGTATTCAGTGAGATTCATCACCTGTCTGCTGCATTGCCTGCACGCTGCTCCTCGTGCAGAGCCAGGCTTTGAATTTCCAATTGCTTTTACTAAACACGGGTCACAGTATTAATTTCAGCTTCTTGACTGGCCAAGTGTAGCCTGTAAAAGAACCAGTTTGAGCAAACCCTAACGATTGAGTGAGAAAAACCAAACAAAACCTTCCAATGATCACTTTGCAATACCTACTTGCCATTGTTCACTGCTGCGAACAATAGTCCTGCTTTGACCACGCCGCACACACAAAAAGGCACCAATAGAGTAAAAAAGAATTTGCTTAAAAACCATAGTGAACACTAACAGAACGTTGGGTTTGTGTGTAATGACCCAGCTGTCCTTATTGCCATGGCTGCAAGTTCTGCCTGCCTGCTGGCTGCAGAATGATGGGATCGGTGGGATATCAGGAGCTGATATTGCTGCTAATCGGCATAGCTGGGAGCAGGATGGATACAGCAGAGCCTGCCTTCCCCCCCAGCTGGGCTCCCACAGCAGAGCTGGAAATGCAGCAGGAGGAGGAGAGGCATCTTTGGGAAGGCATGGGGGTTTGGGGTCAGCTGAAATCCTGTCAGAGAGCCCTTCCTGTGGGTCCCGTACCCAATGGGAGCAGCTGGAGCGGCTGTTGGAGGGGGAGCCTGAGTGCCCAGGGCCTCACGCTCCGCTGCCCTGCTCCTCACAGGGCTCATTCTTCAAGAGTATCAGTAGCTGGTGAGTATTTTTACAGGTGTGACACTGCACCTCCAGTGAACACACCCTGTAGTGTGAAATTCCTCTGTGGCTAAGAATTGCAGGACAGACAACTGCAACTCCTTCATCTCCTTTCTCGTCTTTTTCATGGTACTTTCCTTTTGCTGGAACTGCAGGCTTTTGCTAGGGTGTGGCAGAAGCCAATTTGCTAAACCAGCAACCTTAAGTTTCAAACAAATCTTAAAATAACTCCAAAACATTTATAAACTTTAAAAGAATGAGGAAAGGAAAAGCCTGAGGAGAGTAAACAAAAATGCCTGGTTTGATAGTCATGATGAAAACACCCCATAAATAATTACAACACAGCTTGGGCAGCTGTCCCCCCAAGACAGTCACATACTTGCTGTTCTTAATAAAATAAAATCTACTTTTTTTTTGTTCTTTTAAAGAATATATTTCTGTAACGCTTATAAAACTAGAGCAGAGCTACCCTTAGTGTTGGGGTGCCAGGTCTCCACTGCTTTTTACCCTTTCTGGCTAAAAAAAAAAAAGGTTAAAAAAAAGGTGAAATTTTTTTCTTGGAAAGAAACTTTAAAACTGTGTATGTTGAATATCTGCTGACAGGAAACTTTAAATTCCCACTGGCACATGTGTGGGCCCTAAGTACTCACTTGTCCATCCAATTAGTGGGAGGAGAAAAAAAAAGAAAGAAAGCGTTCTACTTCAAGTTCTTCAATCGAACCTAACAACCCAATTCAGTACTACAATATTTGTAATCAGTGAAAACAATAAGTATTTTTTATTGAACACTTCTGAATAATGAATAAATTTAAGAAATTTGTAATCTGTTTTCTGAGAAGAAAAGCAGGCTAAATTAATTGAATAAATTATTCATTGTAAATTATGGGCTCAAGTCTACTACTGTGCCCTTGTATATATACATTAATTTTCTGGCATCTCTGCTGAGCTTGCTAACAAGGATACCAATTAGTAACAATGGCACTCGTGATTTTATTTTAGCTTTACTTGTCTCTGCATTTCCTGGTTTTGTTTGGTACCAAAAGCAGGTCTTACTATAAGCACACAGATTTTTCCATCTCAAACAACATAAGAAAATACTCCCGTCTAAAAAAATAACAGCAAATGGACAACTTGTCTGAGCTTTAAAGCTTGATCCTTCAGTAAGAAGTCTGAATCCATTCCAGCAATTGCCCAGACTTTGGTATAAGTATGGGGAATAAGCCTTCCAGTGCTCACAGTTGTTGCTTATCTCTAGTTAAGAAACAGAAAAGAGACAACTGACCCCAGCAACAGAGAGACCTTAAACTTAAGGTATGTAAAATAAATCTTATTTTATAGCAAATACTTATACTTGTGTAGTGATTTGGAAAAATACATGTTACACATCTGACTTGGGTAAACAAGTCAAAGTCAGTCAAAGAAAAATCCATCTGGGGATTCACAAGAGACTCTCTGGCATGGGACTCAGGGACAGAAAGTACAACACAAAGGATTCAGCCAAACCCATAGGGGGCTTTTTAATTGAATTCAAGCAACTCAAAAGTTTGAGGCAGCACTGAACTACACAATTCTAGGGTGGAATAATTTGATCAGGTTTTAAATGCCTACAATATAGGTCTCTGCCAGAGACAGCTCACTGCTTTTACAGCACCGCTTTTAGTGCAGCTCCTCCTCATTCAGGTGCCCACACAGGTTGAGGTGAGCTCCTGGCCAGCCTCTTTCTCCCCACAGACTGCACAGTGAAGCAGGGTGGTCACTAACTCAGGTGAAGTCAGCCACAATGTAGATGTCTGGCTGACCACAGCCACTTCTGCCCCAGGGTGTAATTGGAGATGGATGTTGTGCTAACACCTGTGAACAGATGCTGAACATCAATTGGCCATTCTTGGAAAACAGTGTCTCTTGTTTTAGGAAAACAATGATGAAATACACAAAGAATGAGCAAGACAGCTAAAACCTCAGTACCTACTGCCTTCCTCTAAACCTAAACTGAGATATTTTCTTACTCTAGGACTATGGACATATTTCTTGCCATGTGATTCAAGGCTCTGAGATAACCAAAGTTTACACAAACTGGAAGGATTGAAAATGGCAGATATTAGTCACAAAATGACTCCATCTAAAAATTACAGATGACTCAGGTAGTGCATGGATCTTAAATATGTCTCTGCCATTGCTATTTTTCACAAAATCTTGCTTCCTGTCTGTATATCCCTTTGCAGTCAGCTGGAATAGCACCTCTGGAAAACTCAGAATTTCTGAAGAACAATGAATCTTCTTGTTAAGGGTTAAAGTAGCAATAAAGTAGCACTATAAAATGAAAACAAAACTTCCTCATTAATTAAACTCTTGATTATCAAAGAAAAAACCTGTGGTAGGGATATACTGTTATTTGGCTCTTATTACTCTGACTTTCCTCAAGGTCTTGAAATCCCTCACTGACTGTTTCTTTAGAGAGAAAGGGGAACTTGGAGATGTGGTAGCAGTGCACATTCTGTTCACTCTCAGGTAGAAGTAAGGATGAAGGTTCACTTGAGTCTGAGAAATCACCAGGTGACACTGGTTGTGGCAGAAAACCCTAATGTCACACTGTTAAATAGGACTGAGAACTTGGGTGTGTGACCACTTGGGCTCTGTATCATCCAGGGATTTTCTATCAATCCATACTGTCTATCAAGCCACTTCTGGGATTAATTGCTATATGTTTCTGCTTAGCCCTGGGGAATCATACTGGCAGAGAGTTGTTGCAAGGGGAATGGAATGGAAAATGATCTTGAAGTTCTTTTCTATCAAATGCTTTGCATGGATGGACACATTCATTAGAGGTATTGGCTAGGGGGTGGGTGTGTGCACAAAAGGGCATCCCAAAGACCTACAGAGATAGAAGGAGATTGCTTTATTTTCTGTACTGCATAACCTGTGATTTCCTAGATCATTATTCAGCTTGGTTTCTGTGGCTATGTAAAAATTAAAGAGAACCAGTATGCCTCAGTAAAGGGTGAGTGCCAGGTTGTCTTTGTTTCCTGCTTACAGATTCTCTTATTTCCTTGTTAGATGCCCCCAGTGACAGCAGAGCTGACATTGTCACAGTTTACATCACATAGACAAGCTGTTACAAGCCAAAAGAAAGCTGATTCTTTCCTACATTTGTGTTGATTTTTGGTATAATTAATCCCTGTGGTATAAGTGGCGTGGGACTGGATTTTGTTCCTTCTTTTTAAATTTAGCACCTACCCTTGCTGAAAAATCATAGTCTTATTTTAGTTTCCTTTAATTTGGGAGTCCAATAAATTGTGAAGATGGTATTCTGCATACAGCATGGTTCACCATTCATCTCTATAAATCTTGTTCCAAAGAATAGTAAACATCACAGTTTTTACTGTATGAGAAGTAATAAATGTTACAAAACCAAAGGATCACCATTCTGCAGATTATCTGGAGCAAAACAAACAATTTAAAATTCACTTTATCCACTTGTAATTATTCTTTCAGGCTTTTAAATCTTACTCATCTCTTCACCCAGCTATTTCTCATATACTAAACTTACTGGAAAATAACTAACAGGAACTAAAGAAGCAGTATTTATACATTTCACTAATTATAACTACAAGAGAGGGGGAGAGCAGCTAATTAAATGACAATGAGATCTGTGAAAGACTAAAGACAATGAAGAGGGACAATGTTTACAAATTGATGAATAAGTGGAACCCTACATTTACAAGATTTTCACATTTTTTGTAATCAAAAAGCAATAGTTTTTTTCCACTGAAATATGAAATCCGAAGAACCCTAATTCCAACAGACTTAGTGGGAAAATGTGTTTTTTTGAAATATAAAATAGTAATTTAATCATAGAATTATTAAGGTTGGAAAAGGCCTCCGAGATCAGAGTCCAACTTTAACCAAACACCGGGTCCAAAACTTATGGCATTACGTGCCACATCCACTCATTTTTTTAATACTTCCAGGGACTCCACCACTTTGCTGGGCAGCCTGTCCCAATGCTTGATTACCCTTTCAGTGAAAAATTCTTTCTGATGTCCAACCTGAACCTCCCCCTGAACAGCTTGAACCTATCTTTGATTATCCTAGAGGATTCCCTCCAGCTCAGGATATTCAGTTGCTGGGAAGAGTGCTCGGTGTTGGATCAGTTCAATGTCATGTTTAGTGCATATGGCCAGGGGAAAGTGAGTAGTACAGTCTGATCTGAGAGGTTAAAAGCATCCACCCATTGGGAACCTGAACTAAATGTGGCCTCTTATACCAAGGAAGGACAAATTGAACTAATCTCTGCAGGAAATCTTCATCACCTTTGGGAAAAGCAAAGCTTTTAAATTCTCTTGCCCAAATACATTTGGGAGCTTAAAATAAGTTTCCAATAACCTGGCCAAGATGTCTGAAAACACATACAAGGTTTCTAGCACTTTCCATCCAGAATCAGCAGTTCCTGACCTTTGAAAATCTCCAAAATTTCCACCTTTTCCTTGCTGCTGAGTTTTGACTGGTCTGCCTCATTTGTGACAGGTATTCAGAGATATTGCCTTTTGTCAACCTGTTGCATTTAAGGGTTCTCTCTTGAAAATAATTTGTGCGATTTTCTACCCTTCCACCAAAGCACTGGAAAACAAGTAGCAGAGTTTTTAAAACATGACCTGATACTGCTGGAGACTGCACAGTACACTTGTCCTACCATCCCCTCCCCAGTAACCTCATTCAGCAAGGCAGCTTCCCAGGCAGCTGCTGTGGCTCCATTGCAACCACCTCTGCCCTGAATTCTGCATGTATTGAAAACCTGACTCACGGCAGGTTTCGCTGCTGCTGCCAGTGCCCACACTCACTGTGTGAATGCCCACTAAAAGAAGGCAGCGTGTCAGATTCCCACAGCTCACATCAACACAGAGGCAGCAGTTTCACTGCAGTCCCCAAGAGGAGGGAAGTCCTGCTATAGGGAACAAGCACACCCAGCCATGCTGCCACCACAGTGTACACGTGTCTGAAAATAACCCTAGCCAAGACACGCCTATGCAAATGAGGTTTTGCACTGTTTCAGTCAGTGGCAGAAAGAAAAGAATATTTGTTTCAGCAGAATTAAAGAAAGACCGAAAAAGCTACCCTGACAATGTAAATATAATGTTTAATTTTGTTTAGTTTATTTAGGCCTTACTAGCCTATCTAAGCAAAATTGTCTTAATTTGTCTTTAATTTTCTAAGCAAAATTCCATTCCTTTCCTTGGCTTATAGCACTTTCTGATCACAGTATAAATGTGTCTATTGCTTTGGTCAGGACAAAAAGAGCTACCAGAAAATAACATCAATGCCACCACTTGTTTAGTTGTGACTGCTTCCATCAAAGTTTCTTCAAACAGATATCTGTTGGGGGAAGTTCAGGAGGGGTACAGTGCCAAAGACACTGCTGACAGTATCACGACCTTAGTACTATTTTCTGAGATATAACCCTACAGCTTTGATTCAACTGCCACTTTTTGTTTGTTTGTTTGTATGTTTGTTTTCCCAAAGAACTTGCAAAACTCTTTCTCTCTTTTGAAAAATAGCCCAGGTAATAAGATGTATAGGCAACCAAGACCAAATACTAGACATGGTTGAGAAGCAGTACATAACACTTAATAGCCACCCTCACTCACTGGTCTCATCCTTGTCTATCTCAAAATCAATATACAAATGCTGAAAAAAAGAAATCCCAAATAGTCTAGTAAAAAATAAGGGTAAAACAGCAGCCGAAGAAAGACATTCTAGTGTTCACTGCTAAGGCACACCAGTGATTCTCCTGAGAAAACAGGCCTGTTCCTAAACATTGTGTTGGAAAGTTTGACCATTTCCATTAACATATTCAGAATAATGAGGGACAAAAGAAAAGAAGATTTTTCCAATCAAAGAAGGACACAGCACAGCAAATTAGAATTTGTAAGTTGCTGGTTGATATGTTTTTAATCAACTGCTTGCACTAGGACATGAAGTAGAATTTGTGGATATTTCTGAAGTGTATATGAGAGCAGCTATTAAAAAACTCTGGGTGTACAGAGGGATATTTTCTTTTTAGAAAGACACATTACAAAACTTTCTGAGGTCACAGATCTGGACATTTTTTTTTTTCTACAACCATGTTATGGCTCTAACTTCACTACCTGAATAACTGTTCTAGTTTCTGCTATTTATAAGCTTTGCTGTTCATTGCATTACTTTAGCACAAGTTGCCTTGACAAATGCAGAGTGGGAATTATTCTGAGAAGGTGTTAGCAGAACCATCCAAGTGTGGAAAATATATTAAATAAAAGCATTATTGAAATAAATATACAATATGAAAAGCTACAATAGTGCCTACCTCACTGACAGGTTAATAGCTCAGTGTTTAGAGGCAGAAAAACAAGAGTGGGTGAGAACAGCTGATGGGTTGCAAGATGCCATGCTTGAACCTTTCTGTGCCCTGGACTCACATAACTCCTGTTTCCAGGCTGTACAAAGTGATGCATTGCCTTCTGAAGAAAGTGATTATTTTCACTTACAACACTGCCTAGGAACTCAAGCCTCTTATCTCGGGCATATAATGTTTTGAGTCCTACAGCCTGCCAGGTTTACGGGTCTTAGCTCTACCATCAAGCCATACCCTGAATTTAATCTGCTTAATTTTGGTCCCCAGCATTCCAAAATGATTCCTTCCTACATGACTGCTTGTAAATGGGTGCAAGCATTTGTCTCCACATTGTTGGCACTAGAGAAAAAACCTCTAACTTGTTTTGTGGGCAGCTTTTGTGCCAATTTGTATCTTGACCTCCCCCTGAGAAACATAGGGAAGGAGGTTGGTCTAAGCACCAACAAGGAAAGGTTCTAGAAATAAGCCTGAGAGTATTTCCTGAGATGTGTAAAGTTTGCTATGTTTTCACTCAATACTGGCAAGAATTGATCTAAGTACAACCTATGCTGTAAAAGGGATATGTAATAACATTAACATTTTAGGGCTTTTTTTTTTTTTTTTCCCTTTTTTTTTAGGGGAGACAGTTAATATTGTCATTCATAGCACTGAAATGGCTGTGTAAGAGACTCAGGTTCAAACTCTTCATCTAATGAGTTGAAGTGCACAGGCAGATCTCTAAAAAGAAGCCTAAAACTCACCTCAAAACAGGCAGTACACCTGAAAGCAGTAATGATGGAAGAATAATGTAGAATAAGAATTTGAATCTGAGTTTCTGACACTGCAGAACCCAACTTCAAATGAATATTTCCTTTTAAGGTATCCAAAAGTTTTATGGGTGGGCAAAGCAATTTCTTCTCCAGACTAGGTAAAAGCTGACCCAGCTCTCAGGCTTAGAACATCTACTTGCAGGAGAACAAAAAGGAACTGGAAGGCTCCTACCAGCAATGACCTTGAAATACCCCCTGCAGATGTGCAGGTCAATATGGTTCAATATCACAGTCTCTAATGGATTTTGTTGTTTCAAAGCAAGAGCTGTAAAGACATTTACTATTTGGCTGAGAGCCTGGGTATCTAACTCTCCCAAAAATGGTAAAATTTACAGGTCTACATGAAACATCTCAAAGATATCCAAATATGACTCAAATTTGGTGAGAAAGAAGCATACCTTGGTGTAAATATACCAGCAGCAATGGTATTTAAAAAAGAAGCACACTAAAAACTAAAAAAGCCCAAGTCCAAGCAAATTAAAAGATAAGGTGTGGGGAAAAAAATACCAGACCCTACACCCGTAGAGATGGCATTCATTCTGTAAAATTAATTAATTATTTGAGCAAAAGAAAATTGCATATTAAGGCATGCAGACTGTGAGGGGACTAAAAGGTTGAGACTGAGCTTGGTATTTCACCATTGAACTTCTTTCCCATTAATAACAGCAGAAAAAATGCAGGTTTCCGGAGCATCAACCACATTGTTAATTAGCAGTATAATTTATTCTGCCTCTAATGATGGCTTATTCTGCTCTGGCTGACAGGACAAGAAAACAGGAAGGGCATTTGGAAACCTTATGAAAAATAACCACAGTTTTAGGGCATTTGTACTTGAAAAATGTACAACTGCTGGTGGATTAAAACACACACACACAACTTCTATAAACATTTGAAGAATAATAGATGGAAGCAAAATAGGTAATAAAAGAGTGAAAGATTTTGTTTATAGACTTGACTGGTTGACTAGGATATAATTACAGGACCTGCTTCCAATCCATCCTATGTAGAATAATTGGTGTGTACAGGAGAGAGATTTTTCTCATAATAAATGGATCTCCTCATGATGGGGCAGAATGATATTGGTGTGAATACACTAGAACGACAGCATAATTTAACAGCAGTGATGCTGGAGGATGGAAGTTATTAACTTCAGCATTTCTGAATGTTCTACTCGTAGGCACATCTTACTTTTACAGAGACGGAGCACAAGGTAAAAGCAGTGGCACTCTTATAGATCAGAAGCTTTAAGGGAGTTAATTAGATTGCACTAATCTTTCAGCTGTGCCACTGCCAAGCTGTTCTAGGTGCTGCAGAAAGAAATGTGTCCAGCAAAACTGATCATGTTTGTTTGGAGAACAACCTTAAATTTGGAGAATGCCCTTACTTGCTCTACCCCCAGAGTTGAGCCAGCCAAGAAAGCTGAGAATAACAGAGAGTGCAAATACACCTCATGTTGCTCTGCCCCACCACCTTGGGAGTGTGTGTTCCCTGCCAAGCCCAGGGCTGCTCCCTGCCAAGCACAGGGACCTACTCTGCTCCCCTCTAGCAAACTTCAAGGTGCTGTGCCAGATGAGCTGTGAGGAGCTAGGCCTGGCTACAGAAGAGGCACTGAAGTTGATTACAGGGCTTGAGTAAAATGATCTTCATCCATGGCCTTAGGGGATTTTTCAAAAATTCCCTCTGAGGTTCTCAAGGTTTGTGTTCAATCCACTTTCTTCTGTCAGCATTTACCTGGTGTCTATGGAGCATCCTTGATGAATTTGGTATTCCAAACAGAATTAGAGCAGTACTGATATGTTCTGAGTTAGTAGTAACTCAGCATTTGCCATCATTGTATGTTGAGAATATTCTCATGGACAGGCTTGGTGAAAAGCTATCCCCACTGACCCCACCCACACTCCCACAAATCTGTTGGATACTGAGGCCCTGGACATGGTTCTTCCAGCTAAGGAGAGTGGCAGATCAGATTTTCAGTACTGCCATCACTACTAGGTGGTTTTGGTTTGTATTTTTTTTTGAAACGGTAAGGCTAATGAAAATTGAATCAGGCTGTTTGATCTGGGCTGTGCAAAAGTGAACAGAACCCTAGACTAGGAGTTACTGTAATGTACTGGGTTGTGCAGCATAGTGGGTAGTCCTCTTGGTTTTTTGGCTTCCTGCTGTATGACAGAGTCAATTTTGCCTCTCTTTCTTAGGTGTTGCAGACCAAAGAAATAGTCACCATCATTATTGTATTAACTGAAAAGTTAGCAGACACAACAACTTAAAGAAATCCAAAAGTTCACTGTTCTGCAGTGTGCAATAAATAGTACTACTGTTACAACTACTGACAATTAGTTGCTGAGCTGAGAGCTGCAAGTACTTACTTCAGGGTGATATACTATCATCTATACCTATGAGCAGTGGAAACAAATAACAGGATATCTCTGTGGAAAAGCCATTTAAAAATATAAGCTGTACAGGAGAAAATCTGATGAATTATTTATGTGACACACTAAAGACATAAAAATGCTCAGACATAATTTATTTATTTTTGTTAAATATCTGTAATTTCATTTCAGAGGTCTTCATCCCCTACTTCCAGTGCTGGGTTGACAAATCCTCCAATGGTTGGCACAGACCAAAGCTATAACTTACATTTTAGTTAAGTATTTCAAGATACATGCTCCAATTTAAATTTATTAAGAATAATTAAAAGTGTATGTCGAAAGCTAGAGGACATAAAACACGCCACAGCTCAGTCACAAGCCTTGCCAAAAGCTAAATAAAAACATTCTTTTCCACCAGTTTTTCAAGGAATAAGAGCCAAATCTATCTCTGGAGCAACTACATTGAAGTCAATAAGGTGGCACAGGGAATACATTTGGCCAATGCCACCTGGCATGTGGCCTTCTAGGAAGCATTCTGATTTATTGACAGTTTGGCCATGTTACTGTCTTCAGTCTCTCAAGTGCATAATTTCTATTCTGTAAAGGAATGAATAAAGGATGCCTTTCTCCACTGTGCCATCCCACTTACACTAGCAGAAAACCAGCAAGGCGTGATGGACCACAAAGCCTTGCAGAAGGTAAAGCAAGTAAGGTTTCAGTCAAGAGATCTTTTTTTCCCCCTGTATCCCACTGGTTTTATTTCCTTGTTCGAAAAAAAAAAAAAACCAACAAAATTTATCTTGACATGACTGGTAGCTTCAGGAAAATTCTTGGCTCTGGTCTATAAGAAGGTCAGGTACATGGGTTGACATGTCACTTTGCAGCCCAGTCTTTGCAGCAGAAATGCCAGAACTGCTCATGGTACAGGTCCTGAGCCACAGTAGCTTACCATGTGCCATCTTAAGACAACACAAAATCAGTGATCATTCAGTGCACTGACAAGTGACAGGGATAGCTGACACAGCACACAGTGCAACCAGGGAGATTCCCAAGACAGCGCTTCCTTATTTTAGAACAGTGTTTGCTGCCTTGTTAACCTTAAACATAACTTAACCTTAAACACTCCTCCCTGAAGGGAAACACCCAGATCATTTCTTTCCCATGTATTCGTCTTTTTCCATGGATACTGCACTGTGGTTGGCAGAAGGGTGTGCATGGCACCACGTGCTTTCAGGAATGGCCACAAACAAGGATGCTCCACCTCTTGCTCACACATACAGTGGCTGTATGCAGCCAAGCCACAAAAGCTTTTGTCGACATGAGCAGCAGGCAAGCCCAGTCTCAAGGAGAGCCTCAGTCCAACTCATAACATACTTTTGGCTACTCACTGAAAGTCACTCTGAAGCTTACTCTCTTTTCAGCAACAGGTGAATTAGGAAAGTATTTTATAAACTCAGGTCAACAAAATGGGTTAGAAATAGGTTTGCAGGTGGCCTAAGGTGGATTTTACCTGGCTGATGCTTAAGCACATTATGGCATACTTCTTAACTCTCCACAAGAAACAAACTCCTTACCTAAAATTTTACCTTTTCACTGCATACTGTATTTGTGAAGTAGATAAAAGTCCATAACACATGAATAAATTCTTAGCTACATGAAAACTGTTTTTAGCTGTCTTTGAGTCACATAAATGTGGGTGAGAGAGAAAAGGACTTATGTTCTGAAAAGCCTCACCAAGAAATATTCTTGATTCAAAAGCCTACATATTAGCCTTTCACAACAAAGAGAATATCAAGTTCAATCTAATGAAAAGCCTAAAAATTAAGGATGAGGTAAGTTAAAACTGCAAAAATCACACATTGAACTATTTTTGTATAGGTTATTCTCTTCCTTGCCTCAGTATCTTCTCTAATTGATCTTGGAGTAATCTACAACATTGCCAAAAAACTTTGCCAATGGTGTTTACAGTGGAGGTGCTCAGATTGCCTCTGAAAAACTGTGTATAGGGATGTTGCCATTGATACCTGTTCTCATATCTTTCCTCCCACACCACCTCTAATACCAGAAATAAACTGAAAAGAATTATGGATAAAAAATGAGAAACCTAGAGCAACACATAAATACAACAGGAAATGCAAAAAGAGATAGCAGCTGACTCTCCATTGCTTCATAATCTATATAGTCATTTAGATCTATGCAACAAGATCTGAAAATCCAGCTGTGCTCTTTCAATTACACTGTCATCAATAATAAAAAATCTGCATTCGGGATTTATCTTGTAGTTTTGTTGCCAATACATGAAACAGCAATGTACAGCTTATTTTGCCCTTCTATCAAGCATTCATAAGATGCAAAATCTGAAGCACAGGCTCAAAGAAGAAATATTTTTCAAATAAAAAGCACCTTTTAAAACACCTTTCTGAGGTGAAAGTTGTTTGTTTTTTGTCCTTTTTGTGTTTCAATTGTTTAGATAACCAAAAGGACAACAGGCTATAATAATCATTGTAAGTACTACTGGTAAAGAAAGTCCATGAGTATTGCTGTACATACAAAAACAACCACAGCAGTGGGAGTCATGGTTACTGCTCATGAAAGATTTTGATTAACTGTGAGGCACATTTCCCAAATACATATTATCAGAGTTCTGCAGAAGAAATGCACAAAGATCATGGCTTGAACAAAGGGCTAACAGGAATGCACCAGCATGTGGGAATGGGGAAAAGACAACTGCCTGTAAATATGCCAAGGTACAGAGAGTGACTTGGGAAAGAAATGAGCCTGTAGCATGTCAGATTAAATGGGCTGAATACAACAGAAGTTGCCTAGAAAAAGAATATCTACTGGAAGCTAGAGAAAGAGAAGCTATTTGCACAGCCAACGGAATAGGTTAAGCAAATATCAGTTGTGTCAAGTGCCATTGAGTTAAGACCCAAGAGGAGGATGGCAGGGTTATCTTCTGCTAAAGGGCAGGAGGATGGAGGCTGGGGCAGGTAACCACAGTGGACATGAGTCAGCTACATTGACCTGCCATTGTGTACCTCCATGATCCAGAATCGTAGGTTTCAGCTGCAGTACGAGCATTGTAGGAAGGTTCAAACGCTGTGATAACCTGGGAGGGTTGTTCATACTCATCCCCAGTCCCTCTGGCAGGCCACTCCAGGGCATGTCCTACTCTTCAAATTACACACTGAGGAAGAAAGCGTGGCCTTGCTGTGATGTAAACATGGGTGGTCCACAAGACTCCTGTGCAACCTTGCAGTTTCTCTCCTCCTTTGGTTGCAATATTCTCCAGATATAAATACCTTCCTCTCTCCACAGTCAAAGGAATTGCCTTAATAATATACTAACTTCCCTTGGTTATGAAAATTCTTGTAATATTTTGTGACCATGGTTAGCCATTGAATACCCTTTCACACAGATCCCACTTCAGTGAAGTGCTTTTTGCCCCTCTAATTTCCTCTGCAGTTGTAGGAATATATGGCAAATCTTGAGTTTCACCTGCATGTTCCCTGTGTGCAGTTGTCACGCTTTATGTTAATATTCTTCCACTGGTGAGTAGAATGGCATGTAAGAGTCAGTTATTATTAATGAAAACTGGTATTATGCATCCCTTATCAAAGAGAATCACAGTTAATCACCTAATGATCATAAAGGCTGAAGAGAGATTTGCAGAGAGAGATGCAATAGACTTCCAAAGAATTGAACAGAAAGGGAAAAGCAGAAATAATCAAAATTATATTTGTTTTGAAAGGAGAACCATTTCAATTGCATTGATTGAACAGTGGATTTTAAGAGAATTATGTTGTGCATGATAGTCAGCCTGATTGAATTGTCTTGTAATATTCCACTTAGCTTATAATATTTGATGTTATAAGAGCATCCAGAAATTTTCAATTGACAAAGTTGTTTGGAAGCTCACATAATAGCTGAAATGCTAAATATAAATATATTATAAACCAGTGAATGGAAATAAACTTTAAAATCCATTTAATAGCTCTTTTTTGAGCACTATAAATATCCTGTGGTTCTCAGTTGGGGGTTTGAAAAACAGCTGATTCACAATTTACCGAATTTTACCTTCAATTTATCACAAGGAAACTTCATTGCTTGCTAGACACAAATTCATTTGATGTTTCCTTTAAAAATAAACCAATCTGACAGTCAAAGTTAACAGGGCGGTAACCTTGTAAACAAATAAAGGAGTTTACTGGATTTACAGATTCTTTGTGTTTCAAGATTAAGTATAAAACTATCTCTGCTTAAGATAACACTGGATTTTAAAATTGAATCTAGAGAAAATTGAGATGATGCCTTTAAAAATATCATGGCTTTATCAGTCTTTGTTTTCTATGAAAATACAGGAAGTTGCCAGGGTACTGCATGAAAGGAATATGCTAACCCCTGCTTTTTCTCTTGTGTTATTTCTGAGATACTTCAAAAAGGCAGCTTCCTCAGGATAGCTTAATGACTAGAGAACAGCAAAGTAGTACAGAAAGTTCTGGATGATTTTGGCATTAGAGATCATGCAGGCAAGGCATAATGATCCCTGGGTAGTTTATGTTTTTAGATTTAGAAATGCAACTTCTAGGCAATCTTTCAAAATATAAGTAGTAAGTAAAATAAACATCTTAAAAGAACATAAGGCTTGGTACTCTTCTAGAAAACTATTAACTGAAGGGGAAAAAAGACTCAGGATATTCTTTCTCAATGAGTTCATCCTTGTATCCTGCACTGGTTTTGGAGCTGTCTCCTCAGACTCTTATGCCTATGCTGGGCCTCTTACAGACACTTCAGGTTGCTTATATGACAATATTCTGCCTGAATCCTCAGCACTGTAGGAAGGGGTCCAACTTCTGACTCTTCCTCCTCCCCAAATCTGGGGGATCCTTGAAAGCACAGGGGACTCAGCATTGAGTGATACATTGTTGTGAGAGAAAAATGTTTTCCTCTCTGTCCTGTTTTTTTTTTTCCTCAAGTCTTTAAATCTCTCTGTTTAATGGGGCCTGCACTGTAGTACTGTAAGGCAGACCCCAAGCCTCTGGCTGAATCATGAAGTCCAAAATAACACTGGTCAGCATGGAAATTGAGGCTTTGGTGAGCTGTGGTCCCACCTCACCCACACTGCTGGGTTCTTGCATCACCCAGGGCAAGCTCAGCTCTCTGCATGTATGAAATGATGCAGACAGCAACACGTATCCATCTCACAGGAGCGTTGCACAGCCTGATTAATGAATGAGCACTTATTTCCCACATTTTGGGAAACTTGGATGTAGCCTGCTCTCTAAAACAAATTTGGGGGATGTATTATTGCTTTCCAGACTATTCAGTTTCATTTCCCTTCAGTATTACATGGCACCATACCCAAAATATGAGATAGGGAAGAGTCAGTTTAGCAGCCCCTTCTATAGAATCCATTATGACACACGGCTTCTCTTTGCTCAACCAGTAGGAGTATATTTTATAACTTCATCACGCACTCATTCTTTTGTTGCTGTTCCTTGGTAGGTTTTTAAAATATATTGTGAATTTATGAAGGTAAAAAAATAAATGACTTATCAACCACTTATAAATCTTACAGGCAAGGAAACACTTTTAGAGACCTAGGCAAAATACACTGGTACAGATAAGAAAATGTAGGTGTATCTACAAAGATATCATTAAAAGAAAATAAAAAGGAAAGCTTCAAGAAATTTCAGTCTCAATCCCTCTCACAGAATATCCTACTGCACAATCATTACAACTCCCTCATGCACAGGTAAGAAAGGAGACCTTTGAGTAAGATACATTGTCCATGAACTCTTCACAGACGATCAGTAAAAGTTATTTAGCACAGATGTTGCTGTAATTGTGAGATACTGGGAAAATCAATGTTAAATGGCAGGCTCCCAACTCCACCCTGGCAATGCTCTTCAGTTAACATCACCAGGCTAGAATTTAAAACATGTAGAACAAATTTGGCTGAGTCCTCCAAAGTTTTTATCATCATTCAAAATATCCCATGTTGTTTTGATCTCCATGTCACCGAGAGATAAATAGATCATGATTTATATCCGTTTACTTCTAACCTTTACTATCCACTGCCAGTTTGGGGACAATAATTTTGTGAAGTGATGCGAATACCTATAACAATATTCTTTGGGTAGGAAGCATCTTTTTGTTGTGTTCATACATTATGTATCACAGTGCATGTTTTTTCAATATGAGGAATTATCTTAAATGTTAAGAATCTCAGACAGGCATTATTAATGAAACACATAATCATAATGCTTCTGCAAAAGGCAAGTACAGATGCAAGCACAGAGAAATAAGTGTAAAGGTGAAAAATCTGCTAAAACATTGCCAGTGTAGCATTCTACTCATACCAATTCTGCATAAAGGATTAAGATGTTTATAACATAATGCATTCTTTGTTTTATTTAACCTAATAGGAGAACACCCTTAATGCCATCCAAGTGAATTTGTTTCACCTCATTGTCATACATGGTCTCACTGTTCTTGCATAAACAATATGCATGTAGAAAAGATAAATACAGGAAATATAATTTTGGAACCTTATTGACATTCCTACATGGTATAGAGGAGTCTTACCAAAAATTGACAGATGTACACACCACACAAAGGGATAAAATGTAATTTGTAGGCACAACTGGCTGATCTGCACCCATTTGTATATTCAGCCCAGGATAGGAAATCCATCTGCTGCAGATGCTAGCTACAGGGGTTTTGCAATATCAGCTTTCAAGGTAGGGAGGCATCTAGAGTACACCTAAAGGGCAGGCTAAGAGAGAAAGTTACAAGGGTGATTGAGTTGCACCCCAGGGCTTTGAGTGGATCAGCCATCCAGCTGCAGAACTGCATGACATATTCCATCTGAATTAACAACACTTAAAACCTGCATAATCAGGAGAGCACAGAGAGGAAATGTCCTCTGCAAAGATTCACTTGTTTTTGGTGGTCACATTCAGAAAAATTCTGTTTATCACAGAGGGACTAGGATCCTGATCTCTCTGCTCCTTTATCCCCTCGTGTTCCCTGTAGAGAAGCGTCAAATACGTGTGACCTGTCTGAATGACCTTAATTCTGCTGAATCCCTCTCCTTTTTGCTCTCTGTTCCCAGTGAATTAAAGAGCATGCTGGAAAAATGCTGGTGCTATTGACTAGGATTTCTATCTGCTGCCTGGAAAGCTTGTGGCCTTACCTATTGCAACAAAGGTGGTCTCTGCTGTCACATGCACATGGAGGTACATGGAGGGCAAAAAGGAGAAAAGATAGACAGAACTGAAAAAGTGCTTCAGCTATCAAATCAGCAGCTGCAGTACTGAACCTCACGGGCCCCCACTCTACAGAGTGCACCACGATGTTTTTACAACCTGGAACTTGAGCACCTTCCAACGCACTACGGCACAAAGTGACTAATGTCTGCCGGGTGCTTTGCATTTTCTCTCTCACACCCACGCCCACGCACACATGCACAGACTGCGTGACTTCAGAAAAAACCAAACCTGTCAAGGCAGAATGTCTCAAAGCTGAGGAAAAACGAACTTGGGCGCATCTTGATTGGTGACCAGATTTTATGGATTAATGAAGCAGCCACTGTGACTGTATAGACATATAACATGTTATGCACACTTTTTGGGGGGATCTAAGACATTTCTAAAGGTGAGACAAAACTCCAGACTGTTTCTGCTGCAGAGAAGGTTACATTCCTCAGTAGATAACAGTCATTGGTATAAAATGTAGTGAAAAGACATATAAGGAAAATATGCCAGTAATACAATGCTTTGCATGTGGAACCTATTCCCACAATTAATGTGGGAATTATTACAAAAGGTACTTTTCCGACCTTTGGGGAGTGTTCAAGACCTAAGATGTATTTCAACAGGCACAGGTTTTTTTACCATCTGTATGTCACAAAAATATTTGGGTCAATTAGGGCAAAAATTTACAGTTAGGAAATCGCTAGTTGCTGACCTCCTCCCTGATGGAACTATTTGTATGGATAGGTATAACTTTCTTGTCCATTTTTGGACTAACAAATTAACCAATGATGCACTTTCAAAAATTCATCCAACCTTGCCAGAATGTCTCCTCTAACAAATAATCTGCTCACAATCATTAAAGCTGTGGAAGAAAACACACATTTTTGAACAGTAATTTTCCTTTGTCACAACTAGACCTCAGTGGATTGGGTTCATACAAAATTCTTCAAATGTTTTAGGGTGCCCACATTCAGTAGGATTCAAAAGAAAGGGAAAAAATTATTTCCTTAGCAGTGAAAAGAAAAAACACTTCAGATCTTTTAGCTGCTCTCACACACTGAGCAGTGCCTTACCAGCTGCCAGGATGAAAGCTTAGCACAAGTTCCTAAAGGGGCAAGCGGCTACACAGTGTGACTGCTGATTACGCCTTCCCCAGACAGCCTCTGCATGGAAACCTTATTAAAACAGGATTATGTTGAGGCTGCATTCCCTGGGTCTCCCTAGGGCTGAGTGTATGCAGTAAAAGCTGTAGTTCATGGCAGGAGTAAACCCTAGACTGAGGTACGCACCAGATAGCCTTCACCCTGACCTTAAATCATAAAATTTTAATCATAAAAATTCCAGCCAGAACAGTTAGTTTGGAAATATGGGTGCCTATTACCAGATACCCACTGGTACGATTTGCTTTCTTTCTGCAGTTGACTTGTCTAAGTTGGACTCATGCTTCCCAGCAAGCATAGCCATCCCAGTGGCTGAAGAGCAGGACTGCGAGGATTGGCACTGCTGGTGTCAGGGGCCTTGCAGGGGCCTGCAGGCACCAAAAGCAGCCTTGCCACAGCATAGGCAAGTGAAGAGACCCCATAAAGCTCTGTCCCAACTGAAATACACTGAACCTGTCAATAAATAGGCTTTCACTTCTGATGTCCACAAATGTCTCCAGTAAATAGAAGGTCTCCTTGCTTTTAGGTTAAAACTGAATCCTTGGCAATGGGGGAATTTTACAAAGTTTCTAGTTTCTCAGAGAAACTCATTAAGTTAAACCACAAAAAGTTAAAGCCCTTGCAAGGAAAAAAACAACCCAACACAATTGAAATTTTCCCTTCTTTCAGTACACCCAGGCATATTGTAGGGAACAACAAGATTTTACAAAATCTTTTCTTCCCTTCTGTCCCAAATGAAACAAAAAGACTGAGGAAAAGAGAGTAAAAGAGAAAAAAAGCTCCCATATTTCCTCCCCCCACCCCCCTCCCCCCCTGCCCTGCCCAGTTCAGAAAGAGTTCTTTATTTGTGGAGGGAGAAGAAAAAAATTGACAATGCCAAATCCCATGAAATCAGAGGACACTATTATCTTACTTAAGATGGTAGGTAGGACTGTGATGGTGCTTCCGTCCTGCACTATTAAAGAGTGTTTTGGGGATCTGCTTCTACATACTGCTTCTGAGGAAGGAGCCCTATTGTCCAAAGGACTCCAAAATTTTTTAAAAATATCTTATATTTGAATCCAAGTTCTGGCAAGGCTCAAATGCACTTATCTTTCAGAACCTGATAGGAATATATCCTGAAATTCCCAAAACCACATAATCTCTATATGTGGAAAAGACCTTGTATATTTTCTTTTCTTGTAGAAATATGCCATATGTTTAATTCTTCTCAAGTCTCTTTCTGAATATTTCAAGGGATAAAGTTTTACTACATCCCTTGGGATATTGTTAGACTCATAAATGTCAATGTCAGGAAGTTTTTTGAAGACATACCACCTGAACTTTCACTTGAGTTGACTCCATCCCTCCCTCTACTATGCCAAGAAATTCTTTAAATCATGGAAACACTCTTCAATGTTTGTTTGTTCTCCATTTTCAAGTCTGCCATTGCCAAAGCAAATTACAGCTACTCACCCCAACTTTACATCATAGAGTAATCCCTCCAGTCTCCTCAGTCTTCTCAATGATTTATTTTTAATAGTTTTTGTTAGTAGTGTGCAGGGAAGTTATATGTCCTTCAGCTGTTTTCTCTTTGAACAGAACACCAGTCCCTACAATTGAAGCGTAGTATGACTGAGTTTTAACTCTTTTCCAAAAATAAACAAACCAACATATTTTTTCCCTTCTGTGTATTAAATTTAATTGCACTTGCAACTGCTAGTGAGAAGTGAGATTGACAAATTATTATTATTATTATTATTAATAATAATAATAATAATAATAATAATACACTGCTTATTTGCAGGCACACATTATTTCAGTAACTTTTGCACTGCAAAATAAAGAACTCCTCACTGCTGATGTGACTGAGCTCAGACCAAAAGGTTCAAAATGTAATTTCTAACCACTGCAGACTTCTCTGATGTTCCCTATGCTGAGGGGCAAAGCAACCATTACAATTTTCTACCTGCTCTGTGCACTCTTCTGATAGGAACAAACTCTGCTTCCTGACCCATAACAGAAGTAGTATCAAAACTGCATCCCAAACAGACACACTGATATGTTCACTTTGGAGTTTGATCCTTAAAAAGAAATGTCCAGTCTGAACTGAACAATTGCTCTGCTCAAAACCCGTGGACTTTCTATTTTACATTCCTAAAACAATGCTAGAAATTCCTTCCCACTATTAACCTAATGCACAGCTGCATGGCTCCATATGTTCTGCAAGAGTGCAAATACTGCAAAGTTTAGCAAGCTCACTTACAAAATCCGGAATAACATTAAATGAGTGAAGACACTGCAATAAAGACGTGATTTGTGTACCTGAGCTTCAATACTTCTAAATGAGTAAACCACAATACCTTTGAACATTTAAAAATATTGTAAGGATTCTGTGAGGAAAATGGAAGCACCTGAGTGAACACAATTACATCAGTTAAACATGTAACTTCACAGAAAGTTGAAAACTCAAAGAAAGAAAGGAAAGTTCAGTCAACTGTTCATTTTATTCAAGAATTGGTCTGGAAGCAAACTATAGGTATTCATATGTGTATTCCTATAAAAAACATCCCCATATCTTTGGTCTGCTTCTATTATTATGTATTCTGTCTTGGAAAGGCCCCACTATCAGATCACCTCTTCCCAAACCAGTCACAGCATCAAAAAAGTAATTTCAAAATAAGATGCATTTTCTTCTTTGCCAAAGGTAGACATGACATTTTGAAGATGTTGCTGAGTAGGGTCTGGGAAGTAAAAGAACTATGTATGATGCTGTGAAAAGGGAAAGGAAAAAATGATCCTTACAGGAAAAATAGACATTAAAAGCAGTTTGCCTGAATTTCTGCAGCAAATCCCATCCCATCCCATCCCATCCCATCCCATCCCATCCCATCCCATCCCATCCCATCCCATCCCATCCCATCCCATCCCATGGTCAGGTCCAATTAATCTATCCTTCAAACCCCAAATTATGCTTTAATATTAATTAGTTACTTATCAATTCTTGTTATTTGAAATTACCCTGCAGACACCCAGGTTCACACTTATTCAGATGAGTTTTGAAACACAAGCCCAGAAGCAAATTTGAAGCCTCTCCCCCCATACATCTGCTGTGTCCAGCTTTCTGGCACTGATGTAATATTTGCCTTGACACAGTAAGGGTTTCAGAAGGTATAAGGCTAAATGACTTCAAACTCTAACAATATACATTTTAATCCTCCTCCAGGCACATTCTTGGATACTTTTTCTTATCAAATATAAGCATCTCCCTGGAATGTTTACTTAATGACCTTAGTATTAGCATCAAGAGATTAATCAGTCAACTGTAAACAACTCCAGACTGTCCCCAAGAGTTTAAATTTTATCAGAG
The DNA here is from genome assembly GCA_024865655.1 of Emberiza elegans. Lineage (NCBI taxonomy): Eukaryota > Metazoa > Chordata > Aves > Passeriformes > Fringillidae > Emberiza > Emberiza elegans. The sequence continues at coordinate 2,837,146 of JALJVW010000196.1, forward strand.
AAACTAACTATAATGAACAATAGAAAATTGTTTGGGTTATATTCTAAAAGGCCCAGAATAAAAAAATACTTTATAGGGGAAAAAAATCTAATCCCAGATGTAGCCAACCATGTTCATTTTGTAACTTCAGCATCTCATTTAGCTTATACCTCTGATAGATTGGTATGTCACTCATTATTTCCTGCCTTCTCATCCAAATACCAAGATAGCTAATTTACTTTAGAAGAGCTTTTATTTATGACTCTCTCCCACCCTGCTTTAATTTCAGGAGGTGGGACTGGTAATGTTTTCCTTTAATGGGTTTGTTTTAATGGACTACAGGATATTGTTGTAAGGTCACTGACCACACTGACAGTAGAGAAAAGACCGTGAATCTGTATTATTTTCAGGTCACTGAGTGACTAGGAGAGAATGGGTTGTGACTGGGAAGTGCCAGCTTTCATTATTCTGCACTGGTCTGCATGACCTTTCATTTCCACTGTCCTTTCCTACCTCTGCTGTAACAGCCTCCTCTATTTTCAGCTTTTCTCTGTAGTATCCCTTTTGGGCTATAAACTCCTCATTCCAATGCAGAGCACTGTCGGGAGTCGGAAGCAGCTTGTTCAGGGCTGGTTGTGTGTCAGGCCTCTCCCAGTTCGGTTCCCAAGCCCATCTCTCCAGTTGTCATGTATAATTTATCCAGCAGGGCTGTGACACACTGCAGTTCCAGCCCGTGGCAAACATCCATAAGGCTCAGGCTAACCCTGGGTGAACAAAAACGGCTCACACAGTTGCCTTCAAGTGCTGTATTCACTAACCCATATAAGTACAACCTATTTTTCAAATAATATGACACTCAGCTATTGTGAAGTTTGTTTTTTAATATAATGATTGTGCCCATAAGTGCTCTGCCTAAAATAGAGAATGACCTAGCAGCAACAACACAAAACACCATGGTCTGGCATTAGGAGACAGTGATGTGCAAGAGATGATGTCCTGCCTCTGGGCTTACAGAAAATGCCCTACTCCTCCAACCTTTATCCATCACTACAGTTCTGCTGAGCAGCTGCTTTTTCTGTAGTACTGCCAGTCTCCAGTCTGCACAGGGCAGGTGTTGCAAAGCATGCAAACTCCAATATCACTTGATAAATAACAGAGAAAAACTAGGAAAATTTAGACATGAAAGAATAGAATAAATGAAAAAAGGATGGCATTTGAAGTAGGATGAGGATCATAGAAAAAGAAATTGGGGAACTGAAAAGGAGGAAAGAAGAATGAATATTGCTTCAAAATATTCTTGCAAAAATATTTCTCCCTTCACTCTTTATTTATTTGAAGTAATCTTCCTTCATCTCCAGTACCAATGATTCTTCCTGCCTTAACCAGAGTTACATCAGAAGACTATGCAATAATATTCCTATTTCCTAATACATAAAATTCTGAAACATTATAAAGGCAGAACATATTCTGAACCACAGACATAGCTGGCATTTGGGGAAGGGAGAGGGTATGAAGGAAAATATAAGCAATATCAACAAATAATTAAACACAGACCTTTTGGCCCCTTCCTTGGAAACACTGGCAAGTGTCAGAAAAAATAATGGATAAGGCGCATCACATGTCCAAGTCTCTTTAGTGTATTTTTGCTTTAAAAATTCCCAAAAATATAAAAAACAACTCCAAAGACACAGATTGAGAACTATTATGTGAAAAAATCAACCTCAAGGCTTCCAAACTATTCTCAAGCAAGAGCCAGTTCTCAGACCTCAGCACTACTTGCAGTTTACTGTCCACCTTATCATCAATCCATTCAAAGATAAAAGAGGCATTGCTCTGGGCACCATTTAGCAAGCTCCTAAAAAATCTGAAAATCTGTTCTTACCCTGAAACACAGTAACTGTTCCTACTAACTTGTATCTTTAGAGAGAAAGAGGGGCATTTACTCTGTATAGGGTGAGACAGAACACACTGGAAAATTTGTCTTTTTCTAACCATGAGATGACACAGTAATTATGAGGACAGGTGAGTGCCAAGTATAAATAGTCTGGCCTGCCATGCCTAGGGCTTACAGCAGCAGAAGAAAGATCAACAGGCCCAAGGCTTTTGGGCCATAGGTAAGACAAGGTAATCATCCAGGGGCTGAGTCAATATAAGGGCTCACATCACAAAGTTTTATTGTTGCAAATCATTGATTGCTTACACACAACACTATTTACTTTCATTCCACACGTTCATCACCACATCTGTCATTGGTGAATTGGTTCATGTTTTTAAGATGCTCACATATTACATTACAGCCACTCCATTTCCCTCTAACAGCAATTCTACATTATTCATCACTGTCACTTCAGGCAGTGTTCCGTGGCTGACTTGACCTGCAAAAAGAAAGGCAATAAAGATGTACAGCAGTGTGGCTCTTTGAAATCTAGTGTGTCAAGCCCTGTGGCAACATGCTTTTAGTTCTGAATTTCTTTAGTGAACTCCAGCTCAAGACGATTCTTCAGTGAAAGGCGGAGGAGAAGGAGAGGTTTCTGTCCCAGTTGCCAGTGATTAAAGTCACCAGTCTGCTACTGACTGTTACACAGATGGAGAGCTAATTCCTACATGGTGGGCTCCATGCTTTTGAAGCATTTTAGAACTTCTGTGCGGCTCAGACACACAACCTTCAGCATCCACCAGGCAGACTCTGTTTAAAAGGAGGCACATATTTGCCTGTGCAAACAGAAATTGGACCAGCCTAAACATCAGGCACCCATCTATACACTTGGGATTTGACAGCCTGCAACACAATCACATTTTCAAGTGCAACTATTGGGTACTAAAACATCATCATTTCAACCCAGTCACTGCAGCAGATCAGAGTGTTATACAGCAGCTCTTCATTTCTATGATTCTGTACAAAGTCAGTCAGACTTTGCATGGATCAGTGTAAACCCATGAAAAGAAAACAACAAAAGCAAACTGTAGGCAAGAAAATACTATTGTGTTTCAAACAGCAATACCCAGAATAAAGTAAATTCTTAAGTACGTGAAAGAGACAGCTGGAGTACTTGTGCCTATTTCCTTCTTTGCTGTTTTATGAGACTGCTCATTTCTTCCAGAAGTAAGAGTGCACCTATTTTAAAGCTCAATGCAGCCACAAAAAGATCTCACCAGAATACATTAAAGATGTTTTTTGGTCTCTTGCATGACAGTTGATATTATTATTGAAGCAATGAGGAACCAGTCATGTGGAAAAAGTGCATACAGAGTTTAAATTCACCCATATTTTAGGCAAACCACGTTAACCAAAACAATGCCCATTGAGGCTTTTAGGTTTAAATTCATGACAGGAGGCAATCATTCTTGCCTTTCACTTTAACTAGGAAGGAAAAAAAAAACCAAAAAATCCTAAGCTTCTGATGAATCTAGCTAAAACTATCACAGCAAGCAAAGAGAATGACTCACAGAGAAAATGCAAATAATTCACTACTGGAAGATACAAAGCAAAGCACCAGCTAAAGTCATATCCTGCCAAGATATAAACCCTCTGTCCTGGATATTAGAATAAAAAACTTACATGTTCAACCCAGGAAATGAAAAATTGGTCAGGTTAGAGTACACACCCAGACAGGATTTGCTTTCACAGCCTGACATGCACAAAGAGGAATCAATGCCTCTTAGAATGAGACATCTGCCCAGGAACAGCAGTAGGAGAATGTTTCCCTGATACAGGTAAATAATGCCTAGTGCCTGGAGTTCAACAGGGCAGTGGGGCAGAGTTTGGCAATGTTCAAACAAGTTTGAATGACTTGACGACATGTAACACTAACAACACGCTTGATTGCTCATCTCAACTTCAAACCTTTTCAGTATTTGGTCAGTTAGGAGTGCAGAAAGAAAAATAAGGTTTCCATGGGAAGAGAAATATCATCCCTCACTCCTGTCAGTTAGATAATCCAAAAATCACTTTAACTGCCTGGTTCAAACCTTAAAAAGCATCACATTCCCTTGGGTGCTATTCAACACATCAATTCCTCATGCTGGAAAGACTGAGCAACTAATTTAGTTCCCATCACAACTATTCCAACACTGCATGCCTGCTGAAGACATCACCAAGAATAAGTGAATGGGTAAATAATTGTCCAGTCCTGAACTTTCATCGGTATTAAAAAAGAGGATTACTTGGAAGAACGAGCAAGTTGCTCTGCTCTGTGCTGTTATCTCCCTCCTAGACACCTGGCAGAGAGTTTTGTGCCTACCAAAGATAGTGAACCTTCAAGCTGGGATTGATATACCTTCCCACAGCCTTCCAAACCTACCTGTGCTGAAGCCTTGACTCTTTTCTAGGTATAGAAATCTGACCTGGGAAAAGAGTGTGGAGATGGTTGGGCATGAGTTTTTATTCTGTGCAGATTGTGAGGACAGTGACATTAAGTACAACTCTCAAATGGAATAAAGGTCTTTCAGGGCTGAGGAGGTCAAGAACTGAGATCTCTGGCTCTGAGTCTTTTTGTGGTTCAAAGACTTTTGTGGCCTGAATCAAAACCTTTCTGAGGTAGAGCAATATCTCATTGAAGGGATTTTGCTCATAATTTCTGATAGAAGATAAAGAAAAAAATGCCCACGCCATGGCTACTTTCCCCATCTCCAAAGTGCACATAATTGGAGACAAGGGCGGGGGGGGAAAGCACTATAGACAGGCAGTGATGCATCTTTTGCAGTGCCTCTCTTCTGACTTCTTCTCCCGACCCCCCTCTTCTATGACAGCAAACACTGCTGGTTAGCTTTTTTTTTTTTTTCAGAAAATTCACAGCCCAGGACCCTAATATTGGATTTTCCAGTACAAGTCTGTGAGTGTTGGAGGAGATCCCCTTCTAAACACAAAATGAAAAGGGACACAGGAATCTGATTAAATAAAAACTGAGTATCAACATGGTCCCAATGTAGTATCTGAAAAAAAATTTAAAAAATTTCAATAAAAACATGGAGTAAAGAAGATAAAGGTCTCCTTTTCCTCCCCTTTTTCACTGAAAGAGTTTGTTTTGCTTTGCATAAAAATAACTTCATTGGAAAAAAGTGAATTGTGGCCAAAGTTCTCTAATAGCAAAAGTAGTTTGATTCAATTTTATTTCTGATGTTCAACTTCCATTCCTTCTCTGGCCCTCATATCCAGTCACCATGGCAACAAAAGTGCAGAAAAATCCTTTGCCCATTTGATAATCACTTAATCATTTAACAACAAAACAGATTGGGAATGTGAAAGTGGAGTAATGGGAAACACCAAAAGGAAAATAAGCTCTGCTATCAAAAAAAGTCATATTCCCCAACCAAAAAAAAAAAAAAACCTTAAAAATGAAAGGAGAAGGAGCAGAAGTAAAGAGAAATATGTGTACCTCACTGAGAGTAGATTTAAGCTTCTCAGTGGTCTCCTTCACACACCATAGTGTCTTTTATTTTCTCCCCATGGGAGTCTGCATGTTGTCTGAAATGTCCTTCCAGCAGCTGAAAAAAAACCCAGAGAAAAATTCAGATCTGTGTTGTGAGTTCAAAAGATGAGCAAAACTATTCCTAACCAGTAGAAACCACACTCTGGAGTTTGTCTTATTTCTTCCTTTATATCTAAAAAGGAGTTGTGTTGACTCACAAGTGCATTTTTTGTAGGAAATCTCTGAAATGCCAGCACAATCCATTGGGAGGGTGCCAGGGCAAAGGTCTCTGTCACCTTTAAGTGACAGGGCTCATGTTCCCCTGATGCTGACAGCAGAGTGGTTGAGCAGCTGCTAGCCTCCATCAGAAGCCCCCAGAAAGAAAACACCACTACAGGCAATTTCCCTTCATGGTGGAAACCCTTTTCCACCAGACAGACATTTCCTGCAATGTGTCCTTCTCCCTAACATGCACAAGAAAAAGTCCAGTTCAGCTCAGAACATAGGGGCAGTCACTTCTTTGTCCCTGCTGAAGTTGTCTGTGGGGTAGAGCTGCAGGATAGATGACACATGGAAGTGTGGCCATCAAATGAGCTTGCAGGAAACTAGACGGATGCATTGCAGTGGCAAAACTCCAGTGGCCAAACAACTACAGCAGAAAGACACAGTCCTGGATCTCATTCCCAGCACAAGCCCTTAAAATCCACACACAGGACATACTGCTGTTATCAATACCCCACATGTGAATTAAATTATTAATTAATTTAAAAAAAAATTTTAATATAGTAACCCTTTCCCCCCACAAAATGCCCCCCAATAAACTCACTCAGCAAACATTCTATTTATCAGAAAATCCAGGTCAGCTTTCTGCCCATCAGCCTAGATATGGACACGGAAGCCAGCAAGGTAAGTGATTTACTTTATTCTTTTCCTTCACACTGAGATGCAAAACTGCCTATATCTTGACAACATTTCATTAAGCAATTTGTTAGCTGTTCAAGTTAACTCCAGGAGAAGGGAAATTATTGTTAAATCTTTGCACTAAAAGTCAACAGCTCCTGTGTGAGTGGTAGCACATTTGAAATGGGAAACTGCAAATGATCAAATGTTCTTGATTTACCCTTGGTAAAATGTTGCATCCCAACGAAAGTGGTGAGAAGAGGGAAGAAATTTGTGTGACAATCTTGGCTATTCATGCCTGCCCTAGAAGAGCAGCTCTGCTCTTCAGTGGATATTATTGCAAATACCTCATGAAAAATATCTTCTGTGTGTGCCTGTAACAGAGAAATTTTTACAAGGCATTGAGCTGATAAGCCCTAATATTTTAAAAATAATTGCTATTTCTCAGATAGGAATAATGTATCTTCAGGCTTTTTAAATATTTGTAATGATTTCTCTGAGGTGACACATCAGTGTGGCATCTCAGCAATTATCCAAACAAGTCTATTAGGTAGAAAAATCTACATTATTCCCACTGCAAAGGAAGGGAACAGTACACTACAAATTTGTCCTTCAAAACCAACATATATGAAGGTCACTAGTACTAGGAAAGGAGGCATGAGTCTTGCTTACATTTTGCAGTCCTTTCACCAAAAATGTACCTACCTCCTCTTTTTTGTTTAATGGAGGAAAGGTGAGCATTCATCCTCCTCAGATCTTATCCCAAAAGAGGTGTCTTAATATATGCTTTCTCTTTCCATCAGGGAACTTTGAAGGCAGGTCAATGAATATAGATAACTTTGACAACCCATTGCACAATAAATGGCAACATCAAGTAGGAAAACTCCAGAATTAAGAATATTTGGATTTATCTCCCAGCCTCAAGTAAACAAGCCAAGACTTTTGTTTTTGTAGTGTCTCTAGATCTGCCTTGCTTCACACTCTTCTTTTTCTCTGCAACCCAAGGACGTGGCACATCTAAATTCTTGTCACACATATGGAGGTGAGAGCAATGGCAGATACAGATCCATGGGAATTTTCAACCTGACCTACAGTTCTTACTCATATTTATGTAACATTGCTGTGCATAAGGGCTTCTAACACTGCTTACTTCAGTACCTATTCCTGACCTAAGGCAGAGAGCTACAGCACAAGTTAGATAGAGGAGCTGTGTTATATCTAAAATAAAAATAACCCTTCAAGTATATTCTCCTACAAACCCCCACATGCTTCACACTTCCACAACTCATCCAAGAATTTAAACTAAAAATTGTCTCAATTGTTCCAAAACACCAGGACACTGCCACCAGCACATTAATAATCAGTTTTATGCCAGTCTGAACTAAAACCTAATTGATAACTTCCCAAGGTAGTCAAGCTACAGTACAATTTGAGGTTTGAAATTTCCTGTTGCAGCCTGATGTGCACTTCCCATAGTGACAGCCAGCCAAGCAATAATCCAAATTAAAAACCAACGTGGGAGGCACTGGCCTGAGCACTGACATTTTCATACACCATGGCAATGTGGCAATTCAGGCTGGGGTCACCAGTGTTAGCAAGAGAACACAGTGGATTGCATTGTGATATCCAGACATTCCCTGCCTTTCCTTGCACACGCACAGTTATTTGTTTATCATTGGAATCTCTCCTCTACTTTTTTTTCCTTCAATGATTGTATCCTATGCTCTCAGACATCTTAATTTACATCCTCACAAATGCAGGAATTTAACAGTTAGCACATTGAAACATCCTTTTTACTGAAAAGGAGCTGGCTGTATTGTAACACAGCTGCTTACCAGCTTTATCAGGGATAAAACAAAATAATTAAGAGCAAAAGATTACTGATATTTAACTAGTGATGTACTTAAATAGCTCACTACTGGTATTTTATAGTTAGCCAATTGCCTACTAAAATATAATCAGTCATTTCAAGTATATAGTATTACTACCTATAATTGAAAATGACTCTTCAGCATTTAAACCCCAACTTAATTTGAGATCCCATGACATGAAAATAATTTTGATGCAGACCACTACCCACTCAGAAATGCAGCCACTTTTATGAGTGATCCACTCCATAGCGGGTTAGATTATGGAACAGGCAGCCAGAGGGAAAACATGGAGCAAATGAAAAACCTAATTTACTGAATAATTTGCCTTTTTATAACATCACACTAATTACACATCAAGTTGGTTATCATAGGTGAGGAACAAAGCTCCAGTATTTATAGTCACATAATTTTTCAGAGGAAGTTTTATTTAAAAAGAGTTGCAACAAAATTGGCAGTATTTGATCTCTTACTATATAAAGAAATCCTACACCTGTACATGTTGATACGTCAGAGACATTTAGAAATAAAAGATAAAGGTAAAAAAATGCACTTTGTTCTCATTCCTTTTCAGTTAGGCAGGTTTTCAGAGAAAACTTTTCCAGTTTTATGCATCATGGCTATGACAGATGAAACGTCTGTGCAGAATTTATTTTTCTTGCAGAAATAACATTCTACCAGTTTTGCCAGGAGATGGCAAGTTTTATGGGCTTATTTCAATTGAAAACATCTGCACTAGATAATATATGCTGCTGGGTCACATGTTAAATAACACTACTATATGTGACTGCATAGAACAGCTGTTTTGCATCTTCTTTATAATGGTTTGTAACTAAGCATAATTGTCTTGGATCATTAATTGAAGTTGCTGTAACATTAACCCTTAATGCTTTTATGCTTCTTAGTTTTTCATTTACATAGGGTCTGATTCAGTTACATGCTTGATACGAGCCATTTCCAGGAATACAACTTGGGAGGTACTTATATTATGACTCAAATTCAAAAGGCATTCTCAAAGCAGCTGCTTGCCTCCTAAAATCTCAGATGGCCACAGATTATTTTTTTTTATAAGAGAATTTCAAAATGATACAGTTTTCTGTTTCTAAACACATCAGCCTAAAGTGCTGCTTGCCAAAACTGTGTGCACCTTCTTTGAACTGATAATGTCTGAAGGGTTGTCTAACCCAGCTTTGTAAACCCGAGTTGCCAGAGCAGCCTGGATGGTGGATGAAATCTGCAAAAATTGGTGGAAGACTGATAGAAGGCAAGCCCACTTCCATGACCATCAACATCACAACTTGCATCTTTCCAGTTAGGCAACTGAACCTTATTGGAGCCTGGGTAATTGCAGCTTTCCAGACAGTTTTTTTTTTTTTAATTGACTTAAATTCTGACATGCCTGAAGATCTCAGTATTTGGGCTTAATTTGAAGCTAGTCCATGGTGGAATTCCAAAAAATAGTTAGCATGAGTCTTATGACATTAAGACCCTCTAGGTTTGAGTAAATAATAGAGAAGGAAAATATGAAATAGAAGAGGATGTTTCATACTTCACTTGTCCTCAAACTTTTAAAATTTCACAATTCTAGTTACACCAATTAAGGGGCTGTTAAAAACCAAATCCTTCTGCCTCCCCAACCCTCTCTCACTTATGAACTAAATCTGGAAGTGCTTTTCTAGATAAGAGTTACATCAATATAAGACTGGTACATGTGGTCCTCTCCCCAAGAATTTATAATATTGGAATCCAAGAGATTCCATTGCATGATAAAAGATTATTGGGCTAGAAAAAAATGAAAACATCTTAGAAATCAATGTGCCTCCTATAAACACTTGGCCACAAGTTGTGGGAAGATGTTTAAAAAAAGCATGCTTTAAAAAAACATGTCTTCTTCAATGCACACTGCTAACCAGAAATCTTCTCATCATGATCTATGCACAGCTGGTTTTCTTCCATTAAATGAAAGCATCGATGATTCAATCCACCATAATTTGCTTTTTGGGAACTCTCTCCTGGAGCTGATAAAGGCTAATGATTGGGAATTATTTCAGATAGGCCTATGCAATGTCCCTGCCAGGCTGCAGGGATAGAGAGAATGGGTTGTCCTTTGCTTCCTCAGTCTAGATCAGCCCTGTTCTAACAATTACAGGAACGAAAGGTGCCGAACAATGGAACGAGGCATATTATTGTACCAGATGGTCCATTTTAGAACAATTCACATACAGGTCTAGAATAAGAGACAGCTTCAATATTCACTAAAAGCATTTTCAGACTGTTCCAATAGTTTCAGTCAGTTTCCTTATTTTGATTGGAACTGCAGAATTTTTATGTTAGTTGCTTTCAGGATTTAATCTCATTTGTTTAACAGCATTTTAACTTTCACAGGCAAGGGTTTATTCATTTATTTTGATATTTATATGGGCTACAGTTGCATTTGTTTCACTGTCCCAATATCTATCACAATGGAACTCACCAAGATTTTCTCTTAGCAATCTCACTTTGTAATTGGAGGTATTACATCCAGTCTTCTAAGCAAACTGGCAGAAATGCACTGGTTACATGTAAATGATTTTTTGTGCATTTCCAAGCTAGCAAGCTGTGAAGTTCAAATCCAACAAGTTTTCGATGTTTTTTAACTCAGTGAATTACTTCTAGTAACTTCGTGGTATCTATTTCAATTCTGAGCAACAAAAATGGTTTTGTTTAGGACTCACAGCATGGTTCTCCATTTCCTCCCTCTTCCCAAGTCACTGTGTATTAAAAGATATTGCCTTTATATTCAACAATATAACAATATAATAACACAACCTGTCATACAATGGGATGGGAAATACTGGAATATTTTTCTTTTCATGTTGAGTACTTGCTGCTATTTGCCTTCATCCTAATTCCAAGTTTAAGCAGAACATATAAATAATTCCAGCTTCTTCAGGATAGCCCTCATCAAAACAGAGAGACCATTTGCAGAATCACAGCCCCATACTATTTCTAAGACATCTGTTGCTGGGATATTTTGCTTAATGTATTCTTTGTGGTGAAAGAATGTGCATATATCTCCTGTTCCCTTTCTCCTTATCAGTTGATTCAATGAGAAATTTGAGTGGCCTGTAAACAGGGCAGTAAAACAATGTGCTGTATTAATGCTAGTTGGGAATGAGATTTCCTGTAACATCTGCATGCTCCCTGAGATGAACCAAATATGCAAAGAATTGCAGGCCAAGCCCAGGGACAAGTGCAATTAACCTGATTTAACAAGTATGATTATAGAGAGGGAGAGGTCTCTCTGATAATGGCACAAAAGGGTTCTCTGTTTATTTGAACACTGCTGCCATCTAAATTTGAAAATACCATGAAATAACTAGGGATGGGAAAAAGGTTGATGTTTGTCTCTGAGAGGGACAAACAAGCTGTCATAACAAAGCATGAAGTCAGCAAAGATGTTGTCTGAACTATCGTGGGCTGGACCATGACAAGGAAAGGACAACACAATTTATTTGGAATCAAATGCAATTCTACTAACAACATTTTGGCACTGAGTATGGACCTTTTACCACACCACACTGATTTAAGAGGAATAAATTGCACCACCTAATTAAAAAGAAGAGAGATAATACTAAAGGACAGAGGCAGGGTTAAAGCTGACATAGGAGAGCTGTAATTTGCAACAAAAACCTGGAAATCAACATCCTGCTGGCAAGACATCCACTAAAATGAATGAAGTGACAAATCCATGTGTTGTCAAGAGGGCGCCTGTACATCAGCTTGTGTTAGAGTCTACTATTTTATTGAAACAAGTTTCCAGGATAAGGTACAAAGTCAGAGAGTTCAATAAACTTTTTGTTGGCTCATGAAAACTGAAACTTTTTGCAAGCAAAGAATCCAGTTTCTACAAGGATCCTCATTCCTAAAAGCTGTTTCTTTATTATTATTTTTACTGTAGATGTATTCTAGTTCAAAAAAACTGCCTTGAAATAATGAAGCACTTGGAAGCTTGATGTGAAAAAGATACTGTGCTCTGAGTTCCTCAGAAGTTAAGACAAAATTCTGCTGACCAAATCCTTTCCCCTGCTCAGGTTAGTAATTTAGAAACATTTTTGAGAACTTCAGCATTACATCCCTGTTCAGAATAAGAATTAGTCTGTAAGCTTTTGGGACAGGAAGCCCACTTTTGTTTTCTTTTACTAAGGATATTCCACTGTTGCCAGAAAGTCTGTTTTCACATACAATTGTTTTTCTTCACAGTCTGCAAGTGACTAAACACTGCACAGCTCTGTCAGAATTGTGGTTTGAAACAGAACCATTTGAACAGAGCTGCTGTTAACACTTCAGAGCAGTATAGAAACTAGTTCTCTTGCACAAATTTAGGGGTTATTTCTATTTTTTTTTAATAGAAAACAAATCATAAACAGGTCAAGGATATAGCCAGGACCTTTAAAAACTTCTCATGAGAAAATGAAACAGAAGGAGAAAATGTTCCTGCTCAGGAACAGCAAGCTCAGGGTAGCAAGAATGGATGAGAAGTCAGGTTCAGATAAGGAACAGATTTTGCTCTCCTGCCTGTGTTGAATCTCCTTTCCAACATTTATCCATGGAAGGCTTTTCTATAGTAAGCACAAAATCAGTCAATACTGGGCTGGAAAGGACCCAAAAAGTCCATCTGGTAAAATTCCTCTCTCCAGGTAGGATTGGTTCCACCTGCATGGCTCTCCTGGAAACTGCTCCACTGTGCAGCAACTAAATAACCCCATTTCCTTCAATATGTTCCAATTAATGCTTTTCTTCACTTTTCCCTGGATCATCTTCTGATTCAAATCTCTGGTGAACCACAACACCCAGGATTAGACTGAATGGTTTTGCTATTGCCTCATCAGTTCCAGATAGGATGGCAGAACTACACCACGAGTGCATGATGTAACAAATATGACCCTTGCTTACATCTTGAGTATAGTGGGGGTTTGTTTGTTTGTTTGTTTGTGTGTTTGTTTTGTGTGTTTTTTTGTTTGTTTTTTGGTTTTTTGTACCAAAGTGCCATGTTTATTGTGCCATTAACTACAGCCCTTCATTTCTTTTCCCTTGTAACAGGCCAGTGATAATAGGTACAACTAGGAGACAGAATCTGATCCCCCAAAACTTCTATTGACAGTACCTGTGAAAGAAAAAGGTGAAAGGACAGATTAATTTTCAGGTGTCTGGTATAGCAGCAGTGTGATCTTCTCTTGAACAGAACAATTTAACTACAAAGCCAATGAGTTGCAGAAAAACGGAAATCCCCAGGACATAATTTTTTTTGTAAATCACTTTTCAGAGAATAACAGTGAAACAGAAGAATTTATAGGTTTAGTAATTTTGTCCTTGATAGCAAAATTGCCATTACTGTCCTGATTCCTGAAGGGTCTGACTTGACAGAGGCACTGAGCATTTGCAGCTTTCATTGATCTCTGGTGGAACTGTAAATGATCAGGACTTTTGAAAAATCCATATCCAGAATGATTCAATTCTTATAAAAAAAAAAAAATACCCTTTTTCATATAACTTGAAAGTTATTTATTTCCCACAATAGGTATTTCCAATACAATTCCCCAATAAATAATAAATCACAGACAGAACATCCTTCAAAACATTTTCAAAATATTTGATATCTAGGAAATGCTTTGCATGTCTAGAAAATGCCTAGGTTTTTTAATCTTTTGAAGAGTTGTTTTCTAGTGTCAACAGTCAAAGATTTGTTCTTGGATGCAAGCTCTCTCTGTGTATGTATCTTGGCAGAGCTTGGTAGATAATAGGATGCAGTCTGAACCTGCTAGAGCCCTCAGAGTTTTTAAAAATCACTGGGTCACATCTCAGGAGGTTGTGCAATACCCTGAAGCAGACACCATATGCAACAGGTTTTAACACTAAAACTATTTATGAACTTCAAAAAATTTTTTTAATAGTTTTAACATTTTAAACCAGCTAGCAGGAAATAATCCCAACCTCTCCTCTGCTGAGCAGATTGCTTCTGAAGTCACATTATTTTCTGTATTTAAGAAATTAAAGTTTGGATCTAAACAGCTGCTGCTTTTGTTTTGCATTTGGAGGGATAGGATGAGGACAGCGAAGTGACATTCTGACGCAGGAGAATTAAACATGCCTAACTCCTTCATTGGCAAAACTGTCATGGTGCTATTAACTCCAAAGGAAGAAAGTAAAGCAGAAATGAAAGCAATAGGCCATCATTTGAATAATGCACATTTGAATAAATAATTAGGCACAAATCAACAGGAGCAAGCAAATGTAAACACCAAAGGGGACCTCAGGGGAGTCTTAAATCAACACCATCATACAAAAGAGGTAGCACAAACACAATTATAAAAATATATTTATATATTTTACATAGTCCCATTTTAAAAAAAGTACCACAATAGATGATTTATAACAATTTATTTGATCAACAAGATGAGATTTTGTTTGTCATAAAGTTACCAATTCCTCACAGAAAATGTTCTAAGACCAGATGCACACTCTGTTCACCATTCTGCAAATAAGTCTGTTGGACTGAAGCATTTTAGCAGATTCAACTCTTTGGTGGCTTTTTTTTTTTTTCCCTTAGGTGGGAAGGTTGTGTTTGTTTTTTCCATAATTAAAATATGCTGGTCTTCCAGACAAGTTGCTTAAACTATGTCATATTTCTCACAGTTCAACATCAATAATGAATAATCTCAAGGCAAACAGTCCTCAAAAACAACCTTAAGGGGTAAGTTATTAATTGAAAACATTCAGAGATTACTGACAAATAAAAATGGCATTCACAGAAATCAGGACTAATTCATGAATGATTCACAAGCAGAAGAAACAGTGGAATTCATAATTAATATTCTTTACTTCAATAGTTCAACCACAAAGGAAAAATAACTTTACATGAATGAAAAGTAGTGACCACAGTTCCTTACCAAATAACCACAAGATGCTATAGAATAGTTTGCAGTATTTTAGGAAAAATAAGACTAAGGATATGACCAGATACATTGCAAATTGTAACCTGTCAAGTAAGCTGATTGATATGCTTTTGCTCCACACTAAATTGTTCTATATTTGCATTCTGTGCATTGTTTTCTGTTAGAACCTCCAAAACAAAGTTTTTAAAATAAGGTTTGGAACAGAATTAAAGACTGACTAAATCTTTGGGAATATAAAGGAAAACCTTTTGAACAAGAACAATAACTAATTCAAAATGTTCCAAAATGCACCCTAACACTGATCTTTCCTAAAACTGAAAAAAAAAGAAAGAAATAAACATTGGGACTTTAACATTAATTTTACATTTTGCTTATTCATGATAAGGAATGCAATTTAAAATAATAATTTAAAAAATCAGAATACTTTCCTTCACAAAATAATAAAAAATCTGTCACATTGATCAGGTTAAAAGAATAAAACTGGAATCCTGAAATTTTCTTCAGATTAGAACTGTTCTCACCAAATCCAGTTATATGAATAACAGAGTCTATAGAAATGTCATACAATTTGCTTTGGTATTAAAAATTCAATTTTTAAATTCTTGTCCATTTTAAGTTTAGTTGAAATCATAAAAAAAAGTTGAAAGAAGTAGAAATAGAGAGAGATAAATAATAAAAAAAAAAAAACCAACAAGGAATATTTTCCTCCAGAAAACAGATATTAAAGACACTAATTTATTTCAAAACACACATTTTCTTTTTCAAACTAATTCTAATAATACTTTTCTTTATGCCATCTCTTCCCCCATCATTACTACTCTTTGGAGTAATATTATAACACAGAGTGTTGGTTTTGGCTGGGGCAGGGTTCATTTTCCTCCCAGTGGCTGCGCTGGGGCTGTGTTGTGTGTTTGTGCTGAGCACAGGGCTGATAACACAGAGATGTTTTTGTTATTTCTGGGCAGAGCTTGCACAGAGCCATGGCCTTTTCTACTTTGGTACTGCCACATGCTGAGAGGGCTGGGGGTGAATGGGAGTTTGGGAGGAGACACAGACAGGACAGGTGACCCCAAATGACCACAGGGATATTCCAGACCATGTGGCATCATGCTATGTGCAAAAAGTGGGGTGAAGAAGGAGAAAGGGTGTGGGAACTCAGCCCATCCCTCTGGATGTCCAGAGTTGCTGAGAACCCTCTCGGGGGGCTCGGAGACCCTGGCATGTTGCCCGGAACACTTGGTGGCTTGATTTTGATCCTTCTAACGAAGTGCCACCTGTGTATGAGGACATGAGAGCCAAACAAGTTTGAATGGTGTGAGAATGGAGTGTTCACAGGGTGAAGAAAATATAGATTTTAGGATTTTTGGTATAGGGGTTATGGGGACAAGATGGAGGAATCAGGGCATGTCTCATCCTTCTTTCTTCTTCTTGTTCTCCATTTTCTGCTGTGATGTTGGCACTTGGGGATTGGTTTAGAGTAGAAGTGCACTGTCTAACATAGGTGATAGGTACTGGAAATTAAAAGTAAATATGATATACGTAGTTAGTAGTATAAAAGAGGACACCGCCTCGGGGGCGGTGGAGAGTGCCTCAGACTGTCTTGCTGAACTGACCTCATCAGGGCAGGAGAAAATTTTTTATAGATAAGATAAAATAAACAACCTTGAGACCGAGAAATGAAGAGACCTGACTCCTTCTTCAAGCACCAGGCTGGGAAAAGAGACTTTCAAACTTTTCTCAGGGTCACTCTGATAAGCTAATGATCCCGACAAAAGGGGGGACATTTGGAGTGATGGTGTTTGTCTTCCCAAGCAAATGATTCATGTGATGGGGCCCTGCTCTCCTGGAGATGGCTGAGCACCTGCCTGCCATGGGAAGCAGGGAGTTAATTCCTTGTTTCTTGTTGTTTGTGTGCCTGTCTTTTGCTTTCCCTAATAAAGTACCTTTATCTCAACCCACGAGTAATTTCACTTTTACTCTTCAAGTTCTCCCCACAGTCCCATGGGTGGGGAGTGAGCGAGTGGCTGTGTGATGCTTGGTTGACACAACAGTTATCCAACAACATTTTTTCTTCTCTCTCTTTTCATCTTTCTATTATCAACCATCACAGTCACTACACCACATTTTTAGTACCAATCTCTATTCCAGAAGTGCTTTGTGAAAACCCAATAACACTTAGTGTTCTGTGTTCCCTAAACCCCAATAAACTCTGCCTTAATTCCTGGGGAGACAGCCAAGCCTGCAGGTGCCTACAATATTTCCAAGGAAAATGAAATGAAGGCATCTTAGTGAAATTGATGGAATTTTCAATTGGAGTGGAACTAGTTAATACTGAAAGCTGACTGTTTTCTTCCAGTGGAAATACTGTAGGGCATATGAAACAACGTGTTTAAGAACTTTTTGTGATTTGCTTATGGCAGCTCAGCCTTCAAGTTCACCTATTTTTTTCAGCTTTTATATGTCTTACTATAGAATCAGTATCCCTTCCATCCAGAAAAGTTGTTTTTAATAAAGAAAAAGCATAACCATAATAGACCTGGTATTGCCGTGAGGTCCAATCTTCTATGGTGAAGTTTCAAAAATTAATCTGAAAACAAAAACTGGGCAAAATGCAAAGTGAAGCCTCTGCAAAGCTTGGGATCATTCTGATGGAGAATAAGGGCATTGAACTAACTCCAAGTAATGAAATGCATTCAGAAATGTCAAGAGGTGCCATTTTGACATATTCAGTTAAAAACATCTAAATTTCTCAGAAATAAGTGGTTTGGTTACTTAGTTGCATTTCAGCAATAAATTCCATCTTCTTATTCTCTCATTAGAGTTGTCTTCTGCTTCCATTGCAGGCTGACAGACAGGCATTAGGACCAAATTAATCCATCAACAGCACATATCACCTAAGGTGAGTCATATGATTCCAAAAAATGCATTACTGAATATGTGTTTGACCAAAAACTCATCTCATAAAAGAATGCAAGCTCTAGAAAGGTACAATTTATCTATGGAAAAATGCTATTTTATATTATATTTATTTAATATTGATTTGAAGGAAAATAGTTTAGATCACTGTCAAAACAAAATCAATACTCATATTCAGGTCAACTAACATAAAATAAAATAGCAATTTTAATTTTAATTCTCCATCAGAAAAGTATGACACCTAAAAAATGTTATCCTACTCTTTTTCCTGCCTTGGAAATTACACTTCACAGAGGAATATAATTTTAGTGAAAAATTCCCAACTACCTCGAGCCAAAATCCATGTTCAGGTACTTGAATATGTTTCTTGATTTTTACAGAGGCAGAAGTCTCTGTGCTTCCACCAGCATAGGTTCACACATAGTATTTGGGACATTCCTATTCATTAGCCTGATGTCCTGCATAGCCCAGTTAATAGAGATGCCATGAATTAGGTTAGATCTGGGTTAAAAAACAAATTGCAAGGATTAAAAATTCACCACACTTTTTGGTAACAATAAGTTCTTCTGAAGGTTAAATAACCTTACTGCTAAATATTTGTACCTGATTTCTAGTCTAAATATATCCCATTTCCAGACATCAGCTCTCCTTATGCATTCATGTGCAAAGCTGATGAGCTCTTAATTATGACATTGCTGTTGCCCATGTAGTTAGTTATGAACTGTGATTAAGTCCCCCCATAGCCCTGTCTTTGTTAGGGTAAACAGACTGTGCCCGCTGGAATCTGACCATAACGCGTGTTTTGAGTGCTTTATTCATTCTTGTGGCTATTCTTTGATGAGAGCATACTGCTTCTAGCAGACTGAATGCACTGGGTCCATAATTTGGTCACAATTTTGCACATGAGGCCAGCTACAGTGCCCCTGGAGCTTAACAGGAAGCTTCCACTCGGATGCGCAGCATTTCGATCAGCAGCGCACAGCCCATGCTCTTTTGGGGAGCAGAGCCAGCTGGGTCCTGCCTGCTTCTCAGAATCTCTTCTTGTCAGAGTGACTCGTAGATATGTACAAGTTTCTTTTTTCCAGCCTAGCAGTCAAAGAAGGAGTCAGGATTCTTTTGTTCTCATTCTCAAGGTTGTTTATTGTTTCTTATCTATAAAATTCTTTCTCTGACCCACTGATGTCTGTCTGGCAGGTCGGGTCGAGGCACTCTGCCCATCCTTGGGGTGGTGTTATCCACCATACTAAATTTCATACTAAAAACTACATGTACATTATTTAACATAACTTCCCAATACCTATCACCTGTGTTAGACAGTGAGTTTCTACCTTAAACCAATCTAAAAGTGCCACCATCACAGCAGAAGGAGGCCAAGAAGAAGAAGGAGAAAGACTGGAAACACCCAGATTCCTCCATCTTGGCCCCTGAACCCCCATTCTAGAAAACCCAAAAATCTATTTTTCACCCCGTGACAAACTAACTATTATTCTACTTAAACTCTCTTGACTTGTAATTCTTCTTATAAAGGTTGGTAATTTTTTCTATGGGTCAAGATCAGAGGCACAGGTGTCTTGGGCTCTGTGCCAAGGTCTCTGACCCCCTGGCAGAGTCTCGAGTCCTCCAGGGCAGAGGAATTTCCTGGGTTCCGACACCTGCTCACCTGCCTGCCTTCCACCTCCTCCTTCCTTTCTCTTCCCCTCCCTCCTAAGAGCTTCTCTGCATCCATTTAGGCTGCTCTTATCACACAGAGACTTTGCCCTTAACTGCATTCCTATTAAGTCAAAACAAAAGCAATACAAAATGTATAAACTAGGCCATGTCCAACGTACAGCTTGTGAGTGCTCATTTTGTTTCTGTGATTTAAATGGAAGGATTTGAAATTCAGAACTGAGAATTTCTCTCCTGCCATATTCCTTTTTGGGGAATCAATGGGTGTTCATTATCTAAATGCTTTTGACACTCAAAAGTTCAACATTACTTTGCTGGTAGAATAGAAGTATTCAATAGTTATTTAAAGATCTTTAACATGGCTATGCAGTTTCTGAGACAGATAACTAAAGATTCAGTTTAAAAAAAAGTCTTATGCTTTTGGCACAAACATTTCATCTCAAAGTTCTCCAGTTTCAGTGACTGATTCCTTGAAATGCAGTCAAAGTTCATTCGTAATTTTCATTCAAGACACTGACAGCTGTATTGCTGTTTTCTTTCTGGATTTTATAGTGGCTTTTCTAAAACAGACTTCAAAGAAATGGAATTATTAGCCTGTTTGTGTTTGACAAGAACTCATTTGTTACCAGTCAAGAAGACACTTTCACTAGCCAAATGGTAACAGCCTAAGACAGACTTTGTCAAAAATCCTCATGTCAGGGAACAACCCTGTGGACAGAGAGGAACATTTCAGATATTTTTTATTTGGTGAGACAGCCAGATCCCCAAACAAATAAAATTATATAAAGTTTCTCACCAAATATGCCATTTTAACCCAAAATCTGGATGTCTCTTCATCACAGGGACAAAATATACAGTATTTTCTTTTCCAAGTTTTGAGATTTTTTTCTTTGAAAAAACATTGCACCAGTTTTCACACCAAGTATCATGAGACACACATGTGCTTATCTGCCTGAGGTCAGTAAACCAGATGAGCAATCTGATTCCCTCGGGCCCTGGTCCCTGCAGGAAGCTTTGCACAATTCTGTGTCTTTTCCACAAGTCAGAGATTTTCCATCAGCATTTTTTTTTCTGCTGGTTGCTGGAACATGCTTTTTGAAGTAAACTGAGTCTTCGAATCCTTTCCTGTTTTCCGAAAGCTCTGCAGTGGCTGAGCTGTTCATCATGAAGCAATATGAGGTAACTTCACCTGTATTTATAATCCAGTATGTTAACATGACATCTCTTAAGGGCTAAGTGTAACTGCCAGTCAAACATCTAATTGAGTCTAATGATCTCACAGGCATTAAGAGATCTCATTAAGTCAACTCTGAGGGTTTTTATTTTACATTCATTTCTCAATGTATCAAAATGAAAATTGTTTTTCCATAAAGTAATACATTCTCACCACTTCATGCTTAGACATCCTTATTGATTGTGCAATTTTTTTTCAAACAAACAGCACCATCCAATCTCTTTGAAGTACTCTTTGTGGCCAGGTTACCTTGGCAATAGAGCTATGTGGAAAAAAGAAGTATTCTCTCACAGAGAATTTTCATATTTTGAAATCTGCTTGCCTACAGAAGCAAGTCCCATCTACAAAAAGAAACAGAGCCTTGACATTCTATCAGTAAGTGAAGTAACCTATTGGTTTTTCAACAGCCCTGAGATCACAAATGAAACATCAATTAGTTTTGTTTTTTTTCTTATTTTGGCAGACTGCTGAGAAGGAGAGAGAGAAACTGGCAAGAAAATACTCTTTGCTTCAAGAAAACCTTATTGGTGATAATTTTTTTTCATTTCAGAAAGTGAGACAATTCTGACACAAGTTGTTTAGTCATGGCTTTGCCAGCTATCTCCACTTGGCAACCCATCAAGTTGAAAAGGCACTTATTGACTACTTAGATGGTTTTAATTTTCTCTGTAGCATTTTAGATTTTAGTCAGCATCTTTACTTGTCATACTCCTCAACAAATAGCACAAATATAAAACCATATCTGGAAGATGCACATTAATATTAAGAACTACTATGTACAATGTATACATAGCAGGAATGAAGAAGCCATATCATGACATCCCTTTTTAAGGTTAAAAAACTCCCAAAACCCAATGTTTAGCTTAAGCAGTTGTTGAAACAAAGGTTATTTTGTGAAATTGCAGAACTGATATTCATTCTTTCGTAAAAATTTAAAATATAGCCATTTGCCTAAAGACTACAACTCAAATTTCTGCTTACTTTGCTTACTTTTAACATTCTAAGTGTGTTGGCTTAGCTTGTGAAAATTTTAGCGTGTCCTCCCCAGTTCTGTTCTACCTCTGTTGTATGGTGTAGACAGAGCATGCAGCCAGAAGTTGATTTAACTGGGTTATTCAGCTGCCCAGATAGATGCCCCTACTCAGTCAAGACATTGCCTTGCTCAAGAAAAATTGTCCTATAAGTCAATAGAAAAAGCTTCTGTAATAAAGTAAGAAAGGCCTAAGTTGTGTTATATTCATGCATATCTACATATAAACATCTGGATATATAAATTCTACTAAATTTTCTGGCACCAAAAAAAAAAAAAAATCAAAACCCCCTTAAAAACTTCATGTCTGGTAGGACAGGGGACAGAGAAGGATCTGCATTTAGCTGTATGGCCCCCAAGATAAGAAGGGCATGGACTGTTGGAGAGCTGGAGCACCTCTCCTGTGATGACAGGCTGAGAGCTGGGGGTCCTCAGCCTAGAGATGAGAAGTGCTCCAGGGAGACCTTAAGGGCCATACAGAAGAGCTGAGAGGGACTTTTTACAAGGACATGGAGTGGTAGGACAAGAGAGTAGGTGTAAGTAGGGTATTAGGAGGAAATTCTTTCCTGTGGGGGTGGTGAGTGCCCCTGTGGTGAGTGTCCCTGGGGTGTGTGTCCCTGCCCATAGTGGCAGGGAAGGGGAAGGGGTGGGGGGGTTTGTTAGAATTACATGATCTTTAAAGTCCCTTCCAACTCAAAGCATTCTAGGGTCTATGTTCTATAGTCAATCCAGATGAAAATGCTTTAAACATGCTTACTCACACATGAAGATCCAGCTGTCAAATAAGTATCCTACATAAAACCTTCCTTCTCACCCCCCAGCCTGGGTGGCCAAAACACAAGTTCAAATTTTTCAGTCAACTTCTGAAACACAGCAGGAGGCACAGACATTGATTTACACCTATAAACCTGATGTAAATTTTTTAAACCTGGGTTATACAAAACCAGATTGAACTCACCTGCTGCCTTTCTTCAGCCAGTTGGATTTTTTTCAGTGAAAGCTGTTCTGCTAACTCATTCCAGAGAATCTGAATGATCTGAGATGATTCTGAGTCCAAACAGCCCAAAATTGCAACCATGGCTTTGATAACGTGAAATTCATAATGGTCAACTTGTTTTCAGAAATATCCACAGTACTGCTCCAGAGATGCAAGACATGACAGAATATTTTGGAAATAATTTTTGTGTATGCAGCTATTCTGTAATAGTTACTTCATCAATCATCAGCACAAGTGAGCCTTAGCTTATGATGGACTGATGGCAAGTATAAAAACAACAAACTTGTTTAAAATGTCAGTAAAGAGAAAGAATACATTTAAAATGAAAATTTATCTCTCAGTTAACATTCAAAGGAAGAAAAATTACATCTACTGAAGAAGAGGGAAACAAAAGTAATGGAGTATGTTGTAGTCTGTGGAAAAAAACTTGCTGTCTACCTAATCCAGGAAGAAAATATTGAATCTCAGCTGAGTCAGGGTTTATATAGAACAGTCAAACAGTGAGGATTGGAAAAAAATATGAGAAAACACCGTCTTGTTCATGTTGCAGAACAGATGTATGTGCACTATTCTAAACAGTAAGGAGTGACACCAAAAAGTAAATCAATCACAATATGTTTTTAATTTAATTTTCTTGGTAGTCAAGACATACAAACACAGATACCATGAAGATGAATGCCAGCTAGGAATGAGAGCTTCAGATGTGCTACTGTTCAGATGAGTATCACTGCTCAGAGAATCTCCTGAAGAAAAAAGGATGTCTAAAATAAAGATATCCTTCTCTTTTAAAATTTCTCTGGGTTTAGATTGATGGGGTTTCTGTGGGTGGATAAACAGTTTCTCATGGTCTAGTGAATTAAGGCAGTTTGGCATGAGGGCAAAAATCAGCATTCTGCTGTTTTGTCTTTCTGGCTTTGAAAGTGTTTCCCATGGTCAAGAATTATACAAGTGACATCGCCACACTGAGGTGTAAGGAAATGTTTAGGTAGAACACAAAATCTTCAGCTCACTTGTCCAAAGTCATGCAGAAAATCCCAGATAGAGCTAAGGCCTAGTATCTTATTAGTCCTAATTTACTCATTAATAGACCTTGCCATCTGAAAATTCTATAATTAGTATTAGTTATCCAGTTAAATACTTTTTTTGTCTTACCCAGAAATGACTCTGTATGCATTTTGGTGCCAAATGTATTGTTACCAACATCAGTTTTGTTATTAAGATGATGAACTGCCTTTGCTGTTGTGTGAAAATGAGATGAAACTGGTACATTCCCATTAGACACTGCAACTAATAGGATCTCATTAACTAAGGCTTGTTAAATTCTATAGTTTGAATATACATCTGATGAAATAATTTGTTAAATAAATAATTATGTAATTGAAGCAGAGTCATACATAATATAATAATGTCTGAATAAAGTCTTAGACATTTTAACAGTATTATGTGAGTAAATGGCTTGATGTTTTTGCTACCTGTGCAGTCACCACATCTTCCTGACTTTTTCATTGTGTTTTACAAGTAAAAAAATACCTCATAAAAGAGACTATTCTAGAAAACTCCTAAGAACTGCTAATACAGTGCCCAAGCATGATGTGTAGGCAAGGTAGAAATCTAGCGTTGTTGAACTATATGAGGAACTTGCAGCCTGTAATGTGAATCATTACCCCATTTTAAAGCCAGGAAACTCAAGCCACAGAGAACATGAAGAAAGCCCTTACAGCCACTCATTTCAAGGCATCCATTGTGTGGCTGGTTTTGTCTCCTTACTTTCCCCTTTACAGTAGATGTAGGAAACTGGAGAAACTCTCCTGAGCAGTAGCATTGCAAAAGTATGCAGAAAGTCTGAAGCAAAGGAAGGCAGTGAATCCAGGTTCTTAAAGAACTGAACTGATGCTTTACTTTTGCCAGCTGTAAGATCTCATCCAGAATGAACATTTACCCATGGATGCAGTTGGTGTTTGGTCGTATGTATGTGTCAAAGACTGGAAATAGAAATTAAAATAGATAGATAAAAGGACAGTTGCATTTGTGACATAACTTAAAGCACATGTAACGCTCAAGAGCTTACCTTCCCCACCTTTTCCTTCTCCCTCTACTTGCAAATCCTCTTTTGTTGTCATACAAACAAGAACGGGACTAAGTCCAAGATATTCTCTTTCTGAGGGAAAGTTTATCATAACTAGGCTGAGGAATTGATGATGCTCATTCTCCCATTAGCTCACTAAAATTACAGTAATACCAAGCAATATGAAACAGCTCCAAAGAGAAAATTTGAGGGCCCCTTCATTTCACAACACACATGTAGGCAGAGTTATGGAGTTCTCCTTCTAGGAATGAAACATGGTCTTGAACCCTGAACCAGAAAATGAAAGAACAATGTAGGACGGAACCATAGAGATGTTGGATAACTGAAGAAATTGCAGAGGATGAGGACAATAATTTCTCGTCTTTGGGAGAAAGTTCAAATCTTCCTCAGGTTTAGCCTGGCACATGTAATTCCCATAAAATTATTTTATGCAGTCATGTTCTTGCTTGTCTATTTATCTGTCCATGACTGCTTGAAGGTGGTCAATTTCTCCAAATTTGACAGGGTAATGGTGGTTTCAAAAGTATTGAGTTCCTACAGGTTCAGTGCAGATGAGCAGAGCTGCAGCACATTCACTCTTCTCACTGAGGGAAGAGCAGCAGTTTGAGCTCTCTTGTGGGATACCCATACACAGAGAGGGGGTACCAAAGACCCTGCTGTGCAAAAAGCCACAAAGGAGCTTGCTCAAGCTGGGGCAAAGCAAGCTGCCAGCACTGAGCCTTCACACAGAAACTGTTTCACAAAAAGTGCTCAGGTGTCACCTGGGTACCAGAGCTGGGATCTCCAGGTGGATTCAGGGAGCTGCTGGCAGGCAGATCAAGGCCCTGCAGTCTCAAAGAAGAGAGGGGTTTGACACACTGCTCTTCAGGAACAGCATTTTGTTATCTTTGCTTTAGTGGCAGGTAGCAAGACAGTAAAGGTAGAAGGAAAAAAGGAAGCAGATAAGCAAATTAGCTCCAGAAAAATAGTGATGTAATCCCCACTGGACAGACTATCATAATATGTCATTAAAACTGCTGGGAGGTTTAAGGGAATTAATTAGTTTAGAGTTTCTATAAATATATTCTTGAGTGACAGGTGTTCTGGCACCCATATGCAAAGCTGGCTGCCCAAATACAATTGCAAAACCACCCACCGGGGAAAAAATCATGTTTATCTGCTGAGAAAATAGATATGTTGCACCAATCTGTTCTTCTAAGAGAAGTACACATGGCAAACCTCTTAACTCTGTCATGTCCATGTAATTACAGAGTGAAATGTGGAAATAGGAAGAGCTAGTATCCCTGCACAGAGACTGAGAATGTACTTTCCCCCCGCCCCTGACATTCTTGGTATTGATTTTTTTCCACCTAAAAAAAGAGTGATAAATAATTTACTTGCTCATCATAAGACACTGAAGAACAGATTGCACCTTCTACAGTTACTTCAGTTTTTCAGTGATGTGAGTGTGAAGTGATTCAGATCCCTTCTCAAATATTTGCAAGTCCTTCCCCTTGGTGAAGTCTTTATATTTGAAGTTCTTTATATTTGTATATTCTTTTGACTTGGACTCAGTATTCCAAATTTAAACTATGCTAGAGTTCAAAATTCTAGCCTTTAGCATTTAAGCCTGAAAATATAAACAATTAACTTACAATGCAAAAGCCTGCATTCCCCTGTACTAGGGGGGAATATAAATCCATTCATTTGATTACAGAACCAAAGAATAGCTGAGGCTGGACAAGGTCTTTGGAGATTTTCCTGTCCAGATACCCCTGCTCATACAGCACCAGGCAGAGGAAGGCTTCACAGCTTCTCTGGGCACCACTTGCGCAGTTTAGTGAAAATATTTTGGTTTTTATTTTTCCAAATATATATCCACTTGGAGTAAAAAAAGAATTGTTCTTTTGCTAAAAGAATATTAATTACCAGCAAAAAAAGAATGATAGACTACTTACTATGAACTGTATCTAAAGTATGCTCAGTTGGATAGCTGAACTCAGAGTGACTGAGCTGCTTTCCACCTTGCAAATTTGTTAATAATCCAGTTACAAATTTTGGAAAGTACAAGGACAATACCTGTCCATACACATTACACAAGCTGTAGCAAGAACTTTCCAACCATCTGACCAAGAGGTGAACTGCAGAAAGTACCAAATGTTTCCTGACTGGGGATCTTCACCAAAGCCAGCAGCTTTCAGTTTTTATCACTTGTCCTAATCACTCTTGCAACATTCTGTGCTGCCAGCTTGACCTTTTCTAGGTAGTTGAATACATACAGTGGGCTGTATGTTGAATACATACAGTGCAAGGAAGCTGGGCTAGTACTGAACTGTAGAAATGCTTGTAATAAACAACACCTTATTAATTTCTATTTAAAGAGAAAGTAGTCTTCCAAACAAAGTAAGACAAGATATGACTGCACTGGGATGTCATCCTCCCAGGCTTCCTTCTCACATGGTTTGGTTTCCTTAGCTTCCCTCAGGGCAGAGCTGCAGGGTAGGGTGAGCCACCATCTGAGTCACAGGAATCCAGCCCTGGGCCCACATCTTTTGATAAACATAAATCCAGCCAGCTCTGCATAAAAGACCTTTCCATGGCACTCCTATGAGAATCTCTTTCTTATTTGCAGAGCAAAGGAACCCATCTCTGACAAACATTACCCATGCAATAGACTGTCTAAACTGCTCTCTCTGCATCATGCTACTTTCCTTTCCATCCATACTGAGCTACCCTGTTCTGAACATGGTGCTTGGAGGCCACCTCCCAGAGGTAACACCCTGCTAGGAGGCACTGTGCTTTACAGGGCTTCCTTCACAACATATGAAACACATTTCTCTGGTGATGACTGATGTGACCTTTTCTGGGGGTTGAAGGAAATCATAGATAATTAAGATTAAGCTAGGCTGAGGTAATATCAATTTATCACCCTAGAGAAATCAAAATGCATATTTAATGCAAGAGTATTTGCCCTGATGCTGAGATCATAAGAAAACAGACCTTATAAATCCGTGGAAACCTGTCTCTAACTCTCATTGGCCTGTACTGGTTGTTTTGTAGCTAAGAGGCAGCCTTGTCCAGTTTCATCACTTCCCTTACCATTAATACAGGTCCTGCAGGGCCCACAAAATTTATTTTTAATTAAAATAACAAAAAAGACTTATCTTGGGCTCCAGGCTTCTATAGCACCTTTGAAGACTGTTCTGTTTTGGGCTCCTTTCTACAAGAAAGAAATGGAAGTGCTGCAGCACATTCAGAGAAGGGCAATGGAGCTGGTGAAGGTTCTGGAGCACGGATCCTATGAAAAGCAGTTGAGGGAGCTGGGGATGGTTAGTCTGGAGGAGAAAGATGCCTCAGGGAGACCTTGTTTCTCTCTGCAACTCCCCTGAAAGGAGGTGGTAGCCTGGTGAGGGTTGGTATCTTCTCCCAAGTAGCAAGTGACAGGATAAGAAACAGCTTAAGTTTGTGCCAGGGTATGTTTAGATTGAATATTAGCAAACATTTCTTCACTAAAAGAGCTGTCAGGCACTGGAACAGGCTGCCTGGAGAGACAGTTGCATCACCATTGCTGCAGGTGTCTAAAAACTGAATATGTATTGCACAAGAGGACAGGGTGGAGTGGTGGGCTTGGCAGTGGTACATTTGCAGTTGGACTTAATGATCTTAAAAGCCTTTTCCAACCTAAAATGTTCCATAATTCTATGAATTTATACAAAAAAACAAAATCCATCACCAATAGGCCAATTGTTTCAGTGAGAATCCAACAATGTACAGACGCTACTTTCTGTCCCCTGATTCCTGTGAGAAGTTTATTCTCGGCTTTCTCCAAATATTCTTCAAATAGCTGGCTTCTAAATCAGCCTGAAAATTCACCACAGAAAGGCATCTTTTCATCCCAGGCCAGGCAGCAATTTCAGTTTGCTCTTGCACAATGAGAAAGCTCCAGTTTAATGATTACAGCTTCTACAGCATGGCCCATAGGAGAAATTTTCCAACGTATTAAGTCTCATTTCAGAGCTAGCAGCTTCAATTTCAGCTCAAAGTGCCCACAGCTTCCAGAGCACTGGGATCACATTTGCCCATGCAAAATATTTCCCATAGTAAATAACTGCATTCCTCATTTGCTGGGATTTCCAAATGATCTAAAATTATGGCCCTTTTGTGAAGGGCAGTGCAAACATTTAGCATTAAAATGACAGAAGCAGAGGTAAATGCACTAAGGGCCAAATCCAAAAGGAAAGGCTGCAGTTTTCTAGGCAGTTGATGATGGTAGGGTGGCAGGAACAACAGGAGAACAGAAATGGCAGGATGTACTACTTGCACTGCAGAAACATTACTGTAAACTATTTCCACTGAGGACAAGCTCGACTTGACTTGCTACTGTAGGTGGAAAGTCACTACACTTTTGAATAGATATAAGGTGAAAGGGTTGGAGGACAACCTTCTTGTCCTTTTTGTTTGAGGAAGATTGACCTTTGCAAGGCCACTTTAACCAAATATTATGCAAAGTCCTAAGCAGAATAAGCACTCTCATTTCCATCAGAATCTAGGCAATTTTTCATTCTCATGACTTCTCCTACTGCCCTTGAGGAACGGCATTCAGAAGTCCCAAGGTAGCTTTTAAAATCCATTGCCCAGGAATTTAAACTTGCAAAATACATGTTTTTACAGCACTCAAAAAGCCCAGACTCTCCTGAATATTTAAATATAAAGATACCACCCAAGTATGCTCAGATGGGACAAAAATGGCATTTGAAGTCCTTTTATCTTGTCAGAACACAAGCTAGACTGACAGTTGATTTCTACAGTATTATTAATTTATATTTATTAGCACAGAGTTCAAAAAAAATTAATATTTTATAGCATAGAGGAAGAAATATCCTTTCTCATTATACCCTGACCACACTGATACTGTCATGGTTATTACTGCAAATTTAAGAAAAACAAAAACAACAAAAACTTCAACACTGCAACTGTATTTTTCCAAGGCTGTAGATTATTCTCTCTGTTGCCAATAACATGACAGAGCCTTAGAGAATAGACTCAGGAAACTTGCTTATGGGCAATTTCTATGTATCTTTTAACTTCCCTCTCACATTCCCTTTTAGGCAGAAAAACAGAGACAAGGGAAAAAATATTCAGGTGGTTTCTTTCTGTCCTCATGGTGTATCCTTTTTTACCATTCCCCTCCTTCTTACTCTGCATCTCTTTCCAGATCTTACTGTGCACCAGTAAGTATCTGTGGCAGGTAACTTGCCAAACAGAAGTTCTTCCATCCAGAGGCAGAGCTTTTCCCAGAATCACAGGTACACCAAATACAGAGAAAACCTTCTTTGATTAACTGCAAGTCCCACGGCAAACAATGTATGATAGCTGCTGAAGGACAAACCAACCTGAATCTGCAGGAATGATAAAAGCCAGTAGGTCCCTTCTGATATTTTTTTTTCTACTTCTAGTATTTATCACTTGAGGTCAGCCATCACATCTGCAATAAAGTAATGAAGGCTTACTTCTTTTCTGTATAGTGATCTTAGGCTGTCTTAGACAAATAAATGTGGGGGAAAAGATATAATTTTTACATTTATAGGACGAATAAATTTATTCTCTGCATGTAGTAATTAGTGGTGCAAATGGTCAGTAAGCAATACTTCCTTACCTTAATAAAATAAAATCTTTGGTTAATTAGGAGATTAAAACACATAATGAATATGTGAACTCTGCCAACTGTTCTAATAGAGGCCGTCAGCTCATTTATATTGTTAATTGAACAATTAGTATTGCTGAATTGTAAACCCACAGGAGGCAGGAATGGAGAAAGTGTTCCTGGGACACTGCATTACTCTGCTGGCAGCAAATATCTGTGACCACAGGAGACTCCACTGTCCTCCAGAATCTTTCAACAACACGGGTGGATTTCAACCATTAGGGAGAGAAATTTAAGTGCATAAATGTTTGCATTTTGGTGAGACTAATTACAGCCCACTTCTTCAGCAATCTCCCAGCACGGGAAGAATGACAGGTAAGCAAACATAGGAAAAAAAGATGGAATGGTCAAGAGGAATAATGTACCATGTACAGAAGTGCCAGGCATCAAAGACACCCCTACCCATGCCTTCCTTTTTAGCTGGCAGGAAATAACACTGTCCCTGAGACTACTCAAATTTCTGTGCATGTATATATACATACACATATGTATATGTGGCAGGGGTATGTTTGCAGTTGGACTTGATGCCTATGACTATTTAGTGCACAGATTTTAAGCATCTTGCTGAAATGCAATACTTCTGAACTTGCTGCTTACTACAGAAAGAAAAATAATAAAAATGCTTAGAGAGGAAGCAGCAGATTTAGAACAGCTGCTGACTGATGGCACACAAGAGGGACTCTGCAGGGAGAAGTTTCTACTGGGTTTCTATCAGCCTAGAATAATGCATGTGTTGGACTGAAGAGATTCATCTATAAATAGGATCTGTCTTTCTTCTTCATTGATCAGCAGACATAGGCATAACCAAGGAATTTAAGGTGGATGATGCATCCAGCAACAACAGAAAGAGACTTTTTTTGTCTAAATTGAGTGGAAAAAATGCTCAGGAACAAGTAACTCATGGAAAAGGGTTACTGCTGAAGTGTTGCTAAGATCAGTATCTGTGCTGAACTTTTAATTTGTCACTCACAGTTCATGTTGGGCACATAAATTAAAGTCACCTAGGAGCTAACTGAACTAGTTTTCTACTGTGTTCTTGCTGTTATATACTGGGAATGCCAGTTTGATCTGAAAAATAATGTATTCTTTTGATGCTCTGTCAATAAAGCATCACCACACCGCTGGAGAACCATGAATGGAAACATGTTTCCTTCTTAGCATGAAGGCAAAAAAAGGAGAAGGAGGAAGGAGAGGGAGTGACACGATCTCTCTTGTCTTGTGACATGGACCTTGGGACTAACTGTTCAATGCTTCAGTTCCAGTGACTTAGTAAAGCCACCACTGAGAGATTTCACCTGAGCCAAATGTGAGTTATCGATGTCCTCTTCAGAGGATGGTGTCTGGTAAATTTAGACAAGCCTGCAATCTCTGTTTCACTGCACAACTGCATCTCTGTTGATAATCCACTGGTGCCTGAGCATCATTTTCCTGAAAAGCATAATAATATTTTATTTTCAGTGCTCTGTATCTCTCCTGTTGCATCATCATCATCATCTATTGCCATGATGAAACATGGCAGCTGCCTAACAGAACACAGTTATAGATGAGTTCAGGAAATGAAAATTAGACTGGATCAAATTGGGATTCTGTTACACCTAATGAAACAACACAGAACTTACTCTGGACTGAGAAAAATTTAAACAATGGAATCTTCAAAACCACTGAGTGAAAAGTTGCAAAACAAACTGTAAACAAGTGGAACACCATTATCCATGGTGGAGTGCTCTATCCTCCTCTTCCTTAAAGCATTGATAATGTTTTCATATATCTGTTTCTGGGAGATCTCACATCAAACTTCTTGAGTACACAGGTAACTGGGGCTTGCTCAGAAATAATTGCTATGTTTTAACATTAAAAATATTGGATGATTTTTCACTGGCAGGGTGTGTGAAATTCAGAGTTGTTAGCCATTTGGCACACCATGCTGAAGTTCAGGGAAGCAAATCCCAAACAGAACTAGGTATCCATGGAGAACACACATCATTGTCACAGGATATTGTGCATTCTTAAAGACGTTCACATGATTTCAAAACAGCAGTTAGAAAAATTCATGGAACAAAAATCCAACAAGTGCTGTTCAGTACTGAAATGAGTACCTCTGCATGGTGGTACCTGGCCTGGAGAAAGCTGCTGCTTGTGAATGTATACCAGGGAGTTACTGAAAAAGGTTTGTGCCAATTTCCAATTTTTTCCTAAATACCCAGTGACAGGATCCTGGACTTTGATCTGACCCACACAGCCACTCTTCTGCTTTTTCAGGAGAATTCTGCACTTACTGTTACTAGACATAAAACATTTAGTGTGTACAGCTGATACAAGGTATGCAAAACCTTGTAAAACTAAGCACCATTACTGAAAATGCCCTAATCACTAAGTCAATATTCACCTCTAGAGTAGTTAAATTTGTCACTGTATTTTAAGGGAAAAAAAGCTTGCAAGTCTTGAGCAGCAAGTGCTGATTACTGTACTCTTAATGATGCACACCATATTACTACAGCTGTTTCTACCTTACTGCACTTTAACTAAAGCCATACTTTAGAAAAACTTCAAAATTTTTATTTCTCTTCATTTTTCTTTTGGTGTATTGAAAAACTCTAGAGCAATATTAGAATTTAAAAAGGTGTCTAAACAGAGAAACAGATAGCGAGTTTCATGCTTCACTGAAACTTCAAACTTTTTCTCCCCAGCCTCTGACAATAAGGGGTTCAGAACAATCATAGTTTTGCTTCATTGATAGCTTTAATGTCAGTACACTGAAAATTCTGCATGTCATGTGAACAGTTGTATTATTCTCTTGTGAAAGAAGATCTACACCCTAATCTCATGGTAAAGCAATCATGACTGTCTTTATTTATGCACACAGCTGGGATGCATTTCTGAGAATTATCTGCATTAGTATTAGTCAGTAAGGATTTGAGTGTTAAGATGATCAGTGATTAAATCTACAATTACACAAAGGTAGCACTCAGTGTTTTACTCTTCCCCACACTGAGTAAATGCTAGGAAAAAAATTATATGCGCTGAAAAATTAAAGAGCTCTTGGAACCCAAAAAAATGTAAAGTATACCAGTCTTTTAGTTAGTCTGTTCAAAAAAAAATCAATCTTTATGACTTCTGAAAATTGTTATGTATTAGATATGAGTCCTATGTGGTTTCTTCAACTGCTTTTTGTAAAATTTGCCAAGTTTTTTTTAATAACTGAAGCTGTGTATTTCATGTTAAAATTAGAAACTCTTCCTTTGTGGCCTTTTCAACTTAATTATACATCACAATAGTTTCTGATTTTAGACCTATCACAGATTTAACCTCTAATCTCTCTTTATTACTATAACTCTTTACTATCTAGCATAATAATGAAAATACTAGACAAAGAAACAGCATCTCCAAAGTTTCCAGCTCAAAAGCATTAAAGTAGTTATTTTCTTCTTAAAATTCATTACTAGATTTGACAGTATGTATGGGCTTTATTTGAAGACTGGGCTGTCAGCATTGCAATGCCTTTTGAGTAGAGTTGGACAGAATCAGACACCTTTAGTTGCACCTAAACCTGGTATTACATTCATTTATATAAATTTGGAATAAATCCAGTCAAGTGGTTATATAAAGTAGTTGTATAGAATAAAGGCAATGTAAGATAGCAGCAATTCCTCCTCAGCCCTCCCACCTGTTTTGTACCTTTTGAGACTGACTTCACTCTTTCCCCACTGTATAGCAGCCCACCATGTGCTTGACAACTGTGCAGGTGCTTTTTCTGGTGTTTTCCTCACACACCTTTGCCATGAGAGCTATGGCTGCACCAGGCAGCCATCAGTAAAGAAAGGAAGCAGGCATGGCACCTGAGGTCTAAATTTCCATTGTGTAAATAAATGTCAGATGAGAGTTTACCAGCCAAATAAATTCCATATGGTTCAGCTAATTCCATTATACCCAGCAGAGAAATAATCCCATTGACAGAACCTTTCTCAGGTGACTGAAGCGTCTGTGGAGGCACTGGTGTGCTGCTGTCTCCATGAGCCTTTATTTTGGCCAGCAAAGGAGAAGCAATGTGTTACTGGAAGGTTTTGAGAATGGCTAAAGAGGAGTGATCTTCTTCCAAGAGGCCAGAAATGCCCTTTGCCATGAACCAGTGGCAAGCCCCCTCCTTCAGCCTGCTGGCAAGCAGAACACAAGAATTTGAACCACTGTAGCCTGGTATACCTGCTAAATTTTCTGACTACCACTGAGTTGCACAAAAAGACTGGTACACAGTGTTTTGCTTTAATTTATTTGCTTTTTTTTTTTTGTTCTTAATTACTTGTTTTAGGAGAGGATGTATTTTCTGCACTTTGATTTCCATGGGTACTTGTGTGGCATGTCTCCCAAGCAGCCAGGCACCACCAGGGTGCCTCTCTGCCTTCTCTCTCACCAGGAAGGGCTGACACCCATCTGCTGAGTCTTTCCTGCTGCCACTAGGCAGCTGCTAATAGGGACCTGCAGATCCTTCAGACACATCCAGCTGCAATGGACAGGGAACTGAGGCACTCGTCTTTGACTTCTGATCTGCTCAGCTTAAGCACCTAAACCATATATACCTGTTTTTTAATATATATATATATATATATAATATATCTAAATAATATATGTTTATAATATATAAATAAATATATATAATTAAATATATATATATTACAGTTCCACAGTACCTTCAGATTCCAATTTTGCCTGGAGATGATACAATACGAATATTAAAGTTTTCCCATCACCTGCCAGCAGTGTTCTCTGGAGTACTGCCTTGTCCCTTCTCAACCAGCAATTTGGAAATTTTGTACTGTAAAATCTCAACATGGTAACAGCTCTTCAAGAAATACTGTGCTCCAGCAAGCCCATCCATCAGGGATGTGAAAAGTGAAATCTCTTTCTTTTTTCCAGATAGAAGGGGATGACTGAAAGGAAGTTCCCTGCAAAAAGCACTCTAACATGCAATTCAAAATAGCCTGGATTTGATGAGTTTCTGAATGTGATCCAAATAGCTGATATAATTAGCAAAACCAAATAAGATACCATGTACTCCAGCCTTTCTCCAAGTCTGAAACAGAAATTATGGAAAATAATGAAATTTTTCTGCCTTCTGTGTAAGCTAGGCTTTTGTTTCCTCTCTTTCCTCATAATAATACCTGTTTGTGCACTAAAAGCTCATATTTCTCCTTACAAAGTTTGTCTCAGAACTATGAGCAGGGGTTTCTACTAAAGAGAGTGTGTGCACATTGGATAATGATGTCAAGAAGAGGCCAGCTGGACAGCTGGAATGTATTTTAATACTACTGGCACAGAATTTCATTTTATTTATTGCATGGTTAATCCCACTGGCATACCTAAAACAATAAAGAGACATTCTTATTTTTCTAACAAATAAATAAATCACATTATTACTGCAGTCTAAGCCAAGTGAGGTATAAAATCAGGTTATTCAAGGTTATCCAGCAAGAATCTCCTTTTCATGTTATCCACCTGTTTTGCAAATGCTTATAGGTAAGGAATGGTTGATGTTTGATGACCATTCTCTACACAGACATTCTTTCTAGCAGGACTATATTTCATCCATTTTTTACAGACAGCACTAATAAAATTGTGGAAAATCTGTTGGCTTAACATTTTCTAGCCTTTAGGTGGATTTACCTGTGATTCATGCAGTTCAGGAAGTCAGGAGAAGGACAGCCTATTTTGAGAGAATGTTCATCTGAGCACTTTTCAGGAAAACTTGAGAAAGACAAATTTTCATTACTGCCATATATATACTTCTGTGCACAATCAACAAGCATTTTGTTCTGAGCCTTGGTGATGAATGTTCCCAAGGCACTCTTCAAAACATCAGGAGTTTCCTCTACACGTCCTTGGGCAAATGGCAGATCAAATGTCTTCTCACTGAGGGTGGTGACATTCGGGGTTGCCTGAAAATCAGCTGCCTTTCACTTGTGGCAGGCAGACACAGAGATTCTGAGAAACGTTGTCTATTGGGATAGAAAAGCACTGAAGGAACATTGGATCAACTTTTTCCAAAAAACAGCTGAAGGAACACTCAGGCCATGCTGTAGAAAGAAATAATCCTCAACTTCATATTCTCTTGCCAGCACAATGTCAAACAAGTCAAGTCTGGCATGAAACAAACACTGTGTTGTCTTCTGAGATGCTCTGAGGAACTTCTCAGGGATAGGGATGTCCATCAGGAGCTCACACAAATGAGCTTGCCCTCCCCCAGCAACTTGTCATTAATCCTCCTTCTTTGCTGCCACTGCAGGACTTACTGCAGTAAAACCATGATCCGAGCCTCTTCTGGGAGCATGTCTGAGGCAGAGACAAAAACAAAACCCAGGAATATTCCAGGCTAGCATCACCAGGTAACTGAAATTAAAGGCCAACACCTCTCAGGACTTCCACAAATAGATTTCAGTCCTCTGCGTACCCCTCTGGTTTCTAAAAGCCCCGTTTCTCATAATCTCTCACACAATTTTTTTTTTCCAAGGGAAGCAGGAATCTTCTGTTACCTGTCTTGAACAAACGGGAATTGATGATGTGAGAAACTTGCTTAAAATCAAGCATCAGCATTGAGACAGAGGTAACAATAGAACACATAACTCCAGAATCATAAATTTTCATCCCAAACCTTAGGCAATCATTCCTTCCCTTACATTAGGAGTTCAGCATAGGTGTAATGGATAATTACTTCTTGAGTGGGGTGAAACCATGCAGCAGCACACCCTGCTCTCCTCCTGACCTCACATAAGCTTATTGGTAGTGACTGAGCTCAATATCAAGACAGAAAGCTTTGAAAATAGGGGTCCCTGTCTGGATTTTGTGCCTTTCTCAGCATAACTCCACATATCCCAGCTGCACTGACATTCAGAGCACACTACATCACACCAGCACCCAGCAGTGTTTTATTTTCCTGGCTTCTGTGCTGGACTGCGTGACAGGAAAATCAGTTCTCTCCCAAGATGCCAGTTAATTCTTACTTTCTAAAGTGTCCTTATTTTCTTACTATGCTTATTTGGGTAATCACACTTCACCCCTGGGGCACAGATTTGGAGTGTGCAATTCAAGCTGTGTTATGTTGTATTATGATGCAATGTAATACAGGATAAATGCTTGCTTCCTCTGGGATACTGCATTTTGGGGCGCACTACTGCCAACACATAGGTTTTTAAAACACAATTAATGGCAAAATCATGAAATCAGAAGGTACTGATTCAAACTTGATAAAGGATAAAAAAATAGAATGAAAGAGCAAAAAAATTGTAAATACTGTAGACAGTTTCAAATACAAAGCTTTTTGACAGGTGTTTCTTGAACTTTGGACTTTAATACAGCCAATTCTAAAGATAAAATACAGACTCTTCCCCCTGCCTAGTCTGCTATTTTGGCATAGTATCCAATTTCAGTATCTCTAACAAAAGCATAATTAGACTCAGAATTACAGATGTGGGACATCTACTCCCACCACGTTTTAAGATGAAGCTTTAAGACCCATTTTCTCCAGCCTACTGCAACTGCTTTTATTTTGCAGAAAGCCTTCTCCTTTGCTCAAAATCTTCAATTGTTTATAAATGTTTAACTATAAGGCAATACAAAAAAGCTGCATATTAATCTATATAAAAAGTAAAGTCAGAGATAAAAAAACAGCTGCATGTATTCTAAGACGACAACAAGAATAATCAAAAAACCCCAAAACCTACACTCCCAGTTGGCTATTGGAAATTAAATCACTTTAGAACCGGTCTCATTACACAGGGATTCCTCCTGGGCCTTTTGTAAATTTCTTCCCTAGGTATTTATCAGTGGACAGAATCACTGTTGAGATGGATGACATGTATTCACCAATACCGATGTTCCCAAGCATAGAGTGGGTAATTGGCTTCTGTCGCATTACTGCATTTAACTCCAGAACCCCATGTTGTTGTAATGGGAATAAATGAATGGCTGCTATGGAGGATAAACAGTGCTGCTTGCTAAGAAAATTGCTCAAAATTGGACCAGCCTGAATCAACTATACACTGAGCTTTGGTTTCACTAATTTCTTTGTGTGGTTTAATATCAGGCTGTCACCACCAGTACACTGAAAACATGGTACCTGTGGTTCTCACACAGGAAATTATCAATGGGTTCCATCTCAGCCAGACACCTGTCAATCTCCCAGCTTCTCACTGGAGATTTAGAGGCTGAAAATACAGAGGGAATGTAGGCATTTGCTAACAAAGGCAGGCAGAGGTAGCACTAGCCCCACTATACTCAGCAGGCCCTCTACTCTGACCCTTGCCAAAATACACCTGCTGATGTGCTGCTTTGCCCATGGTGCATTGATACACCACTCTGTGTAAATGGGCTCATCTCTTAGCCCACCATATAACATTTATTTGATAAAATAAAATTCTACAGAAAAGTCAAAAATAGTTTTGGACCACTCTGGTTCCTACTGTGTGCAGTTCTGAAGGACAAATTTTCAGGTTACTATTTTTGCAAGCCTTAGCTATGTTGTCTGGATCACCTAGTTTACATCACATGGTGCAGGGAAATTAAACATCCAAAAATTCATCAAAGACTGAGGGCACAAAAATGTCTTCTAAGTTCCTCTCCTGCTGTTGCTCAGGGACAGAGTAAAGAGATGTCTCTGTCTGTGGCATCTGGCTTGTCTGGCAATCTGAATCAAATGCCTTGAATCTGCAAATATTCAGCTTTTGAAAGAAGTAAACATGGGATTTTAATGAGACTGAAATAAACAGATTGAGGAAATGCTAAACTGTAGTCTCGGTCCTTGAAGGAACCCAGGGGAGCAGCAACAGGAGCACATGAGTGAGGTAAAAAATTATAGCAAGCTAACATCAAGCAATCCAAGATAAAATAAGTGTATTCCTATCAAACAAAACCTTTGTGAGGTGCATCCCTCTGCTGGATACAATGTCAAAATGTCTGCTTTTTTGATCCAAAGACTGACTGACATGTGAAGACAAATGCTGTCTTTCTCCAGCTGTCTGGGCTACTGAGAAACAGAGGCAGCAGACACTTGGACAAAGGATCATTTTTATTTATGAAGTCAAAATTTCTATACTTCATAACATCTATCCCAAATCCAACCAGACTGAATTTGCTAAAAAATTCTCTTTCTAACTACAGGAATTTAATTTATATTACAAAATATTTACTGTCAACAGTGAAGGCTCTTTGTATAAAAAGACTAGTTATGAAAATATATATATTCATATGAAATAATTAGATATATGTATAGATATACGAGTGGGTTACTTTCTTTTCTCTATCCATGTGAACAGGCAGGACGAGCCATTTAAGATAGATTAAATATTATGTTCTTTTTTTGGCAAGTGACAGAATCTCTCCAAAATACCCCAAGGTTTTGACTGATTCACTTAATTGCTTTGTATTATTTTTTTTTCAATCTGTTGGGTGAGAATATTGAAGTACATACTGCAATTTACTCTTAAAAGTACTTTGAAAAACTAGCATTATAGTCAATTCCTGACAAACCTATTCCTGACAAAGCAGCATCCTTGAAATCAAAGGCTAGCTTCTGCCATTCATTTCTCAACTTTTTCACTACAGTCTTTTTAGATGATGATACACTTTTTAATTTTTGTTGTTTGCCATTCACATAGGGAAATGGTAAACACATAGATCATATATATGTTAGCTATAATTTCATCACCAAAGATTCACTACCTGAGAAATTCAAAAGTGATCACAAACCTAAGATTAGAGAAACCCAATGATTCTAGTGGAGTACTTCAAAGTATTTTAGGTGTCTTGAATTACTTGTGTTTCACATATGTAGTTCTTTAGGGGAAGTTTACAGAATATGTTAGGCAACAAACCAGAAACCCAACAGGTCATTGGCAATCCTGCAGACAACACACTCAACTGAAAGGAGTTACTATGAGAATTAGCAGAATTTGGTTCAGTATTTCTACAGCATTTGAAACTGAAGACTGCTACATGGACACTTAATATTACTCATGGTAATAAGGAGCCTTGACAGCCCCAGCTCAGCATATCACTGAAGTATGTGCTTAAAGCTAGGCATGTTCTTTGGATGTGAGGGGTGATTATGGGTCCCAAGCAGTTGTGCAGTGCTGTGTATGCATGGAGGGAAAATATCCTTCCTGACCCCCCGTGGGCAATCATCTCAGCTCCTGAAGCATGAAATTAGAGTGGCCTTATCTTTGCTTGCATACTGTAACTACAAATGTTATTAGTGATCATAAATTTAACAAGCCCTATTTTAAAATCCATCCACAGCATTATTGCATGACTTTTGAAGACAGTCCTTTTCGAGAACTTACAACTTTTCCCTTGTATCTTTTAATTTCATTTGAGTGAACTGGGGGAGGGAGGTCACCGTCAAACCTGCTGAAATGCAAATATTAACAGTAGTGCTTAGCTCCATTTCTGCCACCTTAGAACAAACAGAAACTTCCCTATGGGTAGAAATAATAGCATTAAAATAAATACCACTCTGTCCTTCCCTGGAGTCTATGAAAAATCTTTACACCTCAGGCAAAAGAATTCTCAGATCCCAAATTTTGAAATGTTCTGGTCTAGTTGAAGTTTGTACCACTTAGATACACAACCACAGTTTGCTTTTTTATTTATCCCTTTTCTTAATGAGAAAGCCCCACCACAGCCCAGCAGAAATGATTGATCACCAGACAGAGAAATCACTAATGCAGGCAAAGATAATTGGCTGTATTTGGATGACAGCAGAAAGAGCAGTGCAGGTTAACTTTTCTGTTCAGAGAGAGATTCTTTGCAAGTATTTCTACTACTTGGAAGGAGAGAAAAGGTGAATGCCAGTGCTGCTTTCCACACAAGGAAAACCCATCTCTTATGCACAATGAACAACATGTGTTTTTCAGTCCAGATGACTTTGTACTATAGCCTGAGGAAAAACAACAAAGTCACAGTGAAAACAAACCCTTCAAAACCTGGGGTGGGGCAGAGTATATTTCTCACTTGACCTTTCTTGAAACCCTTCCTCCAGTAGATGAGCTCCCACTGAGACTTAAACCATGAACAGCAGACAAGCAGATGTTAATAGCATCTTCACTGAAACACTGTGCTGGTCCAGAACTCCTGCTGAAAATGCTACTGGGCTTTATCCTCCCTCCTGTAGGCATCTGTGCTAACGCAGGCGTTCTGACAGGATTACAATTTTGCTTCAGGCTCATGAAATAGAGAACCAGAGCTGTGAGGAAGAAAGACCTTTACTGAACTTCTCTCCAAAAAGCTTATTTAACAGTCAGATGGGAAAAGGCTGGTCTATCTTTTCCTTCTTGC
This sequence comes from Emberiza elegans, assembly GCA_024865655.1. Lineage (NCBI taxonomy): Eukaryota > Metazoa > Chordata > Aves > Passeriformes > Fringillidae > Emberiza > Emberiza elegans. The sequence continues at coordinate 2,879,169 of JALJVW010000196.1, forward strand.
TTCCAAGCTTTTTGAATACTCTGTGATTTACATTGCATTCAAACCTTCAGCGCTGTTCACCCTCTTGACGAGCCCCCCGTTTAATTCCATTCCCAATCTCCATGCCTTTGATTAAAGTAAAACCAGTATATCAGAAACCTACTGAAGCAGCTAACTCCAAATATCAACAACAGAAAAAAACCAACCAACCAAAAAAAAAAAAAAACCAAAAAAATCCCCCAAAAAAACAACAAACCAGAAAAACAAACAAAATAACACTGGTGCAAAGCACCTGCAAATTAACAGAAATAAAGCTAAAGAAAAAAAAAAGAAGAATAAAGTATTGATGGGAGAAAGCATCCATAAAAATAAAGAAAATGGCCGGTTGAAAATTTTAATAATTTCTATGGGATTTCTAATTCATGTGTATTGGATAAGGTGGTAAGAGTTGAAGAAAACGAGAACTTGCACCAAAATACCATTAAAATTAACTGTTAGAGCAGAGGAAACAGTTGAAGTAGAAAAGCAAATACAGAACTTCTCTGCAGTATTGCTGGATCAACCTGCTGGTCAAGGAACATGGAACAGACATGGGTGCATGTCATGATTTTCTATGCCTTGGACTGCAAGTAAAATATCTTCTTTTTAAAATATAATACTGTATGGGTTTTTTTTCCTTCAAGGGAGAATGACTTTCTAATGTGAAGAAAATGCAGGTGGAACAATAGCTCCTAAATGTGGCAAAATGAGGTCTCCAGTTGGTAAATGGGTGATAGCTTTTTTTATCTTATTTTACCCCTTTGCTGGAGCTTCTGAACATTATTCAAAAATAAATGCATTTTAAGTGTATGGTTGAATTTAGGTGGAAAGTGTTATTGCATCTCTTTTTTTTTTTTTCCTTTTGCTCTTCCTTGCTCCTAATTGTTTCAAATGATTTTGAGCTGCAAGGCTTTTACATTAATGGCTGCCCCCATTCAGCTGAATTCAAATCCTTTTTACTATGAACACTGGAGGACAACACACACAACACTAAAACCACCTAGATGGTTTATTTTATTCAAGCACCAGTTACATTAACAAGACATTACTTCCTGTATTTAAACACTTAAGAAAAGAAAGAGGGATGGGGTCATGTAGGAAGATCTGACTGGAAAGAAAGATGCTCACTGCTTTGTGTGAAAGCCTGATGTCAACCAAAGAGACATCAGACTGGCAAATGTAAAAACTATGCATCCTTTGTACTGGCTTCTAAGCATCACAAAGCACCTCTGTCTGCAAACTTTATGACATTTTAAGAGCTCTTTTGAGGCTTTAGTGCTTTGCATCACACCGTGGGGTGACCTGTATTGTTATATTATGATCATTACTACTTTTAATGTTAATAATGGGATTTATGATATTATTACACAGAGGGCACAGGAGGAGAGGTTTCTTCCTCAGAGCCAAACTGCACCTAGAGGTGTGAAGGAAATACAGAAGCATGCTGCACCTTGTGCTGTTTTGTCCCACTGGAGTTCATTTAGTTTGATACTGGGACTGACAACATTAGTACACAGCCTGGCAGGTGATGATGGGGCCCATCTGTGGCTGGAAAGTGGGACTGCTCAGATCAGGAAGGCTGCTGGCCTGATGTCTGGTGGAGGTTCAAAGCCTAAATTAGGTCTTGAGGCAATGTTTCTATCCTTGATGTAGTGGGGAAATGAATGTGACTCTGATTAGGAGAAATAACACCAGGGCTATGAAGGTGTTATTTCTTACATGCTGTTTTACACAGAGGTGCAAAAGAAACCACCTTCAAAAAATTAATACACTTAGAGATAATTTTTTTTCTTTTTAGTGCTTAAGTCAACTGTATATCACCCAAGTGTAAAAAACCAAAATTATAACAAAATTAAAATGGAAAAAAAGGCCAGATTAGGAATAGGCATAGTCCCTCTTTTTTCTCCCATATCTACAGAAAAGCCTCAGCAGGATGGAATGCATTGGATGTAGCTTGTGACTTGAACCGTAAATATCCAACAAATATGAACTTACACATAAAAGGAGGTATTCAATATGAAGCAAAGTGGCTTTTCTCACCCTCTGTCCTTTATAATTTGAAGAAGACATCATTTCCTTTGGAATACAGTCTGCATGACCCTAGTGCTCTGACCAGTAACAGAACTTGGTCTGCTGCTGTTGCACAGAGCTCTTTTGAGTTTGCCTTGATGAGTCTTCAAGTCTAAGAACGAAATGGTTAAACTTCTTTGGCTTTCCAGGTGCTTGTCCTTTTCTCTCTTGCTGCAGACTAGCTAACCACTTTTCAAAGGTGAGCCCAGGAAGACAGAGCATGTGGAAGGGAAGGAGGGGGGGATTCGTCTCCAAGCATTCCCACAAGTTGCTTCTTTTCAAAGGCTTTCTTGTTGAGCATGGAACACAACAAATCCCCCCAGAAATACTTACAGAGCCACCTTATTTAAGCTTTTATTTCATTTGTTTGTTTCTTCAAAAAGACTGACATTATTATGGGAAAGAACATTGAGAGAACAAGAGAAATTTAAACAACATCCTGCTCTGAAACATTCTAGTTACGGCAGAGAGCATCTGTGCCACTGTATTTTAAATAGGCTTTTGGAAGAGAAGTAGCTTTGACAAGATGTTAATTTAGTCCTTTTGACTCCCTCACTTCAAAGTGAATCTATCTGGAAATTCTCAGAGGAAACAAAGTTTTACTGAAAAATGCCAAATTCTTGACCCTGACCCATTTTGTTTGCAACAACAGGGGTGATACAAACTTCTGCCAGAGTAAAGTAATGTTTCTAGGATGTCAAATAGATTTATCCCTGCTTCTGAGTCACTGGGAACCCTGCCTGGCAATTTCTGTCATCAGCTGAAGAATAAGGTCATTCTCAGTTTGCCTTGTTTTTAATTGGCTTTCAACTGGAAAGAACTGTCTGAAAAACAAACAAACCTACAAAATCTCACCAAATAAGTAAATAAACCAACCTCAACCAACCAACTAACCAAAAATAAAACTCCTCACTAGCCAAGCAAAAAAACAATCCCTCCACAAATATAGGGAAAGCAAAACCTCCTTTTTGTGAGGTGACCTTGATTTATTTCTCTCTCAGTAAAGAAAATATGACTACACTGTCAGTACTGGATGTTACTGATCTGAGATCACTTGGGCTTTATCCACACAAGGGATTTACACACATTTTCCCACTGAGCAGGAAGCAGCAACAATAGAGATTGCAGTGAATAAGTTCTGGAGGCACGACCTATATTTTGTCTTTCCAAATGACTTATCAGCTTTTCAGGTGTTAGAATACATTTCTTGGGAAAGAGAATGGAGGAAAAAATCACTGATATTTCCACCTCCACTAAGTCCAGGCCAATGTTTCACTTGAGAAAAATTGGTGGAAACACACTGAAAACAATGAAATAATGTTTATTCACAACTAACCTGAAAATCTGTATTTTCCGACATGAACGTAAACCCACAGAGGGAGAAGGACCAGGCAACAACTGACACTAGATGGATTTTTTTCATTTCCTGAGTTTGGCAGTATGTTACACATCCCAGGAACAGATTTGCCCCTGGCCTAACACTTCCCTACATATACAATATTTCAGAGGCTGCTACTGAAGTCTTTGCCTTTACTAATTTAAATATTTGCCCATTTCACAAATCTCAACTCAGTTTTTCTTACTTCACTGCCTCACCACTCTATGGCACACAGCAGCTTATTCTATATGAAAAATACCAATCCTACAAACTGGCAGATGCAGAAAAGATCTATGTTAAATTATTTTTTCTTAAAATTGAGTTAATCCAGCCACTAACATTCATTGATTCAATTTTTTGCAGCCTTACATTGACATCTATCCCTTGGTTAGTTTCCACTGTTTATCTGTAGAGTGTTTCTTCTCTGATAGTACTTGTGCTACTCTGATAATTTCTGAGCAATTCTTGCTCTTGGACTCAGCGCTGTTACGACAGGCTGCAAAAGTAACAGTGAAATTAGCACTCATATTTTATGACTTCTGAAAGCTTCCTCAATGAGTTGCTCAAAGGAAAGACTTCTCTTTTCTGCTTGTAATGACATGAATAAGAGAAGAAACAAAATTGGCCACAGCTACTCAGTGGCTGATTAACAAAATACCTGCTGCTCTGGCATGCTTGAAGGCTAGTAATTCAATTTAAAGGTACACATTAGTAGCACATGTTACAGCTGATTCTGTGCACTTTTAAGTGGCTTAACTACCAGGTTTCCAGAGAGGAGGTGGAACTCTTGCTGAGGTGTTCACTCAGTACAGAACAACACATTACGACAGACTGTCACTTATCGAGAATGAACTGGAGTTGTACAGTACCCTTTTTTCTCAGTGTTGTTTTCTAATCAAAACCATTCCCCTTGTTCTAATATCCATCCCACCAAGTACTAATGGAAGCAGACTTACACCAGAAGATTTCATAATGTGTCACAAACAAACAAATTTTTAAAAAATGGACAAAGCATTGTTCATTTCTGTAATTTACCAAAATTTCTGTTCCAAAACTGCACTACTAATATCGTTTTAAGAAAAAAAAATTAATGTCTATCATAATTTAGTCATCAATAACAATATCACAGTTTTGCTTGTTATCTCATTAACCTGGTGTTCCTCATGCTTCTTTTCATAAACACTGCTGAAGAGTGTTATTATAACCTTGCTGTTCATTTAATTGCTTTTAAAAATCATGATGATCAGAGCAGTCTAAATAATTTTTGGCAGCAGATTCCAAGCTTTCTAACAGACTGCTTTCCACCTGGTTTCACTTCAGGATTCATAATTTCCCTATGGTTGGCAACCCTCAGTGTTGCAGCTGCATTTCTGTCAGGGTCACAAGCTCAGCTGGGGTACAGACATCTTACACAAGGAGCTGTGGTGACTTGACCAGATAATTAAATCCAGATTTTTTCCCCTCACATTTTTTTGCCTATCCCGGAAATTCAAAATAGCAGAAAAAGACAGGGGCTCTGCATTTTAAGTGACTTGCAAGATGTGTTTATTTTTTCTTACAGTAAGAGATCTCCACTTGTGGGAAGCTACAGAAGTTCCATCAGCCAAGACTTTCAGGATCAGCTGGAAGCAGAAGTGGAAAAATGTAGCATCTTTCATTATTTCCTCAGAACTATGTGTAGACTATGTGATCAAATTTTATCCATGTACCAAAATCTGGAAACACCAGGAAATCAAGGTTTCAAGTTTTCTGGGCATCAAGCTTAATATACTTGATATATAAGAAAAAAATTACGTGCAAAAAAGGCATTTTTAATCTATTTGTAAATTGAACTTAAGCTAATACCGCAGTTCATTTAATTTTTAAATTTTATAACTGGAAGCAACACATACGGAATGTTATAGATTATTAGAAGTTTGTTCAGCTTCACCAAAATCCTGGACTCTGGAAAGTATTAACATTTTCCCTGAAATTCTGTAGTATCCTAATCATCTGACTTCCAAACTCTGTGGTATATAGAGACCTGAATTGTAATTAATAGGACAGTATTGTACACAGCAGTGTTAATTACTTTGAAATGTTCCAGATGCAAAAGTAAGTCAGCATTTGTGTTTTTCTCTGAATATTTAAACAAAATTACTTATATGGGAACATGTATCTGGCTGTGGATAATAAATCAAAGAATCCTGAAATCTACAATTATGCTTCTGCAAACAAGGTTTACTAGTGGAGGCAATAAAGAGATGTAGTTTTCTGAGATGTGGATGCAAGCCACTTCCCCAAATTTAAAATCAAAGCTTAAGGGAACTCTGCATCCTTAGTATAAATACATATCTGAATATATGTAACAGACACTGCAGTGGAACTCATCCAAATAACAGCACAAACACTCCTTTGAATGATAAGGAATCCAAAGCCAAGTACAAACTTTCTAAGATGTTCTGTAGTGAGCAGTTATTTCAAAAGAGGTTGAAGGTGTTCAATAGCCTTGAAAAATCACAGACCAAATTGTGCAGAGCACATAACAATACAGGTACTGGTATTATTGCTCTTTTCCTCAAGAGTTTTGAGAGAATCCCCAGCACAGACTGTTTCAGATTCCAGCCAATATTTCAGGCTCCAGCCCAAACAATTGTGCTAGTTAAATAAGCCACTTTCCCAAAAATGCATTACTAGATAATAATTTTGCACTTACAGATACACATCTTCTACTCTTTAAAAGCATTTTTAGTGGAATTGAGGGAGTTTCGGGGAGGAAACATAGCTTCCAGTATTTTATACATAAAAATATTAAATAAAGATTAAAGTTTAATGATAAACTTCTACCATTCTCTATTTGCCATCAGTTAAAAACTAACCTGAACACTTCTTCCAATCAAAGAATGTGCCTTCAGAGCTCTCCAATTCACCTGAAGCTTCCTAGTGGGTCAGAACTTGCATCCTCTGAACAACTGCAAGTGTTTGCAATGCCATTTCCTTATTTCACAGTTCTCTGTGATGTGACAGAAACAATTCCAAAGACTTCTGCCATTAGAAGTGATGACTGTCAAGGACACAGAACTGCTCAAAGTTAGAAAAGGGAGGAAGCAGAAGGAACAACCCCCAGTAAGATGCTTCCCCCCAAAATGAGCATAAAAGCAGAAAAATTTGGGCTTCAGATTGGAATAATACTTTGTCTCTTCTAAACCTTTAGATAAGCCAAGCTCTTGCTAACGATCAAATTGAAAATAAGGGGATAGAAGTCTCCTAACCCAGGTGTGCCAGCAAAATACCAATGGTCAAGGAAAATAAAAACCCACCCACTGTGTATTCTTGCTTTCTCTCCTACTACTTTAGTCTGGTTGTGGGCTGCCGCTCACACCAGTACTTCCCATGCATCATCATTTAGTGACATGTTGAATTTTGACTGTACTTTCCAGAAATGAGATGCCACATATGAACACAGAATTAGGGTTTAAATGGAAATAATTTTACAGCTCTAATTACATGGCATGTTTGGCACAGCCATCAATAATGAAAGCTTACTTAGTTACTCATAGAATTATTATTCAAGCAAGTGGGTTTTGCTACTTCTAAATAAGTTTTTAAAAACCAAATCCATCTTCCCTGGTATTTTTTAACTCAGGAATTAGCAGACCAAGCCATCAAATGTTTATATGAAGAGTATTTTATCCTATGAAAAGAACAATAATCCAAACACTTCAATGTATCATTCCATAAAAGTCAGAATGTTAAGTGCTGTTAAACCAGATTAAAAGTTGGGTTGAAAATCACCTTTCTACTTCCAAGTAATAATAATTCCAAAATCTAAAGCTATAGTTTTTTTTCTTCCTCATTTAAAATCAGGAAACATACATTTATAGATATTTCTAGCAAGCATGGTAAACTGAATAGAATACAAAATATTCTAAGTAGAAAAGCGTGATAAAAATGCTTTACTGAATTCAAGACATTTTAGGACATGGATGTTGATCATCTTTTTGTTTCACATATGGACTCAACCCACCTCTTCCACATGAAGTGATGCAAGTAGTCTTTGCGGGGAAAAGTAGAAATATACTAACTTTGCTGCGTAACTTGAAAGATATATTTCATTATGCAGATGTCTATTTCCTTACAGGCTTTAAAGTCCCAGCAAGGTTATCAGAGATCTTTGAACACATAAGTCCTTCATTCAGCTTTTTAAATTTCTGGCTTATTTCCTGATGCAGGAATTGGCTACAGTAATTCAGGTACAAATGAAACTGCCAAGAGGCAGCTGCACTCTGTGTACTCAGCCAAATACATATTCTGACTGCAGCTTTTTACTGTTATGATTTTGTTTCACAACATCAATAAGACATTTCAGCTGTAATGGTCTTTAGGGATTATTACTGAACTTCTTGGGTGGTTATAGCTACTCAGCCTTTGGCTCTGTGACTCCACACAGGCTGAGCAGAATTGTGCAGCATTCTTTCTAGGTATTCATTTACATGGATCACATCACACACTGCTGGCTAAGGCAGGCAGCCCACAAAAGTTGTCTCTTAGCCCAAGAAGAGACTGGATGCAGACATCATGCCTTACACCCCCATGAAATCTCCTGTCATCCAGCATTGTCCCATCCCACTGGGCCATCACAAGAGGGAATCAATTCATAAACTGCTGAAATCACTCACAAAGGAACATTTTTTTGCTTATGTTTGACTATAGTCCTAGAGGGGAAGATGTAAGGTGACTGACTACTCTTTGAGTTTTCTGAATGTAGATTTTGAAAACAACAGAAAGCAGACGAATTTTTTGCATAGATAGGATTTAAGTATCTCATACTTTAAACAGATGAGGTTTCTTAAAGAAATTTCTATGCTTAACCTTCCTTTGGACAGGGAGAACTAGATCATTCCAAGTTGGGCAATTTTAAATCAGAATTGCTGAATGGCAAACAAAGTCCTTCTTTAAATGAAAGGTATTCAGAAATCATAGGCTTTTCCCAATGCATCTCCTCTCTAAACTGCTTGAAGGTGAAAGCCATCTTAAAAGCAGTCTAACCCATGCTCACAGCAAGATGAAACTATTGCTGTTTCACCACTTTTGCATGTTTTATCAGGTTCATTTACATGACTCCACTTGGCTGAAATGTGTTTAAAAAACCTATTGGATTTAAGTATTTAAACTATTAACAATTACTAGAAGCATTCTTCAATTGGTTTCTCATTCTCAGTGCACTTCTGGAAGCTTTCTCACATCTGTGTAAATTAAATGCATTTTATCAGAAATTCAGCATTGACCATTTTAGCCTGATCACCTGGACGTCATGTAGCAGCAGAATAATCTTAAAGGGTCATATGTGTGTCAATGAGATGAGTCTGTGGTTTAATAAAATGATTCCATGCTCTGATTTATCCCAGCTGCAGAGAAACCAGGTTAATTTTCTCCCTTTCTCGGCTTGGTTCTGCCCACAAGAGAGAATCTCTACCTTGCATTCTCTTATCTTCAGATAAATAAGATGAGATATTCCTCAGGCAGAACAAAAAGGAATTAGATCTCTACAAGATGACATACTGCAGCAGCCAGATTGAGCCTGAGCCCTTTCAAAAATTCCTCATGAAAATTCCCTGTTTACTTCTGAGCCTCTGTCCTACCTCTGGGCTTTGTTTTGTCGACAGTCTTCTGGGATTTTTTGTTGTTGTTGTTGCTATTGTTATGGAAGTGTGATAACTGAAGTGAGCACATCTCCCTTTTCCTCACCCAAAACTGTTGCTGTAAATTTCCAAGACTATAAATATGATACAAATTAACCTGCTTGTGGAAAGAAAACAGGTCTTATTTTCCATTTTCCCACAGTTTCATTGTGAGTTTTCACACAAGCTTGTCAACAGGCCAGTATAGGTAGGCCTATTTATAGGTAGATACCACAGATAGTATAAATTATGTAACCTCTAGAATTGGCTTTGATATGCTTACCACACAAATAAAATAAAATAAAATAAAATAAAATAAAATAAAATAAAATAAAATAAAATAAAATAAAATAAAATAAAATAAAATAAGTAATGGAAAAAGAGCATTCTTTTGAAAGGCATCAGTTCAGCATTAGTACTATTTGCCTTTAATGTGGTTTGCAGGTAGCTTAGTCAGAAAAAAAATGGGAGTTTCAAGGGCTTTCTTTTCAGAAAAAAAGCTGAAAATCAAATGGGGCAAATCTTTCTGGGAAAATAGTTGCAAGCTTATGAAACTGATCAGAAATTGATCAATCATAATAACAACAACATTGTAAACTTCAATCATTTTTTTTAAAGTGGCTTGGAAAGATACTGTTTCCTTAGTTCTCTTGCCCAAAACCAAACAAATAATCTGATGGAATTCACACACTTGTAACTCACAGAACAAAAAGTGGGAAAATGTTGAAACAAATTTTATTCTGATTTTTCCCCTAAATAGAAGGAATTCCAGATCTGAGATTTCTCATTCTACTTCAGTTCCATCCTATGTAACTTCACTGCAAGAAATGCCCTCCAGTCAGATGCTTGAGGCAAATCAAGTGACACAATGCCAAAATGCCACTGTACTCTGACCCTCAGGGCAGATACAGCCCAGGAAGCTTTTCTGCAGGAGAGTCCAAGTGGTAACCCAACGGTCTGAGGGAAAATTGAAACACACTCTATGGATCTTTCCAGTCTTGAAAGGGTAGCTGAAATTCTGAAATATCTCAGAGAAGAGCTTGTTCAACTTCCTCTATGCCATTGATATGACATCCCCATCAACACACAGCACTGAGGCAGGACAAGGTCTGTGCTCAGCACCAAGGCACTGAGTTGTAGCTCTACAATCACTCAGATCTAAGTGCCCCAAGTTATATGACAAAGCCAGCATGCTGAGAGAAGATGGCAAAAGGACTTAGACTCTGGCCCTGTACCTGGTCTGTTATAAATTTTACTGTTGCCCCCATTCCTTTTTTACTCCAACCAGGTATCTCCTGATTTTATTACTCCAGATTCACATTTCATCACAGTCAGCAGAGGAAAAGTTGATTATCACTTTTAAAACAAACTTATCTTTAAGAGAAGTCGATTTTTTAAAAAAGTGAAATTAAACACTATTGATTAAACTGTACTTATCTCAGCATACAAATAGTTTTTTTAGAATTATTGGTTCAGATTCTTTTAAAGAATACAGACCAATACAGTAAGGAAAAAAAAACCACATGTATCTCAGCAACAAATTTGGAGGGGTTGCAATTAAAAGGACTACAGAAATTCAATATTGTTTACTTCTATAATATAAAAATGCATCAGGCAATGGGAACAATCAGACTTTGGTACTGCAGGATTCTCTCCAAAAATGTTAAAGACAGAAGCACAAAAAATGGGTGAATTTTCTTGTGGCCTATCCTTGTGTTAGATAATCACAAAGGACAGCATAAGCCTCATATTCTAATTTGACATGAGCATATCTGACTGGGCAGATTATACCAAGGGAATGAATGAATAACAGACATCCTCACCATCCTAAATCTGAACTTGTGCCATAGCTTGATTTACAGCGAGCTTAAGTCAAATCTACAAATGTTCAGGACACATAAAATAACCAAATTAATATGGAACCCAAAAACCAATAGCATTGCAGTAATTCTACCCAGCTATCTTCATTTTCTCTAGCTTTAGCTTCTATCAGATCGTCCTTAGGTGCTCTGCTGTGCTTATTTTTGTTAAGAACTTGTTTCAGAGTTGGGATTCCAGAAAATGAGAAAGATTATTCTTACACAGGTCTCACACCACTGCTGGGTGAAAGCTCTGACAGGAATGAGTCTGTCCCTGAAGGACCCAATTGCAATCAGGCAGAGCTCCAAGGCAGCAGGAGACCTAGCAGAATGAGTGCACACCACAGTTATGCAAGAGGGCTTTGTTCCTGGAAAGGTAAAGCTGTGACAATGCCCAAATTGCTCTAGGACAGCAGCCAGAGACTGCACCAGTAGAAACACCTGCAGGGTGGTATAAGAATTTTGAAATGAGAGGGGAAATAATAATAGATGTAGATATGGCTGCGGGTGTCTCTACTACCTGGCATCTCTCTCTACCTTTTCACATGTAGGTACTTAGAGGCAATTAGCAGCCACCAGTTAGCAGGTAGCAAAGAAGAGGTGAGGGGCTTGGGAAGAGGCAGTCAGATCCCAGCACTAGCAGATGTAGCCGCTGGAGCTGCAGGGACATTCTAAGACTCTTTTGACACTTTAAGCACCTGCCACCAGGATCACCTCTTTGCTACAATCTCCTCGGCAGGCCACCTCTTTTGCCCCAGCCTGGGCCTTGTTCTCCTCGTTCAGCTACTTCTCTTCCTGTTTCTTACAAATGATCCTCTCTCGGGGAGCAGCGACTTCAGTTGTTCCCTGGGTCCCTCCTCTCCTTCCTTCCTTTGCTTTCTCATCCCTCTCTATGAAGTCTTTGCATATCACTCTGCAATTCAAGCATTATCTTCTTCCCTAAATTGCTTCTCTTTACCCTCAGCTGCTCCAGGGCATAGCATTTAGTCCAGGTTTCTAAGAACCAAGGCGGACAATGGCCCCTTGAAATCCCACTGACCTCCCAGGTTTACAGCCTGTCTGTCCCTGGAGATGTTACAGGACATCTTTTCTTAGTATTTTTAGTATTGTGAAATATTAAATTGCTGCCACCCACCACCACTGCCCAGCCTTCTGTTAATGTGCATTAGGAGAACACATAAATATCACTAACAAAACTTTGTGAGTGAATGTGAGGGGTTAAAAAAAGCTACTTAATTTTGTGGAAAACATATTTCTGGCTATTTTACTAAACAGGCAAAAGCCTACTTTCTTCTTCACATCCTAAGCTGCCCATGTGCTACAGAACACATGCACAGCAGTTTCACACGCTATTTTTAAATGTTATAAATAGTTCTCTTAAAATACAAATTGATGCAACCAAGTGGCATGGCCTAATAACAAAATGGAGAAAGTTCAAGAGTAAAATGCCACATACAGAGGTACATAATCACCCACTCTTGTGTCATGTCAAATCGTTCTAAATATAACTTTATGATGATGTTAAGAGAGGCACTGACAGGAGATGGAAGAACCTGGGGATGCATAGATCACAGGAGGAAGTTCACAACTTCTCTGCCAGAAATGCTGGGACATGAAGTGGGAGGTAACATATATACACACACAACTAGGCAGGAGGAAAACTGCAACACCACTGGGACGTACAGTGAACTCTGCTTAAGGTTTTGAAGGCATCAGCACAAATTCACTGACAATCTGCCCCCTTGCAGCCTGTCAGTGTACAAAAAAAGGCCCAGATACAAGATGAACAGTAGTCCAAAAGCTTTGGAGCAAACACAACACATTCAGGTACCTTTCAATCCATATGTCCACCAGACAGAAACCCTCTGGTGTCCACTGGTACCTGTTGGCAAGACTTTCTCTTACCTTGAAGTGGCCAATCCCCCATCCACTAACAAAAGCAGTACCTCATAGCTACTTAGCCTGTTGTGCTGTCCCTCAGGCAAGCTTTAGTGATAGAAGTCTAAACACCTTCCTCAACTCTGCTTCTGGCATCTCACCCAGGTACTTGTTGATTCATGTGATATCTTTCCACTCATCTTTCATGTTGGTAATAGGGAATTCTAGTCTGTCCCTCCATGCCTGATACCTCTCTTAGCCGCTCTGCCACCCACTGTGAATGGTGGTCCCCAGTTCCATTTTGCTTCTTCCTGTATGACTTTTGCTACAAGCTTCTCTGTTTATTCTTGGCTAGCAAAGGTGCTTCCTCTGTTCAGCTGCAGGCTTCCTTAGCATCCAGAGGGCACTGGGAGCCTTGCGCTCTCTCCCAGTGCTTTTTCATAGTGAATACAAGTGTTTCCTTTCCTCCTCTTCCTCACACACTCTGCCACTGTCAGTCTTAAGTTCACTCCTAGGAACATGGAGGCTTCAAATCTGACAAGCAGGTTTGAAACCAGACTAAAGTACCTGGGTTCTCAGTCTCTTACTTGCTAATTTTTAGTTTATATAAAAAGACCACTCTACCTTCAGGCTAGACAAACTATTCTGCAAATGAACATTAGTACTGCAAGTTTTTCTTAGTGATTTTAGCTAGGCCATGCCATGACTCATTTTCTGTAGCTTGTAACACTTGTGAATCACTACATTTCATTTTCTGAAGTCATACCAGAGACTTGATCCTGGGTGAGTTTAATCTCTTTGGGGAATATTTGGCTTTTATGTAAATGTTCACATGATAAACAAAGGCTTAGGAAGCATCATTTGTGTGTGTAAACGATAGCATTGCTTCCCAGTCACACTACACGGTGACTTCATAACGAATGTTTAATTCACTGGAGCACTGGCAAATGTTTTACATTGTTTTTCTGTAGCTATTTCCATCGGGTTTTGATATTTTTCTTATCTGTCCTATTTACTAATACTTCTGGTTTGCCCAGAGGCATCTATTGGAAACATTAAAAGTTAGGATCCAAGTGCATATTAGTCTATGAATGAAATGTTTTCCTTGAGCTGGAAATGTTTTGAATACAGTACAATTTCTAATCATCATCTGGCACAAGAAGCAGCAGTCAACACAATCTAATTGTGTGCTGAGAATTGTTTGCAGGAAAGTTATAAATACTAGTAAAGATTAAGCTTAACAATAAAAATGATATGACAAAAATAAATAATGGTCTGCTGCCTTTAAAGGCTAAGGCAGTAATTTTGTAAAAAATAAACATAAATGCCATCAAAACCATTCTGAAAATACTAGTAATAAACACATAAACAAATCATGAAAAAAGCAGAATAAACTGAAAACTATCACAGAAGAGGAGCTGGATGTTTTGAGGGCATTTTCAGTGGATTTCAAATTCTTAAAGTACCAGTTATTAATTTAAATCCATTCATGTCCAAACCATGAATGACTGAACCAAGAGAATTATCTATAGCAATCAATTAATACAAGTAAATTTCTGTGCTTTGAACTGTCCATAAATCATTGTTTACAGTGTATGAATCATCATTTAATCATTTAGAAATACATGTTTTATGCATTGTATGAGCCTATGGAATGCTTGCAAATTATTTGCTGTTTGTAACTTGTTGTTTGTGCACTGAATTTCTTCATAGTCACATATTACAAAGTACAGCAGTATTTTCATAAGTTTTGCCATCCATTCTGTGTGATTTAAAATAAACTTCTATAAGCCAGTTGTGAAAAAAAACATAGAAAATTTCATGCTGGAAGTTGATTGCAGCTGCTGTCAGAATACTATTCCATCCAGAGATGGGCACATGCCTGGATAGACATAATTCTTGTAATAAATGCTAGTCTTTCATAACATGGAAAGAAATCCTATGCCTACAGTTGCACCAAGATTGTAAGGCACCTATTGTTCAATGCCACATACCATATAATTGAAAACCAGTAAAAATCTAGATATATTTACAGGGATTTTCCTGGAGAAGTAGGTGCTAAAGATTGGGATTTGCACACTGTAGGCTTAAAAACAGAATAATCATGAGGAGCCCATCATGAGACATGAGACACGGCTTCTCAGAAAGTGTTATAGAGGGATGATTGTAGATCTCCAGATGAAAAAACTGCCTGGGCTGCTGCCAGTGAGTTCAGGGGAACCTGTGTATTTGCAAATAATTGAACTACTCCCTGAAAATCTCTTGTGCCTAAACAGTACCCAAAACATCCACTTTACATCTTCATAATATCTGTCCTTCATTGAATCTAACATTTCCATAACTAACCAGCTGGTCACCCATTTCATGGAAGGAAACCCCTGTTAGAAGAGAGGGCAGCTGCAATTCCTGTAAACTGTCTCAAAGACCATCCTGAAAAGTGGGATGGTCTAATCCATAAGTGAGTTTTATAGTTCTGTTCCTGGATTATTTTCTTTCATTTTGATTTTTTTTCCTGGTAGCTCTAAAGTGTAAAAATACATACATGTTAAAAAAAATAGAGAGAGAAGTAGTTGGAACAGAACTCAACAAATATTCATGAAAAAATACCTTCATATGAATGTGTCCAAGGCATCCTCTTATCTATGAATGTGCTGGTAAATCAATTACGTGAAGGTGTGATCAGCAGAGGCCAAAGAGATAGCAGAGACCTTCTAAGACAATTTTTAGTTCCTATCAGAAGGGACTGCTGGTTGAATAGATTTTTCCATCAGTTACCTGCTCACCATCATCATGGTTTAAACCCAGCCAGCAACCAATACCACCACCTGCTCACTTGCTCCTCCACTGGGATGGAAGAAAACATTGGAAAAGTAAAAGAAAATATGTGGGTTGAGATAAAGATAGATTAACAGGTGATGCAAAAGTGGTGCACAAGCAAAGCAAAGTGAAGTATTCTTTCATCACTTCCCATGGGCAGGCAGGTGTTCAGTTATTTGCAGAGGAGTGGGGCTCCATCACGACTAACAGGGACTTGGGGAAATGACTATCATCACTCCAAATGTCTCCCCTGCTTCTTTCCTACACTTTACATGCTGAGCATGATGTCAGACAGTGTGAGATATCCCACTGGTCAGTTGTGGTCAGCTATTCCATCTGTGTCCCCTCAGAAGTCCCTGAGCACCCTCAGCCTACTCACTGGTGGGGTAAGGAGCAGAAAAGGTCTTGACATCGTGCAAGCCCTGCTCAGCAGTACAACATCCCTGTTTTAATAACACTGTTTCCATCACAAATCCAAAACACAGTCCCATAGTAGCTACTGGGAGGAAAATTACCCTACCCCAGTCAAAAACAGGCCAGGTATAGAAGTAGTTGCCTCACTGAAATTAACAAATTGTGTTCATATCAGCTAAGTTAGAATTTCACTCCAATGACTTGACAGCCTATGCAAATATTTTTGTCTTGGTCCAGCTCCCAGAGTGTGGATGATAGAAGTGTTGTAGGAAACCAAAACCAGCTTGAAATTTAAGTTTCTTTGGTTTTTGTTACAAATTCACAAATCAGTTTATTTTCTCAGAGAACAGGACAAGTGCAAAGCAAAAATAGACTCTTGCTGAGAAAGCACAGCTTAACTATTAAAAATGTAGTGATGTAACAGGAAAAAAATAGCCCCAACCCAACCCTAATCTTAAAGTCCACATACCAAAATATGTAATTTTACAAAGTGTTGTGTTGGATGAAATCACAATTAAAACATGACCCATCATAACAATTTCCAGGAATTATTGAAAGAATTCCAGTGGATATAACTGGATTCTGA
Source organism: Emberiza elegans (assembly GCA_024865655.1). Taxonomy (NCBI): domain Eukaryota; kingdom Metazoa; phylum Chordata; class Aves; order Passeriformes; family Fringillidae; genus Emberiza; species Emberiza elegans. Next base: position 2,895,849 of record JALJVW010000196.1, read on the forward strand.
ATTAGGCTTACAGTAACCGTGGGACATTAATTTTGACAAAGATGCAGTTCCTCCTGTCACAATTGAGATGCATTATTGGAGCAGTTTGTGAAAGCTGAATATTTATTATTTGAATCACATTAATTTTATCAGAAAAGGCAGGTATTTTTTTCAAAGTCCAAATGGCACCCCTGCTGAGCATTCAGATCTTTAAAAAAAACCCTCTAGAACTGAGCTTAAAAGGAAAAATGCAAAGAGTGCTACACACTGGTCCTTGAAATACACCTCAATACACCACTCTTCCCCATGCTATCACAAAATCCTTTTGATAGGTGATTATAAGGGAAAGGTAATCTTAGTGACATGCTTAGGAGGGAAAATGGGACTTGGCTGCCTGGAACATGAAAGAATGCCACAAATTAGATCTAGTCAAGTAGTACAAAAAGTCATTCATTAACATAGACACAAAAAGAAAGTACCAAGTTAGCGCTATCATTATTCAAGGAGGTCAAAATTAGTCCTTCATGTACATTCAGATCATCAGCAATCTATTTGCAAGAACTTCCATGAATCTTAAAAAACCCCAGAATTTTAGCACCAGTAATTATCTTGAAAAACTTTATGAATTGTGCATTTTTATTCAACACTCAGCCTTTCCTATTTTAATACTTCCAATGAGGAAGTATTTTGTGCCAGCTACCGAACAATCCCACAGTGCCAGGGATGACCAAGGGCTAGTCAGGGATGTAAAATAAAGGACTGATTCCTGCCCACTACTATCTATCTTTGCCTCAGTGGTCACTACACATCATCTGTAACACAAACAAGTAATTTTTATACAGCAAATGAAAATAACTTTGTTTGACTCAAATTCTCAGACAATATTTTTTTGACTAGGAGATGAGAATTATCACACTGGATTAAAATATTGATTAATCTAATTGATAACCCAGTTCCACAAGGAATCAAAATGATTCTCAGTTACAAAGAAAAGCTTCCTGCAGCTGAAGTTCTGCAGCTGACTGAACAGTTTGTATGCTGGTGGGCATTTCTCCACCTTGAAACTTTTTTGTTCTGCCTAAAACAAACCTGGAAGCTGTCGTGATCCTTAGTAGGTCTTTTGTATTTAAAGACATCTACTAAATAAAGGCAAATGGATTTTGAAAATGGCAAATAAATGGATAAAGCACTAATCCACTATTTTTTTAACAACAGGCAAACACCAACAGTTTCTAATGTGAATTGATGAGATAAAAGCGTCTACAATGAGAACATGTAATTTGTGGTATATGGGTCTGCTGAAATGACTGTGGCCTACTCATCAGCAAAGAGTAACTCAGGAACAGAGAGATTCCAAGGACTGAGAAACATGAATTGATAGAAAAAAAACTTGTTGAAATCAAACTGATTTTCAATTAAAAAAGAAGGAAAGTGTTAGAGTAGGAGACAAAAGTGGAAGTTATGCATTTATTATATGTGGTGTGAGTCAATACTGTAAATTTTCTTACTAAATGGCTAAGAGGAAAGGCAGAATTGCCAGGCTATAATCTCTTTTTATAAAATATGATTATAATGGGTGGTAAGGGTCAGTCCTACTAACATCCAGCCAGACCCAGCACAGGGTCACTGAGTGGGACCATTGCACTTCAGAGCTGAGATTCCAGCAAAGTCATCAAAGCCTTCCACACATGGATCATCTCCCCTGCACTAAGTGGGGCTGGAGGTGGATTAGGTGGATTAAATAAATATTCATGGACTATAGGCAAGTAAGTAGAACAGAGGTGTTCTGGTTTTCCTGTGTTATCTTTATGACTGTGAAAATGGGTCTCCTCTAAACCTATGGATATCCTTAGGGTAATAGGATCAGGAAACTCATGAGGCTAAAGAGTCACATCAGCCAAGAGTGATGCCAAAGATGATCTTGCAGTCAGCAAAGAGAAGGACAAGGTGTGCTAGCCAGCAAGTGTACTCATTAACACTCTTCTTCAAAATTCTGATAGACCAGGCCATTTTCTGGCACGGGTGTAGGACACAACTTCCATCAGGGCAGCCCCAGCACTGTGACTCTATCCAGTAGCATGGCCATCCATAATGGGACACGGATACCAAGGAGGTGAATCTGGGTCACCTTTGTGAGGAAACTGGGGAGCCACTGGTGAACTGTGCAAATGATGTGAGCTTCTGGGAGAGTAAAACATTCCTACACCTTCTGAACATGAAAATATTTTTGAAAAACCTGTGCAGAAGAACTACTGATGAAAGTGGGTTTTTATCCCAAAAAAGCAACAATCCACATCTCAAGTTTTCTAGTATGTTTTTCAGTAGGAGGATGTTATTGGATTGGCTATTAGCACGGGGCCCATTTCTTCCAGAATTTATTTTTTAGGATGCATATTGAGGGCTCATTATTCCACCTCAGTATATTTTTGAGCTGTGGGTGTTCTGCATGATTAACAAAGACAAATATCATATTTTACCAAGGTTTATTCCACTCTAGGCAATTGGATTTAGTCCATTACAGAGAAAATCAAATACAGGATTAGGAAATGCCATTTTTTTCTCAAATACAAGCTTGTCAACCTATGGAATTTGTGTAAAAATATATTTAACTGGATATTTGTAGGATGTTTGATTTTTTTTATTAAATGTATTACTTGTCAGAGCAAGTAGTTAATAGAGTTGGCAGAAGACATGGAGTGCACAAAAAGTCATTGAAATGTGTGATAAAGACACCTTGGTCACTACCACACCTTTATAAATGTTACCCTTTTTTGGTCTTTTAAGGGCACTCAGAATTTCATCTCTCAATAGCTGGGCACTTACTTGGGATGTTATTGAGAAGAAATGGCAAGGACAGGGCCTCTCATAATAATGACATGTGATTTTCATAAAACTGGCATTGCCTATGTTTGAAATCAGATTTTTCCCTAAAACTGGAAATACATGCAGACTTAGAGAATAACATCATAAACTTGTGCAGGACCTTCATGTTCATAGTCTGTATATAAACAGATTATTAAATTTGTTTTACCAAGACATCACTGAACACGAAAAGCATTTAAAAGTTGTAAACACCCAATTTCTGTTATGTTACATTGTATTTGTTGCCTAAGACTGTTTCTGAGCATAACCAGATTTGCTATAGCCTTTTGGCCTGCAGCACACACAGTCCTGACAAAGACACAAAAATTTAGATATTCTGTTCTGCTAATATCTCCCAAGCTTCAAAAATCATTTCTTGGACTGGCATCTGATGAAAGGCAGATGTGACAGAGCCACTTTTATATCCCACTGTGTGCCATGACCTAGCATTACAGAAGGGTGTGTGGTACATCCATTCCTCCCCTTCTGTGCAAACACATTACAAAATATCAGTTGGTATGAAAATCTTGGTAGCACCTGCTGTTGGGTAGAAATCCTTTTTTTTACTTCTTGTCGGGATCATTTACCTATGCAAAAAAATATATTTTTGAAATTGATGGGGCTGAATATGGTTACTGGCCTTTAAAGAGGGAATCCTTTGTTATATTCAAACTAGTAAAAGACAACCACTGTAACAAGAAGTCAGTTCTTCACATTGCTTCTGCAGTCATTCACCATTTTGCTCTGCATGGTGGCACAGTTTTCATACCAGTCATGGGTATGAAAACTCCCTTTATCCAGAGCTTGATAACACCTTGAGGAGCACAGACTCTCCAAAGAGGAAATGAGGACTAAGTTTAAATTGGATCAAAATCAAGAGGAAGAGAAGCAATTTTAACCCTCTAGATCCTGTTCAAGTTTGCTCACAAAAAGGCTGTGGAATAAAACGGATTGGAAAGAGATGTGGGCAGTACCATCTGTTCCTGTTTTTTAAATTTAAAAGAGAGATTCCCTGATGTAAGTGCCAAGAAAAGGGTTTGAGGGTCTACGTTACAGAGAGGATTTAATTTTGTTGCTCTTGTTGGAGAAGGGATCCCAGTTGGCTCTGCACAATTCAAACCCCAGTCCTGTGTCATAATTTCCAATCAGTCCAGCCCAAGTGGCTGCCTGGCTGAGGGTGCTGAATTCAGCTTTGTAGTGCCTGTGTCTCCCCATGGGCCACGTGTTTGTCCTGACACCAAGGTAGAGCTCTGTGCTATGGGAAGACCTGCAGTGCCTCACAGAGTTCTGCTTTGTTTGCTGTGATCCCTAGCATGGCCATGACCTCTGCACCTTCTGGGATGCCACTCCAAACCTTTGGAGAGTGGTTTTGGGAGCTGGTGACTGCTGTCATTGCTGCTGAGGAGCCGCTGCACAGCACAGAGCAGCCAGAGCACAGCACTGAGCTGGAATTACACACAGCCCCTGCCAGAGCTCTGTGGGAGCATGGCTGTCCCTCACCCCTCCACGGCAGGAGGGAGCACCCACCTCTCCTCCCTGAGGGGACACTCTCAGGCCTGCCTGTCCTCACTGAGGGGATCTCAGAATCTCTGCTGGTCAGAGTGACCCCAAGATATGTACAAGTCTCTTTTCCCAGCCCAGTGCTCAAAGAAGGAATCAGGGCTCTTCAGTTCTCGGTCTCAAGGTTGTTTATTGTTTCTTATCTATAAAATTCTTTCTCCTGTCCAGCCGAGGTCCATTCAGCAAGACAGTCAGAGGCACTCTGCCTGCCCCTGGGATGGTGTTGTATCTTTATACTAAAAACTACGTGTAGAGTGTTTACAATTACTTTCCAATACCTATCACCTATGTTAGACAGTGAGCTTCTACTCTAAACCAATCTAAAAGTGCCAACATCACAGCAAAAGATGGAGGACAAGAAGAAGAAGAAAGAGAAAGGCTGGACCCACCCAGATACCTCCATCTTGCCCCCTGAACCCCCATTCTAAAAACCCCCAAATCTACTTTTTTACCCCGTGATAAATTCACTATCATTCTACTTAAACTGTCATGGCTTATAATCCTTCATATAAGGTTGGTAATTGTTTTTTCCAAGGGCTAAATCAAAGGCACAGGGCTCTTGGGCTGTGCCAAGGTCTCTGAGCCCCCTGGGCAGGGTCTCGAGTCCTCCAGGGCAGCCAGAGGAATTTCCTGGGTTCCCACAAGGAGACACTCTCAGACCCACCTGTCCTCACTGAGAGGACACTCTCAGACCTGTCCATCCACTCTGCTGGTCACAGGACCAAGTCTCAATCAGGCGATCAGGGCCAGTTGTGGTTTGTTCTTAAGACATTCCCCTGTTCATGTAAACATCTGCTGCCCTCAGCTTTGACAGCAGAAGAGTGGCTGTTACCCACCCAGCCACAGGAATTGTCAATACTTCAGCTGCCTGTGCCTCTACCAGTTGCAAAATAATGTCAAGAGCTGCAGTAATTTTTTTTACTATCATATGCCAACTACTGCTCTGCTGTACTGTTCCCATGTTTACCTCTGCCCACTTCAAGAGGCTGAAGAGGTAAAGAGAACAGTCTGCCCCCAATGACAGCAGTGATAACAATCATTACTACACCCACAGTCACAAAAAAATGAAGGTTTTCATAGAAAGCTGCTGCCTGCCATGTAAATTAGTTACTCACTATTCACCAATCTTGTTAGTTAACAAATGCTCAGTGTTTCATTAGTTCCCTTGACAGCTGCTCCGGGGAAAAAATTTCCTTTGAGACTTGCACAATGAAGCTGGCTTTTCTGCTCATTCTGCATATGCTACCAAAGGGCTTAACCCCCCCAAATTCCTGCCAGAATAAGTCTGAAAGTCCTGACTTTTGTCAGAAGAGAGTAAAATACTACAAAAAGAGGGTCAGGAATGGTTAACCTCTATCTTTAACACTCTTTAGTTATCAGCAGTAGGCATGTTCTCTAGAAGTTAGAGTACATTTTACTGGATATCAAGATATCATTGTAAATTTTATTTAAATTTCCACTAATAAAAGAAACAAGCACAGCTTCCAAGAAGAAGAAGAGGGAGTTTGACTTCCACACATGACACTGTATCACACTTTTAAAAACAAGACAATCTGCTCCCTCTCCTGATATTTAACAAGCAGCACAAAATCACAGGCTAGCTCAAACTACTTGCATAATCTGATATTAACTCTTAGAGTTCCCTGATTGAAATGCAATATTCTCTCTTACAAATGCATCATTTTTCCCCACACTTTAAATTTTTTACCTCTGGAACTTGAAGAAATGGATCAATTATTATTGATCTATTATTTTCTTTTCACTACATTTTCCCCTTCAATAGCATTATTTGTATTTTCTTTATGATTTCTTTATCAATAAAAAAAGCCTTTAACTGTATTAAAACCTTAAAACATTTGTTATTTTTTAAAATAACACTTCCTTTTATTTATCTGAAACAATATTTTATCTTCAGTCAAATACCATTGATAGAAATATAGCTATGATGCACATCCTTCTGAGCTGAACTACTAATGACAAACTTCCTGCACATATACCTTTAACCTGCAGATCAGCAGCCCTGAAATATATTGATCTGAGAAATAAACAAAATTATGAAGGTAGAAAATACATTTTTATATTAAAAACTATCCTCCCAGTATGCTAGTTTACCTTTTTCATGTTACCATCCCTTGTTTTAAAGCCCCATCTTCTATATTCGACCTCTTTCAAGGATATAGCATGAGAAAGAGGTTATGTATTTACTGAGAGTAAAGAGATATGTTGTATACTCTTACCTAAAAGTCTGATATAAGTTCTTCTGGAGGCAGTTGACTTGATAGCAACTGTATTAATGGTAACCCAAAATCCTTAGACTTTAGTAACCACTGATATCATTACTAGGGCTGAAGTTTCATGTATTTTTTTTTTACTATATGGGACAATAAATGCTTCAACCAGTCGATTTTCTCTATATTAAGCTATGACTAAATTACCCAGCTTAAAAATTGATCTTCTCTCAGCAGAATGAGAGTAGATGCCAATGCTCATTTACATGGCAGTCATGAGATCATGAGATCAATTTGACTTAGCTAAATTTTTCTGAAGCCTGAATTAAAACCAAAGTTTTTAGACAAGTTATTAGATAAAATCACAATCACAGATTAGAAATACCATCAGCTTTATATTGAATTTCCTCCATTCTTTTGTAAGAATGTGATCAAAGAGAAAACAGATAGGTGGAGAAAGGACAAGTACAGAACATGACCAGTTACAGAACATGACCTGTGCATGTATTAAAGACAAGATATTTGAAGGCTTGCAGAGAAAAAGTTAAATTCAGGCAGGCTTTACATACATTTTAAAATTTTAGAGTACTCTTTCTGGATATTTAGATTACATACCCTCTTTTTAAAATTTAGGGTTAACAAAAATACAGGAAAAATTGACAACACAATTTCTCTCTTCTAATGCTGTAGAGTATGTCTATACACCCAAATGGAGCTGTGATTGCAAAAAAGTGCAGCACTCTCATGTAAACTTTATTCTTACTATTAAAACACAAAGAAAGTAGGCAGTTAAGGACAGATTCCTTGAATTCTTGTACCAAAAGCTTAGATTTAGGCCTCCAGTGTTAATGCCACCTGCATTAGTTAAAGTGATTATGTGTAGACAAAATCTGAACCTCTGCAAAATGGAAACTGAACACTAAGCTTGAAGAGTTTTTTTGATGATGGCAGCAGACACAGTGGAAAGGTACAAGGAGAATGCTCAGAGTTAGTTCTGAGATTTTCTGCTTAGGTTCATACTGTAACATGCCAGTTACACAGCCTGGACAGCAGCACTTGAAAATGTCACTGTCCTGCTGGTGGCATTCTCATTGGAGATGTGCTTCTCTGTTGTTTTTAGGTTATGATCAGACATTCTCAGATAAGTAAAGCTCAATTAGGAGAAATCAAAGAGGCCAAGGTAATAATAAAAATAGGTAAAATTGGGAAAACTAACTCAGATATATATCAAGTTTCACCAAAAACACAAGACCAAGAGAGGTACTACTACTAATAATAATAATCCAAAAGAGGAAGCAAAGGGATGGTCAAAATAGGTGAACCATACAGATATGTTGATTGATGGACAGAGGCATAAGGAGGGTACAGAACAATTCACAAACATAACTTAGTGGTTAAGTGGGTGTCAATGAAATTCAGAAACCAGCATTCAGCAAGTGGAATTTGTTGTCTTGCTTCATGGTGAATGCTTTAGAGTTCATGTGTTGGCTGACAGTTATGTCACAAATTATGTGATAATGTGGAGGGACTTGCTGGGGACACCGAGGAAGAGGGAGGCCATCAGCTGCATGAACTGGAAAAGAGAAAAATTCCCAAGGAAAACAATAGGAAAGAGTGGGCATCTGGAAATCTATTGCCAAGGAACAATCCAACGACGGGCATAATTTTGTAGGAAGGCTGATAGGATGGCCTTGAAAGTGTGTGAAAATATGAAAATGAGAAAAAAGGTCACAGAAGAAGGGTAACACACTATTCTCAGTGGGTTAGGGTTAGGACAAGCAATACCAGACTTAATTTCTAGCAACTAAGTTTTAGATAAATGAGGACAATGGGAATATGGAGGTATGGAGGTTTTGGTGTTTCCCTCAGGGGACTTCTAAAGAGGAGATGAGACCAAAAAAAAAACAAAAAAATCAAACAAATACTTCCTTCTCAGAAGCATTGACACAGAGTCAAGGGATGCCTGCAGAACAGGAATCCCAAGGTTTGCACTCTATTCTGGTCACAAAATTCACATAACCAAGCTGGACAAAATCTGAAAATCAGGAGACTGCTGCTGTTAATTTGTCCTTGAACAACTGCAAAGCTTCTGTAAAAATTTCCAAAGAAGGCATTTCATACAGTAAAATCCTCTCTCAGCCACATTGCTAAGGACTGGGTTAGTAGCCAGAGGAAGCATTTTTGGCTCCACAACACAGATTCTGTTTGCTCATGAGGAAGTCAGTTCATCTGTCCATATCTGTGAAGTGAGGAATGTGTCATTTGCCTCATTCACACAATAGATGGGAGAAGGTTATCAAACTTATGCACATTCCTGACTAGTGTGAGTGAGAAATGGCAAAACATACACACCAGGTGCCATTGTGCTGCACATAAAAGCACAATGCCATTTGTCCTGGTTCAGGGCAAATTTGGGAGAGAGCCCCCAAAGGGGCTCCTCTAGGAAAGCAGATTCAATCGGCCCCTCCCCCCAACCAGTCCAGGAGAAAATACCTCCTTGGAGAAAAGGGGAAAACACTGTTTATTAAACAATAAAACCGAAACAATATTAATCAGTAAAACCCCTTGCTGCTCCAAAAGAGATGACAAACTGAGAAAGTCCCTCCCCGGGTTGCAGCTCAGCTCACTCAGTCTCTGATCAGTCCCTCCGGTGCTGGGAATGTTGCAGGCCAGGCCCGGCCCGGTGGGCCACAGGTGCAGCTGCCGGTGCTCCTCTGGGTGTTCAGTCCAGAGCAGGTTTTGAACGGGTCAAAGAAAAGGGGAAAAAACCCACAGTCCAGGGAACTTCTTTGCCTCAGCTAGCTAAACTAACTGAAAGCAAGGGAGATCCCACTGTCTGTCCATCCACAGACAACACAGTCCAGGAGCAGGAATGTGGAGGAGTGAGTGCAGTGTCTGAAAACAAACTGCGCGCTTCTTCTCTCCCCCTTCACTCTCTGCAACAAGGCTTAAAGGTACAAAACTTATTATTCAGCATAAACAGAACAAGGCAACTGGGGATAAAAGCATCATACAGTCAACACAGGACACCGTTGTTGGAAGACTGATCTTGGACTAACACAGACTAAACTGTGGGAACAGTTTGCACATAAAAATCCTGAACGGTAGACCTTACAATATTAATGCAACTCTGCATGTTGGTTTCCTGTGCTTAAGACTTTATTTTCATGAATATGTAAATTTCATTAAGAACTATTCAGACCCCAGTGTCTGGGGGGTGGGGAGGGGAGGAGAGAAGAGCATCACGTGTAGGGCTGCCAGCTGCCCTGCAGTCTGCGCAGAGATGAGATGAGGTCACTGAGTATTTACACAGGGAGAAAAAAATGGAGGAAATATTGGATCAGCAGGTGATTAAAGGACACAAAGAAAATCAGGATAACAGCACTAGAACCACTGTACACGTGTCAATATCAAACTGCACCTTCAGAGAAAAAGCCAAAATATTTATCCTGAATGAAAACCAACTGGAGTAAGGGTTACATTAAACAGTAAATCTGTTCTTTTCAAAGGAGGTTTTAGAACAATAACTTCATGTGCAAATCGCAAAAGGGTCTCCTCCCTTGTGTGGTCGAGCTATTACTGTAAAGCTGCTCTTCTCAATTCAGGATTAAAATTCCTTTTATCTTTGCCTAGATCTCATCTGCAGTATATTTAACAGAATCAGACATTGAAAGTGACTCACTAACAATTAGGCTTCTGCTTTTGAACAGAGAACTCTTTGAATGTGCATGCAGTAGCAATGTTTTGGGGTTATTCTTTCTTGCAAGATGAAATTTTTAAAAATCTATGTTTCTCTAAAAGAAAAGGCAAGAAAATCATTCAGTGATAAAAAAAAAAGATGTTTGAATAATGGGACAATAATGTTCACTACAGAATGTCAAAAGCAGCATCACTGAAAAATTAGATTGGAACAGTGAATTGTATGCAACCTAATTATATTAACAAAGTTACAAAAATCCAGAAGCTTAACAGCTGTTCCATATCTGAGCTGTGGTAAACAGAGCCTCAGCAATCTCTGCCTGAGCCATTCAAGCACCAGACAAAATTCTAAGCTACTTCAGTTGTTTATAGGCTAAAAGAACCAAAAAAAAAGTACAAAATCCAGAGCCATTTTCCCATTGTTCACAACATGGTTAAATATATAATAGGAAAAAAAAAAACAACCAGAACCTATTTATGCCCTTTCTGGGATTCTTCACTTCTCATGAACAAAACTCTCTCTGCTTGGACCCAGAGCCCTGTGCTGATGCCAGCCACAGACACTTAGTATAAAGCAGCACCACTGGCAGCTACCCTGGGACTCAGAGCAGCAGGAAGGGAAGAGCCAGCCTGACCCATCCTGACCAGGACAGCCTTTCTCCCCCAAGCCAGAGCTGCTGTAAGGATTATCTGAATGGTTTACCCAGCCATACAGGGGGAAACTGCAGCACAGAGGTGCTCCTGAATATTTTCCAAAAATGCTCAAAACTTTATCGTGTTGAGAGTAAAGACTTGCTCACAAAAAATTTTCTAAATCTTCCATGGGAAAATAAAAACTTCTTCTAACCTTGTGGTACACTCAGCTAAGTAAAAAATTACAAGGAGTTTATGTGTTGCAGTATTTCAGCTCCCCAGCTTCCTAAGGAAAATTCCAATACCTGCCAATATGTGTAAGAGAAATGTGGGAGCAGGGGAGACCAGAACTTCCTGTCCTGGGTTCAGGTGCCACTGAGCTTGCAAAGCAGTACCCTGCTAGACTCAGAGCTTGGAGAGAAGATTCTCCAGTTCTCCCAAGGGAGATTGGTTCCCTAATTAATCCAGTTTACCCATCCCCAGGAATCTAGATGATGACAGAAACCCAGAAATTATTACTCAGGGCTCCTATACTGAATTACTACAATTGCTCTAGAAGAATTATTTTTCCGTTACTGAGGATACAGATTTGAGTTCTTTGCAATTTTTTTAACATCAGGGGAAAATATAAGGTCCATGACTAATCAAATAGGATTCAGACTCATGATAGTCTCTTTCCTTTGGAACTTTTTCTATAGTCATAGTGCAACTGAACATCTAGTTACCTTTTCAACTGTTATTGAACAAGCTTCTTTTTTTTTTTTACTGATTTATATATATATAAAGATCTCTGTTCTGTTTCTTTGCTCCTCTGGTTTTCCCACTTCCTATCAGTCTAACATTATTTTTTTGAGCTGAAAACCCTTGGGAAAGAAAAGAGCTTGTCTTTCACAAATATATTTTGCTGTCTAATAAACAGTTTTATTCAATTTCTGCGGCTTTTGGTAAATACAGTGCCCAACTAAAAATCACACTGTTCTTAATTTTACCACTGATAGATTTTTACAACTTGCAAAAGCAAGTTTAATCTTGATTAAATAGAGTGTGTTCAAGTATAGATAAGATGCAATCAACTACAACTGGCTGACTGATTAGGTGAAAAAAAATAGGTAAGAGAGAGGCTGGCTCACTTTGAATCTTTTTCTTTTTTATTAAGAGTACTTTCAATACTGTATAAACACCTAACTTTTCAGAGAAAATTAGAAATCAGAAAATAGAAAACAACCCCCTACTCAACACAAATTGAGCCCTGATATCTAGTAAACACAACAGGTAGTTAAAAAAAGTTTAAGTCGCAAGTTTATGTACAGAACAATTGTTCTTTGTAAATAAGTTTCCAACATCCTATGCAAAAAAAAAATTGTCAATTCCACCATCCTTTTGTGATGACAGCCTTCATCTTACGCATAATTCATATAAATCAGAAACAATCATAACGCTTTTTTCCAGGCACCATGCACTCCTTACCACACGTTACTTTCCCCCTCAGCCTGGGAACAGGATGACAAAGACAATAGACATCTAATGAAATAACTGTTGCTGCAATGCAATGGCATAACTGAGATTAAAATACAGAGTTCCCAGCTGACTCTCACACATGAGAACAAACAATCACCCTGGACTGATGACTGGTTTAGGACAACCATCCCAACTCAAGGCTCTGAGGAATATCATGGGATAGTTTTTATACCACATGCAAGACTGTTGCAACTCCATGAGTAGAAATTGTGGCTTTTGTAAACTTAGGAGAGACTCATTCTATGCAGAAAAAACCACAGAATTTATGATGCACTTCAGCAGTAAGCACACATACTCAAGCGGGAAGGAAGGTCTCCCATGTAATGAGAAAAATACGCCTAACACAAAGTTTTCCTATTAATAAATATGTATTTTAAAAAGTCAAAAGTCTGTTCCAGCTTAGGCCAACATTTGTGGTGTTTCCAGACACAATGGTAGTCTTATATACTCACATTGTTCCAGAGACATTTTAGTTGTTGTTTGGAAACATTTCTGAGCAAATTTGCAAAGTGGTGAATAGGATGAGCATCTTCATGGCCGAAAGGAAAATGCCAGTCTTTTCCCAACACTGTTTCAAGTGATCTCAAGATTTGTCTAGTCACTGCAGGAAAGTAATGTCTTTTGACTTCTCCATGCCCCTCAGGAAATTGCTGTGCTACAGACAAGAGCTGTTTTTTCTGGTGAGCATTTTCAGTGTCAAATCACAGATACAGCCAGACAATTGCAGCACTTTAAAAGCACATTTTTCCAATCTCTCAAAATATGCATTAATTAGTGATTATTAGTATAATTAATTAGATAATTACAGTACATTACAGACTGTTATCATTTTAGATGATGGTTAGTAGCAACATCACATTGTTTTATTCTCTTTAATTACTCTTCTTAGTGTTTCTTAACTGGATGGTGCCCTTAGACATTGCATTGAATAAGGGGGAAAGCATAAACTGCTGTTACTCCAGAAGCAGCCCTCAGAGGCACCAGCACTCAGAAAACCCTCACGTTCTTCCTGCAAAAGACTGCTGGCAGCAGGGAAGCTGCCTAGGGCACCAAAATAAAAGCCAATTGGGTTTGGACTGGGGTAGACAAGGGAAAAGGATGTGTTTATTCCTCCTTTAAGTCTCTCTGGATATTTGCTTGTAAGCGCCTCTGTGATTCCCTCCCACTGAGCAGAATTAGTTCATGTGTTACCTGGTTGTGCAGATTCCAAGAAGAAACTTGACTCCTTAATCCCTCCTGCAAAGCTGGGCTAGGCACAAGCCCAGCCTCAAATTAACTAGTTGTTGTTGTTGGTTTTATTATTATTATTACTGTTAGTGCATTTACTTATTTCTTTATTCTTTATTATTATTAACAAAAGCTTCCCTTTTTCAGAGGGACTCCTGGCAGTGTGGACTGAGTCATGAGTGATATTTGTAGAGATGCTGGTAAAACAGTTCAGCAGTCAGTCACACCTGGGAGTTCTCAGGTAAGGAAGGGCACAGTGGCATCACAGAAGGGCAGCTACAGGCACAGACTGCATCCTGTTCCACTGCCTCAAGTTTGGGCTACATTCCTTTAACATAAATTTTCTTCACAAAGTTCACAGATGACATCTAAAATTCACATTTCACAACTGAAACAAATTTCTAGGTGGTTTCCTGAATCTCTTAAAAGAAATTACACACGTAACTATGAAATATTCAGCGGTCCAGAAAAGAAAAGCAGAGGCATCCCAAAATTAGACTTGCTTCTATCCCACTGCATCAGTAAAAGTGGATAGCACACAAACCAATTTGCAGCTTTACTGTTCTAGGTTTCCATGTATTTCTCCATATGGTAAAAAGCTTATCACAAACCTTTTTTCTTTTTCAAAAAAATTTTTGGCTACATGTGAGTTTAATAAGTACTGTAAAATGGACAGGCAGGTGACCTTGAGTCAAGTTCCTCTGAGAGAAGTTGCAACAGTGGATAAAAAATTGTTCTCAGTCTATGAGAAGGTACAAATAATTTAAAAGAAAATTGGGCATTTGGAGCCACTGTGAATCGAACCAGCTGTGACTGATCCAGGAGGATCCAGCTAACCCAGTAGCTTATTAGCAATAGCAAGAATTCATAGAAATATAAAAAAGTATCATTACTAAAAGCAAATGACCTGTGGAAGCAGAAAGATTAATCAATAAGACTGATTCCCAAATAAAAGTCAGTGGTCTTTATGTGGGCTCTTTCTCATCTTTCTGCCCATTTGAGTTCCTGATAAATTAAAATTGTTACCACAAAAAATATGTCTCATACCTGCAGTGTCCAGAATTGTCCCAGAGCTGTCCAGAATTCCAGAATTTCATGGTCTTTCAAAGTCTCTGAAGGAAAAAGAAAAAAAAAAGAGAAAAAAGTGATAAAAAAATCTAAAACTGTACTGGTGTGATTCTGAGAAGAGTCTCACAGAAGAGCTCAGGGCACCCCACACAGTCTCTGTTGGGAGCAGGTTGAAGAGGTGTTTTTCTGTGTGATTTCGTCCTCATTTCAGAAGGCAAGGGCACTCAGCAATGTCATTAAGAAGCCGTAAGACAGCAGAGCAACATCCCAAGCCATGTCAAGTATTTCCCATACCATCACACAGAATAAACATAGGACCAACTTCAATCCAAAGTCCACTGTGTTGTAGCTGTGTCACTGACCATTTGGACAGCATTTTCAGAGCAGCAAGACTTCCTGCTTGATCTTCTCCATCAGTGATATGGAGGCAGATAAGGGTCCAAGATCCAGACAAAATACAACAACTGAGCTAACAGCAGCCAAGGGTTCTGTTTTAGAGCACTATGTGAGATTTCCTGGCTTTTGACCAAGAGCATTCTAGTCAATGGAGTTAGAGAAACTCAGTATTTTCTATCTGGTTCCCAGTTCTCCCTGACAGATTTTATTTGTGCTTGCAGTATTGATGATACATCACACACTTGTACCATGACATCCCAATGGTGGTCACTTAAATCACTGTTAGATCTCACAGAAGATTACTTCTCTCTGAGTGGGGCATTGACATTTCCTTGTTAAAGGCTCTCACCCTTAGGGGAGTTTCTGTCACCAGAGCTATTAACAGTGATCTGGATCTAAATACTGTGCTGTATTACCTGCATCCAGATGGCATAAAAATGGAAATTCTGGTAAGATTAAGACTTGACCTTTGGATGAAAACCATTCTTTCTCTGGTTACTGCCTGAGGTACTCTGAGGTGTTTCTCTTCAAGGATAAAAGCAAAATGGTGACTTATGATTAACATGAGAGAAAAAGAGCTTGCCCACAACTTTATGCCAGGGGAAGTCAATTTCGGTGCCGTTATTCCAATAAGTCAAAATGTTACTATCGACTCATCCTTTCATGGGTAACACAGAGCTGGGTGTTACTCCTGCACTCCTGTTTCATCCTTCTCTCCCTAACTTTTTATTTTACATATAAATAAATAAATAAAATATGTCTCTGTGTATATATATGTGATTAACAGATATTTCATATGGCACATCCTATACATTCTAGAGTTCTAAAACCCATATGCTGTAGTAAAGATAATCCCTTTTTAGTGAAATTTTTTATCTTTGATTTAGAGGTAAAGCTTCTGTTACATATTTAGAACAATTTGCGAGGGAGATAAAACTCATCCTTCTTTGAAACGACAGCAGAAAGCATATGTGCCACTTCATTGCTACTTCAATACTCTTTTTTGAGGGGTAACCAGCAGCAGAGGTATTACAGCAGTTTTCTGCACAGGGTAGAACTGGCAAGGACCTCTTATGAATGCAGGTATGCCTTTCTTGTAATCCCCAGTCTTGCTGTCTCAAGCTGTGCTTTAATTTCCCTGGTGGGCTGAGTTGCAAGTGAATTTGGCTTGAAGGAAAGACTAAGAGAATGTAAATATGAATAAGGTTGTATTCTTTTAGTAAGTGGAGCCATCTGTTGCCACATCTAGAAAAATACTGTCTGTATGGAAGTTACTGTTGATGATGCTACAAAACAGTCTCATCCACTTCTTTGGTGACATACAATGTTGTAAGTTTAATATATTGGTTGTCTGGATTGAATTTGTAGAGGGGATAGGATTTTTTTTTGAGGGAAGAGGGGCATTCTCACATGTTGCTGCACATCAGGAGCTTCTTCCCACAGAAATTCTTACAAGTCTTTTCATAGGCTCCAGCAGCTGCACTTCAGTCCAAATTAGGGTACAAAATTTTATTCCATTACAGGAAAAACTTCTACCAGGTGTATTCAATAAGAGTTTGCCTTACATGAAGCAAAAAAGGCTGGACTTATGCTGATGTTGCCACTGCTGCTGATCAGTCAAAGTTAAGAATATGCCATTAGTCACATCTGCAGGCACCATCTGAGACTTGGTATTGCACCACTGTATAAGAGGAGTCAAAAAATATCTGAAGGTATTGCTCAAGACAAGTCTTCTAACAATTTCAATGCATTTTTTGTGAGGTGGTAAGATGACCATTTGTTTTTGGTTTTTTTTCAATTTATCCATATCAAAATAACAAAGAATCTGCCAAAAATCTGAAAGCTTGTTCTAATAATAAAATATTTAATTTGGCCTAGTTGGATAAAATGTGCATGCTTTAATATTTTATTGGTCATAGACCTGGAATCAAAGATTTTCTAACTAAAGAAATGTAACATATTTTTTTATTATTGCAAATACCTTGCACAAGTAACAGTACAAAGTCTTAATAACAATGACTGTATGATTAAATAACTTTCTTTTTATTTTTCAGCCATTACAAGTCTCCATTTAGCAAAGGAAATTCAAATATCTAAAAATATGGTCTGTTATATCTGAACAAATTACACAGTTCATGCTTGATCCATTTTATTCATTTAGGTTCAAGCCAATTAGAATTCAGTTAATTTTCCTGAACATCATCTTCTATTTGATATCACCAGGACCATATAACTGTGATTATCTAGTGGTAAAAACAATTTTTTGATTAATCATCAGAGATAAGAGAAACAAATTCAAATGTAAGTTGTTTTCTGACACTCCTTCATTTTATTGAAGAGAAGCATGTGAAGTCAATTAAATGTATTTAGGCCATTTATCTAGTTAATGTGATTTTCAAAGACCATTTGGTGTATGTGATAATATATAATCAATATAGCCTGCAAGAGCCAGTTGAAGCTCTGTACAGCACAATTGAGGAGGTCACAGGGATATGCAAGTGTTGGTTTGATTTGGTTTAGCTTTTAATGATGTACATCAGCACATCAGCACACCTACCTTGAAGCCAGCTTCACCAGAAAATGTTGTTTTCAGACCCCTGAAAATAACATAATTTCCTCGTGTTAGATTCAGCAGTAACTGTGCTACTGTTGTACTGTGTTCAAACTGCAACAGTTTGAAAAAAATAAAGGAGAGAATTTCTAGTCCCCCCCTCTCAGAACAGGGGATGATGGTATTAAGACATGATGGTATTAAGATGGTATTAAGCTTATGAAAACTCGTTGAATCTTGTATGAAGAGTTAATAAAAAATCTGTAATTTACTATCAGGCTTAAGAGTATGTTATCTACTAAGTGATTCTCACAAAACCTAGTCAATTCTTCCCATTAGGGCTGCAATTTTACAAGGGGCTACTCATCTGATCCATTTAAACACAATAGTCTTGTTCCTTTCCTCTTCTTTATTTTCATTGCACCATTTTAGAGCTTTACACACCCTCACTGCTCAAAAAATCTGGTACCTTTTGTGAAGCCAAACTTTTGGTGGAACAGAAATTTGCCAGAAATTAAGGACCTGCCAGGTTACAAATCCAGACAACACATTCTGCTGGACCATATTAAATAAAGACATTTGCCAAAAAGATGGAGGAGACTAATGTAGTGTCAAGCTCATTAATGTTGGACTAGCACTGAAGATGGATATTGTCATGTTCAACCTTGTATTAGCAGCATCCATTATTCAATAAATTATTAAATTAATAGACAGATGGTAACAATGGGTGTATGTCCTCATTTAATTAATTGATGAGAAGGAACAGAACTTATTGTCATCTTATGTCTATAGATTTAATAATTTATAGAATAATAATTTATCGATTTCCCACTATTTCTACAGGAGATAGAATTCTATTTCAATAACCATCCATTCTTGTCGGAAGCTGTTATTACCAGGCTCTCTGGTGGCTGCACATGAACTAATTGCAAGATGGACTAATCCTTCTGCAGCTTCATTCTAAATGCTGGGACTGGAAGGCATTAAAAAAAAAAAAATCCCTTCAAAAACCCCTCAGTACTGAAATAGCCTTAAAGCAGTCACAAAATTGACCTCTAAAAAAATGAATGGATAAAGGGAGTGAACGGTGTTATGTTTCATTACTTTGAACAGAACTCATTTGGCTCTTGTTGATTAATTGAGCTTTCCTAATTGAATAAAGTTCAGATTTTAAAAAAATATATTTTTGAAAGGCATTATCACAAGTGGAATAAAAACTCTTTTCTAATTAAAAATATTCTTTTTATATTTGATCCTGTGGGTTACATTGCAATATACTTTGAAATGGCATCAAATATGCAAAATGGGAAATACTCATTGCAATTATTCATATATAACAGCCATTTTCCTACTTCTGAATTTTATTATTCAAGTTATGATAGGTTCTCTGAAGACAAATGACACCTCTCCTGTCTTTCACTTTGTAGATCATCTGAAAAGCTAGCTAAAATTTACATTATTTTTGATTTAATTACACATTTTGCCTGTACAATTTTTGGCAGTTATTTTGGGCACTATCTTAAGTGATAAGATTTTGCTGGTTGCCAGTTTCAGACTACTTCTGTGAATCTGTAGGGACAAAACAAGCTGGAAGACTGATTGAAAAAGTTGGTTTTCTGTCCACATATACAGTCTCTCCAGAAATAATATCACAGCAACACTCTGAAATTTCCTCAGAAAAAGGATTCCAACTTTTTTTGAAACTTTCAAAAAGAAAAAATTCCTTTTCCAAAGAAAGAAGGAAGGATGGATTCCCTATGATATTTGGGGGTGGTTGAGGCCTAACAAAAGAAGATAAGCATGGCATGTCATGGCTAAAGGATATTCCATGAGATATCAAAGTTTAGACTGAGCCTTGCTATTATTCACCTGGAGAAAGTTAATTAAGATTTTGGCGGATTTTATAACAAATTTAGATCCCAGCTTAAGTAACTGGAAGTATGTTCTTTTAATAGGAAGACTGTAGGTGTTAAGCAATGCTAAGGACAGTCAGAAAGCAGACAAGGATAGTAGAAGAAGCCTTATTATATTTCCCTTCACTGCAACTAATTTCTGAACAAAAACTCTGCTCAGCTGGAGTAACTACAGGAGACTCCACAAAAAAGAGCAGTTAAAAGCTTAACAGTAGAACTGAAACTCTCCAGAAGCATGGAAGCAAGTGAAAAATACTTAAATGTTGCTTCTCTCTTTGTCTTCGAGCAGTGGGCAAAAGCAGAAAAGAAAAAGGAGTGGTGTTATTTCTGACAATAATTGACTCTGAAGCTCTTGATGATTTTAGTAGTTTTCAGTTAACTTTCAGAAGAAGCTGTATTGAAACTGTGTTACAGAAATTTGAACTGCATTCCATCTAAAGGGAGAGGTGAGAGACAGTTTCTAAATGAAAAATACTGTAAGTATAGAAACCTGTCTTACAATTTTGCAGGTTTTAACAGACTTCGTTGTAGGAAACTCAGCCGCTGTTGGGATGGATATAAGATAAAAACCTTGTGCTGGAAGCCCCAGAATCATGTTTTGGCACAGCCAAGTGCAATCAGGTTTGTAATAGTAGTAATCAAAAAGAACTGAAATTTCTATAAGTCTACAAATGGTGATCAGTGACAAAAAGCAGGAACCAAAGCAATACTACATATTTAAAATAGAAAAACAAATAAATAAACCCCATCATAAAACTGCAATAACAATAAAACTTCAAAGAAGCAAAGAAAATGGTAAATAGAATATGAATAACCAATGAGGCCTCTTTTAATTTCAGGTCAAGAAAGGTTTCCAATATAATTAATTAAATAAAAGTATTTGTGAAAGTTACAGGTAGGAAGGAATGACCATATAAAAGAGAGAGATGATCTTACCTCCATAAATCAGTAGGTGAACAAAACAGAAGGATAAAAGAGCACCTTCCCACTCCCCTAGACAAAACCAGAATTTAATATAACCAACACCTGGCCTAATAGGATCATGTCTTCCATCTCAGCAGGAAAGTTAAGTATTGCCAGGAAGGCTATCCAAAATACATGAGAATTTTTAGGCCTTGTTTCCCATAAGTGTCCAGCTTTCCAGCTTGCTAGGAGAATTCATTTATATTCAAAGTCACAAATAAGGGGAAAAGTAATTAAAATTTCAATCATTTGACGGTTGCCATCTCATACTTTATCAACAATATTAGTGCTTTTTACTTACTAGGTTTGATTATTTTGAGAGTCAGTTAACTTTTTTGAAGTGTATACTGAAGAAAATATGTTAAGTTTAGAAAGATATAAAATTAATTTATGAGTATTTGTCTTAAACAAAAAGTTATCAACATAGGTACCAACAAGAAAAAATAATAAAACAAACTCAACTAAAAACCCAAACAAATTAAAAAAATTTAAAAGTGGGTAGATTTGCTGTTACTGTTGATTGACAAAAAACAACCAACACCCACACACCTCCGCTTCTCCCAACTCCTCCATCCTCAGAGGAAAAAACCCAGCAAAACTAAGCAACAGACAAAGAGAATAAAAATGCTCAACCAGCTTCCCAAATACTATCAAGAGTTTCCCTGGAGTAATATTGTCCCTATCTGCAAAGAGGTAGATGCTACAGATAAAAAAATAATTGTGCGTCTGAAATTCCCTTACACTGTTATTGCTGCAACTTATCACCACATCTGACCACAGCACATGGTTAAATGGGCATTAATTTACAGAGAAGAAAGATTTAGACATGTCACCACAGCTAGCTGCTATTGCCCATCTGAAGTATTGCCAGAAAAGACTTTCAGTCTGTATTAGAGTTTTGCAAAAAGCCTGAAGAAGGCAAACTCTACCATATATTTGGGTCACACAATTGCAGAGCAATAATAAAGTGCAGTTTGGCCTCTGTTGATACTCTCTTCCCCAAAATGGATTGTGCTAGATGTTCACAGCACAGTCCCTAAAGACATGAAACAGAAAATACCTTGGAAAAAAATCCCAGTTGGATTTGGGGTCCCAAAAATGGCCACAGCATTCTCGGCAACTCTATAAAAAGCAATGGTCAGGAGCACAAGTGGAAGTAAAAGAGAAAGCCTGTGGGAGTTTGTGAGATTTTCATCACAGCCCTACAGTTAACAAAAAGGCATTTTTTTCCAAATTCCAATGACAGACAAAAAAGGACAGAAAGCTGACTTGTCCCAGGCAAACAAACAGCAGCCACAGCAGGCTGGGTCAGCTGGGCCAGGACACAGGACACCCAAAAATATTAGTCTTCGTGCTTCTTGACAGTACTGTAAGGTAATATTTTAAGAAAGACTCACAAGCCTGCTAAAGCACACAGAATCCCACAAAATAATCAAATTTTCATCATGAGTGTGATGAATACAGAGGCTACAAACACTAGAAATTCTGTATCATGTGTTTGGCTGGGAAAGAAAATTCACATTTTTAGGCATGTGCTATTTAGAAAGGCTGATGTGCAGACCAAGGTGACACCACAATATATGGTGAGAAAGTTGATCTGAATTTAACTGGATTCTGAGAGGGGCACCAACAGAGCTTTGGGTTCCATTTCAGGAAAATAAAGTACTTCATTTTACTTTTGGGGAAGAAAACTTAAAAGACTTCTTAATAGTAACTGATTAGTCCTAATGACATCAAATTATCTTAAACCAAAAATCAAATAATCTCTGGCTTATAAGTAGAAAAAAACCACCTCTATCAAAAATATTTTACTGAGCACAGAACCATAGATGTTAAAGTAGCAGGATAACAGTACCCTGAATATTGGTTTCTCTTGGTGCAACAGCTGCAAAGGCTATGCAATAGTTGATAGAAGTATTATTTTGACTTCTCTTTTCCTTCTTTTTTGGTGGTGGTGATGCCTTAATATAAGTTTTAGCTTTCATATTTTCCAGATTCTGTTCTGCATTAGTATGTAACTCTGAACTTCATATAAAGGGTTAGCAAGTTCTCCTCACAGTTTAGTTAGACAAAACAATCCTTTTCCAGCCCCAGAACAAAGGACACCATTGCAGCTTCAGGCCCAGAAAGTACAAACAACAGCAAATTGAGGAGAGCAACCTGGGAAGATGGGACTTCATAACCTGAAGCTGTAATGGGACAATTAACCCCAATATAAATGGGACAAAACTTACAAAAGTGTGAAAGTGTGACCTGTTGTCCAACATGGGTGTAACCTTGGCCAGGCTCTTGTACTGCCCAAGGTGTATCCTTTGAAGGCCTTTTAATAAATACCTACTTTATTCCTTTAGCACTGTCTAGCCTCTGTTCTAGGTTGCCTCTCAAGGCATCAGTGGCTGTTGTTCTGAATGTCCATTTCACTATTAAACATAAACATGGAGTGTCCCAAGAGAAATGAAACACACTCAGAGCTGTTTAAAGGTCATTTAGATGAAGTGTGTAATACTCCAATCTTTCCCAAGTTAAAACCTTCTGATTTAAGGCTGCTAGTAATAGCATGAAATAAACACATGCAAGTTATGAAGCATTCAGAAAGATTTTTTAAGAGGAAAAAACCAAATATGAAACCCAAATGGATTAACTTTCCTTGTAAGTAGTAGTGTACATCCTGTATTATTAAGTATGCAATTACTGTGTAATGAGGCACAACTGTAAAATATTTAAACTGTTTTACAATAATTCTAGTTTGGGAAAACAGCAATATTTCTGACAATTCTAGCATTGTTAGCATGATGAGGTAATTCTCCCACAGATGTTTGGAAATGGCCATCATACAATTACCAGAAGGTTTTTTTTCTCTTTGTGAAGAGAAGGGCAAAATTTCTGAAAGTGCCTGAACTAGTTAGAAGTATAAATTTTGCTCTGAAAGACAGGACATGCACAGTGACTACAATAAAATGTGATTTTGAATGCTGGTCTTTGTACAAAACTGAGACAGAATTTCTTCACCTACTACACTGAATATATTTGAGCTACTCCTCAGACAAAGTCCAGCAGAAAACATGGACAACTTTTCCCAAAAAATAAATGTTTTTTACTAAATTTTTTTAAGCAGAGGTGGCATATAAATGAATGGTCACTAGCAATTATATTTTTATATCTCAACATTATAATTCTTTTCCTATTTTGAAAAAGCAAGCTGTGAAACAAAGACAATGAACTTTTCTTATGTTCTAACTACACAAGCACAAGTAACACCATAAATTTCAGCCAGTACTGATCATTTCTCTGGTTGATAATTTCTTCTGTTTCTTCTGTTACAATGACAGTACTTAGAGTATAGGTCTAAATTCTGTCTGAGACGTGACTTCTTTCTCTAACAAAATCTGTGTGGGAAATGGAAACAGGTCTCATTGCCTCAGCTCTATCTGTATGGTGCTCCCAATCAGAATTTAGCTACAGAGTTTAGAAAGGAAATATTACAAAGGTGAAAGGTGTCAGTACGATCCTCAGAGATGTACAGTGAAACCCACTCAGAACTAGAAGCACAAAGCTCCAAATAAGGAACCTATTTAAAGCACAATCATTCCATTGGCCATCTTGGCCAGCTGGGCACACACTGGCTCACGTTGACCCACTGCTGACCAGCACCTCAAGGTCCTTTTCTGCCAGGCTTCTCTGGATTGCTGTGACCCAAGAGCAGGACGAGGCTCTTGGCCTTGTTGTACCTCACACCACTGGCCTTGTCCAGTGATCCAGACTGTCCAGATCCCTTCTGCTCCAGCAAACCAGTGCTCCTACCCAACCTGGCATTGTGAACTGACCAAGGGTGCACTCGATCCTCACATCCAGAGCATCAATAACAGGAATGATGCCAACATTACCTCAGCTGCATGCTGCAGAAGGGACGTACTTTGTATGAAGGACATGCTTCATAAGAAGGGGAAAAATCACATGTTGTTCACTTGTGGCCCCTTCAGAAACCTGGGGAAGATTGATACTCTTTGAAAGGATTCACATATAGTCACTTAAGAAAATAAATATTAGCTGCTCTGGAATAATCTGAAGATGGAGGAGGAAGACATTTGACAGGGAGTACTGATGCCTTAAGTTTTAGCTTTTATATTTTTCAGATCCTGTACTGCATTAGTGTGTAACTCTGAACTTTATATACTGTGTTAGTAAGTTCTCTTTGGTCAGACAAAACAATCCTTCCAGGCCTGAGAACCAAGGCTATCATCACAGCCACAGGCCCCAAAAAGTATAAAGAAAGGTGAATTGGGGAGGAGCAAGCTGGGGGATTGCGACTTCATTACCTGAGGCTGTAACTGGACAATTAACCTTTATTATGCAATTAGACCAAACTTATATCTGTCTGAAAAACTCGTGACTGTCATTCATCTTGGGTGTAGCCTCTGTGAGGCTTTTGTGCTCTCCTAGGTGTGCCTATTAAACAAAGGCCTTTAATAAATACCTACTTTATTCTCTGACTCTGTCTAGCCTCTGCTCCAGGTACCAGAACACATCAGTATCAGAACACATCAGGAACATAACAAAGGTGATGAGAACTGTGAAAAGAATCCAATAGACTGCTTGTAAAGCACAGAACCTCTTAGAGATAAAATTCTCTGGGTAAAATATGAAACTTTTTTCAGCTTCCCTGCATTAATAATTTAAAAAGAAATAGTAGGTTTGGGACAAACACTCATTGTCCCCCCTACAAACCAAATATATTCTGCTTTTGCTACCTACAACACAAACAACATGTAGGTAATGTGAATCCTGGATGACCAAGTCACAAAACCAGATTTAACAAACTGTGAGTTGGTGCTGTCACAACATGGAAAAAGCCTTATTATAGAAAACCAAGATTAAGGAAAATGAGCCACCTCAGGGAACTCACCTACAGAACCATTTAAGATATTTAAGGCATTTGATGACTGCTGAAATCTTTCCACAAATAATTATGAACTATTAGCTACCAAATTGTCATTCTGTTTTCTGGTAAAGCTTTTAGGTCTTGGAGACACTAGTACCTGCACAATGTGTTATTTCCCAGCACTGTAACTATTAAATTCAAATGACATATTGCTGCTCCTGGGACTTGTAGGTATTTTATAGCTACATGTTCAGGCTAACAACAGGTAAGCATTTGAGTCTTTGTTTGAGAACAGTGGCACAAAAAACTGTGAATAAAACTGTAACTGTGATATTTCATTGGGATGGGTATGGATATCAAATCCTTAATGGACATGTGCATGAACTATTGTCTGTATTGTCATATACTACATATATATGACAATATAGGCAACATATACACACAGACAGAAAGTAGCATCAAAATAACTGAATGAGAAAAACTTATGAAGAAACAACTCTGAAATCCTTGAAGAAAGCCAGTCCTTACTCAGAGATCCCATTCAGTCTCAAACCTTCACTTTCCATTCTCCAGGCAGCTGAGTCATAATTCCAGTTACTCATGGTCTCGCACAGGAAGGTGAGAAGCAGATGGACAAATTTACAAAACATGATTTATCCCACTATTACACCCCATTTTTCCTCTTCAATATCCATCTTGCCCATCCTCCATGCTCTGTGACTTTGAAGAGACACTGAAGATACATAACTAATGTTTAAGCATTATCCCTTCTCTAGTCTACTCATGGTATTTGAAACTAACTTGCACCAGCTACTGCAAAATCTTTTACCTTGCATGAATATCAACAATGCTAGTGACTGCTTCTTGGACCATGCCCTGCACTACATCCTTAAAATGATTTTACCTCATTTGTGATGACAGAAACATTTCAACATCATTCATGCAAGATGCTGTAATTAGCCACAAACAGGAAGAGAAACTGTTGGGTATTTCTAGGTCTGAAATTCTCTTGGACTACTATTACCAAAAAAGGGAGAGGTGTGAAGTTGAGACAGGCTTTGCTGTTGCTCTTGTTACTAGGATCATTGCTCAAATAACTGGAAAATTGCTGCTGGTAGCTTGCAGTGAGGATTCAAGAATAACACTTTTGGGTTTTTTTATCAGAAATATAATTGCAGCGAAGAAAGAGACCAAAACACAAAGTGCAAGACAGAGTTTACGAGGGAAGTAGTATCAGTCCTGATCATCATTGGCTGGAAACTGATGGAGACAGGATCCTGAGGTAGTAAGAGCGCTGGCCTTTGGCAGCATTACAAGCAAAATGACAGCTGAAAGAACTTTGAAAAGTTTATCTTTCGCTGCTTATAATTCGTACCGGAATACACAAAGAGCCAAACCCTAACAAAACACCAGTAGGAAAGTTTTGGAAGACATTGTTCCTAAGCAGACAACTACAATTTTTATGGTGTGGCAGAGACAATTCCACACTCTAACTGCTGGATACTCAGAGAAAGCTTGTCATAAAGAGAGACAAATCATTGCTAATGTTGAAACATGTCCTAGCCCTTGTACAAAATACACACAACAAAATCAACTCTAAGTGTCCCAGTATCAGTTCAATAAAGTTATTTTTTTTCTTTCCAATCAATTCTTTCCATATCCACATGGAACTGAGCTTCCAAGCTCAGTCTTACTCACAATGCAACGTCTGCTTCTTTATACAATTCTATACCTATAATTGGCATGCTTTCAAGTTCCTAGTCTTTTCTTGAAGTAGAGGTTAATCTTCCTTAGAAGCTTAGCTTTTATTATTGGAAGCTTGCCTTTTATTCCTGTTTAATTTTGTTCAAGAAAGTTCTTTTGCATTTCACAAAAGTGTTTCATGAAACTGCATTGGAAATCAAGTGGTGATGCTCAATGATGAACTACATTTTAACTACAGAAAAACTTCCCTTTTTTTCTGAAAAAAGCTCAATTGTTTTTGCCTTTTAGACAGCAGTTTTCAAAATGTCAAAAATTGTTGCTATCCTGTCCTGATTTTATCTGGGATATGGTTAATTTTCTTCCTAGGAGCCGCTATAATCTGTAATAGTGTGCTTTGGATTTAGAATGAGAATAAAGTTGATAACACACTGATGTTTTTAGCTGATGCTAAGTAGTGCTTACACTAAATCAAAGCCTTTTCTTCTTCTCCCATGGCCCCACCAGCCAGTGAGTTGAGGGGAACAAGAAGCTGGGAAAGGCACAGAGGGGACAGCTGGCCACAACTGGCCAAATCCCACACCATGGGATTTTTTGCCCAGTATATAAACTATAAGGAAAGCTGGCTAAGCGGGGCACTGGGGGGGAACTGGCTGGGCATCATTTGGCAGGGAATAAGTAATTGCATTGTGCATCACTTGTTTTCCATATTCTATTATTATTATTATCCTCATCATCATCATCATCATTATAGTCTCTTCTTTTTCACTCCTATTAAATTGTCTTTATCTCAAAACAAGAATTTTATTCCTTTTTCTCACATTCTCTCCCTCATCCCACCAAGGCTGTATGGTGATTAGCTCTCTGCTGGGTTAAACCATGACAATTGTTTATTGCTACAGAAGCACAAGAGAGATGATATACATGTGTCTAGGTAAAGCCTTAATGACTTTTATAAACATAAACAGATGCAGCAGTAGAAGCATTTGTAGCTCTTTTCCCTAAATTTAGAAAATTCCACCTTATGAATGAAATAAATGCAATAAATTCTTAAATGTCAGGGGTTCATTTAGTGAGCAGGAGACTGTTGCTCTGCTTTGTGGATCCCAGGCAAATTCACATCAACCATTCTGAAATTGAAAACCACATGACAAGATATTAGTTTAAATTCAAGCCAGAGCTAAATTCATACAACTTGTTCTGAAATTTTTGAGTGTTAGCTTGGAAGCTTGGAAAAGAAATTCTCACATTTGGTTTCATGCTGGTGATCCTGGTTGTCAGATTTAGTGAGTGATTATCAATACAGATTATGAAAAGGGCACAGGAGTACAAAGGAAAGCAAAGACATGCTACCTGATTAAGCCCCCAAACATTGTAGAGCCAGGATGTCACCAAACAGCCAGACTGGATAACCAGGCTGACTGAGAGGAAAATACCATTAATATAAAGGAAAAAAAAAAAAAAAAGGGCTTTCTCATCTGCTGCAGACTAGGTCTGCTTCTGGAGTGGTATTAATGGAATAGTAGAGAAGCAGACCTGAGCAATCTGGATGCTATTTGTGTAGCTGAATGGGAGACATCAAGCTTCTACAAATCAGTTCCCTGGGCAGCATGCAGACAGGAGAACTTTCACTTCTCTCTACAAGCAGGGAGGCTGAGGTATTCTTTCAGTACATAATGAAAGCAGAGACACTGACATGCCAAACACGTCCAAAGGCCTTAGCTGAGGTGATTACTGTAGCTAGCCTTTCACCCTTGTCTGGGCTTAAAGAGTCTCAATGTGTGTAAGTTCAGTTATTAAACTGATAACTTGTAAAATGGTAGCTTATAAAATTTGTAACACAATATGGAAGAAACTTTTATATATATTCACTTTCAATGGGATCTATTAAAAACATAGGTCTTACAAATCTTTTGAATCTATTTAAAATCACATAAAACCTCTTGCAAACATATCACCTTTACCCCTCTAATGCACAGATAGGAGTGCAAAGAATATAACATCCAGGTAAACTGAGGTAGAAACAGCTGACTGGTAAATTCACACCTGGTATCTGGACTTCTTTGTGTTGGGGGAGAAGGACAAAAAACAAAGAAAAAATTCTGATTATCTGATAGAATATAGAGATGAGGTTGGAGTTCACAAGGCACAAGTTCACAGATTTCTATTCTCTTTCCCTACAGGTAAAAACATTAACAGGATATTGGGGTTCTGAAAGATTTTTCTCTAAGAGTGTACAACCTGCACTAACAATCAATATAAACTCAGGCTCACTACATATTTGAACCTGAGATGTGCTTTGGCATTGGAAGATAGCCAGCCAATTTGTGCGTATACATTGCAGGAATTATGAAAATAATTTTTAATGGGAAAAAGTTCATTTGTGGAGTAAATGCAATGTCGACAAGCAAAATACAAGCATCTTATTTTCCTCTTTCTAAGCCTGCAGGTGCTATACAGCACACCAGCAATGCAAGGAGCCAAAATGCTGAGGGGAGGTAAGAAATAAATACAACCAAAATTGGTTGTGCTTCTGACGAACAGCCCTCTTCTCACCCCTGGAAAACAGAAGTGGTCTCAAACTCCACTGGAACTAAATCACATGAGATCCCTTATTCCATCTGAAACACAAAGCATGTGTTAGCTCTAAATAATTCCTATGAAATCTGAACTATATAATTCATTCTATATGGCCTCCTTCCCTGGGGATTTTTATTTCATTAACGAAAAACAAAACTCTTGTTTTAAAAAGAATACACTGTTCAGCACTTCCACTTGAAAAATGCCTTGATCTTAAAGAAAGCAGCCTCATCAGT
Organism: Emberiza elegans; assembly: GCA_024865655.1. Lineage (NCBI taxonomy): Eukaryota > Metazoa > Chordata > Aves > Passeriformes > Fringillidae > Emberiza > Emberiza elegans. The sequence continues at coordinate 2,925,842 of JALJVW010000196.1, forward strand.
TTAATGACTGTTTGTTGATTACTTGCCATTAAAATGGACAAAAAAATATGGCTTTGTAAGAGGCAATTTAACCTTTCAATTGAAATACACCTTCTTGTCACTCCCCCATCTTGGTCTTTCTATTCCATTCCCATTTAGATATTTATTATTCACCTCCTTTCTGCTCTTATCTGAAAGCTTTTACCAAGGCACAGTCTGAAGGAAAACAAACCTGGTTTCATCCCAGGTGCATGAGGGGACTGTGACAAATGGTCCCATTGCCTCAGTTCTCTGTCTCATCAGAGTTTTCAGGAAGGAAGACTCTCACAGCAGCTGAAGAACTGAAGAGGGGACATTAGCATCACATTTTGTGCCTCTGTTTCTCCTGTAGACCAATTGCCCTGATGGAAAACACTTCCATTCGAGACAAGTAGCTCAGTACTGCTCTCTGCTGCTTGTTCCAGCTTTTGCAGCCACAGCTTTAAATGTCATTGAGCAGAGAAATCCATCAGGTGTAAGGAAAAAACCAGAAGATGATCACTTCAAGTGCTTCACTCTATGGTTAAATTAAATTCAAGCCCTCTTCCCATTTATTCCTTCTCCCATCCTTACATGAGACTTGCTTTCTGAACTGCCTCCCTTTTGAATTCTAGACGGGAAAAAAGGCCTATTTTTCAAAATTTGGTGCTTGATCTCATACAATATTCAAACTACCTTGCATTCACCTATTCAAAGGAGAATGCACACTGTAAAGAACACAACAGGCATTATTTGTCACTTCCACACATTAGTGCACTGTGGCTGACTGCAAATAAGTCAAGCTAGTTTGTTTCTAAAGCAAATGGAAATAAGGGGAGGTGGTGGGAGGAGGGATGGGGAGGGAGGGGAAGGGGCAGGCATATTTAATAGTTCCCTAAAAGAGCAGGGAACATTTGAAAACAGTTGGAAAATACAGCTATCTCAATCCTTCTTCTTAGCATGTTTTGGCTAAGAAGGCATCACTTGGGGCCATGAGCTACTGTGGTTTAAGAAGACACCAGAGAAAATGGATTCAGTCTTGCAGTAGGTCTGCAAATACAACTGGGCAACTGCCAGTACAGAGCAGGGATAGAAGAGGAGATAACAGCATAGAATTCTCAGTCTCATCTTATCTACTGCTCCAGGGACAGCCACAGCAGAATGGGAAAAGTTGCTCAGCTCCACTTCAAGAGTCTGAACACAACCTATCTTGTCCAGAGCACTGGTTAAGACAGCACAACATTTATGGCCAAAAAGGGCAAAAGAATGGAAACTAGTGCCTAGCCTAATGGAGGTCTGTGGCTTTAGCTAGCACCAATAGAAAACTTTAATCAAACACCCTGGCTACCACTGAAGCAGACAGTTCTGCTGTTAAAAGATTTACAGCTATTAACAGCACACAAGAGTACAATATGTTGGAAAGTGTTATTGAGGGAACATTTGAGAAGGGGTTTCAAAAATGAGACATATGCACATTTAGCCTAATATGCTTTAGTAGCAAGTGTCAGAAAATGTCAGGAAGGTTACTGAAATACTGCAGATCATCCTCTTCCTATAGACACAACCACGCTGAAGTGTTCATATCAATGGTTTCAGAATTGCCTCAGCTGGAACAGGAAGGCAGACCTGATCACGCAGTGATTTGAACATCCTTTGCCTGATGTGCTTCCAAAGGAGCCTGACCTTGTTAGGCAGGGAACTGCAGGCAACTAAGACATCAGAGAAATTGCTGGCAGTAACAGGAGGCTAAAAACTTGGGTAGGGAGGATCATCTTGAAGCAACTAGACTTAAGAGCTCCAGTTTCAGAGGCAGCTCTTTGACCTGTGTGAAATCCATGCCTGTGAAATGGGGATACCATCTTTTTATCTTTCTACTTAGAGCACACAACCTCATTAAAGTGGGAACCACACAAGAAAAGTGGGAACCACACACCAGTTAACTACAATTGGAATCACACAAAGGCGCAACACTTGACACTACATATGGCTTGTATTCTGGCATCAGTCTTTGCTGAGACTTCCAGACCCCAGTAAAATGTAAAGCTCAAGAAAGAGTAAACTGAAAAATGTTCCTTCCCCAAATGACTGCACAGTGTTAGGGAAGGGAAAACCCAAAACCATCTTAGGCTGTCAAGGATTTAAAACCTCAATTAATAACTCATAATAAGTCCTGAATTTATATCTTCATCATGCAAGGGTCATGCAAGAATTTATGGACTAGGATGGATTGGATTTTTCAGGTAGATTTTTGTTTTGCTCTGAGGCAGGCTTCAGCTCAAGTGCCTGAGACTTTCCAGTTTGCTCTGGGGAGCAGGATTAGTCTCACATACTGATTTTGAATTCCATTTCCAGCTTTCTGGCTGTTGCTACATGCGGCTATGAGAAATGCTTTCTTGAGGTTAATGCCTACAGCCTAGACCATTCAATTCCTCTTAATGCAACTTTCATTGCTTCAGTGCTTAGGGGATGAAGAGGATCTTGTTATTGTTTTAATTTTGCACCTAGTATCAACATGTATTTCCACACTTATAACAAGAAAAAAATAACAGCAAGAAAATTAAGACATGCTGCAAAGGGACAGCTGTTTGGCCTTAATTTATAAAAGCAAGTTTTATCATCACTCTAAATGGAAATCTAAATAATATGAGATAGTCATCAAACATGGTTCTTATTATGCAGCAATAGCTAACCTTCCCAAAAACAGAGGCACTGTCTAGTATCTTATTAATGGAGTACTGATGCTGGTGTCCTGCTATCCATGCCTGAGCATGAAAAATGACTCCTCACCTTAGAATTCACAGCACTTAAATACAGAGGAAGTTTAGCACGACTGTACCAGGGTCAGGTGCTTAAATAAGTCAGATTTCTTATCAGAGTTTGAATGGGAGGAAAATGTGGTAGAAAATTTTAAGCTACTGATTTTATTTGCAGCATAACTACATGGAACTCTGGACAAAGCAGTTTTATGGAATCCAGATTGGTAACACTAGGCTGAAGGGAAGATCAGCCTGAAATAGCTTGGATATCATCAGTTGCCTCTTGGGAACATTAATCTAGATGAAGCAGATATGCAGTGGCTGTACTAACAATGAAAATTATTAGAGAGAGTGATTCATTTCCTCTTTTTCCTTTTTAGTACCATCTGGCAGTGTGAATACAAGACCAGAAGTAAAAAATGCAGTTTTGTTCAGCCTGACAAAAGCTGGCTAACATGAAGTGTTTAGAGAAAGGTGCTTCATTGCTTTACAATCATTACTTACCTAGGATGTTTTCCAAAGGCTTAGGTATAAAAGAAAATGTTAGTTTACAAGGCAGTGATCCCTTTCCAATTCCAAATAAAAAAAGGGGGAAAAGGGGTTATTGCATGAGCTGAGTCACTACACACCCAGCTGTCAGGGCTTGCCATACCAGTTCTCTGGAAGTTCACAGGGATCCAGTGACTTGCCTCTTTAAGTAGTTACAAACTTTCATTCATTCATTCATTCATTCATTCATTCATTCATTCATTCATTCATTCATTCATTCATTCATTCATTCATTTCTGTTTGAAGCTGTTACAAAGAAAGGACTGGCCCTAGAGCCTTTCCTTACTAGGAAGAAAGCAGAGAATATGCTTTTCCGCTCATTCATTGTTCACAAGACTGATTTGGACTAGCTGCTGAATCTTAAACCAGTAAATTTTTAAACTATTGCCTTCTTGAGAAGGTCTTCATTTCCTGCAGTGCACACCTTGAAATAATACCCAATATGACACACACTACCATCCCAGGAGGAAGAATATGTTTTACCCTTGCCTAGCTCTCTGAATAGAGGATGATGCTTGCAGCAGCCCTGAAGCACTAAACCAGCAGGAAGAAGCCCAGAAAACACACAAACTGTACTTCACACCTCTGTGTAGGTGTTAGATACACAAAGGAATTCATTAATGCTAGAGGAATACATGTTATCTTTCAATTATTTCAACTGTCAGGATCTTTAGGGAGGTTTTAATAAAAGTTTCAAAGCATCTCAAAAGAATCACTAGATTTAATTTTCTACCATATCCAAACTGCAAAGGTCCTTAAAACATTTCTAAACTTTGCAAACAACTGCGACTTGGTTCTTACACAAAATACTCAGGATGTTAAATGACACAGATGTACTTACCTATTTCACCATTTACAAAGCAAAGCACTTAAAGCCCAAGCAGTGAATATTAAAAGCCATAATAAATTTTACATTGCCTACATAACAAACATCCATTATTCATATATTATTCACATTTACATAAAAGGAATGCATTTTTCATCATTACAGGATAACCTTTACTCTCACCTGTGGATTTTCTCCATGTATTTGTTGAACTAGTTTTAGTTTCTAAATATTTTATATTAAGTGTTACGTGGGAAATACTATCATTCATTAACTTTCTGAACTGACAATTTTAATTAGTTTTTCCAGAGGATAGTATTGAACATACAGTTTCATAAAGTGTATAACAGTGTTGATTTATGGAAAAATTATGCATCTCTATTTGCATTTGGGAATGATTAAAATATTATTAATATGTAGATACATCTTTTAAGTTTGTATTGGGATTAGAGCTGAAGGTTATTTATGAAAATAAGCTTTTAATCCTTCAAAAACCCTGACTCTGCATTTGAGCTATAAGTCAAATGCAAGGGAATCTTAATATTCCTTCCAGTCTTCCACTGGATCAGATACCTGTACAGTCAAACACAAAGGCTCCTTTCTCCCAGGCAGTCATACATGTGCTTACAGCTGCTACTCAGAGCAGATCCACAGCACACAATATGTGGATCAGGATTAACACTGATGCTACGAGATTAAATTTGCTTCTTAGTAAGCACAGGAAAGTAGGGTCAAAAGGGATCTCCTTGGTCATCTTTCTTCCTGCTTATAGCAGTGTAAAATATTTGCATCTTGATTACATCATGCAGAGGCCATAAAGCTGATGATGTTGTTAAGTATTCATCAATTTAATTCTCATTGCTTGTGTTGCCTAAGTACTTCAACATACTAATATAATTTGGCTATTCCACTGCTTCTAATACAGATTGGATGACATGAAAAACTTGCCCACAAATCAACATTCATCTTTTAATTATTTGCAATGCTTAATTGTGCTAATGAGATAAAAAGAACCCACTAAGTTAAATATGCAAAATGTTCAGAGGATTACAGTCACAGTACCCATCCTAATTCTTGGAAATGAATGCAGATCCACACAACCCCCAAATCTAAATTCATCTGTAGTTTTGGTTAGTCAAACTCTAGATCCTGACTCTGTTGAGACAGCACATGATCCCCTAGCATTTACCAGCCTTATTTCAACATAGTGCTTACTACAGTAGTGCAGTACTTTTAATAATGTGTGGTTTCTGGCAGTATATTTCTTTTCTGGCATTTTTTTCATGTAAGCCTGTCCATACTGAAGCCATAGCTCCTTTCTTTATTCTCATTTGTCTTTGTTTGCTGATGAGAATTCTGAATGTAAGAGAGGAAGTTGAAGGGGAAATTAGGAAAAAAAATCAATTAAGGGACAGCAAAAATGCTCTGAATGAAAGGTGTAAAAAGATGCAAGTCAATACAAGAGAAACCTATCAATTTCCTTATTGTGACTGTATTAGAAAACTGTGGCTTCTGCTTGCCAAGAGCATGAAATCAGTCATTCTTTCCTTTATCATTATAGATTATGGTGACATGACTTAGGTACGGTAAGAAGAGAGATCTAATTACCAACTGATGAGTCATGCTATACAATTTTAGTTGTAATCAGTCATGTTCTAAACAGAATTCAACTTGTATGCTGGTAATTATCCACTGTGGATGGAAAGACGTGATGATTTATTTTTCAAACAGGCAGTGTCATCTGATATATTACAAAAAAGCTACAAAAAGAAGTAACTGTCTAACAAAATATTTACACAGCATGAAAAATACCTACATTTCTACAGGTATCATAACCCCAGATTTCAGTCCTGAATGTTAATGGTCATCTCACAGTCCACCATTTCCTACATGAACTCACAATGCCTTTTCCCAGTATGTCCCTTCACATTTTATACTGAATTTAATGTGTAATTCTATTGACAGGTCTTTCAGTCTTGCAAAATCCTTCAGTTTTTCCTTGTTCTGACAAAACTTTGTATCCTCACCACTGCTCATCCCTTTTTCTGTCTTCTGAGAATATGATGATTGCCACAACATGCAACAGATAGCCATGCAAAACTCTTTTTTCTGTTGACTTTCATTCCCATCTTTAACTGACTATTTATCCATGATAATTTATCTTATCCATTGCCAGCCTGGTTTTCTAACAAACTTTTGCCAAAAGCCCCTTAAAATTTAAGTAGGCTTTACTAATAAATTCATTCTTATGTGTGTTTGTAGTCCCTTCAAAAGAGGCCAAGAGGCTCATAAAGCTGAACTTCAGAGTTATGATGACTCTTCTCAAGTAGGTCATGCATTTCCATGTTTGCATTCATCATTTATAGTTTTCACTAATTAGCCTGTGAAAATGATCAAGTTTAGAGGCCCCCTACACTGCTGCAAAGAGTGGTAATATTTTTCAGTCTTCTGGTACAAAAGAAATTTAAACCTTCCCAGTAGTGTTACTAAATCCACTAACTCACCTGCAATCACCTTGCATTGCAAATACCAGCTGATTCTAGTTTTCTGTTTGTTACTGATCACTTGCTGTATTTTTTCCTAACCTTTTCCTATGACTGCTTCAAACTTCATTCAATCCTCTGATGATTGTTCCCCTGAACCCTCCATACAGGGTTCTGACATTTGATTCAAACTTGGGCTCTATGAAGTCATAAAATGAAAATTGTTCCAAAGAAAACAGGCCAGAATTGAAAATATGAAGTTTAAATACTGTAAGTAGATCATGCAGCAGATATGGCCACCTCATTTGTTCGCTGTAAGACTTGTGCTAACTCTGACAAATACTGAGTGGCATTTATCACCCAAACCTACCAGCAGATAGAACAGCCCCAAACACCTTGAGGCCTGCACATAACGCAACATTTGTTTAAAGACCTTACCTGCGAACTAAGGGTCCCTAGATTTTGACCTTGGCAATGTTGGGTCAGACACTGGAGCCCTTATGGAGCAAAGCAACAGGATTTGTCAAGGAAACTCAGCCACAAGTAGAGAGAAATTCACCTGCAAGGCAGCCTGGAGGAACTGACTGGAGACAAGAGGCTTTGTCAAACCAATCACAGCTCAGAACAGAAGCACAAACATATGCTTCAGACACCCTTGTTTGGCTGAATCCTGCAAATGGGGATGCTGGTCTCCCTCAGAGCCTATAAAGAGAATATGTTTGGCTCAGTGCCTAACTTCTACATTATTATTAGGAGAGATAGATTTTAACCTCTGTGATTCAGATTCTCCTTCATAAAACATGGGCATCAGAGTCCTGCCCTATACCTCAGGGGGAAAAACACACTAAATATTTTAAAATGCTCCAATGTAACTCCTGGAATGGAGCTCTCAAAATTAATGCCTTACAGGGGATTCAGAGAATTCAGAGCAATTAGTTTTGTTAATTGCTGTATTTTGTAATTTCGTGCACATTTCAGGAAGTTTCTTGTTCAGCTCTGTTGAAGAATATTTCAAGTTATCCAAGCCAGCTTAGACAAGGACCCTGCTCTAAAATCGAGTCTGAAAATGCTATGAAAATTATAGTGTTCGGGTACTTTGGCATTTTATACCAATTTTACACTAGATGTTCATAAGGAGAATGTGTGTGACAAAATGGAATGTAATGAAAGTTTTTTCGATATTGGAGAAGTTTAAGGACTTAGTTGGAGACTCAGGCTGATTTTTATTTTATCATATAAATTTGATCTCCTATAATGAATATAAAGTTATTATAGAGTTTATAAAATAGGTATTATTATTTACTTAATGGCCCATAACAACTTCCACAGAGAATTTATATTTCACAGATCGTTGACTTGATAGATTGTGACAGCTCTTCCAAAGATGTTCTGGTCTACTGGGCCATTACAGATAGCATGAACAGACAGTAAATCTGTGTCCTAAATATCCCAGTAACATTTTGTTCAAAACATTTTAGTGAATGGGATCAAATCTGTTCAAAACATTTATTTTATTTTTAAAAGACAAACCAGCATGAGGTACATTACAGACTATTTGCTTTCAAGCAAGTGCTTGAAAAAGACATGTTGTAAATTATACAAATGTGCTTTTACGTATGCACTGTTGAAAAAAGCAGACATGTCACAGAAGACAGAGGAAGAAATAAGCCTGTCTCAGAGAACTACACTGTAAACCCTCATATCCCAAAGATATCCCCTGTTGGTTTCATACACAGTAGTGTACATAAGGTAGTAAATATCTCTCTGGATTTTGATTATTGCAAGATATTAAGTCCCAGCCCTGGAGACTACACATAACCTTCCTCCCATGAATTGCCCATTGCTTTCACAGAAATTGTTTGCACATGTAATACTTTTTCTTGCATGATTTCAGACTAGTTTTGGGAGGCAGGGAAATTCTTTAGCAAATCAGAAGGAGAACATTGAGCAGAAAGGCTGTAGTAATCTGTAATCAGGAAGCATCCCTTCTAGACAAGGTGTAAAATTTTAAGATCTCTTAGACTCTTTAAAATAAAGATGAACATTACTGATGCCCTCCTAGGATCCAGAAATTGGCTGAAAAAATCCTTTATTTTCCCTTTGAACATCACAATAAAATAAATTATTCTTCCAGCTGTTATCCCATCTTGTCAAAAGTGGACAATGTAAACTAGAAGCTGTTTGCTAAAGTAAGCCATAAAGAAAAAAGTGAGATCTTGAATTCTAATGCCAAGAATGGCACCCCTCAGCCACTGATTTAAATTCCAGACCTCAATTGCTACATCCAGATCAGCTCTACAACAACAACCCTCAACAGAAGCATGCCAACAAAGCACCAGACAGAAAGACATGGGGGAGGGAATGTATTTTTTAAAAAGTCAGTAAACAATGGTAGGCAAAAAAGAGGGCAACATTTTGACTTGAGTAGGCTTAGATCCAGGAGAGCAGAGATTTAGCACTTGGCCTAAGGCTGCTACTGATTTCCTCAGAATAGCTCTCCAGCAGACACTACTGAAGAGCAAATCAGTTTAGAGGCATCTAACCAATCTCTTCCTACCAAAGGTTGAAAAGAGGGTGATTCTAAACCAGCTGCTGCTTGGGAGTAGAGAAATTCTAGGGCAACAGACATGCTATTAATAACAGAAATGGTAACAGAGGGGTGTGGAAATTGTAGGCTGATATATAAATACAAAGGTCAACTCTTTAGTAGTAGAGGAAAGCATCTCCTCTGTTGAAAAATACCTGCTGTCTATTTGCTGTCTATTGCTGTCTCTCATAATGAAGCCCTATCATGGCACAACAACAACAACAACAACAAAAAAAAAAATTTCAGTATGCTTATGTTGGCAAGTTACCAGCTAACTTAAAATTAGTTCAGATTAAATTAACCAGCAAACATGTGATGGAACAGGCTGATGTACCCGTGATTCACATCTGGATATTTGGCAGCAACATCCATCTGGCAAGCAATCGTATTTTTATACAGAATATGGTGCCATGAGCAGCACTCTTCCTTCCCTATCTGCCTTTTAAAAAGCAGAGCTGACCACCAGTCATCTCCATGCAGGCAACACATGCTGGCAGTGCAGCAGCTTGCATGTGGACCTAAGTAGGCAGAGGTGCTTCCTAGAACCTCAAGAGAGGCAGTGACATCTTGAGAAATATAAGACTTCTCTACATTTTTTCCCAACAATTTCTCACTGTTCAACCCTCAGAGAGCTGCATGCATTGTGGGCTGACATTATCTACCTTTGCTCTTGGTCTTCTGGCTGGCACAAGGTCCATCTTCAACTGCTGGCTTTCTGCAGAGTTCCCACTCTGGTGCAAGGCATTTCACACTGAGGCACCACAGCACTGAGATCTTGGAAGAAGAAGAGGGTGCACCAATTTCAAACTCTGCATTTGAATTTACTGCTGAGAGGCTGGTGAAGTTTTGTGTAGAATGCTTCTATTTTGTACCTAACAAAGCAAGCATCATGCTTCTAATCAGTTATGTGGCTCACAAAGCTCTATCACTTGCATGGAAAACAGTATTAACCAGTCCTTAGTCTTACTCTATTTTTGGTATTGTTGACCATATGCTTTGAGACCATGTAATATTTTATTCGGGTCAAAGTATTTACAAACAGGACCTAGGTAAGAAGGTAGAAAAAAGAGATGAAACAAGATTTTGGTGCAATTACCAACTTAAAAATACCAGATTTCAGTCTTTCTTCTCTTTGAAAATTATGAAATAAGAATGCACCAAGCTTTCCATATTAGAAGTGGACAGAGACAGAAAGTACCTTCTCTGCATTCTTTTACACAGGATAACAGATAACAGCCTGAGGTGTTAGAGAGGCTGATTAGATAATTTTCTCCATTCACCAAAATCCCACTTGCATTGTCTTTTACACTTTTGGTCAAGAGCCATGACTACTGCTTATTTTCCTGGGCAACTGAGATGACTTTTACACTGCCTGGCCTGTCAGGGCTCACTTCAGGCAGGACATGGGATTTGGCAAAAATAAACTGAGTAGTTCCATCACAGACACTTGGGACAGTATGATAACAGGGAGGTGATTCATTTACAGAAATTGATTTATGCAACTGGTTTTGTCCTTGGTTTTATCTAAGAATGCTTCATGGCTGGATTTCATGTTTTTGAAATGTGATTATTATTCAGCATTTATTGTGTATAAAAGGAGCTGCATAGTTTGTAGGTTGGTAACTGTTGACTATCATGTTTATCTTGAAAGAGTGCTATTCAGTAAAACTGATTATTCATATATGCTATGGATTGCATGCCTGAAATCTAATAAATACCAAAAGATGAAAATCTCCCAGTGGCACTGCATAGGTGAGTGGGATGCTGGGCAACAGACAGATCTACAGAATTCTAGAAAAGAGTCCCAGTAAGGACAGTGCTATACTTCACTAAATTCTGGGCTTTCTGTTGGAAGATTAACACAAAGATCCAATCCAATACATATTGTGGGTTTTTTCTGTTTATAACCCAGAAAAATAAAATTTAATTTTACTATCAGATCCACAAATAAATGTCTGCATGTGTTGTGACACATTTGTGACCCAGACATTTGTTGCTGTGAAGGGTGATCTATCCAGATCCCAGTCTGATGTTACTGTGGTTAACCTGCAGCTGGTATTTCCCCACAATCTCAGCTGTGGAGCACATTTCTATCTGCTCTCCTGGTTACTTTTCTAGGGCCAGTTTTCAAACCTGACATATTTTGAGCAATAAAATTCTGGGACATGTTATGAACATGTATCCCACATGTGCCAGTCCTTCCCTCACCTGTCAGGTATCAGAGAGCGCAGCCCCTCCTGTGCCTGCTGCCATCCAGGTTTTTGTGAAAGGCTTGTCCCTGGTGTAACAGTGTCACTAGCAGGCCTGACACCAGGAGGACAGCAGGATGACTGACATTGCCTCTGTTTTCTGTAGCTCTTTCTAATGTTATTACTAGATTAACAGCTGTCCCCAGGCACCACGCATCTCTGCTGGAACAGCTATTTTTAAGTACCTCTGAAAACATCTCCCCTTTCTTCCTAAATCAACTATAGGAAAAGCAAAATAGTGGTTTTACATCCCCACAACAAATAAGAAGCCTAGAAACTACTGAAGAATATTCTTTTTCATTTTATTTAATTAAGCTTGTCCCTGTCGAGATTCCTGATATCCATTTTTTAGGTTTTCCTTCCTAGGCAAAAACCTGTTACAACATTTATATGACAGGAAGAGAAATATTTGTTAGGCATGTAGTTAATCACTTAAATTCATTACTTCAGCCTCCCCCAAAAATTTTTAAGCAATGATCCTCTTTTTTTGTTCTGCAAGTTATGATCTAGGATTATTTTGAACTAACATCTGTTCTCTCCTCATGAGAAAAAGTAATAACAAATACAATTTCACAGTTGTCCATAAAGGTAAACTTGTGCTCACTGCCTGAACATGTGCCACTTCTAAAATTTTGTCAGAATGAGAAGTAAAGAAAGTTCATATTAAAAAAAATATCCTTGTTTGCCTTGCTCTGTGTTAATGTTTTGTAGAAGGAAGATTTCAGATGATCATCACATAGTCTACTTAGCAATTACATAACTATTTTTGTGAATGTCTGAATTGTTTTTAATTTGCTCTAAACATTTCATCTTTGCACAGATTTTACATTGTAAGACTGTAGGAAATAAAGGAAAAAGAATGGAATAAGAGATGATAGGATTAAAAAAAAAAAAGGAAAAAAATGTGCAGATCTACTGCACATTGGTGCAGGTTATAGCTATCAAAAGCTTTCCTTTTTGAAAACTGTGTCCAAAGAGTGGAGATGCACATGGATTACTTTCATAGCCATTACGTTGCCAGAAAAGCTACTAAAGGAGGAAAGCTCTGTGGCAGAGATGGAATGCCATACAAAAAGGTGTTGGAGAAGCACTGGCATGAAAGAGAGCACTGCATATGGAAACAAATGGTCACGTTACGCATGATTAGAAAGATTGTCTGCTGGCTCAGGCGCTAGGCTGGGATCAGAAGATCTTGGTTGGGTTTCCAGTTTTGCATTAGTCCTTGTCTGACCTTGGGCTAGGGAATCTGTCAGTTCAATCCAGCCTTTTTTATCAGAGAGTGATAGTGGAACACTATTTCATCTCTTTTGACTCCAGGCTTGCTGAGGTAGGAGCTGTTTCCTACTGTGTGGTTGTACAATGGCTTTAGTGCACTTGGGCTTCTCATCTGGGATTTTTAAGCTCTAGTAATGAGGATAAAACTTATTTAGGAGATAGGAGGTATTTATTGCAGCTGTCAGTTGTGCTTGACTAGTTCAGATCAGTCTTCAGGGTTTTGCTTATCTGTTAATTTAATGCAACATGCTTAGAAATCTGGGAAATAGATACCTGAAATAACCTACCCAAAAGGATTCTGCAGCCAGGTGGGTGTTGATCTCGGAAAAGAGACCAAGTGATAGAAGAAGAAGAAATTGCCTCAAGTGGTGCCAGGGGAGGTTTATACTGTGTACCAGAAAATATTACATCATCAAAAGGACTGTCAAGAATTGGAACAGGATGCCCAGGAGAGTGGTTGAGTCACCATCACTGGAGGTATTTAAAAGAGGTGTAGATATGGCACTTATGCACACAGTTTGGTGGTGGACTTGGCAGTATAATGTTAATGGCTGGACTCAATCTTAAGGGTCTCTTCCAGCCTCAGGGATTCTGTGATTACATGATTCTCTGTTTACTTTTCTTTAGTCCAGTTTATCCCTGTGTAAATTCAGTGAATCTCCAGAAGTATCTGAAGTCCATCCTGACACTGCCCCTTAATAAAACAGCAAGTTTACCACAACTTTTTTTGGGTGACAAAAAGAGGTAAATGAACACTGTTCTGCTTTTTGGACTTAAAATCCTGTGATGGGCAGTGTCCATTTTAGTTGATTACAGACCACTTCCACTTCTTGTGAGATGTGGAAAAAGATTGTCCTCTCTCACAGGGAGGGCTGAGGGATGCTTCCTGCCCACACAGTCCAGTGCAGCCTTCTGCAAGAGGAAAAAAGGTTCCTGCAACAGAGAGCAGCTGCTTGGGCTCTAGGGAACATTTTTCCAGTGGGACAGGTGAGGGCAAGCCAAGAATAAGAAAGCCTGAAGGGCATCTGAGGCAGACACACAGGAGTTTGCTGAAATAAGACAGCCAGGGGGCTGGGGTGTCACAGGAAGATCACCCTTGGGACACAGAGTGGGGTGGACAGCATTTTTTGCAACCTAAAAGCCAAACACTACTGCACTGAGAATCAGTCTGAAAGAAAGACTGCTCTATCAGGACAAAAAATAGAGCATGGGGCAGTTTTGTTCATAAATATCTTGTTTGAATTTAAGTTTACTCTAAGCTTTTCCAGTATCAATAAGAGTTCAGAGTTATGATGCAGGGTGTCTACAATGTGCAGTCCTGCTAAACCCTGTGTTTTGACATTCGAAACCCTTTCCACTGTGTGAGTGCTTACTTCAAGGAAATGGTTCAAAGAAGGGCACCAGTCCACTGACCCCTCTCCAAGCTCAGGAACCTATAAAGAGCTGTCTTGTCAAAATTGTGATTAAAGTAAAGAGTTTGGAAGACAAGTCACAGGAAATGGAACGGAATTACTAACCCTTGGGTACCCACAGCCTCTGCGGTGTACAGGACCTATCTGCAGAGAACATTGCTAAGGGAAAATTCAGGCTGACCTGAGATAAAGACTATTCAAGATATTTTGATGTTGCTTGGGTAATTTTTGAAAGTTTGAGAATTAAATCAAAAAACTAGTTTGAAAAAAACAGTAAAATCACCAAAAGAGACAACTATATCAGACACAGAGAATTAAGTCACCTGCTAATAAATTCAGGGTAAAGTTATCACTATTGAAACCACAAATTGCTTTCACATTCTTCTATTATTGGAAACATTTTAAGCTTTATTCTTTTTGCTTTTTAGGCAGTTACTTATCTGGGCTTTGGGAGCCACACAATTAATTGAAAGGATTTGAACCTATATCTTGCATCTCCCAGGCGTGTGCCCATAACCATTATTCTGAGGTGGTTTTCTCTTGTTTCCTGCTGTTACTTTGCCAGCTTTGAAAAATGCTAAAAAGGTCATTGAGAAGGAAAGAAATAACCAGGTGGTGAGAACAACTTTATGAGTCTAAAGGATGGGACATGGATCAGTAATGATACAAAAGAAATAGAAGCCTGTGGAAAGATAAGGCGCTCATCTGAAAGTTGCAAACTTTGGATTCTGATTCCTTGTGAAATAAAGTAATTAAACAAAAAACAAAACAAAACAAAAACAAACAAACAAACAAAACAAACAAAAAACCCCAAAAAACCAAAACAAAAACCCCAAAATACACACACACAAAAACCCCCAAAACAAACAAACAAAAAAAGAGAACATCAATACTTCCTTTTCCAAAAGCCTTTAAGTTTTGTGTTTCTCATATTAAAGAAAAAAAGATTAAAAACAAAACTAAATATTTCTAGTAGAAGCAATAGCATCATGAACAGTAAAATTTCCAAACTGAAAAACTTATAAAGAGCTGAGGTAATTTGCCCCATTCAGCCTGAAGAAGAGACTGAGGGGTGGCTTTGTTCAGGTCTCATCTGCCCTAAGGAGGGCAGCAAGGGGGAAGTTCTGATCTCCCCTCTCTGGTGACCAGCAGAGCACACAAGGAAAGGGATTGGAGGTGCACCTTCACTGAGAGAGAATTTGGTCACTGGAATGGCCTCCCAGGGAAGGGGCCATGGCACCAAGCCTGTCAGAGTTCAGGGAGTGTCTGGATTATGCTCTTAATCACATGGTTTAGTTTTAGGTAGTTCTGTGAGGAACAGGGAGTTGTACTTGATGATCCTAATGGTTCCCTCCTAGCCCAAGATGTTCTGTGATTCTATGATGCTGTCTATGATCTACAGTTTCTTTAAAGTTTATATAATCCAATAGTTCACTTCGTCGTGCTAAACAATTGTCTATTAATTACATTCAACTTATTAATAAGAAGAGTTAAATTATTTCCAGGCCCATGTAGGAAGTGGGTCATTTGTCTTAGCAAATGAACCATTAGATAAGATAGAAAGATCAATGTTTCACAATATTGATACAAAACCAAGATTAAACCTTTTGGACAAAATTATTCTGGTTTTAGAATTTTCTACTGAGCAGAAAGTCTCTGTAGAGATGGGAGGGCTGAGAAATGACTGATTATGATCTGGAATTAAAGGATATTACAGACAACACTGTATTATCAGACTATCTTTCCACATGAAGATTTCCATAGAATAGAATATAAAAACAGATGAGTAACTCCCAACAGTACATTAAAAGTTGTGATCTAAGTCAGTTTTTTGAAATTCTGTACCTGTTAATGATAGACAAGGAGAGGCAGAAAGAGATGCAAGAAATGAGGAAGGCCAAATGGTTATTGCAAAGTAGAAAGAGCTTTATATAATACAGACTCCAAAGAGAACAGGCCAATGTTATTTTTTCAGAGATCCTATGGAGCACCTAATTGTGTTACTTTCATTTAATTTCTTAGCAGGGGAAGAAAAAAGCACGTTGAAATGTTAGACATAAAAAGAAAATCTAACTTAAAAATCTAACTTAAAAATATTATCATAGATTGCCATTTACAGTTCAATTCTCAGCACACAATAATCTTATTTCCATGAACAAGATGCTAGGCAGAAACAATTACATAATATATCTAGTTTTTAGTCAAAATTCCAAGAGTACAATGAAGACAGACACAGATAACAGTTTCTGCTTCAATCAAAATTAGTGATAAGAGAACTGGCTTGAGGCTATCTGGCCATGAAAATGGTAGAAAAAGTGTTCTCTTTCTTATCAAGTCTAGTGAACAGAATATCTTCTAGAGAGACTGGAACAAGTGGTGAATTGCCAACATGGAAACACTGGTCCAGCAAATGGATTTGATGACATTACAGTGTGACCCATTAATTAAACTTATACCTCATCTGTTAAGTTATATTCATGTAGACTGAAGAGTCTATAACACACAGACTGCCAGGAGGACCAGATGCTTCCTTCTGTTAGTCCACACAGAAAAAAATTAACTGAATCTATTGGAACTGCATGTGTGTAATTTCTTCCTGTCTTAAGACAACATTCTTCAATTACCGTGAAGGATGAAAGAACTTTTAATATGAGAAGTTGTCAGCAGCATGAAGCTTAGAAGACACCTCTTTATCAAAACCAGAGTTTAAGACAATTTCAAGTATGGTTACAAATCTCAAGAGAGAGTTTCATAAAGGAACTGTCTTATCCCAAAGTACTATGACTACAGCTGTCTGCAGTTCTGAAATACAAACTAGTGGAACTTGACTCTTTTCAATGAAAATACCTTAGCACAGCTAATATTTCTTGAGTGATACACTACTTTTGTATTGACATGCTCTGGATGAGAATTAGAAATATTTCAACTGATTATAGAGCTCATGCTTTTACTTTTTCAGAAATGTACCAGGAACATTTACTAGTGTTTAGAAGAGCCTCTGCACAGGTCTGAAGAAAAATCACCTGAATGTTTCACTATTTTAGCTTGCCTCTTTTATTTTAACCTGTCACTGTATTGTATAAAAATTCAATACTCACGTGATAAATTTTGCTTTAAAATATTTCTATTACCTTCAATAAGACTGATAACAATTTGTTTTTCCAGTACCAGATATCCATCAAGTACTTTGTTTAGATAGATACATACATCAAATAACTGTTATATTAAAGAACTAAGCTATCTCTTAGTGGCTGACAACACAACAGAACCATGATCACATAATAAAAAATACTGCAAAAAATGACAGATGTGAATCTGCAATGCAAGCACAAGGTATAGATAAAAGTGCTGCAAAATAAAACAGAGCAACAAGTTCACTAAAATCACGGTCCTTGTTTGAACAGAATAACAGCAAAACCTTGGCTCCAAATGTAGGTCTGTCCCTAAACATCAGCTGGGGGAGGGCTGGAGATCCCCGGTCAGTCTCTGGAAAGGCATGTGACACAAAGTGGAGCATTGTTCTGCCTTAGTGATTCCCAGGCTCCTGTACACACCAGATAACTTTCTGGTTTTGAAGGATATAATTTCCTATTGATTAAAAATTAATCAGAAAATATTTACAACATAATTTCATAAAATTATATATTTTTTACTCTAAATATTTTTTCCCCACAAAATGCTGAACAATCTCAAAACTATCAAATACTTTTCATGGAAAGTAAAAAGAGAACAGTGTGACACCCTGAAAATGAAGTCCTATGAAGAACAATGATTCAAACAGTGCCAAAGGAATATTTCCAAGTAAGCTGCCTTCCCTTTCAGCAGTAATTCCACGATGGATAATGCTTTTCAGGAAAAAGCTGTAATTAACCAGCTTTACTTCTTAGTAAGGCAATAAAAGAGGGTTCACAAAGACACCCAAGAAAGCACAGACAAATTCACTAGAAGGCAGGGAATTCCTCACACACTAAAATGTGTGCATTAGCATTCATGCAGGGGTTCTCATCTGGAGCTTTGAAGAAGAACCTTTCAACACCTAAAGTGCAGGGCATACATTTGTGCCTAACTGAATTTATTGGAATTAAACTCTTCACGATCTCTTTATATTAAATTTATATTTTTAAAAAGGGCAAACACAAACAGACCACCCCTTAAAAAAAAAAAAGGAAAAAATATACCACTATACCACCAAACAAATCATCAAGCAGAAAATGCTACTACAACAGTGCTCATTCCTGGACAGTCCTGGCCAAGGACAGCAAGGAATACCACTCACCAAGGGTGCCAACACACTTGTTTGGTGGCATGCTGTGGCTGCACACATGGGTGCATTTGAGTTTCATCTGGCCCACAGTTGTCAAACCTTCTGCTTGGTCTCTCCTTCCACTTGTGCCAAGACGCCCACCAGTCTGCGGAGAACAATTCACAAGTATTAAATGTGGAGCCATCAGAGCCCCTCTAAAATGCCAACAGTGATGCTTTGAAACACCTGCCAGTAATGGAGATCTTTGAAACCCAGACCTCCATGCAGCTTGCCCAGCTTGTTCCACCCAGAGTTAATCGACAGGACACACCACGTAGTCACAAAGTGTCAGATATTCACAAAAATAATATGCAATTCTTAAGTAGACTATGTGATGATCATCTGAAATCTTCCTTCTGCAAAACAATAAAACAGTTTCTTGAAAAAAAAAAGGCGGTTCTTGGCAAAATAAGTTTTTTTTGGTGGAATGTTCTCTATTTTTTTAACAATGACCGTAAGGTTCTGCTGGTCCAAAGCAAATTTTGTAGTGAAATTAAACAAAACAAACCACAAAAATAGCCTCCAAGCCCCAACCCCAATGCCAAATAATAAGAGGATTTCAGGGCATTCATTGATTAACCCATTCTGCTGACCTGGATCCCAGACTTGGGTGCACACTGAGCCCTTGGGCACTCCTTGGCACTCTGCTTTCTTCCTGCAGTGAACAAATGTGGAAGCCTCATTCTTCAGCCCCTACAGAATTGTATTGCTGTCCAGCCAACATCAAATTAACTATGGTGAACTGTAGTGCTCTACCTATTTTTGGAAGGAGCAAACATCCAAATCTATTTAATCCGGAAATGTATGCAAAAGAAGAAATGTGCATGGGGCAATCACTAAAATTGTAATTAAAAAAGGAAGCAAAGAAAGCACTAGTTTGCTATAATTTAATGGCTATATATCTCGTTAATTCTTTCAATCTCACATACGTTAACTTCACAGTGCTGTCTAATGCACTTTTTTTCTTTTATGAAACCCTAACACACATGAAAATGACAAGTTTTGTAGGACCTGGCTCAAAGCTTTAAGGTTTCTTATTGGTTAGGAAGAAGCAACTGTTGGGATGCAGCAACATATTTCACTTCATCTTTTAAAATTAAAGCAGACACAACAAAAATAATTAAAGTAACTTTCACAAGCAGAATATTTTTAAAGTGTTTGAATAGCATTTGCATTGAACTACTAAATTTCTCACAGTGCAAATTCATATCTAGCATGCCAAGAAAAGATAACAAAAGCAGTGACAGAAAAATCTTTTACAATACTGCCTCACCTGCAAGCCTGTTGAAGTATCTTCTGTGAGAATAAAAGAGAAGATATACTCAATGACTAGTTCTGGATGCTAAAAAGAGTAGCCCCCAAACTCTTTTCAGAAAACACCAGTGATGTCCAAATTAGAGCCATTTAGATCCTTTTTTTTTGTTTGTTTTGTATGCAGCATGCTATGAACAAAATGGAGAGCATGTCTCTCTCATAAGTAACAACCAGCCATCACTAGTGACATTTTGTTCCCTCCCAACAGTTCTAGTTTCTAAACATGAGCCTCTGATGAAAGGCTGGCCTCCAGCAGCAATGCTCCAAGCCGTGTTGTTCCTTCACAGCCTTCAATTTATATTCAAGTCACGAACATGACACTCCTTTTGTTAGCTTTTGATTGTCATCTTCTGTTTTCAGCATTAATTCCCATAACAAAAATTGTCATTGTGATAGGTGCTGTGAAAATCAGTAAGATTAATAAGTAGTTGGTATAATATCTAAATACTCTCCCCTATCAAGATGAGTATGTTGCTGAATTTTTGCTATGTTGAACAGCTGACAGTAGAAATAGTTATAATAGATCACTTTGACAACTTTAGATTTACATAATGGATTCATCCACTTTGCAGATTGGGTTTGTGCACATTCTCTCAGCATGCAAAACATGCCTATTACCTTTTAACATTTGCTTTGAATTGTATATGCTGCTACATAAAATATATTTTTTTTTGTGGTCTGTAGACTTAAATATGTATTTTAAGAGACATGTATTAGTATGTTTATATGTCATGTGCAAACAAAGTAAATTAATGTACCTGCACTAAAGTTCATGCACCTCTTTAGTGATTTTATCACGTTTTCATTTAATTCACGGGAGCTGACTTCTTTTCCTTTTTTAAATTCCTGTCTCCATTTTTCAGGTTTAGAAAACATAATTAGTAGCAAATAAAGAGACTGCAGAAATTGTGCCTGGAAAACTTATACCTTTTCCAGTCTGCTCACAACACATCACAAAGGTATTTATTACCAAAAAATAATCAAGGATTCGTTCATTACAGTTCCAGTCCAATTCCATGGATACAAAGAGCAAAAGCAGAAGAAGAGGCTGAAAAGGGCCCTGTGTCCAATAGAATATAATCCCTTCCACAAACACAAACACTGGGGAAGAGGCCACACTGCCTTCTGAGGTCTCCTCATCTGCGAGAATGTTTGGAACAGTGCTGCAGTGGCCTGGACTGGGCACATTCTGCTCAGTGATCAAACCAAAAGACATTCAATACCACTAAAATTCTGGGTATGTGTGCTGTGTGGCTTTGGAAAGAGGCCTGCTCATCTTCCCAGCAGGTCACACAGCTCTGAAGAAACATAACTTCAGTAGTATTGGGGTCTTAAAAGAATATTTCTGCTTTGCCATCACACAAACTGAATCCCAGCCCAGGGACAGCCTGACAAGGGCCTCACTCCAGGTGAGGTACTCCCAGTCCCCATGCCAGCAGCTCTGGAACAAGCCCACTGGGCAAACTCTCTGAGGCCCAAGACCATGGGATTACAGCATACAGCTCCAAAAGCGCCCAGTGAGCCTTTGGACCATCTCTAACATTCTTCTACAAATGTCTTGGGTTTTTGTCAGATTTGCTGTAGTAACAGGACATTGGGAATTTAGATTGCTGTACACTCTGTTAACCTGAGCTTCAGCCTCTTACAAAATAATCTGAATTTTTAGTCCATGAGAAATTCCAAAAGTGAAATTGACTGAGAAGTTCCAAAAGTGAAATTTACTGTGAATTCAAATCCTTCTTCTTGGCTAGGAATAGTATTGTATCATTTATTATACATGTATATTACAAAAGAAATAATTTCTTTACTTCTACTACTAGCTTAGACTATTTCTCTATTTCTGAGAAGACAAATGTTATTTTTTACTTGGGAATGATATAAGTACCTCACTATATGTTTTTTCCCATCAGTACTTCAAAAAGGTGGGAAAATGCTGGCATTTATATTTCCCAGGTTAACAACAAATCACTCAAGGCAAAATAGGTAGGCTGTCACAAGGAAACCAGCTGAAGACAGGCAGTTTTGAAGTCAAATTGCATAGATCGAGACATTTAGACTCTGTCACATCACCTTAAATATTATACTGAATTATGAGCATGAGGTCATGTAGGAGCTGTTGCTGCTTTGCATGGTTTGAAGAATGTGAATAATTTGCAAATGAACAGATGTACTTTAACATAATTAGAGAATCAGATAACCCTTGGTTTAAATGTATTAATACCCTTTTTGCACAGTGGAATATATTGCCATCACTGGACTAAAATATAAGCAATGTCTGCCAGCAATAAGTGTAGTTAATGGCTCTAAACAGTTGCTGTAATTTGTTTGATTTTATAAAGTGAGACTTTAAATAAAATGAAACCTGCAATTATCCATTTTGTTGTTCACTTGTATCTTTAAAAAAAAATAGTGTAAAACACAATAAATGTTCATGCAAGTTCTCAGATGTCAAGGTAACTGTTACAGTCCTATTAACACAAATTGTTTTTCCTTATCTCCTGGCTACCTAAGCTTCTGCTGCACCCTCACAGAAATACTTCTATATGGAAATATATACATGCATTGTTAGCCAAGGATTAATGGCAAGTTCACATTTTTCTTACCCAATTATTGGATGTAATAATACTTTTCAGTATCCAGGCAGCCTTACCTTGTTTTTGCTTGATTCTGCTTGGGTGTTGTTCATGAAATAAATGCTTCTTAATTACCATTTCAGGGTAACTGCAAGGCTGTATAAGAAAAAAAAAACAACCCATGTACATTAAAAAAAAATTAAAAATGCAAATACACAAGAAATTTGGCAACCCATTCTCTGACCTCTCAAAAATCCTAGGGGAATGGCCGTGGTGTTGAATATAAACCACCAGTGAGGCCCTTCTTTGTTCATCCTGCAATTTCTTATAATTCAGATGTACATTTTTCATGCTAATGTTTTCAGGTGATTAAGCAGTCTCCAAACACCTACCTGCTGGCATATTTCCCTAATAGGAAGGGGGGATATTTGGACTGATGATGTTTTGTGTTCCCAAAACCAAAACATGGAGCCTAGCATTCCTGGGGATGGCTGAGCGCCTTCCTGCCCATAGGAAGCAGTGAGTGAACTTCTTGTTATCTTTGTGCTTTGCCTAACGAAATGTCTTTATCTCAAGCCATGAGTTTTCTCACTTTTACCCTCCCAATTTTCTCCCCAGTCCTGCTGGCTGGGGAGTGAGTGAGCAACTGCATGGGGCTTGGCTGCTGGCTGGGATTAAATCACAGCACCTACAAGTGTGATTCTTTATACGGTGGGAAGAGTAACTACAGCAACTAACAAGACATGAGCCTTCAGAAGGTAAAAGAGGGCTGGCTGCTCCTCCACTGTGTTAAAATTTCGAATCACATCAAAGAGTAAGAACAAAACAGGAAAAGAAAAGATGTGTGGGGAGAATCAAGCCATGAGCTGCAAAGTAATCAAACCACTTAAGTGAGAAGTAAGTGATGATGATGTTTTAGAAAAGTGACATTTCTGAATCCCATTTTCCATCTAGACCTCACACTTTTATATCCAGATTACTGCTCACAGCAAGCTGTCTCAGCTCCTGGGCTTTCCCTTTGTCTCTGCTATGATTAATACGACAGATATTTCTTCTAGCTGTTCCTATTCTCTGCTGTGCTGTCTCTCTCATGCACTTGCTGTTTCTCTTTCTGCCTCTCATTATTTACTCAGACTTCCAAGCCCTCTGTGACAGCATCCACAGAACAAAAGGTTGCCATTACATTTATCCCTATTTATCCTCCTTTGATGTTGAATTGAATTTTGTTCTGCTAGCATGAAGAAAGCTACCTTTGTCATCATCTTCATCATCTCTATTTTAGTTAAATCACCTTGAACACAACTGTAATTTTTTTCCTAAAATTATCAGAATTCTTTACAACCAAAAAGTTTTCACAACCCTTTCTCTATTACTTTTCTAGTGAATAAAATGAGGCAAATGCAGGTATGTTTGCAACCAGAATGCATATAGGCATTTTTCTCTTCTACCCTAAGACCCTCCTTGAAGGTACAGAGTGGCCAATTAGCCAGCTATGTATAGAAGTAAGGAAGAAAAGGAGTAATCATCATAATGATTTGTTCCTTTTCTTACTTTTCATTGAAGTTCTAAAAAAAAAAAGTAATTCACAGGTAGGAATCAGTCTCATTTAAAGTAAAATTGCCCTTCAAAAATAGCAGAAGTCTGCAGAGGGATCAGGTTATAAATCACTTTTGCCAATCTGCTGCTTACTAACTCCAGCTCCCAGAACCATTAACCATGTATTGGTTTTGGCTGGGATAGACTTGACTTTCCTCACAGTGGCTGTATAGGGTTATGGTTTGGATTTCTGCTGAACACAGTAATGATAATATAGAGGTGCTTTTTATTGCTGAGCAGGGCTTGCACAGAGCCAAGGCCATTTCTGCTTTTCATACAGCCAGGATGGAAAAGAGTCTGGGAGGTTGTGAGGAGACACAGCCAGGACAGGTGACCCCAACATACCAAAGGGAGGTTCTATCCCATATGACAACATGCTCAGAACATAAAGTAGATGGGAGAAAGAAGAAGGGAAGATATGTTTGGAATGACACTGTGTGTCTTTCCAAGACCCTGCTGTAGCTTTGATATTTTCTGAAAAATCTTTTCTTTAAGAATTTGTCTCCTGAGAAGCTGAGAGGTCTCAGGAACAAAATGTAAACAATGGTTACCTGCTGCTGTGGAATGCAACAGGTGCATCTGTGATTGGTCTCATGTGGTTGTTTTTAATTAATGGCCAATCACAGTCAGCTGGCTCAGACTCTCTGTCCGAGACACAAGCTTTTGTTATCATTCTTTTTTTTTCTATTCTTAGCTAGCCTTCTGATGAAATCCTTTCTTCTATTCTTTTAGTATAGTTTCAATATAATATATATCATAAAATAATAAATCAAGCTTTCTGAAACATGGAGTCAGATCCTCGTCTCTTCCCTTATCCTAAGACCTCTGTGAACACTGTCACAGCCTGCTATGTGTGATGGAGCCTTGCTGTCCTGGAGATGCCTGCCATGGGAAGCAGTGACTGAAGTCCTTGCTTTATCTTGTGTGCACGGCTTTTGCTTTCCCTATCAAACTGTCTTAATCTCAACCCACAAGTTTTCTAGTTCTTACCCCCACAACATTCTCTCCCTGATCCCTGGTAAGGGAGTGAGCAAGTGGCTACATGGAGCTTGGATGCTGGCAGGGGTTGAACCACTAGAACCATCACTGCATTTTATGTTGCTCGTTGCAAGGTCTCTGCAGATTGAATAAATGAGAAACATGTGTTGCAAAGATACTGCAAATGCAACAGAACTATATTACTCATGACTTTCCATGACATTGATTCAGCGTCAAGAAACTGGAATCTAATGCTGCGTTGATTTTTTGTGAAATCAGAAAGCCACTGTACCTCAGAGTGCTCCATTCTAACCAAAACCATCTGTACTATACCATCCTCATAGTATGCATCCAGATGTGACAAAATGGTGGTTAGTTATGACTTCAAATGCCCCTGGAACAATAAATAGTTTTTACCACTTCTTATAGAAAAATGTACTGAGACCAAGTTAAATCAGTTGTCTAAAATTGTGACTGGTAAGAATCCCAGGCTCTACAGGGCTTATTACATTCACTGTCACACACACACACACACACACAAGGTTTGAAGGTAGGTGCCACCCAGCTCACAGGGGAACTGTGCAAAGGCAACACTAAAACTTCTGTTATAAAGTGGCAAGAGGGAAGACCCTTTACTCCCAGTGGCAGCCCTCATACTGGGACTGGAGCAATTTTCCAAATGAACTACCAAAACCAACTGAAGCACCAGGGGTTCAGAAGAAAATCATCAAAAGCTATCATGAGAAGTTCACAGAACAGAGAAACTACATATACATTGAACTTCAAGTGACAGAAGTGCCACAACACAGCTAGGATGTGCCTTTGTTCAGCCTCTCCATGAACTCAGCAGAAGGTGCAGAAAATGCTATGTTAAGCTGGTCAGCATTGCTTCCATTCTGAGAAAGCTAAATATATGGCTCTAGACAAAGGTGTTTTTTTCCTAATACAAAGGACTACCTACCAGCTACTTAAAGTTTACATTCAGAGACAGTCTCACTAATTAATTCTCTGTGCTCTACTTCCCTTTTCTTGGCAGAGAAAAATGAGAGCCCAGCACATGCTGTTTGCCAGCATTAAGCAGCTTTTCAAAAACACGCTTCAGGCTTGGATATATCAAAAAGATGATGCTAATAGCACAGGATCAATGACTTCCTTGGGACTCAGGGCAGAGGTCAAATCTATATGCTCTTTGACCTCGGTACAAATTTTGACACAGCCACTGATTGCTGATGATCTGCTAACAGACTCCACCAGCATAGCAATCTACTCTTATCCCTTCAGGTATGCTTCTCAAACAGGACCTTAAAGAGAGACAGCAGACACAATTTTCTCTCACAGACAGATACACACCAAGGTCAAAGATTGATGCAGGCCCCCTCCCTCAATTTCAGTTGCTACGAGTGATCTTCTGAAGGAACAGGACCCCAGTCCTTACACTGCTTAGTGCACCCCTCTTCTCCAAAGAGAAATATGTCTCAATGACATTAAGCTCAGAGAAAAATTTAGCCTGAGACCTGAATTTTGCTCTCATTAGGAATAAAGGAAAAGGTTTCTCTATCATTGCAGAGGCGTGTTTTCAAATTAGGCCAGTCCCAGCCATCTGGGTGGGCATTGGAGCAGAGGTTCAGTGTACTTGCAGCATGTTAGGAGGCATCACAGGTAACAAAGACTGTCTCTAATATCTTAGAAATTAGGGAGGTGCAGTAAACAGCTTTCTCTGCCAAAGAACATCAAGAAGCTTGAGGAACCTGTTCAATCCTTCAGTAGCATTGAAGATTCTTCTCATGCTTTAATCAGAGAAGAAAAACTGGTGTATGGTTAACTGTAGTGTAGTTGGTTGCACTTCATCAGATTTTCTTCTTTGACATTATACAATGTGATTCTATAAATCCTTGGCATAAATTGAAAATCCAACCTCAGAGCAAACCAACGACCTTATTCAACACACAAGGAAACTTCACAAAATGGAACATTGCCCTTTTCTCAACTACTGCTATATCCTACAGAAAATCTTCAAATTTTGTCCAAACTTCATTCTACTCTAAAACTGGAAGTAAGCCTTGTTTCATACTATAAAAATCGACATGTTAAAATGAACACAATAAACTAGAGGAGTTTGAAATGGCCATGCCTGTGTTATGAATGTACTAAAGTCAATGCATCATCTCATACCAATGAAGAAGTGCAATGACAACAAAGAATCTTTTCCTCACATTTAATTGCTGCTTTGGCACCAGTGTGGCAGGATTCACGTGTTTTATTCTATAGCTATATTGCTTTCTGTGGGTATATGAGTCTTTTGTTGTGCTATGTCCTCAAAGTATTAGGAAACAGCCTATGTAGCCACAAAGTCTATGAAAGATTATTCATAGACTTAGACTGTATGGCTGAACATAGTTCTCATGTTTAATGCAAGCCTGAATTATATACATTCAAAGTGAGCTGTTCAATTCAGAGACTCACAGAGCTCCATTTTAAAATTATATAACAATTTTTGAATTAACAAAAAAGGGAAATCATGGCACCTGTGGTTTATTGCATAGCTAACCCTGTTAAATATGCAGTATGAATTTGGAAAGAATAAAAAAGCCTTTAAACAAGAAAGCTTATAAAAAACAAGTCTCACTTTGCAGTGAACTTTGACACTCTAGCTATAAATTTTTTAAAATAGCATTCAAAAAGAGGAATTATATCACACAAGTTTCTTTTTCATGGATCCTCACACCCACTCCATTCTATCTCACCCTGAAGGGTCACTAGCATCATACTTATTGCAGAATAGCCACCTACAAAGAAGAATCTAATACAGCCACAAGCTAATAAAAAAAAATTGCCATTAAAATCCGAAGTTTAAATATTTTTTTTCTTTACAGTAGCATGCATGTTTTGTGGTGGTGCTCGAAGCTTCACCTTTGGACTGCAATACTACTGTAACATCTGAGACCAAGCAGCAGTGGAGTGGGGTTTTTGAAGTTCAAGAAACACTAACAAGCAAGAATCCTTAAGAAAACATCCCCTCCTCACACAGAAAGTCGAAAATCACCTGCAGACAGGCAGTAATCCAATCAAACCTGTTAGCTGTACAATAAACTTCATTGAAGTGAATTATGGAAATGTGTACCTAAAATGGGTAGAGGCACTTAAACACATTGACAGGTAGGCATTGTCAGAGCTAAGAAACTATATTTACTTCTTTGTTTTACTTATCATAAACAAGAGCCCTGAGGGCTGGAAAAGAAAATTAAAGGAAAAAGAGATAGGCAGAGGCAGCAGCTGACACTACCAAGATGACAAAAAAATAACTTCAACAGGGCATGTAATACCTTATTACATCATTGAAAAACCAAAAGAAAACAAAAAACCAACCAAACAAAAAGCCCCACAAAAAATTCAGAGCTGTTACATCTTAAATCTATCCATTGAGTAAGATGATATGCTAATATCAGAACAACACAGTTTTTTTTAAGCCCTACAAAATGTTAAGTTCAGATTGGCACAACAAACAGAACAAGATCCTTGTTCTTTGGCTGGCATTTACATTTTGCTTCTTCAAAGTATACATATAGTACAAAGTATACAAAAAGTTGTTTAAAAACATCTTTCACTCCTCAGCCTCCCCACCCAAACTCCGAGTTACACCACTCCTGTCTGTCAGCAGATAATTCAAAACATGTACCTCAGCAGACAGTAGGCTCTTGACATCTGCCTTTTATCAGAGATGTCTGCTGTACTTCTTGTGCACTGTGTGATATTACAAGCAAATGAAACATAACACAAATTAAAGTAATATTAAATGAGAGACAGGCATTCCTGGGCATGGGCAGATGCTATCCATTTTGTTAGAGGACTCCTGATGTGAAATGGAGGCAAAAGCAAACAGGAGATTGCAGTCAAGCAAAGAAAAAGTGTTGCGGTGTGCAATGTCATTTCCTGTTTCAGCCATCTCAGCCATCCCCCAGGTATGCTTACCTCCTCCTTCCCCCTCCCTCTCGTCCCCTTGCTTAGGTGCTGTCCGTCAAACTCATCATTCCAGCAAGAGCATCGTGTGGTTGGTCAAATTCAAAGGATGCCTCCTCTGGCTTGGGGTCATTGGCGGAGTCAAGTGTCATTTGTCCCTCGAGACCTTCCTCCTCTCACCTGGTTGGTGCCTCACCTGTCCCTTCTCCTCCCCTGCCCCTGGGTTTAAAAGGAGACTGGGCCATGAGGTCAGTATTCTGTTAGGAGCTGTTGCCATTATTCGGAGCTGTGTGACCTTGGAATTAAACTCTGGATGAAAACCCTCCTCAGAATCCACTCTCTTCTCTTCACCTCGCCTAAGGACTCTTACCAGAGGTAAAAGCTTGAGTTCCTACAAGCCTGGACCGTCAAGTGCCTAGCTGCTACTTCCAGCCACCAGAAGTAGCTCTGTGGTGAAGTACCACAGCTGCTGCTTCTGGCCAAGCAGCAGGGGCCAGACGAGCCCGGGCACAATCCATCCATACATATTGGAATTATATTCTATAAAAAAGGACCTGGAGAGTTTATTGCTAGCTATTCAACTGTTGAAAGTCTTTTTGTAACACCTTTCTGACCACAGTCAGAATTAAGGGGGGAGTGGGAAAAAGTCACTTGATACCAAAAGGATAAAAGCCAAGAACAGACAATCTGAAACGCCACGTTTCACAGTCCCCTAGACCATTCCAAAGCTAACCATAAGCAATAGACATCACACACTCATTTGACAGTCTCTTTGCATTAGGACAGTTACAGCAAGTTCCCAAAAGCCAGTGAAGCTCTTTGGTCATGAAACAGTAGGACCAGTACCAAGGATGAAGTACTTGGATGGCAGACACTCCATTATTCATCTGCCATGAAGGGGAAATCTGAGCATAGCTGCCCTTGCAGATTAGGCAGCTGGCAGAAGCATTGTGCCCAGCATACAGTGGCGCCAAGCAGCTGTCGGGGAAAAGTATTTTCCTAGGAGTTCTAAGGACATTTCTGCTCTGTTGGCACAACGCTCTGTGAATCACTACTTGCCTCTGGGGGAAACCTATAAATGCCCAAATGTTCTTCTTGAATATTTACTGATTCAGAGTTAAGTACTTATGCTCCTGCCATATTCTTGTAGAGCAAATTTCCATACCTACTCCTTTCTCCTTTGTTATCAGTGCTCGAAGCGAGATGAGGGGACAGGCAGTTTGCACTCCTCTGCATTCCAGGGACACTCACTGAACTCATACTCAAGGACTGAGTGGCAAAGAATTTGTCATATTGTCCTGTTTTATATGGGTTCAGCTTTTGCCAATCACAAACCTCAGATGGCAGTGTTGAAAATGTGAGCACAGGTGCATTTTCAAAATATGAATTAAGTTTTGAGCAGCAAAACTTGGCACAGATCTATGCCAAAAGTCTGGATTTTGGTAGAAAATTTAAAGAATCAAACTCAGAAGCCAAGTAAAAGCTGTGAGTCAAAACTTACATTAATCAGAACACACCAAAACTTTGGTAGAAAAACAAAATTTTCTAATATTGGCCTTACAGCAAGTCTCAGTATTTCCTAGCTAACCACTTTTAATCACCAAGAAGAATAAGCTAACCAAGTACATTTATAGCCTGTGACTCAGCTGGCAATAACTTGAGTTTTCAAGAGCACACACAAGAATTTACTGCTGCAGCCCAGTGAAACAGCCCTGGTTTGCACAACTGGCTAAATAAGGAAGCGGTGTACATTAACGTCTAATGAGAGGAGGCCAGTTTCTTTCTTCATTTGAAAGACAACTGATAAAATTTAGCTCCTATATGCTCTACAACTTAAATTTTTGAATGGTTCCTCATCTCTCTGGGAAATTTCTGGGTTCTTGCAGATCCAATATTGTTTGGAGGCTTGTGTTCTTTTAGGTTCTAAATTCAGAAAAAAAATTTACAAGCTTGGTAAGTGGATGTTTTACGACGTTCTGCACACCATTTTCCACATCTATAAAGTCTGTAAGTCAGATTTCTCTGTCCGTTTGTGAAGTACCATGTAAAGGCACAGAGCTAAGAAAAAAAGTAACAAAGAAAAATGTCCTACCTGACCTCAGCTACTTAAAGATACTGTTAATGTGCATCTAAGAGTGAAACCTGAAATTCTGCAGCACCTTAGCAGCACTCACAGCAACCACCAGGCACACAGTTTGGTGGTGCTGAAATGTCCTGTTTTACAGTCTCTGAAAGCAGGTAGCTTTGAAGACCTGAATAACCAGAACTTTCTAAATGTCTACTATGCAAGAAGTGTAGCTTCAAGTGACACAACCAAAGAAAAATTACCTACAAACAGGGCTGAGTTGAGGGTTTCTCAGGAAAGGCAGTGGTGTGCGCTAGTGAATGGGACCACAGCTGCTCTCACAGCTGGTGGCACTGGAACCTCTCACTGTCTGCTTGAGACTGATATACAGAAACACAGAAACAGTTCTGGATGACAGATTTTGGGGCACAAAACATGGTTCTGACCTATTAACTCTAAAGATGCAGGGGGGTGAAAGCAAGGATTTGCCATGCATTTGAATATATCTAAAAATGCTTCTACAGGTACCAACACAGGCTGACATCGAGTGCTTGCAAACACACCAAGGAGCTGTACCTATAGGGACACGGTTTCTTGGCCTGACCTCGTGCTGAACCAGAGAAAAATCATTTCAGAAATTTTCCCACTTCCACACTTTCTTCTCTTATTTTTTGCTTTTTATAATGAAGACTGAAAAACTTTTAAAAAGCACCAACAAAAAATAACAAAAACCTTTCAGCATATCTTACTTGATACTCGTATAATATCAAGTTTCTCTTAAGTGACACAGTACTGTAGATCTGGATCATACTTTTGAAAATGAAATCTGGTTTTGCCTTCCTTTAAGTGATCACTTCTCAAAATCTGTCTGCTGAGTGATGTGCATCCTGTGAGGTTAGACATGCTCCTTGCTCTAGACACTGCTCTATAATATCTTATCAGGCTCCTTTAATACAGAAAGTAACTTCATTAGTAACTTGCTTGTCTTAATCTATTCTCAGGTTGAATAACGCCTTCTTTGCAAATAACACTAATTTAGGTGCATTTCCTTTGCAAGTACTGCTAATCACTCACACCAGCTCTCCCTGCAGTATTAATCTTTGATTTACTAGGGTTTCCAGAGCTGAAGAACGAGGTTTGGAGAAGTAAAAAATGAAATTTCACATGTTTAATAAATATTCCCAGCTTGTACCAATGCCCCATCCACTATGGCAAGAAGAACTCTAAGCCTAGTTCATTTCAGTATTATAGACTTCTCCTTTTAAAATACCCCCACCTTTCTCATATGAAATAAATTGACACTGCTGGCTTCACAAAATTTAAGTATTCACATTCAAAAGTAGATTTTTTCCATCTTTTTGGTACCTGCCTCTGTTTCTCTTAACCTTCCCATGCAGCTTTATAAGCTGACTAAAGGTCATAAGGAGTCCCTGGAATGAGATTTTTATGTCAGCAAAGACAAGCTGTGGATAGGATTTGCAGCTCCTTAGGCACATCTCCAAAGGAGGCCCCCAGTAAATATGACATTATGCATATCATCTATTTGCTATCTGCTCTGCTTGGGACTCCCCAGCAGAGACTCAGACTTCCTCCCCCTCCCTCTCCTTGGACAAAATTAAAAATATAAACATGAGTTCGGGTATAGTTCCACTCCAATTGCAGACACCTTCTCATAAACATTAACATTTTCCTTACCAGCAGAGACGGTTACTCTGTATTTTGTGCTTTCTTCTAAATTTTGTCTTAAAGACCAGGAGCAGGACAAATGCAGCTTCCAGTACCTTTGGATGTGTTGCACATGGCCAATGTATCTCTCTGAAATTCCCAAGGGATCAAAGCAGACATTAACACATCTCTAATAGAAGCAGGCAAATGATTGACTGACTCACTAAATGCTATCCAGTTTCAAACATATTAAGTACGTCTGAGATTTTTTTTAAAATGCCATGAGATTCTTCCCAAAGGATGCTCAATATCCTTCCCGAAGGATATACTCAATATGTTAAAAACATTATACACCACCCCATCAAGTTTAGTCAGATCTTTCTAAGCGTTATTTTATGAATAAAAGTAAGAACCTCAAGCTCTGAGGTATCTGAAGGCAGGAGAATGCCCACCATCAGTAGCTGTGTTGTTGCACATCCCAGGCGCAGGTTTATTACATACAGGTGGAAATCAGAAGTCTGGATGCATCATAAATCCTCACCTCTCTCTTATTTCTTGCCAACAATGTAAGCAATTTCCTGGTACCTTCCAAACAGAGAAAGGGAAAAAAACTGACAACCAAAACTCATCCCACTCCCAAAAACCCAACTAATACGAAAAACTCAACCTCACCCAAAATTTCTCTAAACATAAGAAAAGGCGTAAAAAAGGTAGCATATTACCAAAAGCCACATGCTACTAAAAAGAGATTCCTATGTATTTATTCTTTGGGACACTGTAATTTAAGAGGATATGATATAATATGATATGATATGATATTATATATGATATATGATGGGCACAGGCAGGGAGGTTCCATCCCTTAGAGACATATTAGACATGCTTGTGCCATAAGTTGTGATTCAAACTTTTGGAAAAGATCATGGCCATAGCAATGTCTTGTGTTAATGGAGGACTTGAAGGGTTCACTTAAGACCTACCAAAGTAGCTGTGCATACCTGCCCCTCAGGATAGTCCTCTCCTGATACTGCAGGATCCCATCTTCCATTTCTCATGAGACTATTCAGATTGCTTCCAGACATTTCTCACAATAGTTCCTGACTTCAGTCTCATATCGAGCATCATATACAGAGTGTCTCTCAGAGTTTAAAAAAAAAAAGAAAAGAAGTGTAAACTAAAGTAAGCATTGCAGTATCTTAATTTAATACAGTTATTCATCCTTTCTCTTCCAAATGGTCCACAGCACTCTGCTCTTCTTCTTAAACCATCTCAAAGCAGCAGTGTCTCCTTATGCTTTCTAGATTTTTATCTGGAGCTGTAAGAAACTCTGGATCATCCTACAGCAATACCACTTCTTCTTCCTATGATCTTCAAGTGGCCAAGAGACTGCAAACATTCTTTCCATCTGCATATTACTCTGCCATAATGCCTGCATGAATTTAATTTTGCTGAGGTTGAAAGGCTGCTTTAACAGAGGTTGCCACTCAAATTTACCAAGAAAGCAAATTTGAGTCAACAGCTTTCTTTCCTTCCCTCATCAGCCAGTCTACGACATCCATAACTTGTCCTTTATATTTCTAAATAAGGAATGAACAGAACCAGTACAAGTTTATAGAATACCAGAGACTGTAATGACTTCTAGGACAAATTGGGAAATTATTGAAAATCCCTCTGTTTCCACTGGTATCTGTCTTAACAAATTCTCTCTTTGCCCCATAGTTTGAGACAAGACTATGTAATACCTTGGTACAGACTACAACAGCAGTAACAATTGCAACATATTTTGCAGTTTCATCTGTGATGTCATTATAATTTTAAAAGTTTCAAAGGCTCCAATGGTCTGTGTTTGATGACTTTGCCTTTAGATTAGATATGCACATAAATAAATTAATTAAAAAGAGAGAATATGAAAGATGGAGTAGAAGTCAAATTCTGCTTGCTACTACATGAACATTAAAAAGGTAGTTATTTAAATTGATAAAAATCTGAAGAGAGAAAACACTGAAAGAATAAACGCTAACAGTTCTTTAGACAAATGTGCTTATCATTCAAATGGAATATTTTAGATTGTCATTTAGGCAGGATTTTAGTTTTTGTTCTAAACATATTTAAAAGCAATTATGCTAACTCTGTAGACTGAAGGTTACTGTTAAGTTGTTGAGATTAGTCTACTTTTAAAATAAGCAGGCTTGTGGCCAAAAGAAATTGAAAGTTCTGTGAAATGCATTTTGTACCTTAAAGCAGGAAGCTAGGAGGAAAATAAAAAACCCTGCTATTAGAGTGGCAGGGAACTCACTGGAATACAGGAAGAAAAAAAAAATGACAGAACAGTGGGTGAGTACACAGAAAGTAACACAGGTATTCAAAAGTTAAAAGCCCAGACCTGCACGCTGCTGCATGGTAATATTGCTCCATTGTACTTCTGTACCAAATTACAAACTCAGAGGCAAATTTTACCCCACAATATGCAGCTTGGCACAGCCATAATGAATCAGAAATAAAAACACCAATGGGAGTACCTGAAAAAGCATGGGAGGCATAGAAAGCAAGAAGATAGTGAAGTAGTGTTTGAATGGTCTAAAAGCACATAACTGTAATAATGGGAAGTCTTTTAGAAAAATGGGCCATTGAGGCTGACCATCAGGGAAAAAACAAATGAATTAGACAGAATTGTGTCTGGAAGGTATCCTATCTTATGAGATGTTTAGAACAAGACTCAATGAAGTGGCAAAAAAACACTGTTGGAAAAAATATTTTAGGTCAAAAAATGGTATTTTTCTATCTCTAATTCCATTTGTTCCATGCCACTTCAGAGAAAGAATTTGGAAGAAACAATGAAAGGAAGAGGGGAGAGGTAAAAGCTGTCTAGAAACAGCAGCCCTAATTATGTAGGTGAGAAATGGTAGGAGCTTTCCAGAAGTGTTGAGAGTTGAGAAAATGTTTT
Source organism: Emberiza elegans (assembly GCA_024865655.1). NCBI lineage: Eukaryota > Metazoa > Chordata > Aves > Passeriformes > Fringillidae > Emberiza > Emberiza elegans. The sequence continues at coordinate 2,961,371 of JALJVW010000196.1, forward strand.
CAACACAGGAGTTTTATGGAGGCTATATATAAGAGATTGGAAAAGGAAAAGAGTAAAAGTTTTACTGCAGTATAAGACCACACAGGCCATAGAGATTTGAGAGGAAATAGAAATGTACCCTGCCTGTGATCATTTGCATAAGTAGAGTTGTACCTACAGGTTTGTTGAGGGAAAAAATTTGAATACTGGATTTAAAAGAAAAAAAGAATTTAAAAAATCAGAGGAGGAGAAGCTGCAGTTTTATGGCATGCACAGATTCACAGGCTGGGCAGAAGTGCAGGTGCAGAATGGAGGCACAGCCCAGCTCTCTGCAGCAGGGTCTGTGCAAGGGCAGCTCAGCTACGCAGGACCTGCTGCAGTCACCCAAGTGAGAAAACCAGAAACTCAGACAAAGGAGGAAGAGCAGAAAGAGAGGTCTCAGTACTATGCAGTGCCAACAACTACAGCTGGATGCCAAAGTAGACATCCTGAAAACACCCAACACCACCGTGTGCTGCTGCGTGGAGCCACTGCAAAGCACAGATAAGTGCAGCTACTTTTTGCCAGGTTGCAAACTGATAAGACCTCAAAAAAATCATGTTCTTTCAACAGGCCTGTGTGGGGCCAGGGAAACTTGACTGTACTCAGCAGGGGCAGAGACAAGAAAAACAAGACTGTAGTTATCGACCTCAGATTAATAGTTATTTCACTGCTACATTAAAGGCATTGTTTGACAAAGCTGGAAAATAATATTTGCTGGCAGAGTCACAAAGCATTACTTTGATATGAAAATGTCAGTGAATATCTCTTTCAATTATTCTTCCTTTCCTATTCGAAAGCAGTGTTTATTCCATAAAAACCTAGTGTTATCTCAGTTTAATTCAGAGAACTACTCATATCAGTGAAGCAGAATAAAATAAGGTTGGCAAATTATTACAAAATAAAAAACCCATTTAGGACATTTAGGAATGATCTTCACAAAAGAAAAGAAGGTTTCATCCATGCATAACAAACAGGATGATAAATCTTTAAACAATTAAGTAAAAGTTTCCATGAACTACTTAACAATCTTCTTTCATTGAAGGGAACACAATATTTTCAAATCATCTCACAATAACCTAAGACCTTAAACTCGCCCTTTCTACAAAGCACAAAACCTGCTATGTCTGACTGCAGTGGAAGTGATAAGTTTAAACACAGGTTCCAGGTTTATCAGAGGCCCAGACACATGGGCACTGCATAAATAGATTGAGCATACAGTACCATCAATTATGTGGATAGAATTATCTCCCTCTTCTTAATAAAACCAAAGAAAATCTGATCTTCCAAGATGATAGACCAGGTGGCCACCAAGTCAGAAAAATCTGAAAAAGGGACCAGTAAAAAAATGTGCAGTCATACACTTATTTTTGCATCTTTTAAAAAAACACCTGCAACTGCACAGTGTGACTTACCTCCCTGTCCAAAATGCCCACAACTAGATAAAACAAGTCCCATCCTACTGCTCACACAAACATTTTGGGAGTGGCCTAAACTGGTCCCAGCACTCCAAGAATTTCTGTAGTAGATATTCACATACTTCAGTGCCCTGCTTCACGTTACTGCATTGCTCCAGTTCTTCACCTCTCCTTTCACTTGGAAGTCCTGATGCAGTGATCTTACCAGTTCTGTGGCACAGCCAGACGAACATCAGCCTGGATCTGTTGATCCTTATAGAGCCAGAGGAAGCAGAAAAGATGCTGCCAGAAGAGCTGGGGGATGTAAAAGGAAGTGCAAGGCTGAGTGGTCTGGTGAGGCTAATAATAACCAGGTTGGGAACAGGTAGGATTGATAATGCTGAAAATCAAGATTCACAATATCTCCATGTTTTCTGAGAAAGCACAGGGAAAATTCTTACCAAATTTAAGGGAAGGCAGGTCCTTCCCTTCAGCTGGGTCAGAGGGCAAGCAGTGCAAAACTTGGGGAAGGTTTTAATACTAAAGGCAAGATTACAGTGTGCTAAAGTATGCTAGTGGAAATGCAGAAAGAGTATTTGCAAGAATATAATCACATTAGAAATGACACATGGGGAAAAAAAACTTATGCCAAACAATATGATTTTGGAAATCAGAAATTCACTTCTTAAAAAGAATTGTAGTTGAGATTATGTGTGCAGGCACAGTTTCTTTCATTTTGGTGTGTTTCTGCTGGTTGCAAATCTCCTGCAGGGTACCTTACACAGTCAAAGTTACACACTTTTGCAAACTATTGTAAACTTTCTCTTAAAGTGAAAGTATGTGGCTTCCAAGGTACACGGACAATGGATGCAAAGCAGATTGAAAAATGGAAGTCTTCAAAATGGGCAGATGTAGAGCTATGAATCTAAGATATATCTGACAATTAACTTGATGTTCTAATGACAGATGATCAGAGCATGACCACTGGATGATAACAGCTATGTAGAATGAGTTCTGCACAGAAGAGCTTCAGTGGTTATAGGAGCGACTTTGAAAATCCTGTATCTGGAACTTTCTAGTTAACTACAGTTATCTTAGAAAGGGTAGAAAATATCAGGTGGTTATCAGAAAAAAAGTAATCTGAGCAGTTTAATACTTTTTATCTGCCCTTTTGTAGTTTTTACTCTTTCTTTAAATTTACCAGAAAGTAGTCTTAAGAAGAGAGCGATATGACTGTTTTATGAGATAACCCCATGCAAGTCCCATGCAAGCCCAGTGCTCTCAGGCCCCTTTGTGTGATTAAAGCAGATGTAGATTTGCACTGCAGTAGGCAGGCAAACAGCCCTATGCAGTGTTTCAGCTGCGTGTCTGTGGGAAGAGCTGGCAGTGAGGCATTCCTGTTAGCATTTTACAAAGAAATTAAGGGGGTGTCTGGGATGATGATTATGATGCATCAAATGGAGTCACTTCCCCGTTGGATTCTGCTAAATCATCGCTGACAGAAACCGTTTATCCTCAAGGCTCCTGAAAATATTTTTGAGTCATAAATTCCATCTTTAGAAAGGGCTTGATCTTACCAAAGGCAGATATCTCTAAAACATTACCATGTGAGATAATGCCCTTTTATCCCTTCTCGAGCTTCCTACCAATCACACCATCAGAATAATTTTTTATACTTCACAATAACCATAATGTGTTTTTCCAGCAACATTCACCTAATACTATTTTGTTTACAAAAATTCTGAAGTCTTGCCCATTGCCATAAAAGGAAATATTTAAAAAAATTCTTCAAGCTTCTTTTCTGCTCGAAACAGGCATACTCAGGGAGCACATGTGTAAAAATAAGCAGAAGTATTTGGAAATCCAATATCAAACACAGGCATCCTGTCACTGACACTGAGACAAGTTCTACGTTGATCTTTATTCTTGCAATTACACTGTCTCCAGTAGTATTTTAAGACCTTTATTCCTAAAATTTTCTTGACTAGTAGGAGTCTTGAAATAGCTGAAAACGCTGTGCAGTTGTGTAGAAATTTTCCAGAGAACTAAAAAGACATTCTTTCTATAATTGCAGCTGTGTCAGAGATAAACAGGCAGCCAGAGCAGGAACAGGCTGAGCAAGGAAAACAAGTAAAGCTAGCAGGGGGGTAAGAACATTAGGGAGGAAAATTTACTAGCACATCAGAAAACAACAACAAATTCCCAACAAGTAAAGTGCAAGCAAAGATCAAAGGGTATGATGAACATGATGAGAAGCAAAGGCCAGGTCTCTGCTCAATGAACTCTCATCACTCCATATTGAGTATGAAAGTTTCTTGGAGCTTCCCCATTCTTCAGTGATCAGAAAAAATGGAGGGAAAAGGAGGGTAAAATGTATGGAGTGAAGAACAAAAACAAACAATATTTGTCCTTATTCTGTTAGAACTAATGTTCTTATCTCAAGCTAAGCAAGTCACTTAAATTAATTGAGTGTTTTGGTGTTAGTTACTTACAATGTGTTCCCCATTTTCTTTGGCTTGAAAAATGATTTGCAGAAATGCTGAGACCTCATAACTGCAGCTGGGGATTGTGCTTGTACTCTGGGAACTGCTCAGTGAGAATCACGAGTGTAAGTGTCAGAAACATATTGTCCACACATAGTGTTGACTAATGCTAAGTATGCTAAAAAGAAGAAAATACCACCCAAATTCCTTAGGCATTACAAAACAGGGATGCACAAAGGAGCTAATTTAATACATTTTCAGTATCATAGAATTATAAAATGGTCTGGGATGGAAGGGCCTTCAAAGATCACCTTCTTCCAAACCCCTTGCCATAAGTAGGGACACCTTCCACTGGGCCAGGTTGGCCAAACTCCCTGTCCAACTTGGCCTAGGTATTCTTGCAAGAATGGGGCATCCACAACTTCTCTGGGCAGCCTATCCCAGTGTTTCATCACTCCCACCATAAAGAATTTTTCCTAGTATTTAATCTAAACTTACCTACTTCCACTTTGAAGCCATTATCCCTTGTTCTGTCACTCCATGCCCTTGTCAAAATTCCATCTCCAGTTTTCTTGTAGGCCTTTTTAGGTACTGAAAAGTGCTATAAATTCACCCTGAGCTTGTCTTCTCCTGAACAACCCCAGCTCCCTGAGCCTGTTTTCACAGGAGAGGTGCTGCAGTCCCCGATATTGTTTGTGGCCCTCTGGCCTCATTCCAACAAGTCCATGTCCTTATGTTGGAGACACCAGAGCTGGATGCAAACACAGGGGTGTCTCAGACAGCCAAGCAGAGGGGAAGATTCATCTCCATGGATCTGTTGACATGCTGCTTTGGATGCAGCCCAGGCTTTCTGGGCTGCTAGGGCACACGGCCAGCTCTTGTTCAGCTCCCTGTCCACCAGCACCCCAAGTTCTTCTCAGAGTTGCTCTTAATCCATTCTCTGCTCAGCCTGTTAGTTGTGCTTGGGCTTGACCTGACCCAGCTGCAAGACCTTGTACCTCAGTTTTCAGCATTTTTCTGAAAATATGCATATTTCTGAGGGCAGATATTAAAACCAATAGTGCCATGCCCCAAGATAATTTTAAACAGCCTTTAACAGGTGAGGGTCAGACACCTCTACTGAAGGATAGGGAGAAAACAAAGCATCTGCTCATCAGGCAAGCACTGCACATGTGTCAAACAAGGTGGGAACTCACAGACAAAAAATTAAACATTTTCTACAATCCCACTCTGGCATTTCCTAAGAAAAGTGACTTTGATTTTGTTATATTGGGGTTTTATTGTGTACATATTGTGAAAAGTAGAAGCTCACTGCCATAAATTCTTGAATTATATAAAAAGGTTTCAAAATTACATACACCTTTTATGGGATTTTCCAGCTGAGAGAGAAAGTAAGTAAAAGCAGAATTAGTACATCAGCGGACACATTACCACACAGCCTCCATGCTCAACTATGTCTGCTTATCCTCAAATAAAGCTTAGGTTTAAAAAGCATGAGCTGACTCAGCCCTAACAGGGTTAGTTGGAGGGGAAAGGGGAAAAATATTCTTTCATTCTCATGTAGAGCTTTAGGTTGAAAATTTTATGCTGAATATGTATGGTTGATTTAGTAACCTTAAGCCAAATACTACGAAAGTCAGAACATATTGGGACACACAATTCAAGTGTTGGTTAATAATTTCTTGGGGAAGATGGGAGAAGAAACAGGGAGAACAAGAAGTGCAGATGAGTAAGGAAACAGGATATTTAACATTTCGTAAATATAAACAAACACATGCTAAATCAAGTTATATGATAAGTTCTTTGCTTGCTCAACATATTGCAGTGATTTAAGAAACAGAATGCCGAGACACAGATGAAGCATTTGGAGCCTACATATGCTAGCACATAGGGTATATGGCATTACAAATCACTTGCATACACAAAGTGAAAACCTTGTGATTTTAAATGTTGCTGTTGAGACATAGGTAATGGTAAACTGCACTACATGCCTGCTGCCATAGTACCATTCAAACCCACTTCTTTCTTCCCACTTCCCTATCCTTAACCAGCCCTCAAACAGAAAAAAAAAATTTAAAAAAATTAAAAATATATCTTGCCATTTGTTCCCATGGAAGCATCACGGATGAACAAATACAATAATTTACTGCTTCTGAAACAGCAGTAATCACCTGGTAAATATACTGAGACATATTTGTCTTGTTAATATCACTTGTATCTGCCAACAGTAGTCTTGAAGATTCCCCAGGGCATAGCAATTAAGTCTGCAAGTGCTTCAAACATGTACAAGGCAAAGCATGGCATGGATCTGGGTGTCTGGGTCTCTCTACAGAACTTGATAGGAATCATGGATTTCCTATTTATTCTGTCAAAAAAGAGTTATGAGCTGCTCATCCTCGGGCTGGAAGGTATCCACAAGAGGACTATAAACTCTCCATTTAGAAGGATGCATTTCTGTACTTTGAGTATTTATAGGTGCTATGACATCATAATGCTGGGAATCTTAGTATTTATGTGTTTTCTGTAAAAGAATCATTTACAGTAAGGCTATTAGAGAAAGTGAAGAATACTTGCTTGCCCATCAACAAGCACTGCATAAACACAAACAAGATTCATGACATAAAAAATATACTGAGTCTAGTATTAAGGACATAGCTGGATAGTAATTTTATTTTTGTCATGACAGAGACACAGGATGACAAGAAATACAGGGAAATAGATACTAAAAAGGAGAGGAAAAAAAGGAAAATTGTTTTACTAAATATATATTGGGCTGCTGTTCACCTGCCATACTATCTGTCCTTCAGCTTTGTCCTCCAGTTTCTCCTGTGACACTCTTATGGTGTCCTGCAGCACAATTGATACTCTCTACACCAAATGTGACTACACCTTGATCTTGTTCTGGAAAATGCCTGTAATCTGAAAAATGTCTTTGTTTTCAAGGCATGTAATAAAATAGTTATCATACATGACACTTTTGCATGAAGCTGCATTTATTAAACAGAGAATGTCAGTTAGCACAAGAGAACAAATAAAAAGAATGTCATATGAAATCAAGTTTTTGTGAAATTGTCATTAGTATTTATCTTAACTGTCATCAAAACCTAAGGACACATGTTAACACTGGAATTTGAGCAGCATGGAATCACATTGATCTTCAGTTTCAGAGAAAAGCTGCTTTAAATGCAAAAGCTCTGATTTCAGTTCTAGCACTGATTGTTTCCTTTGAAAGTGTTCCTCCCCACACCCACCCTCATCTTTCTTCCAGATGTTCATGGAGCAAACACCGAGTGGTTTGGATAAATTGATGCATACAGTTGTAAGAGCAAATTGACTTCTATTTCATAAGACTTTTTCTAGTCAGATTTGCTGATAAGTGATTTTCTTTTTTTTTTTTTTTTTTTTTTTTTTTTGTGTGTTTTGTGGCCAGGATGCAGATTTTCTTGTTGATCATTAGGAATAGACTCTAAATGCCATGGTCATTATTACGTCAATGCATGATTGAAGGCTGCCTCTGCACAATATGAACAATGTGATGTTGTGAAAAAGATGTGCAATCTACATGTGTAACTGCAAGATATAGCACAAACCTGTAAAGGGAAGGAACTTCTGCAACCTGCACAGGCAGAGCTGACCCTTTCTTCCAGAACACCTTAATGGAAAATTGTGCTGCCTGAGTTCCATTTCCAATTTTTTTTCTTCCTTCCTTCCATGTCTTCACATTCTCCTGACATAGAAATCAGACAGACATTAGGATTAGCATACATTGCTGGCTCTCAACCAGCTGCACATTGCACTAAGGAACATGGTAGACCATAAAGGCATAGGGCATTGGACAGCCCCATCTTCTTCTCCTTTAAGAAAACTCAAAAACCCACAGAAAAGAAAAGAAAAGAAAAGAAAAGAAAAGAAAAGAAAAGAAAAGAAAAGAAAAGAAAAGAAAAGAAAAGAAAAGAAAAGAAAAGAAAAGAAAAGAAAAGAAAAGAAAAGAAAAGAAAAGAAAAGAAAAGAAAAGAAAAGAAAAGAAAAGAAAAGAAAAGAAAAGAAAAGAAAAGAAAAAAAAGCAGCAAAACAACCAACCAACAAAAAAGCCCAAAAAAAACTCCTACAACAAACTACAAAACTCAAAACCAAACCAACACATGCACACAGTCAAGCATAATGTATTCTTCTCAAGAACCAGTGTACATGCTCTCATACCTCTGATTATTCACTAATGGCTACAGACAGCAGTGAATTTACAGAAAGCCCCATGATATATTTTCCTTAAAAAAAAAATATCAACCAAACAAAATGGAAAGGAAAAAAACCCAACCGCATCATGCAAAACTATTCGTTCAAAAACATTTTCTAAATTCTCTTTTTCATCTCAGTGGATGGAAGGGAGCGGGATCTGTCCTAATTAGCTCAGGGTCAAGGCTAGAAATGGAGCTGCTGCTGTTCATCTGTGCCCCAGACAGTACATTTTGCAAAAGACGGCATCAGAGAAATTGTTGCAATTAGTTTATAACTGCCTGGTGTGCTCTGTCCATACTGAGCTGGATTAATCAATCATTAGCAGCCTTAACACTGAGACTGAAAATCCACTAGCAGAATAAACACTAAACAGATGGCAAGTCCTTGACACTGCAAGGACAATCCAAACCAAGCTCCAACAGCTCCTTCCTTCCAGGCAAGCATAATCCAAGGTCCCTGTCGCTGAGGGAGGAACCAGCAGTGGCTGCAGTAAGGGGGTGTCCCCAGTTCCATGCACAGCTGAGTTTTCCAGGATGTGTGCCTGAATGCTGATTCCCTCTTCCTGAGGGAAGCCAGAGCCATGGCTGCAGGGAGCAGGCTTGGCAGCTGAGATAAGGAGAGTCAATCCTCACTGCTTAAATCTCGTTACTGCTTGACCACCACTGGGACCTGCCGTGATGACTGATGGGGCTGCTGTGCTTTGCTCCAAGTTATCAAGGTAAAAATACCTTTTCCAAGGGGAAGACTATCTGGAAGAACACAGCCTAATACATAGATAACTTTGGCATTGTTACCAGTAATAAGGGGCCTACCAATTATTTTACAGTCAGTGGAATTGTTGTTCAACCTTCCTTGCCCGCAGGTAATTCTGCAGTGGAAATGCATTTGTCAGAACAGATTCCTTCCCTCAGGTACCAGATATACCAGCAAAACAATGATCAACTACCCTAAGAGGCATTTTCTCAAACTTGTTCTATCTAAAAATCTCTTACAGTCACTTTCAGGCATCTAAAAAATGGTTGTAATTTTTCATAGAAGACATTTTCAAAACACTATGGCCATGACTTTAGGCAGAAATAGGTACATGCAACCCTTCTACTAAATAAGGCCTTTGGGGAATCCTAGATCACAGGCTTTGGGCTGTTTGTTGTTAGACCTCCTGCTTAAAATAACCACTTAAAAAGGCTTAATGATGTAGCTCAGTTTTGTTAAAACCTGAGAAAATCAGAATCAGAAAAGCACAGTCCAGTCCACAGTATGGAGAAAAAAAACAAAGAACAGATATTTGAGAGGTATTTGTAAGTGAGGTCTGTCTGCCTCCCGTTGCCCACAAAGGGAATATGGACCAAAGGGGGAAGATGGGCCCATACTGACTCTTCTCTGCCTCTCCCAATACCACATGAGTTGAAGGCAGCTGGGGGCTGTTGCAGGTCCTATACTCAATTTGTGGTTTTATTGTGATGCACCAACCCACAGGATTCTGGAATGCATTAAAAGCTTACATGGCCTCAAAAAAAAAAAAAAAAAGCTGGACAACACTAAGGAAGAAAAATGCATTAAGGCCTATTAAATACACAGAAACTATCTTTGACTCACAAAGTCCTTGATTTGTGGTTCAGAGGGAATATCATACACCAAACCTTTCCCTATATTCTTCCCTAAGCAGCCACCTTCAGCTCCTTTGAGACAGAATATTCCACCAGATAAACCTTGATTTGGCACACACATGTAATGTAGAAAGGATTAAAAAAACTCCTACAAATGCCTTTTGTAATTCAATTACTGTATCATTTTGCAAGGCATCAGAAAGTTTAAAGAGTTGCTTCTGGTCTTTGAACATAAAATTCACATTCAGTTCTGAATTCCTTGGAGTTTTTGACATACCAAGTTTGTTTTGGTTTCTTTGTTAACACATGCAGAAGAATGTTTCATTTAAAGTATTCTACTGATAGAGACAAATAAAACACAAGTATAACGCCCCTGAGGCTGCATTGTTTACACTTGTATAACTATGCTGGTTTTAGTGAGAGATGAGAGATGGTAGCAGAGAAATCAAAATGGGACAGCCCTTACTGCAGTAGACAGAACTGGAGCTACATGGTGTTTGGTCCTTGCAAAACCAAGGGCAGCTGAATGTAGAATCACCCATTTCCAAAAGAAAAAGTCCAGGAAAAACATGGCAGGTTTTTTGCAGGACAGAGTATGAAATTCATTTAATAAGAATATGTAAAACTATCATTTTTTTTCTTGATACGGCTGGCCCTTTTCCTAGTTATATATTTGTTCTTGAATTCTTTTATTCAATACCTATAGAGTATAATTTTGTCCTTAAAAAGGGGGAGACATAAACAAAACCCATAAACAAAAGCCCACATCTCCCAACCATTTATAAACCAAGTATTAAACACTCAATTATCACAGATGAAAGCTGAGTGCATTATTTTATTTGAGTCAGCGTTTACAAAAAGGCAGACAGACTTTTTTAAATTTAGTTTCTCTGAAGCAGGATCTACCAGGCTCTACACATTCCTCAACTCTTTAAAATTATACAGGAACTTAAGGCTACTGATTTTGCTACCCTACTCTCAGAAGCTACACCTACTCACAGGTCTATGTTTGCACTAGAGCTATCTCATTTTTAATTTTGTAGGGTTTTTTTTTCTCTCAGTTGGGATCTAGACTTATCCCACTTCTATTTTTTTCTTCTCTCCTCTACCATGTTACTACTGAGATGAGGGGGTTGAGCTAACATCTTTCACAGATCAAGAAGAAAAGCACTGCAGTTGAGGCAGCAGTAAAGCAAGTTTCACTGCTGCCCTCATCCATGTGTTTCAGTCACTTGTCAGAGTATCTGGGCATGGAGTCAAATCCCATACTCCTGCCCTCACCACTGACCTGGAGCAGAGGGGCAGTAGCTTTTCCCAGCACCAGTCACCAGTTTACTAGAAAGCAGAAAACATTGCTCAGTTTATATTCCTTAGAGCTGCAGAGTAATAACAGGATGGAAAAGGTTTGAGGCAACATTCATCCTGGCTGGACTTGATCTACTGACCTATATGTGAAGAGCTCCGTGTATCCCATTACCATTTCTTGGAGTCATCCTGACCCTTTGTTCCCCACCTTTATTAAAAGACCTGAAGATTAATGCAGGGAACAAATGGCAGAGAAATAAATCTTCATCTGTGTTACATTTCAAGGGTGATGTTTCACAAGTGTAATTGTGTGGAAAAGGTGTTTTGTTATGGGGTGGGTTTTTTGATTTTTTCTTTCGGATTTGTTGTTTCTTTAACACACAACAAAAATCACTATAAAATCTGCTAGTGTTTATACACGTCTTAGCTTGAGGCTTCTATAATTTTGAAGCAATTGTAGGTAAAGATATTGTTCAGAATTTAAGTTTTACAACATTAAATGGCTTTATTATCTTTCCAATTTCAAAGCAGACAAGTAACTCAGTTCCTCCAGGAACACAACATAATTAGTCATCTGCAGACATTATAGAATGACTTTTTTTTCCTAACAAAATTAAAATACCCTCATTATCTTTAAAATACTTTGTAGCTTATCTTGCTTTAAAATTTAAAGAGGGGAAATGTGTGACAAATTAGAATTAAATGCATCTTATTTACCTGTCTTTCTAGGCTTGGTCAAATTTGGACTATTATTTTACATAATAAATTATTCCTTTTCTTTGTACCATCATTAAGTTTGTTTTTTACTCAAGATTCTCTTCCTTTATTTTAGGTGTTTGGGTTATCTTGCTAAAATGAAAGGCAGGACTGCATTGCTTGTATTTTGTTCTAGACACATCTATGCTGTCTCAGATAGTAGTCTAAAAATATTTTTTTTGCCTTCCTGTTTTTATTTGGAAGCTGATTTTTCTTTTCATACAAGAATTCCAAACGTTCAACAGAGTAAGCAATGAAAAATATCCTGAAACTGGTGCTGACCCACTCTTGCCTCCTGGTTAATTTTCTGCAACCTTAGTATTGGCACCTGCAGCATCACATTTGTGAATAACTACTCACTTTGCAGCTAACTCTTTCACTACTATAATCCTGAGTTTATGTTTAAATATGCATACACACATCCCCAAATAATTTAGGTGAGTTATCCAGCCTTCCTATTAAGTAAAGAGCATGTAAAAATCTGCAAGTGATGAGAGGAAAAGATAGACAATTTAAAAAAAATTAGTCACAAAATGAGTTCTTTTAAAAGCAGGATCCATAGATGTGTGTATTGGCAAAAATATCCTTGTTTGCTGTCTCTTTACACTGCTAACACCAACTAATTTAATGTCTTCCATTTTCATTTGGGAGCTCTCTCATTGCACAGCCCCTAAAAGATTTCAGGCAGTTTGGGAGTCAGCCCAGAGGGGTTTGGGGAGAAGGCACAATAACCCTCTAAATATACATAACACAAGTAAGTAATTTTCTCCCTTGCTTCCAATTCCCCAACCTTAGAGAGAGCTGAGAGAGCTGAGCTACAGTTGAGTAACATTTAATTCTACAAATAGCCCTACCAATTTTCAATGAAGGGTCTTTGACATGTTTTCCCACCACTTTCTGCCTCCCCTAAAGACCTAGGAAATAATTTTTTAGAGGATAAGCATTCATAGAAAGAATTGACAAAATTTGAAACAACAGCATATGAAATTTGAGAACATTTTTCAAAAAGTGTAAGTATATATCTCTATGTCATTCAATCCATGGTATTTTATTTCATGAACTAATCACAAATTATTGCTCAATAAAAGCTCTAGAGACTCTACACAATGTATAGTTTAGGATAAAACCAAATGCTATATTTTGCCTTCTATTTTCGCAGTTTCCCTTGTTAACTATAGCATCTTACAGATATAGAATATTACAGTGGAGACAGTGTTCTCAACTGTTCTAGCTGATGCCCCTCCAAAGTGATAAAGGAGCGGACTGAAATCCATGTTTGTCATCTCTGGACTACAACAAATCAAAGCTTCTAGTGAAGATGGTTCCAGAACTTGGAAAACTCAAGTTATACACAATGTTTCTCTGTCACACCTCACATCTACATCAGAGCTCTACTTTAGGCGTGACTTTCTACAAAACCATGAAACAAAGTCTCCATCCTCATCTTTTGCACACTCCTTCTGAGACCGCTTAAAATGTAGGATGAAGACCACAGCTGAGACCTGTCCTCCTCTGACACAGGGAGGACACAGGATGGAGCTGATCTAGGCTCAGATCAGAGCTGTCTCAACGTGCTGGTCCAAGACTGCGCCATAAATCACTCTCCCCTCAGCAAGGTCAAGGCGCTGCTGCAGACACAGCTACGTGAGTGCTTTGACAAGAAAATCACGCCTCTAAGTTCAAAAGGACAGGTCAAAAAACATGACCAAAAAACTCATCAAAAAGAAACACATGAAAAAATGTGATGCATTCACATTTCTTGGTGGTCTGGAGGACAAGAGCTAACTCTGAAAGAAGCCTCAGCTGGAACCAGTAGAATCTGCTCTTATAGGAACAGTGAGGACAACAATATGATCTTCTCAGTGAAAATATTAAGAATGCTGGAGGGTCCATTTCTCAAGAAAGCTATTTGTTTTGAATTATTCACTTACTTCCTGAGTTAATTAATTCCAAGAATCTGGCTATTACATCCAGGCTATGATCATTCAAATTGTGTTTAATTGTCATTACAAAAGATGAAATTCTTTCCCTCAATTAGAAGTTGAGACAGAAATTGCAAGAAAAATAATTAAAAGAAACAAGGGAAAAAAGCCCTAAAAACCAATAGAACAACCACAAAACAAGCACCACTAAAACTCTATAGCTCTGAGAACAGACAGAAAATTAACATGGCCTAATAAAATTCATGGTGGGGTTGTCACTCATTATCTAGAAGACAATAAACATATTGACTAGTGCTCCTTCACACAGAATCCTTCAATTATCAGCCTTCCCATAGGCCTGTGGCTAAAAATAAATAAATTTTGATTTATCTGTGTTATAAATTTACACCTCTTAACATATGAGCACTTTATAGACACAAGAAAAGCACAACGGGCAGAGAGTAGGGCATGGCACAGACCTGGCTCCAGTCCAGTCCCCTTGGACCAAGGACAAATCACTGACATTCAAGTCCCATTCATTTACCTCCACCTTCAAAGGAAGCCACTACAAACACCAGGCTCCATGACCTTTCCTGGCCTGTTTCCACCCTGTTTTAAAGTACAAAATGTTACTTTATTCATTCATTGTAAAACCACATGCAGATTTCTACCTGAAACTTTCAAAGTGACACTCCATATACAGCCTTTTCCTGCTCTACACTCCACTTTTCAGATCCTCCTATAGAAACCCAAAATAGTTTGTCAGATCTGTATGTAAACCCTGTTTCTCTGTAAGACCTCAAAGAGAATTTATATTCATGCTATATGCATGTATCTCCCCTCTGTGGGATATTGCCAGCTCAGCTAGGGTACCTTCACCATCTAATCCATGCACATCAAAGCATCTTAGGAGCTTCAGAATGAATAACTACAGGCTTTCATGGCATAATTTATACCCATATCTAATGTGGTGAGCCAAAGACATCCGCAGTCCTGAGAAGTAACTCAAGTTTCAGAACTGAGCCCTGAAGTTTCAACCTAATTCATGAGGCTTCATCACAACTAACCCAACTCCCTGCTGCCCCACAGGACACAAGGTACTAGTGAGCCTGTCACGAAGCAGTGTCACAGCAGTGCCATTGGCTGTGATGGCTCCAGACATCTGGTAAAGCCATCCAGTTACAGGGCATTCACACCAACATCGTGCATGGCAGCATTTGGGGTGTATTGTAACACTTCAGGAGGTCTTTTTAAATCTGCACCTGGCAGCATTCAGAAAATGCCAAGATTCCCAGCATTTGAGCAGCCCCAGTGTCCCAGTAAGTTAATCTCCACAGAATGAATCACAGTGTTACCTTGATTATTTTATTTTTAAATATTCTGATATTTAATAAATTCAAGCAAAGCTAGGTGTGACGGTATTGAGGGAAGAGACTAGGATCCGACTCCATGTTTCAAAAGGCTTGATTTATTATTTTATTATATATATTACATTAAAACTATACTAAAAGAATAGAAGAAAAGGTTCTCATCAGAAGGCTAGCTAAGAATAGAAAAGAATGATAACAAAGGCAGCTGTCTCGGACTCTCTGACTGAGAGAGATAGGCCAATCAAAGACCCACCTGTTGCATTCCACAGCAGCAGAAAACCATTGTTTACATTTTGTTCCTGAGACCTCTCAACTTCTCAGAAGGAAAAATCCTAAGGAAAGGATTTTTCATGAAAAGATGTCTGCAACAGGTAGGATTCAGAAAGCAACTTTGTATTAATCTTCTGTTTGTTTGGTTTTTTTCCCTCAAACATTCTACATTGCTCCTTACATAGAGAATATCTGCCTAATAAACAGACCATAATTTTTTTCCTAATTTAAATTTCCCCACATAAGCCATCCCTTGTATACAACCTGGCAGAAGTGAGGTTTCTGTCAATAACTGGAATCTAAAAACAGTTAGAAAGAATTTGATGCAACCCAATTTAGAAATGCAGTAAGGTGTATTCCTCTATCACTGTATTACAGTAAATGTAGCCCTCTCACTTGTGTCCCCTCAAGTAAATTCTTGGGGTCACATGAACCATGATGTTTAATTACATACCAAGCTCTCAGAGGCAGAGACATTTTCTGTTTGTGGTATGAAGTTTCTAGTGTGCTTTTGGGAATAGTAAAGATAGATTTCAAAAGACTTTTGTGTAAATAATCTGAATCCAATTTTTGCTTTCTGTTTTTCATTTTTGCTTTCTGCTTTTTTGCACCAATGTAACTCCTTAAAATGCTTCAGTAGGATGGGCACAAAACCCACCAGATGCCCACTGTGATTTTTGATTTGAAGTTTCAAAATGACAATATTTGTTTGCACAGGTTTTCTTTGTAAATACATCAAGGCCTTTAATCTGAAGTTTATTCTGGTGTTTTAGTAGAATCTGTATTCAAAAGGAACCTGAAAGCCAGTTGCTTGACACATAGACAAAGATATTTAATATTTAGTGGGCCTATCTGGAGGGAATCTATAAAGTGCATGTAAGTGAATCCATTAAACATAATTTTTAAAATTTTTTTGAGAAGGTAATCTTAGTCAAAATTTCATTTCCTTTACAGACAAAGTTAAAAAAAAAAAGATTATCCTCAATTATGTCCTCAGGCAGAAGAACGTAAAGCCAAAACAAACGGTGTTTTGCTTTATTGCTCACCTTCCTCATGCAAACTGCAGTTGAAGGGCCTCTTGTGCTCCTTCCAGCACCTCAGGATGGGCTACACCTTGACAACAACCAGAACTTCTATTTTCAGGCAGGTCACAAGTCTTACAGGCTACACCTGTAGCCTGCTTCAAGGAAATGTGAGTAGGAGGTTCTTGAACTACAATTCCCATAAAGCATTTTAACTAGGATAGTTGTATCTAATTGGGCTTCTACCTCCAAGGAAACAAAAGCAAAAAACCTTCTTTCTGCAGGCGGTGTGAAAAGTGCTATTCTTTAGCTCTTCCCTCCCTATCCCAGGATGGAAATGATCCCCAATAAGCCTGCATTTCACAAAATGGGCATTCCTTTTGTCTGCAACTCATAGCTAGTGATTACTAAGTTTCATTTCAAAGAAAATATCAAAGAAAACTGCCCTACATGAGAACTTAGCTATTGAAAATATTTAGCATTTGAAGAAATCCTCTTCTAAATCAGTGAAACTCTATCAAAGAAATTCCTTAGCTGCTAGAGGGAAGATGCTATGAAGAAATGTTTCTTTGACTCACATCTATGTGAACAAGTAGAGGTGTCAATACTCGGAAATGCATTAAAAACAATTCATTTTGACACTACATAAGGCATAAGAACAACACACCAAAGAACCAGCTGGCTGGTTTTCCCTCCAAAATTAATCCCCAATGATTCAAGTATTTACCAACACTTCATTTACACTCTATCATCCAACTAGTTCTGTGCACCATGCAGTATAAATCAGACTCAGAGAATACTGCAGAGAGGCAATATATCATCTTTATACCTGTTGACATGGCATGCTTTGATCTTTAGGTCTGCCTTGGGCTAGGATCAAAAAGAAAAATGTAAATCCAGGGCCTTTAGTTTCACTAGACCCTTTTGATTCAAGTTATAGGGATAAACTGACCCATTGTATTAGTCACATATTTCCATCTGTCTGCAGTGCCAATTGGACAGAAATGAGAAAAAAATAGTTTCATTTTTTCCAAGTGTGATTAAAATCCCTCACGTTAAAAAGTCCTTAGAATGAAAATCAAACATAAGATGAAAATTAAACATAAGATAAAAACCAACAAGAGATTAAGATGGATTATAGCAGGAAAAAAAAATCACCAAACCTAGAATGTGTGCTTCAGGTAAAGTACCGATCAGCTCCTCAATTTTTCAAGTACACACTCTTTGTATATTAAGGACTTGAGTTCTTCAACAGCCCAAATCCCTGCAGCCATCTGCCCACAGCCTCTTGGTGTTAAAAAATGTCCATACACAGGATTTCAGACTCCCTGTGAGCAACCAAGCCTTTGACACTCAGGCTATAATGTCTAGTTAAAGTGACACCTACTCTTATGGCCCTGGTTCTTCTCAAAGGGGGTTCCAAAGCAATTTCATTCCCCGATGTCATGTCAGTTTACAGCATCCTTGCTTTAATTAGTTCAGATTTTCAGATAAAATTTCCCCATTTAACAAAGGGTCGTACACCAGCACCTTGCCAGCAGACATTTCACAGTAATGGGGTGGAAAACAGAATGAAAAGAATGTAGACAATGAGACTTAGCTGAAACCCACCTGCTGCAGAAAAACCTGTACTCTTGGATGCCACATGTGTAAATTGTAAAACTTCTCCCAATGCCTATCCAGACATATTTACTAGGAAAACAAACAAACAAGCAAAAAAAAAAACCAAACAACAAAAGCCCTCAATATTTTAGGGTTGATTTTCATGGATTTCAGTTGATACGAGAGTACAACTTTCATTATGATTTTTCACTGCAAATTGTGCTTCTAAATCCCTTAGGCCCACTTTCAAATTCTGTTGAATTACTGTGCTGGTATATTCTTTTACCAAACAACATATCTATACAGGCTGCTATATCCAACAATTGATGAAGTGTTTGCAAACTTAATTCCCATTTTCTTAAAATAAGGCATTGCTATGACAACATACAACTACCACACCACAGCTCTACCAAAGCAAGCTGCAGAAAACACTATTCATTTATCTACACGTTACTTTCCTCTACATTTTGCAATTAAGATCTTTTCCTTACTTATTTTGAGTACTTGTGGACACAATTCAGCTGCTGTTTTAATTTTCAGACATCTAATGCATTATAACTCTTACTTTCCTCACAGAATAAATACCTATCATCATCTCTTGCCTGGGACCTTAGAGCGCTTTTCTGGAAAAATACCACAAAGAAACAAATAAAAAACTAAACTATTTCAGATTTTTGCAACATTAACCTCATTAATTTATAACTCCATCCAGGTTTTCCAAGAGCCTCACTGACCCTTGGCTTGAGTGCAGATTCCTTGTACACTTTTCTTTTATATGCCACATATTTAACCTGGTTTCTCATATGTCATTTACTACTCTTTTTCCCCTAGAGTTTCTATATTTCATTAAAGTTTTCCTGACATATCTTTTTATTAACTTTCTCCTTCAATATCTTACACTTCAAATAAACTGTCTTATTTATACTTCAAATACATTTCTTTTGGTTGTTTTTATCAGTTAATTTAAAAAAAAAGACAAACCCTTCATCTCAGTGTGTTTTTCCCCACCATTTTCACTAGTCTCTCCTAGAGTGAGTCAGAGTACCGACAGAAATTGTTTAGCAGAAAAAGTATCCCATTGAAATCAGAAGCCCACAGCCAAGCTGAAAGGACTTAGGAAAATAAAACCCATTTTGAGGCCCTTTTAAGACAAGTTAACATTTAACATTTTTAAAGTGGAGGACACCAGAGTGAACATTAAAATGTCCAGAAAGGATCTCAGAAATGGGGAAAGTAATGTCCTGGAGAACAAGGAATTCATGGTGCCAACTTAACGGAAGACATTTCTGCCTGATGACTCACTGTTTCCAACTTAAAGGAAACTATAAAAACAAAACATAGAAACACAACAGTAGACTTCTAAAATGTATGACAAAAAATGTTTATTTTGAGCTATTTAATTCATACATGATGGTTAACATGGACTATGTGCTAGATGTTCAGTCTCTAGCCCTCATCTTCAGTGCTCTGCCCCCTCCCGGTAATGGTTTCTGTAGGAAACACAACAGTAAATTAACACGCTGTTTTATTGCACTGTGTGGATATTTACCAGCAGAACATCAGAATTGAAAACCCACCCACACAGATTTCATGAAGGACATCAAACAGCCATTAAGGAGAAAGAGAAGGCTCAGTTCATATTAAGATTTGCTGAACTACAGTGAGCAAGATCTAATGGTTCTACAGCATGTTAGCAGTCCCCCCACATCATCCAGTCGCCCTTAGTAGCAATTTTAGAAATATATCCAGTTCATAATATTTTATTAGCCTATATAAAACATGGGATTCATCTGTTCCAAATATCCCCTTACTGTTAGTGTTAAACCAAATATTTTAATAGTATTTTAAGCTTAGGTTCTTACTTTTTTTTTTTTTGCAAGAAATAATGTATTTAAATTGTTTTATGCTCTGAGCAATGCCAGTAAACAACTTTCATGAGCAACTTGCATTCCTAATTATACTCTTTCCATTCTTACTCCACAAATGGTGTTATTTATACTCCAGTACTGGTCCACTAGACAATGTACCCAGGTATCCCAGGCCACAGAAAACAGGTCAGTTAGAGTTACTCATGGACAGTCTTGCTCTTTAGCTAAGATGAATGCTTTTTTTTCCCATTGGAGTGCCTATGGCAGTATAAAACAAATAAAAAAAGAAATAAGAAACAAAGGAAGAAAAAAGACCACCTACCAAAGCAGAGCTTTGATTTCCTCTGCTGAAGCACTATCAATGACTCCAGACAAAAAAAGGGTTTAGAAGAACTTGCATCTACCCATGTCCTCATATGCAGACCAGACCAATTCTTCAACATCTGACATGCCACCTTCATAACTATAAAAAGTTACAGTATAACAGAATTTCATGCAAGTCCCCTGTGAGCCTTTTATAGGCTGAACTGCTTTTCTTTTTGCTAACAGCTTGCATAGCACAAAGGATGTGTGTCAGAGAGCTTGTGCTGTTGGGACTTCTTGGGACTTCCAAAAAAACTCTGCTTTGATTTTCTTCTGACTGTACAAAAACCACGCCTTATTAATACATATTATTTAAACAAGTCCTTGAAATCTAATGTGTTGGATCCTTCAACAAAGGATCCAGACTGTACATGGTTTGAACTATGTGCTCCCTCCAGGCCTTATCCAATCTTTAATTTCAGACTTTGCTATATTACATGCAAAAAGTGTGTGTAAGTTTCAAAGGAATATAAAAGATGGGGCAGAAGGGAAAACTCCCAGAAACTGAACATGTTATTTATGTTTGTGAGGGCCAACCTCATGCGTGCAGATCTGTCTGTCTCCACTAGATTGGTTTGCTGTCTATGTCATATGACAATAGAGAGGAGAAGAAAATCATGCCACGCTAAAATTTTAACCTTTGTGTTTTGGGCTGGAGATCCCAGTGACACAGTACAGGTTTGACAACACACCCACACTGCTTCTTGGAGCTGTTGGTACATTCCTGCACAGTACATTAAAGCATCATCAACCTGTTGTAATGTCAGCTTTATTTCAAGCAGAACTCTAAAGAGATGGTAAAGTGCATTACATGAGACTCCAGTCAAGAGAAAAGCAGGAAACAAATACACCATTTGCTTACCTATGCAAGAGTGTGTAGTAAAGACGTGATGAATACAGCTATCTTAGCCAGAAACACTTAGAATTCTATTACATTAAATGTCTGGACATTCATTTACTGCATGCAGTTTTTGCAGAATATATCTTCTCATAGCATTTTCATTTCCTTATTTAATCAAGGAAAAAAAAAGGAGAAAGGGATAGTTACAGCAAGAAAAAAGGGAAATACTTTCTATATGGTATTCAATCTAGAGAGGTGGGAAGAAGTAAATCACTGTCTTCTTTTTGGCAGAATGTTTTATTAGGAGAAGAAAATTCAATACAAAATCAAGTCATCTCACTGAAATGGGTCAACACCATCCATGGGAACTGCTAAATCAGAAAAAAAGAGATGATAGAGGAGTGTAAAAGCAGATTAAAGTAGAGACCAACTTGAGTTAAATAATAATTTTCTTACCTGGACAAGATTTGAAGCATAACCTTACTATATGATGGCATCTTACTTCACTGAGATGATAAAACAGTGCACTACACTCCTTGGAAGGAAGAGATTCACATGCTGCTATGCCTGCTTCATTTATGGTCACCTAAAGTACAGAAAGCAGCCTCTCAATATTACAACTGGATTTCAATGAAATGGAGTACAGCCAACAAGAAATTCCAGGTTTCCACCTAAAATTTCATCCTTCTAACCAACTGCTAGCTCTTGTTTCCTTCACAAAAGCAATTAGGACTGACATGTTTGTAGAAACTTGCATTAGCATAAAATTTTAACCAGAATGAACCAGCTTATGATATTTCTGGCACATAGTAATGCTGACACAAAATGAGTATATTGAGTGAAAAGCATGAAATTCAGAGTGACTGACTTTAATATATATATATATAGTAAAAAGTGAAACATTTTTGTTCAGTGTTATCTGTAGCACAGTTTGGGCTTCACACATCCAGAGAGAATTGTTCAACTGGTAGCAGCCTTCCCTGGAAGACAGCATGAGATCTTGGAAAACTACTAAGCCAAATTCATGATCTTTGAACAAGACTTTAGAAGCACTGACTTCAGTAGAACTACACATACACTGAAAATTTACATATGTTAATTACTCTGTGAACTGGAGACACAGAATTATCCAATATGCTGTTTTATAAATCAACCTTTCAAAATAGGTTATAATAGGCATTACCAGTGTGCTTAGACTTTGTCCTGCTGTTTCCACTACAGAGGCTAACTCCCTTCATCAAAAGTTTTAGCTTGATGCATTCCTTGCTCAAATGGTACTTAAATGTAATTAACAGTGGTCTGTGTGACAAAACTTCATAATATAAAAGTACATGTGCTTCAGTTAAAACTCCTCTGATGGTGTTTTGCCATGTATACTTTCTTTCATCTGATACTGTCTCATCCCTGATAGCCACCTGAATGGAGAATGTGTATTTGAGTAGGGTTTGCTAGGAATAAATATATTTCTGAATATGCAAAGTGTGCTCTTTTACTGCTGGGGCCTTTATTAAACTACCTGAATATTAGTGGCCCGAAATTGCTATGATTAAGGTTTAATGAACTACTGATTAGCACTAATGAACACAACTGAACACACATTTTATTAAATTATTTGTCTCTTTTGAAATGAAAGTAATGTTAAGCCCATTAATAAAAATTATTTGGGTCATTTCTGAGCACTGTTGCACTCCTTGGAAGCCAGCCAATGTGCTGTTTGATTAGTGTTTCAGCAGGTTTTACACAGCAATATTTAGGGTTCACAGGCTGTGTTTTCTAGGCTTAGTAAGGTCAGAGAAAAAAAATTAAAGTTTCTATGAGTGTTATTTGACAGGAGAGATATATCCCTACAATCTGTCAGATTTGAAATGGTACAGCACACAGGAAATGGGGAGGACTTTGTCCCTAGTTCTATACAATAAAATAGGAGTGACTGGGAGAAAGATAGCATGCACAAAAAACCCTAAACAAACAAACAAATCAAAACAAAAAATACCCAAAACAATAAAACAACCTACCCAAAAAAACCCCCAAACCCTCAAACCAAAAAAAAAAACTCCCCTTACTCCCCAAACACAAGTAAATTTGGTTGCAAAGATATTCTTTCATATCCTTGAATAATTTCTTCATTATTTTCTAGCTAAAAGTATTTTGGAAGCTGCATGTATCCATCTGCCACAATGGTCTTCAGGAGTTTGCTAACAATGCAAAGCCTTAAAGACTTTACAGAAAGACTGAGGAAGTCTTGATGAGCAAGTGTTCCCCTTATATGAGGGTTTAGATGCAGTTAATTCTCTTGCAGTGCAATGTCATAAAACATCCACAAATCCTCTTGGACCCCTGATGACAAGTGATGAGAACATCACTTTGGCTTGTATTTTAGGGCCCCATGTTCCACATATCCAAAGTGACAGACTGGGTTATTAAGATATCATTCCAATTAACAAGGAAGATTCCTACCAAATAGTTGCCCCCTTCCTTCCTATGTTAAGTCAGTTGTCCCCAGGAGGATTTCTAACTGATTACTCAATCAGTTATGAAGGAGGAAGGACTGACAAGAACACAGCCCAGGGCAGTGTTCTTCAGAGACTGCATTATCTTCTAACAGGTAACAGAAATAGACATCGCACCTCTGAGCACTGCAAAATTTATTCGTTTTCTATTACCATAAACATTAATGTTTGCCATTCCAGCCGCACAGCAACCCTGAAGTAAAAGCAGTGCATTTTTCCATGAGTCCCCTATCTCCAATATGCATTATATCTAAGGCCCTGATGATGCTGAGGAACCTGGAAAAAAAAAATGAATAACATGCTGAAAAGTTCCTCGAGTAGTAAAGAAAAAAACATAATGGAAAAAAAAAATCAACAGACATCTGTTGACTTAATGGAGTTTTCTCTAGTGCAGGTTCATTATAGTCTTGAAATCATTTATCCCTTTGTTAAATCAAGTCTTACTACCACCAAAAGAAACACAAGAACACACCTAGGGACTCCAAAGGAGTATTAGAATATAAACTGTCTGTACAGAAACAGCCAGACCAATATCACTCACATATTAGCTGCAATGAGTAATGTAGAGAACCAGTGGCACAAATAGAAAGGCTAATGAGACCTCTACAAGATGATTTTCATGTAATTAAGTGCAATGGGCTAAATTCTGCTTCAAATTGTTCCCAAGTGAAATTGTAAGAATCCGTATGCATTTCAATAGATCTACTCTGCATCTAGAAGAGAGAAGCCACAGGCAGATTTTGACCTATTGCCAATAATACCAGCTAAGCAAAACAGCTAATTTGCTCTACCATGTAATTAATTGAATGAACCCACAAAGTCTCAAATTAGATTTCTTTTTAGAAACTTTGAAAGGTTTAATGTAGCAGGAAGAGACTGGGTGCAAAGTGGAAGAGGAAGCAGTTGCAACAGGCCTAACACAAAGGCTTGGGAAGGCACAGGGAATCTCCCCAAGGATTTCAGTCCTTGGACTAGATCTGCTGATGAAGGCCAGATGTCAGTGGTGACCGTTCCTACCACCCAGATAAAACAGACAAGGAAGAGATTCTCCCTTTTTCCACTGACAGTTTATGGGGTTGAAGAGTACAGGCAGGCTGTGCAGAGAGTTTCCCTTTGCAGGAAATAGACCAAGACTTCTGCAGCTGCACCAAGAACTGGAAAGCTGCTGGCAAAGAGCATTGCTACCACGTTTATGAGGTTTGCTGCAGGCTTAATGTGTGCCAGTGATAAAGGTGGAACTTCAAAGGGCACAATCTCCCTACAGAAGCTCCTGTGATCTCCTGAATGTCACATCTTCATTAATGGCTCCTCCTTTTCCAAGAATAATTTGTCCTCACTTAATAAGCAGAAAGTTACTTCATTACCAATGAGCAACAATTTATGTTTGTTATCATCTCACCTCCTTTAAGTAGACAATCTCCCTAGTTGCTAACAGAGAAATCATTAACTTTCATTTGTGGGTTAAGACATCAGTACTTTAAAGAGTACTAAACCAAATTCAAACCTTGGTTACAGTAGTCAGATTTAATTAAAAGGTAAAAAAGAAAATTAATATACACTTTCAACATGCAGAAGTATAACCCAGAGTAGAATACTGGGGTAATGGAGGGAAGGAGAAGTAATGTTTTGGTAAATGATGGTCTTCAACAAAACCCCTAGGGCTAAAAATCCCACAGAATACCTAAATTAAGAAGTGGGATGCTGTGAAATTTAGCCTGAGAAAATTAACCAAGTTGTCGCACAAATGTACATGATGCAAGCATTATCTATGGAAAAAGTCCCATAGCATATACATACTGCAGACAAAGAGTAACAGTGGTTTTACAAAAAAGACATCATAAAACACCAGCACGATGCAAGCATTTACTGTTGAAGAAATCAGACTTACACGAGCATAGAACAACCATGAGCTGGTTGAACCCTTCTGTGAGAATTAGAGTGTGATACTGTGCACTACCAGTGCTTCTGATGGGCTCCTGCCTGGATCCACAGCAAAAGTTGCTCCTAAGACTATGGTCGTATTTAGGATATGTATGTATATATATATATATATATATACAAAATAGAATCCAAAACTAAGAAAAATCTGTAATAACACACCAAGACACTTCTCATCCTTGTCCCTGAGAAATCTGTATTGAAATACAAAATATTCACTTTTAGTGCTTAAAACTCTAAAGGGAGGGCCAGGATTTATGTATATGAAACTACCATTTTTATTAGCAACTGGCTTAATCATATTTCTCTTTAATAAAACATCCAAGTGGCAGCCTATAGGCTGTTGGAGATGCACATAATTTGACAGGAACAGTAAGTCTATATTTCTCTGCAACAAAATATTTAAAACTACTGTTTAGAAAATACTCCCTTGGATGTGTAATATGTATTAAAGATCAGCAAATCTCTTTGTATTTAATTACAAATAAATTAGAGGTTGTTTTAAACATTAAGAATCTTCTTAATTTTTAGGGAAGGCTTCTTAGGGGTAGGAAAACAGTGAATTTAAATTCAAGGTCTTAGGAATAAGAATTTTTTTAAAATTACATCTTCATTTTTTCAGGGAAAAAAAATTCTGGATTATCTCAGCATCTCATAATAAAGAGATAAAGCATTAAAGTTATGTACCTAAGGTCATACATTATTCATGATGTGCAAAATGTGCATCCTTAACTGGTTATTTCCCCTACCCCCAGAATGTAATTAAAACCAATGACTCTTCTATCAGGACATGTAAGAATAATAAACGAGACTGTTAAATAACGAATTGAATTAAAGCTCCCAGTAAATTTCTTTGACAAGAATTTCCATTATGAGGAAAAACGGGAGGAAAAAAAAAAAAAGAAGTATTTTCAGTTGTTCATACCACTACAGCTTCAGGAGTGGCTCTTTCTAGAAAAAGACATGGCTAAATTTAACAGAGGTATTTTCCTTTTATCTAGGCAAGTCATCTCTCCTATTTAAATCTCCTTACCTATGCCAGATGATTGACAGCTGGATACCATTCAAGACACCTGTATTAGGTCTGAGAGGCAGCCTGAAAGTCTCCAGGGACTTTTCTGAGCTTGTACCACAGGAAACGGGTCAAAATATTTACTTCTGGCAACAACCATGAAACTTCATTTGCTGCTGTTATTTTCTTTCTAATTAAAGACTCATTTCAAAGCAGAGTGGAAATAATGTGTCTGCTGTGGTTAATATTTAATCAGCAGTCTAGCATGCCAACCATGTATCCCTTGTAATAGCCCAGGGTCAGTGCCCTGGATCCCACTGGGATGCCATATGGCTGTGTCCAGAAGACTGCAAGCCACAAATGACCCATCACGGGTTCAGTGATAGCGTGAATCAATGAGGACACTAATTATTGGTTTTGAAGAGCTGACTCATCCACTGTGGGAGTGAACATTATGCTAACAACCTTGAGTGTTTCAAATCATAATGTGAGATGTGCTATTATCAAAAAACACAGCAAACCAGATTCAAATCATCCAACTTTTTCCTAGCTATTTACTGTTAAATAATTTAAATATGATTTATCTGTACATAATGCAAGTGTGATATGTGACAGCAGCTCTCCAATCCAAGAATAATATGATAAATAAATTTTGAACATGTTTAAAATCCAGACCCCCAAATATCAATATGCACACTTTCTTACATGGTTATAACAAGGACATTATTTAAAATCTGTTTCTGCAAATGGAATATTTCTCTCTTATTTCACAAGGACGTGGGCTAGATTTTGAAATGCAGAAACTGGGAAAGCACTTAGGTGTATATTCAGCCCTCACTGAGACTAGATATGCCTGTAATAAAGCATCTCTTGAGCCACCATCAAGCCTGGACATGCTTGCTTACATGCTCAGCAAACCCAGAAGCTGCACTCGAGAGAGTACAGCACCCCTCTTCGCTGTGCTCTTCCAGCAGCTCAGTACATTTCCCCAGCATGTTAGAACTTCTGATAAAGCAAAACCTCATTACTGTTTCTGATTCATTACTGATATCTGAGAAAGTAATTTGCTCTGAAAAACAGGTGACACTCTAGAGAGTGCAGGATGCCACCTTTTGTAGCAGGATGTTAGGCAGAAAGGATACCATCTAATATATCAAGGATCTTTGTGGAAGACAATTACTCATCTTCCATGCTTAACTTTAAGCCAGTGCAAAGCCTTTAGGCAAAGTGAATCCTTTTGGCAAAGTGAAGCTAGAAACAGGCGCTGCTCCTGAAGTCCTGCACGCTCCTGTATGAGACAGTTTTGAGGTTTAAATACCGCACACAAAATTCAGACTCAAAGAGCACCTCACAGGCAGATCCTTTCTTTAGAGACTGAATTTTCTCTTTTCTCATTAACAGCAGGGTAGTTTGCCTAATTCCTCAACTCAGCGCACAATTTCCCACAGAATGAAGCGGGTACAGCTTTAAATTTCATTCAGCCTCCTTGCAGAGCAGCTGACTACAAGTCAGTGCTGTGCGAACTTCCTGGGACACAGACCAGGCTTGGCTCACTCAGGGAGGGCTCTATCCCACAGAAATCCAGGGGTGATGTTGGATGTGCTGTGTCCTGTACATTATTTATATTCATATATACACTGGATATGATGTCCCATGCAGCAAGGAGGAGATGGGCGGGCTGGAGCCGGCGCTTACCCCGGACTGTCCGGAGCTGGCTGCCGGACAGAGTGACCCGGCTGCTGGACAGAGTGAAGAAAAGAAGTGTTTCCAGTTGTTCATACCACTACAGCTTCAGGAGTAGCTCTTTCTAGAAAAAGACATGGCTAAATTTAACAGAGGTGTTTCCCTTTTATCTAGGCAAGTCATCTCTCCTATTTAAATCTCCTTACCTATGTCAGACAGCTGGATACCATTCAAGACACCTGTATTAGGTCTGAGAGGCAGCCTGAAAGTCTCCAGGGACAGTGTGACCTGGCTGCAGAACAGAGTGACCCGGGTGCCAGACAGAGTGAGCAGGGGGCTGGACAGAGTGACCCTTCCCGGGAGATGGACAGAGGGACCTGGGTGCTGGACAGAGTGACCTGACCCGGCTGTCAGACAGAGTGACCAGGCTGCCAGACAGGGTGACCTGGGCTGCCGGACAGAGTGACCCAGGTGCAAGACAGAGCGACCTGGGTGCTGAACAGAATGACCCCACTGCCTGACAGACTGACCCCACTGCCGGACAGACTGACCCCACTGCCTGACAGACTGACCCCACTGCCGGACAGACTGACCCCACTGCCGGACAGACTGACCCAGGTACCAGACAGACTGACCCCACTGCCGGACAGACTGACCCGGGTACCGGACAGACTGACCCCATTGCCTGACAGACTGACCCCGCTGCCGGACAGACTGACCCCGCTGCCGGACAGACTGACCCCACTGCCGGACACACTGACCCGGGTACCAGACAGACTGACCCCGCTGCGGACAGACCACCGACAGACTGACCCCGCTGCCGGACAGACTGACCCCATTGCCGGACAGACAGACTGACCCCGCTGCCGGACAGACTGACCCGGGTACCAGACAGACTGACCCCATTGCCAGACAGACTGACCCGGGTACCGGACAGACTGACCCCACTGCCGGACAGACTGACCCGGGTACCGGACAGACTGACCCCACTGCCGGACAGACTGACCCCATTGCCGGACAGACTGACCCCACTGCCGGACAGACTGACCCCGGTGCCGGACAGACTGACCCCATTGCCGGACAGACTGACCCCATTGCCGGACAGACTGACCCGGGTACCGGACAGACTGACCCCACTGCCAGACAGACTGACCCCATTGCCGGACAGACTGACCCCACTGCCGGACAGACTGACCCGGGTACCGGACAGACTGACCCCATTGCCGGACAGACTGACCCCACTGCCGGACAGAGTGACCCGGGTACCGGACAGACTGACCCCGCTGCCGGACAGACTGACCCCGCTGCCGGACAGACTGACCCGGGTACCGGACAGACTGACCCGGCTACCGGACAGACTGACCCCGCTGCCGGACAGACTGACCCGGGTACCAGACAGACTGACCCCATTGCCAGACAGACTGACCCGGGTACCGGACAGACTGACCCCACTGCCGGACAGACTGACCCCATTGCCGGACAGACTGACCCCACTGCCGGACAGACTGACCCCATTGCCGGACAGACTGACCCCATTGCCGGACAGACTGACCCGCTGCCGGACAGACTGAGCCAGGTACCGGACAGACTGACCCCATTGGGTACCAGACAGACTGACCCCGCTGCCGGACAGACTGACCCCATTGCCGGACAGACTGACCCGGGTACCGGACAGACTGACCCCATTGCCGGACAGACTGACCCCATTGCCGGACAGACTGACCCGGGTACCGGACAGACTGACCCCGCTGCCGGACAGACTGACCCCACTGCCGGACAGACTGACCCCATTGCCGGACAGACTGACCCCTCCCGGCCGAGCCCCGGCGGGCGCACAGCGGCGCTCGGGCTCCCTCTGGCGGCCGCCCCGCGCCCGCCGCTCGCTCCGCTCCGCCGCCCGCCCCGCGATTCTGCATAGGACAGTCTTTTTTTTTTTATTTTTTTTTTCCTCCCTAGTAAAAAAGATACTGCCTTCCTCCACTTTTCTTTCAGCCACTAGAGACTTCAATTCTGCAGCTGGATCCTGGCCAAACTATTAAGTTCTGTGAAAAGCAGCAGCAATTTTATTGAGACCCCACACTGGAATAAGCAGCGTGGGCTAATCTTGGGGCTGTCATCATTGCAAGCCATGAAGAAAATGGGCTTTCTACTCTGGGAGTTGGGAAATTGTATGAGAACTTCAGGCTTTTTTACACCTGGCCCGGCAAATCGCAGAGAAAACCTTGAAAATAATACACATAAGGACTAAAGAAATGGAAACAAATAAAAGGAAGCAGTGTTTTTCCTAGGACAATAACGAAACAAAAATTGGCATTTAATTTTGGTTTGTGTCCCTATTGTTCTTGATGATTTAAGAGCTGCTGGTTGATGGTCAGAATCAGCAGTACTGGGTACAGAGTCAGTCTTACAAGTATGAATATTCCTGAGGTCTGAACTAGTAGAATAACTGGCAATAAAAGGTAGCAGAAATAGTTAGAGACATAGACATTCTAAAAATTTTCTCAAGACTTCTTTTTAACTAGAGAGTAAATGTAAGAATACAGCATGCACATATTCTTTTTCTGTTTCTTATTCCTTCTCACCAATGTTCTATCCAAAATCAAAAAGGAGAAATTAGAACACTGTGGGAGTCCTCCTCCAGGAACAGGCATAGCTCTCATTAACCCCTCAGCAAACAAATAGATTACTTTTGGAGGAAGGTGGTCAATCTAAAGCATCTCAGGCACTCGTGCCTCCAACTAGGCTCAAGATTATGTGCCTGCACAGAGTTATATGGCACAGCAGTTTCCAAGTGGCCTTGGAATTCTTCTCTGAGCTTGGTGGGCATTTTTTTTTCCATTTTGCACATTGTTCAAAACTTGCTGCAGTGATTTCAGAGGTTATGTAACTGTGTCAGATGCTCATGTGAACGACAACTATTTCTCTGGCTTTATTTTCCCAGAAATGCTTCTGGCATTGCTTTTCACAGAAACACCAGAACAGAAATAGCTGTGTGGCAGTGCTGGAGCTTTAAGGCCTTTTTAGGTGCATTAAAGATATTTTTTTTAACTAGTAGGCTGTTATTAGTTTATTTCTATGTTCCTATGTGATACATTGTTCTGCTGATTCAATCAGATCATATCAGGTACTGATTTTGCCTACCTAAATTTCAAAAAAAGGGAAAGAAAACTTATTTGTCTTCTATGTTTTAATGACATCTCAGTTCTCCAGCACCCTGTTCAGTGTTAACAGTCCATCTAAAAGCTCATTCTCATTATTAAAGCATAAGAGAAGATGGAAAAAGACAGAGAGGGGAAAGATTGCAGCATGGCCATTGCTCTGATCCCCCTCTCCTAAATTTACCAGTGGTAAAGCCAAAGTTAGATCATGTGAGGCTACAGAATTCTACGGAAAGACACCTCTACGAAGAAAGAGAGACAATTCCTTATTCAACCAATGGTGGGTTAAGTAACTCATCAAGGTCACACAGAGGAGGTTGATCCTGCTAACAGCAGTGAGATTAGGCCAAATTTAGAGACAGAGTTGGCATAAAATTCGGACTATGGAGCTACACTGACCTTTCCACCACAAGGGCACACTTCTTCGCAAAAGAAAAATTATTCTTCAAAGATGACTTGTCTGCTTTTCTATCCAGGTAAAAATACCACTAGGTGAGACATCTGGGTGATGTCATCCTGCATCCTGCATCCTGCATATGTACACATACACTGTCAGGCAACACAAACTTGTTTAAAATGAGGTAATTTATTGCTTTTGTTATTATTTTCCCAAGCAGTAATGTTTCAGAAAAAGAAAAATTATTTCTTCAACTCTGGTGAAAAATGCTCTCTAAAGCAGGGAGAAGGCCTAGAGTACAAAAGAGGAAAACAGGGAAGTGTCTGGCAATGACAGTCTTTCAGCTCTTGTCATGAAAACTAAGGTTGCATTTCAATACAATTTTCTTTTCAAAGAAAAATATGGTCTTCTTTAAGTATATAAAGCTAATCACAACAATTCATTTTAGAGGGAATGTAACACTCCAAATGACCTTTACTTTTGTTCAATCTGATTTGGTAAGGTGTTTATTTTCTAAGCCAAATTGTCACCTTTTCATTTGATTTGACAGTTTGGCTGCTGAACTGAAAAAAGCCATTCATCACCTAGTTTTATTATGATCTTACAGATGAGGAACTGAATTGTAGAGAAATCTTGTTTATTCTTCAAGCCAGCATAGAAAGTCTTTGGCAGGATAAGAAATTGGATCAGCACTGCCAAACCTGTGCTAATATCTCAGTGCTTTCTTTGCCAGCACATCTGCAGGGGTTTATTTACCTGCAACCAAACACAAGAACTAAAATAAAATAGGTACAATGATGAGATCAAAATAAGTTGCTTTTCCCCTGACAGCATCAATTAGATTTAGAAAGGCAAAATGAAAAAAGAAAATTAATTGCAGCAATGACTTGCTGCTCTTTACAAGAAGTTTGCCTCATTCTGCCTGACACCCAAGATAATGACAATAAGAACCATCCTGCTGCTCTTGTGGCTTGCAAGAGCCAGAGTAAACTGGTGAATGCCTCAATGGCATGGGAGAGTGCTTGCCCCAGCTGTGTAAAGCTGGGTACCCCCCTCCTGTACAGCCATGTCCGTGAGCAGGAAGGGCTCCCAAAGGCGCTCACCTATCCAGATCAATGTTAGATCAGATTGCAACAGGTCCTTCTCCTCCAGCTTTCTCTCTCTCACGGCTGTTGCTGTTATTTCTGCATCTCTTTCTGCTACAGTCGGGCTGTTTCGGTTTCTCCCACAGCAGGAAATATAAAAGCTGTCAGGGATTTCTTCGCACTGGGCCATGTCAGGGTTAATATTCCACTTCTGCTCTTTGTCCCTTTTCAATCTGGTTAAGATTTCCCTACATGCCAAGTTTGTTTTGCTGAAGACAGCTATGAAACATAAAAGGTGGGACATCAGAGTCTCCTGAAACAACCTGAGAGCTGGCTGCAAGTCTAGTGACACTTGAAAAGATGGCAATGAAAAACAAACATACCTCGAATTCCCCAGCTATACAGACTCCATTTAAGCATATTACAAAGCATTGTGTGAACTACTGCCCTCCTTCCAATCCTGTTTTCAGCAAACATTTAATTTGCAGAGCAATAGTTCTGTATAAATGTGTTATTATTCAGGAGAAAATCCAAATCATAACATTTGGAACCAGCATCAGCATACAAAAACCATGTGTGCTTGTACAAGGAAGGTTTTAGATCAACTATTTTCAAAGTTCCTTTATCCTCACCTGTATTTTAACCATGAAGGGAATATTTTACTTTTGGGTTCAGAAGTGTTTGGAACTCAGAATGGAAATTCAGAGCTCAGAAAGGGAGTCTGGCCAGTGCCACGATTTTGCTCTCAAAAATCATGGTGATCCCCTGCACCATGAGTCATCAACAGTGGTGTCTTGATGGGCTGGTCAACTAAATGGGAATCATAAGCTCCCATTGGGGCACACCAGTGCAGCAGCAACTATTTATTCCTTTTCACTGCACAGCGTGAGAAAGCTTTTAGTCATGTGCAGGCCACCTCCCTTGCATTCCCTTGCAAAGACAAGCTCTTCCACCCACAGCAGCTTGTGCTCTGCAAGGCAGCCCCCAGCTGGAATTAGGCCCAGAGCTGGAACTAGCCAAAGTGAACTCAAATATGTTCATCAAGGAGCATAAACACGTAAAAAAAAATTAAAAAAGTAAAGCACGAGAAGGGCAAGAAGGCAAACAAAAGGAAATAAGCAGTGAAATGGCTACAATAATTGTGCTGCAGGGTGCAGTTCCCACTCCAGTGTGTATTATTTCAAGGTGATGCAATGCAAAGGTGTCAGACCAGTGTTGGAGGGAAGGGGACTCCAGAAAGGTAAAGGCAGTGCCCAGGTCAGGCTGGAAGAGGACAGTGCTTGAAGATCTCATCAGAAGAAAACCCCTGAAGCATAAATGTTAACTCTGGCAACTGACTATTAGTGCTTGCAACTGGGTAAGAGAAATTTTTTTTAAAAATGGTGAGTGTTAAATAGCAATGTATTAACTCCCATGAGTCTTCACCCCTCTTGGAAATACTAAGACTTTGTTTCTCCTCTTGTCTAAAGGTATGACAGAAAAAATACGTTGTAACAGTCAAACACAGAGACTAAGATTTATGGGCTGTCCTCAGTCATATCATTGGGTTGTGAACAATGACCAAAAAAACTCCTGAACAGTGAAAAATTACTATAGTTATCTCCTAAAATTTAACAAGTGTTTGTCTTTTGGTTTTTTTTAAAAAAATCATACTGGTCCAAGATTCAACTATTAGTCTTTGGTCTGATCTTTAGCATTATTCCCTCAGACAACTTTCTAAACAAGAGAAAGGACAGGCATGGCTATATTTTACCATACTTAGACTGACTCCAATCCGTCATATCCTGGTTTTAGGATGAAAGAAGGATTGTCTGCTGCCTCTTTATCCCTGGTTCCAGAGATGGCATTCCTCCTTTTGCAGCCAGGTTAGCTTTCCTGACCACCAAGAGTTGCTACCTGGTTGAAGGTATTCTAATGGTTTCATGACAGAGAGACTTCAGCAGCTGCCTAACAGAATGTCAATGAGACCAAACTCTGCAAATCCACCTGCAAATTATTAGCTTCTTGCATGGGTAAATCCACTGAAATAATGGAATTCATGAGTAGCCCCATTACAGTGTTCACAGAACTGAAACATAAGCCAGGAAACATTAGGCCAAATGCACTTTTGGTTTCGTTGTCTGTATAGGCAAGCAAAAAATATCTGCAAAACAAAACCCAAAGTCTTTATTGGTAATGTTAACAAGACAAACCTCACTGAAATAGCCCTGATATTTGCAACTGCAGCTTCTGAATACAGAGACCTTAACATGGAGAGGAAGAAAGGTGTGACCACAACATCATTAATCTGATCAGTAAGAAATAAAGTGGTGGTTACAAACACAGCCTTAAAAGTTACCAGAAATATACTGATCTTCTATTCATTAGAGGCATTACTCCTTACTATGGACCTACTTATGCCATCTGGTGTAAGAGGGCAATAGAGACATTGTATTGAGAAGCACAGATAACACAAATGCACTTTGTGTGATGGAGAAGATAGGAATTGAGGTGGAAATGTGGGACTCTAGTTCCCACAGTTCCCTAGATTCTAGTTCCCTAGAATCTGATTATCAATCTTTAGTATCTGAAAGTCTTGCATATATGCTCTTTACCTAATATGCTATGTGCAGAGAGAAGGATAACTTTAAATTAGATCAAGCTGGAGAGGCCTCCTTAAAATACAGGAAAATTCAGTTGTTCGGGGGCCACTAAAATATTACGACCCCATAAGACTTGTGAAAACTTAATTACAGATGCAACAATATTTTCTATGGAAACCAGCTTGCACACAAGGCAGACACTTGAAAGGAGAAGAGTTAAAGCTGAATGGAAAACTTTCTAGATCAGACATTTCTAGTACTTGATTTTGCAGCCTAAATAACAATGTTCAGGTGTAAGCAGTTTTATATGATAATTAATGATGTAGAATTACTATGGTTATTGTGCTCAGTATGTTGCTTCAGGAGAGGTTTTCAGAACACAGCCTCTGAAGATGAAGTGTAGTTTTTGTTTTGTAGTTTCTTTCATGCAAACTATGCTCCCAAAATGTCAGAGTTAACTGAACTGTCACAGAGTCAACTGAGCTGCAGAGATCATAACAAAGGAAAAGAGGCAGAGGCAATGGATGAAAAAACCCAGCCCCTAACAGTTTTCGTTTGAGTCAGAAAGGCAATAAAAACACCACACAGTGACAGAGGTGAATGTTCTATCAACCTCTTTAAGTAATTGTGTTTTACCAGGTATTGAGCCATAGTACTGTAAAATAATGACATGTAAGTGGAACTATAATAGCCCAGAGAGACAAAAGGGTAAAAATGGGAAAATGGGAATTCTGACAGTATGGTGCTAAGGCACTCTATTGGTGACTGCTGGGCTCCAGACAACAGTTATATCAATTTCTGAATTTTTCAGCCCCACTTTGTTATTTCACACACAGAGAGACCTATTACTATCATAGTAT
The DNA here is from genome assembly GCA_024865655.1 of Emberiza elegans. NCBI lineage: Eukaryota > Metazoa > Chordata > Aves > Passeriformes > Fringillidae > Emberiza > Emberiza elegans. The sequence continues at coordinate 2,997,656 of JALJVW010000196.1, forward strand.
TGATATGCTACTCTTTATTATCTTGTGTTCACAGCTTATGAATAGCATTTAAAAAACACAAGCAAAAACATAAGACAGTTCAAATTACCAAGAAGTCAAATAAAAAGTTTCCAACTCTTCCTCTCAGTACTTTAGAAAAAAAAAAAAAAACAAAACAGTAGCAAAAAACACACCAGGGAAAAAAACTCCAACAAAACCCCAATGAAACAAAACAAACAAACAACAAAAAACCCCACAATGAAAGTTATCAACAGAATTTTGAAGGAAGACCTAGCACATACTGCTTTACAAGTAAAGGTGCTGAGTTATAGAGCTTACATGAAAGGCACCAGTATATACAAGAAACACCACTCAAAAATATAACAGTCTTCTTTTTGAGAGATATCAGACTGCAACTCTTTACTTCTGCATAAACATGAAAGAAAGGTGCAAGGAGAAGTATAATTAATGTCAAATATGCTCTTCAACTCCAGCAAAGTTGCAAACACATTTTGCAAGCTAACCCTTTAATGAAGCTTCCACATTGAAAGGGACTGCTTCAGGTGGACATCTCAGGCAAAGGTCTTCCAAGATGGTCCCATGGTAGTCCCTGGGGTAAATGTAGGCAGTATTTTCCCACGGGAGAATGACATTGTTATTCTGGAAAGCTTTTCATTAAAAAAAAAAAAGGGAAATTGTGAATATCAGTTGACATCCTTGAAAGACTTTCATATTTATGGTTGATCACCATCAATCCTATTGAAATTGGGAGTGTAAGTGTGCCTAAAATTTGACTTGCCAAATAGACACAACAGTTATTTTGTCATTAGAGAAACAAAAGCATTTGTGCATAGTTAAAAATAAATATGATTTTGTGCTTGCTTGGGCAATAGTCTGGAATGGTTCCTCCATGAATTGTGATGGGATTGGAGCAGCTTAGCACGTGAAATAACTGTTTCTTTAGACACATTTTGAAAGGAGGTAGACTGGTGTGTCAGTGGCTCTATGGCAAGAAGTAAGGGTGAGAATGTTAAAATTTTTTTCCAGAATTTCTTCATATTCTTCAGGTAGAGCTGAGTATTGGACTCTGAGGAATCAGAAATACTTCATTTTAAAAAGTTTAAAAAATAATAAAGACATGCACATTTTGAAAAATGCAGTATCAGCTTACTGACTGAAAGTCTGTACTTATTATTTTTTTTCTAAAGGAAAGCAGCACAGACATCCCCAGGCTTGGTTCACTCCCCTCACTTCATTCCAGTGAGAGATCTGTACCATGGCCAGAGTCAGAACAGCTCCCCCTTCCTCTGGACAGTCTGCTGATACACACACAGGAAAAAAAATGTTATTCTAAGCTATTTTGGAAACTGCCCATTTCAGAAGTCATTAAACATACAGCTTTAACAGGGCTCTGCAGAGCAAACCTATATGCCTGGTCAATATGATAGTCTGTTAATTTGGTGGCTGGAAGAAAGTTTATATTCTGAACCTCTAAGTCTTCAACATTTCAGCAGCATTCTGAGGAAAACTCAGAAAATCTGTTTTACAAGAGCCAGATAAACCCAACAAACTGTCAGAGATGAACTGTGTTCATTAGGAACACCAACAGAGAGCTGTATTCTGGTATCTACTTGCCAGAAATGCAAATTTATGTAGTAAATATCCAAAGTCAGAAACACAGAGGGTTCAGGTGCAACCAAGTCAAGCTCCAAGCAGACAGGAGTGACAACAGCACCAGTTCTGCATTGCAGCCCACACTGGTGTCCTGCTGGCAGCCACAGGACCTGATCTCTCTCTCAGTTCATGCCCTTGGAGTTCTAACAGAATCATAGGGAAGACATCTCCACAAAATTGTAATATGTCATTCCAATGGTCCCAAATAATTGTTTTCAACCTACAGGAGGTTATGTGTGAGACACCCCCATCCCCTTCTCTACACAAGCAGTATTGTTATAAGAGTTACCATTATCAAAGAGTTCCTTGGCCTCTTTTGGCTGCCTCTAAGCTGTCCTATCATTCTACTGGTGGGTCTTTCCTCATCTTTAATATCCCTTAGTCTTAAAACAAGCAAAGCAAAACAAACAAGTAAACAACAAATCCAAACGAGCACCCCAAATCACAACACAATAATTTCATTTACTTTCTAAGTTTCTCTCATTTTTTTAAATACCTAAGCCAGGAAATCCCTTCCTCCTCAGTTTTAGAGGAAGGTATTACAACAGCTTTTATGTACCTTGAGAAGTTCTGCCCATGAGGGAAATATATAGTTTCTGGGATTCTTCTGACACAGACTGATTCCCAGTCAAATAGCAGAAAAAAGAAAGCATCAGTGACTTTGAAAAAGAAGGAGAAGCAAGAGCATAAGTTCAGGCATTAACAGCTTTGGTTCATTTATAGCAGCTGAAGGATTTACACCAGTACACCTTGTGTGAACACCTTTAAGAATATATTTTTTATCTTTAATCTATCTGTTGATGCTGTTTTACTTTACACCACTGTGTTTTATGATTTCATCATTCAGCCTCTTGCTGCTTCCAACAAGGCAGGATTTTCTGAGCACATCATCAAAAGCTTGAAGGCCAGCCTCATCTGATTCCCTGACAGCTCCTCTGGTCCATACACAGATCTGCAATTTTGGGGACCATTGCCCCTACTCAGCTTGTATGGATCTCCTGTGGGAATTTCTGGTTTCCAGGTTCAGCTGCAAATGAGCCCCTTTTGATAAGGTATACTTTAATTTGAGAACAACAACAACAAAATTTGAGGCTTTTGCCTTACTTGAGATGTTTTACCAGATGAAAGCCTGTTTTAACAGGTAACTCACTGGACTCAGAAGATTCAGGTCAATTCCCACTTCATCAGCAGACTCTGTATGTGACCTCCTTAATCTATTCCGCAGTACTAGTTCACAGCTGTGAAATGGAAAAATTCCCTGCTTCAAAATGATGAGAGGAGAGAATGCATCAAGGATTGTGAAATACTCAGCTATCACAGTGAGGGGGGACTTACAAGCACATAGACAGTGATACTTCATTTTGAAAGCTGACCTCTGCTTCTGTGGCATTCATAGTCCTTGCTCTTTTAGACTCATCCATTTACACCTTATGATTAATATCAGTAATTTAGCATTTCTATTACCCCCTACATCATTATAAGAAATACCAAAAAACAATTAAGTAGCTCAAAGAGATGTTTATTAGCTAGGATTTTACATTGAGATTACAGCATTTGGGCCATAGGTCTTCCATGCATTTAGAAGTATTTTTCCCATGTTGTGGCCCCTTCATTGCTTTACTATACCATAATTAAAAATAAATTGCATTGGGAAAAACAAAATTCTGGAAAATTTATGATGCATTATTCTTGGGCTGGATTTGTTTTGCTTATTCACTGAGTAATTTGTGAAACTCAGTAATTTGCCATGGCTATCCCAGTCATTAGTGCAAATTATTCTCCTTCTACTGTATTTTGTAATTGCCTTTTGAAATTAATTCACTTTAGTTTCTTAAAAATAATTCATTATGGGATGTTAGTTTTCTTAAGAGGGTTTAATTCCTCAAAAGAGTTCTAAGATTGTGATTAAGATGCTTATTTAGAGGAGGCGTTCTTATATATTCACCTTGGAAATTTATGCTTCATGTATAAAGAATCAGTATGTGCCACATACTGGGCCACACTAAAATTGCTTGTCTGGGGTAAAACACTCTCATATTTGACTGCCCTGTAAACTGGAAGATTATTCAGTGTGCCTGGGGCAGCACTTCCAGTATAACCACATCACACACCACATTACTTTCTAGGGAAAAAGCATTCAGGGATGGTCAGGCTTTTCACCCTGAGTACCACACTGAAATCTTGGGCATCTTTGTAAATCCAGGACACTTACACAGATGGGGTTTTTGTGGGTTGATTTTTTTTTTTTTTTAATCAGTGTTTCTCATATGTTAATCTATTGTGAAGGGTATAGAAAGTGCTTCTTCCCATATTTGGATAATGAAGTTCTATTATGATGAGATTAATAGTCTAGTGGAGATTAACACTGAACCTCATTATAATCACCTGACAAGCACAGCCTCCTTTTGTGCAACTTCTATGTCAGTCAAATTTAGAGCATCCTCGAAGAGCCTGGTATAACAAACCACTCAACAGTTTAAGCGAGCAATCTCAGAATCAGAGGGAACAGAAAAGCAACTCCACTCACTAAAGCCATTCTCTGAGCTTTAAGAAAGCTTTACTTACATTTCAGGTCGTAGGGTCCGCCTACCTCCTGGTGACATTATCATGTGATGAAATACAATACTCTTTACACAGAGGCTAAAGCATTTTTTTTAAAATGACAATTCTAGTAATTAGTTAAATACGTACTTAGGAGGAACCTGATTGCAAATTTTTACCTTGATGGCTCCAGTCATATTAAAATTTCAGCCATTAACTTTAAGGATTTGGATATTTGGAAGGTGACATTCTGACCTATAAGGAAAAAAAAATAATAATGGAAATTTACTTTGTACAATGATTCCTTTCAGTGTAATGTGCCTTGGGCTGTTTAAACCACTGAATATCAGTATTTGTCTTCCTTTCAAATCCGCCTTTACCCAGTCTCAATGGATTGCCCAGCAGGTATCTATCTATCCATGTCCTTTGGTTGCACAAAAGTCTCAGTGAGTCTTTGAGTACCATAAGCATCTTTATATCACTTCCTTAAATTAGGATGTGTGTGTATGTACTATGTACACACACAATAAAATATCTACATACAGGGTAGTGGCGTAATTCTAGGTTATTGTAGATGAGGTTTTTGTAGATAAGCCAAAGAAAAGCCATCCTCATGACATGCGCCAGTGCAATTGGATGGTACTGCATAATAGAAAACCAAGGAGAGGAGCCAGACATCCACAGATTCAACTTGTTCTCACGTGGCTGGTGATCACAACAAATAGTGCCTCATTTAGTTTATTTATTAAGCACTGGCAAAGCACTCACAAGTGTGTGTAACACAGGGAAGAAAAGGAGTCTGCACTTGCAGGAATTTTTAGTGTAGGAGAGAGCAAACAGCAGCAGCAGAGATGCAAAGCAGCAAAGCTGGTGGAATAAGCACACTCTGATGTGCATTGTTAGTGCCAACAAGGCTGCAGCAGCTGCAAAAAGCCATGTGGAATAAGAGATTTGAAAGGAAGGGTCAAAAAGTAGCTCTTATATCCTTACTGGTCATCCTGCTTTTTCTCATTTCTTCACTCCCAGTTGGGGGGAAGAAGGGGGTTTGCTTTTGTCAGCACTTAGCAGAAAATCTCCTTGGGAGGACAGCAAACCAATGGTTAGTTTCCTGGACATTTTTTATGATTTTTTTTTTGTTTCCTAAATGAAATTAGAAGCCTTCTGGGGAGTTGACACATTGCAATTTTTGTTTCACAGAGATTCTATTTCTAGTCCCAACTTTTCTGAGTAGGCTTTCTCACTAATGGCAAAAAAGGAGCCAAGGAAAAATATTTGTGGATGTGTAGTTCTGTACAGATTTGTGCACAGAAATGGAAAGCTTGAAAACAAAATCTTAAAAAGCTTAAAAACAAAAATGCAGAAGGTGGAGAAAGCTATCTCTTTCTGAGCTTTTAAGACAGTTTTAATGCCATTAGATAGAAATGGACTGACTGGAATATAACAAGACAAACCAAAAATCCAGCAAGAGCAGCATACCAAAGAAGCACAAAAAAGGCAGTTGGAAGCAGTGTGCCAAGTCCAGAAATATGTTTACAGATGAGGGAAAAAAAAAAAAAAAAGCAGAGCATTTTTACAATGTATGATTAGGAACACCAGCCAAATTACTTCCAGGAAGAATGTCCTATTTACAGAGATCTCTAGAGATTCTCTGGGTTCATTCAGCTGACTGTATGCTACAATCACTTCAGTTTAGTTTTCTTACTTCCATATTTGCAATATATTTGTGTCTATTAGTAGTTCTCTGAGGATAATTATTCTCTAAGCAGCAACAAAATTTCCCCTTTTCCTCACTCACAAAATCTTAGGAGAAAAGCTCATGCCCAAAAGGTAAGAGCTCAAAGCAGAATTAAGCCGGATACCTGAAGATGGGAGCTCCCTGACAAAACCACAGCTTGTGTAGGAGGAAAACTGCATTACTCTGTTATATGGTCACAGTGCATTTCTTCTCAGCAGTTGAGTTTTCTCATTCTTCTTGCAATCTAGAAAATATCTCTGTATTTGCTACAGCTCTAACAGTAAATAATGGAACAGTTCCGGACATGAACATGAAACAGTTCTGGAAATGTTCATAAAAGTGCTTCATTTTGCCATATAGATGGAGACAGATAATCTAGAAGAAAGAAAAAGCTGTTTCCCTATTGCTTTATGAAGTTTTTTACTTCTGACAAGTGGATGAGCAAATCTAGGAACTTACTGATGTCCCCGCAAGTTTTTAATTCCATTATTAGTATCATCTGCACTAACTGCTCTGGGAAGTGTTTTCCAGCCCCTCTTATACTTTGATAGTGAATGACTGTACCCATATAATAGGTTGAATGTAGTACAACCTGAAGAATTAACATTTGAATAGTGTTCATGATTTTCAGACTGAATAGGAGCTAACGAAAAAGTCGCAAGTTCCAGGAGATGGCATTTCTTGTCACAGTTTTATGTCGTAGTTGTCAAGTTCAACCAGGTAGAGCTGGATAAGGAAAACTGGAAGGTGATATATCAGAAGAGCCATTTGTATTTTTTTCCCTGAATCTGTGTTTTTTATTTTAGTTTATCTTCTGTCACAAAATTGATGTCAGCTTCTAGTTCCTCCTTCTGGTTACTTCAGGGCAAGTAGGGGAAGAAGATACCCAGTCACACACTCTTTTCCTTTGGTCACACACTCAGAGCTGGAGAAGCTCATGCAGCATAGAAATAACTTTTGTGGAGTGGTTATTCTCAAGGAGCCTGATAGGTGACCTCATTGCTGTCTACAGCTTCCTGAGTATGGGGGGTGGAGAGGGACGTTCTGATCTGCTCTCCTCAATATCCATTGATGGGACTGGGTGGGTGTTGAGGTGTTGTGAGGGTCCCCAGGACAAAGTGTGAGATGAGAATTGACTCCAAGTTCTCAGAAGACTGATTTATTATTTTATGATATTGTAGCATATGAAAAGAAAATTATATAATAAAACTGTACTAAAGAAAGAGAAAGGAGGCATCAGAAGGTTAGACAAGAATGAATAATAAAAACTCGTGACTAACCAGAGTCCTGAAACTGTTGGACTGGGATTGGTCATTAATTAAAAACAATTCACATGGAACCAATCAAAGATGCACCTGTTGGTAAGCAACCTCCAAACCACATTCCAAGCAATCAGATAATTATTGTTTATATTTCTTTTCTGAGTCTTCTCAGCTTCTCAGGAGAAAAATCCTGGCAAAGGGATTTTTCAGGAAATATCATGGTGACAGGTGGGAGCAACTAAGACCTGCATCAGGGGAATTTTAAATTGATTATCAAGCATTATTTGCCAAAAGGGTGGCCAAGCACCTGGACAAGCTTCTAAGAGGAGTGGTTAATAAGCTTGAGGATACCACAAAGAAGTAATGGGGATGGCAAAAGAACCAGGCAGAACAAGCTGAGTGCCCTGGTTACTTGGTGTCCTGGATAATTTCAAAGAAAATAGAGATGTTGCAGTAAAAGAAATCAATGAAGATTTCTTCCACTGCAACATCTGGAAAGAAGAGACAGAGGCTCTATCAGCACTGTATCGTGGGAGCTGTGTCCTAGAATGCAGGGACTAAAAGAAAATTTTTTTGGACAAGCCACAGTGATCACTACACTGGGGTAAGAGATGCTGGTGCATTTCTTATGGTTTATGTGCTAGAGCATGGAGACTGCATATGGGGGAATTATTTACCCCTGTTACATTCATGGTGCTGATATTAGAAAACTGCATACATTTTTAAGAGACACATTTTAATATATTTTAAACACAAGAGTTGTGTGTGGGTAGAAAAATGCCAGATAAATTCCTTCATGACTGGAAAAATATTTTACAGTAGAAGAAGTAGGAAGTTCAGTCTGTTGATTTTATCAGAAAAATAGACTGACAGTTGACTTGATGCCAGCATATAAATATCTTCATGGGAAGAAAATGCAAGGTGCTAGAACAGTATCTTTCTTATTAAAGCAAGGACAGACATAGATACGATGTTTGGAAAGAGAAACCAGACAATTTGAGATAAAAAACAAACTTTTTTTTTAGACAAAAGAAATATGGTTAACTCACTAAAGGGAATTACAAAGCAAAACAGTGAATGTTTTCAAAACAGGGCTAGAGATTCTTTATATTCTTGCATCTTAGTGAGCTGCAAACTTGAGCTGGAACATGAGCAATAAGGTGAAAATTAATACCTGGCAAGGGTTGGTTTGCCAGCCTACATGAGAAAATTGTTCTTGCTAACCTGAAACACTGGATCCAAACCTGTCCCCTTGAGCATGATGGGCTTACTTAATTCCCTCTGTATTCATATCATCGACACAGAATCACTAAATCACTTAGTTTGATAAAGACCTTTGAGATCATCAAGTCCAGCCTATGACCTAACACCCCCTTGTCAACCAGGCTGTGGCACCGAGTACCACATCCAGCCTTTTCTTAAACACCTTGAATGCAGATTTCTCATATCCTTTATGGATACATTCCAAGAGTGGAAATTTATTGTCATTTTTACACTCTTGATTTAGATGTCTGGAAAGAGGGAAAGGTGAGTCAGAAGGCCCTACTTGCAGTTTTGGAAGTCATTCTCCATTTCAACAATCTACTGGGGAAAAAAAAAAAACAAAACAAACCTACCAGTAGGAGAAGTACTAAGACAATTTTAATGAAAGTTACCAGGGCAATGCTATTTCAATGGCTTCTACAGACTTTGTAAACATACTGTTTTCAAGCCCTCTGTCAGCCAGAACAGCAAAAGCTGTAGCTAGTCCTATTTTAGTGGCTCAAACAACAGTGATAACAAAACCAGCAGCTTTGCTTTTCCCTTCCAGAAAGCAACAATGTCAGCTAGAATTGGCAGCCAGCTGAAAATAAAGTGAGGCCCCAAAGAGCTGAGGGACAACAGTTGACATTTCCACACTGTTGTACATGCAGGCTTCTCTCTCTGTAATTCAGCTTTTTGCTGCCATTTGGAAACAGGATTAGGGCAAGTAAAAGTGAACTAGGAGTTCAATAATTTGTTCCTCTGCCTTTGTTTGTCTGGTTGCTTTTCCAGAATGACAGGATGCATTTCAGTTGAAGCAGTTGACAGTCTTTGTATGTCCTCATAGCAACCTTTTTACAGAACATTTATTTTCTCTTCATTTTTTCTCCCCGTAACACTTGCTATTAATGCTACATTTTACTGGTAGAAACTAGGTTTTTAAGAGTGAACAATGTTCTTTGGGACATTAAAGACACAGGAGAGAGACTATTTACAAGAGCATTTAGTGGCAGGACAACCACAGCTTGTGGGGAGGAAAACTGCATTACTCTGTTATATGGTCACAGTGCATTTTCTTCTCAGCAGTTGAGTTTTCTCATTCTTCACAATCTAGAAAATATCTCTGTTTAAGCTACAGCTCTAACAGAAAATAATGGAACAGTTCCGGACATGAACATGAAACAGTTCTGGAAATGTTCATAAAGTGCTTCATTTTGCCCATAGATGGAGACAGAGAATCTAGAAGAAAGAAAAAGCTGTTTCCCTATTGCTTTATGAAGTTTTTACTTGACAAGTGGATGAAAATCTAGGAACCATTGATGTCCCTGCAAGTTTTAATTCCATTATTAGTATCATCTGCACTTTCCTTACCTGGGAAGTGTTTTCCAGCCCCTCTTATACTTTGATAGTGAATGACTGTACCCATATAATAGGTTGAATGTAGTACAACCTGAAGAATTAACATTTGAATAGTGTTCATGATTTTCAGACTGAATAGGAGCTAACGTAAAAGTCGCAAGTTCCAGGAGATGGCATTTCTTGTCACAGTTTTATATCGAGTTGTCCAAGTTCAACCAGGTAGAGCTGGATAAGGAAAACTGGAAGGTGATATATCAGAAGAGCCATTTGTATTTTTCCCTGAATCCCTGTGTTTTTATTCTTTATCTTCTGTCACAAAATTGATGTCAGTTTCAGTTCCTCTTCTGGTTTTACTTCAGGGCAAGTAGGGAAGAAGATGTACCAGTCACACTCTTTCCTTTTGTCACACACACTCAGAGCTGGAGAAGCTCATGCAGCATAGAAATAACTTTGTGGAGTGGTTATTCTCAAGGAGCCTGATAGGTGACCCCATTGCTGTCTACAGCCCTGAGTATGGGGGTGGAGGGACGCCTGATCTGCTCTCCTCAATATCCATTGATGGGACTGGGTGGTGTTGAGGTGTTGTGAGGGTCCCCAGGACAAAGTGTGAGATGAGAATTGACTCCAAGTTCTCAGAAGACTGATTTATTATTTTATGATATTGTAGCATATGAAAAGAAAATTATATAATAAAACTGTACTAAAAGAAAGAGAAAGGAGGCATCAGAAGGCTAGACAAGAATGAATAATAAAAAACTCGTGACTAACCAGAGTCCTGAAACTGTTGACTGGGATTGGTCATTAATTAAAAACAATTCACATGGAACCAATCAAAGATGCACCTGTTGGTAAAGCAACCCAAAACCACATTCCAAAGCAATCAGATAATTATTGTTTTTTATTTTTCTGAGTCTTCTCAGTTTTCAGGAGAAAATCTGGCAAAGGATTTTCAGGAAATATCTAACAGGTGACAGGTAGCACTAAGACCTGCATCAGGGAATTTTAAATTGATTATCAAGCATTATTTGCCAAAAGGGTGCTTAAGCACCTGGACAAAACTTCTAAGAGGAGGTTAATAAGTTTGAGGATACCACAAAGAAGTAATGGGATGGCAAAGAACCAGGCAGAACAAGCTGAGTGCCCTGGGTTGCTGGTGTCCTGGATAATTTCAAAGAAGATGTTGCAGTAAAAGAAATCAATGAAGATTTCTTCCACTGCAACATCTGGAAAAAAAGACAGAGGCTCTATCAGCACTGTATCGTGGGGAGCTGTGTCCTAGAAATGCAGGGACTAAAGAAAATTTTTGGACAAGCCACAGTGATCACTACATCTGGGGTGAGAGATGCTATGCATTTTTATGGTTTATGCTAGAGCATGGAGACTGCATATGGGGGAATTATTTACCCCTGTTACATTCATGGTGCTGATATTAGAAAACTGCATACATTTTTAGAGACACATTTTAATATATTTTAAACACAAGAGTTGTGTGTGGGTAGAAAATGCCAGATAAATTCCTTCATGACTGGAAAAAATTTTACAGTAGAAGAAGTAGGAAGTTCAGTCTGTTGATTTTATCAGAAAAATAGACTGACAGTTGACTTGATGCCAGCATATAAATATCTTCATGGGAAGAAATGGGTGCTAGGAACAGTATCTTTCAATAAAGCAAGGACAGACATAGATATTGATGTTTGGAAAGAGAAACCAGACAATTTGAGATAAAAACAAACTTTTTTTTAGACAAAGAAATATGGTTAACTCACTAAAGGGAATTACAAAGCAAAAACAGTGAATGTTTTCAAACAGGGCTAGAGATTCTTTATATTCTTGTATCCAGTGAGCTGCAAACTGAGCTGGAACATGATCAATAAGGTGAAAATTAATACTGGCAAGGCTTGGTTTGCCAGCCCATGAGAAAAATTGTTCTTACAACCTGAAACACCTGGATCCAAACCTGTCCCTTGAGCATGATGGGCTTACTTAATTCTGTATTCATATCATCGACACAGAATCACTAAATCACTTAGTTTGATAAAGACCTTGAGATCATCAAGTCCAGCCTATGACCTAACACCCCTTGTCAACCAGGCCAGGCACTGAGTACCACATCCAGCCTTTTCTTAAACACCTTGAATGCAGATTTCTCATATCCTTTATGATACATTCCAAGAGTGGAAATTTATTGTCATTTTTACACTTGATTTAGATGTCTGGAAAGAGGGAAAGGTGAGTCGAAGGCCCTACTTGCAGTTTTAAGTCATTCTCCATTTCAACAATCTACTGGGAAAAAAACAAAAAAAACAAACCTACCGGGAGAAGTACTAAGACAATTTTAATGAAAGTTACCAGGGCACGTTATTTTCAATGGCTTCTACAGACTTTGTAAAACATACTGTTTTCAAGCCCTCTGTCAGCCAGAACAGCAAAAGCTGTAGCTAGTCCTATTTTAGTGGCTCAAACAACAGTGATAACAAAACCAGCAGCTTTGCTTTCCTTCCAGAAAGCAACAATGTCAGCTAGAATTGGCAGTGAAAAATAAAGGAGGCCCCAAAGAGCTGAGGGACAACAGTTGACATTTCCACACCGTTGTACATGCAGGCTTCTCTGTAATTCAGCTTTTTGCTGCCATTTGGAAACAGGATTAGGGCAAGTAAAAAGTGAACTAGAGTTCATAATTGTTCCTCTGCCTTTGTTTGTCTGGTTGCTTTTCCAGAATGACAGGATGCATTTCAGTTGAAGCAGCTGACAGTCTTTGTATGTCCTCATAGCAACCTTTTTACAGAACATTTAATTTCTCTTCATTTTTCTCCCCGTAACACTTGCTATTAATGCTACATTTTACTGGTAGAAACTAGGTTTTTTTAAGAGTGAACAATGTTCTTTGGGACATTAAAGACACAGGGAGAGAGACTATTTACAAGAGCATTTAGTGGCAGGACATAAGGGGGAATAGCTTCAAACTGAAAGAGGGCAGGTATGGATTAGGTATTAGGAAAATATTCTTTACTGTGAGGATGCTGAGGCCCTGGAACTGGTTGCCCAGAGGTTGTGGATGTCCCACCCATGAAGTGTTTCAAGCCAGGTTGGACTGAGTAACCTGGTCTAGTGAAAAGTGTCCCTGCCTCTGGCCAATGTACATTTCTCTAAAATAGGTCTCAGTTTTAGGCACGTTTTATTGAAAACAGAGGATACAGTTCAAAAAACCAAAACAAAACAAGTAAGACCAACCACCCTGGCTGATACAGAGCATAATATTCTGGCAGACTGGTTTTGTTTCTAGCACACCCACATACTATACAGAATGTTATGGAGGGTCAGATGCAGCCACCCATGTTGGAGAGAAGCTCTGCAGGTTTCAGTAAAAACTAACTGCTGCATTAATTAATTTTACCAAGGGAGACAAAATCAGTCCTGTAAAAAGGGAATATACTTTTACAGAAATGGATTAGCATTAGCAAGTTTTGCAAAACAGAAATGAGATTTTGAATACAAAATTTGGTATAACTACAGCTGAAAGGAATTCAGACAACAGAGGAGAAAAAATTTTAAAAAAGATTTCATGACAGAGAGTATAGAAGTTAGGAAGGAAAGATAAGAGTACATACACAGACAAGAGAATCTGTATAGGGCACCAAAGGGAATGAGCATTGTTTTAATTTATTGAATAAACAGCGTCTGGATGAGGGCCCCTGAATTACACATTCAGAATAGTCTAAGTCTGTTTGAACTCTCCCCCTTCTGATAGACAAGGATAAGATAAGACTTCAGCTAGAAAGAATTAGAGTAATAAAATAGAAACCTGTGCAGGATACTAAAACAGATTTCTGAAAAAGGAAACCAGAATCACAATTTTATCATTAGACTTTGTGTTAGAGACAAAATTGTAGCACTCAATGTACCTTTGAGAGTTTGGAAGATGATTATGGGCAGGAAGCTAAGGAAATTTGCATCAGTTGATGAGAGTGAATTGTAAGAATCATCCTAGATGAGAACATGCAAAAGTCCTTTGGATTAGAACTCTGCAAAAAGCTATCCAGATTTTCATCATAAGGACAGAACACAAACAGATGAGATCATCCACAATTTCAATGAAAAGGCAAGCTGACAGCTTTTTTTAAAACACAGGTGACTGAAAGGGACACCTAAGTTGTGACTTCTTTAAAGGATTAGTTCTATCCAATTAAAGATCTTTTGAATTAACTTCCCTGAGGTAATACACTCATAAGTGACCAAATATTGCTTTAAAACATGCCAGTAGGACTGAGAAATTCAAATTGAAATATGGAAATCTGAAATTGAAATATGGAAGACTCAACAAAAAAACCCAGTTTATTACTATTAAGAAGCATGGGAGAAAGATGCTCTAAGACAAAAAGAAGTCAAAGTCAGACTAAATATAATAGAAAAAACCCCAATAAAAATAAAGATGATGCCTTAAGCATCATTCAGAGAGAACAATTGAGTTTTGACAGAAATCAGTAGAAAGGGGGACTATACCAAGGACTAGTAAAGATGAATCCAAAGAGATAATCAAAAACAAAATGAAGGCATCAAAACACTTAAAACACTTTTTTTTTCCAATTAAGTGTTCTTAACCAAAAAAGAAAAAAATCCAGGTTTGCTTTAATTAATTTTGCTTTTTATCCCTTTTGTGATAAAACAAGAACAAAATAGTCAACCTTTTTGGTTTTAATACAGCATTTTACTTCAGCTCAACCCTTTATTCTCAAGGGCAAAGTGGAAATGGAAAAGGACTTAATTTTTGAAGCAAAAAGTGCTATATTGATTTTTTGATACTAGTGTATCTGGTTACTTTTTGAGCTATGCAACCCAAAAATTATACCATTTTTTTAAAATATGAAAATATAAGAAAGATGGCATTAAAGATGAAACCCACATGTTTGGAAATTACCAAACCTGGAAAGTGAATAAGCAAAAGCTTCATTTCTTAGAGGTAAGAATATAAGAATGAGCAACCCTGGTGTAAGTAAAGGTGTGGCAAGATGCTGAATCAATCTTTCCAGCCCTACAAGTCTAGTGCGCCTCCAAAATCAGCATAAGGCAGTGAAATCAGCCAGTAGATCTTCACACAGCAGGGTTTTTAGGAAGGTAAGTCACAAAGAAATGTATCCTGACTGGCATGTGGCTTTTTTGGCAGCCAATAACAGGTGCTGTAAGAGAACAATGGGCTGTTTCACACACACCAGGGCTGAATCCAGGATGAATCCTGATTACCTCTCTTGTCCAAATGGATATTTGTTTCTGAGAGTGTCTGGGCTGTAACACACAAGTGTGAAATACATGAGAAAAGCATACAAGATTTAGAGACAGGAGACTCCGTGGAGACAAATGGAAAGGTAATTGCACGGGAGAACAAAGGGATTTATGTAAATGTACCTGAGTACCTTAGGTGAACATTTCAATGACTGCATCTCCCCATGCAAGGGAATTCAACTTCTGAACTCTCTCTCTCTCTCAACATTTTTTTTAAATCTTGTTTTGCTTTTTGTTTCCCCATAGATTTCTGGCTTTAATTGTGCAGATCTTAGACCTTAAGGATGTTGTTTTCTGTTAATGATGATACACAAAGCTGACATGAGGTCAGAACTTAATTAATTTCAGCTCTTTGACTACTTCTAGAAGGCAGCAGGAGAGTGGGAAAGATTAATACTTTATGTCTTTCGAAAAACCAACAACAATTATTTTAAATAAAAGGACCTTCTCTCTCCAGGAGTTACAAAAATGTAGTGTACAGAAATAGATGGCACAATTTGTGACAGTGTGAATTTTTTATGAAGATGTATTTCCACATTTGCTTCTCCTGAATCATGTGAGTTACAAGCATGGTTTCTGGTAAGTATCCTATTTTGGTGGCTCTGACTGCATACTGCTAATTCCATTTTCAAATAATGTATCCTTAAGTGGCATATGTATGTTTGTGTCCTAGGAACCCATCAGTTCCCATCAGAAAAGAATATTGCGTACAATTGATCCAGTTTTGCAGCCACAGAATACAGTATTTTGTTTGCATATGCAGTTGGTGCATCTGTCTATATCTCCTCAGCCTAGGAAAGAAATATTCTGGACTTCTGGTTGGCTTCTGTGACAAACATCATCAGTAAAATGCAACAGAGTTGTGCCAACCACAGTAAAAATTTCCCTCTGAAAATCTTTCATGCAGGAATAGTAGTTTTTTCACAGAACATTGCAGTATGTGAAACTATTTGCTTTCTTTATAATCAGAGCTTGCTTTTTAAAGTACACTAGAAAAACAGTAAAGTTGTGTTTTAGCAAAAAACAGCCATTTTTATTCTTTCATAATATCTTTGGGTACATGAAGGCAGTTTATATTCTGTTTCTGTTCAGGCCAGTTCTGTGGTGAAGTTATATAGTTACTGTGAAGAGTCTGCAAAATAAACACCATATTGCATCTTGGGTGCTGTAGTAATTCTGCTGGCTATCAAAAAATTACAAAGCAGATGATCTAAGGGAGAATGTATCTTTTCCTGAAAAGTAAAAAACAAATGAACCAACCAAATCTCAAACTTACACAGAAGAGACCGTGGAAGAAATGAGTGCTCTTACAACTTTCTCTAGTTATGGGTACCCATAGATGGATAGATTGTCCTTTTCCCTCTACCAGAATGTCAGTGCAAAAGTAATAATGTTCACAAGTACTTTCTCTGCCAGAGTGACATTTCATCATTAGCCCTACTGGTGCCTTAGCTCCCTCCAGAAAACCCTGGGCTTATGTGCATGTCATGGCATTTCTCTCTCTCATATTTCCTCCCCTTATCTCTTCCTCTTTCCCTCTGTCTGCCTTTCTTTTCTTCTCTGTCCCACTCCATCTCTTTTTCTTCGCTTTCCTCTCCCCTCTCCTTTCATATTGTCCTAGTTAAAATGTCAGTGGATCATTCTCTGCCTGTGTGCTTGTGCACAGAGTAAGGGCAGGACAATTACTTGTTCAAAATGCTGCAGCACAGCTTCCAGTTGGGACTGGAAGGAGTTGTGTGGTGGCTGAGCAAGTCAGTCAGAGAGACAGTGCATCTGAGCAGGTTTTAGCCATGGCTGATGTGCAGAAGCCTGGTGTGCTGAGTGCATGTACGTGGCAGTGGCTGGCAGTAGGGCTGGTGCTCAATGGGTGACTCTGTGTGTGGCTGTAAGCCACCAAGGGCCACCTGACAGCCCTGGCTTAGAAACTAGCCAGCACTGTCCTTGGCCAAGGTGGAGGATCCTGTCTTGAATAACTAAGAGTGGCAACAGGAACCAGGGCTGAGCAGGGCTGCAAGGCCCCTGATTCATCACACCTAAGCAGCAGAGGTAACCTAGAAGGACTCACACCTTAGGGCCTGATGGCCTTGGATGCTGCCCTTCTAGTGTGGGTGCAAACCCAGCAAACCAGGGCTTGGTACTGTCAGAAAAGAAGACCAAGGATCAGCTTCCAGCCAGTAGGGTCAATACAGTCAGCCCCCTCAGCAAGAGGATTTAAATTATTTAAATGCCCTGGTTGGGCTGTGGTGCCATGTCAAGGACACGCTGCATTGTGAGCAAACTGGAGCTCAGGGACATGGTGTGACAGAGAGACAGCTCAAGTCTCTGGGACGGGTGTTGGTGCACTGCAGAAGCTTTGTCCAGGGGGCTCAAAAGATGGGAGATGTTACTGGGAAGGCAGGAGTACCGAGAACAACTTCTGGAAATATTTGCAGGCCCAGGGGTTGTGCTTTCCTGGATAACTCCTGAGGGCTGCTCTGGGCTTGGCAGGTGGGCAGCTTGGCTCTGAAGGTGACATAAGGAGCCCTGTGACAGCACTAAGTAGAGACAGGGCATGCAAACAGCACGCTCAGTATTAAAGGCAAACCCACATGCCATGTAAATAGCCAGAAGGCACAAGGCAACAAGCTTCAGTTAAATAATTCCTTGGCAATATCCCCAAAGAGACAAGGACTGTAGCTGACCTGTTCTCACTGCCCCATACCAGGACAATTCATGGCCTTCAAGGCCTCTCTGACTCAGAAACATAATCTAGCATAGAGCACACAACCACACGTGGATACAGCACTGCCAAACCTGGGCCTGCATTCACTCCTTCCAAGCAAAACCATTATTTCAGCCTTTCCAGATGTTTTCCAACATTGCATTCTTGGCTATCATAGAGGTCATCTCTGAAAAGAAGACAGCTCTTCTATCCAAGCCAATACTGACCACAATCTCCTTCTGCCACAATCTGTCCTTACGAATGGGCTTTGTGATGGTTCATTAATTGATCTCAGAGTGCAAAAAAACTGACATGGCAAAGGGGGTTTCAGTCTCAGTCCTTGGAAGGAGGGGGAGCTTTTCCATATGGGGTTTCATGTCTCAGTCCTTGAGGGAGAGGCTTCTCCCATCTCAGCCCACCCATCCCTGTGGCTGTAAAATAGATGAAGGGTCTTCTGTGGGGACCACCAAAGCTACCTCAGAAAAGCCAAGCCAAGAAGTGGGGAAACTCCAGGGCTATTGTTGCATAGAGCGGGCGCAAGCAAAGAAAGGGCAGAGTGCCCCTTCTCCTTTCACTGGGCTCAGTGTTGCATACAGCAAACACCTGCAAACAATAGCTTGGCAAGCCAGAAGCTCTGCTCAGGCCTCAGGATCTCAGTGGACAACTATCTTGAGCAAGACCAGGATTCCAAACAGGGTCTTTCTTGGTGGTCCTGGTTTCTGTCCTTTCCCAACAATCGTGAGGCAGATGAGAGAAACTTCAGACAGAGACTTACACCTTCTGTTTAGTTTCCTGTCCCTCCATAATTCAGTGCCATTATACTTATTGAGCATAGACGAACTTCTGTCCCATTAATGGAATAGGATAAAGGAATAGGAACTTAAAAATTCCAATTGGTAAATCTGCCTGGGTTTTGCTGGTCTTATCTTTCACTGGGAACAACCTTTTCAAATCTGAAATTATGTTTAATTGTTTCAAATTTTCCAATGAAAATATCATCCCACAAATGAATTCACCATAAAAAGGCATATTTCCTTTTATAAATTCTTGTAGAAACACCCCATTAGCATATTGGTGCAATTAGAGTACAATTTCCTGAATCCAAATACCAATCCAAATACTGCTGTGAACAGAACTGTGGGGATATTTTTCCCCTTTTCTAATAAACAGAATATCTGATATTCTATATGGTCTAATTGCAAGTAAGATAATGCTCAAGAAATGAAAGCCTGTGCTCAAGCTGAGGTGACAGATAACCTTATAGACCACTATAGCTTGCTAAGGAATTAGGAGAAAAAACTTAAAAGTGAACTTTTGAATCAAATATTTTGAGCTGGAGCTATGAAAAGGGAATACAGCTAATTCTAAACACCATCTGTTTGCTGAGTGTACTTGAATGTTTTCAATTGCTTTATTTCACACACTGCTATTTACTACCTCAAAATGTCTCTTGGTGTGAAGACAACATCTCATAATAAGATGCTTTTCCATTTGGGCTACTTTTGGTTGCCCATGCAGTAGTATTAGGATTACTAAACTTCTCCATGATATGAACAAACCAAACAAAACAATTAGTAAAACTTTAAAAAACAGTGGAAGTTATGCAAATTGCAAAAATAAGAATAATTTAGACATTATTTCTCTAATGATGTGTACTTCCAACTTAATATTTTCCCCCATGCTTATATGTTCTGGTTTTTGACAATTACAAAGAACTGGCACCGCATGTGTTCTGATATAAATGCTAACATTAGGTTTCCCACCCTACTTTCTGGGTTTTTTCCTAACTTTTTAATTATTTTTTTTTCTTTTTCTCTTCCCTTTTAAGATTTTACTATCAATGCGAGCATAGATAGAAAAATATAAAAGATTTTATAGAAAAATTACATATAGAGGCAATACTTAAATCTTCAAACAATAATTTGAGTTGGATTGTGCTGTTGAAAGCAGGGATTCATCTGCTTTCTATCAAGTACAGCAGGCACAGTGTGCTCCCCTAAATTATAGCATTTAAGGATGGCCTCCTAAATGACTGTGTGTGCCAGCACGATTGTCTGTGCAGCAGAGAACCCCAGACAGCCAGGGAGCTGCTTCCACAGAAGAGCTAAAAATTATACCCTGCCTTAGCCCATTTCCACATGGATACTGTTCCCATTTATGGCGCACCAGCCACCACACAGAAACATTTTGCAGACAATATGGTATTTCTCTCTCCCTGCCAGATTAAGTTGGAACATTTATATTCCCTAGGGTCATGGGTAATGGAGAAATTCCTACAGACAGCATGTTGCCTGTGAACCATGGGTCAAGATTACCTAAGATCTACATTTTGAGACCCTTAGTCAGAAAAATGAACCCTTATTCTTTCAGGAAACCTGTTTTGAAGCCAGCTGAGGTAAGTAACAGTTACCGAGGGACAGCCTCGTGTTCTTGTCAAGAATCTGCTTGTTGCTGAATTAACCGTAACTATTTGATTCAAAAAGGATAGCTGTGATAAATGAAATATTTCCTGTGTGAAACTTTTTCCACAGTGAAAGTGCTTGCACAGCCAAGGAATGATGAAAAGCTTCCTGTCCTCAGGAAGCAAATATATATACGTATATCATTGCAAACATGTAATGTGGTGATTTTACTGCATATAGAACATAACTACTGATGTGTAGTGTAGTCAGTTCAAACATACTGAAAATGAATGATGATGAGGCCAGCAGATAAGCAAAATGTCTTTATGCTGCTATATAATCAGCTTGATCAAGTTGCACTAACACATCAGTGCTGTTTTGGGCTCAGTGCTATTAGCAGATAAAGCACTTTAAAAATTATCCTGACATTTATCTTCTCCAGTTACATTAACCCATTCCCTGCTCCATTAGAAGATAATTTATGAATTTAAATTTCTTTTCTCGTATCATTACACAAAAGGTTGTCTGAGAGGATGGTTGCTTAAGCACTATTTTTGGCCCCTTTGCTTGACATTTTTGTCTTTAATTAAATTCTTTGAGTTATTTATGTTGTCTGGCATCTGTTTGTCATTAGGTTCCATACAGCAAAGACAGTGAAGGTCAATTAATCCAACATTTCCTGATTCTACTATGGATCACCAAAGATACTGAACCATTTCAGTGACACCATCCCACTGCCCTTCTCAAAACAAGCCTTCTCTCCCCCTTCTCACATGATTTATGCATATAGTGACATCTACACAGAACACCTTGGCCTTAAAAAATTCCTGAAATCCTCATGGAAATGTATATCCAAAAAGCTACTTTGAGATTGGCTAGACACTACATCTTGGACTCCTGGGAGAAGCTAAGCTTTTGTAGCTTTTCTGTTTCAGTACTTGGGGATGCAGTGGAAATATGCTGCTTTTTGGTTATCCTGGCTGTTTTTGCTTTCCTCTCCTGATTTTTGAGTGGACCAGAGTTTTTCAGCTTTTTCACCACTGACCAAAAACTACTGCACCAAACTGCTCAACCTTCACACCAGAATGCAATCTCTGGCACTCTTGGTCTGACGGATGGGATTTCTCAGCTTTCAGCTTGGCATCTGTTCCCTCAGAATTTAATAAGTCTTTTACTTTCAGAGGAAACAGGCAGAGAGTCAGACTAATGTTGAAAGCCTTAGAAAAATCTCATTCTTGGTGTCACCTCTCTTTCATTAGTCTTTGAGTCAGATCCTCACCTTGAGTGTACTAGAACAGCTTCATTGATTTAAAGGGAGCTGCACTGATTTACACAGCCAAGGACCTGTCTGCCTCTATTTACAAAGCAGTTCCTCGACCCTTTAGTGGGTATAGGAGCCTTATAACAAGGATTTAGAGACCAATTGCCTAACGAAGATTTAATTGTTTCAAAGTAATGAAACGTTGCCTTAAGTCACATTAATCTGCTGAGCCGAGTCTGACGCTGATCTTCACATTGTGAGTACCTGTGAGCATCTTCATGTACCCTGCACATGACAGAGATCCCAGGCTGGCTTTCAATGAGTAAAGCCAGTTCTGAACAGCTCTGTAGCCACATGAGTGTAGCATTTATGACAGGGCTTGTTAGTATGCTGAAAGAGCTGCCTCCCCTCAGAATGAGGCAGCCTGGGTAGGCAGGCTGTGACACTGTGCTGTGCAACACAGAATACCCTCGAGACTCAGTTATTCAGAACTGGCCCTCTACCACCTCTGGTTTTTTACCACTTTTAGGTAGAAAAGCAGCTGCTTACCTTCACTACCTATGTAGTCTCACACTCTTTAAATGCACTTATTATCATTGCACCACAATGGTGTTGCTGTTGCAACATGGAAAAGACAGCGACAGGAAAAATCTTTGCACTAAACCCCCCTTCAGAAAAAAAAAAAAAACCAACCCAAAAAGCAAAGCATTGAAACTATTGACTAGATCTCCCATGTTTAAAGCTAGCTTGGATAACAGGAGAACTTCTCAGCATCTCCTTCCCTTTCTTACTCAGGAGGCATTGAAACAAAAGAAAACAGAAAGACTAATCCAAATGGGTGCTCAGCTATTTTGCTCTTCAGAAAGTGCCCAGCATCCACTGATAAAAAATGCTATGGCTTGGAGATCAGTGCAAGCAAGAGACTGCAACTGGCACTAAGAAAAGCAACCTTTGTGGATTTAACGAGAAGACATTTGCTCAAGTTTTTGCAAAAAGTTTGCGCTAGAACAAGAAATTCAGGTGGCATCTCTTGAGCTAACATACATTTCTGTAGGACGTTCTTCCCGTCTCTGTATAGCTAGAGGGAAATGTCTGAAAAAAACAGCACATTTTGCACTGCTCTCTAAAATGATTCTGTGTTCTTGTCAGCTGATATATCTTTCTTCATGAAAATCAGTCTCTCATCATCTAACTAGCCCTGCAGCTCTCTCTGCATAGATTGTCATAACTGAGCCTTGACTCTGTTTTGCCTTTGAAGATAAGACAGTGTGTTCTTATAGCAGTATCTGTCTAAATTTCCTAATGTGCCAAGCCAGGGGCTGGTCTCCTCCTTCTCCCACTTTGTTGCTATTTCTCTTACATGAAAATGTCTGAAGGCCGATATAGAACTCCAAGAAGTCCATGGAATGACCCATTGGCTTGACTATAAACTGGATCCAATGTATAGCAACAGAAAATTTCAGAAGCAATTTAATTTAACTTAATTTGGTAAAAATTTAATTTAACCTAACAGATTACCTAAGCATTAGAACTAGAGGTACTGCAAGCCAATGCACTCCATGTAGCAATATAGGATGGTTCAGGGACTTCACCCCCTCCCACCAAGCCAGCACCATTGAGTTAACTATGACACTGGGAGCAAAGTACTCATGTCAAAATAGCACTGCCCTCAGCCTAATGATTCCCTCAAGAGGCAAGGCTCGTTAGCTTGTGCACTGTGCCATACTAATGTGCCATTATCTGGGATACTTCTATGCCTCCAAACCAGTTTATAGAACCAGAAATGCCCTGTGGAGCTAACAGACATGAGTCGTTTCCCCCATTCCTATTAGAAACCAGGGTATCAATCCATCCCTTTGTTAACCACTGATGAAAAGGTCTGGGGCCTCTGCAGAGCTGGTCAGCTATCTCTGGTCATTATGGCAAAAAAGCAGCCAAACACTCTTGTAGTAAAACCACTTGTGCCTAAATGTCTGATATATTTTTTTACACCAAGGCAGCATGTTCTGGTTTGCACAAATTATTTCTTCTCTACCCAAGAAGTTCATCAATTCGGATATAGATGATTTTGTGGTATCATTTATATGTATGTGTCTGTATTTGTGCATATATGTATGGAAATCAATTTGTTCATATGAAATAAATGGAGGCTGTTACAAACTAGCTGTGTTTTGAGGAAATGTTTAAAAAGAAATTTAACCATTTTTCTTGAGGTTTCTCCTGATATTTTCAATGAAATATCCAAATTTCATAATGAAATAGCAAAATTTCTTGGCATTTAAATGTTTCAAATTATCCACCTAACTAATTTCACAGGTGTAACATACATTAAATAAATACAGGATTGACTGCCCTGTGGTACATAAGTGGTTTACATTGCATATTCTTTCCAGATTAGAGGTTCTCCTTTTCCTGCCATATAGCCAGCTATTAATCTTCCACTAGGACAAGTATTTATTTATTTTCTGGGAATTCAATCTACAATTTTGCTGACAGTTGTGACTGATGGGGAAAAAATGGCAGAAGATTGCCAGCAATGTCTTCAAAATCAGCCTAATTCACTCTCTCAATAGCATTTCAAAATTCATCAGTTGTCACTGCTGTCCAGATTCTGGGATGAAACTATTTTACCTGAAAAGCTGAACATATGGAATTTGTCAACCTTTGCTCACTGCCTCTGCTGCTGGTTGCACAGCTGATCCAATTCAAACACATCTTCATTCCTTTAGCTGGCTGGCCCTGTTCCTTTCAGGGATGACTAGATCTTACCTCAGCAGCCCCAGTTCTCCCTTTTGAGTGACAACTTCTGATGTTTCAGACTTCAGTGAACCACAGAATTCAGTTTAGAAAGCATCTAGTTTCCCCTCCAGTCACTAGGTACCCTTGACATCTTAATCCATGCCTCTCCTGGGGATCTCTTCAGCTTCCAGACGACCTCCACATTTGTCTTGTTTTGCAGGTTTCAGCAATTCACTGACAATTCACTTGTTTTGTCATTGAGCTCCAGTGCAAGATGCCTTTTCTGTTACATTTGTACAGAAAGCTCTATCTTTTAAAATTGCTTTCAAGCTTAACTTCCCTCATTGTACAAATCCTCATCTTTCTCAGCCAAAGTATTTTCCAAGTTTCCCTGGTCTGCTCCTCTAAGAGAACAAAGAGAACTACAAAGAATAGCTGGATTGCTTTTTTTTTTCCCTGCAAAATTCCACCCCACTCGGATATGTCAATTTGTTTCAAATTTCCCATTTTTTCCTGCTATTCATATTTTTACTAATACAGGGTAACTATGGGACTAAATAACAACTCTGAATTCTGCTTTCTTTCTGGTGTCCCTGAGCATCTAAACTTTTCATTTTCATTTTGCTTTCTCTTCATATATACCAAATGCCTATTTTCTTTAAAGTTTAGCTGCATTCCTAAACAGGCACTTTTTATCAAACAGGGATTCTCTTCATGGTTCAGACCTTGCATTTTCTCCCTTTGCAAATATTAATTATAGAACATTAGACATTTGAAAATCAAGGATGTTTGTTTAGCAACACTTAGACTTTAGTATAATTGCCTAGCTGGTAGAAATATTTTTTAAAATCATCAGCTGAAATAGAGATATAGATATATATAGATAGATATAGATATTGATATAGATGTAGATATAGACATAGATATAGATATAGATGATTATATAGATATATAGATATAGATATAGATATAGATATAGATATAGATATATAGATATAGATATAGATATAGATATAGATATAGATATAGATATAGATATAGATATAGATAGATGTAGATACAGTTTAGATATAGATTATACATAGATATAGATATAGATATATAACTCAATCTTATCTAACGCTACACTTCAGTAATGCCAAGTTACAACTCTGGAAAAAGAGGTCTGATTGTTCTTTGTGTCTTTTAAAGTACTGCTGCTGTTTGTTTCTCATTCAAACCTGTCCCCACATATATTTTCATCTTCAGCTGGTAACTGGTTACAATTAACATCACCCCGTTCCTTGTTTGCCTTTAAGACAGACACTCTGGAGGGAAAGAGGGTTTGAATTAAGATGCCAGGCTGAAATGCAGGGACATGCCCTCTTCTGGGAAGTCTTCCAGAGACACAAAAATATCTGGCAGAGTAATGGGTTACACAGCTGAAAAGCCACAGTAAGATTCAATAGAGACCTCATCTGCAAAAGCTCAGACTGGCTTTCCTTACAAACTATAGAGCAATACTGCAGGCTTTCCCCAGAGATCCAAGGTGCTTTTAGCCCTTATTCACAGGCATTCCACACGGGTAGTTTCTTTAATTCATTTTTGCTTTCTTGTTTGCAAGAGTTTTCTATATCTGCTTGTTTATACATAATAATGTAGCAGTCTCAAAAGCCAGCTCAGAGCAAGATGATGTGGCAGACTACAGAGATACTAACCAAGCTATTTAATCCTATTTGTTAGCAAAGCTGGTCAGTGTGGGTGGAACAATGTTTTGATGTATATTCTTTGTAGCCTCTGAGAAAGGGGTTAAAGAGGAAAATGGCCATCATCCAGATTAAAAAGAAACCAGGGAATTACATGGATTTTTGATATAAAGAAGAAGAAATCAACCTGAAAAGCAACAAATGGGAAACATGAAGATCTGTAACATGGAGCAAAGAAGCCAGAGTGGAAACAGAGGGCCAGACAAAAGCTGGTCTGGCAGGGACAGGAGCTGCCAGCCAGCACGGGCACCTCTGCCCAGGCCTTACAGAGCAGCCTACCCATCCATCCCACAGTGAGGAGCCAGCCACTGGACTGACAATACCGGGGGGAACAGAAGTGTCTGTTCCACCCAGAACAGACAATAACGTGCAGGAACCCACACCTCAGGGGCCATAGATTAACTGCCAGGCTGCTTTCACAGAAGGTGTCTTGCAGAGAGCAGCATCCCCAGCACAAGGCATGTGTGAGCAGAGAAACCTGCACTCTTAGAGTGCCCTCACAACCCACTGGGTGTGGATGGGCTGGGTGGGAGAATATGTACAACTCTGCAGCGTGAGGGCAAAATTAGCTTAGTTTTGGGTTTTTTTAAGGATTCCTTCAGAAGGATGGTTTGAAATTTATAGATGTTTATTATTATTTTGAAAGTGCGCTATTGTGGTTTATTTTTTGTACAGCAATGCTGTCCAGTGGGTAAAATTCAGTGATTGGCAGTTAATTACACCACAAATAAAAGAACAAGTTATTTAAACCTTGATTTGATTTAAATTGTGCGAAGATGTGAATCAAGTAGGTTTGGTTTGGTTTGGTTTGGTTTGGTTTGGTTTTTTTGCCCCTAAGACATGTCTGGTCATCAAAAATAACCAATATTTCTTGTTTTTTGAGATACAGTCAAGATGTTTTTGTATCATTGAGAGCAAGGGCTGGATGAGGTCCCAGAAGACCTCTTGCTTCTCTTAAACATTGTCTGTTTCTGTTAAACATCCCCTTTCTATCTGTTTGATGTCAGACAGGTCTCAGAGGAATTTCTTCCTTCAGAGCCCCTTTCTCTCGTGGGTTCGGTCACGTCCTTCTTTACTGTACCTGATGACAATCACTTACTGGCCTGCTCTGACTGTTTCACACCTTTTTGCCAGAAACCATTTCCAACAGGACAGGCCAGAGGTTTTCCCCCAGAAATCTGCTGCTGAGGCCAAGAGCAGAAGCCAGGGACAGCTAGGAGAGACAGAGGAGAGACCTTTTTTTGTCACAATTGGCACAATAAGAAAGTTCTCATGTATGTGTTAACACAAAAATGAAAACAGGAAAGAAAAAACAGTAGGAAGATTACTGAGGAAAACAGGAAGAAGATGTAGAAGGAAGAGTGTTAGAAAGCAGAGGAATAGCCTGAGTCAGGGGATGTAGGAGGGACACACAGGAAAACAGCCTTGGAAGTCTTTGGTGGAGTTGAACAGAAATTTGGAGAACTGGAAAAAGAAAAACAAAACTCTGCTGAAAGAGAGAGAATAAGGCAGGAAATTAGAAGGAATGACACAAAATACAAAAGGAAAAAAGATGAATAAAGAAAATGGGGAAAAGAGATCAAGAAAAAATAGAGAAGCAGTGCAATATATGTTCTCCAAAACTTCCATTAAAATAATGGAGAGAGGGTTTAATTCCCTTTTCTGTGTTGCAAATTACTTTAAAATGACAGCCTGTGTTGCTACACAGTGCATACACATTTTTAGATATCTACATAAAATATTTTTATTTATTCCATTTCAAAATTTTAATAAATTAATGAATTCTCCATTCAAGGAAATGCTGGAGGGAAAATAAACACACTATTTATGCAGAACAGAACAAACAAGCAAAAATCCTACAAATGCAGGATTTTCTGTAAATCACATCAAGGAATTCTATTTCAGTACCTGTTGTAAAAGTATCTGTTTTGCAAAACATTAAAGGATCTTGATTTTTAAAGAATGCCTCCCACATATTCTCTAAAAATCAGACCATTCTGAAGTGTCCAGCTGGCAACCAAAATCTGAGATATGCAAAGTAAACAATCATGCCTGGAAACCAAAAATCACATTTTTGTCACCCTTTATAGCCTCCTCCCTGCCCACACAGACTCCCTGCTGGATTTGGACATGGAGAGGTCTCCATAATCAAGACAAAGTCCGTCTCAAGAATGGTGTCAGCTTCCCCCTCTGATGTAACTTGTTGGAAGTTATTAATCTAATTCCTGTTTTCTGTCAGTTTCAGATGTGGACAGACAGCTATGGATGACTGAAGTTTAATTATGTTTCTAAAGACGTAAATGAGCCCAGAAGCTTAGGGAATGGGAATGTGTTTTAATAAGTACTAACACAGGTAAAATAAATAAACCTGTTATTTAGCTGGATGGGAGAAGGAGCAAGTTTATATTAATTATCTCTTTCTTCTCATTTTAATTGAAGGGCATCTCAACTAAAAACCCCACTCAAGCAGGACTAGAAAAAAGCTGCTTCCACAAGGTCACTAGCTACATCTTTTGATGTCCCTTGCTAGAGAAAAAAAATTCAAGTGAAACTGAAAAAAAAAGTATAACCATTTCTTTAAAAATTACATAAACCCACCACCTCCTGTCACAGACATGCACAGCACTAACCTGCTTCCAAAGTTGGTATTAATCTTGGAAAAGCATGCACTCACTCTTCCTATTAGTAGAATTCCAGTGAACAGTCATGAATTTACTATTTACAGTTTCAAAAATATAGGAAGAAAGCATGGTCCCAAGATATATATATGTAGGCATATATACTGAAGTTCTAAATTTGCTAGCCCCTGAACAACTCCCCTAACAAACAGCTGTTTTCTCTACACTTGGAATTTTAATCCCTTTATTCTTCTTAATGTAACTTGTTTTATTTTATTTCTAAATATTAGAATCAAGTTTACAGGCCATGGTGATCTACTGGTAGCACTACTGCAAACAGAATTTTGCATTACTGTAATCAGTCAAAATTATCTTCCTCTTTTCTGACATGATTCCGTGCAAAGGGAGAAAAACACCATTTCTGAGGCTGCAATGTCAAGGAAACAGTATTTTCTTAGAACAGTGTGGTGGAGAACCTTCCTGGTTTCTTGATCTCCAGAAGGCCCTGCAATCCAGCCAATATGGATTCACCCAGAATTCATTACGTACAGATTTTTCCCACCTAGAATAACAATCAGTTTACAATAATGGCAAAAATGCATCTTGCTGATGGCACTTGTCACTGTCCCATCAGATGAGTGTATGTTGCAAACTTAATACCCCTAAAATGGGTTGTTTTCTTCTTTTTTTTTCTTTGTAAGAATTTCCATGTGATTGTGGTAAATACTGCTATTTCTCTTACAAAGGTATAGACTTTTGACTCCAAGAATTACTCCCATTTTGTTCTCTTTGTTCAGCTATTAAAATAGAAGGGTTTCTTTTTTTTTTAGAGATTCCTCAACTTTCTGATTAATCTTGTCCTTCTTTCTGTCCCTCACCTGACACACCCTTAAAGTTACAGCTCTCTCCCAAAAGTCAACCACTTGATAGAAGAAAATGTCTTTGTAATATTACAAAAGAGAAAAATGTCTAAATGAATGTGTGTCATGTTCCTTACATGC
This sequence comes from Emberiza elegans, assembly GCA_024865655.1. Lineage (NCBI taxonomy): Eukaryota > Metazoa > Chordata > Aves > Passeriformes > Fringillidae > Emberiza > Emberiza elegans. The sequence continues at coordinate 3,027,192 of JALJVW010000196.1, forward strand.
TGCTCTGGTCTTCTCCAACCCAGTTTGCAAAAACATCCCACTGCTGAGTTCCTGCACAGCTTCTCTGGCACATACTGTCTTTTTACATCCTAGAGGATACTACGGACATTTTTTTTCCTGCAGTTTTTCCCACTTTTGTCTCTGTCTTTCTGCTCATCAGAGTTGCTACAGTGCACTGTATTTGAAAATACAAACCATGAGCAAGACAAAAGCCATTCAATTGTCTTTTACTGATCTGAGGTGATGGGGTGATATTGTCTATTGCAACCCTAAGCAGTGGATTGAAGTCCCCATGTCTGTTTATAAATCAGAGCTTTGAAAACTTTAAGGTTAAGATTCAGATTGGCTCATATTTTAGATTTCACTCCTGATTCTCTTGATTTGCTTCTCAATGTAGTTTGCAGTTAATTGTCTTACAACACAAGCACCTCAGAAATTGCTACCATATTACTAAAGACACTGAAACTCTGAAAAGAGAGTCTTAATATTCTATACTGATAGCTATGCTTCTGTGCTACTTCCACACTTTTTTTTTTTTTTTGAGCACAGACAGAACAGCTGCTTTTGACAATGGAAGCTGTTATGATCATTTTAGTCTAATTTAAGAAGCATTCAGTCCTAGTCCAACAGCTATATCAGATGTGTCTCTGTCTGTGCAGACAACTCTGTCTGCAGTGAGTGCCATGGCATTGGGCTTCATTCCAAATAACTCATTCCCAGATCCACCCCACCCCCAAAATAAGGCACGAGACCAAGTAAGAGCTACCTTACTCCTCTGCAGCTACTGCAGCTGAAGGTGCATCATGCAAGTAAAGAAATACATGCATGACTCATAGTCCTGCCAACCTTATGAGTCAGTGACTCAAATATTTCCACTGCTATCACGGAGAAAATCATCATACCCAACCTCAGATGAAACTTCTGCTGAACCCTCAAGCATAAGCAAGCCATATGTTTTATGTTGTAGGAATCTCATTCTTGACATAATTATCCACTAGTTTAAAATGAAGTTCCGTAGGTGGCAGGCACAGTGCTCCACTTATGAGGTGTGACCTTTAGAAGCACATCCCCATGTGGTGGGTTGACTTTGTCTGGACACCAGATGACCAACAAAGCTCTATTCACTGGATAGAATCAGCTGGATGGGGGAGGGAAAATATAAAGACTTGTGGGTTAAGGTAAGGATATGGAGAGATCACTCGGCAAAACACAGGCAAAATAGATTCAGCTTGGTGAAATTAAATTATTACCAATCAAATCCCAGCAGAATAATGAGAAATCAAACCAAATCTTAAAAAAAAACTTCCCCACATCTCACTTTTCTTCCTAAGTTTAACTTCACTTGTGGTGTTTTTTAATCTTTTTCTCCTCTCCCACAGCTGCACAGGGGGTCAGAAAATAGGGACTGTGGTCAGTTCATTATGTTATGTCTGCTGATCTTTCATCCTCAGCAGGAAGACTCCTCACATTCTCCCCCTGCTGCAGTGTAGGGCCTCTTCCACAGGAGGCAGTTGTCCATGGACTTCTCCAACACCAGTTCTTCCTGCAGGTAGCAGCTCTTCACAATCTGCTCCAGCATGGGTCCCTTCCATGGGATGCAGTCCTTCAGGAACAGACTGCTCCAGTGTGAATCCCCCACAGGTTCACAAGTCCTGCCAGCAAACCTGCTCCAGTGTGGGCTCCTCTTTCCATGGGTCCACAAATCCTGAAAAAGCCTGCTCCAGGATGGGTTTCACATGGGGCCTCCTTCAGGTATCCAACTGCTTCCAGTGTGGGATCCTCCATGAGCTGCAGGGGCACAGCTGCTCCACCATGGTCTACACCATGAACTGCAGGGGAATCTCTGCTCCAGCCACTGCAGCACCTCCACCCCTTCCTTCTCCTTTGTACTTGATGTCTGCAGGGCTGTTTCTGTTACATATTCTCACTGCTTCTCCTGCTGAAGTTGTCTTTTCTTTCCCCCCTACTTCTTAAATACATTATCCCAAAGGTGTTACCATCCTTGCGGATGGGCTCAGCCTTGGCCAGTGCTGGGCCAGCCTTGGAGCCAGCTGGCATTGGCTCCATCAGACATGGGGGACACTTCTGACAGCTTCTCCCAGAACCCACTTCAGTACCAAAACCTTGTCATGTAAACCCATTACAGAGCAACATTAGTAAATAATATTGTAAAAAATATATTTTTTAGTAGGATACTCAGGAGAAAATTGTAGCAGATACTAATATTAAAACCAGAAAAAATAATCTAATTTTGGCAGCAAAAAAGCAAAAGCTACAGCTGAATACCCCACAAGAAGAAATAGGATGTTATACAGCACAGTAGCAATACTGGATTTTTTTTTCTTACTATGAAAAAGTAATAGTTAATTTAACATTATCTAAAACAAAATTGAATTCCTATAAGCTACTCTCAGATAATACCTTCTAGCAAAATAGTGAATTAGAGGGCTTTTACAGTTTTTTTTCACAGGAGTAATCTAGGAACCAGATTAAGTCCTTCAGGTACTTACCCTGCAACTCAGAGTACTGCAAGCAAACTGTGTTCACAAAGAATATTGTTCACTTCCCAGTCACATAGGCACATGCACATTTCAACAGTTGCTGCTAAATATGGTTTACTTTACTGAGGCTAGGAAGTTACTTTCAGACCTCAGCAACAGAACAGTGAATCTACATTATAAACCTCATTGATGTCTGGAAGAAAACTGCCTATTAGCAGACTTCCTTCTACTTCTCCTTTCTCTCACAGGCTTATTTGCACATCTGAAATTAAACTCATTCTGACCTTGCTTGTGTCTACAAGACTTGATCAGCAGCACACATATCCAAATAGGATTCAAAAGAACTTCGATTTGCAATTATAAAATTAGCCTTATTAATGGCTCACTTAGATGTGCTAGCAACTTTGAGTTTATTCCTGCATTCTTAGCTGGAAAAAAGTATGAAAAACCATTTGACAGATCATGCCTTACACTGCAAATAAATGCAAGGATGCAAAAAAGTAATCATGCTTGACCTCTATATTGAAGGGATGATAAGTCACCAGATTCTTAAAAACTTCATCCAGAGGAGTCAACTTCTTTGAGAGTAAATGGTATTTATATCTATGCAAGCTCAATCCTCTTGAACAAATGGGATCACATTGCTAAGCCTTTTAAGTGACTATCTATATGCAATGCTGACTGAAAGCCATCAGCCCACAGCTCATTTCTCCAGGCCTTTCAAATTAGACTTGAAAAGACTCAGAGAGGTTAAAGGGTGCAATATGATTACCATACAATAGTGGTGAGGTCAGGTCTCTGACAAAGTGAAAAGGGGCAAGGGAAGCTGCTAAGCCAAGATATGAAGGTGATGGATATTGGTGTGGCTCGTGACACAACTATGACACAATTTTCAGCAGCTCTAGGTATGGCTGACCCAAGCTGGGATCATCCACAGCAGTTGCTGAATGGTGGGTTTCTAGCTGGAAACATATTCCTGCTACACTACCATATAAATTAAATGGGCCTTGGACTATTCCATGGCACAGATGCTGATATCCAACCTGTCCTGCAAACAAGATGTTTGCATGAAAATAACATTTTGGGAATATTCTCACTGCATGGTAATTCTCTAAACATTCCTTGGATTAATGATAGTTGACTTAGAAACGTGGATAAGTGTATTCTATTGCCAAGATATTTTTTCCCATAATTTCATATACTGGTAAAAACAGCCATGAAGCACCTCTATCCCTCATTTGTGGTGCTAAAGAACATGCCCTCCCTCCTATCCCTTCTCCACACAGTTGAATTTTGAATCTGAATTTGTCAGGTCCTGACATAGTTCAAGCCCAACCAGAAAAAAGCACCAGCCAGCCACTCACTCACCCAGTTTAATGACACAGAAAAGATGTGAATGACAGTGGTAACAGCAATGATAAAAAAGGTAGAATATACAAATCAGGTGATGTCCAATACAATTCATCCCCACTGTCCAGCCAATGCCCACACAGTTCCCAAGCCATGATCCCTGGACAGCTTTTAATCCAGTTAGTTAACTGAGTGTGGCACCAAGTGACACAGAATCTCCCTTTGGCCAGCTGGTGCCACCTGTGCTGGCTCTGTCCCCTCCCAGCTCCTCGTGCCCCTCCAGCCTGCTCACTGGTGGGCACGAGAAGCTCAAAAGTCCCTGACTTGGTGTGAACATTACTTAGCAACAACTGAGTTCATCAGTGTGTTACCAACATCATTCTCATACAAAATTCAAAACACAACACCATAACAGCAAAATGGGAATAAAATTACTTCCATAAATAGGACTAAAATTAACAGTCTGCTGCCTCCAGCCCCAGTGATGATGATTCCACCTCCTCTGATTTCACCAGACAGGGTCTTCTGACATCATATGGCCACCACTGACCTCTGATGCTAATGTACGAAACCAAGCAGTGAAATACAGAACTTTGTCATCTAGAAACACTCACAAGCTATCTGTATCTAGGAGCTGCAATTTAAGAAAAAATTGCCTATGAAGGAGTTGAATTGAATACAAAAGGCTGGTTTTCTTTCCCCAGTATGCTGTTTTGCTTAAAATCACAGAGCTTTGGGCTAAGTAGGTCAAAACATTCAGGAAAAATGCCATAAGAACTACTTTTTTAATGCTTTATTTCCAGTATGTGAAATTTTTTACCAGCAAAAAACAATGTATTTGAGATGTTTACAATGAAATGGTTTTTTGCCTGCATTGTTATCTTCCTCTTTCCAAAGCATTAATTGTACTGGGAAGCATCTCTCCCTCTTAATTGTGAAATTTATCTCACCTCAGAATAAGCACACAATCACAGATTTTTGGAGAGTAGGATTAAAAGCTGTAAACACAGCCTTTTCTGCTTCTACAAAATTAAACCAAAATTCATTACTAAGACCAGCAAAGGCTGTGGTAGACAAGCACCAAGCTCAGAGAGCTTGGGAGCCCACAGTGCTGAGTATTTCATCATCCATATTTAAGAGGCCTGCCCTTTATCAATTTGATAAAAGTTACGGTTTAGACCCACTATTCACTTCCAGAAAATTGTTGAAAGGTTAGAGCAGAAACAGTATTTTCCTGATGTACAGTTTCAAAATTCAGCATCTTTGTGCCCCAAAGCCATTTTTATTCTCCAGAAATTTTCAAACAATCTATTTTCAAACTATAAGATAGCAGACCTTTGGAGCAGGGCAGGCTTAATGGAATCTAGGAATTGTCCCTCCCTTGATAAAAAATTGGAGAAAGGTGAGATCTTCACAAGCAGGATTTTATCTTGGAGATAATAGAAAATCCTTAGTTGATACTAATCCTTCAAAACGTTGGAAAATTTCCAGGAGGAAAATAAATTTTCCCACTGAACTTCTTACACAATCTGCATATAACTTTTTACCTGCTGATTCAGATATTTTTTGTTTTTACAAACTCCAGAGGGATGCATTCCTCTAACCAACACCTGTCGAAGAAAGCTTTGCAAAGTTTTTTTCCATTTAGCAGCACACCTCTACCACAGCCACTCATCTGTGGGACTGATTTCTTGTGTCCATTAATCTTTTTTATTGTGGCTGGTTTTTTTTTGTTTTTTTTTTTGTTTGTTTGCTTGTTTTTTTGTTTGACTGAAAATCAACTGATGTGGTTCAAGTCAGGTCCTCAAAAGTTTCCTCTGTTCTTTCCTTCAGACAATTTCACCACATATTAATCTTTAAACAAATTCATAATTTTCATAGTATTTTACATAGGGAAGACTGAAACTACAGAGCTAACAAGTTGATTGCAAGTTTTAGCAATGCAAACTTTCAGTTTCTATGTATGTGCAAACTGTATGTTTTTTATGTGGTAGGCTATTCTAACACAGTATGTTTCTATAAGCCATTATAATGCTAACTATTGGATAATATCTGAAAAAAAATAGGTAATTAGCCACAAAGTTGATGAGAATGGGGAAGCTTAAATCTTATCAAATACTTTCTGACATAAAAGAAATTGCATGGAAACAATTAGACAATGCACTAATAAGCAGATGGATTTTTTTTTCCACTTTTTTCTTAAGAAGTTTAATGTGTTTGACAATATGTGGAGAAAACCTTCTTCAATACATGAACACATGGGTTGCTACAGAACTGACACTGAATACTTGTAAATGAGAGTATTGTCACATTGCATGAATTGCAGAGGAATCAACCAACAGTAGAAAACATTTCTCTTTGTCCTGCATGGTCCACAACATTGCTTTTTCTGCAAGTTTTCTATATGCAGAATTACACAGTCCACTAAGTTCTACCCTTTTCAGAGACCTAGGTTTGACCTGATGTAAATCTTTGTAGTTTCATTTATTTCAGTGAAACTGCCCAACTTTGTGTGTCAATGGCATCTTAACTGACAGCATATATTAATGCTGTTTTCACTGCATTGTATCTGTTTCACAAATTGGTCCAATAGGTTAGAGAGTAAACACATTATGTAACCACAAGCAACACTACCATACCAGGAACATAGCTCAGAGCTTCTGACATCTGCTTTTAGGTCTCCCAAAGGGGTTCTACAAGACTAATTACTTGTAGAGTATGGATATGCTGTGATAATTAGAGAATACTCTACATTCCATGTATTATTCTAGCAAAGACTATCTATATTCTTTTGCCAAATGAAAGAAATCATCAAAATTATTGTCCTTTAACTTTGTCCAGAAAATTAAATTAATGGAAAAATTATCTAAAACATCATATTCAAACCAGAACTGTAAGATACTGGTAATAATTGTGGGTTAAAAAAAAAAAAAAAAGCCAGGAGAAAATGATCATTACATAAAAAGAATCAATACTACAAGAATGAGTTAAAAACTAGTAATGGAAACAGCTCTAGAGTTCAGAATATACCCCTTGAGGAGGGACATTGGCTCCACTGGAAGATGCTTTTCTCTGTGAATGTCCTCAGCCTTCATTACATTAATTGGGTGAGAATTAGTGGGACAGCAGTGACAGCTGTTTGCCAGCTCTCAGTATGCTGATGCAATATGCATTTTTATCAACACACTGAGCAGAAAGAGCCTGTAATATCATCTTGTAGTTCTATTAACCAAGATGCTTAGATGGGCAACAGTCTTTCCTGAGAGTTGCTTAAAATTATAAGAACCAGGTAAGGGAGGAGAGAGCTCAAATACTCCAGACATTGTTTTGAAAGCATTCAAAGAGAAGACTTCAGATTTGTCTTAACATGACATACTCCACACTTTTGTTTATCAGGGTATTTAAATGCATTGCTGATGCACTCAGTCCAGGTGGGGTGAATACCTTAAACCAAAGAGTTTAGTTTACTCCTCTGCTGGAAGTTTGTACAATTACTGTAAGTTTAATTCCCTAACCGAAACACCACAGCCTTTATTCTCTCCCATACCCAATATTTAAGCAAAGTTCAGCTTCACAAATTCATCAGACATGAGTGTGCTGGAGCAGGGGAGGGGATTCAAGAAGGGCTGTTAGAAGTAAGAATCAGTTTGGAGTTTTTAGCGGGAGATCTCAGAATACAGTTCTAAACACTTGGAATTGTCTAATAACCATAGTTTAAAATAGTATAAGGGTAACAGGGTTAAAGGGTCATTTTGTGTCATTTTTCTCCATTTCATATGAACTTTAGCAATGTGGGTAACAAGCTAAATTGTGCTGACCTTTATCAGAGACAGGGTGCAACTGCTGAAGGAGAAGTGACATTGCTGAGTGTCATGTTTTCATTTGCTGCTGCTCTTTCCAGGCTTCCTGATACCACATAACCACACTAATGAGCACATCAGCTCAACACACTTACAAATCTCTTTTGAATCATTCTCTCAGTTCCAATTGCAGGAGTGAATGCAAATGCCCATCCCAGACCTCCAGCTGGAAAGCATGCAGAAAATTAGACGTTTTAATTGAGAAGCCCCTCAACTCTGGATCATCAAAATAAGAAAGTCTTCTCTTAGTTATATTCCATGCCATCATGGCACTTTAACCTTGTGAGACTGCATTGTCATGTCATGACAACATGCTCAGCAGACTTCAGAAATGTCATGGTATGATGTACCCATAGGGACACATCAATATTGTAAAGTTGAAAGATGTCCATTTAGGAGTCTTCCAATTTGCATACAAAGAGAACGATAAAATTGAACCCATTCATCCCTTGATTCTTCCTAGGAGCAGTTCTACCACTTTTAAAACTCATGCTAGAGTTTGCTGGAAGGAGTTGCAGGAGGGGGTAGATAGAGGTGAATCCAAAGTCCATTCACAACAGCTAAGAAATATTGACCTACCCTCAGGTAAGGACTTCCTATCATAGCAGCACTAGATGTGACTCTCTCAGATATTATTTTCCTCAATAGGCCAATACAAAACTCAACAACCCTGCAATTTCCTCTTCATTTTCTTACTGACGGTCTAGGTCTCCAAGCAGGTACTGTACTCTCTTTCCTTCCTGCATATATTTTCAGAAGCCATTTTAACACTGCTAAAAATGTTGTCTTTTTCTGCTAAGTTCTGCAAATCTAATATTTAAATATTTACACCTAATAGTAATTATGTCTCAGTCCTCTTACGTAATGACTTCTGATCATCTTCAGCAACTTCACTGCTGTTTCCTGTCCCTGACACATCTTCTCTTCTTCTCTCCAGAGCTTTGACTTCAGTTGTGATCAATGAACCTGCTGTAGGACTCTGCTCTGAGGAAAGACAGCAGTTAGCACTGGAAAGAATAGCCTCTTGGCATCAGTCACTCAGGAAGCTTTGCTTACCATTTTATCAAGTTCCAGGCGCAAACACAAAGCAATAGGAGTTTTTTATCCTGGTAAACATGTGAAATCTGCTTTCTCCTTCCAGCTGGACCTGCATGGAGTTACAGTCAGAGGACAAACAACATAGACAACACATGGCTTGTCATTGACAACTGAGCACGAATTCAAGTGCACAGCAAGTGCCACATACAAATGCTGTTGCTTTTGGGAGGTGTTATGGATACTACTTCCCACAATGCAATAGAGCCTGTCCTCAGTAGTTTCCTCATAGCTGTCCTCATAATTTCAGGTAGCTGCAAAAAGCTCAGTTCACCACTCAGTGTAGTGCACACCTAACCTTTGAGCCAACAGATACTTTTAGTGCCTTTGATGGAACAATTGTTCATAAGTTGGAAAGTTAGGTACCTGTTCAAAAGCCTTGCTGAGTTTCAGCCACAAATTTTTACCCTAGAATAAGTAAATAGTATAGTTGCATTGACACCTAATTAATCATCACAGTGTATTTTCACACCTGAATCAAACAGGAAAATAAACAACAAAAAAACCACATTAATCATCAGAAAAAATAAACCAGAACAACACCAAGGGCTTATTTTGCTGATACTTTACTAATGGCAAGATCAATTCACCAGTAGCATGTTATTAGAAAAAGTTTTTAATTATTTGTTCACAATGCCTGTGTTGAAAGGGTTATCTCATTTTCCTCAGCTCAAAGTTTAATTTTAGATATAAAAAATGTGCTGTCATTAGTCTATCTGTGAGTTATTTAATCATAGAGCTAGCAATACAGGAAATACAGATAGTGATGAAATCTTTCCTACATCCACCTTCTAGAGATTCAGATTTATCTCAAATTGCAACAGATAAGAGAGTTAGTCAGTAAGCCAAAGAACTTCCAAATCCTCTTTTTTCTGAGCTATTTGGATGGAGCATTGAAATTGAGGTTAGGACAGCAGCCCAGCTCACCTTTCAGGAGAAAAAAAAAGTAGCCATTTTCCCTCTCTTAAAGTTTGTTTGATTTAACATTGAGAGCTTGAACACTTTCTAAGCCCAGAGGCCATGGACAAAAGAGGCAAGCAAAATCCCGGCACACTACTCGGGTGAATTAAGTTTAGGCTATAAATCCTAAATCAGTGGACAAAACTAGATTAAAATATAAATGCATTTTTCTAAGAGGTCAAAAGGTCAGATGTCAGGAAATTGGACAAATAAATAGAAGTGAATCTGAGAAAAGTGATAGGCAAAAACTAAGGCATTTTTCAATAAAAATGATAATGAGCAGCAGCTTATATAAGTCTAGGAATAATAAATAAAAAGGTAATCTGACAATGCATTTCTGTAGTTATTGAATAAAAGACTTGGGAAAAAACTTTCCAGTAAGATGTTGAGGAAGTATCAGCTCTGGCCTAGGATAGTTGAAACAAAAGGGGAAAAGCTATTCTGAAAGCAAATAAGTCTTGAAATCAAGCTTACATGTTCAAAGGACACAAATGGGGAAGATTCACTTGAGACATTGAAGCTCCACAGAGATGTCACTCATAAAGGAGGTAGTGATTTGTGTTACATACACATGGCTGACTAGTGTGTCTGCAGTTCCCTCAGAAGCTCACACTGGACACTAAGGGCTAAACAAAGTCAAAAGATTTCTGTGCTACCAGAGATGACTCACAGAATCACAGAATAGATGAGGTTGGAAGGGATCTCTGGAATTCATCTAGCCCAACCCCCTGCTGAAGCAGGGTGACCTAGGGCCAGCTGCTCAGTATTGTGTCCAGTTGGAGTATCTCCAAGAATGGAGGCTCCAAAAATTCTCTGGGCAACCTCCATTAGACCACATTTCTCAAAGACCATCCAGTGCCTCATCACCCTCTGAGTAAAGAATTTCTTCCTCATATCTAATCTAAGCCTACTCTCTTCTAGTTTAAAACCATTCCTGTTGTTCTTTCACTCCATGTCCTTGTGAAAAGTCCCTCTCTAGCTCTCCTGTAGGCCCCACAAAGTACTGGAAGGCTGCTATTGGGTCACCCCTCATTCTCCAGGCCAAACAATCCCAACTCTTTCAGACTTTCCTCATAGCAGAGCAATGACAGACATTGAAGCTGTGAATTGACTATCCATAAAAAAATTAAATGATCCTTCTTGGTGACTGGCTAATTTAAAGTGTGATCATATTGTGATCTATGTACAGACTGTCACACATGATAAGGTACCCCATGAACCTCAAGAAAGTCAGGTCAATATTTAAATTAACTGTCATGGTTAAACCCTGACACAATGCCAGTGCCCCCATGAAAAAATATCCTCTCCCTGGTTTCTGCTGTGAGATGTGACCAGGAATAAGCAAAGCAGGCCTCCACTTAGAAATATAGAAAACAAAACTTTATTAACTACACTACATAGGAAAGAAAAGGAAAAAAAAAAAAACACACAAGGAAAGGAAAATGAAAACTTTACAAGTACATCTCCTCCTCCCACCAAATTCCCAATACAATACATCTCTCGGTCTAGCACCACCCTTTAGAATACTCAGTCTCCAATTCATTAAGAGGAGGAGTCCTTAGTGTGTGCCATGGGCTTCAGTGCTCTCACCACTGAACATGGACCAGAGCTACCTCGAGGGTTGTTATTTAAGGATTCGTCATCCCACTCCGAAAAGGCACAGTTTCATCTTTGGGACACCTGTCCCACCCGTATTTTTTGCACCCCCCGGGGCCTGGGGGTTCCCAAACTGCCCTCCTAACTCTGGGACACGGCTCCCCCTGAAAGCAGTCTCTGTATCACAAGGAACAGTCCATGGCTATACAAAAAGTGTCCAGCAAAAATGCCACTCCAACATCTCTTTTCACCCAAGGTTCTTCTCTCGCTCCCTTGCTCAGACCTTCATCTCACTTACTCAGTTCCTTCTTCATCCTCTACTCCATCTCCTCTTCAGGAAAGGTCAATGCTCTGCAAAGTTTTCATTATCCACAAAAGGGTTAAAAGCTCTCACACACGGCTGGACACATCACTGCACGGCCTCCCCCCATTTCGGCATCCCCCCCCTTCTCCGCTGGCGGGCTGTGTGGCCAGCAGAGGATATCAAATTTCAAGATAACAGTTCAGTCTCGGACGCTGGCACTTTCTCTCTCTCTGTCTCCGGGGTGCGGGGCTGCCCAGTGTCTGGGTCCCGCTCTCTCTCTCTCTCCTGGGGTGGGGGGGCTGCCCGATGCCTCTGGTATTTTTCCTCCACCCTTCCACCCTGGGGGGGGGCCAGGCCAGGCCTACCCCCATCTTGGTCCAGGCCCAGGCCTACCGCATGGCTGCTCCCCTCCCCCGCCCAGCAGCAACAGCTGGACGGGGGAGAGATCTGACCTCCTTCCCGGTGGAGTCCCAAAAGAACTTCCCAGGGGACAGCTCTGCTTTTAACCCCTGTGTGTTCTCAGAGGCGTATCCAACTCTCAGTGGTCAATCCAAATGTCAATACCAAACCTGAGCATCCAATTGGACTGACCACAAAAATCCCAGAAATCCACTTCCTCTCAAACCACGACATTAACATAAAGATAACCATACTTATGGCCTCCAGTATACCCTAGACCAGAGATACAGCTTTGTGCTTCTTTTTTTTTTTCTTGTTCTTGTTACTTAAAGATGCTAAATCTTAATATCATAAAAGTTGAGGAGAATTTTAAAATCTTTATCTGGCTGATAAATATAACTTTCCATCAGGTAAGTTTCTGGTTATGGAAAATGGAAAAATATTTATCTTTCAATTAATGAAAATTAGGTTTATTTCATCCATAGCGCAACTATATTTTGATTCCCAGAATATTTCATTCATTAGCATTCTCCATAAGCTGTTATTAATAGAAATTTTACATGTCTATCCCTAAACTTTCAATTTGTACTGCCTTTGAAGATCTGTCATGAAAACTCAACTAGGCCTAAATCTTGGACATAAAAGGTTTTGCTTGAATTTTTGTAATTGAATATTGCTGTGGCATCAGAAAAATTTATGACCCAGGTAAAAATGGAAGTATCTCTGTATTATGCACATGTCTTCACATCCTGGAGTCCTAAACAAATCTTTTCATGTTTTGCAAAACATTTTTAAAGTAGTCCAACTGGTTGATTTTTAAGATTGCTGCAAAACTTTTCCTTGTTGCTGTAGAGATTGAAATGGGCATAGATAGAAATGCTAAGCCATTTCCATAAATATTTCAAGTACTAGATAAGGTAAGGACCTGTCAGCATTTCTTTAGCAAATCATAATTTTCAGAGAGACTGTGACTCAAAATGTGAAAGAAGCCAGACTTCTCTTTGGACTCCAAATCATCTTAAAATTAAGGGTGGCTCATTCAAACTGACAGAAAATTACTTCTTGCAACTCTGAAAAAAGATTAAACTTGTAATGTAAGGCTTCCTACCTCCCTCCCTCTTTGCAGAAACTAGGGATCTCAAATGTGTGGCTGTTTTTGTAAACTATATTCCTGTACCTTAACTGGATCTTTTTAATTTAAAGTGGAAATTTTGTTTTTTCCAAGTGTCCCAAACACAGATTAGCAGTTTTGGATATGAACTAGTATAGGTTAAAGGAGGAGAAATATTCATATCTGGCTTGCTGTGTGTTCATTCTTTCTTTTTAACAAAAAAATTAACAAGCGTTTGAGAAGATGGAGTGAGTTTTTACCTCTGCCAGGCAAGTAATTCTGCAGGAGTCTGTCTCTTTCTTTAACCCTTCTTTTAAAGTGCTTTTGTTATACTGCAGTGCTCATGCTATTATATAGCTATGGAATCTACAAATTCCATCAGCTGGACAAAAACAAGTCACCAGACCCAAGAAGCTCCTTTCACAGCATCAGCTCACAGACCTGCAATTCTGGAAGGAGGCTCCAACCCGTTTCTCTGTTGTGATATTGTTTTCAACACTGGTAGTATCTCCATTGGATTTAACACCTTCATACCCCACTTTGGTTTGTATCTTCTCATTACAGGCAGTGTCATGCCTAGGTAATGCTATGAAAAAGAAAACACTTCAAGGCTTAAAAAAAAACCCTCAATGTCTCAAATGTTCAGTAGGTATTGAGAATCATTAATAGATTGTGCAGAATGGTGAGAAAACATTTACTTTGTGATAAAAATATTTAACACCTCCTTCTCCCACTCCCCACCCCAGATGTCTCAACAATCACCAATCTCACACAGTAGCTGTTTAGCACAACTTTCTGCTTCAGCTAAAACATGTATTCTGTAACATATTGGCAGAAGTTCACTAGGTGGAACTAAAATGTACCTTTGCTTCAATAAAGAATTAAGTGCTTGCATTAGTGACTCAAGATTTCCACATTTGATGTACTGAATTTTACCTCAGTGATAGCTGATCAAAAGTGCCAATGCCCAGGATCTCACTGCCATTTGTCAATCTCCAAAGCACCAAAAGTTGTGAACAACACTACCACTCTGAGCACATGCAATTGCATACATAAAACTCAGTCACCCCCTGACTTTTTACCACCTTTACTTGAGAGCTCCATTTTGTTATTCCAAATATGAACCAATAGAGCTGAACTGTATGTGAACCCCTTCAAGATAGTCTCAAATCCATCTGGGATCAGTAGCAATTTCTTGGAAGCCACTAAAATCCCCTCTTCTCTCTAAGTGCAAGAACTGAGAAAATTAGAAAAAGGTAATAGTCTTAGCATGCTATTCCACATAAATTAATATGTCTTTTAAGATGCGGTCAAAAACATCTTATGTAGCAAAAGGTTGATACTTCAGCCTTTTATTTAGTAATAGTGACACTCAACTTCAAAAAGAAAGTGTTAACATCTCAGCAGGAAGAAAATTATTATTTGAGATCTCCTTCAAAATTTTACAAAGCTACATGCTGTCTTGCAGAAACAAGTATCATTATTCTACATGGTATGCCCTGCTACATATGCTATGAAAACACGAAGTGGCATTTCAGCATTTTTCTAACGTGTTTAAAAGGAACAGCACAATGCTCTGTATGGAGCCAGTAACCTTATTAATGATATTTGACACTTTCCTAGCATAAGCCTTTGTTGCAGTTGGTTATAACTTTTCATGTTTTAAATATTGAGGCTGAACTTTATACTTACATTTAGAGATAAAAATAGTGTGCCATTTTCCCACAATCAAAAGACTCATTATTTTTCTTTTATCCAAGCTGATCCTCCTTTTCTTTTAAGACAAGTTACTATCTCCAGGGTTTAGGACAATGGCTTAAGACCTGTGGATTTTATGTCTACATTTGTTAGCTGTCTTCCTTGTCATCTCTGTAGCAAGAGAAGGAAAAGCCAAATCTCTGAAAATTTCTATTTCAAATATGTAGAAGTTCTTTAGTACAGGTAAGCTCTCTTTTTTTAGAAGATTTTATGTATGCTTAACTGTAGCTCTCTTTCCCTTCCCCTGAAAGGTTTTAGGATAACAGAATGTGAGCATTTTTCTAAACTGGATCCCCTCACCCCATTCAGTAAACATGATTACCATTTGAGAATGAATCAGGATTATGTATCAAGAGACTGATGCTTGTGCAAGTCCTGGATACTTGTCAACTGCTTTAGAAGGTCTGAAGTAAAGGCTGCAGAAGATGCTTAAAAAACAGGGGATTATTAGTGGATAGGGTATTTAAACAATCCCATAAACCCTCCAACAATCCTGGTTAATGGTAGCAAATCAGTGAAAACAAAATTGTTACAGGCTACTCTCTAGTAAGCAGTCATGGTTATTTGAGGCACCTGGGAATTCTTTTAGATCAATTCTGAAACTGAAACATTTGAAGAAGGGTTTGAATGTAAGGAGCATCCTGTTTGCTAAGTAGCCTGAAGATTCATGCCTTCAGTTGACTGCCCAAACACTGCAGATGCTTGGCTTTGGCTTCTTGGGCCTATAAAAAGGGATATTAATAGCAGCCAGCCTCAGCTAGGAGCTAAATTCATGAATGTTTGCAGAACAAGTTCCTCAACAAATTACTAATTTTGAATTCAATACAAGGATCAAGGAGGTAGACATGTGAAGGCAATATTAAATAAAACATTAATTGAACAAAGCTGAGGTCTTAGGGAAAAAAATCCCCACAATCTATAATTACATAATTGTACATTTTATTATAACAAGCAGGCAAAGGTGGTAAATTCAGGTCACAGAAGCAAACCTAATTCTGGCACTTCCCAATTTCAACATATTTGACTTTGCACCGCAAAGTTCTTTTAGTATAGGATTTTTGGATGAAGCACAGTATATTTCTGTAAGACAGCCAAAATCAGCTGTGTGAATAAATGTAAAACCTTTGCATACCACAAATATACTGAAATCTGTCTTTATATTTTGCTCAAAAACAGACAGAAAGTATGCAAGTGCTTGTTTTGGAGGTTGGAATTAATTTGTTTCCAATAATTTAGTTATCAGTGTCAAAGTGTGTCAAATTCCTCTGTTCTCTAATTTCCACTAAAAAAACATTGCTCAGAGAAAACACTTTCTGGACAGTGTGAAAGGGTTCCATGAGCATGAGAATCTCACTAAGATCAGAGAAAACCTCTGCAAAGTGACTGGATTGGCTGAAGTGTGGCTTGTGAGTTTTAAAGGGAGATACAGCTCCCTAGTAGGGTACTGAGGGAGGAGGAGGAGGACTAGAGAGTAAAAAAACGAATTAAAAGACTGTTTCTGTGTGGTTAGAGCAAAAGACAAGGAACTAAAGAGGCAGCCAATTAACAGTCAAAGCACAGGCAAAATTTATCTTGATTGTTTCATTGATGATGGCTGTCATTTCTTGAAATATTCCAGCTTGCAGAGTGCATGAGACATTTCATGCTTGTAGACTTCAGAAGAAGCTGAAAACATGGAACATCTTATAAGCCCTAGACTAAGATCTCTCCACTTTCCCGTCCAAATTGCAATATCTTGCACATAGAAATATGTTTAGCTATCTTCAGAGCTGGATTTTACCTATTTAAGGACACACTTTAACTTACCCTACTGGAGAGTTTTCAGGACTTAATGCAGTTATGCAACAATAACTTTATGTTTCATTTTCCTTGAATTTATGAGTTGACACTGCTCCTTCCATCTAGTTCAGGATGCTTCAGTTAATGATGGGTTAAGAGGGACATGCCCAGCATGTTTTTAAAGCTGGGCAAGCTTGGTGCCAGAGATACATAGGAAGAAAAGGAGTCTGGAGAAGGAGGCATCCTAAAAATTCACTCTGCCACAGACTATAAAGCTTTATGGGATAGCTGGCATGTTCCAATGGCACACAGCAGGCATCTGGATGCAACAACATAGGTGATGTGGCTCCTTGAAGCCAAAAAAACTTGGACAAAGCTACCATACGCATTATGGAGATAACTTATGCCCTAGCCTACAACATAAATAGACCTACTTTACATCACCTCAGCAGTCATTTTTTGAAGTTTAGGAAATGAAATGCAAAAGCCACTCAAAGCAACTCTTAAATATGAACAATTAGGCTTCAAATTAGTTAAATATTTAAGCACGTGCACCAACACTTCCATTAAAGTTGTTCAATTTATGTGCTACTGGTTGGACTAGTACCATAAATCAACAAGAGTCAGAAAACGCAAAAGTTTATGTTCTAGCAGTGACATGATTTTGGCACTCATAGGACTTTCTAATCCTGTTTTCTCATTAAACATATCACTTAATATGTATAAGGATGCTTAGACAACACTATTACTTGTCAAACTAATATAACCATTCAGTATCACTAATTCTTTCTACACTTGCATGCAAATATTCCTTTTTAAAAACATCTTTTAAATAATTGCATCTTAAGATTTCTGAGTTTTCTTGCACATTGGCAAGAAACAGCACATATTCTTAGATATAGCACATTTAGTATTCCTAAAAACTCTTCTTT
Organism: Emberiza elegans; assembly: GCA_024865655.1. Taxonomy (NCBI): domain Eukaryota; kingdom Metazoa; phylum Chordata; class Aves; order Passeriformes; family Fringillidae; genus Emberiza; species Emberiza elegans. The sequence continues at coordinate 3,044,837 of JALJVW010000196.1, forward strand.
GTTTGTAATGGATCAGCATTCTTCATTTAATTTGTCATTGGATGAGGACCACAAGCAGCACATTTTTATCCTAAAGGATCTCAAAACTAAATGGAAATTAAGTGATCTGCAAATCAGTAGGAATATTTTGATAAACTGAAATGCAATCAGCTGTGGCTTGAATTGCAGCCATTGTTTAGCAGTACATGCCTACCTCTTTACAGCTTGTAGCAAGTGCTGAGAAATTGTACCTTCCCTAATAACCAAAGACGTCGTCGAAAATTAAGTAGGTAATATGTCATTAACAGATCTGGAGTTCAGCCAAGACAGAGAAGCTGATTTCATTACTTTTCTGCTGAGTCCCAAAGAATACAAAGTGACTTGAGGAGATCCTCAGTTTTATGTATTACTCAAAGGACAGCAACTCTCAACTACACAGCCCACACCAGGCTGATTTCAGTTGTAGTTTCTCAATTTTTATAAAGCCAAATTAAAAAAAAAAATAATTCTCCAGTTCTTGTTTGGCACAACCCCCCAAAAATTAGGGAACACAGTTTTAAAGACGCAATAGATATAATTGCCCAGATCTTATCCATGAATATCAAAGATGAGCATTAAAATTCCCCATGAGATTATAGATTATCTGCTCCCTTGATGATGTACACCCTTGTGTCAAAGAATTTCTAAGTTTTCTTTCAAGACTGAAATAAATATTAAAAATAAGTATTTGTGTCAAAATTTGTGAACAGAATAAAACAACTGCCTAACAAAGCTCTTCTTAATTCACTCCATTTAAGATCCTCAGGTTATGCAAGACATTCTCTAAGGTTTGCTGCATCTCAGCAGAAAATTCCAGAATGGGGACTCATAGCTGCCCCAAGATTAAAGGTAAATTCTCATCAGCAGAGAGGACTGGTGTTCTACACAAAACTGGAGGGAAAAGTAAACACAATAATTCCATCACAAGGGAAGTGGATGGAATAGCTTCCTAGCAAGCTATTGTTGAATTTCCTCAACTAAGCATGCTTTCAGGGTTCAGTAGAGACTGGAAAAGGCCTGTATTCAATAACCATTGCATTCATATTCTTACACTCCTATTCACCTTTCTGCAGCAGCTTCCAGCACCAATGCACTGCACAAGATCACTGCCCCCAACATTCAAAATCAAAACCAGAAGAAACAATTTGTCAGAATGCATCACAGCTGGGAAATGGAAGACAAAGGACTACAAAATGCAGGTGAACAAGGAAAGAATGCTAACAACTATGGAAAACATGATCATGGTATCTGAAAAGAATATTTTTCTGTATGAATCACAAGCTTTCCAGGAAAGACCAATAGTATTAATGAGAGATACTCCATCCAACATGAAAAGTACAGTCATGCACATGCACAAGTCCCAGAACTAATGCTCTTATTGTTGTATGTACAAATGACAGCCCAGCACCATCTGAAGTTAAAGAATCTGGAGCATTCACATACATCATTTCCTGAGAGAAGTAGCAGTAATTGTCTTGATTCTAGTGCTTAAAAAAGAGAAAGCTTTGCCTTCCAGTAGTTTCAATAATAATAGTGATGGAGGAACCCTCTGCAGTCTTCAAGGAACTTCATGAAATTAAGACCAAGGCCTAAAAGACAGTGAACACTTTTTACTTCTGTCTACAAGCTATATACAGCTTTAATTCCTTATTATTTGCATAATTAATTCTGGAAATTGTCCTAATAGTTGTTGTTATTATTATTGTTGTTGTTGTTGTTGTTGTTGTTGTTTTGCAGAGGGAAAAATGGAGGACCTAGCTGAAGATTCCCCTACAGACACAAAAAATAGCTAAGAAATCAGATGTCCAAAGTAGATAGCTTGAATCACTGAATTATTTTCCCATACAGCTCCATTTGCTACAGATGCAGGCCTGCAGAAGGGAACAGACACATTCTTGGCCTTCAGTGTTGCAGGACTAGCTAGAGCTGTAAACATAATGTACACATAGGCTGTAGCCAGGATTTTGGATGCAAGCTCTGATGCTAGATCTGGGTTCAAATGACACTGATCTCCAGATTAAAACCAATAAACACTCAAATCTGTAGTCATAAGTACGCAGATGGTGCTGCCCATATGTTTTTGTGGCATACACAGGGGAAAATCCAATAATTTAATGTGCACTTTTTCATCTTCATTGATATGATAATTAAATTCCCCGAGAACATACTCAACAGCTTATAAGAGAAAGAAACACTGGGAACTTGGTAGCACTGACTTATTTAACAAGCAAGGGAAGTGAGAACTGCTACGATTTATAGAATTTACATGATGACAGAGCAAATCTTAAGCGCAGCATGTTAACTCCTAGACACGCTGTAAAGACTAAGGAGACAGAATGAACTGTTGTATATGGCATTTCATTTCTAGATCACTGGGCTAGATTATTGAATGAGCCCAAGGTGACAGAATTATTTTTGCTACTTACTTACAGAGAAGCAAAGCTTTTTGTAAGAGTTCAGACACGGAAATAAGGAGGACAGTTTTTCTTCCAGGTTTATTGCTAACACTTAAAACAATGCTTCCATTAAATAAGTATTTTAACACTTGATCAGTTCAAGGGGTTCATTATTTTCAGGCTGTGTAATTATGTAGATTTTTAGTAAGTATTCTCTTCCTCTGAACACTAGACCCAAGTGCTACTTTTGGTATTTGCTTGATGTTTGGAATGTGGTAATGGCACTTGGAAGAAAGTTTTTTATGGAGATATCTAAAAATTGTGTCTCACTTCCCATGCATTTATGTGACAAACAGATTCAATAAGCATTTCTCTTCTTTTTTCCCACTTCAGGTTAAGAGCTTCAAATGAAAGTTAGCCATCTTAATTTATTTTAACAAATGTAAAATGTCCGTATAGTTCAAATAAAATATATGTCTATGAAGAATGTAGTTTTATTAACTACAAACAAAAAATAAAGGAAATCTATCTTTGTAAGACTTGCCAACTTAGGAGTCTTCAAAGTCATTCAATCTGATTTTTGTATGATGCAAAGACAATCTGTATATATTTAAGATTTATGTTAGCTTGCACAATAGTATATGACCATTAACTTAATACACAGTAGGACAAGGGGCTGTTTACTACAGACCTAATCTTGCCTAAACATTTTATATACTGTTTGGGAAACTCTAGTTATGAATAACTCCTCCCAAATGTATTCTTCCTGTTTATTGTATTATTGTAGTTGATGGGCATTTTCTAAGGAGTTCCAGATTAGCACAATTCTAGTATTTTTGTGCATTGTTGCCATTGAGAAAACAAATAAATGGCATTCTATATATGTCAGATGTCTTTTATTTAGGTCTTTCAATTTATATGTCCACAAAAATCAACAAAGATAGCACTTATGTAAAATACAAGATGTGTCACTGGCTAAAGCCCATCGCGAGCTTTTTTTGGTTTTGGTTGTTGTGGGTTTTTTTTTTTTTTTAACCCTAAAGCACTGTGTTTTTTCATGCCTTCTTCTTTTCAACCATCAGCTTGCTAATGAGTGTGCAAAAAATGTTAAGGTTAACTAAGAAGCAGAAGAGATGTACAAAAGCACATTTGGGAAGAGAGCATTTGCAGTAACAAGTAAGTGAGGAGTCTGCAATGCTGGCCTTAGGAGAATAACTTAAGAGTGCTAAAATCAAAGGAACTACTGCCCTGAGCTAGCAGCTCTTCTCCGGAGAGAAATACATCTTAGGGGAAATAGCCACCTTTAGGAAAAAAACATCCTTTTAGGGCTACAAAAAAAAAAACGCTTCTTAACTAGCTATTTACAAATAGCTGCCTATTTAGCATCCCTGCAAAGCCTGGAGAAAAATACACTCTTTTAAAAAGACCATTAGGACCACAATGATTGGGTATTCACAGTTAAGAAACACCATTTTAAAGCTCCTGTACTTCCTCCAGCTCTTTTATACATGTTGCATTATGATGAAATCTTTAGTAAACACAATCAGATGACATTTTTTCCCCACAGGATCCTGCCTAATGCAATGCACAGGTTTCAATGTGCTCCATTAATCAGCAGCTATTCAATACCCTTATCCCCATTATCTTCCCAGCATCACCTTTTCCTCCAGTGGCCTCAACACTTCTCCAGCTCTTCCTGGAATTCATAAGCCTGCTCTTAGCTTTCAGAAGTCATGGGAGCGCATCATGTCCCACCTAGCCAGATTCTGCCAAGGAAAGGGACCTGCTGGTCTGTCTCTGTTGCTGCCCACTGTGAGGGGAGGTGTAACTAAAAGATTACAGAGCTCTTGAATGTTTCAATTCCTTTTCCCTCAGGAAGAAAGACCAGGGTCACACCGCTAAGGGCAGGGAGAGTTTTCTGCATGCTTTGATTTGCTGCTACCTTAGCCTGTGGGCTACCTCCTGACACAGAGCAAACATTCAAATGGACAGGCCTTCCTTCATCTCTCATGAGACCACCAGACACTATTCCCTCCTCCATAAAGGATTCCACTTCCAGTCACACTCAGCAAGAACTGGCAAGCCCAGTACACCCAGATCTAAAATGAAAATAGAAATAAAACTTCACAAAGTGCTTCTAAAATGATGGTTTCCATGAGATACCAACCTGTCGGTGACACTTGCTAGGTTTTGACAAGTCATGTGAGATGTTTAAGGACTAATTTTTTTGAACATTTCCCAAACACAGTCCAGGGAGTTGTGTAAGTTGTGACAGCATCCTGACCCATCTGCAGCATGGGCACTCAAGATGTGTGCTGAGTTTGGGTTTGGGTTAAGGGACTCAGGTAGCAGTAGAGATCTATGACAGAGACAAGGTGAGAACATATTTCTTTACAGAGCTTTCAGTATCCTCTGGCTATTTTACTGTCCCATCTCTTCTTCACTCCTCTGCTTTTGATTCCTCACTGCATGCTCTGCAATAAATGAATCACAGGGTTTTATGCATGAGAGCTGCTGTTCCCACTTTTCAGAACAGCTGGGAAGTTGTAGCACACGTGAATAGTGTTGCACTTGTACAGCTGATTCAGACCAGTATGTGCACTGAGTGAGGTGACACTTACAGAAAGGACAGAAAGGGAAGGGAAAGGTGTCAGGGCTGCTCTGTCTGTGAATGTCTCAAACTGGCCCAAATTCTAAATACACAACAGTAGTTACAGTCACAGCTCCTGCCAATCCAGAGAGAAACACCCATCCTTACCAGCACTTCCTACACACTGCTGCCTCACCTACAGCCCCCAGGCACTGCCACTGCCACAGCAACACAACGTCTCTTGTGGTTACCACTGGGGCAGCTTCTGCCCCTCCACAAATCCCCTTGTGAGGCAGCCCATGGTCAAAAATAGTAATTGACTGGATATACTATCCAGTCAATTCTACTTTGATATACTATCCAGTCAATTACTATTTGGTATGAGGATATACTATTCTCAACACTTCAGTTGTCTCAGATCACCCATCAGAGGCCATTACATCCACTTAAAGTATGACTTAATGAGAAGTGATGGGAAACCTTGTGATGTTACTGGTTCTGGTTAGAACAGTCAAAAAACATGTTTATTTCCAGACCTAGATATTGCCTTCTGTTATAAACAATTACATTTACCTAACTGGGCATTTCAGCATTTTGAGAAAAATGTGATATCCCTGGCAAGTTTGGGTAGAGATTTTTATATTCTTTTAATGGTGATTTAGTTAATTATTTAGTAAACAGATAAAGGAAGTTTCCAGAGCTCTCTTTCTCTCTCCACTACCACAATTTTTCCTTTATGTTTTGAGGGGGAGAGAAGGGTTGTTGGCTTTTTTGTTTGGTTGGTTGGTTGTTGTTGTTTGTTTGTTTTGTTTGTTCACGGTCATTTATTTATTTTGGGACTTTTTGGGGGGGTTTAATACATTATATACATGTATAAATATAAATATAAATCTATATATAAAACTTATCACAATTATGAGCTGCAACTCAGAGTTCTCTATTACCATCATGCAGGAATATTTCACTACTGAAACAGCTCCAGGTTAGTTTGCTTTACTGTTACTCTTGCAATTTTATGTGCAACTGCTCCTCCACCCATGCAGCTTCACTGTAAGGAATGACAACAAAAGTAATCCTTTTTCCTTTTTTGCTCACCAGAAATTTGAAATTCAGAGGAAGAGGAACAAGCCATGAAGAATTGTATGAATTAGTTGCTGGACTGTGGATAGAGCATACACTTGGGAATGACCAACATTAAAATACTTGGGCATTGTTTTCTTTTATCTAAAGTAGGCTAGCTGTGGAGAAGGAATTAAGGACAAAGTTTAAGCGCCTTAATTGCTTTGAAGATCTGCTTTTGGTCATGTTTAAAATCCCTTTAGGCTTGTGAGCTTCTAGAACCCTCAAATTTAAATTGTGGGAAAAAAATGTAAGCCAAAAAAAAGTGTAATCCTCAGTCTCCTCCAGCTAATGTTTTCAGACTTTCTCAGATCTAATTTACATCAGTAAATTAAGCCTGTACCTTTAGAAGTGTAACCTACATGTTTGCTTAAACTGTACTAAATTGCAACCCTAACTTTGCTATGTTTCCTGAGAAGAACTGCTCTCTTTTTCATAATTTAAGGTACATGCTACTCTTTGCATTCTCAGTAGGATGGTGGCAGAGCTGAAAGAATGAGAAAGAATCTGTCTTAATCCCTCATAATCTCCCTAAGCATCAGGTTCTCTAGGCAGCTTCATTATTAGAAGTATCATTGCTCAAACTTCCTCTATTACTAAGTAATTATTTGAATAACCCATTTTGCTTCAGTAAGTTCATAAATCATTTGTTTTGGGGATTTATTTTGGCAGCAAATTTAGGGAAATTCATCTGCTCAGACCAGAAAATACTCATTTCTTGTTTGCTTTGCAAGCCTGGTACCCTATTAGCACTCAATTTAACAAAATGTCTAAGATAGAGGAAAACAATTTCTCTAGACACAGTGCAAGACTGAATCACATCTCATTTACACTGATGTAAATAAGAGAGACACTGAAAGGGAAGAATTTATGGCACTTTAAATTGGGACAAAATTCAGATTCAAAATCTTTATAATGCCTCACTCAGTGTTGTAGCTGAAAATACATGTGTTGAACAATCTGCAATGGCAAAAACTAATCAGAAATAAATTTTATCAACTTTTAAAATAAAATCTTATAGAATTTTCAGGGGATTCAGAACAAAAAAAGACTCTTTTGCTAAGTCTGTGACAATTTGATAAAGACTAGTCACCCCTACAGAAATCATAGCATTTTTCTCTAACCATCTCTTCAGATGGGATTCAATTAGTAAAATAAATGGAATAAAGAGAAAGAAAAAAAAAGGAGAAAGAAACCCTAGGAAATCTTATTATATGCTATTAAACTCAATAAGGCTTTTCCATCAGAGAACATCAAGTCTTATTTCTGGTAATCCCTGTGCTGTTATAAATCAGGAGCTGCTGCTATAAAGACTACAGAATTCCAGCAGAATAAAATTGCAGTAAGCAGAAACCAGAACTCTGAGTCATAGTTTGACAGTTTGGCAGCTCTGCCCCCAACAGTCTGAAACAGGAACCTAAAAGTGAACACCATTAAGCTGAGTTTCAGCAGATTTTTTTCCGCCTAAATCCTAGCATCTCACAGTCGGATTCCCCTCAGGAAACTCGACACAAAACACAGGCAGTGGCATGGATCATCACCCCCATTGCCAGCAGAGACCCTCTTGTCTCCAGGCACCAAGGTTCCAGCCAGGATCCCTCAGGGTTACTACCTCTCAGGTCCAAGCTGATCTTGCTTTTCTTGCAGTCCCTGTGCTCACCTTAAGCTGCAAGGATGTGATCTCCATCCCTGACCTGTCCTGTAGTAGAACATTTTTGAAGTGTGTGAGAGAACGGGGCTTAAAACTCTTAGCACAGAGGTGCCACATTTATCAGTCTTTTCTCAGGCTATGGTGCACAGAAACTCTTCCCCTGGTACACTCTTAAAAGACAGTGTGTCCCCAAAATTCAGCTTACCTTAGGTAGAAGGTGGGCAGCAAGCTGAAGAATTTGCAAGCCGCAGTGCATGGGAACATAAGCATTAGGTAAATATGTTTGGGAAGGCAGGGGAGGAGGGTATGTGATCAAAGGATTTTTGGATATCCTCAGAATAAGGCCTCTAGGTTGTACTTATCACAAACCATTCCACGCTGATATCTACTTGCAGTTTTGGAATTGAGATAGTACAGTGATGGTATACAGAGGTAGCATGCACAGACAGATTCAAACATACCCATCCATCCATTTATATTAGGATGCATAAATAAACATAGCTACTCTTCAGAGGCTTTTTAGGACTGGAGCCTGATTTTTCTGTTTTCAGGAATATGACTCCTCCTATCCACTAATAAGCAACAGAGTGCAGAAAGAGATACCTGACTGAGGAAACAGCAGAGTATCCAGAATCTGATCCTAAAAATTATCATCAGGTGAAAACACTTGGATCCCATGGAAAACAGAGATAATAGAAGTATTATATTCTTAAAATAAATAAAATACATAAATGGTACACACAATCCCCTCAATCACAACTATTTCTTGGAATTATCTCCTGGGAGGCAGATTTCAAGTCAAACTTTGATTATAGGTATGCTAATGCAATTTGGAGTTAGCAAGATGTGCATTATAGGTAAATATTTTCCTTGTCAAAGAATCTATGTCATAATAAAGTCTGTGTTTGTACAGATAGAATCCATGAGGCTTCACTTTTTGTGATTTATGTCACAGTACAACATAGTTTTTCTGAAACATTTTATAGAAAATGTAAGCTATATCTTATCAGAAAGTATATCTGGATAAAAACCACATCTGGTGTTAAGCAATGTTAGTCTCTGAAAAGTTGGTGGAATTTGTTTGTACTTAGCCTTGTATTGAAATTGGCCCAAGGTATAGAATTCTGATGATCATGTTTCATATCTTTATCATATCTGCCCTGATCCCAAGATAAATAGACCATTTTCCAGCAATACAGTATTTCTAGATATCAATTTACTGTAAAATTCTCTGTAAGCAATTTCAGTTCTCATGCAGACTCTACTATATTGTATTTTCAAAAAGTTCAAGAACAAGAAAATGAAAGTAGAGGATCAAAAGCAAGGTTTTTTTTTACAGTTGAAAACAAGAAAAACTTTTGAGTTTAATATTGGTACTGTCAGAACAACTAAAAAGCAATGCTATCAGAGGTCTTAGTGGAACCTCAGAAAAAAGACTTAGGGTCCAGTTCATTCTTTTACTAAGCTTCTTGATGAAAACAAATACAGTCACCTGACCCCTAAGAAAAAAGAAAAACAAACTAACCACCCTCTTCTGCCCCACAAACAAACAAAACAAAACAAACCCCAAATTTAAAAAAAACAAAAACAAAACACACTGAAAAAAAGCCTTTGATTTGGTAAAACAAATAAAAAGAAATGTAAAAAATCCTAAACCAGCCAAATATTGTGACTGACTTAAATGAGTACAGGCATTCACCTCAGACATCTCATTATCACACAATGACAAATGGCTCCAATTGAGATGTCTGCCCAAATTCAAGGAACCTCTAATTCTACACCTTCACCCCCAAGGCAGCTCCACTGGGCAGAGGTGCTGTCTGTCACTGCCACAGGAGGAACAGCCTGCTGACAGAGAGCAGAAACACTCCTCTTGCAAAGCTGGTTCACACCATCCTGCTGTCCCAGGAGTCAATGTGGTTGTCCCAGCACCACAGTGCCTGTTGCAGCCAGCACTGGTGCAGGTGGCCAGAAGGATTTATGCCAGTTGAGCTGGAGCTGCTTTTTGGAGCTTCCTGCTGTGGAGATGGCCATCAATCCTAGCACTGTTCAGCAACTTAAATTATGCAGAACTCTCTTCTAAATTCTCTATGGTTCCTACTCTGAAGCCACACGACCAGAAGACTAATTTGTTCTGTGGATTTAACTGGCTTTAGAATAGCTCCCTTTACTTGAAGAGTTTATGCCACTGATGACAGATTTAAATTTTCCCCAGGCTGTCAGCTTCACTCCAAAACTAATGTGAATCCCATCAGCAGTTTCATTCATGTGCTCTCATGTCTTAGATTGCCACATTCCTGTCACTGATTGTGAAATCCACTTTTTCACATATGAAACATGATACACATTAGATTCTAGACATGAACTGGAGATAAAGTTGTTTTCTGACTCATACTTAAGACTTTTTTCTTTTAATATTGCTACATTACAATAACAGGATCCACAGCTCCGGAACAAGGAAGTAAAATTATGAGACAATTAATAGCAACACGAAACCAAATAATTTTTGCAAAATTGTTAAGTAAAAGTTAGAGTATCATAGCTCATTTGATAAAGAAAAAGGGCAGCATCAAAAATAAATATAAATATTTGTAATTTTTTTTAAATTTGCTAATTATATGCTCATATACCATTAACGAGATTCTGCATGGGCATGGTTGCCTTTTAGATATTATGGGTCACTGATAAGCAAACAAAACGTGAATACACCAATATTCACCTGAACTGTATATTTATAGCCCCTTGTCCAGGAGAGTGGGTAGATTTTTCTATCTCATTATGCATCATCTCCAGAAGGTGATTCTGTCTCTGTAATACTTCATTTACATTGGGTGCTGTGTTCAGTGCTGGGTCCCCAATTTAGGAAGGACATTGAGGGGCTGCAGTATGTCCAGAGAAGGGCAATGGAGCTGACAAAGGGTTTGGAACACAAGTCCAATAAGGAGGGGCTGAGGGAGCTGGAGCTGTTTAGCCTGGAGAAAATGAGGCTCAGGGTAGACCTTATCACTCTCTACAACTTTCTGAAAGGTGATTGTAGTCACATGGGACTTGGTCTCGTCTCCCAGGAAAGCAGTGATAGGACAAGAGGACAGTCTTAAGCTCTGCCAGGGGAGGTTTAGGATGGATGTTAGGAAGAATTTCTTCACTGGAAGGGTGATTGGGCATTGGAATGGTCTGCCCAGGGAGGTGATGGAGTCACCATCCCTGGAGGTGTTTGAAAAAAGACTGGATGTGGCACTCAGTGCCATGGTCTGGTTAGCAGGGAGGTGTATGGTCACAGGTTGGACTCAATGACCTCAGAGATCTTTTCCAACCTGTCTGATGCTGTGAATCTGTGATCATTTCCCCATTAAATAGCTTCCTCATATAGAGTGTCCACTTAGGTCATTCAGGCTGAGTAGGAGTTGTGTGAGTACTAAACAAAAACTGTGATTCTGGAGATCAAAATACAGTCCTTGTCTAAACCACAGGTTCACAGCATGCTCTTGTCAAACCATGTAATCTATCCTAAAATTTCATGTCCTTCTTATAAAATCGAGACACCTTGTTATCTGATGGGGGATAGCAGGAAATGAGAGATGCTCATTTCTATGCTAATGAGGGGTTTAAGAAGATAAACACCAAAGAATTCAGAAATGCTTAAATTGAATATGGTTGGCACAAAAATTTCTACTATTATGTTACTACAGGTCTGCATATGGTATGGTTTAATTTAACCAGCAATATTGACATGCAGCATGTCAGTTACCAAATGAAAAAGAAAGTGTACGAGAAGGAGAGAAGGAGGGAGAAGGGGGGAGAGAAAGAGGAACAGAATGTAGTATTATGGATAGAAGGAAAGTAACAAGGATACAATCTATTATAAAAAATTACTTATGAATAAATTGCAAGACTGTAAGAGCTAAGAAAACAAGAAGGGAATAACAATTAGCTAGAAAGCACAGACAGTCTAAGAGAAAAAAATTCTTCTCAAAAGAAAGGTGTGATGTCCTGTGCTGATTGAGGACAATAAGTGCATCAATTGGCATTTTAAAACATGCTGGAGAGAAGCTCAGAAACCTATTTGTTATCCAGGACTGAAACAAATCACTGAAGCAAAATCAAAAAATACAATAATAATAAGAAGAGAAAAGCACTCCACAGTTGGGAAGATGCAGAAGGATGGCTATAACTTTTGGTAGGGTGGAAACAGCACACAAAGCAACAATTTTTAGGATTAATATGGTTATTCAAAGGGAACTGATATGCTAAGCATTTCTTAGCTTTGTTAGGAAACAAATTTTCAGGGCTTCATACCAGGATATGATGCAGCTGGAAGGTTTCATTATAAGAAAAGAACTCCTACATTAAAATTCATTTTACTTGAAATGTCTCACAAAACCACTCTATTCCACATAACTGAGGTAGAACTCATGTACACTTCCTTTTTAATAAAATATCTCCCATTATCTAGAAATTCAACTTTTCCAATTTGCAGTCTATCCTTGTAAGGGGAGCAATATTCTCCACATGCAATTTATAAACATCCACAGCTGTTATCTTGTGGCATTTCTTCCATGTAAAATTGTGGAATTTCAAATGCCTGTCTAATGCTTTCTTGATTATTGTAATATGCATTTATAGCCTACAAATACCTCAAAAAGAATGCTTGCCTCTGCTACCATTGCTATGAATCTTCAGTGAAGTCAAGTAACTTTTTCACTAAAGGAGCTGGGGGTGCTGGTCTCCGTGGACAGGCAGCTGGACATGAGCCAGCAGTTTGGCCAGGTGCCAAGAAGGACGTAGGAGATGGTGAAGGGCCTGGGAGTGATTATCCTACCCAGTAACATTTTTAACCATGGGTAATGTCAAATATCTGAATAATCCTACCAGCTAGCCAGACAACCACAAGAATCTGCACAAGACTAGACTTTCCTACAATACAACATTAAAGGGCACTAGTGCAAACCTCCAGTACAAAAGAAGCATCATTTTATAAAATCCTATTAATTCACATAATTAGACAACTTGCACTCTTATATGAATAGAGTGACAAAGAAATCATACTAAGATTAAAAGCCTGAGGGCTTCCTATGGCTATTTAGAGACAGGCTGTCAAAATTGGTATTGGAGTTTACAGGACTTCCTCAGTGTTCACTGTGGTGTGAGAGAAACTGCCTTGCTCCTGGAAGATATTTGAGATGTCTTCAAAGAGCTGAGCCTCAGACACTACAGACAGAAGGAGAAGGCAGGGAACATGATCTTTGAACTACTTGGCAGTTTCCAAAATCTTAGAGACTAGCAAGACTTAAAAAAGCTTTTGATGTCAAATGGACAGTCCTGAGGACCTCACAGTGCTCTCAAAAAAATCTTAATTTCCTCTTTCCAGATTGACTGCCAGCACAACCCTGTGTTGTACCTTATATGTGGCTCCCCTGAGGAAGACTTTGCATCTCTCATCAACAATATTTTCTCAGAAGAATATAGTCCCACAGCTGGACGTGCAATTTTAGAGCCTCTTTAACTAAGAAAAAATGTCAGGGGCAGCATGAGGGATTTTACATCAAAAGAAAGTGCAGTTCCTTTGTGACAGATTTGCCCGAATACCTCTGCCAGATTCTTCTCCAGATACTGTGTGTGTCCTTCCAGCCACGCTGAAGAAGGCAGAGTGACACGGTGGCAGCAAGCTGACGCAGACTTTGACCCAACTGACAATAGCAGGACTTTTTCTGATTTCTGTGCAAGCATTCAATAGTAGTAGAAAAGAAAAATTAAACAAATCTTCCCACTTACATCCTTCCAGGTCTTCCCTGTTTTTGCCCACTGACACACTCAACCAATTAAGAGAGATTGCAGAAACACTACCATGGGCACGGATCCTGCCCTTTCTCCCCTCTCTGAGAGGAACAATGTAGTTATCTAGAGCTCACTGACAGAGAAGTCAGAGCTGCATTTTGGTCACCTCTGACTCCCATTAGAGACTTGAACACAACTTTGAAGTCACTTGCACTGGCAGATCAGGCACAGGTGAGCAATACTTGTGCTGGCCGTGTCACAGGGCCATGTAAGGTGACAACACGGTCACTTGACAGCAGGGCAGGGTTTGGAATGCCTCGCCTGTCACAGGAACTGACTTCAGGGAACAACTGTGCAAAAACCTGATCCAGAGCCATTTGGAATCATTAGGAACCTTCTTTTAGGATGCTGGTTTTGTTGGTTCAAGTGAGGCTCCAGCAGAGGCTAATAAAAAAATCCCCAAATTGGTCTCCGAAGCCTCCATCTGCTCTCCTTCACCCTAAACCTGTGGCAGCACAAGAGTCTGCCCTGCCTCTCTTCAAATACTTCCAATAAAAAAAGAAAACCGAGGCCAAATCTGTAAGCCTCTTCAGCTACAAGATTAAAAAAAAATGGTTTCATTTCCCTTCCTCTCAACTCCCTGCCCCCAAGAAATATAATCTTGAATCAATCTTTAGCTCAACCAAATAAAAGCAGGAAATAATGCAAAGAAAATGAACATTATTTGTGATTTCAGGGGCCAGAAAACATAGCAGCAGGAAGAATTTATTGCTGACCTTCACGCCAAGTGTCTGCTGAAGAATATACGATAGTTGCAACTGGATAAAAAATTATTTTCATTTCAACAAACAAAAGAAATGAATATTTCAGCAGTGATTTTTGCCTGTTTTTCAAGACAGGGCAACTATTTATGCTGTCTGTGCATTTGTTTTAGCTTAAAAGCTCAATTTCTCATAAGACCCTCACACAGAAAAGAAGGGTTAAATGCATACTTAATTCACTTCACACATTAGCAATCATAGCATGTGTAGAAATCAGATGTGTCTCAAATATTCATGACGAATTGCAAAACCACTATCACACTTCTACATTTCGGTCAAGCTTGAAAATGGGTTTGTTTCTGTGAAAAATGTCACTAAGATACTTGTTTTTCTTTTTACTCTCTCTTTATTTAATTTTTTGGGTTTTTTGCCTGAAAAGTACTAGCTTACTTGAATTCATATTAACTTTAGCTTCCTAGGGGTGAGATTCATATTTAATGTTTTCAGTGCACTGACAGCCATATTCTCAACTACTATATGAAGTGATTGGGTATGGGGATAGCTGACACAGTTGTATGAATGAAAAAACTTTAAGAAAGAAAATTAGCAAGACATTAAGAACACTTTTAAACTTCAGCACTTTTCTCAAAGAGAAAGAAATTTCAAACAGTTCAGAACTGGGTAGTGGTCAAGTTAAATTGGAGGACAAACTTTCAGGTATCATATGAGTGTTACAAGTTTATTTAAAGGATAAAAAAAAAAGTTTAAACCTTTCTATTTGAGGAAAGGTTAATTGAACATTTATCATCAATATACTTCCAAAGTGCATTGCTTTTACCTGCATTATTATGCACTGGCATTTTATGTCCAGAAAATAGGCCATCAGAGGACATTCTTCATTACCTGTACACACAAACTGGTTTTATTGTCATTCAAACTGAACATTCTATACAGAGTATAGCATATTCTATATTTTGATGGCTAGTAGAGCTGTTTGGAAAGCAAAGCTCTTCTTGTAGAAGGCATTAACTTCTTTGGGAAAAAAAAAAAAACCAAACAAAAAAACAACAAACCAAAGAGTTTGGCCTCAGAACCAAAGGGTTTCGATGAAAAGTCAGTATGATTTCTCAAGAGAAACAGAAATTATTTCACCAATACACTTGAAACAGTCACTTGAAAAACTCTGTCTCTGTTGGCAGGCAGGCAACTTGCTTCATGACCATCTTTAACCTGTTCAGTCTGACCTCCTGTTGCCAGACATCAGGTTCTCAAACCTACTTGATGCCTGAAGAGCCAAGGGATCAGATGGAGATGTTTCCTGGTAATCCCCTACTCTCCTCTCAAGCACTTTCCTTCCCTCTGAAGAGGAGAGGTCAAAAAGGGAGGTCATGTGAAGGGCTTCTGGTACAAACCACCCCTTTTGCTTTAACCCCAATTTAGCTGTGACAGCAGTTTCTCCAACTGATCAGTTGCATTTGGCGACTTTGTTTTACTTTTGTTTATCTTTGTGTGGAACAGCCACTGTTTCATACAGAGAGCAGGAACAAGCAGTTATGCTAAAAAATGAAATATTTATGATTGGAGAAATACAGGGCTGGTAGAACAGAAGATCTGGGAAGTGAAGACACAAGATGTGGCATGAAGTATCACTGGCACAGGAAGACAAGAGAGGGGGCCTGGGCTTGGCACTGGAGATCCTACAACTCTAAGCAGCTCAGTCAGGCTCAGTGAAAAGCATGAAGATCTTGAGCTGCACAACACTGGCTTTAGCAGACATAAAGTGTCTTACGCACATAAATTATACTGTAGATTTAGACCTAACCTCAAACTGTAGACCAATGATGAAGAGAGAAAGATGTAAAGGTCTGTCAGCAAAGATATAAAAGTGATCCCTTAGTCAATCCAAGAGAGATGAAGAAGAAAACACCAACATATTCAGTAGCACATCCCTCCTGGCAAAGGATTCCAGATACTGACAACTTTTCATCATCCTTTACCACACACACTGCACAGACTGAAATCACTGAGTAGGATCAAGAGTAGTAGCAACAGTGAAAGTGCAATGCCAGAAAAGGGGGAGAAACTCTGTGTGTGTGCATGTTTTCAGCAATGTTAACTGCATTATTATTTTTCTTCTTCTGCAGCAACTAGATGCGGACTAATAATGATCAAACTTTCAAAGTTTTAGACTTACTAACAATAAAGTCTTGACATTACTTATACATAATGTGTGCTTTCCCCTTGTCCCAAAAAACATTGGCTTTTAGTGTAACATTAGCTGGGATGACGATAGGAGAAAACACACAACTACAAAATCTGTTTGTCTGGACAGGAGGTAAAAAGCAGGAAGAACACACTGAAAGAGAAACTTTTTCAGCACAGATGTTTAAAATAGAAATATTTTCAGGATGGATTTTTAATCTACCATGTCAACACTTTCAGTCACTTAGTCTTTCAATTTGGCACCATCTGTGCATTACAGTTATTGCTTGGGACATCACTGGATTATATTAGTTTTCAATCAGAAATCTATTTGAGAGGAAATCATTGTTTTCAATCCAATTAGACTTTGCCATATTTCTCTGATCTTGCAACACTTTGCTGTTAAAAACAATGAGATATTTACTGTCTACATTCTGCTGATTACTGAAGATTTCCACATATTGGAGCAGACACATTGATGCAGCTCATTGGTATGCTCTGTGGCATCACCGTGATCAGCCAGTCACTTCCCTTAAAGTCCCAGTCATTGCAGCTCCTGGTACTGTGAAGACTTACAATTAGGCTCTACTTTACCCATAAATAGAAAGTCATCTATTTGCAAACCAAATCTTCATGGGAAACTACAGGCTGGGGATACATCTGCTGGCTTGGCATTAACATTTTAGCTTCCAGCCAATTAGGACAGAACAGTACCTTACATTATTCTAGGGCAGAAAGTATTGATTCCAAATTACAATTGCTGTTTTCAACCTTAAAATGTCACCTCACCTGCCTTTTTACAAAGTGAAATTCATCAGCTTTTACAGCAACAACCCTTCCTGCTACAAGAAAAGTATCACTTTATACCAATTGGACATGAATCTTTTAAATTACGATGGAATTTTTTTAGCTACAAATTATAGCCATATTAATACCTACAGAGTTCCCTATGAACAATAAATGCAAAAGGATTTTTTCCCCAACCATTAGCCATTTTAAAGAGTAGCCATTTAGTGCATGCAAATTTCCTGCCTTGCAGACCAAGTATGAATTAGAGCCCTAGGAGGCTGGCTTATATGAATAAGCTTAGATAGTGCTAATTATAAAATCAGCATATTGCAATCACACTTAAACTGTGCAACTCTTTTATTGCAACATGGGTGACCCTTTTAAATTCGGTAGTCAAGAACAGAATTCTTTGTCACCACATTTTGATTTAGGACAAGAGTTATCTTAAAATAGGAATTAGAAATGGTAGAAACTTTCTGAACGTGTGGGTAAAATCTACTCAGGGCTTTGAATACATGAAAGCATAGGCCTTGCAATATCTATGCATTAGGCACATGGCCACTAAAAAAGAATTCAAACCCACAGTTCTCAGTATCCCTCCACAATAATTGTGTTGTCATCTTCTTTCCTCATGACTTCTGCATTTTTGGCAGAATACAGACAACACTCCAAAGGAAGCACAAGCAGGAATCCAAACCCAACTGTAAGACCCACATGCAGCTTAGGGTATGGCTTAGTACTGGACTTGAAAACCCTGAGGCCAGGAAAGAATCTGAATTCATCAAAATTGTGTGAATAGTTCTAGTCAACATATTTCTACCAGAGAGCAGACTCTGAAATGTCTGGATTAAAAACAAACTGAATATTTTTTCTATGTTTGCAATACCCACCACAACCCCCAGTTTTGTAGCTTTAAGGCACTTTCCTTGTTCTTCTCCTAACCCACACAGGAGCTGTGGAAAATCTGTATGTTTCACTTCACCTCTTCTGTACCTTAGCATTCAAAGGTTCCAGAGATTCTTTACTGCAAGAAGAAAGATCAGAAAAACCCCACTGGACAAAGGAACAACAGCACAACATGAGAGATGCCAGGTCTGGAATATAATTTTTTAGATAATACGATGATAAGAGACGTTTACCCCACCAATATAAAAGTTCAGATGGAGACATTGTCTCTAATTGTGGCTGCTGACTCCCTCTGCTTCAAGGTTATAAAAAATCGTATCAGACTGAGAGAGCGAAGAAGCCCCAGAAAGCAAGGAAAAACAAAGCACCATGGAAGAACAAGCATCACTAGGATTTAATCTTAGCAACACGACTTCTTCCCTATTTATAAAGGCTCTTTAAAGTTCTGTAACTAGAAATACCCTACTTTGCAGGGAAAGGACAGGGGAAAATGTACTATTCTTCATTTTTTCATGGTATATGTTTTGTCCTTGCATTTCAGGGTCAGTAAAGCAATTCACCCAGGCAGACAAACTTGTTTTGTGTACTAAGCATTTACTAAATTATTTCTTATATTTCTATTTAGCACCTTCATAAATCTGCATGCCAATAAAAATTTCTCATTCCAGTGTTTTTTTTTTTCTGCTTTTTTACCAAAATCAAAGCACCATCAATACTTCAGTTTCAATATTAGCAGTTACAGAAAGAAACTGTAATCTGCAGAATTACTACAAGGATGAAGCTAACACATGCAATGCACACATAAAGCAGTCTATATGTTACCATACCTAAATCCCACACGTTGCTTTAATCAATTTAATGTAACAGTAACACCACTGGTGCTGAACTATGTGCAACATTAATTCCTGCAACACAGGGAAATTTGAGAAATCCATATTGCAGACAGAAAGCTGTCTTTTTCTTTCCCATCAGGTTCCAAGATTTATCCTCTAATTGTCAAACCTTGGAAGACAGAAATGCAAAACCCATGGAGATCAAAGATTCTGTATTCCAAAGACCTTGCTTTACATTTAGCAAAGTATTTCTTTTTCATTGTCAATTTTACTCTGCAGCAGAGGCTTTCTTATACTTTCATCTTGGCTTTCAAAAACCCAACCCCATCTGTGAAGACCTGTGTGCCTCTACTTGCCACTTGGAAAAAAACCAAACCAAACAACATGAGGATCCCATTTCTTGCTGGAGTGTTTTCCAGATACAACAATAATCTGTTTTTTTCATTCCCTTTCTAAACTAGGCTTTTGGAGAAAGAGCCAGTGACTCTTTTCTTTTCCAAGACCACAAAGGACAGACGAGAAGGATCTGGATGGACAGAGGGATGACAAGCAAGTGCCAAAAGCTGTGTGTTTCTTCTGGCCTGCCCTGGATTCAATGGAGCTGTCTTGGGACTCCAGGATGGAGTGAGACTTGCCATGCCCTGCCTTGCCTGCTGCTGTGTGAGGCAGTGCTGGCCCACCCTGCTCCTGGTGATCCCCAGCAGGAGCTGCTCCGTGTTTTGCACAGCCCCTGCATTCTTCCCTCTCCTTAAACTAAGGAGGGGTTTGAAGAGCAAGTGACAGATAGTTTGTAGAGATTGCAGTAGAGATTGACTGATTGACTGGTTGCCCCACAAGAGAAGCGAGGAGTCAAGGAACTGGAAGTAGCTTTTATTGCTGCCCCACTCTAGTTTGTACACTCAGGAGGGGGGACAGTGGGGAAAAGGCGGGGACCAACTCAGCAAAGACTTTTAGAGCACTGGAAAAGAACAGAGACATCTGGAAAGCAGAAGAATCATGCAAAACCATGGAGGAATAGAGGTAAAGTTGATTTGGAAGTGCAGGAAGATCAATTATTTGGAAGAATGCAGGGGAAGGTAGAGGAGGAGACTGGATATTTTGGATGAACAATTAATGTGTGAGGAACAGATTAGTATGATTTGCAGGGATTAAAAGGGTTATAAAATAAATTGATTAGGAGAAAGAATTAATCAATGGTGGTGCTACTCAGTTTTAAAATGCTTACCGTGCTAAAAAAGAGATTCAATTTTCCACTGGGTAGAGTTAGATTTATGGATAAGCTCTTTCAAGGTGCCATGCTACATAATTGACTTATTGGGCAGTTTGTTGTTAAACAATTAAGCATTACATGACTTCATTATTTTGATTTGAAATTTGAAGACCGAAATCTTTAATTTGGGCCCAGTCTCAAGGGAGAAAAATCCTAATCTGGGGCCATTACAGCAGATGAAGCAAATAAAGGAAAAATTTTCTATTGTCCCCTAACTAGTCCAATAAAACCTCTCTTCTGGTCTCAAAATTAGGTTGTTTGTTTATATAAGTGGCCTCAAATTCTGCAGCTCACACTAACTAAAATACTGGAAATGCCCTCAGAGATGCATCATTAGGAAGGAAAAGAGGAAATCCCACACAACCAGAGAACTATAACAGTACAAAAAATGCTCTTAAGAGAAAGGAGTTTTGCAGACGTCTGTCTGAGTTCCTCTGAAATTACCACCAAGTCTGATGACATTTTAATTCCATTAGTAAAACTAGGTTACTAAATAGGAGTGTATATTCCTTGTCTTCCTCTTCCCCAAAGGCAGCAAAAAAAGTTGAGGTCTAGTTTCAGAGAAAGTGCTTGAATGAGAAAGCAAGAAAATTAAAAGCCCCTTTTATTGAGCAGGAATATCCCACTACTATAGTAAAGATTTCCCTAGAACATCCCCACCAACGTTTCCCACCTCTCAGATATTTCTGTATGCTGGGGTCATCTGCTTGAAAACAGTTACAATAGTTAAAATCTACGGTAGCCATAGAGACATTATAAAGTATCAAAAATAGCATTGTGAAACATATTTAAAGAGATTTAGAAAGGGATATGATGAGAAGAGGATGCCCTGCACAGCCAAGTAAAGGCATGTGGTTTCTTGTGCTGTATATGCATTCCTCTCTGTACTCAAATACAAATATATCTTAGTAAGAGAGCAGCTCAAGCATTTCTTCATTACAACCAAACCCCTCGATGTGTCTGTAGCCCCACAGAGATAAGTGAATAGTTAGGAGAAGAAAGAAGATGCAGTTCCTGTTTCAGGGATGTTGCATATGAGACATAGCGGCTGCTATTTCGGTAGCCTACCAAAATTATTGTCATGGGGGGGGAGAAATGACAGAACACAGACAAGATCTCAAAAACAGATCAAATACAGCAATGAAGGCAGGAATTGTGCAAAAGAACAAATGCAGACGTAGCTACTCACTTTTCTCTGCAGAACAAAATGGTGAGCACCTAAAGCACAGCAATATCTAAGCATTGCTTGTAGAAATAAGCAGCTTCTACTGTTGTTAAAAAAAGGTGCACTACAATGAACAAAGACAGCAGGAAGGAGAAGATGGCCAACATAATTCCATTAGAATTTCCAACACAATATTATCTATATTAAGCTGAAATACCCTTTATGAGGCATTTTAGGCAGAGTGACATACAGGTGCAGTACTGATACTGAGCGTCTCAGCAAAAAGAATACTTAGGCTTGGATCTTGTTATGATGGTCTCTGTAAACATTTCTTAAAAGAAACTGATTATCTTGTGTTATTTGAGTGGAATGGGGATAAGAAAGCCATAGTCTTCCTAGCTTTTATAAATCTCAGTAATTAATACTGTTGCCTGATGCATTGTATGATTGGGGCATAAAAAAAATCCACTCAGAATTCCTAAAAAAAATTATTATAGAATGGAAATATCCCCATTCTTAACATGTGAGGCTCTTATTCTAGTCCTCCTGAAAATGTAGAGAACTCAGAATGATTAAAATTTTTATTGATTTTTTTTTTCAAAAATTAACAGAAATATTTTCAGCACTACAGGAACTTAAAGTAAATGACATTTTGTCTATGGAGGAGTAAAACCAAGGTTACATTTTCTTTGTTGATGATCACTTTAAAAAGGAGAGAAATTCAAAATAAAAACAAAAACAAATAAACAAAAACCCCAAACCAAAAACCAAAACAACCCTCAAGAAAGGAAAGAAATAACATTAGTCTATAAAAACTGTAGACAATTTCTGTCATATTCCATTCTGCATATACTATCTAGATTTTGGCAGAAATTTCGTTTTTATCTGATAAAAAGAAAATTCAGCAGAGAAAAAGGCACAAATCAATTTGAGAAGGGTGTTCTAAAATCAGATTTTCTGAGTTTGTCTGCTAAATATGGTCTTAGCAGAACACCTGCCCTGAAAAACAGTCAGTCAAAGATCCAGGAATGACTCACTTGCAGGGCCAAGCTGGCAGCTCAGATTACAGCTCCCTTCCCAGCAAGGAACGTGAAGCCTTGAGCTGGGTGTCCAAGCTTTCTGCACACCCAAAGGAAGGGGTTGGGCTCCTCAGGATGAGATTTGCCAGTCCAAGCTACTGAAGAGAAGAATTTGCCAGACCAAGCCTGCAGAGGACAAAGCTGTTTGTAGGTCGGATATGAGCTCTCTGATCAAAGGGCAGAGTGGGGCTCTTAGCCTGGAACCCCCAGTGGGAAGTCAGCCCTCCACTCACACTACTAACAGTACTAACAGCTCCGTCAGAAATCAGTATTTTTGAGAGTCTGACAAAAGTTCTGGGGTTTGCCATTCTAATGCTGCAGAATAGACACTGTAAGCTCCAAGGGCCAGCATTATTTCAAAAATCTTGCCCTTCACCACTCCAAAATAAAAGGTTGCCAAGAGGAAAAGGAAAGTGACTGAAACCTCCCTTGACTGCTTAAACATTCACTCAGGACATTAATAGCCCTGTTCAAAACCTCACGCTTGGATTTTTTTCTCCATTAATAAACAAGTGTTTTATAGTTTTCCTGGATCAACTCCCAAAGGAAAAAGAGGCTGTGTGAGCATCTTTCCTCTAAACAGAAAGCATTCAGTTGCTGACAGAGACATAAGGCATTTTTATAATTTTAAAACACATTTTTGAGACAGACACAAGATTTTTAATCAGTTAAACAGGAAATACCTTGTACAAATGCTAAATTCTGCAATCAGGCCCTGTTTCTTCTTTTCTATGAAAATGGAACAGAAATTGTACTTGAGGAAATAAATAGCTCTCAACTAGTGTCACAAAACATGCTGCAAAATGACCCAAACACATTATTTGTTCCTTGTCTCTTAAAGCAAACTAATACCTAGCATTCTCTTGTGAGCACTGTATATCAGCAATCAGGTGAAAGATCCAGGACACCCCTTTCAGGATGAACACAGTTGTAATGTATATTTTATCAGCAGATGGAATTTGTCAGCAACACACAAATGAGTCATTCTATTAGAGTTTCTCTCAAAAACATACATACATGCTTATTGCTGCTTTGTTCTAGAGAAAGAAAACAGCCTTGTATCAAACTGCTCTTCTCCAAGGGCTTTTCCTTTCATATGACTTTCAAACAGCTACTTCCCAACATGCAGAATGTTACCAAGGAAACCAGCAATGGTGGGAAGTCACAACATCTTTTATTTGTCCCAGGCAAAGGCAGCAAAAATCCATTAAAGCAAAATTTAAACAACTTTACTCAGCTCTAGGTCCAGTCTTTCTCATCCGTTCAGGGAACAGGTTTGGCAGTACCTTTGACTTCTGTCCCTGTTTTTTCCTAGAGGACCCTAACCCATGAAAGTGCCCTTTAAACTCCAGGACCTGGACTGGGCACTACTATTGCCTCAGCAGTGGTATCAAATATCACCTCCAATCCACTGTGCACGGCCTGAATTTGGTTCATCCACACCTGCCAGCTTTTACCAGGTACCAATAAGTTTCACACCCTGTTAACATTGCAGGATTTGTTTGACACCTGGTACTGCCAGGTCACAGCCTGTCCTAGCGTAACAAACTTGCTGAATGTGGCAGTAGCTCAAATCCCTCCAGTGGGATCTTCTCTGCACTGAACAAGACTGACAGATATTTGGCTAAATTACACTAATCCATGCCACAAGCAGGAAGATGATTCTTGATTTCACTCTCTGAGTCAGCTTTAGGTTTGGTCTGAAGCTGTTTGGTTTCTCATTAAAATATAAATATGCATTTGGAAAAAAAATCTACAAGCTTCTAAGCAAACAAGTCAGAAAGCGTAAAATGACATTTTTCTTGAAAGACAGGTGAGATCCAGCTTTCAAGGCTCAGCTAAGTCACAGTTATGTAAATTTCACAATAAAACTCAGTGGTAAAAGCTAATCTGTTGTGGAGATAAATGCTTAAAGCAATAGTAATAAAATGTCCTCAATAACAAACATGTCTACTCTTCTGAATTTTGTAAAAGTTTGCACTTTAGCAAAAAAAAAACCAACAAAAAAGCCACCAAAACAAACCAAACGACAAACCTGGACAAATAATAAAACATGGCTTATTGTTGATGCTATTGTATTCATTAAAGCTCTCATTTTGCAATCAATGTATTGTAAATTCTCTAAATATATTGTACCTTCTCTAAACTCTATTTTCTATGAAAGTAGGAATAGTCTCAATCCAGTTCTCTGGCAGTGCTCTTGCACTATTATATGGATTGTTTAACACTGTATTTGAACAACTGATCCTTATCAAAGCCTCTGCTCGTGAAAAACTATCAGAAGAAATTTGTGTCAGTAGGATTGATACTGTTCCTGTCTATGCCCTGTCAGGCAGCTATAACATATTTTAGCTTGACTGAAGCTCCAGTCTGATACCTGAAGCTATGAAAAGTGCACGGGTCTGACTGAAAGTCCTGTGTGCTAGGATGGAGTTTCTTCTGCAAGAATCTCATCACAACTTGGATGTGAGCATATAAATGTTTAAAACTATGCAAGCCTAAAGAGCTGCATAGCCCTGCATGCTACTTAGAATGAAGCTTATGAAATCCCTCTCCTTCCTTAAGATGAAAGGATAAGAAGTCTGTAAAAAAACACCACATTTCAGTTTTAAAGGACTGATAGTATAATTGACAGCTTTAAAATCTAAGATTTCATAGCATTCTTCCTCTGAAGTAAATCTATTAAAAAAGTGAAATTTGAGATGAAATTGGAAAATGAGCTTTTCATGTTGATGAAATAAAGCTGATTTGTTGAATTTGTATCACTTGAAAATATCAGTTTCCCCGTTAAGTCTTAAAAGAAAAGGCAAATGAAAGAGAAAACCCGTCTCTATAAATCCTGTTAGAGGATAAAACCTTATAAATCTACTTCTTCCCTTCTCTCGATCAAGTACACAGCAACATTATTCTTGGTGTCACAAGGTGGTGCTCTTCCTTTCAAGTAATGTCTTTCACCTTTAAAACGACCTCATTAACTTGGAGAGAAAAGCACATGTTTTGAGACTTATATACATACATTGACACTGTTACTGAGAAGGAAAAGCATCTAATCTGGATAACTTTTTTGGCACAAAAATGTACAAAAGACAAGTTTTTTTGTAGGTGGTGTGTATTACTTGGGCATGCTAATGCATGAGCTGTACCAAGTTCTTTTACAGTCTTAAGAACCTGGGATTAGCTGAGCGCTTAAACCTGCAGTTATATGGTTGTTTTGAAGGAAGTTCAACTTACCTAAAAGTTTCAATTCTGCAAGTAATGTTCTAATGATTAAAGCACCAAACCTATTTGTGCAATCAAGAATGCAGTCCCTGTGCTGTTTATTTTGTACTAAATCTATTTTATTTTATACTACTTCTATGTGTTACACCTTTGGTACAGCAAATATTTTTGCATTGAACATTTATAATTCCATCGAAGATATTATAGAAGAGTTACAAGGTTTGACAGCTAGGCATAAAGAGTTGTGATTTTTGATACCCGCTGATGTATTTGGAATTTGAGGGTTTTAATTT
The DNA here is from genome assembly GCA_024865655.1 of Emberiza elegans. Lineage (NCBI taxonomy): Eukaryota > Metazoa > Chordata > Aves > Passeriformes > Fringillidae > Emberiza > Emberiza elegans. The sequence continues at coordinate 3,070,903 of JALJVW010000196.1, forward strand.
TGCCCAGTTAATCCCGAAAAAAATTACTAGCAGCACAGATGTTTGCCTCCATTTCCTGATGTATCAGTTGCTTGAGATCAATAGGATAGATTATGCTTCCATAAGATCATCTTTCCAGCAGCTAATAAATTCAAAAGGTAATATTGTATGAAGATTCACAGCCTGGTGGTTTCTTCAGATTCATTGTTCCAGAGAAAATTCCATGCCCACAGAAACACAGGGTGCCTGTGGTACTACTTATTATGATAGGATCATTCAGGTTGGAAAGGACCTCATCATGGAATCTAATGTCTAGCCAAGAGATCAAAGATTACTGAACCTCTGAACTAAAACTGCAACTCCAACTAACGTTTCACAAAGCACAACAAAGACAGTAAGCTATATAGCCAGAGCAATGGCCCAAAACAAAACAATTAAAATAGGACACTAGTATGTTAACCAATGAGACAACAAAACAATGTAAGCTGTATGGCTGATCGCAATGGGTGCCAATACAACAAGGAGCCAACAGAAAGAGAGCATCGCCCAAAGAGAGGGACATGACAGAAAACCAGGGCACTGCAGCTGGGAGATGTAGCCAGAGATGGACACAGCAGGAGCCTGCATGCTGTAGGGCAGGAGGAGGGATGGTGCCAAGCAAGGACAGGTAAGTTTAAGTCTCTCATTACCTACTTACACTTGAAATGTTCACCTCTACTGTAAGCGCCCCAAAGAACTACATGTATCACAACTGCATGAAAGCTTCCTTCTCCCTTATCTGATGCTGAATTAAACCTAAATGCAGCTATTTGGGTTTTTTCGGAGGAACAGAGCATTCCAGAGGAAGTGTTCAGAGCTTTAAAAACCCCCAAGTCCTCAGAGAGAACTAGTTCATGAATATTTTGCCCCTCTGAAAATCCCATTCCTTTACTGAACCTGGGATATGAAGTGTGTTGCTCCTATTTACTTTCCCCCTCACATCTCAGTTGTTCCAATACTGCAGAGGCTCTCCCAGCTAAAAAACATCCACCACACAGATCATCCCCTTGGCATGTTCAAATGCCTCCTGATTTGCCACTGGTATCTACAAAACTGCTACATGTCAACAATGCAAACATCTCTAGCATCTTTAAAAACTGAGAGCAGAGGACAGTGTGAAACAAACAGAAACAACAAAATGTGTATTAGAGAGCAGAACATACAGAGACTGGGTTGGGGAAATTCACAATTAATTTGTTAGAACCCTTGTCCTTTTTCATACACAGGGGAGCTGCTGTGGAATTACCAGCATGCTGCACCAGAGCTCTGCAGCAGCTTGGGCTCTGATGCAGAGGATGAGCTTGCCAAGCTGTTGTGGTGCCTTGAGACCTGCTCTTTAGCAAGGCAATGTCAATGGAAGCTTTTACTGCCCAATGCAGTTCTTACCATCTGGGGAAACCATTATTCTGAAAGTCTAACTCCCAGCCCTTACATTCAGTTAGAACAAGTTTTGCTGCTGTAGAAAGCTTTTTTTTAATGCAGAACTGATTTACTGCTGCATAATTCGATGTGTCTAGAATTTATGACAATCCAACTTGGGTATGACAGTCTGCTGCCATCCTGAGTGAAACATCTGGGACTCTACAATTTTAAAACCTTGAGAGAATGAATTACATGTGGAGCCTGTGTCTCACTAAACCCCAAATTGGACTAAGCCACAACATCTTTCAGGCTAACATAGACCATGAAATTCACTTTTCAGTCATCACTGGCATTGGAAGAGTTACACATAGTAATCCAAACAATAACCCCAGGAACAATCTTTCTCTGTATGCCTATATTACATCTCCAGGAAAAAACATTTTAGGCTTAAAAACTAGTAAGAGAAAGGATGGTTTCAAACACCACATTTCAGTTTTAAAGGACTGATAGTATAATTGACAGCTTTAAAATCTAAGATTTCATAGCATTCTTCCTCTGAAGTAAATCTATTAAAAAGTGAAATTTGAGATGAAATTGGAAAATGAGCTTTTCATGTTGATGAAATAAAGCTGATTTGTTGAATTTGTATCACTTGAAAATATCAGTTTCCTGTTAAGTCTTAAAAAGAAAAGGCAAATGAAAGAGAAAACCCGTCTCTATAAATCCTGTTAGAGGATAAAACCTTATAAATCTACTTCTTCCCTTCTCTCGATCAAGTACACAGCAACATTATTCTTGGTGTCACAAGGTGGTGCTCTTCCTTTCAAGTAATGTCTTTCACCTTTAAAACGACCTCATTAACTTGGAGAGAAAAGCACATGTTTTGAGACTTATGTACATACATTGACACTGTTACTGAGAAGGAAAAGCATCTAATCTGGATCACTTTTTTGGCACAAAAATGTACAAAAGACAAGTTTTTTTGTAGGTGGTGTGTATTACTTGGGCATGCTAATGCATGAGCTGTACCAAGTTCTTTTACAGTCTTAAGAACCTGGGATTAGCTGAGCGCTTAAACCTGCAGTTATATGGTTGTTTTGAAGGAAGTTCAACTTACCTAAAAGTTTCAACTCTGCAAGTAATGTTCTAATGATTAAAGCACCAAACCTATTTGTGCAATCAAGAATGCAGTCCCTGTGCTGTTTATTTTGTACTAAATCTATTTTATTTCATACTACTTCTATGTGTTACACCTTTGGTACAGCAAATATTTTTGCATTGAACATTTATAATTCCATCGAAGATATTATAGAAGAGTTACAAGGTTTGACAGCTAGGCATAAAGACTTGTGATTTTTGATACCCGCTGATGTATTTGGAATTTGAGGGTTTTAATTTTGCCCAGTTAATCCCGCAAAAAATTACTAGCAGCACAGATGTTTGCCTCCATTTCCTGATGTATCAGTTGCTTGAGATCAATAGGATAAATTATGCTTCCATAAGATCATCTTTCCAGCAGCTAATAAATTCAAAAGGTAATACTGTATGAAGATTCACAGCCTGGTGGTTTCTTCAGATTCATTGTTCCAGAGAAAATTCCATGCCCACAGAAACACAGGGTGCCTGTGGTACTACTTATTATGATAGGATCATTCAGGTTGGAAAGGACCTCCTCATGGAATCTAGCCAAGAGATCGAAGATTACTGAACCTCTGAACTAAAACTGCAACTCCAACTAATGTTTCACAAAGCACAACAAAGACAGTAAGCTATATAGCCAGAGAAATGGCCCAAAACAAAACAATTAAAATAGGACACAAGTATGTTAACCAATGAGACAACAAAACAATGTAAGCTGTATGGCTGATCGCAATGGGTGCCAATACAACAAGGAGCCAACAGAAAGAGAGCATCACCCAAAGAGAGGGACATGACAGAAAACCAGGGCCCTGCAGCTGGGAGATGTAGCCAGAGATGGACACAGCAGGAGCCTGCATGCTGCAGGGCAGGAGGAGGGATGGTGCCAAGCAAGGACAGGTAAGTTTAAGTCTCTCATTACCTACTTACACTTGAAATGTTCACCTCTACTGTAAGCGCCCCAAAGAACTACATGTATCACAACTGCATGAAAGCTTCCTTCTCCCTTATCTGATGCTGAATTAAACCTAAATGCAGCTACTTGGGTTTTTTCGGAGGAACAGAGCATTCCAGAGGAAGTGTTCAGAGCTTTAAAAACCCCCAAGTCCTCAGAGAGAACTAGTTCATGAATATTTTGCCTCTCTGAAAATCCCATTCCTTTACTGAACCTGGGATATGAAGTGTGTTGCTCCTATTTACTTTCCCCCTCACATCTCAGTTGTTCCAATACTGCAGAGGCTCTCCCAGCTAAAAAACATCCACCACACAGATCATCCCCTTGGCATGTTCAAATGCCTCCTGATTTGCCACTGGTATCTACAAAACTGCTACATGTCAACAATGCAAACATCTCTAGCATCTTTAAAAACTGAGAGCAGAGGACAGTGTGAAACAAACAGAAACAACAAAATGTGTATTAGAGAGCAGAACATACAGAGACTGGGTTGGGGAAGTTCACAATTAATTTGTTAGAACCCTTGTCCTTTTTCATACACAGGGGAGCTGCTGTGGAATTACCAGCATGCTGCACCAGAGCTCTGCAGCAGCTGGGGCTCTGATGCAGAGGATGAGCTTGCCAAGCTGTTGTGGTGCCTTGAGACCTGCTCTTTAGCAAGGCAATGTCAATGGAAGCTTTTACTGCCCAATGCAGTTCTTACCATCTGGGGAAACCATTATTCTGAAAGTCTAACTCCCAGCCCTTACATTCAGTTAGAACAAGTTTTGCTGCTGTAGAAAGCTTTTTTTTAATGCAGAACTGATTTACTGCTGCATAAGTCGGTGTGTCTAGAATTTATGACAATCCAACTTGGGTATGACAGTCTGCTGCCATCCTGAGTGAAACATCTGGGACTCTACAATTTTAAAACCTTGAGAGAATGAATTACATGAGGAGCCTGTGTCTCACTAAACCCCAAATTGGACTAAGCCTCAACATTTTTCAGGCTAACATAGACCATGAAATTCACTTTTCAGTCATCACTGGCATTGGAAGAGTTACACATAGTAATCCAAACAATAACCCCAGGAACAATCTTTCTCTGTATGCCTATATTACATCTCCAGGAAAGAAACATTTTAGGCTTAAAAACTAGTAAGAGAAAGGATGGTTTCCCCCAACCTCTTAATGCTTCCAAAGCATTTAAAAAAAAAAAGCCTTTTGATCTCTCACTAGATTTAAGTCCTCAAGCCCCTTAGAAATTCCTCTCCTTCCTTAAGCATCTCTTAAAAACCTTAGTAAAGGCAAAATGCACTAGCACCCACCACTCCTATGGGCTGATTCCTCTCGATGTGCATCCATGTCCGCATTCTACCCGTGAGAGCATCTCTGTGGGCGACCTCGATCAACAGCACGTGCCTCGACTATGGAAAGGCTGAAAAGGACATTTTGGTAGAATGAATACATAGAGAACTTTGCTGAAGCTTGGGATTTTTCACCTTTCAAGAAACAAGGAAGCAACAGCGATATTGACACAGCTGTCTGAGCAGAGGACAGGAGCCACCACTGCAAATAGTTTCCCCTCCGGATAAAGGCAAAGGAAGAACTGCATTGGACATAATTAGTTTTGCAGTAGAAAACAAATCAATTGAAAAAGCAAGTTTTCAATCCTCTAACACAATAGCAGGAAGCATAACATTGATTTTGGTTTGAGGTGGAATGCTCTCTGCCACATGGTATCTGTGGGCCTTTCTTTAATTTATTTTTTTCCTGTCCAGAAGGTGACAACTTTAAATGGGTTAAGGCTGTTTACTAAACACTTCCTGCATACCTGCTCAAGGTTCACCGACAAAAATCTAGAGCTGGATTTAAACATCAAAGTCCTGGATATTGTGGCCCTGGGTCCACAAAGAAATATAATGAGGATTCCACATTCATCTTAAGGTATGCAAAGCCTTAAATCTCATAAAACAGTAATTCCAGTAGGAAGGTAGCAAGCCCCTGCAAAAACTCATCATCATCCTTTCAAGAATCTGAGACAGGAATGCTCAGTGATTTCAATTAACTTGGTCAACCTAATTTTTTTTCCCAGCATATCCCAAAAGGGTGCCAGATTCAGTCTTTTTGACCAGACAGAACACCAATTATTGACTGCAGAGGAACTTAATTCTGGGCCCGCGTTTGGCAATGACTTGGTTCATGCATCTTGGGCCTCTTCTGAATGAGGTTCTTATCTAAACAGTGCCTGAAGGAACATACAATACAGCACCTGCTTTTTTGAAAATTTCTCCCTCCCCACAGTGACAGTCACAGACTGCTGGGTGACTTCACCTCTCCTCTTGCATTCTCCCTGTCTCACTGCTCTTCAACTTTCTTCATCTCATGGCAAGGTCAGGCACATTCACCCCCATCTGATACCTTTTTCTTGCTATAATTCTGTATCAATATTTTGGAAGATTAAATCAGAAGAGGAAGCACAGAGCAGGAGAGATCAATAATTGATTATGCAGTTTCTTCCTCTCTCGAAGTGAATGATTCACCACCATAGCAGTTTAGTGATTTCCGCCAAGGTCCTGTGGATATCCAGCCTAAATAAACTTCTGCTCTCTGAGACGCTGGTAAGTAGAGGAGTTGGGGACAAGCACAGATCAAATGTATTCATTTTATAATTTAAAAGTGATTAAATAAAAAAGCATACATCAGATGCAACCACATAGTGGAATTTTATCTCAAAGTAATTCAGCTGTTTCAGAAAAAGATACTCTTACAGTGAACATAGTGTTTGTCCAGATTTTTAGACTACACATTACAGGATAAATACTACAAACCAGTATTGAAAAAAAGTTTGAAGGAACTGATGAGATTCTTGATTTCCTCAGAGCACCAGAGTACAAGAGTATTGAAAAACACAGCAGCACAGTATTAATTCATGAGCTACAGAAAATAAAGCCAATCATACACACAGGATGGAATCAAAGCACAGAATTTAAAAAAAAATTAAAAAAAAAAACTCAACAAATTCTCCAAGCAGAAGCACACCTGGAACTGCTCTGTTATTTAATGTATACTATGAGCTATGTGAGGGCACAGCAGAGATTCTTTCAGAGTGATGCTGAGCATCAATTCATAAATCAAGGCACAGGAGCTTGCCCTGCTGCTGCTCTTCTTCCACTGCTCAAGGACTTTGCTCAGGAGCAGCACCCCACCACAGAAGAAAGTGCATAAAACGAGTGCTGTAGGAATAATCTTGCCCAAACCTGTGAACTCCTGCAGTGTTGACAGACATGTGGGATCCTCACTGGCCCCTGAACAGTCACAAAGGCAGCATGCCCATTCCCAGTGTCTGCTTGTATTTTTAATGCCTGGAAAAGTCCCCCATGCTCTCACCCCCAGTGCCAGTCCTGACTTTATTCCCTGGCTTTGCTGGAAGCCAGATTTCTTCCTCTGCACAGCCTGCTGAAGAAAAAGTAGGCAGCTGTGGCTTCCTGCAGGGTTCTCCCATTTGCTAATGAGAAGAGAGGCTGAGTTGGTTACAACTCCCTCCTTGTCACAGAACTGCTGTAAAAACAGATACCTATTTATATCATACAGTTTCTGAGCTGACATCTTGTCATCTTCTCTTGCCATCCCATACTTCAACTGGAGTTTATCAAAGTCCTGGCATTTCCTAATACATAAAGCAGACATGTATCATATATCAGAATACACAAACTGTGTTGGACTGTCTGTGAATCAGTGTGTGTACTGTAATAACAGTGTAAAAATAGATTTTTCTGGATTGTTTCCTGTCAGCTACACATTTCCAGAAAGTTTCCCTGTGAAGGGCCATCCTATGTGAATCACATACCAAGAGCAGCTACCATGGACTCCTCAATGGAATTATGCTTGCAACAGCTCTGTCTTTTTAACTGAACAGATTCTGAGTCTCTCAGAGGAGGTGGGCAGTGTAACAGACCAAATCTGCAGGAAAATGCTCACAGTGGCTTAGGTCATGAAACTTAAGAGTAATGCCTTGAACATAGCTCGCATTAAATCACATAGAGATGCAAAACATAAAAACTTAAAAATAAAGAAATATAGAATATCTGTTCTATGGAAGATTCCAGTACCTATTTTTACCTAATAAAATGATTTCTGTAGATTGCAGATAGGGTTCATCTACCTATTTCCCAGTATTTCTACAGACTACAAATAAAACTAATAAACAATGATAGAATCATAGAATGGCTTGGGTTGGAAGGGACCTTAAAGATCATCTTGTTCTAACACCTGCCATGGGCAGGGACACCTCCCACTAAATAAGATTGTTCAAAGTCCCATCCAACCTGGCCTGGAACACTTCCAGGCATGGGGCATCTACAACTTCCCTGGAAAATCTGTGCCAGTGCCTCACCACCATGACAGTCAAAAATTTCTTCCAAGTATCTCACCCAAACTTCTCCCCTTTCAGTTTAAAGCCATTCTCCCATGTCTTTGTAAAATGTCCCTTTTCAGCTTTCTTCAGGTCCCTCTAGGTATTGGAATGCTGCTTAGAGTTTTCTCCAGAGCCTTCCCTACTCCAGGCCAAACAACTCCAACTCTCTCTGTCTGTCCAGACCTCTGATCTGTTTTGCTTCAACAGTCATGATGAAAACAACCAAGCATGTCAACATCCTTCATATAAAAATATTTAACCTGGCTGTAGACTAGATTCTAATCCTTTGTCTCATGTTCAACATTAAGTTATATTTTCCCAGAGTGACCCACAGTGTTTCCCAAGAGTTGTAATTCCTACGTACTGTAGTTGTCCCCAATACAGTATAACCCAGACTCCTCAATCAAACTCCTCTTGTCACAATGAATTTGCATAGAATTAATTGTAATGAAGAATGTTAATGGTGAAACCTGCCAGGTACTATGGCATAGTAGTTTGGAGCCTCAATAGTTCCTGAAAGAAACCCAGTGCTAAATTGCATCACCCTCATTCCACTTTGAACATCTTGGTGAAAAAAAAATTAAATTCTTAATTAGGTCTGAAAACAAACTAAGTATTCATTTCAGTTACCCCAAAGTAAAAAAGAAGAGAATAAAAAAAGAAAGAAAAGGCAAATACAAAAAAGAATTGATTTCCAAGGTGTGCTTTGTATCAAAACCAGTAGCCTTGCCTTCTTCCTTCTGCCATAAATGCCTCAACATTTACCTCAGTGCTAGGCTCAAAACATGAAATCCTCTCCTAGAAACCATGTCAAAGCCCATTGCTTTTTTTGTCTTCCAAGACCCACCTCCCTTTAGGATACACTCAGGAAAAGAGTGCTTGTGGAGCATTTAGGTATAGCAGGCATGCCCTTATTCATCATTAACAATGAACATCGCAGCAGCAAGTGGCACATTTTGATGGGATCACTTTTGTCAGGCACACTTCAAATCTGCCCCTGGAGACCACCTTGTCCTGTCTGATCCCAGACACTCCTGAAGTGGAAACAGCACTAAAATAAAACAGCTGAAAAATCACATTTATATTACAGATTTACTTTGTCAATCAGAAATTATGGTGGAATGTCAAGTGTAGGAACAGATTTAAACTGTGGCTTTGTAGTGCAGGTTCATTTCCCTCTTACAGCTACACAGTCATAATGGAATATCCTCAATAAATAATTGTTCCTTTTTAAATTTACCTCTAACAGTTTTATGGAAATATGGATCAAATTTGAGAGGGCTTTTAAAATCCTATTAAAAATTAACCATTTGTTTTATTGATTGGACAGTTTGCAATGTGGTTGACTATGCAGTTTGGAGAGATTGGGTTTGTTTTACTCTTGTTTAAAAGTAAGTCTTGGGTGGATGCATTCTTTTACTGTTGGTCAGGTGAGGACTTTGATAAAGCACAGGATAATCTGATGGGGTTTATTTCCCACAGCTCTATTTAAAGTAATACTATCATACAGTGATTTAAAAATTTTTTTGAAAAATAAAATTTACCCAAAACTTCACTCCAGAGAAAAGTTTTATTCAGAACTGACCACCCCCAAAGCATGTAAGGTCCGACACCAACCAACATGTTTGCTCTCAGGAATGGTGACTTGCATGAAGTTCTCCCAAGCAAAAGCAAGAAATAATTCACAATTTCAATTTAATAACACTTCTATTTCTGTACATCCCTAATATTTTTCATATTTTTATAAAACAGTAACAGGAAAAAGGTGAAGCAATTGTTAATTTAACAGCCCTGATCTCAGAATAAAAGTGAGTTTAAGCAAGCATATATTTACTGGTGCAAACAAGAAAGGGCTGTAACTTCTCCATACAAACACTTTTCATAAGCATTCACCTTATTAAGCTCTCTCTCCTTACACAGACTTGCATCCAACACTCATAAAGGGCACACAAGTAACTTCCCTTTTCCAAAGTCTCAGTCCAGTAGTAGTGTCAAGATTCCAAGCAGGAATTGAAAAGAAGCAGTCCCTGGTGACCACTGCCCTAAAAATGTTGACAGTAATAAGTGCAGCTTAGTCTGGAGAATACAACCATCCTCTTCTACTATTTGACACAAGCCCTAAAGTGCATGGCTGTTTAGAAGTCATGTGAAATAAAAAGGCAGTAAATTACAGGTAGCTAAGCCACATGAATGCTAGCAAAAACAGATAAACAAGTTTTTTTGGTAGATCTGTTTTAGACCCTTTATCAAACTTATAGAATGCATAAAACAGACATGAAGTTGAAAGTGACAAATGGCTAAAGTTCAGTTTTCAGTTTTTGATACCATCATGATTAAAAATTTGTGTATGCAAAAGTTGGGAGAAGTTGTAATAGTGAGACTAAGTCTGCTTAAAACTTGGAAACAAAGAATACATCTTGTTTTATGATATAAAACAGATTTTTAGCTTTAGGAACTCTGGTGATTCAGCTTAAGAAATCATGCAGTTTACCAGCTGTCTTTTCTCAGAGGTTATCTACACAATTTTCTTCTAGGCAACACCTTGATTTGCAGGATGTCAAGATGATATTAGGTTTACTGTAGGAAAAACAAATTACTGCTCACTTTTTCCCTGTACTCCCTCTTGCTCTGCTGCACATACTTCCATCACATGATTTTCTAGACACGAGGCAAGTATTTTTGCAACCTGGCTTAGTTATGAGTTACACGAAATCTGAAAAACAGGAGTGAACAGATAGCACATATGTACTATTAGCAAATCTCAGCAGGACAGCTCTGATTGTTCATGTCCTGAAATGCCTGATGACTGCTTAAGAAAAAGGTTAGTTTTAGTTCTTTCCCAAGTCTGAGTTTTACTGGTGGATGAATATATTCATCAAAACCCTTTATTCATTAAATAGAGCTTTTATTACCTATTTTATGAATGCATGTATATATATATCAAAATGTTTATGTTCTATTCCAACACACACATCTATATTTTATACATACGTATGTATGTGTGTGGGTTTTCTTTTAGATCCCCCTCAAAGCTTTGCTGAACTTACTTACAGGGAAAAAGATGCATTTAAAACACATCTCTAACAGCACAAGGATAATGTGACCTTATGACTTTTCCACCTTCTGATTGGGTTATGGCCTTAGCAAAATGAGAAAGCAAGCGGCTTTCAAATAAGCCCCTTGCCCCTTTTCCAGAACCCTGTAGAGAATGGATAAGTTCTTGAGGTCTTCTGGCCCATCATGTTTATTTTCTCTTCTCTGTTAAAACTGTCACCACAGATCTTGGAAGATGGCTTTGTCCTCCAAAAGCTGCAGCACACTATCTAAGCACATGAGCAGCTCTATATGCAAATGAAACTTGCCTGAGATATTATAAACACCAGCTTCCCTTTCCTTGTTGACCATCACCCTAACAAAGCCCCCTTTGAGTCCAGGTGGGGTTCTTCAGGGACACCACCACTGTCACTGGAAAGATCCATCAGCTGTGATGTTTCATTACTGGCTACAAGTTCCTTTCTCTTTCACTGGACAGTGGCTCCTGCTCCTTTTCCTTCATTCCTTACATGCCTACAGACAGCAACAAACGTCACAGTACGCTGCTGCTCTCCCTGGCTGCATAGAGGGGATGGAAGGCAGAACTGAGGGTAGACATTTCCCACTCAGATTTTGTTCATTTGCACATGAGCAAAGGGAAGGAATAGTAAGAAAGCTCAATGCTAAGCTACAGGCTGTTCCTTTGTACACAGCGGGAAATGTTTTGAACATCAAGACTGGCAAATGAAATATAAGTGTCCCTTCAGGAGGCCAATCTAGTCCCTCGCTAGTGTGGAAATAGAGGAAGGGCAAGAACCTCCCATCACCAACAGCATTTTTGTCCATAACAAACACAAATCAAATGTCCCTGTTCCACGTGGAGCTCTAAATTACCTTTTAAGCTGACAGTCTTTCCCACATTGCTGCTGCTGCCCTAACAGGCATTTTCTTAGGAGACCCTGAAATTGCAGGGAGGTGACCTAAACTGCTTATTGTCATTTGTTTACACCATAAAAATGCATTGCTGTAGGAAGAACAGTGTTAAAATCATCAAAGACCTCTGGTTCATGGGACTTACCTTAAAGTCCTCCACCTCACAGAGATTTGAACCAAGGCCTGTGATTCTGTAATTCTACATGCAAAGTTACAAAGGGCTGTATGAGGAGCAGGCTGCAGGGTGTAGTGTAATAACAACATGGAATGAGCTCCCATGGACATTCCAATTAAGGTAGCAGCACCAGAGGCATGAGCAGTGTGGAAAGGGGCAAAATGATACTGGAAAGATTGCTTCCTTTGTGTGGGAGTTACCAGGTCAGCATTGCCTACAGGTTGCGTCATGCCATGGCTAAGTGAGACACGTAAGCAAACTGATATATTTTATTTCCTTCACCAAGATGATTAGATGAAGGGAGCACTTCTCCTATTAGGAAAAGGCTAAGAGAATTCAGATTGTTCAGCATGGAAAAAAAAAAAAAAAACAAACAACTTCAGGATGACCTAGTTATGGCCCTCCAATACCTGAAGGGAGTCAAAAGGAAGATGGAGAGAGACTGTTTACAATGGAGGTAGTAACAGGACAAGGGGAAATGGCTTCAGGCTGAAAGAAGGTAGGTTTAGATTAAATACCAGGAAGAAATTCCTTACTCTAAGGATGGGAAGACACTGAACAAGTTTCCCAGTGAAGCTGTGAATGCCCCATTCCTGGAATTGTTCAAGGCTAGGTCAGATAGGGCTCTGAGCAACCTGGTCTAGTGAAAGGTGGCCCTAGCCATGGCAGGGAGTGTGGAACTAGGTGATCTTCAAGGTCCCTTCCAACCCAGACCATTCTGTGATTCTATAAAAAACCCAAAACAACAACCAAACCAATAAACACTGACATCGAAAAAGCAAAATTGTTTGAAACTGTAACTATAATTAATGAGGCTGCACAAATCTTGCCAAGTAAAGAATAAAGGAATCTCTTGAAAGATAGCAACATCCTCTGCAGAGAATGTATGGCTGTGGACAGAGCACAGGCCACACCATCAAAGCCCAAATCACTACAGTCCAAGAGCCCTTGCCCATTTTAGAGGATTTGCCAGTTTTGCAGTGAAACACTTGCAGGTACTGAGTTGTTAAGATAGAGGAGAGAATATATACATCATTGGCTTACTACATAGGAATATTTAATATTAGTCTGTCTTTTATACAGCAAAGACCCTTGATGGAGTATTATCCAATTACAGCAGGCTAAGGATACTGTCATAAAAAATTTACTGACAAGACTAACATGAAACAGAATAGCTTGAAAATATTGCCATAAAAATCTAACACACAGAATCCTACTAGTGGAAGATTTACTAACTCCTCATCTCTAAAAGATCCAATACTTCCAAATAAACAATCCTTATTCTCTTTAATGCTGAAACAAGGACAGAGAAAGGAAAATAAAGAACAAAATTCTGCTGTGTTAATCTCCCACCATAATTGGTTGGGATGTTTTTTTCCTGTAAAACCAATACAGAGCTAATTCTTTCCACTTCAAAACGACTGCCCACTGCATGTTCAGCTAAAGATCTCCTCAGAGGTTAGTGAAGACAGATGCCCACTCTCTCTCATCTCCCAGGGAAGAGCCTAGCAAGCCAGCTCCATGCATTCATGCTTCCATAGGTTCATACAGAATCCATTTGGCCCATCAGGAACATCTCACTTTTGTTGGTACGTCAGATATCTTTTCTTTTCCAACATTACACCAGCTACAGTGACTCAAGTGAGCTGGCAGATTATTCTATCTCCCCCCACTTGACTCCAAGCAGGATAGGTGTGCCTTGGGAGGACACCAGAGAAGAGGGCACAAGCAAAATTCCCCCATGCTATGAAGATCTTTGAGTCACTGCCCCACAAGATGCCAGGAAAACTGGTGTAAGGGGAAGGATGGGAGGACAGATGGCACGAAGGATTCCAGCAGTCCTCCTCTGGTCAGGTGGTGGAAACATTGACACAGGCAGAGGTCCAAGCAGCACATTGATATATTTGCTTTCTAAGAGTACAGGGTACTTGAAAAACAGATCAGAGGAAACCCAAGGGGATCCCCCTTCCTCAGCTCACCATGTTGAACCCTTGGCAAACCCCTTCTGAGATGAGTGACAAGCAAATGCAACAGGGTATTTCATGTTCTCTTGCCACCTTATTCTTGAACAGCTCTGAGGAGTGAGCACAGCAGTGTTTGGGCCGTCCAGGTACAGGAAAGTCTGCAGCAGATCCTAAACCACCTGAGTTCTGAAATCTTAGCGACATTTTGGTTAATGTGTTAGTTCTGCCCTTCCTCCTGCTTCCACAATAAATTTCTCTTTTTTGCCGTACTTCAGAAAGTCATGAGCAATCCAGCTTTTACTTGCACCCTCTCTGAACTGCATTGCAATGATAAATTACATTTATGGACATTCATTCTATTTCAAGAATTTTCATCTACAAAGAACATTCTTGATATTTTAGGTGTTGAGAGTTTTTGTTGTTTTTGTTGTGTTGTTTTGTTTTGGGGTTTTTTGCAGGGCAGAGGAAGGAAAAAAAGCAAAGTATTCCAGCTGTTGTTGATTTTCTCTTAATTACTTCCCAGATTAAATTTGTTTCCTGGATGCTACCTAATATATTGCTTCCTTCATTTTTTTTCTTTTCAGGTTAGCATCCATAACTGTCTAGCTAGTACAGACTTTGATACATGGGCAGAAAGAACATGCTGTTGTGATTACATCAGGAGATACATAAGTGAGAGGAAACTGTCAATAAGCACAGTCAGGATTTTTTTCTTAAGTAAAAACTCCTCAGACTGTCTGCAAACCTCTTCGGGTGTACTTGAGGGTGGGGCAAAGAAGATGGAGGAGTTGGAACAGATGAGCTGTCTTGCAGGTTGCTGCTTAGTGGTAGACGGGAGACAACTGAGAATCATTTCCATTACTGAAATGATGAGTAATGCCACCAGGCTTGATCCAGAATAGAAAAGGGAAAAAAAAAGGCTTTAAAAGACAGCTTCATTATAATGAGATTTCTGTTCCTGCCTTCACAGATTGGAAAGGACAAAATGTCATAATCTTGCATTTGACACACTGTCTTTTTTTATCTTTAAACAAACACCCTTAGTTTTAAAAAAAATCATTATGTACAGAATTCAGAAATGTTAATCATTAGATAAAAAATAAGGAAAAAAACAGATAATGGAATGAAATAAACTGGAAGGAGATTCATTTGGGGAATTAATTTACAATGCCAAAAATATAATTGCCAACTGATTAACACTTTTTTTTTCTCCCTCTTATGGGTATTTATTTTTAATTTATTAATTTCAATGCTCATTATACCTTGATTACACTCTCTTTTGGAAGGAAATAAGATTTGAAGTGGTTTCTATTTTTTCCCTGTTTTATTGTTTCCATACAGTAATTGTCAGTATATCATGTACTTGAATCTGTTTGTACTTTGTCTCACTTGAGGTTCTATTTTGAGTTGACTGTATTTGGGGGGAACAAACACGTTTAAGGGCACTTGGTTGCAAATCAATCACTGAATGATAAGAGCTAAATTAAAGTGGTACTAGCATCTGCTCTAGACTGCAGAGTGTCCTTGTGGCATTGCCAGTTCTCTGTGTAGAGAAGAAGGAAAGAGCAAACACAAAGGTTATCCATAAAATGCTCTAAAGTTGTAGGTAGATTTCTCAAAAAGAAAGGTAATTTTCCTGTTCTGTAGAAATACTGCCCTGTCCTAGGTCAGCTCCATCTCTTTTATCTACCAGCACTTCTACACAACCCATCATTGCTATTACCATGAAGCAACAGAAGAAAATGTGAGGACTACTAGGCCAGCCAATCTAGTTTATTGCTTTCAATATTTTGAGCAAGCTGCCTATGATTTCATTTATATTTCAATCATCTGAAAACACTGTGGCATCCTACTGAGTATTGCAGCAAGAAATGTTCAAGGGTGGACAAGCCTCTCTTGGGCAGCAGATATAAACAAAATTTCAGGCTCTTAAGAAAGTTACTATCAGCAGTGTAATTTTCTATATGCAGTTTTGCAAATTGCAATAAAAGCATGGTTACTCAAGTTACACTAACTGAAAACAAGAATTATAAAATCATTTAGGTCAGAAAACAACTTCAAAATCATTGAGTCCAACCATAAACCTAATACTTACAAGTCCCACTGTCCTAGGGTAACTTTATGATGCTTGTATCCTTAATCCTTTGTTCTGTTTATGCTGGATATTAAGTTCTGCACCTTTAAGATTGGTTCCAAGAGCAAAGTGGGGAAAAGAAGTGCACAGTTTATTTTTAGAAATTTCACTTGCTCCCCCACATTCTTTCTCATGGACTATGTTGTCTGCAGCATGGACAGTGGGACAGAGCTCCCCTTTGCTTTTTAGTTAGTTTTTTTTTAGCTAGCTGAGGCAAAGAAGTTCCCAGGACTGTGGCTTTTCTTTTTCTTGGAAGTGATTGGCCCTGCTCTGCACTGCAAACCCAGAAGAACACCAGGGGCTCACCCTGTGGCCCACTGGGGCCAGGGATGCTGCATTCCAGCACTGGAGGGACTGATAACAGACTGAGTGAGCCCAGCTACACTCCAAAAAAGGACTTTCTGGATTTGCCATCTCTTCAGAACAGTGAGAGGTTTTACTGTTTAATATTATTAATTTTTTATTCTTATGAATACTTCACCTGTTAAATGAATAGATTTTTTCCACTTTTCCCCAAAGAAATCTTTTCCCAAACCAGTTGGAAGGGGGACCACTTGAATCTGCTTTCTTGAGTGACCCCTTTGAAAGTTCCCTCCCAAACTTGCCCTAAACCAGGACACCCACTAAGTCCTGTCTGTAAGTGTCACAAATACAGAAATAAAGTCGACTTTCTCACAGGCAACCTGCTTTAGATCTGAGGCTTTGTTTAAACAGTGAACATGGCTACTAATCTTGCTTGTGTGTTTAACTCTGAATTCTTGAAATCATTATGGCAGCAATTATACATCTGGATTATTCTTAGTATTTATAGAAATAGCTAGGCTTTGCTGGAATCTGGCTAAATTGTTTGCCACAATAATATCTTAAGGAAGCAAGGTCCAGGGGTTGATTACATGCTTAGCAAAGATGCAGCACCTTTTAAGCAGCTATTTGATACTTATTTGCATTTTTGTTTGGGGCTTCTGGGAAGAGCCCCAAAGGAAGAGTACCTGGTTTCAATGCTATGTGCACAGTTGTTCTTTTGAGACAGAGTTAACAGTAAGGATCACAGTTATTTTTTAGGAGCAGAGTTTACTTACAGATCAAGATACCAAAGCGGATATTATTTCAGCTCTAATCTCTAATGTTTTCTATGTAATAAAATGACTAATAGTTGTTAGGGACATATTTAAGACACTAGAAATTCAGAGTTCATACAGGAATTACAAGCGATTTCTTGATCATATAAAACCAATGTGAGTTTTGCCATTAACTCCATTCCACCAGGATTTCCTTCACCTTATTCATTAGCTTCTACCTTTGGAGTCTATTCCATAACAAATATAAATTCACTCAAAAAGACCATAACTCAAAAAATTCAAAT
This sequence comes from Emberiza elegans, assembly GCA_024865655.1. Classification (NCBI taxonomy): domain Eukaryota; kingdom Metazoa; phylum Chordata; class Aves; order Passeriformes; family Fringillidae; genus Emberiza; species Emberiza elegans. The sequence continues at coordinate 3,088,373 of JALJVW010000196.1, forward strand.
GAAGGTTTCAAATGAACAGAGGTGACACATAAACCAAACACCTCTTATCAAAAACAAATTTAAAAACTTGTACTTTTTTGAGGTAACTTGGCACCCAGATGCCTATCCTGTATCACATTTCCCAACTTGAATTTGTAGTTTAGTTAGGTGCTGGATTGCAGTGGACATTCTCATCTATGCCATTTTTTCCCCTCACTTGTGTTACATGTTTGACATTTATTTACTTTTAAAAATATAGCCCCTGAGAGGAATATTGGGCACTGAATAAGTCATATACTATGCCCTAGACTAAAGTTGCTATTATAAAAAAAGTTACACAAACCACGTTAGATGCACAGCAAAGAGTTCTTAACATGGACTTAAGGCCTCCAGCAAGGCTGCAGATTTGCAGCCACAAAAGAAAATCAGCTATGAGTGAAAGGAGACAGATTGATAAAAGAACAGTTCTAGTAATACAATTCCATCCCACTGGGGGTTTTATTGGCAAAACACATATCAGTCAGGGCTCAGTTGTCTGGGAGTACAGAACTAGCTCTAAGACTAACTAATCAATTTAAGTCTGTTCTAATGGACCTGCTGAGCTTTCAAGTGCTCTTGGAAGCGGGAGCAAAGCTCTGAAGACTTTAATAATATAGAAAACAAACCTTATCTAAAAGCCCTACAGAAACAGGCACTCAGAGCTTTATCTCTGTATCAACCAGCTTTTAGTCCTGCTCTAAGGTGGACTGTCAAAAACTCAGGCCTTTTACCACTTCTCTGATGATCTATAAAGAAGGTGGAAATGCAAAATGTCACATCAGGGGGGGGGGACAAATGAAACCTCTTTCCTCAGGGGAGGCCATCAAGAGAATTTCCTCAGCAATACCTAACATATACCTGCATAGCTGTGAATTACATCACTTACCAGCAAAAATCTTCCCTCTTTTTCATTTCCTTCCATGCGGTGGATCCACCTTTAACCTTCTTAAAAGCAGTCTGTATGGTAGATTCAGCTCTTTCCTCATGCCACCATGGGTGCTTTATAAAAAGATGTTATTTAGCAAGGAATTGTATGGAAGTGGAAGAATGAACACACAATTATTATTGCTGGCTTTGTGTGGAAAAGACACGAAATTTGGCATTCTGAAATGTGAAATACAAGCCTTCAATGAGCTACATAGCTCAGAGAGATTATTCTACCCCTTTCCAATATCTGTTACCCAATCATACAGCCTCTTTGGTCTAAATAACTTCAATTAAGCAAGTCTACTTTCTGTAGTAGCCATTACTAGAAGATAATTGACTGCATTGGTAATGAAGCTTTCTGAGGGTGCTAAACAAACAGCAAGGTTAATTATTTGGCAGTAATGCTTGTTATGGTAGTGCAACACTGGCCAGCTAAGCTTCCTGTTCTCCTGCAGTGCCCTTTCAGTAAATCAATGTAATATCCATGGCTGTGTATTGTCTTACTGCTACCACAGGATTTAGCAATGGGAACAGGAAGAGACCAACTGGTCAGGAGTGCGTGGAAACCAGTGCACAGAAGGTAGGAAATTCATTAAAAGGCTTTGATTCAACTAGTGGGGCTTAGTACATTTTTCTGCCTCATCTAACTAATTATAGGAACAAAATTTTCAAAATCTGTGCTTATCTACCAGACATCAGGGATGAAGAACAGGAATATAAGTTAAAAGTTCAGCAACAAAACTATGCTAATTGCTTTTTCCTTTTTCTTTTTTTTTTTTTTTTTTGCAGTCAAGTGAGGACCTCTTTAGGGTAAGTATCAGTTTTGTGTTGGCAGAATGCATCTTTCAAGAGAACTTCAGCCCTGACTGGAAGAATGACTTTCACAGCAACACAAACACAAAAAAAGAACAGAAGGCAAATTTAGGAGGTAAATTGGAAACAAAGAGTCTTCCAGAAATCATCTCTATATAGACAAAGACCTATTAAGAAATGTTGAAATGTTTTCACCAGATACTAAATTCAGAGCCAAGAACAATTCAGATATTCTTACCAACTCAGACTGAATTTCAGAGAGAGTTCTAGAAGAGGGGGGAAAAAAAAGTAGTTGTAACAAGCATTTAACACCATAATCTTTAATTTTAATCATCTTGGAACAAAGATTTAGGCTGGGTGGGGAATGGATTGAATGCAGTCCTGAGAAGGACTTGGGGTGTTGGTGGATGAGAAGTTCAGCATGATCCAGCAAAGAGCACTCACAGCCCAGAAGGCCAAAAATATCCTGGGCTGCATCAAAAGAAGAAGAGGTCAAGGGAGGGGATTCTCACCCTCTGCCCTGCTCTTGTGAAACCCCTCATGGAGTGATGAGTCCAGCTCTGAGGTCCCAAACATATGAGAGACATGGACCTGTTGGAGAGAGGCCATGAAGGTGGTCAGGGGGTTTGAACATCTCTCTTGTGGAGACAGGCTGAAAGAGAGGAGGTTGCTCAGTCTGGAGCAGAGGGAGAGGGGAGATCCTAGAGCAGCCTCCCAGTTCCTAAAGGGAACTGCAAGGAAACTGCAGAAGAACATTTCACAAGGGCATGTAGTGATAAGACAAGGGGAAATGGCTTTTAACTGAAAGAGATTAGGTTTAGATTAGTTATCAGGAAGAAATTACTGACTGTGAGGGTGATGCAGCACTGGTACAGATTACCCAGAGAAGTTGTGGATGCTCCATGCCTGGAAGTCTTCAAGGCCAGTTTGGATGGAGTGCTGAGCAATCTGTTCTAGTGGAAGGTGTCCCTGCCTATGGCAGTGGGGTTGGAACTGGGTGATCTTTAAGGTCCCTTCCAACACAGACCATTTTGTAATTCTATTAAAATAAACTAAGATTTCAGTTTGCTATTGAAAAGAAAGGGGAGGTGAGCTTTTTTGTCTGTAAAACCAATCTCCCTTTCCAGAGGACAGTCTAAATGCCATGAACCCTAAAATCAGGCTAATTTTGGCATGGAAGATCAGATTATTCTTGTTTTGTTGTTCCTGAATTTTATTATTTCCTTAGCCTATTTTGCAAAGCTTTGAGTTCTTTCATAATTTTATCTGCAGAATTTATTTCCAAAGTTTACCACAGCTTTTAAAGTGCTCCCATTCTCTCAATTGTTGTCCAGAAGATCCCCATAAATTGTGATCAGATGCTTTAATGATGGCAGAAGTAGTCCAAATTTTGACCTAATCATCCACAGTATCAGGCAGCTTATTTAAAACACAGGTTTCATCCCAGTTTCAGGAGTGGCCGTGAAACAAAACTTCACTTTTGAACAGAGAATGGCTCTCTCAATCTTCTGTTCAATTGCTAGAAAACTACTGAGCCCCAAACTCAACGCTTATCTACAGACCAAGACAGCGACCATAGCTTTGGTTTGTTTCTCAGAATGAGAATTTATCTGAACAAATACAATGTTCTACAATGTATACTTCCTTTATGTCTGAGGTTTCCTCTTTTGATTAGAAGGGCAGAAATGAACATTCCTGTCACATTGGCATGGACACCAAAGCCAGGTCAGGCTAATCACATCCTAGAAGAGTTTGTCTGTCTCCACTCCCTGCAAACACAGGATGGGTGGTTTGCTCTGGAAACTAAATTAGGTTGCTTTAATCCATTCCACCTGCTACAGTGGCATAGCAAGAGGATGGAGGAGAAGAACAAAGGAAGATGGCAAAAAAAAAGAAAGCAGAACTTTGGCTTCAGCTAAGACAGCAAGGCTTCAGTCAGAATCATAGTGATTACCTCTATATCCTCATCTTCATCTTCTGTCTCCCATCCTGGTTTGTGTGTGAGAATTTTTTTCCCTTTGTCTGATTCTTTTTTCTTTTAAACATTTCCTGTTAGAGCCTGCCTAGTCCCTAAGCCAGTTTTGCTGAAGCCTGTCACATCACTGTACCCTTCAGCACTTGATTCAGAGCAGAATACATTTTGTACAAGGCCTCTCCAAAAGCATGTCAACTGTCTCTTCCACAGAGTTCACTCAGAATGACTGAAGCACTTGGGAAAACAAACAATGTCTTCAGCTGTGCTCTGAAAACATGAATATGGAATTTGTTGGCTCCAATAAAAATTACAATAGTTTGCTCATAAAGAGATAGTTTCAAGGGCAAGTTTGAGTCCAGCGATACAGAGAAGGTTTTGGTGAAAAAAATGATAAAACTTTGGCAGTTCAGAGGCTCAGCTCTGATGTGCTCTGAGTCACATGAGGTAGTTTGTTTGAACCTCACTGAGGGATATCAAAAGCCTTGGATTTACAAAAGTGAGGCAGAACTGTAGCACTTCTCTGGGCTCCTACACAGAGGCAGAGAACAGAAACAAACATAAAGAAGTGAGATAAATCTACCCAAACTTCTTTCCTAACTGATGGAGTATGAAGTTACAGTAGATGCCTAAAATAGTTCTTTGTTTGCCTGTCTTTTATTTCTATCTGGCACTATATTCCTACAGTAAATCTTGGCAACATGGTAGGGCAAATGTTTAGATGGCACAAGCCCAAGTTGTTAAGCTATGGATGAAGCAGTGAAAAACAGGTGGCTTTCCACATGCCCACTCCTTGCAAGGAGTTTCTTGTCCTATCCACACAATGTGCTGTACCTAGCTTGCTTTTTTGTGCAGTGAGTTTCTCCTGCAGATGTGTATAAACCTCTCTCTGCCTTGCAACATCAGCTTGCATCCATGCAGCTATCTCCAAAATGATCTGTCTTGTGCTGACATCATGCTCTTGCCCAAAGGAAGGCTAGATCTAAAGCTGAGCCTGCAAAACCTGTGCATCAACCTAGGACTGTCCATTGCAGTGTTTCAAAGGACAGGAAGGATGGAGATTTTTAAGCCAGAAAGAGTTGTCAGAGCACACAGTACAGCCTTTGGCACAATAAAGTCCACTATATTTCATTCAGCCATCTCATCTTCCAACTCAAGGACTGCAAATACTACCCTGGCAATCAGCCATGTCTTCCAATGCTGAAGGAAGATGTGGGAGAGGATGTAAAAGACGAGTCCAAAGCTGGACCCCAAAGTCAGAAAAAGGCTCTGCTTGTCTGTTTGGACAATTGGCCTAGAAACAGCTTCCCAGCTCCAGCTAGAGAACAAATAATTACTTGCAGTTGTGAGATACAGCAAGCCAGGATGTTTTGCATCCAAAAGGTCCCAGGTGCCATGGTGATGGATGAGCTGTAAACAAACACTTAAAGTTACATCAATGTTGTCTGGTTTTGAGCTGAACAGGGAAGGGTGGAAGACAGAAACACACACTGTTGTGTTTAGTGGCTAATACTAGCATGTTCTTGAAAAAGATAATTGGGGTGGAATGGTCTGATTGCCAGGGGAACTGGTATCCAAAAAAGCTGATGTGGCTTGTTTGTAGAGCCTCTCAAACCATAAAGCTACCAACAGCAAAAAGGTTAAACCACTTGACAGAGGGAAATGGGTAGGGGAGAAGGAAACAAAGGAGAAGGATGGAACACAATGCTGCTGCTTCCTATTTGCCACTCCACTGAGCACAAACATCAATGGAATTGCCATCACTCACCCCCATTTCAGCAGCAGCAAGAGCGTTTACTAAGAGTTTTATACGAACATATAAAATCTCCAAAGCTGATTCAAGGTGCTGGTGATAAAATGGATACATCACTTAAGGCTTTTTGCTGTCACAATGAACAAGCAGTACCCAATATAATGAAACAAAAGACAAGATGGACATGGAGAACATGGGAATTACAAATTCTGTGAAAGAAAAGCAGAGGATTCAGGTATGAATAGCACACAGCAGAATAGGAGACTAAGGGTCCAAAGTCCCTGGTGAGAAAAAAAACTGTTGGAAAATAAACCAAAGTGTTTTGCTGGCATTAGGTATCAGAGAAGATACTAAACATGCCAAGCAAACTAAAACAAAGCAAAATAAAGCAAGACAAAACAAAACACCCCAGGATTTTCCTATTGGCAAACTTAAGTGTGGTATACAAAATAAAGGATTACAGACTGACTGGGTGTTGTTTTCCCTCCAAACACTACATAGATAAACTTCCATGGTTTAGGATATTTCATCCTCACACTGCTGTTTTGAAGACCACCATGGAAAGGAACATCAACTGCTTGTGGAGGAGATGATTAGACAGAATGATATATTTCCTTTTGTCACATCTCAGAACTTATTTTGCCTAGCAACTGCTCTAGAAAAAATGTGATGTTTCTGTCACCAGAGATATGTGACATTCACTTTTGGAATCTGAGGCCTTACTGCAAAGGAAATAGCAATAAACATGTTAAGGTCCCAATCTAGAGACACAGGTATTCCCATGCTTTACAGATATTTTCCCTTTGAAGTTAATGGGAAACCTAAAGCATTTCTAAACATTTTAGACCTTTCAAAACCATGGTGAGCTGCGCTGTTTGAGTGTCCCATGCACAAACAAGCACAAATATTTCTACCAGACTGGTATTCCCAAAAAAAAGGCAAACACATCTCCCTCCCTGCCATCTGCTGAGAGCAGAGAACTCAAATTTCTGCAGCACATGGTGGCACCAAATGGAACTACATAAATGCCAGAATGAACGGCAACCACTTTGAAGATTTGGGAATACTTTAAATGTGTTTCATGTAAGGCGAGATGAGAAGATGAGAAGACAGACACACAAAGACAGGAAACTAGCACACTTGATACTTTGCCTTAAATCATCAGAAAGCTACGTTTTGCAATGAATTATAGAAACAAAGCAAAGGGAAAACAACAGCCCAGGGGTAAAACTACATGCATTAAACCTATTACTTGCCTGCAGGATGATAAAAATAACTTTTGATGTGACGATCACGAGATAGTGAGGAAAACAAAGGATCTCTACAGCTGTCAGGAAGGTTAAAAATAATGACTTTGGATACTTTTTAAAATGGTATTTTATTACTGGGATAAGGAAAATTAAGAAATAAAGATTTTTTTCACTGAAAGGCTGGTCATCAGCCCTGGAATTATTCAAGAAACAACAGAACATGGTACTTAGTGGCTATGGTTTAATTGATCTGGTGGCTCTTGGTCAAAGTTTGGACATTATGACCCTGGAGGTCTTTTCCAACCTTAATAATTCTGTGATTCCAAGTGTTTAACTTTTAAATTGAATTGTACCAATTGCACATTAGTTTGCCCAAATCAGAACTTGTTCAACCTCAGCCTCAGAAGGCAGGAGAATTCTGGGTGGCAGCAGGACAGGCCAAAGTGCCAGCCAAGTCAAAGTCTGCAGCCTCTGCTGGGAGAAAGGCATTGTCCCAGTCATGGCCATGCACTTAACATGGTCAGGACACTAATGGTGTCCTTCTCTCTCATGAACAGAGGTGGCAGAAAAGGAGAAAGAAAAATGGGGAATAAGGAGAAAAGAGGGCAAAAAAGACACATCTCCCAAAATTCCACCTATTAATTAAAAAAAAAAAAAAAGGAAAAAACCCCAAATCCACCTTTTTTTTCCAAATAAAAACAGTTGAAAGGGAAGATGCTAGTTCTTTTGGCCAACCATATTTGATTAGATCCATGATATCTTTTGGCTCCTGCAGTCTCACCATATGCTGGGCACATCTGTAAGGAGATTTATTTTTCAGTCTCCAATTAAAGGGATAGAAAAGAGGAAAAGGACAGCCACGAGAACAAACAGTGTAGGAGAGAACAATATAAAGGGGGATGATTCCTAATTAATAGCTGAGCCAAGGGAGAATCCTGAGCACCAGAAGGCTGAGACCAGTATGGAACAAGCTGCCAAGACCTCTTCACCTTACTGGGGAAGTGAAACACTGCCTACAAGTGGCAAAACCCACTGCCAGCTACAGTGCCAGGCAAAAGCACCCTCTCAACCAAGGAGGTTCAGAAAGCTACTACACAACTAGTAGGGCAGGAATCTGCTGTCTCTCCACATAGTCCAGTTCTGAGATGAAGATACTTTTATTGCCATTGGGGGTCTGAACCCATGTGAGAGAAAAATTAACAAAAATGAGAAGCTGCTTTTTTGGGTTTTTTGGGTTTTTTTTTTTGTTTCGTTGGTTGGTTGGTTTTTTTGGTTTGTTGGTTTTTGGGGTTTTTTGGGTTTTTTTGTTTTTGGTGGGTTTTTTTTTGTTTTTTTTTGGTTTTTTTTGCTAAAATTATGACCTCTAATGCCTGGAGTAAGGAAACTGTCTTTATATTTTGCAATTTTTTGGATTTCAGCTCTTTTAATAAAATAATTACTTTCCTACCATCAAGGAATATTTTTCAAAGTCCCAATTCCATTAAAAATGTAAAAAAAGGTAGTATATTTTCCTGTCTTTTAGAGCAAAAGATTTGGTGATCAGTTAATTGTCTATCAATTTAACTTTATTTAAACAGCTCTGGATATTTCAGAAAAAAAAGAAGGCTGGAATTATCAATGACCATTAACAAGTCTTTAAAACTGATAAAAATGAATTTTCACAGGATTTGCAACATATTCAAATTACTGATAATTCTTCTACTGAAAAGATTTTTGCAATTTTTTGGAATTTCAGCCTTTTAATAAAATAATTACTTTCCTACCATCAATTTTTTCAAAGTCCCAATTCCATTAAAATGTAAAAAAGGAAGTATATTTTCCTGTCTTTTAGAGCAAAAGATTTGGTGATCAGTTAATTGTCTATCAATTTAACTTTATTTAAACAGCTCTGGATATTTCAGAAAAAAAAGAAGGCTGGAATTATCAATGACCATTAACAAGTCTTTAAAACTGATAAAAATGAATTTTCACAGGATTTGCAACATATTCAAATTACTGATAATTCTTCTACTGAAATGAAACATTCTGATTTTAAAAGTCTTTGCTTTCAGACTGAAAAGGAATGCATAATAGACTGCAGAAATATTAGTAAAAAAAAGTTTTCTAATTTCTTTTTCATTTCATTTAAAGAGAAGGCTAAATACAAAGAAATTATGGTGGTTTTGAAAAGAGGGGTTGGAAGTATGCTTTTTTTACAGTTTTTGTAAAGTAAGTGATGAATAGACCATTTAAATACACTGAAACTATGCCTCTTTTGCCTTTTTTTCCTCCACATAATTCTGAATATAGCCTTAAATGCTTATGTAACAGCTCCAGGCACTAGAGTGGATTTTTGATCATATTACAAGAGTATAAAGATTGTACATGAAGTACTTAAATATCAAAATTCTCAATAAGTTAATTAAAAAAATAAGGAAAAGAAAATATATCATCCCATTGACATTGATGGAATCAGGATTTAATCCTGTAACATCTCTCAGCTTTTGAGACTGAAGATTCACCTCTCATTTATGCCCAAAGGCTTTCTGCTAGCAATTGCTCCTTTCAAGAATGCATGACTTTTCTCACATTTTAGCCTCACAAACTCATAATTGACTGGGTTGTTTGAGAACTTTTCTCCTTTTTTTACTCATTCTCACAAAGAACCAACATCTACTTTTGGCAACAATAATCACAGTTTGCTATTGGATACACAAACCATGGTTCTCTCCATGCATTAAGTAGATAAAACAAATAGTAAAATGTATAAAAATAAAATATAAATAATAAAATAATATAAACATATAAGTCTAAAATAATAAAATTATAAAATATAAATATAAAATAATAAAAATATTTAGGCAAAAAAAAGTTAAAAGTATTACTACAAATATTCCTGTTAAATTTCTTGCCTAATTGCAGTATGATTATCTGAACCTTGGAAACAGTAAATCTGTACTTCTTATACTGAGCTTTGCTTAATGCTGTATACAGTTACTGATCCTCTACTAAACATGACAGTAGTGAGGGATTCAGGGTCATTTGAGCTGTAATTCCTACCATTCTCTGTGAATAAACCAGGAGGTAACAGACTGTGGTGGTAACACAGAGAACATGTTTATGAGAAAACCCAGCATTTTTTCAGATTCACCTTCTAAAGAGCTTTGGAAAATATATGGCACATTAAAATATATGACAAGAATAAGAGTTTTATTCTAAGCGGTTTACACTTGAAGAATTTCCCTGGATGCTCAGAACACCCAGAAAATGGCAACTCTGTTCAGAATTTCAAGGTCAACCAAAGACAGCCCACACTATGGTTGAGACACAAAAAAATGAGCTCAGCACTGTGCACGGGTTGGTGGACAGATTGTACCCATAGCCCCATATCAGTACTCAGGGGACATGACAGCAAACTGCTGGCACCTTGATAAAGAGTCATGTAGTATTTCAGGCACAGCCTGCCATGGATTTCACCTCCCATACAGACCAGGTAACCACACATTCCTTTTTTGAACTAGCCAGCTGGACAAGGCAAATGCAATGGTGGCAGGCATTGTGATATGTTAAGATGATGAAGACCTGGTAAAAGAACAAATATGAATTTCCAGGCACTGAGTAACTGTAATCAAATCATTCAGCAGGCTATGAAAATAATCCATGTGCACCACACTGCAGAGGTGGAGCACCCCATGTACCTTACATCAAGCCCAGGCTCTGTTTTAAAGACAGAAAGGTCAGCCACTCATCCGACTCAGGGCTGAAATCAATGGAGCAATCCTGATTGACACCAGCTGATGATCCTGCTAATGAAGACAGCCAAGTTTTCTGATTTACTTCTACCTCGGGAGCTGCCCTAAGAACCAGTCTTTTGCAATTTAATGGCAATGGATATGCATATTCTCTTACTACCATATAACATTAAACATTATGACATCATTAAACTGATGACATCACTCTCCCTTTTGGCTACTCAAACTCTGCTGGAGGACACTGTGACAATGCAGCACATCTCAAACTGCAGGGATGAACACACTGTTACATTGCAGTTTCTGCTATTAAAATATTATGCCTGAAATTAATGCATTGCACCTTTCAGACTAATGTTCTCTAAATCAGACTTAATTTATCCAGGGGTATTTTTAGGTAAAAATACATCCTCACAAGCAGTGTAATGATCAGCACTTTTCCCCCAGATGCTCTAATATGGAGTAGGCCTATGCAGCAATTAATATTTATGAAGTGAATGAGTTCCTGTTAAACCCTAAATCACAAACATACGGGATTTGAACTATAAAAATGCAAGCTCAAACCAATATAATAAAAATATATTTACACACATATCAATTGGGAACTTTGGTCAAGTTGTTATATATTGCTTTAAGTGAATTCAAAATTAATAATTAGGTCTATAAACTTATGTATCGATCAATGTGATTTCTAGATTAAACAAATACAACAGAGGAAGTTTCATTTTAATACTTTAGGGCACCTTTGAAACTTAATCAGCAAAAACTTGATCTTATGCCCTCCTGTTGCCAATACTACCTTTTTACAACTCTCACAAGTGCTTTCCCCCACAGGAATTCAGAGAAAACATTATGCACATAAGGAAGTTCCTTGTAAGATGTAATAATTATGATTCAACCTGTGCCCTAGGAAGAGATAGTTTTACCCATTACTAAAAATGAAAACAACACAGTGTTGCTGGAACATTCTGTATAAACTAAGCAGTGGAAGAAAAGTAAATAACAGGGTTTTATGCAGTCTTTTTTATCATCAGATTTTAAATTGCTTTATAAAAATTGCTGTTCTACATATAAGCCACTAATAAAAAAGTAAAGGTTTACAATCTTTCATATGGTGAATGATGCTTTAAATGCTTCAGCATCAGAAAGAAATTATGTGATTTAGCAACACGAGACATTTATTTAAGAGCTCCTATATGAATTCTGTAGGCCAACTTCAGGCACCCAAGCCAGAAAATGTTCGGTTTCAAAAGGGCATAAAAAGATTCAAAAGAAATGTGAACTAATTCAAGCTAAATATGGTAATGCCTCCTGAAACCATTATTAATGTTTTATTAGCATTTGATACTTCCTTCCTCTTTTCAGATGGCACAGTGCAGAGGGCCCTGCATAATGCCATCAACATCTTTGCTGAGACGTAGATGAATCACTACAACTGATCAGCTCCCTGAAAGCTCTGTTTGTTTCACTGATAGTGTAAAACAAGGAGAAGAAAACTTTCTCCCTCTTGTCCTGGTCAGTCAAGAAGCTGCCTTAAATCTGTTCAAGACAGGAGGATAGGAATGGGAGAGGATGAAATGCTCATTTTCCCCTTCTCTTCAAGCAGACTGCTGGTTGACTTGACTGGTGCAAAGACTCCAGACATAGTAACCTATAGAACATTTTACACTCACTTACTATCATATGTCATCACATTTGTTTCACCCGTACTGAAGGCATTCTCCTAGAAGATATTGTTTATCATCTAAGCTGTTTAATGTCTATGTTCCTCTTTCTACTAAAAACGCAAGCCTATTTGACTTCACATCTCTCCCATCTTTTGAGCATCAGGAAAAACAGAGCTGGTTGACAAAGCTGCAGGTAAAGTGGAATTTTAGACAAATCAGCAAGCTGCAAGTAAATAATTTAGCTCTGGGCCTGAGGCATTACCTTTTATTCAAAGAGGCATAATTGATAAAGAATGCTAACAGAGTAATTTACAAAATGTTAACTATGCAATAGCAGAACATCCTGTTACAAAGTAAGATAATTATTTTACATACCAGAACCTCAAAAGTAAATAGATGAATGCACAGAATCTTAAGTGTTGTTAGCAGATTAATGGGCAGATGAAGGATATTGGAGGCAATGTAATCCCTCAAAATGCTCAGAAAAAAAAAAGTGTTCTAGCTTATTAAGAACACACCTTTGTTTGCTTTTATTTTCCTCATTAAATCAAAACTCTGCTGCACTGGAGAACCACACTAGGATCCTGTTTGCCATCTTCATTAGCAATGTGAGTGACAGGGTAGAGCACCCTCAGCAAGTCTGGGAGGAGTGCCTGACACACCAGAGCTTGTGCTGCCATCCAGAGGGACTGCAGGAGGCTGGAGGGTCAGCCCCATGCTAAGGGGTACAAAGTGCCCCTTTGTTAAGAAGGATCAGTGCAGAGTCCCGCACCCACAGAGGAACAAACCCTCGCACCAGTATGGGTTGGGCACCACCCAGGTGGAAAGGACCCCAGCAGAAAAGGACCTTGGGGTTCTGGGGTACACCAAACTGAACATGAGCCAGAGTGTGCCCTCAAGGCAGAGAAATTACTTGGGCTGCTTTAAAGCAAGTATTGCCAGCAGGCCGAGGTGGGTGATCCTCCCCCTCCACCTGGCACTATTGGAGCCAATCCCAGACTCCTGTGTCCCGTTCTGGAGTCCCCAGCACAAGACAGACACAGATGTACTGTGTATCTGTGCAAGTCCAGCAAAGGATCACAAAAATTATTAATGTGCTGGAGCACCTCTTCTGTGATGAAAGGCTGAGAGAACTGGGACTGTTCAGCCCAGAAAAGACATGGGTGAATCTCACCAGTGTGACAAATACTGAAGGGAGGATCCAAAGAAGACAGACCCAGGCTGTTATCAGTGATGCCCATTGGCAGGATTGGAGGTGATGGGTACAAAATTCAGCACATGAGGTTCTCTCTGAACATCACAGGAAATGCTTTTTTTTTTCCTGTGAAGGTGACTGAGCACTGGCACAGGTTGCCCAGAGAGGCTGTGGAGTCTCCTTCCCTAGGGGCATACAAGAGCCATCTGCACATGGTTCTGAGCAGCAGGCTGTGGGTGGTCCTGCTTGAGCAGGTAAGTAAGACAAGATGATCTCCAAAGTTCACTTCCAACTTCAACCATTCTGTGATTCACTGATACAGACCCCATTCCTTCTCCCTACAGGAAAGCAGCTCTATTCTAGTCATGTGTTCAAGGAATATCTTATACTGTGACTTTCAGCTGCATTTTCCTAGTTCTGCAGTTATAGAAGAAGTGGGATGGGTGTTTTTACCACAGCAACTTTTCTTTAAATTATCAAGGTAGGTGATTACTAAATATCTTGTGCTTTCCTCCCAATCTGTCCCAGCTGGAAAACTCAGTAGCCTGTTTCTTTCACTGGAAATGTTCTTGGACACCTTTGCAAAGTAACTAAATGAGCATCATGTCTGTAGGATGTTGTTTAGAGCCAAAAGATTTTTCTGCAATACATGCATCTCTACACTGCTATACACTTGTCAGAACTGCTGAAAAAGAATTGTGCAGATCCAAGATACATCACCACTTGTCTGTCTAAAAAATAGGATGTTTACTCTGCCAGGAACCGCATGGCTGACCAGGAATTAATTTGGAATCATTTCCTGGACTAGGCTGAGGAAAAAGACATGCAGGACTAATGTACAGAAGCATAATTAATCACAGTTAATTGAATATTTACTTATTTATTTATTTAAGTGTGGTTTATAACTCCCAGTTAAAGATAATCTGTGAATTAGCATTTTGGTTTTTGCTTCCTTCTGTTTTGTTCAGGCAGTTTCTGCCTATTGTTTCCCTCATGGTGGTGTTTCCATAATGTAAGCCCCTAATTTCAGCCAGCTAAACAGAAGTGAAGATCTCTTGTTTAGTTCTCCTGTGATAAAGAAAGCAGAAATGAAATTAAAACACTCACCAATGTTCTCTTGTGAAAATATGTTCTGTTCAGTTGTTGAGGATGATGAAAAGTAGCAGATCTTGGCATAGAAGTAACTGTGGAGGAGGTCAGTCCATGCCTCTAAAATCTATTAGTGACATCAAAGCCATGCCAAGGAAGCAGAGAGCATGTGAAGGCAGAACAGGACCTCTATTTCACTGTGCTAATCTAATAAGGATGCATCTACCAAGGACATAATTCAGATCTTCTCAGTAAGAGCACCAAGGAACTTGGGGGCCATCTGTCAGCAGTGGCTAACAGCTCTCCAGGGCTGTCTCTCACACAGCAGAGTGTCTAGCCAACAGAACTTAATCTTCTTGCTAAAGCAACCTCATCAAAATCTTTTAATTGCTCTCTGGAAAACCATAGCTGGCCTGTCTCTGAGAATGGCCAATCCTGTCAAGCCTCAAATTTCAACAGAAGAAACAGAGAACTTAATTTTCAACAACAGTATTCATATAAGTTTAAAACTGTCTAGCTATAAGTGGAAATTGATTAGGGCTAACTATAAGTGGGAATTAATAGGTATCTGACTATAACTGAAATTGATTACCAAAGCACTCAACCTCACATTGCTTTTTTATCACCTTACTATTCTCTTCCCATAGGAAAGACACACTAAGATAGACAAAGTTCCTTCCCAGCCTGTCCACAAAGACAAAACATGCCACAATATGGGGGATCAGCTCAGCAATGAGTTTAAAGAGAGCCCAATAATAATTAAGTCTAACATTTACTATTGGATGCAGAAGCACAGGGATCTCAGCTCTGTCTTCTGTAATTATGAGAAGCTAAAACACCAGCATTTTCACAGCAGGATGGTTGAATTTCAAGCACAGCATACTTTAGAGTGTTTTTTTTTTTTTAAGATGCTTGACAATGAAATAATGAGAAGTTTTACCTTGGATTGACTTGCACACAGTGTGCGCACTCAGTCATACACACCTGGTTCTCTGTAGGTGAATGAACACACGAGCCACTACTCAACTTAAAGGGAATAAATTTGTCCTGCATGAGACTGATTCCAGACACCAAAGATGAATGATAACCATCATATTATTACTAAATTTGAGAACCCTGCATCAAGCTTAGGTACCTGGGGCTGGCATTGAGGAGGTGCGCAGATGGGAGGAATCCTCCCCCACCATCTGGAAGATTGCTACACCTGTAGCAGCAGCTGCTCTGATGAGCAACAAACCCCAGATATCCTCCCCTTCAGAACAAAAGAAAAAAGGCCTCAGCAATGGCAAAACTTCCAGGTTTATATGTCAGTGGTGCTTATTCCCTTCCTGTAAGTCTTATTCCATTAATAAGTTCTGTAACTACAGCTCTTTGAACTACAGCTCTTTGAAAATGGCAATGTTGACTGAGTGGATAATTAGTCTGGTGTAGAAGGGTGAAATTCAAGATAAACTCTGCACTGAATAAATCTTAGCAGATAGCTAAAACACACGTTCATCCAAATTGCAGGTATTTTCTTAAACCTAGAAAATAGTGTTAGTTCATCCCTACAAACTGATTTGATTTTAAAACATAATTTTTTTTCTAAGATGTTTTGGCTTAATATTGCCAAAAATATCAATATGATATAAAATATGCATTATGAAGTGCATACAGACATACATACACTGGAGTATATTAAAATTGAAAGCTGAGATAGTTTCTCATATAGAAATTCAAAACAAAAATAAGAAAGCATAACCAAAATATTCTTACTTGAATCACTTTGCATTTTTTCAAGTGGCAGATTATTAAACTGATACTTGTCTAGCCTGAATGTAAAAACCAAAATTCCCAAATGAAAACTCATTCATCAGCAAGCTTGGGCCAAGCCCACTATGATGTCTCATGCTTGATTAAACCCTGTGACAGCAGCAACTCTAGTTTTTAACCAAGAAAAAAAACCAAAATCAAGGTAGTAACTTTCATCAAACATTGCTTTGAGGAAAGTAAGTCAAAACAGTTAAAAAGCCTAAGCAGTTACTGCTCTACAGCTGAGCCAGGAAAATCACTCTGACTCTGCTCCTTCATGCCTTAAAGCAAAGAAAACACCAGGGCTTTTGAACTCCTTTGATAGAAACTCTGTTGTTTTTCATTGTATGTTCCATGCTAAGGACAAAACACTCCTGTGCAATTTGGGAATTCTGTACTAGAAAATGACTGGCGCCAAGTTAAAACACCACAGAAACCAATAAAAGTTATGGGGAGAGAGCTCATGGCAGCAGCTCATGGACAATAAAAATGAGCAGCAGTTATCCTCACTCATATCCCTGGGCACAGCTGCTCATCACTCGAGATTACCAAAGCTGTGACAGCATTAGACAGAGATTGACATCTGCCTGTTGCATAATGGAAAGCACAGAGCCAGTTTGTGCTTTGCTAGCTTCCAGCCAGGAGGAGTAAACAAGCCAAAGGGGTATACAGTCATTTGTGTAGAGATTGTGATTGACTGACGCTGTGTGAAACCTCTGCAGAGAAAGCCCCAAATAAGGCCTGTTGTGGACACCCTGGGGGGCATTCCCTGGTCTAGGGAGACGCCAGAAGCTTCCCTCAGAAAGCTGTGAGACCCCTTTGGCTCCGTCCCCTGTTCCTATGTCTGTTCCTGTGTCCCTGAGCCACACCTTCCCTATTCCCTAATGGACCCTCACCTTTGTACTGCCCTGAGACCAGGCTCACCCCCAGACCCCTGTAGCGAGAAAGCTGAATCCTCCTTGTGTGTCTATCTGGGACTTGAACATCTCACCATGCAGCTGAATAAAACATCTGTGGATATTATGCAAAGGTCCTTTTTGCTTCCTTACCCTGGACTGTGCTAGCAGCAATTCAGACTGCTACAGCCTATGCCTTCATGGTACCTAGTTTAATTTTAAACTGGATGTACAGATTAAGCTTACTAAAACATTCACAAAGGCTAAACTGGAGAACCAGGTTTGATTGAGTTATTGAACTCCATATTTGAACTGTGTTTAGGCTCATCAGGGCTGCATAGATTTTCAGATAACACAGATTCAAATTTACTTTTGATGCTTTAGATTGATTTTTTTCCTTGTTTGTTTTATCTGAGTTTTACAAGGATCTTTAAGAAAGAACAAACAAGAGGAGATGTTTATAAATCTGTATCAATAGCTGCATTACTCTACTGAGAAAGCACCAGTAGCTTTGGAACAACTGAGAGCCACCTGCCCTCCCATGCAGCAGGGATGCAGTCAGCCATGCTCTCCTTTTCAGAGCAATACTATTCAGAGTCTGGCCTACACTGAGGCAAATTTTTGGGGAAAATATCAACATGTAATAAAGTATTACTGTGAATCTTATTTTTGGTGGAACTTAATGAGGCTCATTTTCTCTCATGATTGATATCCCAAGTGAAAGGGATTTGGAATCTTCCTTTGCTAGGAGCCTTTCTCCCACTTTACCCCCCAACTACTAAGAGGCCTCAGCAGATCAGTCATACAAGGATTATGATAGTGAGTATTTTTTACCTTCCACAAGCTTCAACATAGTCTGTTCCCTGCAGGACAATGTGCATATCTGCTGGAGGAAGGAGCAAGATTTCTTTGTATTTGCTGGCTTTATTTTAAGACTTAACTGAGACTTGGCTGCATATTTAGTACTCTAGACATGGCCTTGTCTCCATTATGGGATTACCACAGATAAAAATGTGAACTTTTTTAAAACCAACAAGCCTTTGCACAGGAGAGTTACATTTGCCAAGGCATGTGACTTTAGGGCATGGAAGACAATGCATTCTTGACTAAGTCTGTCATTCACTGGGACCACTTCTGTGACAGTCTCAGAACCTTTCAGCTGAAAGGTTCATTTAACCACCATCATTACTCTGGTGGTTAAAAAGGTTGCCAAAGTTGTAGTATATTCAGCTGGTGGATTAATAAACATTCCCCATCAGAAACCTGCCCTATGCTTTGACCTGCCTTGACATGTCCAGTCCTGCTGCTGGAGACCAAGCTGCTACATGCTCATCATTTTTTGTGATTTGGATTTTGAATTATAGCGAACTAAAAAAAAGGATAGGCAATGGAAACAAACTAGAAAAAAAGATTTCACCTTGAGAGCTATCATAAATTGGAAAATGGTTCCCAAGGACGTTGTGGAATCTTCCTCCTTGGAAAAGTTCAAAAATTGACCTAACAAGACAGTGAGAAACCTGAGCAGCACAGGCCCTGCTTTGAGCAAGGATTTGGATGGAATTTTCTGCAGAGGTCCCATCCAACCCCAATTATTGTATAATTCTAATAATTCTAAGGAAGCACTCTTTGAATTTTCTTGTACAGAAAAAAAACCCAGCATCAAATCTGAGACAAAACACAGAATTTTTGCCCCTTATTAATATCTAATTTTCAGTGATTATTTGTTAATTCCTCCCAAGAGATTTCAGAAAAAATTTCACCTACCACAGTGAAATAAGACTCCTCTTTACCAGGTGTCACTGCATTGACAGACTGTTATAGCAATTTTTGTTCTTCAGATTTTGCCCCTGTCCACTCTCTTTTAGTAAACATCTGATACATTTAAGGAAGCAGATTAGAATTTACCAGGATTAAATCTTATTGACCGTGTGTGTGATCCTAATTTTGAGTGGATATTAAATTATCTAATCTAGTTTAGGTCAAATAGCATGGAAATATGTCAACAGTTATCCTCTAGGGGAACTGAAGTCTTGCTTTGACAGAAAGTTCTAATTGCCACCCAGCAGATCCATTAACTGATCCAGCAGTCTCAAAGATAGCAGATTTATTCTCATTTCTGACTAAAACACTGAGTGAATCCAAGTACCCTACCAATCCTTCTGGCTTTAGTAAATACAAATTTGACCACAAAAAGAAGTGTTTCCATTTGTAAGGAAAACTGAGTTTGAAATATGTGTTGGAAACATCTGTTATCTAAGCTCAAACCAATTATTTTATTTTCATTGACTTATACATATATTTTTATTGATTTTTATAATATTTATTCCTTTCATTTCAACATACCAAGTGCAATCTGTACTAACTACAACTCGCTTGACATTTTTCAAGTACAATTTTTCATTTTTGAAATATTTGCTTTCATTAGTTACATGTGAAATTAGCGAATAGAAGATATTTTAGTGGAGTCAAACCCCAAATCACTTGAGTAATATCATACATGAATTCTTGCAAAAATCCTATTTCATTTGGTCACTGAACATGAGGCAAAAGTGAAATTATGTGTTTCTACATAAATTCTTCTTTGATTTCTAATTTATGGGGTTGTCCTATGCAGGGTCAGAGTTGGACTTAATGATCCTTGTGGGTCCCTTCCACCTCATAATATTCTAAAATTTTATGTTTCATCTGTGGGTTCATAAGGATGCCTGGTACATACAATATCATTCATTCTGTCCTATGCAATGAAAAGATTCTGACAATCATCTGCATTAACCAGAAAATACATCTGTTCCATTTAAAGAAAAAATCTTTAAAGAATAAAATCTTTAAAAGTCACTGTATTAGATAATACAGTGTTTGGAGCTGTAATTATTTCCCTATGTACTGTTTTCATTTGAACACCATTGAGTTTCTTGGTAATTACAATCCCTTACACATCCATTTACACTACAGTGGTGGCACAAGTAATTTATAAAAATCAAATCTAAAATGCTATAGGAGTCAAGAGGCAGAATGAATCATGTTTCACACAGTTGGAGAATTTTCCATGATTAATTAAAGATTTGCAGTCAGACTTTTCTTGCTTTTGTAACTTAACGTGTAAAATACAAATTAAATATGAAGATTCAAAGACACCAATTTTCTGAGAAAGGTCTTCTGCCAATAATTCAGAGAAACAGGTTCACAGTATTTTACAGTCTCTCAGAGAAGGTTATAGAAGATAATATTCTGAATAGTAACACTGAAATGTTCTCATATATTAAAAAAAGGAAAGAGAGAGAGAGAAATAAGTTCATTGTTTGGGTTCAGAATAGTTAAGGTAAAGCTTCTGTATTCACTAAGTTGTATTTCCCTGCCCTTGCTATCAGCCCAATTAGGAAAATCTGGTGAACACTGTCCCTCTATTACTTTGAATAAAGAGGAATTTCATCACTGAGTTTATCAATAGTAAAGTCAGAAGAATGGTGGACAAGATTTTGATAACCCCATTTCTCAGAACAGAATTCAGGGAAGCCTTTGAAGAGGTATGAACATTCTGTCAACATGGGGCTTTATTCAGCCCCATGATTCCCTGATTTCACCAGTATCAGTTTAAATACTTCGACAGTTACAAACTAAAGAAAAACGGGCATTATAGAGGAATATCTTGAGATTTCTGCATAAAGATTTCTCAGTGATAGATTTCTTCCACTAAAAATTAGCAGGTTGTGAGAGAAATTCTTTCTGCAGTGCTGGAAGCTGCCAGTACAGCACTCATCAGATCTGACAAAATTGACTACAAGAGAGAGCAGAATATGTACTCTAGGTGTGTAGCAGATCTGACAATATGAGATCAGTAGGAGCACCAATAAACTCATAATTTCATTTCAGAAATAGTGTTGTTTTGCCTCGTTCAAATAAACCCATTTAACATTATGACACCCTGCATACATTGTAATCAGCATTTCGTTAAACATTATGAAAAGAAGGTTGGCTTGAATTTTCAAGTGTATGTGCTGATCTTGGCAACCAATGAGTAAAACCAAATAATTCATGCTTCTGAAGGTTCCTCAGAAATGTAGTTACTGAGGTTAATATTCCATTAATCACCTTGTATGTCAGACGTGGGGCTTTTTTTCTCCTAGCCATCAAGCAGGATTTCTGGAGAAAATAATGAAGGCAAATGTTAAAACCTACATCACTGTCAATGACTTACTAAACATATGAATGTATAGGTTGATAAATGAAGGAAGAAAAAAGAACGGGAAAGATGGAAAGAACACTCAAAATGACATGGTGCTAATGAGCAGTGAATATTGTTAGAGAATGCCAGTCATCCAGCCATCTGCTGAAGACAGGCAAAAGAACAAACAAGGTTAAAGGGAATAGAAGACTTTGAAAATTAGTACTTTGCTCAATTCTCATCCAAAGTTTTTATTGAAAGAAATATTTAGCTAAGATACTGTGGAGACCCTGGATGCCAAACTTCATTTTAACTCTCAAGGAGTACATTTCAGATAAATACCAAAGTAGGATACAAGTTTATGTTGCCAGTTGTTTTTGTAAAAGAATAAACAAAGAAGTGAAGAGAGATTATGATGCCCAAAAAAACTCCTAAACAAACAAAAAGCATTATTGCTTAAATAATTTCTTTAAAAGAATCCAAAATTACTGTGTCTCAAGGATGACACAGTAATGGAAAATGACATTATTTGAATACATTTATCTCTACACTGTAGGAGAATTACAGAAGTTACCTCATACTTTCACATTTACTTTTTTATTTCTTTTGAGATTAAAGCTTTTATCTTTTCTTACAGGTATCTCATAAGACAAAATAATATGAGTTTTACTGGGGGTTTGTTTTTTATAGCAAATCTGACTGGAAACATTTCAGTTCTGTTTTGGCTTATTTTACACTGTAAATTTCCATCTGTTCAAAACCAATCTTCTGGAAAAGTACCTGGCACATTAGTCCAACTGTAACATCTTGAATGCCGAGAACTAATATTTCCAGAAATTCAGGAGAGAATGAGATTGTTTTCAGGGTCTGTGCATTAAATATTCATAAAGAAAAACATCAGTAAACATTAGTACAGTTAGAAAGAAGGTGAGTGTCCTTTCAGATTAAAAGCTCCAGCTTGTTCTCTTGTAATTTTCTTGACATTTTGGACAAGCACTTTAAAAATTCCTTCTCTCATTCTTCATACTGAGAAAAAAGATTTCCAGAAAAATACCCTTTGAAATCCACAATATTCAGATCTTCAACTAAATAAAAAATGGCTATTGGTTTATTCCTTTGTAAAGAGTCTCTGGTTGACTGAACAGCAAAATAAATCCATTGTCATATTTTTCAATTAAATTCACAACTCAATTAGAAGGCCTCACTCAAAGAGATTTGCTAGGCATGAGTGGGTGACAAATTATGTTGATTCAATGACCAGAAATCAGAAGTATCATATCAAAACAACAGCCTTTAGACCATGAAACAGCCTTGACAAGAATTTGAGGGGCTCTAACACTTATTTAATCCTAGAAAGCTAAATTCTCAGTAAGTTTCAAGCATGAATATGAAAATAATGTGACATTTTTAATATCAAGCTTTTTTTTTTTTTGGACACAAAGTATGGCAGAAGGTCCTTAACTCTAGAAGCCCATGCTCATAAAAAAACATTTAATACAGCACTCAAATTCTTGGTCCATGTGCTACTGTAGCAGCACTGAGCAAGACCAAACCCATGTAAGTGTCTCTGTCTTCCCCGTGATCTCTCTCTTTATGCCTCTCATATCCTGTTTGGCACCTTGCCTCAACTACTTCTATTGGAAAAACAAGGAGACAGCTGGCTGCTGAATTCAGAGAAGCTCCTGCTCTAGTTAGAGAAAATAACTGTTCTCTACAATGCTCTTTTTGCCCTTTAAATACCACACTATAGCATCCACAACGAGCTCACCTTCTGCAGACAAACATTATTTCAGAAACAACCACAGCCAGAGAATAAACTGAGGTAGAGAGCAGGGTCTGTGGACTTCTGACACAGCACAAAAATCCAAAACTCACTATCTCAAATGGACATGAGATCCATAGGATTATTGCTTCTGGCTGTCCCCAGTTTGCAGTGCTCAATGTGCCCCATCACTTGTCCTTGCTTTTATATTTTTCCTAATTTCTATTTTACCTGGAACATATTGGTGTCTCCTTGTTACATCCCTTACTGTCTTCTCTCATATGAGGCTTGGCACACTGTAAAGGAATGGGACTGCTCTTTTTCACCATTTCTTCTAAGAGGTAAAAGAAATTATACTGAAATTTATTTCTGTGTCTCTAATTTAAGAGTGTCTTTCTCACTCTTTTGCTATTTCAGGAAGGCAAAAAGTAATACTGTCAATTCAGAATAGCAACAGCCACAAACAGGCTGATCACCAAAACGCAGGGAAGTTGTAGCAAACACACACATTCCCAAGCTGAAGGGATTCATATCTCAGCTTGTGCTTTAGGTGGCCCCTCATAAACTGGGGTTTCTTTTCACCTTCTCTGTTCTATAAGCTGAAGTTTACAAACTGCTCATTTGCAGAGAATTTGCTGGAAGGAACCTGCACTGGTGAAACATGAGAAGCAAGTGGCACACACAATGTCCCACCTAGCCCAAGAGCAGGAAGGAAAAAGAAGTATGCTGAGAAACTGCTGCAGAGAAAGAAAGATATCAGGGAGAAAACACTATGTGGGGGAGAGGGTGGAAGAAAACGAAAGTAAAAACATGTTTCTCCTGCAGGAGCATTGTCTCATCATGATGAATAAAAGAACAAGAGCAGTTCTGCTGACTGTATGAAAATTCAACATAAACGTTGAAGTCTATTTCTTAGAAACATATGCACCATATAATTTTTCCCTGTGACTCAAGAAAAATAATGGACTGTTGTGGCCACATTCACAGCTATGCTTCAGAACTTGTACTGCTTCAGAACTATGCTACCTTGCTCAGGGATTATTAGTCTTTTCCTGCCTGAGCTTGATCAGCTAAAGGAACAAATCCCCAGAGCATGCTTCTCCCAAAACCCCATAAACCAATCTCTGCTGGGAAAATAGAGATAAAGCAGCCAAGATGTCTCAGAATCAGCATCATCCTTCCCCTGATCCCCTCATGTGTAACACCCAAGTCATGGAGAACTTCTGTTATGTTGCCAGTTCAACTTCTCGAAGAGCACACATTCCAACCCCATCCCCCTCATTATGGGGCACCAGCTTTTCTGTCCTGCACACGTGGGAGCCTTTTAATTACCAATATTTTGATGTACTTTTACAGTCACAATGAAAGGCACATCTTTGGTCCATGGTCAGTTTTCTTTGCTGAATGCCAAACACTAATTCTAGTAAAGTATCAAAGTGCCATAACATGTAAGTGAAATATTAATATATTCATTATTTTTCTTTAACAAGCGTCAAGCGATACACTTTCCTCCAACCTTGTTACAGAAAATGATTGAATTATGTTATCTGAAATTTGCACACAGCAAACACACACACAGAGTCCAAGGCAGATTCTCAGGCTGAAAAATTTCATTGCTGATTTATGTTTGACAAAGGAATAAGCAACTGAAAATGGAATCCCATCATAGAAAACATCGGACTTCCTTAACTGTAGGCATCACTACTATCTGTGTAGTATATTTATAATTTTTTTTTAATTAACACCATGGCTGGATCTCTCAAGTATTTGTTTGCCTATCTGCTCAAGCACTGTCAAAATCTGTAGACACAACAAGCTCTGTTTTACACATTTTGAACCTGGGTCTCTTGTTTGCCTATGTATAAACTTCATTGACAATATTGGCTTTAAGTATTGCCATTGGACTGTCCCACGCTAGTGCAGCAATTCCTTCTGAATCTGAGCTGAAACAACTCATTCTGCATGCAGAACAGGACTTGTGTAAAAAATATTTTGGTCATGGTATATTTCAGCTGTCTCAGCTGCAACATGTTAGTGGAGAAAGGGAATGTTAGCAGACTAAAGTCAGGTTCCATAATTAAAGCTTGCAAATGTTTGGAATAATGTGATATCTCTTAGAGCAGTACCCCTACCACCTCCTCTTGCAGCGTCTGATTGAGCTGGCGGGGGGTATGGAGCAGGTGTTTGCTCCTCACTCCAGGAGGCACCATGTTCCAGCAAGTCCCTGGCGTTCCCAGAGCCGCGGAACAAACCTTCTCAACCCCAGGCATCATGAGATACTTGCAGCATACACCCTTTCACCCCCTCAATTATGGCCATGGCGTTATGAATTCCAGACAACCCAACACTCTCACAATTGTTTGGCCACAAGAATTTTAAAAATAGCAGAGAAAACTAAGAGAAGAAACAGAGTGCTTTTTTTTCTCCCCCCCAATCCACCAGCCTAATTTATATGCAGAACACAGGCAACAAGCCTACATTATGCAAAATAATAGCACATATTAAATTCAAAGTTTGGGGGCTCTGTAGGTCTTGTGTACACACATTTCCTCCTGCATATTTAAGTTAACTCTAAACAGGAATGATTTCTTCATTAGTAACATTACAAGTGTTGTTTGAAACACATTTTTTTCCTGCACGGTGAAATATTTCTAAGACAATTCAGTGGGATTTGTCTATATTGAGCTTTCTTAAGGAACCCTCATCATTTAAGGAAGCAAAGCTCAAAGGCAGTTCAGGAGGAGATAAGATTGCCTGACAAAGCAATTTTGCACAGAAATTTCAGGAAAATGGTACCCAACAGCAAACACCAGGTGCTGGTTCTAATACACAGCAGACACCATGAAACATGGTAATACACACATGAAACACCGTGATTTTCACCTATGTTTTGAATCATGCACCATTTTTTTGGTTTAACATGAAATGAATCTTTCTTGCAGCTACCAGAGAATCTGGTCCTGCATACTGTCAAGTATCCATTTTTACACCCTCTTTTCCACACATAAATTTACCAGAAAAAAAAGACAGTTCAGTCTGCTACAGGTATAGGTTTGACATGATTGCATGTTCACACAGCCCTTAGCATCTGGAATTGAAAAAAAAATCCTGGAGAAAGGTCTATTTTGCAATAGTACAGGGGGTTCATGCTGCTCCCTATATAATACAGACTCTGTTGAATAATATGGTAAAATAAGAAGGGAAAAGCTCCCTACCAGAACAAAAAAAAACAAAAAAAAAAGGAGAATTTTGCTAGCTAATTACTTTTGGTAATTCAGAGGCTGCTATTCAAATACTTTAGTAGTGATGGAGTTAAATATGCAGGATATATACACTAGAAATAACAGATATTAATACACCTGAGTCTATTTAAAATGTTATCACACTTCTGCTTTTGCAATTTTGCTGATGTCTTGTCTAAGATAATCACACACTGTATTGGCACTGACCTATCTCATTTTTCTATTTTCCATTTTTCAGTAATGGGCACATTCTGTACCTGGAAGACTTCCATTATAATAATGGTTAATTATTAATATGTAGCTTAAGCAATGACATGAAATAAAGCTAATATTTTCCTGCCTTCAGAAGATAAAAATACTTTTGTTGGAATTTAACAGCTAGTAAATTGTTCTGTAAAAATACAGCTCTGCAGCAATTTTCATTTTATGCATACAAGTTGCTGAGAAAGAAATCCTGGCCTTGTTGACACATAAACTGAAATTCCCACTGAGTTCAAGGGGATTTGGACACACAATTTTACAATTTTGGACACACAATTTTGGTCACACAATTTTAGAAAGTAGTGATTTACACAATCATTCGTGCATTCAGCAATCAGATTTTGCATCTCAATAAACAAAGAAAATAGGGATATCTAGCTGGTACAGACCCAGTTTCCAAGAAAACAAAACAAGTCAAATCAGCAAGCAAGGCAGAAAACAAGGAGAGAGAGAGAACAGGAAAGGCAGATGTTGTGTATAATACTGGGCTAAATCCTGGCTTGTAAGCATTGCTGCATCAAATACCTCAGTACCTTACCTTCAGGTATGGTGTGCTCTAATTTGTTGTCCCAGACGCCTGCCCAGACTGCTACACTCAGGCACCCTACAAACACCAGGGACCTCACAGCCAGAGTATTCCACCAGGCTATGAAAAGCCTTGGATTCTCTATCTTTACCTGCTGTGCACATTTCCCACCCTACTAACATAAGGTACTTTTTTCTCCCATGGCAGGTCTTCACCTTTCTTTCTGTGAATTGCTTAGATATTTCCTGTACTAGGAAAAAAGCAAACCTACCATATATTGGAACATAATACATTAATAAAGGAAATGTCAGTCTGTACACTTAGATAATTAGTTTATGCTAATTTGAAACTTCCATAAATAAATTGAAAAAACAACTGCTTGGAAGTTCCCTTATGGTTAGAGAACTTGCCAGGGACAGTAGGAGCCTGAGATTCCTGATCTTGCTCCAGTCTAGTGCTCCAGGGAAGTTTCCCAGACAGGTTTTCCATATTCCTATTGAGTACTCTGTTTTGAAATGGGGCTGTTAACATAATTTCTTTTTCTATTAATAACTTAATGTTCATCCCTTATCATGTCTGTTGCTTACTAGGCTTTCAAATACAGCTAGTCACAAAAATGAAAGTTGGTGGTGGGTGGATGGATGCTGGCCACCAAATGCTACAGTTTCATATTTGGCTCCAGTGCAGGGGAAGGAGAATTTTCATCTCTTTAGTTTCCTGTCCTATCCCTGCTCCTCCTTATTTCTGTCCCACTGCATGGTCAACCGAACAAAAGAGCTTATCCAGCTGAAAATGGTGGGGTTTTTTGCTGGTTTGATTTTCAGTCCAGAGGAGGTAACATGAATGCATGAATAAGCCACCAAAGAGAGAGACAGATCACAAAAACTGCCCAGGTCAACATCACTGGTGGTAATTGTCCACAAAACCATGTCTAAAGGGGTTGGTTTTATGATCTGCTGCAGGTCACCCAGAGTCACACTGTCCCCAAGAGGGGTGTGCCAGTCCCCCACTTCTTGCCACTGTTAGCACCCGTGGTGATGTGTGGTCAGCTGGACCTGGGAATTCACAGATTCACAGACCAACCAGAGAAGTGTCAGGCCACCTTCTTTCTGTGAGGATTTATATCAGCTTAAACCAAGCACGATTATCCCAAATCTTTTTTTTGGCCCTAGCTCATGTGTACCTGTCTCCTATTGCAGCTGAGCTGTAATGTCACTACACCTCCAGGCCTGAGAGAACAAGAACAGCAGAAACTTTATGGGATAGTTTCACAGTTTAGTATATAAACAGCTGTAATAGTCTATAATTACCTGCCTCTTATCTAGCTAGAATTAAAATAAATAGAAAGAATCTCTCTCCATAACCTAGCATTTTTTTAAAACAACTTTCAAAAGAGATTTTATGAGGGTTAAAAAATAAGCCATATCTTTGAGTACCTAGAATCCTGACATACCAAACAAAATATGTTAATTCCTAAAAATCAACTGTCATATTTTAGTCTTGATCTTTGCCTATAAATGGTTACCTAGCTTTTTTTCCAGTACAAGATTATAGACTTTTTTCTCTTCTATTAAGCACTGTTGATATTTGTATGCACTGCCATGCGCATGCAAATGAGCATATCAACTTTTAGCAGCACAGTTAATAAGACCACCTTCAAAGACATCACCTGCAATGTCTAAATCCATCCCAAAGGGCCCTACAACTTTCACGGTTGTGTTCCAGGTTGTGGATGACATACTGCACTGCCTCTTTATGCCCTGCTGACTTGCTCATTCATTCTTCTGAGTGCTTCGAGAAAAACTTTTTCCCAGCACTTCTAGGGAATAGGAACAAAGAGCATCTTTTTAAACAGCACTTCAGTAGACATCCACCTGTACCTCCATCTCTAAACTCTTCTTGAGTCTTTTCGTTCTAAACGTTTGGCAATAAATTCTTCCATTTTGTCTTCCTTCCTCTACTAGCTGTGACATCTACTTGAGCATTTATTCATTTATTCCACTCCTTTTTTTCACCACACACACACACACATCTCCACTCTCAGAGGTAAGCCCCACTTTACAGTGGTGTTATTTAATAGATTTCACTGTGGAACATCTCTGTTCAGTTCCAGAGAGCATGAAGATTACAGGTGAAATGCTAGCAAAGTGCTTGCAAGAACTCAAAATAGATGCAGCAAACTAGCAGAATTTCCAGACAAAAGACAGCTTATGTTGCTTTCCAAAGGGACTTTAGGATCAGGCTTTACATAGGTGGGTCTTTAGGACAGTACTTTAAAAGAAATTAATTGCCATTTTTTGCACTTTTGTACCACCACTTGCTACTATTTTGCAGCTTTACTCTCTCTTTTTGTTTCTGAGAGAGAATCTTCATGAAATCTCCTGTGAAATTTATTCTACACCACCAAACCTGGGCCAAGTACTACCTCTCTGTTCACTTGTGCTCTGGTAGAGAGACCAATAATGAGCACATACACAGCCAAAACCTGAAAAGTGCATGCTTAAGGTCCTGCCAGCCGCAGAAATAGAGACTGTTTCTTCATCTACTTTTCCTGTAAACAGCTAAAAACTTTGAGAGAAAATACTGGGTCATTTTCTAGGAATTAAGTTATGTGGTTCCCAAGGCTGTTGGGGAGATTCTTCCTGCTCTCCTTCCTATCAGAAATAATGAAATTAAACATAATAATGACCACTAAGTTCATTGTGGCCCTATGAGCTATCATTAAAAAAATTCTTAGGTAAATGAATCTTATCTATAAAATTCCAGAGTTGCTGAGGCAGGGTACATTTGAGGCAGGTCTCCATCTACAGGAAAAAAGGCAAGGGAAGCAAGGGGAACTATGGGATTTAGGGAGGAGAGCTACACACTGTTCCTCTTCCCATGCCCTTTCCATAGCATCACCTCTGGGCTGTCACAGTCTTGGGCAGAATACTGAGCCAGTTGAAAAAATTAGGTTAACTAAAGTACACATTTATAATCCTACATGGCCTCTAAATTACAATAACTGAGCATCTCAGATTTTCTAAGTTATTTGCACCTTTTTTGAAAGAAGGTGCTATTTCTCCTTTTTGAAAGAAGGTGCTATTTCTCCATTTTTACAAATAACTGAGAGAAAGGGAGGGTAAAGATTACTTGAAAGTTGCCCCAAAGTTCTGTTGCAGAACAGGATCCACACCCCAGAATCCTAACCTTCAGCTACTGTAAAAGACTTCTTCTTTCATCAGGTGTGTCTTTTCCTGCTATCAAGTAATATATATTTCTAACAGAAATATATATAAGATATATTTCTAACAGAAGACAATGAAATGCAACGCAAAAATTCATAATATTTCATGTCAATGAAAAGCATGAGGTCTCAGTCTCTCCATACTTTAATTTTTACGGTTTTCTAAAAGCAGAAGGCATCAAATTTGAGAGGATGAGGGAAGGGGACAAGGAAGGGAGTCTGCAGCCTCTCCAAAACCTACACTGGTATGCTAAACAACTAATATCTATGAATCCTTTGAAAATGTATCTCACTTCAGCCCACCTACAGTATGACAATCTAAGTTTTTCAAGTTAAAGGGATAGATAGCAGTACTCATCACAGTTCCCCACCTCAGACCTTAAATGCTTCACCTTAACATCAAGATAAGTCTAAGAAATGTGCCATTTGCAGAAATTTGCTCTTGACATAGTTTCTTTAGCAGCACTTCATTACGATTGCACCTCCATTTCAGAAAAGCCATACGGTCCAGTCTGAAGAAAAGCTGGAAAGAATATTCTTTTTACTCCTAAGTTGGCCTCCTTTTCACAAGGCATCCAGCCATGGGGTCACAGTCAGTTTTATTACAAATCTGCATTTCCATTTAGTGAGCAGTGCACTTCAGCTCCACAGCCAGTCAAGGTGCACAGGGAGAAGAACATTTTTCAAGACCCTTGCATTCTTTGTCAGAGAAATTGGAAGAGAGCACACTCACTTAAGCACCGTTAACATGCACTTAAAGACCACTAACATTTTTCTCTGAATGCTGATGCAAGAAAATAATAAAGATTTAATTGTTCTAATCAATCATAGAATGACCATCAGCCAGCACTATAAAATTGGCATAGAAAAAGGTGAATATTTACACTGTGTGGCAGATAGTACTGATAATACCTTATCTCAAAGTCTGTAGGGAGTTTAGCATCAACTGCAACTGAAATGGCAATAAACTGAGAGAAGAGCTATTGTATACTTAAGGAATGAGATACAGCAAAATAAAGGTTAAGAAAAAAGATAATTTTGTTCCATAAATATATCATAGAGGTAAACATAAAGAGTAAAACTAACTACTTAGAACAAAGAACAATATTTATACTGGCAGAGATATAAATACATCTGACCAGGAATGTCTAGCCTTCGAAGGCTAGAAATCAGACAAAATGTTTTAAATCACCAGTATTAGTGGTTGGTTCTGTAGTATCTTTCTAAAAGGCAAAGTGCAATTTATCAGTTTTAAGAAATGATGTGATTAGTTTATTAAAGTATGATATGATTTGTCTCCCTGTGATAGAAAAGAACAGACTTGATGAAGTTATTTTCCTACAACAGCCTTATCATAAAAGTAGCTGGATCCTGCCTGGAGGACTGGATTCACTCCGCTGCTGTCAGGGAATTCCTTTAGGTTGTGAAGCAAGACATTTTAACAAAGCTTTTCTACAAATGCTCACATATTGCACTCACAAATTTATTCTTCATTTTTGGAGACCCAGTCTAGAGCTTCTGTGTTCTAGTTTAAGACTGTGAGGTGCAATTGCAGCTGCAACTGAAGTCACAAAGAGCTGGGTTTTGAACACGAAATACCTTTCAGTGCTAAGCACCTAGAAAATATAGGCACTAATTATCTCA
The DNA here is from genome assembly GCA_024865655.1 of Emberiza elegans. NCBI lineage: Eukaryota > Metazoa > Chordata > Aves > Passeriformes > Fringillidae > Emberiza > Emberiza elegans. Next base: position 3,120,295 of record JALJVW010000196.1, read on the forward strand.
AGGAGGGTATCCAAACTGTGCATTCAAGCTCCACATTACTACAATGGAGATGAATCTGAACACCTCAGAAAATGCTCTGCAACACAAGAAGAATTTTTGTGCAGGGCACATGAAAGGTGATGGTTAGAAAAAGCCTAGGGGAAAAAAAAAGGATAATGTGGATATGAGAACATACTTTGCACAGCGTGTACTGAATCAGCTCAGGTCTGAACATTGACTAGCAAAGGAAAAAAATAACTGTTGAATTGCTGTTCTTTCAGTGTGCACAACTCCTCTGTGCTCTGAACAAGGCAGAATCCATGGGGAAACTCTGTGTGTGTTTATGTAATTAAAGACTATATAGTGATGATGATTAAATACTAACATGAATGAGCTGGCTGCTGTTACTGTGTAGGGGTAGATGCAAATTATTTTTCTTTTCAAAATCTGCCTTGACTAACTGGGGAGAGGGATGGAAAACACCAGTTCACTTCTGCATTCCACAAGGCTTTGATTTCCCTTTGTAACTCTTACACTCCCTTCTCTTTTACTGTCCTTGAATATCTTATCTTTCTGTTTTTGAGAAATAATGCCTTCAAGAAATGTAGCTCAAACTTTATCTTTCAATTGTGTATTCTTAGCCTTAACAGGGTACAAAAGAAAGGGATTAGTATACTATGAGTAAGGGGTTAGTATTCTGTGAGAAAGGGGTTACTGTGAACACTGTTGCTCTTACCAAAATTCCTGTGAAGGTGTAGTGCTATTTTTTCTTCACTTTAACCTTTATTTAAAAAAATAGAAATAAATCTATTTAAAAGCCCTTTTCATAGCATGACATTCAAAGGATTTTAGTTGACAATTGAGTTGCCTGCAGGCTTGTAAAACTGTGTATGGGGTTTTATTTTATTTACAAATTTAATTATTTAAGAAATAGTGGATATGTCTGAGAATATGCTGGGTTTGGGCTGAGGAAGTAAAAATCTCTCTGAAAAGTGTACCTCATTCAACACAATCGATTGCAGGAGTGAAGAAAGATGTCAACAAGAACAAAGACAATGACACACATAAAAACACACAGACATACACACAACACACAGGGTCAGAACTAGGCCAGGTAATCTATCCACACCTACTGCAGTGCACTCATCTTTAATGTCTCATTTTGATATCAATTCAAATTTGAGTCAAGAAATAATGGTCTTACTTTCAGGGATGCTGAACACAAGATTCTTGGTGAACTCAGTGCCAGCTCTTGATGTTTATCACACCAACTCACTGATTTCATGCATGTAGGATTCACTTGGAGAAACACATACATTATTTTATATTCGTGTAGTTAATTTGGAAGATGATGATGTACTGTTTTGTTTTGCCATATAGAGCTGCTTTAAAAAAAAAAAATCAATTTCCATCCCAATGTTCAGTGTGTCAATCTGTTTTTCGATAGAGTTGTCCAAACAGGCTTCTTAGTGACAGCTGAACATATTTTCCGTGTTTATTTCTATTTTATGGTGTGAATTAGCCTTTGACAATGTAAAGGTTTTTTCAAGAAAAATTCTTCTGTCATAGAAATTTTTCTAGTTTTAATTAAAAATCCATTTCAAGCACTTAGTTCAACCTGAGCCAGGGAAAAATAAATGCAGAAAGAATACAGGAAAAAAAGCATACAGCAAACTTGAACCAAAAAAGCTGACAAACCTCTTCTTAACTGTACCAAAGTGATAAAGGGCATAAAGGTTTACTCCACAGAGTGAGCTGCAAGAAATAAAAGCATTTACACTTTGGCAGGAGGATGCAGGGGACATGGATCAGGAAAGGAATACTTGATCAGGGGTCACAGAATGGGTGTATCTTTGCCAAGCAATCAGAGCAATCTGTGCTTTGGATGTTGGTACTGTACCATGATTGAGAGTGCAAACTGATTATTATCACTAATTTTTCACTGTTCACATCAAAACCAAAATCTAGTAATAAAATACAAATGCCCAAATCAATCTAATGATACTTCCATTGTACCCACAGAAGAGACAAGGTGAGTATGAGAGAGCAGGGAAGTACAAGGCAAAGGGGTCAGCTCCAAACTTCAGCACCATTCACAGGGATTGCTCCTGGCTGGTCTCTTTTATTTTCTCCTAAGTACACGAGAAAAAGACAGCTAATGTAAACAGCAAGTAGAAGGACATTGACCAGAATAGCAATTCATCAGACACAAGCCAAGTTGTGAGGTAGCAATTAAATTCATCCCACTAGTTCATATCTCATAACACAGGAAAATTGAATCCTTTTTCTTTGCTTTCCCTCCTTTGCCTTTGTCTACTCATTTGTCTTGCACCTTGTTCCTTGAGATGTTTTTCTTTTGCAATCACAAATATGCTTCCACTACTTCCCATTCCAGAGCACCTGGGGAAGATAAAGATATCTGTGCTACAAATTGACAAATCTGTCTGTTCGGTGAGCAGTGCTACTGCCCGGTGAGCTGGGGCAATAAATCATTTTAGCAGATGAATTTGTCATCCAATACAGTAACAGTATAAGAACAGCAGAAGCAACAAGCCTCCAGGCAAAGGAATAGTAGCAAACCCTAAATTAAAATCTAAAAGGGAAAATTGCTACAATAAGGTGGATATTAGAAAAAAAAAAAAATTTAAAGAGTCTGTAATGAGTATAATCCTTAAACGTGGTATGGCTGCAATTCAACTGACTCACATATTTTGGTTCATTCTAACCATTTATACTTGAAATGAGCTGAAGTGAAAGCCATGATGGGAGTGTAGTGCACTTGCTTCCCCTCTCTACCATTTGATTGGCAGGTGTCAATATTAATTTCAAACTCCATGAGTTGAGTCAGTGTGAAATACTTCTCAGAGTCATTCAATTTTTTGTTGACACTTGCCAAGTGATTGGCCAATGCTCTGAACCACAACAAAACCCTGGTTAGTGTGTCCAGGGGTGGCTTTGCTTCACTTCAGCCTAATGACAAGCAGGGCACTCCTCCCTCTGTCATCCCCCAGCTGGGCCCCCATACTGTGCTATGCCCTGTGTGCCCCATATGATAGACTGCTAAGGGCAGCAGCTTTTAGAGGTGACATTTCTCACTTGTGGTTTTAGGAGAGCTCTGTGGTTAATGCTTTTTACCACTTGGTTCTTTGCTGCAGACCAGCAGCCACTTGCTCCAAATGAAAGAGGGTGTCAAACATATAAAATTATGCACAGTGAAAGTTTCTGTAAACCCAAGCTCACAGAACAAAAGCTTGCAGTGGGTTTTCTGTAGTTACTTAGACAGTTACTTATCCAAGGAAAGTAAAGAGCAAGTCTAATATATTAAACCATATTGTCTAAAATTAAGGCATAAAAGCAGTGGTGAAAGTTGCAAATGGTTAAATCCCATCAGAAAACAAGGAATTGTCATATTTCCCTTAAAGGATCAATACCTGATTGGTACTGACATAAAACCTCCCAACTATCCAAGCCTAAGACAGGAAATAAATTTTAGCAGAGCTAAAATATTTTTGTGTATTAGAAGATGTGTTAGTCATCACTGGAAAAGCCATAGTCAGAACAGAGAATATACAAGAAAAGCCTCATAGAAAGAAGAAAAAGTAAACAGCCTTTCTCTGCATAGACAATGTGACATCAAGTCTACAACACAAATGTCTTATGATGTGCTTCAGACTTCAATTCCTGTGACAAGCCTCAGCTGTAAAACTGCTCCAGAGGTGTTGCAACAGAGACACCACAAATGTGCATCAATATGCAAACATCCATGCAAATGCACTTGTCATCAAGGCTGCCTATACTAGTATGACAGAAGAAAAATGTACATAGCAAACACACAGGAAGGGAGCTGCTGGCATCATGGAAGTCTCCCAAGCAAGAGAAATCTCTGCCTCTTGAGGATGGGGATACACCATGGAGATGCACAGTGTGGTTTTACAGCAGTGATTTTTCCTCGTTGAACACATGGTCAGCTGTGACACCATGGGCTCATACAGGATGATGCATGAGGGGCTGTTACTCCAGACTGGCTGACAGGCTGATAATTAGCTACCCAGATTAATTTACAATACCCTCTTTAGGCAGCCTTGAAGGAGAAACAGTGCCAGCTGCTGTAATTAACAGAATTCCTTGTAATAAGTTTATTGAATTGGTCTTTGATATTTTTAGAAGTAGACCACAAAAAAATTTAACCAATACAGGATTATTACATAGATTATCCTTTAAAATGAAGGTGCATGTTGATTTTACTGAACAGAGAAATATGTCTATATGTGAGTATACTCTATATGTCAATATGACAGAATCAGACATTTTGGGGATTTTTTCTGAAGTACCTTGTGCTTCTAGGGAGGGTGGGGAAACTAAAAATAAAAATAAAAACCAAACCTAAAACCCCCAAGCATTTCTGTCTAGAAATCTAGAAATAGAAGTTACCCTTGGACACAGGACCACACACAACCTGTGTTCAATCCATGCATACTAGGAGACAACCATACTGTTAAAGCACAACTGAATTAGCTCATGTTTTTCATCTAGAGTAAGGGGACATGTCTGAGGTCTTCCCACCCTGCTGCACACCTGGTTATTTACCACAGCTCAGGGACACAGGACTAAGCAAGATACATCCTCAGATCCTGAAACTCTGATTGCAGATTTGCAATAAGCACAGAGCAACTTCAAGAGTCAAAGTATGTCATGTAAGCCCCCCATGTTGCTGCAGGAGTGCTACCACCTGTGAAAGCAGGTGGATGTGTGCAAAATGCACCTCCCTGCAGGTTGGCTGGTTGCTGTCAGCTGGCCCAGAGTAGTTCAATTCATCTCAGAATCTCAGTCCTGGGTCTCAACTCAAAGCACTGGTCTACACTGCTGCTTCTGCTGTGAGGGAATTCCATATGTGCATATCCAAGCAAGTTTTAATCTACTCACTGGGTAGCACCAGCAGCTAATGCTGGAAATTAGGTAGCAGAGTAAGTTCTGCAGGTTGATCCAGACCAGCCTTTCAGCTGTACAGTTTACAGTGCTTAACCTCACTGTTTCTGACCCCCCTCACATGCTGTAGTCATCAAAGTGAGAGCAGTACAGGTAAATCCTCAGCTTCTGCAATAGAGCAATAACTGAGCTTTGTCCCATTTTATTTAAATGCTTTGAGACCCACAAAATCTGGGAAGTATCCTATGCTATTGCTCAAGATTACATCTCTGACAATGAAATCCTGGCTCTCCTATCATCAAAGCACTAAAATACACTATGCCTCAGCAACACAGATGAGAAACACAGCAGTAAAAGAAATATACAAACAGTATTTGAACTGCTTGGAGGAAAAAACTCAAAGTCACTGGCCTCTCTCCATCACTAAAATGTACTGACATATTTTCTGCACAGTCTCTACCATATTATAGCACTAGAGGATATAACTATCAAAAAGCCTAAGGAAAATCACCAAAACTGCTTTTAGGCTATATAAATGAGCAATAGAATAATTTCCTAAAATGATTACCCACTAATGATAGCTCTGAGGTGATAAAACACGAAGTCAGTGCCAGATCACATTCTGGAATAACATGATAATTTCTTTTCTACCTAGGTAACTTGAACAATCACACCATTTATGATAATGACAATATAAACAACCTTATGTCTCCAGACTAAATATTCCCTGTAGTTAGAAATGGGGGGGAGAAAGGGTTTATTCCACTTGCAGAAATGCTGAAAATATATGCAAGGTACATCTGTGCTCTTGATCCTACCTATTTAAAAAACAACATGCAACAGTTTGCGTGATACTGACAGATACTACACCTCATCACTACATAATCATGTGATGATCAAATTTGTGCCCCAACTTAGGAATTCATGAGGGTAGGCAGCTGTGGGCCTCCCTATCTTCCAGGAATTGCATATGCATAAAAGATAATCACAGCTTTCAGTTTTATTTTTACAAAGTTTCTATCCAATTTTCTGTCAGAGATAACCTTGAAAATGTAAAGGAAATAAAAATGATAGACAGATTGCTAGGTTTGAAAGGATTGAGAGCTATATTCAGTTTCAACCAGAAGGCTGGAAGTGACAAACCCTAAAAACACACACCCGCATCCAAAGAACTCGATTAAACTTGATTTATATCAAAAACCCATGCACAAAAAAATCCCAGCTCTCCCTTCAGACTATCTAAGAAAGCAAAGCAAGGAGACTTTCATCTGTCTAAAAAGAAGAAACTGCACCTATGACTAGTAGGAAAACAAGTGATCTGTGTCTCATAGTGATGAGGAGGGTACATAGCAATCTTATTTTAGCCAGAAAAGATGAGACAAGAGGCTGTCTTGCAGACCCCTCCCAGTCTCAATTACTATACTGTTCCTCATGGCTTATCTCCCTTCTCCTTGAAGAGTTGCCCTATTTTCTTGACATCACCCGGCTTGAATAATATTTCCCTTTTGTCTTCATATTTATGTGTCAGGGAGAAAATTGGGGAGAATGACAGAGAGCTATCTTCAAGTACATAAAGTGATGTTATAAAAAGAACAGGAATCAATTATTCCCCTTAATTAATGAGGACAGAAGAGGATGTAATGAACTTAAGCAGCATCAAGGGAAATTTAGGTCAAATATAGTTACTACTTGAAGTTTTACAGAGTAAGAAGAGTTAGGCAAATGAACCGACCGTCAAAGGAAGTTAAAGAGTTCTGATCAGTGGTACAGAGCCAAGGTTAGAAATTTCCCTGGAGGACAACTGGGGAAAAATGAAGCTATTCCTATTCTCCCAATGGGAGAAAGGACAAAATGTTAAAGTTCTTCTTTGAACATTCACACTTCTCCTTCCGTCTGTTGTTCTTGTCTCCTCATCAACTTCTTCCCTTATATTTTCATGTTGTGTGAAGAGTTCTTCCTTGGACAGCCCATATTCTTTCTATGGTCCACAGGACTATTATATCTAATATATATATTATATGTTCATATGTATTTTTGATTTCTATTAATTAGTGTTTCTTATTAAACATATTTCTTTTCCAAGCCTCATGGATTTCTGCCATCAGGACTTCTAATAGCAAAGAAATCCAAGAATTCATATGGTGGAGATCCCTCGTTCTTACCATGCCTACAGATGGAATCTAGGCAGTACCCAGCATTTCTGAGATTTCTGAAGTTAGCTGAGAAATACATCAGTTTTGAGTTCCAAATTGCTTATCACAGCTCTAAAGTCTGCACATACAATCAGTGAGGTACTGATTACTCCTAAGGAGCTTACTGTCCAGACAGGCCAGTGAAGACAAAGAAGCACAGAGTGACTGTGTAAGAAATTAAAGCAGGGCAATGACAATAAGACATTTTACCATCTCAATTAAGTGTCTGCATCATTAGAACACAGCAAACCAGCAGAGAGACTGAAGATTATTCTACCTTGCTTGCTTCTGCTCTGAAAACTGCAGGTCTAAATACTAAAGATAAAACACACTCCTCACTTTGGGTAAATCTACTGCATAGTTACACAGCTATAATTGCAGCTATTTCCCTGCTATAGCTTTAATTTAGCTAAAGAAAAGGGGTGGAATCCACTAACCATGAGACATACCTGTACTAATGTATTCCACAATGAAAATATCACTAACCCATTTCACCACTACTGTTGACATTGACTTGGTTAGATATCAATCATTCCATCCACAAGGACATTCTGCACTCAATTACAACCTAGATAAAAGTACACAGATATAGCCATATCTTACCTTTATTGACACAATAGTCCAAGGCCAGCCTAATGGTTGAAAAAACATAGAATTCTGTCACAGCTGCCAATCTCACTATACTTTTCCAAAATTGAAACTGAAATTTTGAATTTTTCCAGCTACAGGACTCCTGTGACTATATACATCTATTTTTTAGAACAGAATTCTTCTATGAAACAGAATTTTACTTCATGCAACCAAGACTCTAAGCTTCTGTTCCAAGAATGAGCAAATAATTAGGACATCAAAGCAGTCATTTTAATCTTTATTCTGCTTGTCCAAGTTTAGGTTTTCAATCAAAACCCCTGAAAATTCCAAATTCAATAGAAGGGCTTCATCAGGCAGAAACTGAACTCCCATCTTATGAGTTTAGAAAGAAAATATATGAATCAAGTATATGAGTCAATCCCCGATTGAAGTCCCCATTGATAAGAAGACTTTTCCAGTGTTCATATTAAATTAGGAAAATCTAGCTTAACAAAATAAAACTTAAAAAGCCATTCAGAAGCTCTGCATTGTACAGTCAGGAAAGGGATTAGAAAGGATGTGCACCAAGTGACATCATGTTATCTGTCTACGTTATCATTGTGGAAAAGGGCAAAGAGCTTTGAGAAAAGGAAGAAAGAATGGGAAATTTAAAGTAAATCTAAGGAAACAATGATAGGTAAAGAGAGAAGACAGGCGGAGCGTGAACAGACATGAAAGAAGATTTTTCAGAGAAAAAAATAAGGTGCACAGAGAATTTAAAACTGAAGTCAGAAGACTGAGCAGAGAGGTACCAACAGGTGAAAGAGCTGGAGAAAATTCATGCTGACAGCAACAGATCTCTCTGGCACAAAGGAGAAGCCTTGTGAAAAGCCAATTTAGGCATCAGAAAGTGGCAGAAAGCAATTCCAAAATGCAGGTGAAGGCAAGAGCATCTGGACTGGTCCAGTTACTGTAGTATGGGCTGTATTGCAGAGAACAAAATCTGAGTCTGTCTCTATGCCAGTTATTTCTTTCCTAGAAAAAAAAGGGGAAATCTGTAAAGGAAGAAGGTATCACTGAAGTGGTGAAAACAGAAACAATTATTATATCCAGGTAAATTGTAAGCAGTGGTAAAAAGCTATCACCAGGCTAGAAATATTTTAATTGAATCAGAGTGAATTAATGTTAAAACATATTACAGAAAAAAATATTCCAGGGTCAAACACTGCTCTGGAAAATTAAGATATCTGGGAATGTTTAGTGTCTTCTGAGTTGTGTGACTTATATTAATTTTAAATGACTTTACAGCATGATTGTCTCTGGCAGCACAATTAGTGGTCATGCAGATGACTATGGGGAAAAAAAGAATAGATTTAATTCCCACTTGTGGATAATTACTTTTTTGAGGAAAAATGAAAAACTACTTTTACACAATTATTCCCAACACTTAACTTGTGATCTGTACCAGAACTTTTATTTCAATGTGCAATGTAACACAGCAGATGTGCCCAGTTTGCTTTGAAACCTCCAGGCTGGGTGCCAGGCATGGTACAGCTCGGGAAGTATGGGGTTAACCAGCTCTGCAAAAAATGCCAGAGGATTTGTTCCCAGTCAGGACACTGAGCTGACACAGCAACATTTCTATTACCCGACCCAGCTCATTCAAAGCTAGGTAAGCTGGGGTGTCTCTGCATGGTTTAAAGGCAATCAAAGTATTAGTTTGCCTAAGGAAAAATATTCTACAAAGTTTTCAAAGGAGGCAGCAATAATATTTCTACATTTGGACTTACAGCTTAGTTCCTTCCTTAGCTATGCAGAAAAAATGGCATCTGGAAAACCAAATTTGAAGGCTTATTTTTAAAACTCCTTTTGCAGGAGAATGATAACTAGATCCTTTAAACCCATGAGCTACATATACAGCCAAAAATACTTCTACATATTAGATATAATAATACCTATTATAGATATTTTTAAATATATCTTTCTTCATAGCTTTACTTCATCTATACTTAATCAGTTCACCCTGCTGTTTTAAGGCCCTCATGTCTAAAAATTCCTCTCAGCATTCCACACTGTTGTTTTTTTAATAGACTCTACAATACATCCTGTCTTCCTTTCACTTGCTTTCTGTCATATGTTGGTGTAAATAACAGCAACAAAACCAAACAGTTACAATAATTCTCACTACTTGGATTAAAAGTATTTATTGCAAAACATATGGTTCATCTGCCTCAGAAACAAAACTGCACAGGCTTTTCAAACCATAAATTAACATCAGCATCATTCTGGCGCAATGAGCAGAAGTTTTCATACCTGTAATCTTACCACTTACAGCAGTTTCTAACTTACTGAAAGAGGAAATCTAAATTTCACAGCAGTTCCAAAACCCACTGATAATAAAAGTTCAAACATTTTGGTTTCTCTGTTTTATTTGGATATTGTTCTTTTGGTGGAGGGTTTTTTTTCCCTCTGATTCAGCAAGCTTAAATCATGACCATCTAGTGTTGAATTTGACTCCTGTTTGGCTATGACAATTTATTGTATGGGAAACAAAATTCTTGGTAAAGCAACATTCATTCTTCTATGTTGGAAAACCTGTTGTCTATCTTGCCTTCAATGAGCTTGTTACAAAATATAAATCTGTGCAGAAATGCAAAAGGAAGGAAAATATCAAAAGACATCTGGGTTATGGACACCAATCAGACCTCCTTTCAACTCAGGTAAAATTGCAGCTTCAAAATTCACAATTTCTTCTAAGAACATTGTTAAATATTTAAAAGGCACCTTGTTCTACCATCAGTTCAGAAAAGAGCAACAAAGCATTTTATCAGGCAACAGAGCCCCATTAATATTTTTTCTTCTGATTTTAAAAGCATATTTTGTGTCACTCAATGGATGGAGAAACAGTGATAGAAAGTGCTGTCACTCTGCCAAAAGCACATACAGAACAAGACAAGTGAGAGCAATTAAATTTCTGATCAGGATAATAATTTAACTGCAGATCTAGAGACTATAATCATCTGGAACATTTGAGAAGCATAAAAAATATTACAAGGACTATGTTCCATAAATTATCATACACAACTTGTCACCTGAAGGTACTTCACCTGAAGGGGTGTAGCATTTTCCTACCACTCTGCCAGAGATGCTATTTCTTCTAACAACAAAGGCCTCAAGAAATAGAAGGTCACAGAGCATATAAAGAACTGTTTATGTATCTACCCAGAGCAATACAGAGAGAATTCCCAAATGCAGGGTCAGCATTCCCCTAGCTTCCTTCAGCAGGGCAGTGCCTTTATTGCCCAGACACTTGATATATCATGAAAGGAAAAAAATGACCTGATGCTTCAGGTAATCCCTTGTCCCATTCATGTACAACTGGACTGGATGTTGGTCTCCTCATAATACACAGAACTGATACTTCAGCATGATGCAGATAAAGTAACATGGGTGCCCCATATTCAGCCACTGGACAATGTCATGCCCCTAACAACTCAAAGATTCAGCATAGTACTCAAAAGCACCAACAAAAGGCCAGTCCTTGAGAGTTAAGGACACCTTTTTATTGACATTTCAGTACATAACAAACCTTGCTGCTTGCTTAGGAAAAAGTAGTAAGTGATGATTTCGTCAGCCAAGAGAGAAAAAACATGGCTACTTGTTAATGCATCAGGTGCAGCTGCTTTATCACAGCCGTTCTAAGGCAAATAATTTGGGGTGACATTCATCTCAGGTTTTTTTAGCAGTCTAAAAAGTCAGGAGTGTAATCTAATCTATTCATTTAGCTCCACTTGGAACTCAGTGAAGAAAGCCAGATGCCTCCAGCAGACAAGTCCTCAGTGCATCCTAAAGCAGTTGGATGGATTGTCCTCCACTAGCAAAGGAGAGACACATCATCTGTTTAGCTCAATATCTTTTAAATTGCTAGAGATAGGCAAGATGAATCCAAATGTCTGAAGGACATTTGTCAAGTTATTTATATCCCATGCTCTCACAGAAATCTTGCTTACTAAAGCTTTATTTTCTGATCTTAGAGAAACAAAGGGAACTTAGGGACTCAAATTTGTTTTTAAAGCTCACATATGCTGACTTTATTCATTGACTGTCTACCTGTTAGATTAGGCCAGTTGCAAGAGGAGGTAACAAGGACATGATTGCAGGACCCTGCAGTGATCTTCACATCTGAAAGCACTTTGGTTGCATAAGGTGGCAGGAAGTGGTAAACTACCCTCAGGCTTACCACAGCCCACTCCAGCAGTGAAGTGAAATGCAGAAGATTTAAGGAGTTTGCAAACAGCCTGTTAGTTCTGTTCAGCAGTGGTGAGTGGTGATTTGCTGCTTAGAATCATCAGGCCATGCAGTTGGTTTCATATAAGTTTCAAAGGACAGCTTTCTTGTGTCAAACAATGCTGCTGCAACATGGGGACAGCTCACAATTTGAACTTGAGAGCTGTGGGTTTTGGCAGGAGATCTTACCGGGCATACTGAGAAAAACTATTTATCACTTATTTTGATCTATTGTATGAAACTTTTCCAAGTAAATAGCATATTTTAAGCTTGGCTATTTCCACTTCTAAAAAGCATTTCCACCAATTTTATGTGTTCAAGATTTCCATCATATTTTGCCAAAAGTGTGGTGTTTTTCTGCTACATTATACAGCATGTGGATCCCAATCCAAATTCAGTGAAAGGCAGCAGCTCACTGCATTTTTCATCATAATACTGTGTGACAAATGCACTTATCCTGCCTTCTGAGTAACAAGGCCTATTTCAAATTTTTAAAAATTACTGTCACTACAATTTACATTTAACAATGTCTTTCTTGGCTAGTACTGGGAAAATACTGCAAGGAGAATTCACAAACATTAATTTGACTAAAAGCACACATTTGCTTTGACAGCATTTGCAAGGGTGATTGTTTGATTGTTTGACTTGCTCAGATATTCAGGCTGTATTTTTCTTTTTCTTTTTTTTTTTTTTTTTTTTATTTTTCTTCTCTTTTTGGTGAGGTGAAGTCACTTGTGAGAAAGCTATACCTGGACAAACGGATAAGAAGGTTTATGAAATAACTCTTCACATAGCCATGAAACCTCTCATTCTCCTCCTTGATGAAAAAAGGTTTACGGAATCATAGAATGGCTTGAGTTGAAATAATTAAATGTCATCTAGTTTCAACCCCCCTGCCATGGGCAGGGACACTTTCCATTAGACCAGGCTGCTCAAAGCCTCATCTGACCTGGCCATGAACACTGCCAGGAATGGGGCATCCATGACTTCTCTAGACAACCTGTTTCTATGCCTCACCACCCAAAGTAAAGAGATTCTTCCCAATACCTAAAGTAAGCATTCTCTCTTTCAATTTAAAGCCCTTTTCCTTTCACTACATTCTCTTGGAAAAAGTCCCTCTCCATCTTTCTTGTAGGCTCCCTTCAGGTACTGAAAGCTGCTGTAAGATTTCCCCAGAGCCTTTTCTTCTCCAGGCTCCCAACTCACTCTCCTCACAGGAGAGGTGCTCCAGCCCTCTGATCAGCCTCATGGCTCTCTTCTGGACTCACCCTAATGTGTCCACACCTTTCCTATGTTTGGGGCTCAGAACCTGACTCAACACTCCATGTGGGGTTTCACAAGAGCAAGGCAGAGAATGACTTGTGGTCTTGACTTGTGATCACTCTTCTTGTGATGCAGCCCAGGATATGTTTGGATTTCTGGGCTTCACGAGCACATTGCTGCATCATGCTGAGCTTCTCATCCACCAACATGCCTAAGGTCTTCTCCTCAGGGCTGCTCTCAATCCACTCCTCACCTAATTTATGCTTGGGATTGCCCTGACTCAGGTGCAGCACCTTGTGCTTGGCCTTGTTGAAGTTCATGGGGTTTGCACAGACCCAGCTGTGAAGCCTCCCAAAATCCCTCAGGATGGCCTCCCTTCCCTCCAGCCTGTCAACCACACCTTGCTGTGGTCAGCAAACCTGATGAAGCTGCAATCAATCTCACTGTCCACACTCCCAACCAAGGTGCTAAACCATGCCAGACCTGATACCAACCCCTGAGGAACAACACTCATCAATGGGCTCTACTTGGACATCAGGCCCTTGACCACAACTCCTCAACAGCTCGTCATCCAGCCAATTCCTTACCCACTGAATGGTCCAGCTGTCAAATCCACCTCTCTCCAGTTTTGAGACAAGGATGCCATGTGGGACAGTGTCAAAGGTTTTGCAGAAGTGCAGGTACATGCTGTCAGCTGCTCTTCCCTTTCTGACCAATGCTGAAACCCTGTCAGAGAAGGCCACCATATTTCTTAGCTACAATTTACCCTTAGTTGAGTCCCAATCATCTCTCACCAAACAACTCTTAGATTTCCACGTGCCCTAGCATAGTTTCTAGGAGGATCGGCTTTGTGATCTTGCTAGGAAACAATCAAGGTGAGACTAACCAGCCTGTGAGTTTCCCAGGTTTTTCTTTTTTCACTTTTTAAAACTGGGGGTTCAGTTTCCCCATTTCCAGTCAGTGAGAACTTCAATGGACTGCCACAACTTTTCAAATATGATGGATAGCAGCTTAACCACTTCATCCATCAGTTCCCTCAGAACTCAGGATATTCAGACATCAAATCAGCAAATAAAAACAATTCTGCCTGACAAAAAATACAGATCATCAAGTAGTTACACAAGCTTGTAAAAGAAAATAGCATAATAACCCCTTCATAAAGAACTACTTAGCCATTTGTTGGAAAGAGCTTTATAATAAAGTTCCAATCTGCTTTAGTTAAGCACAAATTATTGAACTCAGTATGGGAGAAATTAGATGAATTCCTACTATATCTGCATCATAAAAAAGATTAGAGTAGATGATCTAATAGTCCCTTCCTGCCTAAAATCCTATCAATAAAAAGGAAAAGATGCTGCACTATTCACATTTTCAGCAAATATAGAAAATAACCAATAGAAAATAGGTTATTTTCCCCTCAGTCAAAAGAACACTAAAAAAGAACATTCAGGTTTCTTGATTCCCACTGTAACAAAACCTTCTTGTATAATCATAATTTTTCAAAGAAAGAGAGGGAAAAAAGGGTCCAAAAAGGCACTCACACAAACCATTTGCTGAGAAATTTTGAATAATGAACAAATTAGTGGAGAAAACCTGTTTGTGGATAATTCATGAACAGAAAAGAAGACGACATTGATCAAATAAATTATTTGCTGTAAATAGTTCATTCAGCTCTGGCTTCAACACACGTTACCTATTAAATCAAACAGAGCCCAACACCACAGCAATTATTTAGAAAGTACAATCTGGCCACTTGCAAACCTGTCCAGATTGCCTAAATTGTTTCTTTTTTAGTTGATATGTCATCTTTTGCCTCTCTCAGTTAGGCCATTCTTTGCATACCTAAAATACCACTCAACATTTTTCAGCTCTTTAAGCATATTTTCAAAATTTTAAAAAGTAATATTTTCCAGCTACAACTGACCTAAGTAAAAAAATTTATTTTCTTTGCTAGGACTTGTTATGGATGCAGGCCTCAGAGGATGCAAATCTTGACATTATAGGTAAATCCATTTCCAGTTTCTTGATTAACCTTCCACTTTTTTTCCTGAAATGTCTAGACGTACATTTAAGTATACCCTGTAAATCAGGTCTGCCTTTTCCACAGTTCAAGCAATTATTTGTATTAATATTGGGTTTCATTTCATTGAATTCATGAAATTCTGAATAATAATTTCTGCTTGATTAATTTTAGTCTCTAACTTACAGACCAATCAATTCTCTCTTGTGCTCTTTATCTCAAGTCTTATTTCCTGTATTCTGTAGTTCAGACACTTCTCCACAAACTGAATTATCTGTTTTGCAGTCTATTTCTGTCAATAAACATGAACTATTTCACTTGTTACCCTTTCATATTGTTGAACAGGATGGCAACAGAAGCAATCCACATTTGTGAGTATGAGCACAAAACTCTTTAGAGCTTCAGGCATGAGCCAGCTTTGCTCTGTCAGCAAAGAGAAACACAATCTCCTGTCCTGTGTACATTCATCTCAATAAAGTAAGGCCAAAAGGCCAGTGAGACTCTGTAAAATTATCTGAAAATTGTGGCAGGCTCTATGACATTTCTATCCTGAAGTATTCAAGACCTCCATGAAGAAAGCTTCCTGTTTCCATATGGATCCCACCTGATGTTTACAATGTTCCCTGGAACCACTTAAGATCTTCTATAGATGCTTTTACTTACTGTATTCTGCCAGCTGGGCTTCACCATCCTACTGGATACTTTCTAATTCACGTTCTCACCTTCATCTAGATATTTGGTTTCTCTGCCTTTCCTTATTCTCCTTACATCTGAATGTCCTTTTGAAGGTGTCTATTGTCCTGTGATGCAATTTCCTTCAGTCTTGGATGAAGACTTTCTAGGAGAGAGATATGGGTAGGACCAGTTTGCTGGAAAAGCAAAAGCTAGTAATCAAAGCAGGTAAATGTACAGACAAAATAACCTGAGTTCTGTCTAGTGCAACCAAGGCTTTGCCTTGATAAAAGCTGTTAGCATCACAGGCATTATGTTCTGCATAAAAAAAGTATTTTCTATATTGTATCTTATATTTGAAAAACATTTTATTCACTGAAATTATACTTGAAAGTAAACCGTCAAAATATTTCTTCCTCTAAGTATATTTTTGCAAGAGCTCATATACACACACATGCATACACACACACAAGAAATACATAACTGTCCTGGTTTGAGGGGAAATGGAATTCTGGGAGTGTGTCAGTCCAATTGAAATGTAGATTTGCGATTGACACCTGTTTTGACCACTGAGAGTTGGATACGCCTCTGAGAACACACAGGGGTTAAAAGCAGAGCTCTGCCCCTGGGAAGCCCTCTTGGGACTTCGGCGTGGAGGAGGAAGGACCTCTCCCCCTGCTCCAGCTGTCCCGGCTGGGCAGGGGGAGGGGCAGCCACGCGGTAGGCCTGGGCCTGGACCGGAATGGGGGTAGGCCTGGCCTGGCCCCCAAAGGGTGGAAGGGTGGAGGAAGAATACCAGAGGCATCGGGCAGCCCCCCCCAGGAGAGAGAGAGAGAGTGAGAAAAAGTGCCAGCGTCCGAGACTGAACTGTTATCTTGAAATTTGATATCCTGTGCTGGCCGCGCAGCCCGACAGCAGAGAAGGGGGGGGAATGCCGGAATGGGGGGAGGCCGTGCAGGGATGTGTCCAGCTGTGTGTGAGAGCTTTTAACCCTTTTGTGGAGAATGAAAACTTTGCAGAGCATTGACTTTTCCTGGAGAGGAGATGAAGTAGAGGATGAAGAAGGAACTGAGTAAGTTGAGATGAAAGTTTGAGCAAGGAAGAAGCGAGAAGAACCTTGGGTGGAAGGGATGATGGAGTGGCTTTGGCTGGACTCTTCTTGTATAGCTATGGACAGAACCATGTTTCCTGTGATTCAGAGACTGTTTTTTCAGGGGGAGCCATCGTGTCCCAGAGTTAAGAAGGCAGTGTGGGAGCCTCCCGGCCCAGGAGGTGAAATAATGGGGGGACAGATGTCCCAAAATGGAGACTGTGCTTTTTCTCGGAGTGGGACGATGGAATCCTTAAAAAGACAACCCTAGAAGCAGCTCTGGTCCCTGTTCAGTGGTGAGAGCACTGGACATGGAAAAGGAAGAGGTCACCATGGCGCAAGAAGGACTCCTCTCCTCTTGATGAATTGAGACTTGATTATTTGGGTGGTGATGGATAGAGAGTCAGTGATTTGGGAGATGTTTTGTGTTGGAAATTTGGTGGGGGGAGGAGGAAATGTGTTTGCGGGGTTTTCATTTTTCATTTTCCCTTGTGTGTAGTTTTTTTCCTTTCTTTTCTTTCCTATTGTAGTGTGTAGTTAATAAAGTTCTGCTTTCTATAGTTTTAAGTAGAGGACTGCTTTGCTTATTCCTAGGCACATCTCACAGCAAGTACCAGGGAGAAAGTATTTTCATGGGGGGCACTGGCACTTTGCCAGGCTCAAACCATGACAATAACAAATCTTGGAAACTGCTTCTTCCTTTTACTTAACTTGCTTGCTAACAGAAAAATCCAGATTGCACATAGGGATTTGAAGATGATTTTTCCTTATGTTACAATTTGATGGAGTTGAAGGAATTCTTTAAGTAACAAAAGAAACCCAGGTTCACATCCTGCTAGTAAGTAGATAAGCAGATGAGAAGCTATCTGAGAAGGTGAGATTGCTCCATTGTATTACTGACTTCACCCACCTAAACCATGTGACAGGTATCAGCAAGGCAAGTGCAAGATCCTAACCAGGCTCAGCTTTTCAGTGAAGATTTAAGAGCTAAAACTTATAGCAGGCTGAACATGTTACTGCTATATCCTTTAGCATATGCACATCTCAGGAATCCGTGCAACTTCTGAGTGGTGAGTTCTAGAGGTGATGACACAACACTTTCCTGAACTAAACTCCAGGAAAGGATGAAAAGGGCATAAGATGGGGGAGGAGCTGGGCAATGCACAGAAAAATTCTTCCCAGGTATGAGGGGGTAGCATGAACAAAAAAAAAAAAAAAACCCAAAAAAACAGAGAGCTGGGGGTCATTGGTTATTTTGCCATACAGAAGTAAACCTAAAGAGCAGCAACACTCAATAGTTATTCAGATGACAATAAAGATGCCTGTGCTTAATGCAGCAGAGAAAGCAAAAGGAGCAGAGGAATAAAGTGGACAGAAAAGGAGGCCAGACAGACAAGACAAGAAGAAGCACAGCCAACAGGCTTGAGATGACATAGTTAGGAGACAGCCTTAATCAGCTTGAGCATAGATAGAGGGACAAGTGCTTTGAGAGCAGTCAAAGGTCAGACCAGTGGATCTCAAAACATATTACCAACTCATTAATTAAGCAGCTCCATACCCCTGGAATCTCGGTACATAAACTTGATAGCCATTACAAGAATCAGTAAAGGTTGACAGAGAGTGGTTCAGTGACTTTCCACAAGGTCATTGAGCTGGGAACGAAATTCAAGCAGTACAAATCCTCCAGCAGCTGCTCTCAGCACCAGCCTGTCCTTTGTGCTTTTGGAACAAGGGAATTCACTTCGTGAATCCAACTGCAGTCATGATCATTCCAGCAATAAATAATCATTCAAAAACTTTTCTTGAGTGTTCAGCTGCAATAAGTGTAACACAAAAGGGCATTTTTACACAGTTAGCAAAGACTGTCATATCAAACTGGAGGCAGAGCTAGAGAATAATCAGTCAATGGCATCATTTACAAGAGAGACAGATAATAACGTAAAGTCACAGGTTCTGCAAAACTTCCAATGATTCATCTCAGAAGAACAGAATTTAGAATAAAAAATGAAGAAGAAAAACAAAGAAAAGTTCCTAATTTGGTCCAACCAGAGAAAAATAATTAGAAGAAATAACGTCTTCTCATGTGACAAGTTTTTCCAATTTTTCAAATTATAGTATGAAAAAAAATCCTTTCTTCTATATCAATTTTAAGGTAACTCATTATGTTGCAACCTTGTCAATCAGATCTTGTTGATCCTTTTAAAGTCCTAATCAAAGTCCTGATCAAAAATTCAAATCCAATTATGGTTCAGAAATGAACCCCCTTTTTTTTTAAGTGCAGTTTACTCCAAGAACTATCTGAGACTCAAAAGTTTAGGTTACAGTCTTAAATAAATGCAAAGTAAAGGACACACAACAAAACAGATTATATGTGATTTATAAACATGGAATTAATTGTTCTGTAATCATTCTTGGGGTTTTTTTAATATTAGCTGGTTTGATTATTTTTTTCAGAAAACTAAATTTTCCA
Organism: Emberiza elegans; assembly: GCA_024865655.1. Classification (NCBI taxonomy): domain Eukaryota; kingdom Metazoa; phylum Chordata; class Aves; order Passeriformes; family Fringillidae; genus Emberiza; species Emberiza elegans. The sequence continues at coordinate 3,139,764 of JALJVW010000196.1, forward strand.
ATTTTTCTTTATCTTCTTTTACTAGGTAGCATTTAAAGTCCTGCAAATAATACAGTATGGCAAGGAAAAAAATTGTTTTTTCTACATGAGAGAACTGCTCCTGTCCAAAGAAGAAGGTGGAATTAACATTGAGTTGGTTTGAATTATTTTGTTTGGGGGAGGTGTGTGGGTGTGGTGGGGTTTTTAAAAGTGTGAGAGTCTAGGCCTCACCCAGATTAGGACGATTTTCTCTCAACTGCCATTCTTAACATTGTAATAAAATGTATTCCTGGGGTTTTTTTAATGTAAGTGGTCTGCACACCATTTCTATGCTTGTTTTTTTGGGTTTTTTTGGAAATTTCTCCAACTTCCCCCCACCCAAATAATACATCAGGTTCCAGAGACTAGCTGGGTAAATAATAAATAATATGTGGTTTTTCTTTTTATTTTATTTTAAATTTATGAGCTCTTGTACATCTCCTTGTACACAAGTCTGTTCAGGAAGGGATAGTTTTCAATTTAATTTCAAGCAGAACCCCACAAAATAATTTATCTTTTTTACAATACGTATTTTGTAGCACTGAAAGTTCACTTTCTCTTGAGTACAAAAAAAGAACCCAAAAAACCCCACATCTACATCAACCAAAAAATATTCAAATAATTAATAGATTTTGAAAATTTTGGGAAGAGGCTTTGAAAAATCATCCTTTGGATCTGGTCCCATTTCTAATCCTTCACAGCATTAAAAAGACTAATGCATTCTTGAGGTATGTGTGGAACTGAAAGGCAATATTGCCCTGGTCAAAGGACTTTTAAGAAATTATTATTTGATTAGCATAGCCAGTTCTGACTACTGGATCCAGGGTAGATCAAGATATTCCAGTTGCTCAGCCACCAATTCAGTCACACACTTATTCCCTGGATCTCAACTCTTTCATAGGAGCGCAGACACAAAAATACACAATGGATCTCCAAATTTAAAAAAGTGTAGTTCTTCATTGACCAGGGGGAAATAAACTGCCAACATCCAAGTAATCTTAATAGCTCATGTAGTCACACAAGCAATTGTTTCTCTGGTATTATCTAGCAGCATTCTTATGCAAAATATAAAATAATTTAGAAAATAACTTTAGGTGAATACAGCATTTGCCTACTTAAACCAGGATGTCCCTAGCTGGAGGCCAGGCAGATAAGCAAATCCACAGATTTCACAAGAATGTGAAAAAGGACAAAATACCTCCTATTCTATCTAGGAGATTATTTCTGTTTCTTTCTCAGTAAAGCACAGTAAAACACACAATGTAATTTATTGAAACATGGAAAGAATAACACAGAGAAGCTCAATATAGCTAATACATTTTTTTTCATGTATCCTTATTTGGTAATCTTTTACATATTGTTTCCTACCCTACTTCTTCAAAAGTCATTCTTTTTATAGTCTTTCCCTCCCTTTTAGAAAGTGTTTAAATATTTCCTTAAATCTAGATGTTACAAGGCTCCATAAATCTCGAAAAGACTTAAACATGTGTCTAAATTTAAGCACAAGACTTTAGAGAATCAAGTTTTATATAAAAGACTGTAATCTACACAAGAAAATGTTCATTGCATTGAGTATACCTTTATTTTTTTCCTCTACAAAAGTCTTTATTTCAAAATGTATATGTAATACACTCCATGTAATATGCAGTTAAAGTGGGGCTTTGTCCTGGTATACCCAACCTGCTTCTATTTTTTTCTCAAAATCACTCTTCCAGCATTCTGCTCTTCTTCAAACCCTTCAAATGCATTAATCAAGCTGTCAGATTCACTTTAATACTTTTTCCAGGACAATTCTGATCTTAATTCTGGCCTGCAATACTTTTAAGGTATCCAATACAATACACAGAGCTTTTGTAATCAGTGTTTTATGGTTTTCCACCTTCCACTATGTTACAAAAACAGCCCATTAATCATGTCAATCAAGTATGTGTGTCTGATTCTCAAAGCTTTTTTCCAATCCCTTTGCAAACTCCTTCAGTATTTATTAGCATGCAAACACACTTGTATAAATAGAAGTGATTTAAAATTTCTATGCAAAAGAAGATCCCAATGATTCAACCTCTGATTTTCTCCTAAAATGGAGACAAGAATATTTGTTTCCTCATATCCAAGAGTCTGAAAACCAGTCAGGGCAAACTCAATTTTCCGTATGAGGCTAGGAACCACATGCCCCCTCTACTCCTGTGGTTTCTGATCCTTGGTGCATTCCACACACCCCAGAAAACACAAACAGATGCAGCAATGCCTGGGGAGAGAGAAGGAGGAAAGAGGTGCATGCTCCTTTCTGTTCCTCATCTAAAAGGCAGAATAATAAGGACCATAACCACTACTTCAAGTGGTGGAACTTCAAGGTAGAAAAATTAATTTTGTTGGTTTGTGTGTTTTTTGAGTTGTTTTCGTTGTTGAGGGTGGACTGGTTGTTAAAATAATGAAGTAGTTTCTATTCAGATTAAATATAGCAAAAAGTACAGCATTTTATTTCAGCTTTACCAGAAATTCCTTTTTAAAGATCAGTGAAATAAATGTAAGATCAAACTGCTTTTCATGTGGAGGATTGCAAAATATTTTTGCCACCAAAAGAACACAAAAACTCTGGGCAGAATTTTGACCTCACTGGGTATCTCTTGATAATCACAAAACTTTTCTGGCATTTACAGAATAACTGAGAAAGCAGGCTGAAATCTTATTTGTATTCACAAGACATTCTGTCAGTTCTGAGGAGCCTGCCTGAACAAACTTGGGACAAGGGGGAAACAGCACATTTTCACCTTGCTTGGAGATCTGCTTGGGAGCTGGGACTGGGACTTTTACAGGTGACCGATGACGTGTAATGACTACTCTGGGAGGCTCAGCTGTGAAGAGAATGTAGGAGGTCAGTACTGAGTAAGTCCTTAGTAATGTCAGTCTCCTTTCAGGTACTTCCATGGAGTGTCTGAAACATGGGACATCCAATCCACTGTATTGACACAAATCTTGGCTAATGGCCCAAGACACCCTCCCAAAACTGTTTTCTAAGGTACTCATGTATGACTACAAGAAACAGTAGTAGAAGTTTGCAGCGACCTGCAAAAGATTTCAGACTTGAGTATAAAGGCACAAGAGGGCAAAAAGAACAGAGGAATAGCCCAAGGGAAGGGGCACAGGAACTCAGGGATACCAACACTGTCAGGCTCCTTTGAGGCCCCTAGGCCAAATCAACAGCCTGTGTTGATTCTGAACTTGAGGAAAACTGACAGCCCAGGAACTAGACCACAAAAAACTTTCTTTTACATTCTCATCCTTCATTTTCAATCACATGCCAAATAAACCCTGTGCTGCATGAGGACACTGAAAGTGGCAATTGAAAGGCAGGTATTCTTTTTCCCCTAAGAGATGTAAGGCACAAAAATGAGCCTATGAGCCTTCCTGTACATTTCCTAGAGAAGAAATTGTTCTTCTTTACTAATACGGACAGATCAAATAAGGCTATGTCTCCAAAGGGGCAACAAGTCCTCACAGGCTCATGCTTTAATACACTTAATACACTGCTCAAGGCCACCTGAGGACTTTGTGGAGATAGTTATATATTTGCTTCTGTGTCTTTCCAGAGGCATGGTATAGGCATCCCATTCCAGTAGTCCTGCTATGTTCAATTGGGCTGTGCAAGGAAACTGCAGAACATTTCCAAACACATGAGTGTGCAGCTGGTGGTCAGCATGGAGAGGCTGAAGTCCAGGTGAAGACCAGCTGATCTGCAGCCAGTGTACATGACAGGGCCAGCAGAGGCATCTGTGGGAGGGGTGTAATTCCCAGTCCCAGTTTGGCTCCTGCATGTAAAGCAGAAAGGCCTGTGATATTCTCACAGCAGTGAGATCGACATCAACACCAATGCTACCATTGCATCTAAGGGCTGTCACCACTCTGTTTAGTGAAACCTTTTTTTAAGCAAGCTGCAGCCTTAAGTAGGTAGCCTCACTGTGAGTACTCTAGAAATGTTAATAGTGGTAAAGAAAACTGTGTCATAAATTTTGCGTGTAGTTTGCTCAACACAGGCTCACACACAGAGCGTTATATAGTGCATCTCCTTATAGTTACACATACACTTTTAGGAAATTTTCTTTTATACTTTGCAAGCAGATCACTAAAAAACTCCTTTTATCCAATTTTCTTTGCAGAAAGATAAAACAATTTTTTTATACTATGAATAAAATGCAATTGGTTGCAAGATGGTATTCAGGAGTCACAGCAGGACACGTAGACTAAGGCATAGAGTCCATAAACTTCCTGTGCTCCCTTTAGTTATCTGAACTATGACTGTTAGCAACAGTTTACCCGGTCTAAACCACATAAATCCTAAAAATCAAGCAAACATGAGAATAATCCCAACATAAATTAGTTGATACATAACCAGGATGTTTTCATTGCAGTACTAACATCTATGTATTAATAGTTTACCAATGTGACAAATCCCTGACAAAGCCAATGTGCCTACCCACAGAAAGCTACATTTTGTCTTGACACATCAATGAAGCAAATTCAGTGAATTGAGTTATTCAATTTGTCATATCAGTTAACAAGCAAGTGAAGGATAAATTTGGTGGAATAGAAAAAGTTTCTACAACCACATTCCATTTGTAGTGCTTCAAGTTTTGGAAGCTTTTAATTTTGAAATTTAATTAATAATTTATTAATAATTCATGCAGTTAGTGGGGCTTTAAAAAAATCCAACCCAAAACATACAGCAGACCATTCATGAGCAAAATGTTAGAACAGTTAGAACTGTTAAACCAAACATATTTATTCATTTTTTTAACAATTATACCACTCAAAAGCCCCCAGTAAGTATCACACCACACTTTGCTAGGAACTATGCAAATAAAACAAAAAAAGGTTTTCCCTTGACAAAAGTATATGGGAAATATTGCAGTAGATAAGAGGGAGTAACCAAATTTCACAGAATATATAAATTTAGATATTCAAAGCATCTCCTAATCCCTCAGATCGGCTGAATGAAGTCTTGGTCTGAAGACAACAGAAAAACGTAGTAAGTTTAACAAAAGCAGAATCTCACTCTTTTTTTGTTTGTAAAGCTACTCTAAAATGCAGGTCTGTAATGTCTACAGAGCCACAGAGTTCAGAAGATCAAGGCTGTTGAGTTTTCTAAACCACAAAATACCTCAGAGTTAAGCCATGGGAAAGTATTGAAATACATCTGCAGAGAGTCTAACAAAAGTATTCTCAGAACAAAAACTGCAACAATTGCATCTTCAATAGACTTCCAACCATGCTGGCAGACAAGGGCAAAACCTTCATCCTCTGACACTTAAAGGAACCTTAACAAAGACTTGATGATGGACAAATAGGATGTGATAGTTCAGCTCTATCCTACCTGACACACCTCAGCATGCTGTGGTCAAGTGCACTTGCACAAACCCAGTCAGCAAATCTGCTGAAAGCCCCCCAGAAGACAGACTGCAGTTTAGTGCTCAAAAGATTTATCAACAGCCCATTGTTATAGCAAGAGTAAGCAGTGGCAAAAAAACCCATAAAACATGGATTTTGTTTGTTTGTATTCATCATGTCAACTCACTCCTGTGTACTGCCAAGGCTGAACAGAATTTGCTATTTTAGTTTCCCAGCTCTTGTAAATATAGCTGTCTTTTAATCCCTCAGCTATTTAATCCACAATGTGAACTTGGTGACTGTGTCAAAACTCCAATTTATAAAAAGATTATCAAAGACATCTGGATAACCAAGAATGAAAAAAAAGTCACATAGGAGTTTCTGAACAGCATTTAAGGCAGACAAATTACATAACTTTCTGAGGTTTAGGACATATCTGCATCTGGAATTTGCTATATATCCAAACAAGCCAAGATGCCAAGACTTGTTCTGGACACTAAAGCAGAATAGTCTGGACAAAAAAGCAGAATAGTCACTTCAGCAGCATAAAACACCATTGTTAATTAAAACAAATTTGGTTTCCATTTCATAGCTCCAGTGAAGGCTTATTGAAAAAGTCTCAGCAATCCTAGCAGACATTCACCTGGGTCTTCATTCAATTCTATATTTTTAAAATTCTTCTCTATAGAGTCTGAGCAATAAAAATCTAAACTTAAGGAATTTAGCTCACATATTTAAAAACCCATGCATTTTGTGTTTATAGTACCCAGCAGTAAATATTATCTCAAATTTCTACAAATTCATTTCCTAGTTACAGATTTTTGCAGATTTTTTTAAAAAACATTCCCAGAATCATTTAGATCGGGAAAAAAAATCCAAGGTCATCAAGTCCAGCCTTTCACCAATCACCACCTTATCAACTAAACCATGGTATCAAGTGCCACATCCAGTTTTTTCCTGAACCCAGGGACCATGTCTCCACCACCTCCCTGGGCAGTCCATTCCAATGCTTAACAACAGTTTCCATGAAAAAATTCTTCCTAATATCCAACCTGAATGTCCCCTGACACAGCTTGGAGACTGTGTCCTCTCATCCTGTCACTGGTTGCTTGGGAGAAGAGGCCAACCCCCTCATGGAGGAGAGAAGAGAAGGGAGAGAGGAGAGGGAAGAAGAAAGGGATATTTACTAGATTCAAACTCTAAGAAAGTAGCTTAATGAAAAACAAGAAATGCAAGAACACAAGACACAATCTCAATGTTGTACAACTCTTCACTCCATGGTGAGTTCCTTTGTGGAACAGAAAATAAGGAGAATATGCATGCTCCTGAACATGGATATTCTCACAGAGCCAGTGCTTTCATTTAGAGGATTTAAAACTCATATCAAACCCAAGTAAATTACAAGATTCTTTCAAAAGTCTGTACAATTCCCAGAACATGAGTTCTGTGGAATTGTAAATATGAAAGAAATGCCTTTGCTTTGCTGGGATCCAAATTCATGCTTTCAATATCTTTCTTCTTTGTAAGCATCACTTCACTGGTGAAGTTGGGGTTGTTCAGTGCTTCTGAATATTAGACAATTTAGATCTCTGTCCCTAGATATGAATTTAGAAGTCTAGAAATAACTCTATAGACGTGGGCTTCCTGGCCAATGGCCTAATGGCCTGGTGTGTTCTTTGATTTTTCCTTTGTACTTAACATAACACATTGCAAAAAATGAGCCATTTGAAATCCGTGTGTGTAAAATATTCATTGCAAAGTCCAAAGTTCAAAACATGTTGGCTAGCCTGTGTTTTCTTGTACATATTTAAAGGTGACTCTGAGATCTAAAGGATTGGCATCATAACCTGGATCCCCAGGTGAAAGGAACTCCAACTATCCTGTTGGATAATTTCTCATTTCACATAATTAAAATACATAGATTGTAGTGGTAAGTCTTAGACCCAGACAGAAACTTTATGAAGACCAGAAGCAGAACATCTGCATCATTGTGATAAACTGCAAGAGAACAGACACAGAAATCTCCTTGTTTCCTCTATGTTGGCAAAAGCATCCACAGTATTCTTTTCAGTTACAATTACCATTGCTCTCTAACAGAGTTCCCTTATACCACCAACCTAAATGGAAGAAAAAAAAATGATGCTCAAAATCATTAAGGCTATGCTAGTAGCTCCAAACTCTACTTGCTCCTTCCTCCATCAGTCAGTGTTTCTAAACATCACTGTTGTCATTTTCTTCCAGTTCCCCTCAGCCCTCCAGGTTACAAGAGCAGTGAGCAGCATTGCCTGCCTTGATAATTTATGGGTATGACTCTCTCTTACTGACAGCAGCCAATTGTACCATTAAAGGGCAATATGTTGCCATGGTAAAGAAAGAGTAACCAAATGTCTTATACACAGTAAAGGCATTAATATGCAGCTATTGCCACTTGCACCTCTTAATGCTGACAGAGGAAAGCAAGACAGCTAAAAGTAATTATGTTTTATTCCAATAGAGTGACAGATGTCTTAAGAGTCAGGAGTGTCAGAACAGTAGCTGGAACGCAAGTAGCAGGTGGGAAAGAGATAAATAAATATGCACAATCTAAAGAGAGGTTGCTATATCTGAAAGGAAAAGAATTTATTCTTTTATATATAACATATATAAAAACACTGTCTACATATTTTAGTCCCATATAAATAAAAATAAAGCAATAATAAAAGACACTGTTGGGTTTTTTATTTTTATTGTTGTAGGTTATTATGCATTTTAGCATGCAGATTTTTCAATAACCATATTTCAGTGGTATATGTCAAGGCAGGGATAAAATACCCCATACATGAAAAAGCACTCAAATCTAAAACTCTGTTCAAACCCCAGTATCAAGCAGAGGTTATTTTTTACCTCCTCTGTGCCATTTTCACACTGCACTCAGAAAGCACACATTAAAACAAAACAAAACACCAAAAAACCCAATTTCACCAACTACTTAGTTCCATTGCTGGTTAAAAAACAAAAAACCATACAGAACTAAAAAATGCATTGAGGAAAAAATTAAATTCAGGCATTAATAGCAACCATGTTTACTTCAATTTGCAGAAATTCTTTTTACATGCTGACATTCAAAGGCATTATTTTGCCCTTGATCTGCCTCAACAAAAAGGCTCTTTCAAAGATAATTGCATATACTTCACATATTTCTTTAAATACCACTAATCTCTCCTTTATCTGCTATGATTGAATGTTATTTGTCTCCTCTTTTTCCCCAAACTTTTATTTTAACATTCTCTAGAATCATGAACCATCTTAATAAGATCTTCTAGTTTGTCTAGAAACTGGCTTATTCAGGGATAACTGTGGTTCAGAAAGAACTCCCAAAACTGAGTATTTGGGATTATCTTACACTTTTAAAGAGTACATTTTAAAGCAGAAAGAACTAATCTGTATCAAAAAACTAGCACCTTTTATTTCATAATGTTGATGTCACCATCTTATAAATCAGAATAAAATAGCAATTCTAAAAAGCTATTCCAAAATAAGTATTTGTTTTTCTATTCCTATCCCTAACAATTAGAGCATTTTCAACCATTTGTTTAATTAAAGAAAAAAAGTGGTAAATAAGAAAGGGACAACATATATAAATATTAAAAATGACATTTAACATAGTAAAATTTTCAAATTTAATAGTTTCAGGTGACTAACAACTAAGTGTTAAGCTAAAACTTAAGGCATCATTTAATATGGCCTTTTTAATATATATAAAGAACATACATAATGGAAAAAACACACTTTTTTTCCAGAGCTGTGACACCAAGTCTCAGCAAAATAAGGTCATGCTCCAAAATCCCCTCAAAGTTTTTTCTTTTACAGAGATTTTTGTGTTTTCAACTTCCCCCTGCTGCTCTCCAAGTGAAATATATTTTAAAAGGTCATACTTGTTGGTCAGAGTTAAAAATATTATCCCCACATTTGAAAACATCCACATAAAGCAGACCTGGAATACTTCAAAATGTATTGATATCAATGATGGGAAGTGTTTTGTAAAGTTCCAGAGAAAATCATAAACCCTTGATTTTAGTTATGACTATATATCTCAAGGACCCTTTAAACCCATAGTAAAGTATTCTATTTGCAGGCTAATCTTTATCATACTTTACACAGGAGAATGATCTGACAAACTGTATTCTACTGGTGACAGTGTTAGGGCTTAAATAATCCTTCAATTTCCATTTTTTTTCTAAAAGTGAAAACAAACTTATCCTGCTCTTCGTCTTTTCACTGGTCAGACATATCAGTTTTTCTAAATGCATTTATGCCAAAAATAAATGTGCTATTGAGTGCCTGTTATTGCTGTTGTGGGTGGAAGAGAAAATATTTTAAATTTAGTTTTAGACTGACTTCCAACTCCAAGCCACTGCATTTCTTTTAAAAAATATATTAAGGCAGGGAAAGTATAGCCATTTTATTACACAATAAAAGCAAATTTTACTGAAAACTTCCTCCATCAGTCTCATTTTTCCTCAGAAAAATTAGGTTTTTTATATTCATCTATCACAAGTTTTTTTTTTTTTAACATGCTCTCTGTGTACATCTAGATCCTTTAATGGGATGTGAAAAACATGCTTTAAGTGGTATGGTTTTTCAGATTTCTAAGGTTCTATTAACACCATTTATAACCATTTTTTGCAACTAAAATTTCTACCATATATATCTGGTATTTCTGATACATAGTACACCAATTCTGCATTTTAGACCTCGGCCCCAGGAAGTGCACAATTAAATAAAACATTTACATGAATGCAGTCTTACTGAGGCTTTTTCTGTTGAGCATTTTTTATTTAGGTGGCAGCATAGCTGGTCCTAAAAATTAACAGAACGAAAAGGAATGAGTCAAGTTAAAGACTATGATAAAGTAACTGGAGTTTGGCCTTTAGAAAAGATGCACAACTGCATTATTTATTTCAGTCTCCATGTTCACCTTCTGTTTCGTGTAAGGTAACACACTGTCTCTCTCCTATCAGTGCTTTCAATTTTAATCACAACTGGTGAATCCACAGAGATAAAGCACCAGATTTCATTTCAAGAATAATATATGTCTTATCTTGATGTCCTTTTTTTTCTTAAGAGAGCAACCGACTGCCTTTCCTGCTGGCACATGCGTCCCGGCACTCAGCCGGAATCTCAAGGAGCCCTTTGGCAGTGGGGCTGTCCCCACCTGGGCCAGGCTCCTAGAACAGGTGCCAGGGAAGTGCTTGAATCATCATCCCTGGAAGTATTTAAAACAGGACATGCTTACAGTTCAGTGGTGGCAGCACAAAGTTAATGGTTTGACATGATGATCTTAGAGACCTTTTTCAACCCAAACAATTCTGTGCTCCTTCACACACAGTGCTTAAGTAACAAACAATCATATGTTGAGCAATACTGCTTGAAAGTATTCCCCAAAAGGTTTTCATGGAAAACCTAGTCATGATTTTTGAGAAAATTTCCAAAATGTCCCTTTTTTCAGAACAACATAATAAATTTTGAAAAACATCTGCCTTCACTGATTTTTTTTCATCAAAAGGCCAAGCTCATGAAATCAGAACTATTTAGACTTTTAAATGTCATCCAAATGTTTGCTAGAAGGGAGTTTTGAACACCTTGTGCCACTGTTCAGATTTCTGATGGACTTCATTCTCTGTCATTGACTGTACATGAATCATCATCTGTAATATGAGAGACAAGCTGCCTGTCATGGGTTGTTAAGCCCATTTAGAAACACCAATATAGAGGGAGATGTTGAAGAATTAGTAAGAATGTGCTCTAGATCTGTTATTTCACTGGCCTGCAATCTGCATAAACATTCAAGCAAGCATAAAAAAGTCAATTCTTTTAATTCTCTGCCATGTTTTTCCTGGTTTTATCACAAGAAAACATCTGCTTTATTTACATGGCTGAATTGGCTGTAGTATCAAATTTTTATGCGAGTTAGTTGCTGTATTTTAATGAAAATTACCTTTTTCATTTCCCTCTCAAGACTATAGCTTTCCTCTGAGATTGCCAATAACAAATGTCTCCTGCAGTGACAAGAAAATGAACTGGAGTGTTTGGGAACTACACTTGCAGGTATTACAACATTTCAAAATTGGATTTGTTTGAAATCAGAACAGATGCACAAATTTAGAGATTACCCCCAAAAATATTTTTAAATATGCACTATAATCTATTATTTCCATTTTTATATTTCTGTTTCATTACATTAAGCTCCAATTAATATTTCTGTGTAAAAATTTAACACACAAAGTAATGAATTTATGAACATACAGAATTTTATTATTTACTGATCACCAGCATAGCTGTCTCCTAATAGCACCAAATAAAACAGAAATTTTCAGGGTTAATACTCAGCCATTAAAAGCAGAACATATCCAGTTAGAGCTCCTAGAATAGAAAAGTTCTAATAAATTTAGTTTTATTTTGTTGGAAAAAAAAGAACATGTTAATTTTGTTGCAATTTTTTTTACCCTTCCATAAAAGGGTTTCATTGCAGGCTAATCAAAATGAGATTTTGCCTTGACCTCATTGCATTGCTTTTTCTCCCTTTCAGTCTGAATACATAAATGCCAGGTCATCTTGATTTACTACTAAACATAATATCATTTGTACAAAAAAGGCAAATTATCAACTCAAAGCAATTATCTTCATCATTCTTCAGCAGCACCTGGGATAGAGTGATACATGTCCTAAAAATCTGCATTAATTCAATCATTTTTTCTTCCAAAATAGAAGTATTTCATCAGGACAAGTTAGCCTAATCTTAGGTAGAGTGAAAACAGAAATATAACTGTTTGCTCTGTTTCATGGTCAAAAATTGTTTTCTCAATTTGTATCTGTTAATGCCAACAGAACAAGAAATGTGACCTCATGTTTATATTTCTCCACTTAATAAATGCTGTTTGATATTTTCAAAGGCATGCTGGGGATTAGAATATGCATTAATTCTGATTTTAAATATAGCCTAGAGCTCTTTAACAGCCTTAAAAATGCTAGCTATTTTCTATAAGAAAACACAAAATCACGTCTGCTTCTACATGTGTATACTCAAAAAAGCTGTATGATTTAATTTTTGCCTTGGAAAATAAAGCACAGTTATTAAAAATGAATTTCCATATATTAAATTATTTTCTATAGCTTAAAATTTGAAGCAACCACAATCTTTTGGTTTTGGTGAACATTCTGACATCACTTATTTTTGTTGTTTTTCCCCTGAATCCTTCCATGTAACCAACATTTACTTTATTTAAAAGTAATAGTGCACGGGTATTTTCATCCTATATGCAGCAGGCTATCCAATCTAGATTCAGTCACCCTGCAATCAGAAATACAAGTAAATGTAGTGGTACATCAACACTTGTAAAATGCTAAATATTAGCCTTAGAAAAGTTACCTACAAGGCTACAGATGATCAGCCATTAGGTTGCTTTTTAAATTATTCGAAATGATGTGCTGGTTCACCTTAGGTAGCCTAAAGAAACACTTTTATTATCAGCTCAGAGAGATGAAGCCTGAGAAGCCACTTATGACTGATTGATATGTAACAAATTATGAAGGAATCATCTACCTCACCAACTTAGAATGTAAGAAGCTTTTTGCAATCCATGTCCATATGCTTGGCTCACAGTGAATCTGTCATTGCACAAACAGGAGAATTTCTGTGTGAAAGAGAACTCCAAGAGTCTTGCTCCACCAGGTGGAAAACAGCCCCACAGAGTTAATAATGTTTCTATTTCATTATTTTCCTCCTAGATTTTCACATTGACTCATTGGAGGCTCTGAATTTAAGCTACAGGAAAAATTTCATGATTTCAAGGGTTTATGTTTATTCACTCCACTCCCTTGGTGGAGTCTCCAACACAGCCCCAGAATTGCAGGAGACCTCTGAATCTGCAAGGCTGATTCAGAGCCAGAATTCCTAGAGCTGCAATTGTGCAAGTCTAAGTTTTGATGGTGACTGTTTGTTTAATTAGAACTTTTCATGAATGAGAAAAACAAATCAAACTAATTTCACTGATTTCCAAAAGGAATCATCTCAGTGCTGCTGTGCAAAGCAGCACAAAGAAAAATGATAGGGAAATGAAGTGCATTAACCAGGCAGAAGACAACAGGCAGAACACAACAGAGTGTAATAGGAAGGATTAAAGATAGCAAGAAAATCACAGGAAATGCTGAAATGTGCATTTAACCTTATACCTTACTGAAGAAAACCAGAACCTAAATCCTGAATCAAACTTTTGAATGTCTAGTAATACTTCAGTGATAATTTTACACATATAAATGAGACTAATTTTAACAAAGAAGAGCTCCACAAAACAAAGGCTTTTTTTTTTTCCTAGAAAAAAAATTTGTGTTTGTTTGTTTGGGGTTTTTTTTAGTCTCCCAGCAAAACCTAAGAACTTCATAGACTGTAACAAATCATAGTAAATCTGGCTCTACTCAGCCTGCACAACATGAAGGAATCACTGTCCAAAAGGCTCGATGTTGTTCTTCAGCTGGTCTACAACTGAAAGCTTCTCTACTTTAAAACTGAATTTTGAACATTTATTTTTGCTCTGAGTTGGAAAAAATCTGAAAATAATAGAATGGAACCCATGCAGAGGTAAAAGACTTGAACACTTTAAGGAATGGTTTGGGGGACATCTTCCAGGAAAGACAAAGTTTTACTTAAACTTGTCTTAGAGCACAGAAAGGGATCAGGACAAGATGAAAAAAAAGTTTAAATGCAATTTTTTTGTGCATATCATATTAAGTATACCAATAGCTAATACTAAAAGTTCAAGTCAAGAGAAAATAAATCACTTGTCAAAAGTTAATGTTTCAACTTTTTTCCTTTCAAAGTTTGTCAGCATAATTCATTTCTGCTATCATTTCAACTTCAATAAGAGCACAATTTTGATGAAAAACTGTCAAAAAGAAATCAGCTCTTATTTATTACAAACCACAGTTCACACCTGTAACATTTTCACTGCCAGCCAAAGTGCAAATTCCCTCACCAATGCACATTCATAACACTGTGGTAATTTATAAAAAGAAAGTAATTATAATCAGAGGAAAAGAGCATATGGCTGATCTCAACAAAGGGATTAACATCTCCCACCTCAAAAATATCACTACCAAGAGATTCCAGATGAAGGAAAGTTAGTAATTAAGGATGTTTATGCTAAATATTTTTTGTACAAAGGCAGATGAGTAGCAGCCATACATTCATTTAGTTAACTTACCATAATAAAGTAGCTGCAAGCACATTAGGAATCAGAAAGTTGGGGTCAGAGAGCAAAATTGGAAGTGTTCTCAAAGTTAAATATTTGTGAGGGTGAGTTCAAAGGAAAATCACTTACCCAAGCAAACCAAACCAGACTTTGCACAGATCCTAGACACAGCGTAGGGGAAGCAGCCTTTAGAGCTGCTTGGGCAGTGTTTGCACTACCAGCAGGAATTTTGTCCAGTTGGTTGGGATGGACGTTGCTACAGGATACTCATAGCAAATGTGTGGTCACCTTTCACATGCACTGGATGTACCCACACAGGGATTTGGTGAGGTCTGGACAGTGCTATGGATACACCCACCCCAGCTTCCTCTACAAGACCTTCCCTGGAAACTTGAGGCTGATTGTTTAAGAGACGACCAAGGAGCTCTTTCCTAGAGTGTAGCTTAGGTCAGTCTGCCACACTGCTCTGTAATTCCAGCATTCCTCAAAACCTGAAAATTTCCATCCTCCTGGACTGCCCATAGCTTAATCTAAAAAAAAAAATATATATATATATATATTCAGTGACAAGGTTTTAAATAGCATCCCAAATGTTTCTAAACCTTCATTTCACTCTTCAGCATGTATCACTGTCACTTGCCTGTAAAAAAACACAGTAGAAATTACTCAGAGAAAAAATTGGATGCCGTTTTAAGTCGTCACATATCCTTTCTTTTTTTTTCTTAGGTCCAACCTTAAGTGTATTCCAGTAAGACAGAAACTTCCCTAAGGAGTAAGTGCACACAAATATCTCAGAAAAGTATTTATGATATTTAGGAATTTGCACGGGCTAGACTCTCCTTAGGTTTCTCATGTAAGAATTATATGTTCCCTTCCTTGGCTGGAGGACTCTGGCATGTAATTGTGTTCTCTGATTTTTTAATGTTAGAAATCTGTGCATTTATGCAATATAAATAATGCAAAGCTGACTGAAACAGCCTGCTATTCTTTTTCTCTCCTGAGGAAGAAGAGTATGTGTTTGCTTTTACAAATAGCTGCAGTGTAGGCAACAAAGGGTTAAGGCATTTGCTTTCAGAAACTTTGATGAGACAATGAAGCAAGAAAGGGCTCAGCAGAAAGTCAAAAATGTTTTAAACATACTCTGAGAATAAACTCATAACTCTGTAAAACTAGATATAGAACTCCACATGTTAAAAAAAAAAGACGGAATGAGAAAAATGAATTGTTGCTTTGGAGCACGTGCATAATTCAGAATAGAATTATGATACATGTGGAAAAGCAGAAATTCAACTGATGCCAACTGAGGGAGGATTTCCTTTGAAGTCTGTAATTCAGAAGGATATTTTCATTCTGGATTTTTTTTCACACAAATTTGGACGTTTTAATATGTTACAAAATAATGAAGCATACAGGGATTGACAATTTTTGTGCAGGTATGCATGTTATGAATGACTCATATCAAGAAGCATTTCCAAAGTGATAGAGTTACTATGATAAACTCACAGTGAAGGTCACATTAAATTGAAATGTGCTAGCAGGACTACACTGTAGTTACAGCTACAATTACTGAACTTGCAGAAAACTGTGGCTCTGTAGTAGCTGTAGGAAGTCTGTCATAATGAAGACCCTGAATGGGAAAGACCAGGCAACATCTTTCTGAAAAGATAAAAATGTAGCCTCATCAAAAGAGAGAATATGATCAGCACAAAACCAAAGTATTTCAGAGACTTATCAATGTCCCTGCCTTTTAAAGATCCAACTAAGTTTGACCTGGAAAGATGACAGAGAGAATTGACACTGAAGTTGGAATAGTGTGATACAAAGAGCTGGGAGGGATGGGAGGACATGACACAGGCAACAGCCAGAAATCACCTCACAGGCACAGACCAGGTAATTTTGCACACAACAAGGAGTAAGTGATAAAATTTCACTTCTCCTATTTATATTGCATAAATACCCCACCACTGCAGAAATCTATTATCAAGGAGCAGAATTGATCTATTCAGTCTCATATTTAAACCACAGAAAACAAAATTGCTGTATGAATTTTTCCAGCTTAGACTCATGTCATACCTCACCCTCGGAGTTATAACTTTGCAGGCGAGCCATGAATGACTGGAAGGCAATGAAAAAACAAGAAACACAAAAACGTCCATGATTTCAAGCTACAGCAAGTCTGTAGGAAATAAATATTCCCCTGAGGGTCAATCCATACCATGCAATAGAGAAAGGCAAAATCAACTTCTCCAGTAGGTGTAGATTAAAATTGTATTATTCACTTACAATCAGAATTTCATTTATGTATTAAATAAACAATGGGTTACAGAAAGTTTCTTTGAAACCAGAGAGCAAGCCTATGATGTCTGAGGTTGAGTGTTCATGGTAACAGGTGAGTGAAGTCACATCAGCACATCTATATTCTCCACAAGCCTCTCACATCCTAGAATTGTTTTTACCAATACAGTGCAACACATTCTAGTCAGAGGTGTTTTGACACTCAGGGATATAGAGAGGTGCCCAATATTTAATTTTCTTTTGCTTGTGGGGGGAGAGGGGCTTTGTTTTGGGTTGGATCTTTGTTTGTCTGTTTTGCAGTTTTTTGGGTTTTTTTGGTTTGTTTTGGTTTTTGTGTGTGTGTGTGTGTGTGTGTGTGTGTGCATGTTATTGTCTTTTTTTTGTTTTGTTGTTGTGTTTGGTGTTAGGTTGCTTTTGGGTTGGTGGGGGTTTTTTTGTTTGGTTGTTTTTGATTTGTTTTTGGTTTTTTTTCTGGTTTGGGTTTTTGTTGGGTTGTTTGTTTTTTTCTTTCACTAAAACAGCCAAACAAGTAAGGTACACATCTCATCATTGTAATTTCTAGCCCTTGACAATTTTTTTAAAAATGCCAACAGAATTTCCCTTTGACAACAATGACCTTAGAAGTTACAGCAGGCATCCAGTTACCATGTTAGTCAGGGTCAGCTGCTGGAGTGTTCACTGGACAAATGAATGGAGTTGAAACAAAAAAAGTGGAAATTCAAATAAATATTCCTGGAGAATGTCCTGCCTTCCTCTGCTAGTTCTAATGTCAAACAATTATCAGCTTCCAAGTGCTGCTGACCATCATCATTTCCACTTTTGAAAGCAACTGACAGCACATAGTAAAAATTGTTTTGACTGAGAAGTAATATGATAATAATTGATTTCCCTACACTCTGCCAGCCTTGTCTAAGCAAATAAAAACCTGCAGAATCAAAGTTATAGCACAAGGTACCAGAAAATCTACCCCAGCTTCACAGAAGTGCATTGCTGTGCCCATATGCACCCCCATGGTTTTTTTAAGAATCTCTCAACAAAGTAACTGATAAACAAGTGAAAGGTCCTAACAGAGGCAGTTCATAGTTAGAAATCTCTGAAACTGCTAGTTAACTTATAAATTGGACCATAATTCTTTACCACTGAGTATTAACAATACATCACTCAAGCCCAGAATCGTTTCTGTGCCAAACTTAAGGGTTCTAAAGCCAACCCAACTTCTACTGTGCCAACCTGCTGTAATCATTGCAGGCTTATTTATGTTAGTTTTGGTTGATACCAAGACTCTTGCAAACACACCAATGCCTTACAAAATTAGGATTGGCCCCAATATTCTCCAGGACCCAATAAATATTTGGAGTGAGGAATCCTCATGATCTTTTTTTGTGCCTATCAAAGAAAGGTGTTTTTAACTAAATACCCATATACCACTCCCACAGAAAGGCCTGGTAAAATATTAGAACCACTTCAACCAGAGAAAAACAAGATTATATATGCACAGGTGGTCAGCATTGGACATCTCATCATTGTAATTTCTAGCCCTTGACAATTTTTTTTAAAATGCCAACAGAATTTCCTTTGACAACAATGACCTTAGAAGTTACAGCAGGCATCCAGTTACCATGTTGGTCAGGGTCAGCTGCTGGAGTGTTCACTGGACAAATGAATGGAGTTGAAACAAAAAAAGTGGAAATTCAAATAAATATTCCTGGAGAATGTCCTGCCTTCCTCTGCTAGTTCTAATGTCAAACAATTATCAGCTTCCAACTGCTGCTGACCATCATCATTTCCACTTTTGAAAGCAACTGACAGCACATAGTAAAAATTGTTTTGACTGAGAAGTAATATGATAATAATTGATTTCCCTACACTCTGCCAGCCTTGTCTAAGCAAATAAAAACCTGCAGAATCAAAGTTATAGCACAAGGTATCAGAAAATCTACCCCAGCTTCACAGAAGTGCATTGCTGTGCCCATATGCACCCCCACGTTTTTTTTAAGAATCTCTCAACTAAGTATCTGATAAACAAGTGAAAGGTCCTAACTGAGGCAGTTCATAGAAATCTCTGAAACTGCTAGTTAACTTACAAATTGGACCATAATTCTTTACCACTGAGTATTAACAATACATCACTCAAGCCCAGAATCGTTTCTGTGCCAAACTTAAGGGTTCTAAAGCCGACCCAACTTCTACTGTGCCAACCTGCTGTAATCATTGCAGGCTTATTTATGTTAGTTTTGGTTGATACCAAGACTCTTGCAAACACACCAATGCCTTACAAAATTAGGATTGGCCCCAATATTCTCCAGGACCCAATAAATATTTGGAGTGAGGAATCCTCATGATCTTTTTTTGTGCCTATCAAAGAAAGGTGTTTTTAACTAAATACCCATATACCACTCCCACAGAAAGGCCTGGTAAAATATTAGAACCACTTCAACCAGAGAAAAACAAGATTATAAATGCACAGGTGGTCAGCATTGGCAGAGAGGAGCTGAATTGCTCTGGATGAGATATAGTGATAGGTCACTTGACTGATGGCAGGGACCTAAGTGCCAACATCATCCCTTAAAAGAGAAGCTTTATGGAATTTCTTTTTTTGAATGAGGGAAAAGTTATGAGGATAAATAACTACAAACTGTTTTTTCCATTCTCTTTGCAGTGATTTACACAGTTCTTGCAATTTTACCTGTTCTGTAGGGAATTTCTGCTAGGGAAATTCCTATTTGCTTTTTCCCTACTCTTATCTGGACACCTGACTTATGACAGCCTAGAACTTTCCTTTGCATGCCAATGTATGCTGAGAATTTACACAGCTTGACTCACATGGGAAACTGCATTTTGCCTTGGTACGTGCACCCTTAAATTGTGGTTTACAAAACATTAGCCTTTCAAACATAAACAAGCTGCAGAATTAAATCACATTGCTCAAGTATACACTATTTGAATATTAAATTATCTCTGAATGGAAAACAGACTTATCTGCAATAAGCAAAGGCTCAAATATGGTGTGCTAATAATACATTTCATGGGAGAAAATATGACTGAAAATAAACACCCTATGGATTTACAGACAGCGATGAGTTGAGCTCATCTGAATTAAGAATGAGGTGTAATACAATTAAAATTAATAGGAAGTTGGTACAAGACTATTTTTCTTTTAATAATACTTGGAACTTCATTGCCTTTTCAAATTCCCAGAGTCTTTTCAGCTTGAAAAGTCACTCAAATAATGGCTTTATTCTGAATAAACCAGTGTGATACTATAAATACACCTGCTTAGACACCTGGACTGATTCTGCCAAGTCTTCTGCACGTGTTTACATTGCATAGACACAAATACTTTGACTCCACAAGACCTTAAAAATTAAGCACCTGCCTACATATAGACATCTTTGCAAAACTCCTCTGCAGAGTTTATGAATATTCATTTTCACATCCTTAGAGAGAAGGAAATGACACAAATGGGCTTCAGCATATGTGCTTAATTTTACATAAATAATCCAGTTAACTTCCCTGTTAATATTCATGTGCAAAAAGTTAAGTACACAGATATTTGACAGATGGGGACCTCTGTGACTGGCTTTCATCTGGCTCCATTTGTATTTAACTTTTAAATGTTGGCATATTTGCACCATTGCTCTGTGGAGAGTCATCTTAGAAATGTGTGATGTCTATTGGTTCACAACAGTGAGGTGCATGCTTTAGACATAATTAATGTCTCTCCAGATTAAACAATTTATTTTACAAAAAAACCCTATGGTTTAAGTGGAAATCAGGTTGAATTTCAAAGCTGAGTTTTTTTAAGTGTACCAAGGTGAACTTTAAAGCCGGACTTTTATTTCCATTAAGAAATTTAATCCTGTGTAGTACTAATGCAAATCCATCTAAAGTTCAACTGCATAACATAATGTATGTGACATTTTGAAATTACACAAAATAAAATCAAGAAGTCCTCCCCTCTTGCCCCCTCCAAAAAAGCAGTAGTTATCTGAGGTTATTGTGAGGACACCTACACAGGACAGCAATATTATTAAACCTCAAAACAATACATATTTGACCATTATCACTACAGTGATATAAGATTGTTTAAAAATGCTTTCATTTTGCTTATTTTCTGCTGCAGCATGGTAATATTTTTTACAACAAAAAGGAGTCAAATTTCCTTTGCAGCATAAGAAAGTAAATTACACTAGAGCCACAGCTAAAGAACAACAAAAATGGGACTCAAAACCTCATTCCATCTCAAACCAACAATTTAGTTTGTTCAACACCCTGTCAAACCCATTTGACATAAAATTCCAAGCTACTAAAAGCTGTTTTGTCCTCTAATTTGTTTACATTTATTTTTCTAGCACTTACTGTTTTGATCCCTCTTTATTGTACCTGGGAGGTAAGCTCCACCACATCATTGTTAAAGGAAAAATAAAAGCATTGGGAAATATTTTAATGAACCACATTTCAGGTTGCAAGTAAACATTGTGACATTCCAAATTCCATGCACATGCAAAATATTGTGCTCCTCTTCCAAGCTTCCTAGAATATAAGATCTGAGCCTAGCTACACAACACAGATGTGACATTTTCTCTCTCCCCACACATTTTATGAGGTTGAAAAGATCACTAAAGACAACCAAACCCCAAAACCACTAGATTTTTCTTCCAGGGCTAAATACAAATGCTCTCAAATAGCACTGATAGTTTAATAGCAAGTAAGACATCCATAGGGGAGAGGAGTTTCAAGAGTTGTTTTGCCAGTCTGGAGATACAGAGTGGGGAGCATCAGTGTCCCAGGCGAAAGCCCCTGCCTCCACAACAGTGTTCTGGTATTACCACAGTCTGTAGCTGGGTGACAGCAAATGGAGATGAAAACATCACAGCAGTGCTGCTGCATCACACCTTCTCCTCACCTACAGCTTCCTAGTCTGAGGCAAGAACACAGAGATAAGGAGCCTGATACACACAAAACTTTATTTTGTGTGTACAACTCTTTCCCATGTTGTGCTGCCCTTCCTCCCCAGCCCCACGGCAGTCCCAGAGCTCTCTTCAGCAATGCCAGAAAAAGGAATGACTCAAGGCTTCTGAGACAAAGGCATTTTGCTTCCCTCACTTGCCTTTCCCAGTGTATCAAAAATATTGCATGGACATCATTAGCTCAAGTTCACACTGCTGCCAGGATGGCAACATATTCTCTCCTAAGAAAATACTGGAAATCCCAGAGTATCTCTAACAAGTCGGGAATGCCTGGAGAGAAAAAGAAGCTTAGCCTGTCTGCAAAAGCCTCGCTGCCCTTGAAGTAAGGAACTAATTTGGGATCTTCATGGGAACCTTATTACTTACAAGGTCACAAGTAACTACACTACACAAAAAACAAAACCGCACAGGCAAGAACGCATATGCTGTTAGTCAAATTTCAGCATTGTCCTATTACAGAACACTTCCTGTTTATGTGTGCATGCAATTCCACATGCAGTGATTTTGCCCATGAAGACACATGCTTAATGAAAGAGAAAGCAGTCATTATAAACCCATTTCATATTGATTGAAAAATACAATCTTCTGAGAGAGGAGTCCTTGTGATGTTTCAAATGGAAAACTAAATTATTACATGTTCAATACAGCCATCACAAGTTTGTTGTGTTTTGTTGGGATTTTTTTGTTTGTTTGTTTTTGGTTGGTTTTTTTTTGGTTTTGGTTTTTTATTGTAACAAATGTGTATTGATAGAAATGTTTGATGAGTTATTTGCCATGAATAATTGAAATTTTTGTGGGCAAAAAAAAAAATAAAGAGGATAAACTATTAATTTTGTGAAGTTACAAAAAAAACAGAAATCCTTTTTGATATTTTATATTGCAGTCTCTACTGCACCCCAAGACAAGAATCTGCAAATTTGATACTTTCAGGCAGGAAGGATGGGAAATGGAAGCATTCTGATTATTTCAAAGTGGAACAGCGCATCCATTTTGAAACTCAACTAACTTTTAAGGCTTTAAATACCTTCAAAAGATAATTATGTGAGTTTTGTACCAAGTGTTTTCTGGAATCACAGCAGTTTGACTGAACATTGCATTACCAAAAATATCTCAGAGCCTTGCACTTCTCCCACACACAAACACAATGCTTAATTTTGGTCACTAGATGAAGGAAATCCATTATTTGCACCAGTCTAAGAGTTCTTCTTTCCTGTGACATCAGGCTGCATTGCAATTTCAGCTGTGTGTCTGGATGTGTTTCTGCTGAATTACATACTGAGCCCATGGCTGCCTGTCTTTGTTATCAGTCTTTCACATCTTTTACCTCTTGCCAGTTTTTTGCATTAGTTCTCAAACGTGTTCATTAAGTCTATGAGTCGTTGTGCATTGCTGGCAGTAGTGCAAGAAAAGGATGCTGTTTCACAATAATTCCATGTTTCCCCTGTTCTTTCTCTGAATAATTAGGTCCTGATAGCTCCTTGAGATAAGAAACTACAAGAAAGTTTCTTGGGAAAAGCAAACACTCTTCTTCCAACAGGTGAAATGGGGCTATCATCTTGAGGACAATCTGTGAACAAATCTGCCCACATAATGGTTCTTCATGTATTAATAAAAGCAAAAAGTGAGAATCCTGCAGGCACAAAATATGCTGCCCACACCAGTAAACTACAAGGAGCTTCTGTTGTGTGTACCAAAAAGCTCCTTAAGAAGGATAGCCAGTTGCAGAAATGAGGTCTCTGTCACCTCAGAAAAGATAAGGACAGAAGAAGAAAGTTTGTACATATCGAACTCAGGAATCCACAGCAACCCACGTTTAATGATTCAGAAAAATGCTCAAAACTCCCAAGTAAATTCCACATCCCACTGACCAAGCAAGAGACAGAAAGAAGAAACTTCAGGTTTTGTCAAACTTGCACTGCCAAACTGCTACTCTTCAAGATTCTCAAATCTCATTCTTCTCTTTCCCATGATTATTCCTCCAGTTCTGTTAAAATGTGTGGTTGAGCAAGGAGAGAAGCAGAGGCAAGCTTTTTCAGAAGCAATTCTAACTGTCTGAATCACAAGGACTTATTCAGTATTTACTCTTTCTCACTGAGCAAAGCTTCTGAGGGTTGAGAAAACACATTTTTTAAAAAAGTCATTTGTCACTAAACTTAAACAAGACACCGCAGATAACTTGATATTTGTTTATATTTTAGCAATGCCCTTTTTTTTTTTGTAATTGGAATTTGAAACTGTAAATGTAAAGAATACAAAGCAAATCCTTTTCTTATTACAATTTTCATGCTTCCCTGGACATAACATTGAGCAAGACACTTACATTTCAAGAATGTTTTACTACAAAAGTAACCATTCCAGCCATAACTTGTAATGTGAGATAGCAAGGCAGGGAACTGAGGCCGTAAGATTTGAAAAGTGAGAGGTCACTGAGAAAGTAGATTCTCAATTTAAGTTTTAGCAAGAACGGAGAAATAGAAAGTGTCACATTATTTTGACTAAGTTCTCTCCTGAACTAATGCTTTCAGAGACAATAGTTTCATTTTGAATTAAAACTGGTTTCTGAAGTGTTTCACATCTCCAGCACCAACTAAAGCCAACAGGAATCTCAACAATGCCATAAAAACTTGGTCACCATAAAAAAAAAAAAAAAATTAAAAAGTAGTCAAAAATTAAAAAAGATGCTTTACACAGAAGACAAAGTTGTTACCTCATTTCTCCACTGTTCCAATATGTAGCTATGGGGAAAATTATGAACTTGAGCAGATAAGAAAAAGACTAAAAAGAATAAATTATATGTACTTCTTATTGTCTTTGACCCCTGTATTGTTCTAACTATAGTATAATGAACATTGATACGAATGTTGGGCTTATTTTCCTACATTGCCCTCTGGAAATGTAAACAACTGCTAGGGCTGAATTATTACATTAGTTTTCAGCTTCAATATTATCCCCAAGTGTTACCAATACATAGCCTTCCACATACAGGCTTTCTTTTACTTTTTTTAGCAAGTGACTGATGCAATACTTTCAACTTCACAGCTTACATGTGTAAATGGTTTGAATGTTCACAGGAAGCAGGAGATCAGTTACAGAGAGCTATCTGGAAGAAATCTAATTGAGATCACAATCAGCTTGGTATGAATACACTGTGTATGTGTGTGTGTGTGTGTACATATATACATATGTATATATATATGTGTGTGTATATATATATATGTATGTATATATATATATATATATATATACAACCCCTGCACCCCCAGGGGAGTTAAAGTCATCACATGTGTATTCTATTGTCAGCACCACACTTCTGCACTGACCCATGAGCTCGGACTGTCTGGCCCAGACACCCACAACCTCAGATTTGGAGGGTTTTATGCTTGTTCTCTAAAGATCATTTATTCTCATACCTAATTCTCCAAAGATTGCTTATAATGAGACCTCCTCTGAGAGCCTTCAATAAAAAACTGAAACCCACACAGTTTATTGCAAGTATCTGATGATGTCTCCCAGGAGTTTGGGATATTTCCACCCCTCCCAAGTTATCACAAACAGCAGCATTTTACTAATGGGAAACGATGACTGTTTCTCACCAGGGATCACTACACCCAGCTGTGCAGAGAGCAGATACAGAAATGCTGTCTAAATAGGCCAACATGGCCACATAAGCTAACCACCATTAGAAATGGAGACAGAGATCATAAACTGTGCTTTGCATCATTTTGCCATTCCTGCCCACATTAGTAACTCATAGAGATGAGGCCCTTAAATACACTCAGCTCCCCTGGTGGGAAGGAACAGGATGCAATGTACAGTCCTCACCTGTATATCTTCCTCCAAACTGTGTATTTGTGTGCCCAGTGGGATGATATTTTTTTATTTGGTTGTCAGGAAATAGAACTTCATATTATGCTCCTGTCTTTTTCTTTTTTAGCTAGCAGAGTACAGTGAATAAAGGTTATTCTGTCTTTTTTTTAATTGTTTTTTGAATCTAGGCATTCTTCATAAATCCAGACTTCTCCATTATTCATAGGAAGCATTTTCTTGTAAAGGCTTGCATTGTGTTTTAGAACTATCAGTCTGAGGACAAGCATTTATATTCATCTCTGACTCTCATCCTGCCTATATCTGGAGATATCCAAAACTCACCTAGATGTGATCCTGTACAAGCTGCTCTAAGTGAATCTGTTTTACCAGGAGTTCCAGGATAGGTGATCTTGTGGTTCCTCCCCACCCCAGTAATATATATAATATATTTATATAATGTACATAACCAGCAATTCTGTGGTTATATACATCTTCAGACACCCCAAAGACAAGGAATGTGTGAGAGTCAATAGGATGTATCAATTAAAATACAACTACTTCTTCATTTTTAGCTTTCATCTCTGGCTGACAAAAAAGTACCCTGCACTGAATCAGGAGGACAAAATATATACTTGAAATTAATAGTAACAATTTTTAAAAGAAAACAAAAACAAAACAATAAAACAACACATCCTTGCCAGTAGAATATCCAAGCATACATTGCTCTTTACCTGTGAGTGAAATTATCACAACTTGTTACCTTCCCTGTGTGGAGCACCATTGACTTCAGACCATCCAGTCCCAAAGGATGCTTCAAACAGACAGCCAACCCCCAATTGCACTGCACTTTTTAAAAACCTCATGGACATAAAATTCAGTAACATTTCAAAAGTTATGACTGCTTTTGAGAAAAGTTTAGTTCTTCAAGTTCTTAACAGTTTTCTCTTGTAAAATACCTATTATTAGCACTGATTTCAATAGGTGATTTGCCAAGTCTCTTAATTTTAATGTCCATGCTGTGTAGTCTATGAAACATTTTGAATTTCTGCTGGGCAATGATCAAAATGAGCATTGTGAATGCTTATTCCACTTTGCTGTAAATATGAAAAAATGAAGTATTTATGCTAATATTGTAGTCTGTATTTTATTAAGTATGGATTGTTATTTAGTCAAGACGTGGATAATAATTATATCATCCTTAAGGTATATATAAATCTGCAAACATTTATATCAACACTCATCCACATGATCTCATTTTTCCTGTACAGTAGCTTCCTGTACTGCCAGCAATAGCTTAAAAAACAACTTGATAGAATTTTAAAACAGTTTTTGATATTTCACAATGTACTTTTTTTTACTTTTTATGTGACCTGGTAGTTCTCAAATGCATTCACAGGTACATGAACCTGCACACGTGAAAACCTCTCTAGGGTTATCTAAGGGCTCCATCTGTAAAGAAACACAAGTCCAGGCTTCCATATGCCATAAACATCCAGTTTCATCATTTTCTTTCTTGCCCAAGGGCTTCCCGTGTGAATGATCAAAGCAGCAAAGATAGCAAAATTTCACATGTCTAGTTGGACCTTAAAGAATGGGAAAAACAAAAACCTTTCAAGCAAATATAAGTCCAGTTTGTCAGTACACAGACAAACCTCCCATTTTAACAGAGGAAGCCTACATTCAGCAGCTTATATTCAACATAACTGTCCTTGGAACAGAGGGGATTTTAGATGAAAGACTGAGTGTTAATCCTAGATCCACAATGCTCTGGAAAAAAATATCTCTTGCAGTATAGTCAGAATAATTACTTGTACTGTATTAGAATGTATTTAATTGTGATTGTTCCCTTCAGACATCAAAACCAAAATCACAAATGTAGATGGAATAAATTCAACCTAGAGTGCAGACAATCAAAAGTCCTAGGTTAAAGAAGGAGGGAAAAAAAGGAAAATAAAAGAAAAGAAGCAGAGTTAGAACAACTTGCTTTGACTTAGTATTACCCCTTGAAAACCTTTCTTCATGCCAGTAACAAGGTAAAAATTGCTCACAGGATGGTGAAAAATCTCAACCATCACTGTCAGCAAGTCCATAAACTAGCATAGCAAGGAAACAAAGTAAAGTCAGAGCAGAAAATGGTAATTGCCAAAGAACAAATTTTCATCACATCAAAATTAGACAGTCTGAACAATCAGAGTTAGTTACAGAGTTGCTGTTTTTATCAGACCTTTAGAAGCCATTCTACCAAATAATTCTTATGCTTCACAGCTTTTTCCTGTCAATCAAAGACAGAGGAAAATAATCAAGTAATAAAAAATGTTCCAAAAATGTTACAAAATTCAAGTATGCCTCAAAGCTGCCCCTCTAACTTGCTAGTTTCCCAGTGTCATTAGTTTTTTAAATAAAGATGATTTTTTTACATAATATCTTTAGCTATTTTGTGCCATTCATCCCTGACTACACCTCTTGAAACAAGGTGAAAGTGAATTTAATTATTTTTGCCTTGACACAGTATATGAAGACTCTATCCTAGTTTTTCTTATTCCAGAAATTCCCTTGCCTTGTATTTTCGCATGAACATTCATGGTTTTTCTGACTTCTTTCTCCTCCTAACTATTAACGGTGCATTTGCTTTTTTTTTCAGTCTCAAATGCCTTCTTTGCCAGTCCAGCTGACATGCAGAGTTCAAGTGAGGCAAGTGAGACTTGAAAGAGCACAATAATCATAGGAAACAAAGGACAGATGGAGCCTCTTCCAAACTGCACCTTTAGATGTTGTTTCCTGTACTACACATGAAAAACTACAGCCATAAAGGACATTTTCAGCAGTATATATAAAAGATTTTTAATTCCATGTGTATAACATAACAGACCATGAAAGGCATTATAAATTTCTAATTGCTTGAGGAAAGCAATCCTTGAATGCTGAGTTAGCAACCATCACATTTCAGGGTACCTACTGCTGACACCTGTTCTGTGGAAAGAAATAGAAGGATCTGCTACCTTGGGCTAATAAACACTTATTTCTTATTCACCTCCTCCTCACATTATCTTGATCTGAGTCACTGTGTCCCCCAAGACAGCATATCTCTTGGATATGATTTCTCATCTTTCCACACATTACCAGAACTTCCCATATATTTTCAGTCCTTACACAAAATCTGAGTTCTTACTTTCTGCCTTCTCTTTTAACTTGATCAAAGCAGTACAGCCTGCCACATGAGCGCACTGCCTTTTACATCCAGGGAGTTAGGCCAGGCCACACTTACTGGAGAGGAATTAGGCTCTGATCCTGGAGCAAGTCCTACAGTTTTTAAAACCCTTAAAGAGCTGATATAACTTTCCTGAAGGTGCAGGCAGCAGAGAAACTGAAGTCAGGGGACACTGGTGCTTACACATGTATATAGATTGAGTCAGTCATGATGTGAGAAAGGGATGACTTTGAACAGTAGAACTGCACTGTCCCAACACTGTCTTGAGGAATTATAATGAAATCTGACAAGAAATAAGTAGTACCAGAGGTCAGAGAATTACTTTCTCATATCCAGCAAACACAGTTCTTTCTTCACTTTTTCTACTTTCATATTCAGTGCAAAGGAAGAGCATCTTTGTGTTACACCCAACTTACACCAGGGGATACATCAAAATCAGGTCCAATGGGAAGAGAAATTGCCTCTCTTAAAAGATGATTTGCTGCTCTTACCAGAGCAAATACAATGCACTTTTAGCAAACAGCTGCTCCATGACTCTTCAATCACAGCTTGGAGATACAAGGATATGTTTCCTGTGGAGCTTAGAAATAAGAGTTACTTTTAGCTGATACTTGTCAGCAAGCTATTCCCGATCCCTCCCTTGCAGAATACCTCTAAAGGCAAATAATGGGCAAGCTATGCAAAAGGACTTCAGTATCCAGAAAAAAAAAAAAAAAAGGAAAAAAAATTTAAAAAGCCAATTTTAATGATATCTGTATAACAGATATATGACAAAATTCTGAGGTTTTACCCAAGATACCTGCTTCCTACTTATCTTCTGAATACTACAGCAATAATCCCTCAATTTACTCTTCAGTACTTGCTCACTGCTACTCACCAAGATTTGGTTCTTCCTGTCTATAAATACAATGCTCACTGACATGGGAACCTTTGAGAGAAATTAGGGAACCACACAAACCAGAAATTAGGGAGCCACACAAACCACAGAGTATTACTTATATCAACATCTTTTCTTTAAGCTTTATAAATCTGTAAGATCCTGACACTAATCATCAAGACTTGGGCTGAACAGTGATTGATAAGATTTCCCTGCTGTGAGAGCAAGACAAGCCAAAACTCACAAAAAGTTCATGCTGAGTCCTGGCAGGCCTGCAAAGACCCTGTGATAAAATCCTGCCCAGCAAAAGGAAAGTCTGGGAAATAATTACCTCAGAAATAAAGCAATCAAGTTAGAGAAAGACGTAAGATCTGTACAGGACACCCTTCCCAAAGTCCACAACAAGAAAAAGAGAAAAGAATTTTAAAAAACCCCAAACTTACAGAACACATTGCACCCCCACACCACCAGAGCATACTGGTTAAAAGATAAACTGTTTGAAACATCAATAAGAGAGTGGTTTAAGGACTGCTGTAAACAAGCAGAATAATTTATGCATTAAAAAAAATGAAAGAACTTGGTAAGGAAAAATGAATAAAAGAGATATAAAGCCTATATCACAAGAAAGAATGAAATTTGTAAAAAGTTCGTGTATAAAACTTTGACTGAACTTATGCACCTTTGGGTTTCACACACCAGTAGTTATTTCTATGCTCATGTAACTCACAAATTAAACTTTTATTAAGTGCATTGAGAACTTTCTATTTTTGCACATTCCAGACACTTCAGACTTTCCATAACTGTCATCTAGAGAAGTCTCACTCCGAAGTACAGTGAGAGAAAAATGTGCACTGTCTGTAGATAGATAATGCATCATGGCTGATCCTTTTTACCACATTTATCTTGGAATTCTGGTGACAGGAACAAACCACTTGAGTCTTACTTTACTGGAGTTTTATGACCAGTGCATAACCCCTTGGTTTAACCTGCTAATGACAATAATTAGCAAGCAAAAGTATTACTGCTCTTTTGCCCTCAAATCTAGAGTGATAACTTGTCACCTTGTGACTGAATGCACAGTGTCCTTCATATAACATGCAGCCAGCCAAACATATTTATCCTCAAAATCCTCTCTCTAAAACATCCCAAGTAATTTTATGTCAGTATTACTAACAAACTCTCTGATAAATTGGATTTTTCTAACACTGCCCATAGCTATTAGCTATGGACAATAACTGATTTCAGAAAGACAGGGGACGAAGTATCTATATAATGTTTCATAGAAGATGCAAAGTATCAGCCTATACAGATTTTTTTTTTGAGGTGATCCAAAATATCTAGTGATGTATACATTTATGTGCAGGACCAGAATTTTTCACTCCTGCTTTTGCACTTCTAGTTATAAAACAGTTATTATTGAATATCAAATACCCAAAGTTGCAAGCTAAGAACTTGTCTTATGTATTCATTCCCTTGAACTATGCAATCCATTGCAGTTTATTCAGATTTCTGACCGCTGACAGGAGAATACTTTGTCATACTTCAAAGCCATTTTATCAAAGTAGTTTTCAAAAAGACTGTCAGCAGTGTAATAGCCACATGTTTTTGAAAATATTTTAATAAACTCTCAATATATTTCTATATTAGACATTTAGAAATCAAATGCTGATTTAAATGTATTTAAGATATATTGAAAGTGTCTGTTGTGAAGATTTAGCTGAAGTTTCTACATTGTTTTGAAGCAGAATTTTCTAAAGAGACATATTTTTCTTTGTAACATCAAAATGTAGATATCACAAAGACATGGGATCAAATTCTTTCAAACTTCAGAAGCACATACCTACACTGGATGCAAAGAAACAAAATGGATGATCTGGTGACACTAGTACACAGACACCCCTGTGCAGAACAGATCTGTCTGAATAACAAAACAATTATTCCTTAGTAATTTATTTAGCAGCTGACAAGGGAGAACAGAACAGATTTTCTATGATGAATATTATTGAGACATATATAAAACTGGTCATATAGTGAAAATATACATTCATAGATAATTTCATCATCAATTAAAACAATTTGGTAAAATTACTTGGTAAATTATGAACAGAAATTCAGACAACTTGGTCTGAATTTCTGTTCATAAATTTTCTGTTCAGAAGTTGTGCTATTCCTTTTTTCCTCTGAGCTACATGTTCTACCGGGAAACAAGCAAACCAAAGCAAAATCATTTTCAAAATCTAAGGCTTGCACAGTCAGAAATGTTAGCAGGTATTTGTAAAATCTACCTCCATTTATATGTAAAAAAAGTTTAAAATTTTGATAAAAATGAACAAACACAAAATCCCATGAGAACACAGTGCCACACAATTCCTTTCAGTGCCTGGGGTAGCAAACACTGTGCTTTTAAACCCAGCTGCTGCAGGGTTAGCATATGCCCTGGCCTTTGAACAAAATGTTCCTAAATTCACAATGTTCACAGCCGCAGCACAAAGAATTGTAAAGACTCTTGCTGCAAAGTCTTTTAAGCTCACAAAACAAGGTGCTGCATGGCTTCTGGCACAGGAAGATATAAAAGTCATTCATGAGTGACTGTCACACCTTGTGAGAAAATACAAAGCAGCACAGACTTCAAACCAGTAAATGAAACAGAGACCAAACACTCAAAATGTTTTTTGCTGGTCAATAGAGACCTGCTGTGACCTGAAGCTCACAGATAGCTTTCAACTGGCTGCTGGATCTACTACCAGTGCTGGAGTAAATCAGAACTAAGTAGATTTCCAGTAATTTCAGAAGAATGCTGGTCCCAGCGCCAGTGAAGCTACGGACTGCTCAGTTCCTTTGGAGGAAGAACTGGAGCCTTGCTGAGGTGGCTCCTTCCTGCAGAAGGGGGAAAGAGCAGACAATATGAGCACTGGGTGTTTGAACAGGCACTAAATTCCAAAGAACAGGGGGCAGGCTTGTTACACACTTTGGAGAAGTCCACATCACCACGCAGGCAGAGCACAAGAAGCTGGTGGGACTCTCTTCACTTCAGTGAGTTTGGCATTAGCCCAAAGTCTCACTCTTTATATTCATTGAGTTCACAAAAAATTTAGGTGGAAGGAGATACATCACACCTGATACTTACCATTAAAAGGTTATTTGGGCCCCTTCTATAAGCTAAGAGACACTTTGAAATGCATATACAGCCTTACTTGACTTACTCCTGCAAATTATTTTTGCTTTACCCTGATTAGTACAGCCCAGTGTTTAATTTCTGGGTAAGATTAGGCTAAGCAGGCCCACTGATGGCAAAGTGTCTTTTTGACCTGCTTTTATTTTTTTTGTTTGGTTGGTTTATTTTGATTTTTTTTTTTGAGGGGGGTGTTATTTTGTTTGTTTGTTTTTTCTTGTTTTCTTCGAGATTTTTTTGTTGTTTGTTTTATTGTTGTTATTGGTTTTGGTTTTTAAGTAAATTATATTATGTTATTGAAAGCAGCAGCTTGGTAGTCTGATTTTTGACAGAAAATAATTTATACCTTTCTATATTACTGGAGGTAGACAAACAAATAGATATAAAGTCACATGCACACAGGGAAAGTAGTTTCCAGTTCAGGTCAATTTAGGAAATTCCTGTCTATGTAAGTGCTGATTGGAGATAGAATATTTTTTTTTGCAATATTCCTATGTTGTCAACAACTCTTGTTTAGATGCAGTTACAGCAATCTTACTGCACTTTTGATGACATAACTGCTTTGGTTTAGCAACTTAATGTAAATTACTTTAATGGTAGTGATTCTGGCAGGTATAAAGTGCTTTTACTAGAAAGTGCAAGTATTTTAACCTTATCATGTAAAAGACAGTATCGGAGAAGTAGGAGGAAAAAAATGTGTATCTCAGTAGGTAAAAGATAATCTGGGTTCATTCATGGGGTTACTTCCTTGTATTTTTCTTTTGTGACTTATATTTAATGATAATATTTCTGAGAAGTGCTTCTTACTCCCTTTCTTTTCTTTCATACTAGAAGAAAATCACAACCACAATTCTCTTGTATGAAGGTTTGAGAGAAAATTTAGAAGTTTCTCCAAATAAAGGCTGAAACAGGCAAATCAACAGCTGTACTTATGAAGGACCTGTTTTTTTCAAAAAAAGACCCTTGTTTTCCTTCCCTTAAACAAGCAGACTGGCAGAAATTCAATTCAGTATTAGTTTACAAATGCCCATACATGAAAGGTCTAATTAGAGTGGTAAAAGAAGCCAGCTGCCTGTTGTTCTGCAGGTGTTACTGCTGGAGCAATACCAGATGAAGGAGACCAGAAACAGCCCCGCACAGCACTTCACATGCCAGCACAGACAACTTTTGACCAGAAGACCTTGCCCTGGAAAACAGCAAGATGTACTCTTCTGAAGTCTCTTAATAGCCACAGCTTTGCCAATGCTGGGCCTATTCTTGGGCCATTGAAATCATTACTTGTACCAACAAAATAGCTTTAGGGGGAAAAATAAAAGCAGCTCCCCAACTAGAAGCAGCAGCAGACCCAGGGTCCTTGGTCCTTGCAAACCTCAGGACATGAGAGCTGACAGGAGCAAGGAAGGACAGGGCTCCTGCCTCCCACCTGGGCTGGGGCTGCCCACACCTTCTGGGGCTACAGGAGCCCTGCCTCAAAACCCAAGGAGGAACAACAAGGGTAAGAAAAAAACGCAACTGCCTTTCCCAGAGACAGTACAGGGTTATAGAATCCACTCCAGAGATGCAGGAGACAGTTCTCAGTCAGAATAAAATTCTACTTTCTCAATTCTCTGTAAGCTAAGGGTAAAACCCTTGCTCTTCTCCCCTCTCTTTGGAGGCAGGTTCACACTGGAGAAATTTTTGGGGTTCCTGTGCATGAGGAACTGAATCAAACCAAAGCTGGTCCCAAGACCAGCATATTTCTTTATTTACCACATGGCTTTCCCAGCTTTATCTCCATGTAAAGCAGGCACTGTCCAGAAGACAGGTAGCAATGAACTCCTTAGTAATGTGCACAGTACATTAGACCATAATACAAAGGTTACTTTTCCAGTAATAAAAGTAGTCCAGCTTGCCTCAAGAGCAAGAAGCACATCTCTGAGAGAAGAAAAACCACACATGTCCACAAATACAGCAAATACATTTCTATGGCTTTCTCTTTTCATTCTCCTTGCAGACAAGCTGATGAAAGCTAAAAGGGCAGCATTCAGCCATACACACCTCAATACTCCAGCCCACCTTTCCCTTCGGAGAACTGCAAAATTCAATTGCTCTTCAACAATGCAACAAAGCCTTACAAAATACTCTTTTTCTGGAGGTATGCACCAAAGAATTGCAAAAGCAATCAAGCTAGACATCTGCTAGAAGAGCAGCAATTAAGAGCCCAGCAGATATTAATGATACAGATAATATAGCCCCTCTCTCAAGTGAGCCCAGCAAGGCAGAGAGAACAAAT
Organism: Emberiza elegans; assembly: GCA_024865655.1. Lineage (NCBI taxonomy): Eukaryota > Metazoa > Chordata > Aves > Passeriformes > Fringillidae > Emberiza > Emberiza elegans. The sequence goes on from JALJVW010000196.1 coordinate 3,174,992, forward strand.
ATACTGCTGAAATCAATTCTTTATTCAACTGATGTTTTTAAATCAGAAACTGACTGATGATTATGTGTACTTTGTTCTTTTCAAAATGAAGATTTTTTTTTAACCTCTCCTTCTTTTGTTTCCTTTTTGCCAAGGGGGTACAAAGAGCCCACCTCTATCCACTCCTTATTGTGAGATATCTGTGTACTTGCAAAAAGCTGAAAACACTTGTTGAACAGCTAAAAAGAAACAGAGCCAACAAACACAAGCTGAAACTTCACGGCAGTTCAAAATTCAGTTTTGATTTATGTTTTCCTAATTGCTCAGGTACTGAGGCTTTAATGCAGAGATACATTTCAGGCAGAAATATGCTCACCACTTTAAAAAGATATATAAATATTTTGTCATCAAGATGTTTAGAAAGAGAATACCTGCTGAAGTCAGAGTAGAAGATATTTTAGTAGTCCCTCTACTTATGGTTAGGAAAAAGGCAAGAATCAACTCCCACAACTTCACTCACCCTCTCTCAATATTCTCACATCCTAGTTTAGAGTCTATGTGCCTCTTTCGCTCACCACATCTCAAATTACTTTTGATTTTATGGACAAGCACAGTCACCAGAGTATCTCTGTTTGCAACAAAGACCTGCTAGAGAGAAAACCTTGTGGTCCTGCTAGAGAGAAAACCATGGATTACTATCTATAAGGTTAATATCCACCCATGTTCCATGGGGTCAGTGGTCAGAGACAACATGCACACAGCAAAACTTCATGTGACAAACAATCTTGAGTTTATTCCTCCAGCTCCTTTTATAGAAGCTCTAACTATACATGTGATTCCTTGAAATCTTAACCCCATCCAGCTCTCTGGGCAATGATACATCTGCATTTAGAACTGAATTATATTGGCTGAGACTCCCTGTGTAAATTGAATCCAACCTATCCTTGCTAGCCCAGGGACTCCAATGCCACAGCTATCCATGCAGGATCTATTTCGCTATTTTCCTGGCTGTGACTCACAGCTATTACTTTTCCATGTACCATGATGAGCTTGTGAAATCCTATGTATAGAAAATGGATAGTTCATTTTAAACTGTACAGAAAATATCCAGCAATGCCCTTCCCTTTTACTTTTCTCAATCACTGTTTCCTTCCAGTCTGTCATTGTTGTAAATGTCTGTGGATTAAAATTCCAATTAGATAAAGTCAAAATAGTTTCACTAATTTTTAAATGTAAAGATTTTTCTCCTGTGCCATATTTTCCAGGAAGCTGTAACCTTGCATAGCCCCTCATGGATTCCTTTTTGGACTTGCCCTTCACAAGAGAGGTAGGTGCATCTTCTCCGAGACACAACAAACTCTGTGTTTTTCCTCAGCACAATAATCAGGGGCCTACAGTCAAATTTCAGCAGATTTAGGTTTAGAAAAACAGCTCTTCCTCCTATACATAAGGGAAGGTGCAGTTAATTATTAGGCTATGTTGTAGCCTCGCTGAAGTATATGTCAAACAAAATACAGTTTCTGCCTATTTTGGACAGCCAAACCAGTGCAGCAAAAGCCCTGTCAGGCTCAACCAGTCAACGTGTACAAAATGGGGGCACCCATGGAGCTGTTCTTTTGGGTCCCCTTTGCCATCTTTTCCTCTATAAACTATTTTCAGATTAGTTTTAGTTTTGTCAGCTGGCCATAGGCAAAGAAACCTGGAAAGTTCTAGATGAAAAGATTTTGAACAAAACTAATTTTAAAAAGAGAGGTAAAAAGGTTTTGGGCAGCAAGCTTCTCTGTATCCATTTACTAACATATTCTTTATACCTCTAGAAAGAAGCATTTATGTTTCTTTAATGAGTCACAAAACCAAATGTTAAAAGTAGCAGATTATTATGACTGGCAAGGAGAGGAGATGAAATGGAACTTTACTAATGTTTTTCCATTCTTTTAGATATCTTCAAAGGTAAAAAGCTGAAAATAGGGAGAGAGAGGTACTTGGAATCTCTGGTAATAAGAATACTTTCCAGTCTTCTGTTATGCAAGTATTTCAAGTGTCACACAATATTTCCTCACAGATGTTTTTATTAGCCTCTTTTCCAAAGGTAAAGCAAACTGTAGCTCTCCATCTCTGGCCAGAATAGCCAGCCTGAAGTGTTTGCTCTCCTGTCATAAAGCTCTTGGCCCCATTTTTAGCATCCAGTATTTTCTCCATTGCTTAAGTTACACTGCACATAGTGGCATTAATTAATTCCTTGGCAAATAACAGTCATTCTGAGTTATTTTTCTGTCAGTAGAAGCAGAACAATGGAAAGGTTGAAGAGAAACTGCAGTTTGGGTCTGTCCCAAGTACCTGGGACTTGCAAAAGGAGGAGATACTGAGGAAAGAAATCAGAAAAAAACACTTTTAGAAAAGAAAAAACTGTCTCTGTCATTAAAGCAAACTTACAACTCCCTCCCGTACTTCATCCTACGACCTAGAAAAGGTATTTAGTAATACCAGGGATCTTTTAGGTTGACATAACTCAGAACTAGACATTAGCTTTTTACAAGGCCATAGGCAAAGAAACCTGGAAAGTTCTAGATGAAAAGATTTTGAACAAAACTAATTTTAAAAAGAGAGGTAAAAAGGTTTTGGGCAGCAAGCTTCTCTGTATCCATTTACTAACATATTCTTTATACCTCTAGAAAGAAGCATTTATGTTTCTTTAATGAGTCACAAAACCAAATGTTAAAAGTAGCAGATTATTATGACTGGCAAGGAGAGGAGATGAAATGGAATTTTACTAATGTTTTTCCATTCTTTTAGATATCTTCAAAGGTAAAAAGCTGAAAATAGGGAGAGAGAGGTACTTGGAATCTCTGATAATAAGAATACTTTCCAGTCTTCTGTTATGCAAGTATTTCAAGTGTCACACAATATTTCCTCACAGATGTTTTTATTAGCCTCTTTTCCAAAGGTAAAGCAAACTGTAGCTCTCCATCTCTGGCCAGAATAGCCAGCCTGAAGTGTTTGCTCTCCTGTCATAAAGCTCTTGGCCCCATTTTTAGCATCCAGTATTTTCTCCATTGCTTAAGTTACACTGCACATAGTGGCATTAATTAATTCCTTGGCAAATAACAGAGTCATTCTGAGTTATTTTTCTGTCAGTAGAAGCAGAACAATGGAAAGGTTGAAGAGAAACTGCAGTTTGGGTCTGTCCCTAAGTACCTGGGACTTGCACAAAGGAGGGAGATACTGAGGGAAAGAAATCAGAAAAAAAACACTTTTAGAAAAGAAAAACTGTCTCTGTCATTAAAGCAAACTTACAACTCCCTCCCGTACTTCATCCTACGACCTAGAAAAGGTATTTAGTAATACCAGGGATCTTTTAGGTTGACATAACTCAGAACTAGACATTAGCTTTTTTACAAAGGAGGAAAGGAGCACAGAGGAGAAAAGAACACAGGGCAGGGGGAGCCAGTTTCACGTAAGGTAAGGGACAGCAGCTGGTCAGATCATGGAGAGCATCCTGGGAAGGGGCAATTTTGTGCTGAGGTACGTCTTCGTGCAGCTCCCTGTCAGCATGTGTGGCACTGAGGCTTTAGGGTTTCTCTTTCTCTCTAGAACAGTTACTTCTGAGGGAGTTTCTGATTAACAACCTCAGAAAAGGGATATTTGCCTTCCTGATGCCCACAGCTGCCAGGAAAAAACAGAGGGGTGTGTTCCACCTGACCAGAACCCTTACCAGTCTACTTTTAAACTTGGTTTATAATTATCTCTCAGCATGTTTCACCAATTCAGTACAATTCTAGCCCCTGCCACCCTGAGAAGAGCACGGCTGGAGCAATAATGAATGATGCACGGGCATCATTCAGCCAGGTCAGCTCCTGCCAGGCAAGGGACCTCACTAAAACCTGGTCACCACTGTAATGGCCTGGTCACCCCTTCAGTGGTGCTGGGCTCTGCCTGCAGAGAAAGCAGAGCAGGTTTTGCCTCTCAGTGTGCAGGGATACTCCATGTAATTAATAATGGGAACTAAAGCACTGGATGGAATTTATATTAAAATACCAATGCCAGCTAAATGCCTGTCTCCCACAGAGAATGCAACACTGATGCTTGAAATATCAGCAGAAGAGTATCCAGGGGCCACAGTAGCTTCAGAAGAATCATAGAATGGTTCAGGCTAGAAGAGACTTCAAAGACCATCTTGTTCCAAACCCCTTACCACAGGCAGGGACGCCTTTCACTAGATCAAATTACTCAGAGTCCCATCCAGCCCGGTCTTGAACACTTCCAGTCATGGCATCCACAGGTTCTCTGAGCAACCTTTTCCAGTGCCTCACCACACTCACAGTCAAGAACTTCTACTCAGTATCTAATCTAAACTACCCTCCTTCAATTTAAGACCCTTCCTCCCTGTCCCATCACCCTTGGAAAAAATCCCTCTTCAGCTCTCTTGCAAATCTCTTGTAAATTTTAGGTATTAATGCAAGGAATAAAAAAATGAGCAGATATCAACTTGTAATATATACATATGTCTTAATTGTACTTCAAAACTAAAAACACAAAGGAAAGGAAGAAAGCTATCTGGAGCTGAAGAAAAGGAGCATTGCTTCTTCAGACATCTAATATTTCTCTGAGGTTTACATAACTGGTTTCTGACAAGATATGCCCTGCCCCTATCTTACAAAATGTGGTTGAAAAATATTTTTAAATACATGCAACCAGTAAAAAAGAAGTAAAAGTAAATGACCACGAATGCCTTGATTTATGACACCAGAGACTGAAAAAAAAAAAAGGGGGGGTGGGAACTCTTGAGAAATCTATCATTTTATATCACTGGTAAAATAAATACTTCCCATGCAATGCTGAGACCCCCTTAACCCAACACATTGCAGAGAGCTGAGAGCATACCACCATTGTCTTTACAGAGGTGATCTCTAAGGTATAGCAGGTCTGCAGCATAAAATAGAAATGGACTCCTCTCATAAGGAAAGCAGTTTTCTTCTGTAACTCTTTTTGCCTCACGTTTACAAAATTCCATTAAACAAAGCCCAAGGACTCTCAAGAGACTGGCTGAATGGTATCAAAAGCAAAAAAAGATTTAATCTTCAGATTTGTGGGACTTCAAAGTTACAAACCCTCTGTAAAGCATAGGTCTGCATACTATCTTTAATTTATATGCATACGTTTATTGCAGTCAAGTTCGCAAAAACCTCAAAGCAGATTTAAGGCATGGAAGAAGAATTTGCCTGAAGTGCTCATGGTTCTATGGTCTGTTTCAAATCAAACTTGCTTTCCTTTGATTTATCAAAACCAAAAATAGACTGATGTAATCTGATTTCTAGTTTCTTGTTTTCCTGCCACTCTTCTGCCAAAAATTCCTGTACACTACTTTTATCTAGGATTGCACTGATGCTTGTAGACATCTAAGCCTTCTCCTAGAACATTCAAGGGCCATATGTTTCCATAGTTCAATAGAGAGCAGCTGAAGACTTTGTAGAGCAAGAGCACAGTTTGAACATAGGAAAATAAACACACTAAGCAATAAGACTTAAAGCATGACATTAAATCTCAACAGGTTTCTGTATGAATCAGAGCCATGTATTCGAACACAAGCAAGAAATTCTCTCTGCTTCTACAGATGTTCTTTTGGCACAGGGTTTTTGACATTTAAAGTAGCATCAGCAGAGCAATAATTTTGCATTTTATAAATTAGATCAATTTTTGTTGGCACAACAGACATCATAGAAGGGTGACAACGATAGAGCTAGAAATCACAGGCAAGAAAAATGCTCAAAGCCTTTCCCATATGCACAGGAGGCAAATTATCTACTTTTTTTACAACAAATGCATTTTAGACTAGCTCAAGATCATACTAAGAAGCATCTAGTTATTACCTGCTTGTTTATGTCAGTGCCTCTTATGTAAGTGCAAGTCAAGTGTATTGCAAAAACTTTCCCTGCAGCAGAGAATATACAAACATGCAAATACTTTAAAACCCCAGAGGGGTCAATAACACCATCCAAGGAATCAGTCTTAAAGAACATAGACTTCAAGCCAGAGTTATCTGAACAAATAGTTCTCCAGCAGTCCTATCTTTTAACAACATGGTAATATTTTCAGGCATTTGGTTTCTTTCCTACATGTGAGTAGTCACCAAACCTATTAAAGGAATGGGGAACAGAAAGAACCTGGGCAGCCAACAACAGGTACGTGCCTCCAGCTGGGACAAACAGTGGCATAAAGATGGACAGTCTTGAGTTTGATTGCTTATCTAAGAACAAAGAGAGCAGAGTTCAGTCCCTGGCTCAGCCACAAAGTTTTCAATACCTTCATATCAGATTCCTGCATGAGCCAGCAGGAACCTGATATGAAGGTATTGAATTATTCTGGGGGAGATAAATTAAAAAATATCCAGAAAAAATGCTATGTTAAATTCTGTATGTATAGAAGACTATAACATCCACACCTACTTTGCACATAAGGCACATACATTTTTCCATGAGTTTGTTCTTATTTCCACTCATGCCAAAGGAAAATTCATTCAAATCTCCTATTACCTTATAAGCATCTTAATTACTGATAAAAAGAGTAAGAAGAGATGCAAGAAATTCCTCTTTCTTCTCTCTGGGGATGATATCTATCAATTTCCTTTGCTTTTCTACAAAGTGTCAGTAAAATAGCATTTGGTCTTTTGGAAAATAATTGGGGAGTGAAGGCAAAAGAGAGCAGTCAATCTGAAAAAAGTGGGGGTTTATTTACCCATTTGGTTTTGGTTTAGATTTATCAACACAACCATCTGACCTAAAAAAAATTAAAAAACCCCCAAAAGATAAGGAAAAAACTCTACATCACCAAACTACAAATATAACTGTGTAGTTCATATAATCTGATATATATTATAACATTTTCCTGGTTTTTTATATATAATACAACAGAAAAAATAAAGCTTTGAGACTAAAGCACAATGCAGCGGGAGAAACAGGGATGTAAGAACATGCACATGGCAGAGTAGCTTCAGAGAATATATTTACCCTCTCCATTACTTCATTTCTGTCTAACAGACACAGAACAGTATGTCCTTACAATCCCAATTGTTCCCCTGGCTAACATGAAAAGCTGACAGGAAGAATGGCTGGTGTACCACTTGTGGCTACTTCACCCTATGCCATTCATAAAGGGTTTTTTCTGCCATCTGCATATATCCATACATAATCAACATTAGTTCTTTTGTTTTCCAATGTGAACTATGATTAGACAAGTTGTTTTTTTCCCCACAAAAAACTGTGTTCTGGCCAGTTCTTTGTATGTGGGAACTCAAACTTCTGAACAGCCCTCAGAAATCATGGGCCATTACCTCACAACATCCAGCCATTTAATCAGAGATGCAATTCAAGTGAGGTGCTGGCAAAACACATGGATTTCTTTTGCAGGACCACTCAATGCAACTGCAGCTATCATTTTCCATCTCATCTTCCTTCCACAGTTTCCAGAACTTGGGAGAGTAGACAGAGGAGTTGGTGTGGTGTTGGAAAGAAATGGGGGTAGAATGGGGCTGAACAAAGATGCCAGGAGATCTCCATCAAGGGCCAAGTTTTTTTCCTCCTTACATAAGTCCTCAACAGCTATTTACAAAACAAAAGAGGTTGAATTTCTTGGTACCAAAATCATGCCAGCATAGATGTGCCAAGGTAGAGGATTAAAGGAAGGCTCACAACAGACCCACAAGGGATTGAGTGGCTTCAGGAAGCCATGATGTGGCCCAAGAGCCCAGGGCACATATACCTCTCCCAGGGCTTCTGTGCTTGCACAAAAGTGGTGATCCCCCAGACTCAGTATTGGGCCCAGTCCTGTTCAGTGTCATTATTGATGACCCACCCCAATATCTACTCTCTAGGCTTAATAAGATGTCCAGCAGAAACCCACAGAGTACATGGTGAGAGCACCTACCAAGACCTCAAGGGTGCCAACTCAGTCTGTCATTTTAGAGTCTTACAAGGGTAAAAGAATATGTCAATATAATCTTTCAGCTGGTTTTAGACCACCTTTCCCAAAAATCTTATTACTCCTTCCACAGAAGGCGTGCCACAGCAGTCTCCTTCTCCAGTCCTTTCAAAACAAATTGAAATTTCAATACCCAATCACCACAGATCTTGAGGGGTGAGAATAGTAGAAGAGAATCCACTAAGGTGCTCGTCCTGTTTCCCTTAAAGTCAGCAGCAGCACTGGGAACTCACATCGATAGCGGCCCAAGACAAGGAGAGATCAATAAATTCAGATGACATCTCTGTAGGTAACTGAGCTTCTTACATCCCCACTCTCCCTCTGCCCCCCCAAAAAATGAATAGATGTAGTGAAAGCACACACAGTTCTGAGACCCCTTTTTCCCATAAGGCTCAACAGATGTTGGCTTATGGATGGTTTGCCTGCACATACTACTATTTGCTGTATATTTTACCAGTACAAGCAGGAAGGGAAAGAGAAAAAAAATTATCTATTCTAAGGAAATAAAGAGGTTTTCTCTCAGCCACTTCTCAACATGTTTTTCCATTTTTTCTCCTCTTACTGTTTATGAGAATTTCAGTGAAAGTCTTGACTAGAAGATGAAATTGTATAATTTCCATTTCAGTGAATGCAAAGCTTTTATTTTTACAAATCCTCATGTTTTCCCATTAGGCCTCTGTTAGGGAAAAGAAGAGTTGTGATATCATGCATATATACAATATGATGCGCATGAAGTACATCAAAAAATAAAATAAAATCACCAAGACAGATGTAATAAGAGTTTTGCAGTAAAAGTTATCAACATTAACATACTAGTTCTAATTTATTCTATTTCATGCATTTAAATTTATTAACTTCATGCCTTATGTTGGCTACGGAGTGTGGCTCTGCATTCCTGAGTCAGCTGACAATGAACAGTTAAGTTCCAATAAATTGGAAAGGTGAAGTAGGGTAAGCCTAACTAATGGAAGAAAATGATGCCAGTGCAAATCCAATACACCACAGTCAAGCAGCAGCAGCACAAAAATATTCCACCATATGTTTCAAGGGCTGGCTGAAACTTCATGCAGAAAGCTTTGATGTTTCCACTGTAATTGAGAATGTCAATACTTCCAGGGTAGAGAACTTGCTTCCATCGATTAAATACTTGATTTTCAGGCTCCACATAGGGAGAATGTCTCCTTCCTCAAATTCACTCCTCACCAGCTCACCTTATGTTGTTTTAGAGTATGTAAGACAGGGGATGTGCCACTGTACTTCTGTGGTTTTGTAACAGTGTGGCTTTAGAGTGAAGGACAAAATGGGTGTATGCAATTTTCTAATTCAGAAGCCATCTGCACTCTCTTCCCAATAGTGCAAGTGGAAATTTGTGTAAGAATCAGATGGATTCCAAACATTTTGGCAAACTGAAAAAGGCACAACTATAAAAATTATACACAAATTAAGGCCTCATCCATGGTGAAACAGCAGTACACCCCATAACAGAAGCTTGTGGGAAGATCCACAGAAAAACAAGACCTAGAGGCACTGAAAAGAAACCAAACTCCTGGGGACAACTGGCTCTATCTCCCTGCTCAGTCCAAAGCTGCAATTTACAGTTTTTGGGGACAGCATGCCCTTTTTCAGAGGAGCAAAAAAGGGGAAAACTGACAATGCTTGAATATCACAAAATAAATAGGTTTAATGCTTCTCTCATCTGGCACCATGTTTTCCTCTTGAAATCAAGCTCCACGGAAGAATGTTGGCAGTAAATCCACATTAAGACACTGAAACAAAGAGCAGTCTCATTTTACAGAACTTGCTAAGCACATAGGACCTCCTAGCCAAGAAAGCAGGGACTTCTTTTTTCCTCCTCCTGCCTTACCCCTACATTTTTGGGGTTTTTTTAAGTTCAGAAGAGAAGGCTTTCAAAGTAGCTCTGATCTCCACTTTGATCTGCATCATTAGGCAGCCCCTTATCAAGATAATTTCCAAATGAAATTTGGGTGGCAGATTCACACCAGCATCACACCTAATGGTCTGCATCTTTGAATGGCCATTCTGTGCACAGGCCAAAGCTGAAAGCAGTCTAAGGCAAACACTCCAGGAGATATGTACATCCTGCATAACCTGTCCTCAGTATTGTTTTGGTGACATGGTTGCAAACCACCTGCAGCAAACCTTCACACAGAGCATAGGCCTCTACTTCCCTTCTGCTCCCCACTTAGTGATGGATGGCATGTGTCCTAATTTTGCAGCTCCATGACAGATGGGAAAAGTCTGAATTAAAGTGAACTCTGTGAAGATCTGTGTCTAATGCTTGTGATATTAAAGACAAAAAGCCCACTCCTTGCATATGTTAACATAGTTCTACTTTGCATGGTTAAAAATAGAGTTAGGCTGACTTGAGGGATCTGAACTTGGTCATACTGTGCACACCCATTAATTTCTTTTTTTTTATTGTCAAATTAAAAAGTTTTCTATCTGTGCTACTATATTTCTTTCGTAAGAGATCAAGAGACAGCTACACTCTGAGGATTAAAAGTAAAACTGTCTTGAGGCAGAAAATCAGTTAATGTTATCAAGACAGTCCAACTTTATTCAGAAGCCCCTGAGGCACTACAAAAAGAAGTGCATCCCCCCTGAAGCCCTTACTACATAAACAGATGTCCAGGAAAATGGTGAGAATTGAGCCAGGAGAAGGAGGAAAAAAAAAGGAGGAAAAAGACACAGCCATAACCTCCTCATCCTTCAGGAGGAGAGCCCAGAGTTTCTCAGTGCTGCTGGTCAATATGCCTCATGAACCATGGCATATAAAAGTAATCTGTATGCCCCTCCTCTCTATACCCAAATTCTCCTTCTTCTCATCCCACCATCCCACTCACTTGCAATAAAAATTAAAGCACTATGCTAGATTCACATCATAGTGGCAAATGTTGAAACAAGCAAAACAGTGACTTCCTGGTAAAGTTACAAACCCATCTCCTCTCTTGCTCCACTTTACAGAGTTTGGGACAGAGGCATCTGTTCCACTTTATAGGATCTGATGTACTGAACACCATTCCTATGCCCTTGGGCAGCACCAAGCAGTTCTGTACCTGTCTTGGTGAGGTTGCAGATCCATAGCACCCTCCAAGACAAATTTTACACAAACCAAACCAATATATTAATAGACACCTCATCAGAGCTTCATTTGTTTTATCCCCCACACCATGAAAATGGATTAAGAAGGAAAATTAGTAACCTGGATAACCACATTTGTTGAAATCTTCTGCAAGATTGCCACATTGTACATTGCCATGGCTTAGCTTCAGCCAGCAACCAAGCACCACATTCATTCTCCTCCAGCTGGGATGGGCAAAAAATTGGAAGAGTAAAGGTAAGAAAGCTAAGTGGGAAAAGACAATTTAATAGGGTAAAGCAAAAGCTGGGCACTCAAGCAAAGCAAAACAAGGAATTTATTTGCTGCTTCCTGTGGATAGGCAGGAGTTCAGCCATTCTCAGGAAAGCAGGGTTCCATCAGCCATGACTTTGGAACACCAGTACTGTCATCCTGAACTTGACCTTCTTATCCAGCTTTCTATGCAGAGCATGACTCCACACAGTGTGGGGTATCCCTGTGGTCACCTGGGGTCAGCTGTCCTGGCTGTGTCCCCTGCCAGCTCCTTGTGCACCCCCAGCCCACTCGGTGGTGGGGTGAGAAGCAGGAAAGCCCCTGGCTCTGTAAGCACTGCTCAGCAGCAGCTAAACCAGCCCACTGTTATCACACTGTTTCCAGCACAAATCCCAGACACAGCCCCATATTAGCCACTGTAAAATTCTACCCCAGTCAATGCCAGCACTCACAGGAACAATTCAGGCGGTGCAAAGTGTATCACCCAATTCGACTACACAAGGACTTGCAGAATCTGGCTTTAGCTTTTTAATAAAGACTGCCAGAGCATCAAAGGCAAAGAATAGATAGCAAAAAAATCCCAAATCACAATTTACACATTTCCTCAACTGTTAAAACACTCTATTATGTTAAGATATTGCCATTTTCCTACCATTATTTAACCTTGGAATATTTGATAGGTGGCCTCTAACAACTCATGTTCTTACAGTATTTCATCTTGCTGGTTTCATTAAGATAGGATTATAATTCCAGATCTCATAGCTGCAACTAAAGCAGGAAGACTCCATATATGCACAACTCCCGCTAAAACTACTGATATTTTGATTTATATCTTCAGTATTTCACATTATTTTAATGGCATAAAATTGAATATTTTAATTGAACAATAATTTTTTCATAGGTTGAAGCAATTTAGAGAGTAAACTAGATGTAGATTGTTAAGAAAACTATTGGCTATTGGAGTTTTTTGTGTGTATATAGAAATGCACATGTGTATATATATTTTACCCTCTGGTGAATTTTGACATTGATTTTGACATTAATGTTTTTCTTGCTAATTTTTGCAACAGACTGCTTCATATAACGCCAACATAATTCCAGAAGTTAAAACAGCTTAAATTCTGGAAAGTAAAAAAGTACTAGCTGTATATTAGAGACCCCATATAATGCATATTTACAAAGTATACCTAAATTTATATAATGTTTACGTCCAAGCTTATGTCACATTTAGTTGAAAATTTCTATTTCTTTTCTAATGTCATACATTAACAGCTAATAAGGGCCTGAACACCCCTTACTTGACATTAGGTATAACAGTATTTCTTATGAGCTCACCCACAGAGAAACTTCATACAATGGCTTTGGAGAAGGGAGTGCACTTCCTTCAGCTCTGCATGCACTGGTGAGCACCCTATCAGTAGGCAGATGAATCAGAGGCTGCTTCTGACAGTTTTTTACCTTGTTAATGATGTATTTAAAACCTGATCTGGACCATTAATGCATTTCACATTGAGCAAAGAAATACTCTGTAGAGAAGGACTTTCAAGTAATGTCTAATTTAAGCTGCAAACTGAACAACAAAGTAGACAGGAGAGTTGCTGACTGGAGATCTTGACTTCTCTGCAGTACCTTTTTATGCTTTAGCTCTGCAGAAATTAAAGGACTGATACAAGAGCTACTGGATAAACTGCACTTTTTATATAAGCAGGTGTCAGCTTGATGACAATAAGGATCCCTTCTGGTTTGAAATCTTTGGAACCAATAACAACGGAAGGAGACATGGTTTCACAGAGGGTACCACTAAAACAATAATTTTTTCTTTCACTATTGTACAAAACAATCACCAAACAAAATTGCCTTAGCATAAAACTTGATTTGAACAGCTCTTTCAGCAATGTAATACATAATACCCAAAAGAATTCTCCTAAAAACAGCAAGCAGATTTTTATCAGCTAAGTTATAAACAAATTTGGATGCAGCAAGATGCAATCCACCGGTTTGCTCAAAATGTGATTTTACTTTATTTGTTCAGGGTTCAAAAATGTTCTGTCAATATTTTTTCATTTCATGCCTCTCACTACAAACAGGGAGACCAAGAAAGGAAGGAAGAGTTGAGAGCCTGGAGAATAATACACAGCCATACTTAGTTACCCACAGCTACTGCCACCATTTGCCCAGGAATTTCTGCAGAGAAGTTTTAGGATTGATAGGCATTGAGAATGACTGAAAATGAAGAGGGGCAGGAGCAGGGCTCTATGAAGGACAAGTGCTGGTAGCTCTCAGATTAGCTACTTAATTTTAGATTAGCTGCACATCTCTGTGCAGCTTCCCCAGACACCCAGATTGCAAGACATGACAGGCAATAAACCCAAGTTAAACACAAAGGTGACATGGGAAGGAGAGACTTCCTGTCTCCCACAGGCTTATCAACTACAAGCTCCTAAGTGGTAGAAAAAAGCTATCACAAGACCAGCAGGCTGGAGGTGTATTAATGCCAGCTTCCCATGTATTAATTATCAATACACAAAATCCTGCCCAGAGAACTTGGACACGTGCATCCTGCTCCTGGGGCAGGCAGCTGAACAGGCTACTCAGTCTCACACTCTCCTACACATTTCACTACAAGCAGTTAAGTGCAGAAGTACAAACAACTGAAATCAGTTTTGTTTTAAAATAAAATCATCTCCCCCTGTCTCCGAGATTTGCTCATTGCTGATGCTGTAGGGAAACAGTTTCTTAGAGTCCAAAGAGCAAACCATGTCCTGGAGACCCTGAATTCTGTTTGGAACTAGAATCTTCAGCAAAAGTCTAAAGGAAAAAGGTCAGAAACGGTGCAAGGAAGACTTTCTATAGTGTATATTTTAATGTGGGAATAATTGACATTACAAAAAACCCCAAAACAGCCCATTCTCATAAAAAATATCAAGGAGTTTAGGAAACTAAAGCATTGAAAGAAATTCTAGATTACTTGCTAGGGACATTCTGCTCTCTTTAACTCTCTCAGCAATAAATTTTCCAAGCCAGAGAAGAATGCAGACTAGGAACTCCAGATAACCTTGTTTATATACTCTGCAATAAAATCTGCTTATTACAACTTAAAACAGAAGAGCATATTAACACAGCAGTAGTCAAATCTGGTTTTCGATATGCTCTTCTGATTCTCTTTAAAACTCATCTTATTCCTCACAGCTAATATTACACTTACTCTCTCCTGTTTATTGCTTTGTCCTTTTTATTTTATGAACAATTTGGTTTAAAACCCTTATTAGAAAGTGTTTGCCATTTGTTAAGGGACAGAGAAGCTTTTTTCTAAATTGCTTCCATAATTTATATCTGAACTATTGTCAAATCTGTAAAGAAACAGATTGATTTTTCTTTCACAGCTTTCAGGCCATCAACATGGAGAATATATCAGAGCTAGATTTTCCACCATTTAACAAACTTTAAATGTCTGATACTTTTTAATTATAAACATTTTTGTAAAATTCCAAAATTCCTTATCAATATGAAGGAATACAGTGGGTGGGTGTTGGATGACAACTGCAAAACTATGTCTTGATACGCTAAAATGTTTCACTTCAATACATTGTTTTATATTCATTTTCACACACTCAATATAAACAACTCACATATCCTCATTTCAGTTATTTACATTTTTTCCAGAATAGAGAGTAATAGAGCAATATATAAAAACCATTTACATTTTTTACAAAAGTAATTTCTGAAACTGGAACAGCTATAATAGGTAATTGTTAGCAAAAAGTAACTTAGAAAATGTGAAAGCAGAGACACAGACCATTTATGCCTACTAGAAAGACACATGTAGCTTCAACAAAATCTGAGGGCCAGCATTAAAATTAGCAATGCATCCCACTGCAAAAACAAAACATATCACCAAATATGGAAGTCCTACTTCATAAACAATATTTTAACATAGTCCTGAATAACAAACATGAGACTATTTGACAATATAAATCCCTTAGCTAATCAGGCCCCATGTGAAATACTATTTTTTAAAATCTCTAACCATGTTCAGGATTAGACAACAGAAAACCAGAAACAAGTACATGACACCAAAAGAAGTGAAATAGCTCACAGATGGACAAAGAGCCTGCAGCCAGGGACCTGGAAAACATGGGCAGAAGTCTCTGTTCTCCCACAGACTTTGCATAACTCTGGCCAGTCACTCCACATACAGCCTAGCAGTGCAGCTGAGACAATCTGTCAAGGGTGAAGTTTCCCAACACATTCTCTGCTGAAATTGGGGACACTCCGAGCTTCCTCAGCAACAACCTCTTGGGGCACATTTTTGTTCAATTTCTTGCTCCAGCACAGAGGCTTGCCTGAGCACTGTAAGGTGGGCAAGGAAAAATCCCTGCTGAAAACTGCTCAAAGGCTTTGTTAGAGAGTTAATTGTCCCCTGGTTTAGGGGCCTTTGGCACAGGAGTCATCAGGCAGTCCTGGCACAAGGGAAATGGTGACAACACACAGCTAAGGCACATGAACTGAATCCTCCTCTTCACAGGCACAGTGGAACTACCAGAGAGGACTGGCATCCATCTCCTTCTGAGATTTTCATCCTCTAAGGTCCTCTTCTCCAGCCACTGTCACCTCACATCTTTCACCCCAGCTGCTCACATGTCAGCCAAGAAGAGTCAGATTATTGTAGAAAATGAAATCCTCTGTTCATTTTGTCCAGAATGCATCAGGGAGATCCTCACAGACAGCCTGGCTGAGGGGTGACAACAGTAACTATTAATGGTGACTTGGGAGGGGACATCAAGGCTGGGTGTACCACAAGTTTTACTTCTTCAAGCCAGTTTATCACCAATCTTGGAATAAGAATAATAGAAGGAACAAAACCATAAATAAGAGACCCATAAAAAGAAGGTAATAGCACCTCAATTTTTTTGAGATGTTATGAGGATAAATACATTAAGGATTATGAGATATTCAAAAGCTACAGTAATAGGGGAGACAGAGGTAGCTAAGGTAGACAAACTGCTATAAAAAATGCAGAGAGACTTTTAAGAGAAACATCCAGCTACGCAGAGAGCACAGTAGTTTTGTAGTTACTATTAATGTGCCATCTGTGAACAAGGAAAGTATTTAAATCAGTTTTTTTCACACTTGAGCTGGGCAAATAATGTGAAATAGTTTCTTGTAAACCATCATCCAAATGCCTCCTTGTTTTGTTGACCCATTTTACAAGTATATGTTTCTTTGTCTGAACAGCCAAATGCATGGAAGGAACATGCATTTCCCAAGATTTTGATAACTCCTCTGTGGGTTTAGGAGTGAAAAAAAATACCACCTGACATAGGACATCAATCCCAGGGAGCAAATAGCAAGTAGGGTGTAGGAAATAACTAACATAATAGTTATTAGATAGTTGCATGCACCCAGACAGACAGTCAGCCAAAACACGTTCTGTCTAAACTATTCTCATGATAATTTTTTAGCAACAAAGGCTCCTGTTCATGTGAGTTTCTACACAGATAATTCATTATCTGAATAAAAGGACCATATTCATTGAGTTGCTTGCTTCAAATAGATTTTCTCCAGATCAGAAACAATAGCACCAACAATACTGTGAGACTATAAAGACACAGTAAAATGCTATAAAACCAAGCCTTGATTTGCTTGTGTTGCTGCTGTGCTGTTCATATGGCTTAAGTAGCTCAGTGACAGGGTGTCTTGTGGGAAATAGGAAACAGTTAAGGTGAACGGAGATACAAATCCTGCTCACTTAAATGACTTGGGTATTTTTACAAGGGTTGCTCAATTGGAAGCATCCCTACTCTATGGAAGGGAATTCTCAAAGGGTTTCTCTTGATGAAGTAAAATAGAGGTGGAATGACAAAAATGAGAAATTATCGCTTCATAGGTAAGAGTAAAAACCATATAATATTTTGTTTTGGTAATGGGCTAAGTATGTTTAAATTCCAGGAAACCTTTCTGTTTGATGCTTCTGTTTTCACAGATTACCACAAATTGCAAAAATCCCCAGAGCTCCATTTCTGCTCTCTGGATATCTTCAGCCAACATTTTAACAACAGAGAAAAATATCATTCCACTGGGAAAGAAAAATATATAGAAATAAAAAGAGTCTCTGCCTCATTAAATTCTTTGTGAGGTGCCCTACAACAAGTGCCATTCTCTCACTCAATGACCAGACCAATATCTTTAAAAAAATTTGTTTAATGGTTTAGGTTTGTTGGTTGTGTTTGTTTTTGGTTTTTTTTTTCTTGAATTATGAACAAGGTTACTCAATACAAACACAGATTGCTCAGGTGGATGAGCTAAACATAAAGTGGTTTTAAACACTCACATTGTCATTCTTCCCCTCTCCCACACAGCTTCATTAGATTGGCCAGGGTTGGTTGGTGAGTGCTTCCTTATAATTCCCATTTTGTCAGCACTACAGTATCACTGCAGCATCTGCCACAAAGAGACAAAAAAATTAGTGGGAAGGAGTAGTCAAATAAAAAAGTTCTTAAAGACTGTAAATCACCATAGTATGGAGAATATGGTGAGAGCAATCATTAAAAACATATCACTCAGTGGGAGCAGTTTTGTTAAGAGGAGAGAGGATCACAAAAAGAAAACAAAAATTGATTATGTTGAAGGTCTTGAGCACTATACAGACAAATACCTCTAAAAATGGACCTGGAGCACTGTGTGAGGTGGCCCAGAGGTCTGGCCCAGCATGAATTTCTTCAGACACTGCTCATAATTGGGCTTTTTCTTTTCACTGTAAAAGAAAGATGTCGATTTCCCAATTCTATTCAGAACCCTGGCTCTCATCACAAAAGAAAGGCTTGTATTATATTATGTACTTGCTGAACTGGACCATCCTCAAGGCCCTTATGTGCCTGCTAAACAGATGGTACATCCCTCAGCTGTTTGAATATGAAAACTCAGAGTTCCTAAAAACACCAGGGAAATAAAGAAACAGTCAAGAGGAAGCAAGAGGGCAGAAAAGATCAAAAGGGCTGAGCAGGAAAAGTTTCAAGGTATTTTCTTAATCAACAAATCCATAGGTGCTGGAGGGGGAGCCCTGCACCACTCAGCTCTTGTTTTGTAACTGAGGATGCCTCTTATTCTTGTGTTACACATCTAAGAGAATATGCTCAGTACATTCTTTGTAGTACAACTTACAGTTGTACTTTGCTGTACAACTTCACAGCACCAGGAGAAACAGAAACAACATGATGTTGAGGAACTTCCTAAGTCCCAGGCAAGACAAGAGCTATAGTCATTGGCTAATAAATCAATATATCCTTTTCACTCTTGACTTCATGGAAGGTTTTCTGCTGCAAACACGACTATAATTTATGTAGGTCACCACAAATGTGAATAGTCTTTAACAGCAAAAGCTTTCCCAGTATTTTTGGAAGACCATCCTTTCCAAGGTTTTTAGTCTTACTGTAATAATCCTTTTTATTTTTTTTCAGTATCCTAGTACAGGTTTATGTCTAATATTATTGCAGCTCGTCTGAAATCTGGGTGTCAATTTTCTTCAACAGGAGGGATTTTCAGCTCATCTCAGCAGGTATGTAGAAACCCTAACTTGAAAAAATATAGAGCCTGTGTTTAAAGCACAAAATGACAGTTTTAATATTTTTAAGGACTATATTTACACCCACTGAAAAACCTACAGTTCAGGAACAAAGCTGGTAACCTGAAATGTAGTTGATAGAGAGGAAGATTTTTTTGAGATTTGTTTGGATTTTGTCCAATTTTTACAGCAAGCAGTTAGCATTTCATTGGATAACTGGAACCTCCCAGGCCAGGGCTGTTCCTCAGGACAATGGCATCCCAAAGAGAAGCAAAAAACCCCACTATTTTCCCTGAAGAGACTTCAGGGAACATTTCCTGATTCAAAAGCAAAACACTTTATCTTTTCAGAACTAGAGAGCATCAGCTTGCAGCTGATTCCTGTTGAGTCTGCCCATAGCTGCATGGACACCCCTTCACATGCTGCCTTCATTCTTCATTAGACCCCAGAGATTTTAAAAACCATGTCACTGCTGGATTATTTTTTTTAATTGTTGAGACTGATAGTGGAACACAAATCATCCAAATGAGCATTACCAGAGCTGGTCTGTTATCATTAGCATAATGTACATAAATATCCACCACTCCTCCTTTTTCTGTTTGTCTGGATTTGTCTAATGTATTATTACACAAATAATCAAAAGATCCCTGAAGTTCTGCATCTCTTCTCCCTGGTATAATCAATCCTTGCATAAAGATGGGCAGCACCTGAAAGTGACAGCAATACTTGCAGCCTGTGAAGCAGAACAGTAGATTCCATCCTCCTGATGGAATTGTATGAATATTGTAGGCAAAAGTCTTCTTTTTCCTTTCGTGTTTTACTGTAAAGGTATATAAAAACACTATGGAAAAATATTAGGAAAGTGGTATAAAATACAAGGATTTTGAGCAGGGAGAAAGCTTTTGCATTTTGAAAAATCTCTACAGAGATCTAGAAAATTAACAAAAAATGAAAATACAAGATTTGGCTAATGTGGTTTTGGAAGTGTCTGATCAAAGATATGGGAGTAAAAATGAATGTGCACTGAGAAATCATAAGGCAACAAACTATATTAGTTTATTTGGTTACATGACAGTGATAATTGATGTAAAATAAGCAGATACATTAATGACAGTCACAGGGGAACAGAAACTGAATTTATAAATAGATTTAGTCTGTTAAATAAACAAAGGGAAACAATCAGCAATGATTACAAACAGCTTATTTAAGCAGTCTTTAATTTGCTCAATGGCTTGGAGATGACAAGCCTTTTTAAAAGTGATAAAAATCAGCCTCTCCACTTGGGGAATAGTTAAGAACCATAGATAATACCCTGAGGTTTGGGTCCCATTGTAGTAAAATGGAATTTATCAATAATGCTAATTTTGCCCTCTAAGTATTAGTTAACATTCACCTTCCAGTAAAAGCAACAGCCATTGACCCCAATAAGGAATTTTTCTTTTGCTCCTCCAGTAGGTCTTCTGGTGAGGGTAATATTCCATTTCTGCTGTAATTTCTGAAGTTGTGAGCTTAAGCTTCTAGGGAAAGATTTGCCCTAACACGCAACCTGTTAGAGGTGAAGTATTATAAACAGAACTCTGAATGATGCAGTGAAGGAATTATGCTCTCGCTTGCTGTTTATACACAAAAATGTTTCCTCTGTTCTCTCATGCATCTACCTGTCTCTGCCACCTAGGGCAAAGTTAGATCAGGTGGGGCCATCACAGACAAACACCAGGACAAGCCAAACAGGCTCTGCTCACCAGCAGGGAAGAGAGTGCCTCAAACACACCACCAAGCTTCAGGTAGCAGAGCACTTGGCATCCCATCACCAAGCTGGCCTGTCTCCGTGTCTCTGTCCATCTACAGCCTGTTTTCTGTTGATTGCTCCTGATGCATTCAGTCTACACACAAGAACAATTTGTGGAAGTGCAGTTCACCTCAATTCTAGATAATGCAGTAGGGAAAAGAAGTGGGAAAAAAACCCTCAAAATTCAGACAAACAAACAAGGAAAAAAACTCCTAGAGAATAAGTTAGAAGTGTTGTGATGTGTAGTTATTGCTTTAACCCCTACCCTGAAATCAACTGTCAGAGGATTGGTGTCCATTTAGCCTGCCTCCCAGTATGACCAGGCTTCTACCTCTGAACAACTTAAGTAACTCTCTCCAAGCATAATTCTAGCTCTGGAAAAGCCAGCCAACAGAAAATGTGCATTTCTTACAGATCTGATGGGGATTTATTCAAAAAACTTCCCAGTGTGAGCTAACTAGTTGGAAAGAGCAGGGGAAAAAGTGGAAGTGTCCCATGACTGCCACTTGGGCTCCAGGGCTGAGGAACATAGCAGAACATCAGGCTTACTTCAAAATGCTTTACCTTCCATAAAATTCCTGTTACAACACTGTCATACCCAATTATTAAAAACATTTTTTCTATTTCTGCACAGTTTCAGCACACTAATTCATTCCTTTCCTACAAGTGATATCCTACCCTTGAACATACTGGGAAGGACTCTTTTCCAAGAAACCAGATTTTCTTAGAGTGAATTAAGATGGGATAAAAGCTAACGCATACTGTGTTTGACCAACAGAGAAGAACCATTCCTGAGCGAACCAGCATCCCATGGCAACCCTCACAAAAGACTATCCAGGCAAGCTGACTGTGATAATGCCAGAAAGCAGTCACAAGTGCCAGTACCTGGCAAGAAGAGACTGAAGACAGAGCAGCTGAAGGGAGAAAATTTCTATTAGCTCAAACCAGAAATATCATCTTAATTGTTTCAATGCTCCCTGTACATTCAAATGTGCTGTGGGATTCACATTCTCTGAACCTGAGAGAAACAGAGGAAAGAATGATCAAAACAATTCTTATCTCATTTGCTGTGCCTGTGTTGTGCCAAAGTAGAATGCAATATGGAGGTTGTTTGCCCAAAGTGATGGTGTTTTGTTTCCTTAGCCTGTCAGCACCAAGCACGTGTCCAGACTGCTGGGCAGGAGACAGTCACAAGGTTTTGTTCAGTTGAGTGCTTGTGCAGTTTCAGTTCAGATGAAGTGTAATATAGTATAATATAGTATAGAATAATATAGTATAATAAAGTAATTAATTAGCCTTCTGAGATCATGGAGTCAGATGCATCATTCCTCCCTGCCACAGGGGTCGCCTTGAATCCGATAATGTGCCACTCTTGCTCTGCCTGGCTGCTCAAATACTCAGTTTGAACAAGAGGAGCACAGGCCCTGTAAACAAGCAAGAAAACTTCAACAGCCTTCCTCATTAATTCTGTCTTTGCCCTTTGTCTGCACAAGGCCTCTTGTAGAGGGGAGCCTCAGGGGTCACTACCCCACGTCCCCTCATTGCAGGGTGAGCTTACTCCTTCCACTCTGCCTCCCTCTTCAGGGTCTGCAGGGACACCACAAGGACTGAAACTGAAGGTTCAGGGAGAAACACGACAGAGAAAAAGCAGGAAGGGAAAGCAAAAAAGAAAAAGAGGAGAGCACTGACAGAGCTCAGAAAAGACTTGGCTAAAAGCAGGAATAACTGGATTTGGAAATCCCAAAAAAACCCAGGCAAAAAGTACCTGATTCAAGTACTGCAAAAATGACATATTTATTTCGTGCTTCTGAGGAACAAGTTTAATGAGCACTCCAGAAAGAAGTGTTTCCTATCACCCCTATTTTTTTTGCTCATTCCTCCACACAGTGATGGGCTTGGTACATCCTCTTCCACTCTCCCCCTGCTCTCCAGCCTAGTGGTTCACAGTCACCCTCCCACTACCCTGCATGCCACGGGCTCCACCCCTTCACAGAGATTGCAGGTGTGTGCTGAGAGATTGTGGGTCCTTTCCTCAGTGTGGGCTCACCTCCACCCCACTCCCCTGCCTTTTAGCAGAATACACAGTGCTCACTCGTAACTGCCTGCTTTCAGACAATCTGAATAAGGATTGGATCAGTCACCCACTTTAAAGGCACTGTGGAGAGCCAGTCAGAGCAACAGAGGAGAGAAGGATTGGTGCAAAATATTACCATGTGACGAAGCCTAGAAAGTTCAGATGTTGGAGGAGGACTTGGACAAGAAGGGGTAATTGGGGATATCACAGCCGAGCAAAGGTTCATCTCTGAGAAGAATTAACTTGTGAAACAAATACAATGAGCACAATTTGCTTTAGTTCTCCAGATCAATCTAACCTGAGCAGACATCTACTGTGGTTACACTGTAATTGCTGTCACAATGTCTAGTGCACCTAGAAAGAATAGAGGAAAAATTAAACAAGTGAGCAAATGACAGAAGAGGTGAAGATAACACAGCAGGTTCTGTTTCATCTCTGCAGTCCTTTCTTGAATGTTTTTGGGTGTCTTTTAGTTGGATGAACAAACATTATAATCTCAATGCATTTACTAAAATTGCTGCAATTTTTCCATACTAACGTTGTGTAACTATTTGTCTTCTTTTACTAATGCCAGCAGACTTGGATAAAGACTCTAGAGACAAGGAAAAAACTTAGTGTGAGACATGCCAGCAGAACATCCATTTACTTCAAGTGATGTTTCTATGGGTTGATACCACTATAGCCACAAGACAAACCTGTATCACAAAGCAAGGCAGAAGGGGAAGGAAAATGATTATCTGTCCTCTCTTTGCAACGATATTAAGCATTGCTCTATTTCTGTCTCCTGCTAAAGAGGCATCTCTGAATCCTCATCTCATTGGAAAATGTGACATTTCAAAAATGCTTGATTTTTGATAGCTATATATGCAGTACTGCTCTGTAAGTACACTTATTAAAGTGCTAACCACAACACTGTTGCAACACCATATTAAATTAATCCCTTTATGTACCTCCCAGAGCTTCTGACAATGTCTTGCCAATGCCTGAGGGTTACAGGAGATATGTTACCCATTAATCATCTGCATAGTTTTATATATACCACTTAGAGGGATGTAGTAAAAACAGACCAGAAAGAGTATGGAGGTTAAAGTCAGCTGCAGAAGTTCACTTGCCATTTCTAATAGATCAAAGTGCCTTTTTGACAGTGACTCCTGTCCAGAGGCATGAGACAGATGGAACACTGTTGTGGAAAAAATGGGTTGTTTAAAGTTCAAGAGAAAAATTGAGAACACTCAGTCATGAAGTAATCTTGTAATGATCCAATGCCACACAGTACTGGACAATTTTTATGTGAGAATCCCTACACGGATTGGCAACAATATTTGAGATTATGTTCATAGCTGAATACAAGAATGGTGTCACAAGATTCTAGTGAGGTGGTGATACCTCTGTGGTACTGTATTTTAGAAGGGGAAAAAGACAAAAAAAACCCCAAAAAAACCAACAAAACCAAAATTACTTCAGCAGGAGAGAAGAGCGAGAATATGCAGACTATGTGTGAGCCCTGCAGACAAGAGCAGTGAGGAAGGATGGGGAGGAAGTGTCCCAGGTGCCAGAGCCCTGCAGTCCATGGTGCAGACAATGGTGAGGCAGGATATGCCCCTGCAGCCCATGGAGGTCAATGGAAGTGCAGAGATCACCTGCACCCCATGCTGGAAGCTTGGAGGATGTCCAAAAGAGCCTGTCACTCTGTGAGAAACCCAGGCTGGAGCAGGCACCTGCCAGGACCTGTACAGCCATGGACAGAGGAGCCAATGCTGGAGCAGGTGTGCTGGCAGGACCTGCACAGCCATGAACAGAGGAGCCCATGCTGGAGCAGGTTTGCTGGCAGGACCTGCACAGCCATGGACAGAGGAGCCCATGCTGGAGCAGGTGTGCTGGCAGGACCTGCACAGCCATGGACAGAGGAGCCCATGCTGGAGCAGGCACCTGCCAGGACCTGCACAGCCATGGACAGAGGAGCCCATGCTGGAGCAGGTTTGCTGGCAGGACCTGTACAGCCATGGACAGAGGAGCCCATGCTGGAGCAGGCACCTGCCAGGACCTGTACAGCCATGGACAGAGGAGCCCATGCTGGAGCAGGCACCTGCCAGGACCTGTACAGCCATGGACAGAGGAGCCCATGCTGGAGCAGGTGTGCTGGCAGGACCTGCACAGCCATGGACAGAGGAGCCCATGCTGGAGCAGGCACCTGCCAGGACCTGTACAGCCATGGACAGAGGAGCCCATGCTGGAGCAGGTGTGCTGGCAGGACCTGCACAGCCATGGACAGAGGAGCCCATGCTGGAGCAGGCACCTGCCTGGACCTGCAGCCCAGCCATGGACAGAGGAGCCCATGCTGGAGCAGGTGTGCTGGCAGGACCTGCACAGCCATGGACAGAGGAGCCCATGCTGGAGCAGGTGTGCTGGCAGGACCTGCACAGCCATGGACAGAGGAGCCCATGCTTTAAGCTTAGTTCTTGCTGGCAGGACCTGCACAGCCATGGACAGAGGAGCCCATGCTGGAGCAGGTGTGCTGGCAGGATTTGTGACCCCACAGGGGTCCCACATTGGAGCACTGCACCCCATGGAAGGGCTCACACTGGAGCAGCTCACTGAGAACTGCAGCCCATAAGAAGGACTGACAGTGGAGAAATCTGCGGAAGTCTGTCTTCCATGGGATGGATCCCACATCTTTGTTAAATAATTAGAGTTTTTTCTAATCATCTAGAAAACATTAAAGTTAAGCCCAGTAAGAAATGAGGGGTCGGAGGGGGAGATATTTTAAGACTTAGTTCTTGTTTCTCATTATCTTACTCTGATTTGATTGGTAATAAATTAAACAAATTATTTCAAGTCATCTGTATTGCCTGGGACACTAATGGGTTAAGGATCTCTCCCTGTTCCTTATCTCAACCCATGAGCCTTCCATTCTATTTTCTCTTTTCCTTGTCCAAAGTAGGAAGGGAGTGACAGAGTGGCTTTTGTTGGCCCCTGCCATCCAGCCAGGGTCAAATCACCACGACTCACTAGCAGAACACATAACAGCTGTTTTGCACTTATGCTTCATATCTTTGTTAAATAATTAGTAATCTTTTCTAATAATCTAGGAAAACTTTAATATACAAGGTGCTCACACAAACAATGGACTCACTACAAGTCCCATTGCTGACAGTAAATGTGAAGATGATTTTGCAGTCCAGTAACAGTAAAGATGGAAAAAATCCTCACGTTGCAATAATTAGAGGTCATGCTGAGGTTGGAGATGTGCCCTGTCAAATGAGGGTACTAAATTAAATAGATAAGAATTGTCAATTGTCGCTGCCAAATTTAAAATTAACAGCCTAGTTTACCATTATTAGCAATGTTGCCTTAATAAAACCACAAATATACTATTGCTCACAGTCAGAGATAATCAGGACTGTATTAAAACCAGCATTTGAACTAGACATAGAAGAGTGCACAAGTTTCACACCTGCAAATTGCCCAGAACAATGGGTCTCTGAACATCATTCAGGTGACATGGGGGGGAAAACAAAGTTCCCATCCTTGCCCCCTGTCACTTGTAGTAAGCAGGCTGGCCTATCTCCTCCTCTAGGTCTGATTTTTTATTATAAAATAAAATTATTGTTATTATTATTATCATTTTATATCTACATTAGTCTAAAATTTTTATGGAGGTGGAGAAAATAATTTAAATACACACCCGCCAATTTTCCACACTTACAGTACCTGTGCCTCTTGAAGAAAAGCGGATTGAGATCCTTCATAATTGTTACCCAGAAAGTGGGATCTAGCATCAGGCAGAAGGAAAATCATGCTCTATTTACATAATGTATCATTGTTTTATATATGGCATACTCTTACTGCAACATTATATCAATTATTTACCAAAAAAAGCTTTAATAAATTTAACTATGTTGCTCCCACTTACCAACCGCTTTAGAATAATTTAAAGCTCATTTCCTGATGCACTGAAATTATTCTGAACTGTGCATGCTGGCAAACACAAAAACCTTTTTACTCCCCATTTGCAAAATGACATCTACTCTATTTCCATCTTTGTTTTCAGACTCAAGATTACTTTAGCACTTTATTTCTTAATGTGTCAAATTGCTTCATCAAAAACCAGAGTAACACTCCTCAAACCCCACAGATTCAAAGTTACAAAAGCTCCACATAACATTTACCAAAGTTTCATATTAGACAAAAGAAATCATATAACCTTTCTTCTTTTCCTTCGTAGCAACATCCCCTCTGCTAAAACGCCTGCAAACATTGGTAAGAATATGAAGGGAGAAAGCCTGATGGATTTGTTATTACAGATGCTGCATGGCTACAGTGAAAGGCAGCTTTTCATTATTAGCTGAATTTTCTACCAACTCCCTCTTCTATTAGTGTAAGATCACTCTTGTTCTGGTCTCAGGCACACGAATACAAAGAGACAATAAAAGCCATCAGTGCTGTTGCAGCCTTTAGCATTTGAAGTTTCAGCAGTCTGAAAAACTAAAAGCCAAAGAGTATGGAGAAAAGGGTGTTTTCTTTACTTCCTTTACAATCATTCTACACATCAGAATCAAATACAAGCAAGAGACTTTGGAGAATACTTAAAAATAAGCATGTTAATACAGACCCACTGGCATTTATTTCATCACAGATTTCTGCCACAGCTTCACACTCTGCTTTTTGTCTTCCAATTCTCTGATCTGGGAAAGGCTTATTCACCTGCTTATTTTAGAATCCAAAGGAATATACTGCATACTCAGAATTAAATATGTATGAATGTGATCAGAAGCCAAGGGTTTGCTTTTTAAAATCATAAGCAAGGTCAATAAAACATATTACTAAAATAAAGTACAGTGTCTTGCCCTAGACATGTGACCATTCCTAGAGAGTCCAACATTTGTAATTTTCATTTTTTGAAGTGATCTATTTTTTAGCATTTCCCTATTTATTTATTCAGACAGTATTTCCACAGGTTTTTCTCTTTATTATTGTTTTGCAAAACTGAAGGGGCAAAGAGCAAAGCAGCTCTGGCAGCACTGACAGAGTGAAATGAAAGGCTGTTGCAGGTCCCAGGTCAGAGTGCTGGAAACAAGAGTGTAGACTGAAACTAAATTCAGGATGTAATGAAGAGGTAAAAAACCAGACTTAGCATGTCAGGAGGGTAGTGGGAATGTCAGCAGAGAGGGCTGTGTGTGGAGGTGAAGGATGGGTAAGGAACCCAGATACAGAGGCTTTTGACAAGCAGCAGAACTCAGCACTGTATGCAAGCAAAGAAAATGGGACAAAGGGACTTTTTCAGTGTACCAGAACCTGAGTGAAAGAAAAGGTTGGGTGGAGTTGACAGAGGAGGATTAAGGCAAGGAAAAGGTGGAAAGAGACAGCCTAGGTGTATAAGCTCAAAACACTGCAGAAAGGACAAAGTGCTCAGCTGTGGTAGGCAGCTGGCTTAAGGCCTCAGGAGTAGGAAGCAGCAAAAGAGGAAGGTAGCAAGAAACAGCCTGTGACAGGGAATCGATGATTGACAGTGACAGACAGCAGAAGGAGCCAAGTTAAAAATTTTGATGTTTCTTTAAAAGGATTGGTTTGATCCATGACCATAAAAACCATATTGCTTGCAATTTGCTTGTTTACCATAAGCCATCACTGCTCAGCAGAAGCATTCCTGTATGATGCAAGAGTATTTGCACACTTAAATATATTTGCATTTCTTTAACTTCTGTTTTGGATGTCCCAGTACTTATAAAATTCTAGTTTAAGACAAATATACCACATCTCTAACACCCATTTCTACCATTACCACTTCTGTTGGTGATGCTTTCCATCAGATGAACTCAGGGCTCATTTACAAACTGGGTCAGCAGCATTATCTCCATTTTACAGATGAAAAATGAAGGTGCTGTAGATCAGTCTGCATTATTAATGTCAACTCTCAACCCTTAATTCATTTTACTGTCATTTTCCTTGAAATATTCATTTTTACTTCTGCACTAAGGGTATTTTTGTCATGTATTTCTAATGCATGTCAAAAGTACCTGGAGCATAGTAAGGACCATTTTTAGCATTCTCATTCTCTAAATAACATAATAAAGTTGCACAGTGCCAAACTCCCACACTAGCCAAAAGAAATCCACTCTCCCCTGAACTTATCTCTCTGGCTGAACATGTTCAACCTTAACTGTAGCACCTCTAGGGAAAGCTCCTTTGTGCTCCCCCAATTCAGCTTGTTCTCACATCCACATTTTTTAGTGCTAGTCCATAGAGCTTGAAAAATGCAAGAATATTATGCTATGTACTCCATTCAATTTCTATGGCAGGCACCCACTATATCCTGCGTTTGAAGCCTTCATTCTTCAGCACCTAAAGAGAACATACTGATTATGCACTTTTTGCATGTGTATCTGTTATATTCTGGAAGACTTTCAGAAAAGAAGCTGGGATATCTCAACTGCTTCTTTAGGCAAATTCATACGGACTTTTCAGTGTTTTGAGAAAGGCAAATGTTGTGGGGCTGCCCTTTAACCCAAAGATGACTTATAGCAATGTACCAAGCTCCCTTCTCCTTCCCATTCTTCTTCTTTCTCAAACGCTAACCCTTTATCAGAGGTTTTCTCTTCTGAAGTAGGAGAGGTTGGGCTCAACGACCTGAATGCACAGCAACATAACAACTGAACTTTTTCTTAGGAGGAGCTTGAGGCCTGGCTCCCTCTCTCAAATTGCACCTGCACTCTTCTACTTCCACAGGTACGTATTTTGCTGCTGCTAGACAGAATACAAGACCTACCCCCAACCTTGAAACGAAGATCAGTGCGCTCCCCCCAAAGCCCTGCAGATGCAGATCAAACGTTAACAGGGAGGAGTTAATGCCAGACAGCATTGCTGCCAACAGCTTGGCTTTCTAACAAACTACAATCTAAAGGTGACAGTCAAAACCTTTCTAAAACTCTGAGACTTCTTCCCAGCTTTCCTTCTTTCACATAATCCATTAATTTTGAAGAAAGTTTCAGTTGAAGCTGTTGCTAGGAAAACCGTGAGGCTTTGCTCTATGCACATATCTAATGTTACCTGCCAATCCTTACAAAAAATGATGCTCACTGCCTATTCCTTTGCATGTTGGGATTACTGATTCCTCTGAGACAAGGACACCAACCTACCTTCAGGTAAAAATGCTCCTCTTGCACACAAATTCACATTAAAAAATAAAGTGATGATGCCACTTTATTTTTGTCATGTCCAAATTACAAATGTTGGACTCTCTAGGAATGGTCACATGTCTAGGGCAGGACAGTGTACTTCATTTTAGTAATAATTTTATTGACCGTGCTTATGATTGCAAAAAAGTTTTATTGACCTTGCTTATAATTTTAAAAAGCAAACCCTTGGCTTCTGATCATATTCATACATATTTAATTCTGAGTATGCAGTATATTCCTTTGGATTCTAAGAAAAGTGTTCTCAGTGATTGCATTGCAGACCTTTACCATTACAGGATGGCCTGCTCCTGAAGAGCCACCCCACAGGGAAGTAACGAAGAACAGGGGTTAAACAAAACAAGCCCAAAAAAAAAAATCATCAGGCAGAATATTTAAAATACTTATCCAAAAATTAAAACATAAATTCACAAGGCATGAAAAAGACCTGATCTTTTTCCACAGGCTTCTTGCTTAGCTGCACATTTAGTAACATTTCACAGAATTGGCAGAGACTGAACTCTAACAGAAAAACTCATCTTCTTTTAGGTTTCAAGGTCTAGAGATATTAGAGCCACTTGCAGAAAATGAAGCTGATAAAATGTCCATTTGTTGGGGTTTTTTTTTCAACTGGTGTAATTGTCAGAAACAGATTCATTTGGTTGAGATTTTCAATGATACAGAAACTAGACTTCAGCCTGAAGTTCAGCCTGAGGCTCACTTACCCATGCAGTAAATGTTTAATCTAATGGAAATAAGAAAATCATGCAGCATCAAGAAAATGGTGCTTCTTTAGAGAGTGTGGGTGTGTGACTGTTGAGGAGGAAAGCAGAGGTCATTTAATTATATTTTCTTCTTTCCTCTTCTCTAGCATTTACTGTCTCTTGTCTAAGTGCACTCTAGGTCTTGACAACTAAATGAACAGATGCTATCCTGTTAGCAGGCTTGTTTTTAAGAATGTTCATTCCAGGAGAAGAGCTTTCTAAAGACATATGGTAAGCTAAATATATTTAAGATTTTTCTCAGCTGGCTTCATCTGTACAGGAATATAATTCTCAGGTGAGATGCTCAGAAAACCCACCATTAAGTTATCAGGGTTAAAAATCACCAGGTGAAAGATACAACATACCCCAGAAAGGGTGAAAGGGAAAAAAAATTCTCTCTCCTTGTTAGTCCTAGAAATCTGATCATGATTGTAATTGATTTTTATAGTGATATGACACTGCACTAGCTGCAGATCATTGTAAGATCAGCCATGTTGATCTAAATCCTACAAATTCTAATACAAAAAGACAGGCTGCAGAGCAGGCCAATGCATGAGGCAACAGCATTTGACAGATGATCAGGAGTCAGGCTGACCACAGTAGGTCACCTGTGACACCAAAAGGCATGCCAAAATGCAAAGGCTTTACCACAGTGCCTCTCAGCAAAAAAGCCTAGCCTGCCAAAGTAACAATGCCTCAGCATTCAGCATTCTACCTGCTCCTGACAGCGGTGCTGAAGAATGCCAGAGCCCTTCTCCTTCTCTAAGGAACATCCTTTGCAGATCATTTAATCATGAGAGAATACAAATTCTGATCCTTAACAGCTGAATAAATATTTCATTATTTTTGTAGCAGCAAGCTAAACATAAAAGCAAAGTATGTTAGCCATGCATAAGTAGGTAGGATCAAATACTCAGAATTGTGTTTGGTTCTCAATCTTAACAAAAGGATTTTTAGCAGACGACTAAGCACACTAAGTGGCACAGTCAGTCAGATAAAATTAAACAAGCAGACTTGCGTCAGCAACATTAGGCCCTTAGCTATGTGTGAAGAACAATATTAGAAGTGACAGGGGAACAAGTTCCACATAGCAAGCAAAACCTGAAGACTTCTTGCTGCATCAGCAAGGGATGAGAGTAGACACCCAAACACACATCTCCCACCTTTTGTTTGTTTCATCCTTTAGCAAGAAGTCAACTCTGACATTGCAAACCCAAGCAACATGTAGATAGCAAGCCATACATCACCACCCAGAGCACAGGCATCAAATGAAAAATAATCTGCTTGCAGCAGCCTGCTTGTACATACTGAAACACCACATAAATTTCAACACAACTGATCACAGACACAGGAAAAGCTTCAAAAAGTAAAGCAAAGGCATAATGGAGAGTGTCCAGTACAGACAGCTCAAATTCCATTCTGCCTTGGACCTTTTTCCAGAGCTTCCACAACTCCATCAGATTAGCCACCACACATTTTCTTTTCCTTAAGGAATGGTAAACATCTTATTAGGACCCTAGAAAATATATACATAAGTGTTACATACCAAGAGCAAGGTAGAAGATGGCAAGATTGTCATGCTCCTCTCACGACCTGACCTGAACTTTCCCTGCAGCTTGTGACTTCACTTACCAGTTTAATTGGTGGGTTTATTTGCTGACCAGGTACTGCTGCTGCACAGGATTGCAAGAAAGCAATCCTTAGCACCCCATCCTTCAAGCAATCCTAAGCACCCCATCCTTAAAGAAAGTTTACTAACCAGCCAAATGTCCAGCAGAACCTGCATCTCCTGCCTCATCAGATATTAGGCCATTTGAAAAACCTGCTCCTTCCTTCAGATCTTGTGCCTTTTCCCTGGTGGTAATACTGATGCCTAAGGTTGCTATAGGCTACACTTACCCAAGCTGAAATCATGGCTATGAAGCAGAAGTGATCTTGTGAAATCATGATAAGCCTGTCCTACATGGGAGGTCAAACTAAAACTAAAGATTATAAGAGGCCTTTTTCCTAGGATTTCTGCAAAATTGCCTCATTTTTAAATTCCTGCAGTTTTGATGCCTTCAGTGGTGGCACTGCATATACAGCATACATACAAAGCAGCACCCCATTTTGCCTTCCTTTTTCAAGTGTAACAAGAAATTTCATGTTATTAGAGCTAAAGAGGTATGTTAGGAGACAAGAAAAGGGGAAGGGGAACAAAGTAGCTTGGTGAGTTACCAGCTAGCAGCTCACTTTCCAAGCTAGCAGCTCACTTTCCATTCTGACAAGTCCAACATTTCTTTGTCATGATTCTGTTCTTTCTGTATCCAGCTAAGAATTTCCAAAAATTTTGGAGAGAGAAGGGTAATGAACCACATATCAGTTTTTCTCTTTTGCTATTAACACATGTGAGGACAGGAGGAGAAAGGGAGAAGGAAGGACTAATTAGAAAGATGAGAATTTTAATTTTTTTCCTCTTCAAATTTTCATGTCATATCCCAGAATATCCTGAGTTGGAAGGGACTCCCAATGATCTTTGAAGTCCAGCTCCTGGTCCTGCACAGAACACCCCAGGAATCAAAACATTTGCCTGAGAGCATTGTCCAAAAACTTCTTGAACCCTCCCAGGCTTGGTGTTGTGACTATTTCCTGGGGAGCCTGTTCCAGTGCCCAGCCATCCTCTGGGTGAAAAATGTTTTTTTAATATCCAACCTAAACCTCCCCTGACACAACTTCAAGCCTTTCCCTCGGGTCCTGTCACTGGATACATGATTCAATTTATTTAATACATCAAAGAGAGAGGAAGTGGCTATTTTTTATTTATTTATTAATTTTTTAAGTGAAAAAAAATACTATTACTACTTACCAAAACAGATGATTTCAATGATTTTCTATAGGTTACATTAGGTAGAACAAGGATAGAACAAGGGTATAAGCTAAATTCACTTAACCAAGGATCAATACCTTCTCTCCTGCACAATACTCTCTTGATACTTACAGAGAACACATTTTTCTTTCCTGAGATATTTCCAATTTTGCAACTCCCCAAAGACCCATATGTTTTTTGCAACTGACCAAGATTTCCAATTTTGAAGAAGTTTAAGTGTGGAAGTGTTCACTTTACAGATATTTTTTGCCAGAATATTATAAATTATTCTGATATTTTCACCAACCAAGTTTGATCTTTTTGTGTTCAACCCTAAAGATGAGCAACCAAAAAGCAGTCAGTTTCTTTGTGATCAATTCAAAAACAATTGAAGCACAACCAAAATGATCAATGTAAAGAATATGCTGTAACACAATTACTGAAGAATGCAATTATGGATCACTAAACCTTTTAAAGGAAGTTCAATCTAAGTTAGAAAATTCCATAACTGTAAGTGTATCTCCATATTAATCTTGCTTACAGCCTAGTAGATGTCATTAACAGGAATCAAGTTGCCACAGAATTCAGCTGAAGAGAAAGAGAAGCTTTAGGCACAGATTCAGATCAGCTTTTGTGCATTGTGGAAGAAAAGCTTCTGTACTCAGGCATGAGGTTCCTTGCATACAGGACTTTGCATTTCACTTTGTTTCATATCTTTTCTCTCTGCTCAATCCTCTAGCCTGTCCAGGTCTCCCTAAGTGGCAAATCAGGCCTCCAGCATATCAGCCCCTCTTTTCATGTTTGTATCATCTGCAAACGTAGGGGAGTCCAAGTCCTCTCTCCCACCATCCAGATCACTAATGAGGAAGATAAACAGCTTTGCACCTAGCATCAACACTTGGGGTACTTCTCTAGCAATTGGCTTCTAGCTACATTTTGTGCCTCTGACCATAGAAATCTGAGCCCAGCAGTTCAGCTGGTTTCCAATCCTCCTCTCTGTCCAGTTGTATTTGCTGTAACATCATTTCAAGGCCAACTTGAATAAGGCCTTGAGCAACCTGGTTTTGTGGGAGGTGTTCCTGCCCATGGCAGAGGGGGCTGGGAATAGGTGACCTTTAAGGGCCTTTCCATCTCTTGACCTCTTATGATTCTATGATCATCCATTTCCATGAGGATGCTTCCAAATATCTTTCTAAAGACAGGTTAAATAACATCTACTTCTCCTCCACTGGGCCTCTCATTTCTTCACAAAAGGCTGTAACTTCCCCTCCATAAATCCATGCTGATTATTTCTGTTCACCCTTTGGTCATTCATAGACCCAGAAACAGACTCCAGGAAGAATTATTCCATTTCTCTCCAAGGATGGAGGTAAAGCTGATCAGTCCATAGTTCCCTGGATCTTCCTTCTTGCCCTTCTAGTAGGGTGTGACACCTGCTATCTTCCAGCCCTCAGTCATCTCCTGATCACTGTGACTTTTTAAATGCTGTCACATCACTCAGCCCTCTCAGCATGCATGGAGGCATCCTATTCTAGGAACATGAACTAGTTTAAGTGCTGCCTAACCTGATCCACCTGATCTTAGGCTGTTTTCCTAGATATAGATTTTTCTTCAAGTCTCAAGAACCTGGGATTCCTGAAAGGTAAATCTTATCATTAAAGACCAAGATGAAGAAGATATTGATTACCTTCAGACCTTTAATTGTCCGTTGTTACCAGAGCCTCTACCCTGTTAAGGGCAGAGTTTTCCCTCAGCTTATTTTTGCTGCTGACGTACTGGTAGAAGCTTTTTATGTCACTCTTTGCAACCCCTCATCAGACTCTCCCCTGGGTGGACTTTGGTTTTCCTAATCCCATCCTTGGCAGATTGAACAGTTACTCTACCTACCTACTGTCTTGGCCACCTAACCCTGCTCCTGCTTCTTGCGCCCTTCTTTCTGTGCCCAAGTTTTGCCATGAACTCCTTGCTTACCCAAGCAGACCTCCTGTCACCTCCTGATCGATTTCATGCTCTTGGAGGTGGACCTCTCTTGAGCTTTTGAACTTAAAAGCTCTGGACCTTGTTGAGACTATTTTCTCCATCTGGCTGGACTTAAAGAAGATGTAAAGCAGTTACAAATACCATCCTGAGAACGATATGAACTGGGAGCAGGCCAAAGGCAGAGTGCACACAATCTTTAAGAACCCTGCCCTATGGTCCCTCTATGGCTGGCACAGAATGCAAAGCACAGTGCAATTTCAGTGCAAATACTCTGATGTTGCTCTAATATTATACCTAAGAGCTGTCAGTTGTCCCAGCATACAAAGGTGGATTGCAGCTATCCTTCTTTCTTGTTACCTTACATTCTGGTTCAAAGAGAACAACTGAGAGTTGGGGTCTCGGGAGCCAAAAGTCACACTCCCTTTTCTGACCCAAGGCAAGGGGAGGCTCTCCTCATACTTTTAAGCTATTCAACAGCTCTCTTCCTAAATTACTGAGTGTGACTTTACTTCCTGATCCTTGAGAGAGACCCTTGCTATTTCTCACTTTGGTTTCTCTGACCTGCCATGCCTTAGTCTCTCACTGCAGCTTATTCCATTAAAGGTCCAACTTTGCTTCACTGTCACTTCAAGCTTCATTTCCACACTTCTAAAATAATTTAAAAGAAATTACTCAAAGATGTTATCAAAAGGTAAGACATCAAAGACCAAAGTTAATGAAGCTGTAACAACTTAATGCCGCATCACGTGTTAAGCAAAGCCATGGCCTGTTTAACGCTAGAAAGGTTATTATTAGCAAAAGTTTAAACAGGAGCTTGCTTTGTTTGCCTGTGAAAAAGCACTTATTGAACTCACCAAGCCTCATGCTCCAGGACACCTCCTGCTCACTTATCAGCTGTCTGCAGCTGTACTCCAGGTCTCACTTGCTGCCATAGAGAGGAGAGGAACTGGCCACAGCAAAATAAAATCCCCCCAGGGGCCATCCCAGCACACCACAGGCCTCTGATGGAGCACAGGACCCCAGCACACTGCACACCACACGCCTGAGGAGGCACAGCCTGCTTTGTGCTCATCACACCCACCAAAAACACTGCAAGCCTCCCCTGTCAACTGATTCAAAACATGGATTGTCCCATATCAGCATCCAGATAATCCGAGAAGTCTGATGTCTGTGGCTCTTGGCCCAAGCAGTTGGCTGATATTCAAACCTCTACATCCATTAGAACACAGTTCAATCACTGAAAACAAATTAACATCTGCAAATCAGTTTATTAACTGTAAACATGCCCAAAACATCCACCCATCTTTCAAGTACAGCAGAAGCAAAGGCTTGGCAGCTTCCTACCTCAGAAACCTCAGGAGTCTCTCACAAACTCTGTTTGAAAGAACTACTTCAGCTCCTGTCAAGGCAAAAATCACACTTGCTCTATCTACATGCACAGCCTGAAATCATAAATCCATGCCCTGCTACTGCAGCCAAGGATACTCCTCAGTATTTATGTCTTGAATAAAGCTGCTATAGGTATACCCACCACCTTAGGCTGTCTTTATTTGCAGCTCTTTTCACTACTGGTAAAACAGCTTTTTTACTTCTCTGAAGTCATCAAAGGGTCCTTTTTCAGGCTCTTTAGAGCAATCTATCATCTCCAGCTGCCAGTTATTAGTACCTTCCAGGCTGTTTTTATTTCTCCTATAATGAGGCAAATTAGGAAAATAGATTTACTTACATGCACATATACATAAATTAGGCAAATATATATACATACATTCATACATATGTATGTATTTGTTAACAAGGAAGCAAAGGCCTTGTTTGTTAGGCTGTTAGACAAAGCAAGTAGAATTTTTTTCCAATGGAAATGCTTTGAAAAAAAATCAGAAAGTGGCTTGGAATCGATATAACTTCCTCAGTCAATCCTGCAATAAATCCAAACCAAGGAAGATAACTGCAGACAAACTGAGTGAAAATTAAGTCTCTTAAGAGCTGAAAAGCTACACAACACTTGAGCATGGCAAGAAAAACATTGACCAAACATTTCAATTATGAATAACAATAAATTTTAAAAATCTCTACCCTGCTGAGCAATCGTATCAGTTTCCAGCCCCTGGTTTCCCACTCTAGGCTTTGTTCTGGGTCTGTACCCCAGCCACCCCAGAGCTTATTTCTGAGGCAAGTATCTGCATAACCCTGCAGATCTCAGGATTCAACAGACTAAGGGCATGGAGGGAGGAGGCACTGCCACAAGAGTCCTGCCACAGGAGACTGAGTCAGAGAGAAACAGTCATCAAGAGACAAAATACTCTTGACCAGAGGTATCAGTGGTGTCAAGGATTCCCATTTCTCCCACATCTCTTGACAATTTGATCCTACAAGACATAACTTATTTGAAGAAGGTCATGCAAAGTTACACCACCAACTCTCTCCCTGCAGCCTGGAGAACCTTTCCTCAGGGGGGAACTAACCATTCTCTACAACTACCTGAAAGGAGGCTGTAGTGAGGTGGCTGTGGGTTTCTCCCTCCAGCTGACAGCATGTGAGAAAATGGCCTCAAGCTGCACCTCAAGGGGAGATTTAGATCTGAAATGAGGAAAATTTTCTTCTCTGGCAGGGTCAACAGATATCAGAATGAGCTGCCCAGGGAAGTGATAGAATTGCCATCCCCAGAAGTGTTCAAAAGGCAGGTGGATGTTGTACTTGGAGATTTGGCTTAGTGGTGAACACCACTGTGTCAGGTTAGCAGTTAGTAATCTTGGGGGTCTTCTCCAACCTCAATTTCTCCAGACACTCTGTTTGAGGGCAAAACTTGTGTGCAGTATTGTTGGGATACTGGTAGGTAGAGAGAATGAAGTTCAGCATCCCGATTAACAGGGAGAGCTCACATCTGTAGAGCAAGCCATTCAGAAAGAGCAAGAGTTTTGTTGTTTTTTTTTCTCAAAACAGACAGATTAACCAAATGGAAGGGGAGGAAAAAAGGCGGTGGGAGGAACACACACCTTCATCACAAATGACTTTCCTTTTGCTTTTTATGGCCAAACAGATGCATCAGATCTTGCCCCAAAGTTTTCTCTTACAGCTTGACAAGGAGCCTAGTGCACAATTATGGCATGTAAAGGAAGGATACTTCATTAGGAGCAAAGGGCAAGGACAAAAAAAAAAAAAAAAAGACATCCCAATTTCCTTCTGACATTAAAAGAAATGTTTTGGTACACCTTGTACAGATAGGTACAAACCCTAGCAGTTTTTTTCTCCACTGTCTCAGATCAGAAACATTCTAAGCTTCCATAAAATTCAAGTCTCAATTGGTCACTGATTTATTCTTTTTTCAAGTTGAGTCTTATTTTTAGTTGACTTATAACACATACTTTTTCTTCTAAAAAAATGTAGTTTAAACCCCCCCTGCCCCCCAGTTTTCAGAATGTGCTCTATCTCCTCTCCAAAAAATTCTGTCCTTAAACTCTGCAGAACTAGCTACACAAGAAGTATGTGTCCTTAAAACCAATATGTCTGAAAGAAGGTAAAAAAAAGAGGAGATCCAATGTGCCTTTTCAAAAAGACACATCAACAAATATTTTACTGCCAGCCAAAAGAAAACTCCATCCATGAAAGCTACAAATGAATTTCACATACAACCACAACCCAGCAGTTATTCCCAGGTCTTGCTAAATGGCATTCTCTGTCCTGCTGGAACCACTGCATAGGATACATCACCAAGAGATCAATATGATCTTCCAGAATATCTATACTAATACAAGTCTTGAAAATAGTGGATATACCAAGTGGATTCTATAATGATGGATAACACTATAACCTCCACCACACACCTCAGGCCTCACACATCACTTTTGCCACCCAACACCAACATTTTAATCCACATGATCAGCAAATATACACCACGTGCAATGTGAGATCAATATGGTAGCCCTTCTACCTCCAGAAGGCAAACACTTCAAGATACAATTCCACTTCAGAATCAAAAGTCAGGCCAGAGAGACAAGAAAAAGTGAATTCCACAGCTTTGAAGTTTGTGAAGGATCTACTGGCCCATTTTAAAATACACCACAGGGAAATAAAATTAAAAAAAACAAAACAAAACAAAACAAAAAAAAAAAAAAAAAAGTACAGAGCATCTTCCCCAGGTGGTGGTGATCTGATATACCCAAAAGACTACCTCTTCCTTAGGAATGTCTCAAATTACATGTCTCAAATCATGTTTTTAAATGCTGTCATATCTCCATAGCAGCCACTGATCTAGCTGGCCTTGGGGAAGTAAATCCTTAACTCCTTAACTGTAAGAAAGAAGCAAACATATTTTTATTAAACATGGAAACCTCTCAATGACAAGTGCATTGCCTGAGATACAACACGTAAGCAGACATGCCAACACCTTATTGTCAAAATGCTTTCTGGAAAGAAAAGAGCAATCTATGTGGAAAGAAGCCAGAAAGAGCAAGCTGACTGCCTAAAAGGCAAAGCACTGCAGGAAAGGAAGAGGATAATGCTTTGTGGGATGATATCATCCCCTACACTTCCCATGCAAGAGTATCTTTATTTCACAGCCAGCAAATTCCCCATCAATGACAAAAATTTGGAATATTCAAAAGAGCAAATACAAGAAATATTATCTTGGGAGCAGACAAACAAGTACCTGAACTTCACTGTCTGCTCAAGAGGAAATCAAACCCCACAGCCAAGCACCCAGATGCAGTAACCCTGGCAGAGGATGTACATTGTAAGCTGTGCACAGCCTCCCAAGCCAGTGACCTGTTTGACAGGAGAATACAACTTGGCAATATTGCTTCATCTGCATTTCAAGGGCAGAGCTGAAATTGCAGTTGCACATGGTGCAAACACAGATCATCAAAGGGAATTCTTCTATACCTTCTACTGAAGGACGCCAGCCAACCATCTTCGCTTTTCAAGTGCAGGTCTCCATACCCATGCTCCCTGGGAGACATGAGAGTAGAAAGTGGTTAAATAAACAGCTCTGCACCTCTTATTGTCTTAACAGAATATCAATAAGGACAATCTGGAGAATGATTTTATCCTTTAGAGTCCTTTTTGCATCAAACCAGGTTAATAAAGAAGTAGAACCTCAACCTGTCTCTGTTCCATGGGAGCATATTTCCACAATTATAAGTACTGATCAGTCCAAAAGAAGACAGCCATCTTTTATGGAAAAGCATGACCTGTTTCTTAATGTCCTATTTCTGTACCTGATATCTCTGGCTGCTCAGTTCAGCTGTTATGAAGTAGCAGCAACTATTGCACAGGCAAACCCAGAGCACCTTGATTCCTTGCAATTCTAGAAAACACTTCTATCAATACATGAAAAAAATTACTCCAGGAGATATGTTTCACAAAAACAGAACTGTAGGAAAACCCTGCCAGAAGGTAATGTTCAAAGGCCCCAGCTACCCAGCATTAATAACCTGATTTTCAGAGCTGTTGAGCCCTTTCTTTCCTCCCAAGAAAATTTTGACCACTAATTTCTTCTGAGGGGAAAAAACAGATAAGGTACAAAACAAGTGAAAATTCCACCCCTGGTGCCTGAGAAATGGTGGCTGCATACCCTGCTGTGTCAGCTTGAAAGAGTGACACCACCCAAGCATTTAGAGCAGAGGTAATACTCACTGGCTTTACTTTCTGCAACAGCCTTACAGTATTTGCAACTAACAGGATGAGATTTTTCTCCCCTGTGGGAAAAGGGCCAGATATAAACCATTAAGACTGATGATCTCATTGTTCACAGAGAACAGATTGAAGGGAAGGCAGAATTATGAGGCTGGTAACTGAGGGCAGTTACACTAAAGACATACAGGTGTGGATACCAAGTATAAAACCAAAATTATTATCAGTGCCCAAATAAAGAACTATGGAGCAGGTATGGGCACAGCATGAAGAGAAACTCAGAGGTAGGAGTCTCAAGCCCAAGATGTTTCTTGAAATAACATGAAGTTATGTTCCTTGCCACAGAACATGGGTTGGAAACATTATGGATGCATTTCCACTGATCAGAAAAAGCCTGGACAAAATTACAGAAGATAATGCTGCTGACAACTAGTAATATAAATCACCTCTTCTTGGCTCAGGATGCCCCCATGTCCCTAATTCCTCTGCCTGGGAGAGAATTCTAGGAAATTACAACTAAATGCCAGGCCTGCTCCTGTACCTTCTGTTAGACCTTAGTGGCCCCCTCATCAGAGAGAGGACATTAACTTAAATGGGCTTGGATCTGACAAGACCTTTCTCAGGAGAAACCAGGCTATTCTAGGACACAGGTCTGGACTAGCTAAAGGACGCAGATATGGTACAGCGAAGCAGGCAGAGTCAAAGCCCCCGGCTCTGTCTGACAGAGCATCCAGTACTGGTGAAGATTTCCTGCAAAAAGAACAAACAGCATTATCAAAGGGATTAATATTCAGCTAGTAACAAGGAGAGTCGAATACCAATTGTAAAACAACATCTCATCTATTTTTAATATTAGCACTCCTCTTAGCAGTATGAAACAGGATGAAGACAGGAAGTAGAAAGGAAAAACAGGGAGGAATATCTTACCTGTTAACCTCTTCATATCTTCAAACTAGCCAGTAAATGGCAAAAGAAGCATAAATCAATTACAGGACTAAGTGTCACAGAGATGTATTAAAGGTTAGGTCAAAAAAAATCCTGACACCAAAAGAAATGTGGAATGAAGAAAAAAAAAATCCAATACTGTTTGAATAATTCGTCAAAACAACCTATGGAATATATTTAACAATTTTTGCTTGCATGTAAAAGCATTGAATCCATTCATTTTTGAAACATACCACCAATTATATATTGGCCAAGTATATAATCATTCAAAGCATGACAAGTCCAAAATGATAAAGAACATTGTTGCTGTTGTTATGATGATCTATTCTTGCTGCTTCTCACATTTTTCTCTTTCTTCACATAGTGATGATACAGACAAAACAGACTACCATTGTAAATCACACAACTACAAAATGCATTTTCTCTCACACCCCATTCTTTAAAGCTTTTCAATTCAAGGTTTAATAAAAAAAAAATTAAGATCCTATTGTTAACACTTAGTACAATGAGCTTGGGAACAAAGTTAGTACAGTGCATATTCAAATGTGAATATTCAAAACTTAAGTCCACAAATACCATTCAAGTATGAATTGCAATATCCAAAATTAAGTCCCTCTTCTTCACTCAAGTGTCCTTTGAAAACAGCTTCTGATCCTATTCAGAGGAAATGTCTGAAGTGTTGACCTCAGTTATCTGTTGTCACCTCCTTAATACACCTTACCTCTTTTCCTTGTCCGCTGTGCTTTGGATTTTTTCCTAGTGAATTGGATTTTTATTTTGAATAATGATGAAGACCTTGATCACTTTCTAAAAATTGTCTGTCAAGTGCACACAACTGGCAGGCAACAAATGCAACTTTGTTACTCAGAGCATAAATCAGTTTTGCTGGATAGTGTGAAGGCAGGGGAAATGTGGTTTTAATACTTTCATGATCTAATTGCTGTTGCCTGCAGTAGAAGAATGGACTTAATTATCCATGTCTTTTCCACATATATTCCTATGCCCTGAATTTAGCATGTAGATGATCAGACTCACTGTGGAACCACAGAAATGCAGAAAGCTTATCCTAAACCATCTATCAGGATGGTTCTTACATTAGCTGCAGCATTCTTCATCCCTGCTTCCTTTGCAAACATTATTAATCTGCTTTCACAGGGTAGCTACACTTAGGATACTTGCCTTGTTTTTGCAAGCACAAGTAACTCATACAAAGTCTGAATGGTGAATATATTGTCATTCCCTGAATTTTCAGAATAACTTATCTGAAGATAAAATAAGGCTCAAGTTGTCAAAGTTTTAACTTGCCACCCTTCAGTTTATGCAAACACCATACTTTAAGGAAAAGAATCATGAACACATCATGAAGAAGAATTACAAAAGAATTCTCAAAAAAAAAAAATGTACCTCATGCTGCTACCACTATGGCAGGATAGTTAAAACTGATTTTTCAAGTTCATGTAAGTATACATGCATACATATGTATGCAAACATACACAGAACAGTCAAAAACTTACAAAAAACCCCAAAAAATAACTTTTCCTTAAACCAGATTATCACCACCTGAAGAGGATAAAAGAAAATCTATTATACAAAATAAAAATAATAGGGCTAGCACAGATCTATTGCTTAAATGTCATTAAAAAAGAAAACAATTACCAATTAACAGCACAGACTTTGACCAGAGAAGGAAGTTGTCTCTGCTGTTTCCTCTCCTTCAAAGAAAAACACACCCCAAATACCCCACCTTCTGTGTCCTGTACAGGTTTTTTGTCAGAAGAGCATGTGGACTTAAGGTCTGCTCAACCCAGTGTCTTCTTCCCACTTTATCAGAATTATCAGAGCCTTTGGAACTGAAGTGCCAAGTAGGGATGGATAATCCTGCAGCACCACTCTTCCTTCTGCTCAGCAGAGACCTTATGGGCTGCCCAGGATTTTTGCAGTTAAAATCCCTGAACAGACTTTCCTTCTCAAACTCATCCAACCACTTCTGTGACCATGCAAATTGTGAAACTGTGTCACCTCCTGGAGCACACAGTGTGTGCTGTGTGAGGATGTGCCTCATATTTGGTTTGATCTGCCACCAGTGGGTTACATTTCTTGCCATGTTGAGAGGAATAATCACTCCTCATTCACCATTTCTGTGAATCTTACACATTCTCCAGTCACCTCAGAGTTTGTTTTGCATGTAACACCTACCTTCTACCCTTTATTTCCACAGCAGCAATGGCCCAAGTGCCTGTGCTAGCCAGGAACACTGCCTAGCATCAAGGGCAAAGACTGCACTGGCAACAGCAGGAAGGACACTGTGCATGGATGGTGCTTGCTGTGAAGTAACACACACACACAAAATTCATGC
The DNA here is from genome assembly GCA_024865655.1 of Emberiza elegans. Taxonomy (NCBI): domain Eukaryota; kingdom Metazoa; phylum Chordata; class Aves; order Passeriformes; family Fringillidae; genus Emberiza; species Emberiza elegans. The sequence continues at coordinate 3,219,432 of JALJVW010000196.1, forward strand.
CTGGTCTAAGACCAAGGCCTTTAAAATTCAGGCAGACCTTATGTGTCACCTGCAGTGACCCTTCCTACAGGAAAATGCAGTAAGATTTTGTTTAAACACTATTTCTTAAAATAAATTATTGTGATTAGGGTGTGATTAACCATTTGCATTCATTTTTACATTGATATTACCACCCTGTTTTCTTCAGGGCTCTATAATACCTGTCTACACAGAATGAGAAAAATAGGCAGACTGAAGTATATTTCTGTAGCTTTTCCTTTTTGCTGTAGTGAAATTTTACACATCCTTCAATGAAATGCAAGGTCACTCTAAGTGGTGTCTACTGTCATTTTCAGAGGAGAGTCAACAGTTCCTAGGACACTAGTGCTCTTCAGCCCCTCTCACTCCTGCTGGACAAAGCAGAAGAAGAAGTGGCATAAAAACCCTCTCTAACAGCTATTATTCAGAAAAAAATATTTTCCTTCTGTGCTTTCAAAAATAGGACTTAAATAATTGGGAAATCCATCAACAAATTTACTGGAGACAAATCAGTCTTTCCTCCACTGCTTCTGGAAGAAAATCAAATAGGAGCTGGTTTTCTTTCCTCCTTACACTGATGTACCCTTTAGCCACACAGAAGGCAAAAAATGTCCCCCAACTATGCCAGCATCACAGCTCATTTTCAAATTACAGAGAGGACCTAGATGATGAAGGCAAATACAACCCCAGACTACTAAAGAAGTTTGAACAGAAAACATCTCACAGTGTAAATTGATGAAGCATAAAGAGATGGTACATATTTAGCTGTGGTAAGAGTGGTTTTCCCCCTTTACTCCACCCTTTTCCCAGCACTAACTTGGTTTCCCCCCTTTACCTCCTCACATCACTGGAGTAATTTTGGGTTCATCTTAAAAGGCCTTGAGGCTGTGAGCAAACAGGATGGGCTTGATCACCAATGATCATTCAAATCAGGCAGCAAAGTAGAACCAGTGGGGCTGGAACCAACCAGAGAGGAAAACCATGCTCAAACGGTGCCACAGCATCACAATTTCCCTTCTGAAGGCATTCATCACTCCCTTCCCCTTACTTAACAGAAGGCATGTCATCTGGAATGATGCTCAACTGTGTCTGGCAGAAAATAAAAGAGAAGAAAAAGCTAACATTTTGTGTTTGCGCAAGTGCTTCTGCTCGCATTTGGACCACTGCCAGCCTATTCAGTGCAAGCTTGCAGCGGGTTATGATGCTGTCTGGGCATTTGATGAAAACTGTAGAACCTCAGAACAGAGGCTTTTAGGTGTGAATTGTGTGTGCTGAATTGTAATGCGGAGTTGCACTGACATTTGGAGCAGAAAACTGAAATTTCTCAGAATTTGATTCCTTTTTTCCTCCCCACCTAAACAGGGATCTTCTGATGTCCCATTAATATTCTATTCTTTGAAAAATTACTTATGTAAGGAGGATGAATGTTACAAATTCACTCCTCTGTAACAGCTACTCTCTCGCTTTGAGGAAAAAAAGTCCAGTCTGGATGAAAGTAATCTCATTCTTTTTTAAATTTTGTGTTAGAATATATAGGCAGCATTATTATTTGAACTACACCTACAACGCATGTGAAATTTCTAAAACCCTCACAGATGTAAATGTTTTCCCCTCTTCAGATGTTATAAATAGAAAATAATTCTCTCTTCTGCTATTCCTAGCATAAAGCCTTTGAGAACTGGTGTCAGATGCAAAGAACTGCAAACCAGCCCTAGACAAAACACACAGCAGCCACCAGCTGCCTAAGGAGACTGATAATACAAGACTTTACACTTCACAGTCCCTCAGGTTTGAACCTGCCCTGGGTGTGTGACACACTTCAATGAAAGAGAACAGTTGCAACACATTTCGACACGGAAGAAAAGAAGATAGAAAACAGTTGATCTGCACAGAAGTAGCAGCTACAAAGCCTGCATAGCTGGACAGAGTCAATGTCAGACTTTAAATGTTTGATACAAAGAATTCAAAGTTAACATTTTGGCACTCAAATAATAATTCACTTTTAGAACCCAAAGTATATTTTACGGTAAAGGATTATAGGTGTACACAAGAAGAAAGCATTGGTTTAAGGTGTGTGTTGGTAGGACCAGGCAATAGGAATGCAAAGTGCTCAAGTAAGAATTCATAAGGAGATATGAAATCCCAGGAGCCCGGGCTGATTTAGGTTCAGAAGCATATGAAATACCAAAGGATATGTTTTAGAAGAAGCACCAGACATGCAGCAGACAATTTTGGACTGGATATTCAATCATGTGTTTAGGAGACAGTAGAAAAATTGGTTTATTGTACCACAGATATTCCAGATCCAAGTATTAAGGGAAGAAACAAGAGGAATATAAACCACTACTGCTCACTCCTTCACATATTCCAACCTCTAATTGTAATTAGAGGCATCTCTAATTCATAGGTACTTTTAAAGTTATGAAAGTTATGGTAAAGGTACTGTAAAGCAAGGAGTTCCTGTACAGCACCACAGTGTAGAACCTCACTTGTTGGGGAACCTGGGGTTTTGTCCTTTGAACTTTCAGGAGGTTATTTTCACTTACACTAGGGGGCCCAGAAGAGATGTACCATTACTGAGTCTCCTTGTGATTAAACTTGAATAGCTTGAGATCAAGGGAGCTTTGACATCATATCTAATTAGATACAGTAATTACAAAAGAAAACAGCAGCAATTGTCTCACAGTATGACAGACACACTGAACACTTTAGTGTGGGGTGCTAAGTTCAATTCTCAGCAGTACTGCAGCTCATGGCCACTGGTGCCTGCTTAAGTCACCAAATGAAGTTTGACATCACTGACCTAGATCTCAGTGTCAGAAAAGGATTTACAAATTAAAACTAGAATCTAGCAGACTTGCCTAATGGGCTGGAGAGATCCATAACACGATTTCAGCTGCCAAATGTGCACACCTAGAGCTGTCAGGAAGGATACCTGTGACTGTGCCCACTCTTGAAGAGGAACTATACACATACTAAAGCACCTGGAAACAGAAGACAAGTACCATTTGGGGGTTCAAGATTCCTGTGTTTCAGACTGAAAGAGAACATTACTGCAAACTACAGAAGACCAAGTGTTTCAAAATCATAAAAACAAGAGAAATAATTATGATCAAATCTCTTTGAGAAAATAGGAAGAGAATAAGCAATTGCAAAATGTGCAGATAATTCAAGTGCAGTTGAAGACCATTCTAAAGTGATTAGACTGGAAGTCAATACTTCTGAGACAAAGTCATTTTAGAGGTGCTGAAAAATACTTCTTGCTGCACAGTAGAGCTGTTTTTATCAACACCTAGATGTGGCCCAGGAGTGTTACAGCATTTAGACATCTCACAATTTTGTAAATACCACTAATCTAAAAAGGACAGAGATGTCCTTTCATTCAAAATATACATGATGCTGAGAATTTAACCATCCAGAAATATCGCAATTAAAAAATAAAGTTTTGAAAATGCTCTCTCATTGAAATGTTCCTAGTGTAAATAAAGTCTCCATCTCACATTCAGGAAATTGTCATGGTTTAACCACACAAGTATCTCAACAGTTTAGAAATTTGCACAGGCTGATTTTGCACTAGATATTTCATTTATCTTTTAAGAGAGATCAAGTCAAAACAGATTGGCCTGACCCAAATCTGGGGTTTATGTGTAATTGTTTTTTAAATAAACAATTTGCTCCAACTCATGACAGGAAAAACCCCAAACATCCAGAGTTAACACAGTGAAATCAGAACAATTCTCTGTTGCAAAGAAGATGTGCATTTCCACTGACTGATATATTCTTATTTGTTCATGTGTCAAGGTCCTCCTTGTTGGCATTTTGGCTTCAACGAGAACTCTGAGCATGAAGCCTTGGACAGCACTTTCTCTCCAGAAATTGAGAAGCAAACTCCACTAGGTAGGTAAAAGAGGCTGGGATATCACCTGTAGAAACTTAATGACATGATAATTTTTTGGGGAGCCTGAGGAGTTGTGTCTTAACAGAATTTTATACTTTCCCTCCTCTGAGCTTTCCTGGGTTTATACATTTCTGATCTTTTATGACTCTTTTGGTACAACTCAAGTGCAGGTGACCATTTTGCAACACTGGAAAGGAGAATGAAAAGGCCATGAGGCTTCTGGCTGATCTCTCTGTCCATTTAAGACACCACTGCCTCCACCCCAAATCAGTAACTGGGAGAGTTATTTTCCATCCTGCTCCCACTTAGATGAGCAAAGGTGCAGCCAGAGTTTTATCTGCAGTGAGTGAAAGAACTGTAAAAATCATTGATTCTATTCTGGGCTCCCACCACCCCCTATTGACCTTCCCTTCCTTACTGATCACTATAATAATGATGTTTTCCTCAAATTTCTTACCAGCTGGCAATCAATGACCCAAATCTACAATCAGTTTTACCTTTGATTGTGAAGGAGGAAACAAAAGGTCAACTGCAGCTAGAACATGGAACTGGCCCAGAAGAGAGGTAAAGTCTCATTCTACAAAGCTCATCCTTAGATTTTGTATAAGCCTCACCAGACATCTGACAAAACTCAGGTGCCATTTTTTTCCCTTGCACACCCATAACATTTGTCAGAGTTAAATGGATTCTGTCCAACATCTAGCATTTACAAGCTATGACAAGAACTCACGGGAGAATAATTTGCATCTGTGATTTACACAAGAGTATAACTTTGCTTTTTAGGATCAGGTGACCTTAGCAGGGGGGCTAAATATGCCCTCATATGAGCTAGGAACATAATCCAAAATCTGGAGAACAATTTTTGGGGTACTCTAGTTATTCATCTCTGCAGAGTCACTTTTTCCTCATTAAAAAAATTAAACTTGGAACCAGTCAGCCTGCCTTCAGCTGTTTGTTCCCAGAACAGCTATCTAAAAGGAGACAAAATAGGATGTAATAGGTAAATACAGGCAGTGGAACCTCTTTCTTGTCTCTGCTACAGAAAAAATGCCAGAGTTACTGTACCTCAGATTCATTCCCTAAAAATAAATTACCTTCCAAAGTGCTCTAGAAAGAAGACCCAGGTCAGTATATCCACCAAAATACAACAAAAATGTATTCTGTATCTGCTGCCTCAACACCAACTGCTTAGAGCCTCAGCTGCTTAAAAGAAAACTTACTCTTTACATTTCTGGCAGAGTTGTTGCAAACCTATCTGTTAGAGAACAAAGCTGGAGAAGAAGTAAAGTATATACACATGAAACAAGAAAATTCAATTTCCTCATTAAAATTAATACTAGGCAGAAATTGCCACTTTTAAAAGTCCTATAACCCTAAGGAAATCTCAGCATGCTTTTGGTCTAGCAGAAATATATTCATACTTTGAGCAGAATCTAATGACTAATATTTCTTTTTAACTCATCACCAGATGAGTTACTTTTTTTACTGGTGTTCACCTACCACTAGAATGTGAGTGGATGAGCCCAATAGATTGCTGTTGTACAGCTAGAATAGAGTAATGTAACCACCTTTCCTTTCCCTGGATTTTTGAAGCACTTCTCTGTTGATTTTCAAGAGTGCCATTTTTCAAAAATGCCTTAAAACACCTTTCTGTACAGATGGGTAAAGACTGAAAAAAGAACTAAAGGCCTAGGCATGAAGTCAAAAGCAGAATTAAGAACCTGTATATTCATTTGTCTTTTAATTAATTCTCAATTAGATGGTGGTCTCCACCACCTTGGTTTTGATGACATTAAATATTTTTTTGCAAAATACACAATTGTTTTTGTTTCATTTTATTCAGTTTTTCAATTTTCATATATAAGGGTAAAACCAGAAAAGTCATTCTTAAGTGGAAAGCAGGAAGATTTTTTCTTAAAAACATTTTTAATAATTTGAGAGCAAAGAGTTCACCACCAAAAAGCTGTTCTTACTGATTATCATAATACCACATATGAAAAAGCTAGAGAAACTTCACTGGGTGTGTGACAATTACCCATATCTTTCTTTTATGTCTCAAATTAATTGCTTATTGAATCATATTTTCTCCCATCCAGGCTTCATGTGAAGTCTTCACTAAACCAACGCAAGAAATTCAAAGCCAGCTCTGGCCAAAAAGAAAGCAGATTTTAAGCACAACTGAGAAGATGACATGGACACCTGACTTATTTTATTTTGGACTGACCAGATATTTGTATATTCTGTGGCTGAAGAGAAAAGCCACAGAAAGTCAAATTTCTTTTTTAATGCCAAATTTTGGAGCCCCAGGGAATCCCTTACTGTTCTTTGCAGACTAAACAAGTTCTCAGCAGTACAGTCCAAGTGACAGAAACTATAGACAAAGGGCTTTTTTGGTAAGCCTTGTTTCAAGCACGCAACGTGAGATGCTCATTTGTGAAACTAACCCACCTTGACAGCTGTCCCACACACCATCAGCGTGAGTTGCATCCATCCAACTCCGTGCCAGAGCAGCTGTCTGTGAAATGTGCACAAGGGTTTGTCAGCTATGTGGAGTGACACCAGAGACCTGCTTGTCCTCCTCTGCCCTCTTGCTCTCTGCTTTCAAGATTGCTTTAAAACAATGTGCACAAGGAAGGAGTATGAGGTATGAGCAGCTGGTTACCACCAGAGATAGCTGATATCAGGAGGCTGGGATTTTATCTTCAACTTTGTCTTGCCCTCTCAGGTTTAGGTTTAAGCCCAGACAAAGTCAGAATTTCTGCCCCTGAAAGCATTAGGAAGACAAGTGAGAAGGTGCTTTAGTCTGCATCTGCATTAAAATGCATGTAGCATTTTAACTGTTTAATAGAAAATCAGATTATTTACTTCTAGAAGTTGTGATGGATACTAGCCAGCTGTGATTCAGTTAGCCTCAGATAGAAAGTTTAACAACTATACTGCCTGTTCAGCATCATGAGCCTTCCAAATATTAGGGGCCTATCATTTTCTGTTCCCCTGGAAGCAGCACAGTTCTACAGAAGCCTGAGCATATTAAACTGCAGACTTCCCCATTGCTCTTCATTGTTCCTCATATTGCTAATGACAAAAATGACATAGCAAAATACATCCATGTTATTTGTTTTTAAAAACTCTATTCCTCTTCATCTACAAAATAAGAAAATTCTTACCCAGACTTCAACATGCTTTATTTTAAACTCTGAGAGAATATGGCCAAAGGTTATGTTATCTTTAGCTTACTTCTCCCATGAAACAGGGACTAAATACTGCTTAAACTTCACACTTGCCCCTCACCACACAGCACTGGTGTATGGCTATAGCTGCTCCTGCTAATCTAGTAGGTAAGTTTATTTATTATTTTTAAAACAAGTACAAACACACACCTGAAGCCAGATATTTTCCCAGTTATCTTTCACCTGTATATGGCACAGGCTAAAGTGAGAATTTAGTGCCTTCCATATGGCCCTGTTGTACTATGGCATTGATGGTGAATTCTTACACAGTGAAAAAAGGACTGTTAGCTATTTAAACTTAGTAACTCTACAGGCAGGCCTTAGTTTAAAACTGTGGCAGAAATTGCTGCATATTTTGTTTACAAAGTTACTTAATCCTTTTACAGACTATGTCAAGAGCAAAGATTTGATTCTTGTTCAAGTCCAGTCCATCCCACTTTCTTGGGTTTTAACACCTTACTCAGATTTGCTTACATTTCATTTTAGCAATTACTTTCTAAGAAATACCAATTTGAAGATATTTCTCCAGCTTCAGCAGTAAATATAGTTACTCTGTTCTGATGTGAACTGCAAGATAAAAACTCAGGGTCCTTATTTATTGAGTAGCAAAGAAACTGGAAGCCAGTGTCCCTGTCTTGCTGTCCCCTGTTTGAATAACCCTTGTTTCTGAGACTCGAGGACCCAAACAGGGGGCTGGTTGTTGGGCTTTTCCTTACAGCTCCTGCTTGCTTTTAGCCAGATCCTGAGCTCACAGCGCTGGGCTGCCCATGCCCATTGAGCCACATTCTTGGCTGCTGGCTCCTTCCCATGCCTGTTTCTATGGCACTTCCTCATCCCACTCCCACCTGCATCTCTGCTCTTAACAACACTAAATGAGAATCTTTGTTTGGGCTCAGGACAGGATCAGGCTTTTTGAGAGAGCGGCCTTTTATTCATGGCATGTGGAAAGTAAATACTACACTCCCCAGCTTTCAGCAAATGTTAAGCTCCACCTATAATAGCATTAATACTTACAACTTCGTTGCACACAAATCAATCTAAAGAGCAGCTCCTTCCACCACATCCTGCCTTTGATTTCAGAAATGATGTTTCTGGATTGCATCCGTGCATTGCTGTATTGATATATCCGATCAATCTTTGCCACTCAGATTCTTGCTATAATTAAGGCCCTCAAAAGAAAGCTGAATGAATAAAGCATCCCAATGGCAAAAGACTTAGGTATTCTAGCAATAAACAAAATGTAAGAAATTATAAAACTAACCTGTGATGTGGCTGGAAAAGAAAATGTTTCAGAACATCACTGAGTGAATGAATACTCATCTACTGAATTGAAGGCTGTGTGAACCCACTTTCAAGCTACCTTCAAATGTTTGGAGTTAAGAGACTTCTTAGTAGCATATCATGCAAAAACAAATGTAGACGTCCCAGTGAAGAACATAAAACTAATTAGCTGAGTTGGTCTGTGTAACTCTAGACCACAATAGCTTATAATCAGAAACAGTGACTGAAGAGGTTTGACTGGACTGATCAGAAGGCTCCTCCTCAGCTCTCAGCATTTAGCATTGTTATAGTCAACAAGAGGTGCATCCTCCCCATCAATGCCTGCTGTGGACAGAGGAGCTGTGCTTCACCCCACACTTAAAGCACAGAGCAGCTGGGACCCATTTTGGCCTTGGTATGCAGCCCAACTACAGGTTAAACAAAACACTGAACAGTAACCCCAGAATATGCCCCAGCATCTGCCACTGCAGAGCATCAGAATGGAAATTCCTGGCCCATCCTCACGAGAGCATTATTCCACTATATGGGTTTGTTTGTTTAACCTCTCTTTATTCTCCAACTAGCTTTGAGGTTGAACAACAAGCTCTGGAATGACTCCCCTAGGGACAATGGCTGACCCTCACAATCTGACAACCATCTGCTGAAAGTAAATTTAGGGAAAATATGCCCATACAGTCCTGGCTGGCTAAGAACCACACAGAATATAAGCAATTCAAACCAAACTGAAAATGTGGCCAAGGAGCCATTGCATTACCTTGGTTTTATAGCAAGGACTTTGCAATACAGCAACATAGCTATAATAAAAATCTGATTCCTAATGTGGGAAATATAAAACAAAGCAATAGTATTCCCAGATTTTTTTTTTCTGAAGCAGAACACCACATTTTTTTCTCCTTTCAGTTCATTTAAAATGAATGTCATTATACATAGTCAAGTCTTGGCCACTATAACTAGACCCAAAGGAATTGAGGAAGATCATTGAGTGGAGTGGCAAGACAGAAGGTCATCAAACCAGAACCATATTACTCTCCCGTGACATCTGATGGAGCCATGACAGCAGTTTGGATGCTAGATAACATGAATATTCATCTTTATGATTTACAAGTTACACTGTGACTTTGGAGTGACACTTCTAATGTGCCCTTGCAGTACCTTTGTGACATTCTGGGGAATGAATAGTGTCAGAACTCTGGCATGAAGTATCACCCACTTCATTATTATTATTATTATTATTATTATTATCATTATCTCTTATTGTGAATCAGCCCCTGCACTTGGAAGAAGATGTAAGCAACAGGCCTGAATAGTAAAGGGATGTACTAGCAGATTTGTAAAAGAAGTCAATAGAATGCTGCTACCTCAAAGCATTTTCCCAAAGAAGCTGTGACCTGCATGTACACAGCTCTAATAACAAAATCAGTGGTTTCCACAATGAAACACAGTGAAACCATTTACACCAGAAAGTTTCCCTCCTCTGGAGAAGTCTCATTTCAGTTCAGACGCAGTTAGGACAAAAAATTAACTGTCCTGAGCTTCTAAGAGAAGTTTCTTAGAGAGAAAACTTACAGAGGCAGGTTGAGCTGGCAGAGGTCCACCTTGTCCACTCCTGAAGATGTAGTGCTCCATTACTGAACCTCTGCTTGGCCTGGAACTTTTTCTTGAATAAATAGCACACCCACAAAAATTAAGACTCACATTACAGTGTGCCTCTCAACTTTGGCTACTTTCTATATGGAGTTCAGAGCATTCTATGAAAAATCAGGCTGCCAAGGGAGATCTGCTTGTTTTCCTGCTTCAAAGGAAGAAAAACAATAAAAGCCCACTCTCTTCAGCATCTTCCGTTCCCTGACACAGAGCTATGGAAGAGTCACACTAATACCATGAGCTAAAGACCTGGGATTATTCACTGGGACAGGAGACCTCCTGAATTCCTGCAAGCTTTCTTCTGGCCTAACGCTATTTAACAGAAGCACTTGAATAAAGTGCTGCGGGGCAAAACATTGAATACTTTGGTGACGAGCTGCGGAAATATTTAAAATCTCCCTCCGCGACTTTCCTTCACCCATTTTTTTCGGTTATTAGCAGTTGTTCGGCTGATTCGCGTCCCGCCCCTGCTCTCTTCCACCAGTGGGTGCCGCGTTCCCGCGGGCGCTCGGCTGGAGCCGAGGGACGGCTGGAATCGGCAGCGGGAAAGGCAAAAGTACTGGCCCGTACGGGGATCGAACCCGCGACCTTGGCGTTATTAGCACCACGCTCTAACCAACTGAGCTAACCGGCCCGCACGTTCAACCGGGCGCAGAAAGCCTGTCCGGTCCGTGTGGGAGCAGTGTTGCGTCGCTGCCGCCGTCACCGCTCCGGTTCCCGCGGGGCCAGCGCCGCCTGCCCGGGACTGGGAGCGCTCCCCCAGCCCGCCGTGCTCCTCACACAGACACTCTGCGCTGTTCCCGGGGAAGGGGCACCCACACGCGCTTTCCCCGGCGGGGACAGGGAGGCGACAGCGCGGTGAGGCCGTGCAGGTTCCGTCCTTGGCTTTTCGGGCTCCTGGGCCGAGACCCGGCCGCCTCCAGCGCTGCGCCGAGCACTTGGGGGCTTGGGCGAGGCCTCCCGGGCCCTTCCCACCCGCGCTGTTCCATGGCGGAGCGAAACTCGGCACAGCAGCCGCGCTCTGAAATTCACCTGGCATGAGAGCAGAATGAGACGGAGCCTGAAAACACTTACCTCCCGTGAAGTAACACAGGAAAGAGTTACTCACAATCGCTTTCTAAGCCCTATTTTGTAGTACATAGCCAAAGGTTTCAGTTTTACCATGTTCATTTTCCTGGCTTAGATTGTTATAAAAAAAAATAATCAAGCATTTCAAATACTCGGTCTTCTTGGCAGAAATCATTACAGAGGAAAAAAACAGGGAGTATCTATAGCTCAACCTGGGATGAAACTGACTCAGGATCACTGGGATAAAAGTGCACTGTTTTTTGTTGTCCACACTCATCCTTGTGATCAGTGCTCCCACTCCCACTTTTTTTTGGCCTGATTTACACCATCAGTTCCCCTTTATTGCTGTTAGCCCATCTGCTTGGCAGCACTTTTCTCAAACACCCATCAAATACCCCAAACCTCATTTTGCCCAGCTTCTTCATAAAGTCCTTCATCCCTAGGAGCAAACTGATCAAATCAATTGCCAACTCCAAACTGTCATTTCTCCTTCCCCTCTTCTATTTGATGTCCATGAAACAGCAACCAGCCAACTGCCAGGAAGCACATATGCTTTGGGATCTCAATAACCAGCTATATTTTCTGGGAAATGTCATCCTGTGTGAGGCTAAACTCACTCAAGTATTTAAAAGCAAGGTCACATCTGGAACATTAGGACAAAGATGACAAGTGAAAGGGCAAAAAGGAAACACAATCACAGAATTTCCTGAACTGGAAGAGATCCACAAAGATTGTTGAAGTCCAACTCGTGTTGGACATTCTCCCAAACAAGCCACAGCATGGGTCTGTGTAGGGAGTCTGGGTACCCTCCAGACTGATAGAGCAATAACTGGCAGGTGCAGGAACAGCAAACCTTTTTTTGTGCATCTGTCAAATGGATTCTCACTTTGGTTTTAGGTAAGAAACTGTTAGGAATTTTTTTTTTGGTTAGTTGCTCCACAGACAGCAAGACAGCAGAGGTGAGGATTAATTGTTTTTCTCGACTTTCTGACTAGAATGTCAGGAGAAGTAGCTCAAGGCAGTAACCTATTGCCTAATTCATAGATGTGCACCATTGTTTTTGAATCGGATCAGGTCCAATTATGCAACGAAAAAACTCAGTGCCCTTTGGCTGTTTCTCTTCTCTACCTCCTAGCTAGGCTAAGCAGATTTGTCTTTTTCAACAAAGTTTAATCAGCAAGATGCCAAATGCAAACCCCTGTTGTTCCAAACCCTCTTCTATACACAGAAATAACATCCTACCTTTTTAGGAGAGATTCAGTCGGGGCCTGCTCTACAAGCAACAGATTTTCTGTGATTAGACAGTGACAGATAACATAACAGTCCAGGAGATCAATTCTGCCTCCAGGAAAATAAAATTTTCTAATTGAACAGTAAACTCTGCTTTCTCTCCAGGGTGTGGGATCCATACTCTCAAGTAAAGAAACAAACCAGCTTAGAATGAGAAACAGTTATCAGGCTATGTACTGAGTATCTGTACTGTAATGGAATTTAGAGGTTGTACAAACAAAGCGTTTTCAAGTATTTTCCAGCACCGTTGGTGTTAGAGAATTGTGCTTGCAAGTATTTTATCAAACAGAATCTGAGCTGTAAGGGTTTTGCTTATGCAGGGCCTCAGCTGGACACCTCAACAACTTCAGGTTTTTACAGCACATTTGGAAGATCTGTGATAATGTTCCCCTCATAACCTTAACCATCATAGAGAGCATTTTCGAAAGGATCTATATTTAACAAGGGCACACACATACAGCAGGACACTGAAGAACGAAGGTGGCCCAGGTGCTTGAGCTCTGTCTCAGCTCTCCAGTTGCCAGTTTCCTCTCTGCCGCAAGTCACCCAGCACCACTGGCCATGAGCTCTCCTGCTCCTTTCCATCCCTGGCACACAGCTGGTGTTGGCAGCCAGTGGTGCCCTGGTGAGAGCAGTCCCAGCTCTGTGCTCCCAGCTGTCTCCCAGTACAGTACAGCCTGCACCTCCTGTACTTTTTGCTGGAATCCCAACAGCTGGGCCCTAGTCTGTTGTCTGCAGAGGAAAAGGATGCTTTCCTCAGACTCAGTACAGTTCAAGATTACAAAGATGCTTCTGCCTCTGTGCCTAAGAAAATTACTTCTTTTCCTTCTCACAGGCAACACTTTGCCAAATAATAGAAGCTTCACACCCCCACTGTGCTGCAGCCTGTATTACACGTCACATGCTGCCACAGGCCCTGCCATCATGAACCTGCCTCTGTATGAAAGCAAGGCCATCTTCCTGAAGATATTTAGAGAGAAAGTAAAACACAACATGCTCATGAGCTTCTCTCTGCCTCTGTCCCTCCCCATGTGCCTGTGCTGCAGGGCACATTAGGATCTTATTTCACACAGACCAGTAAAGCAACTTTCTATGTGATCTTTGGTCACTGCTCACTTCCCAACCCAAAATGGATCTGAACCAGCAATTTATCAACAAAGTGTAGCTTTAGGCTTCTGCAGCCACGTCCTGTTTGTTCTAATCTATCATCAATTCAGAATTGACAACTAGCAAAAAAAAAAAAATCATTAGCTGCCCAAATAAAAGAGTATAGCTAATGTTTTCAGTCTGAACACTATGCAAGGATTTATTAATAAACTTGCCATTGAAATTTCACTCGTAAGTATGCTAATTTAAGTTATTTGCATATGTCTGTGCATCAAAACAGAATAAATACCCATAAAGTTATATTTAATAACATTATTATTACCCCAATCATAAAGTAAACATTTGGTGATCATAAAGTGTTTGTTGAAGTTTTGAATACTATATTTATAGAATACTATAATCATAGAATTTTTAATAATAGCTACTGTGAGTTTTTAATAAAACAGTCAAAAGGACTGTTCTTATCCAACTATTATCAATGTTCAGAACTAGAAACCTGCAGATTCAAAAATAACATTTGGAAACAGGGCATTATATCCAGTAAAACCTTCACAGTACATTCCTGCTACAGCAATAGCAACACTGTCATGCTTTGAACACAAAACCTAATCTTAGTTTTAGCTTCCCTGTGTTGGCCAGCAATGAGTGAAGAAAACTCCAGAGTTCCAGGAAGAATAAAAACCTTCACGTCAGCCACCTAAAGTGAACTATGAGCATTATTCTTGCAATGTCTGCACACCATCACTATGCTTATTTAAGGCCATATGTACCACAAAGCATAGAACAGTTTGGGTTTGAAGGGAACTTAAATATCATCTAGCTCCAACTCCCTGTGCCATGGGCACGGACACCTTCCATTACATCAGAGCACCATCTAACTTGGCCATGAACACTTCCAGGGATGCGCATCCACAGCTTCCCTTATAGCCTGTTCCAGTGTGCCTCACCACCCTCATGGTAGAGAGTTTCTCCTGTAATCTGACATAGGAGTTAAGCTATCCAAAGGACACCAGAAGTCCCACATTTCTCAGAAGACAAGGCATACAGGAAACACCGACATCTGGTACATCCCCTTAGCAGACCACACCCCTAAAATAGTGTAGCTATGCACATACATCTGTCCCCTCTCACAGGCAGCACACTGGATTGAAACCCCAATAATGTGGTTTCAGTGCCCAGGTTGCTGGCAGAAGACATGGCTGTAAAGATGTTTGGCTTGTTTACCTGTGTCATGGTTTCTGAATCTGGTTTATTCCCCTGAAAAATATTTTGAGATGCTCTGAACTCTCAGCCCCCCAGCTAACACTAAGCATCAGTTTGCCATTTGACATGCCACATTAAGCCTACAGTAAGCATTACAGGAGTCACCAGGGTGAATTATTATTAATACCATCTCATTATTAGTGCTGAAATTATTGGCAGCTTCTCCATTTTTAACTAGTGCCTGTTTGCTTTGTTCCTGCTATTGATGGGCAGAATGGATTAGACTACATAAGCTTTACATCCAGCTCAAGTGGTACTCTCCCACAAACAGAAATAAGAGTTTGATTTTATCTTTTTTATTCAGAAAAAAATTATAAGTTTGAGCCTCATGAAACCATATTTATTCTTTTACATTTATAATGTGAAAACGGAAGTTAATTATTGCTCCAGAGCAGTTAGAAAGTTCGTTCTAGTATATCTGTTTTATAAAAAGTCAGTTTCCTGGTGGCTTTCATTAAAAAAACCCAATGGGTTTTTAGAATGGTAAAGAGACAGTGTACCATGTGATTTCGCTAAAACCTGCATGCAAGTGAGTATGCTTGACTTTTAAGCAAGGACTGCAGAACCACTACACAATTTCTTGTTATATGCTGAGGAAGCTGGTCAATGCAGTTCTTTCAAACTTGAATATTCAGGGAGGTATGTTTTACAAGCTACTTATATTTTAATTAGAAACAGTCAGGAACATCCTGACCAAGGAACAGGATGTCCCTCCCGCCTCACCCCAAAAAAAGATAAATTCAGACTTACTTTCTGTGAAGTTGCTGAAATCACTTCCTTCTCCCTCTTTGGTTTTTACCCCTGCTCCCAGCTACAGAGCTTACATAGAAGATCAGTACACCAGAAAATGTATTTTGCATTAAAGCAAAATCTGCCTCCTATTCAATGAGGCTTTACAAATGAAGTATTTTTTCCCTAATATGCCAGGCCTCTGTACCTTTAGTCTGCATTTGAATACTAAGTGTCTTTATTATAATTCACAGTACTTCCTTGTGAAAAGTCCAATTTGTGATCAGACAACTGTCCATTAGCCTTCATTCAAAACCACTGCCATAGCGATAATTTTTTTATTAGACCTGTAAAACCTGCTGTTTCTGGCCCTCCTATTCCTTCAGTCCAAGCAGACATCCTCTCTTCTGTTCTGTAACACACCCAGCGGTCATTAAATTTCCATTTGAAAAGAATTAAAAAGGACTATAATTTTTATGCGATTAAATTGGACCAATTATTTCTTGAAGCCACAAGCGTATAATTTCCTATAAGCACTGAAGAAAAATCAATATCCCAAGTTCATAAATTATTTATTACTCCATCAGGCTTCCATTTGTTAACATAACAGAAGTACACCGTTCTGGACCTGAACAAGAACTGCAGTGTTCATTCATATAGATAAAAAGAATGCACACAAAAAAACCCAGTGGACTTAAAGAACAGTCTAAATATCGGTAGAACTCCTGACTTCTATGCCCCTGCTCCCTGAAGACAGCTATTTCTCCATAAGAAATGCTGGGAAACAAAGTGTCTCAATATTAATAAAATGTCATGCATGGTTCATGTCAGAGGTGACATTTAACTATTTTGGTGGGTTTCTTGCTAATTTTGAAATGAGTTCCACGTACAACCTGCAATTACACTTACTGCTTATGGAACCAAGTTTCAGAATGTTGGAAGCAGTGTACAGTGTAACTTCAAAGTGTTTAAAGAGAAATCACATAATAGTTCTATACTTTTTTTGTGTTGATTTTCTTAATGCCATGAAGGATATAACAATACTTGCTATTTATCTACAAGTTTTTTTCTTGGCTAGCTTTTTTTAAACCTAGGATCCTCAGCATCGGTTTTCTCAGCTTCTAACAGTCCACAGTATTGTCACTGCTCAACACTCACATGGCTCTTTTCATCTTTACATGTAACAGCAATATGTTTTTGCAACCACCATATACATTAACATTTATTTTCCTTAAAGCAGAGGAAGAAGCAGCTGAAGTATTCATAAAAATCAGCGATTCATGCACGGCAAAGCATTCACTCTACAGTACACATCATGATGGGCTATCAAACCATTACATGTCTTGAGAAAAGCATTTGAGGCCAGTTAGAGAAGAATCACGCTGACACCCATTATCCCGGGAGCACAGGGGTGTCATTACCCCAACAGCAGTACCTGGTTGTGAAAGCACAACTGGATCAAGATCTGGCAGGGTCAGCTCCCCTTTCTGTCCTCCTGGCATAGATAAATTGAACAACAGATAGTTTATTCTGTATACACCTTTGTGATGTGATCTTGGAATAAGAGTGCCTGTCTGAGAAGATATGAAAGTTGCCATGTTGCGTCCCAAATAAAGGAGGCTTGGATCAGTGTTATTAGGTCAAACACTTGTTTGTCCTGTGAAAGCCTACTCTGACCAAAGTCAAAAGCAATTTTGTTCACACATTGCTGATATATGTCTGGCTGGATTCAGAGTTAAAAACCAGCATGTCCAGAGGGGATACAATACTTTAAGTTACAGGATTTTATTTGAAATGTTGCTTCTTGAAGTGCAAGAAAGTATTTTGCACTAACCTAAATGCATACACTTCATCATCCCAAGCCTAGGAACACAATTTGTAGACTGACATGATCTACTGAATTTCATATTTACTTGTCATCCATCAAAACTTTCCACATCCAGCAATTCAAAAGGTACACGTGATCTCAGCAAATTTTCACTTTTCTTCAAAAAACCAGTCAAATAAAATATATGGACAGTTACGCCTCCTCTCCATATTGTAAAGTTCTTCAGTCATCTGAAAGGGGAAGTTTAGCACATTAATCTAAAATCAAATATTGAAAAGATTCACACTGTACAGATGTTTTGCTCACCTGATAACCATATCTATAACCACATTTTTTATTAATTCACTTTTCATCAAATTCAAAACAGTTATCTCTGTTTCAGTAAAATTGTCAAAGGAATAGAGATCCAAGCATTGCTTATTTCTTCAATGTACTTGAAAACTCTTCAGGAGGCACCCTAGTACTGATCTTGGTAAAGGCACGATCAGGGCTGCAAGACACTGGCAAAGTCCAAACACAAGATTTCTTAACAGAGCAGAGAAAGGGAAGGGGAAAGGACTTCAGGGCTTTTTTTTTTTTTATGGAACAACTTCTACACCAAATTATATGGATCTGATAAATTTAAAACAAAGTGGAACCAGTTACCTGGATGTTCTTTTCCCTAGCAGCATGATATCAAGGTCCAAGATCATGACAAAAAAAATACATTTAGGAGCACACTTCAGTTTCTGGACACAGGAAAGAGTTTCTTAAAAATTCTTCAGTACAGAGAACAAAAGGTTTATCTAGAACAAGCTCATAGCAGTGCCTTTTTTCCAGGGCTAGCTCTTTCATTTTGTTTGGCACTGGGAACAGAGTGGAATTTACCAGCCATGACCAACAAATTCAGAAGCACAATTTTGAGCAGTGTCTGTACTGCCAAGCCACGCCAGCTCCCATTGTGGAGCAATACAGCACAGAGCGAGGCAGGAGCCTGAAGCAGCTGTTACAGACACAATGGGCAGTGCAGCAAGGGAGCAGAGCTTTTCAGGGCACAGCTCTAGTAAATATCATCACTGTCCAACTAGGAATATGTTTTGAGTTTTGTACACCAAGAAGTATGAGTCAACTTAGCGCAGCCAGAGCACAGAGTGAAAGCTTAAGCAAGGATTTATGTACAAAGCCAGACCCTGTTGGACAGGATCAATTCAAACAGAGGAAAGAAAAAGAGCAAAAGCCTTTTAGGCAACACTTGAAGGAGGATGACCTTCTGGGACCCTGCTGATTATTTACATGATTTCTTGCCAAGAAACAAGTGCTGCACTGCTCTCCAGCCAGCATTAATGATCCCTGCACACTGGCAAATTTACTTCCAGCCCCAGGCTCAGCTGCTGAATATGGTGACAAACTACTTTGAAAAATCTTGTTTGTAACACATAAAAAAAAATTTTAAAAAACGAAAAAAAATCAGTCCTTTTCAAATTTGGAAGTTTTAATGTTTTAATAACATTTTGAAGATACAGAACTGCAAGTAGTCTGCTTTTTTAGCTAATCCTCAACTTCACCACTGAGCCTGCTCTTAGCACTGGATATAAGCTGAAATCTCTTAACTATACCCTGATCCAGCAAAGCAGGTCAGCACAAGTATAAAGCAATGAATGACACAAAACTTAATTATACCAATCATTCCAAGCAAAGAAGGAGCCTCCAGGGGCTTAATCCAGGTTGGAGTTTTTAGATTCTGTTTTTATTTCTGCCCTCCTTACTCTCCCTCCAAAACTTTAGATTCTTGCACAGGTAGATTAAGACTCAGCACATCTTAACATGGATTTTTAGGGGTTTCATAAATAATTGATAAATAAAACAAGTTTTCCCCTGGTCTTTACCTAGGTTAGTTTTCAGCCTGTCTTTATAAGAGAGGTGGTCCATCTCTCTGTTGACCTTTGTGGTCATCCTCTGGACCCTTTCTAACAGGTTCTCTTCTTTCCTGTGCTGGGAACCCCAGAGCTGGATGGCTTGGCAACAATATCAGCCTTCAGTCTGCCCTGAAGGTTTGTATGTCATTAGGTTCCATAGACTTGTGGCTATTGAGCTGCATCAAATGGTCCCAAATCTGCTCTTGGTTTATGGTGGGAGGGACTTTATTCCCCTCACACCCACTCAGAGGATCAGAGACTTGAGGAAAGTTTGACTTCCAGTGAAGACTGAGGAAAATACCTTATTGAGTACCACAGCCTTCTACATATCAATCACACCAGTTCACTCTTCTTGCTTACTGGGGGGTACTCTCCTTGGCCTTTTTTTCTGACCTATGAATTTACAGAATCCCTTCCTGTCATTGTCCACATCCCTTGCCAAGTCCTGTTCCAGTTTTGCCTTTGCTTTCCTTATTCTATCCCTACAATTCAAACTATACCCCTGTATTCTCCCCAGGTCAACTGTGCCTGCTTCTGCTGGCTCTGCATTTCCTCCTTCCTGTTCAGTCTGAGAGTCAAATCCTTGCTCACTCATCTCAATTTCCAGCCTGCTTTGCTTGATTTCCTACACACTGGTATAGAGAACCCTTGACTTTCAGAAAAGTGGCCTTAAGCCATTGGTCACTGAATAAGATCTCTTGGGTAACTGTCCCTCTGATCTTAGGGACAGTTACCCAAGAGATCTTATTCACCTACGCCATAAATAGCTGGAATTTCACCCTTTCAATGTTCACGGTCTTGACTGTGCTCCTAGAGATCACAAACTCAATTAGGGCAAGGTTGTTGCAGCTCAGGCTGTCACCAATCTTAAATCCTTTAATGAGCTCATCCCCATTGGTAAGCACCAGATCTAGCAAGTACTCATTTCTGGTTGTTTTGTCCCATACCTGGACCAAGAAACTATCCTCTCCACTTTGCAGGGGTCCCATGGACTGCATGCAACTAGCTGTATTGTTTTCCCAGGAGATGTCAGGATGGCTCAGTTGGCTCTCTCAGCCTTCAGGCATCTACTCAGGGAGGCTGTGTCCTTTCTGTCTGGGTTTCAGTCTCAGCCAGGCAGTTGTGATGGGTAGACACTATTTTTGTTGCCAGAAATAGTCTGATTCTTGTTGACCCCTCAAGAGGATGGAGTGACCCCCCCTCCTCTGAGCTCTTCCTCACTAGCAAACATGCAAACTGAGGCACCACATCCTGTGTGCCCTTCTCTGGGAGTCCTGCTCAGTCCACTGATGGTAGTAAAGTAAGGTAATGAGCAGGAAGAGAAAATAGATTACTGAATTGAAATTAAAGAGAGAGCAAATTATTTTGAAGCAAAAAGATGGGTGTGAGCTGGACACCTGCTGCTTTTTTCTTCCAGCAGAAATTAATGAAATGTAGTGTCAGAAAGGGATAAGATAAAATTAATTCCCCTTTCCTCCAAATAACAGTAACTAGACTATTTCTTTATGCTACAGACATGTTATTTGAGCAGTGTTTTTTATTTTAAAAGATTTAAGTGATTTGAGGAAGAGAGGTAATTTTAAGACTTCCCAGGAACTAGCAGGATCCTGCAGGGACAACACTAAAATTTATTCTGAAAGTGTTTACCCCCCTATTGCCTACATTTTAGAAAAATTTTATCCATAAGCTGAGTTTTATTACAAGGAAAAAAAAAAACCAAACCAAAACTGCTTATTAACAATAATTCATGCACTGCAACTCAGTGATTTGCTATTCACATTTATGTTCATGCTAGGCATCCTGGGTAGTGGCTGAAAACCTCAAATCTTACAAGTTTTAATAGAACTCTATTCAAAATATTTTTGTTCCCCAGCTGGGAATGGAAAGACAAAGAGGAAGAGCAATATTTAAACCCTAGTGCACAGCTTGGATGACCCAAGCAAATTAAGAGCTAGCATGTGTTAAGCCTTACTCCATGTGGTAAGGACTTCCAGCTAAATTTATCCAAATAAAAGGCACCAAAAAGTGGCCATCAACATATTCCAGCCACAATGAGAAACAACATTTGAAGACCTTATGCAAACCAGTCAAACCTGGCATTTACTTTTGTAAGCAACTTTAGTGCTTACAAAAATTAGAAACACGCACATGCATTCCAGTATCACTGAAAAAACCTTACAGAAATATTATTAAATCACAAAAGAACACCTCCAGAGCAGGCCTCCTGTGGAGTTTGACTTCAACAGGGACAACTGGGAGACACTGGCAGAAGTGGCACCTTTATCCAATCTAACACACTAAAGTTGATGTGGTCATACAGATCTTGGTATCTGCAGTGCTCATATTTGGTCAAAGCTTGTTCCCACATCCATAGACTCATCTCAATGGTTTCTCCCACAAGGAGAAAATTTAGGGCTGAACTAACCACCTCTGATGACACAAAAAAAATGAGTCAGACTTACTAAAAATGAAAAATAATGCAGTAGGAGGATGAGGCTATGCTGCAGTAGATGCACCATCAGTTTCCTGCATGATCTTACTTAACTAATTCACTGTGCCTCTCTAAGAACATGAGAATGAGCAAATACTGGAAGCTACTCAAATATCACAAGGGGTGAGACAGCTACAAAGCTCAAAACTGCATTTGAGATAAGTATCAGAAAAATTTTGAAGCAGTAAGGTCAGCTATGTCATTTTCATCTTAACCCACTCTGGAAATGCCTTGTTCATAGAACTATGTGGCCAAAACCACTTGAAGTTAAACTTGTGTTTGCTGGAATACATCTCACTGTTTCCCTGGTTGCCTTTTCTTTTAGAAAAGACTTTGCTTTAAAAGCCATAAGAAAACAAGAACAACCAACAAACCCACTTTCTCAAGTTCATGAAAACAAAAATTCTCAAAAATTATAACTCAATGACTGACACCTAAAGCCTCTTACAAGAACATTATTTTTAACAAATAGGACTGGCAGCTTTTAAAAGCTAGTGTTATCACAGCAACATTCCAGTTAAAAACTGGAGCACAAAAAGAGACACGTTCTGACATTCACAGCAATATACAGGAAGTAAAGGGTCCAGAGAAAATAAAGAAGAAGAAAAAAAAAAATCAAACATTTAAAATTGAAATCTAATAACAACAGGAAATGTGGATAAAACCTCAAGATTAGTGAAGTGAGAATTGTGAAGTGATTCCTCTCCGGGAATCAAGTGACTGATTGATCACAGGTATTTTAATCTACTCTATTTTAGTTACAATTCAATCAAATGTATGATTCAAAGTGGAAAAGCAAGCATCTTGAAGGAAGCAATCTATATGAGCATAATAAATGAGGATTATTTTTATAAAAAATAAATCAAGGTGGAGGTGCCTGTGGGCTTGATTTAATTGCAGAGGCAGAAGAGTGACCATTTTCTGGAAGAGAACTTTGATGTGCTTGCAGAAGAACTCGTGTTTTTAAAATTATCATGTGCATCATGAAAAGGGCAACAGCTGCACAGCAGTAACTTGACATGCAAATTCCTGCCTTTATTCAGTCCACGTATGCACATGCTGATAAGAGATTTAAGCAGAAAAATATTCCTTTTGCGTCATCACATGTAGAAGCGATACAGTTGTTTGCTATGAAAAAAAGCTGCTTAATACCAAGAAAAATGTGCTATTTCACAAGCAAGCATCTAAACATTTAGATTTTCATTGCTGTTTTAACCTTATTGATAGAAATACACTGCTGGGTATGAGCTGACCATAAGTTGAGAGACAGGTTGAGAGCAAAATTTCTGAAAAGCCATAATATACACAAAGGCAGAAAGCAGCAGCTATTTTAAATATTTCATTGTGAAGAGAAAAATCCAGGTAAATTTATTTTCCCCACAGAAATAATATTAATTTGCTTAGATGTGGCTCATAACACATCAGCTGCACATTTGCCTATCCACTTTTGGTACTTAAAACAGCTAAAACTGCTATGCCAACAACAGAAGATGCTCACCTGTCCCTGGATAGATTTGTCCTGGTAGTTCATTACAGGCTCTGTGTTTTCTTATTGCCTGTTTTCCCTGTGCTGTAGCTACAAACCAGCACCTCTTGTTCAGGGTGATATGGAATGTGAGAATCACGAACTGAGGAACATCCTTGGTGGGTCTCCCTCAAAAGCACCAAGACTGAAAAGGCTCTGGTTACAAAACAAAAACACAGATTTTATCTGAAGTAACGGATAATCCTGTCCCTCTCTGCATCCTACTGGCCATGTCCCTGGTAAAAACTGTCACTGGCTTTCTTCCTCCATTCTAATTCTGGTCTGTTTTCTCCTACATTTTCCTAAGTCCTCACATTCGCAACTCTTACTGGGATTTCTTCTTCTGTAAAATTTTTTCAAACCATGATAGTCCCCCATGCAGCAGAAAATATGTCAATATTTAAGATTTGAGAGGTCTGGCTAAAAAGTTTAACTAAAAGCTGTGATTTTTTTTCCAACCCTCCATTGGTGAGCTGAAATAATACTGGGTGTGCAGATCCTTAAGGCTCCACCAAGAGTCATTTGTTCATATTGTCACCTTTTTTTTGATTCCTTATTAGAACTGTGGCAGCTAGCAGGCTGCTTAAGGACCCCATCCCTACCAGAGATGGATTCCTGGCTTTGTTAACACTGAAATGATTGTTTTGCCTCAGCTCTTCCTTTTTCCTTCTGGATGAGCACATAGATTGGTGCCCTGCATGCAATCACTTGGCACAGAACAGGGGAGCTGTTTTAGTCAGGGGAGATGAGGGGGGAAACGAAATACCCAGGTACCCAATACCTGTAAAGCATCCTCCCCTTGAAATTCCAGTAGATCCCAGCCACAATATTCTGTGCCCTCAATTACCAAATCATCTCTTAGGAAAATCAGAAGGACATCAGAAGGACAGTCACAAGCAATCCCCTCATCTAGGGGACTGAAAATGCATGAAAGTTGAAATTAAAAAATTTTCTTAAATAAAGTTAAATGTGGCTCCAAAAGCTTTCCTCATATTAAATATATGAATTACCATGGCATGCCATCATTCTGAATGATGATAAGCAGAAGGAGAAGTTTTAAATAGAAAATGGCAAGATTTCACAAACATGTAAAGCCATATGTCTGCATGAAAGAAAACCCATTAAGCAGTGAGTATCACACACACACAGCTGAAGGGAAGGTATCTATGGGGAAGGCATTTCTGCTTCTAAATCAACAGGTTGATGATATATATATACACTCGTCTATGGATTCTCCAAGCAGAGTCAGGACTAGCCTGCAAAGGTGTGAGGCATGCATGCTTAGGATCAACTAAGAGGATGAAAGCCATATCATTGTACAAACAAGAGAGCTGCTGATAGCTCCTGTCAGCAGTGTTTAACATGGCAAACACTGGGACAGGGAGCACAGAAGCCAAGAAGAGGAAACTGGACACCTTTGCTGCTAGATAGAGATACCCCAGAAAATGTACTGATCCTATATGAACAAAGATCCAAAGGTTCTAATTTTAGTATTCCAGGTCCATCTGGGCTCATAAATTAAAGCTTAATCACCTGAACAGACTTTTTAAGAAAACCTACACCATGAAGTCACACCCAACATGTTCAAAGACTGAGGTGCACAAAAGCAAAACAGGCAATTGAATGATCTGCAAAACCAGCATTACAATTACCAGCACTAGACATAAAAGATTATCTGGCAAACCCAAACCAAAATGTTGCCTGGACGGACAAATAAGAATAATTAAAAAACAGGACTGCATGCATACACAAAACTATCTTAGTACCTGTTCCCTCAACTTTTCTATCCAACCACTTTTGTTTCCAGTACATAAACTTGCCCCTGATTACCAGAGACTGCTTGGGTGATTGCAGGATGGAAAAGGTTATTGCCAACACCACAGCTACCACTTCTTCTCTTTTGTGACTCATCCCATCTTTTTCACAGCCCCTGCAGTGCTGCACACTAGTATGCACAGTAACAGTTATCATTAATTTATTCCTCAAACAAAAATCAAAGGTCCTAAGCAGAGCCCACTACTGCCAGTAGAGTATTGGAGAACAACTCTAATCAGTTGTTTATCAAGGCCTGATTTTCTTAAAAATTTATTATTCTAGTGGATTTTGGATTTTGTCCAATTATGTGAAAAATTTAAATCAATTCAATTTAAAAAAGGAAGGAAGCACCCTTTAACAGAAACTGAAAAGACAAAGGAAGTCACAGATATACCCCCATTTCTTAAATTAAATTTAGCAGCTTTGAAAGATCCTCAATACATAGCCCTGCAGAAGGAAGGCCTTCATCTATAAAAGATGCCAAGCATACATATTAGAAGTGCATTCTGAGCTGTATGAATAAGTCATAAATAATGTAAGTCATTGAATGCCTCCCCACCTCCTGCCAGAATGGAGCAGGAACAGCTCATGATTTTCAGATAAAGTTTGTTATTCAGAAATTATCTATGAAATCATCTCCATGAATTGCTATTTGCTTATACCTTCAGCCTGAATAGATAGTTGCTCTTATTAGCTGTTAAAAATTCCAGCTGTTTTGATTGGCATGCAGCTCACATAGCACATCTCTCCTCTTCTCCCCGAGCATGGGCACTTCCTGGGAACTCACAAAACCACCTGTTTTAATCTGAACCCTGATTTAATTTTTTGTTTTCTGTAAGCCTGGTAGAGCATTTCCTTGCAGGCAGCAAGCATTCCCAGCACTGGTACAAGCTGTGCAGCCACATGGACAGAGCTCCAGTCACCACAACCTGGGCAATAGGCTTGCATCAGGTGATTGCCTCTCACTCCTCAAGTGCCACCTGCATCAGAGCTGTCTGCTGTCTTTAAGAGCCACTAGGAGCAGGTGACAGTGTCCTGTAGAAGACAGAGGTATTATCAGATTCATGCAATAGTTACAAAACTGGAAGCATTGATAGAACTTCTGTGCCATATTTACCCCAGATCTTCAATACAGATCCTCTGAAACGCTCCTGTCCTTGTATGAATAACACAGATACAGATCAAGGACTAACATCAAAGCTTCACAGAGAGTTGGACAGAGCCCAGAGGATGCCCCACATGACTGTTTCCAACACAGTCATGCAACAGATATTAGTATGCTCTTTGCACAAGTGTGTCTTTTTCTCATGGTTTGAATTTTTAAATTTCCACTATTTTTAGTCAGATACTTACTTTGCTCATTTCAACTAAAAGCATTTGTCTAACATATGGTCTTGAATTTCTTCAAGGTTTACCTCCAGATGTGATGTCTTCAGTCTGCTGTCAGTAATCCAGTAATCTCCAGTGGAAGCCTTTGAAATTGGCTCTCCTTCAGGATCTTAATTTTGAAGAGCCCTTGATTTCTGTTTTGGAAATTTGAGAGACGAGGTAGACATTTGGCGGTTGGCTTTGGGAATTTTTTTTGCCTTGTTTAGGAAATATTCCCCCTTATGACAGACTTTTTTAGACTCTTATAACACAAAGAGAACTACTGAGCTAAAATACAGTGTTTAGGATAACTTGTGTTTAAATCAGTCACTGTTGCAACAGGAATCCCACAAGGCTACCCCTAGAATAAGCAGAAACCTGAGGAAACAGTTCTATCATAAAAACATCATTTTGTTAAAAGCCAAAACATTTCAAAGGAATGTATTTTATATGGATAAAGTGGAAATCTGACAGCATTAAAATACTTCGGGTTTACTTTTATGTGACAAAAGTATTGTAAATTTCAGTGCATTTTTCAACAATTTGAGGTATGAACAAAAAAATTAGCAGAATATAAAAGTAAAAAAAAATCATTACTTTGTTTCAGCTCCAAAAGAAATGCTTTTATGATCTCAGGTAAGTGTGGAAGAATAAGTTTTTATATGTTTTAAAACCCGTGTTGGCTTTCCAACAAAATAAACCCAAATCCTGACCGTTCTTGGGTCCAACAATCAATCTAGATGACAAGTCTGCTAAAAGCACCACTACACTGGTATTTTTTTGCCATCTCCCTACCCACAAAGATCCAAGAAAAATGCACAGCCAAATGATAGACAAACACAGAGGAAAGCCTAGAGTCCAATATTTAGTTGTAGGCAACAACATTTTGCATCCTGGTTTCAAACAGGTTTCACCATGAAGCCTGAACATCAGGATCATCCCCATTAAAGTGCCATAGCAATTTTGGGAAGAATGTGAAGCAGCTAAGCCATCCAAGACCAAATTTTAAAGGTCAAATGCCTGATGTAGAAATATTATGCTTGTCAGCAGCCTTGGCTGATGCAAGAGATTGCACTAGCAGAGAATTTTGACTACTACTCATCAGTGTAGTACTCATTCTTCAGAACAAGTCCCTGAAGAACAGTACTAAGGTACATGAATAGGACAATGTGGAATAAATATTTTTAAAATATGAAGTTGTACTTCTGCCAAAGCAATTCACAGGCACTCAAGCAAAGCAGTCACATTACTCTCAGCATGCAAAGGATTTCCACACACTGCTAGGGAACATGCTGAGGATTATTCTCAATGTGCATCATCTAGTGGAAAAAACAATGGTCAAAAATATCATCTTTGATGCAAATGACATTTGAATCACAGTGAAAAGCAGTATACATAATAATAGCATATTGCCAGAGGTATCCAGCTGCAGGTATCCAAATGTTTTTTTCAAAGGGTAGATCCTTCAAGCAACTCAGTACATGTTTTCACAAAAAATTGCACAGTAACTTAGAGCAGTTAAGTGATTTGCCCAAGAATATTCATGATCAGGCGAGAATGGCACAGTGGCAGTCCTGTGAGTAGACTCCTGCTCTGCCAGTTTGCAGTTCCCCAGCTCAGAAAGCAGCCCAGCAGTGTCTCTGCTGCAGCAACATCTGGCAAGCCTTCCATTGAGGGCTGTCTGTCTGATAGGTTCTCTACCCACAGAAAACACATTAACCAAGACGTAATGCATACCCCAGCAAACACATCCACACGATAGTGAGAGGGTGAAACAGCAGCATCCACATGAAGCAAGACCTCACTGAAGTGAGTGATGCCACTATGCCATTTTTTCTTAAAGCCTGACTACATCTTTAAAATATTTGGAAGTGTAAATACTGCCTTTGCATTTAACGACACAATAAAAAGTGGTTTAATACAGCAATAAAAACTCCAATATGCCTTGACAAAGTTATTTTAAACACAGGTCTAAAGCCCATAGCTACTATGTTGTAGACAGATTTAATTTCAGAAAGGCCTTGACACAATACCATTTTAACTGAAAGTAAAATATTCTGCATATCCAGACTTACCAAATAAATCTCAAGGTTTTTATGGCACTAATTAATGAGTATGAGCACATTGGGACTGCTGAGTAATTTGCACTAAGACTATATATTTTAGATGCAAAAGCAGAAAGTGGCAGATGCCTAAGTACTGAAAATGGGGTTTAGGACCCTCTGAAATAAAATAGCTGCAAATGAGGAATTCTTGTGCTTCAAGAGAGAATATTTACTACAGTGACCTAGGGCATAAGTGAGATCAAAGAATTAGAAGCAGCATGAACTGCATTCTGCCCTTCAAAACATCACACAAGAAAACAATGAATAGAGTTAATTGTGCTTGTTTGCAGCAATCAGCGTTTCATCGCATGTAACACTCAGCGAGGCACACCAACTGCTTCACACCCACCGTGAGGAATGGGATTTGACCCGTGTTATTTCCCAGCCATTGGGGTGGGAGACCCAATAGCCAGGGGTCCATGCGCTTGCCAACCCAAGATCATAGCACTAATTACCCCCCAGGCAGCATTAATTATTTCCTAGGGCAGAGAGAGGGCCCAGCTGTTCCCCACAGGTATCAGGGCCAGCCCCAGGGCCAGGAGCTGCCAGCACTCCTGCTGTAGTGGCAGCCACCAGTGGCCAGACACCCCCACCTTGGCCAGGCAGGACAGGTCTGACACATCCCTGGCACGTCTGTCCCCACGGAGTCCAGCGGGGGTGGTGACAGCTTTGGCTTTAAAACACATTGAGCTCAGTGTTAGGACGGAAAGCATTTCTCCCCAGGCTGCCCAATCAAGTGCTCAGAAGCCGAATTAGCAATTTTTAATTTTATTTTTAACAAACAATTAAGCCAAATTTTTGCATTTCAGTTGGAATGAGAAAGGCACTGCTCTCACACACAGCGCAGTGAACAAGTGTAAGGGGACAGTGGTCTCTGGCTGGGTGGCAATCTCCTTGTCTGGCACTAACAGCCCCAGAGCTGCTTCTGCGCGCGACCTTCACACAAAGAGCCTTCACCTCCTTGGGGCAGCAGCTCCTGAGGCTGCAGGTCACAGGACAGGGAAAAGGCAGGTTTTTTTCTGGACAATCACAATCAATTCCAGACCTGTTAAACCTACAGGGTAATGAGCCACAGAGAATGTTTAAACGTACAGATTGTGCAGACTAGAGCAGATAGGTTTGTCTTTTGAAAAACAATTCAATTTGACTTTGAAAAAAGATAAAATACCACAGTGAACAGAAGTTAAAGCACAGAAAAAAACAAGTTCTACAGCATACATCATTTGCAAAAGAATTGTATTTATCTATGATTTTTTTCCTTTTAATGTGGAAAAGTATATTAAAAGGAGCTTATCTTTATCAGAATTATTTTGTTGTTTCTTCCAGAGCATTCTTGTACCAATTGTTCTTCCCCTCACCTGGCATCAAATATTTTTCCTATACCAAGATTAGTCAGCATATTCCAGGGAATCAAGGTGGTATTACAGCAAGATAAAAATTAAAGTACACAGCATTCTCAGATCACACGCAAAATAATTGGCAGAAACAAGACTGTCTTCTGATTTAGACACTGTGGAGCCCATTTCTTGTTAATTAAAAAAGGTTAGGTGAATGATTTAGATGAGCAATTCAGAAGAATTATGAACCTTCCCAAACCTTTGTTCAAAATAAGATCTGAAATTTCTGGAGACTCATAAAAAGCTAACTTTAGTCACACATACCTTTGTTGCATACATACACACACAAGTGCACACCCCAAGCTATCTATTTTGTCCTACCCTTCCCATATTTAACAAGCAGTAAAAGTGTCAGAATAATCTTGAAGAATAATGCCTGTGTCAATAGAAAATTTTCCACCCCACACTGCCTTCAGACACACCATGTTCTTTTTTAGGGTAGGAATTCTGAAAACAGCTTGACTGTTAAAAAAATAGCTATAGAAGTGATGAAAATAATAAGGAATAAAACTTTGTTTTTGTTAACCAAAAAGCATTTTGATGAATGCCATTTTGTGCTTGACTTTTTAAAATGTCATTCAGCATGCACAAAGACTTAGGAGAAGCTTTTTATGAAAAAATCCAAGTGCTTTTTGGCACTCTACAAAAGCACCTCCAACCACGTGATTTTTAATGCTTAAATGTGAAAGAACATCTATTTTGAAAACACTGCTCAGAATTCAGTTTACTTGCTTTGCCTCAGCATTATCAGTGGCCCAAAGGAGCATGAGAGGAGCTGAACTCCTGTCCTCAGCATGACTGGTGTGGAAGCTCTACTCAGTAACTGCATGTAAGCAGCCCTAGGGGCAGGCGGGCAGGCCCTGAGCACCATGCCAGTGCCATGGTGATACAGGTGCCAGCTGGAGAATGCTCAATCACAGCTGATACCACAGAGGTGTGCAGGGGAGTGTGGTTCTGCCATATAGATCCCCATAAATATGCCTGCAGCAAAACCCCAGCCTAACGTACGTTAGGAGCTTATCTACCCATGGCATGCTGAGGGGAGTCAAAGCAAATCAGCTGAAGACACAGAACTAAAGCCAGGAACTTAGAGTATTATTAGATGAAAGTTACTTTTAAGAGGGAATACCAAGAGGATACATGTTTTAAGGCAATATAACCTGATTTCAGAAGTCAATTGATTTACCTTCTCTTTTCAAAGTATACACGTGAATAAGAGGAAGACAAAAGAAAGCAGAAAAAGCAGAAAAGGTATTAAATGTCAGCCTTCAGAAAGCACCACTGTCATCCAAATAAATGCAACGACTCACATTTAAATTCTGTTTTAAAACCACACTACAATAAAGGCATCAAAAACCTTCCTCGCAGTTAAGAAGTCAATGGAGGTTTTATCTCAAGGCAGCACAGCTGCATTCCCAACACAAGAACCAAAAGATTTACACTCAGGAGGCAGTTGCCTTCTGCCCTTAGGCCCTTCAAGAATGTTCTCTGTTCTAGCACCTCAGTTGTTATGGTTCTGGGTCGGTGTTTCTCTTTTCCCAAAATCAGGATTATAAAATATGATCCCATTGACATTCACCACCAGTAACTGCTGTAGTTCTCACCTCAGCCACTGCCTTTTTGATCTGAGACAGCAGGAGCATGAATTAGTGACTCACCATCTTTCACAAGGAAAAGTGCCATTTAGTTTTAAAACAAACAAACAAAAGCAACAAACAAACAAATGATGAGTCTTGAACTCAGTTCCCAGCTGCTTCATTTTAGTCTTTCATTTCTTGATGCTCAGCTTCTTCACCTTACACATGCAGAAAATAAAGTCTCAAGAAATTATTTCAGTGCAGAAATCTGGGTCATTTAACCTTTTGGGGTTTTGCAGCATTATTTAACTGCTTCTGAGCCAAAAGTTTATCCTTATGAAGTCGTTTGAAACCTTGTAGAGCCCATACTTCATGGCAAAAGCATCCTGCACATAATATTAGTTAAACTCCAAGTTCGTTTTCCTCTGGAGATTTTACAGATTTAAAATGAAATTATCTAACTTTTGTTTAAAGTATTCTTAAATCAGTTTCAAGGCACAATCCATGAGAACAAAAAATTTCAGCCTACATAGTACAAAGGCTGGCTTCTGCACAAGAGTGTACATGATTTAATTTTGGTTGACTAACTTGACATTCAAACACCACATTCTGCACAATACGACTGTGAGTATTCAATAAGACACTGACACTGTTCATAAATTTAAGATTATCCATCAGTTGCAGTTCCTTACTGAACTGGTCTCCCATATGTGATTCTTTTAAGGCCATAAATATTTCAGAGAGATAAAAAAAGACTTTAAAGAACCCTCCCATCCCCCAAAGAAAGCATGAAATGAAGAACATGGCAAAGGTGCAGAAATAATCCTGGCCTGACCTTTTGGCCACAGATCATTCTCACTTTTAAAAAATTGATTTAAATAAACATTGAATAGTTTTGTATTTTATATTTATCTGCATAGAAGCATTAGGACTTATACGTTTATTATTGCACTGATGAAAAATGCAACTAACTGATGAATCAATTTAAATAGCATTTGAACTACTGCTTTTATAACTCAAGGTTTACATTTTTCCATCTCCCTCCCAAAAGGCTATGCATTCCTTACTTGCTCATCTGCAGGAGTTTACAGGTGTTAAATTAGCCACAGTAAGCCTTACCTTTTGTTCCCTGATCACTATCAAAACATATTGAGAATTACAATAGAAACATATTGAGAATTACAGAGAAAAAGTTAATTAAAAGTTTGAATAGAAGCTCCAGAAAGTTCAAACAAAAGATTTTTCCCTAGTTCATACCAAGATCTGTCTGCATGCATAATTACACATAAATCAGACTGTAACTTTCTATGTTTTTATTCAATAAAAAAATAAACCTTTCCCCTCCAATTTAGCTAAATGTTTATAAATAACCAGGGCTCCCATTGCAGTCAATACCTCGTTGGATGTGATGTTAAAGTGATAAGACAGGCACAACAAGACCAAAAAGTTCCAGTGATTTGTGTTGTTGGGGCAGCTTGCCAGGTTCCCCATCCAAATCTATCCTATAAATAGAGGTGTTCTAATGTAAAAAAGTTTCCCAAGTATCCACTCTAGTTTAAAGACAAATTCTTTCAATGTCAGCTTTCCACAAATATAAATGATTGAGTTTGGCTCATAAATGTCATCTGAAAGTAAATTTTAAGATTGCTGCTTCCAATATTCATACCAAAATAGCAAGTTTTATGTTTAAAGGCCACTGTCTGCCTTACAGAAAGAAATTCCACATTTCTCACTATAGCCTTGGCACACAGGTACTTAAATTAACTAGGCAAGGATCGAATTGCACACTTTGTGGAAAGGATGATGCACATAGATTTATTGGGGGGTTTGCAGGGTTTTTGTTGTTGTTGTTGTTGTTGTTTTTACTTTACTTCATTTGACAGTAAGCAAAAGTTAAGACTATCTGTATGTCTCAAAACCTATCCTAGCTCAGTTTTCTTTTCAAACAAGCTGTTAGTGACCATGGTAGAAATGCTGTTAAAGGGAATTCAAGCAGACAAGACAAGAGAGCCAAGGCAAAGACATTAGGACACATGCCAGCATAATAAACAAGGGTCTTCTGTGTCAGGAGGTCTGGGAACCTGATAGCTCAAAATTCCACTCAATACTTAGCCTTAACCATCACAGGATATGTGGCAGAAGCATTTCTTAATAACACATTTTCGGCCTTGAAAAAAGGCTGAGTTGAAACTGCCATCAGATTTCTATCACAGTTTCCTTGAAGCAGATTTGATTAAGCATCGTAGATGGTCATAATTCCAGGTTTTGTGACTAGTTTGAGTAGTTCACACAATGCTTTGTGCACTGGTTGTAGATTTAATACAGGCTCTGGCACAGCACTTCCTCCAATGTGAAGCTGGCATGACAGAAAAGGAATAAGTTTTATAGTAGTGCTGTGGTCATAATGGTGTTGAGACGTAAGACTGGTGAAGAGTAGTAATAACTTTATTTTGGCATCCACCAAAATGGACCAAAAAAAAAAAAAAAACCAAAATAAACAAAAAAACCCACAAAAATAAAAACCACCAAAAGAAAGAAACAGACAAAAAATCCCCCCACAATAAGTGTTCTTTTCAATAACTTAGATACTTAAGATATTTAAATATTTAAGATTTTAAGAGTCAAAATAAGCCACACGACCTTTGTGAAAAATGTTTTGTTTCATTAGGTTTTCTTCATTAGAAAAATCTTGCATAGAAGCCCTGATCATCACACTATCCTGACCTAGGAAAAGTGAAAAATATTATTTAATAGATATCACCACCCATTAGGGTCTGCCTTTTTCCTCCAGATTTGCACTTCTGCCTCTCCAGCTTTGCTAAACTCTTATTCCAAGCATACAAACTACTTTTTACCTGATGGAAGCATATCACACTAAAGTCTAAACCCCAGTAACACATTTCCACAGCGACAACAAATGCTCTACTCCTGCAGCAGCCATCAAAATCCATCCACCCTACAGAAACACTTTCTAAAATGTGCTATGCTTCATTTCTTTGCCCTCTGGGAGAGACTAGGCAGCCACTATGTAGTCATGGACATGCCTATGAAATACAAGAGCACAATATCTCACAAAAACTGCCTCTGCTCTTTATCTTCATAAAAAACCTACAAAAGTAAGATCAAGAAAATAAGATTACTAACTCTAGTAGATGCTATGTGCTCAATACTCAAAGTAACCAAGGATTTAGAGCAATCATTTTGAAGCCCATTAGAATTTATCCTATTTCCACCCTAATGGAACTTCTCCACTTAGGAACACAGGTGAGCATGTCTCTTAAGAATATGAGATCACAAACTTTTCAAGCAGCATGTGCAACAGAAAATTATATTTTAAAAAATTAAGTAACAATAGATATTCCTGCATTTGTTTTATAGTCTGCAGGTGATATAAAGGCTTTCTCCTGATAAGGAAAAAAGCAGTTCAAAAGCTGAATGTCAAGGAAACCGTGCAGCTCCGCTCCACAGAATAAAAAAAGATACTGAGCTGCGTGAAAGTCTTGGAAAAAAACAGAAATCAAAAAAAATTGCACTCTGCTTCTGACCATTTTATGAGAAAAAAATAAAATACTCCTTCATTAAGTTCTTAATTTCTAATTATATGCACAGTTAGAACATGATCTAGAAATAGCCAGCAGTCGAGTATGGTTTTCCTCTCCTTCCTCCTCAATTGTAAAGCCAATCCTAAAGCTCTTTGTTCTGCAAGTTGAGAATGTGATGCAATGTACAAGTTGTGTTCACTTTTTACCTTTACTTTCCTTATGGGATTCCTGTCTGCTACCTCCCAGACAAAAACCTTCATTTACTGCTCTGTTCCCTGAAGCACAGGAACAGAAAGCTCAGTGGGCTGAAGGACGTGGAGCAATACCTGTACCACAAGTTCAATCAGCTCTGACAGGTCCACAGATCAGCTGAGGTGACAGACACCATCCAAACAAAGACATCTTTCCAAGCCATGCCCACAAAGTATTTGCAGTCATATGTGGGTGTGCACCCACTGTGCTATTACTTCTATTATTGAGCCATATAGAAAGTTTGCTTAATTTATGAATACTTGCCTTTAGTATCCTTTTAGTTGCTCTTAAGTCTTTTTCTGAAGGGCTTTTAGTATCTGGCAGTTGAAGCAACACTCAGTGAATAACATCAGGGCACACAGACCCACAAATTATTTCAAATACATTTGAGAAGCATCAATAGACGTTATATTTGCAAATATGCATGGGAGCATTTAAGTAAATGCAGCATACTACTTCCAAAAGTACAGACCTATCAGTAAAACCATTAAGCTCAGCACTTTTACCTTCCTTTAGCTGCATTAGAAATGACTGCTTGAGGTTGGCTGCAGCTCCTGCTAATGGATTTTGAATGTGGTGTTTTTTCTCCACCTCCTGTTTTAGAAGCCTCTCATCCCATTTCCATGTACGTCTCGTGCCTCCAATTGGCTGGGAGTTGCTCTCCAATGTACCAATTAACTCATAATCAGGTGGAGAGTTATCTTAACCTTGGCACAGCTCCCCTGACAAGCTGCATCTGAACATTTACAGTTCAAGCACCACTTTCAAATCCAGTCACACATGTGGCAGAGAGCAGGACACAGCAACTCCACGTGCCTCACCTGGTGGTGGGGCTTTGTGACGGTGTTTGCAGGGGTCCCAGGAAGAAGGAAGAGACAAGGATCTGACTCCGTGTTTCAGAAGGCTTGATTTATTATTTTATGATATATATTTTATTAAAACTATACTAAAAGAATAGAAAAAAAGATTTCATCAGAAGGCTAACTAAGAATAGAAAAAGAAGGAATGAGTAACAAAGGCTTGTGTCTCGGACAAAGAGTCCAAGCTAGCTGACTGTGATTGGCCATTAATTAGAAACAACTCTATGAGACCAATCACAGATCCACTTGTTGCATTCCACAGCAGCAGATAACCATTGTTTACATTTTGTTCCTGAGGCCTCTCAGCTTCTCAGCAGACAAAATCCTAAGAAAAGGATTTTTCAGAAAATATCATGGCTACAGGGCTTTTGTGGCAGGCCTTCAGGGCACATGGGCAGCAGCTCCTGGAACAGAACATCCTTATCGCCAGCTCCTGCAGCTCTTTACTTCTGTGCCTCAAAGATGTGTAGGGCTTGGTTCATGAGGTGAACAGGAAGATTTTTTGAAAGTAAATACGTGAAAAACCTAAAGGAGAGCCCAGGTGTTCTCACAAGATGGGGTAATCTGTGAGGAAGAACATCATACCCTTCCTCAGCCTCTCTTTGCTCCTCTGGCATCACACCATAGGCTGCTGGGAAGCCTCAGAGGAATCTCCGTGCATCAGGTTGTAGCAAAACCAGGCTTGGCCACCAAAGGAATCTCACAGCAAGAAGAGGAGAGTCCTCACTGGTCAAGCCCAACCTTCAAGGGTATCCAGGAAGAGAAGGTCCAGCAGCAGCCAAGTTCAGACAGAAGTCTAGATCATATGGCAATCTCCTGGCAATAAAGTATGTCTGGTGCCAGGCAGGAAACCAGTCCACAGGCCAGCATTAGGATCAGGTCTAATAATTACCAAGCTGGGCCTTAATGGTGGACAAAGTCAAGCCAGGAGGTCAATCCAGACATCACAATCTAGATCAGGAAGCTGCACTAGCACAGAAAGCGCTGAAGAGGAACATTCCTTCCCAGAGCTCAAACAGAGACCAAGAGCCCAGAGCTGGTTTAAATAGAAGGTGTGGATGGAGGCCTCAGGCGAGTGTCTTTCGGGTCACTAAGGCTTTTCAGTGCCCCCAGGTCCTTGGCAATGTGTACCTGCTGCCATTCCTTCCTCAGGGTGCATTTACAGGGAGTGTGTGATTGAAATGTTGCCGTGGTTTCCTGTTCACTCTGAGCTGGTTGTCTTCTTCTTCAGCTATCCCCAGCCCCAGAAAGACATGTACCACTCACAACCTGTGCATGAGAGGCCACAAAACAGCCACTTCTTTTCTTTTCATTCCAATGCATCCTTTTGGAGACTTTATGGTTCCAATCCCCTTCTGGGAGACTTTGGCAAAATAATTACATAAATACAACCCCCAGCAATGCACACACCACACTGAATGGTTTGCTTGCATCAGACACTGCAGCATTTATTTTCCATTCATTTCACCCTTCAAGGAGTTTAGGTATTGACTTTCTGTTTAGATCTGAGTAGAAATCCAAGACAGGAAATTTACCCTGTTCTCACAAAATACCAATAGAGCCAGCTGTGCATCCTCTTGCGTTACTACTTCTTCCATTGAACATACCAAGCACTAAATTACTTTATTCAATTCTTTGTGCCAGGCCCTTAAACCTGCTGTTCTGCTGCTTGACCCTTCTGCAAGAGCTCTAGCCCGTGGATGCTGCTCCCTGAGACAGACTACTTTACTGCCTTTGAGGGGCAGAGACGAAGGAAGAGATATAGAAGGCAACAACCAGATGTCAAAGCTGAAGGAGGGATTGTGATGTAGAAACCTGGCAACCTGTTTGATGTTTGTTCTGAATTATTACAGAAATTTTTCAGTCTATATTAAAATTTTATAAGCAACAAGGATAATAAATCAACTACAGAAAATAGAAAACTTGTGTTTACTCTTTAAAGAATTGCTGTACCTTGAGGTAACTTTTTTCCCAGCAGATGCTAAGATATTTTACTTCAAGCTTGACAAAGAAAATACTGTCACTTCCATGGGCAAAACAGATGTAGAGGAAACAAGTAAGAAGCAATACAAATGTTTAAAATATAAATACTACTAAAGAATTTCTGGAACAGGATGCATATGAATTAAGCAAATAAACGCTTGACAATTATGCTTTCCTTAGACAATTTGTATGTTTTGGTTTTGGGGTTTTTTTTTTGATGGGTAGTCATTCTCTAGTTGACTTAATCCCTTTAGGATTTTTTCACCTAGATTCAGTCTAATTGGTATTTAAAATGTTTGGCTGGCTATATTCAGAGTAATTATCATCAAGGAAAATGAAAACAATTGTTTAGTCATCAGTGTAATGGTAAATCTACTCCCTGCTTGCAGCTTGCATGCCTAAGGTCCTCAAAGTGTAAGAGTTCAGTTTTGTTGAGGACTAAGCTGAAGTAACATATTCTTATATTTTATTTCGCAGAGGCATGTGACGTTTCACCATACATCTCATATTTTTTATCTCATAGAAAGGAGATATGCTAATAAAACCTATGCTATTGCAAATAAGACCTTTTCAGAGAAACCTCTGCTATTATATCATTTCAAGTTGATAAAGTATTGATAAATCCTTTACCAGGATTTTGAGCCCATCCTAACACAGGTAAAGCTCTCAGCTTCCTGCTTGCTCTGTGCCAGACTGCTCCCTTGTTGTAGAAAGGAATTACATGTTGCACACACATAGATGGAAAATCAGGTAGTGACAAATATCTCATCCTGTCTTTCAGTGGTCCCATTTTTTCTAGCCTGATGTCACTATGGGTTTTGATTTTCATTTTGTTTCTTCCTTGTGCAGGTTCCTCAGGTATTTTTGAGGAAATCAGCTGGTCAGTATTAGCAATTAGTGTTGTGAGGCAGAGGCTAATTGCACTGATTAGCTGTTGGATGGCCAAGAATGGAGGTTAAGCGACCAAGGCCAATTAAAAAAGGAAAGGACAGACAGGAACAAGCCTCTCTGCACATAAAAGAGAGCAATGCATGCAGTGTACCTGATATCAAAGCCGGATGCTTAATTCCACATTTGGATTTTGTATATCAGGTTTGGGATGTTTTGTGGGCAACCTGCCACCTCCCCACTATCTAAGAAAGTAAAAGTTCTACGCTTATCATGCATGCAACAGTAAAGGTGGCCATCTAGGAGCTGCCCCTTCTTGCAGTGTGAAAAATCAACCCCATTCAATTGTCAGGGAACAGGCTACAAGACTGTGGGGACACTGCTTCAGTACAGCTCTCAGTTCTCCCCATGGGCCATAAGGCTTCTCTAAGCAATATGTGGACAATGTTGGCCTGCACTCGGTCAAAAACAATTTAATATCTTTGTGAGTTATAGGAATTTATGAATTCACTATTCCCTCTCTACATGCAACTGGAGTACCTCAGTGAAAAAAACAACAGCTAGAACAAAAATTGTGGTAATAGTTATCAGTTAACTCAGGCAAATGAGGCTAATTTGGGAAGAATGTTGCTACTCATAAAATTGAAATAGTTCAGAGAGTTTTAAACAAACAAAAGGTGAAAATCCAGAGGAATTTGTGACTGATTTAAGGTTAAAGCGCTAATCTTGCAATTGCAGTTAGCAATCATGGTAATTGAGCTTATGATAAGAGACCAGATGGTGATTACAACTGGGAGAAAACACCCAGAGAAACTGATTACTAGAACCTTGGGATTAACATGTAATTTAAAACAATAACAACAACCAGAAAGAAATTTTTTAAAACGTGAATATCTTGAACCAAGCATTTTTTACTTCAGGCTGATGCTGGGGAATGCTGGATTCTAAAGCCACTACAGAGAATGTAAAAATGACAGAAAGATGTGAATTGACTCAAAGTAAGAATTCAGAAACTTGGCACAAAGAGCTCCACACAATATTCTCACAAAACAGTAAATCTCAAGTCCCATAAGCCTGGAAACATATAGATAAGTTTCCTGCAAATGTGTTCAAGCAAGGAAGTGTCACAGCTCTCCTAAAGTGATGAGGTCAAATCCCAAGACCACTGACATCCTATATTTAAGCAGAGACAGCGAGTGGAACTTTTTCTGCATGTGTAAAATTTTATTATTGCATAAAGCTCAGACAAGCTGAAACAACCATAAACAATTTAATATCTTTGTCAAAATGGCCTTGGCAATCAGTCTACTTCCCTAAAATAAGAACATTATTTTTTCCATTTGTAGTGTATGAGTTATAAAAGTCATGCTAACTTGAAAAAAAATTAATAGAGGCACAAATACTTCACCTTTGACAAAAATCTATCGAGCTGAGTTTAAACCTGCAGTACATGCAAGTCAGTAGCCATTTCTTTCAGTTCAATTTTGAAAGGAGTATTAGCTACCAAGTCATGTTCTAAAGCTGGAGGTAGTTATAGAAAAATATTACCAATATTATAATCATATTCTGATCAAAAAAATCAAACTTAAGTAATGGAGATGCTAACCTTCCAAAAAGAGAGACATAGAACAGGGTGTTTTGCAAAGTCAACAAATTGAATCCTTCATGGCAGCAGGGTAATAACTGATGTCCTGGAGCAAAGCAGACACAGCTTGAAAAAGACAAAAATTATTGTCCTATAGAATACTTCTCATTTCCAATTCAGCTCCTCTAAAAGATTCTACAAATAAAGAGTCACTTGCCAGCTTCTATTATCGTTAAACCCCGTAGTGGAGTTCATGTAATTTAATTTTTAGCATCCTAAAATGAGTACCTGGCCTAAGCTAGTTACTTAGGTTCACTCTCCAGTAAGGGAAATACTTCGAGAGAATTCATCATTTTTATGTCATTCCAGGATAGTTATCTTAGGTGGTAGCTTTAATTGCTCTCTGGAGCCATTGATCTTCATTTTATCTCTATTGACTAGAGACAGAGTTTAAACATTTGCCTTTGATGAGATGCTTCATTTTTATGTGTCTCAAATTAGATAGGAAAACTCCCACTTGTTGTGCCTGGGAAAGTAATCCCTGATCATGTGCCACAGTTTAATGGGCAGGGGTTTGAGCAGTTTTCAGTGCCTCACAAGTTGAAAGATAACACTTGTCCCTTTCCCCCTTGCCTCTTCTCTTATCCTTAGATACCTGGAAAATCACACCAAAATGCTGAAGTGAACGTGTTAAATAGGAGCTGCAGACTGAGATTCTGACCTCTGTTTAGCACTAATGAATTGCAGGATGGCACCAGAGCACACAGATCAGCACATACCAGTTTGGTTTGGCTTCTGTTCAGTGAGGAGCTGGGCATGGGAGCTCTCAAGAAGGACAAGCCACGGAACCAGGAGATGAGTGGGGTCATAACTGGGCATGCCACAGATAGCAGCAGCTGTTAGAGCTTGCTACTCAGCTAGATCAAAAGGAATAGGGGAGGCTTGCAATACATTGTGCAATAAAGTATACAAGAGTGCAATATAAAATGGAGACAGAGAATGAGATCAGTCTTCTTACAGGAGGAGACACCAGAAACTGGAAATTAACTTCCACAGTAGGAAAGAACTAGAATAAATGGGCTTACAGACTCACAAATAGTGATGCACTGACTCAGGACACATTTCATTTCCTGGAAGATTCCTGGAGATTTCCATGCCCCTGTTGCAGCCCTGGGACTTTGAGAGCCTACCTGGATGACATTAATAATGAGGTGTGGTTTAAATCCTGTGTTAAATTAAGGGAAATTGTTAATTGATGTGATTTTTAATGGTAGCTCTGGAAAGGGGAAAGGCAAAGCAGGGAGCACTGCCTTTTGAAGGCTCTAGAAAGACCCAGCTGCCAAGCCACACAAATACTTCCACCAGGCTTTGCTGACCAGGAGGGTTAAAGTGAAGCAGGGCCCTGTAGGCTCTTTGGCTCTCAATAGTTCAAAAGTTTAATTTACATACAGCTGTGTAGGAAGCTCCCCAGCTGTGAACACCAGCAAAATTAAATTGGATAAGCAGCTGCTGTCAGAAATTTTATCATCCCTTGACCAGTACTCTCCCTGATGACTTAACTCATATAAAAAAAGTTATTTTATCCACAAGTTCCACAATGTTGAAGGACATTTTAAAAATAACTCCCTCAGTAGTTAGACCTTTAGCCTCTAACATTGCTTTATTAAATCACAAAACACGATATATTCAGATAACATTAAGGTTCTGACCTTGGATGCACAAAAAGTAAGGAAATTCAGAGGAAAGTTTGAACCTCTCTGTGTGTCTAACATCAGACTTTTGCCTACTGTTTGCATTGAGAGCTTGTGGCACCTACTGGAGCTATGAACAATCTCCTGGTGGTTTGGTGACCCTTTCAATTTGTAGGTACAATAGCTTAAGGACAGGTCTTTAAACTGGACATGAATTACCTGGTGCTTTAAGGTTGAATTTAGATCTTTAGCCAAGCTTGGAGAGTGTTTTGAGTTCAAATGTTCCTGTGTTTTAAAGGCATCAAGACAAAGCAAAGAAAGACCTCTTATCGACAGCCTGCTGTGGTGGTTAATGCAAAAATATGAAGTCTTTACAACCAAACTGCATGAAGGCTGAAAAAGTTTCTCCTTGCCCAAGAATCAGCAGGAGAAATTTCAGGATAGAAGAATGGATTTTTTCTTCGTACTTTAAAAGAATTCCAAAACTGGGGATTAATGTAAAATTATGGCTTAATCAAGCACTCCATTATTCTCTAATGAACTAAATGGAGAAACTCATAATTAGGTATGTTTTCCTTCCCAAAACTTCCTTGGGGGAGTTATGAAGGGGTTAATTCTCTAATTAAAAAAATCCACCCACGTTAACAATTACTCTCCCTCAGGTGAAGCTGTAATAGCAAATGCTATCTCTGAATAAGCTGCTGCAGAGCATTCATAATTTCTTCTACAACATTACAGCTATGCAAACAGAAATTTAAGGCAATAAAAAAACCCTGAACACCTATTTCCCAAAATAAAAATAAATGCAGAGTAACACAGGATAGCAAATAAATTTCTTACACCGGCAGGAACTTCAGATGTGTATTCCCACATTTTCCTTACCCTCTGATTGCCTTCACCACAAGCATCTGTATCTCAGTCCTTCAGCACTGCCTGAGCCCCCTCCATGCTGCTCCCAGCTCTCCCATCCCCACCATTCCCCATGCACCTCCCAAGGGAGAGAGTGTGGAGGGATGAGTGCTTACAGCTCATGGGAGCTTCAGGCATCACTTTTTGACCAGGCAACTTGAGTGTCTCACAGACTCCACACAACTCCCAGCTTGTGCAACTTGTGGCCCTTTGCTATCCTCTACCTGTCTGATAAATTCAATTTGACTGAAATTAAGCTGCAGGTGACATCTTGAGAGCGGGAGGATGGCTGACTAATGTGCTCACAGACAGTAATCTGCTGATCTTTAAGTAACCTGCAGATATTTAAGAAGGCTTCTAAAAGAGGAAATCATCACCTACCATGAGGTCCACACTTACTCAGCTTCATGTTGCATCCCTCCCAAGGCACCTTCACATCTGGGGCTCTGATATCCTGCCCAGCCCTGCTGCTACCCCACACTCATGTGGGTGATAAACTTCATTCCTCAGATAAAGAAATACCCCTCAGGGTGATCCTGGGGAAACCTGCCCAGTGCCACTGACCACACCAGTGAGGACACAGGGAAAAATCATTAAGTGATGGGTGGCACCCCTGCAAAGAATGGTGCTTTAGCCCTTGTTCATTTGCTAACCAATGCTGCTC
The DNA here is from genome assembly GCA_024865655.1 of Emberiza elegans. Lineage (NCBI taxonomy): Eukaryota > Metazoa > Chordata > Aves > Passeriformes > Fringillidae > Emberiza > Emberiza elegans. The sequence continues at coordinate 3,263,335 of JALJVW010000196.1, forward strand.
TTATTAATTCCACACAATAGCTAGTTCATAATTGCATTGTTACTTAAAAATGCTGGTCAGGTGCCAAAGATTTTCTACTTTTTATCACAGTGTAATATATTACAAATTAAATAAAAATAGGAAAAACCCACAGAAAAAATTAGGGATCATGCAAAAAGATAAGAGCAAACTAAATTGTGTTTTCAGCCTAAGAGCTTTGACACTTTCCTACTAACTACAACAGGGAATTCTAGGCTTGTATCTGTGCGTTTAATTCAGACTGCTGCATGCAGGTATTTCAGGATTTCAATTTTATGCAGTGTATCATCTAAGGTCTGTCTGTGTGTTTCTAATTGCTTTCTCCATGCAAAAGAGATGCCATAGATTACCAACAACAGACCCATTAATCATCAATCTAAGTGCAGCTAGTCTTACACATACAATATTTATAAGTGTTTATATACCTCTGGCTGGTGCTCACAATCAATGAGTGCTAGACAAGGCATGCTAGAGAGCTATCAAATGGTCATATCTTTCCATGATATTTAGTCTGTCGTTGACCTTTATTCCAGATTATATTTGTGATAAAAAGGGTGGGTTTTTTTAATATATAAAGGAAATTATTTTTAAAATGCTTACTTTCCTGGGGAGCTGAAAAACTTGACTGACTGCATATTTCTTGCAGACCTAGGGGACTTTTTATTGCTGCCTGTGTGGTCTTTCAGATCATCATCAACTACTTAACGAGCAAATATAATTTCTCTCTCAGCTTTGTAGTTTAAAAAGGTATAACTATGAAATAGGCCTTATGTGAGATATAAGGGGTATGCAGGGGGGAAATCCAATTACTATGTGAGTTTAATTGTATCTCCTCACACCCTATGAGACCAAGAAGGAGTCTAATCAGTTTGCAAATAAAGTCTATTCACATTTTACATATTTCTGGTTGTTGGAAAAAGCATATTTACATTCTAAAGAGTGCATTCATCAGCTTCTGGTCAAACAACATCTAAGCATTCACTTCTTCCTTTCGCAGTCAGGCTCAAAAAAATGTAATTCAGTAATGAAAACTACAGAGTCCTCTTTCATTTCCGTTGAGCTCTTATGTTGAAAAGCAGAGCCAGTCAAACGATTGATTTCATTTATTTATTTTGCAAATAAAATATGTGATGATATTCATCCCTGTTTTTTTTTCCCTCTTTGTAAATCATTTGTGGATCAATCCAAGTACTATGACTGTATATCTTATTTGCAGGCATTTCCACAAACTTATTCCAGTGTTTGAAACATTTGCTACCTCTTTGCTTTGAATACATGTCATTTGTTCTTCTTGGTGAGGGACCAGTCCCAGGGTAGACACTAGAAACACTGAATTAATCCAGCAGTCATTTTGCTTGGAAGCAGAGCAATTCCTCAGCCATTCCTATAAAACAAAACCTGGGTGGAGGGTCATAAATATTTGAGGAAAAAACAAACAAAGTGCAAGCAGTTTGGAATTCTGCATAAAATACCCCACACTTGATCTCACTCTCTTATTTTTTCCTTCTTGAATTGTTCCTCTTGCCATTGTTTTTAAGCAGAAGTATCAAGGCAATTACCTCCCTGACCCTGTTTGTACTCCTGAAGCAAAGGGCTCTGCATCTGGCACAGAGGGATATGGGATGTTCAGTCTCACACTTCCCTGTTTGTCTGCAGCTCCTCACCAAAAATATTAAAAAAAAAACCCAACACACATCTGTGAAGGTGGCAATGGGCAGCTGTGGAAATCTCATGAAAAATAGAAAAGGAATATTTCAGGAGGTTACCAAGCCACAGCTGATATCTTTGAAACATCATACAATATGTTGTTTTCTGTGTTACAAAAATTTGCATATCAACAGCATTTGCAACTCAGTTCAACCTAAATTCTGCTGGCTTCCTGCTGCCAGAAGACTCGGCTCTGGAATTTTTTTTCCTTCTTCCTCTGGTCCACCTAAGAAAAAGTTGACTTGACTGAATTGATCCTCTCTGGCTTCTACCATCCAGTGACAACAAAATTGTAATTACATGAAAAGAAGCTGATGTTCAGCAGCAAGCTGTGCTTCAGTTGTGCGTTTCCTTTTGATCCCAAGGTAACCCGTGGCAGTGGTAGGTAAAATGATTTTTCAAGCATAAGCAGAAAAGGCCCTGAGGAAGAAATATGCTGTATAATCATGAGAGGAAATGCAGCACTTTTTATTGAGGACACCATACCTTTACTCAGTGCGGACACAAATACCCCTCTCAAAGGAAATGTAACCAATGTTTTCAAGCATTCTGCTCCCTCACATCCAAATCTTAAGCTATTTACAAGAATTCAGTCTTAGTATTGAAGAAGTGATGCCTGGAAAACAGAGATAGGTTTCTCCGCATGACTTTATATATGTGTGCTGCAGGGAAGTGTGCATCTAAGCCCAGGCACATCCCTCCAATTGCCCCAAAAGTATCACCAAGTTGTTCAGGCTGGTGTGCCACAGCCTCCACAAGTTAAACAGCTCAGAAAGATGCTCTGTGTGCACAAAAAAAAGCAGCAGGCAGACAGCTGTCATTTTAAGCTCCTACTGAAGCACAATATTAAGCACATACATGGCATTAAAATGAACATTGTTACTCATTTCCCTAAAGTAAAGTGGCACCAGCCCTGTCCCCAGGGGAGTCTGTTGCCATCCCACCACTGCTTCTCCAGCTGCACTGCAAAGCTGGGACCCCCAATGATGATCTCTATGGCAAATCCCTTTTTGCAGGAAATGTAACCTCCAAGTGTCACCCCCAGCCATCCTAAATGCTTCCCACTGCACATCTCACACGATGGGGATGTGTTTATGCACTTCTTATAGCAGCCTCCCAGGGCCTGAGGGGAGTCTACAAGAGAGCAGGAGATGGACATTTTACAAGGGCATGGAGTAACAGACAAGGGAGAACGGCTTTAAATTGAAACAGGTGAGATTCAGATTGGATATTAAGAGGAAATTCTTGACTGTGAGGGTACTGAGGCACTGGAAAAGATTGCCCAGAGAAGCTGTGGACGCCCCATCCTTGGAAGTGTTCAAGGCCAGGCTGGATGGGGCCCCGAGCAACCTGGTCTAGTGGAAGGTCCTGCCCATGACAGAGGGGTTGGAATTAGATGACCTTTAGCATTCCTTCCAATCCAAACCATTCTATAACGCCATGATATTTAACAACTTACCTTGTTTCATGCCTGAGTACATGTGACCTTTGTTTGGGGCTGCAGTGGGAAGTGCTTACATATCAAAAGGAGCATTTCATCACAGTCTTGTTCCCTGCCAGAATTAAAGCTCCCAACAGGTTGACTTGACACTGACTGGCAGCTGATAGCTGTAACTTATTGCACAGAGCAGTGGTTACTCCTAGAGTGTAAACCTTGAGCTTGGCATCACCAAGCACCCATCCGGGAACCTTCTTGTGTTGAGCTGCCCACTTGGCCTGCTCACACAGGATCACAGCTTTATCCTCACCTGTTTTTAAGTTATGTATATTTAAATAGACCCATGCCGCAGTAGGTGACATTTTATATCATGACAACTATTTTAAGACTGGCCCCATTTTTTCAGATCCCAGAATGAAACATCATGTGCCCTGCTTTTTTACTCACATTGAACACCATCAGATTCAGTTCATGCTTTGGAGGAAGAGGAAATTAATACCTAAAACTCCTCAGAAATTAATAAAAACCCTAGACTTCCCCAACTCAATATTGAGAATGTCTTAATATTTTCTAGTGGGCATCAAAATATCAAATTTTTTTTTTTAATTTTGTGGGTTTCATATAATGCTGTCTTAAATACATGTGTTCAGCTGTTCTTGCTGAAGGGAGTGTTGCCTAAATCAAGAAATAAATCTTCCAGGACCTTCCAGAAAGGCAAGAGTCTTGTTCCCATGTCCTGTAAATGCAGTTCTTGTAAAATAGTTTAATTTTTTTCATTTTCAGTATCTCCTATTGTGTGCACCAGCAACATCTGTGCATACACAGCTTAAGCTTAACAAGAGCCTTTTCCATCAAGATATTCTTTTCTTCAGTATGTGTACATTTTTTCAGCTTTGTTTCCAGGCACCTATCCATTCTAATGGAATACAATTATGCTCAGAACATTATTTTTTGTAATATTTTATAAGTACCATTTAGTACAAACTTGCTATCTTTTCCCCTCATGCATGCTATTTACAATTTCAGCAGACCATTTCAATGCTTGCTTCAGAGTCCACTCTAGAATTAGAAAGAATATTAATCACTAAACTATTTTTGCTTGGAGGTGATCTAACCTATTTTACAAAAATTGGGATTTTATAGTACTCTTTGAGCAATTAGATCGATTAGGTGTGTGGCTTCCTTAAGCTGTAACTAACCTAATAGGGTGGCCATATACAATATTTTATTCAGATGACATTTTGGGTTTTAGCATTTATAAAAAGAAGCCATTGCTTAGCTAATCTTTTTAAATGATCCAAACAGACTATTTATTATCTTCAGAAGTCTCTAACTGGCTGTTCATGTTTCACTTAGATTTAAATATGGTGACTGCTTTCTGGCCACTGAGCAATTTTTAACATACCTTTCAATAACACTTTCTCAAAAGCTATTATTGGCCCTTGCTCATGTAGAAAGATTGTCATCAGTGTGTCAGCAAACATAGGAATGTGAACATACTCTGAGAGAATGACACAAAGAGAGAAGGAGAGAGAGATGTGCTTGTTGAGATACAGGTTCAGGAAAACTGTCTTTGAGACTAATGTCCATAAATTTTCTTTGAGACTAATGTCTTTGACAGTGTTCACAGGGGTTCTTGGATGAGGGAAGAGACGAGAATGTTGACTCCATGTTTCAGAAGGCTAGATTTATTATTTTATTATATATATATCACATTATAACTATACTAAAAGAATAGAAGGAAAGGTTTCATCTCAGAAGGGTAAGCTAAGAATAGAAAGGGAAGAATGATAACAAAGGCAGCTGGCTCGGACAGAGAGAGAGAGCCAGCTCTGCCGTGACTGGTCACTACATCCAAACATCCACATGAGACCAATCACAGATCCACCTGTTGCAATCCACAGCAGCAGATAACCATTGTTTACATTTTGTTCCTGGAGCCTCTCAGCTTCTCAGGAAGGAAAAATCCTAAGAAAGGATTTTCATAAAAAGATGTCTACAACAAATGTGGAGAAATTTTATGGGAGCTATGGGTAGATGATATCCAAAACAGAAACCAGGTTCTTTTAATTTAGTCTGCATGTTCTGACATAGTCACTGAACTACCAATGATGTGCTTTTTCAACTAATTTTAAAGGCAAAGCAGGATGGACACTTGCCCCAATTTTCCCAGATGCACTCTATAATCCTTATTAAATCAGAAGTATGGCCTCATAATCTTAAACCTGCTGAAAAGAGCTTGTGCTCTTTGGAGGAAAGTCAGCAACTGTTATACAGGGCCTGCGTGAGATGGAGTTTCTTCCTAATGTGCTGAGACCCAAAACAGAAAAGGGGAGGGAGGAGATCTTGTCTTTTGTCTGTTAGAGAAGGCATCTTGGTTCCCTATAGCTAAAAATCAGAAGTCCCAGTTTCTAGAAGATGCTTAAGCCTATTTGGATTTTTGGAATCTTGGGTAAAACACTACTGTGCAAAAAAAAAAAAAAAAAAAATAAATGCCTAAAGAATTATTTAGCATGAAGTGGTACATTTCCAGCTACATTTGAGGCATTTTTTTCAGCTGATATAAAGAATGACCCCCTTGATGATACTCAGAGATATTTTTGTTTAATTCAGTGGTGCTGCATTAGCTGATACTCACCAAAGACATATCTTCAAAGATAAACTTTCAAAAGCCTTTCAATTGCAAGCATTTTTCTAAAACCTTAAAATTCTTCAACTGCATGGGAGTAAAACCAGTTTGGGAGCAAAACCAGCACTCAAACTGTGCTGAGCCATCTGAACATACTGAGCTCTCCATAGCCAGCTTCCTGTTTCCTCTACCCCCCAGCCACAGCCTTGTGGCCAGAACTCTTTCCTCTAAAATGCCAGAAGCCAAGTGCCACAAGCAGCTGAGGGCTTTCCTGAGTGACTGACCCAAATTCATCATCACTGCAGGTATCTTCCTCAGAGAGATGCAGGACAAAGTGGCAGCACTGCTAGATGAACCATGAGAACAGCTGCTCCTCACCATTGCCTCAGAGGCCGTTCCTACACCCTTAATTCTGCCAAAACAGGATGGCAGCCTGTAGCACCAACTGGTCTCAGCTGGTACAGTGGCACCATGTTATGCTGTAGAAAATTTGACTTTGCAGCTTCCATTCTTGCAGTGTCATAAACACTGAGAGTCAAACTCAGGGTCTTCAGCACCAAAAAGCATATATTTCCATCTTGAAAGTTCAGGATAATCTTCTTTGAGCTGTAGCTAGGCAATAGACTCTTCCTGTCAGTGAATCAGCTGCTGGAAGACTTCACTTTATGTACAAGATACTGCATTTACATTTTGACCTATTTGAAAGATGGCTGAGGGGGAGTGACAACTCAGTCAGAAATCCTAATATTTTAGCAGAGTTCATTCCAGATTCCTAACAAGAAGAAAAATAATAGTCTAGATTCAAATACAGTGGCTTATTCTTATGTTTTATTTATGAAAATCATTTAATTAGATGTTCTTTGCCTCTGCTCCACACCCCACTTCTCCTGAAATTTTCTGGCTGTACTGCACGCTCTCTAAAGAAAAACAGTGCCCAGGCTGCTGGGCTTTCTACTCAAAGTGAACCCAGCAATAGATTTTAATTTAGCTCAGGAAAGCAGCTTTGAAGTTACATAATATTTCTCTTTCCTGCTTTTGAGTTCATATTGGGGATGTCTCTGGACTGCAAACTGGATGCCCTTCAGATGAGGCCAAGCCAAAAATGCCCCCCAAGGTGCACCTGGCATGGTCTACCTGTGTGGCACCTAGACCTGATCTGATGCTAAAGCTGCTGCCAGGCAGGCAGTGCAGACCCTGGGCACGCAGCAGCAGCTGCCTGACTCTGCCCATCCTGCTGCCCTGTGCTGCCCTCTGAGGCAGGCAGAGCTTCATGTGCCCCTTATCCATGTTTGAATAGAGAGGGAAATTTGATCAATTGGTTCGATGCATTAAACTGTAAATGGAAAGTCATGAAATGCTGGAAAGCCACCTTCAAGTCCTGAGTGTTCAAGTGAGGCTTTGTATCACAGATCTGACCCGTCCCTGATGGAGAGAATGCCATAGCAGGGATTCCCTACAGCTTCAGCAGGAAAGAGCTACCCACTGTGTCCATCCCCCTTCCCCTCCCCTGACCCAGTGCTAACCTGAAAATTACCTCTTTTCCAGATCTGTTGTTGTATGGAAATTATGAATTATAACTTAATATTCCAAAGCCATGTCAAAAGGGGAACACAGAGAGAATTTGAAAAGGTTGCAAAAGGGCTGTAATAAAACCACCACATGTGCAAGACTTTAGACCTCTGGGAGATTTATAAACATTTATTGCTTCTCTTTTTGGGGTGCAAAAAACTGTGTTCATATTCCTGTCTGCCTCACTGTGAACTACAAAATCTTCTTGCCCCAAAATAAAAGAAAAAGAGAAAAAATTCCTAGAACAGCATAACCTTTTCAAAGATCTTCCACACTCCCTCAAAGACATACTAACTGGAAACCATGGGAACACAGATCCCTACTGCAAGTCTATATTATTCAGCAATATTCTTAGGAATCTACTCACTAATTTCTCAGAGGGTATAAAGGAAACTGGGAAGTCTATTTCCCAGTAGAAAATGGAGTAAATCTCCCTCACTGGCAGACTTACACACAGACACACACAATTTTTTGCAGTCTAATTCAAAGCAGACATAGAAGTCAATTGGAACAATAGTGCAATTTAGAATGCAGCTTTCAATCCAGCCTGTCACATAGCCCATACACAGAATTGGAGGTTCATATGCCTCCAGTTTCAAAGATAAATCCTAAGTTGTACACACACAAATCTTTATTTCATCACATCTTCCCAAGGCAGATAAACTGAATTCTGTATCAATCACCATGTTCTGATTTTCTAAGCCTTTCCTTGTTTTAACACAGCACTGAAGTAATAGGGCCAAATACTGCTGTTTGCAGCATATTGAATCTGGGTAGTTTGGAGTTGTTATTGTAAAAAAAATCTCATTTATATAAAAGTTTTTATCTTAAATTACAAGGTGTACTGCTTACTTTATATTAGAGATGTCAGGGATACTTTTTAACTACAAACAAGTGAAAAAAGTGTCTTCTTCCTAAGTATTTAATTTAAAGAGAGATACTGCATACAACCCAAAAATGCTCTTATGAGTATGATTGCCTGAATCTTAAGGACTTGGTACTTTCCAGGCTCTGTTAGCCAGGGCACTGAATAAAGGACAGAGAGGCAGCCAGTTCTATGTCATCACTTGCAGGACAGAGCAGGGGCACTTTGTTGTGTGTTTTTTATAGCAAAGACAGGATTCAAACATCAGCTGAGCTGAAATCACTCCTTCTCAATTCTCTTTGCCAGTTTTCCATACTCTGAGGCTCATGATTTGATTTTAAACAGTCAAACATTCACAACTATTGTCTTCCAGAGAGGGGTGTGCTGTCTCTTACCCCCAGTCTCTCAGCACGTTAGGCTGCCAATGAAGCCTGGAGGGGCTCAGTGGCTGCTGCAAGCTCCCATCTAGGCAGGACCACACAGCTCAGCAGGACATTCCACTGAAAGCAACCATCCTCCTGGAAAAGCAGATGTTGACTTGTACCGTGTGGGAGTGGTATAATGTCCCTCACCGTCGTGCTCAATTTAGTACATTTGCATCCCTCTGCTTCTTACCACTATGAATGTCTTAGCTGGTATTTAATGGTTTGTGTTGTTTAAATTGGATCCAAACTTTATTTACCTAGGTCTACTAAAATTTCTGTTCTGTTTCCTCACTTATTCAGAGGTATTGTTCTCCCTCCTTGTTTAGTTCAGTCTGGTTTTGTTTTTCCTTAAAGGTTCCATCTTTTCCCAAGACCACACACCTGTGAACTTCTTTTTTTCTTGATAAGCTCAGGAGTGCAATTGTGGTCCCTCATCCTACAGTCTTGCCATCCAATTGCATCAGCATGCCCAATCTCTCTGTTTCCCCCCAGCAGAACCTTGTTCAGGAGCAATGCTTCTGTGGGCAAAGTTTCAATCTCTGGAGGACCCTATTGTGTCAGGCATTGTATCATCCCTCAGCCGTCATACGCACAGCTGTTTTTAAAGAACAAACTAGAAAAGGCCAGTTGTGAGGTCAGAGAAAAGTCAGAAACAAAATACCTTGTTATCTTGAAAAGAGCTTGAATGGTACAGCTACATCTTTTCTTATTTGGCCACATAATGGTAAATTCCCCACTCAGGTAAAAACAAATTGAAAGAAACAGAAAACAATCTATGATTTCTCTATCTTGGCAAACATTCTACACTACCCAAAACACACAAAGCTAATGGAATTTATAAGGTGAGGAACTGACTAAGAAGGGGTCCTTGTAAGAAACTAATGAGGATTTCAATAAAATAAATAACTGCCTCTCCACAAACCCCCAGCCAAAGTTACTCAAAAATATTGAATTTTAACAACCATACTTCTGTCCTTCCTTTTGCGTGCACATATGTGTACATTTATTTTTATTTTTATTCTTGATCAGAGAGAGAGCCCATGCAGGCTGAACAGCTGGATAAGGAGCATCTCTGATCACCATCCAGAATCAAATACACAGTCTTAGCTGAGGTCAGGACAGACCTCTTGGAAAGGGACTGGGCAATACAGAGCAGTCCCCACTGGAATTTGAATGAGTCCTGTGAAAAATAGTTGTAGACCCTTTTGAGAGCCAGCATTTTCCCATTCAGGAGTCCACCTACAGCAACAAAGCCCATGCTGTCAGGGGAACCTGCAAAACAGAAAGCATAGGGAAGCTCTGCTGGGTTAGACCTTCTAGTACAGTATTCTGCATTAGAAGAAGAGAGTAGCAGTTACTTAACTATTTATCCTCCTAATACTCCTGCAGGTTCCACAACCCTTTGGCTGAAGCCTTTATGGTGTACATCCCTGATTATTCCATTACCTGCATTTTATGGACCTAAATAAATGCCCATTAATTTGTGCATTTCCCTTCAGACCCCACTGATGTAATCTGCCTTCACAGCCTACTGTTTCAAAAGATTCAAGTATTAACTCTCAGTGATGTAAAAAGTAGTTCTTTGTGTCTGTTTCAAACCAATTTCTGCTAGTTTCAATGCATATTTCCTTTTCTAGTCTTGCTCTAGAAAAATGCTCAGTATAGCACAAGCACAATTTTGGTTATTTCTCTCTAATTCTACACTTTTTTCATCTGCTTGGTCTTGTGAACAACACTTTCTGAAGTTACAATCAGCACACTTGACTAACCAGAAAATATTCTTAATATCATCTGCAGGTTTGGAGATATCACTGCTCATGCTCATGTCAGTCAGCTGAGGTCTGACCAGCTGGATTTGCCTTTCCTATCCTTTTTGGAGATGTACTTGGGGTTGTATTACTCCCATACCTGTGGTATCTTTCCCAGATTCTGGTTTAAATATTCTTCTGTGCTTTTTACCGGAGACAGCAGCCCAGCAACCTCTTGTTGAAGAGCTTCTCCACAGTGTCACCGATTGAAGTTTATATTGGTTTAGCTTCTCCCTTCACTGGGCAATCAGGTAATTCCCCTTATGACAGGTAACAACAAAGTGAGACCTGCCCCAGTTGAGGTGCATCAGCCTAACTCACTTTCAGCCTAACTCACTTTCCAGGGACAAATTCCACTTTTCTCCCACCTTTTTGGACCAAACTGCCATGAAAATTATCTTACTTGGGGTTTTCTTTTCACTACACTTCTGTGTATGCAGCCCTCAATTCCATGGGTTGTTTTTGTTTAGGCAGGAATTCCCAATAGATATCAGCACCTGCTGAGACAAATGTATAAAGGTTTGAACCTGAAGTGCACTACTGCAATGTGAAATTTCTTGTTCATCTATCAATACTTTGTAATAAATCTACCAAATAGGATACTGTAAGACAAATTACAAGAAAATGTAGTGCCTGTATTTAGCTGGAGAGAAGGCATGTGTTTAACCATAGTCCTTGAATTTTGACTTCAGTGGTGTAAAGCTTCAGAACAGCTTTTAAGGAAAAAGATAATTAAAGACACAGAGGTCAAATGAAAATGGCATAAAATACAGCATGGGCTTAACAAAAGTAGATTGTACCAGATTAACCTCATACATTTCTTTGACAAGATAACCTACACTCGAGACAAAGGACGTGATTGATCCCATCTGTCTTAACTTCAGCAAAGTCTATGATAACAAAGTGTATTAATAGTAAAACAGGGAGATGGGGATTAGCAGAGAAATTGTGAGGATGAGAAGCTGACTGAAGTCAGACATAGAGTGTGCTTTTTGAAAGGGAAGGCTTATGGCTGAAAGGAAATTAGGAAATGGGGTTCCTCAAGAATCAGCTTTGACCTCACTTTATATAATTTCATAAAATATAAAAGTCCCTAACAATCGGGGAAGAAACATTTGGAAACACTAATAAAGAAAAATACCTCACAGACTGAAATTTTTTTTTCAATTAACAGAAGGACTGGGCTATAGTACACAAAGAAATGGATACCATTGAATTCTAGGTTAATAAAATGGAAAGAAATCTTAAAGTGCAAACTGAAAGATAACAATCTTTGGGACTAACAGCAAGAAATTCTCCTGCAGGCTGAATGCTCCACCATTGGAAATGGATAAGAAAAAGAAGGATTTATTTCTGCATGTTGATTTGTAGGAGGGCTGTGAGCCATTAATATGAGGAAAAGCAGTCATGAGAAAAGCAAATCCAAGCACACAAAAACACCTGTTTCTGTAGTGGTGGGGAAGGATACTTGCTATTAGGAGAAATAAAATTTTAAATGGGAGAGGTGCAAGGAAGAATTATAGGCCTAATCAAAGGACTGAAGAACTTAATTTTGATGAAAAGTCAAGAAGAAAGTTGAGACAGAGAGACTGAAAGGAACATGACTGTTATGCACTAAATTATTTATGCTAAAATCAGAGTTCATGCAAGAAAAAAATGAGTACAAGCTTTAAATTGGATTTCTTGAGCTTGAAAAATATGAACTTAAGAATTAGATTAGATTTTTGAAAGGAAGAAGAGGTACAAAAAAACCCTGGTTTTAATATACAGTCTTACAGTAAAGGAGATATAATACAGTGCTTGCACTAGCCAGGGATGGCACTCCATTAACTCTGAAGTCTCCTTGCCAGTCCTGCATGCCCCTTTAACAGAAGCAGTAATCCAACTTTGCCACTTAAACAGAGCAGCCAGAGGACTAATTCCTGCAGAGCAGAGGTTTCTTCTCTGGAGGTTTGTGGATATTTTAGCAAAAAAAAAAATTCAACCTGCCACTCTTGGCTTTCTCTTTGCAGTGGTCACCCCTTGCACAAGCAGTGCAAAGGAGGGGCAGCAGTGGCCTTGCAGATGTTTGTGACCTGTTGCTGTCACCCACCTTGGCACAGAAACCCTTGAACCCGCCAGGAAAGAAAGTCTCTGAGGGCAGCAGTGGGGATGGACATGTATTTCACTCTGGTGAGAGGTCTCCTCCTGTTTTACACTCATAGCATCTCTATGCAGCTGACAAAAGCAGGCTGGACGTGCCAGCCAGGAATGTGTCCCATGGTAGATTTAATCCCATGTAATTTGGAGGAAGTGAGCTGCTGGGCTCCAGTGGGACTGCTGCAATCCTGCCAGGGACTGGGCTCTGTGTGCTCCAGTTTAATCAACACCAGCAAAGTGTGCTTCCCACGCTGCCATTTTTTATGTACACATATCCTCCAAAGCTAATAATCTTTACTATCCAGAGGATTCCACATCTAGAAATATATTGCAGTTTAATTTGTATTTGATACTGTATGAAAACAAGTGGGGAGATGAGATCTAGCCTCTGTGGGGTCCTGTATCCTAATATAGACACATTTCATTACTTTTGTCCAGTTTATTGGGGTCTTTCTCAGCCCACTGATGGTGTGCATTATTCAGGTACATAAAATCAGTAGGAGCACATATTAGCCAAACACTGTTTATAATACACTCAGAGGAGTTTGCCCAGTTGAGGCAGTGCTCAAGCGCTTCCCAGTCAAAGCATCACTGTAACTGTAGATGCAGAAAGAGTGAGGTTTTTTCCCACCTCTTTTTTAATCTTCTCTCAATTCTTTATTAGCCCAGCCAGTTACATAAACACAGAAGAATGTTTCAGCAAATGTACTTTAGGGAGATTTAACAGATTTGGAAAATATTGTTCCACAGATGTCATCACTGTTATTGATGCAGGCAGCACTAAATCAGCTGTGATTTAAAATTTTACTAAAAATACATAAAATAGAATGGCCATAAATTAAAATGGTTAAACTACCAGTATCAGCTTGGAATAGAAGTGATAGAGGACCACTTCTTTTGCAGCATTAAACAATTTTGTGGTTTGATAGAGATCAGGCTCATACAGGATGACAACATTCAGTGACTTTCTGACCTCACACCATGAAGTTCCTCCTTTATTACCAAGAAAATCTGCTCTTCCCTAACCCATGCATTTTACTTCAAAATAACTTTAGCAGATGCTCTCTGTAGGGAAAAGCTGGAACACAGGAAAGCAAGCAGTAGATAACAGACATCTGCTATCTGCTTTTTAAACAATGTGTGAGATCCCAGGTTTCCCCCAGGTAGCCCCATTCCCATCAAGAAGACTTAGCCCCAATCCACAGAGCATTGCAGCTGCTTTGCACCACATTAGCAACACAAAGCCAAGACAGCGTTTATCACACAGGGTTTATCACCCAAGAAACAAATATAGCCTGCAGATTCCATAGGCAAAAAATTAAGATCACAGTCAGAAATATTTCCTTTGGGTCATGGCACAAGGTGTCATAAGAACAGCTTAAATTCATCAACCTGGAACTGGAATCCTGGAATTATTTTCATCTTGAAACCAAGCTCTGAGCACTAGCCTACAGTCACTATGGATCAGTACAGAGTAATTTTGGTGTCCCTCTCTAGTGCAAGAAGACAGCCTGGAAGCCACTTGGAGGCAAATTATCCACCAGGGCCTTCTTTGTTAATTAATATAAATTTAGAGGCCAACTTGAATGCATGGCTCTTTTCAAATTATAGTTTTTTTCAGCTGCAAGCCTGAGTCTTTCTTCCTTTTCTATACCATGGCAAATGGGGAACAGATTTTTGTTTCCTAATGCTAATATCCAAGAAAACCAAGGTTATAGACTCAGTTGTCAATGGCAACAGCAATATCATTGTTTAGCCTCTAATTAATAGCGTGGAGTGAGTACAATTATCAGTAAGCTTATGTTTCCACAAATAGCAATTCTGGTTCCATTGTGCAGACATATTACACATAACCCTAATCCAACAGTCCAAAATGGTGCTTACCTGTGAAGGTTGTAGCAGATGACTCCAAAGTTTAAAGTTCAAGAGCCTTCCTAAGGCTAAACAACAAAGAATTCCACACACTGAAGCTATTTTCACTTGGATTCTGTCAAAGTAGTAGATTTCCAAATGGTAAATTTTTAGGCTTTTTGTCTGTTCTCTATTATATTCCCAGCCTGGCTAGGTAGTCCCACAGGGCTATTTTTATAGCAACAAAAGTTTGAATTGTGTCCTTGCTTTGTGAACTGTCTCTGGAGTAGCTTTTCTTTCCATTCATGAAAGAAAAACCCCTCCACTCTGCTACTTGCACTAGATAACTCAAGTTAACCAACTGGAATATCCTGCTGACTGCTATGTGGCTCCTTTTGTTCACTCTATTATATTTTTCCTGTAAGTCTTGAGAAGATTAAGTTCCCATGCAAAAATCCGGGTTATCTGAGTTGATTCAACAGCAAATAACATCCTCACTTTTTGCACTTGGAGGAAGATGACTACTTGCACTTAATATATTAAGCTTAACTGCACCTACATTCATCCACCCTTTGCAGAGCCCTCCTTACCTATTTCCCTGACAGCAGAAGCAAGTTCTAGGATCACAGGAATGAATGTTCTAGCAAAAAAAAAGAGCAAACTGTACTGGTAAAGCTTCTGTACCCCACTTCCAGGAAGTTATACTTTGATCTTAAAGGATATTTATGGATAAATGAGTCACTTGGATATAAGGTACAAGTCATTTAAAGAAAGGATGAAGATGTTTTCTTCGGGGAAACAAAACCAGTTCACACTATGTCTCTGCTTTCCTTCAGAGGAATAACAAAGTTCAGGCTGTGACCATACTGTGAGGGGTGGGACCTTTTGAAGGACATCTGACTGTAGTCAAATATTTCTCTGGTTAGCCCAGTGAGCAATGGAAAGGATTTCCCAAAATATCAGTTTCCCTGTGCACAAGCAACCACAGCATATGGCTCTAAGACTTGAAACTCTATCTTAAAAGCAGGAAAGATTTTGACTTGTGACTCTGTCTTGAAGGCTACTGCATCTCCCTAATAGAAACCTTCCTATTTCCAGCTTGTATTTATTCATGGACCTCTTACCTCTGTTTCTTCTTGTGCCAGCATTGTCCTCTACCTTAAATCTCTCTTTTCCTTTATAGAGTTTACCTCCATAATGCATTTATAGATAGCAATCATATCCCATTCTCAGCCTTCTCTCTCTTCATCGAAATGACACTAAGCATTTATAGAGTATTTTTATGTCTGAAGTTCTGCACAGACATTATGAGTTTCTCCTCACCAAGAAGATGGGCAGATAAGCAGTATGAGAGTTTTCATTTTTTTTCATTTTTGACTCTTAGTGCGTGTTTGTGATGAGATCATTCAGGCAGAAAGCTGAAGCTGTCACACTACAGAGGAGCATCACATTACAGCCAGGAGGAGAGTCAGAATTCACAAGCACCAAACAGCATTCCAGAAAACAGCCTGGATCAAGGTCTATTTCATCTTGGTTTTGCTTTATATAAGCCTTCCCCTCCTCCTAAACATCAGTAGTCAATAATTTGTCTGTAACCTTACCTACTAAAGAAACTATATTTTAGTACAAAAAATGTTATCAAATTTGCTAGTGACACATAAAAGAAAATAAACTTAAAATATACAATTTTTTGTACAACATTTCAATGTTTTGGCTACACTGTGGCTTGCCAGTCCAAGGGTCACAGCTGTGACCAAAGCTGTGAATGCTTTGTTTGAAAAACTTTGGAACCATTCATATTTCAAAATTTGTTAATGGAATGATAATGGCCACATATCTCCAAAAGCAGAGAAATATTTCTGGGGATACTGAAAGAATATATATCAAAATGTAATGAAGAAATGCAATATCTCTGATTGCTTCCAAAAAAATCTTGCAAGCAGCACAAAGCCTGCATGAAAATCTAGCAGGATCTCTGGCTAGTTTTCAGATACAAAGAGGGTACATGTAAATATTTAGTGCTCAAAGAGCTGAGAAAAGAAAGCAAGGAATCAGATCTTATGCACACAAAAGACAAAAGCTGAGCTTTCATTTTCCAAAGTTATCCAATTCATGTTAACACAACCCAGGAAGTTTTCATTCAGTAGGAGTCCAAGCAAAAATCAAAGTGGTAGACATCAATTCCTCAGTAAAAGGCAACTTCAGATAGCTGGGTATCCTAATATCTGATTAAAAAAAAAAAAAAAAGAGAAATTAACTCAATGGATAAGTGTCTCTCTGGTAACAAAGTCCTATTTCACACTCAGGATTGTTTTCAATAGGCAAGTTTTACTGCCTCCTTGTGACATCAGCAAAGCTGCCCAAAAAGTTGGTTGTGTCATCAAGAATGCTGATCATCATTACCTGTTTATACAGTGACAACACTTAATGGGGGAGGAGAGAGAAATGTTCTAATTTGGAAAAGATGCAATATTTCTGATATAAATTATAGCCCAATTTGATGAGCAAAGACATGATAAATTACTCTCTTGCTTGAGATTTGCATCTTTTCCTAAGCCCAGCCAGTGAAACAATCTCCAGCAGTTACATTGGAGTCCAAAGTGACTGCTAAATGCCAAAATAATGTCATTGCTTTTAGATCTATTTGGGCTTCAAGAGCAAGCACGTGACTGTAAGCAGGGTCTCAATCCCTGCTTTATTCCCTGGAATGCCTCAGCACACCCAACTCAGATTCTGAAGCCAGACCTAAGCATCCTCAGGAGTCCCTTGCACCCAGGCACAGCAAAAAGTAACCCACATACCAAGCCAAGGACATTGCTGTTTCCACTAGGGAATGTCAGAGATGGCATTACAAAACAGCAATTAGCTAAATACGTGTTGTGGCACCAGAGCCTTACGCAAACCAAATGAATAAAATCCCCAAAACAGGCCAAAAGGCTAGGCCATTGGCAACAAAAGGACCAAGACCCTCTAGACTGGTAGAGGAAAAATCCTTCAATGATCAATCATTGAGCCAACAGAAGACAATGTAGGCAGTTAATGATATGGACATTTTCAAACAACAAATAGAAGAAAAGGAGTTTATAATTCAAATCAACTTGTATTAAAGATGGGACAATCCTGGCTCAGAATTAGAGCATGTTGGATGGAAATCCAAATTAAAAATTATAGTGAAGATGCCCACAAGAAAGAGGTGAAGACTGACAAGTAATTAAAACAATGACTTAACTTTTTCCTGAGACAACAGCACTCAATACACTCCTAAAAAAAGAAACATACTTACTGCTGTCCTGCAACTTTGTCCCCAGTCCAAGACCATTCAATACTGTCATTGTTGATGGGGGGATGATGGGATGTGGCATATGCCTATGAAATTTACAATGACTAAAGCTGTGAGAACAAAGGAGAACAGGACTGAAATTCAAATTGCACTGGCAAATTGGATAAATAGCTTGCAAAAATGAGATTCAGTGCAAGTGGGAGGACAAACATGGGGCACAACTCTTAGGCAGGAATAATCAGTTTGCACAAATACGCGATAGGGAACAACTGCTGAAGTAGCAATTCAGCATAAAAGGTATGAGGATTATAGGGGATTACAAAATAAGTGCAGTTCAGCAATGTGGGACTAATACAAATTACATAAAGGTACAAAACCACAATATAAAAGCAGGAAGATAGCCTATGAAATATATGAACTATTCATTACTCACTCAGCATTGTGTGAAATCTTTGCTTTAGTATTGTGTCTACTTTGAATACTTTAGACCAGAATCTAAGGAGACACAACAGCTGGATTGGGAGAGACTTAAAATATCTGATATACTCAGAAAGAGTGAATGAACAACAACAAAAAGAAAAAGAGATGGACGGATGACATGAGGACAGTTATTGGAGTGTTCTATAAAGGATAAATCAGGAACTGTCATAAAACAAGTGGAAAGTGTTCAAAGGAAAAGTAAATGCACAGTAAGACTTTTCATACCTTGAAACATAAATAGTAAAAAAAAGAGCAAGGTCATGAAAAACTGAAGATAGGATCAATAAACATAATCTTCATAGACCCATCAGCCAAACAAGCACTTTAGCATAGCTTCACTCACTTTAGCATAGTTGCACTAAAGATGACAGTACAGAATACTCAGACATGTAGAATAAAGGCAGAAAATTAGGATCACTATAAAACAGGGGCTAAAATGAGATGGAACAAAAAGTACTTATGCAATTGATGTGTTCAAATGATATCTATCCAAAAATCTCTAGGAAAACTACCGTATGGAAATATACTGTGATGGCAATAACAAAAATACTACCTGCACATCAAAAATACCAATCATAAATTTCAGTGACATATCCAAATCAATTTGCAAAGAAGCAATTTTCAAAGTTAGAGAAATAAGGGGAACATGGTAAAATAAAACTCAAAATAGTTTAATCTGTTATAGGTTGACCTAATCTTTTTTTCCTACAGTGTACTTGGACTTGAGAAGAACATCTATTATAAATAAATCTGTATGGAAAATGACCTAGACAATAGGACTTCATAGGAGCAGCTACTAAGCAAGACACTGAAAGGAGGTAAATAAGGATTTTCTCAAAGACTGATTTCATAGCCAGTCTTATTCAGCAATATTTATTTTAGAGGACTCAGCAAAAAGAATTTGAAGGCAGTTAAGTAATATGCTGATAAGACAAAGCTTGTGAGCATCACCTTACAATAAAACTTGATAATTAAAAGCAGTTTGAAGAAAAAGGATGAAATACTGCAGAGGAGCACAGCAGTAGTCAGGGATGGATTGGAAATTCAGGTAGAAGATGAGAGGGCATCAATTTGACAAGAAGGAAGACATGAGTGAGCTATTTTATCACAAGTGATACTGAGCAAAGGTAATTGCACAAGACACTGCACAGAGAACTACTGAAACGTCCTGTGGAGCCCTGTGGGCACTCTGGTGATCCACATTCTCAAAAATGATAAATTTAAGCCATTTAAACTGGAGCAGATGGACAGAACCGTTTCTAGAATGATCAGGGAAATAGAAACCTTTGCTGAAAAGAGAAACTGTTAAACAATTGAAGGCTGAGAGGAAATATAATTGTTCTCTATAAACATATCAAAGAGGTAAACGCCAGGGAAGAAGAAGAGCTATTTAAGCTAAAGATGAGTATTGGCACAAGAACAAAAAGGTAGACACTGGACATAAATAAGGTTAGGCTGGGAGCATGATTTCTAACCATCACAGGAAGGGAATTCTGGAGAAGCATTAAGGAGCACAAAATTCAGGTATTTTACAGTGGAGTTTTATTGGTTTGGGGAGGCAACATGGTAAGGTGACTGCCTGGGACTGAAGGAGGATTTAATTCAATGAGACAAAGAAATCCTTTCAATCCTGTACCTCATAAAAATAGAGAGGTCTTTCCTGAGCAGGCTGAATGTACTGGTATGAATCAGCTGTTCTCATCACAGAAGCATCTCTTCTGTCAGCCACAGTGTGGGGCACAAACAACCATTGTGTTGGGTCCTTCAGGACAACATGTAATAGGACCCTGCCATTCCTATTCTGTGGCTACCACCAAAAAACCTTCAAAATTCTCTCTTGCATTACATGGCCTTTATATTAACAAGTACTTCCAGAGGAAGTCACAGCATTCACAAACATTCCTTACAGCAATTAGAACTGAACAAATCTAAAAATCAAACCCATTAGGAAATGATTCTATAATTCTGTAGTACTCTTAAGTTGTGGGTTTTCCCTCTTTTCATTTCTCAAACTGATGCCTTAAGTTTTAGCTTTCATATTTTCCAGATTCTGTTCTCCATTAGTATGTAACTCTGAACTTCATATAAAGTGTTAGCAAGTTCTCCTCACAGTTTAGTTAGACAAAACAATCCTTTTCCAGCCTGAGAACCAAGGACACCATTGCAGCTTCAGGCCCAAAAAGTACAAACAACAGTGAATGGAGGAGAGCAACCTGGGAGGATGGGACTTCATAACCTGCAGCTGTAATTGGACAATTAACCCTAATATGTAAATGGACCAAAACTTACAAAAGTGTGAAAATGCGTGACCTGTTGTCCAACATGGGTGTGGCCTTGGCCAGGCTCTTGTACTGCCCAAGGTGTATCCTTTGAAGGCCTTTTTAACAAATACCTGCTTCATTCCCTTAGCACTGTCTAGCCTCTGTTCTAGGTTGTCTCTCAAGGCATCAAAACTTCTTCATGGAAGACTTTGCTTAAAATGAAGTTAAATATTATGAAAGTTTCTGGCTAAATATCTATTAAATAGTGAAAGAATTTTCTTTTTAAAAAGTCCTTTTCAACTATTTTTATTTAAATAATAGTTTTGATAAATTTTGATTGAATATTCCATTAAATTTGCAGTAAAATATTTGAGAAACCCTTCTAACAAAGTAATACATTTTCTAAGGGTTAATAGTTTATTAGGTGTCAGATGGGTTTTTTTGACAAAAAAATATGGGTTTTTTTGAGAATTTAGAAATGCCTGACACATATTTTCTACCCAGCACTTTTCCAAGGAGAATAACTTTGAGTCCTGTACTACATTATAAAAGGTAACATAGGGAAAGGAAAGTAACCTGATTAAAAGGAAGATAATACATTAATGAAGTACCAGACCTCAAGCATCCAGACTCCAAATCCCATCTCTTTTTACCAAGTAATTTATTTCAGAAAGTATTCATACAAATATATGGAAAACAGTGAAATATTTTTTCTATGGAAGGAAAAAAGTGCTATATACAATATACTTTTCAAAACTATATAGCTCTTGAAAGGTCCTGTTGCTGTGGACAAGGTTCATTTTCCAAAGACTGACAGGACTGGTTATGATGATGATAAATGCTGAGAAATTACATTTCACTTTGGGACAGAACTTAACTAAAACCCCAAATTCACAGTGAAAATCATGACTGCACAGCAGATCTCTACAGAGGCTCAGGAATTACAAGAATCCTAGTCAAGTCTTACATTAAGAGGTAAAATTTACTGCAGGTCAGAAGGGTGATACAAGGTCAATGAATCACTTAATTTCTCAAAATGCAACCTAAGTAGGACTTAAGTAGGAAGGGATCGTTCTGCCGCCTGCCTGCCATGGGGAGGAGACTCTTCCAGGAAATGTTTGCACAGTGCTGGTGCGGGGTCCCATGCAGCTGGGGTGAGCTCTACATGACATCCAGCCAAGTCCTGCTTGGATTCAGAAAGGAGTCAGCAGACACAAAGCAGCTTTCTGCTGAAAGTAGCTCTGGTGTGTTTGAGACCTCCTTCTGGACTACCGCAATATCCCAAAGTATCAAGGAGCCTCATTTGTATTTGTGGCTTATAATTAACCTTAAATCCACAGCAGATGAAAGCCCTAATATTTTTTTAGTGTAGTTTCTTTATTGCAGCTCACATAGGGAAAAAACCACAAAAAAAAAAGCCCAAAACAATCTTGCCAGGCCAGTGGTAGGACTCTAGATTTAAGGGAGTTTTAATGTTACAGCACTTGTCAACAGCATGTTGTTTCTTTTAAAAGCAATCATAAAAAAAAAGAGAAAAGCAAATTAAGCTATCAAACTATCATTCTCCAGTGTGTTAACAGCAAGCACACAAGGAAAAGAAACCTGAAACCTTTTATTTACAGGACTGAGGCAGGAATCTGGAGCATGTCTCTAACGGGGATCAGGTGCAATCAGCCAGAAGGGAGGTGCCTTCATTGCACCACCTGGAGCTCCCTTAGCACCATGGCAGGCCCAGCTCCAAATACCATGGAAGGGATAGCAAGGCTCTTTGGTTTCTGCAGCCAGGTCAGGTTTTCCAACCATCAGAATAACATTAAAAGCAAGCAAGGTGGATGTAACATTAATGAACTGCCCTACAACTCTTAAAGAGGATTTTTTCCATTAGCCAACTTCCCTGAGATCATGATTTCCCATGTAATCTTGATTACAAATCAAGAAATTTCACCAATGCTTCCAAAAATCCTCTCCAACAGTAATAAATAATGCATGTTTGATATACCCAGAATGCAGACAGAGACAGCAAGTTTCATAGGACTGATTTCCAGGTGCAAATGTAACTCTGTGGGTTTGGATATTTTATTGGATAAGAATTTGTTCTGTGCACCCTTTGATCTCTAAAAACTATAGACTGACACCTGGGGAAAATGCAAAATTTGTTAAATGCTAGTAAGAAAGGCCAGCATTGATCAGCTTCCTTGGGTATTCTTGATCATGGAAAGTCTTTAGAAATTCCTATTATGAGAAACATTTTGGTACCAGAGAAGAGCTTGGGTTCTCACCTGGATGTGCATCCAGGGATGGGCATAAGAGAGAAAGTTAACCAAAGCATTTCAATCTCAGTCAGACTTTTCTTGCTTTGGTGAGTTTCAATCATAGAATTAACGTTGTGTGTAGTAGCTTTTGTAGACTTTAATGGTCTAAGGGTTTCAGCCACTAGAAGTAAGTTATATATACACAAAAACGTTCAAATTAAGGATTCAACAGACAAAATAATATCCAATCTAGTTCAAAATGTTCATATCTCCCCATAATTAACTTTCTTGTCCTTTTGCAAAACCCTGCCACTAATGTAGCCATAGAAAGATGTGTATATAAATTGCAGCATAATGGACTTTTAGAAATTAAGTCATTTAACAAAATGAAACTCCAGACAAATACTTTACATTAGGCATTTAGGACTTGGTTTGCTAATTAAAACAGATAATAAATATGTTCACATGAAAGGCATCCCATATGATTTCTTGTCTCAACTCAGTGGTTTCTATTATTTCAGTGCTCTAAAGCAAAATCATATTTATCATAACTAATTATCCAGATAATTCCTTGAAATGTTTTTTTCATTTAATTATCCTGCAACTCAGGTTCTTCTGTAACTAACAACAAGAAGCAAGCTCAAGAAGCAGACAATAACTAGCAATCCATACTATCAAAGCTGCTCATCAAGTCTTTGATAAGGAAACATTATATTTAATAACTGAGTACCTCAAGAAGATGCCCACTGTGCAAGCATTTTAAAGCTGTCATTTCCAGTAGCCTGTGTTTGAATACTTCTTTATCACTGACTTTGCTGGCAGTTGCTTTCTTCTATTTGATGCTGCATTTTCTGCTTGTCCTGACCCACAAATTTTCCATGTAGATCAGACAGATTTATAGACCTTGCATACTGTGTAGGGCACAGAATGCTACAAAAACATTATTTTAGGCTGAGTAATGGGTTTGTGCACCACATTAAAAATGTCTTGTTTTTCTCCTGCTCTTTTACCTTAGTCCCTTTAGGTAAGGTAATCTTGCCCATCATATCATATCATATCATATCATATCATATCACATTTGTCTCAAGGTGCCTATTTTCTTCATTTATTCTCTTTTCCCTGCTTCAGTGCTTGCTTGCCTTTCTCTCAGAAAGCACAGGGAGGTCTGTGCTGCAGGTGGTTCAGCCTGCTCCCTCTGTGCTGCTGCCAGGGAATGCAGATACAACCTGGGAGAAGCCACCTCTGAGGTCAAGGCTCTGTGCAGCCCTGTGAAGCAGCACACATTGACTGGCAGGAAACTCACAGGGCTCCTCAGCTGCACCCTAACACAGGGCAGGTGAGAGAGGGTGGGATGGACATTGCAGTAGAAACTTCTGGAGAAAACAGAGGTGCACAAAAAGCCCTCAAGGCACTGCTAGAGCAGGGCCAGCTACAGCACAGCCAAAAGAAGCTACAGGCTGCTCATATGGCACATAAATCCTGGCATAGGCAAAAGAGTATCCTATAACAAAGTTGTAAAAAATTCACCTGGTACTATCTATAGGCACTGACCCTGTCACTTTCCACCCAGTACTCCAAAGCAGCTGTTTTGTCCCCATCTTTTATTCCTTCCCTCATATGTGCTCATATCAGTTTTCAGTCTGAACTGCAACACAAGGGCAAATCCTTCCCAGGCACAGGAGATACTCTAGATTTGTACAAGCCCAGAGAGGAAAGTTTTACCTTTCCTAATGAAATGTAACATATCAAGTGTTTTTATCAGCCTAGATCTTTCTAATTGCAACCTGAGCCCACCTGTTTATTTAAAAGTCTCCTGGGATTCTGCTGGCTCAAATATCATTGATCATTCACACAGATGCATCCATAGCCTCATGATATTAACCTTTGCTTGCAAGAGATCAAGACCAACTAGAGAGTAAATTAACTCTGTCAATGCTGTTCCAATATCCTGTATGCTTTGCCACCCTCTTACACTTAAAATCAATGGCACAAAAGGCTGCCATCAGGAGCAAAGCTGGTATGCCCCAGGGGGTCTGCTGTGAAAATCCAACACTAGTCAATGAAACCCTGTTGGTTCACTGCTTCAGTTTACAGCAAGAGTGCTACTGATGCCAAAAAGATAGTAGCCATGGTGCTTTTTGCTGCACAGTAAAGTGCAATGGCTGGGGTGAGAGCTGACAACCTGATGGAAATAGGAAAACATTGTACAGAACACAAAAGTTACTGACAAATGCCTAAGAGCAGAGGCAGCAACAGAGAGGATATTTTTGTCCATGTCACAGTAAAGAATGGGTACTTTGATTGCCTTCTGCTTTTTTTGGTTGCCTTAAATTTCCCAGAGTTGCTAGGGAAGAGAGTTGTATGCAAAGCAAGTGAGTGTAGCACTTAAATCAGAGAGGTCACAGTGACTTGTTGGAATTAATATGTTTTATACTGAACCAGGCTTCTGGTGAATATTTCCATGTACAGAGTGTGATGTGTCAAGGAGAACTTTGCTCTTAGATTCTGCTCCTGCTTAGTGCAAGAGCCTTTGTGAGCCCACAAGCTGCATTCCCTTGCTCTTCCTACAAGAACTCCCCTGTAGGAAAAGGGAGTGAAACCCATGATGAGACATAGCTCAGTGAAAGACAAGTATTCTGTCCATCTATGTACTCCTACCAAATATGTCAGATAGGACAGGGAAATAAAAAAAGAGCCCCACCATCAAATTAACAGATCTTGATCCACACCATGCCAGGCTGGTGCTAGCTCCTAAAGGGCCAGAAACCACCTGTATCTCAGGCTACCAACAACAGCCAAGTCTCTGTCTTCTCCTGCTTGGCATCAAGGATGCTGCAAGAGCCATGGCCACTATCGACCACTAATTGCTATTTTCTTCTCTTTTGCTCTGGCCACAAAGCAGAAAGAAGCAGATTTCTAACAAGATAGCCCATGTCTTGTCATGGAGACATCATTCTCCGTGGCAAGTGAAGATCCTAAGGGGCCAGGAACCAAGTGCCACTCAGCTGGGAAAGATGCCATCACCTCTCCTCTTCCAAGCAAAACACTGCTGAGATATTGTTGGAGCTTATCTCCTCTCTTGGGGAATAAATTGCCCAAGAGACAGAGAGTTGGCCCAAATCTACCTGCATTTAGAAAATGGATCATTTGACAGGGAGAAGTGAAAATCAGGAGAAAAAACTCAAAGCCCCAGCTGATGGCCCAAACCTTCATCCCGACCACCGTGAGGCACACGAGCACCAGGGCAAAGGAAGCCTGCAGCAGAGATGGCTGGACTGGAGCCTCAGCTTCCCTGCTGGCCATCAGAGAGTCCTGAAGACCTGAGCCAAAAGGTGCAGCTCCAGCCTCACCTGCCGTGCCTGCTGCTGGTTCCGCATATTGCCTGCACTCTCCACTTACAGGGCAATGCCTCCCCCAGGGTGGCACCAATCCCCGCCCTACATTAGGGCCTCAGCAATCACTCTGACCATAGCAGAAAAACCTCCACCTGCCTCACAGCACAGGGGTTCAATTCCTGAGTGCCAGCACTGCCCCAGCCTGCACTGGGTAAAGCTGTGGTCAATCTGTTGTTTTCCTTTGATCCAAATGTACCATGCATGAAGTTTAGACACTCTTTCTCCCCCAACTCAGCGGCTTATTGCAGAAGCTCCTCCAACTTCACCAACAGCTCCTCTTCACCAACTTTCTTTTAGCTCAGTAGCATTAGCAAGCAGATCTCAGCCAGCTGCTATTGACTTTTCCAAGTCTTGATTAACACAGTAAGCACTTCTGCAGGTATGTGGCCACCACACACAAGCAAGTACACCCAGACCTCCAAAGATATCAACCAGTACCAAAACATCTACTAGCCAAGCCCACTGCAAATGACAAAAAATGTTGTCTCTTTCTCCAGCTATTAAGTGGTGCTACCTTCTGATTTAGAGCATTGTAGCAATTCAGGACTATAATTCTGCTTAACCCGCTCCCCAGCAAGGTTGCAAATTGGAACTCAAGACAGACTATGAATACTCCTTCCTTGTCTTTGAATTATTCAATGACAAACAATTTTGCACAGAAGACAATTCAAGGACAAACTAAAAGACATGAATATTTCACACTTAAATCAAGGATTTTAAAAATGTTCTATGTATTCTGCTGTATCTGTGTTTTCCACACACCTGGATACCTGTGCAAAAACATGGACTAAAACAATATTTCATGGGACAGTACCCTGCTAAATTTCATATCCAAATCTAAAAAAATTAATTCTTGACCTGTAGTGCATCAATATAACTCCTTGCTCCAAGGAACTCTGTATCTACAGACCAGAAAATTAATCTCCAGTAGCTTTATAATATAAGTGATTTCTTCTCCTGTATGATTAAAACACACTTTCTTCTAAAATTGACTACCTATTAGTCTCTAACAGAGCTAACCAGCCAATCTTAAATCTTGTTGGACTTTATGATTCTTCTAAAGCAAATCAGTGAAGTCAGCTCTTTGTCACTTCATTAATAACAAATACAGCCATTAGAAGTGACCATATGTTCCTGCAGTGGCCAGTGTTATTAATTCCCAGCAGGGGATGCTTTTTTTCTCCCTAAAAAACAACCAGTAATTGCAAAGACCTTTTTTAACTAAAGTGTGATCTTCTTCACTGTATA
Organism: Emberiza elegans; assembly: GCA_024865655.1. Lineage (NCBI taxonomy): Eukaryota > Metazoa > Chordata > Aves > Passeriformes > Fringillidae > Emberiza > Emberiza elegans. The sequence goes on from JALJVW010000196.1 coordinate 3,290,700, forward strand.
GAAACAGCTAAAGTTTCTCTAAGGTTTGTACAAAAGGAACAAAGGGAAATTGCAGAAAACAAACCACATACCGTCTTTTTATTATATTTCAGCTGTCTACTGAGCTGACTAGAAGGGCTTCCACCAGTATCCTTACCTACTTGTGCCACTTCATTGCTTCAGGACAGCCTGAGGATGGATGGCCAGTGGCACCTTGGTTGTGTTTAGCAGAGCTGTTCATGCTGCAGGTGGTTACTCACACAATGCCATCAGCAGTGCTGCTGATATAGAGCCCACGTGCAGCAACACTTCCAGAACAGCTCCAGCAGGTGCGGCACACACTTCCCTCCCAGGAGGCAGGAGCTGTGGGGAGCATACTACGTTAGCCCTCCAAAATCTTCATTAGCTCTCTATTTAGCTCAGGAGCCAGCTCAGGATGTAGACACAGTGCTACAAAGCTCTCAAACATTTTCACATGAGCTCTCCTTTGTACCCGGGACAGTCATCAAACTTGAGAGCCTGGAAGTTTCCTGTGGGGGTCAAAAGAGCTCACTTTTGAGTTTTTTGAGTCTCTGGTATCACTTCCAGCTGTTGAGTAGGTTCTTCAGGTCCCAAGGCATATTAAGAAGCCTACCAGACCTTTTTGCCTGGGACGATGAGCCTCTCAGAGCTGCTGGGTCAACAGCCACTTTGCACTCTGCTGCCACATAACCTTTTATGAATAATTTGCATGCATTCTAAAACACCAAATATAAGTACAGGGAGCATGCACATGCAGAAGGAATAAGATCATTGTCAATTTCATTTGTCTTTCCATAAGGAATTTCGCTTCATCACAATGAATTAATTTGCTAATATATTTTCCCTTATGGCAGGTGTGTTTCCTTGATTGAATTGGTTACCAAAATTTACTATCATTTAAAAGCCACCTCCCAACATGTGCAAGGCCCTTATTATTAAATGCACTGAATTTTGTGCCTTTGTAAAATGGACATACTGTGGATTTAACTTGGATCTGTTGTTAGTTCACTAGCAATGAAGCTGTGGATGTCACATGCAGTTTGCATAATTTTGGTCCTTGTAGAACTTGCTGTTCCTATAAAGCTAACCAGTGCAACAATTGCCCTTTTCAGGGTAAATTAATTTGAGGAATCGTTCCTATTGGGCTGTGGAGACAAAAAAATGTTTTCTCCATGGACAGTGAAAAGAAAAGAGGCAGGATGCATGGAGCTGTAGAGGGGGGAAAGGTAAAATTGTTTCCCCAAATACAGGGATTTATTTGTTTTCTTTGTCTTTATGTGTGGTACTTTAGTTAGCCATTTATTCTCCCCTGAACTTTATTTCTGACTTTGTGGAATGGTAAATCTAATGTTGAATTATAAATCTAAAGCTCTTCATTCTGTACCTCAGAGGGCTGAGGGGAAGATGACCCAAGTAATGTGTATTCAGAACAGCACTCTCAGTACCAAGCTGTGAATGAATGAGTTCAGGTAATGAGAAGAGGAAAAATTGCTTTAATGCAGTCTGGTCCAGATGCATGCCAGCTTAATCCAGCTGACCTAGCAAGACATACTTTTTGGAATAGTAAAAATAGCCAGAGGATCCCTTAGCTTTTGCAGAAATAAGAAGAAAAATGGGCATTAAACACTTACCAAATCACAACCCTTGGCGGGTATTTACTCTTGCACGTGTGGGAAGGTGCCTCACAGACAGTTCTGTATAAAGATAAGAAATGGTCACATTCTATAAAAGAGCAGCACTGGACTGAGGCCCTCCTGACAAGACCCACCATTACTGTCTAAATTCAGCTTACACCATGCACACAAGCACACAGAATTGCCATCCAGCCAGAGGTCTGTCTGCAGGAGGGGCTGTGAGCTGACACACAGGCTGGTGTTTGTTCTCAGAGCAGAAACAGCAAGCAGAGGATGAACTGAGGTCTGCCAGGGACCCAGCACACCTGCAAAACCCAAAAGGAATAGGGGAAGACAATTTCTTTGAACTCTGTGGCCTGCTTTTACACAGTTTTGCAACAAACTTTCTCCCCATCACTTTCGATGTTCTTCTTTCAAAACTGAGAAAGAAGGAGGTGTCCTGCCAGGACTAAGTTAACACCTGTAAACTCCATGGCTTGCAGTACAGTGCTGCACAATGGACAAAATGCCTACTGCAAATCAAGTCACAGCAGTGCATTTGGATACAAGCTTAAAAACACACACTCACTATTTACTCCCCTGGCATTCTGACTGCACGTTCATCTATGACTCCTAAGGCACCAAATTTAATCAGAGAAAACAAACACCAATATCTCCTCATATTGTTTTCAAAATAATTTCATTAATTCTCACATCAGAAACAGCATGTACCTTCTTTTTCAAGTTGGTTTAACCTATCTCTCTCTGAGTGAGGGAGGTAAGAGTTCTGGGCAAATAAGAGTGGAGGTAAGAGCTCTAGGCAAATAATTTAGGAGTAAGAATTCAATTAAGTAAATCCATACCTGTAGTGCAGGGAGTTCAGCCACAGACTCTTTCAAAAAGAGTTTCAAAACTGTTTAAGTTCCTCAGGTATTAGTCATTCTGGTGTAGTCCACCTGTGCCTCACCAGGGGCTTCATATCTCAAATACTTCAGCTGTACCTATTTTGTTTATGACAAAGGTTCAAGGCCAGTTTACTCAAGGAGCTGTGCTTTTGTTCAATACCTACTTTGACAGTTCACTTTTCATGAGCGTGTGATCTGTACAATACAACTGAACAGTAAAAAAGAATTGCCTTAGGAGCTGTGAATTTAGCCAGCTATGAGTGTGACAGAGTAAAAATGCTCCCTCTTGTTACTCTTGCTCAAAACAATAAAAAAACTTCAGCATCTTCTGATGCATTTCCCTACCTGTCTTTAGAAGTTTAAGACAATTTGTTTCAAGTTTTTCTGATGTTCCTTCCAGTTCTTGCTGGACTTTTTTTTTTCTGGCAACAGTTTGACCCAATGTCCCCAGTTTTTCTCCCAGCATCTCATAATCTCAGTCAGAAGTGTTCTCACATATTTTCCATTACAATCAATCAGACACAAACTGTGGCCAATGCTTGCCTATAGCTTTCCTGTTAAGTCCCTTCAATCATGGACCTCCTACTGCTGTGAAATCTGACGAGTTATCTTCCAATGTCTGGAATTTGTGAAATGTAAGAATAATAATGTCAACAATAATAACAAAAATTTTGTCCTGATTAATTACTTTTTCTCCAGATTCAATTTTCTTTGAGCTGACCTCCTCCAGAAAACTTCAGCATATCCTTGCTAGCACTCTGAAATGCCATTCCTGGAGTCACTGCCCCCCTCAAGGCACTCCTGTAGCTGATTTTTCCTCTCCACTGAGGCAGCTGCCCAGGGGTGTAGACAAGGTGAGCACTAAGGGCTGGATCTGCCTTAAGGAGCCAGAAGCAGCAGTCCTGCTTGACTTAATTTGAGCCCCCAATCAAACATGTTACAAAATTGTCTCTGTTGGCAGAGAGGTAGATTGCAAACTTTTTATTCATTTGAAGTTATTTTAGGCCTCCTTGGGAAGATGTTTAATTATTGATATTTTACTTAATGTGGGAAGAGAAAATTTGAGAGGGTCCCATTGAGGCAGCCTGCAGAAAAATTTGTCCTTTCCTTATCTTTCCTTGTCAGAGATGTCAGTTTGCATATTTGTGTTGTGACTCTCTTCTTTATTTTTTAGGCTTTCCATGATTAAGAAAAAATAGCTAATTTCTGACTTAAAAAAAAAAAATTTAAAAATAAGAAACAAAAAAATACAATTCTGGACCAAACTATTATAAGAAAAAAGCTGGGGAACCGATGCTCATTTGAACAGTAAGCACCAAACAGCAGAATGCATTTGGGTTAGCTGAGCTGCTGAATTAACAAAGCCAAGGTTCCAGAAGACCCATTCTCACAGGAACTCCAGTAGAAGCTTTTCCCACATTTGTGACACTTCTAATCTTTATTCCTGCTTCTTCTCCAGGCCTGTTCACTCCCTGGAGTCTAATTAGGGTTGAGCTCAGTCTGAGACTTCCATCTACTCATTGCCTGGCAAGTTGCAGGAAGTAAATACCCCCAACTTCTTTGTGAAACCCAATCAATAGATTATTATGGAAGATAGGCCAAACAGCCACACAAATTCTTATTCACCATAAGACCTTAGTACCTTTCCTTCCTTTGAAATGTAAGGGGAAAAAAGGGAGATGCTGTGCTTGTTTTGAGCATTATGAGTGCCTGTGCCTAACTGGGATGGATGAGGCTAGAATTCAGGTACAGCACTTGGAAAAAGCAAGGAAGAATTCAAAGGCACTCCTAAGGTCTGCAAGCAAGAAAGGAGAGAATTGGGTGGAAGGGGATGCACACCTGTTCAGCTGGGTAAGGGATACCATTAACTTCTAGTGTTTGGCTTTCTGTTTAACTGTTCATTAGGCAGCTCCTCTGCGTATATTTGCAGTGGAAAAAGCCCACCCAAAGTATGTCACAGGCAGATGTGCGCGCACTGCAGCCCTAAGTCCTCACAGAAGTCTGAGATGTGATTTCAGGAGCTGAGCAGGGGAAGGAGGAGGGTATATTGATCAGCCAGGGAGGCCAATATCTTGAAATAGATTCTTTTATGTTTTCCATAGCTGTAGATGAGTTGTTTATATTACAAAAACGCAGTAAGAGCAAACAGGGCAAGTTTTGCCTTTGCATGTGCCTTGGCAATTCAGAAACGGCTGCTGCCTTCCCACACCCAGAAGCGCAGTGGGATGAGCGTGCTCAGGAGCAACAGTGCTGAACTCCCTGGCTGCACACACCGCCTGAACCCGGGCAGCTACTCCAGAGCACACCTGAAAAGCTGCTGCGGTGCCATAACACATCCACGATAAGCAGCTGCTGGGAGAGCTTGTCTCTGCCCCCTCCCTGCCCTGAGCAGCAGCGCACGTGTCTCTCCGCCTGCATTCCACTCCAGCAGCTAGCTTATAAATTCTTCACTGTGCATTAGCCTATTGGTTTATTTACTAGGAGTCAAGAATACATTTACAACATCCCTCTCGATGAAGCATTCTTTAAGAGAGCTTCCATGCTAATTAAGTTAAATGCGATAATGACACCCTGTTGATGGAACTGAAGCTAATGATAATGATGCCATACATTTAGTTGCAAGCACCTACTCAGTTAAATGAATGGGTCTATTGTTTTAACAGCACTAAGTCCCACAGCCTGGGAGACCACAGGAGAGAAAACAAAATATGTTACAATGCAATTGCTTTGCAGGGCAATAAATAGGTTTGAAATGCACTATTTTGGCTTCGATGAACATGTGTCCAATCAATCACCCTGTCCTGGTATACAGAGATATGTACCAGTGGAAATATGGTGATTTCTAAAAATGGAATAATGAAAAATTGATGCCTTTTTAATCAAATGAACACACATTTGCTCTGTCCAGAATATATTTACTTGATAGGTACTTGGAAAAAGTACTTCTTTCAAGAATGTTTGAAAATCAATAATACTCCCCAACCTTTGCTGATCAGATATCAGACCTTTTTTCAGACTGTAAATGTGCACTTAGGAGTGAGTGCAAAACAATCTGAGTCATATTGCAATTCTTCATTGATTTTACACTCCAAGACTTCCCTGCCTTTTTCTCCAAACACTCCCCCAACAATACAGTACAGTTTTGCTGTAGTGTACCCAGATTTGCCTTTCTGAAAGCATCTTCACATAATGTTTTAAAAAAAAGAGGAGGTCTTTTTGGTTTGTTGGGTTTTTTCCTTTCAAATTACAATGTATCTATAGTAATGTTGATCTGAACAAATGATAGGGTTGCTCTTTATACCTGCAACAGTCAGATGTGTCTCTCATAACAGTTTTCGTCTTTGCTCTTTCTTCCATGATTAAAGAAATATTAAAAGCATTCATCTTCTCAAAAATAATTTTCTAGGGCATAGAAGCTCACATTTATACACACCATTATCCTCAGAATGCAGCTAGGAACTGTGGTAGCTACTCCACAGCCACACAACTCCCTTCCTCCCATCGTCCTTTTCAGAAAGTCCCTTTCTGGGAGATGAAGACCATGCCATCTCCTGCAAGCCATTTCTGAGCAGCTGCCTTAAGATTACCTTTCTCAAAACATAATTGCCTGAGGAAACTTTCTCCCCATTTCTGTGGTGGGTGAAGTCCCAGGCTAAACAGGGGCAGTGCTGCTCCCTCGCACATCACCAGCGGGGGGCCCGCACTCTGCCCAGGCTCAGCATCCCGGATTCCATTGGGGAGGGGAGAGCAGCTCATGCCAGGAGCTGGACAGCTCCAGTCTGCCCTGTCCACTGCGGCTGCACCTGCTACCTCAAAGCAGACAATGCCAGCAAGTGATCTCAGCTAACCACACGGAGTAATGACAATTCCAATATTTCCAACGGCACAATTTGGTCTGGAGGACAGAGCAGCTACTTGTGTTTGAGCCATGGGCTCTGCCAGATTATTCTCTGTGGCTGCTTCCTACCTGTCTCTGGCTAAAAGCACATTTTGGAGGGTAGCCTGCTCTTCCAATCACACATTTGATTTTGCAAGACTGACTAAATATCCTGCAAGTAATTCACAGACCAACTCATTGCTGCTCACATTTATGTGCAATTAATTTCTGGCCCTAAGATAAACTATCACTTTTCATTCATTCCTGTAAACTCCCATGCACATCCTTAGCATGGCATCCATAAACACTTCCCTTAAAATCACCACAACTCAGATGCATACATTTAGAGCATATCCATAGGTGGCTGCAAGATTTTGGCCTGTTTCTGCTGACATTTCATGTCTACTGAACCCCCGTGACTTGGCATATTTAGGAAACCTCTGCTGTATTTAACAGAGTCCATACTCCTATTTTTCCCCATCTTTTGTTTTTATGTTCACCCTCAAAGACACGAGAGCACTGAGTGTCAGTGGCAGCAATATGCTGTGTGTGAGCAGAGCCTAATAGATTCCATCTCAGACTGATATGTATGGGAAACTGAACCAATACATTTTTAAACCCCTAAGATCTGCAGATGCCATCTATAGCCTTGTAAATTACAAACTTTTACTGTTTCATTTTTACAGTTGATGATTGTAAAATATAAAATTTTGCATTATCACTGTGTAATAGCACAAGCTTTAGAAACATCGTGCTACAGAAGGGAGCATATATTAAAACAGAGTATTCAAGGGAGCCTTATAATGCAATTTTAAGCTCTACAACTGACTGTATAATAAAACTGTAAAGCCAGATATGAAACTATGTTTGCTAATAACAGAAAAGTGAAAACTTTATTAAATTTCTGGGACATCAGAAACCAGAGAGGAAAAAACAGATCCATAGAGGACATTTAATTAAGGATAAAGACTGTTTGAGTCATGCTGGGGCATCTGGTCACCCTACATTAAACTCAACATGACAGTGAATAATAAAGTATGCTAGAATGACACAAAAATAACTGAAAGGCAGCTTTGCAAGCTGATATGAGTAAGGAAGTCTTGAGTTAAGGTCCCTGATCCTCACTTTAAATCAACGTCCTGTGGGTGAACCACATTGCAGCCATGCTCAGTGACACTATTTTTAAGGCCAGGACAAGATCAAAAACACAAATGGCCAGAAAAAAACTCCAAATTTTGCAGAGGCCAAATGGGGCAGCACTGCTGTGTAGAGCTGTTTGAGCCCAGCACACTTCCCAGCAGCTTCTCCTGCTCCTGGTTTTCCAGCATAAGTGTGGCACACTCTACCCTTCAGGCCCTGAGCTGCCCAGTGCCCAGTGTAAGATCCAAAACCTCCTGTCTGATCACAGCCCAGGGCATGTGATGGGAGACAGCAGGCACTGTGATTTTAAAAGTTGTTAACTTCATGGTGCTCCCCAGTACTTCACTGCAGAGATTTTGTTCCTACCACCATCCTCCAGTAACAAGCCCTAAAAGAGGGAGGGAGGGAAGGAGGGAGGGATGGAAGGTGGACACACAAAGAGCAGAAAACATCAACAAACACATAAAACCACTCTGTCTTTTAGCCAGCTTTTTACATGAATACAGTGCTGAATCTGATTATAAAGATTTTTTGATCCCAAATTAATCCCAGTTAATGCCTACCAAACTCATGCCAGGTTGAAGTCTCAAAGGCACTACATTGCTTAGAACTCTGTGGAAACAAGAGAGCCACAACTCCCATCCCCCAAAGGGCACAATGAGGTGGGGAGTCCACAGAGAAAAATGTTGAAGTCCCCCAAACTCTGCAAGCAGTTTCAGCCACAGTTTGTGCTTTATTGAGCACATCTACATGGCCCCAGTTTTTATCTCAAGTAGCCATCTCTCCATCTGAGCATCTCTCCTCACAGTATTCTCCTGAGCAGACTTCATGGTGTCCAAAAGGGGTGACCTTGTACCGCTGCTTTAGGATAAAATTCAATTAAAAATTCTGTCAGCCAAGAGAGGCCCATAGAGAGCCAGGCTTCATTAATTCCCAAGCTCTCAGCCCTGTACAGTGCTAAACCAGAAATGGTTTTATTCTTCCAATTTCATTGGTGCATATGCTAATTTTTGCTCTGCATTAAAAATTTCACAACCCAGGGTTAGTCCCCCTCCCTCCAGCTCATCAAAAGAGGACCCTCCTGAAATGTAATTATTTTTTTCCAAATCTACTGAAAAATGTGTTGCAAATGATTTTGAGACACAGGGGAGCCCTACAGCTTTGCAGTTTGTTCATGTTAAGGCTACAGCATCATCTTTTCAGAGCAAAATTGGGGATGAGAGCCAAAGTCATTCCAGAGATGCCAGTTGTGCCGAGCTCCACCCCCCCCCAAATGGATTTTATTTTTGCCTGGAATCAGGTGCAAGATCAAAATATCATTTTGTTTCTGGGACAGGGAGGAATTACACCTCTTACTTAACCCCACCTTCATGGAAGAATTAGAATCAAAGAAGAGAAACAAAAAGCAGGAAAAATGAACAAGTGTTGGTCTGTGCTACCCTAAATCTGGTATTGGCTCACTTTCTCAGTAATACCTGTGGGAATTTGCCTTCTGTTTTCAGAGTGTGGCTTGACCATACTTTCTCTGCAACAATGTTCAGTTTCTTACATTTGGACTTGTCTCCAACATTTGGAGCAGTATGTCCAAAACCCATGTGACCTTCTAGAAAAATATTACACATGCACACATGGGCCTTTCACAGCAACACCTTCTTCTACTGCTCCCCCCATCACTAACCTGTTCTGGAAGACTGGTCCTCAAACTTTTTTTTTTTTTCCTTTTTAAATATGCCATGCACGAGGCAGATGAAAAAAACCAGCAGAATTTGAGTAAAGAGACAGAGGCAACAGCATGAAGTGTTCTGAAGAGATAGGAGATCAAAAAAGGTTTCGTTCCCACATGCCTTAAAGGTCTATTCATATATACAATAGGCTCATCATATCTGGAATTACTTTGCACGGGAGCTCAGTGTGTGTGTGCTTTTATCAGCTGCCTTCCAAAAGTGCATGCCTTCAGGAGGGACAGCCTGGAACAGGCAGGACAGCTGGGCACCCAGAGCTGGCTGCTGCTGGGAGCACAAAGTCCTGCCTGGCTGGCAGCCAGCTCTCAGACACTCAGGTGTGAGGTTTTGCAAGCAAACACACTTGAGATGAAATGCACACACACACACACACATATATATGTATCTATGGAATTAGGTATCCCTGGGACCATGGGATGGCCAGGATAGACATTTGTATCCCAGTGCCCTGAACCCTGTGCTATCATACCCCAACCAGGGTATTTTCCTTTTCCTCAAGGAAGCTCTCTCTAGTCAGGGCCTTCCATCAGGGACAGAAAAGAGGAGATAGAGCTCATGGAAATGCAGCAATTATCCTGTACAGGGAGAGTTTTTCCTCCCTCCTTTCTGTTAGCAGTGGTACTTCAGGTCATGTTGAAAGAGCTCGACAAAAGCTGTCTCAAAATGTCCTTTCCAAAGTGCTCTCTAAATGAGAAGGTGAAATGTGACATTAAAAAAAAAAAAGTACAAGAATGGTTTTAAATATCTGCTCTCTTTCCTTGAAAGCAACTCTCTTATTTTCTGGCCTTCCCATCCTCTTAGGGCACCTTCCTTTGGGAAAAGCCATGCCTGATGGCATGCTGCATCCCAGGCAGCCAATACATTACATTTTCAAGGAAGTGTCCTTGGGTTTAGGGAGGTCTGGCTTGCGATATTTTAGTATCTCTTTTTGACAATATTGCCCAAAACCACAATGCTGATGTCAGTATTTCACAAGTATTCATGAGAGAAATAAAAGCAAGAAACAGTGTGTATGGTTTATCTTCAAAAATAGGAAAAGCTACAGGAATATTGGAGCTTAAACAAGCATTGCAGACATCAAAATCTGTGCTAAGACAAAACTTCCTAAAAAAGTTGGTACAAGGAAAGGCCAGCATTAGCATCACTTAATGTTAACTCTTCCTCCACGTAACACCCAAACAGCATTTAAATGTCAAGGGAAAAACTACATTTAACTGAACTGGAGGATGCAAATGGTCTTACACTGGAAGCAACACCACCACCCCTCTTTTCACCACACATATCTAGACTTTTTTATTTTAGCCTAGAAAGCTGGAATGTTAGATTTGAAGTGGCTGCTTTAATCTCTGCTCTTCTACAGCCCTGGTCTCTTCTCAACTACTCTCTGCCAGTTTGACTCCTCTGGCTTTGGTGTGGCTGTATCAGAGCACCTGTGGGGAGTTTAATTTGGCTGTCGGTCCTCCACAGCTGAGCCACACTCCTCAGCTGTGTCGGCTCTGCAGGACTCATGGGAATAAAAAGTAGGTAAGAACTTATTTTTGTGACTGAAGTCAGCAGATACGACTCTGCACAGAGGCAGCAGATGTGTTGAGTAAGAGCATTTTTAAATGGTGACTTCTCAAAGTGAGATTTTAGTGTAAGTTATACAGCACACTAGTTTTGTGATCTCTCAGCCCTGAGACTGCCCCTGTAATATTAATTGTATACTTTCCAAAGTGCTACCCTAAACACTTTTCTCAGTGCTAGCAAAAGTAGTAAGAAATGGCTGGTACCTTCCAGTAAATATAAATTTCCTCTTACTTCTGAGGTAATCTAATCCATACAGATGCATTTCAAGGTCTGTCAAAGTTATTCAGGCTCATTCCACAGCAGCCTGAACACCCTCTGCCCTGGAGTTTTACCAAGATATACTACAGAAAAAAATCCGAGAGTAGGTGAATTGGTTATATGAGCTATTTCTGGATAAAACTGTGATATTTATTAAGCAAATAAACCAACAAATGAAAAACAGAAAGAAGATGCCAAACACAAAAATGACACTCCTGTCACTGTGAGAAACATTGAGAATTGCTCAAGCCGAATAAAGCACAAGATTTAATAAACTGTTCTTGCAGATGTGATTGTAAGTAAGTTTTAGCAGCAATAGGTTTTACTGCTATTTGGGCTTAGAACCAAAAGCACTGATGAAGCTCAATGGCCAACATTATTCAGGGGAGAGCTAAATAAAAATCATTGTAGCAGAACTCCGTGGCATACAAATATCCAAGCATGAATAACATGATGCCAGCTCACGCTGGTCCTTTTATCTGCCTGCATCAACAGTGTGGGTATCAGCAGATGCTGCCCCTAATACACCACTAATTTTGCAACCCAGGAAACCCAACCACACAGCAAGGGGCTTAGAAATTTGAACAAGCTGATCCCAATGCACAAGGAAGCCCCCTGTGGTGTGCAGAGAATGCTGCTCAATCTTTTTCTCTAAGGATTCTATCCTTCAGCTCCTAACATCTAACCTCAGGGGTCGGTGAGCCTCAGTAATGCAATGAAAAGCCTTGCATATAAAATTTGAGCATCACTGCCCCTACATACCAGCCTCTCCTGAGTTCAAGGCTTCCGTGCTTTTGGGAACAGCTCCCTAACCCTAACACAGGTCTCCCCACCAGCTGCAGCAGCAGCAGAGGAGCAGCAGCAGCCCTGCCCTATGCCCCAGCTGGGAGCCTGCCCTGGCCCTCACCCTCTGGCCCATCCCAGGGCAGGGGCAGGCACTGGCTCCTGGGGAGGGCAGGAGAGCAGCCCTATCTGTCATGGTTCAACACCAGATAGCAGCTAAGGCCCACAGAGCTGCTCACTCAATCCCCTCCGAAATGGCATGGGGGTGAAAACCAAAAGAGTAAAAGTGAGAAACCTCAGGGGTTAAGATAAAATTTCACAGTGTAGGAATCCTGGAAGGTGCCAGGATGCAGGATGTTTCTGCTGGGGACATTTCAGCTTCCCAGTGCCCTGTAGCACAGGGCAATGAAAGCCACCAAGGAAAAAAATGTTCCATAGAGGATCAAAGCACTGCGAGAGTCCCTAACCTCTGTTAGGGACTTGCACAGGTAGGTCAGTGAGTGCACATGAGGTCCCAAAGACCTGCCCCCACCACAGCCATCTCCCTGAGACCACAAACAGGCAGGAAAAGGGCTCATTAATCCCCATGCATTCACCACCTTTGACAGAACAGTGCAGAGCACTGCAGAGACTCTTATTTACTCCCCTGATCAATAATTTGATAAATAGGCCCTATCTTTACTCAAGTGGCTTTCAAATTACATGGCTAGCCTGGGCTAGTCCCAGAAATGGAGAAATCACCCCAGCCTGTGCAGGGACCTCAAAAAAAGAAGAAAAAAAAAGGTAAGTCTAACAAACACCAAGATGGAATTTTAAATCCTGGTCATCCTTTATCACCTGAGACTGTAGACCAGGATTACAAGTAAATTTTATTTTCCTGTAATAAAAGATTCCTCTTTACAACAGAAACATCAAGCTGACATTTGAAATACACCATTTGACTGGAATTACCCCAAGAGTGAATGCTGCAAAGTGACTGCATCACTGCACACGGCTGACAGTAATTATTAATAGGACTGCTCTTCCTTTGATAGGCATGCATTACAGGTGGCTGAATAATGGAAACACTTGTGAACAATTGTTTGGTGGCAGAAAGAAAACCTTCTGCCAAAATTTTAATGCTTAAACACAATGCAATTAGCCATCTCCAAAGCCCAGTTCTTGCAAAAGCAGGATCGTTTTCATGACACCTGCTGAGCTCTGCAGGAGCACACACAGCAGTGGTGTTTAGAGGGTCAAGAGGGGATGAGCCAGAGGCAGTCAGACTCCCAAATCACCCTATCTAAGCCACACGAGTTAGTGGGGAATTAATTTCACTTGGATTCAATCAGAAGCATCTATTGATAGAGCAATATGCAGAAAGGGGTGAATGGAGTCCTGACCTAGCAGGAAGCTCTGCGACCGTGTAAGTACCCCCATAATGCTGGAAGCCACAGTATATCTGCTGATAAAAAGAGGAGGGAGAAGTCTCTTTAGCTCTTCTAGTAAATCTGAATCAGGGTTATGTCTGTAATAGCAAAGATTCACAGACTAAATCAGGGAAGATCTCTAAATCCAGAACTGAATAAAAATGTCAGGATAAAACAAACAGCAATGACCACCTTTCCATCCCAAAATCAGAAATTCAGATTTTGGGTTGCCAAGGGAGGCAAAGGAATTATCCTTTTTTACAAAGGGTTTATGAGAATGTCCTAGGAGGGCAGGAGGAAAAATCATACTTCATTAAAAGAAATGTTAAGAAAATAATACAATGGCAATACAACACACCAAATTAAAAACCCATTATTCTTAATCAAACAGGGACATCCACATGTAGGACATGTTGGGCTCAAAGAGCAATTCCTCACACATTTCATTTAATCTCAGGCACTTGCTGCTTCTCCTCATCCCAGGCACATTACAGCTGAGCCTGTCCTGTGCCCTGCCTGGGAACTTCCCTTCCTGGCCTGACCTCACACCTACCTCAGTGCCATGGGCTCACAAAGCTCCTGGCCAGCCCAAGGCTCTCTGTGTTTGTGTAGCACAGGATGCAGCTCTGGCTGGTGATGCCCTGCCCCTGCCTCTCCCTGGCAGGAAGGGCACCTAAAGCTGCCTCCACCTTCCTCCTTACCACCTGCCCATGGAAAGCACTTGTCTGGGAGTTCCAGCATCTCCAGATGTGGTGATCAGGGCTCCCACACAAATGCTCACTGAGGGCACCTCTGGAAAAGCACAGTGCTTCTGGCATGGCCCCAAAGCTCTTCACTGTGACTTTTCTGCCATGACAGAGCCATGATTGCCTCTAGCCTGATCCATGGCAGCAAGTGACCTGGAATGATTTCACCAAGCCATGCTATTTTCCCTCTCCACTCATGATCTCCTTCTGCCTTCTTTTCTCCCTGTTTTTAAGTTTCACAACTTTCAGGTAGTCAAACTTTTATAAAACATATGAGACCAAACTAAATAAACTGATTTTAAAATAGATTTGTCTAAATGACTAAAACACTGAAAAGAATAGTCATTTACAGCATTTCATGAAATCAAAAATTGTTTGTGTTGGAAGGCACCTTAAAATCATCTAGTTCCAACCCCACTGCCATGGCAGGGACACCTTCTACTAGACCAGGGTACTCAAAGCAATTTCTACTGGGTGGCCTTTGCAGTATCCTTTAAGATTTAAAGAAATGCATACTTCAATGTAGAATCATATATTTTTGTAACCTCATTTTTAGAAAATGAATGTCACCAGTTTTTAGTAAAAAAGCCTCCAAGCATTTCCACTTAATGTTTTAAAGAGGGGGAAATGAGTAAATGCAGCTGGCTGTCTGTAGGAACAAATAATCAAAGAGTTTAAACTGTAAATTGTCCAAAACAAGAATACATCCTTCAGCTGGGCTTGTAATTGATGCCAGCTATTTCACAGAAGCAAATAGCAAAGGTTTACCACTTTTCTCTCACATTAAGATTTTGGCATTTCAGATCTATACTGGCCTTATGATCTTAAAAAGTGCTATCTGACATTGACTGATAGGGCAAGAGTTATTCCAGGGTTTTTCTAGTCCACTTACATGAGAAAGAAGGAAAGATTACAGGGATGGAGTAACAGGAGTCCCTCCAGTTCAGCTGAGTGAAGCCCACACAGGGACCTGCCTACTGAGGACTTTAAAGTCATGTCATCATCTGGGGAGTGACTCCAGGACTGGGCTCACTTCCACAGCTTCAGGTGGGAAGCACCAGCTGTCCCCAGCATGTGTGAGCAGTTGGACTGAGGAAAACATTCATCACAAACAAACAACCTCGGCCAACTCTTCAAGTCCGACTTCAGCTCGGTGTCAATTAAGGCAGAGGAGCAGCTGGTGCCACCTTCAGCATCAACACCTGCCTGAAAGCACATGGAGGCAGCAGCCAGCATGGAGCCTCTGGGAAGGAGTGCAGGGCTGGCAGGGAGAATCTGAGGAGCACATTGGGAGGTCAGCAGCTAAAACAAGTCATTGTAGATCTCAGTGGACGGCACTGCCAGAAAAGTCTTGATCACAGATTGAATGAAGTCAGGGGTCAATAAAAGTGTCAAGTGCTGAAATCCTCAGAGGTTCAGGCCATCCTCTCACAGACCTACAGACAAAAGGAAAAAAAGCTGTTGCATCTCTGTTGTTGCTAAAGAGTGATGTAAATGTAGAAATAAACAGATAAGGCCACTGCCAAAGCCTGCTGTAGGATCCCTGAATGTTGCCATGCCAAGTGCCAAATCTTTTATTGCAGCAAAATTTCCAGCTGCCTCACTTGAAAATGAATTGTTTCTTGTCACTAAGGCAAAGCTGTCACATGCCAAAGTAAAAAAAAAAAACAACAAAAAAGCCAAATAAAATCTGCAAAATCTGCTGCCTCTCATTAGATCAAAGGTTGGCAGAAGAAATAAATCACCACACAAAATGACATTTATTCAGAAGAACAATTGGCTACAGAGTAATTTGTCACTTTTAATAATACTATAGTTGTAAAATGATGATAACAGAAATCAAGTTACCCTAATGGTAATAAAATATTTGTAAACTAAACTTGCTCATTTTGACTATAAAAAAGACATTGAAATAATTCAACTGCAGAGAAGAAAGTTGAAATGGGTCTGTAATTACACAGATTTTCAGCATCTTCTTCTTTATGAAAATAACTAACTGCTGATGACTCCCACATTTCTGGCACCTTACTCTGCAAAACAAAAAATTAGAAATATGTACCAGATGTACAGAAAAGGGGCCTGCAGCAACATTTCAGAAGTGATGCATACATTTCTTCCCATTTCTCCTTCTTATTAGTAGCATGCCAAGTGTCATATCTCATTAACCAAGTGAGCCTGTATGCCAGAGAAACTTCACTGAGTCAAAGAAGGGATAGAGCACTATTAATGAAGTCACCGGATCTCAAAATCCTCCTCATCACCATCAAGGAAAACACTGGAGGATTTTTAGCAATTTTGATAAAAAAGCATGCTGTCAAAACACATATTGTTGTGACCTGATGTGGCTTTTTTATCCTACATGACCTGCCTCCACAGGTTTGATGAATTCAAGGTAAGGATTGCAGGAAATTCAGCACTTTTCTCTAACCCCTCAGGTTTCTTTGAATTCTGTTTTGATCTAATTTCTAATGATTTCCCTGAAACATTTCACATAAAACAAGTTCCAGGGCTCTCAGCTGTAAAACATGCCGGTCCCAAAGGAAAGAGGGCAGGGACTGAAGAGCACCATCATAACTTCAGTGTATCCTAGGCTACATTCCAGGATCCCTTGTGCTGCTCTTGAAGATTTTAGTTTATTTCAGATTAGAGCCATGTATGTTTCTTAATTACATCTAGATTTTAGGAAAGTCAATTTTTTTTTCATCTCAGAGTAGTGCAAGTGAATCCCACATCAAAATTTTGAATGTGCCTTGCACTCATGTTGCATCTAAACTGTGCCAAAATCAATGAGACTGGTACTTCACCTCAGACCCACTACATATGATAAACAAGAATGGATTTTGAAACTGGATGACCTGACTGATTGCACAGGAAATTTTTCATGTTTTGAAATGGCTTTGGCTGCAGGGACTTGTTTGTCCTGTGTTAGAAACTTACAGAGAAAACTTGGACCTTAGGGAAAATGGCAAGAAACCAAAAACTGAAGCCAATATATAAAGGCATGCCAAAATTCTTGCCAGCAAGGTTTTTATAGCTGCATTTAAAAACATTGCCCACTGTTTGTTTAGGTTTTTAATTTTTTTTTTTTTTTTTTTAATTAAAAAGGCTGTGATCAGCACTATGCAATGCTCCTGCCATTGAGGGAAACCATAACAGCAGCTGCTGAGGACTTCAGAAGTCCACATCTGCAAGTTCATCATATTACTTGAAGAAAAACTATAAAACCAAACTATCAGTAACAGTATCACTTAAAACCATATCAGCAACCTGAATAACTAATGCTAATATTGAAGTAGCCAGCAAGGATGCTTAACAAAAAAGAACAATCATCCACAGATTCCTTTCCTGCATCAGAATGAGATTTCAAAAAGCAAATATTTTATCTCCTCTTTTGTTATTTATGGAATTACAGGGGTTTTGCTTCATTACTGTTTCTATATGCATGTTTCTGGTAATTATATATATGTTTATATATAAAGTTTATCACAGACTTAAAGGATGAGTCCTGTGTTTTGAATGCAAGGGAGCTCAAGTATCCTAGGACAGGTTTCCTGTGTGGATCTTAACACAGCACACAGGGAGCTCTTGTGCTGCAGCCAGAGACATCATTTAAGTACAATATGAATATACACAATATATACAATATAGGCAAGCTGGAATCAGGTTTAATCCAGTGAAGCTGCATGGAAATAGACACCAGTAAACCACAGTCTCAGCTGGGTTTGTACACAGTTGGGCTGCCAGGTTTTGCTTTGGGCTCTGCTGCTGGCTTTGCTGCCAGCAGTGCTGGACCAGAAATTCTGGACCTGGGTCATGGCTTTTCCTCTGGTACTCTGAGTCCAAAGACACTTACCAGGCAGGAAGGGGTCTGCTTGAAAATTAAGAGGTCTGAGCTTCCCACTCAAACCCAAGTGGCACCACACACACAAAAAATTTCCTCCCACTGATGAAGTCTCTGGAGAAAGCCCCTTGAATGATCTGTGGTCTGTAGCTATACTCAATATATACCTCCACCTCCCTCTCACAAAGGCCATCTGTGCCAACACAGTCCTCCCTTTCCCCTCTCTCTGGAGTGGACCATGCCATTCATGCAGAGACTGACTTGTGCAAGCCCAGAGGGGCTCATTAGCCTATGCTTTATTGCCATGCTTATGAGGACCAGATCCAGCCCTGGACACTGCCTGCCCACTCTCCAAAGCCACAGAAGAGATTTCAGAAAACCCTGCCTGACTGGAGCTGCTCCAGGAAAAGCTCACCCAAGTGTCTATTGGCTAAGTGCTGAACTAGAACAAGAAATTATTTGGGAGCAAAGTGCAGCGGTATCACCTCTACCTTCCTTTGGAGCCAGCTCATGCCCAGCCAGGTTTAATAAACCTGGTTTCAGTGTCTGAAACCAGGCTTATTAACCAGACTTCTGGTTTCAGTCCTCTGCAATGGTTCAGAGCACTTTGGGAAATCTCTGCTGTGCCACAGTAGGACACAAAGGGAGCCAGCTGGGGTGCAGCTGTGGCCAGCTTAGATGTCTTTCATCCTAAGGGTAGGCAGGCCCATTGAAGAAGCATTTAGATGCTGTGCTGGCACACAGCCCTCGAAAACACAGCTCTCTGCAGGTGCAAACACCCTGCCAACATCTGCCAGCTGCAGGAGGCAGGACAGAGTAACCAAGCATGGCATCTGATTCAGTTAAACATTATTTTACCAATTACAACTTACTGGTTGTGTACCTTCTTAAAATATCATCATGCAGCATCTGAAAGATGTGCAAGTGTAGCTGGCTTTGGTTGGTTTGGGGATATTTTTTTTCTACTGCAACTGAAGATAATCATAGTAATCTCTGGAGTGAAAATAGTGATATTTCAGCTCAATCAATTCATACCCTAATTCACCTCAAAAATTAAATACCTTCATTTTACTAAAAAAAAAAAAAACCTAAATAAATCCCATGCTCTGGAATAAAATCTAAGTGAATTTTCAAGGCATGCACAAATGCATAATCCACCCAACCAGTCATACCCAAATCTAACATACAATCAGTCTCTCAGAAGCACTAATGAGATTTCACACCCTGTGTAATTTCCATGTGCAAAACTTGGTATGCATTTCTATCCTAAGATCTTCTAAGTGTCCCAAGTGTCAGGGAAAATTGGGTCCATAATATATTAACATCATTTTCAGTCTTTGAGAAAACAATGCTTGAATCCAAGATTCTGAATCCTATAGTGTTCATTATAACTCATCAAATGTACTGGGTGCCAGTGCAATTACTCAGCTCTGACCATTCACTGTAGCTTTAGGAACATGCTCAATTTTAGTCCAAATCATGACTTTGAAGAAGGAAAAATAAATGCTGTCACTAGTAGGAGGAGGAGAAACAATATATTATTACACAACTCCAATAGATCCCGATTTGGTCATGGGACTGACTGAAATGAGGAAGCTCAGATGGATAAACGTGGGCAGCAGCCCAGCACTCCTGAGCCTGCTGGCCCTCACCATGCACACACTGCTGCCAGGGCCACCCTGGGCTGATGGAATGGTACCCATTAATTTCAGAGGCATTGGCTCAGTCACTGCGTTTCCCAGAGCTGATGTGGGAGGGCTACTGAATCAGAACATGCCAGAGAAGTGTCTGGCATACACCAAGAAATAAAATATCTGCAGTCCAGAACTAAATTATAGGCTGAGAGATTAATTTTGAAAAATGCCTTTTTAAAGATGATACATATGTTCTTTTATATATTTATATATTTATATATATCAGACACAGGGCATTGCTACAAACACATCCAAAGCTGGCTGTCACTCTTAGGATGAAGGACAACTAAAATGTGTGGTTTGTTTTCCTCTTCTAAGGGCAGGAGGACCTTATGTCCATGTTCATCACTTTGCCTCTTTTCAGTCTTTTAAAATAGCATGCATATAAGAGGAGACTGAATGAAGTGCTTCACACAGTCTTGGTTCCAGCTACAACTTACATTATTTTTGCACATGATTGGAATAATTTGCTGTTTATTTAACTTTGCAAGTGTTTTGGAAGACCTCTTGTAACACTGACTGTTTTTCCCTGCTGGGCTGCTGCTTTCAGTGCCTCAGGCAGTTTCCCTTTGTACAATTACAAAAAGTGATGTGATCTTCTGGACTTCATGGCCATTGAGTTTGTCAAAAGAGAACTGCAGGACAGACTTCTCAGCCTGCAAAATCTCTCTCCATCAGCCCAGCACTATCAATGCCCAGTGGGGCTTGCTCCAAGCAGCTCACACACAGCACCCAGAGAGCCACTGAAAGGAGTGGAAGCTTTCATTGCTGCCCTAACAGTGGGCTTAACCACAAAAGAGCAGCTCCTCCTGAGCAGTCTGCCAAATATGAACATGGGCTCAGAGATTTTTGCTTTTTCCCTCTCTGTAGGCTGGACTCTGAGACTTATCACATCCCTGCCTGTGCTGCTCAAAGACCATGTGTTTTAAATTGCACTTTTGGTAACCATGGTGAAATGCATGGTCCTATTTCTTATGAATAAAGACTTCCCCAAATATCTTCTAATGTGACTGCCCATGAGCAAAAACTTATTCTTTGACATCCTTTCCTCCCTGCTCTCAGCTCTGATGAATACAAAAGATGGCATCAAATTTTTTCCACATTGAAAAACCCTCCAATATTACTCACAGGGTCATGAGGTATAAAACTGAAGTCAGTGCAAGGAGGTCAGCCCACACAATGCATTCACATATTCCTGGCTAAAATAGCTGTGGTTTTTTCTCTGAATGTGGTCACTCTTGGGAATTTAGATTTTTCTGAGTATCTTAGTGTTCATTATAACTCTCAAAATTTAGGATTTGCTCCTGCAATTTCCATGCACTGGTCAAGTAGTCAGCTCTAACAGTTTCACCACCAATTTCTTACAGACACTCAGTGATTCACTTTTAATTCTCTCTCATTTGTCCAATTAGCATTCTGTTAATTAAACACAGAAAGTGCCTTTACTTTCCTCAGAAAAACACATTCCTGCTTAACCCTTGATTTATATATGTACCTCTGCAGGCTGTTTCAATGAGATTAGAGTTTGCACACGGGTTTTTGTTCTTGGTTTGTAGACATTATTCTGAGGAAATCTTGCTGTATAACATCAGACTCGCTGTCTGGCGTTTATACTGGAATTTTGCCTAGTGCAGTTTGACTGCTGATATAATTAATAGTCTTTAGTAACCATGATTCCCTGCCTGTGAACTTCAAAGACAGCAGCAGTTTAATATTCTTCCTTTGACTTTTAATAGCACACAGTTATTACAGCATTACATGATTTGGAAGTGAGGGACTGCACAGGAACTACTAATTGAAGTTGGCTAGAGGGCTCCACCAAATCTACCTTGAGTCAAGCTGTGTATGGGGAAAGGATTATATGATTTTTCTAATTCTCTCTCCATTTCCATCTGAAGTCTGTCAAATTCAAATTGTTGTATTATCCAGCTTATATTTCAACACATTACTGTGAGCCTGTCCCAGAACCTCCCAGTGCTTAGGGACTTCCAGCTGTGGGCTCTGTCTTCCACCAGGCTTACACAGCTCTGTTCTCACCTCCTGCTCAGCCTGAGGCAATATCAGGATTTGTACCTGTGTGTAAGCACAAAAGCTGTGTATTTCAAGTCCCTTCACAGGTCTTCAAACACCCTGAGAAATATCTTCACATATTTCCTTTCTGTTCTGCTGCTTCCTCATTTCTATGCCCCATCTTTAACAACCACAACCCAGATGTTGTGTAATAACATGAGACACAGCAATTAGAGCGCTTCTCTATGGCTTCAGAGGCATGAGTATGAGTTTTTGCTCTGCTCTTGGACCAAAATTTGCTTCTTCTGCTTGGGTCAAAATTTGCTACAGGAAGCACACGGCTTTCTCCACCTCCAAGGACAGCTGTCAAACCAGATGCCCATGTTGTGCAGGTTGTGTCACAGCATGATGGACAAGACTGTGAAGTTCCCAGAGGGCTCTGTGGGTCCAGCTCTGTGTGTACCAGGTTACAATTGCAGGGCCAGAGCCTGGACCCTCCTGAGCTTCTTGGGAAATACTTTGTAGTCCACAATTTCAGTGCTTGCTGCATCACTAGTTATAAAAGCCTGGTGCATCTTCAGACCACCACGGCACTGCACCAGGGAGATGTTGAAGGGTCTTCTATGGGCAAGCAGACTGGATATATGTAAATAAATACTCATGAATCCAAAAAGGACTAAAACATTACATGGCTATTCCCAAAACCAAATATATAATTTTACCCTTTCTGTCAAGACACCTGATGTGACTTCAGAACGGAATGATCCACAGGTCACAAGACGTAAAAGCCTTTCTCATTTTGTAGACCAAATTTCCCATGTTTAAAAATCTCAGAATTAAATCCCTTATTTTCTCCTACATCCCATTGCTGCTCCTTGGCCACAGGCTGTACCATCTCCACATACTCATTGTCTCAAAATCTTTTCTTGGTTTTTGGTGAACACCCTGGACAGGAACATAAACACTAACACACTTCATCTGCAGATGGAAAGATTAAAAAACTTGCTAAAAAAGATGTACACAGTGTTCATAGGAGAAAGGTAGGGAGTTTAGATACCTAGATGACCAGACTACAGCCCCAATCCGTTGAGTTAATCTTCCACTTAACTGCAGCTGAGTTAACAGAAGCTAAGTGAGCACAGCTGTGCCTGTGTGGAGACACTCTCTGGTAAGCTTCCCTGTACCCCTGAAAAAAGGTGGGGTTTCTTACAGCAGAAATCCCAGACAAAATGCTGCCTGATTTACAGAGGATGCGTGCTCTGTTCAGATATCTGTGATATCTGAAATTAATTAAGTTACGAGCCCTTCTTGCCCTTCTTCTTAGACTTGAACAAAATGCATATGATTTTTCACCAGGACTCATGAAGCCAAGATATTGCACGAGAGAGATTTCATGGCAGTGCTTCTTCCAAGGCTGGGCACAACATTACAGTAGCTGGACTAACCCACATTCAGCCATCAGCTCAGTCAGAGCCAGGACACAGATAAGGCCACAGGAATACACTCCATCCCTTGTCTCCCTGCGAGGCAGGGCAACAGCACTGCTTTGCCTTTGCTGACCTCTGAGGAACACAGCCTGGGCTTCCTTTGTTCTACATTTCTGAGAATTTCTAGAGTAAGGAAAAGTCTCCTTTTAGAAAAGAAACTACTGAACAAAAAACTCACAACAACAAAACAAACAAAAAATACAAATAAAAGAGAGTAGGTGGCTAAGGAGGCATATGGTTCATTACTAGGCATATAATTATCTAGCAGTGCAAACTGTATAAAACTCTTTATGTGCACATCTGATGACCAGAAAAAGCCAAGAAGCCTTTTTCAAGAAACTGTCAATGTAGGTAAAGGAGTCTTAACATAAAATCACATCTATATAAATACATTAGATTCTGACTCCCATTTCATTCAGCAGACAAAGACTATTGCACTTGTACAGCTGCCCCATACCTGTTCTTTTATAACTCAATCAGGAGATTTTACCTGAAACTTACAGTTAGCTAGTCAGCAGTTCATTAAGTTTCTCATCCAACTAAAGAAGAATAGCACTACGGCCCAGGTGACCAGGAAGAAAAACACGACAGACTTTGATTTACAGCATATCCAACATCTGCAGTTTTTTAAACAAATTATTCCCAGCACAATTATAAATAATTAAGGCACAAATACCACAATTAATGAAGTATTTTGAAGAAGAAAAAAAAAAAAAAAGAGCCAGCCTACATTCATTCAAAATAGTCTGAGCACATTTAGGTTTAAAAAGTAAACATGCATGTTGGAATCCAAGCTGCAGAATTTCCTTTTCTTACACTTTTCATAAGACTCAGCACACAAGTTTTGCTTACCATTTAACATGTTCCACACAAGCCTCTTTGTCTGGAAGTCTGTTGCTACTTATGTTGCCAGTGCATTTGAGGTAATCCAGAAGTTGCTTTTCTCTGAGATGTTTAATAATAAAAATAAATTCAACATTATTACCGTTTATACTGGAATTTTGCCTAGTGTGGTTTGACTGCTGATATAATTAATAGTCTTTAGTAACCATGATTCCTGCCTGTGAACTTCAAAGACAGCAGCAGTTTAATATTCTTCCTTTGACTTTTAATAGCACACAGTTATTACAGCATTACATGATTTGGAAGTGAGGGACTGCACAGGAACTACTAATTGAAGTTGGCTAGAGGGCTCCACCAAATCTACCTTTGAGTCAAGCTGTGTATGGGGAAAGGATTATATGATTTTTCTAATTCTCTCTCCATTTCCATCTGAAGTCTGTCAAATTCAAATTGTTGTATTATCCAGCTTATATTTCAACACATTACTGTGAGCCTGTCCCAGAACCACCCAGTGCTTAGGGACTTCCAGCTGTGGGCTCTGTCTTCCACCAGGCTTACACAGCTCTGTTCTCACCTCCTGCTCAGCCTGAGGCAATATCAGGATTTGTACCTGTGTGTAAGCACAAAAGCTGTGTATTTCAAGTCCCTTCACAGGTCTTCAAACACCCTGAGAAATATCTTCACATATTTCCTTTCTGTTCTGCTGCTTCCTCATTTCTATGCCCCATCTTTAACAACCACAAACCAGATGTTGTGTAATAACATGAGACACAGCAATTAGAGCGCTTCTCTATGGCTTCAGAGGCATGAGTATGAGTTTTTGCTCTACTCTTGGACCAAAATTTGCTTCTTCTGCTTGGGTCAAAATTTGCTACAGGAAGCACACGGCTTTCTCCACCTCCAAGGACAGCTGTCAAACCAGATGCCCATGTTGTGCAGGTTGTGTCACAGCATGATGGACAAGACTGTGAAGTTCCCAGAGGGCTCTGTGGGTCCAGCTCTGTGTGTACCAGGTTACAATTGCAGACCCAGAGCCTGGACCCTCCTGAGCTTCTTGGGAAATACTTTGTAGTCCACAATTTCAGTGCTTGCTGCATCACTAGTTATAAAAGCCTGGTGCATCTTCAGACCACCACGGCACTGCACCAGGGAGATGTTGAAGGGTCTTCTATGGGCAAGCAGACTGGATATATGTAAATAAATACTCATGAATCCAAAAAGGACTAAAACATTACATGGCTATTCCCAAAACCAAATACATAATTTTACCCTTTCTGTCAAGACACCTGATGTGACTTCAGAACGGAATGATCCACAGGTCACAAGACGTAAAAGCCTTTCTCATTTTGTAGACCAAATTTCCCATGTTTAAAAATCTCAGAATTAAATCCCTTATTTTCTCCTACATCCCATTGCTGCTCCTTGGCCACAGGCTGTACCATCTCCACATACTCATTGTCTCAAAATCTTTTCTTGGTTTTTGGCGAACACCCTGGACAGGAACATAAACACTAACACACTTCATCTGCAGATGGAAAGATTAAAAAACTTGCTAAAAAAGATGTACACAGTGTTCATAGGAGAAAGGTAGGGAGTTTAGATACCTAGATGACCAGACTACAGCCCCAATCCGTTGAGTTCATCTTCCACTTAACTGCAGCTGAGTTAACAAAAGCTCTGTGAGCACAGCTGTGCCTGTGTGGAGACACTCTCTGGTAAGCTTCCCTGTAGCCCTGAAAAAAGGTGGGGTTTCTTACAGCAGAAATTCCAGACAAAATGCTGCCTGATTTACAGAGGATGCATGCTCTGTTCAGATATCTGTGATATCTGAAATGAATTAAGTTACGAGCCCTTCTTGCCCTTCTTCTTAGACTTGAACAAAATGCATATGATTTTTCACCAGGACTCATGAAGCCAAGATATTGCACGAGAGAGATTTCATGGCAGTGCTTCTTCCAAGGCTGGGCACAACATTACAGTAGCTGGACTAACCCACATTCAGCCATCAGCTCAGTCAGAGCCAGGACACAGATAAGGCCACAGGAATACACTCCATCCCTTGTCTCCCTGCGAGGCAGGGCAACAGCACTGCTTTGCCTTTGCTGACCTCTGAGGAACACAGCCTGGGCTTCCTTTGTTCTACATTTCTGAGAATTTCTAGAGTAAGGAAAAGTCTCCTTTTAGAAAAGAAACTACTGAACAAAAAACTCACAACAACAAAACAAACAAAAAATACAAATAAAAGAGAGTAGGTGGCTAAGGAGGCATATGGTTCATTACTAGGCATATAATTATCTAGCAGTGCAAACTGTATAAAACTCTCTATGTGCACATCTGATGACCAGAAAAAGCCAAGAAGCCTTTTTCAAGAAACTGTCAATGTAGGTAAAGGAGTCTTAACATAAAATCACATCTATATAAATACATTAGATTCTGACTCCCATTTCATTCAGCAGACAGACTATCGCACTTGTACAGCTGCCCCATACCTGTTCTTTTATAACTCAATCAGGAGATTTTACCTGAAGCTTACAGTTAACTAGTCAGCAGTTCATGAAGTTTCTCATCCAACTAAAGAAGAATAGCACTACGGCCCAGGTGACCAGGAAGAAAAACACGACAGACTTTGATTTACAGCATATCCAACATCTGCAGTTTTTTAAACAAATTTTTCCCAGCACAATTATAAATAATTAAGGCACAAATACCACAATTAATGAAGTATTTTGAAGAAGAAAAAAAAAAAAAAAAGAGCCAGCCTACATTCATTCAAAATAGTCTGAGCACATTTAGGTTTAAAAAGTAAACATGCATGTTGGAATCCAAGCTGCAGAATTTCCTTTTCTTACACTTTTCATAAGACTCAGCACACAAGTTTTGCTTACCATTTAACATGTTCCACACAAGCCTCTTTGTCTGGAAGTCTGTTGCTACTTATGTTGCCAGTGCATTTGAGGTAATCCAGAAGTTGCTTTTCTCTGAGATGTTTAATAATAAAAATAAATTCAACATTATTACTTCATCTATTTACAGTGAAACCCAAAGGAAATATTTCAAATTTATTATTTATTGAAGGAAAAATAAAATTAAAATAAGCACATTATGCTATTGGAAATAAATTTCCAGCTCCTTTTTATTTTTTCTGATGTATTCATCAAAGACTTATCAAGGGGCTTTGGGATGAGTTATAGGACTTTTTTTGTTTCATACTTTTAAAAGTCAATTTTCTTTGTGTTTGCAATTGATTTAATGTAGCCTTTAGGATTGTTGAAGCAGAATTTCAAATCTCTGGAGAAATCGTGGCCACTTAAATAATCTAAATAGCACTAATATGTTTCCTTGGTCTTAGCTGCTTTACTAATGTTCATAACAATTCAAGTAAAATGTGCAAAATATTTATAAATATCTTCTCGGTCTTTATGGCAGTAGATGTTATCTGTAAGTCAGACAGCAAATGCTGCTAGACTGATCATGACAAGAGCAGACTGGTCATGATCAGACATTTCAGTTCAAGAAACCAAACAGTAAGACCCAAGGAAAAAAAAGGTTTTCTCCTAAACTCCAAGTCAGAGTTTGGCTAAGAACTCAAATCTTGTGTTCAGTGGTTCACAGCTAACATTGGGAAAAGCCTCACTGCACCAAGGCCTTTGGAAATCCCCCTGAGGTTTCCAAAGGAATCACATAAGGGGTTAAAAGGGACAGCACTGAACTGAGCCACCTCTCCAGCTCACTGACTGTCCCCTTGCCTTCCAGTGAACAAACGGGGGATCTCTGAATAGGAGCTGAAGATTTCATTTCAAAAGGTATTAGAGATGTGATACAGAGGCACTATCTGATACCATTTCAGGTGAAAGTACTGTGACAGTGTGGTAAAATTATTACAGTTTCAGTGCATGTGTCCTTTTTTTCCTTCACAGAAGAATCAAGATACTTCAAGCTCTTTAAGAAAAGAGACAGTAAAAGGTGAATGACAAAAGCTTGAGCAAAGGGTCAGTGGCAGGTCCCTGGGACTGATTACCTCTTTGAAATCCCAGCAGCAGGGGATGCAAGGTGTCAAAGGCTGCAAAATCACTTCTGCTGAGCATCTAATCACCAATGGGTCTGATCAGTGGAGAACATGGGGTGAAGAACCAGGAGAGATCACTAAGAAGGAAATACAATGAATCATGCTGCTTTATACTGAAGGAAAAAAAAAAAAAAAAAAACAACAAAAATGCAGCCTACAGAAACTGCTGGCAAAGGAGACAGGCAAAACAAAGAATTAATAAAACCCCTAAGAGTAAGAGTTAATAAATAAAAAGTGGAACAAATAAGATCTAAATATTTTTGCCAAGTCTGTGGGAGCTCATTGACTTTAAAGAATTGACTTCTCACAGAAGCTCTTTGCCCTGGTGCCACAGAGTCACTGGGGTAAGTAGGAGAGGATAGGCTATGGGTCACCATCTGACCCCAAGAAAGAAGAAAATGGCACAGAAAATGTCAATTACAAAATATGGAAATGTCTTTTCAAAGAAGTGAGGAGGAGAAATGGGAGACACCTCCCCAAAATCCAGGCTGTATGACCTCCCAGGGCAGGTGTGGTTTCCCAGGGAGAGGAGCCCTGTCTCGCTGGCAGTGATTCTTCAGAGGGGAAGTACTTCACTGACCAAGAACACTGCAAAACGCATCCCCCCTGCCAGCCCCTTGGCATCTGCCCAAGGCACACTGGGAGAACAGAAATTGTACCTGTGCTTCAGCAGCCTCAATGCAATTCCCAGCCCCCTTCCTACCTTAGATCCACATTTTCACTTGTTCAAAGGACCACATTGCTCTAATCACTGGCAATGTGGAGGCAAGCTTTTCACCCTGCCTACATTGGCACCTGCATAATGCCACCCAAAAAGCATCTGTAGCTAGCAGATGTGGGGGTGCATGCCATTAAATAGCATCATTAGTTCCACCAGGCCCTGTGTGCTCCTGCATTTCCAGGACAGATGTGGCAGATGCACTGGTATAATGTCATCACAGGGAGAAGAAGAAGATGTTGGAGGCTGTCCAGGGACATGGCCACATCCCTACCATGGAGTTCAGGATGACCACTCACCAGGATGGACAGGGCTCATGAGAAGAGAGACCACAGGTCCCTACCCTGCCCCAGGCCAGGCTACAATCCCTCACACTTTGCTTTTTTTCATGAAGAATAGGCAGACAGCAGCCATTTAAAACACACATTAAAATAACTGCTTTCCAGTAGATTGGCACAGGTGTGTTCAGGGGGAGCTTAGGAAAGCAACATATGCACATGTACACGAGGACATGCACGCCTGAAGGGACTGAGAATTACACTTCTGTGTAATTCTGTTTAATAATGCAGAATTGCAATTCTGTTTAATAATGGTTACAGGTTTAGCTATACTTTTCTAGATAAACCTGGGTAACAGCAAGGCATCACTTGTATTGTTAAAAGCTGTTCTGGCCAGTTCAGAAAGAAATTCCCATAAAACAGGGTGGATATTTACCCCTGGATTATTCTTACCTTTCCAAGTTTCAGGGAATGTAGAATCTGTAAAGGTATCTAGTGGCTAAGTGGATGTTTATCAACAAAGTATTCAGGCAGTACTGTTGTTTTTTCCCAGTTACAAGCTACACATTTGTTTCACAGTGTTTTCACTACTTGTATGACCACTAAAACGATATATTCAGGATAATGAGGTTTCAAGTGGCTTTGAAATGTTATTTAAATGCTGATTTCAGAAGTACTGTTCATAACCTCTGTTAGGACTGCCGAGAAAGCACAATTTCCAAGAGATTTATATCAGCATAAATCTATGGAGCTTTGTGGAAGCATTGCATTCAGAGAAAAAATTTTGCCACTCACCTGACTAGATACTTTTTAGCTAGTTCAGTGGTTTGTGAGTAACCTGCAGCACCATAAATTGATAGGCACAGAAAAGCATCTCAGTTAAATGTGAACCCTGAATGCCTTTAAAGTTCTTTTTCTCTTATTTTCCAGTACTGTTCTTTTAGTTTGGAGGAAATTTTTCACATCCAGCTTGGTTTTAACCCAGCTCAAAATTACTTTTGCAAATGGAGTTTGTTGTTCAGGGAGCCTTCTCCTCCATGATAGCAAGAGGGGGTGGATGGATCTTTGCTTTTCTAAAAAGCCAAGGTGTGTAACTAGGTGTGTGGCTGGGCTCCTGAATGGCACCACGTAAGTCACGTCATCTTTTCTCGCTTCAGATTCCCACACACTTGGAAATAAATAGATAAAACATTTTAAATTCTCTAACAAAATCCTTGAAATGGGCAGGTCTTATTTTTCTAAGAAGAAACAAAGACCTGTGCATTTGCAATGTGGCCAAAGCAAGGATTAGTAAAGCAGGTCACACCCTGGCTCTGACAGCGCCTTCCTCTGTGGTTCAACTCACGTCTCTTTGCCTTCATTCCCTGTATCTGGTATGGGAGGTATTTATTCTGATGCACCTTCTCCAGAATACTGTGCCTAATCTTACTGTCTGCCATCTTAGAAAGACTCTGAATTACTGAATAATAGAGAGTTGAGAATTGAAGGGACCTCAGGAGCTCGTCTGGTCCGACCCTTGCCCCACTCAGTTTGGGCCATCTACGGCAGTTGGCTCAGGTAGGGTCTGAATGTCCCCAAGGAAGGAGACTCCACCACCCCTCTGGGCAACCTGTGCCAAGGCTTGGTCACCCTCACAGGAAAAATGTCTTTTCTGATGTTCAGAGGGAACCTGATGCATTTCCAGTTGTGCCCATCACCTCTCATCCTGCCACTGGGCACCATGGAGAAGATCCTGGTTCTGTCCTTTTTGCTCCCTCCCTTTAGGTATTTGTACACATTGATAAGTTACCCCTTGATGCTTCTCTTTTCTGAGCTGAACAGTCCCAGCTCTCTCAGCCTTTCTTCATAGGGAAGGTGCTCCAGCAGCCTACTCATTTTTGCAGCTCTTGGCTGCCCTTGTTCCAGTAGCTCCATCTCTCTCTTGTGCTGAGGAGCCCAGAACTGGATAAACATCTATGAATAGCTGAGAAAAAAAAAGATCTCATAATTACAAAAAACAAAATAACTTCCCTTAGAGTCAGAGACTTCAGGAGTCTAATGGTTAGTTTACCAAGGAGAAAGTTAAGGGAGAAGCTTGATCACAATTTTTAGGGACCAAGACACGGAATGCAATGTAACTTAAGTAATTGTCACTTCATCAGACAAGAGGGAAACAAGGCCAAATGACCCAATTTGAAAGGGAACAGAAGAGAAATGAAGTGCAGTGCAATTAGTTGTGGCAGCAATTAGCTGCTGCAAAATTTACCAAGTATTCTGGCTGATTCTCTGTATCTGGTGATTAAATCAAGATCAGATTTTTTGTCTCCTTTGAAGTCTTGTCCCAGTTCATATAAAAATTCCTCTGGCCTGTGTGATGCAATAAGTCAGACAAAAAATTATCACAAGTCCCTTCTGGCTCTATCATCTACTGTTTTATATGAGAAGACATTTGCTCTTCTGATGATTAGGCAATTAAAACTGCAAAACAACAGAAAATTCCTAAAATTCAGCAGGGTTGAATGCCTTGAGTTAGTCTTTGCCTCAGTCTCAGAACAAAATTCTGAACACAAAACACCACTGGACTTGTCTCTAAAACAGGCCAGAAACAAGACAGAGAAGAATTTGGTAGTTTAGATGCCAGTTTGGTATACCCAGCCTATCTCAGCTGTGTGCTAATCAGCAGTAACACCTGTATGCCAGACACAGGCTGATAAAATCTCCATGCTGCTGATCATGATCAAGTGTGGCAGCCAGATTTGTTTATAAAAATCTGAAGCATCTTTAAAGGAAAGCTGTTAAGGGGTTCTTTGTCCTAGCAAAACTGCTCAGAGCAAAAAAGCCTGCATTTACCCTGGAGAGGAGTTCTTTAAAAAACAGTCCTTGAACTTAGCTAGGAGCTGGAATGCACTGACTGGCGTAGGTCAGGTTGCTGCAGCAATTATGTATTTGGATTCTGGAGCCAGTCTACCAGATGTACCAAGGAAGAGCAACTTTTCTGAAATAGCCTTGATAATAGGTTTCTGAGGGAGACAGCTCCTTGGAAGCAAAGTGCTCTGATGCCATTTAGGAAGGTGCACCACAAAAAGACAGGGAGGCATTAGAAGAGAAAACACAACATATGTTAATCATCCGCAATTCAATCACTTTTCTGTATAGCTAGGAAATGAATAATTTTGTGTAATGCTAAGCACAAGACTGTGACTCTTTGTAGATAGCGCTTGAACTGAAACAAGAAAGAAAGCAGCATGCTGCTTGTCATTCTATTGCAGCCCTCATGAGAGCCAAAATAAGCTTTAGGAAAGTTCATGTCTAATTTTCATACTTGGCTGCTCTAAAGACATCAAGGAGCCCAAAGAATTTCCCTACGGATGAGTCATCCTTATTAATTTCATGTTATTTCTCAGACCAGACCTCAAATCCACCCAGATCCAGAACCATAGCACTGTGGGAAGGTTTGGATGGCACATAACTGGAGTCCTGCTCATCAAGAACATACCACCTCCTAAGCAGACATCCAAATGAGAAGTTCCAGAGGGGACATGGATTTATTTGGCAGGCATGGAGAGTAACGTCCCCATAGCTATGGGCAAGCCCATGGACAAAGCCAGTGTTTTTCCCACTTAGAGGATGACAGAAGGGAGTGGGGGCTGAACATTTAGTCCTGCTTGCACCCCATTTCCGTTCATGCTTGCAGCTGATACAGTTATGCTCTACTGGCTGTTCAGCTACCATGGCTGCTGGAGGACTCAAAAGCTAGTCAGGAAGATACCATATAAACTCATGAACAGATTTTTATCTTCTTTATTTTGTGCATATCACCACACACTGTGGGTGGAGGCAGTGGTATAAACAATCACTGCCAAGGACAGCTCTCCCTCCTTCACCAAGGCTGGAGCTACATCCCTTTTGTGACAGGCAATGTTTTAGCTCATTTGCTACAGCTGAATAACTTAAAAATGATGTAACAGAGTGAGAAATTTAAATTTAAGCTCTGTGTGTTTATAAGCCAAGCAAATAGCAGTATTATTTATTGTGTCCCCAAACTCCTGGTAATCAGCACACAGACAGTTGTATCTAAGTCCTTTCTCTTCACACACATACCATCAACTTTTCTCTCTCCTGCTCTTGTTATTCCTGATCCATTATATCTTCTGGAAATATTTGAAAAGGAAAGCTTGAAAAATACTAGAATTTAAAAAAATCACTAATATACTTTTCTCAGTTAATAGAGGAAAGCCAAGCAATGAGGGAAATTCACATACACATCCTAAAAATTGTCAACAGAAGAAGCTCTTAGTTTGGCAGAGGGAGTCTGTATACAAATGCAGGATTTCTGAGACCAGCCTAGTGTGTGTATGCACACATGTATATCAGCTGAAAATATTCAGCTGTGCCTCCCTGCTGTCCCAAAGCAGATCTGGCCCTCGGTGCATGGCCACCACACACCATTCCCCAAGCATGGCAGAAGCATGGCAGAAGAAATTCCAGATTTGTCCTGGCCAATGGGAGAAACACTCCAAAAGGGTGAAGGATACAGTGATGCCAAACACACAAAGTATGAGATGCAGGCAGGAGCACAACAGCTGGGGAGGAGCTGGGGAGGGTGGCATTTTGGAACAGGGTGGGCTGGGGCACATGTCACTCACAAGGACAGCATGAGCCCATGATGCCTGGCTGGCACAGGGAAGGTGGACGCTTATAGAAAGATACATGAGCACACTCACACACAACTTTTTTCCTTCCTTCTTCAGCTTCTGTCAGACTGCTGTTATGTACTCCTGGAAAGCATTGGTTTGAAGACAAATAGAGACCAACTGGGCACAATATAGGAGCACCACAAGTGACCTCAAAAACATCCTCCAGCTGCTGGTCACAAGCTGTTTCCCCTGAGAAAGAAAACACTTACTGGTAGAGGAAGGAGAAGCCTTGAGTTCACAAAGGTGAAAAAGAAAGAGAACAGGTGGTTCTCCATGTCTACAGGAGATCAAGCAAGAGGAAACAGATTTAAATTATGCAAGAAAAGTAGCTAAAAAAGCAACCAGCAAACTTGGGGTGGGGGCGATGTCTATAAGATGAACACCCCTGAGTTCAAGGCCAGGTTGGATGGGACTTTGAGAAACATGGTCTAGAGTAAGGTGTCCCTGCCCATGGCAAGGGAGGGAACCAGATGATCGTTAAGGTCCCTTTCCCAAACCATTATATGCTTCTGTGAAAAACATCCCATCCTGAGGTTATTTATCTCAACAATTACAACATTCAGAAAGCACAGAAAATGTAAAACACAAATGCACACACATAGGAAATACAAATAGGTTAATGATAGTTCTGTAAAGCCTTAGCTGACATCTGGAAAAGACAA
Organism: Emberiza elegans; assembly: GCA_024865655.1. Lineage (NCBI taxonomy): Eukaryota > Metazoa > Chordata > Aves > Passeriformes > Fringillidae > Emberiza > Emberiza elegans. The sequence continues at coordinate 3,325,017 of JALJVW010000196.1, forward strand.
TTGGCCTGAAGTCTCTCTTGCAGCATTATTTTTGTGAGGATCAGAGGTTAAATTCATAAGCTTCAAAGGGAATTCAGATGAACTGAGTTAATTTTCAGGGGGATTTGGACGCAAAACTCTTTTCACATAAAATCTCAAATCCTTCCCCCTCTGATTTTCCTTTTCCCCTTCTAACAGGTTTTGCCTGTGACTGTTAATAGTGCAGAGACAGCACCTAAAATAATCTGAGGTACACACACTCCTATAGATACAGATAACTGAGGGGACCCAGTATATTTGCAAAAGGCCTGTGACACACTTGGGAATAGTCATGTCCAACCAAGACCTTCTCTCCATTTCTGTGTGGAGTCTTGGCTAACATCCAGTTCAGACAGAGTAGCTGAAAGTCATTTCTCTCTGATGTTCTTTAAAAGCTTAAATGCAATGAAATACTAGTGTGAGTCCATTTTCCAATGAGCAAAAGTGTCAAAAAGCCACCATCAGAGCTGGATCTAATTGGCACTCCCAGTAGGGAAGCGAGGAAGGAAACGGCGAGACACAATGCCCTACCTTCTGTGGTACTTGTTACAAAACTTTCTGCAGCAGTTCTTCCAACTTTTGGGGCACTGAGTTTCATTTTTTTCCCACCCACATCAAACTCCCCATGCTCTATTATAGTTAACCAGCCACCTTGCTGACATGTTCTGTCTCTTTATCCCTCCTGGCTTTTGCTGCCAGTGCACAGTTGTTGCTGTCACACCCTGGATCCATATTCTTGACTGATTAAATACAACTTAAAATGCTTGACCCCATGCCAGGCCCATGACCATCCTGGATTCAAAACTGCCATGGTTACATTTAAATATATTTATCCCTTTTGCTATCAACAGAATATGACTCAATTGAATACAGAGTTATAGGGTCAAATATCATCAATTCTGCAGCTGAAGCCTTACCTCCCCACAACTTGTTCCCAGGTCAGTCCCTATTAGAGTGAGACAATTTGACAATCAAACCCAAAGCTCTGGAAGATTGTCTGGACAACCTGACCATAAAATCAGATTATTTGAGCTAACCAGGCTTGCTCAAGAGCTTTGTGTGAATTTCTGTCACGCGTAACACAGAAGACTTCACGGCAAAGTAGGCACAGGTAAGTTTTGCTGTGGGTAATCCAGTAGTCAAGTTGCCAGCCTAGCAAACCTGGTTTAGGGTAAGTGCCACACCAGGATTCCTCTGAGAAACAGGCAAGTCCCATTGATTGCAAGAAGGTAAGCATCTCACTTTTCTCCACTTCCTTGCAGCCTTCACTTTGCCTGGAAATTTAATTACCTGGAAATTTAATTACCACTTTGCCTGGAAATTTAAATTACCCCACTCCAGGCACTTTCAGAGGGCAAATCTGTCTAAAAAAGATACAAGACTGATGAGAGAGAATGATTAGGTACCACCAACAGCTAGAAAACCATTACCTTCTTTCCAGTGGTTATCTGCAGCTCTCCATGAATGTCTGCTAAACAAGTAGTGCTTATTTCCCTTCAAGAAATAGCTTATTTTACAGCATCCAACATTGGGTGGTTTCTGGAGCCTTCCCAGTAGTAGAAGAAGAAAAAAATCACAACAGACTCATTTTCCTCACAAATTCTCCTCCTAAGGCGCTCATCTGCTCTGCACAGTTGAGTTTATTTCCTCATTCCCCTTTTTTCTTCGCACTCTTTCTCTGTCCTCTTTGCTTGTTTCCATTCCCTCACCTCCTCTATATTTTTCTCCTCCTTTTCACCTTCTGCTCTATAATTTGTGCTAGTCTGCAGGGAAACTAAGTAAAAGCAGCAAGTTTTATGTTTCAACCTGAGCACAAAAAGATTGGTCACTCTCATCTCCTCTGAAATGAGTTTGAAGATTTTGGTCTTGCTGCCCCATATATGCAAAGAAGTGTAAAAGGGAAATACATCAAGAACTGGCAAAGAGGGCATAACAGAGCAACAGGCTGCTTCTGGGCTCTGGCACTGATTTTCCCACCATCCAGAGTTTGGAGAGGACAAGACACAGGGCACAGACAGAATTTCAGCAGCGCTGTCTGACCAAACAAACCCCCCAGGCTTTCTGCACTGTCAGACTTAGCTCTTTCAACAATTCTTTCAATGCAAAAAGAGACTTGTCCATAAACGTCTTGGGAGTTTTGTCCAGAAAGAAGCCTGAGTGGCCATTTTAGACAATACTTGTTGTTAAAGGAAATGTCAAACCCCCCCAAACAAGAGGGAAAACAGCAGCAAGTCTCTTTACTGGCAGGCACCAGTCCAAAGCAGGAAGGTGCCTGGACAGGGAAAAGACTAGAAAAATAGTTCCTGGACAACCCATTAACAGAAATGCATCCTCAAATCCTGCTCAGACAGTTTCAAGTAAACACATTTGTAGAAAGAACTATCGGTACAGATAATTAACAAACTAAAAAAAGGTCAAATGCAGGCTTTCTGTGAATTCAGCTTTATTACTAACCTATATAATAGCACTAATGCTCTGCACCATATATTAAATTCTGCACAAAAAAGAAGGCTGCTATCAGATTCTTTGATTCCTCCTTGGTTTCTGTAATATGCTATTAATTTATACATAATTAATGTCCTTTTTTGTAATGTAAAGGAAATTTTTGGATTCCTTGTCCTGGACAGGGAAAAAAGACTAGTAGTTCTAATTCAGAAATGTCCTCAAAAATTCAGTTTCAAGTAAACATTTGTAAGAACTATATACAAAAGGTCAAATGCAGGCTTTCTGTGAATTCAGCTTTATTACTAACCTATATAATAGCACTAATGCTCTGCACCATATATTAAATTCTGCACAAAAAGAGGGAAGTAATACAGGCTGCTATCAGATTCCTTTGATTCCTCCTTGGTTTCTGTAATATGCTATTAATTTATACATAATTAATGTCCTTTTTTTGTAATGTAAAGAGATTTTAATTTTGCTTTTCTGATTCCTTGTCATTACTGCAGACAGGACTGTATTGTATGAAAGCAATGGCTGGTGATACAGCAGCTGGTTCCAAGAATTTGATTTTCTGTTTACATCCCTGGCTTTAAAGTCCCATAGCAACTGAAGAAAAAATAATAAAAATTCCCAACTAAATTACCATATTGAAAACTCCCATATAATCCTATTTATGCAGAAGGGTTTTTCTTACAGCATTTTGCAAAGTTCCTTCCCAGCTGCTAATATTTTAATAAAATACCTTTATTATTATGAAGTGCACTGGGAATTAGACCTGGAACTTCTCTAACTGCAGCTTAGCTGGGAGAAAGAAATACACCACTAAAACCCTTGCATCTCAGGTCTTTTTACTATTTTTTCCCTTTCAAAATGTTTTTTACCAATTTCAAGCTTTGCACCTGCTTTGATCACCCATTTTAATGATTATATTTTCTCTACCCCTGCTAGAGAGGAGTCTGGAGCTTTACACTTCTCATTGACAATTCTTCCATCAAGAATGCTTTAAGAGATGAGCACTTTCCTTGGCAGCAAAGAAGGAAACCATGATGTGTTACAGACAGAAGGCTGCCTCAAAAATAAATAAATAAAAGAACTCACCAAATATTTTATCCAGCATCTTCTGAGTCTCATCAGAGGAAATTAAAAACAAAATTGGCTTCTTGAGAGGATAGATCAGACAACTTAAAGAACAGCTGCAATTTGTGTTTCTGAGAAATGAAAATTGAAATGCAGACTAAAGTGGATATAGGGTGATTTATTAACCTACTTTCTCCATTCTTTCTGAGTGTCAGTACATTCAGCAGATTATCAATATCACCGTCTTTAATGTATGATTTTCAAAATGAAATTAAACTAACAACTCCCTGTCTCTCTTCCTTCTCACCTCACACAGAGCACAAGGACATCCAAAGGCCCTTGCAGCTCCTGTTTGCCCAGCAGGAGGCACGGAGGCTGCTGCAAATCTCACAGCATGACAGAGTGCAACAGGCACCAACTGCTCTAGGTATTAGTGCTGCTTGTGCCAAATGCTCGAGAGCCCTCAAGAGCTTGCCCAAGTACAGGAGGCCTGTCCATGAGCAAAAATATCAAATGTTACTCCTTGATATTTTGTTGTTTCAGTAATCTGACCCCACAGAAACTATGTCAAGATCTACCAGCCATTCAGCTCTTAATCACAGCAGATATGAATCACCATATCAGTGAATACCATGTACATAAATTGCTGGCAATGTGGATTTATACCGCCAGGACATCATTCACCAGTATCACTCCTCATATTTGATTAGAATTGTGGGCTTTGAGAACAGACTTACTTAGCTGGTTGCAATTTGAGTTGTAACCTTAACAAAAAAAGTCAGGGACTGAGGTTCACAATCTGTCTGTGTGCTTAAGCAAGAGTTTCACGTTCACCCTGCTCAGATTAATTGCTTCTTTAACCTGCAAATGCTGACACACATGCACAGCTGTGCACACTAATAGGGGGGACAGCAGCTGAGTCTCTATCAAGTTTCATTATATTCTGCATGCTTAATTGTTCTCATCACTGGAAACCGTCATTTTATTTAACAGTTTAAATACAACAGAAATTCCATAAGCTCAATTAAGTATTAAAGACATTTATAAGCAAACAAAAATGGTTTTAAGAGGAACACATATTACATAGATGCATGGACTTGGTCGCCTGGTGCAGGTAAAAGATTTTTCTACTCACCCCCTGTGTCTGTAGTCAAAGCAGGGTCAGAGGCTGTGATAAAAAGTTTTTTGATTTATTCAGCGTAGCCTGGTGACACTAGCACGCTGGGTCAAGTGCACTGTAGCTGCCCATAATTGCAGATATTAATGAAGCTTTGAAAAGGATTCAAAAATGACTTTAAATGTCCATGCTGGCTAGAAACCCATTTTGTCCTCCTATAAGCATGCTAGATCATCCAAAAAATAATTCAGCTACTAGGGTTAAAATACACAGATAACACTCAAGCTCTTTTACGGTTTTTACCCATGGCAGGCTTCTCCTCCTTGGCTCATTATCTTGTTCGTCCCCTCTCATTTGACAGGGAGCCCACTGAATATCAGAGCAGACCATCCGCATGTTGATGCGGCCAGACTTCCTATTACAAAACCCAGTTTGCAGGAGTACACCATCCCCCATCAAGGCTTTCAAAGCAAGACATTAGGTGCCAGCCTTGGAAAAGCGTCAGATTTGGATACCCTGCCACCATACCCCTCTTGAGTGGGTGGATTTTTGTCATTAGAGATCTGTGGAGTGTCAAAACAGGTGCCATCATCTTCCCCCAGGCACCCCTCCACTCTGCCTCTGCTGGTGTCTTTGCCCTGATTCTGCCTTCAGTGATCCTGTGGTCCCATCCTTCTGCCTAAATCCTCTTTCAAGATGCTCCCTTTATAGATAAAACAGGTAAAACCAACACAAACAGACCATGCTGGTAGCAGGTGCTCAGGGGCCTGGGCTAAACACCAGCTTCCCAGAGACATCCTGCAGGATTACAGCACCCCTTTGACCTGACTGCATGTCTCTGCAGGCAGTCAGCCTCATGGCTGGAGCCCCAGCCCAGCTCACCCAAGGAGGGCAAATGGAGGGGCAGCTTGGAATTTGGCTTCTTCCTCCACTCTGGTTCTGCTGGCCAACAGCTGCACACATATTTACATAAGCACCTAAACTTACACCTGCTAAAATCCTTCTCTGAGACAAGACAACTTCTAGAAAAGCTCAGAAATTTCACTTGTCAGCATGAAAACTTGTCTTTTCCCAGAGAAACTAGGCAAGTCACAGAGCAACTGCTCTGCAGAAGGTCCCTGAGGCATCGCAGTGCCACGTGTCAGCCCTCCATTGCCTCTTCCCAGTGCCAGCCTTTCTTTAACTGCATGAGGAGTTAGGAATGGAGCTGTTCTGTTTCTCCCTGCTGTTAGTCAAACTTCGGAGCATCCAACCGACACTAGTCTGTCAGCCTTACAGTTATTTAAAGACAGCCTGTCAGTTTATTATTAATAGCAGCAATTACATTATTGCAGCTAAAAGAGACAAGTGGGATTGCAAACGTACTGCAGCCGGGGTTAGAGAACTGCTCAGGCCTGCTTTGTTCTAGAAGAGGCTTTCAAGTGTGATTATATGAGCAAACCCTCCTCGCTGAGACCCACGATACATCTTCCCACAGCACATGGCAAAGACAAGGGCTCATTCTGCCAGGCCATCTATAAGCTGAGGGGCCACAGAGCCAAATTTCAGCTAATACACCTTCCCTCTCAGCAATATCTACTGCCTCAGGTTTAGCAAGGCACTCATCTATCCATGTCACTTCTGGTTGTTTCTGAGGTTGAGGCAGAGCGTGCTGACATCCACCTCTGGCACATCATTCAGGCAATGCCACTCCCTCATTTCCAGAGCAGGGAAAAAAAAATTAAAAAATAAAGGCACTTCCCAAAGACAATGTAGATATCCAGCAGAAAGCCATGCTTTATTTTTGCCCATGTAGCTGCATCTAAACTAGGGGTCTACATCAGCATTATTAAAATAGCTCAACCAATATTATTTTACAAGAGCAACTCCAAATGTAGGTCTTAGCCTCTGAGAGAGAATCATTTTCCTAAGTAGGCACTGAAGAGTTCATGCTTTAAAGGCTTTCTGGAAGAAGGGAAACCGAGGCAGAAAGCAACTGAAAGACTCCCCAAGGTCATGCAATACATTTATGCAAAACATGACCCTACCTGCTTTTTAGTCCATGGCACAGATGCCATGGAGGTAGCAATTTAATAAGCTACAAGCCCCATCTGTTCATTATTGTCTCAACTGGAGATTGCCATCCCCAAAGCTGAGCCACATTAATTGATTATATGAATGCTCCTGCTTTGACCCAATGCAAAGGCAGTCAATTTAATTTAAATCCTTGTTGGAGAAGATTTCAATTTGCTGGCTGACTTTATGCTGAAGCAGACAAGGAGCACTCACAGAAGTTTCATAACCCACTCCTGCTACGTCTGACAGAGCACATCTGTCCACCTTCTACCTCCCTGGCAATTTTTAAATCAAAACAAATAAAATGTGAAATGAGCTAAAGGGAGAATTTCACTGTGGCACTACCCAGAGCTTTGGGCTGAACAGAATTTCAGCTAGCAGAATTCGCAAAAATTAATAGCATTTCTTCAGTCAGAAGTTTTCCCTGTTCTGAAGTTTGTCTGGTTTGCTTTCCAGAATCATATATTTTCCCTTTCACTCCATACTTAAATCTGGTGAAGAAAAGGGAACACAGTTCATATTTTTGTTCCAACTTACCAGCATTAGGCAGAAGTAGTAGGGTTACAGAAGCCACAGAGATGGAAAAAAGCTTTTAAAAAACTCTCCCTAAATGCTGCATCCACTCTTCTTGACATTTGAAGTCATCAAAACTTCACTAGTGATATGAGAGGCTGCTAAATTTTCCTCTCTTGCCCTTTTCTTTCACTTTTATTAGCGGTTGGATTTTGATTACATTATGCCTGACAAGGACCAGCTGCCTTCACAAGTAACTGCATTATCATCAGAGGCAGCCACAAGTAAAAGCATGATGTAGGTAAAGGGGTCATAACATTTACTGCTTTTTTTTTATATATATGCTGCATGAAAAACCAATTCACATGCACCCTTCTAGTGTTAAAATAATAGACTTGCAAGTGCTTCCTGTGAGCTTAGCTCCCAGGGAAAACCCACATCCATCCAACAACATAACACCAAAACCACCCTATCCCTCTTTTCTCCATGAAAACAAGACAATATTTGAACATATGAAAGTGCATTAAAGAAAGAGTACTTTTTTGGTTAAAAGAAAGCAATTTTTAGATCTTTGTCCTAGAAGTTACAACCATGCTTTGTTTGTATTGGGGGTATTTTTCTCTTGGTCTTGGGGAAAATAGGAAAAAATACACAAGTTGCAGCTCACAAAGAAAAAGGCATGAGCATGGACAGTTCAGGAATCTCACTCCTCTGCAGTGACATTACCAACAAGTGCAACAGTGAATAAAGTAAGCTGATGTTCACAGGCAGCTGAACAAGGTGGTGTGAAGATATCCAAATTACTGCAAACAGCCCATTTCTCTTTCTCTTTCACCTTCTACCCCATCACTTGACCGTAATGGCACTTTTGCTGTTCATCACTCTCTCTCCCCATCAATTTTCATTGCCTTCCACAGCTTCTTTATCACTTTTGTTGTCAAACCTACAACTACCTTTATCTCAAATGTTTGCCATAAATTCTGACAATAGACATCCGACCCATGAAGAACATAAATAAATTGGCTAGTTTTAAGAGTTTAAGAGTGATAATGTATTTTTTCATATCCACAGACACAGCTAATACCTTCACATCTCTATTGGAAAACTGACTCAGCATTAATGCCCTGTCTCTGACTGGTTCTCTGTCCCCCTGCACTCCTTTAAGAAGCAGGCATGTTCTGGTGCACTAAATAAGAACCAAACCACCACATGACTCAAAACAGCCACCAGCAAAGAAAAATGTTCAGCCATTCCCTTTCTGCACACCTTGCAAGATGTTTTACTTCAAACTGTCATTAAAGAAAAAATATTTTAACTCTAAGCTTTGCTAAAAGACACTGAATGAACAGAGCTATTACAGTTTTCAAAAATTTAAAATGACACAGTTTTATCTTTCAGAAAAAGTAATTCTGAACACATTGCCTTCATTTTCTTGCAATTTTGTGGGTTTTTTTTTGCTGGGGAAGGTTGTTTTTGGTTTGGTTTTTGGGTGTGTTTGTTTTTTGGGGTTTTTTTTGGGGGGGGGATTTTTTTTCACTTTTACACTGATGCAAAAGCATTGACTTTAGTAGGTGCTGAAGTTTACTCCACTACAAACAGTAGAGAAAAATCCGTATCTTTGCGCAGACATGTCTATTACTCAAGCCAAAATGTGTGACTGGGAGCAGGCACCAACACAGAGTGCCCAATGTACTTTTCCACCACAGGGCCACAAACTGGTGTCTCATTCCCAGCTCTGTTTCTTCTATCCAGACTGAAAAAATACAACATAGGTGTATATCAAGTGTAAAATACTGATGATGAGTAAGTCTGGCCTTGTGAGAAACTACCAGATTCATGTGTATCTGACATACCCAGGAAATTTCAATTCTCTCACTAGTTGAGATCCTTTATGTTTTGAGGAAAAACCTCAAATTTGCTCAATGACTCCCTGCCATTCTCATCAACAGCAAGACACAATATTATTCCCAGTGGCACGGGACACACAGTTACAAGCTGAAGGTGCAGACTCAGTTAACAATAAAGAGACAGACAAATCTCTAGCTGCTGACAAATCTGGAGAAACATGACCCAAATTTTGGTATCACCAAAATTCTCAGAGGCCAAAGAAGGAGTTTATAAAAAAACAAGTTTCAACCACAATATTGGTTTTTTTTATGGACACAGTGAAGGAACAGAAAAATACACAGGGATGCTTAGCTCATTTTCTGTCACTGTAGAGCTCCTAAGACATAGAAAGACAAACTCCTAAAAATGTACCAGCTGAAAGACAGGGTAGCATCAGACACATGTGTTCATGGAGGCCTCTTGTCCTTTTGCTCCTTGTTTACCCTGACCAAAATAAAAGAGTAATGCAATCCCCGGCTACTAGGGAGACTTTCCATCAGGGCAGGAGCCAGGGGTAAAGAGGACAAGGAGAGAAGCTGAGAGGATTGGGATGGCAGCTGAGCTCCTTTCCTTCAGGGAGACATAGGGGCTGGTGCTCCTCCGTTGCCATTGTCACCCTGAGGCCGCCCCACAGGCAGCTGTCGAGGCCTCCTGGCAGTCAGCCATGCAGCCAGCACGTTCAGGTCACAGTCACAGCGTGCACACACATTTGCACACACCTTAGCAAGTAACCTGGTGCTGCTGCAAACCACCAGCTCATTGTACTGGTGCAGCACCCACCATGCTTCCAGTCCCCTCCAAACAGACAAGGACTCAGGGAGGTTTTGTGTGAAGCGGTCACTGCTATCTCAGAGCATCATGATCTGCAGGTATAAACCAAGGCAGCCACTGTCATGGCTATGCTGATGTACACTCTGTAGAGTGCTCCCTTCTTCCCCTTTAAAACTTGGCAGCATCATTTTCCTTCATTGCAGCTACACATCTATGATATAGGGTTTGGAATTTAAAAACAGACAATCCTATGTAAACCAAAATACAAGAGTGGAAGAGGGGATGGAAATATTCATGCATTTTTTAGGCTGTGATGCACAAGTGAAAAGCATATTCATTACTGGGAAATACTGTTTGATATTTACAATTTACATTCACATTTGACAGTTGAGGATGGAAATGCAGTTCAGACTCATAGAAGAGGTCTTTCCCATCCTTTCTTCTTGTTTCTCAGCTGACCTGCCAAAGACAAGCAGCCCCATGTTATTCACCTGAAGAGCTGGGTGCTGCAGAGCTAAGCTCCCCCATCCCCCAAGGTACTTGAGCTTCCAGGGACTTTCATCCCAATCCCACAAACCTGACAGGAGAGATGGCCTGTGTGGGGGCAGGGCAGCAAGCTGACTGGTGGCACACAACTGCCCTTTTGGATCTGGGACAATCAAGGTCACCTTTCAGTACACCCTTGATCTTGCTTAGGCAAACCTGGCCTGGTGTTACATTTCAGGCACCCCACAGTTTTTATGTTCCCAGTGTCACAGATTAGCAGCCACCACGTTGTTCACAAGCCAGCCTCCACTTTCTGCTCTGTTACCAGGCACCTGCCACTACCACCACGGGATTTAGAGGCTGCTGGTGCTGGCTGCATCTGTAATGCAGTCACTGGTGATGAATCATGATGTCACAAGTGCTAGATTGCAGCATTGCTAAGTGGATCTGGATGATAAAGGGAGAAGAACACCTGTATTTAGCACAAATGTCTTCATAATCAGCAGGACCAGGAAAGGAAATAGACGTAGACCAGAAAATATAATTAGCATTATTTCAATACTAACTGAAAGAAATGTGATGCTTTAAACACCGAGTGCTTTTTCATGGAAAAGGATATTCTTTCTGACACACTGGAGGCAGGGTGAGCAAAGCAAGAAAAGGGGGAGCTGAAAGGTGAAAAAACAGGCAGAAAGAGCATTGTTTTCTGCATGAAAGCTTTTCCTTTGAGGAGAAGCAAGAAAAACAGAAAGTATGTCACAGACCAAGGTGACTGAATTTTGTTTGTTTTTTCCAGAGAGGGATGAAACTCAAGGCTCAGCAGACCCAGTCAGCACTGTGGCCTCAGTGACACCCATGTTCCTCAGCTTCATTTTTGGCCATGCACCCTTTCCCCTTACACCTCTTACCTTCAGCCTTGAGTGCACGATGTCCATGAGACAGAGGGGACAACATCACATTGTCAGACATGTGCCCAATCTCAGCAGCTCCTGTCATGCAAGCACTGCCAAGAGGCATTCCTGCTGGCATTTGTTAAAGCCACACCTAGCTGGCATCCATCATTCACAGCTCTCTGCTTCCTCCCTCACGTCTTCCTTCAGCTCTCAAAGAGCTGCTGCTTCTGATTGCAGGAGCTTTGCTTTTGGAGGCAGCTTGGACTGGACTGCCTCCTTTTGGCTCTCTGGAAATACAAAATAATGACATGTTTGTTACTTTTGTGAACAGGAGCCATTCAAAAGAGACAGTGCTCCTGACAGCTCCTGGAGAAATGATGCCCCAGTGACAGGCTTTTTTTTAAAGCCTAGGCTCCTCCTGATACCCATCTGTGATCCTTAATATTAATAGGAAATGTTTATGGCCATTTCAGAGATGACAGGCTCCAGGTTTTCAATCTGCAAAAGAAACACTACTTGAAATTGGGCACTATCCTCTCTTCAACCTGTGTGATTTGACTAAAAAAATATAAACCTGCTGATGGAGGAAAGCTTTCCATGACTGCAGAAGTGCTTTTGAACAGCAGCTTCATGATCCCTTTACCTTCAGGTGTATCATAGCACTAGCTAGAAGCAACAACTTTCAAAAGATCACCCAGCATTAGGCTTTTGGCTAAATATCATGGCATAGCTCTGCTAATAGTTATATTTAAGCATTTCTGTATGTAGCCAGTGGCATGCAGGATTTGGGGGTTCTACCTCCTTTTTCCCTATTCTGCTACGGACTCCCTGTGCTGCTTAAGAAGGTCAGTTTATTTGCATGTAGCTCATTTAATTTTACTTTGGAGGTGAAGACAATACTTTTCTGCCCCTAGAGCACCAGTGCAGTAGCTGTGAAGTTGCTGGTTAAAAAATGCTGTAAAGGTAATAAACTACCACTGCTGGATTCGCACACTCTCCAAGAATCCTTGTCTACAGCTTTCCAGCCTAATTTTGCCTTCTGGAAATCAATTGTGTAATTGATTTCTTAAGTTTCCAACTCGAAACAACAAAGAGAGCTGGTTATCAGAAAGAAGTGATGCTCATTCCTCCCTCTGCTGAAACCAAAGGTGTTGCACTAAATCAGTCACAAATTCTTAGCACTACCAAAGGGTAGTAGCAGGCTCCCACAGCTCCATGTTACTTGGAAAGTTTAAATCTTTTTCTAGCCAACCGAGTGATGACTAGACCAACCACATCCCCAGCCTCTGATGTCTGCAGCCTCGGGAGCCTCACAGGTGAACTGCACAGGGATGCAAGGAGCAGCCGGGCAGGAAGACCGTCCTGTCCTTCCCTTGTTCATCCAGCGCTCATCACAGCCTGTGAGCACTGACCCTGCTTTGCAAGGCTGGACAGATGTGAACGAGGGGAGGTGAACGAGGGGAGCCGTTCCGCTGAGTCCCGCAGGAGCACAGCCTTCCTCGGCGCTGCCAGCCCCGCTTCCCTCCCCACGGTACTCAGGTCAAAGACAAGCGAAGAGCCGGACTTGGAGCGGCCAAAGAGAAGGGCCAGCCTCGTCCGGAGGCTGCCAAGCCTTTCAGCGGGGGAAGCTGGGGCTCAGCGCCCTCGGTGCTGCCGCGGCCTCGGCTCCGGGGCTGGGCAGGGCCCGCACGGGGACTTTCCTGTGGTTTAAACGGGGAAGGCAAGGGAAAGGCAGAGCCGGGATCCGGGGGAAGAGCGGGCAGGGCGCAGCTGCAGCGGGCAGGGAGCGGCAGAGCCGGGGCTGCACTGGCACCCAGCGGCGGCGGCGGGGCCAGCCCGGGCTGCGCTCCCAGGGACGGGCAGCCCCAGCAAAAAACACGGCAGAACCGAATTTATTTTACCTTTTTCAGGGGGAAAAAAAAAAAAAAAAACAAACATAAAAAAAAAAAAAAAACCCATCACCACCCCCTCCACGTCGCCATCTTCGCCACCCCTTCCTTCACGTAAAAAACCAACAAGCCAACCAATTCCAAACCATTTTCCATCTGTCTGTCAAGTGTGCTTGTGCAAGCCACAAAATAGGAGGTTTCTGGGGGAAGGAGGCATGCATTTCAATTTTTCTGATAGACCAGATTTACTCACAATTTTTTATTTTCACTAGGTCTGAAAGTTAAGCCTCGTCCGTGAAAACTTGGCACCTGTACACGTACCCACTGAAAGAAATGTTTTCAGGTTCGTGTATCTGTTTTTCAAAAGGCTGAGAATAAATCTGTCTTTTTGCAAGATAAGAAACATTTTGCATTTCATTTCAAAGAGACAAAGTTAAATAGTTCTGCACAACAAGGGCAATGTTTCAATCAGAGCCCCAGTAATAGATGCTCTATGCTGAACAGCCTCATGTAGCAATGACAACATAATCAATTGATGGATGAGTTAAAATCTTTTAGGACTCAGTCAAAACCCACTTCTATATAGCAGCATATGCATGTCCATTTTCCAGAAAGGCTGCATCCATCAGTAATACCAAGGGAAGGGAGAGTTGGAAAGGCTTCTAAAATCATGAAAGATGGTTTGAATGTATCAATTTTTGACTCTGCCTAATTTTCCCCACCCATTCCAGCACAGCCATTCACCTTACAGAAGTATTTTGTGATGCAGAAACCTTCTAGACTGCTACCCTACACATTCACCCCAACCACCCAACTATCTATAAACTTAGCCCTAGCCTTCCCCCTATGACTAGCCACCCTCCTAACTAGCCAACCTTTTCTAATTGCATGTGAGGAAACAGGGCTATGGGAACTAGATTATAACAGGGCTACAGGTATTAAATTATAACCATTATAGCCCAGATGCACCTGGAGTTGGCTGTTTGATGAAGTCAGAAGTGATCATACAATTTCCTCACCTTGCTGCTATGATTTTTCCAACTTATCTTAAAATTCTCCTTTGTCTCACTTGAAACTCACCAGGACAGGAAATGAGAGGGCTATACTAACAAAAAGACAATTTACTCTGGCTAAAACCAGAAGTTATTCATTCTATCAGTACTGTAACATATTTGGCAGGCTTATCATTTTGGGAGATAGACATTACAAGTTCTGAACCTGACATTTCCACACAAAATTAAACATCTCAGTTTTCCCCACCACTGCCCAGTGCTGCAGTTGGCTCCATAATTGTCTCTTCATTATGAGCTGAAGCTCTGCACATCTTGTCATTTGTATGGTTTTGTGCTATGGATATAAGGATTAGCAAGGATTTAGGACTTACATCTCATTTGAAAGATTAATAACTTAGCACATCATATCTTCCACCAATGCAAAAGTAGACCAAAGCACCATGCACTACAGTGTCTAGTGAACACCCATCACCAGAGAAAGGTCTGGATTTACCACTTCACCTCAAAATCTTTGTATCTAGATTTGGTGAACAGAAAACTGAGGTGAATCCCAGAGTCCAGGAGGCTACGCTGAGCACAGATTCCACCCTTGTGATCTGACAGAAGGACCACCAAGGAGTAAAGATGTATCTGGAAGCAGCTGGAAATCAAGTGAGAGCAAGACCTCCCACACTCCCTCCCCTCTTATGTTGGGACAGGAGCAAGGAACACTCCTTTTTGTGCTTCTGTCAACTTCATCCAGCTTGAAATTTAGTTGCAGCAGCCCCACAAAAACTCTAGCTGAGACAGTAATGCAGGAAGAGAGACAATTTCTCAAGCAGGCTGAAATTTCAGCCACCAGCATTCTCCCACACATCTGAACTCCCTTCTCCCATTTATTTTTTCATTCCCCTCTCAAGCACCGTAACAAGTCAGCTCTTTGTTTTTAGTGCTTCAATTACTCCCTCAGAGCTCTTGAACTGCTAAGCCCTCCCAACAAAATCAGGATAATGAATAATGTTCATCGTTTGCTTCTGTGTAACTGCTTCCCCTGCCCAGGCTTGCAGCATGACTGGAGAGGCACAAGCACTGACAGCTGAACAAATCCCACGCCATCACAGAAAACAGGCTCAGCAGTGTACCCTGGCAGCCTTCTCAAACACTGCAGCCTGCAGTGGGGGGGCTTTAGCCCTAAAACTGGCCATGGAGGAACCAGCCCCACTTGAGAAGCAGGACTGCGAAGGAGCTCTGAGGTACAGAGATGCCCAGCACAGCAAAAATAGGGATTCCCCTCACCTTGGTCCCCTCTAAAAGCACTGTTCCTCACACCACCCACACGAATAGCCACTTCCAGATACATAAACCAAGGCAACAAAGGGGCAAGAAGAGTTAACCTGGCCTGCCTTAACAACATTAGCAGCCAAAATCTACAGCCAGCTAGTTTCTGTTTGTCTAGGCTTGAACAAGACTGTTTCATATTAAAAATCACGAAACATATAGATAGGTGAAACATAACATATAATATGGTATATTGCTGTTTCTCATTTTACAAAAGCCTGTTTCTTTAGCAGAAGTCTGTCAGTACTGACTCCCCTAGGTCAGCTTGACTCCAGCACCAGGAATCACATTTACCTGCAGCCTGGGAGGCATCAGTCACTTTGCCATCAATACCCTCACAATAGGGCCTTGCAATGGTTGAAATTGTTGCTCAATTAATTGCTGGCTAGTTCCTGCCAAATTGCCTGCAATAGCTCTTCCTTTGGCGTGGAAGGAAAGAATACGGCCCTTTAAAGTGCTCTGAGGTCACATTAGCCTCGTACACACTCCATTACCCATGACCTTGTCTCTCTGGC
This sequence comes from Emberiza elegans, assembly GCA_024865655.1. Lineage (NCBI taxonomy): Eukaryota > Metazoa > Chordata > Aves > Passeriformes > Fringillidae > Emberiza > Emberiza elegans. Next base: position 3,341,013 of record JALJVW010000196.1, read on the forward strand.
AGAAGCTGGAAGCTTCTATCCTCATCTCCCAGGGCCTGGAGGCATCAGGATTGAGACTAAAGGGGGAGATGTGGGGTGGTCTGAAGGAGCACAGGGTCAGAGCTGCTAGAAATGCTGTCCTCAGGCTCCCAGCAGGGGCTTGGCTTGAGACACCCACACAGCCAAACAGGGAAGAGCCCCTTTATTAAGGGAGTGCAGCCAAGGGAGAAAAAGGTTTTAGTTTATGTGCTGTAATGGTCCCATTGAGGCTGCTCCCTCAGGAGAGATTAGGAGGTTCAGCAGGTGAAAATACAGTGTGAAAGTCATGGGAGATGATTCCTTCCTTCCTTCCTTCCTTCCTTCCTTCCTTCCACCACTTCTGCCACTTCCTTCCTTCCGCCACTTCCTCCCTCTCTTCATCTCCTAGGAATATCAGCCACTCACCTTCCCAATTTCTTGCATACTCAAGAGCAGGTGAAAGTGACTGTCCTTTGTACCTGGGGAGCAAGAGGTGATCACTCTCCTTGCCAAGAGAATGAAAGAGAAACACAACACCATATACCCTGGAAACCCAGAAGTCTGTCTCTGTCCTATCCAAGCACGAAACTGGGATCTGGGGTTATTCTGCAGTTTACCCACGAATCCACAGTGGAAACAAAACCTCTGAAGTTAAGCAAGAAGCTCATTAAGTGTGCAAATATGAGGAACTGTTGTTGAAAATTATCACAAAACTACTGACTGTCATCTTGGGTTATGGAAGATTTTGAGTGGGAAGATGTTCTGTTGCACCTTCCTACGAAAGCTTTTCATTATTAACTTGTCTTACTAGAAAATGAGGATCTGAACACAACAAAACATTCTGTGAAGCCATGAACTTTGCAAAATTTTCATTAAAAATGTTTAAAAGCAATGACATTTTTCATAAAACATTTCAGTCGAGTCCGAAATAGCTTTCAGCTTTGAAATGCAATTTCCCTTTTAAAAATGCGAAAAAATGAACACTGGGAAGAAGTCTTTTGATATTTTTTACAATCCCATGTGACAAATGAGACATTTTTCACATTGCCAATTTGATGAAAATATTTTTAAGAGGTTATTCCAAACAGATTTTTTTTTCTGAAATATTGACACTTTCAACAACTTTCATAGGCTTTTGGGTTTTTCTACCTAACTCAGTAAGGACTACATATTTTGTGATTTGTGGATTTTTTTGGATGCAGTTTGCCACAGATTCTAGTTATACAGATACTCGTGATTTTTAATTAATTGCTTTAACATTCCTGGCTGTATAAAAATGTCAGAAATATAAATGAAATATCAACTCAAACACTGCATTCTACTTGTTTTCTGGGGAAAACAAAATTGTACTTTGGTAGGTTTGAGAATCTGCAAAGAATCTGTTCTCATTTCTTCTAAAAGTTATTCCACTTTTCATCATTTAATAGGAATATCTGGACACTGTGGTTGCCACACCCTTCCAGAAAGCTATTTTTATCTCTTTTCAGATACAAAATTATCTCTCTTGTTTAATTTTCAAATATTGGAGCTTCCCTCTTACCATTCTACCTACAGCATTTTCCACGGGTGATATCTATGGGAGGAAAAAAAGAGAGATACTGAAAAATAGGGTGAGGATGGTATAGAATAAATTTAATTCTGTATTAAAACGTAAAAAGCAAAACAGTTCTAATTTCTTTATTGTAAGTAACTGAAGAAAATTCTCTATTTTTGTTCCCGTAAGTGCTGCTTTATTTAGTGTGTTATTTCAGTGCTATTTCTAGTGTGGCCCACTGACACGAGCACTGGGATCACCATACTGATCTGTCTAAATATAGCACCTGGGAGCTGACAGTGACAGGTACCAGATGCCTATTATTAAACTGCAAGGAGATGGCAAACCATGAAACAGTGAATCCTTACAGAAAGCTGGGCAGGCTCCTGCTGCCGTGGGGGTTGAATGGAGCCAGACTGCCTTGGGGTGGCAAGGGAGGTCCTCCTGAACCGCCAGGATCTTCAAATTCCAAACAGAAAGGAGGGGTCAGGACCACAGGGTCCAGGACCCCTGGTGCTGTGTGCACCAGTCTCCTGTGTCAATAGCTCTAAGGGTGGCAAGAAATCGACTTTACTACCCTGAAACTGTGGCTTTCCTGGCTATTTACAACAACTTAGAAAGCAGCAAAGCCTCCAATTATTTCCCTGCACCTTCAGGAAGTTAAAGAGGTAAGACAGAAGGTGAGAAGCACATAAAGACAAAACATTACTGGAATCTGCACAATCTGCTGGGAGCAAAGCATCACTATATGGCCCCATTCACAGTAGCATTATCTGTCTCTCCCAGCTCACCCACTGACTTGAAGCTATTTCAGCTTTAATGAATGTTTAAATTCAAATATCATCTCAGAACTATCCAAGACTCTGCATACAAATACATGTTTATGCCTTTTGTGCAAGGTGGCATCCTTTTCAGCCTCACTTAAAAGAAGCCTAGCCAGAATCTCAGTGAGCATCCACAGAGCCAGCATTGCCTTATTTTAAACATTTGTTCAATGCACACTAGCATCACAGGTAGTTTTGGTGCCTCAGTTAAGCAGAGCTCTGCTGGAGTTGAAGCTTTCAGGCAGACAATCCTTCCCTCACCAGGGGTGGACGGAGGCATCCAGCAAGCTCTATAAATACCAACTGAAAATTCAGATGTTTCTGGTTTCAGGGCCCCTGTTTGCTTTCCTCCTAGAAGAGGAAATAACAGCCCTCGGTTGTTTTTTTTTTTTAGTTTACCCCTCTTTTGCAGCCAGCCTTAGTAATCTCCTTTAAAAAATTAAATAGTCTCAAAGCCAGAAGGAGGGAAGTTTTTAGGCACCTTTGAATATTTCCCCATCATTTGAAAAGCTGGGGCATGCTGCAGTCACAGAGCAGGGGTATAACCCATGCTGCTCACAGCCAAGGAGAAAGAATATAGAAATTACATTGATGGATTCTCTCTCTAATTGTTCATTAAGATAATGAGAAGAAGCTATCAGGAGGATTTCTGAAAGAAGCATACTTGAAGGAAAGAAACCTGGTGAGTGGACCTGAAAGCAAAAATTTGGAGACTTGGGGAAATTTGGGGAAAGAGGCAGTGCAGGAGATGGTGCTCAGAGGGCTGCAGGGGCAGGGAGGTAGAGCACCCACCTGCCTGCTGAGGGCAGTGGGGAGGGAAGCGTCCAAAGAAGAATTTTCTCATTTCTTATGGAGTCTGAGACCTGTTCTCTGGGTCAGGCACCACACACCGTGGCTCTGAGCACTCCTAGTCCTCCCACCGCTGTGTGGGCAGGAGGAGAAGGAAACGAGAGGGGCAGCACCGGGAGGGAACACAGGTTCCCAAGGGTGGTGACAGCCTTGGTGGTAGAAGGAGGTGGGAAGGCAGCCAAAAGGGAATGAAGCTCCACGCTGGGGAAGTGCCCCAGCCCTCACTCAGTAAAAACCGCGCTGCTTGCCATTACTTCAGCAGAGATAAACGAGGGCAGCGCTGGGCGCACCGGCGGCGGCTGTGGCTCGGGGGAGGCGGCCCTCAGGGAGCGCCGTGACTCGGCCCGGCCCAGCACACCCGGCACAAACCTTCCCACACCCTCGCCCACTGCTGCCAGAGCGCCCGACCTGTCCGTGCTGTTCCCACCTTTCCCAAGGTCCAGAAGCCTTTCCCAGCAGCAGGAGGCTGCCCTGTCCTGCCTGCCCGCCCTTGCTCCCCAGCATCCCGGGGGGAGCGGCCAGGGGGCTCCCCCACCTCCATTCCCCGGCGCGGGCAAGCGGGGATTTAATGGAGCACCGCAGCGGATGGCAGCGCTCGGCTCTCATCTCGTCATCTCTCAGGCTCCCCGCAGGCACAGCTCTGCTCCTGCGAAATCTGTTGGCAAGGCGCTGGCGCCTGCACAATCTCCTCCTGACCCTCCAAGCGAGACCCCCGCCTGAGCGCAGCTTCCACAGGCTGCTCACAGCGGGACGGAGGAGAAAGCAGCTCCTCGGAACTGCGGCTCCCCAAAGAGCAGGACGGCCCGGATTCGAGCCCCCTCTGAGGAGGAGGTGTGGGGGAGGCACTTCTTTATTTGGATGTGCAGGCGAGGCCCTGGAAGCACCGTGCAGAGACCTGCCACAGCAGCACAGCTACTGGCCCCTGGCACTCCATGCAGAGACAAATGAGGACCCTGCTGCTGATGTGTTCCCACACTACCAGCTCTACCAACTTTTAGTGTACCTCTCTGGCTGGGTTTGAGCTAAAAAACCTCTCCAGGGGCTTCTGGAAATCCAGGCTCAACCTTGGACACGCAGCTGGCTCTCACACTCATCTCCTCACCTAACAGAATACATAATGCAATGAAGGGTTTGGTGCTTTGGCTACAACCCAGAAATATTGCTCTTTGAAAATATTCAGACCTGCAGTAAATCATAAGATATGCCAGCATCCTCAAATTCTCCTGGAAATGAAATATTTAAAGGAAGCTCTGGAATATTCAAGCAAAGTTTCCAGTAAAGGAAACTAGAAGTAAAAGCATTGTAGGTGAGAGAACAGAATCTCTCACTCACCTGGGGAGACTAAAAGGAGCAAATAAATAAAAAGTATGTCAACAGGATAATGTGACTCTTGCTGAGAACAGAAGGAGCAATTAAAAGGAGGGATGAGAAAAAGGAGCCTAGAAGTCCTAAGCCAAAAAAACCCCAAAGCAAGTCAAAGTAACACGTAAAAGAAAAGGGCACTGAGCAACAAATACATAGTTACATCATAGCAAAGGAAAGGAACAAAGAAGTTAGCAAAGAGTACAATTTTAACGTGAGGGAAGGAAAATATGGGAAAGGGAAGGGAGACAGATGTGAAGGAAAATCCATAAGGCAACAGGCAGTAAGGAAACATAATGCAAAAGGAGGTCAGGCTTCTGCTAAAGTTAAAAGCAGGACCTTAACTGAAAGGGAGGAACCTATTTCACCACAAAGTGGTGTATAAGCAATGAAGAGCTCTCCTTTGGGACTTGCTATTTCCCTCGAGAATGCAGGTGAGCCAGACAGGAGATGCTCTCTCTGTAGGGAAAGAGCAGGATGTCGTGGCTGGCAGGTGTGATACCAGGTGACTGCAGGGCACCTCCTGCTCTCTGTTCTTGCCCCAGCCACATAGGAGCCTGACAGTGTTGCTGAACTAGCAGCCAATGAAACAAAGGGCAAAATCATTTTGTCCTTGACCTAAAAGTCCTGCTTTTCAATTTTGAGCTCAGTTCTCACTGACAACCTACATTTCCCCAATAAAACCAGATTAATACCGGTACCTACGTGACAGCCATTTCAGACGTAATCTTACCTTACATTGAGGCTCATTACACTTGCATTATGGCAAGCCTGAAACACTTTCATGGTCCTTTTTCTACATCTCCAAGGGAAAAGAACAGGAAATTATTCAAGCATTTTCTGACAAAAGCACTTGTTGTCAACAATGCTATGGTTTTTCATAGTGAAACTCACCTATTACAGCAACACTGGTCTGTTAGTCTCCAGCTCTGCTTGGCCACTTTCACCAGCTGCAAGCAGAACCCAAGAATGGTGTGAGAAGTTTCTTTACCAAAACCCACCAACTGGAGAGGAGATAATCTGCTTTCCATCTGGCTTAGATAGTCTTATAGAACAAGGGAAGACATCACACCACCACCCATGCCTGACATCCTCACCATACCAGGGAGGAGTAATTTTGGTTCCTCTTCTTTCAGCAAAGGTGACCCTCACATAAAGGTCAGTTGAAAAGCTCTAAGGGAAAAGCACAATTTCTCTCCCAAACTAGTCAAAGCAAATAATCCTTTAGAAAAAAGAAATCCTTTCAGAAATAAGTATGCTCCACACCACAAAAGAAAGGATTGAAGGAAGGGAAGGGCCACCTGCAAATGAGATGTGATAGCAAGCAGGAGAAGCCAAAGGACAGTTTGAATGATCCGAAGAAATAATTAAAAGGGAAGAGAAGCATAGGTGGTAGAAAACATTTTAGAGCAGAGGTTGTCAGATGAAAGAATACCCACATCTATAGCCATGATTAATTGTGAGAATAACAGGTTATTTGCCCATCTAGAATGCAGAAGAAGTGAAGTGTTGTGTAGAAATGCCATTAATCTCCCTTGATGGGAACATTATTTGCACTGAATTCTACCTGACATTTCAAGTTGCTTTCAATATATTTTATTGTATATTTTTTCATATTTTCAGTGCTCTATTGCCAAAGATTCTGAATCATCAAAATTAATCAGCTGCCTGGAACAGAGCCAGATACAACAAATAAGGAGCCAGGCACTTTTGATATTCTCCCAGTCCTAGATGGATGTATAACTCACATTTATGTGTTTGGGAAGATCTGGGGCTGCTCAGAGAAGGAAACAAAAAAAAAAAGAAAGAAAAAATAACAACACCCATGGGCATTGTTGCAAGAAACTGAATAGGCACTCTTGATGAACAAATGGCTACTGCTTCTGCTTTGAAGCATTTGTTTGGCTCATTGTTTGGAAAGCAGCAGAGAAAAAGGAGAGCCCCAGACACACACCTCTCTCATGGTGGGTAAATCACCAGGAACTGCATCAGATGCAGAGGTGTTACACCAGTGTAACTGAGGGAGGTCTCTGAGGATGACTGAAAATATACAGACTCCATATAAGAATCCTAACCTGAAGGCCTGTCTGCAAAATTAAGCTACTCCTTCAATGGAAGAAAAATAAGAAATACTTTTCCTTAATTATCCCTGAAGGGCAGCCTGATGTGATGGAGTAAAGCTTCCATGTAATAAAAATAAATGAGAACCCCTGCCTCTGCTGCCTGCCACCGAGTGCCAGTACATCACAACTGGAAAGCAGCTGTAGGGAATTCCCTGTTACCTGGCACTGCCTGGTGCTAATTCTACACCAAGGCAAATAAGCATAACAATGGGAAGCTAATACTGATGGGAATAAAGACATGAAACAGAGACACATAATTTCCCACAAACCATCAGATGTCCAGAAGAGAAGCTTTGGTGGAAAGAAAAGCAACTTTTTCAAAAAGCCAGCATGCTTTCCTCCTCCTTCCCATTCCCCTTTCTGCCAAGAAGGGAATGGTTCTTGAGAGGTTTGTAGTGGCAGTAGCTGAGGTAGACTAGAATTTGAGCTGGGCCCTCCTCCCCATGCAGAGTCCAGTGGGGCTCCTTGTCTGCATACCTCCGCATCGAACCAAAATTAAAAATTCTGTTAAGAGAGGAAATCTCCTGCCAGCTGATATCCCTGAGCTCAGAGAAATGCTGCAACAACAAACACTGTGACAGGAATTTCATGCTGAGCCCCAGCACCAGGAGGACACTATCATTTTTCCATGCTATTTTGAAGTGATGCAAAGATGTCAGCATCGAGGGGACTTAAAGAACCCATTACTGCAAAGCTCTTTGACAAATAAATAAAACATGAAAGCAGTTCCCTTTGCAGGGAGAGCAGTGGAGAAGGAGGATAAGGAGAGGGCTAGGAGCAGGAACACCATATTTGCTATGGATTTTGAATGTTTAAAAACCTGCCTCTGAAAGCAGCTTAGTAATTAGCAGTAGCTTACGTTGACAAGGGTATTTTTGCACAGCTCCATTGCACTGGCTAATTGAAAGACGTTATTTTCCAGTGAGGAAATCAGGAATGGGCTTTCTTGCTGACATACCTCAGTTCCCTGGCTAACTATTTAAGAGCCATTCCCACACACAAATCTTCAATATATATATATACACTTATACAGTAAGTATACTTACAAACACTACAAATATTTGGTTTCTTAGAAAAGGTCTCATAGAGACTTCTGTTTTCTCAGAATACTTAGCATAAGTGTACCAGCTAGGAAGCAGAAATTAGGAAAACTGTTTGCTCTAAAAATAATTGAAACTGTGGCACAATAAAGTTACTCTGAGATACACTTGCTTCACATATAATCTTAGACTGTGATCTACACTACCTTTTGCAGTGTTGGACAAATTAAAATATTATGAGATCTTGCTATATATGCTGTATTTGCCATGATGGGCTCATTTTAAAAAGGCAGTTCTAAAAGCAGTTGCTCCTGAAATCAAAATTGAAAAGCAGGAATCCTGTATTTATTAGCTGTGAGCTGAAGTGTGCTGGTGCATACCACACTCCTCATCTTGAAAACTTTTCTCCCTGACTTCTGAGAAAGAACAGAACAATGAGCTGCTGCTTTTTGTTTCCAAAGGGGAGCCAGCAGGAGTCAATACAATTATTTTTGGCTTCTACACACAAGCTATGCTGCCAGATAAGCACATAGTAATCTGTGTTCCTCAGAAAAAAATCTTTAAAAAAGCATTCTGAAGAATTTCTATCAGAACACATGATCTTTATCAGTAACTAATACAAGCTGAATGCCTAAAATATAGGATGAAGTCTTTGGTTTACCTTTTCCTCCACAGTGAATAACAGTTTTAGCATTATGATTAGGACACAAGCCAAAACACATTGTGTGTTTGGGTAGCATCATCCATTAAGGCCACAAATCATCTCTGCTTCAGCTTCATCAGGGCTGAATTGAGACCTTTATTTGACTTCAATGGACCTGGGATCAGCCCTTCTACTGATGCAATTCAGAAAAGCACTTAAGCAACTGCACTTAATTTCAAGCCTGAGGCTAAACACCACTAGGCTGATCTGATCAGGAAGTCAGCCAGAGAAAAAGTTATATCATTCATGGAATTAGTGAGTCAAAAGAGCATAATTTCCTTTGTGATGGCTGCTTCAAAAATCATTCCCCTGTTCCAGATCTGCTCCTTCCTCCCCTTCACTGTCCCATTGAGCAAGGCAGCTGCTTCTATCCTTCCTTTGCTCCCATCTGGCTGTGGCTCTTCACAAGTGGCAGAAGTTTAAATTTTTTTCCATAAGTAAACAATAATGTTCTGTCATCACGATATTGCTAAATCTGCATTTTAGCAAGTTAATCAATAGAGCCTCTATAGAAGCTTGTGAAGGCAAACTTCTACACCAGATCAGCCCTACAGAAAGAAAACACCCGTGCATTAATACTTCTGCCAGTATTGACTTGTCCAGCACTTTTCCTGAATGAAATGTATTTTCTTCTTCTCTCACCTCCTGCACTGGGGCCCATAATGAAGCAGGGAGGCTTGTTCCTTGCACCAGGGAGCACTGACCTCTCAGAAGAGATGTGTGCAACGTTTCCCACAGTTTCAACATGTTCTTTCTCTTGGATATTCAACAGAGCTCCTGGTGTCACCCCTGTACAGTTTGCATGGCTTCAAAACACAGCCAAGGTTAAACTCCAGGAAGGACAGGCACTTTGGCACTTTGCATGATGACAGCCAAGCTCTTGTTATTTTGCACATGGGAAGAGTTGTAAGGTGAGCGAAGAGAGAGGAACACCTAAAAAGGCAAAGTTAGACTTTTCCTCCATTCTTCACCTTCAATATGTTTGTATAGGCAGCCATCATTTTAACACACACACCTCTTGGACAGCCAGGCCCATGACCAGAGAAGCTGCAGGGGAAGCATTATATCAGACATTCCCACACAGGGCAATTTCCATAGAGAATACAGTTCCCTGAGGGGAAGGCAGCCTTCCCTGAAGTGATTTTTTTTGTCAATAAATTGTGGCAGAAAACCTTCCATGAAACACTGTCTTTAAACATAACTACAAATTTTCCTTAGGAAAAAATGCCTCCCGTTGAAAAAGACTGTGGTAGCCTTTGAAGCTTAGGATTCAGTAACCCAAAGCAATAAGTGTTAACTGTTGGCTCCAGAATTTTCAGCCTTTGTGGAAGCTTCCAGTTGTTTGAGAATGAGCACCAGCAATGGCCTTCCTTTTGCACTGCCTACTGTGAACTAAAAACCCTGTCAGCTTGATTTTGCATTTAGTATTGATTCTGCAGCAATCTGATCCAACTCTGAAGCTGACCCTGCTTGAAGGCAGAGGTTGGACAGAGCCAACCTGAGTTATTCTGCATTTGTATAATGCAGCTGGAAAGGAATCTCTGCAGTCACAGACAGCCCTACTGAACCAGGATTGCTCCCTCAGCAGATGATGCCAGGAGAGAGAACTAGTCTGACTCCAGCTTGGAAATTAAAACCACATAATGGGACAGTAGAAAATCTACCACTTCCAAAATCCCTATTTTTCACATTGAACCCATCACAGTGCCAGAATATCTTATTCTCCACGTTTTTCTGTGTGGGAAGTAGTGTATACCATGACCCTCTCTCCTGAAGGTCAGTGGGAAATGAGGACGTCTCTAGTTCAAGCTCAGTGGGATGACTCTCACTGCAGTACAAGCACATGCTTAAATGCACCACTGAGTTAAACTCCAGGCACTCTTCTATCCTATCTGCAGCTATGAGCCATCCTCCCACAAGAATTCATTCTTTGCTACATGGAAAGGTGCAAATGCATGTAAAAAAAAATTACCTTTTTCTATTAAACTCTGTAGTGCTTTTCTGTAAAGCTAGTAAATTCAGTTTATTGAGCAGTATGACGGCTTAAGCATTTTTAGTATGCTATAATGCATAAGAGATAGTGTATTTTCCAATATATTTCAATCTTTGAAAAGTTTTTTAAAGACTGAAATGCTTGCAATTTAATTTTAGGAATGTATTAGCCATATACTATAGCAAAAATGTATTCATTTTCAGCCAGCATTATAATAATTTCTGTTATCATAAAGGAATCTATTCTATTTGCATTAAAAACGTACATGAAGAAGATGGACTGCATTCACCACAATTATCATTACTCTTAAGCATTTAGAAAGCCTGAGCTCATTACAATTTGATGACAGTTAACAAGAGAAGAAATTTTGTACTAACATCCTAAACATTAAAAGCAAAAAAATTCAGTATGACATTATTTTCAGAGACACACCAGATTCAGAGTTCCAAAAATAGGATTTTCAATTATTTAAAATATATTTCTTTAATGAATTAACAATGCATGCCTGAGTAGGCTTTTCAGTACTCAGTGCAGGATTACAACAGGAAGGCCAAATTATGTGTGTATGACAAGGTTGTTCACTTAGTGTTGGAACTGACCTTTAAGGGCTCTGATGTAATATTTGAATAGCTACCAATATACAGTTGTCAATTGATTGCAAAGAAAATGCTGATAGCTTAGGAGAGAAAACTATTAGGCAATCAAAGATTGAAATTGATACAGTAAGGTTTTGTAGAGGGAGGGTGAATTAGGTTGCATGCTATGACTAATAGTACTTGGACTAGCTGCCATAAACTCAGAATTCACAACAAAAAAAATCTGACAGCTTGTTCAAAGAGTTATAATAATAAGGAAGAACAGATATGTGGGTCTGTTGTGTCAGTTACACTACAGATTGGCCTGCTGTTGTATGTAGGCGACATTCAGCTTAAAGCATGAATGTATCTTCAAAATCGAGCATTTCAGCCATTTCTAGTTGTTTTGTGATAAAGTTTGATTGCAGGACTAAAGAAATGTGTATTAAAACTACGAGCAGTGAAATGAATAGCAGTATGTATGCAGCACATCAGCACACAGAACAGCATTCTCCAGTGCAGAGAAAAGTCCCTGAAAGGTGAGATTTGACACACCAAATTGATGTTATCAAAACTTGAAAAGCTATGCCACAGGCTTAAACCATCTGGGCTCCTAGCAGTGCTGAGCAAACTGGTGGGTATCCAGCCACAAGACAAAAGAAGAAAGGGTAATTGAGCAGTTTGGTTCCAGCCTCAGAAGCAAGTCTCTTTGTTATTCCATGCACCCGCAGCTGGCAGAGCTGCTGCCAGCTGTGGAAGATTCAGCTTTGCAACCATGGCACAAGAGGCATTTCAGGAACATTTTGTCTGAGAGCTCAGAGAGGAACACAAAGCAGCTTTGTGCCTCTAGGCATAAAGTAATCTCTTGAGTAAAAGTGTAGTGTCTATGTGAAGTGACCAGCTGAGAATTCTACTGAAAAATAAGGCAGACAAGTTCTTTACATTTGGAGGTCTCCTTTAAGAGGAATTCTGCTGTTATAAATGACAGTGTATTTGTATCGGGGCTGGGTGAGTGTCACCAACACATTTGTTGCTCCACAAGCTTTTCCTTTTCCCAAGCCTCATCACTTCTGCAGTGCACCTTCCCATTACTGTGGAATACATGTGGCAATGCCTGTTTGAAAGGGGTCTCTTTGACCTAGAGATGTCTAGCTCTACCCACCCACTGTAACCCTGAAAAAACCATACTCCTTGCTAGGGTGAGTTCGAGAAGGAATTCAGCACAAGTCATCAGTCACCCCTGGAAGAGTTAAAATACTCCATTGGTGTAAAATAGACCCTCTTCTGAAAATTGCTCTTTATCAGGCTCCACCATATATTTTAAATCACACCTACCCAAATATGGGATGGAACGTTACCTTGGGCCATGTGAAGTATTTTAACTTCAGCTGTCCATGGGCAGTCTTTATTCCCTCTCTCCTGCTAAAACCTCCTGCTGGGGAATGAAAGTCATTCCAGATGCACATGGATGAAAATTACATGGAACATTAGCATGATTTCAGCTTAAGGAGAGTCTTCATAAAAAGTCCCCTGAGGGCTCAGGTAATCCCCATCACATTTATTTGGAGTTTCTCGCACACCAGCATTAGAGAGAAGCAGTCCGAGCAGTGGAAATGTTGCTTTTTCACTTGGTTTCACTTTCTGTGTATTTTGATTTTAGTTTTTGTATGCATGGATATTATAGACAACATAAATAATGTCAGGGCAGAGGTGATTCATTTTTATTACACTTTTTTTTGACAGTGGCATGTGAGGTATGAATAATACTGTGTCAGTTGCTTTGGCTCACATTTGCATCCAATCGTCAATGAGTAAAATGAAATCTCACAGCTGCCAACATTCAATTTCTGAGGCTCTCAGGATTTTCATCACACATCCACAACAGAAAAAATATCTTGCAGGTGACTTTTACTTTAAAACTACAACACTATACTTATTTTTAAGGACAAAAAATAGAACTAGGATTACTTCCAATAAGTTATTGAAACTGCATGCTAGATGCCATTATACAATTATATTGAATGCACTTAACAAAAAGTTTATGTTTATGCCAAAAATGCCAGGTAAACACATTCATTTGCTGTGTATCAGTCTAAATTGATTGCAGTTAGCATGGCAGTCTTTCCACTGAAAGCTTCTCAGGAGGGACTGACAAGTTATACTGGCAGATATATGTTAGAGGCCTTCTCATACCTGGGCTCCAAAGCATAGCAGATCAGCTGTCAGGAAAAAGTTTCCTGCTTTTTGTGATTTATGAGTTCTCATTCAACAGATCTCAGGTAGCCATTTCAGCTGATAGCTGATCTTAAGGTAAAGAAAGCTTTCAAAATATTGATGGATCTAGCCTTTCAGGCTTCAACAATTCTGTCCTCTCTTTCTCAACCCACTATATGTATTCCAAAGTCACTCAAAGAGCTTACTTATAGAAGTCTGTGAATATGGCACCTGATCCAGAGCTTAGGGAAGTGAAAAAGATTTGTAATTAGAATGTAGCTGGCCCCAGAACCGCAGAGGTGACATATGGACTATGTCTGTATAAGCAAGTTTACTGAGGAGCAGATCTATAGAAAGTTGGTACTAATGCTTCATACCTCTTCGGGGTGAAGGGTTTAGTGCAAACCATTCACAGTCTGTTCCCATGGCCTGAACACCTGTTACACCTGTTATAGATGGATAATGAGATGACTGGCTCTTGCAATTAAGAGATAACTATTGTGTGAATATTAAGAGAAGCTTTAGTGATGTACAGTTATGTGACTGTAGTTTAGATGCCCTCTGTTCTCCCCACAGTTCCCTTTCCCCCTGCATTGCTGCCATCAGACAGCCGGGGCTGTCCAGGACAGGTACAAAGAAGCTGCACAGGTGTCCCTGGCATGGGGCAGTGGGCAATGGAAAAGCTCAGGGGGTTGCTCAGGGGGTATGGCATGGCAACACCTGACCTCCAATCCAGTCACAAGAGAGCAGTCTGCACTGATAAATGGCAAAGAGGAGCTGAGTGACAGACTTTGGGAGGGCTGGGCTGGCTGATGCAACCCCCAGGGGTATAAAAGACTGAGCATCCATCTTGAAGATGAACTGGCCACGTGGTATGCATGAGGGCAGTTCCTAGAGCTGTGATTCTTCCATATATAGTACTTTTGTTGTATTTTTGTCAAGGTTTAATAAAACTTTTTAAATTTTCAAAGTGAGCAGTTGTTTCTCTCAACACCATAGCTCCTGCAGTGCTGCAGGAGTGACAATTCTGGGTTTTATTCACGTAAGAGGTGAAAGCCTAAAATACTTGATGAGACATATCCACACTTATCAGTTTGTCTCTTGGTGTTTTGTTGAACATGGAAGAAGTAGCTGCAGTCCCACTGTCTTGAATGTGAATGGGTTTAGTCATGACACCCTGAAGCCCCTATGGCATTATCATTACTTGGCTTATTAAACAAGCTTTTTCAGATTAAGGATTCTAAATGATATTGGGATAGAGTGAGTCAGAAGTCTACCTAATACAGACTTTTACCTGTGCAGCAGCCAAGATCAGGAGCTCCTGAATCATCCTTTAAATCATCCTAACCAGAAGTGCATATCAGTGATTTATCTCAGTTAGACCTTTATGTTTAGACAACAGCAGCTACTCAGTTCAAGCCCCTTCCCATAGCCTTGTCCACAGTGGAAAAGTAAAAAATCAGTTAATGAAGCATGGCTTTGTTGCCAGAAAGAGAAGGAGAAAACCATCTTATGTGTGAGAAGACCTGAATTCTTCAGGACACTTTTTGGCCACTGTGGCATGAAAATTGTGCTATTCTGAGCCATGTGGGAGACCACCTGCCACAGATACTGCCTTCAGTACAGACTTTGAACACAAAAAAAGCTGGTACTATTCTTTCCTGGAAAGATAATGTTAATCTCCTGTGTAATAAGCTTTCTGTTATCAGTGCTCAAGGTAAAACAGCACATGGCAGTCTGCCATGCCACCAATTACATACATATTTATAAAATAAATTAAGGTTTTTGTCAACCTCAATTTAAAAAGAAAACAAAGGTGCTTGTATCCTCTTCTCCTCAAAGTTTATCATATAACATGAAACATTCTCCCCATCAGCAACATACCCTCAATGGCTTTTAAAGGTTTTATAAGCATGTTTAGCAGGGAGTTTTGTTAGAGCTTCACTGACAACATCCAACACTTGTAAAACACTGTGTCTGTACAACTGATCTCTGAACCCCAAGCATACTCACAGAGAATCTGCCAACATACCTAATGATTATGTATGCAATTATCCCTATTGCATTAATTCATACCAATTTGATCCATGCTATCTTACTCAGCTATGGATCATCAGCTGAGAGGAAAAATGCCCAAAATATCTGCAGCTTCCTAAAGTACAACCATGCCATAAGTCTTTGCAGAAATGTTCACAATTTGGTTCTGTGAAACAGCACAGTGCAAGCCACCTTCACTGGGACACTCTTAAACATCCCCCTGAGTAGGGGAGAGAGGGGGACCCAAAAAATTCACCTCTTTGTCTTTGCACAGCAAGGCTGGTGCCAGGGGAAAACTGCTCTCTCTTCCCAGTTGGGAAAGCTCTCCCATCTCTTTGCTACTTCTTCCCAAGGGAAAATGCAGTGACTGACTGCAGGTGAGCACGTCCACTTCTCCAATCTCCACTGCAGGGCTTCGGTCTGTTTCATACCTGCTTGATTTGAAGGTGCTTGCTCAGGTGTGGACTTGCACCCTGGGCCTTCTGAAGCCTTCTGGTTTGTTTGGCAGATGTTCCAAAATCCAGACACAGCACAGTGGCTGCGCTGCACTGCACAGCAAGGTGCTTTTCCTGTCCTAAGGTGTCATTGAAACAACTGCAGAGCTCTCCCTTCACCCAATCACAAGGATATGCTTGCAACTCCTGCAGTTTCTTCATGTGCCTAATGACCATGTTCAGCCTAAAGAGTCTTCCTGTGTCATCAAAATAAAGAGATGTGGGCATTAAAATAGTTCACGTTACAAGATGCAGTTCTGTTACTGCAGCACTGTCACTTCTGTGTCCATGCAGGTTTTGGATCCATTTAACTTCACCTTGCTCATTCAGAGAGCCTGTGCTCTGTGCAAAGTCCTGCTGAAGGGTCTCTGATTCATCCTGACAGGTCAGAAGTCCATGAAAATTGGTTTTGTTTTCTATTTCACAGAAAAAGTAATTTTGCAGTTTTGTTTTACTGGAAAGACACTGACACAGCCTGAAATTCTGTGCCTGAGTACAGAGTTCTGTCTGAGTACTTTCAGGTACAAGACTGTCCCCTGCCAATAATTTTGGTTTTACAGTCACCTTCTACTTTGTTCTCTTTTTGTTCTGCAATAAATTAGATTCCCCACTGCTGAGCTAAAGGTCTGGACAAATATTAAGGGAAACAGCCTTTACATAAATTGCTGTCAAACAAACAAAGGACAAACAATGCTTCCCCCTACTCCAAGGTGTGACAAGACATGAAAACAGGCAAATAAAATTGCAGCTTTGAGCATGATGCTGTACACTAACCCCATCTATTCCATCCCTGAAGGCCGGGAAGGAATATAAGGGGCTGCTTATGGGGTGCTGGGTTCCATTTCACCTTTATCTGTGAGATGCATCTGTCAGTTCAGGGTGTTGTCTGCTTTTCCTGCACTGTAAAATCCAGGACAAATATATTCACAGAGACCTTGCTCACAGAAGCTAACTGAGGAAAACCCTGCTAGGTCTTAGGTTTGGTGCTGTTGCATTAAACTCTGGCTCCCTGTCTGGCCTCAAGGAAAGCATGCACAAGATGAAAGTAAAAGGGTTTGTTGGGGATTTTTTTGTCTCTTCTGTGTTTTAACCATTCTCACAACCTTGCCCTTTGCCTCTCTGAATAAAAATGAGAGCTCATCAAATAATAATTGTCATAAATGTGAGCTGGTGGCATTATGAACTGTTGAAAATGTTGGGAAATATTTGGACTTTGTCACTGTGAGCACTGCATAGTGTCAAAGGTGACAACTGATTTGGAGGGGTCTCGCTTAAGGTGCTAATTGGCATTTATTGAGCAATATTTGTGACTTCAATCTATAAAGTGATCTCTGACTCGTGTTTCAGGCAACTTCACTGTGTCAGTTTAAATATGTAAATATGCTCTCAATATTAACAGATATCAGATACCCTTGCATCCACAGTTATTCTTTTCACCACTTTTGACTAAGTCTTTGGAAGCAATTATATGCTTATCAAAGACTTTTTACAAGTTCATGGAAGTTGGGGCATTCCCTAGCACAAATACAGGCTGGGCAGAAAATGGATTGAGAGCAGCCCTGAGGAGGACTTTGGATGCTGGTGGACAAGAAGCTTACCATGAGCTCTCCATGTGCCTTTGCAGTCCAGAAAGCCAAATGTATCCCGGGCTGCATCTACAGCAGGCTGCAGTGTGGCCAGCAGGGCAAGGGACAGTGTTCTGCCCCTCTGCCCTGCTCTGGTGAGACCTCACATGGAGCACTGCATCCAGTTCTGGAGCTCCCAAGGTAAGAAGGGCATCGACCTGTTGGGTTGAGTCCAAAGGAGGCTACAAAGATGATCAGAGAGCTGGAGCACCTCTCCTATGAAGATGGGCTGAGAGAGTTGGGGTTGTTCAGCCTAAAGGAGAGAAGGCTCCAGGGACACCTTAGAGAACCTGTCAGTACCTGAAGGGAACCTACAAAAGAGCTAGAGGGGGACTTTTTACAAGGGCACAGAGTGATACAAAAAGAGGGAATAGCATCAAACTGACAGAGAGTAGGCTTAGATTAGATATCAGGAAGAAATTCTTTTCTGTGAGGGTGGTGAAACACTAGAACAGGTTGCCCAGAGAAGCTGTGGATGCCCCATGCCTGGAAGTGTTCAAGGGCAGTAGGCTATGTGCAGCCTGGTCTGGTGGGAGATGTGCCTGACCATGGCAGGGGGATTGGAACAAGCTGGTCTTTAAGTCCCTTACAACCCAAACCATTCTATGATGCTCTGATTCAAGATTTATACAGGAAGAATAGTAAAAGAAATGGTTTGTAAAACAAAAGTTCATATGCTTCCTAAAGGCTTAAATTATTTCAATCTAGCATTTTGGAAAGGATAGAGATTTTAAAAAGGCTTGATACACTGTGCAAAAAGAAGAAAACTATCAAAGTTGTAAAGATTCAACATACTTTGGTAATAAATCTTGGCTGTCAACATGCTTGTCTTTGTTAATTCATGTGCATCTAAGTATTCTAACAGAACTCAAATGATACACTTAATCCAAATTTTAGTTGTTTTAGACCAAGAAAGGACACAGTCACATACCTGATTTTATGGTTCTATGCAGCATGCAGTTTTGTCACTAATTCATTGACTTTTTATTCTTCTGGGACCCAAGGTAGCCCACAATGAAGGCTGAATTTTGTCTGCATTCTCCAGCCTCAGAACAAATACCCTTTTTCTATTCACTTCAGCCAAGTGCTGTCTCTTCTTTAATTAAAGGTATTTCCCTGAAAAAATAAGTTATATGTTACCAGCATTAATTTTCTCTCCATGGTATTACACTCTCACAGGCAATGATGTGTTGAGAAGGAGTTCTCACATGTGGAGCACATGTGCAGGAGGCATGTGACAAATGTCTTGTAGAATCACACAGGTCTTAAAAATATCCAAATGGGTAAGAGGAAAGCAGGAATGCACAGCAAAGCAGGATAACAGTGCCAGCTAGTTTCTGGTGTAGGTATGATGAGTTTAATGAACTCACATAAAAGCTAGGAGGAGAACATGTGTTTGCTGTTAAGAGCCTGCCAACCACACTGTGCTTACAAAACAGAAGCATGGTGGCCTTTGTTCATTTATTTTATTGTGTTGTGATGAGCTTGGGCAACCCCCATGCTGGCAAGGTGGATTGTTAGAAATATGAAGTACAGATACTGCAAATGAATGGGGAAATATAGTTGTCAAGACCTCCTAGAGAGGACATCCCTTAAAGATATTAAAATATTTTTTCTAGGAGAGAGGCATCATAAAGGGACTAGAGAAGAAAGCAAAGTGATGAAAGAAACAGGCCTGTGTGGAAATATCCTAGCTAAGGAAAAAAGCACACAGAGGGAGCTCAGGAAAAACACAAGATTCAATCAAAACTACACTCCAGTACTTCTTAAGGAAAGAAGTAGGTTATGAAGTCTACTTAATGATGCCAGAGAAAAGCTTTGCTTTTACTTCTCAAAAAGAAGAGTGACTCTAAAGAGGATGTTTCTTGACAGGGAGACACAATACTCATAATTATTACTGTAAAGGAAACAAATTGGGTCAACATTTTCTTCTCTAGACTTGCTTATTGCAGGGATAAAAGAATCAACATGATGGAGTGCAGAGCAGTTGCTGGCAGGGATGGCTAGAAGGAAAGGTGCCACCCAGCAAAGCACACCAGGCCAATGGTGCCAGTGGCATCTGGGGAAAACCTAAGGTCCAAATGAGAGAGTAAGGACCACCTATTTCTTGTCCTTTAAATTCCAGTCCCTTTATTCCATGGACTGCTTAATTATGGGTGTGTCAGACACAGATCCTATGATCCCTTCTACAATTATTCAACCCTGCACTAAATTTTGGGGTTTGCAGACTGCAATGTGTGCTCTCTATTGCTTCAAGCCTGAAACAAACTTTCCCTGTAAGGGGATATTGATCATCTGGAAAACCTAAATCTGTAGCAATCAACCTTAGTTACTTTTTTTCCCTTGAATCTGATTCTTCATTCCAATTTCTTAACTTCAGATGGCAGTTCCTTCAAATGGCTGACCCCAGATTTTGCATATGAATTTTTGAATTTTCTCAAATGCTTCTACCCACCTTTAATACATTAATAGTAAATTCACTATGAGAAGTCTTTCAGAGCTCTTTGAAAAATGAAGCTATGTGTCCCCGAGCAACAATTTTCTGGAAAAGATAAGCGGAGACCAAAAAAAGAAAAGAGGTAACAAAATCTATTAATTGTACTTTTTGAGGAACAAAAATTGAAAACTCACCGTCCTGAGTTGTAAAAGTGGCTGGGAGAGGTGGAGAAGGAAAGATGGTGGTGTGCAGCAGCTTTGCCTCTAGTCTTCTTGCCTGAAAAAGGGATGATCTAAAGCAATTGTTAAAGTTTGTTACCTGCTTTGTTTGGAAGTTTCCACATGTATGGGAAAGCAGAAAGCTAGGCTCATCATTCACATGTTTTGCACTAGTAACTCCTAAAAATTTTCAACAGGATGGTCATGACATCCACTAAACCTGTTTTTTAAAACCTGTGATCTTGGGCAGTAGCCAGTGACCATAAAAACTCACTTCCAAGAGCACATGGAAATGCCAAATAGCTCTTATCATTCTGCAGTTGCATTCATTAACAGTTTAACTTTGTGAAAGCATTATTATGATTTATAAGATTCAACAACACTGACACCTACTGAACACAAAATGCTGATGTCCTGGTACAGCACAACATGTGCTTACATATAGGAGGACATTGCTTCGCTGCAGTTCAAACTTAAAGTATTTATGCTCTTGTTCCTCTTTGGTTTATCATTTAAAGTTCTGACACATCCTCAGAAAAGGTTGCTCTTTGGATGTTTTTTTTTTTTCCTTGCTGGCTAAGATACTAGTCTGTTTGAACTTTTTATTTTGAAGAATCAGAAACAAACATAAAAGAAGACACTGACAACTCTACAGCCTTCAGCAGCAGGTTAGATCACTCAGCATCTCATGCCTACAGCTTCACTGTCTGTGATAGTAATATGTGGTGATGACCTGTGTCTGTTGCTAGAGGTGTGTGGACTTTCATACCTTTGGAACATTTCTCTGTAAAATAAGGGTCCATTTAGGCTCTGCCTTTGATTGTGCCCCAGTAACAATAAACGGTGGTCTCTTCCATCCCTATCTGATGGGTTGCCTAGGAACACATTGCTGGAGGAGAATTTAAGAGATCAAATCTCTTACCTGCTTTTGCAGGCAGACATACCATAATCATACTCATGAGTGAACCCAAGATCCATCTAATGAACCAGCAGATGCCTTGCCTTTACTGTTTCTTGGGGAAGGCTTGCTCCATGATCCCACATTCCCACATACCATGCTAGCACATCATGTCTTTGATCACACAGGTGGCCTTTCCTCACTTGTGCTCCAGCCTGAGTTACTCTTTCAAACATGAGCCACCAATACTTCAGGTGACCTAGGTGAAGTAATACTAGGATACAGTGGCTTCAGGACTTATTTTCCTACTACAACTGTCCCCCTTTTCTGTTCCGGCAGACTATGGGACTGTATTAGACTTTCCTGTCATGCTATGGATCACAGGCATTTTCTATGCATTTTAATTTTTGTCACCTCTAGCTGATGAGTACCAGTTTAGAGACAAAAAAATCTTATTTAATCCCAAGTGCTAAATGTCTCACACACTGGACTACTAAATCTCACCCCCTCTCTTTGTATCCCCAGACCATCAAGGCCATTCAGCTTTTTCACATCCAAATTTTGTTGGCTTTAATGACATACCCCAAACTTTTTTAATCTAGGGCCGAGTGAAAATACTAAAATGTATATGCTTCAAGACATATTATTGATTAAAAGGGAAGAGTTGAAGCTAGAGAAAGATTAATCCTTACCACCATTGCTTTCCTTTACATTAGCCTTTACATGCCCTGTGGTTCTTGGAGAAATCACACCTCTCCAAACACAGGTGGGTTCTTTTTCTACAACATATGGACAATAGAAAACATTTTTTGATGTCCAAGAGATTAGCTCTACTGCAGTTTTTTGTCAATTTATCTACTAGACAACAGAAATGCCAGAATAATCAATTGGTGCAGCCCAAGCTGACTTTCAACCATGCACCATTTTCCATTGAATTTTGTTCCATACTTGGTCATAGAATTTCCAGACTCAGTCAGAAAAGTCTTGCCTATATTTGAGGTCACATGACAGAGTGAATGGTTGCTCAGATTCCTTTTAATACTTTAGAATGCTTTATTCTAAAAAGAGGCATTACACTCTGTAGAGTTATAACCTTGCTCTTGAGCTTTTCTTTCAGTGTCACAGAAAAAATGTTGAGACTGGAACTGTTGTCTTTTGCCCACATACCCTAACATTTCCCTTCTTTAAAAATAAAGCAGTGTATTTGGGGAGAAAAGGAGAAGGGCACTTCTGATTTTTTTTTTTAAGTCTGTATCATCCCAGTATTTCATGAGGAAAATATGGGCTATGCATTTATCTCATACTTTTTCTATTTTTTAAGTGGTTGAAGAATGTTTCCTGATTTTTATGCTGAGCAACCCCCTTTGGAACTCATCAATTCTCAAGACAGTCCTATATTTCTGATTGAGCTACAAATATTTCCATTGCTTATAAACTTTTCCAATATATCTCCTCTGAAGCATTTATTTGTTCAGTGAAATCTGTAACTCTTTCCAAAAATTGTTTACCTTGTGCTCAAGAAACAATTTCCATCATGAATGTTTTTGTCTCTTTGCTTTGAAATTCCCAGTGTCTTACACACTCATTTAATAATGACTTTGTATTTCAAGAGAAAATACCAGACAGCTTTAGCCATGAATTTGGTCAATTTTTCAGTGATTTTAAACCACAGCAAATTGGGCTAAAGCTGTTTTCCTCATGCAGCTTGATCTGTAGACTATCCCACATCTGAGCCCCACTCCTAATGCTTCTTTTTCCCATCAGAGAGACAGGCACCCATAATCGCTTACTCATAGAATAGTTTAGGTTGGAAAAGGCCTCTAAGATCATCAAGTCCAACTGTTAACCTCCCAAGTCCAACATGAAACTATGTGCCTGAGTGATGTATCTACACATCTTTTAAATACCTCCTGGGATGGGTTCTCAACCACTTTTCTGGGCAGCCTCTTTCAATGTTTCTTCTCTAGTAAGCTGTCTCCAAGGACAGCTCTCTTTTATTTGCCTCTGCTCTAATCATCAATGTGACATCAAAATTACCTTTCTTAATTTCCTTCTAATACCTGACAGAAGAAAGACTGACTAGAGAAAGGCAGAAAAAGCAGAGAAAAGGTAGGAAACAATGTCTTAGCTGTAGAATTAAATTGAGTTGATATGTAACTGTTTCTTTGTTCAAATCTCTGCCCAAACAGAAGAGACCCTTTCATTACAAGGTGTAGAATATTTGATTCACATGGCACTGTTTTATATTGGTTAAAACTCTGTAGCTGCTCTGTAAAGAAGAGACTTTGCCTCTAATACCAAAACAGGCCACTATGCCCTTTCTAGATCCCCACAAAGACAGGAATGCTTTTGCACAGTGTCTCAAAACATGTTGGGCTGGAATTATAAAGCAAATCTTTCTAAAATCCTTCTATATTTCATTCCCCCCTGCACACCAATAAATCTGGCAATTTAGGGAGGTCAAGAGGTGCTCAGGCACATTCTAAATTTATTCTTTCAGAACATTTAGCCTGTCCTGTACAGTCTCTCTACTTGCCTGATGTTGCTATGACACATACACTAACTATATTCATATTGAGAAAAACCTGCTTATTCAGAATACTGTAATACATCTTGCAATGACAAATCTGAGGAGAAAAACATCCTCCAGTGTCAACCAGGATTTTAAATTGGAAGATTTAAAAGGAGTGCACAAGTCCAATCTTCAGTCAACCTTTGCAGCAAGAGAGGTCTTTCTACCAACCTAGCCTATGGATAAGGACAAGAAGATGCAAAAGCACTGCATAGAGATTATAAAAGGACAAGCAACCTTGTTCCTCATTTAACAGAGTGCAACAGACTGCTCTTGTGGTTCTTTGCATATTGTTAAGATTATTACTACTGAACAAGAAGAGTTTTTATGAAGCTTTCATTGAGTTTTTCAACTCAAAGAAAGAACTGCTTTTCTAGCCTGCAAGATAAACTTGATTAAAGAAAAAAATCAAGCCTACAATAAGCAGCTATAAAATTATCAACTTTGTGTCTCATCTTGGAATTTTGAACAGTTGCATAACTCCACATAACCTTGCATTTAATTTCCATTTACAGTTTTTATGTCATTTTTCACTGACATTTTAACTTTCTGCCATTTTCACATCTCAGGACATGTGTTTTTAAGTATGAAGACTGCACTTTTACATTTAGGAGACTAAGTGAAGCAAACATAGCAGTGAATTATATGTAAGGAGAGTTCCCTGTATCTTCCTATTTCATAAAAGAAAAAGATATATCACCATTATAAATAGGCCTATGGGTAGCAAATGAACAGAGTACAAAATGGTTGCTGCTGACTCCTGACATCTGTTTATACCCAAAACAAAGCTATAATAGCCTCACAGCCAAATAAACACAAGGCTGGTTTTGAGATTTGATTTAAAGTGTTAAATGGGGGACTAAAAATAATTTTGAAGGACAACTAATTACTTCCTTAACTCTCCACTAACTTGAGAGATGTATATAATATAATATGTTGTCTAATGCATTATAAAATTGAAAAGTGCAAGCAAAAGCAAATTACAGTTGTTTGGCTCCAGACACCAAATGATGCAGATCTACAATAAATCAAAATATTCCAAGGTCAAGCAATCTCTGTTGTTGTTTTGGTACCTTTCATAAAATGCTTCACAAACATAAATATTTTACATACTTCAGGTAAATAATACAGACTAAAAATATTACTAAATTGGTGGGTGATAAACACAAAAAAATATTGCATTATAGAGGACAGACTTGGACAGACATGGTCAGTTTAAAGAGAGAAATACCAATTTATCTCAGAAATACAATAGAATCACAGAATGCTTTGTGTTGGCAGGGCCCTTAAAGATCATCTAATTCCAACCCCCCTAATTCCAACACTGCCCACAAGACCGGGTTCTCAGAGACACATCCAACCAGGCCTTGATCATTTCCAGGGAAGGGGCATCTACAGCTTCTTCTGGTAACATGTTCCAGAGCCTCACCACTCTCACAGTAAAGAATTTCTTCCTAACTTCTAAGGTAAACCTCTCCTTTTTCAGTCTGAAGCCATACCTCCTTGTCCTATAACTCCATGCCCTTTAAAAAGTCCTATGCCAGCTCTCCTGTAGCCCCTGTCTGTGCTGGGGGGACTGCTCTAAGATCTCCCCAAAGCCTGCTCTTCTCCAGGCTGAAAAACCTTCTCAGCCTGTCTTCATAGAAGAGGTGCTCCAGCTCTCTGCTCATCTTTGTAGCCCCCCTCTGGACTCACTCCAACAGGTCCATATCCTTCTGCTGTTGGGGCCCAGAGCTGGATGTGGTGTTCCAGGTGGGAGTGCAGAGATGTTAAACACTGCCAGTCCCAGCACTGGCCCCTCAGGTGTACCACTTGTGGGAATCCATAACATCAGAGGGTTTTGGGAAAGCTGCAAAAGACAGGCCTCAGAGACAGCAAAACTGTGATTGGAGCTAAGCAGTAGTCATAAGATTGGTCAGCAGAAAAATTATATAAGAAGTAGAAAAGTATGGACAATGGTCTGTGTATTAACGCTTGTCTAGAATAACTCCCTAAGCCACAGAAAAGTTTATCTAGCCAGATGTTAGGAAGTTCTAAGCTTAATAATGGAGCTCTGTGCATTGTATCTTAAGGCTTACAAGCAGGTATTGTATTTGAAATAAGCAAGCATTGTTTTAACCAAAGGTAGGTGCTTATAGTGGTTGGATGGAACTACTGTCAATATGCTTTTGCTTTGTGTGATTGGGCAAAAAACTTTTAAAATAAGTTGTAACATTAAGTCCTTGGTCTGCTGCCTGGGATGTGAGCTGATGGCATCTTCCCATTGTCATAACCATGTCATGAGACTGATGCTGGAAAATACAACAGCTTGAGACGCCGTCCCCCATCCCTTTTGTGATTTGTACATAGAGTCCTAGCCAGCGATACCACTCATCACTGCTGTCCACATGGACATCAAGCCACAACCCTTTGGGTGTGACCATCCAGGCAATTCCTCACCCACTGAGTGGTCAATCCATAAAATCCATGTCTCTCCAGTTTACAGACAAGAATGTCATGTGGGACAGCATGAAATGTTCAAGTCAGATGATGTCTGGTGCTCTTCCATTATCCACCATGAGGTCTACATCCTATCACCTAGCAGAGACAGGAGGGATGGACAGAGTAATCTAAAGGGTTCCTTTCAATCTTGTCACCTACAATGTTATGGCCCAGTTCTTCCTTTATTGGATAAAGACTGCATATAAACACCAGAAAATATAAACACCAGAACAAGAATTTGAACACTCAGGTATTGGAGCATAAACAACCTCCTAACTAGCACACAAAGGAACTCTTCTCACCAGCAAGTCAATTTGTAAGCACCCAAATCTTGCCTCTCATGGGGAAACATCTGGTACCAAAAAGCAGGATAATTTCTTTTTCTTCTAGTTAAAGCTCACACACCTGAGGAAAAAAGCAAACACTGAACACAGATGGCACGTCACATTTTACTCTTGGAAAATCATGAAGTTGTGAGAATTATAGTGTTACACCCACATACCTGTGTTGCTTTCTTTGGCCAAAAATGACCAGGATAATCCAGCATCAGAAATCCAAATTGATGATGATAACATTTTGTTCTGACACTGGTTGTTGACCTTTACCACTGACATAGGACTGCCTTCTTCAGGTTGGCCATGAAGCTCTATGGAACAATGAATGTGGTGAAAATATTCCTCTTTAAGTCTTTTAAAGCTTACCTACCTTTCTGGTTTTTTGAACCTCTGACCTTGATAGCTTCTCCCTCTGCTCAGGTACCATCTGTATCCACTTGCTACTGCAAGAAATCAACTTGCCACTGCAGAAATAATAGTATTTGGCAGTTTTCACCTGATTAAAATGTATTTGTGTAGGGGAAAGAGATTTGGGGGTTTAAATTCAAAAGAAAAATAAATTCCATTTGCAGAGAATTCTTGATTTTTTTTCTTCTATCATTAAAAGAAAACTGTCAAAAATTTTAGAACTTTTTCAAGTGCTTCTTCCACTTCTTTTCTACATGACCTGAATATGACCCAAACTTGCAAAACAATGTTTGTCATTCCAAGACTACAGTTTTTATGGAGGCTTCAATTCAATTCACTATTTTTTTAAATATTCATTTTTATCTATAACTACACAATTCCCACAAAGTATTTTTGCTAGTCTTATCCTAGAGTGATGGAAAAATATGGTTCATCAGTATTCAGTGATTCTTCCCATTGAGCTGTGAATCCTTATTTCCTTTCCATGTGTGGTTCTTCACAAAAAAAAAACCATATAAAATCGTCTTTTAAGTACATATATTCAATCTTAAAAGTTTTGATTTTACATAAAGCCTGGCAATTCTTTCCGAAGTATGTATCTACTCTGTTATTTTTTATTTCACTTTAAAAATTAATTTAGGGCACAGGTAGAAACCAGACTAGATTCCATGAAAATCATGCAAAACTCCCACTGACTTCAATTAACCCCAGATTTCATCCATGTGTAAAAGTCCTTTGGAAGCAGTTCTCTGTTGGACAGGGGTGAACTGCTGAAATTGGTGTGTTTCAGTGAGACTGCTATAGTCTGTCTACCCAAAATACATTCATCCTGTTTCATCTGATGTTTATCACATTCCCCTACTCTAGAATTTCTTTCTCTCCTGAAAAATTTTCCATTCCTTGCCCACATGAGGAATAAAGTTTCTATCTCATCAGGAATGCTATACTTAACCCTTGATATTTCTTCTTTAATTTCTTCTGCCATATTCCATCTAATAAGATTTGTGGCAGAAAAAGGTCACCTTAGTTCTTATTACACTAAGAAAGTTTAGAGAGATGCTCTCAAAACTCACTTAAGGGTAATTAGAAAAAGAAACAGAGAAAAACAAAGAAACAGATGATAACCAGAGGGACAAGGCACAAAAGAGACAAAATGCATACCAAATATTATGCCCATAGAAAAAAAAACCACTTCTGTTCACATTTGAATGCAGAAGTGAGAGTAAGATGGATGCCATGCAAGCGTGCACAAATATATTTTACAAGTCCCAAACATCTACAGCACAAGATCTTCCCCATAACTTCTGTAGAATATATGCAGCAATTGCTTATACAAAACAGCAGTATTTTGGAAGTAAATGTAAAATCAATGTCCCTTTATAATGGGTGAATTTGTAAATGAGATTATCAGAACAGCCTATTAAAATGTGGTCTGTAATAAAAAGATACTGCATAATCTCCTGACAGGAAGACAGAAATACAGTATGAAGGGAGTCATTTGGCAGTTTGCTGACACTGCTGTCTTTTTACCAAATTGTTCTCTGCATTGTGCAAACATTTTGAGAAATAAATCCAATATTATTTTCAGTTCCTCTAGTTTTTCTCAGATTTCTTTTATGGCAACAGATATTACCATACAAAACATAAAACTACCAATCATACTAACTTAAACACATCACATAAAATTTAGCTGGCAGAAAGAGTAATAAAAAATGAAGAGAGATGAAGCAGGGGAAAATAAACTACCAGGAGGAAGAGGGATCCCTGAGACACAGATCCTCAGCGCTATCCCACAAACTATCCCAGTATCCTCACAGACAATGTCATTGATCAAGGCTACAGAGAGAACCAAATTAAAATTATTTACATGGGTCTAATACATGCTTCTATGAAGGCAAGCAGATGACTAAGCCAAAAGAGCTATGTCATGTGGTTTAGATTGAGTAATGTGAGATGCCAGCAGCTGGTAGCTACACTGGTGCCTGGATTTTTGTGCAGGTTCTGTCTGGACATAGCACTTCTAATCCTGCTGAATGGGGCCACAGCACTCCAGCAAAAAGGAAGATTCAACACAGTGGCAATATTGGGTCCCAAACTGTCCTGTCACTGTGTGCTTGAGTTTCTCTCTCATGTATCAGTTTCCTATTGGACTTTAGTGCAGGTTTCTCCTCAAAATGTACAAAAGCCACACACACATCCACTTCCATAGGGCTTCTAGGACTTTGTGTGCCAGTTTTCCCACAGCAGAGGTGGTTGAGCATCAGATATTTGCAGCTTAACCAAGCTGAAAATTCTGCCTGTGAGAGAGGACATTTCCAGCTGCCTCCAACCATGGCAAATGTCCTGGAGGAGACAAGTTATCAGAATGCAAAATGTCCCATAAATGCAGGGAAGATAGTAATTTTCTCTCTATTACCACACTGAGGACCTTAAAAATAATCATTGAGCAATCAAGCCACCTGCCCCCACAATAGCAGGCATCTAATGCAACATAATGTTGGGTAGTATAAGGTTCCTAAATTTCCTTAATGACTTTTTTTTTCTTTGTTTCTTCCTTAATTCCCAAGAACTTGAAACATATTAAATTTCAAAAAAGTAAGAAAAATAGAACAGAAACTGGTAATGTACTCAGGGTAGAGTGAAGGCTGGGTAATATATTCATTCTAATTGTATTAACCTTCCCCCATAATGAGAGGGGGGGAAAGCCTACCATCTGTTTAAGTCATTAGTCAGTTCCATAATTAAAGGATTAAGATTAGCTCTAACAATTTCATTACTTTTCCTAGGAAACTGAACATCTGACTATTTAAAACTAGTTTAATGCCATTGAAAAGTGCTATTGATTAGTTTTGTGTTTCTTATACTTTGGGAGGTTGCCATCAACCCAAATTCAGTCCAATTGATTTATGCCAGGAACATTTCCTAAAGTCGAATACCATGTCCAATACACAAGGAAAATATTTTTGTCAATCTGATATAAATAAAAGTATTTCATCAGCATACAGTAATAGCTTAACCTGACATGTTCCGGATCTCATACGCTGCATTTATTTTGTATTTCCAACCATTCAGGAACAGTGATAAATAAAAGGAATGAAAGGGGATGCCCTGCTCTTTTGCATAGCTTTTAAGAATTAAGCAATTAACCTCCTTTTAAGTCAAAGTGATTGTGGACTAAAATAAAGCAACAAAATCAAGGTGAGAAATGATAGCACAAGCCAAATCTGCTTAAAGGGCCAAATCAACCTAATCTTGTCAAATGCCTTTTCCTCATCAGGGCAGCCCTGCAGTAGGGATTTATCTGAGGATCTACACTCATTAATTCCATCAGTAATCTTGTACTATCAATACCTGATCGTTATTTATTAAATTGATTTAATTAGGATGGCAGATAGCATCTATTTATTATTTTATTTGATCTTGTACCCAACATTTCAATGAGATGTTTACATTGGCAGAACCTAAAGCAGCATTGCAGCCCTTTGCCTGGTTTAAGCAGAACTGAATAAGAGCCTCAGGAAAACAGTCTCCTTCAGCATGAGCATTTGATTACAAGGTCTGAGGGCTAACATTTCTATAAAGAACACTTCTAGGTTCTTGTATCTTTTTTAACAGTGCTTTTATTCAAATCTTTCATCATATTTCTTGGTAGAGCAGGTGAGGAAGCCTGAGGTTACCACCTGCTACCCACCACCAGGGCCCCACACCACCTACATATGTTCCATGTAACTGAACACATCCACAAACAATCCAGGGGCAGGAAATGTAACAATGCTGATATTTGCCAGTAAAAGCAAGCAATTCTTGGCAGTAAAGCTGAAAACCATCAGTGAGTAGCTCTGGAAGAATCTCACAATACTCAAGTGACCCCAAAGATGAAGTGGCAGGTGAAGGTCAGGGTTCTTAAAAGCAAAGTAAGGCACTTGAGATAAAATAATCTACCATATCTATATATGTAGATAATGAATGGGTTTGCATTAGCTATGAGCAAAACTTCAGTCATTGTCGATACCTTTCAGAAAAAGCCAGCAGAGTGGTCTGATGCCACACAAGGAAAACCATATTTCACCACTGTCTGTAAAAGGCCTTGAGAGGAAAAAGTATTTTACCATTTCCCTAAGCCACCACATGCTCTTCCCACACACAGCATGTTGCAACAATCAGGCCATGTCCTCTTTACAAAAAAGAGAAACTAAAACACTCTAGAGGGAAGGATGACAGGGAAAGACATGAAACTTGTTCAGCTGGAAAGGAACACACATAGATTAAACTTTGGGCATCGAAAAGACGTGTTTGTTTGAGGGATATGACAGAGGGCAAGAAAAAGTTGGTATTGACTATTGTCCAAAAAGGTGCATAAGGAACAGTCATTCTTCATATTACCAAGTGTTCTGAAGATTGGCAAGCCACCACTTTTAAACAGAGGAAATGCTTGATCTTGGGGGACAGTGTGTTAATGTATGGTAGAACTCAGACAGTAGGATATAGGGATGTTAAATAAATTTACAGAGGCTAGCCAAGCTTACAAAGGCTAAGTGACTATTAAGTGACTATTTGGATAATAACTCTAATGCAGGCTCTGGTTTAAAGAGTGCTTAAATCACTGTTTGTCAGAAGCTGAGACAAAACAACAAGGAAAATAGTCATTCATACTTTTTGAGGGTGTAAATAGCTAACCTTGCTTAACCTTGATTAACAGGATTTGAGTGTTTGAATCTCCATTTTCATCTACACCATAATAATATTGTTCTCCCTCTCTGATCACACAAAATTCATGGTGATCAGACTTGATATCTGAAGCCAGGTATCACATCTTAAACAGATTTTTTTGGACTAGATTGTTTATTAGCTATAATGGGAGCTTAAACACTCCTTTTACACTCAGGTACCAGCCCCTAAGTATCACAAATGAACTGAATTCAAACCCTATTAGAGCATTTATCTGACTAATTTTGTTTCTATTCAAACACAAGGCAGAGAGCATGAACACCATTTGCAATCAATGGAAAAAATGGTATTTGTAGAGCCCCCTCATTTTAACTTTATGCATTAACAAATTCAATCAAACAGACCATGCCCTAAAGCCCCCAGTCCCCACCCCTCAGGATGGAGGGAACAGTGTGGGGAGCTCAGATGAAGATAACCACAGTGATTTGCAAACACTGTGTCAGGTGAATGTTACCTTCAGTCATGTTTAAACAATTCTGAACAGGCAGAAAAATCCCAACTCCTTCCCTAGAATAAGGGATATATTGCACCCATAAAGTGACATGTAGCATATGAATGCATGAGTGTGCACAAAACATTCCAGCTCCTGCGGGTTGGGACTATTTTTCTTACTTCAGCAGGAAATGGAAACAAAACTCAATGCAATTCTAACATTAGTTTGCTATAAATTCCTAGTCTTTAAGCTAATGGCAAAATAATGTTCCTCTCATTAGTTTAATGATCATATCGTGCTTAATACAAGCATTCTTCCCTCTTTTTTCCCTCTTTCATTAACTCAGTCTAATAGTTGCAGACAATTTCCTTTCACTATGAAGCTGTCAATCTTTCTCTTGTATGTAACATGCCAGTCTGTTATAGCACAGAATTAATGCAGTGCATTTATTAGACTAAGACCTCTTTCATTTACTCACTCAAAAATTAGTTTGAGCTATCTATAATGACGCATGTTAATGGAGCACATTTTAAGAAGAAAACATGTAGATCATTTACAGATTTTCTTTTTTAACTATGATATGTGCTTCCTGTCAGTGTTTGACTTAGAATAAACTAGCTGACACTTGGAAAAAAGGAAAGGAAGCTGAAACTGATGCAGAGGAAAGTCCCACAGCTCCTACTGAGCTGGCTGTTCCCCTGAGGCACTCAAAAAAGACTTTTACTCATGGCAGTATGCAGCAATATAAAGCAGCAGCAAAGTTTCCTTCTCTCATAATGATGCAGACTCTTCTTAGGAATATGAAAAATTAAAATAAAATAGTTCTTTTTATATGATAGATTTTAGAAGAAATCACCAGCAATTTCACTGAAGGGATAAAGAAAAAGAAGTGCTAACAAAGGATGTGTCCAAGAGCTGCCATGTGAGACCCATTAGATGCTTAAGACCTCAGATATTTATGGGTTGACTGGAAATGTGGAGAAACTTTATTCTAGGCACGGGACCTATTCATCCTTTCTGTTGGGATCTCCTGCATTCAATGGTGTCACATCACCTAAGTTGACTTGCTGTGAAAGGACAGCTTGCTAAGCTGGCTGTGAAAGGACAGCCCTGCATTTCTATTGACACTCTGAGTTTGCATTTGAGGCCCTCAACTGTCTCTGACACCCTTCTGTCTCTTGCTTATGTTTATCCCAGCTTCTTCAGAGCTCATACTGCTTTAAAAGAGCAAAAATTTATCTTTGTCCACAGTCCTGCCTCTGGGTCAGATGCAACAAAGCTGCTGTTCTTTTCTTCAGTTCTTTACAATAAAAAACTTTATCAAATGAAAATCAGCAACTGGTGAAAAGAATACCCATTTTTTTGCCTTAGCAAAATTTAAGGGGTTGCTGTGCTCTCTGCCTTTGTTCTTCTCAGAGCTTAATGGCTGGCATTCTCACCCAAATCTGTTTGTTTCTTCCTTTTTTCCATGAAAGTTCACATTAAGACTATCCCATTTAACTTTCCCCATTGTTTTTTTTTTCCCATTTAATGTTTAAGAAAGAAATGCTTCTAAGTGTCCATACTTCAAGCAACCAATTCAGAGATACTGTATCAAACAGTGTTCAGTCAACTGTCAGTAATTTTATCATATTTTGGCTTTATAAAATGAGGTGCTTAAGAATCACTGCTTCAAAACTGTTTTTTAGAGCTAAAAGACAGTATTCAGCAAAATGAGAAACAAAAAACTTTGTTAATTCTGGACTGTGACATCTTTTGAAACAAGAGGCACTCTTCATCCCTAAAATACACACTAAGGGCCAAAATACAATCCTTTTCAAGGCTGTAGAACATGGAAAGAGAGATATTAAATGGAGTTAATATTTCAAATTTCACCTGTTCTGTCACTTACACTGGGAAAAGGAGCGGGGCAGGAGTCTGCCATGACCTGAGTCTGGCTCTCTGATCCTAACAAAAAAACATGCTGAGAAGGGTCCACAGGAATGGGAATAACAGGCCATTTAGCTGGTGCTACCAATAATCTCTCAGGTATCTCTGATGCTGCAGGGTAAAACAGGCAGGGAATAATCTAATTACTCATCCATCAAGACACCTTGTGCTCTTATGAAATGGGTAAAGCACCCGGGTGCCTTGTGAGCCTACCATTACCTCCTGTCATTTCCTAGAGCATTGGCAGGCTTTTAGCTTCCCTCATGTGGACAGCGTTGGTATTTTCTAAGGCTGGGACCAGTGCTTTTATTACAAGGTCAGATGTTCCTTGCCCTAAAAGCACACAAGCAAACCATCAGCCAGCCCCAAACACCTCTCACTGAAGGGAGATCAGAAACAAGCTACCAATAGCTCTATCATGTGAAATGCACTGAACCCAAATAGGCATATTTGGGATTTTTTTGCCTGTTCTCAATTTTTTAAACATGACTGAAGGTAACATTCACTCTCCCCTTGTAAATACTGGGTGAGGGTTTTTCCCATTTCCCCAAACAGACAGATATTCACACTGCTCTGTCTTTGTGGAGCTGAGAACAGATCAGGCTATTCTCTCACACATTGTTTCAACCAAACTGTTTCTGAAATTTTCATGGGGCATTCAAGGACAAAGAAGAGGAGAATTTAAAAAAAATACCGTCTGGCAGGGCTGAAGAGCCCTTTTGAGACATGTTTCTATCACTTCCCCCTGACACAGAGCTCTGGTGCCTATAGCAAGGTCTCAGTCTTTGTGATCAACTAACCTTGCCCTTTCCCTTCCCTCCAGATCTCAGTTATTCCTTTCAGCCCCCTCTATTGCAAGAACATGAGCATTTTGGATGGAAGTGATCCATTTCCTAAGGTTTTTTTTTATTCGATCCACCAGTGTCACTCACACGGAGACTGGTTTCCAGCAGGGTCTGGAGGAGCTATTCCCATTCCTTGTCTTTAAATCTTTATCTCTCACCCCTCTCTCTCCTCCCTTTTCCCAGGCTTTGAAAGCAGCATAGGATTTCCTCTGAAATTCACAAAATTATCATTATCTCATGATGTTGCAGAGGCCAGCAGACCTTGGCTCTGGTTCTGCCCTGCTACATGTGCAGTTCTCTTCACCCACAGCAGGGAGGACAGAGAGAACCCAGCCAAATCCTGACCCCCTTCTGCCTCCCCCCCAAAACTAGGATCCAGCTCCCAGAGAGGAGCTCCCTGAACCAAAACATTACTACACAGTACCTCAGAGGAAGCTGTCCAAGCCTGATTTTATCCCGCTTTGAATACCTGTGAATTTATTTCCTGTGTGTAGCCTGTGACTGGAAAACAAGCATTCAATGAAATCTCAGATTATTTCAGCTGCAAATGAAACACACAGCAGATCCTGGATGATTCCCCACACCATACTCAAGACCAGACAAAACTGGGCATGCAGTGCAATCCACACTGTGCTCTAGGCACTGGTATTCAGAGGTGAGGAATATCAATTCAAGGGATGAAAACTTTCAAATAGCACCTTTTTTTTTTTTTGCCTTCTTCCATGCATCCTTATTTTTTAGCCTGCCTTTTACACTGCAATTCACCCATGTGCCTATCTTCCCAAAACATATCACATTTGGCTTTTCTCAAATGACTATGTATAAATATATTTACTTTAGCAAGTTGACACGTGTAAATGTCACTGTGTCGCAGTTCACTGCTTCTGTCTCTTTCCAAAGAAGACAATGTGGTGCCATGAGAAAGGTCACAGGGCTGGACAGCATTGCGCTGCACCATCTGTGTTTTCCTTTCAAACCGAGATGGACAATAAATGCATGCCTGCTGCCGATGTGAGGAGTTAGTAGACAATCAGTGAAGGAGGCCAGTGTTTATCTCAACAGCTTTCAGACTCACAGTGCCAGTTCCCAAAACAGCTGAACTCTGTCAGACTAACCAGCACTGAATGAAGAGGCAAGTTTGATACTTATATTTTCATAAGGCTTCTCTTAAGAAAGCAGATGCTGAAACCATTTAGGAGGACTTGCTCCTGGATTTATACTGATTTGTTCCACTACAAATTAGTGTTACTCAGGTATTATTGAGAAGAAAGCTGAGAATGAATCAAAGAAACTGCTTTTCATCACAGTGCCAGAGCAATACAGCCTGGAGCACGGCAGACATGAAAGAGCACAATGTGCTTAGTGAGATATTAAAAGGAGGACCTGTATGTGTCTAGTATTCTCTTTTCCTTTTATGTATGTATAACTCTCCTGGAAGCTTGAGGAAGAATGATTATTTCCCCAAAGAGACACATGCACCATGTGCAAAACATTACAGGAAATGTGTGACCCTTCTGGAAAGACCTGCCCTCCAGGAGCAGAAAGCACTGAGAGCACCAATCCTGTGGGAATTGCTCTAGAGCAGAACTGTGGTCACCAAAGGTCCCCAAGCCACAGCACATGACCTGAGCTGTTAGCCATGGCCATGAGGGATAAGACAATTCAGAACAGTGTAGTGGCACTTCACTATCAATGAAGGGTTAGAGTGGGAGGCTCAGCTGGCAATGAATAAAAGGAGAAGTTCTAAGAGAGCACAAAAGAGAAACAGTGTTTACAATATGCTTTTTCCTAAGCCCAAAAGTGATTGCTTGCTCCTAAATGTCTTTTCTCAGCATTTCCAATAAGGCTTAGGAATGATGGAGTTGCATGTTATTGCTTAAACCAAGGTTGAAGAAACTTCTGATTATCTTTCCAGACGGAGACTTTTTATTCTATCTCTTCTCTAGTTGAAGTGGTGCTACCAAGAAATTACCAGCATGCAGTTCTGACTGACTGCTAAAGCCAGGCAACCACGCTGAACTCTCTGTGCTCTCACCCAGTGCCACCAGGTTGCTGTTGTGCTTCACCCACATGTGCTGCTGGAGAGAGAGTGAACTCGTGGTGCAGCTCTGCTCAGGAGATGGACCGAGAGGCAGGGATTGCACACCTGGCAGCTAAAGGAAATTGGGCTTTTCAGCCCCCTCCATACTTCAAAGAAAAAGAGGAAGTTTCAAGGCCTGCAGCACTGAATGTTTGCCATTTGATGGAAAAAGGGCTAGGATATATTCAGGTCAATTTAAAATTGTTACCAAGTACCAAAACACTAAAATGCCTGAAGACATTGTTTGCAAGAAATCCTTCAAACTTGATTTGAAAGCACTGTTGCATCATCTGTATAAAGGCATGTATTTCTTACCTGAAATCTATGCCATGCCTAGCATATTCCAGCAGGAAGCATTTTGTATGGTGCAGCTTGATTTGGGAAGGAGAAGTTAGACTGGGAAGCCCTGAAATGAGAAGAGGAGAAAGGTAACTTCAACAAATTTTCTGTATGGCAAAGCGAAGAAAGCAAAGAAAGAGACTCACACAAGATATTTAAGTAACATTAGAAAATCACTCATTGCCTTCATGTAAGTAGATTCTAGTACTTCAGCAATGACTTCATCATTGCTGAGAAAATGCTGAAAGAATCCTTAACAGGAGCAGGTTTGTAAGCCCTTTAAAAATTCTGGCCCTTGGGAACTCATAGTGGATGTTCTTTGCTTCTGTAACATGCTTACCATTCATCCTGTGCTCTGCAATGTTTTTGAGCCACTTCATGCTTAAAGTAATGTAATGATCTTAGCTGCAGGAGAAGTTTTGTTAATGCAAGTGCTGGAGGTCAGTGCCTGTGATGAGCGGAGGGAGAGGCAACGTGAGGCTGGCAGATTGCTTGGCACATGCACCAGGGACATGTGAAGCCTGAGCTGAAGCAGCAGGGAAGAAGAAAAGCTGCTAGAGGAGGCTCTGGGAAAAAATCAGGACAGTTATTGCTCCCTTCTCGTACATACCAAGAGACACAGTTTTGCAAGTTGCCTTTCTTCAATCCACCAGGATGGCTGCTTTGGGGAAAAACACATTTAACAAGTGCGCTCAAAATCACATCTTTTAAGCCCTTTTTAGCTGGAAGTTCTCTATTCCCTCCCCACTGCCAATTCTCAGACAGGTTTTTAAACAGCTGTTTTTAAACTTTTGACACTTCAGGCTTCTCTGTGAGATGTGATGAAGTTTCTGTCTGTATCTCTAGCTCATGATCTGATCTGCCAGTCTAGCCAAAATTATGGACAGTTCTTGTCCTCATGGTAATCCTTTATGCTCACTGGATATTGTCTTAAAGCTTCTGCATAAAAGAGATACCAGATATAAAGAGCACCATTCATACACCAACCAGATCCCTTTGTCCAGATATTTGATAGCATTTCTTTAACCATCTGGTCTCTTTGAACTTGTCCACTCTGCCAGATAAGGAAAAATGTAATTTAAATGAATACCATTAAAGATCTAAATTAGTAGGCATTGATTGAATGCCACAAGCCAATGACTACAACTAGGAGAACCTTTTGCAGTTCATAACTTACCTTGTTTTGTTCCTGTTCATATGTTTTCCAAAAAGGACTTTGATTTTTACTAATCTCCTCATTATTCAAGGCCCTTCAGCAAAAATTAATGCAAACCATATTTCAACATATGGATTCTGTCTGTGGGTTAGTCACTTCTTTAGCTCTTTGACTAACTATTATTTATGGCCTGTGAGTTGTCAATTGAACAACATGGCATTCCCAGGCCTTGGCTGGATGTTTGCACCAAGCTGTCACGACTTTCTGAGAAACACCATTCAGCTCTATCTGACACTTCTCATTGAATAAGCTTCAGGTCTGGGTTATCATGATGAGACACATAGAGAAACCAGAGTAGTAGAAAGGGAGGGTGGTTCCTGTTACCCAACTCATGACTTGTGCCTAACCCAATTCCTTGCCTTACCAGCGTTCACAGCCCAGAGATATTTCCCACAGCGTCCCAGATGATTTATTCCATAACTTCCAAGTCAATAACAAAATTATGTGTAGAGAAAGACCTGACTAAACAAAGATTTATTGCTTTTTACCCTACTGCTCTCCTCCTTTGTAGTCCACTTCACCTTCTTTGGATGTAGCTTGGATACCTCCACATGAATGATGCAGGTATATCTTCAGTTTATTCCAAAAATGAGAAAAAGACAGCAGCAGTGTTTTGTTCATTTACCACAGAGCAGGCAATGAACTTACCAAAACAAAATGAAGCCAGCAGGGAGAGTTTCCCAGTGCAGGGTGCCAGGCTGGCTCCAGTAGGTGCCCACTGCAACATCCTTGTCCTGTGAAGCCTCCCAGCACTCAGATTCCTGAGTGCCTCTGGGACAAATGGAGTTTCACATCAAAACTAAAGCATCTGTCCCTTCATAAAGCTATGATTTCTAAAAGGTTTTGAGGAGAAGCAACTGGTATACCACCAGTTCCTGGGGACATTTTATTTCTTATTTTTTTCAATTAGAAAAGTGGAAGAGACAGCCAAAGGGCTTTTATACCTTTTTACAGAGCAGTGATAAAAGCCACCAAAATCATAATAGCTGCCTGTTTCCTGTTTAAAATGCTCTTGCTTGGCTTTAGAAAAGACAAAACAACTCTTTAGTGTAATTTTCATCAGCACTGCCACCATCTGCACGAGCCTTAACTCATACAGCAGGGATTTGCAGAGGAATTTTAACCAAAGTGGCACCAACAGTATGTTTTCAGAGCAGACACAATCTAAGAATGAGGAATTAAACAAAGGAGCTGAATTGGTTGACCCATGTTGCCAAGCCATCCCTGCAAACTCTTAAAGTCTGATGGGGGAAAAAGAAAAGAAAGCCACAAATTAGAAAAAAAGTTTCCCCAACACCATCAGATCTGTTCAATGTGAAAGAATGAGACAGAGAAAGCATATGTATTTATCCATTGCACTGTTGAGCTCCAACTCTTTTTCCAGACTCAATCAATAATTTTTCTCTTTAAATTCCCCTGTCCACTGTACAGGAGTCAGTTATGTTTGTTTACCAGCAGATAACCATCTTAATTAGACTACTGTATTGAAGCTCCATTCTCTTCAAGCACAGAAATAGTTTTGTTCCCTCTGGCATTGTTTTCCTTGGAGGTGTCTCTTGCTAAACGGAATCTTTTCCTGTTTAATGAAACAGACTAATGTAAATGCCAACCTGTAATCTTTGTGCTCATGTCACTCCCACTCAAGTGAAACTAGACAGGACCCAGTTAATTAGTACAAGCCATTAAAACCAAATAAAAAACACAGTTAACAGCCAGCTTATTTATCTCTAAGCATCTCATTTCCACAGCACCAAAAACAATTGGAATCAAGTAAAACGACAGCAAATATGTTATGTTTTGACCATGAAGCCTGTGCACACTGCAGGCAAATTCTTGTAGAAGCAGTAGCAAACTGAGAAGCAAGTCCTGAGTTACTAAGTGAGCTTTTCCAAGGCCAGCACATGCGATGTGCAGGAACCCTCACAGCACAGAGCCCTGTGCCATGTGCTGCTACTAGAGGTCTAAATCCCTGTGGTACTAGAGTCATTCCAGCCTCATTGCTGGCCAAGGCCAATTCCCAACACCAACAATGCTTGTCAACCCACAGGGAGTTCTGTCACATCCTGCTGAAGCACTGATACTTCTCATCCATAGGCTCCTGTTTCCTGACCCCCAGCATGTCCATGCCATTCCTGTAACAAGTGCCTAAGCACAGGGCATGTTAGGGGCACAGCAGCACCATCCTTTTCTTAAAGATCACACCTTACCAAACTCCTAGTAAGACAATGTTGGGAAGGATGAAAGTTTGACAAGAAAGTCTCACAGATATGTATGCTTAGCAGAAAGGTTTTTGAATGTAGAATCTGAAGAAGGAATAGAAATTAAAGCCAGTTTTGATCTAGAAGAAAAGAATCACTGAGCCAGTCTTACTGGACAGCCAAGGAGGCAAAGGGTGTGTTAGTTAGAAGGGGTTTCTATGGCTTATAGCAAAGGATAAACCCACCTCAAACAAGATGTTTTTACCAAGCAGAAAGATTCCACAGCAAACAAGTTTGCCAATGTTGCAAGTAGAAAAAATGTCTCAGAATTTTCCACTGCAAGAAAACTGAAAACCATCTACTAACTTAAACTGTTATGTACTAAGTTTTAGTGATTGAAGAATAGTAACATGAATGTGTTTCATGTAGTTTCATAATTCAAGTAATTATGATAGGCTATAGGTAAAAGTTAAGTTATAGATTGGTTCTACTGTATTAAGATGCTCAGCAAAGACAAGTATATAATGCATTGTAACCAAAACCAAAGGGTCTCCAGGCCTGCCTGCAGCTGGAGCGGACAGCTGTGGGCACAGCTCTGTCACCCATGACCATGGACTGCTGTAACATCTTGAATGGAATAAACTGCATTTTGAAGAGCTGCCTCGAGTCCTGCATCTCTCATTCAGGCTCTTAGAAGGCAAGAAGTGCTCTTGGACCTTTGAGAAACTTGCTTTCCTGGAACAAATTTTCCATGGCTATAGGGCCAGCACAATCCTGTACTTCTGAAGAGGGCTATGAATAAAATAAATTTTCAGTGAAGAAATCTAGATCCTTCCTCATTCTCTTTTAGGATAAAGCTACCAAAAGTACACTCCTCTTCCAATGTCTTCCACCTGCAGGTTAAATCTAGAAGGAGGACCTTCTTCATGAAGCCCAACTGTGATGATCACTCAGTTCCACACCACTTCAGAAATAAGGAGCAACAAGCAGCACTACCAGGGGAAGAACCATACCAAGAGACCCACCAAAAGAAAAACACTTTTCACTAAGTCAGTGACTGGGACAAGAGACTGAGGGGGAAAGGAGGGGGTTAGACTGACAAAGTATAGTACTATACCCCAAGTCATGCCTTCTAAATCTGGGCATTTCTGTGTGAAACAAGTAGTTACACAAGATAACACAATATTTCTGTTCTGAGCATGCTTTGATGGCTGCCTTTTTTTTTTCTCAATGTTGTGCTCTTGCAGCCTGAGAAACTGTAGGCTTTCAGTGCAAGTTAAGAAGATTGGCAGAAATTCTTACTCTGTCACTGGCTTTTTGTGAAAATTGACTCCAGCAAACCGCTAGGTTTT
This sequence comes from Emberiza elegans, assembly GCA_024865655.1. NCBI lineage: Eukaryota > Metazoa > Chordata > Aves > Passeriformes > Fringillidae > Emberiza > Emberiza elegans. Next base: position 3,382,852 of record JALJVW010000196.1, read on the forward strand.
TCACAGTCATAACCTAAAAATAAATTGAAGGAGATCAAGGGAGACAACACATCTAGTTCTGCAGAGCCACAGCCAAAGACCCTGGTTAAACAGCCATTGTGGTGAGTACTCTCCATCACTGCTCACCTCAGCAAAAAGGTAGGAAGTATTAAGAGGTGGATAATACATTTCCATACAGTTTCAGCATCAACTGAAGCAGGGAGTGATGTCAGAAAAGCACTCATTTTAGAGTAGGCATGTTCCACAGCATCTGCAAATTGCTTGTAACCCAGGGCTTCCACTGCACCCCTCCACAAATCTCTTGCACCACGCTGGAGGCAGGATGTACTACTACACTGGAGCCACCCCAGCCTCCCCACAGCCAAGAGTTCTCCTTCCCCATGTTGTTCTGATGACATTCTAAATGTGGGCATTTTTCAGGTGCACCATTTGTAGATGCTGGGAAAAGGAGCAAGGACAATTTAGGGAACAAAAATGGCAAATTCTGATATCCTCATTATAGCATCTGATGATTTTAGGGTTTATTTGGACTTGATCCAGCAGCCCTATTGTTATATTGTATTTATTAAGGTTATTGTGTACTAAATAGAAGGAAGATGAATAAACACATCTTTGTTTAAAAAAGAAAAAGGCAAATTTCATTTTCTCAGCAGCCTTGAAGCTGCACAATTAATGTTCTCCAATTCAAGCACAGCATTTACTCATCTGTCCTTTCCTGTAAAAAATTATGATAATAGAAATAGTTGGATATTCTTCAGCTGCTTCCCACTCCAATTTGCTTTTTAATTAGTACTGATTCCAGGAAATTATGTGGCTATATTTTTCAAAACTGTAGCCTTTATGTGATGTGACATTATACAATGACATGATCAACAAATGCCCCGTTCTGGCCCTGGAATACTGCACCCACATCCTTCACGCTTGCTTTCCACCCATGGTCCAATGAATGCAATTAGAAAATGAGTAAGCCTATTTCCATGCTAGTCATGTCCGTGGGCACAGATGAGGTATGGAATCTAATGATGAAGTTTAAATGAGATCCTATATGACTCCCAATAACTTGGTCAAAAGCTGAATAAAGTTAGCTTTGTTCTCAGACATCACCGAGGTAAAGAAGTTCTGATCCACTTACATGTTTGCCTTGTTATCCTCCTAGCCTTTCTCACCTGCTAAAGAACTCCCCAGCAGTTCTTCAAAGTCTTGAAATTGTTCCCAAGCTTTGATATGGTGAATTTTACAGATTTGAACTGGAATCTGCTTTAATTCTACAGCATTTACAATCCATTTTTACAAAACATGTCATTTATCTCCATTTTTCCCCTCTTCCCTTCACACATACAGTGGTCTAGAAGAAAGTGTCTAGATCTCAAGAAGCCCTAGAGGTAAGATATGACTCACAGCCATCCAGCTGTGTCTGGACTCCAAATTCAGGGAGGGCACTTCCCTCTGACCCATCCCTGTGAGGGTCCAAGAGCATCCTAATTCTCTTATCTCCACACTGACTTGTGTTACACAGCCCAGTCACTCAGGACATGACAGTGCATAACAGGCAGACCTTTTAGACTTTCAGTGACTATTTAGTTAGGAATAATAATTCCTTTTGAATGACAATGCACACAGAGATCATGAGGATTTATTGAGTATAAGCTACTGTAGTCTATCCATCAAAGTGACACTAAGTCACTTAGAAAGTTCCTGCTCTTACTGGACTTAATGAACACTTCACAAATTTCTGCAGTATTATTTTTGCCTAACAGAGTAGTCTCTCATGTGATCCTTAGGGAGAAGAACTTCCCTAAGGAGTAGAGATCTGCCTGAGCCCTTGGCAATCACAGCACATGCTGATATTTGATCGATGTTGCTCATTTGTCATTTCCCACTTGCTCTTTCCACAGAACACCACAGACTTTAGAATTAACATTTCCATGGCTATTTTGCAGTGCAATCTCATCACGTATTTCAGAGTAACAGGGGAACACAATCCCCTGTCCTTCTGACTGCTGGCTTCCCTTGAGTGGGCATCAGAAGAATAATTTCTCTTTTGCTTGAAATGTGAATGACAGTAATTATTTAATCTTTCCTTCTAGGGGATGAAACCAGTGTCTTGTCATTTTCAGCCATGTCTTTATCAACAGCCCTATAAATAACAATAAGTGCTGCATATAGGTAAAACCTTACAGAAGGAAAGCCTTTTAAAACTATGGCTGAGGCCTGTTACTCCAGCTAAGTAGAAAAGGACTGTGGGAAAGTGACTCAGCTGTGTTAGAGGCAGAAAAACAAGTTATATAACCTGAACTGTGTGTTCACATTGTGGTGGGTAGTGGTTGGTTGAATTATGTTTGCTATGGTTCAAACTATGTAACTGATAAAGGCCTGACTGCTTTAGAAGGCCTGGTTTTTGCAATAAACGCCATTTAAATGCAATAAATAAGGTGCAATTTCCTTTGCATCTGACTAGGGGACTCTGCGTTGTTTTCCTTTGCACAAATAAGTAACACTCACCCTGGCATCAAAGAACAAAAAGACACTGCTTGTCTTCCCTTTATCTTCTTCTGCATACCCTTAAAGATGTCTGTCATCTTCCCTTTTTTCAAGTTCTCCCATCACATGCTTGTCTCCAGTTTTCTTCTGAATAAGTGAGTCTGTGGCCACCTGTTCTCACTCTTAGCTCTGTCATAAAACAGAGGTCAGCCCTTCTGCGCTTCCTTGCTCTTATGCTTGGCCACCTCCTGCTTTCATTATTAGCAAGACAGCTGCCAGGCCAAGTCAAAAATACTCCCTACCTACAAGTCCTGAAAGGCAACCAACATGTCCATACTGCTTTTTCTCAGACTTATTCTCAACATGCAGCCATTGCCTTTTGGGACAACATGCCAACTTCAAAAGTCCCTGTTCAAATTCGAAATCTCTATCAATCCCCTAGCAGAGCCACACTGTCCTTGCTCCAGCAAGGGACAGTGACCCTGGGAAAACATGGACAATGACATAGTTCAGAGAAACTTTGGGGAGAAGTTCCCATTTTGTAGGAGGCCCTGAATATATGTGTTATAAATGGACGAGGCTTTAAATATATATATATTATACCTGTACTTGAATATCTTTACCCTGACTAGTCCTAGTTATCCTTGATGGGCTGCAGCTGTGATGTTCTTCATTGGGCTGCAGCTGTGGTTTGTCAAGGTAACTAGGATAAAAGGGGAGTGGGCTACTTAGTCAGGCAGAACCATGATGGAGCTCTGACTAAGGAAGAGCTTGATCCTGTGCTGTGAAGATCTGCCGCCCACAAGACAACAATGAGAGGTACAGGACTTATGAAATATATAATAGATATAACAACATGGGACTTATTTAATATGCTAAATACAACAACATTGGACTTACGGAATATGTTAACTACAACACCATTTCATCTGAAACTCATACATCCCCAAACATCTGGAGAAGGGTCATCACTTAACCACAATGCTGATTAGTCCCAGAGGTTGGCAAGATCCTTTATTCTCCCCAACTTCCTAGAAACAAAAGACAAACACAAATTCTCCCACCACAGTCAAAATACCATTCTCCTGAGGAAGGAAAATAAGTCTCTTAGGTTTAAAAACATCTCCTCTTTCCAAATTTTTAACAAATTTCTGCAGTTTTCCTGCCTGTTTAATAAGACAAAGGTTTGAGTGACACAGATCACCTGAGAAACCAGATCTATGGCCCTGCCCACATAGCTTAGCAATTGAGTCTTGCTGAAGATGTCTCAGCAGCTTCTCTCTGTTTAATGTAAGGCACAAGTTCTGACAAAGTTGTCCTGGTGAAGAGTCCAATTACTGCTCTTATTTCTCTGGCATCCTTTCAAAGCAGCACAGCTGCAACAGGGATGTTTCTTCCAGACTGCCCTGTAGCCTCTGATCTAAACCAGGCAAATGTGATTTGACCTCTCTCCTATGTCCCCAAGTGTCTCTGCCTACTCTGGTGAAACAAGAGCATGCCCTGCCACTATTATTGCCCTTCTCTGAACAGCATCTCTCTCCTAAGACATTCTCTTTCCAAATAAAGATTCTTGTATTTGATGAATATATGTTACATTGTTTTGCCTAGCTTCTATACAATTCAACAGATGCTTCTCAGTTAAAATCCAACAAAAAATAATTCATCCAAGCAGCTTCCAGATCCTCTCCATAGTCAAGAAACAGGGGTGGTAACACCTCTGTCTGCAGAGAAAGGTGTGGGCCACTCAAGTCACATAAAGATGCCAGCTAGAATAAGAATGTGCATGTCCTGGAAATATTTGTATGTAGGTCAGAGAGTCTTTAAATATGCATTGAAACTATATTAATGTCACTGACCTGTCTGATCAAAAGTGCAGCTGCTGCCTTAAACCATCTCAGAATTGTTTCTTCTGAGAGCAAGTACCTGCTGCCCCTCAGATCCTTCCTTTATCTGTAGACGGGTGGAGAGAAATTATTTACTATCTGATGTTCAGTTATATTTACTGATTTTAATAAAAAAGGAAACTTGATAAAGGACACTTCATTTCCAGTTAATGGCCTGCAAAGGTTTATCATTGGAGACATTTGACACCAGAGCTGAGGGGAAGTTTGTATTGCTGCTGTTCAGCTGTGCTTTGCCTCAGGTTAACTCATATATTTTGTTCTGGTGCAGCTAATCTCTGTTTGTTTTTTTTTTTTTCCATGAGCATGAAATAGTTGTTTTCCTTGGGGAAAAAACATCATGAAGACAAAAAAAACAACAAAAAAGCCCCATATGTACAGAGACAGCAAGGATTACTTGTAACTGCCATAATTTAAGGGCAAAAAGAATCCTCTTATCTCACCTGCAGAGTGGATTTAAAAAATGAGAGCAGGAAGAGAAATGACTTGCTGAAAGGAAGTTTTGGAGGGCATTATTAGGGTCCAAAACCAGATTTATGTAGCTTCCATGCTGTACTCAGATATCTTTCATGCACTTTGGCTTAGACAGATATTGAAAAGGAACTGGAGCAGATACAAGTACGTCACTGACACACATTCTGTCATGACATCTCTGTTACATGTTTACTCACTACCAGGTAAAATGGTAACTTCTCTCCTGATTAGGATCCTAAATGTTCAGCAAAAAGGCTAGGAAATTATTTATATGAATATTTGCAGCAGGGAGGAGGTGCACAAACTATGCCTGCATTGGTAGAAAGCATGCTGCAAAGGAGAGGGCCTGTCACTCCATTCCCAGCACCATCAGTGCTTTGCTTCTGTGCCAAAGGAGAGAAAATGCACTAGTTAGTAATGGTGGTGCTTTTTGGGGGACTGTTCACCTAAGTGTCTCCAGGTACTGCTGTCCCTGTGTTCAACTCCTTCTCAAGGATATCAACTAACCTGCTCCAATGCCAACACATCAGTTCAGTGACACTGCAAGTGGTGCAGGCATAGGAGAATACTGCTTTGGGTGCACGTGCTCTTCTGTAAAGAAGACACCTCACAAGAGCACAAACACATCACAACCACTATGCAAAGAACTTCTGTTGGTGAAATAAACTTGTGCTAACACACACGCACCCCTGTATATCGCCTGTGGCCCCACAGAACAATTCTGCCTCCAAGTATCTCCAGAAGAGCTAAGCAAAACCACCTTTGTTCGTGTTCCTAATCCTTCCTCAGTTAGATGCCAGGCTATGCTATCAGCATGCAATTAAAGAAGGTGGCAGTCCTGCTCATCTAACTGTGCAATTAAGATAATGTCACTTTATATTTCCACTTCCTAAAATACTTTGAGCTCCTTAGATGAAAGCTCTGTCCCAGTGCAAAGCATTCATGCCTTCATCAATGCAGCAGACGGCATGTGGTAGACTGTTTGTGTGTGAGCCCTGTTGTCAATGCTGTTGTAATTAGTTAGGAATCATCCCTTCTGCTGTTTGACAATGCTTGGTAGGGACTGGCATTTCCACAGGAGCCACTGTATCTTGGTGCCACATCCTTAGACTGCTTCCATCACTGTTGTACTGTGTAACATTTGAAGAATATTGTGCCTATATGGCTGAAACACGACACAACAAAGGTGTTCATCAACTAATGAAAACTAAAGGAGAAGTGGAGAGGCAACCTTGGCCATTGCTCTGCACAGAGCAGGGTGAAGAACTCCTAAGCATTTCCCAAAGAGCTCATCTAACTTGTTTTAAGGACTGACAATGATAGAAGCCCATGTCTTGTTAAAGAAGCATTAGTTTGTATTACATATGAGGTTATCTAACATCCAATCTCAAATCCCCTTGGGGAAGTACATGCCCATTATTTCTAGTCTTCTTTCATCAATATATTTTTCCATCCAAGGCCCTTACTCTTTGCAGCTATCTTAGTATACTTGCAGATTATTGTATATGGTACACTGTATTCTTTTTCATTCTGCTGAGAAATATGCAAAGAGCGTACCTCTCCACTTCATCCATCTTTCCACTGCAAGCCCATGACTGAATAAAAGGAACACTGGAAAAGAAAAAGAAATTTTAAAAAGGCACAGGAACTATCTTTCAAAGTAATTGCTGTTCAGCAGACCAAGGCTGGAAAACAAGCATAAATGTGTTCTAATTATATCAGCCCCTGAGTTTTGTTTTGGGCTTATTCACATGAATGGGAGTTACAGTGATTCTGCCTTTGCCAAGAGGAATAAAGCACCTTGAAACAGGCATGGTTATATCTAGTTAAATAAAAGTAAATATATTACTGATGCTGACTGTTGGTAATCCACAAATAAATGCAAAAAAAAAAAAAGAGAATTTGAAACAAATTTGAGTAACTCATCTAAACATCATCGCATGCAAGGCCAAGGAAGAAGGTCACCTGCATTTCTCTCATGGCACAGTGCATTCATGCAAAACACTCAGGACTTCTTTTGCATCTCAGAGCACCCATATCCTGTAATTAAATTCTAAATATTTGAGATTTTTATATATTTGAATTGTTCTCAGATTCACTTACAGGAATGCTACCTGTATTTGTAATTCACATTCTCCAGTTGCAATAATTACTTTTCTCCTAGAAGAAAAGAAGCAGTGATTAAGACAAAGGAGAAGTGGCAGGGCTTTGCTCTGCTCTGTGCTTTACTGGATTCCCACAAAGGAAATTAATTTCTGGGCTGAATCACACAGTAAGTCTGTTTGCGCCTCTCTTGTCTCTGACAGGTACCAACAGCAGGTGCTTCAAATCCTCATAGACAGTCATGCAGTAATGGTCCCATAGAGGATGTTTCTTCCAAAAGCAAGGTGCTTAAGACTAGTTAATGTCTTGAAGCAGCCAGGGCTCAAATCTTTAATAATTTGCTTCATCCCAGGTACTGCAAATATAGACATTCACTTGAGTGGAATCCTCTGCAGTCAAATTCAATACCTCAGTAATAGTGTCCAAAAGAATGAGTTTCATAAGTTTTAAAAAAAAAGGCAGCAAAAAAGAAAACAATCATATAAATTCATAGTACTGTCCTCCATTTTACCAAGTTATCCTAATCTCTGAAATAACAATAAATGTATAAAGAAAGATCTAAATTATACTTTTAAATATTTCTTTATATACTTTTCATTGCAATCCATTTGATCAAGTCCTAAAATTTCTACTATTTCCTTAAGATATTTTACATCTTAAATGCAAGCCTCTGTAAACAGCTAGCCTTGATATCTTGTGGGTAATTTCCTTGAACAATTTAACTGAGCATCAAGACCTCAGGAAACCCACCAATCTATCTTCTAGCCAAGTACAGACCAAGTTAACCAAAACCATTCCTTGTTTATTTCTTCCTAAAATCTTCATGAAGCAGAATGTAAAAAGGTCTATGGATAGACAATTCCAGTGCTGAACTGCTGGAAATCTTGTCTCAATGTTTAGCTAAATTTCCCTTGCTGCAATGCGAACCCATCCAGATTTTCCCTGTTTGTGTGTCATTTACATACCTGTAGTGCAAACAACTCCTCCTAAACCAGATTGCCTTAGACATCCAGTTCCTGAGTATTTTGGCTATTGAGTAGCTTCAAAAGACCATTACAAGTGGGGTGAGCAGTAGAGAGAGAGAATTTCAGTGTCCAAAAGCACAGTGTTGGCCGTGATGCCATGACTACAGAATTAAATATGCACAATGATCTGACCTACACCCAAGCGCAACTTTGTGTACCAGATCCATCTTCCAAGATGATCCCCAGAGTCCCACATCCACTGGACACTGTGAGGGCCAAATCCAGGCTCTTCAGTGCTACTCAGTGGAAAGCCAGAGTCATTGACCAGAGCAGTGAAACAAATACAAGAGTATCATGCTTGCCTGAATTTTTCTCATATATTATGTACACAGATATAGATAGATGATAGATAGATAGATAGATAGATAGATAGATAGATAGATAGATAGATAGATAGATAGATAGATAGATAGATAGATAGAGCGAGCATCTAATTGGGGAAAAAATTATGAGAAGGCAATAATAATTCTTTCAGGATGGTGTCAAAAAGGCTTATTCTATTTTAAGTTTTCTATCTCTTCAACTCCTCCTTATTTTTCTAAATAAATATATCAAAGTGTCAAAAAAGAAGTTGCTTGGGATTAAAAGATAGCATCTTCTTTCAAGAAACAACATGTTCCTTAGAGAATATCAAAAGAAAGTACTTGGACTTTCTCAAAGTTTTCTTCAGAAATAAAAACATATGACAGGATGGTCACAAAAATATAGAAGATCCTTTGTCAACTGACATATTCAGATGCAGCATTTGGCAGAAAACATGCCATAGCAAACAAAAAAAACATGTCATAATGTGCCAAGCTTTCACACTGTGCCTCAGGCTACCTGCTCACACTAAGCAGGTGACAATTCTCTTTACAAGGCCTAGATCACCATTCAGGCAAGAGAAACATATCACAGAGACAGTCACTAATCCACTGGAGTGTTTTGGTTATCCATGTAGGCATCCCTTGGTCTAGGTGGCACTCCCATGGTGAACTTTGAGCCCAGTGTAGTCAACTGGCCTTACACAAGTTGTACAAGAGTTACAAGGGTAAATGGCTGCCCAAATGCAGTAGTGTTTTGAAGTGTGCTATTTATGTACACACCATAGTGTGGCATTCTCATTCTCTGAAAAAATCCCTTTGCCCAGGATTTTTCTCCTGGGAAGCTGAGAGGCCTCAGAGAAAAGGAAAACAATTCTTTATCTCATTTGCTTCTCCTGTGCTGTGCTTGTGCAGAATGTATTTTGAGATAGTTTATCCAAAGGTGATTGCCTGATTGGATTCTGGTGGGAGTTGTTTTGACTCTTTGGCCAATTGGGGCCAAGCTGTGTCTGGAAAGACTCTGGAAGACTCCAAGACTCTGGAAAAGAGTCACAAGTTTTTGTTATTAGCTTTTTAGCACTGAGTAAGTATCCTTTCTGTATTCTTTAGTAGAGTATAGTATTCTTCAATATAATATAGTATAATAAAGTAATAAATTATCCTTCTGAGAACATGGAGTCAGATGCATCATTCCTGCCTTCGTTGAGGCTCTCTGCAAATACAATACCATAGAACAGTTTGTGTTGGAAGAGACCTCAAAGCTTATCTAGTTCCAACCCCTTGCCATGACAGGGACCCTTCCTTCCTTTCTCAAAGCTCCATCCAACCTGGCCTGGAACACTTCCAGGGATGGGGCATCCATAACCATTCTGTGCAAGCTCTTTCAGGGCCTCACCACATTTGCAATAAAGAATTTTTTTCTGATATCTAACCTAAACCCACCCTCCTACAGTTTAATTTATGTGTTATTGGCAATTTTATTACAGATGAGAACATATCAGAACAGGGAAAAAATGAGATTAAGCTGTCCTCCTGGGAAGCTCTGAAAGTCTTCAGAAGAAAGATGTTACAGTACACCACAATATTGTTAATTTTTCAACATATTCCAAATAGAAGCAAGATATTGTCAAACACCTGATAAGGCCTTGACAATTACAAAGCTCCTTAAATATTGATGCGAATTGAGTGAGTAATTTTATTTTTTGGCTTAGCAATATTTTACCTTCTATTACTTTAAGAGTACTCAAACATGGAAACGGGAGCAGGATGCACTATCAACTGGGTAAAGTGCCAGAGAGAGCAATATGAAGAATAAATTGGAATCCAAATCTCATACACAAATTACTATTAACACTAATTTCTGCATATTACAAAGCAGCTTCTTTGCATGTATGACATTGCCTTTTGCACCCAAACATGACTTTAATTAAGATCTAACTTATTCATGACTATAATTCAGATCTAACTGCTGCTCTAGTCAAATGAGTATAATTAGTCCCAGAGGGTAGATCTAAGAGAACTAGGGTTTCCTTTTTACTCTACATTTAGGCAAGCACAATAGATGATGTAAGATCCATCTGGAAACCTGGAAATGTAAGGAGTTTTACAGAGTTGGTAGGTAAACTCTAAACAAAAATGTTGTTAAAAAGGACTTTCATAAAGGCTCATTCAGCTTAATTTATTCTTGCAGACTACACAATAAAAGTGAAACAATAGAGGTGATTAACCAAAGTAAAGCTGATAAACTTTTTGTAATTATTTCCTTCTTTATTAGGAAATAGAACCACTAAAGTTTGCTTAGCCCATCCACACATAATTTTTAAAGGGATTAATGAGGTGGGTATCCATTTTTATTCCTCTCCTGCAGAGAATACAAATCAAAGAACCTCCTGCATAAGTTGTCACTGGCATAACCAAGCCAGAAGTCCTAACAAATACTCTATAATCAAGCATTCAATTATTCCAGTGTCCCTACTCACAGCATATTCCATCCAGAAGGCAAAACAATGAACACAATACAGTCCAGATTATTTGTTCTTTCTTCTAGTATGTCATCCAACCCCTACAGCTGCTTTGCTTTTCACCACCTTCTCCTTCCCACACATTTCCCAGCACCTTTGTCCCTTGTCCGCAAGGCACTAACTTCGCCTTTCCCTGCCAAAGCAGCCCTCACCCAGTTCCCCTGTCCTGAAAGAGGGCAGATAGACATTGGTTTTGCAGCAAGGGCCACCTCATTCCCCAGCTGCCCTAATGTCACATCAGCTCCTAAAACAAGGAATTACTGCTCAGACCCAGCTTAAAGTTTTATGTATTCTGCTGTGACACTGTGCTCGGTGACCCAGTGGTTCAGAGGACTATAACTGGCATTGTTGTACCCTAAAACCCTCTGGTTTGATCACTGATCATGTCTGAACTGCAAGGAGAAGTGTGAGCTTCCACACACTGAACGCTGGGGACTGGTGCTCTTCTGACTTGCACAGCTGACTTTTAATCTATCTGTAGCTGGGACTCCACAATGCATGTGAGATCTCCAAGCTGTGTTGGAGATAAAACACTCAAGAGACTTCTGGTGGAAAATACCATCACATGACAACCTCTGGTTCAGCCAGAGGACCAAGAGCTGAGGCTCTGAATATTTTGCTGTTCTCACCAGAGTTAAAGTAGCAGTTCAGGTGCTACATGTGCAGTCAGCCAACTTTGGTCTTCAGAGTGAGGTAGCTTTGGCCATCACTCTTTAGGTAATAGCAAATATTTTCTTGTTACATTCATTACAGATTAAACTTCACATTTCCCAAGAATAAATCCATAAACTCAGTTCCCAAAGCTCAGTGACAGACAAGAACTGCTTTTTAGAAACAAGCACATGTTCTTCATATTCATTTAAGATAAATAGGGCTCAGTATATGCCTAGTTTCAACCATATGGTAATTGCATCCTTAAACCAAGACTTCTCCTAGTATCTGTAAGTGGAACTTGCTTTAAAATGATTCCCAGAGTGAAGAAAAAGGAAAAAAAATACAGTCAGTTTCACAAGGGAAAAGGAAAGTTAAATTCACAGTGTTAGGCTGGCAGCTAATGCATGAGTCTTGTAAGACCAGCACCAAAGGGTGTGGTGTCTTAATGGCAAAAGTGAGAGAGGCTCTTTTAAAATTGTATTTTAGAATAAATGCACACAAGAAAAAAAGAAAAATTCTTGGTAAGCCAATATTTTTGTAGTGAACTCACTCAACCAGGTGATAAAAATCATGGTTTGATTCTGCTCTTAACATGTTTTTCTGACTGTGTATTTCCATCACTTTCACTGATTTTCACCTTTGTATGCAAAAAGGCAAACTTTCACAAGTAACCCCTTCTTTAATTGTTTATCATTTCTCACAAGAAAGTCTCTTAAGAATGTTCATTCAGTCATGAACACACGACAGTTACTTTTTATCTCAGTCCCAACCCAAAAAACATTCAAAGTTTTAAAAGGTTTATTTAATTTCCGGAAGCATTTCTGAATTTTTACATCCAACACAACCCTACCAAGAGAAGAAAATGTCACTTTAGGAGGAGTTAACTGGATTGTCCTTGCTAAATTTGTTTTGACTCAATCAGGTCTTAAGGTGATGTACTGCTTCAAATTACACAAGTATTTTTATCTAAGAAATATATTGAACAAAACATATATGAGTTTCTTCACGGTAATGGACCCTGCACAGTGCTAAAGAAAAGCTAAATCTGAGCCAGGGCTAAGAGGCTGAGAGATCAGAAATGCAATTTACATTGCCTTGCAGCAGGTTCAAGGCAAAGCTGTACTCCATGCATCCTTTACCAGATGTTGTACAACACTTCTGTGTGCATAGCAGTAGTAGTGTTCTGCTGGATAAGCAGGCTTGAACAGCTTGTGCTGCATAATGAAAGACAATGGAGAGTCAGCTCAGAGAGGAAATAAAAACCTATTAGATTGTCTATTTCATCCCCTTACCACTATAAGACTTCACTCTATAATAATTTCATACCATTTATTCTATTCTAGTTTAAAGTGCCTGGGGTGAAGAAGCTTCCCCAGAGATATTCACAGCTTGATAGATCTCAGTATGTGGAAGCATTTCCTAATACACAACACTCATGTTTCCCTTTGAAATTTCATCCCATTACTCCTGGGCACCCACCCTAAATCAATATTTCTTTTCCTTCCATTATTTGTCACCTTCACGTTTCAGCAACACAACCCTTTTGCTCTCATTTAACAATCCTGTAATATGCAGCAGATTTAATCTCTTCTAAGAGCATAAATCAGCTCCTCAGCATCCCGGTTATTTGTGCCTTCCCCTCACAATGTTTCATGCCTTCAGCTGAGAACAGGGCAAGAGGGGCTCTGCAGGGCCTGGGCTGCAATGCCCCTCAGCCCTGATTCACAGCCAGCCTTGGCTGGGCTCAGGGTGCTCCGCCTTGCAAATGGATTCTGCTCCTTTGCACAATGAGTAGTGCACAAGTCCATGTGTAAATCCTTGATTGCAGTTTCCTTTCTAAAATGGATATATTGGCCACGCAGCAATTCAGGCAGTAAAGGAGCAGTGCAATTAGGAATGAAATCCACTTTTTCTTTCCATGCGTTTTGCTCAAAGGCTGGCAGGTGGCAGTGCATCCTTAGGAATTAGCCATGGAAACACGGCCACTGCAATTGTCATTTATCTCTTTTTTTTTGCGTGGCAGGGTGGTCTTTTTTCCTTTTCTCCTTCCTCTTTCATTTCACATTTCTTCTTTTTCATATTTGTTTTCCTTCCTTATCTCAAATAATTTTTCTCCCCTTTCCTGCATGGAAAACAATTTAATACAATGTTTTTCACATCCTCTCTCTGCGTTTCAGGGATGACAACATTTTTGGTTTATTCCTAAAGGTCCTCTATTCTCTCAGACATTCAAAAAAGTTAACCTGCAAGGTCAGTAAGAGAGACACTGAAATGAATCAAGCTGCTTTGAGCAAAAGCTGGAAGGAGCAGAAAATCTGAAGTAACAATCTTGCTTATGCAAAGGATATCAGCCAGCTAGCTCAGTCTGCCATGGAAATATGCATTGCTGGTCTTTGATAAAAGATCAAAAACTTATCTGCTTTCTTCAGGAAGCCCAGATGAGACTGAAAACACCGCAGAGGAAGAGAAGAAACAACACTGATACCGCTTGTGTTTTGTCTCACCTCAGGCAGAGAGGCCCTCTGTGCTCCAGGTAACAGCAAACAACATCTTAGGGAGAGCAGTGGGATATCCCAGCAGCATCTCCCGAATCAGAGACCACTCCCCTGCACTACAGGCTCTGTTCCAGTGCTGGCTGGTGGGTTGAGGAAGAGCTCATCAAGCTGTCACCTGAAAGGCACTGTATGGACAGGCTGTAGAGCAGGGGAACACCTGCTGCCCTCAGTCCAGCCCAGGGGGGCTGTGGGGAAGCAGAGCACTGAGCAGCTTCAGACACTGCCCCCAGCTTACATGCCTGCAGTTCCAAGAAGCTCCTTATTCAGGTTTAATCACCTTGCTCTTCATCTTCCCCATCCTGGCTTTAGTGTATGAAGCCCCTGCTCCAGCACTGGGCTGGCCACTGGAGAGATAAGAGCGAAAGGATGTGAGGCAGCAGTTTTGGGATGGGGACAGCACAAGGGTGGCTTTCTGGCAGTGGAGGAAGCCAGTAGGATCATGGCCAAACAGGAAGATGCTGGAAGCAAGCGAGGCACAAACAAGAGAAAAGGCATATGACTACATGGCAAAAGCAGAGGCAGGTCCAGAAGGAGAGGTAAGACCAGAAAATCCTGAGAAAGATGTCAGCCCCTCTCCTCTGAATGCCAGACCCATGGGCAGACAAGTTAGCACAGCCTGAAAGAGCAGCTTAGTAGAGAGGAAGAAGGCAGGACACTCATGATTCTGTCCTGCAGGCAGTCTCTTCCCATCTCTCATCTGCACAGCCTTTTGGTGAAAGAGAGGTTCACAGCAGTGACCCTTGCCCCCACCACCACAGAAACAAAGCACCCTGTTTCTCAGGAATGATGAAAAACATTCACCTAGCCCCATCACCTGCCTTCCCAGACACAGCTGTTGCCTCCCCATACTCAGGGCTGGAGAGGAGACTGGCTGGCTTCAGGAGCACAGACAGCCCCCACCAACTCCTCATCACAGTCCCAATCCTCCCAAAGCTGCTGAGACCCCGCCAGCACTGCAGACCTCTTTTCCCTTTGCTCCCACCAAACTCCAACAAAAGCAAAGTGCTGTCACTGGGTCAGTCTGTGACCGAACCCCCCAGTCCTCAGGGAGCCCCATGGCTCCCCATCCCCATCCCCACAGCTCTCCTGCCAGCCCAGAGCCCAGAGGGAGCACTGCCAGTGGTACTGCTTCTAGCCCACTGAAATAAACACAGGCAGGAGATCTTTCTCCTTTTTAATGCCTTTATTAAAAGTGATCAGGTCAGGTGGGGAAAACTGACAGGTCCACGCTCACATCGCTGCTGCTCCCAAGGAGTGACTCAGAGAATAAGGAAGAGCGCAGCTTGCTCCACTGGTCTGTGGGTAGAGCTGGGGACTTTGTCTTCACCAGAGCATCAGGAGATTCCCTGCTTTCCTGATTTAACATTTGGGGTCCTCTGTCTAGCTGACATCCTTTAGTTTAGGGTGAAGGATAAAAATGTTCTTAGCAGATACTAGGTTCTGTTCCTCACGTCTAGACATCACTTTGATTCATCCATTTCATGTTGGTTCATTGTTTTTAGGGGTTTTTGGCTAGGTTTGGTGAGGGGTTTCACCCATTGCATGCTGGATCCAATGTCATTTGCATGCTAACTCGATGTCCCCTCCTCTTCACCATCCGTGTGCCATCCTCCAGGAAGCAGCAGGGCGACGCCCAGCTAAGTGGGAATTCTTAACCATCAAGGACAGGTAGTTAAAGAAAAGGACACGGGATTACAATAACAAACAGTTAGAACTCCACCTTGGCAGCAACTGGCCCAACCTGTTAACTCTGCAACCTTTTAAAAAAATGGGCAGCTGTTCTACTCATAACACCCACCACTGCCAAGCCGAGCTTTGCCCAGCCTGCCAAAATGCCTTCAGCCTCCTCCAGCCACAAAAATTACTCTGGCTGGCCATTTATTTTTATTTATTTTTTTAGGTTTATTAGCTAATTGCTGTTGCCTCTTGGTTATGGCTGTGGAAGACCTTTACCCTTCAAGCGCTCAATCTTTGCACTGTGATGCAGGCCCACATTTCAGTGCTTTAAGTTATGGGCCATTATCTTATTCCCTGGTTCCTCGTCATGGTACTGATCCAAAATCAACGGAGGCTTTCCTCTGGCTTCAGCGCTCTCTGGATCAGGCTGGCAGCCCCGGCACAGCAGCAGCTGGCACGTTGATGGCTGCTTTGAGCGAGTTGCTATCCAGAGAGAGCTCAGAAGAAAATGGCCAATAACATTTGGAGGCAAGGGCAGAGTGTTATGGAAGAGATTGGCAGTGGGCATTTAAAAAGCACCATGAGGTAGAAAACAGCAGCTCCCTGAAGAGATTCAGAAATTCCTTGCAAGGAGATGAATGGCTAAAAAGACACCCAGCTTGGCTGAATGAGCACGCAGGCGATAGACCAGGTAAGAACAGAAGGAGAAATGCAATGAAATGTCAGACCAAGCACCAAGGAAAAAGTCCCCAGACAGACCTCTGCTTAGCTTCTGGAATACCCTCCAAAAGAAAATAATGCCAAGCCATCAATTGGTATATTTAAATGCAGATTTGACAAAGCCACAATAAATACTCTATTGAGAATAATTCTACAGTGACAAAGCTATGGATGCTTTTGTGGAGGCTTTTTGCAGCATTAGGGTATGTGATTTTTAGGATACCAACTGGAAAAATGACAATCCTTCCCTCCTTTGAGATAAAAACCAAAGGAGCTATGCCAAATTACTGTACCATATATACAAATGCCTGAATGCAAATGATGTTGTTATCCTTGTGTATACTCCCAAGGAGCCATAGCATCTTTCAAGCCCTTTCTTCTCCACGTACAGTGGATGTAGCCATCCGTGACAAATTTGTGTTTTCTTTTCTGAGAAGTAATATACTGTATTCCTCAGTGGCAGAGAAGTGAATGGAGCTGCCATGTACAAAATTTAAATGTTTACACCCAGAGGGCAATTAAGTCAGTTTTATATGATAATGTTATAAATGAAATGCTAATAAGTACTGTAAATGGCCATGTAATCACATCCCATCATTTGCCAATTATTAACGGGGAGCAAGAGCTGAAAGCCAGCAGTAGAGCTGAAGATGACATACTACTTTAAATGAGAAAATGCAGGTACTGTGTAATGCACAGCCCTGACAGAGGCATTTTTATAACAGAAATTCAAATTTCTAAGCAATGTCTGATTTCCCCTTGTATTATCATGTCAGTAGTAGAAATAAATTTCTCTGACACAGGCATTTTGTTACAAGTATTGCCAAGGGATTTACAGAGAAGAAAATTGGAATTTTAAAGGAACTGAAGTGCACACCTACTTCAGGAGCTGCACAGTGCCCAGGGGGCCTTTGCCTGGGCTCCAAGGCTGCAGTATAACACTGTGCTCTGGAAACTGTTTAGATGCTTTGTTGTGCAATTGTGTCCCAGTGAGAAGTCCTTAAACAGAACTTATTTATTTAACTTATTGTGTCCCAGTGAGTCCTTAAACAGAACTTAGTTGCTATACCCCTCTGCCAAAATGCTTTCTGGACAATCCCCTTTCTACCACTTTGAGGGGCAATTTTAGACAGGTCTCAACAGAGTAAGTAGGAATTTACTTTCAGTAAGGGCTCAGAGCCTTGAGTCTGAGGGGATGCTAGTAAAACTTTCCTGAACATCATAGATTAAAGCAACTGAGACTGTGAACTACTGGGCACATAAAATCTTTTTTTAAAAAGCTAGACTCTGGTCCCAGAAGGTCCATCTCATGGAAGAGAATTTGAAACACATATCAAACTACTGGGAACTGTTGTTGACCCTGTGACACATGTGACTAAACACAAAAAGCCCACAAAGACCTCTTCCCAAACCAAGCCTTCTCCCAAAGACCCATGTGGGACCCAGAATCACTTCTGCTCACACCAGTCAGAAGCCACAAAAGCTGCTCATCAGTTTGATGACTAAGGGCAGAAATTCATCTGTTCTGGAACATTTTCCCAAACAGTCTCCCTGGGAGACAACAGGGAGGGAAATTGCTGGGTTACTGAAATGAGAAAAATATAATCAAGATTCACCAAACTAACAATTAAATGAATATACCTCAGGATAGCTACTACAGCCTGAGGTCTTAAGTAGAACAGAAAGCTCCTTGTCTCAGTCCTAGGATCTCCTCTGTGAAAGCACCATTTCCTGGAGCCAGTGCAGCTAGTGCAAAGCAACCAGCAGAATGCAGAGGGAAACCCTTTCACATTGACACAGGCTTCTCTGGTTCCACAAAAGCAGCATACACTCATTTTGCATCAAAAATGCAGATTCAGATGACTAAGTGCCAAGCCTTTCTGCTAAAGCAGCAAAATTATTGCCTTTTCATCATAAGGGAACTGTGTCTGGTGCTTTAAGGCTGTAATGCCTTCTTCAACCCATGAAAAGCCACATCAGATGTCAGAAGGCGTAAAATTTAAAAATAATACCTCTGACATTCATTTTTTCATCCTTTGAGCTCTTAGAGATCACATTTTCAAAATCCTCTGCACCACTAAAAGAGATCAAGAACTTTCTAAAGAAAGCTTGAGAATCTCACCTAACCATGCAACTCCAGAAAATGAAACTCTTTTCACAGAAAAAGAATCAATGGACATACAGCAACACAGAGCTGGCAAGAGTGTCCATAGGTAAAGACTAGGAATGAACAGCGAGACTCACGTTCAGAGCTGCACCAGAGGACAGTGAGTGAAATATGAATTACAGCACTATCCAAAGAGCTATACCAGTTTTATAGACTTCACTATTTCACAAAATAAAAGGCCTTCAGACACTCAAGAGAGTTTTGTATCTGAGAACCTAGGACAGGATGACAAAACTCACAATACTACCATGTTATATTTCTCAGTCTGAACTTAACTGTGGTACTTCTGACTGGGCTTTGCAGGTCAGACCCTGAATTTTCTGTATCCTCTTCCTTAATGGGTATTGATCATAAGCACTGGCCAGAAGACTGCAATAAACATGCATAATAAACAAATATAACTACTGCGTAGGAGAAAATTGCTTGACATTGATGGTAATTAGTGGGCAATTACCATGCTTATATTTGATTTTAATCAAGACCATGAAACATTTTTTTGCTCCTATTGTGACAGATGAAGCATGACAGACAAAACAAGTCATGAGCTTCACCTCCGACTAGGTGTAAGCAGAGACAAGATTTCTACAATTCACTGTGCAGAGCATGTTGTTATATTTTCTACAACTCAGCAGCTTTGGAGAGTAAGGTAACAAGGATTCTAAAAAATCACAGAAACTACACAGAGCAAAGAGTAAGTCTGCCTGCCCAAATGACATCTAGTAGGACATCAGTACACACAAAGCCTCACCTATTTTTTAGCAGTGATGTAATCAGTTCTGCAGCACTTATCTGGATGAGTAAGAAAAGAGTGAGCAGCCCCCCAGCAAAATCACATAAAGTCAGGTTGGTTTTGAACATTGTGGTGTTTGTGAGGGTCCCCAGCACAAGGTGAAGAGATGAGAATCTGACTCCATGTTCTCAGAAGGCTGATTTATTATTATATTATATTATATTATATTATATTATATTATATTATATTATATTATATTATATTATATTATATTATATTATATTATATTATATTATATTATATTATATTATATTATATTATATTAATGCTATACTAAAGCTATACTAGAGAAAGAGAAAGGACACATCAGAAGGCTTAACAAGAATCAATAATAAAAACCTGTGACTGACTCAGAGTCTGACACAGCTGGCCATGATTGGCCATTAAGAAAAAACAATTCACATGTAACCAAACAAACATTCACCTGTTGGTAAACAATGTCCAAACCAGATTCCAAAGCAGCAAACACAGGAGCAGCAATCAGATAATTATTGTTTTCATTCCTCTCTGAGGCTTCTCAGCTTCCCAGTAGAAAATCCTGGGCAAAGAGGATTTTTCAGAAAATATCATGGCGATATCACCATGAACATCACCACCCCTATGAGTGGGGTAAAGTCAGGGGGAAGGTTTAAAGCTGGCATTTGATTTTTGCCTGCATGTGTGCAAGATGCCTGGGTGCTGTGCTGGCTCTGCTCAGAGCATTCACCACACTGACAGGCAGTGGTTTGGGCACACATGGGGTTTGCCTTTGGATGCCTGAAGGAAAATATTTCTCCTCGCTGAACTCCATACATTCCCTTCCCTACCAGTAATCTAGGTGAACTCAGATCTGTGAGTACCAGTGGAAGGACCACAAGGACTACATTGGGGTTTTGTTTTTCCTTCCAGCTCTGCACAGTCTGCTTTTCTCACCACAGAGAGTAAAATAAAAAAATTTAAAATGGGAAGCTCAGACAGGTATTTCAAAGAGCAACACCACATTCATTATCCTCCTCTCCATGACCAAGCCAGACAGCAGGACCCATCCATACATTCAACATGCTCTCCACTGGCACACTTTGCTCACCTTCATGGCCTGAACTCTGGCCATACTTGTAATGAGGAGCACCATCCTCCACACACAGACCTGGCTTCTTTATCTGAGTGCTCCTGGCTGGAGAGGAGCAGCGTTCTTGGAAGGCACCATCTCAAAGTTTTCCCTCAGGGCAGCAACCAGAAAAGAGCAAAACTGCAGAGGAGAAGAATGCCGGGCCACACCCATACACTTCACCATAGCCTGGAAGAATGTCCTGGCAGCCAGGAGATGATGGATTCCACTGGAGCTCTGCCTGCAGTGGGCACAGCAGGGAAAGGTACAGGACAAGGAACTGCAGTGTTTGATCTAGTGTTCAAAACACTCTGAAGGTGAAAACCATAAACTAGAAATGGGAAAGAGCAATGCCAACGCTTCCCCTGCAGAGTGTTTGCTCATTTCACACTCAGGGACAGCTGTTTAAATCCTTTCTCCCATTGGAAAAAGAACTCCACAGAGAGGAATTAAAAGAAATCTCTAGCATTTCTCCAACAGTGTTGAAGACCCATTTTAGACTAGGTGATCATGAAGGTCTCTTCCAACCTTGATGATTCTGTGATTACTCTGCCGACATGTGAACTTGTTTGCTGCTTGAAACTTTCTTATTTCCCCTGTGAAACACAAGTAAAGTTGCAGAAGGAAACAAATCCCAAGGAGTTCACAGGAACCATGCATATTAGGGTAAAAAAAGAATTAACAAAACACATGAAACAGGGAAGCCAGAAATCCAGGAGGGATAGATATCAAACAACTGATTTGCTTAAGCAACAGAAGACAAATGGGAGGAAATTTCAAACAGGTGAAAGAGATGATGAACATTGGTTCATAGTTAGGAAGCATGGCTTATCACCTCTCATACAGATGGGAAAACTAAAACATTTTATAAAATTTATGTACAAGGCATTCACATCTAAACGTGATTCAGAAATTAAACATGAGTTGCAAGATGAGAGAACCCCCCTTTTCACAGGTTTCCCTGTCTTTCACAGCCTCCCACTGGTAGGCATCAAACCCAGCTCAGAGCCCAAAGGCAAACAAGCAGTCCTGGGCTCCTGCAGGAAGGATCCTGAATGCTGAATTCAGTGAAATGGCTTAAACCAACAGTGCAGGGATGAGACAAGGATCTGGCTCCACATTCATGCAGGGGTTTCTGGAACATTAGCTGCAAGGAAAAGAAATAAAAGTCACAACATTTAGTTTTACTCACAAAAGGCTGTAAGTATGTCTCAGTACGCCCAAGGAACAGAACTGTTGCATAGATAAATGCTATTCCTACATATTACCATTTCTCTCCAAAATGCACATTTAGAATGGAACAATGTGGAACAGTAAGATGTGCATAATATGCACAAAATGCATAACAGATTCACATTTTCAGTGGTTGAAAAGCCATTCAAAACTACCTTAATTTCTCCTGAAAACATTTCTAGAATAACTAAAAAATATCCCATGCAATCAGAATACATCTACATCTTTGTAATGCAATCTGCTCTAGGTATAAGTGTCAGAAGGAGTTATAAGGTGAGCAATTATAACTGAGCTCCACATAGCCAGTGGCATAAGTACAAAAAATATGCAAGACTACAGGGGTTTAGAGTGAAGGGAGAAATATATTGTTTTTATTAAAATGCATTAGGATCTCATTTGTCTAATTCCCAGTTTAATGATGCAGCCTCTTGGCAGAAAAATAGTTTTGCCATTAGTTAACTTGATTGTGTTGAGGGGGGACTTTTTTGTAAACAGAAAAGCTTTAATATCAAATTGATTTTTTTTCTTTATTCAAATGAACAAGCACAAAGAGAAAGGTCTTTTTTGAGAATATATTTTTATTGGGGAGAGACATTTTTGTCCATTCTCTTTTGGGGAAAGATTTTGTGGAATGGATCATCACTAATCTAAGTTACTTCTAATTGTAGCAGCCTATTTTCACAAAATTATTCCTGAGTGAAATGTAATTTCAATAGAAATGCCTCATTTATTCCTATTGATTTGAAAAACAGCCAGAAGATCATTGTCCTGAACCTTTTGCAAATTTGTTACTTTACATAGCAGTGAGTTATTGCTGTAAACAGCCTCAATATTAACCAACTAAAAAGTTAACTCTAGGACAATCTATTAGCCATTTTTTGACCAAAAAAAGAAAATAATTAAGTGAGGAGAGTCAAGGTATTGTATACTTATCTCTTCCCTTTTTAATTTCTCCATTAAATAGCTAACATGTATTAAACTATTTAATACATTATTTCTCTGTTTTGTCATGTTTAAGAGGAGCAAGTGCTAGAACCCAGTTTTCATCTAAAAATCAAGAAAATTATTTGAAAATATCAATATAGTTTTATAGATTCATCTTTACTCTGGGTTTGAAGAAGGAGGGAAGGCATGATTACAAGAGAA
Organism: Emberiza elegans; assembly: GCA_024865655.1. NCBI lineage: Eukaryota > Metazoa > Chordata > Aves > Passeriformes > Fringillidae > Emberiza > Emberiza elegans. Next base: position 3,405,689 of record JALJVW010000196.1, read on the forward strand.
ATAAAGGAAGAAAATTAGGGAGTGGGGAGAAAGGTGTGAGGATAGGGGGAAAATGTAGAGAGCAGTGTAAGGAGCTCTTTTCCAAATCAGAGGCAGAAGATGGAGGTAAGCAAGGAGTGTGAGCAAAACCAGCATGCCAAGCCACAGACACACACACTGCCACCACCCCCTGCAGCCTGTTCCAAGGAGGAGTTAACTTGCTCTGACTTTACAGCATTTCTCATATTTTGAAATATCAGTCAGGGCTCACTTTCTGCACCATTTAACTCATTACAAACTCAGTTTTGCAAACTCACTCATTGGAAAATCTTTATATTTTCACATGTTTAGTTAGATACAAAGGGGCAGAGATGAGATTAAAATTCCCACGAAGCAAATGTTTTTGCAAGATACAGCTGTTTAGAGGCATGACCCATTGTGGAGCTCCTTATCAAACTGTAACAAGAAGTAGGTCACTGCAGCTTCAGCTATTCAAATGTCACTCTTCCAAGAATCACTGACTGCTGGGTCTTGGCTAATAAAAGGCAAATCTCCAGCAAAGGAAAAAAAAACAAACAGAGAGAAGCAATTTCCTACAACAGCAATAGCAGCTCATGAAATGGTACTGACTTTGCAGTATCAGCTGACAGAAATTGTTGTAAGAAGTCAAAGGAGCGTAACTGGCACGACATCTGTCTTCAAATTACACTTCTGAGTTTCTCATATATCATTTAATGTTGAAAGAGTTTTGTTGGCTTGAGTAACCTATCCCTAAGATGTTTTTTCCTTTTCATTGTACAATACTTTCTATGTTTATTCCTAGGCATAGATTGCTATCATGCTGAGGCTTTTTATTCTTTTTTACTTCACCCTCCATCATCTCACAAATAAAAAACACTCCTGTCTTCTCTAGTGTGGAGAGGGAAGTTGCTCCCTGCTTTGTGGAGAACATCTGATGATATTAACAGGTCTTTGCACACTGTTTCCCTCCTGCCATTCTCACACAGGACACCAAGGACACGAGAAAAACATGAAATGCAATAGACTCATGTGTGTGTCATCCACTGCCTCTCTAGCTAGGGCAGACTAACTTCAGGAACCAAACCAAACCAGAGTCCCAAAGTCCCTGTGTGCTCGTGTTCTGAGGAGCTCAGGGTTTAGCAGTCACTGACTCTGTGTTGTGCAGTGATGGGTCCCCAGAATCTCTTTGCTACAACCATACCTGGTACAGGGTACTCAGTTTTCTGTGAGTTGATGCAGTTTCTCAGGCAGAACATTTTGCTTTACCAGCTGATACTTCACCACTGTTCTGCTTTAAGTTTCTGCTCACTCTGGAGATGCTCTACAACACACTACAGACTTGCAGGTTAAAGAGACCAAAGGCAATCTAGTTGGCCTGGAATCAGTAAATATGAGAGGAGATAACAAGGAATGCTTGTCTTTCTTTTTCATGTTATCATTGCTTGGCAATGAGCTATCTCCCCTGTATCCTCTAAAGCTGAGGGATCTCGGGTGCTTAGTAAATATTTTAAAAAATCAGGCCAGCGGCAAGCAAGACTGCTTCAACCTATTCTATAAACAGTTAACTGAACCTTTTAATGGATACAGAAGCACTGTCTTTTTAAAATGTAAGAACTTTAACTCCTTTGATACCTTCACACACCCTGAGCTCCAAGAAAATAAACCAGAGAAAAGCAGAAGCAAAAGGTATTTACAAAGGTATTCAATTCAAGGAATTCAATTTGAAGCAGAATGGTCAAAAAGCTCCTGATCTACTAGGCTTCCAGCCCAGTTTTGGTTTTAACCTATGGCTCAGCAGCAAGCTTGAAACAACACCAAGCTAATGGTGGTGCTGCATCCCACTTACACTCAGGTAGGAAGTTTTACCTGAAAATCCTTGGCCAGGCCTGAGTTCCAGAAGAGGGATGCCAGGAAGAACCACCTGCTTCACTGTGGAAGAAGCAAAGGACTTTGCCTTGGCCAATAGGGATGTTATGAAGTCTGAAATCACAGCCTTTAAATCCATCCATGCAGATGAGAGTGCAGAGCACTGCCCTGGAACATCCTCAGAACCACACAAACCTTCTCTGTGGAATTCCATTCATTTACTGCCCCTCCCTGCCTGCAAGCAGGGGAGCCAAACCCCATGGATTCTGACTAGGAGGTCACTGAAGAAAAAGGGATATTTTTTTTTTCTTTTCTTGTCACTTACTGGTATTTTACAATTATTCTCAATAACTCCAGCTCCAGCACAGGCTTTCCTGCCTTTCCCCAGAGCCAGGGGATCCCCACCTTGAAAGCAGCTTACTCCAGGGCTGATTTTGGAAGGACAGGCCTTAACATGAAGACTATCTTGCTACAGACACATAAGGAATTTTATTCAGAACACTGCTGTACTTTTCAAAACTGCAAACTGCTTCTTAAGTTTGTTTCTTTTTGTGCAAAACCAGCACATACTTCTACAGAGAATAAAAGTTTTTCATATAAGAGAACACCTATTTGCATTTTCAGCTGGCTTTTTAATTGCTCAGTCGATGCTCCTGAAAAACCCAGCTTATTCCTTCTTGCTGCCAAGGAGTTTATTACACATGCAAAGGGCATCTGTATGGCCTTTGTCCATGGAAAAAACAAATAATGGCACCAGATAATAAGAAAAAACAATCTCTTCATATTGCAGTACAGCATAGAGCACTATAAAAGCAAAACATGATATTACTCCTCAGCACAAAGTCATTTTCTCAGAGCTCATATGGGTGAAGTGAAATAGCCTTGTACAGTACTGTAATGATTGACAGACCTGATACAAAATATCAAGATAGATTATATGAGCTTCAGGGCTCTGATTTCTGCCACCATTCATGGGATGAACCAGTAGCAACAGGATAGAGGTACTGAGCTGCCATCAGAAGCCACAGGACAGAAGCTGTCTTTCTGTCTTTCAAAAGAGGGCAAGAGATAAGGTCAAGAATTTTAGTTCATTATATACAGATACATAAATTCCCAGTAAATAACATATATTTGTATTTTCAAATGTTGATCTTTATAATCACTATGTGCCTTCTCTTTACTGGTAAATATAAAGTCTGACAAGTGCAAAAGAAGTATTTTTCCCAACTCTACTCCAACAAACCCTCTGATATAGCTGGTGCTATCAGCAGTGCTTCTCTGGGCACTTACTGATCTTGGACATCACAGACACCACAGCATTAAGTGTACCAACCTCAATGATTCCCATTGACTCCTCAGAAAATTTACTAACATTACCATAAACTGGGAGCCCCTGCTCATCAGTCCCTCATGCTGCCTTGACTGACTTGGAAATGTGCTAGTTCAGAAACAAAACCTGATCATATCTCTGCATCTATCACACTACTTGCTAACTTAGCAGTGTGACTCCTTAATCCTTGGTCAGTAAAATAACTTTCAAAACATTGCTGTCTGGAGCTATACTCCATCTAACTGATGTGTCCATACAGGGAAGGTGCTGCAATACATCCCTAAAACAACTCTGGTCTGGATTCAAGGAAGTGATTGAGGCTTGACACATTTTCAGCTTTCACCTGCAAAACTTCTTTTCATTCTTGCTTCTTCATCTTAATTCTGCCTCCTTCCCACTTTTCCATCATTATCCAACCCACAGTGTTAAGCATTGGGATATGCTGTGACAAAGATGCTACAGCACACGTAGGTGGTGTTCCAGCATAGCAGGAGATGGCACTCTGCACCCCAAAAAGCCAGCAGTTGCCCTCCTAGTGCTCCAGGAGGAAGTTACACCCTAAACTGGGCATGGATTTGTGTTTTACTTATCTTTTAGTATTTATCTTCTGGTAGCTGCCCACATCAGCTGTCTTACCCAGCCCTAAGAGGAGATGAAGGTTGCCCAAGCACCATGATGTAGTTCACAAACCACAGCTTTGTACCTCAGCTTTCTCCCATCACTTGCTCAAGACAGATGCTACAGCATCAATGAATAATCCTCAGCTGGGGACTGTACAGGCTTGTCTCAACAGAGTGGGGCTCAGAACATTACCAGGTGCCAGATCCTATTGTTGAGGAAATGAACAAGTCCCAGCTAACTTATGTTCCCATTCTTCTTGTTTGGATATCAACCAAACCTGCACAATACCACCATGTCCAAACAGCTTCTTGCCACCTCAGAAACACAGCTGCCAACTGGATTTAGTTTCATCCACCACCACTCTCTGGGCCTGGACATCCAGCCAGTTTTTTACTTGATAAAGAGCATTCCCATCCAAGCCATGAACAGCCAGTTCCTCCATGAGAGCTCTGTGAGAGATAGTGTCAAATGCCTCACTGAAGTTTAGACAAACACCCACAGCCTTTCCCTCATCAGCAGGTCATTTTGTCATAGGAGATCAGGTTGGTCAAACAGAACATGTGGTGTCAAGAGATCTGTTGTATCTCACAGGAATATCTATCCATCTCCTCAGTTTTACAGTGGCATAACTCTTCAGATGACTACATGAATAAAACGGTAACAAATAACTTGCTTTATAAGCTCTCCTCACAACCTTCATAGTTCATGTGTTCTTTGTACATTACTATCCTACATTTATATTTCACTGGAAGAAACCCTGCCCAGCCAAGTCACCCAATTGCAATTAAAAGCAGGTAAAGCATTCTCTATGGCCTAGAAAGACAGAGGAGATATTTCATCCAAGATGGAAGGATACACAGATTTTTTTTTTTCAAATAAAAGCCTTCCCAAAGGCTACTTTGCTATAAAGACTTTCATTGCTATACCTCAGCAAATACTTGATCAAGGGTATCTTGCAAAAATCAACTGAGAAAAAAAAATCCAGATTGTTGTTTATTATTTTCCTCTTTATATACCTTTTCTACTGTCCCTAGCATCTTTAAAAAGAACAGAGAAACAGAAGCACTATAATTATAAAAGATACCAATGTATTACAGCAGAAGTCAGAGGGTGAAGGACTATTGCAACAGTGCTGAGAAAGGTATTGAAAGATGATTATTAAGAAAGTAAAGTTTTCAGCGAGCTTCTGAGATAGGAAACTAAAATTTCAAAGGAAAGGAAACCGTGAACAGATGGAAAAGAAAATTAGGAAAAGGAAAGCATGCAGCTTACACCACAAAATTTACATCTCTATGAAATGCACCCATGTCACAGAATCACAGACTGGGTAAGGTTGGAAGAGACCACAGTGGATCATCTGGTCCAACCTCCCTGCTCAAGCAGAGTCACACCAGAGCACATGGCACAGGGCTGTGTCCACATGGGTCTGGAACATTTCCAGTGAGGAAGACCCCACAGCCTATCTGGCCAGTCTGTTCCAATGCTCAGTCACTGCACAGTAAAGAAATTCCTCCTCATGTTCAGGTGGAACTTCTGTGCTTCAGTTTCTGCCCATTGCCTCTGGTCCCATTTCTTGGCATCACCAAGAGCCTGGATCTGTCCTCCGGACACCCTTCCTCAGATACTTGGTACTGACAGGATCCCCTCTCAGCAATCCTTTCTCAAGGCTGGACAGGCCCAGCTGTGTTGGAACCCAGGAAATTCCTCTGGCTGCCCTGGAGGGCTCGAGCCCCTGCCCAGGGGGTTCAGAGACCTTGGCACAGAGCCCAGGACCCCTGTGCCTTTGATTTAGCCATTGGAAAAAACAATTACCAACCTTATATGAAGAATTACAAGCCACAAAAGTTTAAGTAGAATGATAGTGAATTTATCATGGGGTGAAAAAGTAGATTTTTGGGGGTTTTTAGAATGGGGTTCAGGGGGCAAAATGGAGGAATCTGGGTGTGTCCAGTCTTTCTCCTTCTTCTTGGCCCCCATCTTCTGCTGTGATGTTGGCACTTTTAGATTGGTTTAGAGTAGAAGGTCACTGTCTAACATAGGTGATAGGTATTGGAAAGTAAATGTAAATATTGTACATGTAGTTTTTAGTATAAAGATATAACACCGCCCCAGGGGCAGGCAGAGTGACTCTGTCTGACCTGTTGAGTGGATCTCGGCTGGACAGGAGAAAGAATTTTATAGATAAGAAACAATAAACAACCTTGAAACCAAGAACTGAAGAGCTCTGACTCCTTCTTCGAGTGCCGGGCTGGGAAAAGAGACTTTCTAACTTTTCTCGGGGACACTCTGACCAGTGAGAGACCCCGAGACAGCTGCCTCAGATTTTCCTCATAAGAGAGATGCTCCAGTCCATTATTCATTTTTTTGCCCTCCATTGGACCTGCTCCAGGAGCTCCATGTGTCCTTTGTCCTGAGGAGCTCAGAACTGGACACAGCATTCCAGATATGCCTCACTAGGGCTAACTAAAGGGGCAGGATCACTTCCCTCAACCTGCTGACAATGCTCTTCCTAGTGTACCCATTTCAGTGTTTCTTTCAGCAATTCACACAGGAACTGTTTGTGAGGCAGCTCTGTGAGAGACCAGACTGTTTTTACCAGGTAGAACCAGATACAGATACCATTAGCTATTCTATTGTATATTCACAGCCTGGTAATCACTACAGAGGTATTCCTCACAGAGGGAAGCTCTTTCCTGACAGCAAAACAGCAGCAAAATTCAGCTTTTCTACCTGCAGGCAGCCAATGACAAGTGATCTCCATACATTCCTTAAAAGGTGGTTCCAACACTCCTGGAAGCAGAATTAACCCAGTCAATCATAGAAACAGAAACAAGAAGCAGGATATAGGTCTCTTTCCAGCCTTCTTCTATGGCAAAACATGTAAAATAAAGAGAATGTTCAGAGGCTACATGTAGCCTCTGTATCATCAGAGCAAACCTGTAAGAATTGTAAGGACAAAGAGCTGAGGAAGAACTTAAGAGGGATGACCTCTGAGAACACAAGTGTCTTGCTGCTTTATTTTATTAACTCTAGAAGGCCCTCATGCTGTATGCAAATTCATGTAAATCAGAATGTATGAGTGACATTTTTTGCACAACTGCAGTTCAAAATGGAATAGACCAAAAATGCTACTGAAGCAGATAGATTTCAATTTATTTTTTAATTATGAGGCAACTGAAAAAATATTAGTAAAATGTGTCGCTGTGTCTTGACACGTTTTCCTTCTTCTTAATACTATTAGATCTTCTTTCCAGTATGACAACAGCAGCAGACCATGCTCACTATATTGAACATCAACATTTATTTCCTTAAGACTTACCCAGAGGAACAGTAAGTTTGACATTTACCAAAACAAGAACTCATTTTCTAGACTGTTAGCCACTGTATGCTTTCATTACTATAACCAGAGGTCTCCTGTGCCCTATCCCAAGTAAATGGAAATTGAAAAGGCAACATTCGTCTAAGAAGAGTTTGGCTTAACCACCTGGAGAAGGGACACTAACACTCAGAACCACAAACACAATGGGGATAATGCTTACATGGCTCCCACACAGTCACAGCTTAGGGCTAGGCTGAGCTGGGTGGACAGAAGCAGCATTGCAGTCAAGGCAGGCTGGGGCCAGGCACGAGAGCAGGCAGCATCCACCCAGTCAGGAAGCAGCAGAAACAGTGGTCTTGGCAGAGCACAGGGGTTACAGCCTCAAAAAGCCCCAAAGCAGCAGGCAGGGTCAAACACACACAGTGTTGGAAAACTGCACCAGGAATGATGCCAAGGATTAAGGCTTTGGCTCCAGTACATTGGAGGTGGGGAGAAGGTGAAGAATTAAGGTACAGAGCCTGACTTCAATTTAAACTGTCATTCCAGCCATATCCAGCAAGAGACTGACCCAGAAGCACTGTCCAACTGGGCAAACCAGAATCAACCAGTTTCACCATACAGCCATTGTCTTTTAGACCATTTCCCTGGCTCCACTCAGCAGCAAAATCCTTTTCAAACATTGCTTGCAACTACCTTGGTTCACTGTTCACCTTGTACCTAGGAGGCAAAGCAACATTCCAAGGAAAATAGGAGTCTTTCCAAGAAAACACAGCATATCTGAGCATAGCTCCTTAGTGCTTTGCTTTGTACCATTAGCTTTCTGTCAGGGTTAGATTTCTGATGTAATTTCCTGATTAAAAATAAGCAATATAACAACCTCTGCTGTGTAGCATTGTCATTGTCCCTATCATACAAGATCAGCAGAACATGAACCTTGAACTGACAGCGACAATCTCTTTCAGGTGGACAAATGGAGGAGTGATTTAGTTCAGCAGATAGTAGTCACTGTCTGCCTGGATACCAGCAACAAATGGACTACTGTGGAAATCTGCTTGAGACTGTCCTTTTTACTACCTTTATCAATGTTCTGGAGAAGGTGGCAGAGCAGACTATAGTCAGATCTTCAGATGCCACAAATTAGTATCACCACCCAATACTCTTGAGAGCAGGGCTGCCATTTAGAGGAACCTCACCACACTGGAGAAGTGGGCTGACAGGGATGTTATGAAATGCAACAAGTACAACTACAAAGTCCTGTATCTGCTTGGGAGCAACCCCTGCAGTGGCACAGGATGGGAACTGGCTGGTTGGGAGCAGCCCTGGTGAAAAGCAGGGGAGATCTTGGTGGGCAGGAGGCTGCACAGGAGCCAGCAGTGGGTCCTGGCAGCAAGGCAGGTCAGCAGTGTCCAGGGCTGTATGAACAGGAGCAGGGCCAGGAGATAGAGGGAAGTCATTTCCCCCCACTACTCATCACTTTTTGCACAAACTAAATAACCTATGTTATTTTCTAATCCCCACATTAAAAGGAAAATATCAGTAAACTGGAATAAGTCTGGTGGAAGGCTAATAAGATAGTCAGAGGCTAGAACACCTGCTGAGGGAATGAAGAACCTAATAGGCTTAAAGAATTTGAAGATTTGAAAAATGCTAAGAAAATACAAAGCACTATCATAAGCTATTGGCAATTTCCACTCTAAGGATTAAAATTAGGGTAGCAACTGAAACAGGACCCTACTGAAAGCATTTCTAAGTTTCACATTAACAGTGAAGGAACAAGTCATACTGCTGTTTTGGGCCTGACAGACCAGAAACACTTTTATTGAGTGAAATTAATTTAATAGCACCTCCCAGGAAGAGGTTCCTATCTGAGCACTGTACCTCTGCAGTGCTCTGCAAGCACTGATAAAAAAGCTGACTGATAGCACCCAAGTGCCAAGCAAAACACATATTGCTGCTGTAGAAGTGATCTGTACAAGAAAAAAAGTAGATGAGTGCTTAAGGTTTCAATCCGAAGACCTGTGATCTTGATGTAAGCTCGGTATCAAAGCAGGTTTCTCCAGGATGATTCAGTCCTTCCTAGTTTATACCACAGAGCCTACATTATACACTACCTGCCCTAGAGCCTACCTGGCCAACCACAGATATTTACTTGCCCCACAGACAACATAAACATTAAAAATTCCTGCCACATAACACACTGAATAAAGCTGCTTCTCTTCCTTGTGGCCCGACATCTCAGCAGCCCATTCTGCAGGGGCTGCTGCCCTTGCACCTGAGGCCACAGTCCTGACACCTCTCCATCTTCCTGCCCTGCCTTCATTAGTGAAAACAAACACAATTATCCAGAAAGGGGCTTATTTGGTGATTTCTCAGTAATTTCCCACATTTCTGTTTCTGTATTTAATTGGTGTTCCCAGCAGAGCAAGTCTGTGTGGGGTTCACGTGCAGCAAAACAAGCTGCTCAGCAGTCTGCAGGAGCAGCAGTACAAACAAGCAGCACAAGCACTGCCATGGCTCTGCTCCCACTTTGCCGAGTTCTAGTGCACATGCAGAGCTCTCCCAGAGTCAGACCTGCAGCCTGGGAAGCACCAGGACACAGTGGGGAGGCTGACTGGGAGCACCTGTCCTGGCCCCCCATCTCATGGGTCTGCCCACAATAATTGCAGTGCTGTGATGACAATATGCAACCCAGTGCTCAGTGTTTTGAGGGAGGGAGGGAAGCCCCAAGGTATGACTCCATCACATGGCATTGACCCAGGTGTGCAGCCCCTAACATACAGAAGCAGGGTTTGACTCTCAAGTGAGACAGTGCCCAGTCTACTCACCTCCTGACATGCCACTGGCTCCAGAATGGGTGCAAGCCTGTGCAGAATACACAGGCTCGTGTATGCTGTGTGTGCATGGTCCTCTGAGTCATCCACTACAGACCCTACACTGAATTTTTGCCCTAAGAGTCATTTGCAATCAGCATTTGCATTAACAGCATCATTATTTTTATCTATTAGAATCTGGAGAGGGGAAAACACAAATCAGGAACATCTGCTCTATAAAGTAGCTTGCGATTGTACTTACTGGTCCAGTTCACTAATTCCTCTTCATAAACTGATAAAAAATCAGTTTAAAAAACCACACTAAAATGAGGCCTGTCCCTAAAAACAGCTGCTGAGCAGAGACATATTACTACCTGATAAAAGTAATAAAATTGTCTGAATAGAGCTTGATTCAAGCTCATCTTGAATCAAGAGACAAGGGATTACAACACTGAGGAGAAAACAGTCACAAGAGCAGATTCTTCTTTACCCACTTAGAAGAGTGTCTGTAATGGATATCATTCAGCCTCTCTGTCTTGATGAGAAACATAGCAGACTGCTGGCAGGAACACTGGGCCTCTCTTGATTCAATCTTCAATCCAGAAAAAGGGGTTGAAAACATGCTGAAGCAAAGCTATTTTTATTTTTTGTTTTATTTATGCAAAACAAGCAAGTTCGATAAACACACTTTAGAGACCTAGAGTCTATACACAAGTAGTTCAGGATGTAAACAGTGCATTTTATGCCTGTTCAGGTGAGGATAGTGAATGTCTATAACCACCACCATCTTAGGAGTTCAAAAGAGTGAAGATTTCCCCTTTTCACAGGGGATTGCAGCAAACATTTCAGCAATGGCTGAAGGGTATTTTTTGATTGCAAAGGCAGGAGCAGATCCTGCTTTAGCACAAAGTATTTTTCATGCTACACCCTAAAGTCCAAAAGCAGAGGTTAAAAGTGCAATAGCAGCATTTGAAATCTGGCTGGCTAGCACCTTCTTTGGTTTACCAAACATGATTAGTTTGCCTTCTTCACAAAATAAGTCACTTAAACAACTTCTCCACTGTATATTTTCTATTTCTCTAATCTCAAGGGTGTGCTTCCTAATTATACAAACATTTTGTTTAAAAGACTAGGAAAGAGTTAATTAACTAATAAAAGAAAAACTAATAAAATATTTCAAAAGAGACATTATGGCAAAGAGCCATGACAGTACTGCAACCACAGGTCCAGTCTCTGCAGACCTATTCTCTGATGTCTCTTCCACGTCCATCCTACCTCCTTCTTCCTGAAAGGCGTGGTGGAAAGTCCAAGTGGCATTGAAATAAAACCTGGGAGTAATCTGAGGAAAGACCAATTTGCAATACTTGGAACATTTCCTAGTTTACCACCACACTCCCACCTATGTCTCCTCCAGATGAAGAGGTGAGTAGTTCAATCAGGGCAAGTCTGCTTCTACTGGCACCTTTGTGGAGCCTAAGAGATATTCAGAGTAAGAAATACTGTCTGCTGAATGAAGTAGGAAATGTGATTTTCTTCCAGGTTCCTTGGCCAAGGCCTGTTTGATCTCAAACATCAGCTGGATTTATCCTAAGCACTGGGATACACAGCTCCAGTTGGATATGCCATTTATCTCTTCCAAGGGGGAAGCCTGGAAGTGTTTTCACCCTTTTATATATTTATTAAATTCTACTGGATTTAGAACTGAGCTTAAAATTTCAGTTTCTTTTTGGTCTGCTCCACAATCAGGGTCACAGACCTGAGAATGTTTCAGTACACTGTGATTACCTGCAGAAACCTGACCTCTGTGACAAAAAAGCATTTAAGAACACACATAACAGGCATCCCTAAAAGAATTGGTTACATTATCAGAGCCACTATTCTTTTAGCAATTCTTAACACCTGCAAAATTCCCGTTTTGTATCGGGCCAGAGCTTCTTCACACAGGGTACAAAGTGTTGCCTTAGTTTCAGTACTTCATTTAAAACTCATATTTTCATTCCATGCCCCATTCCCTCTCACCTGACATCCTGCCTTTCAAAAAGTAGGGTGTAACCTTCATGCACATCCCCAAATTCTGCCTAGCCTCTTACTTGAAACTTGTGAGGTCAGAAATTATGGATTCCACATATTCCTTAATACCTGTATTTTTCTTTCAAACAAACCAGGATGGGGATGTTTTTACAAATTCAGTCAGTCTTCACCTTCCTAGAAATATTTTGCCAGCCTGGCTCAAGTTTTCAGCTCCCCTACAACTCATAAATCATTTTCCCATGTCAGATCTGTAAATGGATAAACCTTGGTTTAGGCATCGTTTTCCACCTGTGGGTCTCCATGTTTCTTTACCAAGGAGGAACATATATTTATCTCTTTTCATGAATGATGGAGACAAATAAATTCACAACCCAAAGCTAGCTCAGTAATGACTCCTACAGATGGCTGTTGGAACTCTGTCACTAATTTTGCTAGAGAGACATCACCCTTTGGTACCAGCAATTTCCACATGAGGAAAAGTTACACAGATATCTTACCTGGTTCTTCACAAAAACAAAACACTCCAGAAATTTAAAAAAATAGAAGCATAACATTCTGCATATTACATTATTGAGTAACCACTCCATTTTTGTAATAAGTTACCTGAGCCTCAAAAAATGTGGTCAACAAGACTTTGTTAATTATTGTGAAATACATTTCCTTATAGAAAAGCAACAAACTCTCTTCCAGAAACACAGAGAAATCAAATAGGACAAGTATGATACCATATCAGCAACTTTTTTTTCTTCCAACACCTCTCACTTTCTTTTTCAGTGAACTCAGCCAAACTGTATGGGATTTGTGTTAGAAAAAGGGTCTCTCCCTCTCTCTAGCAGACACAAGCCTGACATTTTTTAATGGCTTGTAAGTTAAAATAGGCATATTCACATTAATAAGCATTTTTTAAAGTATTGAAGAGTTCAATTAACTGCTGAAACAATGTTCTACGGATAATGGCTATCTCCATCACTGGAAAATCTCAGCTAAAGCTGAAAGCAGCTAGCTGCTCCTTACTAAGTAGTAATTACATTAATGGGATTTTTGTGGTTGTCTTTATTAGTAAATTAAAATAGATCATCTGAATTTATTTATCCCCAGGCTGGAATATAAATCTCCAGAGTTTACCACACTCCTTTAAAGGTCAGTAAATCTATAATTATATCAATTTATCCTGTATATTGAAAGCTCTTACCAAACCAACTTTAAAAAGCAGGTGCAGTTTTCCTCTTTGTAGAATGAGGTCCCTGGAAGCATGTACAAAAGTAACAATTGGACAGGGGAAGGAAAACAGTTCAGACAAAGCATCCACTATGAAATGTTTAATTTTATTAAACAATCGTGTTTTACATGTCATCAGACCTAACCCCTGAAGTGCAAAATGTTTCTGAGGTATTAAGACTGGAGGAAAACAGGCACAGCATTGGTTGTTAGGGATACTGCCCTACAGCACAGTGGAATTTGCAAACAACAGGCCTTTATACAGCATTTGCAGGGTCAGAGAAAACTGAGAACAGGACTGTATTTGTCTTTAGCCTTGAGAGCCAAAAAGCCCTGATCATTAGCCAGTTCTGTCACAGACACAGTTTACACAGGATGATGATAAATATCAATGAGGTGTTTCTAGGCCAATATGTACAGTACATGAAAAATGAAATTTAACTGCTGTATGTGTGACCAAAATCCCAACTGTCTATCCAGTCCAGCTTAATATGTTGTGTTTATGGTGGCCTGTCTAGATTATCCCCAGGCTGGAATATAAATCTCAGAGTTTACCACACTCCTTTAAAGGTCAGTAAATCTATAATTATATCAATTTATCCTGTATATTGGAAAGCTCTTACCAAACCAACTTTAAAAAGCAGGTGCAGTTTTCCTCTTTGTAGAATGAGGTCCCTGGAAGCATGTACAAAAGTAACAATTGGACAGGGGAAGGAAAACAGTTCAGACAAAGCATCCACTATGAAATGTTTAATTTTATTAAACAATCGTGTTTTACATGTCATCAGACCTAACCCCTGAAGTGCAAAATGTTTCTGAGGTATTAAGACTGGAGGAAAACAGGCACAGCATTGGTTGTTAGGGATACTGCCCTACAGCACAGTGGAATTTGCAAACAACAGGCCTTTATACAGCATTTGCAGGGTCAGAGAAAACTGAGAACAGGACTGTATTTGTCTTTAGCCTTGAGAGCCAAAAAGCCCTGATCATTAGCCAGTTCTGTCACAGACACAGTTTACACAGGATGATGATAAATATCAATGAGGTGTTTCTAGGCCAATATGTACAGTACATGAAAAATGAAATTTAACTGCTGTATGTGTGACCAAAATCCCAACTGTCTATCCAGTCCAGCTTAATATGTTGTGTTTATGGTGGCCTGTCTAGTACCAGCATTTTTGTCTACTTACACAGCTAAGCCACTGCCTTGTGCTCCTGCTTGAGGGCACCTGCCACTCACACTCACTTCAGGTAAGTCAGATGTTCATCAGACTAACAAGAGGCAACAGTGCAGTACTGCTTGTAGCCTGTTATCCTTCTAGTTGCCCTCTTCCCCTCATCCATGCAGTGAACAAGTCTAACTCATGCAGACGATCTGCTAAAGAAATAAGCACTGATTGATGACTGTTCATGTAGAAATGAAAGCTTTATCTGAGAACTGAAAAACTCACAGGGAAAAATTTGCCCTTAACAATTAGTATATTACTGAGAGTTTTACTCACTAATATACTAAATTGTGCTCCAAAAATAATTTTCTGTGAGGAACATTTGGGTGATACTTGATACACGATACCTCCATAAGCCAATGGAAGATACATATAAGAAAATACTTCCAAATTACAAATAAGTAAAAGTCACTTGCTCCAAGCCTCTCTTAGGTTATTTTTAGCCAAGACAGCTGAAAACAAATTCCTCCTGAGACACACTTGTTTTTGTGAAAAATGTAATAACAAAAAAGAAGTTATCCTTATCTTACTAGGTGTTCATGAACTAATGAACTTTCCTGAATATGTCAGCCTTTGTATTAAAGTGGCACACTTGGAAAGGTTCTCATCTGCAGCCTCTTTAGCTTTCAGATCTTACTGAGAAGATGAAGACGTGAGCTCTATTGTCAGCACATTCATGGGCAAATGTCATGCAGTCTGATCGCAAACACAATTGAGATTCTCAACATTTTCTAGGCTTGTTACCAACATCATTGCTGCTTGCCTACACAACATCATCTAGCAAATCTACAAATACAGAATAGCTGGAACAGAAGCTGGATACCACTGGAGTGTTGCCTTAATATTACTTTTTAATGGAATCATTCTTCACAGATGAGAAAGGCAACCCCAAACAAAAAGTGCAAACAAATCATCACTTTCAGTTGAAAACTGGGTTTCGGATGCCACTCAGGACTGAACTGTTGGGCCAGTTTCTGTGCAGAAGGGTTAGAGAACATACAAAAAAGAAAATGCTTGAAATTCCTAGGACAACAATGCCTGAAATCAGTGCACTGGTGACCGTGTTCATCTGGAAAGGAGGTCCGTTTGGGTGAGCTGCAAGGAGAAGAAAAATTCTCAGGTGACATCAGGTTTTATCTCTCATGAGTGCCAAACACTTCTGCCTTCCCCTTCCAACACCCAATATTCTGTATAAGTGCAATGAAAGAACTAAAACTAACTGTACCTCAGAATGAGCACCTGTCTACTTGGATAAAGCTTATCTAAGTATATTTTGAAAACAGTTATTAATTCTTTCAATATCATTTATGTTGGGGAATAAAGACATGGGCCTTCTGAGGCATTATCCCTCATCCACCAGTGACCAACCTTGACCTGTGTTACTCAAGGCAAGACTATCATTATCCAAGAACTTATCCAAGGACTATCAAGGTAGATGTATAAGGATATGTGGCCTAATCAAACTAATTAAAGGATTTCTTCCCCACTGTCATTATCTACATTTCAATTCAAAGTCTATATAAATCAGCAGACATATCTGGCACTGGATATTGGACACTCTGGAAGCTTGTTGCACACCTTCAGAAAGGGCTTCTTAATGGTTCTCAATTCTCAGGCATGAAAGGTGACATATTTAATACTTATTGCAGATCAGCAAGCTGCCCATGGACCAGCTCTGAGATAATGGGTCACATACACCCACAGCAAGTACTGTGTTTTCCAGCAGGAGGGGAAAAAAAGCATTTGAGTACCAATGAGCATTTGCCATTACCAGCAGTGGAGAGTGAGGTGAAATGACAACACAGTCTTCATGTGAGAAACCAGACTGCTCCTCCCAGAAGCAGCCACCTGCTCTCAACACCATTAATCCCACTCTCCTCACCCAAGCTGAAAAGAAATCAGCACTGTTGATCTGGTTACCCTCCCCTGCTCAACTGTGCAGCTTTCTGGCTGCTACAGCAGTAACCTCACCCCACTCTACCTCGGTACTTTTCACAGAGACAGCAACAGGCAAAGGAAAGGCTTTTGCTCTGAGATGGAGAGGATGCTTCTTTTGTTGGATGGGAAGGAAACATACCAGCCATCAACACAGAAAACTGTGTGCAGCAAATAAAGAATTTGTTTTTTATCATTTTAATTATATCCATGGGTAGGAGCACACCAGGGAACAATTAATTACAGGGAGAGCTCTCCATGACAGACAAGAATAGCAGCTGCTTTTATATGTTCTAACTTGAGTAAAGAAAGGAACAAATAGTGATAGAGTTCAGAGGACAGAATGGATTCTTTGTTCCACTCCGTCCTGTTATGAAGAAATAAAGGGTGGAATGGCCCAATGTACCTCCTGAACATGCTTTCTTAGCCATCAGCCACTCCTTGTTACCAGCAGAGAATAGTAACAGATAGGCTGAAACAAGTGTTCCAAGTGCCCAAAGGAAAAGCACCCTAAAACTTAAAGAGCTGAACTCCCCTGAAGCCTATTTCCTTCACTGCCCTAGCAGGGCACAAGTTCCATCCAAGTTTCTCCCCGAGTTCCTTGTGTGGTTAAATGCTAGGATAACAGGAGCTGAAGCTCTGACCTTCTGGCTTTGAGATGTGAACCAAGCTAGACTGCACCATAACAACAATTTTTTTGCTTTACTCCTGTGTGCCATGGGCAAATGTTACTGCTTAAGTCTGGTTTTGCATCTGGTGGCTATAATGTACCCTTCACTGGGTAGATTATAGATCTATGCTGTAGCATCACATCTTCATTTCAATTTCATCACAGGAATTAAAAGTTTCAATGTAGATGGTGCTGGGTGCACAAATTAAACTGAGAATTCTAAACTCACCAATTTCTTTCTTTTCAGAGCATGTTGGTATTGACTCATTTAAGCAACAAAAATAAATAAAAATTTAAAAAGGAAAAAAATATATTAATAGATATTAATCAAAATGGTTCATGTTCAGTTCTGCTTCCCTCATAAACCCTCTTATGTTTCTTGAAATTCTGATTAACTTACCAAGCTGTGAATTGTTGGTTGGTGTCTCATCTATATTAAAAAAAAAGGCATGTGTCATATTTTTAAAATACCTATGCCTACCTCCTCCCCTCTTGCAACACAAAAGCCAATAGTTGTAGCTTTATTTTAAAAATACATCAGGTCTACTTGCCACATTGACTAGCAGCTTTTAGCATCTCTGTTAAAATATGGACAATAACATTAATTGCATGTCATTGGTTCATTTTTAATATCAGGAGATATTAAAATATTAATTTAAAATTTTAATGGCTTGTGGAAAAACAAACCAACACAACCTTAAATCAGGAATCTCTTCATTGAAAAGGTGGCCAGTTCTGTTGTCTCCCCCAATAACAACACAAGCATAAGCACAATGTTATATGTAAGCCCCTTCACTTAATCGTATTATAAAATAGGTCTATAGGAAAAACTTGAGTTTTACAAGAAAAACTATGTCAGCAAGCATAAATTATTACAAAAAAGCTCTTTTTGCCGTGCTCATTTTCCTCTTGGCAGTTACATAGTGGCTTTATATTCAGGCTCACATTTGTATTTTGTCTTCAGTTTTTACTTATCAGTGTCCATTTCAGAATTATATTTCTTGCCACTGTTTTGGGGGCAGGGTGGGGGGGAGGTTGTACAATCTGTGAGCACAGTTCACATATACATCTGTTTTGGGGGGGTTTTGTGCAATCTGTGAGCACAGTTCACATATACATTTGTTTTGAGCAGCTGTCTCCCAAGCTTAAGTGAGACATGCATCAAAAGCTACATAATTTTAACTTCACAAGTAGGTCCCTGCTTTGTCTCCATACAGAGACTAAAGCATTTTCTTTTGTGTACGCCTCCTGTAATGACTTATTTTGGATTAACAAAAAAGAATAACATTTCTCTGAAAAGAGCCAAATGCTAGAAATATGAGTTCAAAAACACACAGGAGAAGGATCATCACACTTTTGCAGCAGTACTCTTCTGTTCCTACCAAGGCAGCTGCATCAGAGCAGCTGGTGACAGGCCATGGGGGGACCTGGCCTCCCTGAGGAGCCTCTGCAGGTGCTGATGTGCCCAGGCCAGCCCTGGCACAGCTGCAGCTCCACCCTTAATGAGGGAAGGGTACATCTGTGCAGTCCTACTACTGGCATATGGACTGTGGTGAGCCAGGGGCAGCAGGTTTGATGGGCTCTGGACAAATGTCTGTGCTAAAGCTAGACCAGAGCTGGCTTTGAAAACAGTGTAAGCACTCCCATGCACCGTCACATCAGTGCAAGCCAGCGCTACACCCTGGTATTCCTCATCCAAAATTTACCTAAATTCTAAAAAATTATCCAAAATTTTCCAAATTTATCCAAAATTATTCATCATCCAGATAGTTTTGGTCAAGTTCTCACATGACCTTCCCCCTTTTAGTTTGTTAACAAAAGTATTCATAAACCTCCTGGTTCTTACGAGTTTATTTTCATAAAGGGAATTGACAGCAGGACTAATTCCCTGTTTCTGATCTAGAAGAAAAAGGGAAATGCAAGGGAGACTGAGGGACTTGCCCAATGCCAATCATTAAATTTGTGGCAGAGTTTAGAATTGAATCACATTTTTTTTCAAGTACTTCTCATTAAACCACCCTTCTGCCAGCATGAGTGGAATGCTCCAAAAGCACACTATGAAGATGGAGAAATCAAAAAAGCTTTATTCACCCACCTTTAGAATACACCTAAAAAATTGTTTTCCTCTTTCAGCCTTATTCATGATTTTATTTAAACAACCTCAACAGTTGTCATGAAATTATAAAATTGTTTATACTTTCTTTGGTGCCATTAAACATCCATCAGATCTCTTTGCTTGAAGCTATGCAATATTTAAAGATAATTGATCAGTATCCTTTTTTTTTTTAATTTTTGAATTGTAAAAATAGCATCCACAGCATTTGAATCATGAGCTATATTACCTACCAGGGGCTGCTGGTATAAGAAGTTGTATCTAGTTTCCATTTCTTGCCTAAGGCAGCATTACTCCAGCACACTTGTTTAGCTGAGCAAATCCATCACTCATTTCCCATATGTACTCATGTATGCAACTTTGAAGTTAGTTCTTCTCACTTTTCTTGGCTAATCAGATGGCAGCAACTCAAATGGGACCATGTATAATGAAAAAAAATCACTCATTTTCATGGCTGCTCATAACAGAGCCTGTTTGCTCTAGAAATAGTATCTTGTTAGGTGGTTCTCCATTCTGGAGGGTCAGTTGCTCTCTTTGTATATAGGTACAACTACTTGGTATTTAAAGAAGGATTTTATTCTCAAGTTTTAAATTAGATTTCCTAGACCAGGTTCAGTCCTACTCTCAGCATCCTAAACCTAAGTTGCTTAACTGCAACTACTTACAAATCCTTGTAATTTTTAAAACTTAAACAGCAGTCATATAAATTTTTTTCAGAGAATGCAGGTTACATTTAGAGCTGCCTTTTATTTTTTTCCTAAAACAATTGGCAATAAAAATGAAAATCATGGAATTTCACCCGCAATTAAAAGTGGATTTTGTCCCACTGTTTAAAATTACAATGGTTTTGTCCCATTTCTTTCTTATAGCTGAATCTAAGAATAGTGTGCATTAATTTTAAGCAACATGTAGATAAAAACCCAGAGGGAAGCTGGAAGAAATGGTGAATAGAAAGTGACAGTGAATATTCATTATCCATCCAAATTAAATTGCAACACTGAACACAGTGCCTTAAATTCTATTATCTCCAGTGAAATCTGACAAAAAAAAAGTCAACCCACTGAGTCTGGACTTTTATAATAGCCTTATATGTGTAACAGTATCCCACGGTGATTTTATTGGAGGAAGAAGCACATGAGAGCCAAACAAAAATAGTAGCTCAAAATCTCTACCACACAAAGTAGTAAAAATATTGTAAAAAAAAATTCAGTAGTAATAAAAAAATACTCAGCAAAAAGTCACTGCAAATTTACTTTAAACTGCAAAACATTTCCCCAGGTTTTTGAAATTCCTGCAGTCCATAGAGAAAGATTGCTTATTCCTACCACTCCTTGTAATGATGGGGCCAGCAGAGATTACAGCATTGCCAGATGTGCTCTGAGGGCGCCAAGTCGTCCTTCCACCAGTGTCTCTTCTTTCTCTGTTGCTGCAGATCTGAGTGGTCAATCAAAACAATCACAAACTCAGAGTGGAACAGAACTGTGGCCTTTTTGTGCTTCCTGATGTAATATGAATTCTTTGGTAAGCAATACTACAACTTTGATTTTATTTCTTAGTATGCATTAAATCACTTTGCAATAAAAACATCTGCAACATTGCCTAGAAGTGCATCTTATAAATTCCTGGCTTCCCATTTTATTTTGCCTCACTTTGTTTACAAAGCTACATTGCTGTTGTGTACAAGATCCATCTTATAGTATATTAAATTTTCAGTAGTTAATTTCCCAAAGCTATGTTTACAGACAGTTTTCCCCAACAAATCTGTTTTGCTTGACAATCCTTATTCTAGCAAGCTTCTTGAGTGAGAGTTTGCACATCTTCCATGGAGTTCTAAATAGCAATGATGCACTAAAACAATCCCCAGCACTCTCATCTGGAATGCACCTTTAACATTTGTAACCTACCATCTACCTTAATCTATGGTACTCAAGTGTGCTCCAAACAGGAGCATTTCCTTAGTTTCAGCTTCTTGTGAAAGAATTTCAAAAACCTCAGAATATGAATTGAATGCAAAATGAATTATGTAAATGTGTATCATAAAAAAATAAAATACCATACAAAATTTCAGGAGTATACTGAACTGACCGCACTTTAAAATTCTAAATGGGAAGTCATTCAGTAGGAAACAATACAGTGCTCTGAAGACAGCACAGAACTTTGTTTTCATATGTTTATTTAAATGTTTCCATTTCCAAAATTTATTTGTTGTTCCTGATACTCCTAAAATTATTTAATTTTAAGTAGACATAACATCATGAACTTCAGCGCAAGAGTAGTTTGCAGATGATAGAGGAGATAATATACTGTAAGGGGCATGGTATTTTTTTTCACTGTGAGAAACTTCCACAAATTTTCCTTGTCAGTATAACAGCACTTTCTATAGCTTTAACTTTTCCATAAACTATATTCTAAAATATTTCTCTTCATCACTGTGATGATGGATTATCTTGCTACTATATTAAGAACATCAACCTGAAAGCCATCTCAAAGTTGTTACTTTTAAAATTAAGGACCACAAGGCAAAGAGGTAATTTCTCATATACTCAATAACCTGTGTTTTGCAGGTCTAGTATTATTTTATCTCCAGATGACAGTTTTCATTTCCATATTCTTCATCAGTAGTTTCACATTCCTTCAGATACAAAAAACATTCTCACTTCAGCCACTACAAGTCGCTTTCATTCTGTGCCATCCAAACTTCCACAACACTTGTATGCAGAACTCCAGAATACCTATTTTATATCCAGATAATTACAACTTACTGGCACAAGAAAGGGACAGTCATCTGCTCTGCACAGCTTCGTCACACAGTGGAGGAAGACCGTGGACATCTTCTGGTTCTTGTGCTTCACAAAGCGAAACACCTCAAAGGAAAACCGGCCCATTTGACTCTTGCCGTTTTCAATTATGGTTGTCTGCGGGTCCTTGTCACAGCTAGTTTTTGTAGGGAAGAGTGAAACTGGGATGAGCAGCTCTGTTAGTATTTTGAAGCCCTTAGCCAGGAATACGATGGCTTAAGCAGCAAGATCAAAACTTTAGTTCCTTGGAAATGAAAATATCTGCACACACAATCTGCCCGCACAATTAGACTGCAGGTTCCTGTGCTGAAACACATTCCTACAAAAACACTGTTTTGTTTTGCAGCACCACAGCTATAACCAAGGTAACATTTAATTCCAGTGCTCAAAGAAACTTGAGACCTGAAGCAAAAAGCAGGTATGCTAACCAGTATAGACAGGCAACTCCAAATGAAGACAGTACCTCTCCATGAGGTGTCATGGATAAAATTTAATTTGAGATATTGCCAGGATGTTTTTCAAAGTTCCAATTCAAATAAATGTAGAGTATGGGGAGTAGAAGTAGGAGCATATATTTATATTTAATCATTTGCTTAACTACTTTCCTGGACTGAAGTCTCTGATGTTTTACATCACTGTCATTCACCACATTCACCATTGGTAAAATAAAGGCCAGTTTAGCCATTCACTTTATGCATTTATGTTATCTCTGGTAGAAGGGCTTTGGATATATGCTTTTCTACCTTCTTAATTCTTATGACTTGGCACCTGCTTCTATGTTCATGTTCACCCAAAAAGAAGGTCTGACATGTTATCTATAAGCCTAGCCCTTGGTCCTGTCTACTAACAATGCTTAAACTTTCCAGGCAGTTTAAGACACCACTATTGAAGACATTTATAATTATTTTTTAAAGAAGGACCCACAAAATACTGGGTTTGCACAGGCCCTACCTGAAGAAAAGATCATATCGAAGATCATCACTCGGATTGCCAGATGGTGTGGTGTAACAGTAGTCCATCAAAACATTCCACCTGCACAGGGAGTAAAAGGATAGATGAGGGGAGCTGGCAATGCAAGCGTGGGGGGTTGAGTGAGGTGAGATGAAAGGACAGTACAAAAAAGCATACAAACAGGTAGTGCAAGCTGTTACAGTGAAACTGAGTTACTGTATTAAACAGGTCACATGCCAGTCATCCTGTTTCTTCAACTACTTAGAAGATTAAACAGCACAACATAGCAGCAAAACTTTATAAATCAAATAATTTGGTTTCATGTAAGTCAGCCACCACACCAACACACACTGCACACCTCCTCTCAGAAATCATGGCCACAAAGGACTAGAAATCAAAACCAGCCCTGGATTTTCTCTGTTGGTCCAACAGAGGCCTATTCTTTAAAAAAAAGCAATATAGGATTTAAAGTCTAATTCAGGAAAACTTTCATAACGAGAACTGCAGCAAAATATGCATTCACTGCCAAGGACCTGGCACCCTCCAGCTGAGAGCAGTGATTGTTGAACACCAACCATTATTCTGAAATACAAAAAGCTATGAGGAAAGACCGATGCTTCTAAATCAGATAAGTAACAAGAGCTGAAAAGCAAGCAAGACAAGAAACACCCTCTGTGGTACCTGCCATCAAGGTTGGTTGCTCTTACAGCTGCATATATTTTGGTTTTCAAAGGTAAACCTGCGCTTGGAATAAGGAGTTGCTGGCTGTAGGTTGAATCCTGTAAAACAAACATTGCCTCAGTTGTAACAGAAATTCCACTTTAACAACCCATATGCATCCAGACTGAGCTCTCAGCAATTTTTCTGACCCTTCTGTGTAGAATGATTGCTACTTCATCCTCTGTAAGGGAAGAAGCAAGAAGCAATGCCAGAGAAATTGCCTACAAGTTTGTCTGTAAAGACTGGCTTTGCCCCATGCAACAATTTGGGAGAATATATGATTTAATAAGGTTGTTGGATCAGTGATTAAGGAAAACATCATTCATTGACACCTCAGTAAGTCTCCCAGAGCTTACAGGCACACAGAGGAGCTACTCTGGTTTTCTAATATAGAGGAACTTTACTGGGTTGTCACACTGCACTCTTTCCCAGGAAAGGTTGCTAAAGTTATTTGAATTAGTGGAGTTAGCAGTGTTATCCATGAGATGTTATATATTTTAAACTATAGTCTGGGAGAACAGAGACATTCTCCTATGCCAAAGTGTAGTTCCTGTCGAAGCTGACTTGTTGAAAACTACAAGTAACAAACATTTTCATTTAAATTCTAGTATTTCAAAAGAGTTGTTTCAAGAAAGCTGTATTCAACATAGAAGTTGGGAATTCCCCATATACTACTACTTAAGTATAGCTGTTTTATTGGGGCTTTTTGTTCAAAATCTAAACCATTAACATCACTTTACACATTAGCATAAAAGCAATGAAACAGATCTGTGCAACAGAGATTGAGAATATCAAAATGCACTACCTGGTAAAGTCACCTTTGTCAAACACAGTACTAATGCAGATAGCACAGTGACTCAGCATGTTGAGACCTCTTGTGAAAGTTCCAAACACTCTATATATATATGAAAAAGACTGGTAGATAAGATTTCAACCAGGTTCATTGTGGCAAGTGAGACCATGGCAAGCAGCAAATGAAAGCAACAAGAGGGTTTACACCAGAGACCAAGTGATTTTTTTCTCAAATGCCAAAATTACCAGCATGCCCAATATCTAATCTATGCAGTATCAGAGGCCTTCAGGTAAGTTTGCCTTCTTTCAGATTAATTATACATTTCTGTAACATTTAGCTCTGCCACATTTTGCAACTGATTAAAAAGTGCAAGACCCTCACTATTACACTCCATAGTTGCTCTTTTATTCTTTAAGAGTCGTTTTTATTCATTTAAAGAGACGTTTGCAAAAAGGCATAAAAGCACATAGCCACTTAGGCTCTGTGAAAGCCTATTAAACATTTTGCTATTAAACTCTGAGTCTACCATAACAATAACATGTACTGGCATCACAAAGTAAATCTAAACAACACTTTGTGACAGAAGAAAGAGCTAAGCTTAGAAGATGAAGAGTCAATGTTAAGAAATAGCACTACAGTTAAATTTGGAGAAGACAGCTTGCAATCAAGAAACAAATCTGTACACATCCCCTCACTAATAGCAAGGGTGGACATGAGCCTTGAGGCCTAAAACAAGGACTACAAACAGAGATCAAGTGAGCCCACAAGACAGCAGATGGCCAGAGGCACTCCCAACAGGGAAAAATGGAGGCAGTGGACAAGCTGTCCATGTATTTATCCAGCCCTGGGATGTGAAGCAGAAGGGCATATTCACCACTGGAATTTGCCAGCCTTAGCAGTATTATTCATTAACGTGCAACTCATTAGGGCAAGTCATGTGGCTGCTACCACCACTGGTCATGGTCAGCTTGTAAACTTATAGGGGTGGGCAGGATGAAAGCGCATTTTGGCTTTTGGTGATATCTGAGGGGAAAAAATGTGCTCAATATGAGCATCAAGAGCATTTATTCCTGGCTGTTTGCTGAACTGGGCCCTGAAAGGCAGTCAACATGCAGTGGTCAATGCTTGGTTTAACTGAGAGATTTGCTTTCTTCATTCTACCCCATCTTTTTGATCACAGGTTTATTTAAAAATGAGAGAACTATAATCATCATTTTAACAGATTATAGGTTGTTATTTGGAGCTCTGCTCTTTCAAACAAACATGATTTTTTAGAGAATGCCATTGAAAAATGTCCTGTTGCAATATTTATAGCTCATTATGTTCAAAGCATAAAGCATTGACTTTTAAATCAGTTGCATGAATTATAACTCAGCAACACGATGGCATGAATAATAATGCAAAAAGAATCGGATTCATAATTTACAAAAATGATGCTTGATAGATTGAAAAATTGATATTTAAATCAGGTATTTAAAATGTATGAGTAAAAATTTTAATCAACACAAAAATATAATTTCAGGGATTAATGTTAAGTAGAGGTCCTTGCATTTTTCATGTTTCAGTGTCACCAACCCATTTACATGGTAAAAGCTTTTACAATAATGCATATTCAAATTATCTAAAACATAAGGAAGAAGCGTTGGATGAAAACTGTCATAATTATTAACCCTTAAAATCTTTAAAGTCCACACCTTAAGGCAACATAGGCATCAGGATATAGATTTGGAACTGATTCATTCTTCACAACAACCACAGATGATTGAAACACTCTGATGAGGCTTGAACATAAAAATACCACAAGTGCTACAGTTCATTGCTATGGGAATAGGTCTGGAATAATTTTATAGAATTCTGGAGAGTACTCTCTGTTTAAGCACAAAGCACCTATACACACACAGAGAAACATAATAAATGCAAACAAAATATGCACTCTGGAGTATGATTGTTATGGCTACAATTGATTGGTCACGTGGCACTACCAGCTGAAAGCCAGAGCTGTAAATTGAGGAACTGTACAAATACAGGACAAAAAGACTGTGTCTGTCCTCAAAGACCAGCCAAATAAACACAAGACAGCAGGTACATGCAAACAAAAAGGAAGAAGAAATTCAGAGATGAAAGATGCCTGGAAGAAAGTCTTGGCTCATGGGGGGAGTGGGAAGAAAACAGCAAATTATGAAAAGGAATCTATACTTTCATCTGCTAAAACAGTTTGTATCCACATAGCGCAGAGATTAATTCAGTCCAGGTCATAATGTGTTTTATACTCACATTGTAAAGCAACAAATTCAAAGTGCTGATAAATGTACCATTGTTCTCTCTTACAGAAATAGCAGCTGATGACCTACAACAGACCCAGAAACCAAAAACCATCATGAAGAAAGATACCTTATTTTTGTTTTTGCATACTTCAGTAGGCTTTATCATTAAAAAACTCAATGAGTCATATCACAAGGAGTTAATTTATGCATTTGGGTTATAAACTTCAGAAACAGGAATTTATAGTGGAAATACTGACATTCTTAACTATGCAGAAAATAATGGATGGTACTGGAAACACGAATCAGAAAAATAATTAGCTGAGAGACAAAGTGACAAAAAGGAACTCACTTTACATGATGTACAAGGTTTACTCATGGAAATATTTTTTCTTGCATTCTATATTTACAAGTTTCTATTTCATGAAGAATTTTTTTTTCTGCTATAATTTTTGAGAAGAAAACCTGAACTTTAGGGGAAGTTTTACATTATCTAAGGATCTCTTCATAACAGCAGGTCTTCATAAATTATATTATTTCATATAATAACACTACAGAATTTTCTTTTTTCTTGAAACATTTCCTCTTTTGGTGCTTTTTCCTTTCCCTTTACTCTTAAACAGCCAAAACTGCTACATGGACAATGCTGCTATGGCCTGCACATATACATGCTTACACAACCATGGGGATGAAACACATAGAAATTTAAAAGCACTTACGAAGCGAGCTGGGTATTGTTCAACCAAGTACTCCAGTGGGTAGCTACAGCTAAATTTGTACAGAAGCCCAGGCAAATAGCTGATAATCGTTGGTGGGTCTGGTGTATCAATATAGCCTGAAACATTACCTATCTGTACCACTGAGGTATTTCCATAAGCATTGATACCTCGAGCTGAGGATACCTATTGAGGAAGAGAAAAAACTACTATTAGCTGAAGTTAACTGTGGAACAAAAGAACTTGAGGACAATGATGATTTAGCCCATCATTTACCCTGAAATATCTTCACTAAAACATTCAAAAATTATTTAGTTTAATAATATCTTCCCTGTGTTCCGTTTTTCACCTCCCTGGAATCATGCATAAAAAAGTCACAAGCTGTATCCCTGTTCTTAGAACAGACTTGAGCAACATTTGAAAATAATTATGAATGTTGGAAGCATATTTTTTGGTAGGTAGTTTTTTCCTCTATATTCCCAAATTAATTTATGCTACTTATTGGGAAAAACTAAAGCAACTTTTCTATTACTGTTAAAAAGTATTACCTTACAATGAGCTTCTATATCCAATAAAAAGACCAACACACAAGCAATTTTGTCCACAGAAACAACATTCTCTCACTGTTGCACTTCAGTTTGGACACATCAAAAATAAGGTACTTTTATAAGCAGATACAAGCCAAATAGTTGAACTTTGAGTGTGGCTGTGTTTATATTATATATTTCTAAATCTTAAATATAAACTATAAACTGTCAGAAATTACAGAGCTGAAAAGTAATACAGAATTAATGTCAACGCAACCAGAATTGCATCCATGGGCACATGCTATTCTGTATTGCTCAGCTCACAGAGTGTGCAGAGCCTGCAAGAACACACAGTTCCCAGGAAAACTAAGGGACACATCCCTGCTGGTATCAGCCAGCCCCACTCCATCTGTAGCTACTGCTCTGAGTAAGGGGGTTGTTTGAAAACAACTGAGAACAGCACAAATTCCTTTCTCAGTAGGAACAGACACAACAGGGGAAATTAACATGGCACTGGACTTCTACTGCAGCATTTCTTTTGTACAACTGTATTAGCAAAGCAGATGTTCTTAGTAGCTTTAAAACACGTGGTCTCTTAAAAAACCATTTCATTATGGAAGAATCATCCTGAGGTGCACATGAGTTGTAACATTTTGCAGTAAGTAGCACAGGACACACAGCAGGAATTTTGATTTCTTTGTCCATCAAAAACACACCTAAAAGACAGAAGCAGGCATGCATTTTGCCCATAGAGTACTTAATAATTTTCTCAATGGCACAAAAATGTTGAAAATAGAATTTTCCAGGATCTGAGTTTTTTGCCTAAATAGTACAGGCTAAATTAGTACAATCAACCAAAGCTTTTTTAACTTCCTCACCACCCTACTCCCATAAAGTAAAAAGCTGAGCCTGCTGTATTACAGAAAGACATGGATTTTACACAAGTTCTGCCTGAGCTGTTGTCTTTCCTTTACTTTTATTGAAAATTAGTTTGAAGGTCTTTGCTGTGAAACACTGCCAAGAAATGCAGGGGATTGTAAAACTCCAGTGTGGGGAACATGATAAGAAATGCTCCCTCCTCCATTTTTGTCCTCATCTGGGGGCACAGCATGAATAAACAGAGAGGATGGGGGAATATTTTTTGGTATATTTTTAGCAGCTGCTTTGTCTTTGTATTCAGTGCAGCCTGATGGGGGACTTCATGGGAAGCTCCAATTATTTGGACTTGTCAGACCAGGGGGTCTTTTTGTTTTGTTTTTTAAATGTCAATCTCTTACGATTATGATCAAATAGCAAGTTCAGAGAGTTTACAAGGTGACCAGCTACACAGGAACAAGTTGCTTCCTGGAAAATTCTTCTACTGCAAGTCATA
Organism: Emberiza elegans; assembly: GCA_024865655.1. Taxonomy (NCBI): domain Eukaryota; kingdom Metazoa; phylum Chordata; class Aves; order Passeriformes; family Fringillidae; genus Emberiza; species Emberiza elegans. The sequence continues at coordinate 3,434,966 of JALJVW010000196.1, forward strand.
GAGGTGCTACAGCTGGAAAAGAGAGTCTTGAATTGGCTGAACTGGTTTTTGTTCAAATTTTTAAATGAAACTTACTCTAAGTCACAGAGCATATCAAACATTTCAGCAAAGTTATTAGCAACAAAACAGGGGGTTTGTTATAAAAACTGACAGGGATCAAGTACAAGTAAGAATTTTGGAGAGAATAAAAGCCTTGAAAATAATACATTTTAAATCTTGTTTTTTAAGTTATTCATAGGTACTTTGATATCACTCAATGTGATACACATGAACTATCAAACTTTCCACTTCTGCAAAATCTAAGGCACGGTCAGTAAGACTTTTAGAAAGACCTTGGAACAATCTCATTCTTCCACTGAAAAAATACTTAAATAAAAATTACACTTTCTAATCAGAGGACAAATGTATGTCCCGCCATATTTTCTCAATAGTAATCAAGATTATAAATTACCAGGTTCCTCGGGTTACTTGGATATATGCCATATGTTTCCAACTGGATAAGACAAAGTAAATATTATCTATGAAAGATACAATGCTGTCAAGGGCATTCACTTGATCCTATGTATACATAGCCATGCTATAATTTCACTTTGATTTGGTCTTACCACTAAAGTGTTTCCACAAGATTCCAAAGTACTCAGATTGATGATGAAAATGACCACTGCTGGAAAGGTGTTGTTATTGATGAAGCCCCTGCAGTGGGCATCCCCATGTTTCCCATTCAGTGCCAGATCTGTCTCAGAATAACCAGAAAAAAGAACTGTGCAAAAATTTATCTTCATAGTAATTGTCTGTACTCCACAGAAAACATTGATATCTCGCTCAGCTGCAAGAAAAACACAGGGAAAGACATTGTAAGAAGATTTGAAGTAATCATTACGCAACTATTGTAGCAGCTAGTCTAGCGTTGTGACTTCCAATCAAATAAATTTTTAGATTTTAGTTTCAGGAAAATATTAGAATATAAAGGTAGGAATTGCATTAGTATGAAGAACAGATTTGACTCTACCATTTTGCTGAAGAAAAAACCAAAAGTTAATATAGTAACATAGTGTAAACAAGCAAGAAATATATTAATCCCACAGCAAATCTTTTAGTGGCACATTTGTAAAATGAAACACTGCAATAAAGTAGAAAACAGCAAGTGTTTAAATATTTGGAGTCTGATTAAGCAGCCCCTCTGGAACAGAAATTTCCAGCAATTTTGAGAAACAGAGAAGGTCAAGCTCTGCCTCCCAGCCCACTCTGGCATGAAAACTGGCTACATTTTTCTGAGTTGTCTGGAGTCCATTTTGTATGAGATCACAGTCTCAGGCTGTGCATACTTTGAAGTACAATCAACAGCATATCAGAGTAATTTATTATGATCTCTCTAAAGTTGGTTTTCCCTGGATTTTGGCTTTGGGGTTTTTTTTAAGAACCATCAACTTGAGCTTTAATGAAAAATCAGTTGGCCCTTGAAAGACTATGATCAATACCACAAAGCATCTTGCAATCTTTCATTCTGAGCATTATGACAACACAAAAGACCTAGAAAGAAGCAGCTGTTCCAACTGATCAATTTCTGAAAAGCAAAAAAAGTGTCTTCGCCAATTTGACCTTTTATTCAAAAGCTTTGAAGATTTTTATGTTCTGAATGGAAAAGCATCAGGTTCAGATACAGGCACAAGCAACAGATTGTTTTGCTTTAAAGCTCTAACATTGCTCTTCTTTAAGGTCTTTTTGCCTGTAGATGGCTGGGGGGCTGTTCTGGCCTTTCCCCCCAGGGCTTTACAAAAATACATACTGCATTGCATTAAACACAGACATTACTCCTTTATAGAACTAATTTATTACATCTGCTTAAAGATTGAGGACTATTAAAAATTGTAGAACAACTTCAGTCAATACTGTACCATTAAGCCTGCTAAAACGAATTGTTTCACTTCGTAGTCACAGCAGAGAGGAAATGAAATTTCCATTACAATGAACTAGTTCTTCCCCCATGGTACAGGAGCACAAGTAGTTTAATTTAGACAGCTTTAATGGTGGCTTTCAAGCCAAAACAATCAAGTGCAGAAAATAATAGGCCAAACTCAGTCCTGAGCTAATGCCATGATAAATGTTACTCACTGGGTGTAAATCTGGGCAGAAAGGTACTGGAGGCAAGACAGGAGTTGAAGTGATTTGGCATGAAATTCTCCTGGTTTGTACACAATCATAATCCCACTAATGTAATGCACAAAGATCAGGAAGCAGCATGCCTTCGTTTTCTCTGCAGGAGGACTATTACCATCCATTTAACGAGTGTACCAAGGTAGAGGGACCAGCACAAAAGAGGGAATGGCAAAGTGTGCATTTATGCTTCCTTGGGCTGATGCACAAGCAGATCATAACAAATTGCAGGATGTAACAAAGTAGCTCCGTTAATTTCATAACTCACTTCAAGCCTTTTCAGAAAGCAGAATAATAACTTTACCAATTAACTTATCATTACTGCAAAATTATCATTTGACACTATGGGACATGAGACCTATTGTACAAAACCAACTTCTGCGTGATACAGGATGAGGCTAAACAACCTTTCCAGACTTAACCTTTTCTGCCCACTACTTCATGAGGAAGTATTGCTGCCAAATTAATCCACTCTGGAAATAAAACATTTTTTGTGCAGAAATTTATCTGAAGCCAGTCCCAAACAGATTGAATACCCTCTTAGATGTTAAATATCTAGCTCATTTCTTGACAGTTTGGGAGGGTAAATATTATTCCTATATAAGTTAAAAGAAACAAACAAACAAAAAGTATTTGCATTCCTGCATTAAAAGCCTCTGGTTTTCTGAGTCAGAGGAGTGACAGCTTTAAGGTTATGGCACCCAGCTGATGAAGACTTAACTATAATGGCTTCAGAGTTTCCATACAGGCAAACCACCTGGTTTCTTTTTGACTCACATCACACAAGCTATCTACAGACAGAAATGCTCATGGATGTCTCTCAAGCAAGAAAGTAAAGCCCAAGAGGTACACAGATCCTACAGAAATTGAGACCATCTTGAATTATGGGCTGACTCGTGGGGGCAAATGCTGGGAGCACCATTGCCCACTTCTGCTCTGTTACCCCTCCACATATTGAAAACTCACCCCAGGGCAGGCAGCAAAAAGCCCTCAGAGGACAAGAGCTTCCACAGAACACCATGGATAAAAGTCATTCCATCAGAAGAGGAATGAAAAAACCTGTGTAGTTCAAAACCAGTTTCTCCTCATGAACCTCCTCTTTGATCAAATCCCTGCTTTGATATTGAATTAAAATGCAGTGTATGTGAAAAATCTGCAACATTTCCTCAGTCCCAACAAAGTTCTCAACATGAACTCAAGATAAGAACCCCCTGAATCAAAACTGCATGTTTTGAGATGGAGACAGACTGATATGGCTCTATGCCCCAGAAGCCTTCTAAAAGCTATGCTTCACTGCAATGCAGAACTAAAGTTTTTTCCCTATGTAAGCTTTCTGAATGATGGCAAGATCTAACCTAATTACATATTCTCTAGAACAAATCTAGCTTTGGTACAAAAAAATCGCTGCATTTTCAGTCTACCAAAAATGGGGCTGTTTTTCCTTCATTCCTGATGACTACTGCATACCTGCACTCTAAAATAAACCTGCAAACTGCAAAAACAAAAGTTCTGTTTGATTGTCATCCTATTTATGCAGCACTATTCCTATGCAAGAAGTCACCTAAGCGATGAATGATAAAAGCACAAACAAATGAAAAATGGATGAGCTCCAAGGTTCCTCTAGGAAGGCTTCATTTGTCCTCTTTGTTGAAGACAACTCCTGTTTCTTATCAACATTTAAAGAAAAAGAGGAGACAACTTCAACATCCAATGGCTTCTCCAGTATATGCACGTCATGCTTGGAATTCCAGCTGACAGCAATAAAGACTCCTTGTGTGGAACAAATAAGGAACAGAAAAATCCACCCATAACAAGGCTCTGTGAGTACTATCTCAGCCTGGAAGATATTGGTTTTAAAATGTTCTTGTTTTTGACCTCTCCTGAGCTGGGGAAGCCAGCACAGGAAGAGTAAGCCCCTTCTCCCTGCAGATGCTCTCTCCATCTTCAGCAGCACCACTGCTCCACTAGCCCCAGTCCATTACATAGCAGACCCTTCTGCATATTGAAAATAACACCTGTCAAATTTGGGGCAAAAAGGGTTCCTGGCTTTTACCTCCATCTCAGATGCCCAACTAACAAACAGAATTATTTTTCTTTCCTAGCTCTCAATATGAACAGTAAGACTCTTGATTAAATCCCAGCCTTTGAATCTTTTATGACAAACAAGAAAAAGAAGGACTGCTCTCAGCTCTTATGGCCAGTTAGGGGTGATTAGAATTTACTTTAAAAAAAAATCTGTTTGCCTGTAACCTAAACAGATTTTCTCCCAAGTCAATGAGATTTGGCAGACATGGAATCTGATACGACTCATTTTTATGAGGCAGAACTGCAAGAGGCCCCTAAGTAGCCTCAATAAGAGATGAATTCAGTTCACAGGTATCACATTGCAAACAAACATTGGCAGAGAGCAGGTGCAAAAAATGACCAGAGAAAAATTTTAAAAGACAGAAAGAACATAGACTTCCTTCCATCTGTTGCAAACATCACAAGAAGCCTGAAACAGGGACTAGATAAGTCACAATTATATAAGAAACTCTAGCTCTGAAGCAGGTGGGCAAAATTCACTCTTACTTCAGAGTCAAGTCTGCAAAAATTGACACTAAGAAGTAGAATATGTATATTATGAATAGAATAGAAATATAAAAATGTATATGTTAAAAAGTAGCTTGCAAAATACTCAGCTAAACTGTGATTTTCTCAGGAATGGAGACAATGTATTTGATCTTCCTTGCATGTCTTATTTCTCTTATTTCTCTTCTTCATGTTCATATTGATTAAGTGGAAAAGAATCAAACCCACTGTTGGTCCTTATGCCAATAAAACACCTAGCAGTGTGATAGTAACATGGGAATCAATAAACTGACTTTCTGCCTTCTGCTGACTTAAATTTAATAAAAGAGCTGACCCTTCCTTAAAAAAAAAACAAAACTTTTATTATTCAGAAAGCAACAACAGGAGAGGTATTACAGTGTAATACTATACTGAGTGTTCATTACTGAACTATTCAAGTCAATCGCTATCTCAGAAAAACAAGATATGAGAGAGACAGTATTCACAGGCTTCTTTTTATTATTATTATTCTGCCCATGATACAACTGAAGCAGGAAGGATCAGCAACGTAATAGAAACTAAAGGATCTTTTGCCTGAGTAAACCCTGATACCATGCCACCAAGACCAACATTTCATTTCTATTTCTCATTGTATTAACTGCTCTGAGCATCCAATGTCCCCAGAATGACTTCATTCCCATTTTCTTAGAGGAAGGAAAATACATTATCCATAGACAAAACTCATTGCTTCACCTGTCCCTAAGCAAGGACTTAATGTTGAAGTGAGGCACTAAAATTTTGCCATCAAGGTAATTTTGCTTAAAATAGATACATATTTCTTTATTTTACTAAAAGGATGTAATTATATTCTCTTACCCAGGAAAAGAAAACTATAAAACCAAAACATAAAAGAAAACCCAGTTAGAAATGTGAGTGTTAAATCTATAGAGAACATTTACAACAATATGAGCTCTGGTGAATGTCTCGGACAGTTTATAGCACTGGCAAAAGCAGGTCAAGCCCCACTGGTGTGAGGGGAATTGTTTGCCTTGCTACCAGTCTGAATTTGACCCATTGTGCAATTAAGAAGGAAGTAAAGTGCAGCATTAGGCAAGTTCATTGTCACAAAAACAGTTAACACTCACTTAATCTGGAGTCCTACCCCCAGGCCTTAGACAGATTTAAAGCTCTGGATTTAAAAATAAGCACTGCTTTGAACCAAGACAATAAAGAAGCCATTAGAAAAAAAAGTCCATTAAATACTTACCAGGAAACCTGCTATGGAGGTTAGCATCACAGTTGTATCCATTGAACTGAGCAGTCACTGGGAGCACTTTAATCATCAGCAGGAGCAGCAACCATACCTGTTCCATTGCAAAACCTAGCAAAACATGGAGTGGTTATTACACACATCTGTTCATTGCATTACAGATGCTCACTGCAAACATTCTACTGCTGGGAGGTGATGATCTCCAGCAAAGGAACTGGGGATAAAGCTCACAAGCTTGTGAGAAAGAGGTCACAGACAGCAGGGCCCATTTCTCTGCTCCTGAGTAATGCCTGATTTCTATTAACTTCTACAACTTTCAATCATAACTTGTGGCAAAATAAAAGACACTCAAGGATAGCAGAAAAGGAAAAAAAACCCTAAAATATAATGATAGATTAGAATTGCTTGAATATTTAAATTCCAACCATTATTTGATGTTTCAGTGTAAAATTGCTTAAGAAAGACATCTTGGCTAAAATAAAACTATTGTTCCTATGACTATTGTTCAAGTCATAGAAAACCATAGAAATAAATGGTTAGCTCAGAAATTCTGAGGTTCAAGATCCTATAATAAAAATTGATTCATATCTATTTGCCAAACATTTGTTCTTTGCAGCACAAATGCAATTAAATTGAGCTTACACAAAGAGCAGGTACAGACACTTGCATCTACCTGAATTGTATCTGGCAATCAGAAGACATGAATTTCAAGTGTTCTCAGTTATGATTCCTTTTGCAAGGAAAGCTCCAAGGTGTAATACCTGTGGTACTTACCACAACCAAAAAAATCCCAACTTCTTATGCGTCTGTCAAAAGCATTCCAAAATATTGAGATTTTTGTCAGTGAATCCAAGTGCACTATTTTTTTTGTTTCATTTATTTTGTTTGTTTGTTTGGGTTTTTATATATGTAAGATTTTGTCATTCTAGAGAATATACCTGCTAATGTAGACCCCAAATGTGGCAATGTTCTCCATTTGCCTAGACAGGAACTCAGCAATTCCAAGATTTAGGAAATTGCTTCCTCTATGACTACAGATCACCTCTCTCCAAGTGGATAAGGTACATGTGCTAACTCCAGAGATGTAGCACACCTAAATGCAGCCATACCTGGCATGGCAAAGGACTGTCCCACATTGCTGAGAAGAGCTGGCCACAGCACATGGAGAGAACACTTGAGACAAACTCTCACTCTTTACTGGATCTTTCATGGCTACACAGCAGTGTGAGCTACTTCTCCTCAATAATGCAAAGGCTTTCACTAATTTTCAAACCATGCTGAAAGAAAGACCCCTAGAGGACACTCCCACATGCTTTGTCAATTAACAGATCAACTCCAAGAAAACACTAACCCAAATTCTTCTAAAACGTCAAAGGTGTGTCCAAGTGTACAGCCAATAATTCCTGTGCAATTCTGCTCGGAAGTACACGGAATAAAACACAGAATTGGAAACACCAGCTTCCAGCTAGGCATGCACATTTGGGAAGTCAGGTGTAACTTTTGCTATTATCACATCCAAAAGCAGCTCTCCCACCTAGTTCTTCACAACTTTCTCAACGAGTGAGTTACAGCAACAATGCAACCTCCTTTTTGTTTCAGGTGGATACCTAATTCCAAACAAAAGCACTCTTTGACTCTTAACACTTTTTCCATTAGATTCCTGTGGAGATTGACAGCACTTGCAGCTAACGTTGATGAAGAATTGTGAAAAACATAAGAAAGAAAATAAAATTTCCAACTGGGTTGCTATGAAACCTCTGTATCTTCATGATCTCTTCACCCTGTCCATCACTCTCAGACAGAGAAGCACAGCAGTCTTTTGCTTGTTTGTTTACTATGAAAATTCATATGTTATTTTGAAAGAAACATCTTTTCTTTCAGAATATTGGCATTTCTCCAGTGTTCTGGAGACTTAACTCTGCTTGTACATACAGCAGTTACACTGATAAAGTGGATATTGCTGTTCTCTTGTATATGGGCTGGTTTCTGATGTCCATTACAATGGGATATATCAAGGGCAATCTACCAAGATCTAAACCTGAGTTTAATTTTCTAACATCCACAGTGGTTTTCTGCTAGTAAAAAAACTGCTTGAAAAGAGTTAAATGAAAGATGCCACTGATAAAGCTGTAATTATTATTTTATATGAAAAGCAGAACTTCACAATAAATTCTAAAATTTTAATTATTAAACATAACTTAAACTGCTGCATTTTGGAGGAAGGATAGATGATTGCTAAGGAACAAATCTGAATTAAGACATTAAGTATTTATAGCATTATTTCTCTAGCTGTATTCAGAACAATTCAGATTTTAACACAACCAATAATGTCCTACTTGCTTTTTGGCTATTGACTCATCTGCATATGAATCAACATGCAGATCCACATCACCAATTGAGCTGACTCCTGCTGCTTTTGGTTAAATAAGCTATGAATATGCATAATTTTTCATTTTTCAAGAGAACTGTAGGGCTAGAAAGCATCCTGAGAGGCCAGTATCACTGATCTGCCCACCCCAGACACAACTAAGGCAGCCATTTTCGCTCTTCCAGTCTGGTCTTAAAGGCCTCTGGGAAGCTATTTCTCAACAGAAATTTCTGAACTTCAGCCCTACTCAATGTATAAGGCATTCTAACCAAAATTTGCTACCATACCAATACGGCTGACCATTTAATACAATTATAGAAGCATAAAAGTTTTATCACATAGTAACAGGAACATGATATTATTGCTGGCATATAAATATGAAACTAAAAATCCACGTACAAAATCATAGGATAGCATGCAAGTGTCAGGAATAGGATGATTTATAATCCTGGAGTGAAATTCATGAGGAAGATATCTGCCTTTTTTCCTTCATTTAGTATGCAATTCTTATGCCTTTTCTGAGGCATGCTGCTCTTGGTGGTTTAAAAACAAAAGACTTCTTTGATCTACAACAAACATATTTGGCTGTTAAGAAGATTTCCAGGATTAAAAAGATGCCAACAAATATTGCAAGGGAAATCTGACCCCTTCTGTTCATTAAACTCCTAAACAACAAGCCCATATCATGTTTCACTGATGTACCAAGACTCAGGCCCTGCTGTTCTGTGTTACTCATCACTGAAGAGTACAGAGAGGTCAGAGTTGCAACAGGCAGTGCTCACTTTAATTGCTATCACTTTACAAAGCCCTCATCCCTACTTTGATAAACTTCACCGCATCAGAAAACCTGCAGAGAATTCCCAAATAAAGATGTTTATGATTTAAACATCACAAGCTTTTGCAGTCAATTTAGGAATTTAATTCCACTGAGAAGCTATAGTTTGATTTATATTCCCTCTTCTTTCCTCTGTTATGACCTGATATTCATGTCTTTTCTCTCCCATGCTCTCTAAAAAGATCTTCAAAAATTTTCCATTGTCAACAGTATTCACTGACTCAGCCCTACATTTTTATTGAATTGCATTTGTGAGCCAGTTGTGACTTCCAAGTACATTATTATTTCAAATATTCTTCCTGTATTTTATAAGAACTTTCTATAGTCCACTGCTTATTCTCTATTTTTAATTCATAGGGTATGGCAGTTCAGCAGAATAATACGGTGATCCTCATGCCTTCTGACTGGATACATTTTTTAAAAAGAATAGTTAATAGTAATAACAAAAATTTCTGAAAGAAAATTATAGATGTGATTAACACATAATAAGCTGGTGCCACATTTATAAGTGTCTTCATACATGCCTGGTATACGTAGTAACTGCTTAAATGTTGTCTAGCAATGTACATTAGGTATCTACAAGTAATGGAATAGGAACATTACTTCTGTTCACAAAAATATTTTCAAATTATCACTACATAGTTCAACAAGCCCATCTCAGCCACCTCATGACAAAATAGTTCCTCATCCTTCCAGCTTGCATTCATCTTTCTGCCACACTTGCTTCTGCATCTGCACCCAAGATGTGAATAGTTGTGAAGTGCATTGACTGTGCCACTGTCAGGTCCTCCAGAACCATTTTACTTCTAAACACCCACGAGACTGTTTGCCATCACTTAAAAGTAACCCAGTGAACAAAAACAGAAGGCCATCTCTCCACCTCAAGTTCTTCAGTGGAACTTTTTCATTTTACTTGTACAACCTGTTGAAATAAATTATTCAGATCGTTTTCACTATCACCTTCCACTTTACATCCTTGGGTCTTATGATGCAGATAAAACAGGACTTAGATCTTTACAGCAACTGTTTCAAAGATAAATCTATCAAAAGGTGATAATTGCCTTTTTAAAGGGTTTTTTTTATAGATAAAGGGCAACTGAGATGCAAAGAACTTTAAGACACATTTCAACTACAAAATTTCTGTTTGTAGATAATCTTTGGTTCTGAGACTTTGAAATATAGATATATTTTTTAGAGTGTTCTGTGATTTCAGACCCCATAGTGCCATCACATTTCTGACACCTAGAAAAATCTGCAAAATGGAAAAAATAAATATATACAGACATGCACATATGTATATGTACATGACAAATGCAAACACACAGAGGTACACACATGAGCCTTGCAGTTCAACAGTTTCCTACTAAACCTATGAACAGCCTGTATATTCCCAAAATTACAGTATTTAAGACTCACGGCAAATGTAATAATTTTACATATATGAGGAAATAATAAAACTAAGAACATCAAAAATCGGTGCACCTCAGAATGTACAAAACCAGCTGATTGTTCACACATGGAAAATGTGAAAATATTTTTGTTTAAAATAAATAAACTCATCTCTCTTGTAGCTATTCAGAATACAGCAGCTGTGGACTGAATGAGAAAGACCATGATTTAAAAACACACATTAGTCGGGCAGAGACTTGCCTTCAGCATCAATTATCTGGCCTCAGAATGACCTGTATGTATTTCCTAGTCATATTTTTGCCCTCAGTTCTTGAGATTAATAAAAAAGAATCCTGAATTAGTTCCATAATATATTAGATTTGTAATTAAATATTGGGTCAAAGCTTGGAACACCTCCTTAATCAAAATACTATCAGAACTAAACGGGAGCTTTCCCTGACCAATTCTAAATCACAGCTAAAGTCTCAAATGCCAAGATGTTTTGTGAATCAAGTAGGTGCCCATACTGTCCAAGGAAAATGAGACTGAAGAAATTTTGACAGCTTTTGAAAAACTAAGCTTTTGCTTTGGTCCAAAATTTTAAAAAATTCTAGTGTAAGTTAAAAGCATTTTGTGGTATTTTCAAGTCTTTTTACAATAGTCTCTTTCACAGAACAAAAAAGCCAAAGGGTCTGAGAAAGAGATGTTAAGTTTCCACAAAAGGAAGCTACAACAAAATCATTAGACTTTAATTTGAAAGACCCCAGATTTTCACCAGCACACAACAATGGGTAACTCATTCAAGATCAAAAAATATTTATATGGAAGCAATACATAGTGTGCTTATGAATTGAAATGAAATAACAATTCTAAACCCTTCTGAACACCAAAAGGGTGAAAACCTACATTTGCTTCCACAATTCACAGCTCAGTATTTTTTGTGAATCTTATGACTGTAGTGAGAAATAAATGTGTATGTTGGGTAAATAATAGAAGCCTTACAGCTCTTGAATCTATAAAACCAGGTGTGTTCAGAGAGAGGCACTAGCACAGGTCCATCTGGAGCTCCTCTCAGAGCCTCAGATAGGCAAAAATCCAGCTGAGACAGTTTTTCTGCCTGCCTAATGACTAGGGAAATTTAATTGGTGTACCATACTGCCAAAAAGCTCTTAAAAAATACAAACCTACCCTCTAACACTTCAAAACATTCCTAATAAACTTTTAAACATTGTAACTTAGTATATGTGTATGTCTTTATTTTTACAACCAATCCTTGGGTGCAATCACTTTTTTTTTAATCTAGTCTGAAAAGAAACTGAGTTTACTGCATATTTACAATGTAAGAAGAGAACAGAGATCAAGTGAATACTACACCTTTATGAAATATTTCCAGGAGATTTATACAAAGTAGCATAATACCTTCTTCCAATAAGACAAACCACTGGGAAAACACAATTATAATATTATAAATAAATATAAACAACTATTTGTTGAACAAGCCAGAGATTTTGACTTACTAGGTCTAATTAAATTTATTCACTTGCAAGTGTTGAGGTCTGTTTTCCTGCTATTCTGTGCTAAATAGGAGGTTTATTCTAGTCTGGTGAAATAATATTCTTCAAATGTGATAACTTCCCCCTCCACTGTTCCATATTACTTTCACCATAGCTCCGCTTAGTATTGTCTACTGTATCAGAAAAACTTTGACATCAGCAAGATACCTGAGGAAAAAAGAAAGGAAATTCAGTATAAGATTTGGAGACTATTGCAGTGACTAGTCTTAAAAGATCATTTTAGCTCAAATTTGGATATTCCTGACAAATCAAGCCCTCCTTTTAATCATTATAATCCACATAATTTGGCTTGTTGTGTTCTGCTTTTCTTTAATTTTGTGTTTAAACTCTTTAGGACAACCTCAGCGGATTCAACTGAAACACCAGGAACATAAACTAACTGAAAACATTGATAGATTCCATGTTGAGATCACTGCATTTCTGACTCACATCATAAAACTATAATAAAAATCATGTTGGATTTTCTTTACCTTACTTCAGCCACAAAATACTATAAACAAGCTGATTACAAAACAAGAGCCATCAGATAAACACCAGCTGTGCCACATTCACTTACAGGCTGGCAAGCACATATAGAAGTATTTGTAATGAACAGACCTACAGTGTTTAAGATACTGTCTAATTAATCCAATAGTGAGAAAAAAGGACCATTTAGCTCTATTGCAGCTGCTCTACATCGTATTTCTCTTTCACTTTCAGTGGAGACACTGCAATTTGGCAATCACTGAGACTAAAGCAAGTCCAGGATCACCTTGGACTGAAACACAAAAGTAAAAGCTGTGTCACATCCCTTGCACAGGTAGTGTACAAAGGCTGTCCCTAAAACCTGGAACTAAGAGACTGTTCCTAAGCTCAAATACATTCTCCACACATGCACATTCAGTCTACAGATTTCCTTTCTCAGACCACTGATCATTATAGGGTTTCCACCAGCTAGCAAATTTACAGAGACTGTTAAATCATCTGATAGAGGCCCCTGAAGTGTCATCACTTTCTACTGGCCTTCAGTTGCCTCTAACCATGATCTGGATTCAAATACACTGATCTAGTGATGAGATGAACTTAATCTTATTGCCTGACCCCAGAGCCCTGCAATCACATGGGCAGATAAAGATCTAAATGAGTATCATTCTACTTAATTACTCTTTTTATGCTTTTGAAGAGAGCAATATAAATATAAATCTTCAGTAAAATAATGCTTGATGTCACTAGCAAGTAGATTATACTGCAGCCATCTGTTTGCAGCTTGAAAAGTTACCAGTAAAATAAGACTTCCCTGACAAAAAGCACCAAGAGTTTATGCCATCATGATTACTTCAATTTCCTCACTTTTAGAAACAGCAACTAAGCACTAAGGATGTAGAATAACACTGCAGTAGAGTACAACCTTATCTTGGAAGCTAAACAAATTAGCAGTAAATAATGCTGCCAATATTTTGTTCAAAGAAAGCACGTAATACCACAGATTTCTTAAACTATGAAATCAAAGGGATTCTGTTCCCAAATCTATATGTTAAAAAGAAAAACTGTTTCTACTGTGAAATAGAAGAGATTCGCTTAAGGCTATTTCTTTCATCATGTTTCAAGTCTGTGTTGTAGCCATCTGGGACTTAAAATAAGATTTGAAGTAATTTTTGAGCCAACCTGTAAAACAAGCCTGAGGTGTACTGCTGAAGATCTAGTTGAAAATAAAAACAAATCATCATGCACTGGTAAAACCATTCTTTGACCAAGAATATGCAAGCAGGGCCAGCATTCCTATCTCCTGCAGCTCTTAAGGCTTTCCCCCACAGTACACAAGGCAATTATAGTAACTATGTCAATTTGGACAGTATCAGTTCATCAGCTAAACCCAAGACTTGATTTCAAATCCTCGCGATCTTCACTGAAGAATATATTGCTGTTATCATTACTTTAAAAATAAACAAAGGTGGTGCAATTACCATGTCCAGCCAGCTTTGTGACCTGAAACAATGTCACTTCCAATCAACAAACTCTTGTCATTCAACTGCAGTGGAGCCAGATAAGAAGTCCTGCTTATCAAAATTTTCCTCCATCAATGCAATGACTGTGGGAACAGGCTGACTGACACCACAAGTTGGGTAACATAGCCTCCTCCAAGCAATTGATTGTTTCCCTCCTGAAAGCAGCACGAGTGGCTTTGACATACACTGATAGCCTCCACATTGCACAGGGCTTAGAACTTTCCTCCCCTAGCATTAATAGCACAAGTCTGGTCTGTGTACCCTTAGGTAAAAGCTAACTTGCAAAAGTCAATCCCAGTTGGACGCTAAAGCTTTCATGTTTGCATCAGCCATTCCCTGCAGGCTTTTCTCCCAACAAACTACCCCTGAGGTTTCCTAGTGAGGTTAAATTTGTCTGATGGGTGACAAAGTAAGAATTTCCTTTAAAAAGTAATGAATACTGTGATATTAACCAATATTTTAGTAAGTCCTAGTTGGCTGACATGGTGGGCACTTACCCAAATCCCCTGTAGTTGTTGAGTCAGCTGTACTCCATCTATCCCGTGCTCCTGCATGTGATCAACTGTTCAACTCCTCTGCCCTGCGGAACTTTTTCAGAAAATACTCTGAGCCTGTGGATGGAGGAAAAGAGACACTCATTATGAAAATTCTTTTTAAAATAGGTCTGGATTTCAGATGGGAAAATTTGACAGGTCTCAGAATACTTTACAAGCCTGTTCATCATCAGAATGAAACCTGAGGAGGTTCTTTATGGTGGCTTTTTTCAATCCTTTGCCTGTTTTTTTTCTTGCAGGCTTTTGATCTGCTTCTCTCCACTTGTATGAGGAAATCCAGAGGACCATGTGGGGCGAACAATCAACCTGGAGAAATTATTCTGTCATCAGCTTGTTGAGGGAAAACCTTGTCTGCTTAAAAAGAGGGGTGGGAGGAAGGAGAGAGATGGAAGCATTGAGATAGGATCAGTAACTAAACTGCAAGGTTATCAATGTACCATTGTGTGTTGTGAGAAGTATCTTTTGGTTTTTTTCAGCTCTGGGCTAAACTCATAGTACTAAACAAAACAAAAGCAAAAAGAGCAACATTTCACGCTGTGATGAAAATGTGATATAGGGGTGTCATCATGAATACAGGTGACAACAGAATGATAATTACCAACAGGACATCAATACACACAAAGCCAAGTGCACACAAAGGCAAAGATCAAGCTGCTAGAAACTAAGCCTGCTTCATAATGTCTACTCCTCTATTTCTGGGATTTGGGGGGGGAAGGGGAGGGGATGTTTAAGTCCCGTTTCTGGCATTAGATTTTCTTCCTCCTTCTGCCCCCTCCCTTCAGTTTATATTGTAACCATCTATGCTTGGAAGCTTTTGTTACACCTCTGGCCAGGGAAAACAGTCGTTTGTAGGCTTTTGCATCATAGAGACAGCTTTGAGGTGCCTGGATTTGTTGGAATGTGGGGCAGTTTTTAGAAGAGAAAAGCCCTGCCTCTGCCATGCCTCCACTTTGGCCAGCTCCTCTTAAACATCAAAGTGCTGCAGAGCACACTGCATACACTGATGGCAACCCAGGCAGGCCCCACAGAGCAGACCTGGCAGAATCAGCACCAACATGATGCACTGACTTCCCTCCTCCTCATCATCCTCCAGTGTCAGGGCAGTGACAGAGAAAAGCAGATTTTCCTCTTAATGCTGAAGTGTCATACAAATCCAAACTAAAATTTCTTTATGTAATATCAGTTTCACAAACAAGTGCATTTAAAGAACAGTCTAATCTTGAGTAGGTTTCCAAAATGAGAATCTCTATTTATAATGTTGTTTTATCATTTAAGACATGTCCAATAACAAAAGCCATCCCTTGCCTTTTGGTCTTCAGATGAGATTATTGAAAGCATCGAATCATCATAAATCACAGTGCAATTTCGGTTTCCACTGACAGCAACCACAGCTTCTGCAACATCTGGGTTTCCTCCCTCTGCAGGAGCATGTACACAATGAAATCCTGACAGGTGTCATCCCACCTTCCCCTTGCTGCAGACTGTTTTTCAACAAATAAAGGAGACAAAGCACAAGACTGTGGGACAGGTCCTTATTATGTGAGCCTTACTCAAGGAGCTGCTCACCAGCAGCTATCCATGGAGGAGCTGTGGCTGTGCTCTTCTGGGAGACACAGCTCTCCCCAAAAGCTGTAGCAGCAGCTTGGCAGAGGTGAGCATGCTTCCACCTGCCCAGGTGTGTGAGCAGAAGTGGGTTAAAAGCCGGCTGGGCAGCACAGCCCCAGTGGCTGCATCGCCTTCCTCCCAGCAGGGCACAGCACAGCATGCTCCCCTGTGGAAGTCACTGCTGACAAGCACCTCTCACCTTTACCTTCTCAGGGAAACAGTGATTACCTAGATGCTCCCAGCCCCAAGCAGCTTTTGCCACCTGCAAGGGCAGCTGGTTTCCCCTCAATCTATTAAAACACCATAGGCAGGGTGAAAAACAGACCAGCATGTTTCATGATTAATTAACTGCTCTTGTTTACAGGAAGCTATAAATCAACAAATCCCTGTTCTTAGTGAAAACAAGCCTTCACTGCTATAACACTGTACCTATGAGTGACCTGAAGGATGTACCATGCACCCTCAAAAATCCAAGTTTCTTTTTCAACATCCCTATGGAGAATTCAGTAATTCTCCTGCTTATAACATGCTGTTTCTGTATTCTTTACATTAAAAAAAAAAAGGAAATCCCTGAATCTTTTGATAGGAAAAAAAAATAAAACCAAAAAAAACCTGAATATGTCACCATTAACCCTTTAGAGAATGTGCCCCCAAATATTTGATTTGATTCTCAAATCAAAGAGTGTATTCATGGGGGAAACTATTTTCACCCTGTATAATAGTCAATGGTTTTGAAAGTTTTCAGTATGATTTCCAACAGCTATTCTGGCCAGAACAAATATAAGACTACAGTTCTATGAATAGATCACAATAAGCTTTCCAAATGTACCTCATTAAGAGACATCTTGCTCATTTCCAAATTAAAAATCTGTCTTCATTCCACAAATCCCTTTGGCCATCTCACACATATTTTATACATTACTTGAAATCAGATAAGCTGATTCTTCTAAACCATAATTTTCAAGGAGATTTAGACACAATTTGATTACTAATTTTATGTATTGGCTCCTAAGGAACTTTTTCTTTTCATATAGAAGGATACAACACATAAGCAAAAACATTTATTTTTCCCTCTTCTCCAGAACTTAGAGAGCCTCCACACCTTACTACTCATATCTAAATACCTGTGAAGAGACAGAGAAGCTGTGAGAGAATAGAAAAACTCAATAGAGAAGGACAAATTTCAAATAAAAGATTATGTCCAAAGACTTTTAACCAGCCCACATGCAAGCCAAATTCCACTGTTGTTTTGCCCACAATGTAACTACATATTTTTGTCAGATTTGCAATTATCTTGATAAAAATAAGATAGATAAGATCACCCTTTATTATTAACCAGAATAAAAAAACCTCCTGGGTTTTATCATTATTATCCTCTAATAGATAGCTCTGGAATTATCTTAAATTTGCTTCTACCAAACACAGACCACATCAGAACTTCACTGTTCATATGAAATTCTACAAACCTCAGCTAGATTGAAGCACAGAGGCTATTTCAAAACAAAATATTCTTCAACATCTTAAGTCATATGAAATTCCCATTCTAAGTTTAAAAGTGAAATACTTTGCACTGTGAAGAGGGATTCTGGGTTTTTTGTAAATGGGCTCTGAAGGTGCACAGTGATTGCTGGAGCGTCCATGAAATGAGTTCTGCAGTTTAAATGACCTTCTAATGGAGCAATTCAGTCAAAGCACACTGTTTAGGAACAGAGGAGTTTTTTATGCACAACTAGATAAGTAATTTTTCTAGTCATATGCTTTTTGTAGAATATATGTCAACATCAAACATTTAAAATATGTCTAAAAAAACCAAAAGGATAGTTAAAAGAACAACCTCAGCTGTCAAAACACAAACAAGCAAATCTTTCTGATAAAATAACCCGTCAAAGTTTGGCATATTTTTGGGACATATGTCTGTGTATAGGCTTATATTTGAGAGTATTCTCATGGATTTTCTCCCAAGACATCATCATCATCACCATCATCATCATCATCCACATTCAGTTCTTCTGACAATGAAATCTTGGAAGCCTCCAAACCGTCCCCCACTCCTTCTCCAGTTGCTTTGTGTTTCTTATAGCTGTATTCATCTGCACTTAAACTCCACACACACACACTTGCTTTTCTAGACATTTCTCAGTATTAAGTCCACATTGAGCCCCTTGATATAAGCAATTCAAATTACTACCCAAGTTTATTTTCTAAAAGATCAGACCTAATTCAAACCCCAGCTAAACTGGGTTAACAATTTATATAATTCTTACTGTACCAAATCAATGTGTGCTGTAACCACAAGGAAAAAAAAAGTAAAAAAATCGATACTGCATGAGAGATTCCTCCCTAGCTGTAATCAAATATACTCACACAAACATATGGCATAAAAATTGTCATGGCTGTTTACATTATTGGCATCTAGAGAAAGTGCACACCAGTTTTAACTGAATAGTATTCAACCTCAAAACCATCTAGTTCACTTTCTATCTTGCCAAAGCAATTGTAATTTAAATCTCTCCAATGCAATCTACTAGCAGAACAGGGAGCACAAGTGAGAAAAATTATCATGAAAGTACACCTGCACTGAAACATCACAGAACCCAAATCCAGTTTAGGCAAAGTTTTACCAAGGCAAAAACATGACCCAAAGAAATTGTGAATAACCCTGGCATCAGTTTCATTTGGGTACAGACCACAAAACTGGGAAAGACAAATCCCTCTTAGTTTTACTAGCACACAACAATATACATCAAAAGACCACTATCTTTTAGTATTAGCAGAGGTAAATGTGAATTTGAAATGGCTGTGGTTACAAATTGGGAATTGGAACAAAAAATACACACAAGACTCCTTCAGCTTCTCTGGATTTACGCAAACCTGCCTGCTCAGTGGTAATAAATACATACTCCCTATGCTTTAGAACAGCATTAAAACCAGCTCATTTCTTCATTGAAATTTCTTTTTATTTCACAACTCTGCTTTTTAGTTTTAGATTTTTAAGCCCCTACTGGCAGAACCTACAACTGATCTACATCTACACCGCAGATTACCTTAGCTCACCTGCAGCTGTTTTGAAAAAGATTTTTCGTGTTGACAATTACAGACTTGACACCTCAGTGTGAAAATAAATCTGGAATTCAACTTCATTTTGGATTATACAGAAAATTTTTATTTTGTCCCAAATCTAAAAAAAAACCCAAAAAAATCACCACATTACCATTTGCTATCTTATCTCCAGTCATAGAGAGTTACGCTTTTCATACACAAGACGCAAGCTTGTTTTTAAGGCTACAATTTCCAAATATGCACACTCTTTGGTAGCATTAGATGAATCCTAAACACTGCACACTTGTATGTAACAACTGAGGCACCCTCCTTTATGAACATATTTCCACCTCCCAGCCAAACCCACAGTCTTTATTCCTGTCCTAGATTATTCTTAATTTTTCAGTAATTAAAGCATTTTCTTCTTCTGCAGAGGCCCCCTCATCCCTCAGATGAGAAGAAAGGGTGTTTTTGACCTGAAAGGAATATTCACCTGGTCCTCTTGCTTTACAGCATAGCCTTTTTCCTTGTCTCTCTCTGCCATTAGCTTCTTCAACTAAATGCAGATGTCACCAGCCTTTCTTTAGAAAAGGGAAATAAGTGTCCCATTAAGTACTTAGAGGAGTGGACAGATTCTCCCATTCAGCTGGTTCCCTACACACTTGCTGGTGCTGAACAGCAAATCTTCTATTTCTGAGAAAGGGCTATCACAGAGAGGTCATTTTCCTCTAAGTGGTTTCCTTATTTCATCTGTTCTCAAGTTTAGTGTTAAGTTGCTGAAAGATTACCTCATTCATATGATTGCGAGCCTGTTCGCCTCCAGAGTGTAGGGTGAATGAGGCAATAATTATTTGTTGGAAAAATACAGGTAGTTTAGCTTGCATTGCAAAGAAATATGCCTGAAATTGTCATTATTCCAGTGACAAATCCTGAGACCTTTATTTCCTTTTCAGAGAGTCAGGCCCTGCTCACAATGGTGAAAGATTATGTGCAGATAGTCCCAGCTTCTGCTCCAGCTCAGTGAGAGCCCAAAGTGAGCTGGGCAAAGGGGCTGCCTGACCAAGCACTGCTGCAGACCATGTATGCACCCACAGCATGGGGCTTCTCCAAGAAGGAAAGCAATCACCAAGTAAGGTAGGATGAGAATTTTATGTACTTTAATACACCAGTGAAGTTCCCCAAGGCAAATGGTTCCTGCGCCTCCTTTGGCATAAGTGGGTTTTTCAGCTTTAGAGCCTGGTTTACATTACACCAGAAGGTTCTTTTGGGAGTCTCTTATTTTTGGAGGCAGGGGGGATTTAAGCTACCTATTTTCAAGGGAAAAAAAAAAGCAAAAAAGCAAGGGTAGTGTTAGTGAAATAAATGCAGAGTTTCCCATGTTTAGCCAATTCATGGACAGATTTCTAAGACTGTTTTTGATAAGATTTTTCCCAGCCAAATACAGTCCCTGTTGTAGTTACGATGACGATTTTCTATAATTAAATGTAAGATTAAAACTTAAAAACAATAAGACCATTAAATGTCAGGAAACTCTAATAAAGGAGTAAAAAAGAGTGACAAAGATCAGAAAGATTTTTCCACAGAAGAGCCTTGACCCATTCCTTCTAGGTTGCACCTGCTCCCAGAATACAAAAGCAGCAAACTGCCCTAGGAAGATAAAAGCTTACTGCACAACCCCTGTGAACTGCATTTAAGATGCATGTTCATTATTTTGCAGAAGGAACATTCAGCAGGATCAATATGCCATCAAGATAAAAGAAGAGTATAAATTGTCCTGAGAGTTGGTCAGAATTTTCTTTACTGTCAGCCAGGGAATTAAAAACAGGGCGGGAGGCATATTAAAACTGTGCTTTTATAAGCCTAATCAGTAGGCTGGAAAATGAGTTTCACAAAGAGATAATGAGCTCCCAAATCATAATTTGCCAAGGGTGCATCGATTTTCACTCGTCTTCAGATCATTTACAAGCACCCAGCACAAGAACACCTTTCTGCCCCAGTCTCCCTCCAGGCAGGGACACATGCCAGAGCAGCTCTCCTTGTGCAGGGAAGAGTTCCCAGCTTAGTGGTTGCATCAGCTAAAAAAGGACATGATTTTGGATCCACTCAAGATGGATATTTCATGGTCATTGTCAAAGCTGAGAATGAAAGCATTCTTGTGCCCTGTTGAACAAATATTTGCTTCCCCTCTTGGGCATCTTCACAGATATGGCAAAGAGCTAATCATAATAAGCTGATGATAAAATCAGTTGTGCTGCCATCACTGTGGTTTTAGCAAGACTGTGTTCTCATCCCACTCCATCCCCAGAGCTATTAGGGCATTTACCCAGCGCACAGGAGAACAGACTGAATGTCCCTCCTCCAGCTCCACCATGGGGACCACTCCATTATGTCAAAGGATGAAACTTACACCTGGGTTAGTGGCCACAGGGTTTGTCCCCACCAGCTCATACTGAAACGGTTAAATGAAGACTCTAATGTCAATTACAGCAAATGAGAAAATAATCCAGTTCAGCATACATTCTAGATCAGCGCCTACAGCACTGTCCTGAGAAACAAAGTTGAAATAATGCTCTCAGACTAGAGAGGAACTAAACCTAAGTCTTCTACATCTTAGTCAAGCAGCCAGATCCCTGAATTAACAGAGAGGAGCTACTGCAGAGGCAACTTTCTATCACAGCCACCAAACTTTTTTACAAATAGCATCACACAAGGGATAACAGAAGTTAAAAACATGGTCTTTTCATTCAAGCTGACATTTGATTTCTTCTTTTATGGCAACACACAAAATCCACTTACATAACCTACATTCTTGCTACCATGAGTCAGGCTTGTTTTCCTCTCCCACCCATACATCACCAATCCATAAATGCCCTATGCTAAAAGCACTCACGGGATTTTTTTCAGGAGAAAGGTTGGAATCAGTCTTATCATCTGACTCCTCTACACATTAAGTTATTTTAATTCCTCTATAATTTGTATTTAGAATTAAGACTTGTATTTACAAAATTCATTGTTAACTCCTCTCACTTGTTTCACCCTCTAGTGCTTTCATTTTATTTGATTGCACCCTGCTCTTGTCAGCAATTTAGACTGACTGACTATTAATTGTCTATTACATCACGTCTTTATTGTGTAGCAAGCACAATTTTCTCTTGTAAAGAGTTATCTTCATCCCAGGACCTGGTTGGATTCCAAGGGAGCTATTTGTTTGTCAGGGCAAAATTCAATAAAAAAATGTTATTTATCTTCAGGAGCTATTTATCTTCTGATAGAGAGTAGAGTAATTAAAAAATGGTATAGTTTGGGGAAAGGAAAAAGGTTGCTGAGTTGTTGTTTTCTGTTTAAATTTGGTGTTGTACTCCAAAATTCACTAGTACTTCAAAATAGTTTTTGCTCTAGCTAAAGGCACAGAATTATAAGGGTGCTCCAATTTTTTGACATATCCTTTTCTTTTTCCATTCTGTCACATCTCTGTAAAAGTTAGACATTCCCTAAGTTGTTCATTTCAGCAAAGAATGAGGATTATGTCCCTTACCTTAGTAGTCAGTCAAATAAGATCAGATATTTCTGTGGGGGGTGGGAGGGAAGTAACTCTCTCTCTTTGATTGTTTGAAGATGTATTTTTAATTGCAGAGTTTATCTCCCAAGGCAAGAAACAACGTACCCCACATTCTTCATTGAGAGAACTCAAAGCTGATGCTTCCTTCCTTTGTTCACTAGCTGAACATGCCCATCACCAGACCTTAGCAGATCCACCTGAACTGGTAAAACTAATCCCCACTTTGAACTGCCCTTCTCTGAAATACTCTGAAATTCTTTACTCTGCAGGTGACCGAGCACTGGAACAGGTTGTCCAGAGAGGTTGTGGAGTCCCCCTCACTGGAGATATTCCAGACCTGTCTGGATACAACCCTGTGCTCTGGGGTGACCCTGCTTCAGCAGGGAGGTTGGACCAGATGGACCCATTGTAGCCCTCTCCAACCTACCCAGTCTGTGATTTCGTCCCTTCTCTGCTGTAGTACAAGGGTCTGCAAGACAACTTCTCAGGACTGAAAATTAAAACATACTAGTGGTTCAGCATTACACATCTTAATTTTCATCTTCCTTCATGTTAAACCAGCACAAAGAGCTATAAAGTTTAAGCTCTAAATTTCATACTCATTTACTAGAGAAAACATAGAAGAAATGAATGCTTGCAAATCTTCATTAGTCTGTACATTATGGAAAGATACTGTAGGCTAAATATCAGAATTGCCTATTAAATACCATAGCAACAGATCAAAGTATATTTTATTACACTAAACAAAAACACTGCAAAAAAAAAAATCAAACATTGTGATTAAATATATTTTTAAAAAATCCATAAAGCCAAAAGTTGAGGAAAATATATTTTCTCAATAATTACAGCTCTACTTGATATATTTCTTTCCTTACTATTAAGTCCACTGAATTATTTATTCATTCAAGTGCTTTAATCAAGATAACCACTCAGAAGACATTTGATTTAAAAGCACTGTTACTGCTAAATGCAGCAGTAACAGATCACAGGAATTTGCTGCTCACAGTTATGTGTGGCAGCACAAAAAGCTTGCTGTACTGAGGACACACTGCATGGCTACAGCCAAGAAAGACATTTAAGGGTGTAATAGGATATTTTTGACTATGATAAAGAAATACTGTTGTGAGAGACAGACTTCCCCCTTTTGCTCAGCCCCAGGACCCACACCAAGCATGGTTTGAAAGTTTATCCTGCGAGATGAGACAGCATTTGACTTCAGCATGTTTCAAGCACACAGCTCTCTAGCCATGGGAGCCTGGCTGCAGCACAGGGGAACCCAAGCATTTTTAAAAAGCTATCTATTAATCAGGTAAATACCCAGCACATTTACATGGACAAAACACACTGTGTTGTGCCTACACAACCTGCACAAGTGTTGTCAGGCTTTTGAATGCTGAGCAGCAATGGCTGAAATGACACAGGGATAGGCACAGACTCTCACATTTGCTACCAGCTACACAAGGACAACAATTCTTACCAAAACATGGCTTTTTAGGTAAAGCAATGTTCAACAGATGTTTTATTTCTTTTTCTATGTATTCTCGCACTGTGACTGGAGAGTCTCCTGTACTTGATTGTTTGTAAAGGTACTTACTCTTTTCCTCTACACTTTTTTGAGCAGTGAAAACAAAATCAGATTAAAGGGACCAAAACATTAGGATGTTGGGCGTTGAAAATATCTCAAGTAAAATGTTAAATAAATCATTAAAAAAGCATCAGAGTTTGGAGGTTTTTTTAGCTTGATACATCTGAAAATTTTTTTTTCAGAAACTGAATTCCACAGAACATTTGGAACTTCATTTCCATTTCAAATGGGGGTGCTGAAGAAATAAAGAGATAATTTTTCTTAAATGAGTGTAGGGAAGTTCTCCTGTGAGGAGAGAAAATGGAGGAATCCATTTCTCAGCCAGCTGGCTCCATCAGATCTCTTTCTGAAATCAAGCCACTAAGAAATACAAAAACTTTTAAGTAACATAAAAAGGAATATATTGAACACTTCAGCTAAACTGGAACACAGAAAGTTTTAAAATTAGAACAGAGAAAAGAACATATGAATAACAATGGGTCACAAAACAGAGAAGCAGCAAGAACTTTACAATGCTATTCCTGAATAAATACAAATCACAGCTTCAAGAACATCCTTGTAGTAATGAAGAGCTGCAGACCTATGATTAACTTTAAATAAATACTGGAGAAAACTAAAAAGCCCATATCAGGTTGCAGAGCTGCAGAAAATTAAGATCATGCTTTGAAAATCTGCCCAACACATACACACTAACTCTACTTATGTAATAAATCTTTTTGTACATAAAAAACTTATTTTTCCCTCAACAGGATCTTTGCACAATCTCGGAGATGATCACATAAAAGACAGAGTCACGTTTGTGATGTAAGCTCGTGGCAACGTTATCAGTAGTATAACATGGAATCCAAGTAAAGTAGATGAAAACTCTTACTAAAACAATCTACAACTGTAACCACTAATGATTATAACAATCTTTGAACAGATGCATCAGGATGTGATCTTGTATCTATTTTAAAGCAGTATATCCACAGACCACAACTACGCTTGTAGCTTACAGCTTAAGCTAGCACAGGGGAAGGGAGATCATAAACAAAGCCTACTGTTTTTACACTTTTTCTATTCAGGCCACATCATTTTCAGCTTTATTTCCAAACAAAAGTAACTGCTATTGCTTTTTATTATTCTATGCAAGAAGCTGCTCTCTTAAGTTGAAAGCCTGCTACTTGCAAGACAAATACATTTGGGAAAACAATTGTGCTTTGGAGAGTTTACTGTCTAGTTTAATTCCAAACATTATAAGTGAGAATAAAAATAACATATGGAAAGAACATACAACATAATGCACTAGTTTTAAAAAGTCCACACTAAAATTCATTTTTCTTAAATAAATAAAATTTTCAATTCTCTTTCAGCTTTGTATTTCTATTTTCTTTCAGCTAAAGCTCTAGTTAAAGAAATTTAACTTGATAAAGCACTGTCTATAAAATCCATTGACAATTATTCACTCTTTCTACTGTAACAATCCTACATTTGTGCCAGAGACCGCAGAAACACCCAGATGACAGCATCTGTCCCAAAAGCTTTGTAATTATATTTGCAGTCCACGAGAACATGTGGCTTACAGACAGGACAGCCAGTAAAGCCATGAGACCCCACGCAGCAGCATGAGGAGCTGTGGTCCTTGGGCCCTTGCCTTAGAGCAGCAGGGAAAACAGGCCAGATAAATCCATCCCCAGCCATAAACCCAGCCCCTGCTCCCAGCCTTTCCATGCTCTTTCTTGTCACATTGAAGCATATTTTCTGGGAATGGAAGAGAAATGGTTTAGACCATAAGCAGTCCAGCCAAAATGTGTTAAGGCCTTAATATATCAGAGCCTTAATAGAGAGGGGAACAGGTATATTTAGATATATTTGCTAGGATTTCTTACCTGGCTTGAGAGGAAGAAAAATAATGAAGATAATATTTCAAGTTTTAAGCAGGACACATCACTGATTATAGGGAGAAGGCAACATTATCAGTACTGAATGAGGAAGGAACTGTAACATCTAAAGCCACAAAGGATCTTGCAAAGAGCACAGACACAAGTCAGTGCAGAAGAACTCAGCAAAAAGTGAACAAAGAAACAGGCAGCATTGACACAGCCAGCTAAAACTGCACTTTCCCATCCTAGAGGAGTACAAGCAGAGCATGAATACACTCAGCAAGCCACCAGACAATGAGGCAGAGCCCCCATCTCTGGTACAAGACACAGAGTGAAATGACAAGAGCGGCCTCATCTGCTTGCACAACGAGGAAAAACTAGAGATTTCACAGAAGGGAGCTGCAGTACTTAGACACTGCCTAGAGATAATCACATTAACACAGATCAATACACTGGGTGTGAATACCAATGTTTGAAAGTAATTACTTCCAGAACTCACTTACTTCTACTTATACTCGCATTGTTTCTATGCAAACGCTAAACTGTAGCATTTCATTACTTTATTTCAAAAATCTACATTAATAGTACCAGGCAAGGGCTCTCAGCTTGTAAATAACTCAGATGCTCATATTGGGATAAAATAAGTTCCATAATGCCAATATTTAAAAGATATTATGAACTATGAGCAAGAGAACAACAAAAATGACTATCAGCATAAATACTTGGGCCAGATTTATAATCTGTAACTATGCAAGGACAGATGACCTTGTGGGCAGGTTCTTTTACAGTAGAGATGCTTGTTCTAGGGATATAAAACGTCATACAATTAATGATGTGAACAGAGTTAGATTTTAATAAGTTTCATCTGAGTTCATTTATTGACTTAAGTTAGCATGGTACATTTATGAAGAAGTATGGGAGCTAAAATACACCTATAGGAGTAGCAATTAGGTCACACAATTTTCCCATACCCTTAAGGAAAAGGTTATCAGCCAACCTAACACTTCAGACCACTTAAATTTTCTATCTAAATATTTGTATTAGGAAAAATATGGGCAGAGACTTAGCTGAGACTTCAGTCTATTTTTATGCATGTGCATTCTTAATATACTAGTAAATAGTTGATGAAGTAGATTTAGTGGCTCTGCTAAATTAGGGTGTCTTATATTTACATGATTATTTCATTACCTGTACCTTAAGTTATTTATCTGGGAGAAAAATTACCTCAGCTTAGATCCAGACTAAGACCTTTTAAACACTAAGCAGGAGCACAGTAAGCTGGAAGTGCCTATGTCTTTTCTAGGTCGGGACAGAAGGATGAGTGTTTGGAAGCAAGCACAGAGAGCAAAAAAAAAGTATGTAATCTACAAGCAGCACTGGTACAGACAAACCAGCAACACAATCCAGTACTCTGAAAAGAGGGAAGCAGGAAGGTAATGTGGTATAGGCAGTTAAACAAGATTGTGACTACTGTCCACAAATTCACCCTTCCCAAGACTTTCCATTTTTAGCACATTAGCTTTGGTCCCTGCCACAAACATCTTCTTTCTTCCACACGAGAACAAAACACAAAGGAATCCACAACTCTGAAGAACATCCCGATGGGACTCAAGTTGTGTTGTTCACAGAACTCACGTGGTTTTTATGCTTCCATGATACACAAAAGCTTCTACCACCAACCTCAATTTAGTTTCCCATTTTACTGCAACACATTAATACAGCCATTCTTCTCTTCTCCATTCAGGAGATGCATACAGGAGACTTCACTGAAGGGTGAGATGTTGGGTTAATGTGGGTAACATGAATAAACTTGTACACTTCCTCCCTAATTTTAAAATTGTCATAGAAAAAGGAAAATTAAAAAGAAGTTTCCACCAGCTGAAACATTTTTCAGGATCATCATTTCTCATGCTTTCATACCACTAAACAACTGTAAGCCATTCCCAGCCTTGCTCCAGCACCTCTGAAACAGTCCTGCAGCATGATGACCCCAAGACAAACCACTGTTTCCACTGCATCTCTTGCCTGGTGGCTGTCACCTTCTCCCCTCCCATCACAAAGGAAAGCATTGCATATGCTTTGTGTTGTTTTGCATGTAGAACTGTTGCAAATACCTTTCTGGCTGGCCTGGCTGGTACCCACATTCACTACATTTCATTAACATCTCACTAAAAATCTTTCATACCACGAGCACATTTCAGGTTTGTAAAGAAGCATTCCATTGCTGAAAACCCGTATTTTTTAAGTGCTGCATGTCTGTCAAAAGAAATGGCATATATTTCATGTTTTAGACCCCACTGTGCAGAAAACCAGTTATTGTACTACTAAAGTTGTTGAGCCATCATGGCATTGTTTCATTATGCTCTGCAAGCAAGATATCAAGGAGATATTTTCTGTCACAAGCTACCAGAAACACTATTTCCCCTGTAGAGCTAACACCTTAGATAAACAAAGAGGCAAATCAAACACTGGTTTCCAGGACCTGATTCCTCAGGAAAGCACTGACAAAGACCCACAGTATCTTTGGGCACCCGAGTCACCCAGTGTCAGGCAGCAGCAAAGGGGCAGCTGCTCCCCAGGGCAAGGCAGCCAACAGTCCTGGTGGCCTCAGAGCCAGAGCCCAGGGTCTGGGGACAAGGGGCAGACCCGGTCATAGGATTGATTCATCAGTGGCTCTGGACAAAACACAAAAGGAATCAGATCCAAGGTCCCTCTGGAAGCTACAGGTAGGACCACACAGTGCTCCCTCCCAGACCCTGCTGAGCCAGGCGGTGATGCCACCATGCTCACCCAGCTGAACAGAGGTGGGGCTGGGCTGTCACAGGTGGAACAGGTGATTTTCCACCCATCAGCCACAGATCTGGACCTTTCTTTTCAGTAACATCCAAGGAAATGAGCCTGGCTTCCTGGTGCCTTTCACTGCAGCTGCTACCCATGCCTCCCTGAAAGGCAGCAGGCCTCACATGGCCATGATGCATGGCTGGCTGCTCATGCATGGGAGATGAGGAGCCCATCATCCCATGGACTGAGCACAGCACAGCTGCTGGCCTGCTCCCAAATTTAAGATGCTTATTTCTCTTCACCAAGCAAACACATAAAGATGTACCTCTGAGACTGGGAATAATGTTTGGTTCTATCAATCATCCAAAAGTCCATCTTAGAAATTAGCTACTCTTAATTTATTTTGATTTCTTAAGTCAAATTATTGAATAATCAGAAATATTCTTACTTGTCTTATATATACCAGGACATAAACACACCAATGTCATGGACTCCTTGTTATGCTGACTAATTACCCCAGTTACCAGCCTCCAGAAGAATACTCTACTCCATCATCCATTTATTTTCAGCTGCAAAGTACCTATGCCAGGGCCCCTGGATGTGATGGTGTTCACAGGGGTCTTAGGATGAGGGAAGAGATGAGAATGTTGACTCCATGTTTCAGAAGGCTGATTTATTATTTTATGATATATATTATATTAAAAATATGCTAAAAAAATAGAAGAAAGGATTTCATCAGAAGGCTAGCAAAGGAACAGAAAGGAATGGAATGATAATAAAATCTTGTGACTGACCAGAGAGTCTGAGACAGCTGGACTGTGATTGTCCATTAATTAAAAACAACCACATGAGACCAATCAAAGATGCACCTGTTGCATTCCACAGCAGCAGATAATTATTTTTTATATTTTGTTCCTGAGGCCTCTTGGCTTCTCAGGAGAAAAAATCTTAAGAAAGGATTTTTCATAAAATATGTCTGTGACATCTAGAAATGCACTCACAAGAACCAGTTAAACAGGAACACTGTACCATGTCAAGTGTTCTTGCTGAGATGTCTCTTTGCTGGAGATGTCACTAAACACCTCCAGGAAAAACAAACACCAATGAAGGAAAGGCACAGTAGAGGGAAAACACCACCAGCAAAAATATCTCATGTGAAAATCCAAACCCGCCAAAGTACCAAAGTGTTGAACCATCTACATCTAATGGCAGGCAGAAAAATGACCAGCATCATATTTTATAAATGCCAAAACCAAAGTTCTGAGTCCTCTGTATCATGCTGCATAGCATGAATTCAATTACTAGTATCTCCACCACAACCAGAAACATTTGTATGTTTCCTCTCTATGCTGCAATTCAGTCTCAGAACAGCATAAAATCTTACTTCCAACTTCAAATCTGTATTGAAGAACAGAGGAACATCTCTAATGTTTTATTCTGAGCTTTTGCACAACAGAACACCTTCCCTGCTCTATTTCAGGTTCTAACCTCTTCTTGAAAAGTTGTTGGGTTTATTTTATTTTATTTTGTAATCTTAGTGCTAGCAGAAAAAATTAATTGGTAGTCAGAGCTTTGGATCAATGGCCAAAAGCAGGTTTGATCTATGCATTCCCTTTAGGAATTTATTCACCTTATATAAATGGCACAAGTACAGAAACAAATGTCCTTACTTTAACACAATCTTTCACAATCAGCTTTGAGAACAACAGTCTCCTTAAATGGTTATCCCAAACGGTGCAATATTCATCAAATACTCCAATGATCAATATCAAGATTGTAATTAGATGAACACCAACAAACACACAATGCTTAGTCATACATTATTTGTGGGCTAAGCCATGCAACTCCTAGTCATACCTCATTAGTGGTTAATTATGTCTCTGGTTTAAGTTCCAGATCAGCAGAGAAGCTGAGTGTGGCCAAAGACACAAATCAGAGGAAATCTCTCCACTGATTTTATTAGAGGAAATCTCTCCACTGTGAAGGGACTGAACATGACACTGGCCCCCCAAAAAACAAAACAAAAAAAAATAAAATCAGTTTGCAACAATTAAGATGGGGGCAGGAGCATGCTATGTAAATGAGAGAATTTTTTTATTTCAGGCAAAAGTTAGCCTAACAAAGCTCAGACTTCAGAAATAGGTAGAACTTTTATATGGAACAGCTTTCATTTGTGAAAGGGAGAGGCTCAAGCAGAAATGTCTCCCTACAGTTTTTGCTTCTGACCCTAGAATCTGAGAATTGTGCCTAATTCAGAAGCATTATAGGAGAATTTATTGTATATAGCCTTATTTAAATTTACTCTGCAAACCATAGCATAATATTTTCAACAGTTGACAAAATGATCATGAAACTGATTGGTTTTTACAGCAATTGAACATTGTCTGCTGGATCTAGCAGCACTCACTTACTCCAAATCTTTTTCAGGCACCAGCTATTAAGTGCTTCAGCACTATGGAATAGATAAGAGTTCAGACACACACACAAAAAAGGAAATAATTACAAAAGGAAAGCAAAATTCATGTTCTTAGAGACCAAAAAGATGAGATGAAAAAAACTGATTCAAAAAAATTGTATTTCATTATGAAATACCAAGATATTTGAGGCTCAGCTAGCTTAAATATATAAGGAACAAATATCCTGAATTTTGATACACTTTATCTTAAAGTAGAATTGGGAAAATTAAGTAGAAAAATCTTACTGCAATTTGTGCTCTCAAGCAGGCAGAATACATGAAAAGGATAAGCATTTAAAATGCAAAGAAAAGCCCTTCCAAGCCTCAAAATTAATTCTGCAAACCCAAAAGCAGTTGTCAAAACATGCCTAATTTACAATGTTATACTATCTTTCCATTTGTGAAACTGTACTTGAAAGCCTTCCATATGATAGAAATACAACAATTGGTACTAGTAGCCTCACAAGAGAAGGCAGATACTTAATTCAATTTTCTTAAATCAGGATCTTCCAAATACCATTGGAGTTGTACACACAACACCACACATGTGGTGAACAGCAACAACTCCAGACAAAAATCTGACAGCTGCAATAACTAGAAAGATGTTTTAAAAGTTACTTTAAATTTAAATTTCTTGGATAAAAATCACCACATTTTCAAGCAGCTGCTTTGAAGGCCAAGTTCTTCTTATTCAGGTTCCTTTCACAATACAATCTATTGAAAAAAACCTAAACTGTGGTCAGTAAAGAGCATGTATTTCTTCACATAGAAATGTATGGTTGACAATGACCAATTTCATAAACTGATTAGCTGTATATGTGTAATGTAAATACATATCAAGTACAAGCTCACATGAATAAATTTACAAGTGTTTCTTGTGCATGGCAGCCACTGCTTACACACCCTTGTCATTTCATAAGGGTATTTGCTTTCTGTTATTTCAAATAATAGGAAAGCATAGAATATCCAGAGAAGCACCAGCCCACCAGTATCAGCTGACATAGGACTTTAAATACCAGGCAAAATCTGTTCAAGTAATGAAATAAGCACAGAAACATACCCCCAAGTATTAAACTTCTGCTGAGTAGCAGACAAATGTGGTTCAGTAGCCGGATATTCTTTAAACCCCACATCACTGGGCTGGAGATTCACTCCACATCTCTTACTCTCCACACTTATTTCACAGCCTTAACACTCTTTTAATGTAGTTGTTGTTGGTGCTATGAAAACAAACATGTATGCATTCAGCTGCACTGAGCAGAAGATTCATATCCCAGGTGAGAGACAACTTGAAATTCCATTTCCACTTCATAATTACAGCACACATAAGTGGAACAAAACATGAAGCAACTTTCCACTCCACATAACACATGGCAATCCTATACTACCAAAATGTATTCAAGGAAACAGAGCACTAAAAGGACTGAAGTACATTTCCATTTGTCAATATGTTTACAATGCATTCTCAACAGGAGGGCTCATCATGCTCCTCTAGTAGCCCTTTTATTTTGATTGATATTATTATTGTCATTATTACAATATGTTTTTCCCAGCCTGGGCAAGCAGCACAAGCAGTGATTGATGAGACAGCCCTGCCCAAGCAGAGAAATGATAGCTGTGCCACATGCCAGCAAGAAATGACACAGCCTTTGTGTAATCTTTATGTCTATAGCCATAACTATTTGCCACAAGGTGTGAAGGCTGTACTATAGTCCTGGCACCTCTACAGGTCTTTCCCCCCGTTATTCCTTAAAAAATCCACAATGCCATTCGCCGGCAAGATAGGCAGAGAAAGGTGTTTATGTCACACCTCATTCAAGCGCCAGTGTTTCATTATTTATAAGCTGCGTTTCCCCTCCAACAGTCAGAGCAAAGGACAACTTCCTTCCACTCCTTTTTCCTGCTCCTAAACACAGAAGACAAAGCCAATATTTGCAAGGTCTTTCCCAAGGCTTTTCAAGATGCTTGCAAAGACAGGACAATATTTCCTTCCACAAGGAAAGGAGGAAGGAAATATTACCTCCTGTGTAAGTAGATTTTCACAGCTCTCCCACTCTCCCTGCTGGTCTCATGCAATTCAGTGCAAGTTGAGTGCCAGCCAAAGCAGATGATTGCTTCCATGGGAAGATCCTAGCCCCAGAGATCCAGAACTGGGAACGTAACTACTGAGCTCAGACAGGCACTCAGAACCTGAATTATCAGGGCTGACACCCACAGACAGCATTTCTTTTTTTCCCATTAGCTAATGGGAATCCGGCCAGATGTGTATCTTCAACCCAGAGAGGAACCAGGCAAAAGCCCTGTCAAGAAGTTGACAAGATGGGCCCCTCTGCAAGCTCTCACATGGAAAGCAAAAAGCAAATAAGTGAAAAACACTATCTCTAATGCAGCAGGGACCCTGCAAGGCAAACCCCCAATCATGTCTTCTCTCCACTGCTTGTTTTCAAGCCATATTCATGCTTCACACTTGGCTTGGATATGATGGTAAAGTTTTGGCCTGAAGCACATTCCTCAAGTCCACTGATTTCATCAAACAAATGGAAAATAAATATCTGCTTTCATGCCTATCAAGAGGAGCTTATACAAGCTACATTTCAAATTGAAACTAGACAAATTCAAATTACAGAATGTTTGCTATATACTTATTCCCTATTAAAAGTATTGCTTCATAAAACCTAGTAAGAAGGTGAAACAAGTATGCCATTAAATATAATAATCAACCACTTAGAATTTGAAAAAATCCAGCATATCATTTGTCCCATTCATTCCCAGAAACAGTGGTGATGACTGTTCACTATTTTTGTTTATTTATTTCAATATCTCCCATTATTAACCTCCATATATTCAGGCAATCCCAGTCTCTGCACAAAAGAAAAATTCATTAATCACTAATTTCATTCTGCCTACAGACAACATCAGTCTCCCCTAGCAAGCTGAATATTGATGCCCATCATTTGGCTACTTTTGGCTACCGAAAAAAGTAGAATTTCAAGATGCTTAATTTGGTTTGATTTTATATATTTTTGTTGTTGCTGATGTTGTTTGGTTGGTTTGGTTGAATATAGAGCTGAAAATCTGCAATATTCAACTCTTAACATCTGAGTATTAATCAGGTGTGTGGAAGGTGTTATGTTGCAAACGATGGAGATGGAAGATGATCAGAGAGGAACGAATGCCTGCCATGGGGCTTTCATTTATTTCTTTGTGTTA
The DNA here is from genome assembly GCA_024865655.1 of Emberiza elegans. Taxonomy (NCBI): domain Eukaryota; kingdom Metazoa; phylum Chordata; class Aves; order Passeriformes; family Fringillidae; genus Emberiza; species Emberiza elegans. Next base: position 3,469,741 of record JALJVW010000196.1, read on the forward strand.
GGATCTAGGCTTCACATGATATTCATGGCTCTCATTCCTATGAAAACAAATAAAACGGGAAGAAGAGAATTCCCTTCACAAATGAGCACTACTCAAGCCAACATATGATAAAGGAGTGTGGCAAGTTTTCACTGACTTCAAGTGGTTCCTGATTAATTGCTTAGAGAGTCCCAAATAAAAGCCAAGATATTAAATAGGTGGCAGCATGTTAGGGCGTAAGTGGTCTACTGGGAATCAGAATGAACCCCAAATAGCCATGGGGGCTCTACAGTGACATTTTAGCCATGTCACTATATAGCAAGAAAGTCAAAACTAGGAACTTGCAAATAGCTGATATTCCACTTAAATATCTCTAAAACTCCAGTTTTAGTAACTACAGTAAAGCTGAAAGTAATTTAGAAATACCAACATCTTCATTCTGAAGCAATCTGAGAAAAGACAGCAGTAACTGAGCAGGAAGACATTGAGTTACTTCAATATTCTTAATCTTTTTATCTCCTTTTTTTAAATACAACAGAGGACACCAACTCTTCCTTAGTTACAAACATCATTCTATTTAGAAAGCAAAAAAGAAGAGCAAGAATAGTTTCAAACATCATTCTGCTTTTAATTATCACACAGAACAACTTATACATTAGTCTTGGACTAATACAGTGAAATATTTGGACAGCAATTTGTCATTTTCCTGTGACCAATGAAGGCAACTGCTGTTGTGTCAAAGTGCTGTCATGTAACCTGTGCAACCACAAAGAGTGGTCACAGCACAGTGATGCAGTCCAGCTTCTTCCACAGCTGCAAGGGCACCTAAAGACAACAGGATTTTGGTACTAAGGAACTGGCAAGGCAGGTAAATGCAGGGCTTTTCTCCTCAGCTCTCCCCTCTCCTACAGCCTTCTGTCACTCCTACACACACGGATCACACTCACCCACACTCCAGTCCCTTACATTGCCCATACCCATTTAGGCACCTCAGCATCAGCTGGAGCCCACAGGAGCACTGCTGAAGTATCTTTGTCAGTATTGTGACAAAAATAACACTGGACAACATAACACAACTGCACCCTGCTGTTAGACTGACAATTGGCCTTGCAAGTATTCTTGTTCCTGTGCTTATGATCCCCTGGTAGCATTTATGGAACTGAGTGCTGGAGAAAATATGAAAGTACAGAGCAGCACATTCACTGAATAAGATCAATAGTATTCATATCTCCTTTGCAGTAAATGAGCTGCTACCTATGGCAGTCCATACACTTGGCACAAAAAAAGGTAACTAAAATAAAGATGTATACCTAGAAACCCTGCATTATTGATTAGGAGCATTCATTTAACAACTGTTTCTTTGGGATTGTCAAAACTGATGACCTAAAGTAAAGTGCTCACTTCTGAGGCAGTATGTATTGATAAAAGCATAAACCAATAATGCTATTTATATTTCTGTTTTCTCTACAGTGCTATTTAATGACCCATGGTAGTTCTTAAAAAGGTTATTTTAATTACTCAGATCTTATTCCTTTAAGAAGAAATGTCCTTTGTTGGCAGCTCTTCTAGCTTGGAAAGGTGGAGAAGGAAGATAAGCAGGGAAAAAAGACAGAAATAGACCCAGTCCATTTGTGGAAGTCCATGGGAAAAATCTATGTCAGTAGGTTTATGTACTTATGATTAAGTATACTGTTACATTGCCTATATGGAGAGTAATATTGCACATGGAACAATCCAGACAGTCAGGACAGTTCTTAAACAACTTTAATCAACCAATGATCAGAACTAGGAAAGGGCATCTAAATCCTTCACCTGTGTGGTACATGGAAAAGTTCTTTGAGCGACTTGTGCCAGCGCCTCATGACCATCAGATTAAAGAACTTGTTACTAATTTTTAGTCTAAATTTCTCCTTTTTAGTTTAAAACCATTTCCCCTTGTCCTCTCACTAAATGCACATGTAAAAAGTTGCTCACCCTCTTTTTTATAAAGCCCCCTCTAGGTACTGGAAGGCCACAATGATACCTCCTTGGAACCACCTCTTCTCCAGATGGAGCAATCTCAACTCTGTCTCTCTTCACAGGAGAGGTGCTCCACCCCTCTGATCATCCAGCCCTCCTCTGGGCTCACTCCAATCTTTCTTGTGCTGAGGACCCCAGAGCTGGATGCAGCTCTCCAGGTGAGGTTCTCACAATGACAGAGTAGAGGGGAACATCACCTTCCTACACCTGCTGGCCACGCTGCCTTTGATACTGTTCAGGATGTGGCTCATTTTCTAGGCTGTGAGCACACGGTATTGGCTCATGTCCAGAATTTTATCCATGAAAAGACTGCAGTCCTTCTCTACAGGGCTGCTCTCAATTCCCCTACCAGTCTGTGCTCATGTCTGAGATTGCCACAACCCAGATGCAGCACCTGGCTCTTGGTCTTGTTGAACCTCACGAGGCTCTTGTAAGCCCACTTCTCAGGTTTGTCCTGGTCTGTCTGGAAGGCACGCCTACCACCCCTGAAGCAACAAGAGGCAATAAGGGACATAGAAAATAAAACTGAATGGGTAGTCTAAGCATAATAAGAAGTCTGTTTCACTGATTTGGTTAAAAACCCCACATGCCTGGTATTTTTGATCTCAAACCAAAAAGCAAGACACATCCCAATCACCACATTTAATCCCAAACAAATATGCTTTGTTGCCTCAGCCAATGGCTAATTGCCAATTTGTTTCATGAACAAAACCTGACATAAAAAACAGAACCCAGCTATTAAGTATAGAGGGTTACAAAAGAATGCAGGTAGCTTTAAGCTTAAGGCAGAACTGCTCTGACAGCAAGCATCAATGTGCAAAGCAAAATCCCACCTTCTCTATCTCCTCTTTTGAATCTAACTTTTTTGCAGTTGGCTATCTCCCTCAAGGGAAAATGTATTCCAAACATTTAAGGGCTCTTACAAAAGGCCAGCACTGATCTCTGTGCTTGAATAATATCCCAAATGGACCCTCATTGGTAACACGATAACAAAATCAGTGTTTCAGTCAAAAAAGAGTCTTTCTGCTCCTCTGTTCTTCTCTTTTTGTGCATTGATATAAAGATCAGAGTCACCAGCATGAATAAGATTTAGAATTCTGATGAAAACAATAGGAGATACTAAACACTTTCTGGCCCTCCCAAATTTGTATTCAACCTCTCTCTTTGTTAAAGCTGTAATCACACTCCCATCGGTATTCAAGGGATTTATGCAAACAAGGTCTCTTCTGTCAAAAATCACAGCAATTTAATGCAGTCACAGCCTGTTGGGTTGTGTAGATTACTGGCACCAAAGACACAACTTAGTATTCTGATGTGTGTCAGCTCTCTATAATACAGGTCAGATGGTCTTAGTAGACTCCTCAGCCATTCTAGCATAATATACTGCATCCACATGCAACAGAACCAAGGGAAAGTAACAGAAGGTGACTTGAAGCCAAAGTCATAAGGAAATTTAACAATTAAGTTAAAACTCAACCTGTTGCTTAATTGAAAGGACAGTATTTGTTGAATATCCTAATGTGGCTCTCCATGCTTATGTATGCTTTCATCAATTGCATAAGGATGGACCCAAATAAATAAAAGTCTGCTGTCTTTACCGCTGTGCAAGTGCTGTTTGTTCCTATTACACATCCACCTTATACACTCAACACCCAGAGGAGGAAAAGGAGTCCATTACAAAGATCCTAAACACAGGACTTAACTCATTAAATCCAGCTGGAAAAAAATGAACACTTAACGCTCCAATGGCTTTCTGCCTGACATTCTCACATGTAATACCAGCTCCTCCACCACTCAGGGCCATATCCTGCCTCCCCTGGACAAGCTGTGCACTTTATTTCATGGGCACAATTTAATCCCTTGAAATGACATGGACACCGTTTAGCCATGACCTGCCCCCATCCCATTATTAACTATAGACAAATCTGGCCATGTTAGAGCAATTCTACCTGCACTTGCACAGGGGATCATGTCTGTGCTCACTGTCCCCTTTTCAAGAACAAAGAATGGATTTTTCTTCCTGGCTTAACACTTTTTTCTAAAATCAGTTTCATGTTCTGAGACAAAAGAGGGGGAGCGAGAGTTGATTAAAAGCCTTGATGAAATGCAGGCAATAGAGTGGAGTACCTGCAGTGCTCTGTTACTTCCACCCACTTGCTCCTCAGGCAACCAATGGCCATTACATCATCAGGGCAATCTCCAATTGGCTGCATTTTGGATACAGTTTCTGACTAAAAATACACAGCTTAGATTTTAAAAAAATGCCATTCCCAAATTAGGTTTTAATTTAGGCATCATATTACCAAACACCTCATAGACATTAATAACTTCAGCAACTCCCCTGAGTAAAAGTTAAGATCTGTGTAAATATATATATAAAAATTTAATACCTATACATACATATAATAAAGTCTCAAAATACAAAGACTTCCTTTGATCACATGGACCTCTTTTTCATTCATTTCCAATGTGTTTATGTCACTGAGTCATGCTAGCAGATACAGTTGAGAAAAGAATTTAAGGATTTAACTAAGCATTTAAGGATATAATTAAGAATTTAATTAAGAATTTAGGAATTTATTTGCAAAAAGCAAGTATTACACTTAAGCAGATCTTGGTGCCAAGATGACTGTACTGCTCATGTATTTTCCAAAGGAGAAAAACAAGATTCTATTTGCAGGATGAATCCCTGATTGTGCATTATTTACTCAACTGTAGTACATTAATAGCTGGTTGCAAATAAGGATATTTGAGGTATATTTAGCACATAGCCTTAGTAGAGAGCTCATTCTGCCAAGTGAATTGGGGCCAAATACTTGACTTAGTAAGTATTATTCAAATCTAAAGGGACCAGAAGTAAATCAGGTTCTATTCCTTACTTCATTCCAGTCCTTCTCAAACACATGACATGCATAATCCAAACACAGCATTCTGCAAAAATGAGCCTCATTATGTATAAAACGAGCCACATTAGAGAAATCCACAGAAGTGGATAAAAAAAAGGTGATGCTCATCCTTTTTTCATGTTGACTTACAACTCCTTAGAGCAAAATTCTCATCTGCGTTCTGTGTCCACAGGCTGCGTATCACTGGTCTTCTCACTGGCTGCTCAATGCATTGATGTGATCTAAATAAATCAACCAGTAAAACACACAACACAGCAGCTGGTGTCTGTCAAGAGATTTTATTGGGCCTAACAGTATAGAAACACCTTCTTCAAAGAGAAATAAAAAGTTTAGCTAGTTTTCCCTATTATGTGCCTTTTCTAGAATTACAAAATATTAATCAAATCCTGCAAACTTGCATTCTCTTCACAAGTGCTGAGAGAAGGGGGGAGCTCTGCCCAACAAGTGCTCTCATCACATTGTATTTATACTGCCTTCATCAGACCCTGAAACCTCAATATTCATCTACTTGGCCTCCGTTTAGCTGCAGAAGTTCCAGCTGCTTTTTAACATTCAGTCTAATTAGGGGGACAAAAGAAGTTTCCTTAGAAGTGTAAGTTAACTTCAGTGGTGAATAAGATGTTAAAGAGTAGGTGATGGACTCTCTAAAACAGCTTCTCTGATCTCCCAGTACTCCTTTCAAGATCCTAGTTGGTCTGCACCACTATTAACCTCCCTCCACACTGAGAATTAGCTATTTATTCTCAGCCTTTGTTCCTTCTCTCAAAGGGCCCCCTCCTCTCACACTTTAACCAAGAATTCTCAGCCATCTTCTATGAATGTGTATAACAAAAGCCTTTTGAAAGTCAAAATAAATTATATCCACGGGATGGGATACAGAGAAGCCCCTATTTTGACCATTTACAGCACACTGAAAAACGTGATCCTGATGCAATGCTGTTTTTACTGCAGTCTTGTGAGTTGACAGTGGTGTTAGGAGCACATCCAAATGACCTCTCCAGCCTCAAATCTTTCTCTCTAGCACTAGCAAAGAGCATGTTCTTTGTCCTTGTAGTATTCCAGTAAAGTAGTTTTATATAGTTTCAATCTTTAACACAGAGCATTCCATCAATTTATCTTATAATTAAGAAATAGTTCATCCTGTCCCAGGATCTCTGTCAAAGAGGTACAACGAGAAAAAGAAAAATAAAAAAACACAATTGGAAACCAATCTAACTTTATACCTCCTTAAAATATATGTAAATGTAGGAATAATAAGAAAACCTTCTTACCAAAAACCTTAAGAATTGAAATCAGCAAATTGTGAACAAACCCAACAAAGTAACCATGTGCAACACGATCTTTGTTAAAATTGGCAATCTCCACAAAGAAAACAGCAAACTACCTGAAGTGCAACTCCTTCCACACCCATAGGGTGCTCAGTAAATCCATACTGAACTTTATTGACTCAAAACAAATGCAACAGTTAACTAATTCCGTGCCTAAGGACAAAATCTCATTCCCAGCTCCCACACATCACAAAATGTCACAACATTTGGCTGCCTTCTATCAAGTAAAAGCAAAATACCATGACTTCTCTCAGGGCAGGATTAAAGGACAGTGTCAGTGCTTCATTAGAAAGCTGGCAAATGTCTTCTTGCTTTGCTCAAAATCACCCTGCCAAAGCAGCCCGGTAGTAAGAGGCTGAATGGAAAAAATGGGCACGAGAGAAGAACCACATTCCATCTGCCTATCAGTGTCTGAGAAATAATTATTAAGTAATTGTGACTTTCTAACAGAAACAGCAAAGTACTTTGCCATCTTTCTACTCCTTTGGAAACCATTTCACTGATTATTGCAATGAAGCCAAGGTACAATGCAAGGATATATGAAAAAAATCCTTAATTTTTAAAGAAAAGAAAATAAATGAAACCACAGAACCTATTTAAATGGTTCCATATTTGGCACAAGTCTGAGCAGTACATCCCACCTCTAAATGGAAACTGCATCAAACCTTAACTTACTTAGCACTATCTCAGGGACTTTGTTTCAGTTTGGACTAAGTGGGGATGATGGGATTGAGTCACCAGAACTTCTCACTATCCCACATAAATCTTCTCCAGAGGTTCCACCCAAGCACTGCTGGGGCACAGTCTGTCAGATTTGATGAGACAGGAGGCCAGAGAATGAGAATTGCTCAACCAGATCCGAGGGCAATCAGACTTCCTACAGCATGACAGGGTGTTACAGTAAAGCAGTGCCATGGAACATTGCATTCAGGCTTGGTAATCAAATAAAACTGTCATTCAAGACTTACTATACTCCTGTGCATAGTTATCCATTATCTGACACAAAACCTGAACTTACTAAATTACTTCATATTTTCAGTATTATGCTGTTGTTTATTACAGAGCAATATGAAGGAATGCAGAAAGAGTAATTTTCTACTAATACTGAACAAGGAACATTATTAGATTAAGGACAGAACATTACCCTTGCAGCTTTTCTCTCAGCTTTGTGCCATTGCAGAACACGCAGTTATATACTTCTCCCTGATGCCTCCTGCCACAGATTTAAAGAACCAAGGCAAATCACTCCCATCACTCTCCCAACGCTGGGGAAGAGGCAAGAAGGAAACATGTTAATTTTGGTAACATATCAGAAAAGTACATTGGTGTCATATTCCTTCCATCTGCAGAAAACAAAAGGCTAGTTGGTTCCCACCGCACACCTATAAGATGAGACAGGCAGAAATGCCCAATGATAAAAGGGGGTTTACAAAAAAAGAAAGAAAGATGAAAATTGATACACATGTAATAGCAGTACCTGGGTAATGGAAAGGAGGGAAATCATGTTTCAGACAAGGCCCCAGAAATCCTTTTTCAGTGTTTCAAAGACAAAGCGTAAGTTGGGGGGTGGGGGACACACAAGAGCCTGGAGTCTCTGCTATTATTCCTCCAGTTCCAGTCTTGTATGAGCAGAAGCCCCAGGGCAGGAATTTAGTTACCAGCCTTTGCCCACAGATTGCTCTTCAGGTTGTTCATCAGTCTGTCACAGCTATTTAATGCTTGCAAGAGCCAAGTGCAGAGGCACACAGAGGAGGGAGAGCAGTGCACAGGCATTGCAGAAGGAGCTTTGCAGGCAGTCTTATCTCCTTGACCTCCTCCAGTCACATTAAGAGAGCAGCAAGTCATGATACAAAATTCTCTGGTCCCTCCAGCTTAACCCTCTGAGCCAAGTGAGAACAAAGTAGAAGAGGGGCAGAAAAGCCCAACCAGATCCACGTTCCCAGGTGGAACCCAACAAGGTCATCTCAAACCCTGACAAGCTGTATTCTACCCTCCTCTGGGAACTCTGTCCATATGTTTATAATGAGGAAACAGCTCTGCATGCAGCTGCCAGTTATTTTCATTTAGCCCCAGCATTTGGCAATGCCCACATGTGAGACTCTGCAATCTTTTCACTGAGTTTCCATGTGTTTACAGGGTCATTATTCAAAAGCTTTCTGATCAGACAGCATTGGAAGTTACATCATTTGCCAACCAGATTTGGAGTGCTCAGAATCTGTGAAGAACAGATATGTGGTATAATCAAAACTCCATAGAAATAACGATTATTTTTCAACTTTAACTAAGCTTTTTTTGACTTCTGGCCACTTTGATTGAACAATGAGAGAGTTCTGCAGTGAAAACCTTCTCCAACCTCCAAGTCCTAATGAAGACATCTTATTCCAAGGTCTTGGATCAGGAGAAGAGAGGTATACCCAGGTGAATGTTGTCTCAGGATGAGAACAAATTTACACATCTTTTTTCACTGTGAACGGCACAGGAGGAAGCCACAAAGACAAGCTAGCAAGGGCAAAAGTCTGATCAGCCTCTGATGTGGATAACCAAAAAAAAACCAATAAAGACTTGGATAACATTTTAGCCTGCAGGCAGAACAGGAGGTTTATATGTCTAAAGGATCAAGAATTAGATTTAACACACGATAAACACAGCCTGCAATGTGGGCAATACATCTTACCCACTTTGGCACTGACTGCTGCCACCAAAGTACAGCAAAGCTGAATTCAGACAACAGGGCTCTTACAAGACCTACAATACCCTAAGGCTGCCCTCAGTGCCTTAAGGAAACTCAGAAGTGAGAGAAGTCCATCCTGCCAAGAGACCTTAACAGAATAAAATTATTTCTGGCTTTACACAAGAAAAAAAAAAAAGGTCATTGTTTCAAAAGTTAAAACAAGGGAACAGAGACAGGCAGGGAGATATTCACAGCTACTGCATTTGTATCCCGAAGAACACAAGTAGGTGAAAACCAAAAAGCACAAAGTTTCTGACAAATGGAAGTAAGGTGAAACTGTTACCAACTTCTAACTGTAATTTGCAAGAAAAGAAATGGGACATTCCAAAGCAGCAGACAGAAAAGTTGAGAGTTGCTCTATGTGCTATCAGTATGCTGCAAACCCTAATAAAATATGGGCAATGTGTACTCTATTGTCCTCTGGACATTTCTGATTGCACCATATGTTGGAAGTGCACATCTGCTCTTTACATTAAATGGATAGTACATACTTTAAAAGCAAACGTGAGGAATTCAGAGGGTAGAAGCTGATTAACATTGAGCTCAGCACATGAATTTGTTAGTCCAGTGCCATGTGTCTGACTCACACAGTCATGCTGGTGCAACATTCTTTAGGTCCATTGCTGTGAGCCTGGTAATTGAACATCCATTCAGTGCTAACAGCAACAACATCTCCAGCAAGTGACTCCTGGGACAAATGAACACTTCACACTGAAATACTGGGCTTCTAAAAAAGCATTTCTTCCCTTTTACCAGGTTATACACATCTCAGTCTCATTTGTATTACAGAAAAAAAGAAACTTGGATTGTGTGAGAATCTCTCAAACAAAACTGTGTTGCAATTCTGTGGGAAAAAGTAGCTGCATGAATCTGTGATGGGCTGCCGATCAATTTTTGACAAATCGATATTCTCATGACAGATTAAGAGGGCACATATTTAATAATTTATAGCACTCACAACATGCAAACATAGCAATGAGCACTTGGAGTACAGTTTCCTGCCTAGGAAGTTTTTTACATAAGGCTTTTAAAGTATTTTCTATCAAATTCTTTTAAATATTTTCTTGTCAGTAATGCATCTACTCCCTAATGTTGGAATTCTCTACAGGTGGGTGTTTCAGCAGATCACTATTATGCTCAATTTTTCCTTGCCTAAAAGACAATCCTACCTCAGGAAAGAGGAACTTACCAATTTCTGTAGAAATTGTAACAGAGGTTATCATTATTACTATTAAATAGAGATGTCAGACAATAGAAACCCTAACATGGTAGTAGACACAATGTGTCAGGTTTTGGGGGTTTTTTTTCTTCATTTTGGGATATAATCCCATGACTACAGAGTGTTAGGAAACTACTTCAAAGAGCTACATGAAAACAAGCAAACCCTTCTCCTGAAAAAAAAACCACCCAAAAAACCACACAAAAAACCACAAAAAAACAAAAACCAAAAAACACCACAACACCAACAAACTCAACATTTTGCAGAAGTATCATTCCTTCTCTTCCTCTTTTCAACAAAACTGTTTGAAACCCTAGGTTTAATAAAGTTAGTCACAATTATGTAGCTTCTGTTTTTCAGCTCTGTTAATTCTGGATGGAAATGTTCAATTATCTCATGTTTTTTTATCTAGCTACAGTTGTTTCTAACATACATCTAGATAAATAGCAGCACCCCCTTTCTTTGCATCTCTCAATATTGGATGCAACATTTCATTTTAGGAAAATCTCTGGGATGGGACAGCACTGAAGAGACAAAACAGTCTGTCTTTCTGAGCTCTGCCCAACTTCTGATAAGAAGGCTGTATTGAAAACAATCACCCATGCAGGAAAACTACCTTGAAGTCCAGAGATGAACATCCAGAGAAGGAAATTAACTTGTAGAAAATCAAGGAAAACTACCTCATTAGTCTGGCTCACATTTTGTGGAATTTGCAGTGTATTGCACAAAAATATTGCTTTAACATTTAAAGAGTCAAGAAAGCAAGTTTTTCTAGACAGAAGTTCTCTCTTGTAGAAAAACAGGTAGCTGGAGACTACCACAATGGGGTGGGATAAAAAGGACAGCAGGAGCTGACAAAGTTTACAATAGCTAGAACCACATTACCACCATATTAAACTAGTTTTATTGATCTAATCCCATCCTGTACCATGATACACCTGAAATAACACCAAATAAGAGCCACAATTGAAGTTTATTTCACTTTTCAAAACATGCCCTACTAAGATGTTTTACCTACAGAAAGTCTGTTTGAAGATGAACTGCCAGGATGATTAACAATGGAAAAGATAGTATTTCCTTTCTTATTATTGACAGGTACTTTTTAAAATTTATTTTATAGAATTACCTCAAAATTTTTTGTTTTATGTACATATATTTGGATACAGCACATGTAAAGCATTTATATCTACATCACTTAAGATATATTCCTATTTCAGAGTTATTTCCTATTTAAGAATTGAATTAATTTTTTAATGCAAAAAGTGCATGTGTTTGTAGACTGATGGGTAGATAAGTAGATGGTACTAAGTGCAAAAAGAAGAGTTTTATGTATTTCTAAAAACATGTGAATTTTGAAACCTGCAGACTATCCTAAGAGAGAAAAGAGTCAGTCCAGTTATTTTTTATGAGTAAATGGTCCAGTGTTTCCAAACCTATTTTTACTTTGTTGAGTAATTCAAAACCAAATCCATCCTCTACAAATACCTTTGCTGTTTGCAAATTACTCACCGAATAATTTATATGAAGGAAATTCACCCTAAGGGTTTGCCTGCGAGCTTGCTCACTTTTACTGTTCCCTGCCTACAATGTGTTTGAGCAGGTTCCCAAGTCACACATTGGGAACATTCATTTCTACTCCCCAAATGAACGGGTGAAACTTTGGGCTGCTATATCCATACAAGAGGAATAATAAATCACGAATCAGGAACAGCCAATTTTGTTTTCTAGTGAAAAGCCATCTTTACCTATCTGTCTAGGAGCTGACAATATTCCCTCAGAAAGCACATGAAGAAGTGTGACTCATGAACCACAGCAGCAGGGCTGGCAGGGTGCTTCATCAGAGGGCAAACCCCATTTCAGACACAGGCAGAAGGCTAAATGTTACAGGGGGCTCTAAAAATGGCTTTGCTCCTGTTTCTGAAGCCCAGAAGCACCCTTCAGATCACTGACCTCCCTAGGACAAAGGCAAGACTTCACATTTTGCAGACATTCACAAGCAGTTATTTCTCATCCCTGTGACCCCATGGTTCTTTTGTGCAGCATTACTGCTGTACTGCACAAATCATGAATTGCAAGAGCCTATCCAAAATAAGTTCTCCAAAAGCTCACCACTGTTTTCAAATGGCATGGCATTCAAAACTATGGAATAGTCATCAAGAAGGCTAGTTTCTAAGATTTCTACCCAAGCTGAGATAGAGATGGACCAGAGAAGAAGAACTGAACAGAGGCTGTGGAAGGGACAGGCAGGGAGCAAGATGACACAAAAACCCATGCACTGTTCAAAACCATGGCTCACTTAAAAGTCAGGTAATTGTTTAGGAAGACTGACCAGAAGACCTGGCCTGCACAGACCAGTTCACCAGTCAGCTTCAAAGCAGATCCTGCCTTGCTGTAACAACTGTGGCTCTCGAGCGTGAGAAGCAGCAAGCACTTAGCTATTCTGCAGTAAGCAATGACAGCAACCCCAACAGTCTGCTGCATAAACAGGACAATATTTAGCACTTGTCAGGGTTATGCCCACCCAGTAGGAAAAACACTTCGGGTGTGTCATCTACTTGTCACCCTGTCTCAGAGCCTTCATTTGCTTTTGATCCAAATGTCACCATGATATTTTCTGAAAAATCCTTTTGCCAGGATTTTTTTCCTGAGAATCTGAAAAGCCTCAGAGGAAAAAAAAACCAATAATTATCGGCTGCTGTGGAATGCAACAGGTGCATCTTTGATTGGTCTCATGTGGTTGTTTTAAATTAATGGCCGATCACAGTCCAGCTGTCTCAGACTCTCTGGTCAGTCACAAGATTTTATTATCATTCCATTCCTTTCTATTCCTTGCTAGACTTCTGATGAAACATAGAGTCAAGATTCTCATCTCTTCCCTCGTCCTGGGACCCCTGCAAACACCACCACATTTGGTGACCCTGAGTGAAGAAAAATTCCACAGATCCAAATTCAGACTGCACCACAAGAAAAAATTACATGTAGAATATGATTGGTAAAACAATCCACTTTTATGACCTGAATGCTACACACAGGGTCCATTGAAATAGCTACATTACATTTCTGGATTATCCTTCCTCTTTTCTTTTGTGCATGCACATAAAAGAAATTCTTACACTGGAATCATGTAATACTACCAATACTGACTTCCTCTTCAGCCCACAGAAATTAACAATCCCTTGAGGATTGTATTGACCCTGGCTTTGCTCTCACCACTGTTTACCTCTCTGGTCAATGAATCTTGATGCTGATTACAACAAAGTCAATACCTGCTTATTACACTTAGAATAAGAATCACTGAGAAGGCTTATGAACACTAGTCTGGTGTCTGCCAAAACTACCCAGTTAAGGAGTCTGTCAAGGTTTCATTGTGTCTGTCTTCTTTCCTAGTAAAACCTGTCCCAATGAAAAAATGCACTTAAAGACTCAATAATCCAGTCTGTTCTTATAAAAAGAGCCCTGACAAGGACATTTTAATATTTGATATATGCAAGTATTCATTAGTATACAAATTCAAACAGATAAATCCAGACTTTATACTGGATAATTGTTATTTGGAGGTTGTGCGTAATTTTTGTGGGTTTTTCAATAGTTACTGCAGCTTTTAGGATTTAATTCAAGTCTTCTTTGTATTAAATATTGAGTGCTGGTCCCCAGGGTAGGTAGCACATTTAGTTCTCTCTTCCCATTTACTTTTATTTTTATGATAGATTTAAAATGAACTCCAGAGCTCAGTTGTTGTTCACAACTTTCCAAAGAGAGCTCCGGAAACTGTCCAAATAACATCTTTACAGTCCTAGCACCAGAATCCACAAAAATCCATCCATACATCCAAATCCTGAGCTAGGATGAAACAAAATGGTGAGAGATTATTTTGGAGGGAAAATATCAGGGAAGAAGGGTAGCTCAGTAAACCTTGAGAAGGAAGGTGTGATGACTATGCAGCTTTGACCAAATTAGTGGCAAACACGCAGACATTCTCAGTTATGCAAACCAGGGGTGCCCACCCTTCCGGCTCCTGCTAACAAGATCTGTCCTTACTGGGCAGTTAAGTTTACTGACAAATTTATACTTGTTCATGTTTTATTCCATTAAGGTATCATAAGTGTCTCAAAGCCACTGACAACAGCTAAACCTACATTAGACATCCTGGTTCCAGACATTCATTGAATGCAAATTCAGACAAGCACTATCAAAATTCTGAAGACCTTCCCCCTTTACTAATGCCACAGGCATGTTCATCTCCATTGCATTCAGCAACTCTTGTCTCCGCCCACTCAGCCAAACAACTGAGAAATCCTCAGCTGAGCTTTCATGAAGATTTATAAGACATTGAAGTTTAAAGCAAAGGTCATCAGCACACCTTTAAGAGAAACATTTCAAATATTTTCTGACTGCCCACTTCCTAACTGCCTTAAAAATCTGAGAATCTACAGGGAAGGTGAGGTCTAAGTTTGGTCTTAAGGTCCTTGGATAGTCAAGGACAGTGAGCGTGGCTGGGCTGCATTTCTCACAAGGTCCAACACCTTTCCAGAGGTTGCAGTGTTTCTGCAAGGCCTGGTGTTTGCCTTTTGTTTAATCACCTGCCCACTCTTCAGTCTTGTTCCTAGAGGAAGAAAAGGGTGTTCCTAAACTGTTTGTTATAGTTAAACATAAAAATTCAGAATAGATTTTTCTAGTCAGTTAACCATATTCTTGAGGGAAAACATAAGGTAGTATGATTATTAAAGAGCACTCTCAGTAATAGTCGCATCTTTATTGTGTCAACCCTCTGCCAAAAAAAAAAATAAGATTTATAGTAAAAGCCACTTACATTTCTTCTTTGCAGAACCAAGCCATCTGCCTCCAATATACCATCAGCCCCTGCTAGATGAATTCACACATATTTTAAAGCCCCAGAGTAACCATTAGAATGGAAATTGGACACTACTTGTCATTTGCAAAGATTTCTTAACTGGAGAGGCTTTCCATTTGTTCAATTAAATGTTTGCATGTGCAATACACTTTATGAAATTTATCCCCAAACAGTGAGGACTGAAATAATCTTGGAGGCAGATGGCACAGCTGTTCCATTTAGAGCTATCCTCGGCAAAATATGAAATGATGGACAGGACGGGGAAGTGGGAGTGAAAACTTGGTACTATGAAGAATATTATCCATGGGTTTTAGCAATAAACAAACCAGTTCAGTGCCAATCTTCCCTCCCCTATCATATGTAGCTGCGTGACTCACTTGAGTTTATCCAATTAGAAAATACCCGTTTAATTCAAGAAGTCAACCACTGAAGCCATGTAAGGTTTTCCCCTAAGAGAATCCATCCTTCCTGCCTTGAAATCTAAGGGAGTCTGAAAATATGTCTCTTACACTGACACAGGGAGGCAGATATGTGTATGGGCTGAGGAGACAGCCTGCATGCAGAAGTGACACAGATACCAGGAGGAATAGGGAGCAAGTTTAAGCTGCTGCTTATTTGCATGCCTCTCACAGAGCAGAAATCATTGCACCATGCTCCAGATGCTGCAAATCTCAAGATGCACATCCAGGGCTCATAATTAAAACTGGAAAACATTTTCACTGAGGAGAGGGAGGAAAAAAAATCCAGAGCTATCCCAGATACTCTACATCTATTTTGACATTTCTGGGGTGCTGGTATGTTCTACCACCTCAGTGTAAGGAAGTTTTGACACAGGAAAGGCCAAAACACTCCCTCAGATACAAGATACAAGACCTGAAAGAACCTGATGAGGGCATACCTATTTCTGTACAGCACCTAAACTGGGGTCAGAGGTTCAGTAAACTAAATGAGCAAAGTAATCCAAAAATTTCTTCAAAAAGATTTTTCAACCCTCATGAAAGAAAAGAGGATAATATGTGGAAAGAGATTTAAATCAAAATAGGCTGTCAGGAAAGGTTTTCATCTGAGAAAGCACTGCTTTACTGAAAAACAAAGAATGAGGATCCCATTGTCCATTGCACACCAGCACATAACCCACAGAAGATTTTCCTCAGATGCAGAACAAAAACCATTTGGAGCAAGAAGTCAGATCCCAATCCTTATATCCACAGGCAGGAAATTACAGCAGCTCAGTGGAACCCCAGTCACCTTCTCTGCAGATTTAATAAAAATATCAACAGTCAAAAAAAGTTACAAGGCCAAACCCAGTTAGGAAAGAATCATAGAAACCAAAGGACAGGTCTCACCACCTCCTTTCTTCCCCACAGCCTACTCTTCCTACTTTCCTCTTCAATCCTACAGCCTATTAGAGACATTCACAGCTGGAGTGCTGCTGAAAACAGAGAAAATGTGTTTTGTACGGACTGTCAGTGAGATGAAGAAAGTTCTCCATAGGTGCCATGTGACAACAAATGGCCAGGGAGAGAATGCTGAAAAGCCAAAAAGTACATCCCAGTTCACCAGAACACCCATGTTTGAATAGGTTCAGCTGGAGACTCTTATGCCTAATGCCTTAAGAAAAATTAGAGAGGAAAAATATTGCCAGTGCACAAGTAAGGGAGGTGACAGGGCACTTTGGAAATGAATGGCATTCTGCCTAGCAAAGGATTTCTTTGTGATAGTGAAGGGTCATCAGGTTGGACATTCAGCACTGTATTACTTACAAAAATATTTCTTGACCTTGACCAGGATAAATGCTTCCCTCCCAATCACCTCTTTTCCAGTGGTAATACTATAAAAGATGTGCCCCAAGGGACAAGTTTCTAATAATGCTCTTATCTTGCTTTCCAAGCACTTACAGCAACCGCAGGAGCAATTTTAAAATAAAATAAGTAAATTCATAAGACTCAGCCTTTTTTTTATTTGCAGGAAACTTTGGCTGCACTTAAATTATTGCAGACTGTACCATCACAGAGAAATATATTTCATTTCTAACTCTCGTTTTCTCACACTGCTGTAAACAGCACAATACATGGAAACTCCAGACAAGTGATGAAAAATAAGTGTCCTAATTTACTGATTACATATGATTCCAGTAATTCTAGTGACATAAATGGCTATTCACAATTAGTTATTTTCCACCAAAGTTGTAAATATGGAAGTCACCACAAGGGCAAAAATGCACAGCTAATCCAGAAGTAACCCTGCTTCTGCAGAATACCTCTACAAAGCATCAGTGGGAAGCAGAGGGAGTTGGTGTACATTCTAAAAAGCCTGTCCTCTTTGAATCACCATTCCCATAAGAGCAGTTCTTCCACTCTTTCCTACCACCCCTACAGCTTTCTCATCCTCAGAGGAGCAAGACATGGAACAAGTTACCCTCAAACACAGCTCTATGATAATGGCACCTGCCCTCCTTCCACTGCTTGTCTCGCTCTACCCTGGCCAGGTGCCCCTCTCAAGGGCCTGACAAGGCTCAGGTCCCTCAGGATGAGCTAACTACTACTCAGCAGCTTCTGCTCCTGATTTTTGGAGAAAGAGTGGAATTCAGCTCACATCCACATAACTGTCATCCAGTAATCCTCCACAGTTCCCTCCTTTTGAACATCCAAGTAATGAGGAGGGGCAGGAACTTGGCAGCTACAGTAGACATTACACTGATGGACTGGGAACTGGAGGACAGTAGGAGAAGATTCTCACCTAAAATCTAGAAGTATTGCAGGAGACAGGAACCAGATCACTGATACCTCTAGGAAACGTGCAGTGGAACATTGATTTTTCCTTACCACTCCTATATCTTGTGGAAAGCTTTTCACTTTCTCCTACAAGAAAATGAATTGCTAGAAACTCTGCAGGTGATGGGGTTTTTCCCCTCTCCACTCCAATGATCTTCAACCTGCAAATTACCACAGCGGCAAAATGCATTTCTTTTTTTAGGGTTTTAGTTATTAGGGAGATTGGGGGGGGAATAGGGGGGGTGCAGCAGCTTGGTTGGGCTTTTTTGGTTAGTTCATTGGTTGGGGTTTTTTCAAGTGACAACTAAAGCAAACGTTCAGCTCTTCAAACAGAATGGAAATGAGCTTTTTGCCTTAAAAATTGTGGATATCAGAAACGAAGATAGCAGTTACATTTTTTCACTCCTATAGTGGTTCATGAACCCTCTGTTGGAACCTCATGTGCCCCCTACTCCCTTCAACCTACAGCATGAAGTCTCAGTATCTCAGAAGATGGATGTCCTCTTTCTAAAAATAACCAAAGAAACCTCAGCAAACAGCCAAATTGCTGTATGCCTGAGGTCTTCAGAGGAACAAGACCATGCTTTTACAACAAACCCCTTTCTGCACTTCTGGGATACCTAACACAAAGGGAAATAGTAAAAATGAAAGCTGAAGATGGCTCTTCAATTCACTGATCTCTTTTTACCAGAAGAGCCACTGGTGGCATGTGGACTCTGTAATTACAGAGAATTCAAAGCATGTCAAGTGAGGGGTAGAGTCATGGTCCCCAAAGCCATGTACCTAAGCTGACCCTAAAGGCCTGTGTTAGGACTCCCCAAGGAATGAAGGCATTCCTCACTTCTACCCGGAGAATCCAAGTTGCTTGTCATCAGACCCTTCCCTCTATTGTATCTTCTGGGAAATTTTGTGACCTGGTTTTACTTTTATCATTACTGCCTCTGCTCAAAGGCTACTTCCAGGCTATGTTATTGCTGCTCCAGCAGTGGAGGGTGATACATTAGGCTCAATTTCAGCAATGCTTAAAAGTTCTGTTATCAAAGCACAAGACAGTTTTTCTAGGCTCTGATGTCTCCTCCAAACTCCCTAGATTAAACTATGGGAGAGTCCCCTACACCAGACTTCTCTTCTATATGGTGCTAAATAACTCCTACTGAAACACCAGTCACACAGTTCTTGATGTAACAAAAATAAATCCATAAGAAACATTAGATCTCTTCAAACCTTTAATACCTGTAGGTTGACAGTAGCATTATAATGGTGCATTAATAAGGTCTAGGCCTGCAGGAATGGTGCTCCACCAGCAGTGAGAAATAAAGCTCTTCACTGCTCAAATCAGAAGGGTGCAGAGTTACATTTTCCAGCATTTACCCTTAACTATGCCACAATAAGATCTCAAGCTGGGTACCACTGCAATCTGCTAGAGGTTGAAACAACTTCTAAATCCTGCACTTCCCATAAATGATTATCTCATTCCTTTAACAATGAAGCTGCATGAATTTTGCATGTTACCTCAAGCACTTTTCTCCAAGAATAACAGTTCCATTTCAAAGCACTTTAAGTTGAATCCCCATTTTATCATCCATACAAAATGGCTGCCAAAAGATAAGATAGGGAATGATCACAAGAAACAGACATTGATACTTAAAGCACTATCCATAAGGAAACCCCCAAATTATTTGAAAGGAATATATCCCCCTATTTAAAAATAATTTTTAAAAAATTATATATATATATACACATATGTATATGTTTCCTAAACTAAATTGAACTCCTTGTACCTATTTTAGGTGTCTGTGGAGCATTTCCATAAAGCTGGAAGGACACTCAGTATATATTTAAACCTTTTAGTCCATAAATTTAGTTAAGTGAGAGAATTTATCACTGTTGCTGAGATAAGGCCCTGCTTAGAAATGAGTAGTTCAGTTCACCAAACTATTAGAAACTTGTTCTAACCAGCAGAATCAAAAACTTTTTTTTGAACAGCAAAAAAATGAAAGAGCAAAACTGACAGTGACTGACCCGTGATGGTTTGCATCTGACCCCCATTTTTCACCTCTTCTCTCACTAATCCTGATTTTAATTATCTACAAATTTGTACTTACTCAAGGCTAACACCTAATTTATCTATAGAAATTCAAATCATCCCATGTTAAAATAAAGTTTCTAAAATAGACAGGTTTGTCAGCCCTTAATGAGACCGTTATTATTCATATTAAGTATAGTTGAAAGTGAATTAATAGCAAAATGCTTCCTTTCATTTGCAGGGAACAAGAGGATTACACAATTTGCAGATATTTTTGCAGTGTGGGACCAGTTTGCAGTCAAACCAAAAGGTCTTTCAACCATATAGAATCCTGCTCTCAGAGACCTGGAGTACATCCCAAACACTGCTCCTAAGACAAAAGCACCTAACGAAGCAAAACAGCATAGATCTTGAGGCTTTGCTCCCAGCCCCTGAGAAGGTGGTAGGAAGGTGATAGGACTTGAAGGGGCTCATACAGAATTGCATCTTCTCATAATATTGAGCAATAGGAGTTAACCGTGTCACATTGCATTTGAGATTGTCACATGCTAAGCTACTCAAGGGCTCAATATTAAGAATTCACAGCAGAGGTGGCCAGTAAACAGGGCAAGTCTATTCTGTCAATGACTCAGTTCTCAAATTCACCTAAGGGATGCTTCAAATTTCGTTCTAAAGAGGACAAAAAAGTCTGAAACATGACGGTGTGAAAAGGTGCTCAAGCACCGAAAGTGACAGCGATGTAATACTCAGAGGCCTGGCCAGCTAATTGGAAAAATGGGACTAGCATTCATAATGAACTTTGGATCTTCAAGAAAAGAAAAAAATTACTAGGGCTGTGAAGGACGACCAGGGGATCGTGCTCCTGCTTTCCAAGGCTTGGAAAGTGAACAATAACTGATAGAAATCAGCAAACCTTCTCTTACTGACTGAACACACCTGTCAACACAGCTCCCGCCACATCCCTGCCTCAGGAAACTTCTTCCAGCGCTTCCCTGTCGGGCACCAGCCCGGGTTTCCTACCCGCGGCCCCCACAGCAGCCCCGCTGCCTCTTCTCTACGCCCCGGCCCGGCCCGGCCGGCACTGCCCGGGGCTCGACGCCACCGCCGCTCCGGGCCCGGTTCCCGGCCCGGCACCGCCGCTCCGGGCCCGGTTCCCGGCCCGGCACCGCCGCTCCGGGCCCGGTTCCCGGCCCGGCACCGCCGCTCCGGGCCCGGTTCCCGGCCCGGCACCGCCGCTCCGGGCCCGGTTCCCGGCCCGGCACCGCCGCTCCGGGCCCGGTTCCCGGCCCGGCACCGCCCCTCGGGCCCGGTTCCCGGCCGGCACCGCCGCTCCGGGCCCGGTTCCCGGCCCGGCACCGCCCGGGGCTCGGCGGCGCTGCCGCTCCGGGCCCGGTTCCCGGTCCGGCAGCGGCCCCTGGCGCCCGCCCCGCTCCCGGGAGCGTCTCCCGGCCGGGCCCGGCCCCCGCAGCCCGGCTCAGCAGCCTCAGGGGCTCAGCAGGGCCGAGCCCGGCCGGGTCCCACAGCAGCGCGGAGTCCCCCAAGAACGGCATTGCCAAGCTCGGCGGCTGAGAAAGGGCAGCGAGAGGCAGAAGGCAACTGTGTGGGAAGAGAAGGGATTGCACAGTGTGGAGGTGTATTTCCAAATGGGGGGAATATCCAACAAGTTTTTAAAATTATGAAATACGGAGACAGCGCTCAAATAAAAAATTATAGAGGCAGCCCAAATAACAGGGGCTTCTGATGTCACTCTTGACAGGTGCTTACTCTGTTCTTGAATACCTCCAATTGCTGAGTGTGCTCTCAGTCCCTCTTCCCATCCTTGCCGTCTTAATCCCCACAGATTTCCCCTAACACTTTGCCTAAGCCAAAGGCAGCAATTCAGGTCCATCAGGTCTCGTACCTGCCACAGAGACAGGGCACACATCTTTGCCCTCCTCTACAACACTCTACAGAGGAATGCCATTTTCTGAGCCACACACCATCAGTTTCCTCCAGCCTGTCAAAGGTTATGTTTGCCAGAGCTCTCAGATGGTGCTTTCTGCTGTGGCCTCCCCAGGAGATCACATCTTTCCTGAACACTCCATACAGAATAGCTCCAGAACTCCAGCAGTGCCAGGACAGCAATGTGAAGCAGTATGTCTGCTCAGCACATCTGATTGACTGTAATCCTGTCAACTATACACTTTAGTAACATATTTGCCTCTTTTCTTAGTGTCATAACAGTACTGATGCATATGCTACTTGTGATAAATTACCATTCCCTACCTCTTCTTTTGTAGGGGAGACCAGATTCACTCCCATCCCTGAGTTATACCCACTGAGTTACTCCCCCATGCTGCTTCTGTGCAATTCATTGTTCCTGCTTAAGCAAAGTATCTCATACTTGTTCTGCTGAGTTATATTTTTCTTCTTCCCTCTATTCTATGCTATTTCTCTCTATTACACACGATTTTCCTGGTTTCTCAAGCTATTTGTCATTTCCAAGCTACCT
The DNA here is from genome assembly GCA_024865655.1 of Emberiza elegans. Classification (NCBI taxonomy): domain Eukaryota; kingdom Metazoa; phylum Chordata; class Aves; order Passeriformes; family Fringillidae; genus Emberiza; species Emberiza elegans. The sequence goes on from JALJVW010000196.1 coordinate 3,492,066, forward strand.
GCAGTTCTTTTGAGCCCAGAAAATTTAACATCCAGCACCAGTACACTCAATAATTATCTTCTGTAACTTCTCAGCAGTAAAGGCTCCAGAACACACTTTCCAGGCTTACTCATTTCTCTCATTTTGGTGTCAAACCACTGTAAATACTGCAAATTTCATTTCCATTCATATATTCCATCATTCTGCACCTGTTGTATCACTGTCTTCATCTAAAACGCTTCTCTGGCTCAGAGATTTCATTCTGTCTTCACAAGATGGCTCATGCAATCTCAAGGTCCTTCTCCACCTTTAGTAACCTCCACTCCTACAGTGAACCTGTACAAAGATGCTGTGCAGGGAGAGGTAGAACAAAGGACTCACCCTGAGGTCTTCTGGAAATAGTGAATACTCAGGGAAGTCCCATTGTTTTAAAAACTTGATTGACAGTAACTGCAATGCTCCTTGCCTCAGTGCCAACCCCTGCTAGCAATCTGTACTTTGTTAGAAATTGCCAGTACTGTTTTTTCTAGTCAATAGTGCCTGGATTTACAGACCTCACAAACAAAATCCCACCTAAGACAGAGTTCTTGCATTGTATGCCAGGCTACAGGGACAGATACATCGTTATATGCTGTGGCACACTGACATCTCTGCAAGGTGCTATATCAGTTTGTTGTGTCAAGCCAAGCCGACATGGAAAACAGATTTTGGATTAGAAGTAGCTCAAGTCAAGGTGCTGCAGCACGTGAGCAACACAGGCACACAGCTCTCACTGCTACAATGATTACACTCACCCACAACAATGAATAATCACAACTGAGCGCATGGACAGAGCCCAGTTTCCATGAACTTCAACATGAAAGCTAGCTAAGCTTCTGAGAGCATTCAAGGAGCGTATTTCAGCGCCAGGGTCTAAAACGAGAAGAACAAAGATGGGAGTATTACTTCAGAAATATTTCCAAAAACGATCTTGCAAAGGTCACTCACTTAATATTCCATTCAATCCATGGCAAGTCAGATACTCCCCACTCCTCCCCAGCTGATAGGGATGCTACTTTTAACAGAGGAAAAAAGCTGAGCTCAAAAAATTAAAGCCTTAAGATTTTTTGTGACAAAGCAATGGTTTCAGTGTGATTTCTCTTGCATGGCCTAGGGTGGTCCAGTGCTTGGAACAGCTACTGAACACAAAAGACAGCCAAGCATCTCTGGATGTATGGATCCTTGTAACTAGATCAGCTTGGAAGATAAGTGCCTAACTTCCAGCTAATGTACAGTGGGACCTGCCTTCTGTCCTTTCTGCTGCGCTAAGCACAAAATTTTGGAATCCTTTATCAGAACTAAAATTCAAATCCAGATATTTCTTGTGCCAAGAAGTGGTGTCACCACTGCAGATGTCATTCTCTCAAAATCAGAAGTATTTTAAGCAACACAGATCAAGATCAACCATCAAAGACTTCAGGTGACATCTGCTGACATCCTTTATGCAACAGGTGCTATTCTGAGGCAGTTATTTTTTCCACTCCCTATCCAAACCAAACCTACACGTTTAAACTCTACATTTCTCATACCACAGGTGAACTTTTGTATTGGGATCCACTCTGTTTCCTCCTACACACTGATACTGTGACAGCCTTAAGTATAAAACAGTTTGGATCAGATTGAATCAGACTGGATCAGACAAAATGGCGCTACTGAGACTCACTATGTTTCATTTGGCTAGAAGTACTTGACTATATTTGACTTGACAGTGCTGCAAAATATCAGGAGCCAGATAAATCTTTTTGTTATTTAAAGCAAATAAGAGGGGGGGGGGGGGGAACTTACCCTTTTACCTCCCTGTCTGGTGCTTTAGAGTTCAACAGGGCAGGTGATAAACATGAAACAAAGCACCCATCCTGCTGACTGACCCTTATGCTAAAAGCAAACTCAATTTTTAGCTCATTTTCAAGGTAGCAAGTACTACATCCACACCTTAGAGTTATTTGGCTACACACAGGTTCACTGAGCTGTGTACTACTGCTCAATATGCCCAATAAACTCCATTACACAGAACACTGCCCTTTTTTTCAATTATTATGGTGATTGTGAGAAACCACTACCAGAAACATGACTGCAGAAAAAATTGGCATATTGTCATGATTTCTGAAAAGAGTGCAAGTACTCTGTTTAATTGCACATTTTTCCAGAGGTTATGTACTACCACCTGCATGTGTATAAAAATACCTAATAAAAATACTGCTGAAGAAGAGTTGTGTTGCATGGGCAATAACCTTTTCTCATAGCAGTCTTATTTTGATTGATACCAGAACACTAGATCCATTGCTGGGAGGGCTTTTAATAACAGTAAAACATACCAACAAATAAAATCAGCCATTATTATATACAGTAAATGGCCTCTTCAGCCTGCTAGAATGATTACATTCACCCACAATAATAAATAATCATAACAGACACCCAGAGCTAGATCCTGGCACATAAGCTAACCATGCAAAACAGGCTCCTAGCTAGCTTCAGCAGCTGGCTGAAGATTTCCCAGAATAAGCTTCACCCTGGAAGTGATGGAAATTCAGAGCTCAAGCCTGCCTCCCACCTTGTAACACATATGGGAGAACAGCAGTGAGGACAAGGTATATTGAGAGTCCTACAGCTTTTGCAATTCACCTTTAGCTGCAGCAGCAACAGCCCCTGCTACTCAACAAAGAACCATTCATGATGTTACTTCACTTCTTTTTCTGTCTGAGGGCTTCTGATCTCATGTCTCAGGGGAGAAATTGTTGATTATGAAGTTAGAGCTAGTTTGGAAGTTGGTCTCTCCCAGTCTGTATTGGTACCCTGTTTCTCTTTGCCAAAGGCATCCCCGAGCTCAGTCTGGGAACAAGATTATTCATCAGAGCCACAGTTAAGAACCCCATGATGGGAAGAAACACCTTCCTTTGTCAGTATTTACTGAAGACAGTAACATGACACACTGAGAGGACATCGCCCTATAATACATTATTAGTGTGCTCTTTGTGTTTAAGGATTTTTGTCTCTTTACAGTTCAGATTCTTCCAAAGTGTTATTTTTTTGTCATTAAAGCATTGAACTCCAACACCTTCACACACGGTTTGAACATCTGAATTCATTGCCCTCACTCTTCAACCTGGCAGAAGGATTCAGTGGAGAATGCCTGAAGTTCTCCATTTGAGGCAGGGCTGGGGATGCAGCTGCGCCGAGCAGTCAGGGCTCTGCCTTCAGCGCTCTTCTGCTGCCATCTGCAGGCTCGGCTGCAGCTCTGATGCTGCTCATTCCCCCTTGCACTCAGCAGAGCCGGCACAGGGGACAGACTTGAGGCTTTTGCCAAATATTCTGACAGTCACACCATGTGTTTCTGATCTGGCACGGTAAAAGGGACGCTTCAGACCAGACACACAAGGGATTCTGTTTTTAAAGAGACCAGCATACAACAACAACAACAAAAAAAAAACATTGTCTTTGAATGCATTCAGTTTTATGTGCACTGGGTTAGAACATGAAGACCTTCTGTGGGTCCCTTATCCCACAGCTGCTGTGAAAGCAAGTTGTGGGGCAAAAAACAATTGCCTGCTTGGATGTACAGAACCAATCTGCAGGACTCTCTGCCTCTGAAAATTAAAGAGTACTATGTTACCTAGGAAAGGCTGAATCATTTTATTTACATTAATAATGCTTTCAGCTCCACAACCTACAATAAAGTTTGGAATAAGATGATAACCAAATTTCATGCTTCACTGCACAGGCAGATCACCCTTGCAGACAAGGAAGCATTTCTCACACATAGCTCTCCACACTTTATACACTTGTACTACATTTTAAGGTGATCATTTTATTTCTTTGCCTTTCCCTGAAGCATCCACTCATATAGAAATTAGAATACCAGATGAGAACAACCAAGGTCTGAGCTAGCAAAGAAAAGGCAAACGTAACAAAACTTTCTTCAGTTAAAGGACTTCAAAGGTACTATAGCTTCTTGCTAATAAGTTGTATATTAAGTTTATGCCTGTGAGGAACAGATAGGCTAGAAAACACTGCTCAAACAAAGGTCTCTTTCCTGTCTTGTATCCTCTTTCCCTACCCTTTCCCTTGCACAGATCCTTTTCCAGCCCCAGACTGAGCAGTGTTATCCTGCACATGCAGGATAAAGCTGACTCCAACCTGCCTCTCCTGAGCGTGCATTTGCTCGCAGAAGGTGGTGAGAGCAGAGCCTATTCACCAGGAAAAGCAGCTCCATCAGGAAGGCTAGACAGGGAGGCAGTTTTTCCAGCTTGCCAGTTACTGACACTTTTTAGTCAGCCATTTGAATACTTTTTTTATCCCAAATGCTGTTTACACATATAAAGAAAACATGATTCTTCACTGTCAACCTCCTAAGCTCTGTAGGAATCAGGTAGGGAAGGTTTTTGTGGCTAAAATATAGTTTAGCAATTTCACCCAAGTCAGCTTTTGCCAGCCATATCTTTTCAGGGTTATCTGAGACATTACCATTTCCCAGTCTCATTACAAAGAAAAATAACAGTCTGCAGATGTTAACATTGAGATGGTTTCTACTGTATTTTTCAGGCAAACCCCAAAAAGTTCTTCTTCTTGGCACAGCTTTAAAAAGCAGAGATGAGGCACATTCTAAGAGAAATCTGAGGCAGATTTAAAGAGAAAGCAGCTGTTGAAGCCTTTACTGTGTCCTCAAACAGGAAGAAGAAACAAAAAAGGCAAAAGGTGATGTGAGGATGCTCTGAAAAATTATACCTTTCTCCAAGGGTGCCTAACCTCACTAGTGAGAGCATCCATGTCTCTATTAGACAAGTACAAAAAAGTGATTTAAAAAAAATCAAGCCTTTTTTATATTAAGAAAAAAAGTCAATGGACACTGTTAGAAAGCCTTGACAGACAGATACTCAAGCCAGTTTTTAGAAACACTGTTATGGGTTCTCTGTTACATGTTTCTGAAAACTCAAATGTACCCTCATGATGATTCCAGTGCTCTAGCAGGCATGTGTTGCTCAGCACAAATCACAGGACAGAGACCACTGCAAGCAGGTTAAATTGCAGCAGAGATAGAAGGGGAATTAAACTCTTTTTTGTTTCCCAGGTTTCTGTCTCTTGCAGGGTGAGGAATACTCTCCCTAGCTGCTGAGGGACTGAAATGACACAGGGCTGTGGCTGGAGAAAGGAGGAGCGTGAGTTGCAGCATGCCTGATTCCCAATTACCTCAGACTTTTCTGGGCCAGCTGCAGACATGACTCAGCTTCTCACAAAGTAGCTGCCTAGCTGCAGCATATATTCATATATAATCAGTGCCAGTTTCAGCTTTCCTCAGTAAGCCAGGCTGTTATTTGTGCTGTTCAGTGCCACAAACAGTTGAGTCACAGCTGAAGCAGGGCCAGATACCTCAGAGGGGAATAACATCCGAGTCGGGGCATGATGGATGTCCGAGGAAGGCTCACTTTTCACCAGCACAGTTTTACAGTTTGCTCATGTTTGTGAGTCAGCACCACAGATCAGAAGTACAGAATTGTGAAAGTTTCTTACTGCAAAGAATGTTTTTTACTTAACAAACACTAGGAAAAACTTTCTTCAATGTCAAGACATCAAAGTTGTGGGCAAGCACAGGTGTGAACACATCTGTTGCAGGATGCTACGAAAGGTGGGAAACATATTCAAGCACAAAGGCCCCAGAAACTGAAAGCAAAACATAAATGCCACTTGATTTGCCTTATCTGCTAGATGCTTATACTGCTTGGGATTAAAATAAAAGATAGCAGATAAACTAATAAGCTGATTGGTAACATGGTTATTGCTTATCATTTAAATCTGTCCTTCGGGGAATGAATCCTGTTGGGCTAGGGCTTCCTTTCATTCCTAATACACTCAGAGTGAGCAGTTTTGCTTCTGCAGTTCTCTTGCAGAGGACAGTAGAACATGCTATAGACCAAGTGAGGTAGGCTGGAGATTTTGAAAATACAACCTCTGACACCCAAACCAGATGTCTGCTGCTAAGAAACTTCAGAGGGCCTATAATACAGCTTGGCAACTTAGAGAAGTAAACGTTAATAAATTACAACTACTGTGGTCTAATATTTACTTTGTCCTTGTCTAAACGGTCTCATCTATTACAGCTTTTAAGTTACTGAAAGCTTCTACTGTATGTACTGTGTATACTGAAAAGTACCAAAGCTCTGGTAGTGAGATCCAGTTGTGGCACCAGTTTAAGTTAGCACATCTCACAGTGGCAGCTCTTTTAGTGTAGTACTGATGCCCTCAGTGCTGCTTGACCCCACCTGAGCAGGTACATGATAGCAAGCAACCTCTTTATCCCAGCTCTCTGGTGGTCGTTTTCTTTTCTTTCACAGATTTGCAGACCCTAATTAACACAAAGCACACAGAAAGCAGCAGATCACCCAGAAAGCCCTGACTCTCAGTATCTGATATTAACAGACCACTAGAGGCCACACTCAACTCACTTGGTACCTTTGTACCAACAGAGACAGGACCCTTCCCGTTAAAACCAGGGCTCAATGACTGGTAGAAGATAAAAAGCAGAGGCAGCACTGGATATTGCGAGGCAACACTGATATGCACCTGGGTCAGGTGGCTGAGATCTGAGCAAGAGGAAAACCTTTGCTTGCCCTCACTGTTATCATCCCACCCGGGTGCAGACCTACCCTGTGTCCTGAGGGCACCTCCCTTCCCCTAGCCCAGCACACCCCACAGGTATCCTGTCATCCCCCATGGCAGCCCATTGCAGGGATTCTGGGACAACCCTGAATTCTGTAGGTGAATGTAGGTAAGACACTCTTTCTTTTAGAGGAGCCTTGCAGCAGGGAAGTGGTCCTAAACATTTGTCTCAGATATCAAATTATTTGAATAGGAGCAAAATTATTGCTCACCATCCTCCCTTGCTTTTTTGGGGTGTATCATAGAACAGTTGGAGTTGAAAAGGGCCTTTAAAGACAATCTAATCCAATCCACCTGAAGTAAGAAGCAGGGACTTTTTCAACTAGATCAGGGTGCTCAGAGCCCTGTCCAGTTTGACCTTTGATGTTTCCAGCATCCACCATCTCTCTGAGCAACCCATTCCAGTGGTTTATCACCCTCATTTTAGACTTCTTCCTTACATCTATTCCAAATCAACTTCCTTTGTTTAAAACTGTTACCCCTTGTCCTGTGCTGAAGCCCAGCACATGCTCTGAGGTGACCTAATTGTAGCCTTTCAGTACCTGAGGGGACCCACAAGACACCTGGAGAGGAGCTTCTTACAAGGGCATGCAGTGACAGGACAGTGGCTTTAAACTGAAATACAGTGGGTTTAGATCAGAGTTGAGGAAGAAATTATTTACAATGAGGCAGGTGAGGCACTGGAACAGGTTACTCAGAGAAGTTGTAGACCCCCCATCCCTACAAGTCCAATGGCAGGTTGGATGGGGTTTGAAAACCTGGTCCAGTGGAAGGTGTCCCTGCCCATGGCAGGGGAGGTTTGAACGAGATGGACTTTAAGGTCCCTTCTAACCCAGGCCATGCTATCTTATTTTGGTAATGAGGGGTGCCAGCCCTGTACTATAATCCATCCCACACAACTTGCTATAAAGTTAAAGAAGAGGGAAGAGCCTTTTGTCAGGTGCAGAGAAACTACTTCTATTTGACTTAGCCTGTGGCCCCACCACACTAGACATAGCCAGGGGCTTCACCAGCCAGTGCTAAAGTGGTGAGGACAAAACCCAACCAGCAATGTCAGGGCAGAGCTGGGCCTCAGCAGAGTTGGAGATGCTGTGATGGTAGGAGGGGAGTGCACATCTGCTAACCCAAGTGGGCACAGGTGCAGAAGACCTGAAGGCCCAAGCACTGACCAGTTATGGAAGTAGCTTTCAGTAGCGTGGAGATCTTTGTTCACAGCTTGAACAAAGTCACAGCAATGTGATTCGGACAGAACATAACAGGAATGCATCATGACAGGTTTTCCTGTCCTTGTATTCCTCTCCAGTCATCCACTATCCATCACTACTGCAAGACCACAAGCTGGACCTTTTGACAAAGTCTGGATGTCCTCCTGTAGGTTTTTTGAAAAGGACACATAACATAATCACTAAGTGGACAAGGCCATCCTTGTGCCTACTTCCAAGGAGTTCTTTAAATCTCCTGCACCCTTTTCACAGCCACAGGAGGCTAAAATACAGCCTGGATTTAGATAAGAGAATGCAAAAAAAAATCAACTACATGACAGGTGCTGAGAGAAAAATCATTGTTCAAACCTGGTTCCTTTGTGTGACAGATAATGCTCATAAGGAAGAGCAAGTGCTGAATTTAATGGGAGACAATGAATGGAAATGGCATTTAGCACCAGTCATTTCAGCATGCAACAAGGGAAGACTGTTTAATTAAGAAGGTGCTTATTAATCTAAGTTGAAATTTATTATTGGACAACACATAAATGGACTTATGTTGCCAACACACTCTTACATCCTATAGTTACATTTTGATCCATCTAACAAGCTTCTGAACATATATTGTAAAGTTAATTAAACACCAAGTTCACAGTTTCTCATTCTGTTATTTTCTGTAACATTTCAATTAAAGACTGTCTTGGGAATTTTAAAATCACTATGTGAGGAATTCTGTGTTTTGATTTGATTAATAATACAATTTGTTTTCATGGAGCATCTTCCAGCACTCAGCCTTTATGTTCATTTAAAAAATACCCGAGAGTATTCCATAATACTAGATGAAAATATTGTTGAATGTTTTTATTACCAGGGTAAGATACACTATATTGAAGTTATTGCTATAGATTAGGGGTATTTTTCTCATTAAAAATGTTGGAAGGGTTGAATTGATTATAAATTACAGACAGCTCAAGCATACCAAGGAAAAATGTTAGAGATAAAAAATATCCAGATTTCTTTCAGGGATGTTAAAAGAGCTCCATGTTTCACAGGTTCCATTACCCACTCCACCTCTTAAATTTAAAAATCTCATGACAGCCTTGATATATGTTATGAGAAGTATTTGGGGAAAGAGAACAGCAGCAGCAAACAAATTCAGTTTCACAAACCTCACTGCAGCAGAGCAATTGTGTGGGGAACAAGCAACACTGCCTACAAAGCTCACAGTGACTTGCTCAAAAGAGCACATGCCATGTCAAGGACACAAAAGCAAAGTTTAAAAATATTAAATATATTGTAAGGTGGGAATGAGGTAGAAACACAGCTAGAAAAGGGAAAAGAGAAATTATGTATTAAGCAGAAAAAATCCTCTGTGTGTGCCTCTACCAGAAAACCAGGGTGGTTTTTTTAATACTAAACTCTCCCTCCAATACTTTCCAACAGCACTGAGTCAGTCCACAGCCAGGATCCATGAGACACCTGCTACCCTTTGTGGTATTACCTGTTTTCACTAATTCCCAAGCCTCACCACTGAGGAGTAGTTCCCATACTCTTTCCTCAGGCTGGTACATATTTTGCATTTTACAGAGCAGCCCTGCAAGCTTTTCCATCAGCCTCCAGTCCCACACCAAATCCACCTGTAGCAAGGCAGCCAGAAGGGCTACCAGAGAGAAGCTGGCCCAAGCCCTAACACCTGCTTGCTCTTCTGCTTCAGTCTCAGGGCATTAGCTGCTCAGAGTGACCCCGAGATGCATTAGAAAGTCTCTTTTCCCAGCCCAGGGACCAAAGGAGGCAGAACTCTTCATTTCTCAGTCTCAAGGTTGTTTATTGTTTCTTATCTATAAAATTCTTTTCTCTGGCCTGCCGAGGTCTGTTCAGCAGGGCAGTCAGAGGCACTCTGTCCACCCCTGGGGTGGTGTTATCTTTTTATACTAAAAACTACGTGTACATTATTTACCATAACTTCCCAATACCTATCACCTATGTTAGACAGTGAGCTTCTACTCTAAACCAATCTAAAAGTGCCAACATCACTTTAGCAGAAGATGGAGGCCAAGAAGAAGAAAGAGAAAGGCTGGACACGCCCAGATTCCTCCATCTTGCCCCCTGAACCCCCATTCTAAAAACCCCAAATAATCTATTTTTCACCCTGTGACAAGTTAATTATTATTCTACTTAGACTTTCATGGCTTGCAGATCCTCATATAAGGTTGGTAATTTTTTCCATGGGTCATAATCAAAATCACAGGTGTCTTGGGCTCTGTGCCATGGTCTCTGAGCCCCCTGGCAGGGGTTCTGGCCATCCAGGACAGCCAGAGGGATGTCCTGAATTCTGACACCAGAGCAGTGCAACAAATGGACAGGCATCATGTTTCTGCCAGTCTCTACCCTCCAGATGAGATCTAAAACCTAGAGCCTGTCTAAATGGCTGCTTAAGGTCACACAGTTCCCTCAGCACTCCTTTCTTTCCCACATTCCAGGGCTGAGGGTGTATCTCATTCATTGTCTCCTGAGCAGGCAGCATTCTGCCAGCATAGAGCCAATCTGAGTCAAGTGCAGTCCTCCTTCCCGCTGATTCTCACGTGTTTGGAGTCAGGGCTGTTAAATTCTCATTACATTCTTGACTGAGCACCACCTTCCTCCCTGCCTGTCCTGAATAGGGTAATAACAGATACAGCCCAGGAAAGTAGGGGTATGCAGCCTGAATGTAGTAGCCACAAAGTTATCCTAAAGAATGCCTTGATCTTGAATTTCTACCATTTCATCCAGTCTTCCCCAAAAAGTAAAACCCACAATTCCTGCAGCAATGCAGTCTTACAAATCCTGATTTCTTTGGGCTTGAGGATTTTTTGGTTTCGTTTTCTTTCTCACAAAAGCAACTTCACTCTCCTGCCTTTGCTAGGGTGGTGACCTCTTGAGAAGTTTAAGGAAAGATTAGTTTAGTTCATGGGGGAATCTGACATCATTTCCAGTTCTGTCAAATTTTCCATGGGGCATTTGAGCTGATTACTCAATGTGTACTCTACTTCTTGTGATGTTTCTCATTCACAAATTAGGGCTGAAACCTCCCTATTGAGTTCTGTCACCAAAGATACTTGGAGGCACACCCCCTAAGGCTTTAAATCTTTAACAAACTAGGTAGGAAACCATAATCTGAATTAGCTAAGAAGGTCTCCTCCTTGAAAAGGAAAAAAAAAATTAGCATGTTTTTTCTTTCCCTGAAAATAGATTTAGATTTGAAATCAGCAACAAACATTTAAATACTGTCCATTTCTGGCACATGCTTTTGCACTGCATGTGATAGGTCAGTCCTTCTTGCAAGGCATACTCATAGACAATATTCTGGAGAACATAAAGCGTGCCTTGCTATCATGTTTGATGGTATCTTAAGCTGTTACTTTCTCTGCCCCCACTGAGAAACCAGAGTGAAACAGGGAAGTGACAGTTTAGAAAAACCGTCAACCAGCTCACTATTTTTCTTTCACAAGTAAAGGAAGTTTCATTCTGTGGCAGAAAGAGGTGTAAGCCTTTTTGCCTTGTAAAGATGCTCTTCATTTCCACATGCCAGGGGTTGCTCTCTATGGCTCTGGTAAAGCTACACAGACATCAGCAATATTGTGGCCCAAAACGATTAAGGTCATTGTAAATGATGCATCCTACTTTCATCCATAGAGCTATGCAAATGCCTCTAAAACATTAAGGAATGAATTCCTAATTCTTCAAACCCAAAGAACTGGGAAGGCAAAGCTACAATTAGAGAAAGCATAATCTACCAAAAAGCTCACCTTTTCCCTAGCTCCCATTTAAGCAGAAGAACCTGTTCTCTTCTCCCCAGCCACACTTATTTTCTAATTTTCTTTTTTCAGCCATTTATACACTCAGGAAAATGTATTTAATAGCTTCCAGTAAGTCATACTCCTGACAGTAACATCTCTACATTCTGGTGAGTTCAATTTGTATCCAGCCCAACAAATTTTAACAATGCAGACAGTCTCCTGATTAAAATTGCACTGAAAGAGCAGATAAAACAGAACACATCTTTACTGCCTTTTTATCAAAACTTCTGAGAACAAGAGCTGAAAAAGCAGCCTTTATGAACAAACAGTCTAGCAAACCTCACACAGAACAGGTATGTGCATGCCTTACTCTTTACATTTAACCATGTATAGCCAAAGAAACAAAAGTGTCTTCCCTTTTGGATAGAAGCTGCAGAAAAATATCTACCATAGAAAGGCAGAGTCTGCATTCATGGATCTGAAGTACTGAATTCAATTAGTCTCATTTTTCTGGGTCTACTCTAGCTAAAGAAAGCTTTCTGAGGAAACTGCACTTATATTCCAAGTGATAAAGGAGAAGAAATTTAGTGATCTGCTTTGAACTGTCACCTAGATGCAAAAATATTTGTCTGTTTTATACTACACAAGGCAGATGCCCAAGTAAATCTATTATCATGAATTATGGAATTTTGTATCCTATTCCCAGCTGAAGCTTTGTCAAAATCCAAGCTAAACATCTTAACAAAGAGCAACAAATCTAAGCAAGATTGAACATTAAATCTCAATCAATTCAGATTAAAGATTTCATGTCACCTAAACACATAGTAAAAAGTTCCTAAAAGCCATTAAGACAGAGCCATAATTATAGTCAATATTTATTTAAACAAATGTCTGCATTTATAGAGCAAGCACTGCATACTTTGGAGTGAGGCACGTGTTTCCTAGAAACTGACTTTCCACTTGCTGCTCTCAGGCACCCAGACACAATGCATTTACTTGTGACCAAGACTTGTTTTACAAGGTTGAACAGCTCTATCATTCATTTTACATTTTATACTTCCTTTTTTTTTTTACCTGTATGAGGTTTTTTTAAAAGAAAACTTCATAAAAAGGAATTTGTCTGTGCATATATATATGTACACAAGTGTTTATAAATACAGAAATATATACCAGTATGCACCACTACCCTGTACATTTGTACTTGTGTGCAATTATACATTTGCTCTGACTCATATTAAATGTAACATTGCTGCATCATCTCTTACACAGTCTAAAATATGATTGGGAGAAATACTTTTCCAACTATTTGTGGTTTTTGCCAAGTTTTCCATTTTATCTGGATGTACAGAACTTCAAAGAGGAACTCCTCCAAACAGATTCTGTTCCTGCCATGTTACTTGAGATGCAGGTTAATAAGCTGCTACTATCATGGATTAAAGCTACTCTACCCAAGCATTATTTACTTGAGCTTCAGGAGCACTTCTGCAAAGTCCTTTGAAGATGATCAGTGTAAGAGGATTCTATTTCAAGTAGTATTAGATGCTATTCTACTCAGGTTTCCATTCTTCAAAAATACCAGTAGTACTGATGTAAAAATACTCCCACATATAGCCTGATTTTTTAAACTAATCAGCTCAACTTGGAATTACATGCACAGTTTTTCTCTCCCAGCAGTCACAGAAGACTCCTCTAAGATCCTTAAACAGGATGTTGCTCTTTTGCAGAGAACACATGAAAAGCATCACTGCAGCTCTCTTTCTTCCTTGTTCTCACTCCTTTTTTCTTGTGTGGGTATGTCCTGGAACCTGCATCATCTCTCCTGCTCCTGATCTTTCAAAAACGAGCTTCACTTCTCCTCTTGCACTCCACCTTCTTCCTGTTTGGGAAGAATTACTATCCTTTAACATTGTTCCCCCTCCTTACAAACATCCCCACAGTGGGAAAACACTCCCACCTCAGCGTGCCATGCACATGGCAATTTCCTCCTCTCATTTAGATTAAAAATCCAAGCACAACTAAAAACTATTCTGTGTGTTAAAAGAGGCTGACTGATCACTTTAAAACATGATCAGTGGTCAGAAAATAAAAGACCCTAAATGACCAGTTGAAGACTCCTCATGTCTTGTAGAAAATGGAGATAGTGTCACAGGACATCCAGGCAAGTCAAGCAGCTGAATTTAGCAGTGGCAGTCACAGTCACAGAATATTCTGAGTTGGAAGGATCATCGAGTCCAACTCTTCTCCCCGCACAGGACATCCCCAGGAGTCACACATGAGCATTGAATTGTGTGTGTCCATGAGCTTTTTTTTAAGGAATCCCAACCAGAAAGATGCTGAGAAAGCAACGATTTTTCAGAAATATTTTAGTACAAGGCAAGCTAAATAAAATGGCCACATGATGCCAGCATTGTCTGGGAAACAGCAGAAAATTCCTAATCAAAGTATGTGGATTAGTTTCTTTTTCATTCTAAAAGTGCTTTTTTAAAGTTTTCTTTAGTGTGCACACATCCACCCTTTCACTTCTCATTTTGCTGCAACCTTTTCACCAAGACTCTTAACAGCCTGCTTGGATCACCCCATGAAGAGTAGAAGCCCCCTTACTTTTTGTTCTCCCAGTACTACAGAGTTTCAGCAAACCTATGCTCAGCCATCTCATGACTCTCACCCCCTTCACAGCTTGTTTCTGCTTTCTGCTTTGCATGCCAAAAATCAACTCAGACTTTCTGTTTTTACATACAAGGAAACCCCACAGAATGATGCATTTCTACCTCACTACTTGGGTTTGCTTTTAGCATAAGTCTGATTGAACTTTCAGGTCACTACAAATTTTGATCTGGATTACAGGAAAGAAGAGAATAAGGATGGGTTTTTTTCCTCCAAAACAGAATCCTCCTGCCCACCACTGTTTCTCTTCAAAATTGCCTTGTAAGAGCATCCACTGTATAGTCCTGCTCCCTTCCATGGGCCTTGCTTTCGGCATTGTGATGTACACACACTTTCCTCATTTTACCTTAAACGTTGAGAACCTTCAGAAAGAGCACAGAACTAGAATCATAGAATCATTTAGGTTGGAAAAGACCTTTAAACATCATCAAGTCCAACCATCAGCCCAGCACTGCCACTAAAGCCCACCACTAAATCATATCCCTGAGTGCCACATCTACACGTCTTTTAAATACCTTCAGGAATGATGACTCAACCACTTCCCTGGGAAGCCTGTTCCAGTGGTTGACAATCCTCTTCATCAAGAAATGTTTCCTAATATCCAATCTAAACATCCTCTGGTGTAAGTTTAGGCCATTCTCTGTCATCCTCTCATTAGTTACTTGGGAAAAGAGACAAACCTCTGCCTTACTACAGCCTCCTTTCAGGTTGCTGTAGTGAGAGATAAGGTCTGCAGTAGCTGAGCCACACTCTCTGCTTCTAGAAAAGGTAATTTTTTTCAATAATTTGGTCCCTCTATTCTGAAACCATAAGCTAAAGAATTCTGAAGACATTGTTCTGAAGACACTGTTAAACAGAGGTTTCTTTTTTTTAATAAAAATTAAAGACACTGAGCACTTCTGTTTTTTACAGTGATATCCAGAAGATATAGACTTTCCCCCCAAAGCTTTTTATTTCTCTGTGTATACGTCCACACTTTTATAAGAAAAATTTCTAGGTGGAGGAGTTCTATCTTACATTTTTAATGCATTTGAGATGTATTGATTGACAGGCCAATTGCACACACCTTGACCTACCCAAATAAAGTCACTCCAGGGTCAGAAGCTGTAACTTTAACTGCAGGCAGAACCCCACTTGTCTCCCCTCTCTCACCCCTCAACAGGACCTTGCTTTGCTTGCCTTCACTTCTCACTGTGGTGCACTGAAACAAAGCAGAAGTACACCCACACCTGCTCTTCTCTGGCAAAAAAAAAAAAAAACTAGCCAATCAGAACAGCAGCATTTCAAATCTCATGTTTTAGAGGAGAAATACACAACACCCAAGGTCAGACATATCAGGAACAGACATTTGGCACAAGGATAAATACTTCCCTTTGGAAATCCTCAGCAGAGATTAACTGGAGTCCTTATTCAGCTAGACCTGCCATACCACCTTGGTATTTATCTCTCCTCATACCAAGTAAAATATTTCAAATGGCTCACAGCCATGCTGATCTCAAGACTCACATCCTAGCACAACAGAAGTTGATCCCTGTTACCTCAGACTCTGAGGAATTTTGTCAATGCAGATTTCAAAAGTGCATTCAAATTCCCTTCCCAGCAACGGAGGATGAGTAAAGATATATTTACCTGTTTCATTTCCTCATTTTATTCCCCAGTGCCTTAACAAAAGAGGTGCTTTCAAGGAGGAAGGTGCTAAAGAGAGCTGGCCAACAGCAGCCTCCAGCACTCCCAGCCTTTTAGCCAACCATGCAAGGGCAAAAGGCACCTGCTTTGGTGGAAAAGCCAGAGCTGGATCTCATTCAGTGTTGAGCTTTAGCCCAGCTGGATCTCATTCAGTGTTGCCACCAACAATGACCAGTTGCAACACTCTTTGTCCTAATACCACATCTACATTTCCTATAGCTTTGAAAATGCAACCACCACATTCTTTTCTATTTCTTCAGTTAAAAACCTCTGCTCTTTCTACACAATGGGATATGCCCGTGTTAGAAGATGATCAATATGAATTCAGAGCTCTTTGTGCAGAGTCTACTGCACAAGCTGAGCATACAATGAGGTGGAAGAGCTGGGTTAAGTGACATGAGGCAGGAGAGGGCCAAGCCTGGGTACTCCTCATTGTCAGGACCCTCCCCTAGATATCCCACCAGTACTGGTGAGGCAAAACAGCTCAGCTGCTCCCATCTCTTTCAGCCAGACTGATGAGAACAGGAGTGATGTCCATACCCTGACCACCACCCCACAGCTGGAACTGTGCAGCTGGGACTGAGTCACAATCCTTGGAGGCTCTGGGTGCCACAGTGCCAGACTACCCATTGATTTCAACTTTACACAGTGCTTTAGAAAGCGTCGTCATTGCCCTGCAACCCCACAATTTCTCAAAAAACAAGGTAGCATGCCAAATTTCCACAGTTCTGCAACAGGCAGGTGTACTTTCCAATAAATGGATGTGGCAGTTGGTGCCATGATCTAGCTGAGGTGTTAGAACATGGGTTGGACTCTATGATCTTGAAGGTCTCTTCCAACCTAGAAATTCTGTGATTCTGTGAAACGAGTGGCATCTGCCCTGGAGGCAGATCCCAGCTCTCCTGGAGAGTCCCAGTACACAATTATGCCAGATCCAGGCAATAAAGCCAAAGGACCTTTGTATTCTTGGCCACTGCTCATCATCCCTTCATATCAGAGTGTGCCCAACAGCTCTTCCACAAACAATTTTTTTAAAGTTAAAAACACAAATGAACTTTCAACACATTCAGCTTTCACATGAATTCCTTCTGCCCCAGAGGTATATGCTATGAAATTGGGGCACTTCCAGGATGATGGGCAGACAACCTGTTTGTTCATGATACAAGAATCCATCACAACTTCATTTGTTTCATGATAAATAAGGCATCTCTGCTATTTTATTTATCCAGACATTCTTGGTTCAACACTTAGAGCATTTGAAACAACTTCACTTTTCAATAAAACTTTAAATGTTGCGAAAGGGAGGAGGATGGCTGCTCAAGCAGGTTGGATGATCCTGTTCCACATCAGAAATCTAAAAAAGTGACATAATTGAAGTGTCTGGAGAGTATTACAATCACTTGGGGTTCATTGTCTAGCTCTCAGTACCACATAAAGGAAGCTGCCTGTTAAGTAGGGAAAGAAAATGGTTTTGCATCAAAAGGTGCATCAGTATAAATATCATAATACACAAGTGTCAGCTTCTGCCTTTTATTCAGACAATGAAGGGAACAGAGAGCCTATCTTAATGTGAAAAGTTATATGCTTCTGTCAGGAAGACAGCAAATTTGAAAGTCACAAAACAAAAAAATTGTAACACGTTCTTTGCATGAACTGAATTCAGTTACACCTTACAAGATGCATATTTGGTTATTTTAAAAATCCCAGAAATGCAAATTAAGTAGTGCAAGAAATTTCAGGTGACTTTTTGTTCCCACTTACTAACATCAATTGTTGAATCAGATAAAGCTCTGCACCCCTGTTTTTCTTTTAATTTACCAATCTGATCCTTTAACAAAGGAATTTCTTGTAGAATTTCAAGTCTTCACTGAATGCTATATAAAACTTATAAGCTGACAAAATGCTGATCAGTACTAAGGGGTCCACTCTTGCTTCAAGAAGAGACGGGGAAAATAACAAGAATTTCATTTTATGACTCAGATCTTTTTCTTATCCTTAAAGCTAAATCACTTAAAATATTCATATCTTGGCTACAGTATGGCTTTCATCAGCATTGAAATGAACAATACTCAGAATGCAGTTGAAGAGTTTTTATAACAATTATTCCAGTCCAGATAAAAACATATTGTTTTATGCTTAAGGTTATGACCAGTATCTGTCATCCATTACACATGAGCATATATTTGATGTGTATCTTTTCATACAGCTCTGTGTCAGTTGGCTATTTCTTCACACTATGTTGATACTGGAAGACAGTTGTATCCTTACCATACCATGGTATTTCTTCAGTTTCCTGGCAAAGATGTCTAATAAAACACCTGCCACAGCAGCTTTGCAGAGTCTCTGGAAACTACTTCGCTTCCTTAAGTGACTTGGCAAACCTTTGCTAGCAAAGCCAGAGAATGTAGATGTGTCCGTTTGGATTCCTATCTGAGTTCATGGCAGAATTCTTTTAGCTAACAGCATGCCAGGAACTGGGACATTTTTTTTTGCATCACTTAGCACAGCGAGGTCCCAGATCTACACCGCAGAGCAGCAGCAATATCTAAAAGCAGAGGTTTCCTCTTTACCTGCCCCAAAGCCCTCCTGAAGGCACTGCATCATTTGCAATGCTGGGCTTGGCTGAACCACTTGCGCATCCTCTGGCCAGCCTGCATCAGAGCCAGGAGCTGAGGCTCTTGTCACGGCCAACCCAGCTCTGAGGGTCAGGGACTCAAAGTGAGGGAGAAGGGAAGTGGGAAACATTGTATTGTTCATGGAGGTTATTTGCTGTTTAAGACCTTGACTCATGGGGAGTTCCCCATGAAGGCAGAGACTGTAAAACCACATGATCACATAATATTGTAAAAACCCTGACCAAGCGCGTGACAGAAATTCTAGGGTGACTTTCAGGAAGTTGCTGTGAGCACCCCCTCACGAGGGGGCAGTAACAGGCACACCTGCCTTGCTCTGCCTTCCACCACAATGCCTGTTCACCTGGCCACTCCTGGAGAGAGGACAGGGTCCAGACAAACTGGTGCAGCTCTTCAGGGGTGCTCACCATGGCACTGCTGGACATACTTGCCCAGAAGAGTCTCCAACCCTGACCTTCAAGTGAGCTCCTTAGGACCAACATGCACACAACACATGGACAAGGCAGGTTTAAACAGCACAGCTACAAAAGTCTCCACATTTAAAAGGGCTTCATCTCTCCCAGTGGTATCCAGGCCACAAGGTACCAGCACAGCTTCTCCCTGCCACCAGGTGCTAGGGGACACAAGCACAGACACCGTACCTCTGCTCTGCCTAGAGCTACCTGGACTGACAAGATCATCTGCCTCTGAGAAGGGTGTGTTTTCACTCCAGAACTAAAATCAGATCATATTCTCATCATGGTCGAGCAAGCACACAGATTTGTGTATTTGGGTCCCTCAGTATGTTCATCCAGCACTGAACTATTTTGATTGCCATGCTTTAACACAGCAATGTGTCTCTTAGGCACGAATGTGTTGACACTGTTCAAGAGAATTAAGAGGCAGTATTGATTATTCCTGCCAGAATCAATTGTCATGATTGGCAGTAAATCCAGTCAAATTCAAACTGTGACTTGGATGCCCTGAAGCATGACACAGTTATTTCAAGCTCTACTAGAATTTGTTTCTATAATTTATATCTCCACCATGTGCTTGCTGTGGCATGGCCATTTAGCCAGAGTTGCTGGCCCAGGAGCCCCTAGAAGAACAAGACACCCTGGGACCAGATACAACCACAGCATCATACAGGCACACCCCTCACTTGCACACCCCCTACCCACCAGCCATGCAGCAGGCAAGCTGGCCAATCTCAGACTGAGATACTTGATCGCACTCAGCAGAAGTGGAGTAGTCCAGGTGAATTAAGGACGACACTGTAACCATTTTACGTGGGTGCAAAGCATTTCTTGTTTCTAGAAACAGCTCTGGCTCTACTAGGTTTGGAGCAGTCAAAAGAGACCCCTGAGCCAAGAGAGTCCCAGGCATCCACATGGCACCTGCCTGGCTGGGATCTGAAAGCCATCCAGAGTGTTGAACCAGCCCCGCCAGTGCTTTGCTGAAACAGCAGAACCTCCAGGGCCAGCAGCAGCTCCTGCAAAGCCAGCCAAGGCATCTCTGCACACACAGCCCCAGCAGGCCTGTGACTAGGCAGTCCTGCATTAGATGTGTGACACAGTAATTCATGAACTATGACCTCTTTCTGAAGGGTATGGTCATGGGCAAGCCCACAATACTTAATTTGGAGTGTCTCCAGACCATCACTTGTGGTGGTGTTCACAGGGGTCCCAGGATGAGGGAAGAGACGAGAATCTTGACTCCATGTTTCAGAAGGCTGATTTATTTTTTATTATATATATTATATTAAAAGAAAATCATGTAACTATACTAAAAGAATAGAAGAAAGGATTTCATCAGAAGGCTAGCAAGGAATAGAAAGGAATGGAATGATAATAAAATCTTGTGACTGACCGGAGTCTGAGACAGCTGGGCTGTGATTGGCCATTAATTAAAAACAACCACATGGACCAATCAAAGATGCACCTGTTGCATTGCACAGCAGCAGATAATAATTGTTTACATTTTGTTTCTGAGACCTCTCAGCTTCTCAGGAGAAAAAAATCCTAACAAAAGGATTTTTCATAAAATATGTCCGTGACAATCACTGATGAACTTTTTGTTAAGGAGGTAATTATTGCCTGCTGGAACAGCAAACCCCCAGAGCCCCACCAGCACACGGCCAGCTGCACAGCACCAGGTGAAGATAAATCCAGGCATGACCTGCCAATGCAGCCTTGCAGCCTAGAAAGTCAACCACGTCCTGGGCTTCATCAAAAGTGTGGCCAACAGGTTGAAGCAGGTGGCTCTGTCTGCCCCTCTATTCCACTCTCATGAGATTCTCCCCCCCCCCTGCAGTGCTGCATCCAGCTCTGGGGTCCCCAGCACAGGGTCACAGAGAGGATGCAAGGGCTGGAATATCCCCCATATGAGAGAATTTGGGTTATTTAGCTTTTAGGGAAGACAATGTTCCAGGGAGTCCTTATAGCAAACTTCTGGTACAAGGGAGGCCTAAAGAGAAGACTGGAAAGGGCTCTTTATCAGGTGGTGTAGTGATAGGATGGATAGTAACAATTTTAAATTGAAAGACAGCATTTCAGTAAATTCTTTATTGTCAGGATGCTGAGAACTGATTTGCCCAGAGAAATTATGCATGCCTGGAACTGGTTGTCCAGAGAAATTATGGATGCCCCCACCCTGGAAATGTTCAGGGCCAGGCTGGCTGAGACTTTGAGCAGCCTTGTCTAGTGGAAATTGTCCATGCCTATAGCAGAGGGAGTTGGAACAAGATGATCTTTAAGGTCCTTTTAATCCAAACCATTCTATATAGGATTCTATGACATTTGCTCCTCGTGGAGAGCAAAGGAGGAAGTGGAATTGCTGATTTGTCAGGAAAAAAAAAACAAAATTGATGTCGGTCACTTTTTGGTCAAAGACGGAAATTTTTTTTAAGTCATAGTGAAACCAAAGTGTGCTGTGTGCATCAGCCATACCTGTAGTGCGCCAAACAGTGAATTCTTTCAAAGACCTTCCAGTCCTACTCCCTTCACATCCATAAATACACTTTCTCTAAACCAATATATACTAGCTTCTATGCATGAGATTAGTAAACCATTAAATATTTTTTATTTTAATAAGTAATGAAATGAGTCGTTCTGCACTGAATACAGAATTTCCCAGTAGGGCAGTCACATTTTCTCTTGGTGTAGTTGCTCCAATCGACTTTTTTTTAGTTCAGGATTGAGTCATCACAAATAGCCTAGAATTTGCTCTACCAGTGAATGGAGCTCTTTCAACAAACTACATCAAAAGCAAATTTCAGATGATATTTAGAGTATAATTCATCCCTAATGCACAAGTATTTACCCTTTCCATTATCTGAAAAATATCAAAATCTTCATTACAGCAGATGTTTAGGGGGTTTTTTTTGAAATTGAATAAATGAAAATTCTAAAAAACAACAATCTATTCTTGCTGGTTTTATGGGTATGAGTTGGTTGACATCAGCCTGCAAAAATTAAGATTTGTGATACTCTCCACAAGTGCTGCACAGCAACTGTGTTTAGTGTCTGCAGTAGGCTGGATTCTGGCAAGCTTGCACACCCTTTCACACCAAGGAGGAGTGGACAACATCCCTGGGCATGCAGCCCACAAAGGCAAAACAGATGTTTCAAATCACGGTGTCATGTCAGAGACATTCCCCATGAGGTGAAGTATTGCCTCAAATGAGGCAGTTCAGCAATGCAAAGCTCCTTTGTGTCAACACAAAAGGCCCAGATGAAGCCTCCTCATCCCCAGGGACACAGCAGGTGAGGTGTGCCCCAGCAGAGGAAGGGGCTTTGAGTCCCACTGAGCACCTCCACCTCTGCCCTCTGGCTCCTCCAGCCCCACTTCAGGTTCTGTGCAAAGGCCCGTGCCCCAGCAAAGCTTGAGTCAAGAGCACTTCCAAACAATTCACCTGCTCTTCACATCGCCCTGATGGAAGCGCAATGGCCAAAATGTTGAAAGCACAAATTTCTTAAAACCAAGGAATGATGTGGAAAAAGTGCAAAGATGTGCTCAGTGCTAAAGCCTGTGAAAGAATCCCAGACAGGGAAATCATTTGCAACTCTATCACAGATATAGACCACTACAAATCACAAAAAAATATGGTAATTCAAAAAAAGGTCCATGAACAAACTTTGTTTTCTCCAAAATATTTCCATAACAATATTTTGGCTTTCAGAACCTAATGTCTTTTTTGGTAGAAGACTTCAAAATATATCTTAACTTCAGTATGTCCATCAAATTCTTCCTTTGAACAGTCACCTTCAGAGCACTCAGCTTTGAGCTGCTTCTCTGACATTGTGACAAGGAGGAAGCATGGAGAAATTAATGAACTCAAAGTGGGCAGGAAAAATGCAGAAATGAGATATCAGGGCTTGCTTCATCAATTAGTTAAAAAGCTAGACTGCTTAATGAAGAAAATTTAGGAGAGCATCCTGTTTAAAGTAATTACTGAAAATAAAGTTTCCAATCCTGTAGATGTCAGAAAGTGGTGTATCTAGCCTATTCAGATGGCTTTAAAGCTCAAACCAACACAGAGGATTTGCTTGGGCACTTCAAAATGCCTGAGACTCCACCCCTGCAGACCATCAATAAACAAAAGAGGAGGTAGACCAAAAATGAGAGGGAATCATGCCCTTTACTGAGCAGATGTGAGCAGAGTGAGGCACTGCTTACCAGGGATCACCAGCATCCTGCCCCTGGGGTCAGGCGCTCCTGGGAGCAGCTCCCTGCATCCCCCCTGAGCTCAACCTGTGCCCTCCCTCCTGCACTGTGATCACACCAACCTCCTTAGCCTCTCACATGTGCTTCATCAGACTCCTGCAGCTCCCAGCCACCTACTACCAAGATAATTAAATATTATTACATTTAATTAATAAGTTCCCTCAGAAAACACGCACATATGAGCAGGGTTTCTCCTGCAGCCCTGTATGGGTCAACAGATTGTTGGTCTGGACTGATTAGACTTTCAAAACGTGCCGCCTGATGGGCTGTTCCTGGCAGGGCAGGAACAGGCAGCAGTTACGAGAATCCATGTCAGCACAGCCCTTATGTAACCTGGCACTGCTCACACCCTTGGCTGCCTGCCTCTGAGGTCCCTCCCTTGCCTGCCCTCCAACACCACCAAAAGGAAAAGAAAACAAGGAAAAATCCAAGAGGCAGCAGGCAAGAAAGCTTTGCGACCCTGAAGGTTCACTCATTGACCGAGTGAACACAGTGGGAAAGGCTCTTCAGAGAAACTGACAGCTGGGGAAATGTGAAGGGTCAGAGCACAAGAGAAAAGCTTGAGTTAGAGGCACTGTTTCTCACTAAAGAATGCGAACATGGGGTTTGGTGTGTTTTGTGCTTTTTTGGGGTTTTTTTCCACTCTTTTCTTCCGTGCAGGGACCCAGCCTTAACCAAGCTAAAGCTGGTGCAGAGATGTTGAAGCCATGATTCAGAAATGCTGGTTTTGAAGTTCTTGGCTCACACAGAGATTTCTTGCGTGACCTTGGGCAAGTCATTTGTCTGTACAGCACTTCAGCCTCTAATCCATAAGGCAAAGACAATGCCTTACAGGCAGGTTATGAGGTTATTAGTGACTGCAAATAGCCATGATGATGGGAGGCAGAGAGGCAATCAGGCAGGTATGGAAATCCACCTCCTGCAGGATCCTGATCCCTTGGGGATTCTGTCAAAGATCAAACCTCCCACAAGTAAAATGGCCACTGTCTAATTAACACTGTTTTCAGTGTGAGAGGCATGTTTCAGCCTCTCACACTGAAATTGCATTTATTACTGAAATATGGCTGAATCAGAACAAGATGGACTGTGGGTTCCCCCCTACACAGAAAAGTTCTCCAGATGCTAGGGAGAGAAAAAGCCCCTCATTGAGCCCTTTGGTTTTCACCTTCCCAACTCCACACTCAATTTTCAGACTTGCCTCTCTCCCTTTCCCTTTCCCCTCCTGCTAGAGGAGATACAAACATTCATGATGCCCTGGTTATAAAGGGTGGTTAAACATCAAATTCTGCAGACTAGTGGGGAAGCAGATGCTCTCAAAGTCATTTTGAGGTTTAATATTCCATTCAAATTGCACAGTCCTGTTTAAATAAAAGCTCAGACAGATGTCGATCATCACAAGCCTCCTGGGGTCTCCCATGAGGGCCCCCACCTTGCCCAGCAATTCCTTGGCCCTCCAGAGTGTGTCCCAGTCAGTTCAGCATGGCCATGGCACCAGAGCACTCACCCACACCTGGAGTACAGGCACAGAGCACACACTAAGAAGGATGCAGCTGATTTCTGGCCCATTTGTGGGGCTGCCCTTCAGCCCCCAGCACTACAGCTGTGCCCTGCTCCAGGCATGTCCAGCACCCAGGGGAATTCCTCTATTTTATTAAAACAACTGAGAAGTCATTCTTTCAACAAAGGGCTTTGTTGAATAAATTTTGACCTGCTCCAGTCAAGAAGAGACTCTACTAATTTGTAGCTGCTGTGTTCCAAGCTTTTTTTTTTTTTTTTTCAATTCATACTGTATGATTACTCACTGGGCATGTTTATGATGTTCTACCAAAAGAGTAATAATACATGAAGTCATAAATTAGGAAAAATCCAGTAAGTAGTTGTTAATTAATAACTTCAATCCATTACAGGCCTTTGACCTTTGCCCCTTTGAGCTGGAACCCTGAAAATAATCATACTTGCTTCCTCTATTTTTGTTAGTTTTAAAAAGCATCCCAACTTGTGCTATGTATTTTTTAAAATTAAAAACAAAGTGAGTGGACTCCTACCCTACAATCTAAAACATACAATGTTCTGTGCTGACAAAACATCCCATGCCGTAAGTTACTGGATCATGACTAATTTAACATCATTACTTCAATGATGGTGTTGACTGAAGAAAGAAAACATTATTCTAGGTTACAGAAGACAAGTATGCATGTTAGAAGTGATGGCTGAAAACATTCCCAAGTGCAAAATATCTTGCAGACTTTGAAATCCCAGCCTTCACTTGACTTTAAATCATTGATCAGCCAGTTGTAAGGCAGAAGGAAACCCCCCAGTAGCAATTCATGAAAGCTCAGTAACTGATCAGGCTAACATCAAAATAATTATGGAAGATCTCACCAGAAACACAAGCACAGAATATGGATTGCACTTGCTTTTTCAGGAGAGCTTCATAACATACATTGTTTGCATTTCTGTGCTGCCTAGAAGACCACACCAGGAGCCACAATATAAGTTGTCTTTCAAACCTTCATATCCTATTGGACAGCATATTTTAAATTCTTAGGCCAAGCTTTTGGGAGCAGCAAATTATTTTGCTGCTCTTCTTAATGTATGTGCAGGACACAAGTACCTGCCCTCTGAGGAGAGAGCTCTCTCTCCTAAAATTCCATGGCTAATTTTTGAAGATACACCAGCGGCACAGCATTGTCTTATTTAGAAGCCCAGAAAATCGTGCATCTCTTTAGCTTCTTTTATTCAAGAAGTCAAAATAAAAGTGGAAATCTAAACAGAAACCCTGAGATTTTGGCTTGGCGCATTCCTGTAGAGTTTGTCAGCGGGGAGGAGTGCAAGAGCTGGAACTGGTGCAGCACTCAGGAGGTGTTGCAACACCAAGCATTTCAGTGCCCCGGGCTTGCCCTCGCTCCAAGCAGCTCCCGAGCACAGCACAGCGACTCCAGTATCGGTCAGGGCTGGTGCAACCAGTGCGAAATGCAAAGCTGTGTTTCGTGTCAGGCACGTACAGGCAACGGGTGTATTTGTGACTGTGATATGTGTGGAAACAGACCATGGGACAGTTACATGAAAAACGCCAATCAATTGTTTTTAAAATTTTTAAAGTTTAATAGTAATAAAATGGTTATAAAAATAGTAAAACAATTAGAGTAATAATAATTTGAACAATTTGAATTAGGACAATATGAGACAATAAAGACAAAGAGTTACAGACGTCTGGGTACCTTTTCTGGGCAGCATGAGCCTGAAAAAGGACACACTTTAACAGAGGATTAACCCTTAAAAATAACAGCCTGTTGCATATTCATACATTTCATACATGATGCATAAATTCCATTCAAATACAGGATTCCATCTGGTCATCTTCAACATCTTCCTCCAAATCCTAACAGCACCTTCAAGGCAGGAAGAAGTTAGTTTCTTCTGATAATGGGGCAATAAATTATTTTTCTTTGAAAGATTTAGCTGACCTGTGGCTGCTATCTCAGTGCGAGTCCTTTCTTTAAAAAAAGTATCCTACATAGCATAGTTTCTATTTTAACTTTTTTATAACCTAAAACTATATTTAACACACTACTTAAGACAATACAGCATTACTTTCTAACACAACACATATAATATTCATTTTAATATTTGCAAAAAGCCAATCATAAAATACATGCATTTTTCAGAGTTATAAAGATGAATTCTAATAAATAACAGAGGAAGTAAAGCATGGAAGAAGGCCTTTGAACCTATCCTTTGTTTGCAATTAACCTTTATAAGTCTTAAGTTGATTTAGGAGCATTTGAATTAAAGCTTTAAGATGTTGCTTTTTGACAAAAACTTTCTGCTTGTAGCTAAGCCTTAAAGAGTTTTGCAATAATAACCTTTTGAAGTATAATTTTATAATATTGCTTGTAGTAAGGATCTTTGAAACTATAGCTTTAGAATATATAAAAAGGAAGCATGCTTATCTCGAGGCCTTAACAAAACAGTGAAAAACAGCTTGAGAAAGGAAGATGAACATCAAACTCAAGAAAGTATAGTTTCAACCAAGGGAAGTTGAACATCACTGTTATGAGACTTATACTCCTTGCAACTAAAAGGTGGACCCACATATGGAAGCTGGACCCCACCAGAAGGGATACTTCTTTCTTCTTTCAGAAGCTGGACCACACCAATTGGGGATACTCCTTTCTGGGATACATCCTGAGAAAAACTAAATCACAATAGTGTATAGAATTGTGACATAAAAATTGGGAATAGAAACTGCTGATGAGTAAAAATTGGGAATAGAAACTGCTGAGAAAGCTTATGAGTACCCCTATAAATACCTATAAGCCTCAACTAGTGGTGTGAAGTTGGAGGGGAAACTTCCCCCACTGTACCCAGCGCTGTATTGCTCATACTTTACCATATTAATTAATAAATGGATTGCTGCATGAATATTGGCCTAGTCAAGCTTTCATTTATAACACCAGCTCCCAGGCTGGGCTCCATGGATAGGTGAGGAGAGAGGGAGAACAGGAGCAAGAGGGACTCGGGGCTCCCGGACACCGTGCTCATGCTGGCAGCACTGCCAGGAGCCTGGCACAGGGGGCACAGCTCCCTTCCCAGGCTGGCAGGAGGCACCCTTGTCCCCACAGCTGGCCAGGGACATACAAGTGTACCCAGGCTCTCCTCCCCACAGCAGTGTCACTCCCAGAGTGGCTTCAGTGCAGAGCTGTAGCTGGTGAATGTTCTCCCCTCTGTCAAAGCCCTGGCTCACCCTGCCAGGCCCTGGGTGGGCTCTCACTTGTGGGAACCCAGGAAATTCCTCTGGCTGCCCTGGAGCGCTCGAGCCCCTGCCCAGGGGCCTCAGAGACCTTGGCACAGAGCCCAGGACCCCTGTGCCTTTGATTTACCCCTTGGAAAAAATAATTACCAACCTTATATGAAGAATTACAAGCCACAAAAGTTTAAGTAGAATGATAGTGAATTTATCATGGAGTGAAAAATAGATTTTGGGGGTTTTAGAATGGGGGTTCAGGGGGCAAGATGGAGGAATCTGGGTGTGTCCAGCCTTTCTCCTTCTTCTTCGCCTCCATCTTCTGGGTGATGTTGGCACTTTTAGATTGGTTTAGAGTAGAAGCTCACTGTGTAACATAGGTGATAGGTATCAGGAAAGTAATTGCAAATATTGTACACATAGTTTTTCGTATAAAGATATAACATCACCCCAGGGGCAGGCAGAGTTACTCTGACTGGCCTGCTGAACAGATCTTGGCAAGTCAGGAGAAAGAATTTTATAGATAAGAAACAATAAACAACCTGGAGACCAAGAAATTAAGAGCTCTGACTCCTCCTTCGACTGCCGGGCTGGGAAAAGAGACTTTCTAATGTATCTCGGGGTCACTCTGACCAGCGAGAGATCCTGAGGCTCTGCCATGGCAGGCTAGGAAAGCACCACAGTTCCTCCTCCTGCCCCCACCTCCAGATCACCCTGATAAAATGGCCCAAGTACATGTCAGCAATGAACAGAGGTGATCAGGAACAGCAAGCAAGCAAGTGCAGGGTAACCCTTCAAAGACACTTCAGCAATTGAAACAAGATGCTAAACACAAGGGTTGACTTCTCCAGAAACAGCCATCACAGGCCAAGGAAAAACAAAACAAAACAATCCCCAAACCAACAGCTCTGCCACTTGCTCTTTTGTTTACATCTTGGTTTGGATTTCAGGCTGAGATCATATTCCTAGGATAATGAAAGCCTTAGGCAGCAGCAGGAGAGATTACACTGAAGAGGGGAGGAAGAGCACTTGAGAAATGGGAATGCTTTGTAAGCACAGGCACTGAAAAAAATGTTCTTTTAAGCTACGTATGGTAAGTCCCGTGTGCCAGGGCTACATGCCTTTAATAAGGGATGGGGTAAAGCCAAATCAGTTCCATTCTGCTCACACTTAGAGGAACAGAACTTCCTTGTAACTGCAGCCAAGTAGCACAAAAAAAAAAAGCTATTTCACACCTGTATGTGGTGTCTAGACCTGAAAGATTTATTTGCAGATCTGTGGACCTAACAAATCTGCAAAATCAAAGTGGTTTTGAGGGTCAGTCCCTTTCATGCTACTGCCCATAATTAACAAGCTGACTAGCCCAGCTCACTATCCTGTCACAGCTACAAAAATGCTTTGCCTTCCCTAGGCTCCCACCAAATGCTAACTAAGGCATATTAAGAGTACCTTTCTTTTGTAACAAAACCAAGTCCCAGGCTCAAACACTTATTAAGCTGGGATGGTTTTTGTCAGAGGAAATAAAACTATAATTGCTCAGAGAGGGCCATTATGTCTGTCCATAGCTACTACCAGTTCAATGGGTACAGGCAAATAATAGAGGTGGTTTGAATTAATTAACAAAAATTCCTTTAGAAGTCAAACTGATATAAATTATTTACCTCTTCATGGGTGAAATAGAAAAAAACAAGGTCATTAAAGAAGCTGCAGCTGAGTCAAATGATTCAGAAAAATCAGGAAAAAATAAATAAAGCCTCACTAAGATTTTGCACAGCATCAGCACAAGAAAAGGTATTTGCTGCCTGGAGAACACATGCAGAAATGAGGAATAATCATACCTTTTGGGCTAGGTTTCTGTCACCACCTGCTCTCTTAGCCAATAAGAGAATCATACAAGCACTCTCTTGGCCACAGCCATAGGGGGCAGGTCCCATCAAATCTTTCTGCCTCTGTTCCATCCCTCTAGATGAGAAAATAAAAATGTGATCATGCATTTCCAGGCCTTTTATAACCCAAAGGAGGCACCTTAGAACCCACTTAATTCTTCTTCAAAGGTGATTCTCCCTTCTACAACACATTGATGTAACTATCTTCAGTCGCTTCCAATTTCTTCAGCCCTACTGCTGCCTCTCCCTCCCAACGAAGCCCAGCTGGGCCACTTGACATCATTCTCCCCAGTTCCTTTAAAGTGCTGGTGACTTACCAGCAAAGGGGAATTACACTGGAATAATGGGAAAGAGAGTCTTGAAATACTCAGCCTTGCAGGAAAACCTCATGGCATTAAAGATGTGACCATTTTGTCTGAGCTGGAGGTGGGCCAGCCTTCACAAGCTGTATCCTGTGTTGCTGGAGTCAATAAAGCCAAGTCCATTGTGTCCAGTGGGCACTGAATCCAGCTCCAATGGAGTATAACCAAAAATTAGCCTGTTTCTTGACGCATACTATTATAATTCAAACTGCACAAGCTTTCTAGTCCATGATTAGTTATCATCTCTGCCTTCCCCCATCCCTCAGACTTTGAACTAATGGACAGAGTAATTAGCAAGGGTTGGGAAGGAGAAATCTGCTAACAGTGATGTGTACCCACAAACACACGTGCTCACGTGTGAGCATTAAATTAACTGATGGGGCTGGAGAACACATGCAGAAATGAGGAATAATCATACCTTTTGGGCTAGGTTTCTGTCACCACCTGCTCTCTTAGCCAATAAGAGAATCATACAAGCACTCTCTTGGCCACAGCCATAGGGGGCAGGTCCCATTAAAGCTTTCTGCCTCTGTTTCATCCCTCTAGATGAGAAAATAAAAATGTGATCATGCATTTCCAGGCCTTTTATAACCCAAAGGAGGCACCTTAGAACCCATTTAACTCTTCAAAGGTGATTCTCCCTTCTACAACACATTGATGTAACTATCTTCAGTCTCTTTCAATTTCCTCAGCCCTAATGCTGCCTTTCCCTCCCAACGAAGCCCAGCTGGGCCACTTGACATCATTCTCCCCAGTTCCTTTAAAGTGCTGGTGACTTACCAGCAAAGGGGAATTACACTGGAATAATGGGAAAGAGAGTCTTGAAATACTCAGCCCTGCAGGAAAACCTCATGGCATTAAAGATGTGACCATTTTGTCTGAGCTGGAGGTGGGCCAGCCTTCACAAGCTGTATCCTGTGTTGCTGGAGTCAATAAAGCCAAGTCCATTGTGGCCAGTGAGCACTGAATCCTGCTCCAATGGAGTATAACCAAAAATTAGCCTGTTTCTTGATGCATACTATTATAATTCAAACTGCACAAGCTTTCTAGTCCATGATTAGTTATCATCTCTGCCTTCCCCCATCCCTCAGACTTTGAACTAATGGACAGAGTAATTAGCAAGGGTTGGGAAGGAGAAATTCTGCTAACAGTGATGTGTACCTACAAACACACGTGCTCACGTGTGAGCATTAAATTAACTGATGGGGCTTAGCACCATGATGATAAATACTGAGGCTATGAGTCAGCTATGACAAAGCAGTTTTTCATGCTATCCTTAAAAAATAAACAGAATTTCCAGGTACTGTGTGTCATATCAGATGTAGAAAACAAAGTTACTCATGACTAAAGTTTGTGTCCACTAACTGGAAAGCAGTAATAATAGTCAGCCACTCCTGAAAACTGGGCTGGAGAGTAAGACACATAAAAAACAACCCACAGGTTCTGGTACACCTCTGGCAAAGGTCTTATGATTGTTACTGTTTTTCTTAGCAGTGCCAAGTATCATGCAATTAAGACAATCTGGACTCTCATTAAAACAAAATTAAGTTCCCGGAGCTCAGAAGTGCTTCAAAGCAGATATCTTTTAAGAATCAAAACCAAAGGCAAGTGAAACCTGAGTTTGTAAAAACATGTATGTTCAGATCAGTTTTAGAAGCTCAACTGCTAATTTGTGTGTGTGTGTGTGTGTTGGTGTTAGAAATACTGGGTTATGGAAGCATTGTGGGATACATACTCACCACTGATAAAGCTCAGAACTGAACACAGACATGAATGAGAAAGTGGATGTGGAATCACAGAAGAGTTTGGGTTGGAAGACACCTTGTCATCTCATCCAGCCCCCCTGCAATAAGCAGGGACACCATCCACTGGACAGGTTGTCCAGAGCCCTGGAATGTTTCCAGGGGTGGGGCATCCACCTCTTCTCAGGACAACCTGTTCCAGTGTCTGATGATCCTCATTGTAAAAAACCCTGCCAAAAACCAAGGCCTAAATCCTTACAGAGTTTGTTTTTCTAGCCCGTAAGAATTGGCCAATTGCAAGAAAACTGCCCCAAGAAGCATCATACTGAGAGTCCAAATGTGCTTCACACTACTGGTTGGACATCCTAGGCATGGGTAAAGGAACACTGGAAAAATACAAGCCTGCAACATGCCTGCTTAGGAGCTGTGAGTCAGCCAGCATGAAAATTGGTGTTAATCAGTATATACATAGAAGCATAAGCCCTAAGACAGGATAGATAAATCCACTCTGAACTTGGGTTTGGTGCTACAGAGTGCTCATGCTTGCCTGATACCAAAAAGCTCCAATATTCATTGGAACAAGCCATTGTGCACAAACATTTTCCAGAACTCCTTGTCACATACAATTCATTTACTTTTTTAAAACCTCAGCCCCGCTGTGTGCCAAAGCAGGACATCTGCCCACGCTGGCCCTTTGCTCTCAGCAGTGTGACTCACGGGTGGTGTGGAAGCCAAGGGCTCCCTGGCCACTGCCAGATGGCTGTGTCATGCCCCATGTGCTGGGTGGGCAGGTCCCCTCATCAGCTCCTCACCACCAGGCTCCTGGCACGGCTCCCCTTACACAGCCTGGGCCTGAAACCCTTAAATTCTGGGAAGTTCTGGGAACAGAGAAGCAGACAGCCAGAGAGGTGGCTGGCTAAAAGCCAAGGACTCTAGTTTTTCTTCCAGGATGGATTTCTTCAGTTCAGCTCAAACATGGATACAGCCATTAAAAGCACAGAAATAGAAATTCCCTCTTGGGTTATCTTGTTCAATGTCCTGGAAGCCAGCTCAGAGGAGGACAACATGGCCCATCTAACAGCTGTTGTATTTATTATTTATTTACTTTATTTATTTATTTATTTATTTATTTATTTTTAAAAAATAATTCAATGAGAATCAATCAGTCAACACACAATGCCAGATTGGCACTCTTAATACCTTCTCTAGTCATTTGTTCAGTCTTCTATGAAAATCCTTGCAAAATGGACCTTTTCCCCTAGGACTTTGCCCTCCAGGCTGTCTTCTAGAAACACTTTCCTAAATTAGAACTTTGTTCTTTGGGGTACTGAGGGTTACCTGTCTTTTTATGTAATCTTCTAGGCTCCCAAACACTTTCTTGTCAATGTACAGAGCTGTTGCCATCAGCAGCTTTTCAGTATCAGGACCTGTGGGAATACAATCACTCAGATAGGTTAGAAAAATGTATGATGAAGCTCCTAAACCCATTATGTTTAGAGTCGTAACCTACCTTGGCAAAAACAGACAAAAAGGGGGATACAGAACACAAATAGTCATACTTCTCCCTGCTGTGAGATAGCATCAGCAATAGTTCTGGTCAGCCTGGACACCTCAGTCCAAGGGACTCTGGGCAGGCTGGGTGCACACCTCTGGGATTTTTGGGACACACAGAGGCTCTGGCAGAGCAGCTGCAACTCACTTCACTGTCAGAGATCAGGAAACTCAACAGCAGATGCACAGACATAGCACGTTTTGGGGATCCAACAGCAATATGCCCCATTCTTGCTCCAGAAGGCTGCAGATGAGAAGTGATTTAGGGTGACAGCTTGGATCTGCCACCCAACTCAGAGCAAAGACAGATGTCACTCCTTAGGATGACTGCAGCAAAGACACACTGTGAGAGTTACACACCTGCCTGAAGAGATTGTTGGGCCCTGTCACCACCTTCTTGTCACAAAACAACAGTGCCAGTGGGACAGGGGAGGGCTGGAGGGAGAGATGGGACATGCAGGAGCCACAGCACCTACAGGTAGCCCAAAACAGAGGGAGGAGAGGACCCTGGATGGCAATGTCAGGATCAGAGCACGATTTAGTGTGCAGCTTCCCCAGTGTTGAGGCAGCACAGAGAGCTCAGCCCTGCAGGGTGCAGTCAGTGCCAGCAGGACCTTGCACAGCACAGTGGCTGCATGTCCCCAACCCCAGGGGACACCTCCTTCCTTGTGCCTGTGGCTGGCAGGGACACTAGCAGCAATGCCAGCAGCCACACACCCATCTGCTGCCTGGAGCAGGGCAGCTTAGCAGGAGTGGGGTTAATTCTTCCCTCCCAGCCATGAATGGAGGATGCAGAAAAAGCCAAGTGGGATCACTGTGCCCATGCCCTGTTTAGTTTGGATGGCAGTGGCCAAGGTTCAGGGTTTGTGTTGTTTGTGTTCATTTCATTTCCCCATAATGCTGAGAAGTCCCAGCATAGATACAAGTCATGCCAAAATGGGAGGGTGTTTTCCAAGCCTTTAGCTGAGCCTCCTCTGGAATAATGACTTATTTGAGGCAACAGCACTGAGCATCCTCCTTGGCCAGGCACAGATGGGAAGTGGCATCCACCACCCCCAGCCCCTGGCCTGGCACAGGGAAGCAGCTCTTTGTGCAGCCAAGGGCCAGCAGCAGCTGCAGAGCCCAGCCCTGCCCTGGGTGCTGCCAGGGCCTTCTCCATCCACAGGGATGAATAGCCTGGCACTGCCAGCTGGTCTTAGCTGGATTTAGGGTGAGCCTCCTCAGGGGTGTCCAAGACCATGCCCAGCCAGAGCCTGTCCACTGAGGGAGAGCACCAGCTGTGTTTTGTGCAGCATGAGCTGGAAGTGAACTCCAGCAATGAGGAGCAGCCTTAATTACCCAGCCTGACAAATCCCCCACTGGCAAATCCTAGGCTACGAGAGGTGTGGGGCAATTATTGCCTCCCTGGGCCTCAGCAATAAAAGGCCCAGTGCCCAGGGAGAGGGACTGTGAAAGATAGGGTTTATGAAAAGATTTTATCATCTTGCCTTGTGAGAAACTGGGTTCAAAATATTGATGTTTTTCAAGCATCTCTCCAGAATTAAAGGAGTCTGTGTTAGTTGTCTCATGTACAGTCACAGGGATGAAAACTCTGCTTCTGAACACACCCAAATTTTGGGAAAGCTTGGGATTTTATGACTCAGTCACATTTTCAGCCCCCACACCCTCACAATGAATAAACACCACTTGCATTTGCTCTGTAATACAGTGTTTCCTTTACACATCATGGATTAAAATCCACAGGCTGAGGCTGAGAAATACACAGTTAGCAACATCATTAATCCTTGCTGTACTGACCATAACGTCACACTGTTTTGGTAAATTTAAAGAAACAATATTTTAAGCCAAACACTGTATAAATTCACATCAGCTAATAAATAGTTGCTGACATTTTAATAAGTGCTAAATCAGAGAAAGAAGGAGCTACAGAGACAAGCACAACAACAGTTATGTTATAAATATCTGTGACACATTATCATAATATTGAGGTCTGTATCACTTTTATAAAGATCAACCAGTCATCCAGACAAATCTTGAGCCTCTGTTTATTTCATTTGAAGTGTGGTTTTCACTGTGGGTGGAGCAGTATGCTGACAATCTACCACCACCTTCAAAATTAAAGGCATACCTAGACTTTGTGAAACCAAAAGTAAAAGACTGAGTAAATCATCTTGCACATTTGATACCAACACTGTTATCTAAAGCCAAATGACTTTTGGGTTAGGGTTTAATGGTCCATCATGTCCCACTTTCTGTTTCCTGGTCTCTCTCCTCAAAAGTGGACAGTGGATTATCCTGAATTTGTCCTACATTTGCCAAATTGTATGGTCATGCCACAGACCACCTTCTTATTTTATGTGCCAATGCTAATCACTACATAGTAGAATGAGACTTGTTTGTATGATCCATTATGAGAAAATTTTGCACATTCTTCCATTTTCCTTATCCTGATCTTATTGACTTGTGATCTAATTCTCATTCTTACAGCATAATGAGTCAGAAACACAAATTAAAATTAATCAATGTGAAAAATATTTACAGCCTGTGAGCTGTTTATACATTTTTCTAATGGTGCTGTGACATTTCCCATTGTGAGCTGATTACCTTAATTGCCCGGTATTGCTCCTGTTTCCTGATGGAATGCCACTCACGTGAGTGAGAGCTGCTCATAAACACGAGCTGTACATAAACATGGTGCTGTGAGGCACCACCAGGGCACAGGACACTCATCCATGCACAAACAGGAGATGTCTTTACAACAGGACAAGGCAGATGATCCTGCAGTATGTGAGGATCTCATGGTTATTTTCTACGTGCCAGCAAAACTGTTTGCCTGCAGGTAGCCAGTTTATTTTTTAAAGACTGCGTCTGTGCTCTACTGTACACAATTGCTGCCCACAGAGGCTCTAGTTGAGAGACAAAAAGAGATATTTGCATACCTACAGCCATTCAAAATTCTTTGCAAAAGGGACAAATGGCACAAAATCCTGAAGTGACCGGGAGAAACAGATGTGCAAGACATGTATGCACCTACCACAGGATGATGAGAAGAGTTTAAGGGAAAAAAAAGCAACCATTGAGGGGCACTGGGATGAGGCCACCACACTGCTTGCCTACCAGGCACCCAAGCAGGTCTAAGGCTGATGGGATTTGTGAGATTTTGCTGCAAAATATTACAAACAGGGCTGTGCCAGAGATGTGTGTTGTGGTGCAGCTCTGTTTGCAAGAGGAGGGGCACCCCAGCCTCCACCCCACACCCTCCACAAAACCCAGCAGGGACCCAGCAGGTGTTAGCTCCCCTCCCCTCTTCACCCCCAGTCCTCAAGAGGTGCTCCTAACATCAGATGCAGGGCTGTGCAGCTGCCCTGCTTCTTTACCCTGTCCTGCCCCAAATCCCCTCCTTGATTCTGCCACTGCTCCCTGCAGGGCTGGGAGATGGAAGCAGCCATCTTCCTGTGCTCAGACTGCTTAAACCTCTGTGAAGGAAGGGGACTTCCTTCCCTCTGCCCCCAGAACCAGGTGATACCACATTGGCAGCTAAAGTAGAAAAGCAAAAAACATGAGGAACCAAAGGCACACTTTGAGACTCAGCAGTGCTATCTGGATTCTGGCTGAGACCTTCTGTTTATTTATTTTGTCAGATACTTTCGTTGTCTTTGGTTTCCCTTGTGTATCACTCTAACCTGTATAACACTCCAGCTTGCATTATTCAGAGTCACAGGCCTGATCATAGCCTAGTTAAGCTCTTTGTTATTTATACCTGAGTGCAATAACATTTTTTTGTTATTGGTTGAGCTGTAAATGCTACCCACTGAACCATGACAAAGGGGAAACTGCAGCTTTGCAAAAGGAAGTATCACAGAAACCAGCAAACCAACCAAAGTGCTCCTGCCCCCTTTAAGAGCCCCTCTAACCCTGAAGGAGAACAGGAGGTCCCGTTGAGGAGACCAGAGGGGAACTGGACTCTGTGGCCATCCCCAGCATCTGTCCCAGCTGGGAGTCTGTAGGCAGCCTGCCTGTTCTAAGCCCAAACACATGTTGGTGTTTGCAGAGCTGGAGCTCAGGCACAGCCTTGGGAGGTGACCCAGTTTTGCAGAGGCACCAAAAACTGTGGGGCAGTGGCACAGGTCTCTGCAGGCACGTGTGAGTACCTGCCCACAGCTCTCACCTCATCTCAGTGCCCGGCTGAGGAAAAGTGATGCCATCACCTGGAAAACACCCACTGCCCCCTCTGTGAGAGCCCCAGCTCTTGCATTTCTGTCACCACCAGGTGTTGAAGGAAAGCTCTGCTGCTTCCTTAGGAAATGATTCCCCTGCAAGCTGGAGGGGCAGGGGGGCAGTGCCTGAAGCCATATCAGGCTCTTAGACAACAACAGGGTTTCCAGGCTGCACCAGGGCTGCTGCTTGCCAGCACGTGGGCCATTGCTCACCCTCTCACCATTGTTCCCCCTCTCAGGAGAACTGCTGGTGATGCCAGCCCCAAATGAGACAGGTTTGGAGGGCAAGGCTCACACAAAGCAGCATGGAGCACTGGCAGAGGCGCCATGCCAGGAGACAGGGCACTTGTGGGTTTGGGAAGGCTGGGTCCAATCCTCCCCAGTGGCACAGTCACTGGGAGCAGGGTGCCTCCAGGAGTCTGTGGCACATTGCCAGGTGGGTTTTCCTTAACAAAGCACGTTGTCTCATCTCACCACCCGTCACACTGCTGGCAGGTTACCACTGAACACGCCTGTGACAAAGCACAGCTCTCCCTTTTCCCTCTGAAACATACCCAAGGAGTGTAAAAGTGACTTGTCAGGCAACCAGACACAATCAAACCAGAACACTCAAACACAGCTTTGATCCAAGCTTTTCCTCTCTCTTACCTCAGCATATGTCATGCACGGTTTGCTGCAGGCCAGCTGTCAGGGCTGATAGAAAAGCAGGAGACTCTGCTCCAGCTCCACTCTGCCAGTACATAAACCCATGGAGGCAGCTCCTAACCCCCTGCTACCAACGTGCTCCAGATGAATTTCTGGTAAGCTTGGATGTTGGGTTTAAAAGCAGATCTTTCTGACTGAGCTAGATTCCCATTTATGTGGCACATAAAGGCTGGGAATTGGGATTGAAAGACTGAGAAATTTGGGGTTGTTCAGCCTGAAGAAGAGAAGACTCCAGAGTGCCCTTATGAAGTCTTTCTGTACCAGAGAGGACCTAGAAGAGAGATGGAAAGGGACTTTTACAGAGACATGTAATGGTAGGACAAGGGGGAAAACCAAAAGAGGGTAGATTTAGATTAGATATTAGGAAAAAATTGTCTTCTGTGTAGGCAGTGAGACACTAGAACTGATTGCCCAGAGAGGCTGTGGATACCCCACTCTGGGAAGTGTTCAAAGCCAGGCTGGATGGGGCTTTGAGCGACCTGCTCTAGTGGAACGTGTCCCTGCCCACGGCAGGGGGGTTGGAACTAGATGATCTTTAAGGTCTTTTCCAACCCAAACCATTCTGTCAGATAGCAGAGACAGCAGGCTGGGCTGATTAGTCCAAATGTGCATTGCAGAATGTCTCTACATAAAAAGGTGAGAAGCCACAGCAAAAAAAAAAAACTTCAATACTCATTGTCAGTCTTTGCCACAAAAGTAGAAAACCCTTGGGAAGTCCATGAAAACAGTTAAAAATATAAACTTGCTTCACCTGTTAACAGTGGGAAGCAGAAAAGAAGGCTGCATGTTTTACAGGAGTTGGAATCAACAGAACTGGAGAGCCAGCAGGTCACAGCCTGACCACATCAGCCCTGCCAGATTAGTACCAGGGTCCCCTCTGAAGGGTGGTGGCTCTCTCCTTGGTCCTTCTCTGGTCAGTGGCCCCAGATCCCTGTGGGCACACAGGCAGGCAGGCTCTGTGAAAGTCTGACCGGGGGCAGATGCAGCCTGGATGTGCAGGGCTCACAGGGAGGGCACCCTGCAGTCCCATCTCCTGGAGCAGCCCACACATGGACCAAACCTGCACCCACCCTCACCACATGGGGTGACTGGCAGCCCAAAAATACCCCGCTGGGAGCAGAGCTTTGGTTTTTACTCCCTCTTGAACCAGCAGGACAGGAGCTAATGGGTCATGAAGTGACAGTGACAAAACTTTGCTAAGCGTTATTTCACTCAATTTTCCAGTGCTCACAATGTACCTCAGTGCTCCCCACAAGCAGCTCTGCTGGTTACACCACAGAAGGCTTCACCAAGCCAGTTTCTGATGCCTTCTCTTCTTCTGCTCCCTACTACAAGTGCTTAAGAAGTGTCAGTTCACACACACCCAGATTGTTACACAACAGCTGTGTTGTTTCAAAAGCAATCAAAACAGTGAAATCCATTTGATGTGATTATAGCTGGACGTTGGGAGATTAGATGATCTTTGATGAGCAGCAGAAACAGGTCTGTGTCAAACTGAAATCCCCAGAGTGTTATTGTAACCTTCTCTGCAATATTTGCTTTGTGATTTTACTTCCAGATCAAGCGTAAAACTCCAGTAAAGGCATAAAGCAACTTAAACCTGATAACTGCATTTTATTGTCAGAATGAAAGTGGTGGAACACAGGCCAAGCCAACCATGAGAAAGGCCAGACAGACTGAGATAATGAAAAGAATAATTTCTTAGAAAAGATCTCTCTGGAGTAAAGGGACATGTTTTCTCATCCTGACTCCTAATTCAAGGAAGAGGGAGGGGGTTTTTGAAGGCAAGCTGACATGAGAAGTTCATCCCAGGCAGAAGAACCTGCACATGGATCTAGAAGGGCGCCAGGCAAAGTCATGCCTCAGAAGACCAGCAATATCCAACTTCCTCAGGAATTTAGGATTTCTTTCTTCAGGCTTCATAACTCTATAGACACTCTGTTTCAAGCCTGGGTTCCCTCCTTTCTGACAGAAGAATAGGTGCTCAGTCCTCCCTCAATCACAGGGGAAAATATCCTGGGGACCAGGCCTGGGAAAGGTGTGACACTGCCACTGCCCCCCAGGGTGGCTGAAAGTGAAGCTCCCACAGGAGACCACATCTACCTGGCAGCTGAAAACTGCACAGTTTGAGAGCTGTGTGCTCCGGGTAGGATGGCTCCAGGTGGGATGGCTCAGTTATACTCACCCAAAGACTACTTCTTGGAGACTTTCATGGTTTCCCACCTTATTTCCACCCAAAAATCAGGTGGAGAAATGGATCTGGTTCTAATTTCAAATTGTAGGGGCTGAATGTAATTCTTCTGCTAAGAGCAGTTGTTACCAGCGGCAACTGTGGCTATAAATCAAGGCTGTGCATTTCTTTTAATGTACCAGTTGAACTGGGCTGAAAACTTTGCTTTTCTCCCCTTCCACCCACCCTTCACCAGGATGACTCCTCCCATGGTCCAGTTCAAATGCATGCAGACACAGTGAATGGAGATGTCAGCTAGCAAAGCCAAGTGAGTTATTTTTCAGGGGAAATGACTGGCACCCCAACAGCTTCAGGACAGAGTTCATTCACAGATGTGGATAAAGGCAGGTTATTCCTTTCCTACCTCAGCAGGCTGTATTGCACAGAACAGAAGAAACATACTAAAATTAGGAAATGCTTTCTGGTAGATGACATCTCTACAGCTGGACAGAAGCACAATCATCCACAATTGATCATATAGACCCATACAGTGTCACTCAGGAGTTTATTCTACATTTACTGCCTTGTCTCCAAACAGAAGTGAGCAAAATTCCAGTCCGTGCCTCTGATTCACAAGTTCACATCTAACCTAATGGTTGACTGAGGCCACATCC
The DNA here is from genome assembly GCA_024865655.1 of Emberiza elegans. Taxonomy (NCBI): domain Eukaryota; kingdom Metazoa; phylum Chordata; class Aves; order Passeriformes; family Fringillidae; genus Emberiza; species Emberiza elegans. The sequence continues at coordinate 3,533,454 of JALJVW010000196.1, forward strand.
TGCCAGCTTCCTCACAATACAGTTTTACTGCTGTTCCAGAAGAGAAAGGAAACTAAGAGTCAATGAAATATCCTCTGGAGACTTCCATTGCTTTCATTCATAATTCTGTCTCAGTACTGTAATTGAGATATAAATAATCTCCTTGTTTCCACTTCAGTTACTTTCAACCTCCCCAACATGAGAACAGTCTTGTGTCTCTCAGGTACCTCAGAAAGAAAGTTATTGCACCAGAAAGTAAAGATGATTTTAAAAATAGTTTCCACATCAGTTCAAATGATAATGCAGTCATGCAGGTGTTGTATAACTGATATTATATTCAGAATAGTTTACTTTTTGGACGTGAAGTATAAATATTTCAAGCATACCTACTTACAAGAAATATGCTTACAAAGCATGATCACTTCCTCTGAGGAAAAACCCCCAAGAGAGACTCTTGTCTTTAAAAGGGCAAACAATACATTTCCTCTTCCCATACCACAGTAAAGGCTTACACAGGCACATCATGTACACACACATACACGTTCACATGTGCAAGATCCACCACAATCTCAAAAGGAAGGTGCCATAAAAGGACCCTGTAGTAATTGGGTAGCACATCTTGATGTAAATGAGAGTATCTCAGAAAAGCTGCAGGCCTTGAAGTCTTGTTTTGCTGTGCTAACCACATGCAGACACACACACAACAAACTACTTTCATGTTAGCTCAGCTCTCCTTCCACAAAGCTTGGTGGTAAAGCTCTCTCTGACATCCATCAAAGAGAGGCACTGATGAGGTGAGAGCTGATGAAAGTTTTGAATACCCAAGGAAACCAATGATTCGAAGAACTTAATTCCTCCCATCTTAAACAAATGCTTGTTTGCCTGGGAACTCATCAGAGCAGCTGTTCTGAGAAAAAAACTCCTTTTTTCTCCTTGCCATACCCTGTCCTCAGGACAAAAGGATTCCTCTAGCATATAACTACCTATCTCAATTCCCGGTGTGGGCAACAGGAAGGGATATGCATTTTTGGAGCAGTCTTTGTCTCAGCCCAAAGTAAATATGTAATATAGGTCAGATGAGCTACACCCCCTCCCCAGTCCCCCCTCAAATGCATGTTTGTCTCTGCTGATGGTAGAAGGAGGCTCCCACACTGATCTTGGAACTGGACCATGCTTTACCCCTTGGGCTGAGGGCAGGAAGGAAGCACTGCTCACAAGGCTTGTAGGAAAATTCCTGTTCAGCTCTAAATCCAGAGGTTAAACCTGAGGACACAAACAGGGTGCACCATCCCTCCACCAGAGCACTGGACAGTTTCTCACTTCATCATACATCTTGCCACTATCTATCCGTCTTTCCTGGGCAGAAGAAAGGGCTTCCTCTGTGGCTCCTACATCCCTGCTGCACCCAAGCATGGGATTAGTAATAAGGAAACAGTGAACAGTGTTTCCATTATTACTAAGTGTGAACAGTGACCTAATCTCCTTTCCAATGCCTTTGGACATGTTTAGCTGGGACATGTCTTGTTAATTATTTAAAAATTTTCTTCCTCTGCTGCACAATCACTTCAATAATTTGGTGCATTCCATTTTAAAAATTATCCAGGTCTTTCCCCCATTGCACTGCATGAGAAACTGATCCAGAACTTTCATCTTTGAATGGTTTTACTAATTTCAAGCCTGAACTCCCTAGTGACCAATTTCTAGCCAGTTGGGTTAGAGCCAGTAGTGTCACTTAACTCAAATGCTTCTTTCCCCTCTGTGATTTTCCCCTCTCTCCCGGTTCCCAAAAGCATATTTATAAGGAGACATCATTAATGTCTCCAGTTTCAGAAGCCAGCTTCTTTTCATGGTTCTTGCAAAGGAAGATATGACATGTTTCTCACAGTAACCATTTAATTAGTTTATCCTTCTCTATCGATAATCAAAGGGGAGAGAGAATGATGCATCTGACTCCATCATCAGAAGGCTAATTAATTACTTTATTATACTGTACTATATACATTTCCTCTAAATTGAATCTGCCATGCACTCACTCTTGCTCACAACTGCACAGAACTGATCCCTGATTCTCTCATGACTGTCCCATGACAGTCCAACACACACACACTTCTTGGCCCTGATAGGCCAAGGGAACAAAGCTTCCTCACTTTGGCTAAACAATCTCTATATTGCATTCTACTTTAGCACAACACAGGCACAGCAAGTGAGATGAGAATTGTTTTCCTTCTTCTCTGCTTGTCTCACAGCTTCTCTCTATTCAGATGGCGTGTAAATACCACACACTTCTGGACCATAGGTAACCAAAGCTAAAAAAATAATTCACTGATGAATGGCAGTATAAATGTATCAATACTTCCCTGTCTCTATTCAGAAAAAATCCCTCACCTGCTAATCAAGTTTATCATTGTTGCTCAGCAGGGAAAAGAAGACACAGTGGTTGTTATGGCATCCTCCCTCTGATCCACAAACCCAAGGCTCTTTCCTCAGCTTGTCCCTTCACAATGGCAGCTGTTGTGAAAGGAGAGCAGGGCCCAGAGCAGTGTCAGTGCTGAGCACCAATTGCAGAGCAGGGACACAAAGGGATTTCAAGGCTGGGCACAGGAGAAAATGCCCACATGAGCTGCTGGGAGTGGTGCTGTGAGCTCCTCAGCTCCAGAGGCACAGCTCCCTCTGCCAGCCCCACTCCCCTTTCATTCCCCATTTCCCAGCCCGGCTTTCCCTCTCAAAAGAGAGGTGGCTGTAGCTGAACCAATCCTCTTCTCTCAGCTGCTCAGGTGGATGCCAAGGAAATGCCAGGGGCAGCAGCAAGTGCTCCAGCCATTATATCTCCAGACAGGAGCTCATGCTGCATTCTCTCATCCCTTTCCACATGTTTCCTAGGAAAAAGGACAAAGTTAACACACATAAGGATGAATTAAATAAATGTACATCTATAATAGCCCCTCACTTCCCCCTTGTTTCCTCTTTCTTTACAAGCCAGTGGGATTCAGCCCACAGCACCTTGTTTATTCTGCACATTGAGAAGTGTGCTGAGCACGCTGTCTGCTGAGAGGAGCAAGGAGAGCACAGGGCTCGGCCCAGCCTTTCCAGCATGCCTGCCCCTCCTGCAGTGATGGAGGCACTGCAGTGCCCGGAGCAGTGCATCTCCTGCCCTCAGCCCCAAGCACAAATGCTCCAGGCTACCCAAGAGGAGTGCATGGTTATAGGGTCCAAAAGCACTCACTCTCTTGGGACTTATATTTAGCCTGAGAACAAACAGTACTTTTGGCTTATGGCCTGGATTCTCATCAGAAGGAAGGAAAAAGTTGGTCTGAGAGGCTTTTTTCAGCTGCTTTCCCTAAAACCATCTGATTTTACTCCTCTTCACGGAAAACATTTGTGGTTTTATGCTGAGGAGTTCGTTCATCAGTTCTCCACAATATTAAAAAAATGGAGTTTTTTCTAAAAGGGGACAGAAGTGTGAAAAATGAAAATATTTAATTCCAGCTATAATTGCTGGAGTTTTGCAATGTCATTCATTTTCCTAAGTAAGACCCAAATATTTTTTCTTGCTGTGCTGCAGCCAATACCCACTTGAGCTTTCATATGAGGAAAATAAAATAGATGTGAATTATTCAAATCTATAAAAAACCAAATCAACCACTATACAAGCTTAATGGTGCATACTGACAATCCTATACAAAAGTATCTATGACATATGTCATTATCTTCTCTTAAAAGGTAATGAGGTGGGGGGAAAGAACCATAATGAGATTATTCATAGAACTGGGTATCTCACAGGAGGTTAGATGAACCCTCAACCTTGGCATCAGCAGTGTTAATTAATGGGGTTATTGTTCCACTGGGGAAAGACCCTTTGTCTGATCCTTGGCTAGATTAGTCCTACTCTGTGTACATCAAAGGAATCAAATCTGATAGGCAATGCTAGTGATCCCAGCTCCCTCAACCTTTCCTATTTTATAAGAAAAACAAATTATTTAGAGTAAACTACTGTCCTCGTTCAATCCTGTTCTGTTTCACACCACACCAGTCCTAATTCCATTAATTAAGACAGGGACTGCTGGACAATGTGGCCTTTAGTATACATCCCAACAACCAGGAAAATCACCTTCCAGAGGGAAAAGGCCAGAAAGGTTTGCAATCAGATGGTGCTATAAAATAACTTGTAACTCTTGATACATAAAATTTACACATTTCATACCCACTGCAATGAGACCACAACTGGTGAGAGCACTCTGAGCCCTGGTGATGCTTTGGTAGCTGGAACATGGTGGTAGGCAGGATTTCCAGAATTTCCAGGGAAAAGCCTGTTAACATTGAATTAAAGCATGTGAGTTGTCTCCCTCAGCAACATGCTCAAAAGGATGAGTGAACCTGGGGTACAAGAAAAGGTTCTATATTTTTTTATTAAAAACTTAAACTTTCTTTCTCCTAACAAAAGAAATGAGAGTAGCCCTGTGGATATTTTCTGGAAACAAGGAAATGAAGAGGCAAATTTCATTTCTTTGCTGAAAGCATTTTATTGAGTTATTTCCCTGCATCCAGCAGCAAAATCCATGTGATGCTGCAGAGCCTGTGGTAACTGCTGTCAGAGTACTTTTGCTTTACTGATATGGTTAAAGTGCAGCTGGTGTGGTGGTAAAGGCCCCATTTCTGGACACCCATGCTGGGTGACTAAGCCACATGAAATACATCTTCTGGTTTCTTTGCTAAATTAACATGACAGGCTCCCAAACCACTGGCACCCTTAAGAAAATCCTTTAAAAGTTCTAATGGAGTTCAGCTCACAGTTCTGTTCAGTTGTTTAAAGCCATGCACTAGACACTTTTGAAATGAATTATTGACAAGACTGAAAGGGACTGTTTTGCAAATATTTTGCTGCCTGTAGTTCATTTGTGGGGCAGTCCTGATTTCCAAGAATGTGTCAGTCATTCAGTTTGTTCTGCCACAGGGATGTTGAAACAGCTTGGAGCCCTACAGTTGTTTGAAAACACTTTTGTTCAACTGTTTACAAATCGTTAAAACTGTTTTGTAATGCCAGCATTACTTCTGCCTCTCTGACTGAGGCATTCTGAAAGGAAAAGTATGAATAATGATCAAGAAATAACAGCACAATAACCATGGAAATAAATGCTTGAAACCACATACAGATTCGGGCATTTGTCTGAATGAAGGACAGCTTGCTGAACACACAGGAAAGCAAACCCAAGCTGCCTGGAGCAACCACCTCTCCCTCTAAGCCTGGCCTTTTCTGCATCCCTGCCTCTTCCCAGCAGTGCATAGGGCCACTATGGCTGACTCCCTGATGACTTTTCAGTGCCATCTTTTCCATCCAACATCTGGTAGTTTGCTAGCAAAACACTTTCACACAAAGTGGCATGGGCAAACAAGCATACTGAGGGCTGGGCAGCAAGGAAACTTCCGAAGGCTTACCGACCTACGAGCTTCTGGGCACTTTGTGGAGTGGTGGAGGAAGGTTTAGGTTTGCCCAAGGCCAGTATCTGTATCTAGCTGGTCACCAGAAGCTTCACCTCTCTCCATGCACCTGACACTGGGGTAGCCGTGGTGTAGGATGCTGGCACTTTCTGCAGCACAGAGGGGAGCCAAACCATGAGGTTTGCTCGTCTCCCCTGCCTGGAACCCAGGTGGTGCCCATGTCCAGTCATTTCTTTAACACCTCCAAGGACGGCAACTTCACCACCTCCCTAGGCAGCACATTCCAAAGCGTGACAACCCTGTCCATGAAGAAATTCTTCCTCAAGTCCAACCCAAACTTCTCCTGGTGAAGCTTGAGGCTATGGCAGCTTATGCGCTCATCCTGCCACTAGTTGTCTGGAAGAGATTGACCCCCACTGGGCCACAACCTCCTCTCAGGTGATTACAGAGACTGGTAAGGTCTCTCCCAAGTTTCTTTTCTCCAGGCTAAACACCCCCAGCTCCCTCAGCCACTCTTCACAGGATTTGCTCTCTAAACCCTTGACCTCTGTGGCACAGGAGCCACCTTGGCTGGCGCCTGCTGTGTCCCAGCCCAGCACAGCAAGCCACTGAACACAGAGCTGTAGGAAGCCAGGTCACCCACTCTGAAGTGGACTGGGGAGAAGCACATCCAGCAGCAGGAGCTGCTGATTCCATGGTAGGGCCAGCTCTGCTCTGTCAGCAGGATACCTGGGCTCCCACTGCTGCTGGGCAAACACTGGGGTGAGAGGCATGCCAGGGGGGTTTTAAGAGCCAAACTGCCCAGCTGTATGAACATTGTGGGGTGCCCCATTGTTTTAGGGAGAGGAAATGGCATGGGGATGGGGGTGGGCATGTAGTGCTGTGGCAGAGGCCAGCACAGCAAAAGCTGAGCTCCTGTCAGAACAGGACTGCAGCCTGGGCCAATCAGACACACAGCCAGACCAGAGAAATGAGGGCAAGGTGAGCACTCCTGTCAAGAGTCTGCCCTGTGCAGAGGAAAATTTGGCAAACATTTTGGAGATGGTTCAGTGACTGCACACACAGTACAGCACTGCACTGAGCCATCTGCAAAAATAACCCTAATTACTGGTTAAGGCCTCCTGGGACATGCTTAGAGTAGCAGATGGTGCCATTTCCCAAAAATTTTTATGGACTTGAGGAAATGGCATATCTCCTATGGGGCAATGGGGGTGGGCATTTGTTCTGCAGGACATTTTTGGTGCTTACAGCCCAGAGACTCAGCACCTCTGGGAGCAAAGCATCTTAACAGGGAGAGCCAAAATTATAACCAGGACAGTGGAAGGAACTGAACATGCTCCTGAGCATGTCAAATCTATGGGTTATCCTCCTACCCTTCAGGGAACCAACAAGTTTTCAGATCACTTTTCTCTGAAGAATATTAATTCTGAACATATCATTGCTACCACTAGGACACTTAGGGGTACATAATCATGGTACAGGTATGGCTGAGTGTCACAGCCTAGCTCACACTAAAACTATCCCACATCATGCCCAGAAGCTGCAGCACAAAGGTCTGTCCAAAGCAAAAACCACATTATTCCTCTCCTCCTCATTGACTCTGTAGAAAAATAATGGCTGGAAACTTGAGCTAAAGGTATTTGGACAAGTCAGACAAAAGAAATTGCATCCAGTGTTGAGCCTTAAAAAAAAAAAACACAGAGAAGCAAACTTTTCTGATAAATTAAAATCTGTGGTAAATGCACATCATTCTATGCTTTTTCACACCTGAGCTAAAATTTTATTTGCAATAAAAGAGTGTTCCCTGTTAACACAGAACAGCCCTCAGCTTCTTCCTTATAAAGCTGAGAGAGCTCCATTCCATTGCAGTCAGCCAGTTAATGAAAACAGAAGTAATTAGGAGGAGGGGGGAGAAACAAGATCCAGTAGGTGTCTCAAGTCAGCGGTTTTTGTCAACTCAGTGAAGCCGAGTGAATTATGTCTTCCATTTTGACTGACAAATGCTTTCCATTCTCTGAAATTTCTCATTTTCCATTTTCAGAGGCCATAGATTTCCATCTCCTACCCTAGCAACTGTTTTGGTGGTTTATGATTTTTCCAGCCCCTTCTAATTTGCTCAGAAAATGCAGATAGGCCAGCTATAGCTATAATAAACTGTTGCAGGATGTGCAAAATCTTCACAAGAAATAAACATCTACAGTCTCTTCTTGCACCCGCAATGAAACCTTAAACAAAAAGCAACCTGCCATGCATGTGTGGGTGAGATCTGATTTCTAATCTAAACATCTCTTAAGCTTTCTGAGTGCTGTTTAATAGAACATCAGTTGGCCTCTTCTAGGCATAAAATGCCACTCAGAGACACAGCAATGTTTTGAGATGGCTGAAACCTCCAAAGGATGAGGTCTTGCCTCTCAAAACAAAGTTTCAGTGAACCAACAGTATAAATTGTGTACTCTACTTTTAAAGACACCTGCATGGGCTTTGCTTTTCATCACTTACTCATCATCATTTCTCTATTCCCAAAAAGAAGCACTGGAGCCATATTCATCAGCTCATTACACCTGAAATGCCCCCAGGCAGCTGTGTCCTCTGGCCACTCTCCTGGGAGTTGCCCACTTCATTTGTCAGCAGAACCCACCCTGTCCTGTCACTCTGTATAATGGGGAGTCTGCAGGATATCAAATTATCTGTCATTACCAAGAAGATACAAAGCTCCAGACAAATGTTAATAAAAGGCTACATTAAAAAAGCAAAACATTCCAGATGAACCAACAGCACACTGTTGTCCACCTTTTTGCAACCATTCATGCCAATGCAAAATGATCAGATGGTGTTTTACACAACACTTTTAATGACTTTTAAAGACTTTTTCTTAAAATCAGCCACACAGAAAAGCACCCCTGTGATTCAGATGTAAGGGAAGTTGGGAAACATTACTAGTGGCTTTGATTTCAGAACTTTTAAACCCATAGGGCTCCACCACCTGAAGGAAAGTGTGAGACTCGCCCAAAACTGCCACACACCACGTTTTCCAATAGTACAACCCATAACACATTCAAGCTGAAACTCCTGTAGGAAACTCAGATTAAAGGAAAAGAAAAAATCAAATTATCTGTTCTGCGAACCTGTTGAAATTGAACCCAACAGACAGGATGATCCTCAACAGCATTCCTGTGCCAGAAATTGCCTCAGCATCTTCCAAGGTGTTGCCAGCCTGGCCAAAAGCAATGACTGTGGTGTACAAATGACAATCAGACATGCCTAAAATCCTCAGAGTTTCTGCTTCTTGCCATGTTTTGGTCATGATAAGCTGTTATAGGGTTCATTGCTTCACCAAGCTTCCAGGATGCAATGTAATTTTGGTGAACAGGCTGGTATTTATAAAAGGAGGAGTAGTCAAGGTTAATGGCCCTCTTCTCTAGAGGAAGCTTTGAACAATAAAAAAAGCCCATGTTCATATAATAAATTCTCCATGTGCTCGCTCACAGACTTGTAATTCATGATGCAAAACTTTTTCAGGATAGGAGTTGAACATAGAAATAGGAGTGAAAGTCTGGTAAATATTCTTAAGGAAGCATTCTCTCATATCTGCCAGAGAGCAAAGCAAATGCAGCCCTTATTTTTCTCTCCATCCATGAGGAGTCTGTAAACCTCTTAGAAGAAAGTCAAGCTGCAACCATTGCTCAGATCTGTTCCAAGTATATTGAATATTACTGGAGAGACACCAATCAGCAGTTTTGTCCCCACACCATGAGAGACTAAGTGCTCTTTTTAACACCTGTCTATTCAAAAAAAAAAAAAAAACAGTAATTCAGTTTGCTAGGGAGCTATGTAAACTTTGGTGTTAAAGGCACAGAGAAAGGGGTACTATATTAACTAAGTGCTTGGCCTGGGGAAAAAAGGCTCAGAGAGTGATGTGGAGAGATTGAAAAAACCCCAAAATAAACCACTTCTAAGTAAGTAACTAAACTGGGAATGCCTAGGTTCACTTTCCCCTGTCACCCTGGGAAAGCCACTTATTCCTTGTGTCTATTACCAGCTGTAGGGCCTCTGAAGCAGTAAACCCCAGCAATGACCTAATGTGGAGAAAGTGTGGTTGTGGAAGCCTCTCAGAAACAAAGCCTCTAGTGCAGGAGAAGTTGGTGGGAAAGGATTGAAAGGAAACAGAAAAACAAGCTGGTTACCAAGCATTAGCAAGCCCATAGTAAATTCCTAGAAGAGATAAGGTGACTGTGTTTTTTACCACAAGATAACTAATGAGGACAACTTGCTCCACTCCACCCATAACTAACCTCACCACCTTCTTCACTTCGCAGTACATGTGTCATTTGCAGTGAGTAACCATATGTAAACTGCAGATAGCATATCCCTAATAGGCTGCTGTGATCTGCATGCTCTTTAACTCAATTATATTAATCTTTTAATTAACATAAAAAGTCTTAACTGATGGTTTTGAAAGCTTCATTTCAAAAGGCTTCATTTTCCTAGATGTGGATTGGCTCACTTCTCCCATAGACACAGACATACAAAATCAGAACCAGCCTTTGAAATGGCAGACCTTCACTCCCACACACACATTTTCTTAAAAAACGTGAAAACCCAGGGCTGAGCATGGTCTCTTTCTCAGCCCCAGCTCCACAGTGATTTTTCCATGTTCTTGAGTCAGTAAGGTCTCACTGGGAACCTGGTGTCAAAAGGTCAGGCACCACCGTTTGCCTGTATATGGAAGTGGTACAGGGCATGGGGTTTCCCTGTAAGAGCTTGAGAATAGCTTAGCCTATATGGTTTTCAAGCTTTTTTTAATTAAAAAAAAAAAAAAAAAAAAAAGAAGAGGAAGAAGAAGTAAATGCCCACTACTACCAGTTGTTTTGTTAATGGGGCCCACCATATCATCTTCTGGTGCTTGAAGCCTGAGGGACAAACCCAGAGCAGGGTTCCTATGCAGGACCAAGCCCAGAAGTGAGGACAGCTCCTCAGGCTTGGCTTGTATTTCCCACAGTTCTGCCTCTGCTCCCACCTGTCCTGTGTCCTTTCTGGCAGGGAAACCAGTCTGGACTACAAAACAATGAGGAGGAGAGGTTCATCATAGTATCACAAATCTTTTTTCAAGTGCTAAAAATCCTTTTGAAAGCCCTCTGTGTTTTGGCGTGGGTGGGGAAGGAGTGTTGTGCACCGCAGCATCCAGGACAGAATTTCCTGTCCCACAGCAGGTTTGACAAAAGGACAGAGAACTTAAGGGTGCCAAGAGCTTCCAGCTCTTCTCATCTATCTTGGAGCTTTCTTGGAGAGCCAGTCCCCAGACCTTGATGGGTGTACCAATCTGACAAGCTGAATTAAGAGGGTAGAGAAAAGTTGCTGTGGTTCAGAGTTGCAGAGAAAAACTCAGGGAAAGAATTCCATGGCACCATGTGTAATTTCTAAAATCCTTTGCGATACTAGGACCTTGCAATTTTGAGTCAGAGGACTAACCAGTAACACAGGACATGTGATTTGGATCACAGATCCTGATCCTGCTTTTGATGTCCAACAAGACAGCTTGACAGCATAGGTCACCAGAGCCCTGTGCAAGCTCCATTTCCTCCATGACCTGCATCTCACACAGCTCCCTAGCACCAAGCTCAGCCACTCAGGCTGGGAAGCAGCATGAGCTTGTCCTCTCAGAAAGATCTGACCAGCTTTGGAAACCCTATGTGTTAGAGAGGGAAGGCACTGTGGTGATGCTGGAGGTTCTGCTCTTTGCACAGAGCAGCCAGGCTTGGGCCAGCTGGGGCCAATCTGGCTGCTACCATGAGAACCAGGACCCTGATTACAGCTAAAGCTTGACTGGGGCACACACTGCTTCCCCTCCCATCAACAGCCCTACCTACACCTGAGTCAAGGAACACCTCCTGCTCTCTCCTCCTATTCCCATCCCCCCACCATGGGGCAATCCCCAGGGGCATTTGTCCCTTGGGAAGGTGGGCAGCTTGAGCAGAGGAGGGGGATGGCACCAATCCATGAGTGCCTTGGTGCATCCATTTGCCATCAGCAGCACATGTGCCACAGCTGGAGTGACCTGCTCATGGAGGGGGGTTCAGCAGATGGTCAATGGGATCTGCCATGCCCAGCCACCATGTGCTGGGAAAAGTAATAGAAGAGGTGCTGGAGGTGCTCAGCCAGAGCAGTACCAGGACTTCCCCACTGTGGTCAAGCTGGGTTGGCTGAGATAGAGGCCACCCTGCAATTATTCCTGGAAGTGACACTTTGACAAGCTTACATCACTTCTGTGGCAGCACTGGCAGGGGAAAACATGGATTTTCTCATTGCTCAAGTCACACTGAGGTAGAGAATGTTCCCTGTTTACTGACTGCCAGCTGGAAGAGGACAAACCACCCGTGATTTACCAGGATCCTTATTTAATATACCCAATACACATAAACTGTAAACTCAGCCTTGCTGCAGCTCCTAGCTGTGGAACCGTAGTTACCACTTCTGCAATTAAGAGAAAAACAGAGCAGTTTATTAAGCAGAGTTGTGGGAACGTAGTTTCAGTTTTCAGTGGGTTCATCTGAATATTTTTTCCATTTTAGTTCATGTAAGTTCACGCCCTTTGGGTTTCACATAAAGCCGTAGGGTCTGAGAAGCTCAAAAAATCTCAAAATCAAAATGTCAAGTTGAAACGAAACCATAAAAGGTATTTGGATTTGCATGAAAACGGGCCCAGATTTGCTTCAGGAGTTCCTGAAGCCTGGCAAAGCTTTTGAAGAGCCTAATCTGAGTTTTGTGGTTTCAGTGCAGACAGAAAGCAGTGCAAGAGAGCAGATGGGCTCCTTTCAGGAAGCCAAGGCAGAGGAGAATGATTAAGAAGCTATGAGAACAAGAACCATGGAGCAAGGGGGAAGAGGGAGGGGAACCTAAAAAAATCTCCAAAACCAGATTTTCAGTTACTGAATGCCTCATATTGGGACCTAAGAGAACATGGGTCATGTAAAGGCACTACAAGATAGTGGACAGATCCTGTTCCCGAGGATCAGGCCCTGAGTGGGAATTCAGAGGTTTGGAGATAAGTCCAGCAATAATAGTGCCACACACCCTTCTGCCCATACACTGAACATCCCTCTCCCCTCATAAGTAATCCTCTTCCCACAGTACTCCAGCCACACACAAGGTAGGAAAACAAAAAGAAAATAATCTACCAGGCTTATGCTCTCTGGTTAACACCTATAAACCTGTCCCAACATCAAATATTTTAAATTCTGGCTTTGATCTATTTTTTAAATTAGTTATTTCAATTTCATATGCTCTAAATTTATTCTTATTGTATTCTTTTACTGACATAAAAATAAACATTTCAGAGTGACAAGTCAATTAGGTGCTCACCTGAAAATATGCAGAATAAATTTAATTGAGAAATTAACTTTTCTTTCCACAAGGAGTCTATACATCTCATTCAATTACACTCTTTACATTAACATCTTTTACATTGACAGGATGCAGAGAAGGCACTCATTGATTACTTGAGATTTAGTCTCCTGGCTGAGCAGCTGGGTGTCTTAAAAACAGAAATCTCTCACCATGACTGACATAACAAGGATATACAATGTTATGAACAATGTAAGCAAAACCTGCAACACTTATGAGTATCTTTATTTGAGAGCATTTTCCTTCTAACTACACAAAAATTGAACATCTAACCTGCAAATTAAACTTTCAGTCGCCTCTTCCTGACTTTTCTGGGAAAAAAGATAAGAAATTTTCTTCTTTTCACAAAATAAAATATAAATTTGGCTGAAACACCAAGTTTTGTTCCCTTCCATCAAAAGGATCCTCACTTTCATATCTTCTCATGAATTCATCTTGCCAAAGAAAATAAAATGGCTTTGCATAGCTTCAGCATTTGCTTGAATTCTCATGAACTTGGAGTGCTACTTGCATTTTATGTTATCCTCCCAGGAGCATGCACTCAGGAGATTTGACACTCCCTGCTGACGTTGTCATGCAGCATCATTACAGACCAGCCAGCATCATTTCCAGCATCTGCCCATTTAATAGCCATGGTTTGCAGAACAGGATAAATCATTACTTTGGTCTCATCTTGCTTTGGTATTTCACCCTCTCACTGATTTGCTTTCATGCAGGCCACTAAATTTATTTAACCTATGAAGCCATTTACTCTCCTTACCCTTTCAGCACCTTCTTTTGTGATATAAAAGGATTCCCATTGGTTTGGCCTGACCTCATAGCAAACACTCTCCCCAGCCCTATCTCTTTTTGAGAGTCCATCACAAGTGCCACCTGGTACTGCAGTTCTACTTCAGATGCCATCTTTCAGACAGGATGTTCTACATCCTCTTCGCTAACACCATACCCTGGCATTCAAAGGATGCTTAGTCAGACCATTTCCATTAAAATCAATTTTAAGGGCTTAAGAATGCTTGCAGGCTGGGCCAAACAGTCTTTGTGCCTCATCTAGTAGATCTGAAGACAAACACTACATTCCCACACTGTAAAGATAACTATTAGGTTCATTTGGAAAATTGTAGTAGAACAGCTTTAGAATCTGACAACTCAGCCTCAATTTCAACAATATCCTGGGTTGGGGTAAAATGGTAGAAAGGCAAAAGTTTCCATGTCCCAGTCACAGCCAACCAAACTACTGAGGAGTCTTCTTTCCAAATGATGATGTTTCAATACATTTTCTCTTAATTTCATAGAAATGGGCTACAGTAAAATACACAACCTTCAGATGCAAATCAAAACCCAAACCATAACAATTTACTTTATCTTAAAAAAACTAAAGAGTTTAATTTTCTGTCTTGGCAGGGAAGGTTACAGGGGGTAGTCTGAAGTCTTGTTGTTCAAACAGTTTGGACCTTTGTGCAGCAGTTTCAGAAGACATCCCAAATAATAACAATCCAAATTCCCACAATTTCCACAAGAAGCATTTGAAGTGTCCAGCCTGGCCTTTGGCCAGAGCATGCAGGAGGTGGGTCCAGGCAGCTCTCCACCCTTCACATCTGGTATCCCAAACATGTCATTGCCCTGTAGGGTTACTGACCATTTTATGGCCACTCCTCCCCCTCCAAAGAAGCCCCTGATTCAAAGGAACAGCTGCTGTGGCAGCCAGACAAACAGGGTTTATTTCATAGAATCACGAGGTTGGAAGGGACCTACAAGATCATTGAGTCCAACCCAGCCCTAACACCTCAACTAAACCACGGCACCCAGGGCCACATCCAGTCTTTTTTAAAACACATCCAGGGATGGTGACTCCACCACCTCCTCAGGGCAAACCATTCCACTACTTTATCACTCTTTCTGTAAAAAACATTTTCCTAATACCCAACCTATATTTCCATTGGTGCAGCTTGAGACTGTGTCCTGTCGCTCTGTCCATTGATGCCTGGAGAAAGAGACCAGCCCCCACCTGGCTACAGCCACCTTTTAGGAAGTTGTAGAGAGCAATTAGGTCACCCCTGAGTCTCCTTTTCTCCAGGCTAAACCCCCCCAGCTCCCTCCGTGGTTCCTCACAGGGTTTGTGTTTCCAGCCCCTCTCCAGCCTCGCTGCCTCCTCTGGACGCGCTCAAGCGTCTCAAGGTCCTTCCCAAACTGAGGGCCCAGAACTGGACACAGCACTCAAGGTGTGGCCTCACCAGTGCCCAGTGCAGGGGAGAATGAGCTCCCTGCTCCTGCTGGCCACACTGTTCCTGGCACAGGCCAGGATGCCCTTGGCCTTCTTGGCCCCCAGGGCACACTGCTGGCTCATGTTCATGTCAGCCAGCGCCCCCAGGTCCCTTTCTGCCTGGGCACTGTCCAGCCACACCATTCCCAGCCTATTTAAGTAGCTTTCACCTGGACTTCAGCCTTTTCCTCAGAGAAAAGAAATAATAAGTTGCCCAAAAAGTCAAACTCATCATTCTGTGTCCATGGTCAGCTTGCAGGGTGGTAGAGGAACCACAGCAGATGTTTCTCTCCCTGAGGATGTGTATGGACTATGTTAGGGTTACTGCTGCATCAGGGAGTGAAAAGGGGCCATGAGGATGGTCTCAATCATAACTCAATTTCAGCTTCAGAAACTGGGTGACCATTAAACTTGTTACTACAGGGTAGTGAGCAGATGGTTTTGGCAACATTCCTGCTGGTTTCACACATTTTCTAGGAGCCATTGCCTTAAAAGCCACCATCAGATCACAGCTTCATGTAAATTGTTTTAGCAGTATTCGGTGAAAGAAAAGGTGGTGGTGGTGGTAAAATCTTTAAATCATATTTTAAAAAAAAAAAAAAGAGGAAAAAGCACACAAGGAGTCCTTGCATTATCCATCGATCAACAACATTTAAAAGTCACAGCAAAAAAAGGAGGAAATGGGAAATAAAAATATGATACAGGGTAAGGGAAAACAACAGAACAAAGGTGTGACCCAAAGAGTAGCTGGTCCCCATACACAGATGCATGCATGAAGCAGTCTTGCTCACTAGCTGGTTGTAGGCATGAGGAAGGCTGCAAGCAGCCAACTAGGCTTGCAATACTTGCTCTGAAATTTGCCACTGAACCTTGTCCGTGGCCTAAAGCAAAACCAAAAAACAAATGAACAAAAAGAAAAGCAGAAAAAGAGTGAAAATGCTACACCACAATGTTATGTAAAAAGAGAAGCACAGCTGGAATCATTTAGAGAAGATTTGGGGTTTGTCCTGTGACCAGTTCATCTCTGTGGTTTTTCTCGGTACTGATGCAGTGTGACAAGTGTACAGCTGTACTTCCCTTCTTAAAAATAAACATACAGTCCTAAACAGAAATCACTTGGCACACAAGGGAGCCAATTCTGCCTGATGTCACCTAGCTGTACAGACAGGAACTTCCCCACAAGTGCCATCACTTTTGTCCCTGTGAGACCGTGCATGGAAGATGACACTCTGGCATGGTGCGATCTCACCTGGAACTGGGCCATCTCACCCTGGATACAGCTCAGGGCCAGGGAGGCTGGGCCTGAACACAAGACATGAGCCATGGCACCCAAGGAAATGCAGCTCCTGCAGCAGGGTACCAAAGTTTCTCTGGAGCTCAGCAGTCCAGCAGACACCTAAACACAGGGCTGTTTTTTCCCATAGCTCAGCATCGTGCTCTTTGGAAAACCTGACTCACATCATTACAAGCAACATCAGCAGCTCAAACCCTGTTATTTATCTGTAGGACAACAATGTCTAGAGGCCCCAGGCGTGGCGTAGCATTGCTCTGTCCAGGCACTGCACAATCCTGCTGGCTGTGAGCAGTAGCTCCAGGAGAGCTGACCTGGCACTGGCAACCACCATCAGCCTCCCAGGAAACTTGAGCAGACATGGCTGCCTGCCAGCCTGAAGCCATTCCATTTCTCTTTTCTGATCAATCATAGCACTGCATAGAGCATTCAGCTTTGAAACCACGGTGCCAGGCTCCAGCAGCTCTGCTGCTGTTGGTGAGGCATCCCAAGCACCTCTCTTGGCCTAACTCCAGCCCATGCAGACTTAGCCCTGCTAGGTTTGTACCACAGGCAAGACAGACACAGGCAACCAACATCTTTTTCTATGGGTCATGTATGTGCTCCCAACCCTTCGTCAGCCCTTGGGGGAGAAGCTGCCACTCCCTCCCTGAGCTCATGTTTTCTTCATCAGGAGTTTTCCCCCAGCTTCCACTTAGGAAGGCAGCATGGGCTTTCATCCCTCTTGCTCTCCAAGACTTCCTGGAAAGATCCAGCTGTGACTTCTCCTATACATGGACATTTCATGGGGACTTTGTAAACAAAGCTCATGCCAATGGGGACACAGCCAAAATTCATCTGGCATCAGTTTCACAATGAAAGGAACACAGAGCAAAATAGGGAGGGAGCTTAATCTTTTGGCTGGCACAGGGAGAGGGAGCTGACTGGCAGCCCCCCAGCCAGGAGGGGCCAGACGTGGCTGAGTGACCTTCAGCAGTGATTCCACTGTTCAAGAAGCCCCAAGCAGAAGGAAATGCTCTCTGCAAAGGAAGAAGGAGACTTTCTCAAGCAGAGAAGAGATGGAAAGATGGTGGGTCTGGACCAGTGTAGCATATGAAGATCTAGATTTACTTCTGGTTTTCCCCCCACCCCAACCTTCCCTGTGACTATACACAATCTGTCCAAATCTTTGAGAAGTTGTGAGTGTTTTGTGCATGCACAGAAAGGGCCAGGACTGAGCAGCCTGGCAGACAGGCTGCATGCCCACCTGATTCATGGCAAGGACAGCGTGGCACCACAAGGATATGGAAAGGAGCCCTGACCAGAGCAAAGCCACAGGCAGAAGCACCTTTTGCCTGAAACACTTCCAGAACCAAAAACATTTCATGTTGCCATCATGAGAGGACCGAAGTCAATCTCTGAAAACACATAGGAGCTGTCTTTCAGAAATCAAACAGTCCTTCCCCACTCCCCAAACTTAAATGTGCAAGAGAGGAAACTGGTAGCAGTGCTATCCAACATCAGAAGTCTTTTTAACCCATCTGGCCCAGAGCAAAATAGACCAGAAGAAGAAAAGCCCTTGCTGAACCATAACTAGTAGCATAGCAAATCCCTCTGATCCAGACAGAGACTCTCAGCCCTTTTGCCAAAATTATGGGATAGCTCCTTTGCCTACTTGAGTCAGCAGAAGCACATGAGTTTCTGTGGAAAGGAGGAACAGTTCCCAAAGGATAAACATACCTTCATGCTTTTTGGTAAAAAAGTACCAAAAAAATAAAGACTCATAGTAACCTGTTAGCCAGAAACATGTGCTGGCTAACAAGATATCTGAAAATTGTCCTGCAATTCCATTTTTGGCAGAAAATGAGCAATAGAACAGGTCCTTGTTTCAAACCTACACCTCTCAGACAGGTCTTGAACATTTATTACCAAATGTGAAACTCTTAGCTCAAGCTAAACAATAGAATTAAGGAAGTAATTTGAAGAATTATTTATTATATAAGCACTGAAGTTTTAGAATACACAATTGGGAACAGATACATCTCCAAGGGCTACAGCCCATGGGTAGAGATCCCAAATCAATATTAGCTGTGCACAGCCAGCCACCATCAGCTTGCTCACGTTTGCCTTGTGCCCTTCCCAATCTCTAAGGAGCAGACTATAAGAATAAGCCTATGCCAGCAGATGGAGATTTTTGGCTTCTGTGTTTGGGGGTAGTGAGATTGCCCACCCAACCTCATCTCACTGCAGTGCACGGACATTTGAAATTTGCTTTTGCCCCACAAACAGGAACAGTTCTCTTCTGATTCATGCTGAAAGCGACAGGGGATTTTCAGAATTATCACAACACAAGACGTCATCTTCCTCTGCTGGCAAGAGGGATTGAAAACGACTGACCTGATTTCATAAAAACATCAGCATGTGTGTGGTGTGTGGTCTGTTACTCTTCCACACTCTTGTGGTTTCTGGGCACACAGCAGCAGCCTGCCTGCTACAGACTGTAAAGCAAAATACAGGTTGGGAAACTGAAAAGGTGGAAGAGGAACAAAACAGAAATGCCTGGACAGATCTGAATCCAGTGTAGACCAGCTACCATTTGAATCAGAACAAAAGTAGTAACTGAATAGGAAAACATTCATTTCCTCTCCTTCTAAAACAGCAGTGATGTGAGGCACAGGAAGTATACATGCTCTTATGTTTTGATTTTCAAATAAATGTCAGATGAAATGACATCAAGAAGAGATGGAATAAGTCTGGGAAAATCCTTTGTTTATTTTTTTTCCTTTGTTTTTCTTTGCACAGAGGCAAAGTTTTGGCTTATTTCTACATTTGCAGATTTGCTGAAATAATTTCAATCATACCTGAAATTCAGAATATGTCACTACAAACTATTCAGCAACTGGATTGGAAAATATTTTTATTACTTAAAACCACAGGTTACTTCAAAATTGAAGTGTATTATCTCCTTAGAAACATTTCAATGAGACAAAATAATAAGGCCCAGTGCACAGGTATGAATTTCTCCAGTAAAAGCATTAAAATAAATTTTTTTTTTAAAGTTCTTTTTCCTTACATAATCCACACCCTGCCCTCAGCTCACTTGCACACTACTGGACCTCATGACCCCTTTCCAAAGCTCTTCACTACTTTAAAGTGCACTGAATTTAACAGGCTTGGTGCAAAGGCATTGTTTTTACATTGTTCCCTTATTTTTCTTCAATTTCTGATCCAGCCTTGGGTGACTCCCATTTCTTTTCACTTCAATTTAATGTATTCCAGATTATCGTTTCAACTCTACACATTCAAAAGCGGCTTGTATGGACCCACTGACGTGTCTCTACTCCACTGTTGGGAAGAGGGAAGGAGCAGAGCCCTCTGGCTGGGAAGGAACCAGCCTTGTGGACAGCAGGCAGTGAATCAGAGGTGAACTCATCCCCAGCAGTTCACACCAAGCAGCAGCTGCTGGAAAGTTTCTGTTTCACAGGCTTGCTTCTCATGAATGCTCTGATCCTGTGGGACCGTAAGACTAACACTGAAAAACCCCGTTTTGCCACCACGAGGCACAATACAAACACCCCATGGATAGCTGAGGTTGTGACACACATCACCAGAAGCCAGAAATAATCTGATTTACTCCTTTCTGTTCAACCTCAGACAGATAGCCAGTGTGCACCAAGTGCTCACACTGATAACCATCAGAAAGGATAAGTACAAAAATGCAACACTGATGATGATGTTCCAAAAGTCAGCCTTGCATGTAGAGATCCAGCACTGCTCAGGAGACATCAGCATTTTGAAGCAAATATTCAGCAGCATCTTGCTCCCTATGTGGACTTCTCCCCAGTGCAACAGGTTGGGGACCAACTTGTGAGTAACAGACTAAAGGACTCATACCCCAAACCAGCTTCTATCCTAAAAACTAAAACCAAACTCTGGCCAGGTTCACTTTTTGAAAATCAGAATAGTAAATGGGATGGGGCCCATGGTCCTATAGGCTTGTTCCTGAAGAGTTCTTCACTCTTCCAGGCTGGGGTAGCATCTGTACTTGAATGGCAGCAGCCCACATGCCAACCAATTTTTCTATCAAAGGATCCCTCTTCAAGGTGTTTACTCCCTAGTCAGCACTGAAGCACTGTCAGCTTCTTCACCTTCATCAAATGGCAGAGATATTGTTGCCTTTAAAACTGAGAGCACAGCCCTTGTGCAGGGTTAAAGCCACAGCAGCTCCTCCTGGCCCAGCAAAGAGCCTTGCAGCAGCAGCCCCAAGAATTAGAGTCACTCATCTCTGGGAAACCCTGATTCATGAACCAGCTATTCTTAAATTACAGTGCAGACATCTCTTGCTTTTAGAAAGCAGCCAAAATGTGTGTGTGTCTCACCTATTTCAAGGTAGCTTTTTCTGAGTAATTCTTCCCCAAATTAGTTTGCAGCAAGATGTCTCACCAGGGTCTCCTACATCATGTAGTAGTGTGCGGTGATGTCCTTTGTCAGACAGCACTTTCTGTTCTTAGAGAGAGAGAGAAACCAAGAAGATCACTCTCGTTCTTCTAAGACACATTTATTGTAAGTGATTTCAGCAGTGTTGTAAGCTAACTTCAGAGAGGCAGGCTGGGTGATTCAACCAAGTCAGGCATCTTGGTTGTTACTGATTTTCCCTTTGCTCTTGTCGCTTCTTCTTTTGGACAAATTTATTAATTTTAAAAGTGATGGATGTTCTTCTATTTTAGAAAGTTGAAACCAGACAGAATTGTCGTTTTCTTACCCTTTTATGCAAGTTAAACAGCCTCCAGTGGGTACTGAATTTGAAGAAACCTGCTAGAGCTGGGGGAAAAAAGCATCTTCCAGTAACATGAACATCCTGGTATGAGAGGTGGAACAAAGCACTTCTCCAACACATCAGAAACACAAGAGAAAGTGTGATTTGAAAAGACAGGGTAAGTGCAATATTGAAAAAATATCCTTGAACCAGTCTGCTTTGGGGTGTACTGCACAGCATCCATAGCAAGGCAGCTGGTGTATGGGGGTGTGATCTCTGTCCTTCTCATGGAGGAGCTCAGCTGAGCCCTTCAATGCCTGGCAGTGCCCATATTGGCACCTCACGCTCTCTAATTCTCCTCCTTCTCCCTGCACTTGCCTGTGTGCCATGCCAGTCTCCTGACCTCAAGCAGAGGCTCGCCAGCAGCCAAGCGCTGCCAATGGGACTGACTCAACAGATCTGTGGGGATTGCTCTGCACACCCACAAAAGAACATGGCAAGGCTCATTCCATTGCCAAATCCTGTTTCTTGCTGTCCTCAGCTCAGTGCCTCACTCCTCTCCATGGCAGCACCAAGGAAGTGGCTCTTGTGAGTCAGCAGGCAGCACCTTCAGCGCTGGTACAGCAACACAAGCTGCGAGGGAGGATTGTCACCTCAAGGGTGGAAGCTCCTGCTTGCTGTCCACAATGCACCATGCCAATCCTTTTTCTAAAAGGGAGTTATAAAAACCCCTTCCCATGCAAGGAAGGAGGAAGAGAAAAGCCCCAGGGTGAGCTGGTGGTTTGAAGCAGGACACAAAGAGACCCCTGGTCCACCAGCAGCTCACATGCCAGGCAAAGAGCCAGAGGGTGAAGGGACAGCACTCTACACCTTGTTCCCACACCATGCAGGTTTCATGGGCTCCTGGAGCAGCTGCAGGTCTGTGTGGGGCTCACTTGACTGCTACTAAAGCAAATCAGAGGAAAAAAGCAAATAGGAGCAGCCCACAACACAGCTCCTGAGCTTGGGTTGGTCTTTCACTTCATGTTGCAGAGGTCTGGCTCCTCTCCCTGCACACCTCCCTGGTGCCACTGTCCTCACCTCATCAGGAGCTGCTACGGCTGCTGCTCCAAGTTTCTCTTCCCTCTCCAGTTATACAACTGCCAAAGCTCTTGAAAAGAGTATGAAAACGGCTATTGTCTGCCAAACTACTCAGATGTATCTGCTGCAATGATTAAATGTTTTGCAAGACCTGATTCCTTTTCTGCGTAAATGTGGTTTAGATGAGAGCATTTTTCACCACCTCTGGGAAGTCAGCAGAACATTCATGGAAACAATTCATCAAGTCAGGGTGAAGTTCTCTGGCCTTGCTTTGACCAACAACTCCTGCAAACCACACTATGCATGTCCAGAGAGAGATGAGGCGTCCTTCAACAAACCCACAAACACCATCCCTGTCAGAAACAGCAGAGGGATGAGACTGGTAACCCACTGGGCATTTTCTTCTTTCCATCCTTTGCTCCTGCCAGAACCCTCTCCTCCCTCTCTGTCATGATGCTGGTACTCCAGCACAGCCTCGTGATTCACGGACACATTGGAGCCACTGAAAGAGCTGTCAAGGGCAATCAAGCCCTGAGCACTGCTTCAAGGCAGATCTGCATCCAGAGCAGCATGCTGCATTTCAGCCTCTCCACCTGCCACACTCACAGGTGTGTTTGCAGATTTGGGTGTTTTAGGAGGAAAGTTCATCCTTGAGTCAGAAATTCATTAGGCCAGTGTTGAGATAGTTCAAATCATACCAGTTTGCTATGGCCAGCTTATTTTCTTCCTCAGAAGCAGCCAGGCATGAAAAGTTTTGATTTGAATTCAATTACCAAGGGATATATTTTCCTGCAGTGATAAATGATGAACTTTCATCAAAATGTGCTTCAAAAGTTTGCATTCCAGGCACCTTCTGAAAGGGAAACTCCTTGATGTGCGACTTCTGAGTGAAAGACAACAGACTTTAACCATGACATTTGCTGCTGTCTGGAAAGGAATCTCCCACCTGAAGGTTGGTTTCAGATGCACGAAGAGACACTGGTCCCTAATTAGCTACTTGCAGAGGGAAATTCCAATGTGCTCCCCTTCTTTGCTCCTGCTAAAACTTAACTGTGAAATCCTCACCGAGAGCACCAGTTAGGAGGAAAAGTGCAAGCTGCAGCTGTGGTAGGGCCCAAGTACCCCAGGGTCAGAGAGGGTCAAAGATCAACCCCAGAAATTATATATTCAATAATGAGAAACTACAGACTCTCTGCTCTCCAGCAACACAATTGCTGCTTTCATCACAAACTAGATAAGCAACTCTGAGTTGTGAAATATCTTGTTTGACACTGAAACAAGGAAAATACGTAAGGATCACAGGCAAGAATTGAAATGGCTTTTGTTGGCATTCCTCATAGAAATTTTCACACAGCCCATGGGAATCCAAACATAGACATCAGTGTTGCTTCCCATCAGATGCAAAGTCATTCTGCAAGTTAAAATATCCGAAATCTCAGGGTTCTCTTAAACTACCATAGGCATTGAAGACTTGCTGCCCTTTTCTTCATCCACCATTTAGAAATACCATCAGGTACCTTCCCATGGCTACAGATAGAAGCAGCTTCTCATGTTTCCAGCCCAAAACTGCTTGGGGTACATTCCACTGCCACACATCACAGTCCACTTTAAAGTCTGGAGTTATGGAAGGACAAGACTTCCACGTCTTGCTGTGTCAGCTCAACAGCTTAGCACCACAACATGCCCATAACCTGCTTTCCTCCTTAACAAACTGCAGCCACAATGGGCTCATTCCAAGAGTTTAAACAGGTAAACAGGGCTGCTTTCATCTCCAGTGGGTTACAGATAACAAGTGGTTTTGCTGGCAGATCAAGTCAGGGCTTCGTGTTGTATTCCTGCCCAGTAGCTTGCCCTGCACCTCATGCTGAGGGCAAGCCCTCAAACCACCAGAGGCAGCTGCTTGCTCCAGGCAGGAAGATTGTGCCTGGGAAATGCTCCCAGGGATCCCACCATGACACACTGGAGAGGGCTGTTGCTCCTGCAGCTTCCTCCCTCTGGCAGAGAAGCCAGTGGGCAGGCAATGGTAATACCTTCCTTTAGCACAGCTGGTTCAAAGTGAACTTGCCTTAAATTACAACTGAGTAAGCAATATTGCTTATCAAGATATTTTAAGGCAAAAAAATAAGTCTTCTCTGAAGAAGCAATCAATTTATAATCCAGCTCCTTCTTATACAATTACAGCCTAAAGCTGAGATTATTAATTTTTAACTTAGAGGTTCTTTTGTGCAAAACTGAGATGGAAACATAATATTAGCTTTGAGCTATGAAGTGAATATATTATCTAAGCTAGACAAGACATTGATAAATATCTAAGAGGATGGGGCTTTTGGCAAGCACAATTTCTCTTTTTCCACTGATGCAACAGAAATTGCTTTTTTAAGTACTGTCTAATATTTTCCAAACCGAACATGCATCTCAGAGCACAATCTTGAGGCACACAGAATAGATGATCCCTGGTTCCTCCAGTGATTTGCAGATGCTCCACATGCTCATGACACCCACAAGGTGATCAGTGACTGTCACCACCAAGTGTGGCATGCAAAATCCCAGTTTCTGCCCTTTGATGAACCACGGGCCAGACTCTACCAAACTCTGTCAGGGAGGCCATTTCAGAGATGTCAGTGCAGGCGGCCAAGTGGCCACCTCCTGAGGCACAGACAGCACCTAATGTCAAGAATGAGCCACTTCACAATACTGACTGCAGGTAAAAAAGCCTTTGTCTGGAAAAACCAGACATTAGCCAAATAGAAATGTGGTGAGGCATCTAAAAAGCAGATGTGTTTGTGAAGGGTTGGGGAGGATCATCACACATTAATCTTGAGCTAATTTTAGGCATCTAATTTAAGCGCTGGTATCAGCCCTTGGGAGTCAGCAGAGTATCCAGAAGGTGACTCAGATTCCCAGAGCCCACCACAGGGTTGTGCCCCCCTGAGTGGTCTGCCTGCCTGCACCCCTGGCACAGGGGGCACCTCGTGATTCTGCAGAGAAGCTCCCACCCTTTAGAAGAGCATCATGTTAAATTGAGGCTGCAGGAAACAATAGGAAAACACCCAGCACCCAGACGCAAAGTTACCATGTAAGTAGATTGCAGATCTAAAAGGCACATTGCTCACAGCCACTTTGTAGTGGAGGATCTGGAAACAGAACCTGGAGTTGCTGAAAGCCCCTGAGTCTCTGCTCAGACCCCTTCCCGGCTGGTGCTGGGAGATGCCCTGCTCTGCACCTCCATGCACCCTTTCTTTGCTGGCTGGGGACCTCTCCAGGGACATGCCACCAGCCCATATGTTCAGGTGATTGAGTGCTGAGACCCTGTTTTCTCAGCAGGGAGCAGCAACACTTGACTCAAAAGCAGCTCCTGGCCAGTCTCGCCCCCTCTGCCAAAGCACAAATGTTCTCTTCACGTCACAGTCTGGAACAAACCCTTTAATGGGAGCAGCTTCAGAGGACTACCAGCGACTTGGCTCAACACCTCTTCCAGACACATGAGGTTCTACAGATGGAAAAGTAGCCAAGCCAGCTTCCTCACAGCTTTACAGGAGCCACTTTTTAGGGGGTGAGACTGAGATATACCTTCATCTAACCCCCAGTCACAGTTCCTGTCCAGGATTCACATGTACCTACCCCAACTGAGGAAACAGTTATCAGATGTTGGACTGCAGCCAGAAAATCATGCTGAAGAGTCTTATTTTCAGGAATAAACATTATTCTCTCTAGGCTGGATTTAAATTACTCAGTTACAAGAGATTCATTATCAATGCCCAAAGAACCTACTGGGACGTGCAAGTGTGTTTTCCATCTCTGCTGTGTGCACATACACATGGTCACAGCTCCTTCTCCCACTCCCAGCAGCACCTGCAAGCACAGTTCAGGGGCAGCAGGCACACCTGAGCCAGCTGATCTGTGACTGTCACCCTCAAGCGTGACACACAAAGTGCCACCCCACAGTCTCTGCCATTCCATGAGCCACAAACCAGACACTGCCAGGGAGACCATTTTAGAGATGTCAGTGAGGTGATCAATTGGCCACCTCCTGAGGCAGACACAGCACCCAGTGTCAGTCACCTTCCCGTGGGAAACTCTTCAGGGATCCATTGTGTGAGAGACAGGACAAGAATAACATTTGATCTGACTTAGAGACTGTAAGGCAAGAAAGGCTTTTTGCCATCACAAAGCTGGTCAATGCATGGAAAGCCATCCTTCGACAGGAAAAACCTCAGCAGAGGTGCAATGCAGGGCTCAGCATTTGGTATGACTGTGGTGAGCCCCAGAGCTCCCGAGCCCAGAGGCAAACTGTTATCCTGTCTGGCCTGGACCATCCATACTCTGGGTGAACGTGAAGAGTATGGAAATGCCACAGACCTGCCAGCCCCCTCCCAAAGTGACAGAAAAAAATTGTGGAGGAACAGTGCACTGATTTACAACAAGTCACTTTAATAACCCTACAGGCTGCTTAAATAGTGAGAGATTCCCTGGAGCACATGCTGAGTCTCCAAGTGCTCATAAAACAAAAGCCATTGGTGTTTCCTATGTCTTTTGGAACACAGCATGTTCCTGCTGCTATTGTAAAACAACAAGGGCTGGCAGGAGTCAGTGGAGACCTGCCATTTAATATCAGCTGGGAGGAGAGCACCTGAGTTACTACAGTGCTGTTTTTCTCACATGACTGCTCTATATGATAAAACTTCTAATTAACTGCATAAATGCGATGGGAAGACTCTTTTGCTAATTATTTCTCTACCTTCAGGCAATAGAATAAAATCAATATGTAGCAAGAAAAATGATAGTTAAATAACCTTGGCAACTTATGCTGTAGGTAAATTAACAGCGTGGCAGCAGATGGGAATGCCTTCACAAATCAGGGTGCTGGATGAAACCAGGCTTCAGATGTGTGTCACTCACCAAAGCTGCCTCTGCCTCCTTCAGTACAGCCTCACAACTCCCTGCAATGGGGTCCTACAGCCCCCTCCTTCACAGTTGCACTGAGGAACCTGCTCAAAGCAGAGCAGGCTTCCTACACTTCCTTGTATTGAAAAGTCTATACTACATTTACTTGCTTTAAGGCCACTGGAACAGCCAAAAGGAGGGGAAATGATCTTAAGAGCCATGCAACTGGCACAACATTTCTTCTTATTCCTCACGGGCAAAAAAGTTTTTGGATTCAGTCATGTTTGTGTAGGGGCTCAAAACAGTGTAATTCTATTACCCCTCATCAATAGTTACTTCTCCCACATGCAAGGAAAGACAAGATTTTAAGATTTAAACCCAAGGGACTTGTCACTTTGGCCCTCTGTTTTACTGCACCCCCTTTCATCATGCTTGAGGGGATCTGTGTTTCCAAGAACCACTGAAAGCTTGCTCAGAGCCGAGTACCCAACCCGAGCGCTGAAAGCTGCAGCACGTTAGCACTGCTTGTCGGCCACAGAGCAGTTCCATCGATCTGGGAGCGAGATAAGGATTTACAAAACAAACCCACAACCACTTGTTAGCTGTGAGTGCCTCCATAGAGGCTGCATTAATTCAGATGTGAATTAGCCATGGAAACACAGCCGAGGCGCTGGGTGCTCGCAGGCTGCTCGCGTCAAGTCCCATCCTGCCGCATTCCCATGCCAAGCTGGCAGGGCTGGGGCCGGCGGAGCGCGGGAAGGCGCATGCACAGGGCATGCCTGCCAAGCCCTCTCGCATGACTAACGCTGCCTTCCTGCGATAACAGGCTCGGCCACCTACACAACTGGCCCTCGGAATAAACAGCGCGCTGCACGGGTTCCCAGGAGCGCAGACTGATGGCAGAGCCAGATAAGGCCTCGCTGTCGCTCTCACAACGGGTTGCTAGGCCTGGGCTATCTTCTGGATCTCACACACAGCTCGTAACTCTGCTTGCTATCAGTCATTTTGGTCAGGCCCACTGCTTCACTACCAAGGCACCGCTTTTGTCCATACCAGTATATCGCTCCCAAAAATCCCACATGGGCACAAACTGCACCAGGACAGCACAGTGAAACCCCTCCCATTAAACCACACAAACACATCCAAAAAAGTCAGGATCTTTAGCTGGTCAGAGTGATCCCGAGGAGAGTTAGAAAGTCTCTTTTCCCAGCCCGGTGCTTGAAGGAGTCAGGGCTCTTCATTTCTCAGTCTCAAGGTTGTTTATTGTTTCTTATCTATAAAATTCTTTCTCCTAACCTGCTGAGGTCCATCCAGCAGTGCCTGCCCCCGGGGTAGTGTTATGTCTTTATACTAAAAACTACAGATACAATATTTACAATTACTTCCCAATACCTATCACCTATGTTAGACAGTGAGCTTCTACTCTAACCCACTCTAAGTGCCAACATCACAGCAGAAGGAGGCCAAGAAGAAGAAGGAGAAAGGCTGGACATGCCCAGTTCCCTCCATCTTGCCTCCTGAACCCCCATACCAGAAACCCTAAAATCTACTTTTCCACCCCGTGATAACTTCATTATTATTCTGCTTAAACTGCTGTGGCTTGCTAGTCTTCATATAAGGTTGGTAATTTGCTCCATGGGTCATAATCAAAACCACAGGCATTTTGGGCTCTGTGCCAGGGTCTCTGAGACCCCTGGCAGGGGTCTTGGCCATCCTGGACAACCAGAGGGATGTCCTGGGTTCCCACATTGTAACTCTGTTTGCTATCAGTCATTTTGGTCAGGCCCTCTGCTTCCCTACCAAGGCACTGCTTTTGTCCATACCAAGTGTATCACTCCCAAAAATCCCCCATGGGCACAAACTGCAGCAGGGCAGACAGGACAGCACAGTGAAACCCCCTCCCATTGAAACACACAAACACATCCAAAACGACACACTGATTTTTCAGACCTAGTGCTTAGCGCTCTCCTCTACCTGGTAAATACATCCTTCCCTTCCATCTTTTCTCTCCCTCCACAATGTCCCAGACTGGCATACTTTGAAAAGTGCATGCTGTCATTACACACCAGAAAAAGCCTTTGCAGCTTTCAAACCTTCAACAACAGAATTTTCCTGGCTTTCAAAGATCTCAGACTTGTAAACTTAAGAATGAGTTTACATCAAAGCAAGCTGTCAGCAAAATTGAACTAACTGGCACAAATCAGGCACATCCAGCAGCTGGTTTTTCTGTTGGCACCAGTTGTTGCTTCCATTTCCTCCACACTGTGCTCTTGGCAAAGTACACTACTCATTTGTCCCAGGTCCTGAACCCCGTAGGATCATTTCCACAGCCCATGATTGGCTAGCTAGGAATAACCATGTAAAAATTGCTGCTTCTCACACTGGGGGTCACACCTCTGCCAAAGAGGAGTCGAACAGCCCACCCACACCTGACACTGGGAAAGGGAAAAGCAGGGGAGCCCTACAGAGAACAAGGATGGGATAACGAGGAGAGAGGCATTCCATCATCACTGGCACAAAAGGAGCTCATCCTCCAAAATACATAATGCATTTGGAAAAGCCCACAGCAGGGTACACCCAGAGGGACCAGCCCCAGAAAACTGACTGGTAGAAGGAGCTTTTAAGTTGGGTTTTCTAATGCCTGCCAACACTGGGCAATGACTTGCTAGCATCCACTGAGCCTAGGCTCTGTGCAGGAACCAGTGGGACCACCATAGATATCATGGGCAGCTTTATTTCTCAGGGCCCTGTAAACTAGAACCACATCACCTTTTTTTTCTTTTTTTTTTTTCTGAGGAACCTCCTTGCCCTGATATCTTTAATTAAGAGGGTTGTGTGTTGTTTTTCTTTTACTGTGTGGTAGCTTTTATCTAACAGGTATATGTAAAAAGTGTGCCTGGGGAAAATCGTATTCATGGGAACAAACTCAGCAAAGCCACTTTAACCCAGCTGCTTTTTTAAGAAGCACCTGAGGGCAAACCCTTGAAGATATTTATGCTCTATGGTGAGTTAGAGGCTTCTGAAAACTCCCACTAATCCCACTTCCCTGTATTCCCCTGGGTACAAGCAGTGGGAAGCGCCACTGTCCCTCTGCTCTCAGTCTAGAACATTCATGAGGAGCTACTTTAAAGCCAGATGATGGGCTCCACCCTATAAATTGCTGAGGGCCCCAGCCCCTCACAGCAAGCAGTGAGTGCCCCAGCAGCTCAAGGGGTTTGAATGTGATTGTGAAGCTCATGCAAATCTAAATATCTGCATAAAACATTAATGACAAGC
This sequence comes from Emberiza elegans, assembly GCA_024865655.1. Lineage (NCBI taxonomy): Eukaryota > Metazoa > Chordata > Aves > Passeriformes > Fringillidae > Emberiza > Emberiza elegans. The sequence continues at coordinate 3,563,796 of JALJVW010000196.1, forward strand.
ACCTCATGGCTACATCACACAGGCCAGGTACACATCACCAGGCTGGGGGATTTTTGGCCAGAGAAGTTGTCAGGCTGCAGTTGGGATGGCTACATGATGCAACCAGTGCCGGCAAAGTGTAGCACAGCTGGTACCAGAGTCACAGAATCACAGGATGGTGATGTTGGAAGGGACCACTGGAGGTCATCTGGTCCAACCGCCCTGCTCAATCTGAGTCCCCCAAATGTATTACTCAGGATTGTGTCCAGACGGCTTTTGAATATCTCCAGTGAGGGAGACTCCACAACCTCTCTGGTCAACCTGTTCCAGTGCTTGGTCACCCACACAATGGGGCGAGTTCTTCCTCATACTCAGGTGGAATCTCCTGTGTTCCAGTTTCTGTCCCTTGCCTCTTGTCCTTGCAAAACTCCAAGAGAAACAAAGACTTTAAGTTACAGCTGGAGATTAGAGAGGTACAGGGCATTTTTTGCTGTGCTTTGTCATTCCTGTTGTATAATATCAACCTGCAATGTCATTTCTAGATTATAGTTTCTGTTAAAAAATCTATACAAGCTACCTTAAAAGTTTGATGCAGCTCTTCATTAAGTCCATGTGAAAAGGGCTTTCTGAAAGGATCACTCCCTTCCCAAACAGCTCAGATCCATGCTTTTGTGGAAAGAGACCTATTACAGCTGGAGATCAGAAGGTAATGTCAGATAATATCAACCTAATGTCATTTCTAGATTAAGTTTCTGTTAAAAATCTATACAAGTCCTGTTTGCCAGCTCTTCACCAGCCTTAAAACAGCTCATCCATCTTTTGTGGAGAACCTATCTAGAGACAAGTCCCCTGTTGCCACTTTCACCAGCACAGAAATTAGATTCCTCTCCACAGCACATATCTTTCCCACACCAGCTGAAAAAATTCCCCACAAGGCTAGCTTGTAAATTCAGGTCTTCAAGGAAAAAAAAACCTTAAAATAACAAAATCAAAAAAACCAAACATCTGGGCGGTTTACCTCCAGGTGCCTGAGTGTGGGGAGTTTTCCAGCCACAACCCCAAATGATTTCACCACAAGCCTGGGGGCCAACAGAGCTCCCACTCAAGAAGCAGAGCAGGGCAGGTGGCCGGTCAGCAGCAGTTCCTTGGCAGCCCAAACCCTGGGCTGCAGGGTGCCAAAGATGAGCAAACCCAGCCCAGTGCAGCTGCTGTGAACTGTGACCCCATTTACAGAAGCTGGCACAGCTGTGTGGGATGCACCAGCATGCTTTTTCCATCTGTGGACAGGAAGCCCTACAGGGAAAGGGAGGGAGAGGGGGGTCCACTGGGCATTTTTTCTCAGTGGAAGTTGGTGGAGTTTAAAATTGCCAAGAACAGGCCAAAAGTAGGAAGGGTTAGGCAACATAAATTCAGGGTGCATCAGGCAGCAGCTCTGGCACAACCCTCTGTATGGCACTACCATGGTGTGAGGACCCCACCAGCCCTACTGCCATTGGGTTGTACCACCTGCACTGAACCCAGACAGCACAGATCTTGGGAGAAATGTTCCCAAAAAACTTCCACAAATGCGTACAGGCCCTTGTTGCCAAGCAGGATGATGAGTCTACCCCCCATGCCTGTGCCATGTGGCTCAGTGTTCACTGCTGGGGCACGACCCAAATCCACACAAGACCCACCAGGATGCACTGGCCACAGTACTGGGAGCACTGGGGGAGCAGCAGTGGGGTGCAGGCTGCTCCCTTGTGCTGAGTGGACTGCAGGAGGGGAAGGTTTGACCTCACCCTCTTGGTCCCACTGCCCCTGCTGTGGGGTGGGAGCAAGTCCCTGAGCCAAGCATACCTGTGGGCTGGTCCCTTACACGTGCGCCTTGCATTCACATCTCTGATATGAGACAAACTCTGACTTTTACATCCCTGCTGAAAATTCCAGGCAGGAACAGGAGTGCTTGGTTCCTTCCAGATGACTCTCTTCAGTTGTTCTCTGGTGTCTCCTTTTTCCTTCACCATGGCACTTCGCCTGCTCTTTCTCTGGTTGTGGCACAGTAAGACTGGAGTGAGAGGGAAGGTCCAGAGGTGGGTTTTGTGCTGACAAGGACATTTCAGACTCTCTCTAGCTGCCAAGCCATTTGGACGTGGGCACATACCATGCTCTAGCATTCACTCAGTGCACAGCTGCTCCTGCCACACCTGCAGCACCAACAAAAGCAGAGAAATCCCCATGCAATGTTGTCATCTCACTGCAAAAGTTCCATACTGTCACCTCCTACCACAAAAGTTTCATACCTTCCTGGCATTTCTCGTGGGCTGCTCCTCTGAGCACTGACTGCTTCTTCTTCACAAAGTAGCCAAGTGACTCCAGTTCCCTTCTCAACTAGCCAACCCCACTCTTTTATAGCACTCTTCTTCCCATTGCTTACAGCTGTGGCCTGTTAAAGTCAGGACTGCTCCTAATCTTTGGTAATTGGCCCAGCTGCAACTCCTTAGGGGTAAGATTACTTTCTACACTATCTTTATTTTTGTTATAGTCTATCCCCCCACAATGCAAAGTCTGCTTATGGGAAGTGAGTAGAGGAGCATGAATGTGATAAAATAAAACCATGGAGCACTCACTCTGCTTTCTGTGCCCTCATTTACACTGCAAACATGAACAGCCAAGGCCACTCTCTTTGACTTTGGCTAAGCTAGGAAACAAAAGGAGTCAGGGCCAGAGGCCAAGGGCCAAGGCTTGCTCCCCTGCAGCCAGCCTTTCTGCCCCCAGCCGGGAGATTGGGACCCATCCGTGCTGCCCTGGGGGACAGCCCCCAAGGATGCACCACCCCTGCTGCCCCAGGGCCAGAGCTGCTCTCACCAAGGCACCACGCTGGCAGTGAGGCACGGTGCCTGCCCAGGGGACATGCCCCTGAGCCTTCTCTGGCCCTGCTCCTGTGGCTGGTGCAGATATAACTCTTTTCCCTCTGTGTTTGTGCTGGGTATTTCACATAGGAACTGCTGGGGACCACTTTGGAAGGCCTTTTCAGCCCCCATCCCTGTCTGGCAGTTCAGAGCCTGCAGGGTCACCTTTGAGATGATATGCACTTAATTCTTACTGAAACAGGCAGAGTAAAATCTATCCTCTAGACTCCCTTGCATTGCTGACACCAAAGGAAACATCCTGGCAATACAAACAGACCTCACAAGAGGCCTGGAACAACTGCTAATGCCATTCCAGCACCACTTCTCTGTGGATTGGGCAGGGAGTCTGCTGAGGTTTCCAAACTGGGATACTCAAAGGCAAGGACGTGCATATTGGCCAGCTTGGGGGTTTTGACACAGAAGGTGGAACATTATCATTGCTGGTTTTGTTTAAGAAGTACCAGTTTCCAGGAGGATTCAGGAGTTCCAATCTTGCTCTGGACTCCATATGTGATAGGAGGATGCCCCAAAGAGCTGCTCAGCTCACCCCAGAGCACAAACTAGCAGCTCAAAGTAGCACAGATAAAATCACAGCTGCAAGATTTTGTTTTCTACCCCCAGCCTGGTGAGTCAGGAATGAGCATTGCTGGGCCAAATCTCCTAAAACAGGCACAGGAGCCCTTCTTGATGTGTTTCTAGTTGCAAACTAAGAGGCAGTGGCCTAAATCACATATCCAAGTATGTAACACTGTAAAACACCTCCAGCACAATGTTATACGTCAAATGTCAATCCATTGAAGGCTTTTATATCAAAGAGCAAATGCTGATTGAAGAGAAGCAGAGAAGTGCAGCAGAGAAGTAAATAAAAGGAAAGGCCTTAAGAGGCTTACAGCCACCCTGGTATAAAAGAATCATCTTTCACGCTGATAAAAATATTGTTACAAGCTCTGATAAGAATAATCTCTCAGGCTCTGATAAGACTACAATGAGAACAAGCCTTTTACAACACAGCATTAGTGAACCACAGCCCCATCCTGCCCAGAAATATCCTTTCTAGTGCCGCTTCGTTTTGTTCTCCAGTGGGGCAAGCACTGAAAAGAACTACTGTAGCTTTCCTCCCTGTCTAGCAGGGACACAGCCAGGAAAGGACTCTGCGGACTCCACCCTATTGAATATGGAGTAATTCACTCCAAAGCAACTAAAGCATGCAAATAATTGCATTGACTTCAAATGAAATTATTCCTGTGTGTAAGTGCTCTACTGAATCAGGGCCAGGGTGCTTAGCACTCTGGAGTATCAAGTCTTAAAAGTTTTGGAAGGCTTTAAGTGAGAGGGAATGGTTTGGGAAATAGGGGGGAGGAAAGTGGGTGGGAAGGAGTTCTCCCACTGAATAATAGGTCAATTATCTCTGAAGTCTGTGATGGGTACAACTAGATAGAAGAATGTTGGAAGGTCTGAATCTATTTGGACATTTGTGCTACCCATGACTTAGCATCCCAAATCCACAATGACCCAAAACCTGGCTATATGGTTAGGAATTTGAGTTTGGAAACACATCCTGTCGTAGCCTACACACACAACTTATCTTCTTTCTTTCCTTATTTCCATCACAATACAAGAACATATCCAGACAGCCTGCTGTTCTTGAAGGGATGGGATGACTTCCACAGCACAAAAAATGGCTGAAGTTCTTCATGTCCCAAGCTGAAGAAGGTAGATACTTTTAACTGAGTGAAGCTTGAAGTCCATGAAGCTTGATGAAGCCAACTAAGCAGAAGCACCTACTCAGGCACTGTAATGCAGGGGGACAGCTCAACACCTGAGGCATGGAGCTGTTTTGCTGGGTTAGTCACACTGACAACAGCAGATACAGGGATGGCTCCCCCAGAGCCACTGCTTTGGCAGGAGGGAGCAGCACAAAAACCCTGTGGAAATGACCTACTGAGCTGAATGCCACACAGGCACTGGGCTGAAGATGTCCAAAGCAGCCTGTGGGTGAAATTAAGGAAAATGTGAAGTGAAAATGGAAGGCCATAACTTGAGCTCCCTGATGAAAGACCAGGAATATTCTTTGCTGTGTTACAGTCATGAAAGGTCTCTTCCCAAGAATGTGGACATCCCAACCAGTTCATTCCCAAACCTCTCCCAGCATCACTGGCTTCCTTCTGCCCTAACAGACATTAGTTGCGTGCGCTTCTCAGGTCTGATCCCAGTTTATTCCAAAAACAACAGATGAAAGACAGCAAGCATTAAAGTAAATAGGAGTTTTGCTCTCAACCACATTTGGAGCAGAATTTGACCCAGAATTAAGAGGACACTTTTTACTGGGATCTAGCAGGTTTCTGATGCTGTTCCAGTAGCTCCAGGAGGCACACCTGCTCTTGGATCTGCATGGCAATTTCTGTGGTTTGGCCACTGAGGAGGGTTTTATATTATTTTTAAACGTTACCATTAAAAACAAGGAGCTATTTTTCTCTTTTCTCTTCACTTTTCTTTTTTTGCGAAAAAACTTGGACAGGACTGACTAACCACATAGGTGACAAAGCTGTACAGAAAATATTCTCAGGGGTGTACACAGAAAATATCTCCCACAGTTGTTCTGGACACTTCACTCAGCCTCAAGATCTCATGCAAGAGACCTTCCCTCAGCTGCCTCTCAGAACTGACCCCACACAAGCCGACTGCAGCAGAAGACCACTGGTACATTGTCACAGACACATTTTCTGAAAAATCCTTTCCTTAGGATTTTTTCTCCTGAGAAGCTGAGAGGCCTCAGGAACAAAATGTAAACAATGATTGTCTGCTGCTGTGGAATGCAACAGGTGGATCTGTGATTGGTCTCATGTGGTGGTTTCTAATTAATGGCCAATCACAGTCAGCTGGCTCAGACTCTCTGTCCAAGACACAAGCTTTTGTTATCATTCCTTCTTTTTCTATTCTTAGCTAGCCTTCTGATGAAATCCTTCCTTCTATTCTTTCAGTATAGTTTTAATATAATATATATAATGAAATAATAAATCAAGCCTTCTGAAACATGGAGTCAGATCCTCATCTCTTCCCTCATCCTTGGACCCCTGTGAACACCATCACAGTACCTCTGGTGTGATTCCAGGGGACCTCCACAGCCTCTGCTCTGTGTTTCTGACTCACTTCTCTCTCATTAATCATGGGAATTGAATGGCAGGCTATGCCAAGCTGATAGACCCCGAAAGATTTTAATCCACCCATTGCTATCCCATCTTACATAGGGAGAGCAGGCACAGCCATGTCACAGAGCCAGGCTGGGTAGGGAAGCAAAGGCTCTGGTCCTGTGCTCGCCACCACTAATACCCAGGGTACACCTTATGCTTTGGCCACTGCACAAATGACATGAGATGGCATCTGCTATAAATGACCAAATCAGAAGTGGAAACATTTATGAAAACATTGGAAGTGATATGATACTGAGCTGGTATTGAAGCAGTTTTCCACAGGTGTCACCAATAGTGCAGAGAACAGCTCCAGTTCAGTGAGGGCAGCTCACAAGTCCTGGTGAAACAATCTTGTATGATTGATGCTACGGGAGAGTTAGGCCAGGAACCTGGACAAAAAGGAGAAACTTTAAGCCATTTAATATTATTTTAAACAGTTTTTGATAATAGCAAAAGCATGTGAAATTATGCTTAGACAGGCATCTGAAACAATTTCTACATAAAATGGTGGGGGGGACAAAAAAAAACATCCACATATTTAAATCAGAAAAAAAGGCCAGAGCAAAGAGCATTTCACACCAAAAGAAATGAAACCTCCTTTTCCATATAACCTCCCTAGGGCAGGAGCTCAACACTGGGGGAATTTAAAGGCCTGCCTTTCACCAGGATATGGAGAGCAGAAATAGTCGAGCAGGTCATTCCTGCCCGGGAGCCTGCACAGGGCTGAAATTGGAGCCAGTCATTTGCGTCATCCTCAAACAATTAGTAACTGCTTCAGGTAACTGGGGCCACCAGCCAGCACTTTTGAGAACCTCTGTGGCCAGATAAGGACTGTCACATTCCTGATGCCAACACTGAGCCTTGGCAGTGAACTCTGCACCCTCACGTAAGAGCAGCCGGGCTGGTGGAGAGAAACACCCTCCCAAGGCAAAGAACTGCTCCAATCTCTCCTGCTGCCTTAGCAGGACATATCTGGGGCTGCACAGAAGGAGACGCTGGGCCAGCTCGCTTCCCACCAGTGTGCAAAGGTCGGGCTGTGGTGGGGATTTCTACTGGCAGAGGCTCATAAGGACAGGGAATCACATTCACAGATCAAATGTCCACAGCTTGCTGATGCTCACTTTGGCCAGTAGAAATCATAACACTGGAGGTGCTCCTTTAGCCAGCTTAGTTTTAAGCATTTCACAAATCAAACTAGTTGATAAGCCATTTCTAGAAATGAGGAGGGCAATAACATAGAGAAATGGATCCAATATGGAAAATACTTTGACATTCTCTGTAACGAGACATTTTCATGATTCACCCTAGATCGAAATGAAACCTCCTTTTTCCATATAACCTCCCTAGGGCAGGAGCTCAACACTGGGGGAATTTAAAGGCCTGCCTTTCACCAGGATATGGAGAGCAGAAATAGTCAAGCAGGTCATTCCTGCCCGGGAGCCTGCACAGGGCTGAAATTGGAGCCAGTCATTTGCGTCATCCTCAAACAATTAGTAACTGCTTCAGGTAACTGGGGCCACCAGCCAGCACTTTTGAGAACCTCTGTGGCCAGATAAGGACTGTCACATTCCTGATGCCAACACTGAGCCTTGGCAGTGAACTCTGCACCCTCACGTAAGAGCAGCCGGGCTGGTGGAGAGAAACACCCTTCCAAGGCAAAGAACTGCTCCAATCTCTCCTGCTGCCTTAGCAGGACAGATCTGGGGCTGCACAGAAGGAGACGCTGGGCCAGCTCGCTTCCCACCAGTGTGCAAAGGTCGGGCTGTGGTGGGGATTTCTACTGGCAGAGGCTCATAAGGACAGGGAATCACATTCACAGATCAAATGTCCACAGCTTGCTGATGCTCACTTTGGCCAGTAGAAATCATAACACTGGAGGTGCTCCTTTAGCCAGCTTAGTTTTAAGCATTTCACAAATCAAACTAGTTGATAAACCATTTCTAGAAATGAGGAGGGCAATAACATAGAGAAATTGGATCCAATATGGAAAATACTTTGACATTCTCTGTAACGAGACATTTTCATGATTCACCCTAGATTCAAAGGAAAACACTTCTATTATGTGTCACAAGTCAGACAATTCAAATAGCATCAGTGAGCTGTGACGTGTCTTTCTGCCTCAGCAGCTGTCAATTGCTCATTTCTCCATCATCAGGTAGAGAACCAGAAAAAGCCTGCCAAGCCATTGGCTCTGAGGCAGGCCATCCCTGTATCTGCTGGTTCAACATGACAAAGAAATATGCAGACCCCAGTTTTAGCCCTACCCAAGAGGCAAATGTTTCTAAATCATATACCTAGGCAATCTTTCATACAACTTTTTAAAAAAAGGCAGGAAAAAGTACTATTACCACCCTTTCCATCAGATGTCCCTTTGGAGAGACTTGGATAGACCAAATAAGAACCTACCATCTAGATATGGGAAAGTTCAGGGTAGACATTCAGATGATTTTAGATTTTTGATGTGGCAGTGACGTACTACACCAGATGCAAAGGCATCACTGTGCATCAAGGAGACAGGAGACAGAAGCAGGTGAGGCAGGCTAAGGACAGCAGCTCTCAGCAGGCTGGATGCAGCAGAATTGACAAACCAGAGCTCTTCAGATATTGCTTTTTCTGTCCTCAATAACAAAACACCAAATGTTGACTGGTGACTAAATGCTATTCGTGTAAAGTTTATTAGACTCCAAATTCACAGTTTCCCATTAAAAATTACATATCACTGGCATTCAGAGATGCTTTGGTGGGAGATAAGGAGCAAAGGATCAACCACCTAGTCCATATGGATAAAAAGAATATCTTTTAGTGCTGTAAAAGTATGGAAGAGTTACTCAGTCTCTGGTCTGGGTCTTATAATAATCCCTATTAGATTATTAGTCATCTGAAGATAATAGCGACTTTCACAGTTTTTGGATTACATCTCTAATAGCTTTTAGATCCTGGCATCTGCTGTCTTGTTTACAAACAAATCCAAGAAAAAATGCTCATAAAATATTAAACAAGGCAAAGGAATATAAATACTACAGAGCTGAAAGGAAAACCAACTACTTAGTAACACCACCATTTTCCAGTAGTCACTTCCAAAAAAAAAAAAATTAATAATGTGGACATATTAATTCCAGATCCCTCATACTTGCAACTCTTAGATATTTTCTGTGGATTAAGTCCATTGCTGATGTAATGGTTGGAGCCAAGTGGAGCTCACACCCACCATGGTCTGGGTTCCACCTGGTTTTAGGTAAACCACGACTTCCTGCTGTTAGGCATATCCGTCTTCCAAGGGCCAGAACACAAAGATAAACTGTTTGTTTTTATTGCTTTGTCATGGCTGATTTGCACTGTCCTAACACCCAGACCCAGCTCCAAAAGGCAGCAAAGCTGCAGCAAATAGCCTGGGTGGAGAACTGTGCCAGCCAGGCTTGCTGGCCCACAGGGTGCAGGTGCAAGAGCACATTTAGATAGAGAGGGTGTGTGGTAAGGGTTCAAAAAGTATTTCTGTACTGCATAGAGAAGCTTTAGAGAGAGCAGGGGAAAGAAAGAGAATAGTGAGCTGTTGCACTAAGCTATTAGTGCCTTTCTTGAGAGGACCTTGTATCCCTGCTGTTCTCTTCCCATCACAAAAGCCTGTGTTTGGGGAACTCAGAATATAAATCTACATTATTTTCCATCAAAAGAAAATCTCTCTGCAGGTTAATGGTAGCACTCACCTGCAAGCACAATCTCACAGGATTCCGTGTGTACAAACATCACCTCTAACCCCTGGACTCCTTGGAGTAAAGTGTCACAATAACAGCTAACACAAAGCAGGCTGTAAGAATGAAGTCCATTGCAGCCCTGCCTTGATGCTTGAGACCACTGCACATGCCTGGAGTCACAAATCAAGGCATTTACAGTAATCAGACAATACCTATCCAAGCATGGAGAGATCTCTACTTAGCAGGAAGACCCAACCTGAGCTAATAAGGGGAAATGCATGCCCCTTAGGAAGATCTCTTCAGTAGCAAGTAATGAAATTCATTTGATGCAAATGTAAGCCCCTATTAAGGAATCCAAACCAGACATTACTTGTGCATTTCCAAACCAGCACAGCCATTTTTATTTTCATTTTGCATATATCCCCACAGATTTTCAGATGTTTTCAGCTGTCTGGATTTTACTGGTGACTACATCCCTGATATCTTGTCTTTTTTTGCATTAATTGGTTTGGTGTCATAAGAAGAATTACATATGTGCATTCTGCTTCTTCAGGTATAAAATGTCTCTATTTTCCATAAGGAACAAATTCCTATTTGCCAGTTCAAGCAAACTATCAAGAGAGAAGGATGACCTTCATTTACTCACAATGTTTTTGCATAATTTCTCTGCTTGCTCTAAGCCTAGAGCTAAGTTCTTTCTGGGTAAATATTTTTCCATCTAAGAAAACTTTTTTTTCCATTACAGGGTTATATAAGCTGTTAGCAAACCATGTTTTAATTGGGAATTAAGCCCTTCTGGAAATGAAGAAGTGCATGAAATGCTGGGAGAAGGAAGTATCTTTTAAAGGAAAATATCTCATCATGAAAAAAAAAGAAAAATAAAAAGAAGGGTGAGAGTGGGGGTGATAATTGCTTAGCTTAAACTGACTGAAGTACTAGTGAGCATTTGCTGCCTACTCTTCCACTAGATAAGGTTGCCTACAGACACCAGAGAAATAGACCATCTAATTGTTTCTCATCAATTTCATTTTATAGCTCCTGGCCTCGAGGAGGAGGTGGGAGTTAAGGAGGGCAGCAAAATCTTGTGAGTATCCCACACTGGTGGGCAGTGAGCAAAGACCTCCAGAGATCCCCATCACCTGCACCCAGCATCCATCATCAGGTAGCCAGTAAGAAACAGAAAACAGTGCAATGCCCAGGAGTGGGAATGGGAGGCCACCCAGTGCTCCTTTGACAAGACCTGAAACACTCCCCAGCCCCCCAAACCCTCCCTGTGGGTGGCCATGGGTCCCCAGCCTGAGCTCTGCCGCAGGTGGGGCTCCCAGGGGCCAGGCTGCACACTGGTGTCCAGCCAAAGCCAGCTCTGCCCCCAGGCAGTGCTGACCACTGTAGCTATGATCTTTTCTGAAAAATCTTTTCTTTAAGATTTTTTCTCCTGAGAAGCTGAGAGGTCTCAGGAACAAAATGTAAACAATGGTTATCTGCTGCTGTGGAATGCAACAGGTGCATCTGTGATTGGTCTCATGTGGTGGTTTCTAATTAATGACCAATCACAGTCAGCTGGCTCAGACTCTCTGTCCAAGACACAAGCCTTTGTTATCATTCTTCCTTTTCTATTCTTAGCTAGCCTTCTGATTAAATCCTTCCTTCTATTCTTTTAGTATAGTTTTAATATAATATATAAAGTAATAAAATAATAAATCAAGCCTTCTGAAACATGGAGTCAGATCCTCATCTCTTCCCTCATCCTGAGACCCCTGCAAACACCGTCACAGACCACCACCTTTTCTCTGCTGATGTTGGCCTACTCATTGCTGGAGCTGAAGTTGTATATTTGCTACCACTCTTTGCTTCCCCAAAAAAACAGAAACACAGCAATCCAGAAGTTTATATGCTGAAATGAGAAAACACATATCAAATACAGGAAACAACCAAACAAAAGATCAGTACAAAAGATAACCATAAATAGCGTGCTATGTCTTTAGGACAGCAAATGCAAATAATTAAGTTTAAATCATTACATTCTTATTCTGCAAATAAAAGATCAGTTTCTTCCACTTCAGTCCAAAGAGTTTATCAAGCCAGCATATCACACACAGTAGCAGCTCCACCTCAAGAATTAACAATATAGTTCCACAGATACATGTAAGTGTATATAAACACTTACATTGGCGGAGGTACAGGTGTAGCTTGGATAATATTGAATTGTGTAATGTTACTTGCTCTCTTTGCTATGCCAGTTGTTAAGCAGAATCCAAATATTTATGTGATTGCATGTTATTTCAGCTAAAGAGCTGTTAGAAACATCTAACACAGAGCACAGACAGGGCTTATTTATAATTCATACAAGTTTTTCCCCCTGGCTGGATCCCACATGCTGCCCATTTGCAAATGCAGACACTGGATATCAGTTTTGGAAATGGATGTGTAACAAGTCTATAGTATTTAACCTCCTAAGGCTCGCACTTGTTCTGAATGGGCAGAAATGAGCTAGACTTACACCAGGATAAGAATTCATAAAAGGCATTGATTTGCTTTAAACCAGAACAATTAGGTCAAAGCATCTACTCTCTGATAACTACATGATCACCCAGCAGCACTGATTTTGACAGCGTGGAAAGAACCTGGGGCAAAATGCAATCTGAGCTGTTCAAAACACAAGCCCACTCTGCAAGACAAGGCTGGTGCTTGCACAGCTCCTGCAGCCTGTGATTCACTCCAGCCATGCAGAATTTCACCTCACACCAAATTATGCTGGCCACCAAACACAACAGTTGTGTGCAGTCAGTGGCAGAGCCAACGCTGTGACATGACAAAACGGCCTGCCATTGCACTGGTCAGGAGCTCTGGTTTCTGACACAGCTTTATCAAGCCTTAAACTCTCCTGTACATGGCAGCTTTGCTGATTTTTTCCTGAAAAGCAAAGAGGAAGGCATGATGATTAAGTAGGAATTCTGCATCTGGAGTCCATGTAAATTGTAAGAACTGGAGTGGGATCTCTCCAGACCTTGAGAAAGCCAAATAAATAGGATGTCCTGAAAATTTCCAGGCTGTTCTCTCTCACCCTTCCCAACCTGCAGTGATGTGCCTGGAGACATCCAAACTCAGCCTCCACCTGCAGAGGAGCCCTATGAAAGATGAGTTTGCCACAGCATCGTTATTGAAGTCAGGGAAATACCCAATCTAGCAACAAGAACATCACCCACCTACCAAGAGAAGGATGAATCACCTACAAGCTACATGAAACCTTGATTTATTGGTAAATTGTGACAAGTGGGCTGGGTTCTTCATCTCTGAACAGGCTGTGCTGCTCAGGCAAACACCTCCAAGCATCATTTGAGACGTGGAGTGCTGGTGCAGAGATGCTGAGCTCATTGATGAGAAGGAGCTGGCTTCCTCAAGTGTGGTTTTACTCTGAAGAAACTGCCTTGAAAAATTACCAACCCGCCTCAGGCTGTGTCTCTGCAGAGTGAGTCAGAGTGTAATAGATGTCTTGGGTGACCGAGATAACTTTGCATGGCCAGACACAGGCAGCATGCGGAGCACACTCTGCATCCTGAGCGCAGAGCTCAGCCACAGCTATGGAGCAAGACCACCCACCCAGCCCTGGGACAGGCTCCTTCCTGCTGATCCAGGTGCCACAGCTATGCTTCATGGAAGCAGCCTTTCATTTTTGACTGCTTTCTATTTAAAGCACCTCCTTCTGGTGCATTCTGATGCTTTTTACCTTGGGACATTAATCACAAAAACAGTCACAAACAACACAGCATTAAAATGCAGGAGAACCCAATTTCTGCTTCACATAACACTGGGAAATTAAAATAATTTGTCACTGTGATTTCTTAGGAAGCTGGATGTAGAGTCCTCAAGTGAGAGATTGTAGCAGGTATGGAAACACCCAGAGTGTGCCGCTGAGTTAACATGGACTATAAAATTTCCTCTGAAGTGTCTGATGTTGGTTCTCCCCAGACCCACATCCATGGTCAGTGGCCCCAAGCAATGGGTTACTATCACCAAAAGATATTTTGTTAAAAGTCACCTGGAAAAGGAAGGAAAATGCAAGTTCTCCTCTTATCTCAGTTTTTGACTTGGATGTCTGGCTCACTTTTCCCCAGAAGGAGAGGTGGTGGGATTCCCCAGCTGGCTTTTGCTGTTAAACACCAGTCTTGTCTGCCACATTTTTTTCCCTGAAGGCAGCCAAGCTAACAAAAGAAAAATACTTGCAAAGCAGAAAACAACTGCTTGTTGGAGACCTTGCTTTGCTGCATAGCAAAAATACCTGAAATACTTGGGAAAAATGTATTCTTGTTTTAAAAGAAAAAACTGCAGATTATCCATCAAGGTTCAAGGAAAACTAGTCAATTACTTATTTCTTCATTAAGTTCCTGAACATATTCCAAGGAATTCTACTGACATATGCAGTGTTTTTAACGTAGGCAAGATATGAAAAAGGAAAATACTACAGGTCTCAAGTTAGTAATCTCTTTCTTAAGACATAAACTACCACAATCAGGCTGCATCTCAAGAATGTCCTCTTTTATATTTAATTTTAAAATTTTAATTAAAGTTACTTTCCTGTAGAATTTCTGAAAGGAAAAGAAATGCCTGAAAGTGGGACGGGGGGATACTCTAAAAGCAGAGGATTAAACACTGCTCCAAATTACCTTCAGATCAAGTCATTCTCCTAAACCCAGCTAACCCTGGATTAATACTGAGCTTGCAGGAGCAGCACTCTCTGTGAAACCATCCATTCTCCATTTATATGTCAGGGTGAGGAAAATGAAATGGGAAAAAACACAAGCCTATGTATGAGATCAGATCTTCTTAATAAACCAAGAGCTGGGGTTTTTTCCTTTTTTTGTCCTCCATCTTGCCTTTCTTTTGTTGGGTGCTGCTTTGGAGCACACGCATTTACGTTATCCACAGTTGTGGCCCCCACTGGAGGCTCACAAAAATAAATTCAAGTTTTAGTGAATTCACAGATGCAGAGGGAAGCCCAAGCCCATGCTTGAGGGCTTTGATCCATGAAGATTCATCAGCAGGCACTGTGGCAGTGCCAGACACAGCTGCTGAACATGCAGATCTCAGGGCTGGAGGAACACCCATCCCTGCTGGAGGGGCAGCGAGGGCTTTGGCCAGGGTTTGCACACATGCCATGCAGACAGGGGGAAGCCCTGTGAATCAGAATGGGCGCTTTCCCAAGGGCTTCTCGGGACATTTACAAGTCTAATTCTAAGTGTAGTTTACTCAAGCATGGCTGCTAGCAGAGCTGCAGGCACACCACCCCCTTGTGCTCCACCTTCCCACGCCTCGGGCCACCATCCCAGCTCCTGGCCATCTCTTGTCCCAGTACGCCCACATCCCCAGGCTCCAACCCAGCGCCTGCAAACGCCTCCACTGTCTGGGACACAGCCCCATCCCTCACTTTCAGGAGCCAGGAGCTGCCCACACAACCCCTTTGCCACCAGCCATGACCCATCTCTGCACTCTGCAAGTGGGGATCAAGAGGAGAGGTAAGACAAAATTTGCCCTCGCTTTGTACATGATGAAAGTGTTGTTGGACCCAGCAGTAAGCACACTGATGGACTTTTCTGAGCCACCCACAATGCTTCAACAGGACTCAACCTTGCTGCCACCCTGTCCTCAGCAGACCAATGTTCCCAGAGCTGCCAAACTCTCAGAAGATACCTCAGTCCTGTACAGAACTGCAGACAGGGAAAAACATGAGCTCAGACCTACTGGTTGACACAAAGAAAGGCTGACAATGGTGGGGTGCCCTGTGCAAGGGGCCCAGTCTGGGTTGTGGGAGGCAAGAGAATGGGGAGAATCCCAAACCAGCACCAGCACATCTACAGGGGAGGGAGTCATGGTGCTGGAACCAAGTATCTAAATCTTCCACCACAAACTGATCTTCATCAAGCACATTTCTGAGTGAGGAGGAAGTATTGGTATAAAGCATGCTCGTTGGGGAAAGAAATCACCCTGAAAATTTGGGCAGACTAAGCAGAGTATATGAATATTTTTCTCTGAAAACCCCATCAATGCCATTTGACAGTTTGCTCAGCCCTCCAAATTGTTGCTGACAATTTTGGGTTTTTCAGCAGAATTAGTCATGCTGTAAATTGTTACACTTGAAATGAGAACCACAATCATCAGTTTATCATACATCTAATTAAAATAAACCTAAGTATTTCACACTATATATACACTGTGGTGTTCCTGTGCCAAACATCAAGATACAAAATACTTTGGAGTTCATATTGACGTCAGTTTTCTGCTTCAATCAACATTTACCTTTTAGGTCAATACATTTTTTGTTTGCCATAACAGAAGCTAGAATCAACATGCTTATGCATGTAATTATTTCATTTAACTCTTTCAGTGTTTGAAATAAAGTTTGTAAGGAAGAAGCAGAGCTAAATACAAGTGTGTAGTCACTTTGCCTGGCCTTTTGCTCAGTTAAAATCAGAAAAATACTATTGCAGGGCTGCTATCTGGAAGAATCACCTTGTTCTTTGCCAGCACTGGCACAAAATATACAACAACATTGCCAGTAATATTAAATACCAGTAATAGCCCACCTGAATAGCCGGGAGACAAACATTCGGTTATTAAAAGCGATGGTACAGAATTGCCTCATTAAGCCCAGTAGCTCACTGTTTACAATGGGCTAGTGCCAAAAGAAGAACACAGTTTTACAGCTTTTATTGCTATTGTTTCAGTGCATTGAAGTATCTGTTTTCAGATAACCTACAAAAAAACCCCAATTTTAATCAACATGAGGTATTTGAACTCTGTGGCCATCATTTGATCCAGCCCTGCTAAGTAGGAGAATGTATACTTATCTGTTTGGTTTATACAACAAGTAAGCTTCTTATACTCTGCTGCTCTTGCCAGCACTACCAGTGCTGCTTGGAGAGCTGGTGGAGAAAACATCTGCCCAGGGATGGATTGTGGTGTTTGATCTGTGGTATGAGTGCCACAAAGGCTGGCAAACTATGACCATGGGTGCCAATGGCTTCCTCAGCACTGCCATCCCAGGGAATGACTTTGTGTCTCCAGATAGCCAAGTTTAAAATGGGCTCAGGATAAGAGGAGTGTGTAGGAATGGTATAAAATGTGCAGGCACAAAGTCACATGTGCCCTGCCAAGAAGTACACACACATTCACATGGGAGGCTTGTTGGCAGGCTCAGTCTCTTGCTTTCTCTCTCACATGTATATGTATATATGCATACATATGTATGTATACACACATATATATGTGTGTCTGTATATATATTTTTTTTTTTTCTGGGCCACAAGTCTTTCTGCAAGCCCAGAATTGTCAAAACCCCTTTCACTGGCCTTACTCTAAATTGTTGACAAGAACAACAGCTGTTCAGGGAAGTGAGGAAAAGGCATGTGTGTACAGCAGGAAAGAAAAGGCATTCATGGAGAGAGGGGCAGGAGACCAGAGCAGTTTTCCCCACTCACAGGTAAAGCACACCATTATGGAGGCGTGTCACCCTCTGAATGGGGTACCCAGGAGTTCCTAGGCAGCTCTGTTAGCCTGCCTGCTTTCATTACAGGAGTGGGAACACTCTGCCCAGTTTCTCTCTGCAGAGTGGGCACAGGGTGTTTCAGTGGCTGCCCATGTCCAGGACAGAGCCACGAGGCCAACACTGGAACTTCTCTTGTGCAGCACCAGTTCTACACCTCCCTGCACTCATGGCCATCCCAATTACAGCTCCTCAAAGGAGAAGGGAGGAGGAAGGTCAGTGTGCTCCATTGCAGACTGAAAATAAAGATAAAAAAACATGCAAAATTATCTATTAGTGCATGAAAGGCAAACACTGTTTGCCTCACTCCCCAGTAACTCACTACCTTAATGGCAGAAGATAGACAATTAATGGTGTGGCTTCCGTGTTCAATCACGTTGGGGGCTATGGCTTTAACCCACTTTAAAGAAACTAGGCCAATCATTTTATGAGGCGTGGGAATTGTTAAATTGGGCTACCCCTTCTGCTTTATACAATTGCATGAAGGCTGGTATTGTGGGGAGGCTTTAATGAAGGCCTTATATAGCTCTAGGTCAGGACATTTGCATTTGTGAAGATTACATTGAAGACACAAGAAATGAAACAGCATGAACAAACAGCAGTGTTTTCATCTTAAAAAAAAAAAAAGCACCTCACATTCCATCCGTGGGAATATGGTACAAGGGACTGGGAAACAATAGTTTCTATTTCCAGCTCTGCTGTCAACTTTCAGGAGTCTGACCTTAAGCAAATCATTTACTCTGGAACCTCATTTATCTGCCTCGGGTGTGTAGAGGCTCATTAGTACTGTTACTAATGAGCTTCATATAATCATATGCAAAGCACAGCATTTTAGTAGATTTTGGAAGAGTAGGATTTGTAAAGCCCTTTGAAATTCATGATGATGTAGATATGTAAAACTCTGCCTCTTGCTTTTTTTCTCTCACACACTCTCTCTCTCTCTAGGTGATAAAGACAAATTCCATTAAAAATTTTCAATTCCGAAGCACAAACAGTGTAAACCCAAAGTCCAGTTCTTGAAGTTTTATTACTTCTTTGGAATAACAGCACTAACACACTCAGAAGAAACACAAACAACAGCAGGGTACTGGAGCAGTTGATCCTGAGCGAGCAATAAAAACCTATACACAGTTGAACTTTGGATTACATGCCACGTTGAGTTATTGAATTTGACAAGTTAATTTGTTCATTTCTTTGACCTGATTTATACACTCTGGTGTATATACTTTATATACTTGCAGGTCTCCTCCTCTTCAGGTGTTGCTTTTATACTTCTTACCTCGTTGTAGCCTCAGTAGTACAGAGGCAGTCACCTGCTCTGAGTGCATGATTGCAAACCTGTCTTTTATTAAGCTAATTGGTATCGGTAGGAAAAACCTACTTGTCACGCCTACAGCCCAAATTTTTTATTGCAAAAAGAGTGTCTTATTTTTTTGCATTTATAACAGTTTGTTTAATGAAATAATATGTTTTTACCTACAAATCCCACCCATCTTTTGTCCTTTTGTGACCAAATACCAGGATAAAAGCTCTGACTTAGCCTCCTCACTGGAAACAAGAAGTGTACACGTTTTGACTGGGATATTTTCTTCATAGCAGCTCATACAGGGCCGAGTTTCAGATTTGTGACCAAAACAGTGTTGAGAGCACACAAATGTTTTAGTTACAGCTGAGCAGTGTTTATACAGCATCAGAGGCCTTTCTGCCCTGCCCATCAATGAGCCAGGGGTCTATCAGAGGCTGGGTGGGGACACAGCCAGGACATCTGACTCCAAGTCACCAAAGGGATATCCCACACCTTATGCTGCTGTACCTCCAGCACATGGGCACCAAGGAGAGCCAGTTCCACCTCCACTCTCACAGGCTGAGGTGAGCCCTTGCTACTCAGGGAGATGTACTCACGCCTAAAATGGAATCCTCTCCTGGGGAAGAGGAAAAAAAAATAGATTTGCTGTAGGAAAAGTGGCCAGAGGAGCCCTGTATGAGGCCTCAAGGCTCTGGTGAGCCACAGTCACCCTGCAAGAATATCCCAGCTATTTGAGAGTGAGGAACAGTGTTGGAAGTTAATTGCAATGGTGGGGAAATTGTCCTGGTTTGTTTGGTACAAGCTTCATGCACACTAATTATTTGTTTGGCTGAAGGTTTTGGGTGTTAAAAGTAAAGGGAAATTATATTTTTGAGTGATAGATGAAGCAAAGGTCCCCTTGGCAACTTAGGTTTTGCTAGGGCAAGGAAGCCTCAGGAAGACCACCACTTTATAGGAGATCAAATCAGATTTTTATCACTGATCAGTTTTCTACCATTTGTTTTTTCATTGAACCTAATTGCATTACTTTGCATTTATCCTTGGGTAAGGCAAAGTTTAAAAGTAGGTAAGATTCGATTTAAGAAAAATTAGGTCAGGCAAGGAGGTTGAAAGGCTTTAATTATAGCCTTGCCTTACCAACTGACTGAGAGTTTTGTTCACCCTCTGCACTTGCTATAACCTCTCAGAAACACTAGGAAGGCCCTCCACACCCTTCTAGAGCCAGCCAAAAAACCTCACTTCCCTTCACACCCCACAAGGCTATCAGAATTTCACCATATCAGATCTCAAACCACCACCAGATCCAGCCGGCTTCAGTGCTCCTTGAGCCAGCATCACTTTGCCTTGTTGGGCCAAACAATCTCCAGCACAAGCCCCTCACCAAGAAATCTGGGAGAAGGTGACAACAGGACAGCAGCCAGCTTCTTCCACCCATCACCTTCCTGCCTGTGCTGCTGCTCTTCCATCCCCAAGCTGCAGGGCTTGTGTCTCTCAATGGGACCCCAAAGCTGTCCACAGGATCAGACCTGTGAGCAGGCATTGAAGGGGTCCAGGTTAAAAATAACCCCTTAACAAGAAAGTGTGTGGGAAGAGTCACTGAGGCCATTCAACACCTGGCAAAGCCAAAGAGGTGGCAATCGTGGGAGTGGGCATGAGGAAGGATGGGGCAAATCTCGTGTCTCAACTTTTATGCCTAGAGGAGTCAGAGATGGGGTCCATTCCCACCACTTTCTGATGTCCTCTGTCCTGCAAAAGCTGGCACCAGTGCTTGGAAACCTTGGATGGATCAGTGCCAAGCCCTCCTTGGTGGAGGTAGGTCTTTCAGTAGGGGCTGGGCACTCTGTTCAGAGAAACAGTCTTCAGGACAACAAGATTTTTTCTCCCAACCATGTGCAGGCACCTTGCCACCATGTCCCTCCCCAAAACAACACATGATTGAGCCACCCCAACACCAGCACCCAAGAAGCTGTGCATGACTGACACAGGGACAGCACTGGAGCAGTCACCTGGACTGCTGCCAAAGGAAGCAGACAAGCCCAAGCATCCAGCACCCAAGAGGGAGGGTGCTGCTGCTCCCAGCACCTCAGCAACCTTTCCCAGAGAGGGAGAGGGGACATGGCAGAGCCTCTGCATTCCCCCCTCTGCCCAATGTGGAGCTACCCCAGCTGTCTGTGGCTTTTCCTGGGAGAGGACTCTCTTACTACATCCATGCCACAAAGGTGACAGCTGATGTCTAAAGAAATGCCAAGAAAGCATTTTAGAGCTCTCACCACCCCCCCCCCACCCAGGATGGCTGTGCCTAATGCTGTACAATGGATGTGACCAAAACGGAGAGGAGATCACAGCTCCCCTTTGCCCACTGCAGAAAAACATCTCTTTCCTCCCAGACAGGAATGAACCAGTGTGGGGTAGAGCCATCAAAAATCCCCGCATGGCTTGCAATTACCAACACAGCTCTGTTGCTTGCTGCTGGAGCCAGGACTGACGTTGGGGTGTTTCCTAGCTCTCAGGCCCAGACAACAAGCAGGCCCACCCACTCCATCCTGGAGGGAGGGCTTGTTCCCTGCTGGCTGCATGAGCTGGCTCTGCATGCATTTACATGCCTTCTGATAGCACCCAGAGAGTCACTCTTCCAAAATCCCTACACTGGAGACACTGGGAGTCTGCTGTGATGTTGTGATGATTAACACCAAACTCAGTTCCCATCATGCCGACCTCTATCCCTGTGCCTACCTCAGGAATTGGCACACAGCTCCAGGCTGGGCTGTGTGTGATGATGAGCTTTCCCTTGCAGAGCTAACAGGATGTTTTTGTGCTTTGGCCTCCCCATGCACTCATACAGACATTTCCATGGATGGCTTTGCAAGAGAGCACCTTGGGGTCTGAGAGCTTCTTCCTGGAGCCAGCATCCCAGGCAAGCTCCTGCATGGACACAGGAAGTGCTTTCCTGCTCCTCTGAGAGTTGGAAAGGGGAAGACAAGAGATTTCAAGAACGAGTCTCCGCTTTCCCCACCAGTGAAGATCTCTTTCACTTGTACCACTCTCTCTCCCTCTCCAAAACAATGTTTGGCTCACCAGAAAGCAAAGCAAAGCAACAAGGAGAATGTGGAACAGGAGCATAGCGGCAGGGAGTGCCAGGGCCCCGGCCTGGCAGGGCAGAAGAGAGCAAGCTGAGCCATGCCACCAAGAGCTCCCAGGTTCCCATCACCTCCCACCCGCTTCCTTGGAGCAGGCATGCCGCCCGCCCCGCCGCGGTGCCAAGGCCTCTTCCCCCACGCCTGCCCCTCCTGCTCCTCACCCATCCCAGCACACAGCGTGCCAAGGCACACAGGAACTGGGCTGCAGCCAAAAACACATTTTTTGGAGCAAATTCATCCATCTTCTGCTCAGCAGCCCAGACTCCACTTCTGCAGTTAAATGATCCCATCCTCCACAGCCCATCCTCACCCCAACCAGCACAAGGCACCTCTGGAAAAGGGCACCCTACACTGATGCTCCAGGGTTGCTTTCAAGGCCGTTGTGTATCATACAATCAAAATGACCAGATAGTTCCAAACCTGTTCAATAGGGCCTTATTTTCTGGTTAGCATCTGTCATGTGGAGAAAAAGCAAAAAACAGTCTTTAACACAGCTGGAGAACAGTGCATGCATTGTGAGAGTGCTGCAGTTGTGCCCTCTGTAAGAGCCAAGCAGGAACTCCTCCCCCACCACCCCAGGTACTGCCCAGGTGCTATTGAGCTATGCACCAAAAGAGGTTGGTGGTATTAGAAATGGGATACAAGGAAGGCTACAAGAGCTGCAGGGTCTCTCTACATTGCTCTTTCCCTAAGGCACCCTCACTTGGAATTAAGTTTCCAGCTGGGCTGACTGACTTGGAAGCTGAACTTCTGTTTAGCAAGAGAATAGGCCTGACACAAACTTCCCCACGGGTTTCTGATAAGGACATGACAGTCAGGAGCCACACCTAAGGAAGCTCTTCCCGGGCTTGTTGCAGTCTGCAAGGTCTCTGCCAGCCTTGGCAGAGGATGGTGGGTTTGGGCAGAGGGGGGCTGTGCCACCCCCTCCACAGCATGGATGTCCGTGGGATGTCCCTGGCAACAGCAACCTCCCATCTCCTGAGGTACAGCTGGGGCACCACAGGGAGAGCTGGGCACCACACTCACTCTCAGGAACATTTCTTCACAGACAGAGTGTTTTTCACACAGACATCATGAGAGCCTGCTCAGATTTATTGCTGGGGCACAACACATTGTGCAAGAGGCCCTGCGAGATGTGGCAGGAGCTGGCAGCTGTCATGGCACTATGGAAGCGAAGTCAGAAAGCTGTGTCCCCCACCTGAGATATCACAGCATTTCCATACCTTATGTTATGCGCCTGATGTGTTTTGAAGGGACAAGCCACCGGCGTACATCCTGGTGATCCAAGATGCTATCACCGTGTTAAGAGAAAGACTGAAGATAGGCAGATATGGACATGCAGGGAGTATCTTGCTTTAAAAAAAAAGGAAGGGGTGGGGGGATAAGGTACAACTTTCTGTGGGAAACAGTCTCCCCACAGGAAGAAGTAGAGGTTTCTTTTAAGTGGGTTAATTTTTTTTTCAATATTACAAGAATTTTGTTTTAAAGGAATGGTGTTTCACCTGCAAAACCAGAGTTCATTTTATCTCCTCCCACTCCTCATTAATTAACCTCAAAGAAGGTTTTTACAATAAAGAGATACAATATTAGTTAAACTAATGACTTACACAGACAGAATCATTCCCGTAATCTTGCTGAATGCTTGGAGCAAGCAGACAGCTCCTGAGAACCAACAGTGTTGGCTGGGGGGAGTGAGACTCTTGAACAAAGATTGCTTTGCAGATGGCTCCCCAGTGCCAGCAAAACACCCTGGCGTCACCAGCCTCTGCCAGCTGCATCCATGAGGCACATGGCCTGGGCCATGAAGAAGTGGCACAGCAAATAAAACACTTCTGGGTAAACACAGACAGCATTGGAAATCTTCACACTCCAGTATTGGGAAAGAAAGGGCAGCACTATGGGAATTGCTGGCCCCTGTGCTGAA
The DNA here is from genome assembly GCA_024865655.1 of Emberiza elegans. NCBI lineage: Eukaryota > Metazoa > Chordata > Aves > Passeriformes > Fringillidae > Emberiza > Emberiza elegans. The sequence continues at coordinate 3,587,456 of JALJVW010000196.1, forward strand.
AGGCAGGATGGCTGTCCCAGACAAAGCCCCATGTGCAGGGTGGGCAGGAGGGTGAGGTGCAGGCTGTGCCAGTTTTCAGCATGGGTGAACAGAGAGGCACAGGGGCTGCAGGACTTCTGGCACCAGCACGTGAGGGAGAGAAGCAGGCACTTGACATTTCAGCAATGGGTTATGACCAGAGGAATCTGAAAAAGAGACTAAAGTGGGAGAATACATTAATTCTAGGCTCATGAACAAGGTTTATCTGTTTCTGGGTTTGACCACATTTCCTCCTTCTTCTAGTCTCCCAAGTTTCAATTCCTTTTTCACAGCCAACACTTCAGTAGTAGCCAACACAAAAGGAAGTGTACTGGTGGGGCAAACAGTCAGGAGAGAAGATGGATACAGTGGTGATGCTGGAAATGGATTCAGTTCTGAGAATAATAACACAGAGCACAATGCAGAGTATGAATGCTGTAGTAAATTGGTAAGCCTAAGTTCCATAGAGGTGGAACACTCAAAGGCATCAGGAGAGGCAGGATCTGACTGCCTGAGCACAGAAACAGTGCTCCAAGCAGGAGCCTGAGAAGAAAATGGGGAAAGGCCAGGTTGGATGGGACTTTGAGCAACTTGCTCTAGTGGAAGTTGTTCTTGCCTATGGCACAGGGGCTGGAACTAGATAATCTTTAAAGTCCCTTTCAACCCAAGCATTCCATAATTCTATGGCAAACAAGTACCAGAGCTAGATGTGGTGGACTGAATACAGTTAGATGGAGACTTCTGGGAACTGCTCAAGAAAAGGGTCCTCAAAGAGTCAATGGAACTAGTCTTGAGAAAAAACCAGTTCTCAAAATGAAGCTTGTCAGCAAAGGGGAGAAGAAAGTTGCAAAGTGCATCCCACCAAAGGAACAGGGACACCAGCAGAGAAAAGAAACCAAAACCATTCTCAAAGCAAGAAATAAGAAGGATGGGGGGGAGCTGGACAGATATCAAAGAATGCATAAAAGCAAACAGGGGAGAGGGAGAGGGAGAGGGAGAGGGAGAGGGAGAGGGAGAGGGAGAGGGAGAGGGAGAGGGAGAGGAGAGAAGAGAATAAATTGACCAACACTCTCCAGTGCCCAAAAAAGGCAGGTAGGATGTAGGTTGTGAAAGAGCAAGGCAAGAAGGACCTGGTGGCCATGGGGGGTTGCAGTAGGACCATAAAGGCTAACAGGAAAGGACAGGAAGGATGGTCCATAGTATCAGTGGAAGATGCAAGTGGATGGGGAAGCAGGAGTAGGAAAAGATGAGAGAATGGCCAAGACAAGCCAGAAGCAAAGCTAATGGATTTAACAAAGGCACAGAAGAGTCTCTACTAGTATGGCAACCCTAATTAAGAGGATGTGGCACCAAGATATGATGGCAGAAAATAATTAAAGGTTGTTAAGAGGAAGTAATTTAAGGCTAATAAGAGTAATTTATCAGGAGCCAGCAAGAATAAAGAGTTCAGGAGCAGTAAATACAACAATGGAGTAAAATAAACAGGCAGAGCAAGAACCAGAGCCACCAGCATGATAACAAGGACAATGCCACAGCAGAGCCTAACGTCTGTACACAAATGGCGAGTGGCTGATGGAGTCCCAGATGGAGCTGTCAGGCCTCCTCCCTCTCCTTATTCAAATCTCCCCCCGAACACCCATCTGTGCCAGGAGGCCTTTGGGAAGATATCAAGCCAGTGATCAGGGAAGACGCATCTTTTTGAAGTTGGGCCCCTGTTGCACTTGTCCCTGCACCCAGTACCTCAAACAAGAGCTGTTGGGGCAAAGGTTGTCACAAGATCCACACCACATGTGGGGTGGACAGGGTAGGAATGAACACAAGGTTGGAGGAGGGCAGCAGCCACCAGTAGATCCCTGAAGGAAAGTTGCCATTGTTGGGCTTGCAGAGGGAGGGGCAAGAGGTCTTCATAGCTGCAGCCCCAGCCATGGAGTGACAACCGAGCTCTTGTCTGGGGAGCAAAGGACCATGCTCCCATGGGAGCAGGGAAACAGGAGTCCAGGCATCAACCTGGGAGCAGGAAGGCAAAAGGAGCAGGCTACCTTCCCCACAGCTCTTGCTGCATCTTTACACCACCTTCCTAGAAAGCACATGAAGTTTATGAAGTTTAGCCGTGTTCCTGGTGCTCCTGCTCTCTTCTGCTCAGACAAACAGGAGATGACCACTACTGTCACTACAGCAAGGATACCTCTCCCTCACTCATGCCCAGGGTCCAAAGCCAGCCAGACAGAAGTGCACACCCATCCCACTGCTCTCCACATCCAAGCAGATGCTGGTCCTGAGCCCAGACCGCTCCACAGGGAGCGAGTGGACAGCGCCCGCATGCCGACAGCCGGGTTTGCTCCAGTGCTCCTTCCCCATCCGGCTGTCCCCAGCCCAGCCACAGTCCAGCCAGCTCTGCCAGCTGGGGACACGGGGCATGGAAAAGAAGGGCTGGAAAGGAGGGGCTGCTGTGGAACCAAGAGACACACCTTGAGACATGGATGCAGAGCGTGGGAAAGAGGCTAACGACATTCATGTTCATCAGAAGGCAGATAAAACCACTGCAATAATAAAATTTCATTATGACAGCTAAGGAAGAAGAAACAAAAATTCTTTGTTTACTGTGTCTATAATAAAGTACAAAGGTACCTGCCTTTGCACTACTGGTTGCACAAACAGGTTTCAGCCCTGGGTGAGGACTAGAACTTGCTGGTGCATTGTACGTTGGTTTCCCGGTGGCAGATCAACCCTTTGCAGTGTTAACTCAACACTCTGTGACACAAGGTACATGCAAAACACCTTTCCTGGGGTCCTTCTCCTTATGGTAAAAGAGAGTAGAGATGACAAGACCTCACACAAATGTCAAGATTTATGGATTTATCAAGAAAGAGGGAGAACATTAGGGTCCTCACCAAGAGCCAAGGAATGTGCTTCACCTTCATTAGGCATGGGAGAGTCTACATTGGCAGTCATTCTCAGGACAGAAAACCATTAGAAACCAAACTTTTATTCTTCATAGTGCTTTGTTTTTCACTAGTGCATTCAATTTGCAAATTCAAGAGAATAGCATGGGAAAAGTTTCTATTTTTAACAAAAGAAGGTAAAAACTTCTAAAGTAATGAATTACTCCTGGATAAAAAGATTCATCTTCTTGAAAGAGTTTTGCTGCCTTATGTACTCCCACACAATACATTTTACATACTTACACTTTGCATGCATATATACATACAATTCTCCTACAGAATACAAAAATAAATTGATCCATATTATAAACTTACTTTACATATGCATGTATTTTATTCACAGACATGTGTGAGAAAGTTTGAGAAAATGAATAATCATACCAGCCTGAGACTAGAGCCAGGGGCTAGAACAGACGTGGATAAAAGCTGTGTAAAAATAAACATTTTAAAAAAGGAAAGCATTAAAGCATCCTGTCCTATCTGCTAATTTTTAAATACATTCTTTTTCCCTCCAATGTTTATTTTTGTTAAGAGACATCCATCTATCCCAAGCACCAGAGCAGGTGACCCAGTGGCATAGTTATTTCCTGATGAGTCATCCATGTCCTGAGCTCGATCTCCTCACCTCTATCCCAGCAGGAAGACTTGTTTCATATAGCTCCATCAGAGTATTCACAGTGATGTCTTAAGCACCATTAAAACCTCAAACCAAGACAAATGCTTATTCCTCACTTTGACTCATCTCCTCTTTTATTTTTTAAGAAATCCATTAATGACCAACAATGTTTCATGACTAGCTTTTCAAAATGTCTTTATATGATTTTGCCTCACTTAAAAAAGGCTTCCTTAGTTTTGCCTCAAGTGTTCACAAAACGCTCTGAGTCTAGAGTCATGGGTCTAACACAGAGTTCCCTGCCACTGTAGCATACTCAGTTTGCTCTGGTGCACCTTTTCCTAGTCTGGGTCTGCTTTTTCTCTTACTGTTCCAGCAATCGGGGCTTAGAAATGTTAAATTTTTCAGGTGAAAAAGATCATTTTTGAGGCATTGTCCAATGGCTGCTCCAAACAGCCTGGTAATCCTAGCAGCAAGCAAAAGCAGTGTCACAGGTAGGATCTCTAAACTGAGCACACAAAACACATGAAATCAACATGAATGACCTACAGAAGGATCATGAATAACCAATAGATCAGTCATTACTCATTGTGTTATTGGGAAAATTTAGAAAGAGCAGGCATCTAGAGGGATAATTGCAAGTCTGCACAGCCTTTGGATGGAGCTCCGGTGGTTCTTTGAGTCTCTTCAGATGAGCTTCTTTCCTTCTCCCTGCTCCAGGTTTCTTATCTAGCCGATGGGACTGGTGATTACTACTGGCTTTTGAAGCCACCTGGAAATCTACTGATGAATAATGATAAAGACATGCTACTATCTTGATGGATTTTCTCAAACTGCTCCTAAAACACTTCCCCTCAAAATGAACATGGGTTGTCACTGGTGACCCAGTTCTGACTCCTACACCGTAAATCCAACTGCAGCACAGTGCAAAGGACTCTGTAAGCACCTCTCAGGATTTTTCATCACTGTGGCTTCAAACTTCCAATTCTTCTTCTAGAAATACCAAATTGATTGGCATCACTTACTGGGATGTTTTTAGTGGAGTGAAAGTCCTTGGGCAAGGACCTGTGTTCTGCCTGGGGATAAACAACAAGATGTACAGGCTCAGCTCTTCAGGGTTTATTGGCTAGCCATGAATAGCAGTGTTTACAGAATCCCTGCCCTTTTTTATGGCCAGCCTGGCTCTGAAGATTATGGGGCAGCTCTGGACCTTCCCACAAAAGCCTCAAGATAGACTGAAGGCTGTCCTAAGGAGCCGTGGACTGAAATTACCCAAGTTCTATCTCTCCCAGGCTGAGTCAATGGAAAGTATTCAGCACTGTTGAATAAATCTGTTATTTGGGGCCAACACACAGCATTTGATACCATACCTTAGAAAAAGATGGTACCCACTGTGGTACCAACAGGTCACCTATGTGGCCCAGATCATCTGAACAGATCTACAAGTTTTCATCAGGCACATGCAAAAGCATCTCTGCACTGCATCCACAAGACAGTTCACTCAGACTCTTCAGTCTGCCTTGCAGCCCAGACACATCTGCAGTAGCAATGTACAACTTCTTTCAATTGTCTGCTCCCCCTTCTGAATCTAAAGCACCACCTTAGTCATCTTCCCCTCAGGCCTTCTGACTAGCAATGGGGAAGGGAAAAATTTCACCAGAAACTAAGGGGAAAAACATGTGTAAAGTATAGGTTGGTTAATACAGCAATCACTTTCTCAAAACAGCCCAGATCACATTTTCTGAGCTAAGAGATAAAGAGGTACAAATTATCAGGCAAAACAAAGATTTATTGAGACAGCCTCAACAACAAAAGCTGAAAACAGACGCTAGGAAAACACAGCCCAAGTTATTTTCTCTTCTCCAGCAGGACTGAGATAGGTACCTGGAGAAGAAACCAGCGTCTAAATTCCACCATTAGAAGAGAGACAACCTCAGGTGTAGGACTTCTGCACTAATGTGATTCCCAATTTCATTAGTGCTGCCTTGATATTTTCTGCTATCAGGAAGCAGATCTAAAGAAATACTGCCAAGAATAGCCAGGAAATTTTGCCAGGAAAAGAGCTGACCATACAGGCTCTGTGTACAGATAAGCATTTCCTCCCAAGCCATCAGTATCTCAGGCCAAGAATATCACCAAACTCAGGAAAAGTAATAGATAACAATAGAAAGATTTGAATGTGTTGAAATACCAGGCCAACTTTTGGGAGATACTTAATTGCAGGAACCTGTTCTTTATATGTTCACTTTAACCAGCCTCATCTCTTCCCTAACACAGGAGCATATATATTTTTAAAAGAAAGGCAACCAGACAAGCAAATTGTCAGGTAAGCAGCTCATGTTGTATCCTCACAGTCAGTTCTACCACACCCAACCTCTCTTAAGTACTTAGAACTAAGTACTTCCTGGCTATGTTTTTGTTTTCTGATAAAAATATAAAATGAGCAATAAATGTGGGAAATGCACATTTTCCATCTCCAGAAGCAGAACACATTTCTTGTAAATCATGGATTGCCACCTTCCACAACTGCAGCCAGATGAGTAGCCCACAAAAATCAAAAGGCAGCCCTTTACTGAGGTTTGGCTTGCTTAGACAAACAAATCAGAAACATCCTGGGAACAAAGCACCATGTGTCTTAATATTCCTACTTGGAACCAAACCAGTCTCTTCTGTCTCTACTGCAACCAGTGAAATAAATAGTGAGCCTACATCCACATCAATAAAAGCTATTCAACAGTTCCAAGAATCATAAGTTATCAGGGAAACACTATTAGTGTGCTAAATATTTAGTGTCACTTAGCCTTCAGTAAAAAGGAACTGCTTCGATTAGCTAGTTAAATTGGGTCAGATATGCCAGACCTTCCCAAGATCATAGCGAGAGAAAAATGAGTCAGTTAGAGCAGGGATGCTTTCTTGTGAAATTACCTACTGAACTCTCCAGACAATGAAATTACACTCCAGGCAGATGAAGTTTCAAACACTAGAGCTTCCCCCCAGGAATTTTCTAACTTGGAGTGCCAGGAGTGCCCCTTCCAGAAGGACACAAGTGCCACAACAAGCACCACACTGCTTGCTAAATGCCTCTCACCTACTTCATGCTCAAGCACTGGCTGAACACGTGCCACCCTTACAAGCCCAGGGTATTTGAACCCCATGCGAGATGACTCCGTCAATGCCAACCAGAAGGGAGTGCCAGGCAGTCAGATCAGGCTGATCTGAAGGGCCAGAATATCTCATCAGCAGCTCCTTCTCCTGTGTAATCATCTCTTACAAAGAAAATTAAAATTAACTGGAAACAGTACTATCAGGTTCCTTGCACAAATAAAAAAAAGTTATACCCAAGGCAGGGTCACTTGAAGTGAGAGGTGCAGATGACAGCACCTTCAACACAATCTAGACACAACTAGCTGCTCACATAGAGGGGCCATTCCACCCTTGCATATCCTAATAAGAAATTAAATTCTGTTTCCTGCTGCCTGTTTTGTGCGTGGTACTTTCAGCAATAGCTTCCAGCTCTTATGCTGGAAGGGAGAGTGAGTTCATCCCCACTCAGGTTCTCTGGCCTGTCTTGGCTCTGCAGGACTGTCCTCGTTTACTCTGCTGCTCCATGCAAGGAGGCTCCTCCCCCATTTGGGCCTCTTCAATTCCCACACTTTCACCCTCAGCACAAGCAGCACTAAGGCAGGCTGGACAGTGCGTTCATACAGTTATATATAGAAGCCCTCTTGGTTTTCCTCTTTTCCTACAGATCCTAATGTTGCATCCACTTTTATCTCAACTGTTGCCATCGCTCCAGCTCCATCCTCAGCTGGGACAGGCTATGATGAGAGCTCTTCCCCCTGAAGGGTCACTGCCAGCTCAGAACCACCTCATCAGCACCTGTGAGGCAGACAGCCCATGCCCCTGTGTACAGCCCTATTTCCCAACAAAGACTGTCACCTGTGCAAGGGTGACACTTGTGCCTGAGCTGCCAGAACTGAGAACCAAGACAGGAAGTCATGGGGAGATCATAACATTATCAGAACTGCTATCATTCTTTCCAGTATGCAGGGACAAGTGTTCAGGTTCCAACCTGGGGACTATAAATTCGATTTGGGGCATAGCTACTCAGTTCCCAGACAACACAAGTGCACAGTGCATGACCCAGAACACCAGCATCAAACAAGAGAAAGAATAACCAGCACAATGGTAAGAATTCATTTCATCTTAGCAAATGGCTTTTCAGCCTCACACTATTACCATGCTAAATCAGTTTTACCTCAAGCTTGACTACGTCATTGTTTGTATCACACACAGTAACCACCAGAACTGAATGAGCATGTTTATTCAAACACAAGTTACACATAACCCTTCAAGAAATACATTGCAACTAAGCCTTTGCATATCAGATTTTTTCATTTAGCTTGTCTACAAGACATACTTTACCAAAACAGCATAATCAGACTAATTAAATGGTTACAACAGAGAACTGCATGTGATGAAAAAAACAGTTTAAGAACAAAGACCATACAGAGAACATATTACTGGATTACAGCCCAGCATGGAACATTCAGAAAAATGACAGGAGGAAGTTTTATCCAACAGAACACAAGTATACAACATCATTAGTATACATTTTCCATTAATAATTATTAAAAAATAGAAAAACTTAACATCAAATATTGCTTTGCTAGCCACTATACCTATAAGGTAAAACCATAAATGGACTAACTCTGCTTAGGAGGTGGAAAATTTTAAGTCTCTAGAATTCACTAGAGCCCAATTCAGCAAGCTACTTATGCATGTGCTCAAACCCCACTAACACTAGTAAGGCTTACACATGTTGAAGTACTATAGTTAACATTGAGAGATTTCAGCATGCAACAACAGTGAAGTGCAGCCAAACACTTGCACTGAACCAGGATTAAAAGTACAAGTTACATCCATACTATAAAAATAATGATCCTCCTCTCTCAATCTATTGCTCTATCACAAGAAAAACCCCTACTGGGTACGAGAAAAACTGACACAGTCCCCTGATGAAGCACAGCTTTTCATGTTTTATTACACAACTCCAAAAGTATGCACAATTCAGTGCCAGGGACAAGCTATCATAACTCTACTTTCCAACCTCAGTCTTTCAGAACAAAATTTACCTGATTTGCACCAGTATAGTATAATAACTCTGGATGCAATTTGCAAGTTCAAGATCAAGGAATTTGTTTCTTCAGATCCCTCCCCAAGTGATCAATAGATTCAAAGAACTATACAGCTGTACAATAATGTCAGTGACTATATACAATCCTGCACAAGATACTGGAACAAAGCCACAAAGTTACATAAATACATGTTCAACTTCAAAAATATTTAATTTCTCTCACATTTAAGTGTTACTAAAAACACAACAACAATCTCTGCAATTTTGACCTGTATCAGCCCTCTCTAAAATTTGAAAAAAAAATCCCAAAGAATTGCCCTTGTCTCGAAGTTATCTGTATGGCTGTTTAAATAAAATCAGTCTCACCATAGCTTTGAAATACAGGAAATACAGGTAGCCAGGAAAATGTTCCACATACTTGGGAATGAAGCATTCCCTTTTGGTTGGAGGAATTTGATTGCTGGGTTTGGGGCTTTTTTACTCTTATGTAACCCACTATATAATAGTGAACAAAATATTTTTGTTTCATAGAAACAACTAACATTTGCCCACACCAGGCAAATGCTCTATTTACAGATAGATTAGGACTGCCTGACTGACAGTGAGTGTAAGTAAGTTGCTGAACTCCAACAAACATGGAGCCTAAAACGGCGACACTCTCTGCTGAATCGCCTTCCCTTTGAGGATACGTCTTATCTGCAGAAGAGAAAAAGACATAAACGTCAGTATTCATATCTTGAAGCGAGTCCTGAAAAAACCCCACCTGAGATCCAGTTTTGCATTCATTTATCCAAGCCTAGGTCCTGAGTTCAGTTACATCACAAGTGATCCCACTTTACAGCATTTGAATCAATGAAAGGCAACAGTCAACAACTCAGCTGTGCTTAAGTTACTAGTCTAAGGCCAAGAGTCCCTTTTTTCATCAAGTAGGAAAAAATTAGTTTCTTCCTCTGTTACTCAGGCTTAGGAACTGTCATTACTAATTCTGACAAGAGCAGTAAAAGCATGAACTCAGGCCATAGTGAGATGAGCAAGAGAAGGAGTATTGCCTCCAGTACATTGCACGGTTACAGAAACAAAGCCTATCTTGACAGGTAAAAGCTTTTAAGATGGAAAAACTAAAAGCTGCACGTGAAACCTAAAACTTCAGGTCTGTATATTCTGATCTTGATGTTGAAGCTAAAGATCTAAAAAATAAAATAGTACTTGCTAAATCTTTTCCTTGAAAGCTGCAACTCAAAAGCCCAAAGGAAGTTCCGGAGTAGAATGCAGCTTTGTATGGACAGGGACAGATGGAAGGAGAGGGCTGCTATGAATTTTTTACCTGTTCCCCTACAAGGCCGTCAGGAACCAGATGAACTGGCTGCTCGTTCTCCAGGTTCCTGGCACTGGGATCAGCTCCCTTGCGCATGAGCAGGCGCACGGCGTCCAGCTGGCTCACGCGGTACTGCAGGCTGGCCGCCACGTGCAGGGCTGTGTTGCCATTGTAAGCCTAGGGACCACAAAGCACCTCCATGAAGGAAAAGTGGGGGCATGAGCTTCTCTTTCTCTAGCTTTATTATAGAAAAATCACCATACCTTTGCATTAACAAAGGAGAGATAGTTGGGCAGCTCCAAAAAGAGACGAATGAGCTCCAGGTTTGCTTCTTCTGCTGCCAAATGTAAAGCGGAGCGACCACTTTTGCGATCCTATCAAAAAAAGAAAATGTTTAGTCTTCCCTGCAGGTGCTTCACCTATCCAGGGGGAACATGCAGACAAATAACAATAGAAAGCAAAGTAACTGCAGAGTGTTGAGCAAACACAGTTGCACTACAATTCATCAAAAGTGAATCTGAATACATATTTTAATATCAACATCTAACGAACAATGGAACCTGATCTCATCTGCAGGTAAGCTTACATAATGTAATATTTGATATTTTGGCTAAGTAATGGTCTGGCACGGTACAGACCTGAACTGCACAGTAAGCAGTTTCTAATTAAAATTTGCAGCTCAAGAACAAGATGTCATCAGTACCCCACTACTATGGGTACCTCAGAGTGCTCCAAACATACTCTTACTTTTACAACGCTCACTCACTGCAGCCAGTGTAGCATCATTCTTAGTCTAGAGATTAGACTGCCACCTCCCTCCTTCCCCAGGGTTCGTTTGCATTGATAACACCCTGCTCTGAATAAATGGAGCATTCTCATCCCATCTGGGTAAATTAAGCTGTAGGGAAACTTCCAAATTAGTCCTCTTCCCTTGTAATAAATGCAGCGTGGGAGAAAGGGACACGGTCTGCTTCCACATTCTCTCTGGATCTGGCACCTCAGACTAAGGCATTTTACTTACTTTGGCTTCAACAGAGGCTCCCATTTGTATCAGGATCTTGATGGTTTCTACCAGGCTCTTGTTTCTCAGCAGAAGCTCCTGGACCTCAGGGGAGTGAGGTGGCTGACAGTTTTGCAGTTCATGCAGCACAGCATTATGGGCCAGAACTGCACAGTGCAATGCTGTCAGACCTGAACATCAAAAAAAAACCCCAAAAAAATCATCATGAATGAACAAATACAGAAGCATTGACTGGCTGCTTGTTTCAGGGGTTGGATAAAGGAGGTTCTACCCCCATTAAGCCCAGGGACAGTTCCATTTTGTAGGTGACAGTGTCTGGTCTCAAGCAGCCTGAGATCTGGACTGTCCATCTACAGAACTTCAGTGAAGCAGCAGCCTACTGTGAGCCCTCAGCCAGCTGATGAAAGAATCAATTTCTAATATATTTTTGTACAAACTACATGTAAGAAAGAGCTGTTTTATGGAAAAGGGGTCCAAACAGAACAGCTTTCTACTGCCAGATTCTGGCTACTGTATCCACTGACAACACTGGCACCCCAGTGTTTTAACAATGGCCAGTTACAACCTAAGCTCTCCATAGCAAACACAGCAATCACGGGTAAGAGGAAAGTGCTCCTGACAGACACAGACTAATCACGTTTTCATCTGACAGATATGTCAATTGCACCAGTAAATTTCCATCTGAAAAGGAAATATTGCATTTTATTGCATTCCCATCAGTGGCTATAAAACACTGTACTATCCAGTAACTCTGTAAATTATAAACTCTTAACTACTCACCATCATAGTTTGTTGCCTCAAGGTCCACATACTGATTGCTTCCCATAGCTCCCTTTTGGATTGCCTATAAAAGTGGGAACAGGCACACATTTACATCTTATCCAAACCACATACTGCTTCAAATTTGTTTATTGTCTTACTGCAATAGCTGCAGTAAAGTTGCAATAAATAACAGCATCCCTGGAAGTATTCAAGGCCAGGCTGAATGGGCCTCTGAGCAATCTGGCCTAGTGAAAGGTGTCACTGAGCACAGCAGGGGCATTAGAATTAGAAAATCGTTGAAGTTCTTTCCATCCCAAACCACTCGATGATCCTATGACTAAGAGGAGACTCACTGTTTTGGTTTGGTAAACTAGAGGATTCCCCCAAAATTACTCAAAAATGTTGATGAGAACCTTAATGAGAAATTCAGTCCCACTTTAAGCTCTATGTGTAGACAGACTGACAAGGCTGCCCAGAGAGAAAGATAAAGGAAGGATTTTTTTGGTGTGGTGGTGTTTCCAGAGTTTCCCAACAGAGCTAAGGATAAGAGTCAGTGGCTGGGGCAGAGCTGTGCCTGCCTGGCTCTTACCTGGAGGACCTGGGCATGCCCCTTCTCAGCGCAGACATGCAGCGGCGTCCTGCCCCAGCAGTCAGTGGTGTTCACTTGAGCCCCCAAGCTAACCAGGTCCTGCACAATGAGATGCTGATTGGCAGCCACAGCAACCTGGAAAGCACTCTGCAAACATCAAGAAGAAAATTTAAGGTATTAGTCATCTGATCTCTAACAGGAAAGAGCAACTAAAACAAATAAAACCCCTAGCTACCTGGTATTATTTAAGCAGTCATTATGAATACTAGGAAGCCAGGACAAATGAAGCAGAGCACATAGTTTTACCAGCTCAAGGTGATCCCAAGAAGTATTAATAGCTCAAGGTTAATATTAGTATGCAGGCTAAATCTTGGGGTTAATATTAAATAAGCATTTCACCACATCTTTCCCAGGATTCAGACATGCAGAAGCACTCAGGTGCAGAAAGCAGGTGCAAAGATTTTTTTCAGAACCTTACCTGGCCATTGTGCTCTTTAATATCCAGCATGTGCAGGGCAGCCATCTTCCTTGCCAGAACATAGGAGAGTGCTCGTCGGCCCTGGGCCACAGCGATGTGGAGAAAGCTGCAGGAAAGAGAGGCAACAGTTACACCACCAGACACAAACCAGGGCTCAAGACAACAGAGAACCAAATGTCTAGAAGAGGTACTATACTGCCAGCTTCAGACCTCCTCTGTGTAACTAAGACAGGAACATGGGTATTTTCTTACCAGGGCAATACAAAGCATCTAAATTGGAATGTTTTCCTTCCCCCTTTTTAACCAAATCTAAGAATAAGCACCTGAAATTAGAAAATACATCTACTCAAGTGTGCTGGAGCTCTGCATGGCAGCCATCAGCAAGACCACACCTTTCCCTTGACCAGCCAAACCACTGCACTTGTGACACAAACCCTGCTATTGAACTGCTTCACTATAACCCACAGTCTGCCAAAACCCAAACAGAAACACTCCCCAACCTCCCACAGAAGAAACACCAAGATAAACAGCACTCACGTGTCTCCATCGGCGTCCTTTGCAAGGAACTGGTCTTGAGAGATGTTAGCCAGTTTGTTCTCCTCCTGTTCCACTTGCCACTGAAAAAATGACTTGCCCAGCTGCGTCGTGCTCCTGGCAACATTTTGGTCAGGCAGTGAGACATTGAGAGTAGCCAAAGAGATGCTGCGCTCCAGACTACCACAGAGGTTGCTGGAGAACAAGCTGAAATTGGGGGCGTGAGGGGCAACGTCAGCCTGGGGGTGGGCACTGCTCAGTGGCTGGAGGGGCGCAGAGATGCTGTCCGAGCCCTCCGAGTCGTTGAGGAGGGAGGAGAAGCTCTGCGACGGGCAGTACGGCAGCTCGTGGCTCTCAAAGGCGCTCTGCTGGTAGGCAGGAGACTGGTCACTGCCGACAAACGGCCTGTAGTCCAGGGAGGAGGCATCTGAGGGATAACTCTGTGACAAATCTTGGCTCTGGGACGCAGGGAACTGGTAATGCTGTGGCGGATCAAGCATGTGCTGGCTGGTGTGGTCTTGGAATGCTTGGTACTTCTGGGACGGGGAGAACGCCTGTGCTCCCGGGCTGTCCTGGTACTGCTCAGCAGGAGAGCTGTGGCTGGAGACTGAGTGCAACCAGCTCACCTGCACTGTGTTCAGGGAAATGGGGCTCGACTCGTTCTTGATGTTTATGATGTTCTGAAGCAGATCAGAGCTGCTCTCGTGCTTTGGGTCAGCTTTATGGGTCTCCTCCATGCTATCCATAGAAGTTGGTGTCTGGGGTGGGGTCTGGTGGATGGGGAAAAAAACAACACAAGGCAAATCAAAACAAGCCCCAGAAAATTAGAGGTATAGTTGTATCTGGTAGTTTATGAGCATACAAAGCAAACTGAAAAATAAAGGCATGGAAAAAATTACTACTGACTTACCAGGAGATGTGGGTGAACAGTTGCTTGGCGTTTGAAAGAAGGTCCATCAGAAAGGAGTTCAGGAGCCTTTCTTTTGCCACTGTGACCCAGTATGCTCTTCAGCTCTGACAAAAATAAAATAAATTTAGAATCCATTTCGAGGTTACTCTTACCCTGCAGTAACATTTTAAAACAATTTTATGTATTAGAAAATGGTCTACCTGTGTATGGTTCGTAGTTCACCAATCCTCCTTGTGCCTATTAAAAAAAATCCAAATTTTTCTGTTATTATAATGTTATTTCTGGGTGAAAACAAACAAAAACTAATAAACACAAAAAACAATCCACCCCAAAAAAAACCCCAACAACAAGAAGAAAGCAGCCATGACTTCCTTCCTATAAACACAGAATATACCTTAGAATAATTCTAGTACGTGGTTGTCTAACCCTAATTTAATTGCTTTTAATTAAGGTTAGAAAATGGAAATAGTTTAATGAAACTTAAATAAAACCCACTGTTTTTCTTTAGGCTTTTCAAGCCATTTGTTATAATACCACAAAACTCCAGAAAATCTAGAGAAATACATTATTCCTTCCAGAGACCAGAGAATTTTTTTGAAACCTTAGTAACCCAGCCAATTTTACAATTCTTTAATGCCATGAACTTTCCTATGCAAATATCTTCCTCTGAAAACACTTATCTAGGAAGCTTTCAAGCACATACTCACAAAAAATAATCTAATCAAATCAAAAAACACTCTTTAATCTTCTCAGAATTTCCTGTAATTTTTTTGTCCTTTCAGACTGCAAGGGCCTACCTTTACACTGTGTGCTTTGCACAGAGAGGCGCAATAGCATGACAAACAAATCTGAGAAAAATCCCTAACCCTTCCAATGAATGATCTCATTCCAGCCAACACGGAATTTCTGCAGTTTCGCAACACAAATGTATCTTTATCCAGACTCACTTTAGAAAATAAAGCTTAGTAAGAACAGCTTTAAATGCCTCCTTCTCTCATGGCAAACCTTCTGATTTCTTCCCAGCTGCATTTTTCCATTATGTGTTGAAAAGGAAAAACACTGATTTCATCCACAGGAGATAAAGCTCATTTCTAGCATTACCGCAAAGTGCTTTCTTGCCAGCTTCAGTGACTATTAAAATCAAGGCTGTCAGTGCAGAAAGCTGCCGGTTACCTTGCTTTCCTCGGTGGCAGGACCCGAGGACATCTGCTTGCTGTTCCTGAAGTGCAGCAGAAGCTCCTTCACGGAGTTCTTCACACGGACCCCCTGGAAAGGTCCTCTGTGCTGCTTTCCCCCCCCCATGTGTTGTTCAACTGTGGAGACACGAAAACAAAACCCAAACTTAAGGCACCCATTTCGTTTACTGTTTAACAAATAATAAATATAGAAAAAAGACCCAAACAACCTAGAAACTCTGGTGGAAAGGCACCTAAAGCCTGGTTTAGCAGAGAGGAGCTAGAGAGCTGCTCTGCGTACCCCTTGGCCATCCCACGGGCGTGCGGCTCCTCCGCTGCCCGGGGGCCGCCCTGCCGCTCCCGCTGCCCGGATGGGAGCACCGCGGTACGGGCACGAAGCGCCGGCCAAACGCGCCCGGCTTTTCCCCGTTTCGGCCGCTTTTCCACGCCGGAGGATCGGCGGTCGGCTTCGCCCCCGAGGGGACGGAGCGGGACCCGCGGCTCCGCGCTCTCCCCGCCACCCCCCGGGGCCGGGGCCGCCGCGGGGACCCGCCGTACCTTGCAGCGCGGGGCGGGGGCCGCCCCGGGGGTCCCTCCGGCCGCCGCCGCGGCTGCTCACCGAGAGGTCCGAGTCGGATCCCGGCGAGCCCGGGGCGGAGGAGTGCGCCGGCGAGCAGCTGCCCTCGCTGGAGTGGGGCGAGGCCCCATAGAAGTAGGCGAGGTTGATGGGGCTGCTGAGGGCGCCGCCGTCGCCGCCATCGGGCGCCGCGTCGCGGCTGCTCTCCACGATCATGGCGGTGCGGCGCGGCGGGCGGCGGCGCGGAGCGGCGGGCGGCGGAGCGGGCACGGGCACGGCCAGGGTTGGGCAGGCGGCGCGGCGGCTCTGGGGGCGCGGGGCCGCGGCCGCGCTTATACCGGGTCCGCCCCCCGCGGGAGGGGCCGCGCCGGGCGGGGCCGCGCTTCCCGTCAGGGCGGCGGGAGGAGCCTGCCCGTGAGGGCCGCTGCCTCGGCCCGGGAGAGCCCGGCCCGGAGCCATGGTCCGGGGTGCCGCCTCACACCTTGTCGGCCAAGCTTGTCCCCTCTGCCTCTGCCCGGGAGAGCCCGGCGGGGGTCATGGTCCGGGGTGCCGCCTCACACCTTGTCGGCCAAGCTTGCCCCCATGGGCTTCGCGGAATAACAGGATATCCTGAGTTGGAAAGGCTCCATCAGGACCATCGAGTCCAACTCCTGACCCTGCCCAGGACACCCCAAGAATCTCACTGAGCGTTGTCCAGATGCAGCCTTGGCAACCCTCGCTCCCAAGGCTTACAACCACTGATTGCCACCCTCTTATGGAGCTGCAGAGGTGGGGATGAGCAGAATCTTCCTCAGCCTCCCACCACTGCTGATGCCACCTCATATCCCCATTGGCGGCCATCCCTCACACTTCGCCCCAATCCTGCCAGTCCTTGGCTCCAGGACACAGGCGTGGAAGAACAGACACTCTTTTGGTCATGTGCATGCCATGAGCAGCATCCAGCGAGAGGGGAACGTGAGCAGTTACTCACAATTCAGATGAGTCATCTGTGTTCCTCTTACCCCGGCGTGGAGTAGGCAGGGGCAGACAAGGAGAGATTTTGGTTGTAGCTTACACCATACTGTGGTGGCAAGAGCCTCTCAGTCGAGGCCACCTCAACCTTCTTCTAGGGCAGAAGTGGGAAAGCAACACAATGCCAAAAAAAAAACGTGGGTGAAATCATGTGATCACTGTTAACATCACTGAGTTATTCTCAAGAAGACCTCTCAGGTTTCTACTTTTCAAACAAACATTTCTGCTTTCCCATTTCCACTGAAGGCACCATCTTCTAAAATATGGTGAGCAATTTTGCCCACAAAGTTGAGATTAGGATGTTTTTAGCACTGTGGCTGCTCCAATAAATATGTAGTAAAACAACATGGACTTACATGGTTTTTCTAAAGTATATTATGCAAACTGGAGGTCTATAATTTATATGTTTTAATTGTATTGAATAGCATGGGTCAGTGCAATATGAAATTATATTAAATCAGCCCATGAGGAGGCAGGAGGGAATTGCTTTATATTATTCAAATATTTCTCCCACCATCAAGTGAACGAAGGGTTTTGCTGAGAACTGTCTAGGCAGGTTTCTACTCAAAAGACTTGTTTTAGACCATAGATTGAATCTATGCAGCCAGAGTGAAATTTGCAAGTAGAACCCATAAAACAAAATCAGATGCCAAGAAGTTGCAGAAATACCCCAATAAAGGTAACAATTCATTTGCTCCCTGAGCAGAAACTCACCCTCAAGCACACCTTTCCCCTCATCTAACAAAACACTTTACACAAGTGAGGATTTATTAAAGCAGGCCATGTGTTTTAAGCAAGGAGATGGTTTCATGTTCAAGTCTTAGACCTCAGTTATGATACTTTAACCTCAGGCAGATGGTTTTCTCCTCATTGAAAAGCACTTGGTGCTCAGAGATCCTGGAGCCCACAAATGCTCTTTGCACTTCAGTGGCTGTGAGGAGGACCCACAACTCAGCTTTCCAAAGTGGATCCAACTGATGGACCTTTGCGTTCTCGTCCCTGCCGGGGAGCCCAGAAAGCCACTCATTTCAATCTCACAGGAGGCTCTACAACTACTACAAAATGCATCTTGTCTTTCAACAAGTGGATGGTAATGCAAACCTGGGAAGTTGATAATCCAGAAAATTAGATTTGTCATCACAGTTGCCTGCCATTCCCTTGAAAATGTCAAGAGTAAAAGAGATTTCAAACCAAAAGTGGCTTTGTCTCATTGTAGTTCTTCTGTGTCGTTCCTAAACCACATGCAGGCAGGGACAGGCAGCACCTTTATCCTTGCTATTCAATAACAATTTTGGAATGGATTTAATTGGAGATTAGTCTCTTCATAAGAATGAAAACTCTGCTATTAAACAATTTAATGAGTTTATATTTGTTTTTTTTTCCCTAAAGAGGGCATAGAATTTCTTTTTCTCTTCTAATCCAAACTCTCTACTCTCCTGAAGGTTGAATTGCTGACTTGCTCTCCTTTTACCAAGCAAAATCCATTTCAGGCAACAATTTGATACCTCAGCTCATACTTGTTTCATCAGTGACATCTTATTTATCAGGTCTCCTGGCATAAATCTACTCCCAGGCAAAGCAGATTAAGGCAAGTCTAATTCCACCAAGCTCCATAACAAAAGGCTCTTTCAAAAATATACACACACCCATTGGTTGCACAAGATGTGCTGGCTCACAGCAGCCCTGTGTTCTCAAAGTGCTGCTCTGAGAGTTACTGGTAAATTATTGCTACATCCACAAACTGTAATTATTAATGCTGCAGACCTTGAGCATTAATGGGTTTTGGGTTTTGGCCCAAGAACTACGTAACATCTGTGGTGACCAAAACCCTGTGAGGCATCTTCAACCAAAGTAAGTTCCTCTGGGGCAGGGTGGTGACCAAAGAAAAAAGCACTTGTCACCTCTTCTCCCTGGGAAGGAATCCAGCTGGTTTCAGCCTTCTTTGGCCGAGCTGTAACTCAGTGTAACCCACCAACCTCCGAGCTGGAGAAGGCTGCGAGGTGAGCACAAGGCAGCCCCTCAGCTCCCCGATGTGGTGTCTGCCCGTGTTTTTATTGCACCTCCTCCCTACTGGGATGTATCAATAATGCCAACTAGTGGCCGTCAGCAGCAGCATTTGTCCTGAAACCACTTTTCTATACACCTGCAAAAAGTGAGATAAGCCTATCTTGGTATCTCAAATAACAGCAGAAAGGAAACAGAATGCACTTGTTTCTGAAAACTGTTTCTTCCCTCTCTTCAGAGCACAGCCCAGTATTGTAGCTTTAAAAGCAATCAGTCTTGGTTTAGGTTAATCCAATATAATTGATTAATGAAATAACTTTTGAGAGTGTGACTTGTGCACACCCATGAGCTACTTCATGGGATCCAGAAAAAACTTTTGTTAAGAACAAAACCAAAATTCAGTTGTCTTCAAGCTTGTGCTTGCTGGGTAGGGGTCTCATTAGAGAAAGCAAAGAGGCTGAATACCAACACCTTGGACTTTAACCAACTTCTAAACACCTAGGCTAACCAAGGTCATGTTTATCCCCTTTGCCATCCTAATCAGAAACAAGCACAGAGAAAAGATGCAGTGTTCCTGCACTGCTTGGTCCCTGGGGCACGTACTGGGGTGAGAGCTGTGGGGAATGTAGGCTTTAAATAAATAAATGAATGAATAAAGCAAGCCCAGTAAGTGGAGTTTTGTCTTCCCTGTGGAGCAGCACGTAGTCACTCTGCCAGGCACACTGTACAAGCTCCCTGTGTGAGTGAGAGGAACATGTCAGCTCTCAGAGCAGCCCTTGGTTTGGCAGGTATGGGAGCAGAACAAATCTCTCCCCTCACTCTGGCTCCTGAGCAGCAGCATGGAATAAGGGACAGCCTCTAGGTGAAGTGTCAGAGCACAAACTGCTAGAAACAAGAACTTGGTTTTGCAACACATTTCTGGAGCAGCATGACCTTCGTGGTATTTCTTAAACTGGACATAAAAATGGTAGTTTACAACCCAGTTGCTTAATGCAAGTGAATATTTGCTGTGTTGATGTCAAACATGCCCTATCCTCCACTGGGTGTAATTGAGGCTCCTGCTGCACACTGTGAGCTGAGGTGTGCAAACACCACTGCCACACCTCCCCACCCCAGCGGCGTTTCCAACAGCACACACCTCCCAAAACATGCAGCACAACACTCACTTTGCTTCTAGACTGGCATTGAGAAAAACAGAGGTAAAATCTCAGGAACTATTCAACTCCTAGAGAGCATTCAGGGTCTGTACCTGTATTTGCTTTAAGGGTTCTGGAGAGCACTTGTCAGCAGGTTGGAAGTGGTCCATGACACAGTTTTACTCTAAAAGCTGGTATAGAGGAGTTAGTGTTTCTTCCCTCTTTGCTATACTTGTATTGCTACATTTTTCCTAGACTGGTCTCCAAGACTGACATTCTGGGATTAACCTGAACATCAAAAGGGGGCATGTATAATTCTTCATATTTAAGAAAAACTTAGACTTCTTATTTAACATATTTCTTTTGGGCTTTATTCCTTTGATCCAGAGAATACCCTCAATTCTGCTTTTTTCCTCTCAAGCCGTCTGTTATTTAAAAAAAAATAAAAAGTAAATTTTAAAAAAAGTGGGTTGCTCCTAAGTAGATCCTTCAACACCGTGTATATAAAACAGCTGAAATTAGTACAGAAGAAAAGAAACCCTAAACCCAGCAAGTGTTGCAAAGCTGGCAGAGAGGACCTGAGTTCTGTGAAAGCAGTTTCCTTGTATATATATACCTCATGTCTGGGGACATTCTTCCCAGCATACTCACTACCCTGGTTAGTCATGTTTTCTCAGCAGCTTACCTATCTCATTAGTTCATTAGTGCCTTGCAGCAGGGGAGAAATGCACACACCACTGATGTCACAGCGTGTAAACAAGGAGCAGGAGGCCATTTCCCCATAGCAAAGGGCAACGTCATATGTCACCGATCCTAAAGGATACTGTGTGTGCATAGATAAGGTGGAGAGTGCATCTTCTTGCCTCAAAGTACGTGGCTTGTTGTGGTATTCCAGTTTAGAAAGGGAGTTGGCACAGTTTCTCAGTGCTGCTAGGGAGACTCAGTGTAGGTTTGGAGGGGTCAGCATCAGTTTTCCTTGTTGCTCATGCTGAACACATTTCTCTTCCTAACCCAGGTGAGCAACCTGGGCCAAAACCTGACATTCATAGCTCACATTAATTTCATGTTCTGCTGTCAGATGCAGGAGCTGCAAGCACAGTAGATGAGCTAGGCTCTGGTGTACTTTGATTTCAATGTTCCTGCCTTCCACAAACAAAGACCACTTCAACAACCTGTAAAATGAAACCACTTTCTAACAGGGACTGCAGAGCTGTCCCAATGCACATTGCAACACTTCAGCACAGGAGTGGGAGGAAAAAATCTCAAAGTGAGATTTGAACCTAGAAAAACACGATTTTTTGAACTCTTCTCTACCCAGACACTTGCATTCCGAGACTCAGTTTGTGTGTAGTAGCAGGTAACCTATCTAAGATTAAGGTTGCCATACATCCAGGTTTCTCAAACATGCATTTTTCCTCTCAAAGACATTGTCTAGGCAGATTTTGAAAATTGATGCTCTTCTTAGACATGGCAAACCAGTCACATCTACCAGACAGCAGGTCTAAGAGCTGACCAGTCCAAAAACTCCGGGCACAATGTCAGTATTTTTACAGCCCACCTGTGCAGCACTTGTGTGGCAGGATCAACACCTGCAGGAAGCCTCAGCACTGATTTGCACAATCCTACACATCCTGTGTGCATACCATCAGCTCAAGGGTGCAGATTAATGAGCAGGAAAGTCCAGGCAGAAGCAAGACAACCAGTAAAAAGCACTAGTAGCATGTTGACACTGTAGAGTTCATTGAAGGCAATGCCCTCATCTAATGTCTTGAGCTTATTTCACTGTGCTTTCCATCTGATAGAGTTTAAATGCTTTCAGTTCAGACATCCATTCACTAGAGAAATCCCAGCTTTCAAAACACATGTCTGTTTGACCATTGGGAAAGTCCTGAAACTCAGCTACAGAGCTGTCCTCCATTAGTCAAACAAAAACTCAATGAACACGAAATTTTCTCATTGAAAAAAGCACCTAAATCAAGGCAGACAAAAAAATTTTGTTATAGTAGGGACAATGTTAGGTCTCTTCCAAACAGTGACACAAAAATTCTCCTGGTGCTTAGGATGAACTGCATCTACTAAGGTAGGTTTTGTCTTCAGTTAAATGTGTGCTGGAGCAGCTAGGACAATACCTCTCCACCTATGGGTCAGAATTTGCTGTCACACAAGTCTCAATCCCAGATGTCTGAGTAAAAGATACAAATATCACAGAAAGGATCCAAATACTCTGCTCTTTCTGTCAACTTAACAGCCACCTGCTACAGGTTTAGAAAGAAATCCATGACAGTAATGACAACTTCACAGTAATATGTAAATCGTGCACGAGTTAGCATAAAACATCAAGAAAGTTGGAAATAAACTCTTTGATTTGGTGGGGCACTGAGCAGAGCTCTGTTCCCAGGCGTTGGCTCCCTCCTCCAGTTCCCAGCTGGGAAAAGACACCTTCCAAAGCCAGACACATCCTGTCTGACAGGACGCTGCTCTCCACAGAAGCCAGCCCATGGATGTTTAAGTTTCCTTTTAATTTCCTGCCAATTTCTTAAGAAGAAAGCAAAAGTAAAAGCAGCTCCTTTTCCTGCCTTGCACGTTTTGTCTCAGAAGTTTGTGACTGGGAACACATAAAGTCACACAGGGGTTTCTTAGCAGGGTTTCTTAGCAGCACCACCAGGACTGAGTTTTGCTGCTCTTGAAAGTCCAGGTGAGAAGCAAAGCCAGGTCAGACCACTGGGACAGGAAGCAAAGGGATGGGATTGTTCCTGCCACCCTGCTGCTCCGAGCAGCCCAGGGATGGGAAAGGAAGCTCCCCGGTGCCCAGGACTGCTGCTGCAGACCTGTTTCCAGCAACTGATGATGATTATGATGACGATGATGATGATGATGATATCCCAACCATGACCTCCAGGGTGGCAGGCTGCAAGGCTGCCCCAAGCAGCCCAGGGCTCGGCTGGTGCTTGCCCCCCGTGACAGAGGGCATTTCCTCCCTGCACACACCCTGCTCCCACCCACTGCCACCAAATGCAACAGGAAATGTGGCTTGCTGCAAAGAAAGCAAATAGAAGTCTAACAAGCAAAAATAAAAAATCACTTGCTGGAACGTGATCACAGAGCTGATACTGGAGTTTCGTTTGGAGCAGAAATACGGCCCCTAGGTGACATTTGTCCCTGACTGCTGGTCACCCAGTCTGACTGAGGGAGAGCCCAGGGTGTCTCCCTTTCCCTGCCCTCTGTGTGCCTCCAGCAAACCTCCACGTCTCAGCTGAAATCACCTGGCTTCCACCTGAAGTACATGTGAGCTACCCACCCCCTGCAGCACACACATCTCCAATGTCATCACAGCACACACCTGTCCCCAGACATTTGGGGTCTGAAAAGCAGACCCTATTTTATCCTTTGCAAGACTCCTCCTGCTGGGCTGCCCTCCTTGCCTGCTAGAGACGAGCATGTTAATGAGCCGGGTGCTGCATAATCAGCCCCGTGTGGTAAGCCAGGGAACACCTCGCCAGGTGATGAAAAGGAGTTTATGGTTTGGTTTAATAAACCCCTTAGCATAACAAAATTTAAAGTGAATTTTAAGCTCATTAAACTTAATTCTTTTCATTCCCACCGTTTTTGGTTTTTTTTTAATTACAAGAAAGTAGGCATAGATCCCTATTTTTATATGTTTCCCTGTGTTGCCTCACACTGCACCATGACAGTGTACTCCTGTCCTGCTGAAGCTGGCAGGGTCATCTGCTGATGGTGCTCTGCTATCCCAAAATTACTGATGAGCTGCCAGGAGAGGATGGTAATCAAGATTATACAAAACACTGTTTTTCACTAACAATGTTTCTTACATTCAGTACTCTCAAAGTTAGCTATCCATCCATCCATCCATCCATCCTCTGGAAAGCTATTACACCCTCTCCTAAAAATTCAGATTGTTTCAGAGAGAGTCACCCAGAACATCTAAGCTATTTAGGAGTATTTTGCCACCAGATTCACCAAGGGTTTTCAAAAATCACACCATTCTTTGTGGTTTCTTTGCTCTTGGCTATTACCCATTATCTTCCCAAAAGCCAACCATTCTTCCATACTCAACCCCAAAACACAGAGATTTTTACAGCACAAGCCATTTGTGAGGCTATTACAAATAAAAAGAACCCAACTTATTAGAAGCCAATATTGTTTCAATCAATTAGGTTTTCTAATCAATAAATAAAATAAAATTATACCAGCATACCTTCATGTTGGAGGATTGAAGTTAGGAATAGTTCTATGGAAAACAAGCCAGTTTTTGGCACCCCATGGGCAACTGATCATTCCTTATGGCCATGCCTGTGTGAATGACTGAGAAGTTCCTCTGAGGTTTAAAGGTGTGAAACAGAGAAGCAGTGGTATGGAAATTTTTCTTCCCCTCCCTCACAAAAGTCCTGCTTACTTTGGCTTTCTGTTCACAAAAAAAAAAAAAAAAAAAAAAAAAGAGAGAAAAAAAAACCAAAAACACCCCAAAACCCTAAACCCCACAAGTTTCTTTTTCTTTCAGCTTCTGGCTGAGTACCCACAGGGCACCTTTAGTGCAGTGGCTTGCACACCACTTATCTTTTGGCTCTGGTTGACAGGAAGCAGGGATGTTGTGACATGTGAGAGGAAGCAGGGTGGAGGAGGACAGTGGCGTGAGCATGGCTCCCTGGACTTTTTCTGCACGGTGGAATTTCCCAGGTGGGGTAAGCCCTGGTTGAGGACATTCCCCTGCCAAAGAGGCTGGAAGGAAATCCCAGGCTGGTGTAACACTGCCAAAAAAGGGTCTAGAAAATACTGATATAAGAATAATGAAAAAGTGCTGGGCAACAATTGGGTGAAGAGAAACCTGCAGGTTTCCAGTGGGGTTTCCTGCCTGCCAGGGTCAGGTTCTCCTTGCCCACCTCCTGCCTGCAGTGCTGCCTGTGTGGCCACAGGCATTGAGCTGCATCTCACTATCCCTTTTCTGTCTTGGCTAAACTAGATAAGCATAGCATTCACATAGGAAAAAAGAGATCCAGTGTCTCACAGGAAAAAAAAAAAAAGCTCCAGCCTTTGGGAGGTGGTGCAGGACAAACACCTCTCCTTGGCAAATGGCTGGCTTTCAGCAGGACTTTGCCCTCAGAAAGGTTGGAATGAGTTTCACAGGGTGTCAGTGAGAAAGCTCCGTATAGCCAGGAGCCTGCTTAAAATGGGAAGAGGGATATGTATTAAAAAAAAAAAAAAAAAAAAAAGAAAGGAAAAAAATTAGTCCCATTTTTCACAGTGCTATCAGGTGTGAAATAGTCACCTGCTCCAGTAGATAAAAACAACCTTCAGTATAAAAAAGGTGTTGTGGATTTTCCTAAAATGTGAGTCGATCCATCTTAATCATAATCCCTTTTCTTTTCTTCTGTCAGCAGTGGCATGGGCCAGGACTCACCATGCATATCATGGTGAGCAAGGACAGGACAGCCAAATCTTTCCAGAGCAAACACCTGTCACTTTCAGTGTCTTGTGTTGCCCCTTCCCAATGCAGCTAACTGATAGAATTTCCAGCAGCTGGCACCAACAAGGCAAAAGCACTGGACCACTGGGCCCCCTGCCCGTTGTGTGCCCAGTGCCTCCTGCACTGGAACACAGATGTTAAAAACAAATAAAACATCCTCAGACTTTATCCCCACTCTTGCCCTGCCCCAGCAAGCTGCAAGAGGGAGGTGGGAGAGAACATCTCCATCCCAAAGGTGATACATTCAAAACCTTCCCCCTGCAGGCAGGAAACTCTGCGTGGGCTCCATCTTCCTGTTGGCAGATGTATTGTATCACTGGAACATGTTCAACTGATAATCTTGATGGGCTCGATATTCTCTTTGAAACCAGGATGGTTTGTTCCAGCTGGGGCTGCTCTTTGTTTGCTCTCTGAAGGCCCATGCTGCCCTCAGTCTTGTCTAACACGTGTCAGGGTGGGGCCTCATCCAGACCCTTGCCTTGCTCTCTCCTGCAGCATCTGGGAAGCAAAACCTGCTGCCTTTGGGGACTGAGGGGCCTCTGAGTGCCTCCACAAGGGGTCAAGATCTCCCTTTGCAAAGAGGGGAGACTGCAACCCCAAAGAGGCACAGATGGCCCAACAGCACAGGCAGGAGGAGCAGCACCTGGAGCCCCACTCAGCTCATCCATTCTCCCAGGTGTCACTGCCCTTGGAGTTAGGGAGCTCAGGTGCTTTGACTCCAGAAATCAC
This sequence comes from Emberiza elegans, assembly GCA_024865655.1. Lineage (NCBI taxonomy): Eukaryota > Metazoa > Chordata > Aves > Passeriformes > Fringillidae > Emberiza > Emberiza elegans. The sequence goes on from JALJVW010000196.1 coordinate 3,613,889, forward strand.
AGGGTGTCACAGACATATTTTATGAAAATTCCTTTTGCCAGGATCTTTTCTCCTGAGAAGCTGAGAAGCTTCAGCTTCTCCATGTTTTGCTGCTTTGGAATATGATTTGGAAAATTGTTTACCCAGCATGTGAAATTGTTTTTACTTGATGACCAATGACAGCCACCAGTGTCAAGGCTGTGAGCAGTCACAAGATTTTATTATCATTCCATTCCTTTCCTTTGCTACCCTTCTGATGTCTCCTTTCTCTTTTCTTTTAGTGTAGTCTTAGTGTATCATTTTATTTTAATATAATATATATAATAAAATAATAAATCAGTCTTCTGAAACATGGAATCAAGATTCTCATCTTTTCCCTCATCCTGGGACCCCTGTGAACACCACCACATTTGGTGACCCTGAGTGAGGAACATTGCCACAACAGGGGACATTTTTAATGAGTTGAATATGTGATGGAGGTCAGCCCCCTCCTGTGCAAAGAGGTGAGTACCTGCTGCAAAGAAAAGGAAAATCCAAGTCTGACAAGAAAAGAAAGACAGGAAGAGTAAAAATGCCATGGCTGATGTGTGGCAGAGCAGGATGAAAAGTCACGACTCCAACCCCAAATGAAAATATATACTTGTAACAATGTTTGTTGTGCATGAGAACATGGCAACAGGACATCAGGAAGAAATGTGTTAACATAGGGAACCTACATTTCAACCAGCAGATATGAAACTTCTGGGATTGGAAGATACATATATGTTGAACACATTTTACAACAATGTAAAGTAATTCTATCATCAGCTTGTTACTGGAGCACCTGGTATTTTTTAAATTGGATTTTTAAGACAGGATATTTTTTCAGTAAAGAAACTTTCTTTTTCTAATTTTACTTATCAAGGCAAGGGCAAAAGCAAGACACAGAAAAAGCAAATAATAATAATAATACTACACAGGGGAAAATACACAAATGTGGAGCAGAAAGATATGAAACCATTAGAAGGAAGAAACAGCTAGAGACAGAAATAGCTGCCTTGCCAAGAGCAAGCGACAATTCCCTGAGAGAAGCTGACTCAGAAAAGAGGGCAGGCTGGACTGGAAAGCATGACTCACCCAGCTCAGGGAAAACCAAAGGGTAGGAAGGAGTGGAAAGAACTGACTGCAGGATGGCAAGAGGGGAAAAACCCTGTCATTTGTCATGGTTCTTTCACTGCAGGTCCTCCTTGTGCCATGCCTCCCACCTACTGCACTCCCACAGGCATGTCCCACTGGGAAGCTCTTCTGTGAGGTCCTTCAGAGGGAGCTGCCCCCCACAACAGAGGAATAGTCCTTGTGATATAAATACTCCTGGTCATTGCAAACAGAGATTGTGGTCATCTGCAGCAGAGATTTAGGGAGCAAAGGGACAGCCTTGTACCAAACTGAACCAAAAAACAACAGGTGTCTCCAGAGGGCCCAAGCGCAAGGGAAAAGGGTGAAAAGCACTTGTCCATTTTCAGAACTGACCAGGGAAGGAGAGAGTAAAAATTGGAGAAGACAAAATGTTTAATGGATGGCTGAGCCAGAGAACACTGACTGCCACAGCATGTCTTGCTCTCAGACCACAGACACTGCTTAATTTCTTATGTTGCAGAAAAACATAACTTGAGACCTACTATTCTAGCCTAGTAAAGTTTAATCCTCTCAATCCTTTTGTGGCTTAGGATTAAAAAAATCAGATTTAAAATAATATTTTGGGGGAAAAAATAATCCTCTGAAGCATAGTCTTCAATCTAAGAGTTATCAAATCTATGTCATCAACTGATTTCACTCACAAATTTCAAATCAAAGAGCCTCAGTGGTATTTGTGACATTTGTTTTCAAAACACAAACTATGCAGGAGTTAGAAAACAAACCACCACCAAGACAAATATGTTGTGGCTTATGTTTTTCATTTGAGAGTCATCCCAGTCTCTTTTTCAGTGCCTCAAAGCCCTCTTCTGGCCACATTCATTAAGGGATTAATCTATTAAGCCCAAGCTGACAGAGTTGGGATGTGGGGGAGGGCACGTTGCACTTTCACTTAGCTTTAGTGACTTGCTCACTCTGCATCTGGGGCTCACAGAAAGTAACTCACACACTCAGTTCTCTAGCATTCCCCCACAAAATCCCTCTTTCCCCTTCCTAGCAGAGAAGCTCCTGTACAATTCATCATGACAGACTCACAGATCAGACCAGCTTGTATCACCCCAGAAGGTTACTGAATATGCCCACAAGAGGCTAGGAACACCAACAGTGAAGGAGGACACAGTAATTAGGACAGGATTTTGGAATCACTGCTCAGATACAAGCTGGGTCCCCCTACACGAGAGTTCAGATCTGGGTGACAAGCCCTGCGATGAATTAACAATTCAGGAAGACTCAAAGATTCAGATTCAAGGACATACAACATTTCCCTGGTTTCAAATACATTGATCTTGCACCATAAATAGAACAGCTAATGTTAGAAGTTACCTTATATGCTGCTAACTGGGGGTGCAGGGCTAAACCATGGGAGGAGAACAAGAAACCCCATTCCAGCCAGATCAGAAACCATGTAGTTTTGGCTTTTTGCCAGCCCTGGTGAGCCTCCTGTCTCTGTGTCTGATGGATAAGGCTCAAGCCCCTGCCCCTGCCAAGCAACCTGTGCCATCTCAGGCAAGTTTCATGCCTCCTCTGAGTCACCACAGCCCTGAAGAGCACTTGGCACATGATGAAAACCTGCCTGTGCACTCCTCCTTAGCTTGATTACAAATGCTTTGGGTTTCTTTTAAAAAGTTCCCCAGCTACGATATCTGTCACATCCACAGTCATGTGAGAACATGGTACACATGGCTTCAAACCAACTGCAGGCAGAGTTTGGAACTGTACCTAACATGATTGCTGTGTCATTGCTGTTAGGGGCATGGAGGAAGAAGTGGGTGAGCAGCCTAGGTGGGAAAAACTGTTCCTTTGTTAAAACATGTGGAACAACACATCTATGTGCATTCTCAGAGGAGTGAGTCTGTCCCACACAATTGGGATTGCCTTTGGAAATCAATCTCCACGTGATCAAATCCCTGACCTTCTTCCTCTCCTTGGTGTCACAGAGCAAGACCTTTGTGTGTTGTTTTTCCTTAACCACATCCTACTTTGTTGCTTCCCCTCTCTGTCCTACTCATCACTCTCACTTCCCCTCTGAAGAAGCCTGGGGCCTGACCTAACACCACATTGAAAAACAGCTCATACTTTGCAGCCTCCCTCATTCATTTTTGGCTGATGTAGGTTGGACATGGTGGCAGCACTCTTCAGTACAGTTTCCAGAGCTAAATGCTGGGAAGAAGCTGCTTTGCCTTTGCCCTGTCCCCTCGGGGCGGTTGGGACTGGCCAGAGCAGGCTGGGCCATGGCCCCACTCTGTGCTCAGGAGGAATGTGAGAGCAGCACCCAGACCACACCCCAGGCCCTTGCCCTACCCTGCCCCCTTCAGCAGTCAGCACGGAATGAGAGGGGAACAAAAAACCGGAACAAATACTTGGCAATGGTGCCTCAGCACTCTATCCTGGCTGTCAGGACTTTGTCATTCAGGGATTTTTAGCCTGGTCAAACAGGATATTTTTGGCTATCTACGTCAAGAATCAGCACAAAAGTCATTGTCCCCTGTTTGCTACTTTCCCAGCTGCGAACCCTGGCTGCAAGCTAACTCCAAGGCAAGCCAGTGGACATCCCCCAAATCCTCCCCCCTTGGGCCATCCCAGAGACTCCCCAGTGTGTGCCAGGCAGCCACTCTGTCCCTCTCCCATGACCCTGCACACACAGCCCTTGGGCTCACAGGGCAGTGGACACACAGCCGCCACTGTAGGATGCCCTACAGCCCTTGAACACTCCGACCGACCCACAGGATGCATCTCTCCTCAACTTTTCTTCCATTATTTAAGTAAAAACTGTTCATAAGATAGAGAAGCAACGACCATGCCTTCACCCCTTTTTTAAATGAAGTGGTTTAAGGATGTCCTGTGGGTCAGTTGGGCTGCAAAAACCCTCAAAGAAGGAAGCCTGGATTATGCACGAGCTTTTATTATATGTCAGGCCTGACACACCAACAGAGAGAAACATCACAGTGCTTCAGTGCTAGGTCTCATGTCAGGCACAGATCACCCCTTTCAAAATACAAATCACATTAAAAACATTACTTAGAGTGAATTTAATCTATAAACCATAGCATGAAACTCCTACCCAACACACAGCAGAAAATATAATATGTAAAACTAAAGGAATTACTGTGCAGCTATAAAAATATAAAGGACATGTGGTTACAGCAAACAAGATAAACTGAGACTAAATCAGATAAAATGGTTCAGGTAAACTTGCCCTCTTTATTAGGAACTTTTCATTCTCTGAGCTTTTTAGCTGTTTAAATAGTTTTTCTAATCGCATCAGGAAACAAGACAGTAGAGCCTTCTGTATTTTGTAAGCATTACAATAACATACATATATTAGAAAAAAACAAGTTCTTTCTCTAACATACAGACTTCTTCACTGCTCCTAACAGAGAGTAAGAGCCTTCCAAACAGTCTAAATATATATTAAATTATCTGGACTTAAGGAGTAAGTGCTTTATAAAGGAAAAACACATTTGTGACTGAAGTTTTTTGCTATTACTTAAACTATCATGAATGGAAGAATGTTCTAATGCACACTTCTGCAACAAAACCAAAGCAAAACTAGAAGGCAACTTCAAACCTTTGTCTTTGTCATGTACCCATGAAATTGTCACCTGCACTACACAAAAAGTTGTACAGACACTTGTGGTAAGCAAAGTTTCCATGTTTAATTGCTTACCTATAACAAGTAAAGCAATGAAAAATGGTAATTTAAATCTCATGAAGCAGTGCTACATTTGCAGATTAAATTAGAAGCAACTGAAAACTTGAAAAAAGGGAAGCTTTTGCTTTTCATCCTCCCTTCTCATCAACAATTCAACTAACATTTCTACTAAATTTCTAGAACGAAGAAATCAGCCTAAGAATATACACATGAGAAACAAGACTCAAAATATTACAGTGCAACACTAATATATATAAAATGTAGTTTACTTACATTATAAATAAATTCTTCTGAAATCTTCTAATAAAAACAATAAAAGTAGTTTCTTTCACTGGAATTTGAGAGAGCTGGATTTTGAATGAAGAAATTAAAAAATAAATATCTAATGAAAGATTAATAATCAAGATTATCAGTACAAGAATGAAAATATAAAAAATACAATGTCTTCCTTTCAAAGGAAGAAAATGCAAAGAAAGGGAAGACAAGGCTTTGAAAACCTTGTGAATTAATTTTTTAATGTGTTGAGGAAGATACTTAACAGATGCTGAGAAATTCTTTTCCAGTCCTGTTTCACATTAAGTAACTTCAAAAATAACCAACACCTTAACCTAAGTCCTTATTAAAATCCATTTAGAAGTTTAAAGAAACTGATTTTTAAATATTTTATTGCTTCTGTGTTTGCATATCCCATACATACACAACTGGTAACATGAGGAGATAGATGGTAACAAGATGAGAAGAGAAATGAAAAACTGTTCATAGATCACCTGAATGACATCTAAAAGCACAGTGTCCCCAAACACAGGTAAATCCTCAGATTCTTCATTTCTCTTCCCTGTTCTATTTCAGAGCCCAAAACCTAAAATCTTGAGCCTCATTCTAAACCAACTGGCAATTTCCCTGAAGTTCATTACCAATAAGTTAATTCATCTGTTGTTAAAAAATTAATCTAATTAATCTAAAGGATGAGGTTCTACCAGAAGGCAATTTGACACCTTTTCTAATAGCAGTTCTGTTCTCTTTCCCTCAACTGTCAAAGCACTCAAAAGAATATTTACTTCTCTCTCTGTGCTTAGTAGCTAACAGTGATATAAAGCTGCTGTTGAGGAGCAGTGGCAAGCACTACAACACCCAGAGAAGACACATGCAGCCACAACATTTTCACACACAATATGGCTTTATGAGTTAAACCTAATGGTCAGTCCACAAATTCAGTAGTTTCCTTCAAAGAAGTCTGAAGTCCAATTTCCATGAGTATTATTAGGATAGAGTTGTTATTCAGGATGAAAGCATTTACCTGTTATAAAAATCACAACTGGAAAAGATGAAAGTTCATTTTTCATTGTGGTAGTTTACTTTCCCAGACCTGAATTGGTGTGGCCTCTTTTTAGCAGAGGATAAATTGCCATTACCATATTAAAGTAAGCAATAGTTACCTAACACTAATGCATGGGCAGATGCTGTGTGAGTCAGTTGTCAGTAGGAACCAGCAAATTGGACCTCTTAATTGCTGATTTGAAAAGCTAAGAATAGGTGCCATTTCAGTGTACACAATTCTTCCAGACATATTTAAACATTTTTAAATTGTAAAGTTTATAGATGGATAGTACTGATGCCTTTTACATGCTAAAACCATTTATATTTGTTTTTAAACCACTTCTCAGATGCCCTTTAAAATGAACACAATAAGAAACACTTGCCGTAGCTGGCAGCATTGGCTCTCTTAGGGCTCTAGCAATAAGAGCACAAACTTCCTTAGGAGAGCAGTGAACCTAACAAGGAGTGAAACTTTTTTTAACATAAAGACATTTTGGTAATTTCACTCTGTGCAACCTGCCAATTGGCCTTAATAATCTTCTCAGTTTGCTCACAAAGACTCAACTTGGATTTGACACAAGCCAGAGAAGACTGGCTTTGGCCTGAGTGGGACCAAAGATAAGACAGCATGGAACGCTTCTCTGCTGTTTAATTTGGGAGTTGACTTCATCACAAACTGTTTTCAAAGTGCTTCTAGTTAAAACTGTAGACAGGCTCAATCAAGTAAGCAGCAGTAAATGCCAGGCCAGGAGGCAGAGAGCCACCAGCTGTCAGCCCAGCAAACCTGGGTCTGTGCCAAGCAGATACATGAAGGCAACCCTGGGCACGCTCAGCTTTTGGGCGCAGGGTGTGCCACCTTTTATACTGGCAGCAGTGAAGTTCATGAAGAAATGACAGAACTGCCAGACCCTGAAGAAGAGTCATTGTGTGGCCTTGACCCCCACTGCCAAAGCACACCAGGGCCCTCGGGTCACTTGGCTCTCCATCCAGATATTTGGGGTATGAAGGACACAGCAGAGGGCAGCCCGCCTTCACAGGGCCATAAGGGAACAGCTGTAGCTTGCAGGCAATGGAAACACTTTCACTGCTAAATGAAACACTTTCACTGCCAAATGCTTTAAGCTTCAAGTAGGTGAGCCTGCAACTAGAACTTGCAGAAACTGCCTGAGACAATGTTTTCGCTGAGGTCACAAAACACACATATCCTCACTAAACGATAAATCAAGGAGTAGACAGTGTATCAAAGCTCAAAATAAATTCAGTAGTACAAGAAACCAAACTAAAATACTGGCTGTTTGCACTATTTAGCAGCCATCTGTAAACAAAGATACCTAAGATGTTCAATTAAATTTCAGCAAATTCTTCATTATTTAATTCTACAGATATTGTGATTGTGCTTCTTTATTGGTGACTTTGGTACACTCCCTTTACATTTCTAATTAGGACTTTAAAACAAGACACTGTGTTTTTCTGACACACAGCTGGAGGAGACATCCTTAAGCTCTGGAATGCTGAGAGAAAGGCCATTCCCACAATCCTTCCCAGGTTTCACACACTGTTCTGAGCAACAAGACCCTGGCAACAGAATCAGTGTCACACAGATTAAATTAGGCATACAGTGCAGGTAACTAGTAAAGCTAATGACCCAAATAGTCTCTTATTGAATCCTGCCAATTTAATTTAAGGTGCTCTCTAATAATCTCAGGTATGAATGATAAGCTTGAAGGAATCAACCTTGCAGGAAAATATGGCCTGAAGAGTCAACTCCTCTTTACCACCCTTTCACAGCTACCCAGACTTTAAGGCCACCCTACTTATCCTGCATGCAATTACAGTACCCAGAGTCCCTCCATATCATCCAGCCTCATTCCACAGCTCAAAAGAGCAGCTGTACTTGGGCTATAGCAAAAGGCGACATAGGGATAACCATTTGTGCTAAGTTTGCAGAGGGCACACATAAGATAAAAATGCATCTATTTGATTCTTAACAATTATTTCATTAGGGTGCAGGTTATGTGCCGAGTAATGAGCCACAGACATCTCCCAAGCATCCACAAAGTGCACAGCAATTCCTGAGAACATTTTCCTCATGACAGAATCAAGCTGAAAGGAATACCAGTCACTGTTGAAGAGGCTCACTTCCGGCCCAAGCTCCTGCACGTTGGCGGTTCTTATGACAATCGCGGTCTTGGGGCTGCGGTCCAGCAGCTGCAGAATGGCCCTGCGGATGTTCCTGAGGCGGCGGATGTACACCTCCACGGGGAAGGTGCTGAAGTGGGACCAGATGGTGATGGCAATGATGGTGTTCCTGCCGCCCACGATGCTGTTGAGCTCGTTGGCGATGTAGCGCAGCTCGCTGCTGAACACGGTGGAGAAGCGGATGGGCGGCCCGTGGCAGCGGAACTTCAGCAGGATGTTGTGCTTCAGGTCCACCGACATGAAAGGGCCCACGTTCTTCGGGCTGCCCAGGTTAAATTCCACCAGATCTGAAAGGCCACGAGCAAGTGTTAGACAAAGACAGCACTGTTGGTGAAGATGAAACAGGAAAGCTTTACAAATATAATTGCTTGGCAAAAGATTTTGAGAATATAGAAACTATAAGCAAGATTGAAAGCAAGCTTTGAGATCCCTTAGTTACTGAACAACGGGAAAACAATAGCGTGGCTGGCTGAAGGTAATCCCCTTTTGATGAAACAAGACCCTCTGCTTGCAGACAGGTCCCAAGGGTCAGAGCAGACCCTACCAGCTTGGCAGAAGGGGTCCAAAGAGGAGTTTTTAAGGTTTAAAATTTAACACAGTATAGTAATGTAGTGATTCTTATAAGCTGTATAGAAATACTATAAGATTTGTATATTGTACTAAATTAGTTAGTGAGAATCAAAATACTCAACACAGAAGATGACGTATTGTATTGTAATGGGAACTTCACCCTCTTAGTTCTTACCCTTTTACTCTCTTACGCTCTTGCCCTCTAATCCTCTCTACCCATACTCTCTTCTCTCGGGCCTGCTCCAAGCTGTGGCTGGCAGCTCCCAGCAGGGCCCTTTGCAATAAACCACAAGTTCCACGACCTGGTTTCAGAGATCTCTCGTCTCCGTCCGTCCCGACCATGTAACCCCCCAATGCTCCTACACAGCACAAGAACTTTAAGCTATCAACAAGATGCTCAGACCACAGGGCAAAGCAGGAGTAGATAAGGAAACCTGAACATATTTCAAAGAACTCTAAACCTAAACAGATGGTGAGCATCATTTTTCAGACTGGAGTTCATGGGTGCTGAAATCTGCAGGACAGCACATTTGGGTTTCATAAGGCTGTCAATGCCTCTTCCAAGTTTCCCAAACTATTTCCTTCCCTCTTGTAAAAAATAATTTTTTTACAAACAAATACTCATTATTACTCTCTGAATCCAGGGTTCACAAGAACCCTTCTAGCAATTTTAGGACTCCATTAAATTTAAAGATTACTTCACGTTGTAGGAATTAAGGCAGCTCAAAGACTGTATTCCAACAAAACTAAAGTGGTTCAGGAGAAATATTTAATTTTCTACTGAAATTCTTCTACTTAAGTAACTTGAATAATGAAAAGGGCCCCAAAACCTATAAATAGCAATGGAGGTAATTTGCTACTTCATTCCAAAATCTCTCCTGTGACCAGGATGCTGCAAGGCCTTACAGAGGCAACCCAAGTGATTTCCTGCCACCTTAACTCACAACTACAGCAGCAGTCCTGTTACAAGGACAACTTTTCAGGGGTGGCCCCATTCACAAGGCCTACATGTTTTCAGTGTCTGCTCAAACATTTGGCTGTCTGCCAGGGTTTCTGATGAGGTTTTGTCTTTCCTCTTCCTTTGTTTTGTCACTGTCACTCAGTAAAACCAGCTCTGTGTCTGAGATGTGAGAAATAAGGCTTTGTAAGGGTCCTTAAGGACAAAGCTAAATAACAAAAAATTACCTGGAACAAATGCTGTCAAATATTCAAACCACTGCCTTATTGTAGAGTCTCCAAACAAGTGGATTACTTTTCCTTGTAAGCACTCAGTTATATCATCTGATTTGTTAAAATTATGGATCCAATGTGTTCTGGACCTCCACTGGTCTTCATAATAATAACCAGAAGGGGAAGCTGTGGGATCTTCAGCTCTGCCCATACTGCTTGAATCTGGAAGAGAAAAATCCTTTGAAATTAACATGCAACCAAAGCAGCCTCCATAACCTTCACTGACATGTAGTCAGCAACTGCTGACAAGAGCTGGGTGGCAGATTATAGTTCAACTTGGTTTAAATTAAACGGTATCTCTGCCGCTAATGTAAAAATGTATCTGCCACCTTTCTCCGTGCGGTAGAGGTGCACAGTGGCCGGTGTTTGCCCGGCAGAAGGAGCGGAGGCAGGCGGCCGGCGGAGCATCCTTCCCATCCTGCTGCAGAAGGAGGGAAGGCAGGAGCCATGGGAGCATCCTTCCCGTCCCGCTGCAGAAGGAGGAAAGGCAGGAGGCCAGCGGAGCATCCTCCCCGTCCCACTGCAGAAGGAGGGAAGGCAGGAGCCATGGGAGCATCCTCCCGTCCCGTCCCATGGGAGCATCCTCCCGTCCCGCTGCAGAAGGAGGGAAGGCAGGAGGCCAGCGGAGCATCCTCCCCGTCCCACTGCAGAAGGAGGGAAGGCAGGAGCCATGGGAGCATCCTCCCCGTCCCGCTGCAGAAGGAGGGAAGGCAGGAGCCATGGGAGCATCCTCCCCGTCCCGCTGCAGAAGGAGGGAAGGCAGGAGCCATGGGAGCATCCTCCCCGTCCCGCTGCAGAAGGAGGGAAGGCAGGAGCCATGGGAGCATCCTCCCCGTCCCGCTGCAGAAGGAGGGAAGGCAGGAGCCATGGGAGCATCCTCCCCGTCCCGCTGCGGATCCAGCGCGGCGGCCGCCCTGCCGCGGCGCGCTGCTGCCCTCCAGCGGCCGGCCCGCGCACTGCAGCGCTGCTCGGCGGGGACACCGACCCGCCGGGACAGCCTGGCAGCACCCAGAGAAACATCCAACAAACCCGAAACAACCCACCCAAACCGGGGACAGCCGGGCAGCACCCAGAGAAACATCCAACAAACCCAAAACAAACCCACTACAACCCCCACACAGACCGAAACATACACCCAAAAAACTACTCCTACGGATCAGCACATACCTCAGCACTCTAGAAGAGTTAAGTCTGAACCATAAGGCCTCCAAACCCAGAAAATGCCAGAATTGAAGCTATGACAAAAATGGTGTATGTGCCATTTGAATATGATGACTAAGAGAGTCCCTAATTCCATGGATTTTGTACTTTCTCTCTGTCATCCTGCCCCCTCCCCATTTAATGCCTGGGACAGGCAGCTCCCTGAGGGGCAACTACACATCAGGGAAACTCTGCTCCATAGGATGCCCTTTTAACTTGCAGAAGTTGAGCAATACCTTGCAAGCAAAGGTATCAGGATTAGAGGAAGAGAAACTGCAATCTCAAGGTTATATCAGCCAAATATTGTCATATTTCTCTTAGTAAACAGGGTGATATTGGTACAGCAGAGTTCTGTAAGGCTGTTTCAGGTTCCTCCTTTGCCATTTGTGTATTCAAATACCTCAGCTGAACAAGCATGGAGATCTTCCCTGGCACAAACATCAGTTGCATGGAGCAGACACTTCCAGCTGTTTAAACACTTCTACTCACCTTGGTGTGGGGACTGCTAAGAATAGTCCATGCCCTGTCCTAACTTACAGCTGTTTGATAAAGCACACCTTGCTGTGGCCAAAATCATGCCAGGGACTGTTTGAATGATGTAAAAGTATAAGCACTGGAATTCCAGGGCCCAAAAGCATCCTCTGACAGATTGTCATTATAACACAGATAGAACCAACCATAACCATCTTTCCTAATAAGCATTTTTAATTGCTCTTTTTCTATTCAATATCCTCTGCATGTTGTATTAGAGGATGTTAACCTCCTTAGACCTCACAGGGACACTAAAAAGCAAACTATTATACAATTACATTTGTATAACACAAATAATATAATCACAATTACCACAGAACAAAGCCATCAGAAAATTCTATCTCTGGATGATTCTTTAAATCTGACAGCAGGAACAAGGAAGGAAAAAAACCTAGCTAATAATGTGAACTCATCTAATGTTTATTAACAGGAGAAAGGAAAAAAAAAGTCTTCACATGACCATGTAGTTAAAGACTAATTCATAATGTGAATTCACAACTTGAGTTTGTTAGATTCTAAGCTTTGATGCAAAAGCAATTCAATTATTTACCTTTTAGATGGCTACTTTTATATATATAACAGTGGTACTAGAACAACTTGTTGGTGCCCCACAGTAAATCAAGTCTGTGTATAGTATCATACCAGTTTTGGCCCAGAATTCAGAATTGGCCCTTATTTTGAGATTTTATAAAAGAGAATAAAAGCTCCAATCTGAAGTTAAAAAACAATGATAGAAATAAAAACTTGTATTTCAGAAAAAGAGATGTTTTTAAAAACTTGATCTACATTTACCACCATACAGAAAAACCTGTACAAAAAGAACAACAGCAGAACAAAGAGTTTGTGTGTATCATCAGTCCTAACCAATCCACACATTCAAGAGCATTATACCAATGAGTTCAGTTTATTTATTCAGACATTGCTGTACTTGGAAGGAATTTCCCTAAGGAAATGTGTTATGCCTATCAACCCTTTTAACCCAGCATTAATTGTCAGGACATTGTAGGCAGGCTTTGATCATTCTCAGCTCCTGGAAGAAGGGTGACAATCAAATTTTGAATTTGCAGCAGTTTCTGTCAGGAAACATACAGGATAAAAAAAGCAACAGAAACACATCAGCTAAAGGATCTGGACAAAGAAAAGAGGTGGAGGGTAAAATGCTGCAAGCCTAGTAGCAGAACTGTATTTTTTTAGTGAACAGTAAAACTAAAAGCAAGAAAGGCTCTAAGTTGCCTACTGTTCAGACTTTATTGCTCAGGTCAGCAACTATACCTTAAAAGTCTCTTATAACCTTATGAAAAAAAAATATGAAAAGCTTTCATTTAAGAAATAATTCTCTGTGTATCACATTTTATGCAGACTTTTTAGAAGCATAAAAAGCTTGCTTTTGGATATGAATGAGATAAAATCTCTGAGTTCATTTTAGTACAGACTGTCTTTGTTCTGTTCTTAGAAAGGGCACAGAACAATTAGGTTCTGGTCCAGAAATGTAGATTCTGACATCCTGAGGTAACACAAATTATAGTAATACTTAAATGCAAGTTACCAAAATCTGTTAGACAACACTCTTAACAAAGAAAGAAATTAAGAAACACCACACAGCTGTTTTCATTAGATTGAGAGTTTGGTAAGCAGTTACTCTAAGACATTTTACACTGTGAGTAAATGCTAGGGGAAATAAAAGGCATTTTTGGCAAGAGAACAAAGTTCTCTCTTCTTTTGATTTCTTCTTTTGCTAATAATCCCATTTATGTATGTAATTTCAGAAAAAAAAATTCAGTATTTCTGAACTTGTATTAAAGTTAACACCCAAAAGCCTTCATCATCTCAATAGAAATCTGATACTGATTTTTTTGCCATGTTAAAAAAACCCCAAATTATTATTTGATGCCTGTTGTTCTCTTTATAAATGGAATTATGAATTACAAACAAGAATCTTATGCAGTTCACCTTACCTGTAAATGCCTTGGGCTTTACAATGACTGAATCAGGTCCACTGGAGAGTATTGGCCTTTTGATATTCACGTCACTTGAACAAAAAATGAACACAGCAATATTTGTAAGTTACTGTGAGACTTGGAGGTAATATTAATCTCATTTTTTTTTCTTCCTCCACTTCAAATAAGCACACAGTACTACAAATTTTTACTCTAAGTTTACTCTACTTCCTACAGCTGAATTCATTCCACATTTACTTTGAGACTACCGCTGCTATTCTCGATCCAAATTCAAAATTTCATGGCACTGATACAAATCTTGTGCAAACTTATACTGACACAAATCTCAATAAAACAATCAAGCTGTCAGAGGTCTGCAGGAAGCTTTTGGGGATTTGCCCCAAAGATGTTCCCAGACTGCAGAACTTGTGGAGACAATTCACTGCAAGGGTACAGGGCTACAGCAGCAGCTCCCAGTTGACTAATCCTGAGATCATGTTCTGTCTTTTGCTACTGTTTTGAAGAGAATCCTTGTCTATTTTTTTTCTCTATTTAAGAAATAAATTATTTGGAATTTCTTTAAGCCACTTTGGTCAAGGATCTCAGAGCTGAATGAAACAAACAAAAACTAATCAAAACTAAACCAAGAAAAACACCTTTCCCATTCCCATATGGAAACACCACCAATAAATATAAGCTATATTTTACAGGTGGACTGGCAGAGACACAGAAAGTCAAAAGATCCACTTACAAACTTGATATGGAAGAGCCAAAAAAAACCCCCACTGATGCTTACTTTTTATTTCTAGTCTTGGTTATGAACATGCACACATACTTTCCTAAATTACACTATTCAGAGCTGCTACCCTAAAATCTTTCCCAATTTAGACCACAAGTGAACATAGTGCCAAAATATTTTCCTACTACATCTTTGTTGGAGATTAGCCTACATCTACAACTCTGACACTACACAGTAACTAACTTTATCAAAATTCAGCTATGTAATTTCATACAGAAGCAGTTCTGTCACACGTACACAGGCAATAAGAGATGGTTTGGGATTTCTTTTAATGCTGAATGCAGAAATAAAATATGACTGTGAAACTAATTTGGTTTGACACTTGAAATAACACCACAGATCATTTCCATTTGCATGGGTATTGCTCAGCAATTTTTTCTACCGGGTGTTTCCTTTATGAAAATTGTTTATGAGCTTTGAAAGTCATATTGAGCAACAAGGAACACATTTAAGACAATTTTTGATAAGGACAAAAACAATTGGTAATTTCTGTAAAAATGAGCCTAAAACCCGGATCCTTGTTGGGTAGTTTAGATTTGGGCAAAAATACTTCTCAAAGCATTGTTATTAATATTGCAAGTGCAGGTATGGAAACAGAAAATAAGGAAACAGTCCCCCAAACCACCACCAGCTTTAGACAGCATGCTGTTGTGAAATTCAGCAGGGTTGAGTTCAAAGCACAGAAAGAGAACTACATGCCAAATTTCTTTAAGATTGGTGTCTAAGAGTCTTGCACAGCTGAATGGAGGGGAGGAGACTATTCAACAACTAACACCAAACACCTGGTCCTGCAGATACACTCCACCCCTAAGGCAATGTGTCATATTTAAACAATAGACTTAAATATGCCTATTGACTTGACTGAATACATATAAATCCAACAACATACAAACCTTTGGAAAAAGAGGCTTTCCTCTTGTGTCAGAAGACCTTTCAGATATCCACCTTTGGCATGGTTGATTCGGCTGGCACAGGACAGTTTCCGAGGCTTGTAACAGAACCATGGCTCACCCGTGTAGAGATCTGTGAAGTTACAGACTGGGAGACCTGCAGGCAAGCAAACGTTGCACTCTGTAGTCTCTGAATATCTCCCAGACTTGAAGGAGCTTTTGAAATAGACTCTGTCCGGCCTTTCCTCTCGCAATCGCAGGAGGACTTGGATGGCTTCACTCGGATGGACAAGCGACACAGAAACTTTGACCTCTCCTGGCCAAAGCAAGGTAAAGAAGACTTTGTAAAGGCCATTGTGGCAATCTACAATCCTTCCTGCTGCTCCAGCTTTCAGGCCAGGAGAGTGAATTCGTGCTTGTAAATAGTCTCCACCGTACTGCTTGGGTTTTCCTTGGAAATCCTTCATACGAACGAGTACCTCCAACTGATCACCCACCTTGAAGAACCTGCTGGGTTTCACAATCACAAAGTCACTGTGTGTGGGATCAGTACTCTGTGCAAAGGGGATTTTGCCATCAGGGGGCTTTGGCCACTGTATTGCAGCAAGCAAGGATTCCTGCTCCGCTTGTTCCCGTTTGGACAAGGTCTGCTCTGTGTACCCACAGTAAGGCTTCCTGGTAGTTTTGGCTGTCTGGGACAGAGAATGCGGGACATTGTTTTCTGTGATCCAATTCGATCCTGAAACTGTGTCATCATCCAGGTGCTGGGGAGAAAAAGATGACCTGAAGCTGTGCTGTGAAATGAGACACTGGGAATAATGGATGCTTTGTTGGGAAATGATCCCAAGAACTGGGCTTTGCTTTACAGAGCTTTGAAGCTGACCAAACGAAGCAACTTCACTAGAAGACCCAAATCTATTACCTTGACCATCAGATTTCTAAGGAAACAGGTGGGCAAGCTGTAGATATCCTGCTTTGGCAAACAAGCATTTAAACAGATCACATCCAATGTATGTTTCAGCTACCAGTACACTCTCCAAATATCAGCAATGTGAAAAAAATGACAAAAGGTGTCACAGACACATTTTATGAAAAATCCTTTTGCTAGGATTTTTTCTCCTGAGAAGCTGAGAGGCCTCAGAAACTAAATGTAAACAATAATTATCTGCTGCTGTGGAATGCAACAGGTGCATCTGTGATTGGTCCATGTTGGTTGCTTTTAATTAATGGCCAATCACAGTCAGCTGGCTCAGACTCTCTGAGAGTCACAAGCTTTTATTATTCATTCCTTTCTATTCCTTGCTAGCTTCTGATGAAATCCTTTCTTCTTTCAGTATAGTTTGAATATATCATTTTCTTTTAATATATATCATAAAATAATAAATCAGCCTTCTGAAACATGGAGTCAAGATTCTCGTCTCTTCCTTCATCCTGGGACCCCTGCGAACATGCCCACAAAAAGGTTGGATGATTAAATTATAAATCATGTTTACTTTTGTTCTGCAGTCACATTTTAGTCCTGGAGCACCATGACTTCTCATAGCTGCTCCATGTAATGCAGGGAAATAGGTTTTCTTTGAGATGTTAGCAGGTTAAGCTGATGCACCCTCTGCACATGCCTTCCAGAGAGGTTTGCTGCATGTGGCAGCTGCACTCATTTATCTGGTCACACTCACATCTCTTCTTGGCTAATTATCTGAAATGCATGTTTCCCTGTAGTGTACACATTAAAAGAAATAAAAGAACAAAAGCCCAGATTCTCCTGGGACACTGAATCCATGAGCCAGTTGGCCAGTAAAATAGTACAGGACAAGCTAGGAGTAAACAGGCAAAAAACCTGCTTATTTATAAGATTTTTAAATTTGTATACAGCTTCTTCTAGCACCAAATGAAACAGCAAGCAAAGCATCCCCTAATCACACAAGAGTTTAAAAATTAAAATACTTAAATACAAAACTAGACTAAGAGAGGGGGCTTCTGCTGCAATTTGATAAAACTGTATTTTGGGCAAAAATACCAGTGTCCAAAATTGTATTTGCATGCAAATGACTGTAGATACCGTCTTCTTTATGACATCACATAATTTTGCAGGTTTGCATTAGGAAAATTTTAAAAATAGCACAGTCTAAGACTCCAGAGGTACCCATGAGATTTCTAATCAGAAAATTAAGAAAAACCCCTTCAAATGCAAACAAAATCAGCAACTAATCACCAGGTATATGTAGTAGAACTTATCCATAGCTCTATTTCATAAAGAAGGAAAATAGTTTTTCAAGAAAAGATTAAAATTATACAGCATACCATTCACATAGTATCAGATGATATGCTCATTTAGATTTGAAAGATTGCTAAAAAATCCAAATTACATTATTTGAAATCTTTAAAAATATCATTGTACTTACCAATACCTCAGTGTTTTCCATTTACTTCCTCCTTAACTAACTACTCACTACTAACTACTTTTAAATGTCAGGTAATAAAGTGACATTAAATTACTAAAATCACAACACTCATATTAAAGCTTTATTCGTTGTTATAAACCTTTCTTAGGCCATGGAAATATCAGCAGTGTCTTAAAATCATATGAACCACACTGAGATTCAACATATTTATTCAGAAGAAAGGTAAACCTAACAAGCAATAAAAACATACAGGCTTTTGAAGTCTGTGACAAATTGGTTTTGATCAACTTTAGAGTAAGAGGATGAACACAGGAGGATTTAGGATGGATACACAAAATCTTTGTTTGATATCCAAACTAACTATAAAACCTGAAACTGTAAATTGCTACACTGTAGCTCTAAAACATAAATTGACATATACCCATCTATACACCAGATGTTAACATCACAATAGAAGCTTTTGCTTCTGTTTTATAGTCCCACTCAAGATTTAATAAATTTTCCCCGAAGGCCATAATTCATAATTATTTTTGTTTTCCACCACAGCAAGCCAAGCTGCAGCAAGCCAAGCTGCAGATGTATGCTGCACATTACTTTTATTAATCCAGTAAATTTCAGCCAAAGCTGAGAGTGAATCTCAGACACAGTTCTACTTTAAATCCTGCCTACATGCATTCTTGGATTAAGCCAAGTTTCTATTTTTGGATACCTTCACAACTTCTTCCCTTTACTTGCTCATATATAAATATATACATATATATGCATGAAAATATTTTTTAAAGTTTGCTATATATTTTGATGCATCCAATAAGCCAGCAACAATGCCTCAGCAAAAATATTTATGTATTTTCCTACAGAGGAGTGGAAAGGGAGAATATGTGTTAGGGTTAATTGTTGTTTTCAGTGTAAGCTCTCAAGAGAAAGTTTCTGGTTTTCAGTTGGTTCTTCAGTGGTTGGTAGACATGAGAAAAACAAATCCTTTCAAATTAAGAAGAGATGGTCATCTAAGACAGCTTAAAAACTGATGCATCCCTAATTTTCATCTTCTATACATTTCCTCGGGGTTTTTAACTCAGTCTTTCTGTCAGACATGTAGAGATGCCATTTCTGGCCCAGTTAGGCTTTCTGAAGTCTTTCCAGAGGCATACCTCTGTCTTTCACTGGGAAAGGGTGCAGAGAACACCAAGCCAACAAACTCATTCAGAAAACAGAATATGGTTTGATGTCTCCAAATCAGTCCACCTACACAGATTTTTAGCAGAGCATAAGGCCAAAGCTCTTCCTTGTATGGAGCTGAGAACAAGGACATGCACTGTCACTTCAGCATCCCCAGGTTATGTCCTCCTAAGCAGAATAGATCATACCACAAATATTTCCTCAGTCTATCTTCAAAGGGCCTGAGGGGGAAGCTCCATGAAGGTAAAAGCAGAGCTTATTCAATATCTTGAAGGAGCATTCTTTCTCCAGCATCCTTGTTCATCTTTACAGCCCTCTTTCAAGCCCAGCCAGGACCCTATATTGTTGTAGAATTATAAGCTTATGTGTGAAAATAAGCTAGACCATATATGCTATTCACAGGATAAAATACTGCACAGATTCTCTTTGCCAGTAAAGGCAGAAGAAGCTTCAGAGTCAATTAATACACCAAAGATCCCTGACTGGAATATGAAAGCTTTCCAAACCATCTTCCTTTCTTAAGTGTTTCCCAGGCTCAGCTCCAAACAAGTACTTAAGTTCTCCTGTCCCTACGGATACACAAGGCCTGCTCTGAGGTAAATAATTAGCTGAATTTGTCCCCACTTCATTTCCTACTCCCTCTTGGCATTTCCAAATCTCTCTGGCTCCTCTCTGTCATCATACTGAGACTGTGCAGAATGGAGGGCTTTCTATTGTAGTTAGTAGCTGTACTAAACAAAATTCCTATATGAAAAGAAGATAGAGAGGATTTCTCAAGAGTGCTCTTCCTTTATGATACAGATTGTTTTAGTGTTGATTACAGGCTCCATGTTGGATAACACCTGCTTTGCTTATTTCCATGCATACTCCATTCATGGTGTCATGTATTTTAAGTGCAATTCCCAAGGGCTATGGTTTGTTTGTTGGGTTCGAGGGTTTTTTGTTTCTGTGGGAGGAGCTTGCTTCATTTTTTTACTTTTGGGGTTTTTTTTAATCTTTTTTTTTTTTATTTTACTGCATTTTGAAGATAACCAGAACCTAAATGTGACCACAAAGTGATTTAATGGCTATCTGCCAAGTAACACAGGCAGGACAGAAGAGATTACATGTCAGTTAAGCACAAATAAATCCACTAGCAGTTCCTGCATTAGAGATGTCATAAAAAGGAAAAAAAGGAAGATGTATTTTTATGAGAACTAATGGAAGTTTCTGCTCATCTCCTCAGCTTTTGGCATTCTCACCACCAACTAAGCAAAAATTAGATACAACATATAGATTAACCCAGGCAATAATGCTCTCAAAGATACTCTAGATGGATCACAGAGTACTTGGGAAGATCTGCAATCAGCACCTGTCCTCAGTTAAACACCACAGTGCAGGTGGCTGATGAAAACATTGAGTATTTCCATTGCTGCTGAAAAAGGGGAACTCCACCTCAAACCCCAGTATCTTCCACCAGCTGTTAACTCCTGCCTTGGCCTCAACAGCTGCTGCAAACCTGCCTAAGTCACTGTCACTAGAGCAGGAAACAACAGGAGATTCCCAGGCAACAGGCACAGAGGGGAAATAACAGTTCCAGGAGACAGTGTCTGAATCTGAACAAATACCAATTCCTGAAAGGTCAGTCATCTTATTTTCAGTAATTTTAGACCCCAGGTACTTTATTTATTGTCTATAACAGAGATGAAATCAGTTCTCTATTATTACCATCTCACTGCACTGAGGGGCTGCTGAACTACTCTAAGTGTCAAAGCCAGTCCTCAAAAGCCATCACCTGGCAGTCAAATGTTCCAGAAATAATTGGAATAAGATAAAGTTATCTTTCGTAGGCACCTGCAGTTTAGCAGCAAGAATTTAAAACTTTGTTACACAGTTCTTTTGCTCAGTTTCAGCTATCTCATTTCATACTTTGTCCTGGCAAGAAACTTCCCTTCTCCCCATAGACTCTCCTTCTTGGTGCTTTTAAATAAAATAGCACTCACAACAAATCCCAAGGTGGTTCTACCACCCTAAAGGCCACTGGTACAAATACACAAACCCTCCTGCATCCTGAGAGCATGATGTTTGGACAAAATCCTGATACTTCACAAAAAATTACTGTACATTTTATCTATCTGACTATATGCACAGAAAAAAAATTCTAATAAAATAAACCCACATTTCTTCAGGTACTGTAAGATTAACTATGTGATCTCAAGGGAATAGTTACTCCATAATAAAAAGCAAAGTAAATAATAAGCTGGCTACCAAACCTTTTGTGGACAGCTTGTTAGGTTTTTTAAACACAAGAGAAGAAAAGTAGAATTCTGACATGGACTGGGAGGGTGTCATTAGTAGTTTAAGGAATTAAGAGGAAACATTCCAACGTGAAAAGGTATAAAATCCTAAAGCAAAAAAGAAGGGGCACTGGCTGACACTTGCCTTAGATCTTGAGCTTTAGCCAGCTAGGTTGGATGATTTAGGGATGAGAAGTATGTCTGATGCATTTACAAATACATTCTCAACAGTAACCAACAATAAGCTCTCCTTCCAGAGCCTGAACAGATTTGGTTACAGATATTCTGTGAAAGTGTTATAAGATTTTTTCTGGCCTTGATCTCTGACTAAAAAGAATCATCATAAATGCCTATATTAGACTGCCTGGAAAACTGAGCCAAGACAAAATGCAGGAGCAGGTCCATTCAGAAAAGTCATGACAACAGAAGGGGTTAGAGTTGCATGTTGTAAAGATTTATCAGGAACACAATACCTAACTGAGGTTAGAATAGCAGACATGTAAAGGGCAACAAAGCCACAAAGAAACTTATCATGGACAATGGCCAGAAAAAGCACAGAGTGAACATCCAACCTGCATTTTCCATTTCACTCTCAAAGCACTGCCAGAGCACTTTTCTCTAAGAAATGTAATTTTAAAATGGAAAGAGTTTAAGATTCTAAATATCAACACTCCTCAGGCAACAACCCAGGTCAAAACCCAAAAAAACCCAAAAAGCACAGAAAGAGAAAACAAAAGCTACCTCCTACAAACAAAATGGAACATGGTAACTTGAACCAAAAGTCCATCAAACACAGTATTTTGATTATCAATAGTTTCCAACAGCAGGTATATGGGAAAAGAAAACAGACTGAACATGCTGTGCCATTTCCTCCTGTAGACTTAACCACTTTCTAGCACTTTATGGTTTAGATTTCTTAAACACTAGGGTAAATATCTTAAGATCTAGTATCCCAAATGGACTTTTCTTCTGTGCATTCATCCAGATTTTTTGAATATATGCATTTAGTGACTACAAAGACTTAGTGCAAAGGCTTCTGCAGCTTTGCTGAAATCCATAAAAAATATACCTGCTTCCTTTAAAACCAGTCTCTGCAGTTTTTATTTATCAGGAACACAATACCTAACTGAGGTTAGAATAGCAGACATGTAAAGGGCAACAAAGCCACAAAGAAACTTATCATGGACAATGGCCAGAAAAAGCACAGAGTGAACATCCAACCTGCATTTTCCATTTCACTCTCAAAGCACTGCCAGAGCACTTTTCTCTAAGAAATGTAATTTTAAAATGGAAAGAGTTTAAGATTCTAAATATCAACACTCCTCAGGCAACAACCCAGGTCAAAACCCAAAAAAACCCAAAAAGCACAGAAAGAGAAAACAAAAGCTACCTCCTACAAACAAAATGGAACATGGTAACTTGAACCAAAAGTCCATCAAACACAGTATTTTGATTATCAATAGTTTCCAACAGCAGGTATATGGGAAAAGAAAACAGACTGAACATGCTGTGCCATTTCCTCCTGTAGACTTAACCACTTTCTAGCACTTTATGGTTTAGATTTCTTAAACACTAGGGTAAATATCTTAAGATCTAGTATCCCAAATGGACTTTTCTTCTGTGCATTCATCCAGATTTTTTGAATATATGCATTTAGTGACTACAAAGACTTAGTGCAAAGGCTTCTGCAGCTTTGCTGAAATCCATAAAAAATATACCTGCTTCCTTTAAAACCAGTCTCTGCAGTTTTTATTTAATGTGTCCACTAGTACTGGAATATGTAACAAACACTCAGTTATCGATCCTGAATCACTTGTGGTTTTCGACTTCCCAAACATCTTCCTTACCCTTACGTGATCCTCTTCCAATTCAACTGTATTTTGTGTGGGGTGAGGGGGCTTTACAGCCCCTCCTTTGGATCCTTTCTTTTGGGCATCACTAGCCAGGAGGAAGGAAGATTCTGCACACAGCATAAAAGCATAAAGCACCTACTGACTGGCTGACATGCACAAAGGACAGCTGTAATTTAACAAGGTGTTAGGCCAAGCATTGCCATGCTCATCCACCAAATGCAGCACTGGAATGCCTGGCCAGGCAGGCAGCCAGAGGGCAGGGTCAGCCTCCAGGGCTCCTGCAGACAGATCCTCATCCTCCTTGACTTTAATCCAGGCTTGCTGATTAAGCAGTTTGAAAGTACCACTGCACTGAAATGAGAACTAAAATGAAGAAATATGCAAGACAGATACAGCAGAGGGAAAAAGGGAAAGGTAAACAAAAGTTGCATCAGACAGGCCGGAAATGAACAAGCTAGTAACAGCTCTGCAGAAAAAGACCTAGGGATTCCAGGAGACAGCAAACCCACCATGTGTCAGCAGCACAGCACTGTGGCAAAGAATCAACAAGATCCTGACCAGATGATTGAG
The DNA here is from genome assembly GCA_024865655.1 of Emberiza elegans. Lineage (NCBI taxonomy): Eukaryota > Metazoa > Chordata > Aves > Passeriformes > Fringillidae > Emberiza > Emberiza elegans. The sequence goes on from JALJVW010000196.1 coordinate 3,637,643, forward strand.
CAAAGTTAGAGTTCTCCTCAACTAGACCACGGTGAAGTCACACCTAGAACACTGTGTCTGGTTTTTGGACAACCCATGCCAGAGTAAAGCTGGCAAGACCAGCTAAAAACCCTTGAGATGCTTAGGGTACTGGAATGACACTAAGGGAACTAAAACATCTTTTTTTAATTCTAGAGAAGACCAAAAGGGAACCTAACTGCAGTCTTTCACTAACCACAGGGGAGTCACAGAGGAACTGGAGTTAAAGTACACTCTGATAGGATAAAAGGCAACTACCCGTTGCACTTAAAGCAAACATTCTTCCCTCTAAGAGGGATGCAGCATTGCAACAGGCTGCCTAGGTAGGTTGTGAAATATGAGTGTCCTTGAATACAGTCAAAAGTCAAAATACCCGGTTGCAATCCAAGCTAACTCTGATGCCAGCCTTTTTAGGAGAGTATTAGATTAAATACCTCCAGACATGCCTTCAATTATGAATTTTCTGTGATTCCAATTTACAGCTAAATGCTGTCAGTCAGACAATTCTAACCTCACACTCAAAAGCCAGTAATGTTGCTCAAGATATCTTGGAGAAGAAACAGGCTCCCCTTACCTCTAACTGGAAAAAGTTATGGACCAGCACCACGACAGCCAGCACTGCCATGAGCAGGCAAAAGAGCTGCAGTCTGAACGAGTCACGCCACATGGTCCATCCGTGCCTTTCCCTCCCATGTTACACATTGCCATGGCTTCCATTTGCCACAAACGTCAACGTCATTTCGTCTCAGCAGGGCACGAGAGAATTCAGCTGGCTTCCACTTCATTCCTGCAAGTGCATTTACAAAAACTGCATTAAGTCTCAGAAAGTTACTAGAACTAAAGTCAAGTTTTGTGCTGAAAGCTTACAAATGGTGGGGCAATAACCATTACAACAGAACAGTCAACACAGATGATTTTTGTGAACAGAGTTTTCTATCGCGTTACATAATTCTCTTGGATCTGCCAAAGCAAACCCTTATCATAAACCCAGTCTCACCTGTAGTGGATACCAAAGAAAAACGCAAAAGAAGAGTGCAAGATTTCATTCTGGCAATCAAAAAGACCAAAACAAAAAAACACCATCCTATTTATCTGTTAGGCCACACCACCACAGAAATTCGTGGGTTTGGACATCTGTCATTAACTTTTATAGCAGAAACGTGTGGGTTTAGACATGTCTCATTTACCTGTTTACACATTCCATTAAGTTGTTATTAAACACCGGTGTCTGAAACAAATTTGGATAAGCAAGGTAAAATTTCCTTCCTCCAGTTTTCTGCTTGGGAAGAGGGGAAAAATAAATCAACTGTAGCATTAAAGAGGAGACACCTAAGAGAGTCAAAAGCGCTAAAATTTAACTGCGTGCACCATCTATAACATTACAGTACATCTTCCCTGTTTTGCTTTTTTATCATTCCTTTTATCTCAGGTGCTCATATGCAGCTCTAAAAAAATAAAAAAATAAACTTCTGGAAAGAATGTGTTGGGATTCAGTGTTTCTGGTTCTTTAAATCTAATAGTAGTGTCTTTCATAAACTTGAACTTTCATACAATTTAGTTCCTTTAAGGTTGCTTGATGACAGATCTGCTATAAAATCACAGACTTCACAGCCACTGATAAAGTTCTTGATGCTTGCTCAGAATGACTCTTAAGCCCTCCTTTCTTTCTGAGGAGGACAATTTTGATGCAGTCTTTTTGCAAACAAGAAGGGTACGGTTCTTGCAGAGGCTCTAAACTTGGAAACAGAAAACAGATGGCAAGGAGAGGCACTCAAAAGACACCAATCTCTCCAAACTAAACATCCTCAAAGCAGCATTACTCATACAACCATGCACCAAGTGCAACAACATAATCAAATTATTACATAAACTTGGTATAACTTTCCATAAATAGTATAACTGAGAATTTCTACAATTAAGATATAATACATAGTACCTATAATTTTAAGACTATATGAAAAATGCTGTGTAAATTTAAGTGAAACACAACGACACATTAAATATCAAGATTTAAAAATCATTTATCAAATGAATACAGGCTAGAAAACTGAAATACATTACTGGTATAACCAGGACAGCCTCAAAATAGACCACACATCAAATTGCTTTACAAGGATTATAAGGATTATAACTTCAAATGTTTTGCTGAGAATTAGAGAGATTGTATTTCTGAGCAATGAACTAACATTGAAAAAGCAAGTCATCCATTAAAGTGAAAGTGTCAAAATGCCAAAAAATGCAGCTTTCTTGGAACAGTTTTGCACTAATATGAAGTTTGCATAAAACAGCAGCTTAGGTCATAAATTGATACTAAATATACCTAGAGCACACAGAAATGCTAATTTAAGGACATATATGTCCATTTGAGAAAGAAAAACAAATACATTAGACAAAACCAGAATTTTCAGTTCTGTTGCTGAGAATTCTTTCCACATCACTGAAAAGCACAAGACATGGAAAATGTACATAATTTCATATGCCTAAAATTTCAGATGTAATTTCAGATGCCTAAAAATACCACAAACGCTGTTCCATACATTTTTTATTCAAAATTTTCTCTATTCTGTAGATGTCACATGCCCTAAAACATTTAAATGTACAGGTTTAGAGCTTTCTTTATGCTAAAGGCTTACTATACTGCCAGTTTCATCACAATTGGTGAACAATTGATCCTGTTCATTTTTTGTATAAGGGAAACCCATAAATACACCAAAAAGCCTTAGGACTTACCCTCCTCCTGAAATGTTCTCTGAAGCCATCCACACAAAAGGCCAACAACCTTGGAAACAACACATTAAAAAATAAATATATTTATAGAAACACACAAATATTTCTGAGTAAAATTCATACATTGGTGGTTTGCTCACAGTGGCGCAAAATAAAATGGCAGTTACAACTTTTTACCTGTAAAATCACTTTAGTTTCTACAATTACCCAAGGATTTTGTTGAAGTATTTTATTCTTTTAAACTTCAGTGCTGTGCACTTGAATTTTCTGCTATTTATTGCTAAGTATTACTTAGCTTTGTTCCATGTTACCACAAGCCCCATTTTACCCAATGTTAAAAACAAAAACCGATTTAATGACATTTTTATGAATACGTCATTAAATTATGCCGCATGCTCCATTACAGGATTGTTGCTTTGGGTTTTTTTACAAGTTGCCAGTTCCTGACAGCTCTCTATCCCCACAGCTCTCTGAGCCAGCAGCGTTACAAAGGCACGTATGAGTGCAACCTCTCCAAATTTTGCCATGCAAACCTCCGAGGCACAGAGGGGCCGCTACCACTGGCGATGCCCAGACCAAATGTCACTGGGGCACAGGGGCTTGATGCTCGCCTGGTTGCCAGCACGGAAAAGCAGATTTGCTGCTGTTTTCCGCAGATTCCGCCCCGGTCCCCAGGAACACGGGGAGCCGGCGGCCCCCAGCCCGCTGATATCCCGGGGCAGCGCCGCAGCCCCCGCGGAACACGGGACCGGACCCACGCCCCCGGGCCAGGGACGGGGGCAGCGAGCAGGAAGCACCGCTGCCGGCAGTGCGAGCCGCACAGCTCCGCTTTATTGCCTCAAAGGTACTTTTAGGATGCCGCGGGATGGGCATCCCCGGGGAGCGGCACAAGGCAGCCCCGGACCGGCAGGAAGCTCCTTCAGCCGCCGCCTCGCTGCACCCCGAGCGGCGCGGGCAGCGCGGCCCTGCGGGCGGGCGGACCCGGCCGCGGCCACGGGGGATCCGAGCGGGGCATCCGCCAAGCCCGGGACCCCGCACCCGCCTCCCGCCCCGGGCCTCCCCCCGCAGCCCCGAGCCCGCCGCCCTCCGCCTGCCCCGCCGGGCTCTCCTTCCCCCGCTCCCCAGACGAGCCGTGCCAGGCCGCGCCGCCCGCGCCCCCTCACCGCAGCCCCCGGCGCTCCCCCGGGCCAGGCGGCGGCCTCGCCCCCGGCCCGGCGGCGCTGGCTGTAAAAGCCCGGCTCCCGCCGCCCCTCCTTCCTGCCCGCCCCTCACACAGCGGCAGCGGCCGCCGCGCCTCCTCCCGCCCCGCCCCGACAGCGGCGCTGGCCCCGCCGCAGCTGCCGCAGCCGAGAAGGAGCAATGAAAAGGGGAACAGATACAAAACCCAACCCTGTAATTTTTGAGCCACGGCAGGTGAAGCCTAGAAAAGCAGGATGAGGGAGGGCGGCGCGGAGCCAAGCGCTGTGGCCTGGGTGGTATCACCTCGGTCCCCAGCCAAGGGAGAAGGCTCTGACACGAACCATCGCAGCTCAATCGCTGCCGAGCCTGCAGGAGAACGGAGTAGGAAGAAGCAGAGGCGGCGTCTTGGACAGAGAAAAGGTTGTGAGAATCTGGACGTAGAGCAGCTGCAGGGGCTGAGTGGGGGATCCAGGCACGGCCCAGCACAGCCGAACTGGGCAAACGCAGCTGCATTGAGGGCAGGACTTCACGATGCTTGATGAGAACATGACACAGTCAGGCTGAGCTTTGCACCCTGCACCAGAGCCGGGTGGCACTTTCAATCTGCAGGACATCTGCAATTAGTTCTGTAAACGCTGCCTAAGTTTGGGAATGCCAAAACATCTGCCAGAAGTTCTTTGTATAAATACAACTTAAGGGCTTAAGCTTATTTTTACTAAGGAATATGTAGGTTGCTTAAAACCAGAAACAAGCCAGACCAGCTGAAATATTCTTGTGAACACAGTATTTTAGCCATTAGAAATTGCCTACTTCTGTCTTCTGCCCCAGCCATAGCTATTTTGAAGAAGTGATTTTACGTCTATTTTTCTGCCTTCTGCATGTTACAATAGTGGTTACCTGGTAGAGATAGAAAGCAAAATCTCAACAGGCACCAGCTTTTATTTCTATTATACACTGTAGGTCAAGAATTGAAGTGATCTGGCTGTACAAGCAGAACACATTAAAAAGACAGTATTTTGAAAGAGAATTGGTACTGATTTTTTTCACCTCTCAATACACAAAGTCTATCAGTTCTATAGCAGTGTCATTTCTCTCCACTCTTCCTCATAAGCCATGCAATGTATCAAATTCCCTTACAAACTGTGCAGCTCAAAGTGCAACCTAAGGCAAAACTTGTGTGCCAAATGCCAAACATTATCCATCTCTTAATATATCTGGAGTGATGTTGGGGGTGAAGGTATGGAAGGTGACAAGGGTGAGAAAACCTGTCTCTTCTAAGGAAATAGGTACTGCTATGCTATCTTTTGCCACATTTTACATTTCACCTCCCCTCAGAGATGGGAAGTGATCCCCACACTACTTCTCTCCATAAAATCTTCAGTTATCTTTATAGTTAGTCTTGATGAAGGCCTAATAATGAATTAAATACACCTTTCTAATCTCTAACATGGTAAGTCCTTTTGCACAGAGGCCAGAAACCAATTACCCTGTGTTTGCCCCCATGCTCTACAAAAAGCCCCATGTAAAAGACCTGTCTGGGTTATTTGAGAGCCAATGGCATTAGTGAGGTCTGCTCCACTTCATCACCATGGAATATCTAAATGTCATTAGTGCCAAAAGAAATACAGCTTAAGCAGCTGATGCTCACCTTACATCCTTGTTTACCAGAAACACTTGCCAGTTATTTTGATTGGAGTACAGAAAGCTGGATAATGAAAAATAACCAGTCTTTTTTTTTTCCAGAATTATATGCAGTAAGATGAAGTTATGCTGGGCCCTTGGCCCCATTGCCCTTCTCTCTCTTATCTACAAAAAAATAATCTATAAAACAGAGTATTTTTTATAATATATATGGGACTACTGAACCCATTCTTGATTATAGGCAAGTGTTGAGGAATGTTTTGGTTTGCTCCCTGAGGCAAACTAAGACATGCTTTTGTGCTGAAGTTTGGTGAGATTTAACAAACAATGCATTGAACAGTCTACAAAGAGCACAACCCACACTGTTCCCTTTCTAAAGATACCTTTGCTCTGCCTCCTTTCGCTACACTACCCTTGTATCACTTCTCCAGTATTTTTTCCCTTCCACAATCATCCAGGTCTTGTACTTCTGCAGTCCTTGGAGCACCAAGTTTCACTCTCATTTTGCACACAAGTTCAGCATGGCCCCTGGTTTCAAGCAGAACTGAAATTTAACTGTTGGGAAAACTCCTTTGCTGACCTGGTGCCATCCAGATGGTTTTCACATCATCTAATGCTTTAAAGGGATAAAACTTTTGTTAGAAGAATCATCTTACAGCTTCCTCAAGTCCTTTTCCAAAAGGTTACAAAGAAGCTTTCATATAGGCATCAGCCTTTCCATGAACCTGCCCCAAGCAGCTGTGCTGCATTCCCACTCCAGGGACAGGCAGGAAGGAACACAGGTTTCCATTTCTTCCAGGTGGCTCTGCTTACCTTTGGGACTAAAAGAATCTCCTCCTGTCTTTTTTTCTACTTCTCCACCACACAATGGACATGGCCATGTCCATCTCAGCCATAGGCTGCCCAGAATAGATCCTGCCAGTTTAACTCTGACACTGCTACACCAAAGGAAGGAAAGCATCAGGCAGCTAGGAATATGAGAAAGCAGGTGAGATAAAGGCAGCTTATCTGTCCTACTAGTAAAATAATACTCATGTGTTTATGTTCATGTGTTTAACAATTTCCCTATCTGTGAGTAAAGCCAAAGAATCAGAGACCAGCAGGGAAGCCAATCTGCTGTCAAGCTACTGAGCTTGCGAATGAGCAAGCTGCAATGAGGAGAGGACAAGTGCATCTCTGTCCTGGAAAACTCAACAGTACAAGACAGCCAGTCTGGAAAACATGGGTTTCAATAGCACATGCATTTGCCCAAAACTCCAGGTTGAAGGGGCTGTAGGAACTACTGATGGAAGGAAGAAAGGTGAATCCTGGTTGTGGAGTTTCTCAGTGTCTTCTGTTTCTCCCCAGGTCCCACAGGCTCTAAGGCATAAGCAGCAGCTTAGCTCAGCACACCTTCCATGTACTTCCTGCACCCGAAAACATGCTGCTAATGCCCAGGGGACTGGATAACTTCAGCTGGTGTAACAATGGATAGGAAGAGATTTCCCAAAGGCTGCTGCTTGAATGCAGCTTAGCACAATGCTAGGCAAACACCCCTGACTGCTAGACTGCTGCTCCTCACAGCAGTACATAGTCTGAGAATTGTTTAGGCTTTTCTAATGGTTTATGGCTTTCAGTCCAACACATGAACACTTTAAACACAATGTGCCAGATTTTACATTGTCCAGAGCATTCTTTATGATCACAGGCTTCTCAATTTTCACAATTTAAAGCATCTTAGAGGCAACATGTTTGATTTGGGCATCCTGAGCACAATTTTCTGATATTCCTTCCCTTGGTGAATATCATCTTGCACACATCAGAAAGAGCAGCTATACTGGTTGTGGATGGAATAGAGGTAATTTTCTTCACAGTGGCTATGGTTGGTCTGTGTTTGATTTGTGCTGGAAACAGTGTGGTAACACAGGGCTGTTTTAGCTACTGCTGAGCAGTGCTTACAGAGCCAAGGGCTTTCCTGCTTCTCACACCACCCCACCAATAAGTGGGCTGGGTGGTCCTAGCATAGGTAAGGATTTCAGCCCATAAAATTAAAAGTAACTATTTCCATTTGATCAAAATGGGCCTATCCACTAGTCATCCCTTTATTTTCCAAATCTAGCCAAAGATTTTAAGGTCTGATCTTATTACAAATATGAATAAAAGCCAGGGACAAGAGTGAACTTGAACCTGAGTCCCTGAAGTGCTACAGTGACTATCCCCACAACACACAGCATTTAAAACTTACTAGTTCAGCTTTAAGGCCTTTAAAAGAAAAGGACATTGCTCTTCTCATTTCAGACCTGGAGTTACTTTAGCTATGCCTATTCTTGATTAAGAATTCTTTTTAAATAGAGTCCAAGAATGAGGTGGAAGGGAGCTTAAAGATCATCCAGTTCCCACTCCTTACCATGGGCAGGGCATTCCTGCCCATGGCAGAAACCAGACCAGATTGCTCAATGCCTCATCAAACCTGGCCTTGAACACTTCCAGGGGTGGGGTATTCATTTCTCTGGGCAACCTGTTCCAGTGCCTCACCACCCTAACAGTAAATACAGAAGAGTCCCACTTAGAAAAAAAATCTTTTCTTTGGTGTAATGAAGCAGAAACACATAGTAAAGAGTTTAAAATGTCTACAAACCTCCATGTGTTACAAGTTGAGTAAAAACAAAGTTAGCTATGTTGTTTCAGTTTTGTTCTTGTTGTATTTTTTTTACCTTTCAGAGAACTGTGTTGCAGTAAAACATGACTGTCATGTATGTCTGAACTCCTCAACTGTTTCTTTTTGTTAAAGCCTAAAAGATGTTTAATTAGCCTTCATTTGTTTAAGAAGAGAGCAGGTATCTGACCAAACCAAGAGAGGCAACACCACACATTCCAATTGTGTTTCTCTTGATAAGCCCTTAAGTCTTAATTCTCTCTCTAGAAAACTCTGTACAGACTACTGCCATAACTTTTAATTTAAACACAGCAGGTAATTAAGAACATGAAAGAGGGCCATCACTAGAAACAAAGGGCTGCAAATCACAACGACCAATTTCAGAGTTGTTGGTGAACTCATTTCAGGTACCCTACTGCACTCTTACGGTCCTAGGCACTGGAACAGTGGCCATCAGATGTCTCAGCTGTGCCAAGGAAAGAATGCCAATGCTTATCTTGCCATCACTTCCTTTCTATTCCTGAGCTTCCCATGTCCAGAAGAGCTCTCCAATTGTAAGATTATGACTATAGCCATAAAAGTCAATATAAGGTACACATTAAAATTTTCAATAAATGTACAAATAATTTATTTAAAATTCAAAACTCAGCAATACAAACAAAATACTTAAGAAACAATAAATCCAAAATGTAAACACTTATAGAAAATATATGAACTGTATCAATTTAACCACCCACCATTCTTCACAGAAAACAGCAAGAAATAGAGAGACAAACCAGTGCCCAATTGTTCTTTTCTTCTCAAATTCTGGTTTAGAGGTAGAATACCACTGTGAAATCTCAAAAAAATTAATTCAGTAGAATTATGCTACAAATAAATTAGGCCCATATAAACGTAATGAAGCGAGAAAAAAAGATTCTTACTGAGAGCTCTTGCACAATAAAATTTGGCATGGCACTTTCCAAGAGATAAAGCACCTTTCCTGATAAATACTGGTTTATGTTCTTGCAAGAAAGGGATCCTGTGCTTTTTCTATTACTGACAAAGAAAACATTTAAAAATAGACAGACCAACTTTTTGGTAGGCATATAGAAAGCAAGTGTTTCTCGGTAACTTGTCCTAGAAAGCTAATCTGGGAAAAAAAGAAGTGTAACTATTAAAAGAAGACATTTTGAAAGACTTTATGAATACTTGATGCATACCTATTTGGGTGGCACAGTCCTCAAAGGGGAAGGGGGGAAGTTACTACAACAGGAGAGGAAAAAAAAAGGAAGAGTCTTTTCCACTAGCAGGGAACTGACCGGTTTTTACATTTTACTGACATTCAGTCAGTTTCCCCTAACTGCTACAATTTTATCCTCTCAGGAAAAAGTGTATCTGTGTGTGACACACTAGAACATCAAGTGCAGTAAAAATTACCCAGGTAATCTCAAAGGAACATATATTCCATTTTTGTTTATCAGATAACCTGCTACAAGTAGAAACAAAAATTAGAATTTTTCAGACAATATCTACAAATTCATAAAAAAAAAAAAAACAGGAACAATTTGCAAGCTCAAATACAAACATTATTCAGAAAAAACCCAACTTTTTAATATAGAGACTGGCTGCTAAGTGCATCATTTAAACTGCTGCATGCAAATAGTGGAATCTATGGTTGTTTAAGAAACTTAACTATCAACAACTGTTAGGCTTCTGTAATTTAGTTTAGCAAGGATTTTCTCAAGTATTTGCTGAAGGACATTTGTGGTTTAGAAGCAGCAAAATAAAATTTGCAGTCTTAATGCCTTCTTGCTTTATGGTATATAGAACTACTTGTCCCAGCCTTCAGAAAAAGAAGCAAGAGAGTCATTTCTACCACAGACTAGCTGAAAACAGACTTTCATGTGCCAGCTACCTCATTTGGGGCAAAACTACTTGTGTGGTGCAGTTTAAATAGCCTAAGCTATATTTATCTGATTTTTCTGAAGCAAATTAAAGAAGTATTTCAACTGTACTCACAGCAGAGCTGGCAACATCACCTGGCAAATAACCACGTGATCTCTCCCACTAACACTGGAGGATCAGCCCATGACAAAACACAAGAGATAAGCTTTTCTTCTACAAAGTACATTCTTCTGCTGATCATGAAGCCTTTCAAAAGGAAAGAATACAATATTAACACAGGAGTTTCAGATCTATTTTAGGCCTTCCAATTTCTTTATGAAATTTCCATCACCTCCAAAGGAAAACTGTGCATCCCTATCCAGCTAAAAGAATATTACACACCTAGATTAAGGAAACTTACTTGAACAAAGATGAGTAATGCTAAGCCATATTTAAACTATGATACTTCCACATCATGATTTTTTGAGAGTTCAAAACAGGGCTGAAAGAAGACAATTTTAAGTATACATTCAGTTTTACTCCTTATTTTTCCACTGTAGACCTCATTATGTCTTTCCCTGTATGTATTTTAATGGTCAGGATGAAAATATTTTCTGTATATACAAACTAATTACATTTAACCCTGTAAAAACTAATCCAAAACTTCACCATTCTTTGATTTCTCTGTATTTAGGCAAGTCATCTTCTACACATGCAAGATACTTTTCAGAACATTAAAAAAAATTTCTTGTATTTCACTGTTTCCCAAGAAAAAGTAATATAAAGCTGAATATTTGTTGGTACATGCTTCGCTGTACCTGCATAAAACCATTTTTGTATATACAGGTTACACATTAATAAGGACAACAGCTGACCTCAGCATTAGCTAAAGCAACTTGTCTTGTCTTTGTGCTTGCAAGTTCCAATAACAAAAGGAAATATCAAGAAACATCTAGGGCTTCCATAAAAAATTTACTTCCACCAAGTTTTCCCCCTCTGACAACTCCAAAATTAAAGTTCTTTCACCTCTAACCATGCAGCAGAAGTGACAATCCAAAACAGAAAAATACATATGCTCCCTTTGTGTCTCCAGTAAGAGAAACATTGTTATCCAGGCAGTGGTCTAGTTCCTTCCAGGTCTAGCAATAAAGTACTCTGCCATGAAAGAGAACTTACACCTGACCACTGCCTCCAGAGTGCAAGATCCAGAACTGTTTCAAACACTGAAATAATTCCTCTCTCAATTTGCAAAGAAGTCTCTTTGATGTTTGGGGGTTTTGTATAACATAGTGACATTCAAAGAGCTAAGTCCTATGAACTGCAGATCCCCAGGCATGACAGATTTAAAGCCAAGTTCAGCACCTTCAGAGGACAAGGGTAGGATCCTGTGGTCTCCACATTGCTTTGCCCAGGTAATCAGGCACTGTGATACATTAATGCACCTTTACCATTTTCAATACCCAAGCACAACTGTGCCCCAAGATCAAATTATGAGTATGGTCATGCTACAAATGTGCTGTGACTACATTCAGCACATTAAGGACCTACCACCTCTGCTGCTCTGGGTTTTCTTTAATGCTCCCATATATGCAAGGCACAGTCAAAGGTCAGCCTGACTGCAGAGACAGCTCTTTGGAGAAGTTGGTGCCCTAGAACTTCTGTGGGGTGGAAGAAAAAGAGATGATGGCTACTCTATACATAGAGGCAAGCTTTATTCTTCCAAGGTGAACTTCACCACTGGGAAGATGGCTGGTGCAAGTCCAATACACCATTTATGTTCTAAATAAAGGATATTTTGAGGCCTCAAGCAGATACTGGCCTCATACCAAACTCCTGAGTAGTGGCAAATTTCAGCTTGGAACCAAAAGCAGACATGCAATCAAAGCTTTCACAAAAACTAAATTATTTTACATGGTAACGTGGCCATAAGAGTCCTTTTTAAAGAGTGCTAGTTGGTTTTAGTGACACCATAGCATCAGAAGTTAACCCGTGGATCCAGAGAATTACATTAAGCATGTGTCTTTGTAACTGAGAAATAAACATTAGCAAACTATTGCAACACTGGGCTTCCAGTACATGTTGCAAAATGCAACTGACCCCTGTAAGTCACAACATCAACTTTTTTTCACTATTGTCCATCACAAATCACATGGCAAAACAGATTTTCCTTGTCACTGTTGACATATACTAAGACACCTGATCATTTTCCATTAAAAAAGCCAACATAGCAACAGCTGGTAAGATAGAAAGCCTGCTGCTTTCCCAGTATTTAAGTGGAAAGCATAGCCTAGGTATCTCAGCATATTTGCTAACAGGGAAGAAATACAACTTTTTATCCACATTTAATCAAAATGTCAACTAGTGGACATACAGAGGAAAAAAGCCAACCAAAAAACCCAACAGAGATATCAGGAAATAGTTAAGTCATGGCATTTGCTTTTAGTATTTATACCTGTAGATAAGTCATTGTGATCCATCAAACTCACTGATGTCCTGAAAGCCACGCAAATCCAAATCCCACATGGATATTAGCATCCTAGTGGAGCAAAACATACACCACCAAATCTGCTGCTGTAACCCAGCAGGGCAGCCCTGGAAATTATGTTCCCAAATCACATGCCCTTCTGAAATTCTTCCTTAGTCCTGGCTGCTACTGGTTCCATTTTGAGTCTTACCTGAGAAGGGAGGGAAATTCAACCCCAGGGCAAACAAAGGTCAAAGCTTGTTTGAAGCTCCCTGAGGTCTCTCTCCTTTAAGTCCTTGTTTCAGTGTGTATGTAAATGATCTAATTCCTTGCCAACAGCGTCAAGTTATTTACAAAAAAAGTCACTGACGTGGACACTGGTTTCTGGAATGCATCTTTGATACACTGACCAAGTTACTCTTGTTTAAGTCAAAAGAAGTCTGAAAAGCAACTTTTCATCTTTCTCAGGAGGCTGTATCCTGCCTATGACAGGATATACTACCTGTATTGACTCAACTTCTTCCCATATTGTTTTCTTCTCTTTGCAAAATAAGAATTTAATCTTTCTTTGCAGGAAAAAACCAAACAAATACTTACTAATACATTCACCAAAGTGAATTTACAGCAAACACTACCACCACCACCATCCTCCCCCCAATCTTCAGAATTAATTTAATGGAGGCCAGTTATTAGGATACCAGTTTTATGTTTGAAAATAAAGTGCATAATGATTGTCACTGAGAACTTTGCTGATTTTAGGTTAGCATAGTTAGTATCAATCCTCAGCAACATCAATAAAATAGTAATTACAACATAAGTTCATAACATGAGTCAGAATCTGAAACAGCACGCATGAAAAAAATGTTTTGTATAAACAGGAAGAAGAAAGAGAAGGTGAAATGGAATCCCTAGTCTTTTGTGGAAACGATCCTATTACACAGCTATCCCAACATGCAGCATCTGAAACGAAGAATCACAGTCTGTTTGCTTCCCTTCTACTATTCCTGAATTCAGTTTGTAGCTTTCTGGTGGTATCGGACAGATTTCACCTCGGACGGGGGAAGATGTGTCTTGAGGGAGCTCTACAGAGACAGTGTCAGAGGAAGAATCTTGGCTTTCTGCTGACACAGACATTTGTAGACAGCTGCCCTCCATTTCCTCATTGCAATCTGTGTCTTCATCAGCCTCTTCCAGCTGCTGAACAGATTTTAAATACTGTTCTATTAGTCCATTGTCCTGCACGTTACTAGAGCTCTCTTTACTTTGCCCACCCTCCCCAGGGCCATCCTCTCCATCTGAACAACATGCTGAAACACAATTGCCATTTTGTTTGATGGTTTCCATTGAAAGGGAGCTCTCACTTCCTTCAGCTAAGCTCTTTGCAGATCTGCACAGTTCACTGGCATGAGTCTGATCAGCTGCAGAAGAATGAAAGCCAGAATCTGGGAACTGCAATGAAGACTTTTCCTGGAGATCATCCTCACTAGCTGGAGCTAACAAAGCAGAACTAACAGCTGGTGGGGTTTCTTGCTCCACTGTGGATGACTGAAGAGGTGGTTTGGATAAACATAAAGTATTGGCTGAAGGGATCCCAGCACCTCCTAAATTCTGCATCACTGAAAGCTGCCATTGTTGAAGGGATTTAACCTGTATAGAGAAAAATTTATTACGAAATGCAGATAAATGTATTTTTATTTCTAGCGCATTTCTTACATTCAGCAACCAAGATCTAGCATAAAATCCAACACCAAGTGACAAACAGAAGGTTTCCTGTATCATTAGGGAAATTTTGTTCTTCTCACTGTGAAATCAGGGCTTTTAAACCCACATGTCAAACACTGACAGAGCACACAAGCTCCCAATTCAAGTACCTGAAGGAAAAGCAATCTGTTCTTAAAACCAGAAAGGATTTATCCATTTTTAAGAAAACAACCTTATTGTTGGAAGAAAAGCTTATTAAAAGGTGTATTAACAACTTTCCTGCCTCAAAAATGAGTTGCTCACAAGCAACACAGCTTGGTATCATTTCATTTGCCACGGGCATTTACCAGTCACATAATTCTTCATAGTCCTGCTCATGTTTATTTAGCTTGTCTTGCATTTTGTCTTCCTTCTCACACTAGGCCACTATTTAGTCTTTAGTAATAAAACCAGTGTTCTTGCAATAATGTTCTGAGGGTTATTTCCCCCCACAATATCAGTATAGCAGACAACACAGCAGTAAGAGTCCATTAAACCACTCAAATAATTGAAAAAACTGAACCATATTGACTGTGTCTTCAAGATCTACAGGAAGAAATAATGGGAATTCACATATAGGCAGATTCTAATTCGAATTCCAAATTCACATTTAAGCAGAAAAACAAGAGGACTAAAATTACTTACCTGGTTCCAAAGAAATTTGATAGCTTCCTCCTGTACAAGCCTTTGCATTTTATCTTCCTCTCTTTCTTTTCTCAGTCTGCAAGAACACACATCCAAAATTTATGCAGCTTAAATAAGCAACATTTGGGTAACAAGAGCAACAAGAACACATAAAAATGCCTACTTATATAACAGCACTTTTGAAAGATAAAACAGAGCCTAACATTAAGAAATTACTGCAGTCTGGCTTGCCATAAATACCCAGCTGCTGACTTCAAGTTTCTTTTTCAGTTACATTTAAATTCTGCTTCCTTTTATTGCAGCACATTTGTTGGCTTGGCAATAATGTGTCTTTTTGTAAACTGAACCTGAGCTCTTATTTTTTCCTGCACAACTATCACCCCCCCACACACCAAATAATACTTCTTCATTTCAAATTATGCTGTCCCACTGATATATGGATGGAGTATGATGTGTAAGCATTGGGAGTTTCTAGAGGTTCACTGAGCACTCAACTTGATTTTGTCACTTGTGACAGGGAAGAAAAAGAGCCTGTCAGACTGACTGATCCAGGCTGATCCAGAAGGATATTAAGTAAATCCAGAATTTTTGGCTTACAGATTGAGGAACTTTGACCATGATCTTCTCCAAAAATGAATTCACAAGATCAAAAATTAAAACAGAACCAAACACAGAGTAACATTTTAAAATTGTATCATACAAGAAAGAGGAAATTCTTCTTTTTACCAGCAACAGAATAATGACTCCCAATATGGACACTTGATTTATAGACTCTAATTGTGAGGAGACAAAAAAAATCCCACTCAGCAATTTCTATTTTGAAATATGCAAGTCCTGCTAAAATAGGAATGGAAAAATGTGTTCT
Organism: Emberiza elegans; assembly: GCA_024865655.1. Taxonomy (NCBI): domain Eukaryota; kingdom Metazoa; phylum Chordata; class Aves; order Passeriformes; family Fringillidae; genus Emberiza; species Emberiza elegans. Next base: position 3,653,423 of record JALJVW010000196.1, read on the forward strand.
AACCCAATCCACTTATAGAAGACACTCTGAGAGTATGAATAGCTATGTGCAAAACTGTGCTTACCTTACAGGAAGTGATCCTGTAATGTAATCAGTTTTATGTTTCTGATGCTAGGTTTTACTGTGAGTAGTCATATCATCTATATCTGTTCTGAAATACTCTGGAATTATGGTTATATTCAGACAGACTTGCAAATACACAGCATGACCTCGACTTACTTTTCTATTTCAGCTGTTAAATAAATGATGTGCTCCTGCATTCTGTGTAGGCGAATTTCATTCCGCACTTCCTTGGCTTGAGGATGGTGGTTCCTGGTGTAAAATCCTCTCCAGGAAGCTTGAAGCTTGGTAGCTGCTTCACTCATCCTTTGCAGTTCAGCTGCACCTCGATCAGCTGGTGCTGCACCTTGCCCAGCCAGTGAACCAGACCTTTCTTCTGTCATCTGCTCAGGACAAAGAGTTTTTACTCCTGATTCAGCACCTAGCAAGGTGCTGGGGTGACTGTGCCGAACTTGGCCTTCAGACGCCCCTAAATAGCTGCCAGTCCTTGCAGCCAGGCCAGCTGTTACCAGCTCAGGAGCAGGCACTTGCAGGATTTCTTTGATATTCTCTTGTGTTTCCACACTTCCTGCTGCTCTATTAGGGTGCTCTCCTGTAACAGAAAAAGCTTCTTGCTTTTTAGTTGTTTCCCTACTATTAATATCTCTCACACCTTCAATCACTGTATCATCATCATCTTCTAGGCTCAAATTGATTCCATGTAGCTTCAGGTCTGAGGCAGGAGACACTGGAGACAATCCTGAAGCAACTGGCATGAAAGTAGACTCTGAGGATAAAAGGCTGCTGTTTAGTTTGTCTTCATCTGTCTGTACATCTTCGAGGTGTAGCTCCTTGGGAAAGCTTCTTTCATGAAGAAAAGTGTTCTTTACTGCATAGGAATGATCACTGTTTGCATTTGGTCCAACCCAAGAATTCCTCTGGATGACAGGTTCTAGACAGGCAGAAAGGCACATTATAGTGTTAGAGTATTTCAGTAATATTAACAGTTTGTTTAATGCATAGGGATTCCCAGTTTGGTTTTAACAGTTAGCACCTGGTGGGTAAGATGATCTAACATGTTAATAACAATGAGCATTATTTCTCTATCAGGACAATATTTACCACAGTAACATCCAAACTTGGCAACCACTGGGTACAAGAAATGGCACAAACTGCACTTTCTTGGAGAATAAACTTGTATAAAATGCAAAAGTCAAAGTAGTAACTCTAACTTTGTTGGATTGGGTGTTTTGCCCAACCAGCCTACTAGCATTTCAAGACACAAACATGGGCTAGATTTTTTTTTAGAAATAATGTACAACTTCAGTTGAGAAAATAGAAGATCAATAAAATAAAACAGTTCTGAAATTCCTTCCACAAAGTTACCTATGCTCAAAAGAAAAATATTTATTTCCACAAAAGAAAAATATTTATTTCCACAGGTTAGATCACAGGACTAGATAAGCTACTTACCCTTTTCAAGAACCATCTGTGATGGCTGGGCCAGGGCACTGCGTTCATGAGCAACTGGCACTGTTTTGCTGGGAGCAGAAAATGTACGTGGTTCTTCATTTTGGTTTTCATGCATCAACTGCCTCTGGTGGAGTCTAAGCACAGAGTACCAACAATAGATTCTACGCTTCATTTAAACCTTCTTTGGTACAAAAAACATCTAAAAGAAACTATGAACTATGTCAAAAGAAACAAGTGATCAAAACATTCTAAAGGAGAGGCTTCTTATGCAGACTCCTATACATACAAGACACTAACAGGACTACTCACAAAGTAGGAAATCGCAGTCTTTTCCTGCTCCCCTTCCTCCAGCCCTTCTTTCTTCATTACATGTTAAAAAAAAAATCCGAAACAAACCCCACCAAACAAACAAAAAACTCAAAAAAAACCCCAAATAAAAATGAGAAAAAGCCCAAATGCAATTCTGACTACAGACTGAAAACCATGAGTTATTTCAACATGCAAAGAAGGCATGCAAATGTTTTAAGTTTTTAAAGTGGAATAGATTATGTGTGTAGGTATAGAGAAGTTTGAGGAATGGTGGGAGTATCTTTTACATTTCAAAGTGAGTGAACCAAGGAATAGGTGCTCCTGTTACTAACAGCCCAAAATCCTAGTGCAAATCAACAAACATTGCCACAAAAAAAAAAAAATAAAATCATCCTTTACGAACTCTGAGAACACACAGGTTGTTTCAGCCCAGCTAAATTAGAAGCTCAGGAGACAGAGGACAGTCAAACTGTTGTATAAATCATACATGCCTGTACATATATAACACAGGTGAGGACTTGGGGGAATTGCTTTTTCTGCTAGGGTTTTTTTGGCTTGGTTGTTGAGGGTTTTTTTAATTTTTGAGGAGTTATATTTAGCAGAACAACTTCCTGGATTTTCCCCAGGAACACATGAATGCTAGAGCACTTAGCTAGAGATTCCAAGGTCAAGATGCCTTGACTGCACCTTCTCCTCAGAAACAGCTAAAACATTTCTATAATTTCCTCCTGGAGACCAATCTACACTTGCAAAGTGGGCAGTAACTCTTTCCAGATGCTCCCAAGTTTCTGGCCCTTTTGATGAGATATCCTTCTGCTAACTACAACACTTCTGTTGCTCAGCTTTTTAACCACACTATGCCACTTAGGTAGCCTGCCCCTGGGAGCTGAATTTTCTGCTCTTTCTGCAAGAAAAAGTTTGTCAATAGGTCCCGGGGAATAGAACAACCTGTATTGCTTTGTTTTCTGGCTTCTAACCAAAATTAGCTCACCTTTACATGGACAAGAAACACACCATGATAATTCTACTCATCTATTTGCACAGGCCTTAGCAACACAGCTACTGCTGGCAGAACCAGCAGGCTCTCCAGAGTCCCCTGCTGACAGTCCTCAGATGCCAGATTCAGAAGGACAAATGCATCACTGGGAACAGTGCCCCCCAAAGGACAACTTTAACTTTAAAACCAAGAAAGAACATCCCAACAATAAAAGAAGCCGCTAATAATACACCAATGTACCACAATAGTCCTCATTTACAAAAAGAACAAAAGCTAAGCTCCTTTTTGAAGTTTTCATAATTTTTGTGTGCCAATTAAAAAAAAAATCACAGTGCATAGTTTGTTTATTTTAATCACAGCTCTAACACAAATTACTTTTAGCATCCTACAAAGTACAGACTGAAAAATAAGAAGGAATTTTCCCCTAGATGGCCCAGAAAGCATGAAAACACTCCTGCTGCTGCTGCCTTGCCTCTCATTCCCATCTAGGACACATCCTGTACTTTCATGGCCCTTTGCATCTCCAGCCCTCACTGTTACTTTGAAATACTTAAAATGAAATCTTACTACATCTAACACATCATATATATATAATTATATATCAGATATATAATTGTGTTCTCAATTACATTCTCTAAGAAAGAAACTAAATTCTCACCTTTGTTTACTCAGTATTTTTTCCAGTTTGGCATCCTCTTCAGTCTGGAGTCCATATGCAGATGTGAGAGGACAAACAGTAGCCAAGTACTGAACTAGCTGAACATGCTGCCCAGGTCGAAATGACCTTCCTTTCCCTTGACTGTAGAGCCATTCTGCTTTCAAGCTGTTAGGAAGGGGAAAAATGGTTTAATAAATGGCACCTTTAATAAACAGCATAGAAACAGTAACTCTGTTTTCACTACAGCTCTTCTAGTGGGTACCAAAGAGCTAATCTACAAATCTAAGCAAGACTTGGAACATGTACAATGTCCAGGGAAACTGGCAATGTCATTATCAGAACAACAACTAATGTACTAATTCACTTAAGCATTGATGAAACAAAAAAGAAAAAACACACTTGTCCAAAACGGTGCAGTCCCTGCTTTGTGTGCAGTCTTTGAGCACTGAAAGCACATTTGTCTCAATGAACTTATCAGCAAAGCTTTCACAGAAATAGAGAAGTTCACAAAAACATGCAAAGCAGACACAGAGAGCACATATTGCTACAAAGTATTCAATAAGTCTGTTTTTCAAATTAATTTCTGTGTGAGATTATTTAATATAATACACCTACATGTGATAATATAGTTAATACAGAACATCCCATTAGTCATGAAAAAGAAATCTAGAATTCCAACAGGCAACTTTGCTGGAAAGACAGCATGTTATGGTGAAACAGAAATAGAATTGGTTCACCTCTGGCCAAAAGAAGGGCACCTTTTTATTTTAGTAACAGGGTAAAAAGGACATTAATGTCCTAGAAGATGTTAGTGTCCTGGACTGGGATGTGCTTATAATGGATAATATTTATGCTTGGACTGTTCCAATGTCAAGAACTTTGTCATGCAGATATCATAGTGATGTAATGAGCACAGTGATACAGTAACAAGTGATTTGAGCAAAAAGAAATTTAACTAATTGATAACAAAAAAAAGCCAAAGCTCGAAATGCACATGCAAATCATGCTTATATAAGAACAAGTTTGAGCTTCCCCCAAGACAACAGCTTTAACTCCTGCTGATTGTCACATTCTGCAAAGTCAAAGAGGCTGTAAAGAAAGGGTACCAGACCACTGATGAATTGATACCACAGTTTTTCTTTGTAGAAGTGCTTCTGTGATTTGAGCAACAAAATAAAAGCTTAACTTCATACTTCTATCTAAGCTAAACTAACTAAATAATAATTCCAGTGTAACAGATGAAAAATTTAGCTATAGCAATTTTAGCTTAGCCAAACTTGATGTAATAATTTTAGAGATTTAATAATACTATTATGTCACCTTTCCTTCTGAGAAATCACATATCCATCAAGAACTTTAAGGTTCAGACACCAGCTGACAATATAAGGCCTGTAGTCAAAGCCAGGGACAGAAGGTGTGGCCATCACACAAGGATTGTTCATAATTGACAGCTGCTCCAAGTGGTGAAGAGAGGCCAGGAAAGAAACCTCGAGAAAAATACATTAACAAATGTATTTGTTAACTGAGCAAAACATTCCATATTTCTCCTAACTACAGCTGGACAGCTCATGTAAAACAACAGAATGACAAATAAATCAAAAAGCACATTAGATTTTTGAACACAAAGGACTACAAAGGACCTTCTATTAGCTACTGCCATTTCCCATTAATTCTTCTGTAAATGCTATTAGTCCCTGGAAAGTATTGCCTTCTCTTAAAATTTGGGAATGGGGCTTTATGTATAGAAAGGTGTAGTATGAAACCAGTTTACTACAACAGCTGTTGGATTTTGAAAACAGACAAAAGGGGAAAAAAAAGGGCAAGCCAAAAAGCTGGAGAAACCCTGCCCTGTTCTGAAGAGAAATTATTACCAGAAATTTTTTTACCAACGTGAAATCCCAAACAAGAGTTTTGGCTGCTACTTACAATAAATCAAACAAACAAAACAATAAAGACAAAAGTCACAGGCAGGTTATTTGTTTCTCTTACACAGTTTGAAAAATAGGTCAGTGGCAACAAGTGCAATTCAAGCCTCTGTTCTAATCCCAGCAGCTGCAGAAGCTCTCTGCAGCATGTATTCAGCTCAGCTTTCAACTTTCAGACAACTAGAAAAAGGTTAGGCCTAAAGTAACATCCTTGAATAACAAAAACATAACAGAAAAAAGGCAAATTTTTTTTCCAGACTAAATTTTAAAAGACACCACTAGCTCGTCCAGCTAATGCAAATATGGTTATTACATATAAACAATTAAACTATTACAAGTTGGGTTGTTTCAGAGAAGAAAGTCCATTTTCAGTTACAATCTCAAAAAAAATTGTTCAACTTCCTTCTTTCAGTCTACCTAAAGACAAGGTGATCTATCTTCTATATCTTACCTCATTTAAGTCTCTGATTTCATTTTCTGCCAAAGAAAAAACAGTCAAACTCTGAGGTAGGCAAGCAGGGGCAGTGCGAAGTGAAGTTATAATATTTCCATGTAGCAACAGAGTCTATAAAATAAAAACACATGATGAACACATGATGAGATGAATGTTTGATCAAAATCCACAGATTTCTTTTTCAGGCATCAGCTGACAAAAATACATCGCAAAAGAAGTATAAGTAAGACTTTCTGTCTGGTCACAGTTACCAAAAAAAGGATTTGGAAACGTTTTTCTCTACAGTGTGCATGCTGGAAGAGTTAGAAGTATGTTTTGTTTTGATTCATGATAGGAGATAAGAGAACAGAGAGTTATGAAGAAGATATCACCATCATGTCTTTATCAAAATCAATACAGGGGCTATAGAAAAATCACTGTCTCAGCTCTTGCAACTTCAAAACAAGGAAGAGAATATTCACAGGCTTCCCTCTAGAAATTGCAGTTAATGAATTAAAATGCTCTAAGAGCTAGTGTTCAAAGAGTGAATGTCTAAGGGCAGCAATTTTCAAAGCAAATTTCTTTGTTTATAGAATGCATTAAAAACAGACATAGAACATCTACCTTCAGTGAGGTAAGCTTGGAGAGATCACCTAATTGAGCTATGTTATTGTCTGACAGATCAAGATGCTGAAGAGACAGACAGGAATTGATTTGTTCGATGGCCTACAAAAATAAAGAAATCAGTTACTCACAGTAACCCTTTTTTAGCTACTAAATAAAATCAGGTATCAATAATTACAAATTCTTTTGAAAGATAAAAAAAACCACTAACTAAGTAACACAACACAAATACCATGTTTTAATACAGTTGTATTTTAAAGATAGTAATTCTTTTTCCTATTTTGGAGACTACTTCCTTACTTTCATTTCTTGTTGATATCAAACCTTTTATTTTTTCCTAGACAACTCTACTCCAAAAGCTGCCATCTTCTATTTCATAAGCCAGTAGACATAAAACATTAACACTGTTGCTCCAATCAAAACATATTCAGATTTCTTTGCAGCATTTTCCAAATTCCTATAAAACAAGATTCTGGTAAATGCAACAGACTAAATATTTTACCTTAATGTTATTTCCTGCCAAATTCAGCCATTCCAGGTGCACCAAATCCTTCAGCCCTTCCACATATCCAATACTATTATGAGGCAAGTTGAGCACTCGGAGCTTGGTCAGTTTTGCCACACCCATCATTCGCACCAAACGGTTGTTGGCTACAGAGAGCTGCAGATGGACACACAAAATAAACAGTTTTAACTATGCAGACAGAGTAAGATATTCTAGTAGTTAAAAATCTACTCCAACAGATTTAATCTATGGATTTCATTTTCAAGTAAATGACACAGACAAAAAACCTGCAAGAGCCAGGAAATAAATTACTGATCAAAGAACATGAGTCCTCAGAGCTCACTCCACAAACTTAAGAGGAAATTCTCCTAGCAACAGCTAAATAAAGGAAAAAGAATGAGGAATTGTGTCATATGAAAATAAGGTTGTAATATCAGAATTGCCAATTCATTGTGCAAATTGTTGCCCCATTCCTGGTGTAAAATTGCACTTACTGTCAATATGGCAGAGGACAAAATGTATTTCACACAATTCTCAAACAGGTCCTGTGCTAATAGGACTGTACACCACAAACTTTCTAAAGGGTAAATCCTGACTAGACACACACTTCAGTAATATGATCACCAAGCTGGCAGTGTGGTGAAGGTTTGTTGTAGCAACAAACCCCACCTCTGCCAACTCACTGTAGCTGGCCTGTCTATCCAGAACAACTTTGAGTGATAATACAAAGTTATTTTTAAGGTTACAAAGCCCAAGTACTCAAAGACTAAAAAGTATCAAAATTTGAGTTATCGGTGACTTTTCTAAGTGTTCTTATCATGTCCCTCCCCATTAGGATTTATTTAGCTCATTTTTAGTTACAGCCCCCTCCACTCTCAACTGCAGACCCCCACTGAAAGCAAAGCTTTAGTCAGCCATCATTTATTTTCCTGTGAAGACAGCAACTGCTAGGTTACTTCAATTACATAATAGCGCCTGAAGGCAGAAGATGCTAACATCATAGCACCATTATTTGACAACAATTTCAAACCAAGTAATACTGACCTGCATCAGATTCCTGCATTTCTCCAAGTGTTCCAACTTAATTATCTGATTTTTGTCCAGAATCAGAGTCTGAGTATCAGCATCACAGGGCAAGGTTGGACCCAGCTTTTGCAATCCCTGACCTGAGCAGTTGACTATCAAGCCTTAGAATAAAAAGGAGAAAAAAACAACAAAAAAAGCATCACAAAGTTTATATATGAAAACATATACTGGAAAAGCAATGCAAGAAAAAGATTTGTTTTATAATAGATGCAGATAATTTGGAAAAAAGGATTAACTTTATTTTCCATGTAAAACTGAAGCAAATTACTTCAGCTTGAACACTTTAAGAGTAACTGATCCAGTTACTAGAAGATATACATACCAGACACTGTCCCACTTGGGAACTCTGGCAGAATTCTGGTAAAGTCACAAAAATCCTTTGAAGTGAGATGCAGCAAAATTCTGGTAGCTAAATTTAAAGGTGTGATCCTCAAAACCCCAAATTTCAAAAGAACCTAAATTTAAAAATTCTTCAGAGAATTTAAGTTTTGAGCAGCTTGACAACTAACTATGTGTAAGCATTCTATCTAAACTAAGAAGCCATTCATGCAGCCATTCTACCGTACTGGGGGCATTGGGAGGAACAAACTGTAAATGGGCTAGCACACCATTTACTTAATGCAACACACAATTCAAATGTTCCATGCAAAAAGAGTCACTACATAAAGTTAAAAGGCAAACATTTGCCATCTACAGGGAGCTTGAATCACTGGGTACCCAAAGTGACACCTGATAATTGTAATAATTTTCATACATTGAGTCTCTCCTGTGTATTTGATGTACAAACATCACTGTAGTGCTTCTTCTTCTTAGTATCTGTTCAGTAAATAATATTTCCTTTTTCAGCAACATATCCCAAATAATGTTCTCGCCCTAATATGATGCACATATAAATATTACAGTTTATAGGGTTTTAGGGTTTAGTTACACTATGGATGGAGACAAACATTTTTTGTGTATCATTTTGTCAGCTAGAGAACACACATTTCTAAAAAAGATGTCTGATAACATTTATTCTATTTCCATTTTTTTTTTAAATCCACAGTTGCCCCAAGAGCTTTGGAGAGCAGCATGGCAGAGCCAGCAACCATCACACTCCTGTCTTTGCACATTCAGGGAGAAAGTACCACTTGTTTCTCACTCAAGCAGTCACTTCTGCAATCGCTTGATCACTTTAATTGACCAGACAAACTTTTCAACTGCTCATTTTTCCAAGGATTTGTTACAAAAATTCAAAATCGGCCCCTCCAACCTAGGAGGGAGGCAAGGACCCACAGTACTGAATTGCAAGACTAATCCTTTCATTCAGGCACATGAAATGTCCCATTCAAACTGGGGCACTGGGAATGTGGCTTTATACATGGTTCTCATAGATTTCCAACATTCAAGTATAACATGATCCAACTGCTACTTAACACAGACAACTATTTGCAAAGAACCTGTATTTCTATGGCAACATCATCCACCTGCTTCGCTATTGAACTACACATCCCTGCAGTCAGACTTGCTATAATCACTTCTCCATGATGCTGACAAAGGAAGGTTTTCACAGAGGTGTTAAACGACCTGGGGTGCTGGCGTTATTTCCCTGTCTGGAGTATCCTTTATGAGCACCTTCAAGATTCAGAGAAGCATAGGTCCCTCTTTCAATATCGTCTGTCCTTCTTCTCCTTGCATCAAGCTTTAGTTTGCTTGCTTAAGCATTGCAATTCAGTATACAGCATGAATTATATATACACGTGTAACTCTACAAAATTAATATGATTCTACTCTATAAAGACTCATTGTTATAATACCCGAGATTTTCCTAATAGGCTTTCAGGACCCAGGAAAACATTTCAAATTTGCTTATTTCTCTTTTGGCAAGAACCAAGGAACTACACCCTCAGAAGTGGCGCTGTCCCCAAGACCTCTCAGCCCTCCCCTCTAGGGAAAACGGGCCCTATATCGTTCAAACCCTGGCCTATAAAGGTTCTACGAGGCGGCGGGACCCTCCAGCACGATGGACAGTGCTCCGTCCTGCCCCGAGCCAGAGGCGCTCCTCAGGGCGGGAAGCGGTGCCTGCGGCGCCCCCCTCGCCCCGCGCAGCCCCGGCCGCTTCCAGCGCCGCGGAGCCCTCAGGGGCCGCCTGAGAGCGGGGGCACCGGAGCGGCCGAGCCGGCCCCTCGCCCCGAGAGGAGGGGGCGCCGCCGCCTCCGCAGCGCCGAGCCCCCCGCACCCCTCCGAGCGCCCACAGCGCTTTTCGGGACCCGCAGCCCCCAACATCGCAGCCCCGCCGGCCCCCAGCACCTGCCCGGGGCTGCCCTTACCGGCTACGGCCGCCTCATCCCCCGCCCCGGCCGCAGCGCCGGCCGCCGCCATGCCCCGCACTTGACAACACCGCCAGGCAACCGAACGCCGATGGGTCGGGCCGGGCCGCTCCGCTACGGGAGCACTGCGCCCTTTATGCTGGATAGAGCGGCGGGTGCCACGTCCGGGGCTGCGCCGGGGTAGCCCGGCCGGGTGAGCGCTCCGTGCAGCCGCCGCGGTGCGGCCGGGGCGGGGCGGGGCGGTGCTGCCCGGCCCGGCCCGGCCCTTCCCGCTCCGCTCCCGTCGTGCCCCGCGCGCCGCTGCTGACACCGCCTCCCGGCGTCCCCTCCGCCTCTCCGGCCCGTCGCAGCCGCCGCCATCATGAAGTGAGCGCCCCGTCCGCCGCTATCCGCGCCCATCCGCCGCGGGGAGGCCGCCGCGGGGCCCCGGCCGCCTCCCCCGGCCACCCGCGCCCTCCCCTAACTCTTCTCTCCCGCGCAGGGTCGAGCTGTGCAGCTTCAGCGGGTACAAGATCTACCCGGGCCATGGCCGCCGCTACGCCCGCACGGACGGGAAGGTGAGGCCGGGGCGAGCCCCGCGGGCGGGAGCGGGCCCTGCGGACCGGAGGGCGGCCGGGCGGTGCGCGGGGAGCCGAGGCCGTGTCTTTGGGACTGTCCGGAGACTCCGGTAGTGTTGATGTGGCCCATGCCCCCCCGAGTCGTTCATACCGAGCTGTGTGAAAACAGCATCGGTGTGCAGTTGCTGTGGCTGCTCCGCAGGAGATCCGTGCTGTAGCTTGGGGTTGAGTTTTAGAATGCAGTTTCTAAAGGGAATCTTAAAGCAGCAGGTGTAAAGTACCAAAGTTGTGTACCAAATGCTGCTTAGACGTCCTGCATCAATGCTGAAATTCGCTGGAGCCAACAGCTGGTCTCCCAAATTGAATGAGTAGAAGTCTTTGAGGTAAAATAGGGTGCAGAGCCCTTTCAAGCTGTCATGTCATACGCAGACAGGATTGTCCCTCCCTATGAAAGGATGGCTTGGCTTTTGAGCATCCCGGTACAGTCATCTTTCTCTGCGGAATTTGCGGCAAAATGACCCGGAGATAGACTGGCTGAATCTTTGTGAGTGCTCCTGGGAATAAGGTTGTACTTTAAATGGAATTATATAGCTAATAACAAAACGGCTTGCACGTTTTGCCTGTTGTTTTAGACAAACTGGCTAGTGTCACTAGGCAGGGGGGAATCGGGTGGAGCACTGGTCTCCCTGTGTTCCCTAGGCCAAGTTTTGAGTCACTGCCACATACAGGAAGTACATTGTTGCTTGAGGACAGACACTTGGGAAGCATGATGCTGGACACAGCTATTCATGCTGTGCCTGAAATACACAGCAGCACTGGGTGCAAGTGATAATTTTTCAGAAAAATGAAGATAATTCAGAATGCCTTGCAATACATTGGTTTGACCAAAATAACAAAATACAAAACTTGAGACTTTTTAAATTATCTTCTAAAATTTTGAATAGTCAGAGCTGTGTTTAAAAACTCCAAAAACCTCAATGTCGAAAGACACTGACTCAAAGAATACTTAATGCAATGTGATAATGTCTTTCATAGAAACTAAGCTTACACAAAACATTTTGCCTTCCCAGGTTTTTCAGTTCTTGAATGCAAAATGTGAGTCTGCATTCCTTTCCAAGAGAAACCCTCGGCAGATCAACTGGACTGTTCTGTACAGGCGTAAGCACAAGAAGGGACAGTCAGTAAGTACATACCAGCCAATGGCACTGGAAGGTGGTGACCAAAGGATGTGGTCACTGCTCTGTCAGAGGTCACTTAAGTGTGCCAGTGTTCAGCAGAAGCATGACCCAAGTTACCAGTATGAAGACTAGTTAGTAATGGTGAAAACGTGAGTGCAGCTACATGAGTTTATACACCACTTCAACAAAAGCATTGTATTGTGTTGTAGCACTTCTTTGAGAGACCACTCAGAGCCACAGTATGTTCAGTAGATCTTAATAATTGTAGGAATGGCATGTTTTTATAAGTTAGTTTTAGGGAAGGTGGGTAATGCTGTTTAATGTGCAGACTTTGTAAAAGTTTGGTCTTGTAAACTTCCTCAATGGTGACAGCATAGGGAGCTGATTTGGGGGTTAGAGGGGCAGGGATGACTCTCCTTGAAAACTTTGGGCTGTAGCTTAGTGTGAGGTCTTTCCCTATGTAGCTGTCATTGCATGAGAAGGATAAATCATGAAGGCATGTAGCATGAGGTATCCTGCAGTGCTCTTGTTTAAACTTACGCAGCAGAGGAGCTTTGAGAAAGGCTTACATCAGTGCAGTAAGTCAGTGTTTTTGCCAGCTTGGTTGAAGAAAGTTGATGCATGATGGCTTACACTGCTCCCCAGCTCCTGATCCACTTGAATAGGTGTGGAGTGTTTTCCTTTCAGAAGACACCATGAAAGTGTCTGGGAGTTTTCTTTTCTTCTGGGAGTTAGAGATGGCTGAACTTCTAACATTCTTTCAAAATATTTTTTTCATACTTTGCTGTAGAAGCATAGAAGATACAGGGTCTAATATGTGTGTCTCCAACGCTGATAGCTGGGGAGCTAACCAAGGATTGTTGGTAGTAACACACAATGAAAAAGTACAGGATGTGGCTGAAGAAGGGGCCATGTAGAGGTAGGGCAGCACTTCTCTGTACCCAGCAGAAGGATGCTCTAAAGTGAGGAGTAAAATTCTACTACAGTGTACAGTTTTAAATAGCTTCAATTTGAGTAGCAGCTTGTTTCCTTAATTGTCATTAGCCACGTATTTGATGTCTTGTGATGCTAATTGTCTGTGTTTGTCTCCTGCCCTCTTAGGAAGAGGTCCAGAAGAAGCGCACACGCCGTGCTGTGAAGTTTCAGAGAGCCATCACTGGTGCCTCTCTAGCTGAGATCATGGCCAAACGAAACCAGAAGCCCGAAGTACGAAAGGCACAGAGGGAACAAGCTATCAGGTCAGAAGTCAGACCAGTGGAGCTATCCCAAGCTTTTTAAAGATTACAGTACTATCCCAAGCTTTTCAAAAGATTACAGTACTTTTCATACAAAAGCTTAAACTGTCTGTGAGCTCTGTGTTTTGTAATTTTTTTGGTGGGTTTTTTTGTTTGCTTTTAATCTGTATATTTGTATGTAATACTCAGTAATCTTGGCAAGAGATAATGGCAGCAGAGAAGGATCTCTCCTCTGCTGTCTCTGTGCAAATTCCTTCAGGGGATAGTGAATATAGAGGAGGAATCTGCAGTAATGCATTCCATTCCTGATCTTGGGAAGTTCTTACAGTGCTGAAACAAGGAAACAGTGAATGGCAGACATGGATAACTTCCACTTTTTCTATGAATTAACAGGGCTGCAAAGGAAGCCAAGAAGGCTAAGCAGGCAACCAAGAAAACAGCTGTTTCTGCTGCAAAGGTGAGATGCAGTAGGCAAATAGAAATTATTAAATGGAATACACCATGTTGTAACATGACACACAACATTCTGCTGTGGCACTTAATTGGAAATTCCTGTTTCTGTTTTGAGGAAGAATTTTGTGTAACTTTGTTAATAATAATAAGTAAATATTACAAGAAATCCATTCTCTGACCTAATATCAGAGATAATTAATAGATAAAAACTTGTCTGAATGTGACATCTTCACTATCTAGGAACTTGGTAACAATATATTGATGAGTGCTACCATGTGTTTCATTATCACTCTGAATTAATACCATATGTTGGCTTAGTGTTACGTTTGTAAACAAATGCTAACATGATCCCAGTATTGATCTATCCCTAGTCTGATCTGATTTCTGTCAAGAGTACATACAGTACATACAGGGACACTTTTAGAACTGCAGATAAATAGCTTCTTTTCACTCATACTTCATTATTTCTCTACAGGCCCCTACAAAGGCAGCACCTAAGCAGAAGATTGTGAAACCAGTCAAGGTTTCTGCTCCCCGCGTTGGTGGAAAGCGCTAACTTGCCAAACTGTTGGTCATGCTGAATAAACATTTGATGGAATTCCATTACTTGTGCCATGGTCTGCTCTGCTGTGTGAGATACACTGAAGGGAATGAATCTGTGAAATGACTGTGTCTGGGTTTTGCAGACTGAAAAGCATCTTCATGCCATAAAACGCTTTGTTTCTTAGTCTGCTGTACTAGTACACACTTCCCCAGTCTTCACTGGGTGGCTCAGGTAGCAGGGAGGATGGAGCAGGTATTTGAGGAGTGTTCTTGCCTGAAGGACAGAACAGCACCTAAGTTTATTCTGCATCTATGACAAATAACATCAAAAGAGGTTTCTAAGATCAGAGGTACATACAAGCTAAAAGGGGGAGTGAAGCAATATAATCTGTAAATTACTTACAAAGGTCCTGTGTTGTGGAATGCATGTAGCAAGATACAGAGAATCAAATATGAAGAAAGTTAAAGGGAATTGATGGTTTCACAGACTGCATGGCTCTTACACACAATGATTCAGATGCAGCTTCTGGGTCAGGAAGTTACAAAACTGAATTGCTGGAAGCTGTTGTCAGGAAAAGGAAGCCTGTGAAGATTGAATGAGTTTCAAATGCAGCTGATGTTACACAGTTACAGGTCATTTAGGTTCATATTTAACTTGCTGAATGCAGATAGGGGTTCCATTAGTGATTTTCCACCCTCCCTCCGCTAGAGGGATTGAAATTCTTCATGGGAGTGCCTGACTGCCTAAGCAACTGCGCTGTGCAGACAGCGTGCCCAGACTTTGCCAGCAATAGCTTTGGCAAAGCAATGTCCTGCTTTACCAGAACCAAAACAGAAACCAAATCTTCACTGTTTCCTGGATCAGTTACTTTTCTGTTGATACTTAGAGGACTTGATTTGTTATCTTACACTGGTCAAGAAGACAGCTGTGTTTTAACTTCCTGCAGTCCTTCTGCGCTTCAAAAACAATGGGTGTAATGGGCACTGTGGGTTTTGGGCTATACTTACACCTTTTTTGAGTTTTAGTAAAATAGATATGGGCCTGGATGAAGGCAACCCATTTAAAAAAGGTCTAGCTTGATATTAATGGAATTTGCACCATGATCTTCTAAACAATTTTGCTATTAACAAAACAAACAAAAAAACAGTGCTGCTCATGTTTAGAAAGGAAGGCTTAAACTAGTTAACACATTTCAAAGTGAAGGAGCAGAGCCAGAAACTAAGGTGGGGGGGGAAGAGAGGAAGAAAAATCGCCTGTGGTTAAAAGGGAATTTTTAATAATTCAAAACTGAAGGCTGAGAACACCTCTAATATTACGTGAGCTAGTGGTGATTATACAAATCACATCAGTGTCTTGTACAAGCACCTGGTACCCCAGATGTGTCCTTGTGAATGTTTTCAGCTAAGAAGCTGAAAATAGAGATGAGCTTTTACCATCTGCTTGAAATATAATAATGATATATATAGAAACTGATTGGCAGATATGACTAATTAATAAGCTATTATTTGTTAATGCTTTGAAGTTTGCAGGCTTTGGCTGCCTGCTGTCACTGCAGTGGTGCACAGAAGCGCTTCACAATCACTTTTCCTTGATGTTTATTCCTGAATTCTGACTGATATGGTGAGAAGAATAACATCCCATCAGGTTATTCCTCTTACAGGCTATGCACTGGGTGAGACAGGCTTTTCAGAGCAGGGCCTTATCCTGGTGTAACAGCACTTTATTCACCTCAAACATGGATGTAATAGAATGAATTATGGAATTTAATATAAGCCCTTGTGTTTACCTAATGTAATGTAATTGATCCTCTATCAAGTATTTGTCAGAAGAAATTGAGTACCTAAGTTTGTCACAGACCCACAAAATAATTTGGGTTAAAAAGGACCTCCAGAGGACATCCACTCCAACTCTTTGTTCAAAGCGTGTCTGTTTAGATGAGATTGCTGAGTCTTGAACACAACTGCAAGGACAGTGATAGCACAACCTCCTATGGCCACCTGTTCCAGCATTCCACCACTGCCATTGTTAAAATAAACCGAAAACCTAAATACAGAACCCTTTTGTATAGAAGTAGCGCCTTTGGCCGGTCCTGCTCGCTCAGGTCGGTATCTCGGTGTTCGAGGCTCCCTGCTCCAGGCGCGTCCCGCAGGTACCGAGCGCGGGGGAAGGGTCGCTGCTGCTGCTGCTGCAGCTGCGCTTTCCTGGGCACGGCAGCC
This sequence comes from Emberiza elegans, assembly GCA_024865655.1. NCBI lineage: Eukaryota > Metazoa > Chordata > Aves > Passeriformes > Fringillidae > Emberiza > Emberiza elegans. The sequence continues at coordinate 3,669,964 of JALJVW010000196.1, forward strand.
CCCGGCTCCCGCCTCGCGTGTTTCTGTCATGGGTGTAAGAGCCAGCGCAGAGCTCGGCCAAGCAAAACGCGCAGTTCACTTCGAAAGCATTTCCTTTCTTGCCCCTTAAAAACAACACAGCGCGCATCGAGCCCCTGCCCCGCCCACGCTGGCGCAGCTCCCGCTCCTGATGGGCGCTACTCCCCTCTCAGCTCTACCCCCCGAGGCGGTTCTGGAGCAGAAGCCACTACAGTTTCGGAGCCGGGGCTGCGCTGGGATTCCCTCGGGAGCGTCCCCGGCTCCCGCCGCCGCGGCCGCGCCCCGCAGCGCTTTGCCCGGCTCCAACATGGCGGCCCCGCCCTTGCGCCCGGGCTCTCCCTGCCCAGTTCCAAGATGGCGGCCCCGCTCCCCCGGGCGCTCCCCCGCTCCCCCGCCCCTTCCCGGGCCCTCCTGCGCGCGCGCGGCCCCACCTCACTTCCGCTTGTGCAGCAGCCATTTTGTCTTTCCGCCGCCGCTGCTGCCCGAGCTTCTCCCTCCCTCCTGCCGCCGCGGGCCGCGACACTCCAGTTCCCCCCCGGGCGCGGCTCCTGCCGGGCCGGGGCCGATCCCGACCCCCCTTCCCTTATCCCGGGAGGCTCCTCCGCAGCCCGGGCGCGGGGGCGGCTCCCGCGCCCCCGCCGCGCGATGTCCAGCGAGGAGAGCTACCTGGCCATCCTGCGGTACCTGACGAACGAGCGGGAGCCGTACGCGCCGGGCACGGAGGGCAACGCCAAGCGGAAGATCCGCAAGGCCGCCGCCTGCTACGTGGTGCGCGGCGGCACCCTGTACTACCAGCGGCGGCAGCGCGACCAGCAGCGCTTCGCCGAGCTGGAGGTGGTGCTGCAGGCCGAGCGCCGCGCCCGCCTCATCCGCGCCGCGCACCTGGCGCCCGACGGCGCGCACCGCACCCGGCTGCAGACCTGGCAGGGGCTCTCGCAGAAGTACTGGTGGAGAGGTGAGCCCGGGGCGGGGGCGGCCGCGGGGCACCGAGACACGGAACCGCGGCTGGAAGGGACGCGGTGGGTCCCAGGGTCCTGCCAGGCATGGCACAGGACCGCGTCCCGACGGTTCTTGAGTGTCTCCCCCGATGGAGACTCGCAGCCTCGCGGGGCAGCTTGTGCCAGCGCACAGTCACCTTTGCAATTTTAGCTCGTGTTCACGTGAACTTCCCGTGCATTAGTTTCTTTCTGCTCGTTTCCTCTTGTGTCCTTGCTTGGCACCACGGGGACCTTGCTCCGTGCTCCTGACACCGTCTGGTTAGATGTCTATACACGTTAATACGGTCCCCTGTCAGTCCTCTCGTCTCAAGGCTGACCGGGTGCAGTTCCCTCAGCCTTTCCTTGTAAAAGGGATGATTCAGTCCCTTAATCATCTTTGCTGCCCTCCTGTACCCGCTCCAGGAGTTCATGTCTCCCTTCTGCTGAAGGGATGTCCCTGTGCCCTCCCTGGCGGGACCAGGAGGGGACTGTCCCTTGCCGAGTGACCAGTGCCTTTAAACGCCACCTCGAGCACGTGGTCTGTGGGCAGTGACATTGTGTCACATTCCGAGAGGCAGGGCTCGCTCTGCACGGTACCTCTTGGTCAGCAAATTGTCCAGGACTGCTCATCAGGTGGTGGTATCTTGAATATCTGGAAACACAGAGTACAGCTGTCCCCTCCAGGTCTTGCACACAGCCCAGGTAAGGCAGTGACATCTCAAATGTGCCCTTGGGATAGGATGATAATCCAGTCCACATGGGCTGGGTTAGCTTTGGACCTCATTCATGCATGTGGTGGTGTTCACGTTGAAGTACTCCAGCTGCCAGTGGTGGCAGCCCTGGCACTCATTGTTTTACTTGTCTCCTTCTTGCAATGAGAAGCTGATTAGTCTGAAAAGACCAGACTAAATCTCAGCTGGGTCCTGAGTGATGCCACAGCTGTTGCAAATGGTGGTGCCTGAACAGCAATAATTCCCAATTGGGACGTTCTTTTGCCCAAGGGAATGACTTGATATCTCATTCCCTTTGGATTTGGTGTTCCACTTTTAGCCCTTGGTATCCATTAAACAAATAGCCTGCTTTTCACTTGCCATGGGCCCACTGTGTGCCTGTATTGCTTTTCTTGTTCTGCTCTCTTCATCCATCAGCAAGTCTGTAATTCCAGCTTTAGTTTTCCCTGTTTTCAGTTGGAGAGATTTTGCTCTAGCTGCAGCCAATCCCTCCAGTCCAGATCTCATTGACTTGAAGATATTTTCATGTGAAGAAAGGACATATCAAAGCTGATATACCAATTCTGGATGGTAGTTTCCTTGCCTTTATCTGCATTCTCATTGTCTGCCCAGCATTCTACTGTTCTGGCATCTACTCTCATCCTGTGCTGGAAACTTCCTCCATGGGTCTCAGTGTAGCTTCTGTTTGTCAGGAGAAGGCATTCTGTATTTTGATCTTATTGGTCACCTTTATTTGCACACCCTAAATCCTCTTGCTTCTCTTACACTGAGAATACTAAAATTCATTCCATGCTTTCAGTTCAAGTTTTATGTTTCTTACATGTGTCTCCCTTAAAACAATGTTTTCCCTGGCATTACAGTACTCTCTGGCTGCTATGGACAGCTGCTTTGGCCCAGCTGTCAGCCTGAGATGGACATCAGCCTGGTGTGTGTTCTCTAACTGCAAGGCCATGGCCTGGAGAAGGGCTCAGGGGCCAGGAAGGCTGTTAGGGATGTGACTTGCAGGCCAGAGACCTCTTGTCTATTTCAGATGATATCAAGGAGATGTACAAATTGTTGAAATGGGCATTAATGTCTCAGGTTGCCTTAAGGCTCTGTTTTCCTGATCCTTGCAGAGATAGGTATTTAATGATAGTGTAAGTCATGCTCTGAGGAGATGTGAGCAAGCAAGTCTAAGTCTATGTCTGCAAAGTTTTGAGCTGTGCTGGATTTTAAGCCATAGAGGCCCAGCTGCTGTATATGCTTTTATATTGTCCTAGTGGAGAGAACAAATTTGGATTGAAAGCCATGCATGGAAAATGCCGTGGGATCCAGATGGGGACCCTGCACTTGGGACCTGTTGAGTATCTGAAATTATTTACAGAATTGCAGAATGTGCTGAGCTGGAAGGGGCCCACAAGGGTCACTGAATACAACTCCTGGCCTTGCACAGGACCATCCCCAAAAGTCACAAGAGTCATTCCTGAGAGCACTGTCCAAACACTTCTGAGCTCTGTCAGGCTTGGTGCTGTGATTGTTTCCTTGGGGAGCCTGTTCCTAAAATCTTACCTAAACCTCCTCTGACACAAATTCAGGCTATTTCCTCGGGTCCTGTCATTTGTATTTGGTTCCACTGGTTAAAGTACGGGTGGGAAATTTATTTATTTAAATTCCAAAATCATAAGCAATTAATTTAAATCAGTGTTAATAGTATCTATCAGTGTCATTGCCTATAGCACAGTTGATCCCAATTTTGCAAAAGCTCATAAGTGAGCCTTCCAATTTTTGTCCTCTTCAGGAGGAACAAGCGATTTGTGTGGGCTAAATACAGGGTTATATTACATTTGTCATTGATGTGGGATGATGAGACTAAATGTCTAAGTACCTTTTTTTTTTAGCCTTAATAGTCTTTCTAGGAGGGTTTGCTTGATGTAGTGACATTCTAAATGTTCTGTCTCAAAGTAGCAGTAGAGACAACATCATGCAATGGTGTGAGAAAATCAGAATTGGTAATATCGCATCAGAGAGGGAGAGTGTACGTGACTGACTTTGTCACGGTTATTATGTAATATTTTTGATTATTAATTATTGATGTTTAGCTAATTTTCTACATAGTTATTTGTTTATAGTAAATTGAATTAAGATTAGAAGCCTAATCAAGCTCCATTAATTTTTCTTAGGTATTCTTAAGCAGGTTAAAGATTACATTAAAGAATGCAGCAAGTGCCAGGAAAAGCTAGACCGCTCTAGATCTCTCTCAGATCCCTCTGAAATGCTGGAGGAGCTAGGACTGGATGCAAAATCTCATGAAGACAGTAATGAAACAGATGATGAATTGAGTAACACAGCATCAATCCCAGCAGCATCCCCAAAGCCTGTGAAGAAGAAACCAATAGCAAAGCATGAGCTTGTGTTTGTAAGTACCATTGTTTACATCTGAATGGATTTGCATAATCTATTACTGCATTCTTGGTCATGGACTTCTTTTCCATTGTTGTGATAATCTTGTAACAATAAGACTATAAATTTTGCCAAAGATATTGAATGTGTAGAAATGGGATACTGGTGTATATGTCACGAAATTAATTATAGGGCATCATTGCTGGGAAATAAAATCGCACTATATACTATGCATATAGAATCTAAGATAAAATTAATGGCAAAATTGCCATTGGTTGCAATTCCTATCCCATACACAATTCTTATGGGCTCTATATCTTTTCCTTAATAAATGATGCTATACTGATATATAAAATTCTTGTTCCTAACTGCAGGCTCACATGCACATAAAGACATTTGAATTTCTAAACTTGTTCAGACCGTAGCATAGAAAAATACAGTCAAAGAGCTGTTTGAATGTGTCTTCCCATTTTCGAGTTTGTTTTAATTGTGTTTGGAGGGAGGGTGAAACTTAAAGAAAGAAAACAATAGTAAAGTTAAGCTCTATATTCTACAGGCATGAACTGATTGTATGGTTGCAGAAAATAATCCTTTTCTGTGTTTCAGTGTGAATGCTTGAAAAGGCACAATCTAAATGTAATGAAGTTCTCAAATGTTGTTTATGACAGGTTGACAGTAAGGGCCTTGTGAAGCAGTCATCTTCCAAACATTGTCTGTCAGTCTTAAACCAACTGAATCAGCAGAGGCTTTCCAATCAGTTCTGTGATGTGACTTTGCTGATTGAAGGAGAGGAGTACAAAGCTCACAAATCTGTCTTGGCAGCCAACAGCGAGTACTTCCGAGAGCTCTTCATTGAAAAGGGAGCTGTCACTAGTCATGAAGCTGTAGTGGATCTGTCAGGTGAATTGCTGTGGGTTTCAAAGCTAGAAATCATAATATCCTAAGTAAGGTGTACAGTATTTAATTCAGTCTTTTTTGAGTGTTGAAGACAACCAAATTGTCTCTGTTTTAATCTAAAAGTTTTTTGTGTGGATCATAATGCAAAAGTGATCACTCTGATTTTTGCCTAATACGATTTTCCATGGACTGTGGTATTTAATCTTAAAATTTCTGAGAAGCTTTTGATGGATTTTTACGTTGCTTAGGTGTGTTTCCTCCTTGTATTAGTCACAAACGTTAAAAAGGGAACAAATCAAATGCTTGAGTACATCAAGCGGGGATGTTGACAAGCTGCTTGGAGAGTTGTTTAGCTTAACGAATGCTAAATTGCTTCTTATTTCTGTGAAGCGGAATTATACATGTCTGCTTATTTTTCAGACCTGGTACATGCAAGATAGGAGCTAAAATATATGTTCTAAAAATAGCTTTGTAGTGATGAAGAGTAGTGTACAAAACACAAGCCTTCTGCATTGCTTTCTCATTTATTAACTGTCTCTGCATGAATAATAGGCATGCATGGACAATAGTTTTCTCATAGGATGATCCAGAAGGTTCCCCACACTAAATATTTGATTTATTATTTATGCAACTGTGGACAGTTATACAAAATTCTTATATTTCAGCATTTCTATTTATATATCCATATTTTTTTTGTTTTCAATAGCTACTTTGTTATTTTTCTACCACGTGGCTTGTTACTTAAGACCTGAGTACTTTCTGAATGTAGCAGATCCAGAAAGACTTTGGTTCAATTAATCTCCTCCAAAGGTATTGTGGCTCTCCCAGCATCTTGAAATATTCCTTGAAGAATTTTATTGTGAAACTCTTTAAGTACTGCTTATTTATTGGAAAAGTTGTCTGAGCTTACCCACACATAGAAACTGCATGAGGAGGAAGCTGTAGTGTAAATGACAATTAATTGAGTGTCAGTGATGGGCTTGTTTTTTCCAAGTGTGTTTTGCTCTAAATTTCAGGCTTAACTGTATCAAAGGTGAACTGTTGTATTCATCGTGGGGTCTTTTGGGGTAATTTCAGTCATCATTATTTACTCTAATATCTTGTTTTATTCCTGGTAGGTTTCTGCAAGTCCAGTTTCCTGCCTTTATTGGAATTTGCTTATACTTCAGAATTAACATTTGACTTCTGTAGCATGGCAGAAGTGGCCATGCTCGCCCGGCATCTCTTCATGTCAGAGGTCCTTGAAATCTGTGAGAATGTGCACAAACAGATGGAAGAGAAACAAATTACAGTGTACCAAAAGGGAGATATCCAAACCGTAGAGTCAGCACAAAATCTAGCAGAGCAGGCTGAAGTGCAGGTGCAGCCCATGGATGGTGTTGAGCAACCTAAACTCACAGCCAGTGAAGTGCCAGTAGCTGTGAATGGAGCTCCTTCCTCTGCTGGAACAGAGGAGGCAGCAGCACCCCAGCCTGACCTCCTGCACCCAGAGCCTCTGGAGGCCACTGCAGATGATCCTTCCAAGCCTGTGGAACGGTGTGAAACAACTGAAAATTACATCAAGATCCAGCTGGTGGAGAGCATTTCAAACAGCCTCTTCAACAGACTCAGCACAGAGCCATTGGCTGTGGAAGCCATGGACACACAGAGCCAAGGGGAAACTGAGGCAGTTCAAAATCAGAGTGATAAAGCACATGTGGACTCTGCTTCTGAAGACTCCTCAGAGACACTCAAGCAAAAAAGTGACGAGCAGAGCAGCTTCATTTCCCAGCCAGAGAGCCTTGCTTCCAGCCAGGATGATACTTACAAAAGCAAGCTTCGCCAGCGTTCTGTCACTGAGGGGGGATACATCAGGCTGCATAAAGGAATTGAAAAAAAACTGCAGAATAGAAAGACAAATCCTAAATCTGCAGTGCAGCAGGTATTCTGTCTGTCATTAGACCTTGTAGTTACCAGAGTAATTTCTAAGCTGTGACAGCTGGGCAGACAAAATCCCAAAAGCATTGACTTGGCATCAGTATTCCTTCCACATTGAAGGTCCTTAGAATGTTCAGTGACCACAGTCTAGGTTGAGTATCTTCTCACAGCTTCTTATGGTTGGACAGAAATTGTATTATCTCCCCAAAATCCTTAATGATCTGTGAATTTAATTCTGAGCTAGCTCATGTGTATGTCAGTCATAAATACATATCTATTAGAGAAGTGAGATCCTACATTTGTTCAGACTTGACAACAGCATTGGGAATCAAAAATTTTACATCCCATGTAGACCTTAAGATGTAGTCATGAGTCACAGTAATGCATTCCTGCTACTTTCTGAGTGGGGTCAATGAAGAGAAAGGTTCAAAGAGCACTGCTGTTAAAAACTCCAGCATCTGAACATAGGAAATGTTAAGTAATTGAACTAGTTCCAGTTACAGCTTTTTAATTTTTTTTTTTTATGAAACAGTCTTATTACTCTTTCCCCTTTGAGAGCCTTTCCTCTTGCAGTGCCTTTGGATAGTTGACAATCATCTCACTGGGCATCATGCATTTAGTTTGTGACAGACTGCACTTCACTGCATGTTGGCCAAGTCCTCTGAGAAACTGTTAATTTCATGAGAGTTTTGTGTACCAGAGCCACCAGTCCCACACACAGGACAATAATTTGTTATCATTACAACACCCTAGTAGAAACAGTAGCCTTAGTGTCTTTTTACAGATGGACAGCTTAAAGCCCAGATGCTAAAAGCAGCATAATCAAAATTTATATTTATGCTGGTTGGAGAGCACCACGGTTTTGTTCTGTTTGGGAAGGGGAATATTTACTTTTGGGAATAGTTCCTGTTAATGTATTTTGCAGTTTTTAAATCCAGATCCTTGACAGAAGAAGTGCACAGACATATGGAAAAAAGAAATCAGTTTGGATGATTGCTCAGGATTGGAGTCAGGAATAGGGTTCTGCTTTCCTAACTTGTTTTGTAGCCTTCAGTGTTTTGTGCATCCCTCAACTCCTCCTGTGGCATGGGATGTCATATAAGCTTTGGGAAGGAGACACTTTCCTGAGTTCCCAGTTTTGATGCTGGGAGAATAACAGGGAAGAGATTGCAGGAAAAATGCTTCTGGTTTAAATTGCAGTACTTGCACCTGGCAGGGAGATACTGGGAATGAGATGTGCTTTGTAGGAATTAATTATTTTCCTAGCTCTTACTAATTATGTACTGAATAAAATTATTTTTGTGGCTTCACAATTTAGCCAAGTTTGCATAAGTTTTCAGAGCAACAAGAAAATTTTAAAAAATATGTTAGAAAGTTTTCTCTGTGTCAAGTTTCAGTTTGGTTTTTAGAGACATGGAAGGGCTGGCATGTTTTCAAAATTGCTAGATACCTCACTTGTTGAGTATCAGAATAAGTCATGTGAGACTGTTTTCTTAATGCGGGAAAAGCCAAATCTTTATTCACATAACTTATTTTATACGAGTTTCATAGACCTCATGTTTGATTCCCATTGGTTAGTAGTTTTCTTGCCACCTAATTCATTGGTTAGTAAATAGTATTTTACTTGTCTATCAAACCTCTCTATTGTTGGATTGTTTACGTACCTTTCTGCTGGTTCTCACTGGACAAATCCCTTGTTATTGTAGGTGCATTTGTTTTTCACCCTCAGAATAGATTGTTATGTTAACAAATGTCTCATTCTCAAAATGGCTTCATATGGGAACTTGCAAACTGCATGATAGCTGACCTTAGAAGAAGTGACAGGGCAGCTTTGGCAATTTTGCAAAGTGAGGCCTTGGTTTCATGAGGCCTTTCTTTTATAATTTGTCTACCTGTGTGCAGCAGTTGGGAGAACAGGATGGAGAAATTGGGATGCTTGTACTTCCTTCCTTTGCCTTATTCTCAGGAACCCAAAGGGGACACACCTGACACAGGACATTTCAACCTGATCGCTTAGAATTTGGTTTCTAAAGAATTTTGCAGCAAGTTTCTACAAAGGAAGATGAGATTATCAGCTCCAGGTAGCACTGCCAATACCACCTAAAAAACCCTCTAGTGCCTTATTCCTAGATAAAAATCTCTAGGAAAGCTGGAATGCTCTCAACTTGATAGAAGTCCTGACTGGCAGCACTCTGTGTTTCTTCTGTAACTATCCCATAGCTGTCACTTAGGCAGTCACTCAGGGCTGAAGAGTTCATTGTCCCTGAACTGGTAAGTCACTGTGTGACCATCATCATAGTGAGTTTATGGTATTTAAAAAAGAATGGTTTTTCACTCACCTTGAGATCTGTAGTTTCGTAGTGAACTGAAACAAGGTAACTTTCAAGCAGCTGAGTCAGCTGAGCAAAATTAAGAGGTATTACAGAAAAAACAGAACGTCAACTTTTAATAGAAACTTTCAGACAAGGTATGAAGTACAATGCAGTAAAATTCATTAATAGGTTCTGTTTTTCCAACTTAGGTTGCCATGAAGCTGGTACAAAGAGGGAAGAAAATGAAACAGCCCAAAAGAGAGACCACGGAAAATAACGAAGTGGAAGCGCAGCACAAATGCACTGACTGTGGAATGGTGTTCCAGCGGCGCTATGCACTTATAATGCACACACTGAAACACGAAAGATCTAAAGAATATAAATGCCCAGTAGGTTGAGGGGTTGGGGTTTTTTTTTCAGTGTAAATATTTCTCCTTATGAAAATTAATTCTGTAATTATATTAGTAATTATTTTTTGTTGCCTTTTTTTGGTATAGATATTTATTTTCCTTACCGATTTCAGAGTTGGATGGGGTGAGGTAGAATGGAGTGCAGCCACTTGGCCTGACAGTAGTGTCTGACTTGCTGCTCAAGACTGTGCTAGCATGGGATTTGCTTTTAACCCTACCAATAAATTTGTGTTCAGTCTAGACTGGAAGTTAGTCTCACTGGGAAGGATCGGTGGTTCTGTCAGTAGCCATAAAATAAAACAGCTTTGGCAATTTTGCAAAGTGAGGCCTTGGGTTTCATGAGGCCTTTCTTTTTATAATTTGTCTACCTGTGTGCAACAGTTGGGAGAACAGGATGGAGAAATTGGGATGCTTGTACTTCCTTCCTTTGCCTTATTCTCAGGAACCCAAAGGGGACACACCTGACACAGGACATTTCAACCTGATCGCTTAGAATTTGGTTTCTAAAGAATTTTGCAGCAAGTTTCTACAAAGGAAGATGAGATTATCAGCTCCAGGTAGCACTGCCAATACCACCTAAAAACCCTCTAGTGCCTTATTCCTAGATAAAATCTCTAGGAAAGCTGGAATGCTCTCAACTTGATAGAAGTCCTGACTGGCAGCACTCTGTGTTTCTTCTGTAACTATCCCATAGCTGTCACTTAGGCAGTCACTCAGGGCTGAAGAGTTCATTGTCCCTGAACTGGTAAGTCACTGTGTGACCATCATCATAGTGAGTTTATGGTGTTTAAAAAAGAATGGTTTTTCACTCACCTTGAGATCTGTAGTTTCGTAGTGAACTGAAACAAGGTAACTTTCAAGCAGCTGAGTCAGCTGAGCAAAATTAAGAGGTATTACAGAAAAAACAGAATGTCAACTTTTAATAGAAACTTTCAGACAAGGTATGAAGTACAATGCAGTAAAATTCATTAATAGGTTCTGTTTTTCCAACTTAGGTTGCCATGAAGCTGGTACAAAGAGGGAAGAAAATGAAACAGCCCAAAAGAGAGACCACGGAAAATAACGAAGTGGAAGCGCAGCACAAATGCACTGACTGTGGAATGGTGTTCCAGCGGCGCTATGCACTTATAATGCACACACTGAAACACGAAAGATCTAAAGAATATAAATGCCCAGTAAGTTGAGGGGTTGGGGTTTTTTTTTTTCAGTGTAAATATTTCTCCTTATGAAAATTAATTCTGTAATTATATTAGTAATTATTTTTTGTTGCCTTTTTTTGGTATAGATATTTATTTTCCTTACTGATTTCAGAGTTGGATGGGGTAAGGTAGAATGGAGTGCAGCCACTTGGCCTGACAGTAGTGTCTGACTTGCTGCTCAAGACTGTGCTAGCATGGGATTTGCTTTTAACCCTACCAGTAAATTTGTGTTCAGTCTAGACTGGAGGTTAGTCTCACTGGGAAGGGATCGGTGGTTCTGTCAGTAGCCATAAAATAAAAATTTACAACTATTCATTAACCTCAGGAGTTAGGTTATAGATTTAACTCATCATATTTCTGTACTTAAAACATTTGATTATTTCTGTTTGTTTTTTTAGTAATTGTGAGTGTTACATGCACAGTAAGGTTGTAATATTTTCTATCCCAGCTGTGTAAGAAGGAATTCCAGTACGGCGCCTCCCTGCGGGCGCATCTGGTGCGGCACACGCGGAAGACGGAAGCCAGCGCTGCAGCCGGGAGTGCCGAGGGGACCGGCGTGTCCTCAGTGAAAGGGAGGACCAAACGGGAATTCGTGTGTGACATCTGTGGGAGAACTCTGCCCAAGCTCTACTCCCTCAGAATACATATGCTTAAACATACAGGTGTCAAACCCCATGCGTGCAAGGTAAAGTCCTTTTGCTCTCTAATCAGATGAGTAATGTTCTCTATTACCAATATTTTGGTATTGATGCTCTGCCTAAAGTTTATGTTAATCTTGGTCATTTCACAATAGGGAAAACTAGTGTAACATTCATGATGAAATTGCTTGCAGTCCAAGAGTGAGAAAACTAGAATGAATATGACTTGTGCAAGTTCATATTCTTGTGTCTAGAAGAATGTCTTCCTTCAATTATTCCCTTCTTTTTAATAGACTAGTTCTGTCACCTGCAGAATTGCAGGCTTGGCCATCCTAGTTCCCAAGAAATACAGGAGGTTTTGTTCTGTTTGAAGTTAAACACCTATTACATAATTAGTTTTATTTGTCTTATTCCACCATGTATGGATTTTTTTTAGGTTTGTGGAAAGACATTTACGTATAAGCATGGATTGAAAATGCACTTAGCTCTCCATGAAGTACAGAAACAGTTCAAGTGTGACTTGTGTGAAAAGTCTTTTGTCACAAAAAGAAGTCTTCAGGAGCACATGAGCATTCATACAGGTAAGTGATAAGAAAGGGAATCCTTTTCCTTTGTTTGCCTATTTTATGCTGCTGTTCTTTAATGTTGTTCTTCAGTGTCAAAAGAAACTGTTTAAAAAATAAATGGTAGTTTGTTCTTTTTCTTCTGGTCAGGCAGCTGAGATAGAGGTAAGTGGTCATTTTCTGGAGCTGAACCATAGTTTAGTGTTATGCATATGTTCTATACAAGAATGGCCAATTGTTGTTGGTCTGTTCCTGTAATTTTGTGTGTGTATTTAATGCCTGTATCATGTCAATTCAACAAGAAATAGGCAACAGGCTGGAATGTTCTAATGCACCTAATCTCCCAGCCTGTCCTTTTACAGGAAAAGATGCTAAGTTAAATCTCTCAGAATCTCCATATATGTTTTTCAAGATGTTCTGTACTAATACTGACATTTTGTAAAGCCTAGTGTCTTGAAAGGTCTTAGCATGTGAGAGATGGCAATATAATAATTCAATAAAAGCAGAGTTTCAAAATTGTAATTTGTAAAGGTTGTCTGTGTTTCTGGTTTTCTGGGCTGAGCAGAATCAAGAGAGATACTCAAAATAATTTGTTCCTGAAATTAAGGAATTTGTATTAGTAGTCATCACTCCTATGTTGATGAAATTGAGCAAAAACTTTTATTTTAAGGTGTTTTTCCATAAATGCAAGATATCAGCAGTAGTCCATAAGCAATGCTGTGTTTCTGAAAAAGTTGCATAATACATAAGCACAGGCAGTTGTGGTTTTTTTCACACAAGAAGGCAGGTTTTTAGGCTGCTCACTTTTCCTCACTAAATCATAGTTGCACCAATGTACCTGTGTTTAAAAACATGAAATAAACTGAGAGTTGCTAGTCCCCCCTTGTGTATTATTACATTAGCACATACAAAATACACTTAAAAATTCCATCAGTGTGTAAGTAAACAAACTTCACTTTGTAGTACTGCTCTGATTACTAAAGGTAAGTTATATATGAATTAAAAACTGTCTCACAAAGCACTCCAGAGAAATGGAGGCATGGCTTGGTAACATATTTTGTTTTGTTTTTGCTAGGAGAATCCAAATATCTTTGCTCCATCTGCGGAAAATCTTTCCACAGGGCATCAGGACTCAGTAAACACATAAAGAAACATCAGCCGAAGCCTGAAGTTCGTGGATATCAGTGTACTCAGTAAGTCAGGTGATGGGTGGGTTTGGTGGGCTTTTTTCTTAGTATTAATGATCCTAGTCATTTTCAAGATTGAAAGCAGCTCTCTGCTGTAGTGTAAAACTGTTTCACTGGCCTGGGATAAGACTTGGAAAGTGTGAGAATAAAAATGCATTTTTGTAAATACATGCTGGAGAGCAGTGGCTTGGCTTTAAGCTGTTACATAGCTCTAGTTTCTTACAGCTCTTCTCTAATGACTTTGTGCTGTAATTGGTGCCATAATCAGTAGCTGTGTGGGTCTACAGCTTTTGTGTAGGAAAGATAAGAGTGTAAGGTTGCAAGAGGCCAGGGGCCTTCAGCCTAGTTTTGCCCTCTTGTCGTGTGATAGTGGATTTCAGCTGGATTTGAAGCTGTAGAGTCTGCAGTGTCCTGCACTTGTGTTCAGTGTTTGCTGAAACATGGCTGTGTTAGGAACATTGCAAACAGACTCACTGACTGTTGCAATTCTCTTGATTATAAAACACATATGACCACTTGACTATTGCAATAAATGACATTTGTTTTTATTCTTAATGGCATTTATTATTATTTATGTGACAGCATTGTGGACTTTAGCAAAGCAGAAACTGTAACTGGAAAGTGTGATCTTAGTGCATTAGCAAAACATGGATACTTCTTCCATGACCAAGCAGACTATAGGGAACCTTTCAAGTGCCCTGCAGAAGGACAAATAATGTTTAATTTTGAAACTCACAATCATTCCTTGGGAAGCTCTGTCAGATATTAAGAGGAGTGGTACAGTTTATATTATTGCCTGTAGCAACTCAAGGTTTTAAAGAAATCAGTAATCTAAAGAATTGTTTAAAGTATCTCATTGCTGCTGCATACTAGCAAAAATAGTATTTTCTAAATTATGAAAACTTAGTTCAGTTCTGTCAACAGTGTTTTTATTTAGTGATTTTTAATACTAAAAGCATTAATTCTAAAAATACGAAGAACTGAGTTAATAGGGTGCACAGACACTGTTTCATGAAACATACTATGGAAGGGAATTTTAGTTTTGAAGGTGAAATATATTTATAAAACAAAAATTTTTTACTCAAGGCGGTAGGGCCATGGATACAAGAGGTCACCTTGACAGAGAAGAGATTTTGACTCCCCAGCTTCTTCAGAACAGACACAGTCCTTGCTGCTTCTCCAGCAGAGGTCTCTGTTAAGGATATAATTCATGTTGTCACCAGTGGTTTAGAGAGCTTCACTAAGCAATAGCCAGACTTCAGTTTTATAGTTTGGTGGCTTGGAATGGAAACCTCCCTGTCAGGCTTCAGTCTGAACTTCTGGCCCAGTTGAGCAAAGCTGACCATGAATAATTTTCCCAAGATGTTCCTGGAAGTTTTGCAGTGAAATATGTGTTTGATTAAACTGCAGTAAAACATGACAATGGATGGTGATTGCTTGAGTTTTTTACTTCTCTAATGGCTTTTCCAAATACACAATCCTTGGGGAGAGAGCACCAAGTGCCAACCCCATTCAAGCCCCTGAGGGGTCTTTCTGATACTATTTTAGATGGATATGCAAACTGAGGATCCCTGAGAGCCCCATTTGAACTGGAGTGGTGAAACTTTCCAGCCTAGGAGGAGGTTGGTTGTGTGGCTCAAGGACTGTTACCCTTTTTTTTTCCCTCTCTCAAAAGCAAAGTCAGCTTTTTTTCTCTCCAGAATGCCCATTATTCAGGCAGTGTAATATCAAATGTTTTGTTGCTGTATGGAAGTTTTTCTCATTTTCAGATTCCCTAATTCCAGTGGTTGATCCTGTACAAGTTGAATCAGCCACCTTTGCTTGCTGGCATTGCTCTGCCTCTGTCCTTCCTTGAGTCATGCAGCTGTTTTTTGTTACATGAGGAAGAGAGAGATGAGCAGCAGAATTTCTTTCAAAGGGACAAACCATGTTTTTGATTAGACCAAACTCTGTAATCTTCATACCAAGAGGAGCTGTATAGTCACACTATGGCAAAGTATAAGCGAAGGAAAACCATGAGTTAGCCTGGTTAAGATGTGTACAAGCAGCAAGCTAAAGAATGAGTATTGATACTTTCAGATGCTTTCTTGCAGGATTATGAATTTGGGTTTTTTTATTTTCTAAAACAACCCCTACATTTGAGCATTAAAAGGAACAATTTCCAGTTATCTTTGTGTCAGTCCTCTTTGGTTAAGGAAAGAAGCAGCTGTTATTGTCCTCATACATTCATATGGTATAAGACAAATTTCTGATGTCTCCCAGTTGGTTTGCCTTTGAATATTCACCATAAAAAATGCAGAAAGAATATAGTTACTCAATAACAGACAAAAGGGTTTCAGAAATCCTCAAGTTTTATCCCAGGCTTTCAATAAGATGCTGTTCTTTTAAATTTTTCCTAGTTTAGAATGGGATTGTGTTTTAAATAAATACTGATGATGCAGTAGGTGTTCTCAGTCTTGAGTTGCTATTAAAGAAGAGAGTTCCAGTGCCTTTGAAATCAGTGCCTTTCTTGTAGGGGTGCTAAAACTTTTGCTCTTACAGGTGTGACAAGAGTTTCTATGAAGCTCGGGATCTTCGGCAGCATATGAATAAACATTTAGGTGTGAAGCCATTTCAGTGTCAGTTCTGTGGAAAATGTTACAGCTGGAAGAAAGACTGGTATTCTCATGTGAAGTCTCATTCTGTCACAGACCCTTATAGGTAAGAGGAAATTAATTTAACAACTGAAAGGTACTAATCAAAGTGAGGCTATAGAGATCCACAGTCTGTCAACAAGGCACTGCCTAGTCCACTTTTGAAGTCCCAATGGATTGATGGTGACTGGGGCTTGAGGGCTTGAGGATGGGTGGGTGACTTTACATAGCGTGGGTTGGCTGCTAAGCTGGGACACAGTGCTGGAACTGAGACATGAAGTTGTAAGAGGATAAATACAATCAGTGAAGTTAGAAACTTATGTGATCTCACTTCTCTAGAAGGATAAGTGGAAGCTTTGTGGCTGTAGATAAGAGGAAATGTAGTTCAGTCCAACAATATTACTTCTAATTATGGAACTACTTACCATATAAGACAGTATTGCCCTTAAACTTTGCTTACTGTAAATAAAGTGCATTTTGGGTTAAAACACATGAGTGTACAGTAATGGTTTTAACAGATTTCTCATATTAACACATTTTAGGTGTAATGTATGTGGAAAAGAATTTTATGAGAAAGCTTTGTACAGAAGACATGTAAAGAAAGCCACACATGGTAAAAAAGGAAGAGCAAAACAAAACCTGGAACGA
Organism: Emberiza elegans; assembly: GCA_024865655.1. NCBI lineage: Eukaryota > Metazoa > Chordata > Aves > Passeriformes > Fringillidae > Emberiza > Emberiza elegans. The sequence goes on from JALJVW010000196.1 coordinate 3,686,473, forward strand.
GTTTGCGAGCACTGTGGAAGAAAATTCACACAGCTCCGGGAATATAGGAGACACATGAACAATCATGAAGGTATGTAGAGCACAAATAGTCATTACATCCCTCAACCCCTAAAAACACAATGTGCAAGGGATAATTGTTTCTTTGAATCTGTGTGTCCTGTCTGGCAAGACATGGAAGAGTTTTTACAGATTCTCCAGGGTATGTGAATCATGGTTTGGTAACTTGCTTTCAGTGATTCCCAGAAGTTGCTGTTGGGGGTCTTCCTAAAGCTCCAGTCAACACAGGGACTGTGCCAATTTGTCCTCAGCACCTGAATAGAAGAGGAACATTTTTACAAGTAACTAAGAGGGGTAAATCTGGCAAGGAATTGGATGCACTAAAACATTCTCCATTTTCAAAGGCACACACAGTTAACAAAGTACTCTTCAGATAGGAGAATGATTGGCCTAAATTTAAAAAGAAAAAAGGACCAATATTGGAAATTGATCAACTTCTTAATTTATGACAAGTGATAAATTGTATGATGTTTGGAGAAAATATGAAAACTTGTTTTTTTTGTTAAAGAATTATGTGCATTTTTACTTTAGATGTGAAGTATGAAATTGATTTTTGAGTATTTGGTTCTTTCAGCCATGTTGGGAGTCTATATTCTCCTGTCCCAGGGCAAAACCCACTTTTCTTTGAAGTATCTCCCCTTTTAAAGAAGTTTTAAATCTGACAGCTGTCTAACTATTGAAATAGAGATTTTGTGTTTGTTTCTAAACAGCAGAAGTGTCCTGTAGTAGGTACTTAGCCTATATCTACAGCAACTGTCAGCGAGGAAAAGCCAGTAGTGAGATGGTGTTTATTACCACCACAGACCACAAAGCCAGTAGTGAGATGGTGTTTGTGAGATGTTACGAGGGAAAATAAGATCATACAAACATCAGGTGCTGTATTTGAACATATGCAGTGAAGAGGAGGGTAAAGCTGTAGGTGTACAGGATTGACAGAAGCAACGGATGACTAGAAAAGAAAGTGACAAATCTGTGAAGTAAAAAGCATGGCTTCAGAAAGGCATCAAAATGATCAGAATTCCATTAAGCATTGTGCACTTAAAATAAGGAAGAAACTGCATTAAAAGGAATCTTGAAAAGTTTTTTAAAGTAAAGTGTTGGCTTGGGCTGGGCATTTGTGGAGAATCTTAACTATTGAATGCATTATGCTTGCATTACATGGTTACACATAAATGTTGCACAGGATCTCTTTCTTACATGGCAAACATCACAGTATTGGTGTGATATCTCTTTCTACGTGGCAAACATCACAGTATTGCTGTGGGATCTCTTCCTTACGTGGCAAACATCACAGCATTGCTGTGGGATCTCTTTCTTACACAGCAAACTGTGACAGTGTTCACAGGGGTCCGAGGATGAGGGAAGAGATGAGGATTTGACTCTATGTTTCAGAAGGCTTGATTTATTATTTTATGATATAAATATATTAAAACTATACTAAAAGAATAGAAAAAAAAATGTCATCAGAAGGCTGGCTAAGAATAGAAAAAGAAGGAATGAATAACAAAGGCTTGCGTCTCCAACAGAGTCCAAGCTAGCTGACTGTGATTGGCCATTAATTAGAAACAACTCTATGAGACCAATCACAGATCCACTTGTTGCATTCCACAGCTGCAGATAACCATTGTTTACATTTTGTTCCTGAGGCCTCTCAGCTCCTCAGGAGGAAAAATCCTAAAGAAAGGGTTTTTCATAAAAGATATCTGTGACAGCAAACATCACAGCATTGCTGTGGGATCTCTTTCTTACGTGGCAAACATCACAGCATTGCTGTGTTCTCCACCGTGCTGCTCTCCTGGTGGCTGCTGGCCAGCACTGTGACCTTTGCTTGCTGTGCCCCGCAGGTGTGAAGCCGTTCGAGTGCCTGACGTGCGGCGTGGCATGGGCGGATGCGCGCTCCCTGAAGCGCCACGTGCGCACACACACGGGTGAGCGGCCCTACGTGTGCCCCGTGTGCAACGAGGCCTACATCGACGCGCGCACCCTGCGCAAGCACATGACCAAGCTCCACAGGGACTACATCCCCTGCAAAATCATGCTGGAAAAAGACACCCTGCAGTTTCACAACCAGGGGACGCAGGTGGAACACGCCATCAGCATTTTAGCCTCAGACATACAGGAGCAAGAAACCGAGATCAGCTTTGGCGCTGGCGAGGGCGAGACTGTGGTGGTGACAGGAGAGACGCTGGAAGCCATCGAAGCAGTTGCAGCTACTGAGGAGTGCACGTCAGTCTCCACCCTTTCGGACCAAAGCATCATGCAGGTGGTAAATTATGTACTGGCCCAACAGCAAGGACAGAAAATGGCTGAAGTGACGCAGGCCATTGAAACTGTAGAAGTAGAGGTGGCCCATGTAACAACAGAGTCCATTTAGTGTATCAGAGAGCAAGAAGGGTGAGGTTCTGTATCTGTGAGAGTCAAGTGTAAAATGGGTTATCTGAGGCTTTCAGTGATGCCTGTTTCAAATGGTTAATCCTCAGTATTGAATGTTGTGATGACAGAATACTCCACCATGCATCAGATGGAAAAAGTACCAATACTTGAGTGTGGGCCAAGGCTTTGAAAGCTAAGATTTCTATAGTGGCTGTAACTTTAAACAGAACAAAAAGGTTAAAATAATGTTTTTTGTGTCATGAAGTATCATACTGTAACTTTGAAAAATTAAAAAGGAAAACATATAAAAAGGCTGCACTAAAACCTAGAAATGCACAGCTATTGGTAGTTTTTTTGTTTGTTTTGATGTGCATTTCATCAAGTTTGTGAGCAAATTTCCTGTATTGGATGCTGTCTGTTTACTCCCAAGACAAGGGAGGTGGTAGAATGCTTTGTGTAGGCTTGTGCTTCATGTGGCATACAGAAAAACCGAAGCTTTTTTCTCTGAGCAAATGCACCATTGGTAGTTAGTGAATCTCAGTTCTGAAAAACTTTACCAGGTGTGATGGTGGCTGGTCCAAGGTTCAGCAAAATGCTGTAAAATGTTTTATAGGTAATGGGCAGGTAGATGGTTGTGATCTGGTTCTCCAAGATGGTTGTGAATTGCAGTTGACCAGAGGACAGCCCGCCCCAGGGAGGCTACTTAGAGAAGTAAACTCCTTTTCTTTGTGAGGGAGGAGTTTGCACCACAGTCTCTGCACACAGCCACGTTTAGGTCCATGTTTGCTTGGAAGCTATTGCCAGCACTGATGTGTGACCCCAGTGCAGGCAGCCTCATGAGGGATGCTTCTGGTTTTGCTTTATATTTGATGTAGAAACTGTCAGAGGAAAAAGGTCTAGTGGCACACTTTTTCAGGAACTAAGGAAGTCCAGGGTTATGGACTGATCTTGTATTGTATTTAAAGGAGGAGCCCTGCTAATTCCCAAGCAGGACACATGACAGTATCAGGGTAGGGAAATATGAGTATCTTGGGATGTGGTAAAAATTAAATGGTCTCAAAATTACCAGAATCTCTAGAAGACTTTATTACTGCTGCTTTAAGAGAAATACTTCTAGGGCCAGTTGATAGCTGATGTTACACCACGTAGTTGGAAAAATCCTTACTGGCTGTTCCTGCAAGTAAGTGTGAGTGACAGCTGTGCTTGGCCCAGGTCTCTGCGTCCCTGGCTCAATACCACAAACAGGGCACACCTTAACCTATACAAGTGTAGATTCCTTTGTTGCTGCGTGGCTTTTTTAAGCAAGCAGCATGTCTGTCAAGGAAACTGAAAGTGCTTTGCATGTGAACAATCAGAGCTGTAGTTTTAAATTCTTCTCAGTCTATAGTGGTATCAAGTTTCCTAACCTGGACAGCAGTAAGATGCCCAAGTAGCCAGAAACTTGTAATATTGCAGGGTAAATTTCATAAATAAAGTGACATGCATATAACTCTGCTACCTGTGAAACAGATCCACTGAACAAAGTTTGAACAAAGTTTCAGTAAACCCTGTGGCAAAATGACCACCTCATTTGAATTAGTATTTCTACTTTTCATCTTACTTAACTATGTGGATATCTGTCTTCTAAGCTACAGAATGGACTGTTCTTTTTATACTTTGCAGTTCTGTAGATAAGCAGTTGTTGAAAGTTTTTTATGTTTGAGTCTTGGATCCAAATTAATTTGTAGATGCCTATTTCAAAAGTCAGGGTCTTATTTCAGAGAAATAATGTAGTTATTTATATATCCTGCACCCCTTTACAATTGTATTATTTTCTAATTACCAAATGGAGTAAAACTAAAATGAATATTAAAAAAAATTACTGCTAGCTGTAACTTGAATTTTTGTATGGTAAAGAATCTGGAGATAGCCATCCTGCTTAAAAATTAAAATACTGCCATTATGATGGAAAAAGATTTAAAAGCACTAGATAAACTTGAAAACTTACTTCAATGTTTGTATCCTAAAAATAATTATGTATTACTAAAGTGAAGAAGTGTTCAAGGAAAAATAGCTGTAAATAGTGCTAGAACATTATTTGTATATTTAGTGTGTTACCTTACAAAAAAAATATTACCAGCACCTTAGTTTAATCTTTGGTGCATTTATTTATTTGCCCAACCTATGGAAGAAGCAAAAGTAAATCTGAATTTTGGAGCCTTCTTATCCACTGTCAAAATACTTTTACTGACTCAATGATCTGCTGTTTAAAAACAACCACCAACCAAACTAATAACAGAAGGTTGTTTTCTAAACAAGACTCAGCCAGGAATGTCAAAGCTGAATGTTGTGGCACCCCTTTCTTAACATGCTGTGCCTTACCTTTTCAGAGCGGTGTGAGGTAAGTGGGGAGTGTCACTCTTGGCTTTGCTGTTCCCATCTCTGTGGGGTTGCCTTATGTTTTTCTTTGGACTTCAGCACTTAAGACATTCACTAACCTCCTGCAAAAGTCAGACTGCAAATATGCAGTTGGTATTTGATTTTTTTTTTAAATAAAGTTAATGAGAAGTGTCTGTTCAGTAAGTATTCCTAGTGAATTTCTGTACATAATGAATCAGATTTGTACATTCTGCTGTTTTTATTTAGTGTTAGATGTATAAAGTTATGGTTATTTCTGTTATCAAATAAACTGAGCTCTGCCATGTATTGCTCTTTCAAGAAGCTTTCTTTTTCTCTGGGGAAAGGTGTTGCAGATTCCTCTGCAGTATTTCACTTTCCATATACAGTCAGATTCTGGCCTGGATAGTTCTACTAACACCTGCTTTTTGATTCTTGCTTAAGGCCCAAAGAGTTACATTGTATGGGGAAAGGAAACACACTGCCTCCTGAATTGTGTCAGAGCATGGCTGTACAAGAGCACAGTGCTGATGAAACACCGTGTACATTGATACTGAAATTGCTTTGGCTGCAAGTCCTCGGGTGGGTGAGGTATCTGCTCAGCCCCTGGTACGCAGCTGTAACTGTTCTGGTTTGTTTCAGACCTTATTTCTCTTGACTTGGGTGTACAACACTGCACCCCAAAGCAAAGCACTTCCATCTTGGCTCTGCCCTGGGATGGGTATTTGAGAAGGGGTTGTGGTGTGGAGGTTGTCCTCCAGTGGCACTCTCCTGGCTGAGGAATGAGCTGTACAGCTGCCTCCAGGTCTGGCAGCAGTGTCCCGTGCCTTTCCCTTTTCTGTTACAGGAGCTTCAAGGCAGCACTCTTGTTGCAGAAAGCCTGATTATCTTCTGTGGTTTATCCTAAGGGAACGCTAGGAGATTTTTAACTCCTCTGTGAGCCCCTGTGAGTAACCAAGCGAAGTCTATAATTAAAAGTGGGGATTTCAAAAGGCTGAGTGCTGAAGGAGTAAGGTAGGCTCTGTGGAACAACTACTGCTCCACAGGGATGCAACCACAGATGCACAGCAGCCAAGTGATGCGTGGACACTATTTTGCCCCTCTTTGTTTCTACAGGAGTTACAATCATGTCGTTCCTTGCTGTTGAAGGGAGCACCATGAATTTCTGCAGCACCAGAGCATAATGCTAACACTCAGGAGCCACTCTTAGAGCTGTGGCCACCAATGTGGTGGAACCCCCCCACCATCTCTGGAGCAGCTCTTAACCGAGGCCTATTCTCCTGCAGAAAAATTCCAGCTGCTGCAGGCAGAGGCCCTGGTCACTGCTGTCACCCTCCAGTGCAGGGCTGTTGGGGAGCACCCTTACAAGTCTCCAGTGACTTAGCAGAAAGGAAGTTTTTCTTGTTCCCCTAGGAAAAGTTTTGTGCTGCAGGCTTTGTCTCCCCAGGGGCCAAGTGCCCTGCCTCCCAGCATTGCTGAGTTAGGTGGTGCTTTTAGATGTGGAGTAGTGCAAGCTCTTCTTGTCATGGCTTTAAATTTCACATGTGAACAGGACTGTCACACAAGCACCTGAGTAACAGAACTAAAGCCCCCCTTTAGGCCCTTGTTACACAGTTACCTGTTCAGTGCCTGCAGCTGTAAGAGATGGCAGCTGCTGTCAGTGGGGACATTTCTGTCACCAAAGCCCTGCTGTGATTCTGTAACATCAGCCAACACCTTATCTGCAACTACCATCTTTACAAATCAGGGGATGCTGGGGGAGAAAGGGAGAGATTATAATTATATTTTTATTATAACTTACATTAACTTTAGATTAATAACTTGTACTCCCAGGAAAACATCAATATGGACTCATGACTTCAAGTTTCAGTGGAGCTCTTGCTACAGAACCACAGAGACTTTCTGCATATCTGTCTCATCAGGAAATCCAATCCCAAGAAACAAATTTAAGATCTGAGCCACATGCCAAATAGAGGTTTTCCAGACCATGTTCCCTGCATCAGGAAGTCCATGCTCTGATTACCAGCCACTCTTGCCTCCTCCTTACCCAGCCTGAGGGGCAGCTGGTGTTGGAGTGCCCACACCTCACAAAGCTGCAGAGGTTTGGGCACTAAATCTTGGGCTCCCACCACTGCAGACTGCTTAACCCAAGTTTGCAAACACAAATGGAACATGCTGTGTCCAGAGTTAAAGTGTAACAGTTGATGTTCCCTGCTTTTAATGCCATGGATAACTATTCACCTACCCCCAAGCAATGGCTGCACATAAACATGAGCAGCTTCCCTAAGTAAGCACTATATAAGATGCCAGTATTTCAAAATTAGACAACAGTAGGTCTTTTTGTTAATGAAATCAGAAGAAATAAGGGATGTGTTAATAGGATAAAATAAAATAGCAAACTGTTAATTATCCAATATTTATAGTGTTCTAGTGAGTCATGACAGAGACACTTGACAACAAAGTCTGATGAGATTAGAACATAACCTTCCCTTTTGTAGCTTAAGAGCAGAACTACTCATCATTCCTCAACCTGTAGTTATATAAGGAATTCAAAAAAACCAAACCTCTTTGCAGAACACCCTTTAAGGCTACCAAATAGACAACAAGCTTTCTTAAAACCCTGTAGCTTCTTCAAACAGATTTATCTTACAGCAACCTATTCAGAGTTCTAGTGACACCAGTGAATTCCAATAGTTTTAAACCTGTTTGCCTCTTCAGGAAACAGAAGTTGCCATTTTCTCAAAAGCTGACTTTTCCTCCCAAGCCTCTTTGGAAAGCCAACTTTGGTAAAGCCACTGGCAGCACACGGAGCTCAGCACAGTCCAGTGAGTTCTGACAAAGGGGTGCTCTACAAACCTGGCAGCCGTGGAGATGAACCTCACCAGCCCCGACGGCAGCTGTGGCTGCTGCCTTGGTGCTCCCAGGAGGACCACAGCTGCTTTTGTCACAGCTCAAGGAATACCAGGATTGGGTCATCTCCAATAGGGCACAAGCTGGGAACTGGCACCCCTCTCTAAGGCACCTTAGAGACAGGCTAGGGACTCCTTCCTGCTGATAAAATCGTCATTCTGAGCAGCTTTAAAGGAATGAAATTAGGTGAGGGGCCACACCCAGCACGGCCTGAAACACGACCATCAGCAGCTCACTGCCCTGTTTGGTGGGGCTGGTTTGGTTTGGGTTTTTGGGATAGGACTTTTCTTGCCTTTTGTTCTTTTGTTTGGTTTTTTTTGAGGGGAGGAGGTTGTTGGGCTTTTTTATTATTTTAATACAGTTAGATGAGTTTGGATCTGTTTGCAAGCCAGCAGGCTCAGAACAGCCCAGCTGCAGGGTAGCACAGAGAAGGTTCCTGGGTAAGTGCTCACACCTTCACCTTGTGTCATCAATGTTCTGCAGGCTGCTCAGGTGCCAATTCCTGCTAAGCAAGCAGGAGCCCAGTCGGACAAAACCACACAAGCTGGCATTTCAGCCACTGACAGGCACACACAGCGTGCTGGACTAAGCAGTTCAAGGTCTCAGCATACCTCCTGGAAGCACTTCAGCTAAATCAGATCATTTATCATGAGTTTCAGGATTCTTGAACATCCTTAAATGAAAAAAAAGCCAAGTCAACTAACAAAAAAATCACACCAACGACAAAAAAAGGGCTCTCTGCATGCAAAAAATATGACTACTCTAAGAAGAGCCTACAGCTTCAAGGTAATCCCAGCTAACATTTACCTTGATGATATTGTTCAGATCAGTCAGTTTGTTCTTGCAAGTGTCAGACATTAAACACCAGCAGACAAATCCAGCTTGTTTGGCACCCAGTCCTGAGGAGACTGAGGCCATCCTGATGGATTTGCTCCCACTGAGCCCAGAGAAGGAAGAGAACACTTGCATTGGGTAAGGCAGGATCATTGCTCACCTTCTGCTGAGATATAGAAGTTTCTGCAGTCTCTCAGGGGGTCTAGGATAATTTATTGACCATGGAAGTTAGAAGATAAATATAACTTTTGCTCTCTCAGTTGCATGGAAGGTGTTTCACAGCATGTCTGCTCTTCTGCCTAGCAATTTCCTACATGATTTTGAAGTACAAGGAGATTCTGATTATGAACACCTACTTCAGAGAAAGATGTGAAAAAATGTGGTGGTAGGTTAATTAAAACAAGGAATAGATCTCTGAGTCATTCTTATTTGAAGTTCTGTTTTGCTTTGTTCCTATACAAGTGATTGATATAGCATGAACCGGCTACTGAGGAGCACAAGAAAATAGCTATTCACTATGGATTACCACTATCTTAAAGGGATTTATTTAGACAAACATAACCACATGTGATGAAAATAAGTGAAAAGTTTGTCTTGCCTAGTTCCAGTAATGCCCAAATTGGTTTTGGAAGTCCTGAAAATCAGTTCTGAAAGTGTGTTTAAAATAAACCAAGTATTTCTCCTATGGAAGAAAAATAATGTATACATTTTTATGTTAAGTTTATAACAAGGCTTTTAAAAGAAAACAGTTACAGGTATTCAACTGCATCAGACTTCAAAAGAAAAGAGATTACACATACAATACAAAAATACAAAAAAATATTTTTAGAACTTACAAACTCAAAAGTCTAAGTGGTCATAGCTTTCCTAAAATAATAATAATAATAATAAAAAAATACATTTCAAGATGCACTTTCCTTTCTGCACTTGCAAGTTCAACTTTAGCAAGACTACAGTTTTAGAGGCAGGATGAAAGCAACTAATGTATTGAATGCTACAACCATTTCCCAGCTGAAATTAATTTAGTGCTGACACTATCAGGTATTGGAGTTTTAAAAGAACCTTATGCGTATTTGGGGTATGGGAGGTGCTGCTGGTGGGGCGGGTGGTGGTATTGCTGTTGATAATGTTCTATTGAACCAGTTCTATTAATAAAGTGTTTTTACAAATACACAATCTAAATTAGACTGAAATTTAGATGGCCATTACTAGCATTGAAATCCTTCAGCGCTGTCCTGCAGTATGGAAGCTAAGAAATAAACTGACCAGATTCATGTCACTGCTGAAAATCACTGCAAAAGGAAGACAGGCAGGAAAAGGTCAAGTTTTATTTCTGAAGCTGATACTTGTTAGGAACATCAGGACTGCAGATGCAGCATTCTTTGACCTGATAGTGTCCACTGAGGTCATAGGCATCAAGGCATTTTGTCTTAAATGGCAAGACAGGGAAAGTGCATCTTAGATTTTTCATACTTAAGCAGTGAGTTACCGATTTTTGGTGTGGCTTTTATTCCTTCTAGGCATAGTAAAGAAAAATATTTCAATCAAAGGTGAAGCTTAATGTACATTAGCTTGTATTTTTGGTGGTGGCTTTTGTGTACCACTAGGAAATGCTAACAAGCACTACTCAAGGCTAATGATTTAAAAGGAGCACACTGAAAATACTGATTTACCTTTGTAATGAATATTCTTTACAGACTGTATCTAATATACAGACAAGGCCCATTTCCTTAGGACAGAACAGGCCACTGAAGGTTACACACCCTACATGAAATTTTAAACAAAATCAGAGCTAAGTTACCAGAGCCACTCAGAGCAACATAATTCCTAGTTTGCAGAGACTTAACAAAAGGTGACTGCAGGGAGAAAAAAAATCCAAGTTCTTACTATTTCCTGTGTAAGATTATATTCAAAGTAATAGTCCAGTAACACTTCTAGTACAAGACAATGCTCACTCTCTTTAGCAGAATTCATAGGAGTCAACTGTTTCTCCTGTTATGAAGAGGGAGCCAGAAGTGAGAATGCAAGAGCATTCAATTTTAACCTGATTAAAGAGACAGTAACCTTTTTCATCCACCTTATTTAATCACTGACAAAAAAAATTATCTTAAAAAGGTACCACTCCAATTTCTTTATTATCTGTAACCTTTTGAAACTAATCACATGAACTACAAAATTAGCAAATGCCTTGAAATCTGTATACAAAACATAAATTACCTCTAATTTCAAACTCATTTATTAGTGTACCACTCAAAGTCTTAAAAAAGTGGCTCCAAAGATAGTCTCATACCATTCTTAAAAAAGGAAACTGTTCCTTTAATGTTACACCCTCCCCTCCCCCCAAAACACCCAACTTGTAATCCACATCATTTAGTTATTTTCTTGGTCATGGACATTTCCAAGATGAGATTTTATATTTCGCTCCCATAGCTTCTGGTTGTCAGAAAATCCATGCTTTCCTTTATTGAATGAATTTGGTCCTGCTGAGGTTGGTGTATCCCTGTGAAAAGTAAAACAAGAGCAGGTGAGAAAGCCAGCTCAGCCACAGTAGTGCCATGTGACACTCAAAATGCCAATTTCAAGCCCAGTCTGCCCCTCTACCACACATTTCCTTCTGTGACATCAGGAGCCCTCACTATTAGCAACTGTAAGCTGGCCACAGAACTGATCTGTACACAGTATGTCAAAATACAGCTATGAGATGGGGCAAGAGAAGACGTGGCAGTGGCAGTAACTGCTGCCAGCTTCAAAGATTAAGAAACTGAGGATCTAAATTTGTTACTGGAGAAAAAAGAAAAACCACCAAACTAGAGAACTTTCAGAGAGATTGACTTTAAAAGCAGTCTATCATGATAAACACCTCTGAAATACAAATTCTCAAAGTTCATCCCTAACTTAAGTGAAGTCTCCTCTGAAAACACCCCTACTTATTTCAGGACTGGTCCCCTCCTATCTCAAATCTGTGGCAAGCAGAAGAACTACATGATTTATTAAAAAGTAAAGAAGCAATTCTTTGTCTTTCTGAGAGATGATTCTTATCTTCCCCTTGTACATGGGTTAGAAAATGTGACCAGACTACCTACTTCAAGGCAATTTATAAAAGGGAGAACCAGAAAAACACAAAGTAGAGACAAGCAGGACTTCCTACCTATTACACTTACAAAAAAAACCCCAAAAAACCAACAAAAAAACCCCCCACCAAAACAAAAACAAAAAAAGCTTCTATTTAATGCAAACTCAAGACTCAATTTCTTCCTCAAAAAATGTAAATAAGATTCAAAGTTCAAATGCAAATGTAGTACTTTTAGCCTGCAGATGACAGGCTAAAATTTGAAAATCTTATTTCTGGAGAAATGCTTCTTTCACCTATTCTGCCTCCTTGTATTCTCAAAGCACCCTCAAGATGAGCCCTGAGCTGGGCAGGTGTTCCACACTGGCCCTTGTCCAAAGCAGAGCTCAAAGCTGCCCTACCTTCCAATGTTCTTCATGCGCATCTTGGCTTCGGGGGGCATCTCCTCGGGTTCGCTCTGCAGGGACAGAGGAGGTCAGAGCGGGGCTGGGCCCGCCTTGCACACTGACAAGACAGACAAAGGCTGCACTACAGCTCTACAGCACAGCAAAGGGACTCTGCACACAATGCAGGTCCCACACGGTTACAGAACAAAATACAAATCCCTTTGTTCAACTCCATGAAAGAAGGAGCAGTAATATGATGACAAAATATTTAGCAAACCAGAAGCACAACTTTCCTTGGCCTCCCCCTAATCAAGCCTAGAGAAAGCAAGTATTAATTCAAATTATGTTGTGCATCTTATTTTCAGGGAGAAGTTATCAACATTTTAATGATTTCTTGAACCAACACAGACTTACTGTGCATTCTTAATCAGAGCCAAAAGAGGTTGAAAATTCCTGACATTTATGTTAAGAACCATAAATAACCCACTCTCTCTGCCTACCACACCACTGGTATTTTGTCCTCATCACTGGCTTATTACTCACATCTTCATCTTCGTTGAAAGCTGCTGCTACAGAAAGGGTTTTTGGAGCCAGGGTTGGAACAGGCTCTTTAGGTTTCTGGAAAAGACAAAATGCACAAGTAACATAAGTCTACTAACTCAAAAAAACTACCCTTGGCTTTTTAAGTATTTTGGTAAAATTAAATCAAAGATCTTCACTGAAATGGGCAACCAGAGGAAAAGTTTTTGTCTGAATCGAGCACATAAAGGATTCTCTAATGACAAAGGAAAATGACTGCTCATTTATGTGTGATCACTCTGAGCAGCAAGCTGAGCCCTCTCATATTACAACTCCCCACATGCAGGTCTTAACTTTCTAGCACACTGCAGGGGTACTCAGCCACTGGTGCATGACATAAACAATTAAAACAAAACCTGAACAACCTGTGGTATTCAAAATTTTGCTGTGTCACTATTTCCATTATTCTTTTGGGATATTCTTATTCATCAATGTCAGAAAAAAAAGAATAGGTTTATTTTCTTCTATTTTAACAATGTGACAGCTTTCTGGCTTAAAACAATCAAATGCTTTTAAACTACTATCAGTATCTAGCACACAGTCCGATAATGCAAGTTCCTTTAAAGAGTATTTATTTTATTTCCAATTTTTTATTCCTCTATTTAAAGTACAGGAAGCTGTCAAACTCACAACTGTTACATGTGCTACAAGAGTGGTACCAAGAGTTACTTCAACGCCACTGAGAAAAAAACCAAGTAACTAGTAACAGACTGCTACTATAGTACTAAATCAATCATATTCAGTGCTTTCTCCATTTTGCCTTTACTGGTGTAATTCTTTAATACACACTCCTAGAAGCTGCTACTGCAGCAGAGCCCTTATGCAACTGCCTACAGCTGTTCTTCACTGATACTGCACAACATATAAATACCACACAATTTTAAAGCATCTGCACCCAAGGAATGGGGAATGTACTAGGGGAGCAAAAATGACTGAAGAGAAACAGGTAAATTTCAGCACTGTCCATCACCCACTAAGTTGAGTGAACCAGAAATCCTGAGCCAAATTTATTGCCACTTTGGACATGAGAAACTGAAGCATGCTAGAAGCCCAGAGAAGAAAGCCTTGTCCATTTTTCCAAAGTCTGAGCTGACCTGGCTGCATTTATACCCTAGAATGCTTCAAAATAACAAAGCACCCTTTTAATCCTCTGCAGGTTTCTAAAATGCTGGCATTGCGGGTGCAAGCTTTTCATGATCACAGCTCGAATTTGGTGCAGACAGCTACTTACAAGGTATCCACCACAGAGACAGGGGGGAAATGCAAATGAACTGTATTAAACAGAGAGGCAGCCCCTGCCTTGTCCTTGGCCAAGCCAGGGGAGGACTACTCTGGAAGTACAGAGTATCATCAGATTCCCACCTGAACAAGCACAAGGATACCTTGTGCTGGACAATCAAGGGGATCAGAATTCTTAGAAACCTATGTAATGAAGCCCCATGTTTTGCATTTAACACAAATAAATCATACTGACCTTGCAAAGAACAGGCAAAGTCATGGAAATATGCTACAATTCCCCATGCTAAAATAAGATCTTTGGAGTGGAAGACAACCTATTAAGCCATCTAGATGCTTTCTTCTAGCTTTAAGCATCCTATGCAATGAAGCTCCCAGCACTCATTTCAAAGTAGTCTGAACAGCTTAACAAGTCTGCTCATTTCCCTCAGGAAATCACTGTAGACTTATCAAACCTCATTATAAAATTATTCTGCATGTTCAAAGATCTAGAGTTCATTTCAATCAAGTCTTATGATTCCTGAGACTACTGACCTGTTATTAATCACCTTGAAGTACTTACACATGCACGACTAGCTGGCCCTGCAACGCCTGCTTAAGCTTTACCCAAATTACCCTCACGGAAATTCCAGGTTTCCTCTACAAGGAAGCCTCCTCAAAGTACTTCCCTTTTCCCTCAGTTTCCCTAAAATTAAAAGCCCTCAGTAAACTTACATTTGCTCCCAGTTTGATGGATATTGCAGATGCCTTCTTTGTTGTCTGACTGCCTATGGAAAATCCAAACTTGGACATTTTGGCAGGAGCAGGCTTTGTGGTGAAGTCTTCAGCTTCTTCATTAGCTGCCCGTTTCTCTGCGCTGCGACTCGAACTTTCTCCTCCATTACTGGAAGAAACAGTCTTAGTTTTCACAGGTTTTTCTGCCTCTTCTTCAGGTCCTGGTGAAGTCGAAACAACTTACCAAGATGAGCTACTTTTACTGAGCAGATTGATGGGAGCAGCAACCTCAAAAAGCATTATACTTTGGGTGCAATAGGTAAGATGTTTTTAGTGAGAGCAGTTTCCACCAATGTATATTTAGTGGACAGCAAAACACAATGAGGAGAAGAAACTGCAAGCACTCCACTACTTGTAAAGAACTTCTTGTATGAGCCAGGAAAACAATCTTGAAGCACCATCTCTTTATTTAGTATGGAAGTCAAAGTTCATGTAGTAAATTAAATGTAGATGACTAAATCTTTTTAAGTTTTTTAAGTTGCCACAGATAAGCTTTCATAATTGGAATCCCAATTCCAAATCTAGAGCAGATAATCTAAGTTAAAATTAATTCTACTAAATTTCTACAAAATCATGTCCATGCCAGTCTCTAGGCTTGTCTGGCACAACTCTAAAATCATGGGAGTGACTACAGTGAGGCCGGCTGTCTCAATCATCTTTCAAGTCACTGCTTGTCCGCATCTCATCTGTAATAAATCTGCCAAGCTCTGCGTGAGGAAGGAATCAGCACTAAAAAAGCATATATATAGATTTCATCTTTTCTGGTTTTGTATAGTCATGGAAAACACAGCAGCTGAACAGTGATCCACAGAGAAAAAACATTCAAGTAACACTTCCATTCCTATAAAATCAGCTTCTTCAGCTACACCAAGAGACAAAGGTGTCCTTGGAAAACTCACACTGAACAGAGTAAACGCTTCAGCAAAAAGACACTTCCCTGCCGCTGCAATAAGCGAACCACTGCAGCAGCAGAAGGGGGGGAAAACAAACACACATTAAGGAATGGCCATGGAAGTGCACACAGCAGCAGTTTAAAACAACTGGAGCTAGCACAAGTTCCTCATCACATCAAATGGAGAAGAGCACCTTCCATACACAGCAAATTCCGACCATCAGGGGACAAAGATCTTTGCACTGCTAATGCAAAAAGCTACTAGGTAAGATGAAGCAATGGGAGAGAAGAAAGTCTGAACTGGGGGTCAACAAGATTGTAGCTCTGAGAAAAAAAAAAGAAGCAAACAACATCAGGAAAGAGAAAAACTAGGGACTCAATCTATATATATATTTCTCTGCTATTTCCCAAATCAGAAGCAGCAGAATATACCAGTTCTACCCCACTCTTCCAGGTATCAATAAGTGTTTGAAATCAAAATGGATTTATCATTCACCTTCAGAAATATGGCAGATGACAAAAAACCTGTAACTTTAATCAGTTTCACTGTATTAAAAAATGCTACTAGAAATTTGATCCAGAAAATATAGATATAAATTTTTATTAAAAAATAAAGGAGGTAAGAGAAACAATCAAAATTTACACAAGTGACCTTGGTACTGGTGGCTGTCTTAGCAGAGTTTACCAAACAGCAGTCTGCAGGGACTGTGAGAGCATCCTTATAGTTAGTCCATAAAATCACATTAAACAGTGTTCCAAGGGCAGCCTCAGTACACTAGAGGCCGATTCAAGGGTAGGTAGAAGATTCACTGGCCCTAAAAGTGCTGGAATTGTAGAGCTAAGTCTTCTTTTTCATAATATACAAAATCCATAGCAGCCCAAAATTCAGGGATCAGGGAACCAGTTCCTAGACTAGTGCTAGCTTGAAGGTTATTACACAACTTCTTACAGCTTACTTCTTTAAAGTGCAAATTCTCAAATACTGCTGGGCACAAGATGAAGCTAATACAATCTACCCACATCTGTTTTCTCACCAAATCCTAAAGAGCATCTCTCTCAAAATTAGCTCCTATCAGCACTGCATTCTGAGCGTTACTGCTACTGAGCTTGCCAAAGGATGAACACCAGACTGCTGAAAGAAACACTCCTGCTTGATGAGAAAGCTGTAAGGGGCACAGGACAATTGGGGAAGGTGGGGAGGGAGCTGTTGTGCTGTTTGATTTCTGCAGGAAACAGGAATTCAGGCATATTAACCACTAAAGAGCTCTACCATCTCCCATGCCAGTCCATATAGATATCCCAAGATCTCAAGGCTCCTTTATAATTTCCTGGAGGTCACACTTCACCTCCAGAAAGCACCAGCACTATTTCCAAACTAGACTGGCTAGTGCCCTTTCCATGGATTGCAGACATAAGCTGTCCTCCTTCACAGCCAGGTTTTACTCATGTGAATCAACAAGGCACACGAGTGGACACCTTCCACAGCCCAGGTGGCTGAGGTGACAAGAGTGACAGTGCCAGCTGCACAGCATTTCAGGATATGTTGTTCCTGGGAACCACTGGGGCATATGGGAATAAACCAGTCACAGCTAAATTAATTTTAAGATAAGCCCCAGTATCTTGCCAAAAGCTAAGAACTGCAAATTGCTTTCAAAAATCCTCAGGGAACACCTATTCTTCCTTAGGGCCAAGGTACCTCAAGTCATTCAGATCATGTTTCAGCACACAAAACAGTATGAATTACTGATGTGCTGATGTTGTCCAGTTACTGTAACACAAATACAAAAAAACCACCCAATACCACCACCAAAAAATAAAAACCAAAAAGCCACCAAAGCCCAACAGAGAAGCAAGAGTCAAGGAACTACCTAAAATCAATACTCTTCAAATGTCAGAGATTATCAAAAATAACATTCACTGTTGAGGCCATCCTGATTGGTTTACAAGCCTGATTTAATTTTTCAACAGATCCTAAGAAGTGCCCTCTCCCCACAGACATATGAAAACAAAAAAAAACCAAACCAAAACAAACCAACAAAAAAACCCAAACCACAAACACTAAAACCCAACTAAAACAAAGGAAATACACCAAGAAAGAAAAGCTTTATCTTTGCAAAGACACTGTCCTCTTAACTTTAAGGGAAGAAAGAAGAAAAGAAACACAATTAAAATTTTCGAACCAAATACTGCAGAAATTACAGGAATGTCCAGTCATAATATATATACTATAAGACCAAACAGCAAACTTACAGATTGTTGCCAAGCAAAAAATCCCCAAATACTTAAAACAGCGATTAAAGAATATTCACTGTACCCATTTATAAAAAAAGGTACCATAATTGCTGAAAGTTAATTTTTAAGGCTCTGTCTTCATCCTTGCAGACAGCAACAGTCGTATTTCTCTCAGAACACGGCGTAAGTACTCCGTGTATTTTTACGAGAGATAAATAGCGCATTTGCACGGACAAGGAGAAGCTGGTGTGTTTTTACAAAAGCGCCGGCAGAGCTGAGCGCAGCAGGCGCTACTGGCCTCTCCCCCCGCGCAGTCCCCTCAGGCCCAGGCCACCCACTCTCCCCGCAGGGCCGGGCACCGCACGGCTCGGCCCGGGCAACTCACGGCCGGCTGAGGCACACCTGGACCGCCCCACCCCCGCTGGACCAGCCCAGAGCCCGTTCCCACCCCACAGCTCCGCGGCGAGAGGCGCTACATGTTCACCTCCTGCGGGCTGCGGCCGCTTCGCCTTGTCCCCCTCGGCTCTGCCGTCCGCCATTTTCCCCCGCCTCCTCCGCCGCCTCACGCGCCGCGCACGCGCGCCGCTCGGGCCCGCCCCCGCGAGGCCCCGCTCGCGGCCAGGCCGGCCCCGCCCCTGCGGCGCGCGGGGATGGCGCGGCGGGAACCGCGGGAGCGCGGCGGGGGCAGCGGGAGCGCGCCGAGCGGCGCCCGTCCGGAGCCGCCGCGCACGTGGGCACGGCTTCCATTCCCTCCCCCAGGGAAAGCGGGGGGATCAGAATCACCCCCCGGCACTGCCGGCATCGCACCCTGAGCCTCTGCGTCCCGGGGGTGCGAAGGAACCACGTCCGCTGCTGTGCCTGTGAAACACAAAGCTGTGTTTCGTGTCAGGTACATACAGGCAATGTGTGTATTTGTGATTGCGATATGTGTGGAGACCGACAATGGGACAGTTGCGAATTCTAATAATAACTGAGGAAAGTAAAGCATGGAAGAAGGCCTTTGAACCTATCTTTTGTTTGCAATTAACCTTACTTGATTTAGGTAGGAGGATTTGAATTAAAGCGTTAAGGATGTTGCTCTTTGCTTGTAGTTAAGCCTTAAAGAGTTCTGCAATAATAACGTTTTGAAGTATAATTTTAGAATATTGCTTGTATTCTTGAAACTATAGCTTTGGAATATATATAAAGGAAACATGCTTATCTCACGCCTTAACAAAACAGTGGAAAGCAGCTTGAGAAAGGAAGATGAACATCAACTTAAGGATTTATAGTTTCCACCAAGAGAAGCTGGACACATTACTGTTATGAGATTTATAGTCCTTGCAATCAAAAAAATCCACATCTGGGGATCCCACCAGATGGGATTCATCTTTCTTCTTTCAGAAACCAGACCACCACCATCTGGGGATACTCCTTTTGGGATACATCCTGAGAAAAACTAAATCACAATAGTGTATAGAATTGTGATGTAAAAATTGGGAATAGAAACTGCTGAGAAAGCTTATGAGGACCCCTATAAATACCTGTAATCCTCAAATATCGGTGTGCAGTTGGAGGGGAAACTTCCCCCACTGTACCCAGCGCTGTATTGCTCATACTTTACCATATTAATTAATAAATGGATTGCTGCTTGAATATTGGCCTAGTCAAGCTTCTTGTTTATAACACGCCCTCCTCAGTGTGCGTGGTTTAACGATACCTCCCGTGATTCACAAACAGCCTTGCCTCACTGCCTCCTCGGTGGGTATAAATAGCTAAAGTGGGTGGTAGTGGTGCACCAAGAAATAGGATCCAGTGGTGCCAAGCAATGGGACAAGAGGCAACGGGCAGAAACAGGCACAGAAGTTCCACCTGAACATGAGGAAGAAATTATTTCCTGTGCAGTGACTGAGCACTGGGCAGGTTGCTCAGAGGGCCTATGGAGCCTCCCTAACTGGAGATATTCAAGAGTCATTCAGATTCAACCCTGCACCACGTGCTCTGGGATGACCCTGCTTGATTCAGGAGGTTGGACCTGATGACCACTGTGGCCCTTTCCAACCTACCCAGTCTGTGATTCTGTGAAATGAGTTTAAGTGAGCAGTTACACCACCTCCCCCACTCCAGTGTGCAAGCCAGTTTCCACATCAGAAGAGCCATGTGTATGGAGGAAGAGCAAATGACAGAAGGGGCGTGGTACCCACATCTCCAAAGTTTCTCTCTTGGATCTAGATGAGGCCCCTTCCAGCCCAAACTATTCCACAGTTCTATGTAGCTCCATTGGTGTCTCCTCCTCCCTTGAGGAAAGAGAGCCGGCACACACACTCACACAGCCAGTCCTTGCACTTCAGGGCTTCCCAGGCAGCTGAAGGCAGCTCTCAAGCATCACCTGGAACACCACCCTCGGGTGAAGCTTTCTGTACTTCCCAACCAACACACAGTTGAAAGGAACCAGCTCTTTCCCTGTGCCAGAGCTGATCCATGCCTGCAGGCCCCTGCCCCTCACAACAGCAGTGAAGGGCAGGGTCGGGGCAGTGAATCTTCCAATCCCCACCTTAGAACAGCACGTAGGAAGAGGTCACCAGGGAGTGGGTGACCAACTCATCATCTGCCATCACTGACTTCAAGCATCCCCCACAAAGCCCTCCTCATCCCACAGACACCAGACCTGTATTTTGCTGCCCATGGCAGCTCTGCAGCCTGAACACAGACTTCCAGAGAGACACCAATGTATTTTGAGCTGTAAGAAATATTAAAAGGCTCTCTGCTCCTCTAAGTATTTACTAATAGGATAGTTTACCAACTCAGAAGTTCCAGCACTTTGGGAAATCTACATTACATAGCCTGAAAACACAAGCACTCTGGGATAAAAGTCTTACCCAAAAGTAGGTAAGATTATTTTTTTTTCAGCACAGTCAAGAAATTTGCCTGATTCCTTCTGAACAGGGACTTTATTTGTGCCAGATAGAACATCCAGAAATAAATTGTGCAGTTCCCCAAACTCACGCAAGGTTTTAACCATTTAGTTCAGTTATCAAAGTCAATTCATTTGCACACAAGAGGATTCAGGAAGTAATGGGAGAGGTCTCTTCTACTTCATCTTAGTGATCTTACAGAATAAAACTGTAGACAGCCTCCAAAGCAGTGAGCTCTGAAGACCTTTGCATTCAGTAACAATCACCCTTGCCCAAGCACAGTTCAATGGAACAGACTGATAGTCTTCATGTAGAGTTATTTTCTTTTACAACAGATTATCTCATTTCTCTTACATAATTTCAATAATGTGTGAATAAATTTAAACAGCTGGACAACTAAAGTAATTAAAAAACCCAACTCTTAATGATGGTAATTTCAAACATAAGCAACAAAACATGTTCTGAGATTAAAAGCTGAACAGAGCACCAAGAAGTCGGCACAGTTTGTGTGTAAAAAATTCATTTTCCTTCCTCCCCATCACTCTACTTTTGCTTTAGTTTATACCTCTTGGGGTAGTTTTTGGCAAATTGCTTTTCTACTTTTTCCCGTCCCTTTCCAAGTTTGAGTGTGCTGATCAGATCTAATGTTTTTTTCAATTCCTTTACAGGCTTGTTTACAAAGTCACAGTATTTCCTTTTAGGAACAAATTCTAGAGCCTTCTTCCAGTCAGCTGTATCTTTCAAGGTTAATAAAATATGCATCATTTGATCCAGTGTGAGATTTTTGGCACCAGTACTCCACAGCAAATACTTATCCAGTGGAAGGGCTGCAGTCTCCAGCCCTAATCGCTTTGCCCGTGCTAAAGAGACTCCTCTTTTTATGCTCCTGTCAACCATTGACCCAACAATATAGATCTTATCATGATCAAATGCTTTCATTACTTTGGGAGAATCAGCTGTCAGATAGATGAGCTTATCCTTTGGAAAGATTTCCGTGTAGCATTGGTCTGTCACTGTGATAAGCAGTTTGTCCCATGCCTCTCTATAATTCTTGACAAATTCCCTGTGATAGAGGCTATCGTCTTTGAAGTTACAGAAGTGGATGTGGAACGGATCCACAGATCTGCGATTGCTGCTTTCACTCATTACTATCTGTCTCACTGTGTTTGCGACTTCTCGGACAGACATCTCTTTTTCGTAAGACATGTCAAATACTAGAGGCTGGCCAAAGATCATGGACTGAGCAGCCCTCCAATTGTATGCTTTGTCCATAGTGCGGGACCATAAACATACGAATGGACTCTTTTTGGTCTCGTCTGTTTTTGAATCTTGATCTTGTGCTTCCAGCCTCCTTTCCCTTTTCTCATCCATCTTTCTCTTGTCATTTTTCTTGTGAAGTTCTTTGAGATGCAAATATTTTAAATACTTCTTTTTGGCTGACTTAGAAGGACACTCCATAAAGGTTTTCAGCTGTTCTTCACTCATATTTTCTGGAACTGCTCTGCCAGCTAGCCTCCACATCTCCAAAGTCTCACGTGCAGCAGCCAAACTGGAAAGCTCCTTAGGCTCTGAGACCATCTCACTGACCTCTTCCTGCAACCCGGATTTCATTACCTTCTTCCACTCATCTAAATCCAGTTTTTCTGAGGGTTCACATGACTTGTCCTGCTTCAGACAAAGTGATAAACTCAAAGTTCTACTAAGTATAAACAAATCCTTTTTCATCCCCTGTTGTGTGGCAAATGGAAGCACAGAACTTCTTACAATTCTTCTCAGAAGCATATTAGCAGACTGCATACTTAGGCATGTGCTGTGTTGCAACACTTATCTGCAAACTCCAATTAGAGGGGAAAAAAACTGGTCAGAAATCACAAAGAACACACATGCTGATTTTTATTATTAACACTGACAGACAATAGGTTACTTCATGAAGGATGCTAGAAATTCCTCCTTCTACTATGAATTTTTTACTGCTTCCTAAATAAAAACAGCTTAAACCAGCTATACTTACTGCAATTCAAAATGCAGTCAAACAACCTTCAAGAACTGTCCAAGATCTCTTCAAGTTATCTGTATCATATGAGCCTTCACAACCAAAGTCAATGAAATGCTGCATGCAAACCAGAAGTATTTTTATATAATTAATCTATCCTGTGAAAACAGAAAGAATAGAGGGAAGAATAACAATTAGTACAAGAAAAGACCATCTTTCTTCTTTTTGCTAAATTGTCTGTGAAGTTGGCATAGGCAGATAAAGCTGAGGACATAAATTCCCCCAGTCTCATTAATTTTATCTACATTTGTATTTAAATATGAAAGGTCTGCAGAAAGAAAAACACACCCAAGAACATTTAATAGTTTCCTTGGCCTATGCACACTACTGAACTAAGCATCAGTGGAGTTTCAGTCCATGAGGAAACATGATTTGGACAAAACTAGAATTAATTCCTTTTTTTTTTTTAATCAAAATTCATAATCTTGCTAATAAACTGAAAATAATGTGATATACAGAACAAGAAATTAGATCTAATATTGGGTTTATAAATATGTACCTGATCAGAGAGAGGCACAGAAGGAGCAGTGTATTATTTAGAAATGTTATACAACTTAGCATGTGTTTTACTACACAGTAATTGGTCAAATTGGTGGCTGACTTCTCATGTTCTACCATTATTAGGATAAAAGAAACAAGAACAACCAAGCAACCTAACAATGTGAAAATTTGTAAGTGCTACAATGGAAGCACAATTATTACTTTTGCCAGTAGTTAAATCCTTCAATTTTACATTGAAGGACTTAACTACTGGCAAAAGTAATAATCAAAGAAGCATGGAGAAATTGAGGGATCAGTTCCTCAATTAACTTACATTACTGGAGCTCCATTTAAGTCAATATTGAGCACCAAATTTACACCATCAGAATACTTGATGACAGCTTTTGATAGAGCCAAGCTACCTTCCAGTGTGTCATTCACACTAACATCATTACTGCAAGAATCCATCTGAGGCTCTTTGAATCTACCTAGATATGCAGCACTGAAAGTATTTTTCTTTTTTTTTTCTTTTTCACCATGAATTCACTGCAACTCAATAACAGAAAGGCTCTCCAGTGATACTTCAGAGACTGAACAACTAGCCTTACTTCCCCAGCCTAGCTGCCCACTCAGGATCACAGACTGAGTAAGGCTGGAAGGGGCCCCCATGGATCTGGTCCGACTCCTCTGCTCAAGCAGGGTCATTCATCCCAGAGCACATGGCACAGGGCTGTGTCTACACAGGTCTGGAATATCTCCACTAAGGGAGACTCCACAACCCCTCTGGGCAACCAGTTCAGTGCACAACCGCCTGCAGAGTAAAGAGTTGCTCCTCACGTTCAGGTGGAACTTCTGTGCCTCAGATTCTGCCCATAGCTTCTTGTCCCATGGCCTGGCACCACGGACAAGAGCCTGGATCCGTACTCTCGGCACTCCCTTTAGACACTCACCGATGAGGCCGGCTGCAGGGGAGCAGCACTGCACGTGTTTAACAACTTTTAAACCAGCCCACGAGCACCCGAGCCGCTGAGCTCGGGCCCCCACCCCACAGCCGCGCGCTGTGCCCTCCAGCCCTCCCGGGGACACCGGCGGGGCCCGCGGCCTCCGGGGCACCACTCCCCGGAGAAGCACCTGCCGGACTCCGGCCGCGCTCCCGCCCGCCGGGGCTCGGTCGGGGCAGGGCCGGGCGGACCGCGAGGCGCCCCGAGCTCACCGCCGGCCCCGGCCGCACCGCCACCGCCGCTCACCTCGCGGAGCCGCTGCGCCTGCGCGGGGCGGGCCCGCGGTGCTCCCCTCGGCTGTCCCCGGCGCTCCGCGGCTACACCGGCACGTTCCGTGCTGTCTGCGCCCCCACGGCGGGAACTGCGGCGGGCGGTGATCCGAACTCTCCCGTATTCCACTCCCGGGGAGCCCCCGGGCACTGAGGGGGCTGCCGGTGGGTGCTGCCGCCGCCCCTGGTGCGGGGCAGGGTCTGGCCCCGCCGCCGCGCTGGGCTGGGGCGTGAGGCGGTCGGCTGGGGTCGAGGCGTTTGTCAGCCCGGCCTGCTGATCTGTGATCTCTCTCTTGCTCTCTTCTTTCCCCTCCCCCTTTTTTTCCTTTAAAAAATGTAATAGCACAGAGAAGTTTTGCTTCTTTTTGACCCGCAGGTCGCTGTTGTTTGATGGTGCGTTGTTTTGTTGTTTTTTCCCGTAACTGTAAGGCTGGGATTTTAGTGGAGACCGTGATCTGTCGCGATGAGTTTTCTGCTGCCCAAACTGACCTGTAAGAAGGAAGTGGATCAGGCAATTAAAAGCGTCGCTGAGAAGGTTTTGGTTCTCCGTTTTGGAAGAGATAATGATGCTGTTTGTCTGCAGCTCGATGATATTGTAAGACCTTTTTTTTTCTTTTCTTTTTTTTAACGGGCTGTACAAGTATATTTGGCACATAGAAGAGAATGTTTTTGCTAAGATAGGCACTCATGGAAAGTTTGGTGACCAATACAGAATGAAATTACACGATATTTATAAAAAGATTTGAAAAGTAAGCATCTGTGTTACTACTGTAGTGGCTGAACAAAGTGCTTGAGGTAGACAAGATGTGATATTCTTTACCTGCTTAAGCTGGTAACACAAAAGAGTAACAAGCTTTATAAAGCTTGCCACCCTCTTGTTCTCGTTTCTCAGTCTATTTGTCATCTGCCTTTTTCATTCCTTGCAGCTTGCAAAAACAGCTCATGACCTAAGTAAAATGGCAGTCATTTACCTAGTGGATGTGAACAACGTCCCAGTGTACACCCAGTATTTTGACATCAGTTATATTCCATCTACTGTATTTTTCTTCAATGGACAGCACATGAAGGTTGATTATGGGTAAGTCATCCTACCATTGTCTATTATGTCTGTAAGAATTATCAGTCTTTTTCTATGTTATCATGTCTGGGGAAGGTAACATTTGAAAACTATAATGTTGTTACCAGCATCTGCTTTGAGAATTCTGTAGGAAGCCAGAAAGGATGTAAATAGGGAAGTAATTTGAAATATCCCTTGATGCAATAAGTAGGTGAAATATATCTGACTCTGCAAAAAATAGTAAGAAATTATTAAAATCTTAGACATAACACTGCACCTGTTTGACATTTGGAGGTCACAGCATATTCCTGACTTGGTTGTGCCATTACAAAGTTAGTTCGTTCTTTCGAAATGACCTCATCAGAGCTCTTTATCTCATTTGGGAATATTTTCACATTTTTAGGTGTTTTTTCTCTGAATACTTTAATGTTACAATTCTACCTTTGTCTTATGCTTATATTTAGGTCTCCAGATCACACCAAATTTGTGGGAAGCTTCAAAACAAAGCAAGACTTTATAGATCTGATTGAAGTGATCTACCGTGGAGCAATGCGAGGAAAGCTCATTGTGAGAAGTCCTATTGATCCCAATAACATTCCTAAATATGACCTTCTCTACCAAGGAATTTAATGGGTTAATCTGAGAAAATAATTACACAAATGGACGATATTGTAGATCCCTTTTTCCTTTGAGCATTTTTGGCCTCCTCTGACATTGTGGGACAGTTTGAGCATTTATCCTGAAGGATCATATTGGTCTCCTTCTGAAGACAGATATTCTGTCACCTCATGCTTCTCTCATAAATAAAGCTACGTGTTCATGCACAGAGTTCTTTGAGTTGTGTGCGGACCAGCCCTTAGGAAACAGGCAGGCTGTGTGCATCCTCAGCTGTGGCATCTCCAGTGCAGTCTTCTTCAGGGAACCGAGGCACACTGGTAATTGTCCGTTTAGTACCATTTTAATTCAGATGTAATAACACCAAACGTCATATTAATAAAAAAAGCTGTGCTTGCTCTCAAGAACATTCATTTGAATGTGGCTTTCCTATGAAGAATGTTACCTTTTACCCATTGCTGCATAACAGGATAGAAGTTTCTTCTGAGAGATGATGACTGAAATCTGAAATGGATATAAACAGAAAGGCAAGTTGATGCTCTCTTCTCTCTGATACCCATTATTACTGTTCAAAAGCTTTTTTGACTGAGATTGGAAATGTTCTACACTTGTAGGAGAAGGTTTTGTCATCTTTCAAATGATCCTTTTTTTGTGGCCATTGAACACTTTTGATTCCCATGGGTTTGAACTGGAAATTAAGAATAATTCTTTTGTTTATATTCACTTTAAAGATTATTTGAGCTTTTGCTTGTACACATTGCAAGCCTTGAGTGTGTAAATTTAAAAACTGTATTTCCCACCTCTGTCTGAAGTTAAACAGCTGAGAGGAAGCAGCAGTGTCATTCCTTTGCATCAGTTTGGTCACTGCAGGTTGCCTGACTAGTGTATCTCTATAGCAGCTCATGTCCTTAGTTGGCTTAGTTGGCTTCAAAATGGAAATTATTTTACCTCCATGTGTCATGTTGGGGGCACACCAGTTCTGACTGGAGGGAAGGTAGTAGCGTGTACTTCCCTGAAGCATTGTTCAGCTTAACAGTAAATGTTTCAAGGAGGAAGGTGGATGTTCAGCTCTTGAAAGATTTTAAACAATACATGGTACATAGGAGGAAACAGATTGTTTATAGATGCTTTTGCTATTCCAGATCTGGCCTTCTAATGAAGTTAAGCACTTAAGCAAATGTTTTCCTGATAGTTTAGTCTGATTATAGAGCCAAAACTATAGAATGTTTATTATAGAAAATGATAGATGAGAGTTGGTATACCTTAACATCTTTAATTCAATTTTAAATTTCACAGCTAGCCAAACGGTTGTGGCTTAAGGCTTTCAACAATGCATATCTTTCCTAATAGTTAACTTTTGTGTTTTTCTTCTCTGTCAGAACTCGGTACATCCCTCCGGGTGTCCAGAGTTGCCGAGGACCCCACCAGGGGGCTCAGAGACCTTGGCATGCTGCCCAGAACACCTGGGGATTTGATTTTGACCCTTGGAGCAAGATGCCAACTTTGTATGAGGACATGAAAGTCACACAGATTTGAATAGTGTAATAACAAAATGATCACAGGGTGAAAATGTAGATATTAGGGTTTTTGGTATGGGGCTTATGGGGACAAGAGGGAGGAATCTGGGCGTGTCCAGCCTTTCTCCTTCTTCTTCTTCTTGTTCTCCATTTTCTGCAGTGATGTTGGCACTTGGGGATTGGTCTAGAGTAGAAGCTCACTGTCTAACATAAGTGATAGGTATTGGGAATTAAGTGTAAATATGATGTACGTAGTTAGTAGTATAAAAGGCCAACACCACCTCGGGGCTGGTCAGAGTGCTTGTGGCTGCCCTGCAGAGCGGATCTCCGCTGGGCAAAAAGAAAATTTTATAGATAAGATTTAATAAACAACTTCAAGACCGAAAAGTGAAGAGGCCAGACTCGTTCATCAGTTGCATGGGCTGAGGCAGAGACATCCTATGCATCTTGGGGCAGCAATTATCAACAGCAGCCCAAGAATTGGCGTCCGCTGGCTGGGCACGTTCCAAGAGGGCACTGATAAGCCTCTTGGGAAGCAGCCAGAACATCCCAAGAAGCAGCAGCCACTCTCAAGACCATCCAGAGAGCTTCTGCCAAAGAGACTCATAGCAGACCAGTCCAGAGCGGAGCCAGAAGGTGCCCTGGATCCACTCTCCTGTTAACTGCTGGCCAATCTCCAGCTGGACCTTCGGACTGACCTGACAACTCGGATTTGGTAAGAAGGTCCAAATTAAGAACATGGGGGGGACATGTTCCCAGGAACAGTTAAGGATTTTGTCAGCCTTACAAGGCATGGCAGAGGCACACCCGATGGGAATTTCAAAGAAAGAACTTAGAGATCTTTTGCTATGGGTACGCTGTAATTATCCGTACTCAGAGACACGTGTATTGTTTGAAGTGGGACTCTGGCAAGAAATCAACAGACATCTTTATCATTCAGCCACAAGAAAAGATAAAACGGCCATGAAACTTTTACCACCTTGACGGGTGATGCTGGAAGCAACCTCAGCAAAATCTAAGAAGGTTGCCAAAGAGCAGGTTGTTAGAACTCCCACAGGGGTAGAGGGAGGGAGCAAAGCCAGAAGTGGAGGGCGGCTCTTGTTCCAATTGTCCCGGGGAAACAGAAATAGCTCCCACAGAAGGGGAGCAGGAGGGAACTTCATCACCTCCGATTCCCTCATCACCCGAAAGCCCACGGGACCTCCAAAGCGTCCGAAAACCCCAGATACTTCAGTGTTATCGGGCTCAAACTCAGACACCCTCTCACTCCCGGGAGAGCTCAGGGTTTAAATTTCCCCAAGCGAATTCGAGGAATCGGACTGTGCCATTCTCGAGGCGCGTCCTCCCAATTCGCAGAAGTCAAAGGGACGTAGGGGAGGAAAAACAGCAGAGTCGGGACGGGGGGCCGAAGTGGGACCAGAGGGGGAGGGGGAAAAACGGTCTCGCGGCGGGCGCAGTCCCGTGGGCGGCCGGCGGCGGCAGCCTGAGCCGGCGGCGGGGTCACCCGGCAAGGGGGGCGTGGAGGCGGTGGGAGACAGGCGAGCTGACGCGGTTTGCGCGGGCGCGGTGCCGGTGGCAGCTTCGAGCGGCGCGGCGCAAAAAAAGCGAGCGAGGGGCAGAAAGCGCGAGACAAATGTGGCGCAGCCACCCGGGGAGAGCTCTCAGACAGCGGCGACAGCGTCAGGCGGGGACAAGCCCGGCGGGACAGCTGCAGAGTCCCACCCGGCACCCGTAGGGAGACGCGGCAGGCGCGCGGTAATGACGCCATACCAGGAAGTCGGGACGCGGAGATCTGCCCGAATTGCGGCGCGGGCACGAGCCGAACGGGAATTGCGCGCGCCGGTGGGGGGTGCGGATACAGTGTCGGAGGAGGAGGAGAAGGATTCCGAAACGGATCAGACTAGGGGGGAAACATCAGGAGGCGGAGCGGGACGGAGACAGCGACGTCAGAAGGAGGCGTTCCCGAGATCGCGCGTGCGCGGAAGACGCGGGCTGAGCGCGGTCGGAGGCGGGTCCGCTCCCCTGTGACGACACGGGCAGGGAAGGGGCGTGCTCGGGGTTCGACATCCCGGGGCTCCACCCCTTCTCCGATTCCCGTCCCTCCAGTCCCAGTCCCTTCCATCCCGACCTCTCCAGTCCCTGGGAGACACACACGTATCCAATCTCAACTGCTAGCCCAGTCAAAAATCGCACAGGCTCGGTCTCACTCAAAATCGCGAAGGCTGCAGTCAGTCGAGCCAGAGTCGATCGCGGTCGCGCCGCCTTTGCGGTCAACCAGGCGGGAGACAGCGCCACCTCGCGGTGAGGTCACCACATTGCAGGACACCATGCCAGACCTGCCCGGCCACGCCACAGCGCCATCTGGTGGCGGGACTGCAACATTGCAACATTTTTTTCCAGGTACATACAAAAGGAAATCTAAATCGAGGAGGACAATTGCAACACAGCAAATGGAATTTTCATCAGCTTCTGAATCTCATGAAGCTCAAGACACTTCTGATGAGGCACAACAACAGGATGATACAATACGCATTACTGCCTCAGAGGGTGTTCCAGCATGGATGTTTTCAGCAGCAAAAGCAGCCAGTTCTTCAGGCAGGAAGCCAACAATCACTGTACTGAGGAGTGCAGCCAAATACCTTCTACAATATTTAAGCACGGCTATGGGAATGCAAGCACAAGAATTTTAGATTCCTGTTCCTGATTTAGGAGCAAGGCCAAAGACTTCATCAAAATGAGGAATGCGGATTCCAGAGACACCAATGACTTCTACAACTCCATTGTACACGCAGATACCCATGGAGATGCAGGTTCCAGAAGAAGAGGAAGTTGAAACAACAGATTGGACAGATATTAGAAAAGAATTAGGAAAAGAAAAAGACTTATTGCAAGGCTCAGGAGACATCACAATGTCAGTGACATACGATGCACAGAGTCAGAATCCAAGGTGGGATAGACTGGATCACAAGGTGGTTAAAGAATTAGCTAAAGCCATCAGAGACAATGGACTGAATTCACAGTATTTTAAGCAGCTTCTGAAGGGAACTTTCAACATGTATGACTTTACACCTTACAACATCAGATGCCTTGTGTCAATTATTCTCACCGACACGCAGAATCTCGTGTAGGACATGAGATGGACAAGATCTCTTGCAGAGCTGAGGCTCAGATACCAAGGTGGACCAAACCCAAACATCAGAGTGGCACAGTTAGCAGGTGATCCTCCAGATGACAATCCAACAAAACAAACAGCGAGGCTTCCAAGACGAGTGCTGAATGACATCAAGGAAGCAGCACAAAAAGCAATCCTGCAGATTGCTCCAGCAGGAGCCCAAGATATCCCTTTCACAAATGTCAGACAAGGTCCCACTGAACCTTTTTCCTCATTCACAGATTGACTCACACAAGCTGTGGATCGACAAGTGACTGATGATGCGGTGAAACCACATCTCATCTAAAGTCTTGCCTATGCCAATGCCAATCCAGATTGCCAACGGGTCATCAGGTGCAATGCCCGGTCAACTTTCTTTGGCAGAAATGGTAGAGGCATGCAGCAAAGTGGGAACACCTCAGTACGTTGCATCCATCATGAAGCAGGAATTGCGAGAAGAGTTGGAAGAACAACTGGGAGGAAGTTGAGAGAAAAAATTGAAAGAATGCTTCAATTGCAGAATGAGAAGATTGACAAGATAGACAAAGTTCTAGCAAGCATTGAAAAGAAAAGCAACTCATCCAGAGGACAATGCTACAGGTGAGGAGCATTTGGATACATGAAGAAGAACTGCCCACAAGCACAAGTGCAAGTGCCAAAGACAGAAAGGCCACTCTGTCCAAGATGCAGAAGAGGAAGACATCTTGCGAATGAATGTTATTCTCAAACAGATGTGGATGGAAAACCTCTACCATGTCTGGGAAACACCAAAAAGAGCATGCAGCATCATCAGCGCATGTTGACACAAGTGATGGCGATGACACGAGAGCAGACAGGACAATCATTGGAGAACGTCGGACAGATTCCCTCAGCAAAGTCATCATCAGAATCCCCAGTGACCCAGAACTCCTCCCGCCAGGAGCGCAGTGCACATTGGCAGCTTCCAAGTTAACGTGCTTCTTGGATGGAAGTCACGGAGTGATATCAACAGGTGTCAATAGGACTTCACCCAAGAGACAAGATTTCTTGATAATTGGTAAAGACAGAAGCAGTACCTTCGGACTTGTCGTTTATCCTTCAATCGTTTCAGCAAATTGAAACGAAGAGTGGACGGTTTTAGCCAAGGCTCTTCAACCACCGTTGATTGTGGCAGAAAACACCCCGGTAGCAAAAGCTATTGCTTTGCCACCACACGCCATGGAGCAGGTCATGCCAGTGTTTGATGAAGAAGGATTTCCTTCAAAGGAACATGTGGAAGTACATACTTCCTGGGTGAAACATATAGGCCGGGATCGACCCACTGTCACTTGTCAGTTGACCTGTGGAGAAAGAACAATCATCATCAGAGGAATGCTCGACACAGGGGCAGACGTCATAGTTATATCCTACGTCTTTTGGCCTCGAGAATGGAGTTTGATTGTGCCCTTGGGTTCCCTCACAGGCATAGGGGGAAGTTCTCTGTGTCTGCAGAGTGAGAATTCCATTGTTGTCACAGGACCAGGAAACAAGACGGCGATCATTCGTCCTTTTGTTGTGCAGAAGCCCATCACAGAATGGGGAAGAGACCTTTTAGGACAATGGGGCACGAAGTTGGAGGTGGATTTTTTGTGGGGGTCACTGCGGCACTCGCCGCACTGAAGTTAACCTGGAAGACAGATGATCCAATGGCCCCTTGAGCTAAAAAAGTTGAGTGCATTGAAAAACCTGGTCCAAGAACAACTTCAAAAGGGACACATCAAGCCAACAAATAGTCCATAGAACTCTCCAGTGTTTGTCATCTGAAAGAAAGCATCAGGCACATGGAGACTGTTGCACGACCTCAGGAAGATCAACGAAGTCCTCGAAGACATGGGACCACTTCAACTGGGACTTCCCTTAATCTCAATGATTCCCAGAGATTGGCTGCTTGTGGTCATTGACCTCAAGGACTGTTTCTTCAGTATTCCGCTTCATCCAGATGATGCTCCAAGACTTGCCTTTTCCGTTCCAAGCATCAACAAGGAAACGCCTCTGCAGCAGTACCATTGGGTGGTCCTTCCACAAGAAGGGTTTTTCTACCTTACAGGTCTTTGAAGACAATTCTCACAGATCTGGAGATGGCAGCACAAATCATCATAAAGGCGAGAACAAGGTTGCTGACAATGGCAGGCAGGGAATTCTCAACAATTCATTTACCATTGAAAAAAGATTATTTCGATTGGGCAATGCAGAAATCAAAAGATTTGATAATCTCATTTTTAGGCTTTCCAGGAGTTTGCACAATTAATTTCCCGCAGCACAGAGGGTTGCAGTCACAAATACACTACAGGAAAAAACCAAGAATAAGCTGTGGGAATTCAGTGCATTGCTCTGGATGCTCTGAGTCCCCGAGAGAACCCTTGGGGGGCTCGGGGGTCCTGGAATGTGAAAAAAGGTGTCTGGTGGCTTGATTTTGATCCTTCTAGGGATGTGCCACCTGTGTGTGAGGATCTGGGGGTTTCCAAGGTTTAAATGGTGCAGGGATGTTACACTTACTAGGTAGATTGTAGCTTTTAGGATTCTGGTACAGGGGGTTTGTGGAGACAAGATGGAGGATTCAGGCCCCGACCTCGTGGTCTTTCTCCTTCTTCTTGGCATGCATCTTCTCGGTGATGTTGGCACTCACAGATTGGTTTAGAGTAGAGGCTCACTGTCTAACATAGGTGATGGGCATTGGAGGGTGATTGTAAATATTGTATACGTAATTTTCACTATAAGAAGATATGGCCGCCCCATAGGCAGTCAGAGTGCTTGTGGCTGTCTTGCTGGTCAGACCTCGGCTGGGTAAAGAAAGCATTTTAGATACAAAACAATAAACAAACCGAAGACCAAACTACTGAAGAGTCTCTCATCCTTTCAGCGCGGGCTGCCCACGAACCATCCTACACGTGTCCGACAGAGATAGACAGCCGATCGGACAAGGAGCCATTGGATGGGATCACAGTGTTCACTGATGGTTCAGGGAAAACACACAAGTCAGTGATCACTTGGAAGAACTCAACAACAGGACTCAAATGTAAAAACAGTCCAAGGCTCTCCACAAATTGTGGAATTGGCAGCTGTTGTCAGGGCATTTCAATTGTTCAAACAACCTCTCAATCTGATCACAGATTCCGCATATGTTGAGGGTGTGGTCAAACGGTTGGAAGGTTCACTTTTGAAAGAGACCAGCAACAAAGTTTTATGTTTATACTTGTCAGGCATGAAAATACTGCTAGAAAACAGAGAACATAAGTACTTCATCATTCACATCAGAGCACACACATCGCTTCCAGGATTTCTAGCGGAAGGGAATGCCCAGGCAGACAGGTTGACAATGCCCATTTCACAAGCCCTACTGGACATTTTTGAGCAGGCAAGATTAAGCCATGCATTTTTTCATCAGAATGCACAGGCACTGATGGAATCCTTTCATCTTTCAAAGAGCCAGGCGAGGGAAATCATTAGTGCTTGTCCAGACTGTCAGCTTGTGCAGCCACCTGCTTCCACAGGAGCAGTCAATCCACGAGGACTGCAAAGTCTTCAACTGTAGCAAGCTGATGTCACAAAATATCCATAATTTGGAAAGCTCAAAAATGTTCATGTTTCAGTGGACACATTTTCAGGACCAGTCTTCACATCAGCACATACAGGAGAAACAGCAGAACATGCCTGTCGACATTTCTTGCAAGCATTTGCATCACTAGGTGTACCTCAAGAGATAAAAACAGGCAATGGCCCAACATACACAGGGAAGGTGCTTGACAAATTCCTGAAAAAGTGGAGTGTCAGACACACATTTGGTATTCCATATTCCCCACGGGTCAAGCAATCATTGAAAGAACACATCATACCCTGAAATCCCTTTTGGATAGACAAAAAAGAGGGGAGCCAGAGGTGACGCCTTGCATGAAGTTGAACAAGGCATTTTATGTGTTGAATTTTTTTAACAGCTCCTCTTCAGAGCCTAACCCACCGATTTTAAGACACTTTTCGAACAGCTCTCAGGCAAAACTAAGGGAGAATCCTTTAGTTTTGATCAGAAAACCAGAGACAGGACAAATAGAAGGTCCCTTCAAATTAATTACGTGAGGCAAGGGTTTCGCTTGTGTTTCCACAGGGCGAGGTCTGAAGTGGGTGCCAGTGCGACACATGAAGCCATATTGGACTCGAGAGCAAGAAGACACTGATCCTGGAAACAGAGAAGTGAGCACGCAGACGGAAGAAGAGAACCAGACTCCAAACATCGACTCAGAAAAGACATAAAAGAACAAGGACATGGGGGTTTCTTTTGCGGTTTGGGTGTCAAAAACATGGCAAAGCTTCTCACCAAGGGTGAAGTCATGAGCTTGGTAATGCTCACGTACCTCATTCTTCCTCCTATTGCTTTAAGCAATGGGGCGGATTTGCGCATTGTCCAACCAAAACAGAACATTTGGGAAGCTTTGGCTCAGGCAGCAAATCTAGACAGCATTTGCTTGACACACTCAAGGCCAGGGAGACCATTTTCAACATGCATGGTTGGATTGCCAGTGGACGAATGGCCGGTTCCAAAACACACTCCTGTAAAAGTCTCACAGGTCATTATGGATCCTGTAAATGAGTGGTGTTCTTGGACAAAACTCCTTCCTGCGGCTTCCTCTGAACCTCAGGAATTGGAAATTTTTGGGTCCACGACAATGGAACTTTGCATGAGATTCAAAATTTCAGATGTGACAAAAGCAAAAAATAAGACCATTGATGTCACTCTGAATCATGCCTTTTACAAAAATGCATCGGCTTGGTGCAAATACACCAAGATGACAACCAAAGCATCGCTCCAAGTTCCAGCACAATTGCCACAGGGGATCTTTTTCATTTGTGGGGACAGAATTTGGCATGGCATCCCTGCAAATGTCAAAGGCGGTCCATGCAGCATTGGAAGAATTTTGATGTTGTCATCTGATTCGAAATCATTGCAAGAGCAAAATCCAAATTGTGATGATAAGGTAAACACTTGGGACAAGGCTCGGAGAATTGCTGTTGCAATTTTTTCACCTCAGACAGCATCGGGGGTGAGCTTGACTCAATTGGACCACATGGGTTGTTGGTTGAGCAAACATGCTCAAGCCATTTCTCTTGCAGTGAGTGACATGTTAAAAGACATTGACAGTGTGAGATGGGCAACTCTTCAAAATAGAGCAGCAATCGATTATCTGCTGCTGGCATATAGACATGGATGTGAGGAATTTGAGGGAATGTGCTGCATGAACCTGACAGATCACTCAAAGTCAATTCACGAGGACATCAAAAAGATAGAGGAAAGTATTGAAAAGCTTGGGGAGAGCACTGGATCTTGGATCGATGATGTGGTTGGATTTCTTGATCTCTCTCTGTTGTGGAAAGAGCTTCTAAAAATAGGCTTTTATATTTTAGTAGTACTTTTGGTTCTCATGCTCATTGTGCCATGCATCTTTCTGTGTGTGCGGTGGGTCATGAATCAAGTAGCCAAAGAGGTGTTTTTGGTGCAAACGGAAGGGGGAGACTTCTCAAAACCAAACATAGTTTCAAACTTAGAACTGTGATTTTCTCCACAGTGAGATGAAGGTGCTTAAGTGACTGAAATGTGCAGAGGCACTTATGAAAGGAAGAGACCACTATCAAGAACAAACCAGTGTACCTTTATTAATTGCCTGTCTTCTTTCTTGTGCTGCTTCTGGTTGCAACAGGTGAATTCCTCAAGGCTGTTGTGATCTTGGCTTTCAGCATGCTCTTCAAGTACTTAAAGATGGGTTGTAAGCAGCAGGAGGGTGCTAAACTATACTTTTCTGTTCCAGCAGAGAAAGTAGGACAATTTACTCTCATGAGAAACTGCACAGTTTTATTTAGGGGTTTGCTGTTTGACACCCATTCTCGGCAGTTTTTGTGTATCCATTCCTGTATTTCTGGATCGTGTCTGCTCTGGTGCTGTATGTTGTGTGTGGAATCAATGAATGCCACAGAGTACACTTTATTCATCACCTCACATTTCCTCTGCAGCAGCAGATCAACAAACACCAACCCACCATAGCCATGGGCAATGAAGGCCACATTGCTGGCTGCACTCTTTGCAATGAAATGATCCCATACATACATGGTGTGCTCTTCGGGGCTGCTGCTGCCCCTTTTGGGGATCAAACAGTCAGACTGCCTGACAGAAAGTCTCTCCTTTTTAGTGTTCATATCAGTGAAATTGTCATTGGGATTCAGTACAATCACTTCCCAGTGGCTCTGCAGGGCCATTTTGATGAATGGTATTTGTGTTCCATGTTTCAAGCCCTCACTGACAATTGCCCTTCGCCCCCACTGTCCAGCACAAAAAGCTCCATGGTCCTGAAGAAAGACAATTAGGCTAGAGGAACTTGTTAATGCATTCTTGCTCATGAAAAAGAAGCTTCTTGGTTCATCCTCTGTAGCATCAGTAGGAATATAAACCTTCTGCAGCATGCAGACTCTTTCCAGGAGCTCATAAACATACTGAGTAATAGAATGTCCCACAACTTCGTAGCGTTCGTGATTCTGCTCATGTCCATTCTTGTAGTAATTGAAAACAAAGGACTCATTTGTATCCAGGTGCCTCAGTTCCCCTTTTATATTGAAGTCATATTTTAGTTCCTCTTGATACTTGGAACCCTCTGTTAGTTTCCTCAAACTGAGTTCACGCTGTATTTGTAACCACTACAAATTAAGAAGACTATTATTGTCTTCTTAAGTAGTGATAGACACCTGTCTACCCACCCCTCCCTGCATTAGAATTTAGATTTAAAAGCTGTTACAAATTAAATACTTGTTGAACCAGAGTATTTCATGGTGATGTATAGCAAACCAGCTGCTTCTAAAACCTCTTAGAGATGTCAGTTGCAAAGTTCCAACAGCAGTAACTCCTCTGCCTTTATTACACCTTATTTCAGTTTGGTAGTTAAAAATTTGTAAGTAGCATGTTTATTTAAAGATCTGTTTAAGGTAGTTTGAATTAAGGGCTTTAAGAAGGAGGCACATGTACATGGTTCATTGTTTACTTGAACAGCTTTTATTGTGCTGTCTCCTAGCCATTATCTTGGAACTCCACTGAGTTTCAAGGCCACCTTTGAAATACAGGCCTAGGCAATTGGACATAGTCCAAGTGTCATAACTGCATCATGAGCTTTTAAAGAAAATAAGCTGTGCTTACTAAGGACTTAAACCTTCCTGTTGCTGGCAGCATACTCTCCATGTTCTTCTACCTTCAGCTGCACTAGAACAGATAATAATATATGTTCGCTTTCCGCTAATCACTCTAATTAGTCATTCATCCTTGCAAGAACTTGCCACATGGAAATAGAGGAATGGATGACAGAATAAAGTAGCCACTGTGATCCAGGAGCAGAAGAAAAGGAAGTCCAGGCAGCAAACTATCATGAAGTTGGACTGAGATCTCCAAATTCAGATTATCTCTAGTGACTGAAATGAATTATACCAGAAAGTGATTTTTGAGCAGCGGAAAAATTAAGTTTAGCATAACCTTCTATTTTTCTAGTAATTCTTCCATCTACTACTGACTGTCACTGGCTATAGAATGGCAAACAGGGTGTAACCTTTGGTGTGGTCAGAATCCTACCTTTACAAGAGTTTAGTCCTAATACAG
This sequence comes from Emberiza elegans, assembly GCA_024865655.1. Taxonomy (NCBI): domain Eukaryota; kingdom Metazoa; phylum Chordata; class Aves; order Passeriformes; family Fringillidae; genus Emberiza; species Emberiza elegans. Next base: position 3,724,868 of record JALJVW010000196.1, read on the forward strand.
TAATTTTTTTTTCCTATAAACAGTCTGAATCAAGTTACATTTGACAAGTTAGATGGTATACTTTTAAGTTTTTCTTGCTGAACTAAAAGAAGTTTTATAGAACACAGTAAATTACAGTCTATGTTAAAAGTCACTGTACCATTTGATAAAGCCAATTACTAGGACAAAAAGTGATCTGAATATTTTCATGTAAACAACTTGATTTGGAACCCAACCCTTTCAAGGAATGCAAGTTTCCTTAAGGTAAGGTGCTTAGCAAAATTATTTCTTACACTCCTAAATTAAAAAACAACAAAAAAAAACCTAAACAAAACCAAACAAAAAAATTTTTGCTTTTCAACACATAAACCGACGTGTATTTTCTTTTCGAATACTTTCCACTGGGCCTCTCTTCATGGTCATTCCTGTCTTCTGAATAATAGAGACCAGGCTAGAAAATCATGGCTTCTTTTTTATCTCATATAATCAGTACACATAGGAAAAGGGGAAAAATCATATGCTATGATATATAATCAATTTATTACTGTCTTGTCAGTTTCTTGAAATGGAAACAGCACAAAGAAAATGCAAGGGCACCTATTCAATCTATGATTTTTTTCATTCTGCAGGAAGGCACAAAAGACACAAAGGAGATGGGAAAACAGTCTGTTTGCTATACTACTGAAATATGGGCAATTAATGCAAAAAAGATAATACTTAGTGGGAAAGAAGCTGCCCATATTCCAGTTGTTGTTCCTATGAGACAAAGTGGGGAGAAAAATGGGCATATTTTAAGGAAAGATGCATTTGAAGAAAAGCAAAAAGCTTTCTGTAAGAATCCAGAATAGATAGGTGCAGTTTCCTTGGAGTGGCATGCTGGGGACCACCTCTCAGTCCCTCTTCCCTCCTCACCCCTAAAAGATTGGAGAGACTAATTTCCCAGCCTACTCTGAACAAGAGGTTACTATTCTTTTACTTCAGCTACTAACAGCAACATTGTTTTTTCAGTTCCAAAACAAGGATGTGCGATTCCAAATTAAACCCTAACATCTACTTTACAAAGCATTGTGAAGGGTTGCTGAAGATTTCAGGAAGCAGAAACAAACAAACAAACACAGTTTAACATAAAGTGCACATATGACTTTCCTTCCTAAAATTGCCTTCAAGTTGCAAAATGAAAAGTTTTGAGGCAATTAATGATAAGTTATCATTTTGGAGTTTACTTAAATAGTAACTTAGAATTATATACTTATTAGTCCAGAGAACTGATTTTATTGTAGTAACACAATTAATTATAGAATTAAAAAGTAGCAATTGCAGGTTGTTCCAGATACAGCTGCATAATGCATGCACTTCTTTGTTGTAAGTCTGCATTCTAAATCAGCATTGAAGCTGTTTGTACTTCACTGTCTGTATATAAATGCAATATTCAAGGTTTTATATGCAGGCAGCCTTTACAATTGCTATCTTAGTTTTAAAAAATTGCTTTTGGGGAAAAATAATCCCTCTTTCTCGTCCTCCCACTTTTTATTCATATTCTAAAATGCTTCAGATGTAAATTCAGCTGTTGCTTGTTGCAGTATTTGGCATATTGTAAACACCACTCCAGTATAAGTACTACATAAGATCCATAAAGATTACTTTGTTTTCCATTTAAAACCACTTCATTCTAGTAAAGCCCAATATTACCGTATGCTCTTCTGTAAAATCTGTCATCATCATAGATGGAAATCTTTTTCACTCTGGGAGTGTAGACAAGTCTTCTGCATGAAGAAAAAAAAAAAAAAACCCAATCATGGTTTCAGTTTCCATTACTTTAAGTACTGGGGCATATATCTGCAAGATCTGTCGGTAGCTAATAGATTGTGGCCACCTAAAGCACTCCAGTAGTTCCAAGTTACAAACTAACCTCTCATGTTTGTAATTCACACCTGACAGTAAGCTAAAGCTACACTTTAAGTATGAAACGAAACATTCGTCCACACCAGTTACAATTCCCACTACCAAGGAGAAAACAAAGCAGAAAGCGCCACAGAAAACTTACAATTCTGAAGCTGCCCTGAAAAAAAAAAAAAAAAAAAAAAAAAAAAAAAAACCTTAGCCAACAAATCTTCCTCTCCCCTTAGCTGCAGGAGGGTTTCTAAGGACAGCGACTATAAACTACGACCAGCAGGGTTATAAGGGCTCTCCCCGGCTGGGCGTTAATTTGATTAATTTGGCGGGGTCTGGTGTCAGCTGAGGGAAATATCATTAGCAAGGTACAACTTAAACCTGGGCCGGTCCGGGTTCATTATTGCTCCTTTACAAGTAATGCGGTTTCTCGGCTCTTTAGTGGCTTTCAGCGGGTCAGTACCGAGCTCACCCCGAGCAGGTTAAAGCTCGGAGGGCCTGAGGGGCCGTGGCCGGGCGGCGGCTCTGGCACGGCCCAGCGGGGCGGTGCCCGGCCCGGAAGTAGCCGGGGAAGCTGCGCAGGCGGCGGCGGCGGGGCCGGCCCGGGTAAACAGCTCCGGAGCGGCGGTGAGTGCCGGTGCTGGCACCGGGGCCGTTCGCTCCTGCTCGCTGCCGGCCCTTCGGTGGGGGAGGGGGGAGGAAGGCAGGGCTGCAGCCGGCTGGCAGCGTTCTGGGAGGGCCGCGGTGTCTGCCACGAACGAGCGGAGCCGGCAGCGCGCTTGAGCAGAGGGCACTGAGGCACGGAGGGAGGGCTGGTGGCGGCGTTGCTGTGCCTCTGGGAGAAGGCCGAGGAGAGAGTGTGAAAAGGTGGAATTGCTGGCTCAGCTCGGGGATTTGCGGGTTTGTCAGAGGGAAGCTGTTCCCTTCCCAGCGGGGGGAGCCGGGGTGCGGAGCTCGGGGCCCGGTGCCGGGCCGGGCTCAGGCCGTGCCGCCCGCTCGCTGCCGCTCCTGGGGGTGCTGCTCCCCCGAGCTGTCAGGCGGCCCCCGTGCGTCCGCGCTTCCTCCTCGCAGGCGTCGGAATAGGTACTACTTTGGCTTTTCTTTATCGGTCCCTTCCCCACCCTGGGCGACTATGGCTCTAACTTAAAAAAACCTCCGAGATAAGTAAAAGTCCCCGAACTTGGCTTCTCGAGAGACTCCAAACTAGCTGTGATCCTTCAAGGCCTTATGCCAGAGTCATATGGAATATGTATAAAGAAAATACCTATAAATGCTGGAATCTCTGATGCTGCATTCTTCTAGTGATGAAGTTTGTAGGTTTAAGAGGAGTCCTTGTCTATTACTTATTCTGGGAGCCCTTACAGTGGTACAGATGTCCTCTTTTACTCCTTTTCACTGTATAGTCTAAGTGTGAACTTATTAGTTGTGTGCCTGCAGCAAGGAGTTAATCAGTAAATGTCATAACTAAGGATAGATTCTAGGATAATTTCATTAAAAATTTAGTCTATACTGACAATCCAGAGCCTTGCTGAGGTGTGTGGCTGTCAATTACTTTTTACCAAGGCCTGTAGTGACAGGGCAAGACGGAATGGTCATAAATTGAAAGAGGGTAGGTGTAGATTGGACACAAGGAAGTATTTTTTACAATGTGAGTGGTGAGACTGGAACAGGTTGCCCAGAGAAGCAGTGGATGCCCTATCCCTGGGAGTCTTCAAGGTCAGGTTGAATAGGCTTTGGGTAACCTGATCCATGCTATGGATGTGGGTTTTTTTGTTCTAGATTGCTGAAAAAATATTTTCTTGTTCTTTCTTAGTGCCTACTACTGTGGTTCTACTTGCCTCTTAATCAATAAACCAGAAATTGTTAAGTTTCTTTTTCTTTCTTTGTATTTTTTTCCACTAGAGAAAACCATGTCAGGAAGAACATCATCTTCAAGTCATGTCAATGTAAGTGTTTCTGAAATTTTCAACATTTTATTTTGAGGTTGTGGATATCCTAGGGTGTTCTGATGCATTTGTACAACCAAATTGATTCTTCACTTTGTTGGAACACGCTTTCTTGGGAAACTGTTTATTGTGGTAGCAGTCAATACTAATGTCTACTGTTGTGTATTTATTAATACATTATAGGTGCTTAGCATTTGATTACACATAAACAGGGTGTTTTCAAAGTTATTTTAAGACCTAGGCTTACACCTAAAATTTTAGAGTAATTTGAAGTAAGTAGAACAGCTGCAAAACTGTGTAAAAGTTGGTTATCTGCAGAGATGTACTCAGAGCCTTCTTATGCTGGCGTGTGTTTTTCGCCAAGATATCCCTGTTAGAAGCAGTTTCTAGCAGTGGGAGTACTGGAGAGAACAAATGGTGGACGTAGGAACTGGTATGATTGGGTGAGGTCTGGGTGATCTAGTGGTTTAGAAACGAACTGTTTCCAGCACTGTGTTTATGCACTTTCTCTGGCCCTTGCTTTTACAGGTGGGAACCTTCAGGAAAGTATTGCTGATTTAGATGAGTCTGCCGAGTGTGTATGCACATGTATGTGTAGAGTTAGTCACTTTTTATTTGGGAAAAGCTGAGGCAACTGCATACCTTGTGTTTAGCATAGATTCAGACCTCTCTTTGCCTGTTGACTTTGTGCTTGCTCTGTAAGTAAATTGTGGGTGCTGTAAACCAAGATCTTCTTAATGAGTACAAGCATTGGGAAGATGCTGTGTGGTGAGCTGAAAATGTTGCTGGTTAATGTATCTTGTGCTTTTTATCCCTTTCTGTCTGTTGTCTCTTCTTTTTACTGAGTCTGACTTTATCTCTACTTAATGTTGTTTGTTACGTCATTACAGAAATTATCAGAACCTCTTTAATTTTAAATGTATGGTAAAATTCTAGATAACTGTGTGTTCTTTGGAATCTCATAATAGAAGCTGCTAGTCAGGCAGCAGGTGGAGGTCCGAAGTAAGAAACCTGTTCCTAGCCGTTACAGTGCAGATCAGAAATATGCATTCTGACTGATAAATGTGTTTATAGACCCCTTCTAAAACAAAACCAACCAAACAAATTTGAAACAATCTACTTGTAGCAGCTGCTGAATAAGAAAATGTCTTGTTTCAATCCTTCCATGTTGATTGAAAAGGGAGGTATTTGTCTGAAGTTATCTGTGTGTGACATCTGTATCCTTTAGAGTTTGAAGAAGCTGTTGTTAAAGGAGTGTTTGTTACAGTGTTTGACCATCAAAGACAGCCTGAGATCCTGTATAGAAATTTGGGTCTAATTACAAATAACTTTAATCTTAGTTTCAAAGAAGTGTAGAGGAGGAGTAAGAGCACTCAGGATTTGGACTGAAGGACTGAAATATTATCTCATTATGGTGCAGCATACTTCCTTATGGTCTCTCTGAAGGACTACCTGCTGAGCTAATGAATGCAGTTAAGGTGCTAATAATTATGTTGTTGGAGTCACTGTTCTGGAATCCCTGCCTTTAATTTCATGTTACAATGCAAGGCATCTGGTGGCTTGCAAATCAAGTTCATAGGATGCTTTACAGTGTCCATCATCTGGAGTAGCTTCAGTTTTTTCCTGCCTGAGCTAGATTCAGAGATGTGTAAATGTTGCATTCCCTCTCTGAAACATTCTCATCTGGTTGTATTTGTAATGAAAGGTTTTGTTTCTCAGGATGCCTGCAGAAATAGTAATGCTTGCACTTTTATTCTTTCAGCTGATACTTTAACTGGTTTAATTAACTGATAGACAATATAATCCTGTTTCCTTGTCTTATGAACTAGTACAAATTTACTTTGGTTATTTTTTTGATTTTCAATGAACAAACCTTCTTTCCTACATATATTTTTTCCTGAACTGGTGAATTCATGTGGATTATTAACTGCTTTCTCTTTCAATAATTACTTTCAAAATGCTGTCTCCATTTCTGTGGGAGTTGGCAATGACAATAGCTGATACCATTTTGAGAACATTAAAGTCTGATGCTAAATTATCATACCAAAATTGTTCTTCATACTGAATTTTTTCTTTTGAGAAAAAAAAACCTGGTCATGACATTCAGCTATTTAGTTTTCTCTTTATCGTTCTCTAAACTGACACAATTAAACTAGAGTGTAAACAAATCAGAAGGAATCAAGAAGACTGCCAGTAGATTGGTTGTCACCTTGGAAGATATAAGGTTAATGAAATAGAACTTTTTCAGATGGTTTCATGTGTTAAACTAGCTCATCATGTGGTATGACACATGATTTGGGATCAGGCATTAATGAGGAATGCATTTCAAGTGAAATCACAAGTCAGGGCTTCCATTACAACTTTATTTTTCCCAGTTAAGACAACATTGTACATAGAGGTATGTCAGCTCATAGCACCAGTGGATAATTTAGTTTTACCATGTGTAACATCATCTATTTTCAGTTTCGTATACCAAAGAAGAAAACAAACACCAAGTCAGAGGATGTCCAAGTTCAGTCCCCTTTGGCAAGGCTCCCAGGCTCCCACCATTGTGACTACCCTTTAAAAGAGGTAAAGAGAAGTTCTACAAGGTGTAAAGTGTGTAGGAGAATGTTACATGAGGTTTTGGTTTAGTTTTGGAGGCTGTTTTTTTTCAACACCGAGTGTTGCCTTGTGACCCACAACTAATCCAGACTGTCTTGAGAGGCAGGTGTGTAAGTCTGAAATCTGTTTGCAAGCATACATTTACAGAAATGGGAGTCTTAGTCTAAATCATTGAAAAGCAGTTTGTCTTTGGGTGTAGTGAAACTATCTTGAAAATCATTAAAGATAAATATGATATTTAATTTTTTCGTCGATTGTCTTCTGACTGCTGAACTTTTAGGTTATATTCAGATCCCTTACCAAACTTTTTGTTATATAGAAATAACCTTTACATTGAGTTTTCAGTTATCCAGGAGCTTAAGCTTTTAAGAGAATATATGAAGCACTCTATGCTTCTTGACAGAATTTTAGGTGCTAATACAGAAATAACTGTATTAAGACCAAAAGAATGTAAGAGTCTTATGGCATTTATCATAACTGATTGATTGGATCATCTCAGTCACATATAGAAGCAAATATTTGCCTCTATAAATCTTTTCCAAATTTCATAAGAATTTCAAATGTCAAGTGTTGGAAACAAATTTTGCTACTCTTGTTTCCTTCAGCCCAGCATCCAGAGTTTGTTGCTGGCTTTAGTGCTTTCAGAATCATGGGCCTGGGCAAACAGACCTCCTCCCCCTCAGAGGAGGTTGAAAGGTGTAGTGAGGGAAGGTAGGAATTTCTCCTGACTTAGAGTAGTGGTAATGTGACCCAGGTCTCTTGGTAGGCCAGGTCATTTGAGAATGCTGCAGTAGAGACTCGCTGTGGGCTTGTGTTCTGTACTGGTAATGCTTTCAGTGAGCAGAGCCTCCAGTTGCAGTCAGGTTTTGAAATGGGAGGTGGTGTCTCCTGTGGCTACAAGCAGCAACCTGTCCGCCTCTATACAAATTACGATTTGAACAGTGAATTGGGAAATTCTTTATTACCTAGTTATTTCCTGGATGTTGTCTAATATTCCATTTCTTATTTTTCCTACCTATGTCTATACATATTTCAAACTTTCCCATGTATCAGGGGATTTCAAATGCTTTAAACACTGCCTAGTTTTTATGTTCTACTTTAAAAGACTTGGTTGTGAGTTGTCAGAGTTTGCACCATGTTTGAGAAACTTTGTGTGGTTTTCAGTGATTTGGATGTACACGTCTCTCCTGTGCTTGAACACCAGTGGTACAAGGTGAGCTAGATGGTGTTGGAAGGCAGGAAGAGGGGAGAGCCCAGTCAATTCAATTTCTTGCTGCCAACTTTAATAATGGGTTATTTTGCAGTAGAGCTAATCCCTATGGTAGTGAACAGTTTGATTTGGGATGTGCCTTTCAGACTTCATTAAAGTTTGTAGAATACGCATGGGCATGAACTTTTCAGATGCTCTTTCAAACCACACTTAGTCAAAAATGAAGATAAGTTTGTTTTCAGCCCAAGTGCCATAATTTTCAAGCATCTATTGGGTTTATTATATTTTAAATTTTAAGAAATGAGGAAGATTAGAAGGAGGGTTGGAGGTTTCTGGAATTGCAGCAATAACTATGTTTTGGTGGGGCTTCTTTTGTTTAATTTGAGAATATAAGTACTTTCTGGTAAGGTAAGGGTATGTGGAAAAAAATTAAGTCTTGCTGTTCTGGGGTTTACCATCTAAGTCCCAAATCTTCAAATTGCTTTTCCCGCTCAGAATTTTGTATCTTTTATATCCATATTGTAGCCTGCAAAATTTGCCTAAATACACAGCATTGGCCTCTACTTCCTGCATCTTGTATATTTGTGATTATGTGGAACAGGCCTAATATTTAAGTCTGTGTTTGGTATAGTCCCTCTTGAAATTGGGAAACAATGGAATTGTCCTCTATATTTCTTCAGGAGAGAAAAGCTTCTGTTCAAGATGAGGTGGTATATGGATTATTTAAATCAAGCAAATTAATTATTTGCAAAATTGCTGTGTACGCTATTCATACTTTGATATATTTGGTCAGTTGCGTTGTTGCAATGTCCCATTTTTCTGGTGCATTATCCATTATGACATAATCAGGTTTTTTTTGAAATCTGCCAATTTTATTTGTTTTGTTTCAGTGGAGATTAACTGCCAACAACAGAAAGCCTTCCACAAAAGGAAAAAGGCAAAAGGATTGCAGCAGACACAGCTCTAATGATGAAGAATCAATTGGGTAAGAAGTCATCTCAAAATTAGTTTATCTCTGTTCGCATATTCACAGTCTTTCTTGAAGATGAGTGTCTCTGGTCTCTAGCTAATTATTGTGTCATGCAGAGATGGTTTTCAAGCTGCTGGGTGGCTCACTTTCAGAGAATCATGCTTCAGTGGTCTAATGGCAGCTGTAGCCTTTCCTTTGTGTAACATCACAAGATCTGTGACATTAGAGTGAGAGTGCTTACTAGAGGAATTACTGCTCGTTAACCTGCTTGGAGTCCTGAAAGGTGTTCATTGCTCTCTAAGTGTAAACTGTCATTCTAGCCCTAGATATCTTTAGATCTGTAAGAAGCTCCCCAGAATTCTTTTTCTCATCCTTTTTTGTTCTGTAGCCCACACTTATTAGCCTAAGCTTTATCAACTCTTTAAAATAATCAAAATATCCCTTAAGTAATATGGTGATTAGTAGTGGAAGGAAGTAAAAAAAATGGGAGCTTTTCCACCTCTGTGTTACTGTCAAGGTGCTTAAATTATTAAGACTGCTGATGTGCCACTTCTTTCTCTGTTGCCAAGAGCAAATATCTTGGTTTCTTTGAGATTATGGCACATTATTGATATGCTATTATAAGATAAAATCATAATCTTCAGAGTTATCAGCTAGGGAATTGTTTTATCCAAGAAAATTTTGAAGCTGTTTTTTCTGCAGTTGACAAATGGAAATAAAAATGTAGAACTAGATTTATTAGCAGGAGCTGGGAAACATAATGACTTTGTGACAAAATGAATATGTTTGTCCTAATGAAACAGTTGTTATTCCCCAAATCACTTAATTCTAAATAAATGAGTAAGCATTCTCTGCTCTGTTTTCTGACTGCAACTAAACTTGCCCATAAGTGGTTTCTTATCAGGAGGCTGTTAAAAACAAAGTGCACAGGTAATGAAAATGCAGGTGATTTTGGCACTGCTGAGTTCTGTAGGTTTGTGGTTTATGAATAGTCATTATTTAGCCTGGTCTGTATATTCAGAAAGCTTCAAAGTGTTGCAAGGAAGAGTTGAAATTGTAAAAGATGCTGAGTTTATTTTTCATACCTCCTCAGAGGCATAGTTGTCAGTTTACATGCACTTACCTCCAAAAGCTTCTGTCAGTAACTTTTAACTGAGGGAGCAGCTCACAGGGTCAACCAAACAGAATTTAATTGCAGTTTCCTGAAAATGATTTTTTGTATATTTGTGATTATGTGGAACAGGCCTAATATTTAAGTCTGTGTTTGGTATAGTCCCTCTTGAAATAATTGTCCTCTATATTTCTTCAGGAGAGAAAAGCTTCTGTTCAAGATGAGGTGGTATATGGATTATTTAAATCAAGCAAATTAATTATTTGCAAAATTGCTGTGTACGCTATTCATACTTTGATATATTTGGTCAGTTGCGTTGTTGCAATGTCCCATTTTTCTGGTGCATTATCCATTATGACATAATCAGGTTTTTTTTGAAATCTGCCAATTTTATTTGTTTTGTTTCAGTGGAGATTAACTGCCAACAACAGAAAGCCTTCCACAAAAGGAAAAAGGCAAAAGGATTGCAGCAGACACAGCTCTAATGATGAAGAATCAATTGGGTAAGAAGTCATCTCAAAATTAGTTTATCTCTGTTCGCATATTCACAGTCTTTCTTGAAGATGAGTGTCTCTGGTCTCTAGCTAATTATTGTGTCATGCAGAGATGGTTTTCAAGCTGCTGGGTGGCTCACTTTCAGAGAATCATGCTTCAGTGGTCTAATGGCAGCTGTAGCCTTTCCTTTGTGTAACATCACAAGATCTGTGACATTAGAGTGAGAGTGCTTACTAGAGGAATTACTGCTCGTTAACCTGCTTGGAGTCCTGAAAGGTGTTCATTGCTCTCTAAGTGTAAACTGTCATTCTAGCCCTAGATATCTTTAGATCTGTAAGAAGCTCCCCAGAATTCTTTTTCTCATCCTTTTTTGTTCTGTAGCCCACACTTATTAGCCTAAGCTTTATCAACTCTTTAAAATAATCAAAATATCCCTTAAGTAATATGGTGATTAGTAGTGGAAGGAAGTAAAAAAAATGGGAGCTTTTCCACCTCTGTGTTACTGTCAAGGTGCTTAAATTATTAAGACTGCTGATGTGCCACTTCTTTCTCTGTTGCCAAGAGCAAATATCTTGGTTTCTTTGAGATTATGGCACATTATTGATATGCTATTATAAGATAAAATCATAATCTTCAGAGTTATCAGCTAGGGAATTGTTTTATCCAAGAAAATTTTGAAGCTGTTTTTTCTGCAGTTGACAAATGGAAATAAAAATGTAGAACTAGATTTATTAGCAGGAGCTGGGAAACATAATGACTTTGTGACAAAATGAATATGTTTGTCCTAATGAAACAGTTGTTATTCCCCAAATCACTTAATTCTAAATAAATGAGTAAGCATTCTCTGCTCTGTTTTCTGACTGCAACTAAACTTGCCCATAAGTGGTTTCTTATCAGGAGAGGCTGTTAAAAACAAAGTGCACAGGTAATGAAAATGCAGGTGATTTTGGCACTGCTGAGTTCTGTAGGTTTGTGGTTTATGAATAGTCATTATTTAGCCTGGTCTGTATATTCAGAAAGCTTCAAAGTGTTGCAAGGAAGAGTTGAAATTGTAAAAGATGCTGAGTTTATTTTTCATACCTCCTCAGAGGCATAGTTGTCAGTTTACATGCACTTACCTCCAAAAGCTTCTGTCAGTAACTTTTAACTGAGGGAGCAGCTCACAGGGTCAACCAAACAGAATTTAATTGCAGTTTCCTGAATTTTATTTGTTTTGACATGGCTGATGTGTGATGTGAAGATACCAATCTCTAAAAGTCTTTCAGTAAACTTTGAACTGATCTTTAAACATTGAGAAGTTCAGTTTCTTTAAAGCTACCTTTAGATCGGTTGAGTATTAATTTTCTGTTTATTGAAATATGCAAGAGACTTTTAAATAGCATTTATAGGTGTTCCATAATTTTTACACAAATTGTTACTAGCACAATAGTGGGAAATTATTTAGACTACAAAGAGACAGCAAGTATTTAGATATTAAACCTGTACATTTTTCAGTTCTTTGAAAAAAGATATGTTTCTAGAGACTAGTTGGAGCCTCTCTGTGAAGTAAATTTACTCTCCTGTCTGCAATGAAGCCTGTACTAAGTGTTCCACTTGGGTACTCAGTGTTTCTCAGGAAGTCAGAATCAACATGGGAACTTCATTGTGTAATAAGTGGAAAGAGCACCCAGGTTCTAAAGAGGTGGTGTTTGTTGAGCAAGAGTCTGAGAACTGACAAAACTTTAAAGAGGAAAGAGTGAACTTGTGTGCTGCAAGTCTTTCTGATGCAATAATTTTTATTCCCAGTGAGGAGTTTTTCATTTGCATTACAAAGTAGAAAATAAATCTTAACTACAAACTCCTTTTAGCTCCTGGTATTTTAAAAGCAGTCTACTTTATTGATAGGAGCTAATAGCAGGTGTTTAGGGAGATGTGTTGCTTCAGGACTGTTACTGCCACCAAATTTTAGTCATAAAGGACAAAGTAGATATATTAGCACAAACCTACAACTTCACATGGGGCTTTTTTAACTTCTGGATTACAAAATTTGGTAGTCAATTGCCTCTGTCAGTTGTGCTGTGGTGTGAGATCATGGGGGTCTGTAGCAGCAACTGCAGCTGCTCTCAGTTGTACAGCTCTGCTCCTGGGCTTGTGAAAGGTGAGTGTCATGGGGCTTGTCTGGGATCCCAGAGAGGGCTCCTGGGGTGGGTTAGTTCCCTAGTTAGGAGGGAGGGTGGAAGTTAAGATGTGTGCAGATCCTTCAGGTCAAATGAAATTTGACTTTTCTCTAAATGTTCAGTGAAATACATGTTACAGCTGAATCAGGTACTGACCCCGTAGCAGTCAGGTTTTTGTGGCAATGGTTCACATTTACCCTTGCCCTGATGAGCATTTGGTCAGTAATAACCTCCTAGTCCAGCAAAGAAAGGAGGTTCATAGGGATGTTGATGTTTTTGGGTCACTGACTTCTCATCAGTTGGTGAAAGGACAGGACCTTGAAGCTGAAGGAGGACAATCAAAAGGTTTCCTCACAACAGAGTGTTGTCAGTGAATGCATCAATCAGAGATTCCTGTGAATGATAGTGTGTCATGTTATTCCTTTGAGCTCAGAAAGGTCAGGGAGCTCCTGGGCTGTGCATGTGCTGCAGAAGCTCAGAAAACTGAATACAAATCAGGTCTATCAGTGGCTTTATTCTGTAGACACAGGACAGACCCTTAGCTTGTATGAGAGCTGAGGGAACAGCCCTCAAACAGTATGTGACATCTCACTGCCAAAATATTTATTTCCCAGAACTTGGGTTTACTAGTAAAAGAACATAGCCATGAAAACAGTGGTGTAGACAATTAATAGTAATTTAGTCCCAAATGAACCAATAGTCTCCTTGTCTCATTTTGATCACTTTCTAATACAAATTTGAATTAATTGCAGACAGCAGTTCCAGCACTGGTGTGTGTAGAATATGAACATTGGGTAGGGAACTATATCAAGCAGCTGTGACTATTGTGTGAAATAAGGTCAAACATTTTTCCCCAAAGAGGTATAAATAATACGTTTTGTTCCTGTGATTTATTAGGTAGGATATTTTTTTTATTGCCTGTGAAAAGCAAAATGAGACTTGTCAGGAGCAGGTAACAGCATTTTTCATAATATATTTTTTGTTTATTCCATCATTACATGCATAACTATGTTTTCATTACCTTTGCTTATGTATTTTTTTCAGTTTTTGGGAGGTAGATGAGAGACTATGGTAGGTACTTGTTTTGGAAACAAAAATAATTGTCTTTGGTTTTCCTTCACCAAGATGCCTCCAGTGTTACTGTTATGCAAATTACTTGCTGGGTCTGCTTGTGGGACTTGCTTTTAATGTATACTTTGCTTCTTTCTGTTTGACACTTACGTTAATCTTTTGAAATGTCTTTTGCTGGAGTTGCTCACTTTATTCTGTGGACAGTTTAGCAAATAATTTAGGGATCTGTGTCCCAACCATTGTTTACAGATGTATGGGCTGGCTTAGGTTTAGACGTTCCCTGAATCTATTGTACTCCCAGTCTTAGTGACATGATTTTCAAGAAACGCTGCCAGAGGCCATAGTCCTTTTAGAAAGGGAAGCCATTGAAAACTCTTATGCTCCTTTTCTGCTCTGAAGGTTTGGTCATAAATGGTTCAAAACCTTCAGTCAAAGCCTGGTGCCAGATATGAAGTGATGCCTTGGCCTGGTGCTGACAAGTGTATACCATTGACATCCTTGTTTGTTGAAGGTTCCTCTCCTTTGCATGGATTTCCAGTGCAAAGCTTGCTTCACGGTACGTGTGTGTGCTTGAAATTATAAGATCATTTTTGCTAAAGTACTTGCCTAAAATCTATAAACCCCATTTCAATCAAGAGAATGGGGAACATTACAAATTCAGTTCCAAGTAACAATCAGTAAACCAAATTATAAAGGAACCTGGAGCCTGTTAAGGTCTAGCCTGATGTGTGAGCAAGGGATGTCAGACCTGAATTTTCAAGGTGGGCAACAAACTATAGGTAGGGAAATTCTGATTCTGACTCCTTGCCTCATGCTGTGGACTTTTTCTGTCATTATGTTGTTTAAACACTCAACCTTGGAATATTTTCTGGTATCTTTACAAGTCTTGTTCATACATGGGTACAGTGTCTTTATTTTAATTATGTGTTCCCACTGGACTAATCAACTTGCTGTTTGAGCCTAAATTTAGTAAAATTTCATTGTGATATGTGTCTGAGAAATAAAAAGAAAAAATATGTAATTTTTGTGAGGTGAAACAATGAAAATTGAGAGAATTGAGATCTAGGAAATTGATAGCCTTGGTTTGTTTTTAGTCAGGAGAGCTGAAGTATTCCATAGAGAATAGCACATTTATGTTGTCTCATGATCCTCTGCAATAATGGTTTTAAAACATTTTTTAAGAAGCAGCAATTTTCTGGTTCACATCTGCATATTGCTAGGGCTTACTTCTATGGCTGTTCTCTATTTGGAGGAAAAACATAATTTAGTTACTTTAAGGTTTGATTTTTAATTTTGAGTCCTTTTGGAGGAGACAGGGAAATAGCTTAGTTTTTCATTGCATCATCTCTTCTGGCATCCCAAGAGCTCAAGTGACTTCAGTTCTTTAGTGTTCAGTAACTGGCCCTATAAAGTAGTTTGGGTGTTTCTTGTCTTTAGGGAAGAATTTTAAAGCACAAGAGTGAATTCTAGTCTCAAAAGATAACTTGTACAAATTTTCTTCATGAATTCCACCTTGAAATTTTCCTTAACTGCTTCAGTTTCTGTAACTTTTGTTAATAGCCTAATAAGTTCTTCTGTAGCTGAATTTTTTAACTTATCATGTTTGTTAAATTATATATATTCTCTAATTCCTTAGGTACTTATTATTTATTTCTTATTTCTAATATGCATTACAGTGGACAAACAACAAATGATGTAGAAGTCTGATTGTTGTAACCTCTTCTGGGGTATTAAACTGTGGTTCATGTGTGAGCTCAACATTGGAGAATTCCAGAAGAAAGCCAGAAGTTCTGATTTAGTGGGGATTTCTGTAGGAAAATAAGTCTCTTGCTTCCTGTGCTGAATCAAGAACACTCTTCAGATTGGGATGGCTCACTAAGCTGTTACAGTTGAGCTCCAGCATTTAAGACATTAATGTTACTAAACTGCCCCCCAGGACCTGTGTTCACTTTTTAAGCTTTTCAGTGATTAAAGCATATCTGGAAATGGACCTCCAGTCTCTGCATCCTTGGAGTGTTGAACAAGCCTCTCTGACATCTGCTGTACTTGAGGCACATTCTTGGAACATTTTTTTGCGTTAGCATTTGTAGACTTTATACAGAACTAGGTGAAAGAAAAGAAAGGGGAAAGCCTTTTCCAGACTGCATAAAACATTCTGGAGCACTACTGTGCTTTAGGTTGGTATTCAAGTGAGACTGTCTTTGCACATGTGACTTTTTATTGCCTTCTCAGAGCCAATGTCTCACTTGATAAACCCAGGATTGTTTTTCCAACAGCTAATTAGTACCGGTCTGTTACATAACATTTTGTCCTGTGTCCATGTCCTTGGCATCAGAGTGCCTTAAGTGGGTTTTGGGGGGTCTTTTTCATTGGTGCCTTTTCTTTTCTTTGTCTTTTGAGGTAAAGACTTAGCTCTTTTCCATCTGTTTTTCTTTGGCAGACTTCTGAAAGAAGTTCAGAGATAAAAGGAAACTGCCTTTACTTGAGCTTATGTTCCCTAGATTTGAAAAGGAACCATTTAGATTTATTGTGCATTGTCTAGATAGTGGTCTCCAAAGTGTGGTGTGTACAAGACAATTCACTGGGATACAGGAAGGAAATCTTTTTGTACAATTACTAAATGTTTATATCATATTTATTGTGTTGCTTTTAAAATTTCTATTTCTGTGTCTTACAATCACAGAATTGAGGTTGGAAAAGACCTTTAAAGATCAACCTGTCACTAGTACCTCTCTGGAGATTTTAATTAAATAAACTTTGTAGAAGGTATGTGCTCAAAATACTTACTGCTGGTAGGGATGTGTGGTTAAAACATTTTGGAGACTGCTGGCCTGGGAAAGACATAGCAGAGCTTGAGGAGAAAGCAGCTCATGGCATACACATTATGGCATTCTGGAGTGCAGAGATCTCATCAGGTTGACCACAGCTTCTGGACAGGTTGTCCAAGCTGTGGGTAGGAGCATTTGTCTTTTCAGGTTCAGTGGGGGTTGTGTGTCTTGTGAATATGGTAAGTAATTAGGGAGAGGAAATGTCAATGTCAAGATTGAAAGAGCAAAAGAAAAGGCTTATGTGGAACATCTGCCTCCAGTTCATTGTGTTTCACTAGCATGGCAGTTCCAGACCTTACTTGAGGTGCAAGCATGTCTGTCCTTCAGCAACAAAAGTTCCCATGCCATAGCTGTGTTTGCCTCTGGTGCCATGTAACCAGGCTGCTGAGCTGAAGGCAGCGTGTCAGTGGGACAATTACAGCTGCTTGCAGATGTAAACATACTGAGGAATAGCAGCCCTTTGGTTAAGAAATGTTACTGTAGCTGTGTGTAACAGCTATGTGAGTAGTAAGTTTTTTTCCCTAGCTATTAAAAAGAGACTCGCTCTACAGTGAGAATAGTTTTTTGTTGTTGTTGTTATGAAAGAAATGCAGTAGGAAAAAACTCAATTCTTGCTTCAATAATCTTTAAAACTCAAAAAATTAGGCTGAACTTCAGTGTCTTCATAGGACCAGCTCTTGGAAAACAAGTCTAGTTCTCAGAGGTTTGAAAATAAAGTAAATCCTGACAAATCATCTATGATCTATAATGCTTATCAGCTTATAAATTCAATAAGCTGAAGTCCTGCCATTAGGTCACAACTGCCTTATGCAGCACTACAGGCTGGGGAAAGCGGGGCTGGGAAGATGCCTGGTGGAAAAGGCCCTAGTGGTGCTGGTCAACAGCAGGTGAAAATGAGCCAGAGTGTGCCCAGGTGGTCAAGAAGGGCAGTGGCACCTGGCCTGTGTCAGCAGTCGTGTGGCCAGCACAACCAGGGCAGTGATTGTCCCCCTGTGAAGGCCACGCCTTGACTGCTGTGTCCAGTTCTGGGCCCCTCATTAAAAGAAAGATGTTGAGGTGTTGGAACAGGTCCACAGAAGGGCAGTGGAGCTGGTGAAGGATGTGGAACATAATTCCTGTGTGGAACAGCTGAGCGAACTGGGCTTGTTCAGTCTGAAGAAAAGAAGGCTGAAGGAAGACCTTGTCACTCTCTAAAACTGCGTGAAAAGAGATTGTGGTAAGGTGGGTGTTGGTCTCTTCTCCAAGACAACCAGTGACAGGACAAAGGGACACGTACTCAAGTTGTGCCAGGGAGGTTCAGGTTGAATATCAGGAAAAATTTATTCACTGAAAGAGTGGTTAAGAACTGGAATACCCTGTCCCAGGGAGGTGGTGGAGTCACCGTCCCTGAAAGTGTTCAAAAGTAAATAGACATGGCACTTTGCAGTATGATTTAGTGGGCATGGTGGTATTCAGTTGAAGACTTGTTATCTTGGAGATCTTTTCCAATACTTATAAGTCTGTAAGAAAACTGTCCAAGTTACTGGCCATAATGCAGATTAATTCTTTATGTGAAGACTTCAGTACCAATCTAGCAGAACTACCAAAGTATAGATACTTTTTAAACTTCAGTAGGACATTTTTACTGACTTTATAATTCATAATTCTAAGTAATTTGTTTAGTGAAAGTGAATAGAAATAGTTGGAGCTTCAGAACTGGGAGATTTGTAATAACTTTTTTTCCCAGCAAGATCATAATAATCTGCCATATGGGAACAAATAATATTCATGACTTTAAAATAGGGTGACACAAAATGAGTGCTTGTTTTCATATCTTGCAAATGGTCAAGCATACACTTTCAGAATAGCTTGTAAGGCCATAGTGACACCACATCCAACATTTTGTGATAACAAGATGCACCAAAATTTCCATTTCAGTGTTTCTGCACTGAAAGTTTACCTCTTCAGAATGGCATATGGTTATGTTAGTCATTCATACCAGAAGGAGAAACCTTGCAAGGCTGTCCTGATCAAAAGATGAGTTTGTGATTGCTCTTGTCCAAAGAGAACTGCTTTGTAAATTGCCAGGGCAGTGACCTTATTCTCTAAGGTATGATGCAGAGACTCATAGAATATCTTTGTTGAATTCATGTGACTTAAAAAGTTCTCAGCACCCTATTATTAATGTATTGTTATATGTATGGCAGGCAACCCAAAGTTATCTTGACGAATGTCCTGAGGATGAAAATAGGAAGAAAATACACACAGGTGCAACCTAAAACTGGTGTTAATTTTTCTGATGCTGGCAAGCTGCAGTCAGATCAAGCACCCTCATCATCTGCTGCCAGTGTAAAGATATGGCAGATTTTAAACCCTACTCTCCAAAGTCTTTTTCTGTCTAAAAGGTATGTTGTTTTTGCCTCATGTCACTAAACAAAATAATTTTCCTTGCAGTTATTTCTTCATGAGAAAGTGTTCTTTATTGTGCCACAGTTTC
Source organism: Emberiza elegans (assembly GCA_024865655.1). NCBI lineage: Eukaryota > Metazoa > Chordata > Aves > Passeriformes > Fringillidae > Emberiza > Emberiza elegans. Next base: position 3,743,604 of record JALJVW010000196.1, read on the forward strand.
CTTCTTCATGAACTGTATTTTATCTGACTTGACTGAATTCTCTTGTACCTGGTTCCTTTTGATAATCATTGAGAGAGATGGTGCCAAGCATACTTTAGTGTTTTTTCTGACGAAATGGCTTCTAGAGGGTCCTGTACTGTCAAGACCAATTAATTATGGTTTAGCCATTGGACTCTCAAATGTTTGGCTTTTTTTTTATTGTCATGAGAAGAATACACTTGAATTTAACTGTAGTGCCTTTCTAAGAGGAGATACCAAGGTGTATTTTTACTGTTACTGCTTTAGACTACTCATGAAAATAGGAAAATTGGCATAAATGATCAGAAGAAAAGCATATCAAGTCTAGTATCTTCTTTGCAGCCCTGCAAGCAATGGTCAATGGTCAATTGTAGATGTTCAGGAAAAAGTATGGCTAGAGTGAATGCTTTAGTTTCTGGATTTTCTGTTGAGCTTCTGATAACAGTTTAGGGGCTTCCTTTATTGGAGGTTACATCCAGTCTACATGTTCTTCAGTATTAGAATTTTCATCTTTAAGTTGTATCTCTTTAATTGTTTATCCCCTGTGGGTCTCTGCAATTGTGTCTGGAAGGTAGCCTCCTGATGAAAAGCAAATTTATATCTTGCAAGAGGAGATCTGAGTGCTCTCCAGACATCACAGCATCTGTGCTGGAGTGTGCTCTGTGGATGAACATGGACAACAGAAGAATTATGCAGTCAATACTCAAAAGGCAGTGTTATTCAAAAAGGCCATAGCCTTACAACCTAATCCAAAATAAATTGCAATGGAAGTGCTAGCATTTAAATCCCAGTCTGAGAAAGGAAGTGGATATGGGCTATACAACAAGCTGGCTGCTGTGACATTGTATGAAATAAGTTGAGCTGCTCTTACACATTGTGTGCATGTTCAAGTAGGAATTGCATCTTTATATTTCTGCTTGGCTTATTTTTGATGCTCGTCTATTTTATCACCTGGGGGTGTTTTTCTGGGTCTTGCGATACTGTGGAGTGCCACCTCATATTTGAGGAGTGGAATAAAATCTAATGCTACCTTTTGTGTGCATGCTGCTTTTCTACCTGTTCACTAAGTGCTTTAGAAAATGTGCTCTGATTTACTGGAGGCTTGTTGTTCACAGGAAAATCAAGATTTTTTTGTTCCAGAGTTCTGACAAACGTGTACAGATACTGCATGAAAGCTGTTTAGAGAGAAATCTTTACCAGTTTTTAAACTGCAGGATATGTTAGGGGCAATTCAGTGTGCATAGTATCTGGCTAAGGTAAAATTTTAAAATTACATGGATAGTTTTCTTACCATTTGTGTTTACCTGCTTTCCTTGTACTTTAATCGGATATTTGTTGGGGTTTTTTTTGCCTCTAAGGGACTAAAATTTTTGATGTTTAATTATCAAGCCTGCAGGATACATGAATTTAACAAGAAGCTTGTTTCTCTAGATTGCAGTGCAGTACTTATGGTTTACTGTTATATGTATGGCAGGCAACCCAAAGTTATCTTGACGAACGTCCTGAGTACGAAAATTGGAAGAAAGTACATAGACAGCCACGTAATAATTGATGCAAATTTACCTGCTGCAGACAAATTGCAATCGGGTCAACTCCCCTCATCAGCTGTTGCCAGCCTACAGACATGTCAAATATTAAGTTCTCCTCATGAAAGTTCTTTTCTTTCTGAAAGGTATGTTACTCACTGCTGATTTTGCCAGTCTTCCTGAAATGACGTAACTTCACAATGGAAAAGAATTTCCCTGAAACAACTTTTGTTCTACTCTTGAACCAGGAGATCAGTTTCCTGAGTGCAAATTAACGTGCTTCTCCAATGAGCAATTTTAACATTGCATTTGCTCTGGTTTACTGGACCTGGTGTTAAAAGGCTGCTTTTCTTTCTTAGAAGGAATTTCTGTTTGCAGTGCAAACTGCCTTGGTTTGGGAAGAAACACAATTAATTCTAACACATCTAAGTTGGTTTTGTGTCCAGAACCAAAATCTTGCTTTCTTGTTGGTGTTGCTGCATTCTAGCATGATTTCAAATAACTTCTTTTGCAAAATATCTCCAAATTCCTCTCTGTGATAATTAATTTCTTTTCACATTAACCCACTGGTGGTGTCAATATTCCTAACAGGGTGGCTTTGGTTAAGGCCTATGTGTGTCCTTCCTACCACTTAACATCTACTTTTCATCTTTTCTTCCTACATTTAGGTTGACTGAGCATCACGGTAATGTTTGACACATAAAACTAGCAGAAATCAGGTATTAGAATTAGATAACACCTGTTTTGGTCTAAGGTGGCAGTTGCATTCAAAGGAAGCTGCCTCTATTTGTCTGTTATGGCTACAACAGCAAATTTTCCATAGTGGAAAAATAGCAGGAAATTCTGAGGAAGACAGTAGAAAGATGAAGAAGAGGATTATGATGTGAGGTTTTTTTTGAAGACAGGAGTAATTAAAAGTTCCCAGGTTAAAACTGAGATAAGTCAGTCATATTCCTCATTCTGATACATCAACATCTTAGGGAACTGAAATTATTAGCAATTTTTTTTTTCCTACTGAGTTGCCTATTGCTGCTTACATTAACCTGACAAAGCTTCAATTTAAATGAGATTTAGAGAGAACAATTTATTAGGCTGTCTTTTATTTTAAAGTATCATATTTTTTGATAATAATTTTCTGTGACTTAAGGCTGGCTGAAGTGTAGGGTGTTTGTTTGGATTGTTGTGAGTACAGGTTTTTGGGGTTTTTTTGGTTTTGTTTTATTGCAAAATAAGACTAATTTTTTAGTAGCTGATTTTTTAACTTTGTAAAGTTTGGACAATGGGAGGTAGTGGATTTATAGAGAGAAAAACACGAACTCTTGTATTTAATGCTCTAAATCTGACAGTACATCTTGTTTTTTCTGGCTCATATCTGGAGCACAATATCCTATATTAAGCACAATAATGGTTTGAGATAGTAATTTTTTTAGTAGTTGTGAACTCAACTTGCTTTAGATTTTGAGTGGTTCATTGTTTGAATGATTAATATTCTGTACCTGCTGCATGGTTTTCTAATGTATTGTGTAAAACGCTGGTTATCAGGAACCAATATTAGGATGACTTTTCACCCTTCCCTAGTGACTAGCACTTTAGTGCAATTTGTAATAGATACAATATGGGAAATGGAGAATTGAGGAGTTATTTCAACAAAATCATGGCTTGATCCTGGTCACCTGTCTGTAAGTAAAGTCAGTGCATTACATACCCTTGGCACTGATTCCTTTGGGGTCTCTTCTTTGGAGAAGAATATTAAAAGCTCCCCTCTTGTAAGTGTTATGCATATATATGCACATGATCATGCAGAGAGTCTTTTGTGCCATCAGAGTAGCCAGAATGCATGCTTTGTGTTGCTGAAAATTGTGCTGGTTTTGTACTATGGAAATTTCAGATGAAGTTAAAGAATTGTGTGTCATCAGAACAGAGTGGTCATAAATTAACTTATCTCTACCAGCTAGAACTTACTGCCAGCTCCCCCTTTCCATTCTTGCTCTTGGTATTACAGAATTGGTGGATTTTTGTTGCTTTACTGCAACTCAGTGTGAAATGCACTTGCACTGACCTGTCAGTATAACTAATGAATTCGAGGTAGGTTTTAAATGTAAAGAAACCAGGATTTTAAAGTGTTTACAGTATTTGTTTCTCCTGTTTGTTAAGAACACTTTACAGTATATATTGCCATAGCTTCATAGGTGTTGTGTAAATTTGTTAAGGGGTGCATTTTAAACTGAGTTATCAGCAAAGCTGGCATTGAAAATAAAATGTGTAGAATTTATGCACAAAGAAAATATGTTTAGGAAAATCTATTAGCTGAAACAGCCCTATTCAGGTGCTTTCTGCTGTTAAAATCTCTGAATTGTGATGTTGGTGTAAAACAAATGCTGAAAAACATTTGATGGTTTTGTATGGTCTTTTAAGACAGTCAACTGTATACCGCTGTTATGCATACAAATATTTTAGTTGAGAGAGAAGTGTGGGTTCCAGAATCAAATTTTCTACAGTGACCTGCCTAGTCTATGTAAGGCTGTCTTGTTCCATATGCAGAATGAACAATAGCATTACTGGAAACTACTTTTGTATCTGGTCCAATTCATAATTCTTTATGAGTGGAACGATAATCAGTAATTTTTTCACAGTGCTCATCACTGTAGTATTGCAGCACTCCAGAAATCTTTGTCTGTACAGAAAGAATTCCCAAAGAGCACTGATACTGCAATTTACAAATAAAGTCACCTGTTCAAAAAGTGTTCAACAGTTTTGATTGTCTGGTTAGAGATGTCAAGAATGTTTTTTGCCATGGTGGGTGATGATTTTTAGGAGTCGAAGCTTGGCTGTCAGTGATATTGGGCATTTGATGATCACTTAGCAGTTTGAAAATCTGAGACCCCAACATTGAGTTGAACGCATTATAAAATGATAAACAAGAAATCCACTTGGATTAAGTACTGTAATTCTTTTCTGTTTCTTTCTTTTGATGTCCCATCCTTCTCCACCACCCTTGAAGTTACTGTTTCAGGCCCTTTTGAGCAGGAATTTCTATTTCAAATACTTCCACATTTCAGGATCTTACTCAATGGAGTCTATTACCAGCTCTGAATCTAAGATGAAAATAGACTACACTCACCATATTTGTTACCAGGGCAATGATAGTCAGCTGACTGTTCTCTTTTTTTCTTGTGTTCTTGTTGCAATCATTCTTTAAAGAAAAATTATGTTTCAGTGTCTGATTTCAAGATCGTCAGATTCTCATACTGTGCTTTTTAGATATGTCTGTTTCATTAATAATGTTAGAGTATCTGTGTATTGCCACAACTGGACTGAATTAATTTGTGTTTCATTTGGCAAGGTCCACGTGTTTATGGGAGAAACAGAAGTTTGAAGTCTGATCAACTCTTGTTTCTGTTGGGATTTTTATTCAGTATTATTTCAAAATTAAAGATAAGTCATAGTTAATATTATTTACAGGTCTGAACGTTGCCTGAGAAAGACAGATGATGAACTGTGTAAATTGACCAAGGCTTCTAAGGAACCAGAAAAAGTTAATGCTGTCACTTTCAGAAGACGAGAGCTGCAGAAGAAAGGTTTGTAGTTAGCAGTCATCTGGTAATTATGTATCAATTTTGGAGATTGTTGGGATATTTTCCTTTTTTAATCTAGTATTGTGAGGAGAGCACAGAAATAAATTGAGGTGTTGCACGCAGTGTATGTGTTTCCTCAGAATACTTTTTTTTTTACAGATATAGTAAAAATATATCCAATACCTGGTTTTAAATAGGAATAAAACTATGGTGTATCAAATCTGTGGAAGAAAAATGAGACTGAGTGCAGCCTCACTGCACTGTTATAATCTTGATTTTCCAAAAAAGTCTCATAATAAAGAATGTAATCCATTAAGAATGCTCAAATAGTTTGTGAACCCTGCTAAAATATTCATGCTAGATTATATTTATTTTAACTGCTGAAGAATTATGACCTCTATGCACATTCTCTAGGAATAATGTGCTGTCTTTTTATGCTGGCTACTAATATTTGCAGATTAGAACAGGAAATTGAGAATATTGCATTTGGCAGAAGATAAAGAAAGATTGTGGAGTATGAAGTGCTAAATCTTGTTTGGAAGGGATCTATGAATTTGGTTATACCCTTGACTAATTATGAAAAAAAATAATAATTTTGGGGAATATGTTTTGGCAGCCATATACAATTAAAAAAGGAAAGAACTTACTGTGGAGAACTTACTATACCTACTTCCGTGCATTTTATATAAGACATAAACAATATGAAGAAATGTAAAGATTTTTAAAGATAATGTGTTAAATTACTTTTTTTTTTTGACACAGAAAACAAGCACTGTGGTGAACTGGAGAAGAGGAGCAGACACATGAACAGCACTACTCCTAGTCAGAAGGAATTAGGTTCTTTTGATTCTGAGAAAAGGAAAAGAAGATATAGTGGCCATATTTCTGATGATTGTAACGCACACATTCCACAAAAGTCACTTGCATTCTCTGTAAGTTGCACTTAATTTTAGCACACATTCACACCTACTAACATAGCAGCAGTGGCAACATCCAAATAAAAGGATTATGCCAATAAATGGGATTTATTATACAGGTATATTAGCAGGTATTACCTGTTGAGGTAAAGTAGTTCAGTGATGCATCACAAAGAGTGAATAAATGTTCTTCTGTCCACATCATCACAATGTGCTTATTGTAGCAGAAAGGTTAAGAAAGATGAATGACAGTGTTTCCTTCAGATAGGAGCATAGATTCAAACAATTTTGAAAATAAAGCATCTAGCTACTTAAGTGAAGATTCCTTCACAGATGATCTAGAATTAGGGACTAATTAGTGGCATAAACAACAAAGCTGCCAAATATACCTGAGGTTATTGAAATCTTGCAGATGTCATCTTTTTGCTTCCTCCCTAGTTTATTGTACTTTTCCCTGAAATTTTGTTCTTGCCCATCATAAGGATTTGAAAAAAACCCCAACAAATAAGACTGAAGGAATCAGTCAAGTACAAAGTGTGATCTGTATTCAAGCATTTCAATTTAAACAATAAAGACATCTCTGTAGCCTTCTGATTTAAACCCAACAGAGACAGACAGTTATCAAACCTGTAAAACCCCGTTGACCAAGTCACACTTTTGGAAAGTAAGGAAATCCCTGATTATTGGCCTCTCCATGTCTAACACTGACAGAGCTGCTAAAAATCAGAAATAGTTCCTTGTTCAGTTTGAATAGGGGTCACTGTAGCCTTTTAAAAGATTGTAATAATACTCTTTGGAGTATGAGGGGGGAGAAATTATCCTGAATTGAGCATTAAATGTCACTGTGTTAAGCTATAATTATTTTTTCTAGCACACAGCTGATCAGTGATCACTGATCTGAACTGTCTAGAAATGTCAAGTAATAAACTTACATCCTGTCTCTGATTCCTGTTTCTAGAAAAAGAAAAGTTTGAGTTCAGCTCAGTCTCCTGACTGCAGAATACCCTGCGAGGATGGACAAGATCACAGATCTAATCCTATTCTGGTGCCAGACTGTCCAGCAGAGAGAGACTCTAAAGACACTTCCACCCACAACCACTTAAGGCCTGCTCACAGCCACACAGAGGACTCTGCCTCAGAGTCTTCCAGAAATGTGTCAAAGAAACAGCTTTCTGCCAGCGGTGGGGATGTACTTTCCCCACAAGTTGGTACCGTCAGGAAATTAAAGCTGGACAAAGCAGAGTACCTGAGCAAGCTGCGGAACAGAATCTGCAGGGGTAATCAGCAGCTTGTTTCCATTGACCCAAGTATGTACTGTGTCTGTGCTGGTGGCAATTCCTGGTGGTACACTTAGCTACTAAAACTTGAGCATAAGTGGCTAGTTGAGAAACAGAGGGAGCAAAAGACTGAAGACTGCCATCCTGTTGTTTTTAATGCATTGGGCAGGTTAGAGAGCAGTACCTAGTGTCATGATCTTGTATCTGAGAAACAGGATGGACAGCAAGATTCTGAAATTCCAATCCTCTTTTTCCAGCTGATTTTGTGGCTATGGAAAAACCAAGGTTTTACTTTTTAATGATGCGAAAACTGAGACAAATTACTCTCTTCTTTGAAGCAGCTGTGCTGTGTCCTGTTTCATTTAATAGCCAAATAATTTTGAGGACCTGTTATAAAAGGTGTTTGTAAAGATACAGAGCACTACTTGTTGCATACAATTCTATGCATGCAGATCTTGCCTGGTTTGAGCAGTGTACTTTGATATCATGTACTGCAAGTCAGAATTCTTTACTTGTCTGAAATACACAAGGAATGAAATATTCACAAGTCTGTACTTTGTAGTATATATATACTTCTTTTTTCCTTTTTAGTTATCCTTTCCAGTGATGATGAAGATGGACCTTCTGAACCACAATGCACAGACCTGATGAAAGATAATATCACTGAAAATAAAGAAACACAGTCTGACTTCTGTTTCTCAGCCAAGCAGTTAGAAGACAAGACAAAAAGTCACACAGAGCAGGTAGTCCAGTTTTTGGCCAATTGTATTGATATGCCAATTTATTTCTGTAATGTTTGTTATAGAAAATGATTGTTTATTATTGTCCCAGCCACAAGCAGAAGCTGCAGAAATTTATTTCACTGATAGAATACTGGACAATCTTCAGAGAATTTCTCTGGTTCTGAAATTTCTCTGGTTCTCTTGGGTGTTTTTACTATGCACAGTGTATTTCCTATTATGACAATAAGCATTTGGAAATATTCAATTTCAGAAAATGGGAAGATCAAATAGTAACCTGAGGTAGAAACAGACATGATAAAGATACATCTGTGGAAGAATTTGTTTCCACATACTGTTGTACGGTGATCAGTTTTTTTGTCATCCAATCCTCTGTTCTAATTCAGGGCTTATAGAAGTTCAGGATCTTTGTTCACAGCAGGCAGAGATAAAGTGAAGTTCCCCTTCCTGTTGGGCTAGCTGTAGAACTTGAATCTAAAAGTAGCTATAAAGGTTGTTTGCCCCATTTTGGACTTGATTAGCTTTTGGCTGCTTGCTTTGACCTGAATAGGGGTTATCTCTGTAATCCTGAAACAAGTCAGAAGAGCCATTGCTGCCTCTTCTCACAGGTGAATCAATTCAATCATAAGCACTGAATTGAAGCACTGAATTGGATCCTGAAGCTCTGCTATGAAAAGAAGGGTATTATTTTGTTGCTCAGTTGTTTGAGTTTTTACTAATTTAGAACCAAGTCAAGAGCACAGATGGTCCCTAGTAAGGTGAAGCAAGGTACTGTTAGACCCTTAAGGAAATTGTCAGTAATGAATGTAATAACACTTAATGCTTTTTAATATTATTTTTTTATGTGGAAGCTGGCTTTGGGAGTCAATTCTTAAAACCACGAAGAAAGGTATTCCTGAAGTTACAAGATGGGCATATCTAACAAATACAAATTTTTTTCCAGTTTTTAACAGAGTCTATTGAAGATACATACCCTCTCAGCTTACCTTCTAGAAGCACACCTAAAAAGCAGACAAATCTGGCACTGGATATTGAATTTGATAGACTACACATTGGAAAATTTAAGTGTTTATCAACCGGTCCTGCTAGGGTAAGTTGTTCTATTATGCTATTTTGTGAATATTTAAAAATTAAAATTCTGGTTGAACAAAGTCAGTGGTACTTAGTGTGGAAGCACAGAGTTTTTATTACTGTTACACTAAATTCTTTTGGTTAAACATTGGAGTATGTGGCCTTCTGCTTTTGGATTGCTGTCAGTAGAAAAGCTAACTGTGATTTGATGTGGCCACAGTTTTCACTTGTAAAGGTTCTGTATAAATGCTATACTGTAACACAAGTCATACTGAGGAAATTTTTAATGAATTCTAACAGAAAACAAGGACCATATTAATGGCCAATTAATGTCACTTAAAATAAGAACCAATAACTTTACTCAGAAATAGTAGTTGTGTTCTAATAAAGTAATTCATAATGATCAGAGTTCAGATATATACTATGCTCTTGCCTTTTAAACAGAAAATTGCTTGCTTTGTGGCTTCAGAGAGCATAAAAGCAATACTAAAAGCTTTAGTGTGTAGCCAATATTCCACTCACAGGGTGTAGAAACATAAGTGAAGATGTTCTTTAAATGGAGCACCAGCTCCAGGAGTTTCAACAGGCCTTTGACCAGGTTCATTCTGTATATTGACACTGAAAAAGATGTTTGAACCTACATATCTTTTGTCTTCAGTAAAACATTTTGAAATCTTGGATTGTAATAACAATTTCAGCATCTCATAAAACAGCAGTTACGAAAACATTTAATGGAAATTTTCTAAATTAATAGGCAAAAATAATTTGAAGGATGAGTTGAAATAAATGTAGGATCCATGCTCTTAAGTGTCAAGTAGAAATTTTCTTTGAGAAACACAACTTTGTGCCTACTGTAGTGCCACGGGGGAAACCTCCTTTGTTAATATGTGTAACTTTTTGTCAAAGTGACAATAAAGCATTTTTTATTTAGCAAAGTCTCTTTAACACAGCAGCAATGCAAATGGAATCTTTAAAGGCCTTTAATTCAAAGATTAACATAAAGAAATACCAGGATAAAGTTGAACCACTTTTATCAAGTCCTTACTGCAAGCAGTGCATCTGACAGCTTCTGATAGGTTGCTTTACCTCCTTCTGTCCCAAATGTTTCTTTTCTTTTAAAGGAGCCTATAGGCAGTTCTGCAACTTTGTGCCTATTTCTCAGTGCCTCACCTCTCTGAAAGTTACTTGTTGTCATTTAGGTTCTGCAATGCCTGATACAGGCAATGTGAAATCTCAGACTTCGCAAAGCATATTTGACTTCAGCTTAATGGTGTTTTCCAAACTGAACGATTCTATGATATTATTTTCAGTTTATTTCGCTGTAATGAAAGATGTGCAGATGTTTAAAAATCCATATATTGTTTTAATCAATTTGAAAATGTGAACTAATATATATTTTTTTAAAATCTGATTTCAGTTTACAATGAAAAATATTGTGATCCCATTTCAGGGTAAGAGAACTTTCTTTTGCCTTTTCTTAATTGTATCTTTATAGTATTGCAGTAAAGCACTAAGTATATATTTCTGTTATCAATAATTTATAATCTTTCACAAAGATAATAGATAGTTTAAAATTTTTTATGTTTTTCACTAAATAAAAGTTTAGGTGTCTATAGTGTAAGTATTAACAACTTAGCAGCTTCTTGTACTTTTAAGGTGAATTTGTAGTTTTAATGGCATGCCTCTCATATTCCTGCATATTTTAGGTGTTGAACTATAGTAGACATGGCTTTGCATATTTTTGAGGTGAAACATTGAATTTTTCAAATTAGCTTTTTAGATCTTTAGGTTTACAAAAATTTATGAGTAGACTAAAGCTAAGAGGAATATAAGAATAGATTTGCATTCAGTCGATTTTCCAAGATGATGTGTTGTAGGAAAAGGTTTATGAGCAGTTTTAAGTGGACTTGACTTTAAGCAAATAGGAATTCATGATTTGCAGTATTCTTTTTTCCCTAGTTGTAGGTATTAACTGTGGTTATTTTGATAAAAAAACCCTTTTTTTTCAGGAAGAATCCTGCTTGCAGGTGTTTAGATTTTTGTGTTACAGTTTGGTAGCTTTGTTTAACACAGCTTGATGTTGCCGACTTAAATATTGAATTCTCAGTATACTGTGTAATGCAAGGAATAAAATCTATAAATATTGTGTTAATACACTCCAGTCATACCTCTCAGCATGCAATTACTGTGACATGTATTTATCTATGGCTGTTAAAAGCATGGTTTTTTTGAATTCTGTTTTCTACAGTGTCTCTTAAGAACATTGAGCTTACACTGGATACACTGGATCTGAGAAGATTTGGCTGGTGGAAAAGTGGTGGTGGCTGTTCTTCAACAATTATTTTTCTTTGGTTGTCTGTGGATTATGTAGAAAAGATTGAAACCCAGATGGAAAAGTTAGTTACCAGCCAGCCATGTGAGTAATTGTTTTACTTAGGTGTAATGAAAAGGTCATGTCAGTAAAACAGCTGTGTTTTTTGAATGCAGAGGAAAGCCTATAGTGTTTTTCAGCATCTCATAAAACAGCAGTTACGAAAAACATTTAATGGAAATTTTCTAAATTAATAGGCAAAAATAATTTGAAGGATGAGTTGAAATAAATGTAGGATCCATGCTCTTAAGTGTCAAGTAGAAATTTTCTTTGAGAAACACAACTTTGTGCCTACTGTAGTGCCACAATGGGAACCTCCTTTGTTAATATGTGTAACTTTTGTCAAAGTGACAATAAAGCATTTTTATTTAGCAAAGTCTCTTTAACACAGCAGCAATGCAAATGGAATCTTTAAAGGCCTTTAATTCAAAGATTAACATAAAGAAATACCAGGATAAAGTTGAACCACTTTTATCAAGTCCTTACTGCAAGCAGTGCATCTGACAGCTTCTGATAGGTTGCTTTACCTCCTTCTGTCCCAAATGTTTCTTTTCTTTTAAAAGGAGCCTATAGGCAGTTCTGCAACTTTGTGCCTATTTCTCAGTGCCTCACCTCTCTGAAAGTTACTTGTTGTCATTTAGGTTCTGCAATGCCTGATACAGGCAATGTGAAATCTCAGACTTCGCAGCAGCATATTTGACTTCAGCTTAATGGTGTTTTCCAAACTGAACGATTCTATGATATTATTTTCAGTTTATTTCGCTGTAATGAAAGATGTGCAGATGTTTAAAAATCCATATATTGTTTTAATCAATTTGAAAATGTGAACTAATATATATTTTTTAAAAATCTGATTTCAGTTTACAATGAAAAATATTGTGATCCCATTTCAGGGTAAGAGAACTTTCTTTTGCCTTTTCTTAATTGTATCTTTATAGTATTGCAGTAAAACACTAAGTATATATTTCTGTTATCAATAATTTATAATCTTTCACAAAGATAATAGTTTAAAATTTTTTATGTTTTTCACTAAATAAAAGTTTAGGTGTCTATAGTGTAAGCATTAACAACTTAGCAGCTTCTTGTACTTTTAAGGTGAATTTGTAGTTTTAATGGCATGCCTCTCATATTCCTGCATATTTTAGGTGTTGAACTATAGTAGACATGGCTTTGCATATTTTTGAGGTGAAACATTGAATTTTTCAAATTAGCTTTTTAGATCTTTAGGTTTACAAAAATTTATGAGTAGACTAAAGCTAAGAGGAATATAAGAATAGATTTGCATTCAGTTGATTTTCCAAGATGATGTGTTGTAGGAAAAGGTTTATGAGCAGTTTTAAGTGGACTTGACTTTAAGCAAATAGGAATTCATGATTTGCAGTATTCTTTTTTCCCTAGTTGTAGGTATTAACTGTGGTTATTTTGATAAAAAAAACCTTTTTTTTTCAGGAAGAATCCTGCTTGCAGGTGTTTAGATTTTTGTGTTACAGTTTGGTAGCTTTGTTTAACACAGCTTGATGTTGCTGACCTAAATATTGAATTCTCAGTATACTGTGTAATGCAAGGAATAAAATCTATAAATATTGTGTTAATACACTCCAGTCATACCTCTCAGTATGCAATTACTGTGACATGTATTTATCTATGGCTGTTAAAAGCATGGTTTTTTTGAATTCTGTTTTCTACAGTGTCTCTTAAGAACATTGAGCTTACACTGGATACACTGGATCTGAGAAGATTTGGCTGGTGGAAAAGTGGTGGTGGCTGTTCTTCAACAATTATTTTTCTTTGGTTGTCTGTGGATTATGTAGAAAAGATTGAAACCCAGATGGAAAAGTTAGTTACCAGCCAGCCATGTGAGTAATTGTTTTACTTAGGTGCAATGAAAAGGTCATGTCAGTAAAACAGCTGTGTTTTTTGAATGCAGAGGAAAGCCTATAGTGTTTGAAAAATCACAGAATCAGAAAATACACTGAGTTGGAAGGATCATTGAGTCCAGCTCCTGGCTCTACACAGCACCATCCCCAAGAATCATACCATGTGCCTGACAGGATTGTCAAAATGCTCCTTGAACTCTGTCAGGCTAGTGCTCAGACCACTTCCCAGGGGAGGCTGTTCCAGTGCCCAGCCACCCTCTGGGTGAAGAGCCTTTTGCTAATATCCAATCTAACCCTCCCCTGACACAACTTCAGGCCATTCGTGTGGGTCCTGTCCCTGGTCACCACGAGAAGAGATCAGTGCATGCCCCTCCTCTTCCCTGCATGAGGGAGGTGTAACTGCAGTGAGGTCTCCCCTGTTTCCCCTTCTGCAGGCTAAACAAGCCAAGTGATCTCAGCAGCCTCCCTCAAGAGTTCCCCTCAAGACCCTTTGCTATCTTTATGGCCCTCCTCTGGATGCCCTGTAATAGCTTAATGTCATTTTTATATTGTGATGCCCAAAATTGCATACATGTACTCAAGGTGAGGCTCTACCAGTGTAGATAAGTTGGTTACTTCTGCATTTCTAAAATGCTTCACTGTACTTTTATTTGGAAGAAAAAAATCCTAATATTATGTGATTCAAAACTACTGCTACTTAATGAACTACTGCTACTTAATAAAAATACATCAAAACAATTTAATTGTAGTCTCTGTCAGAAGGCCTTCTGAAACTAGACTTGAGTACGAAGCATCTCTCCCTTTAAAATATATGGTTGTGTTAAATATCCTTACTCTTGAATATTGTCTATGCTATACAAAAGGCTTAGCAAGTAAAGATTGACTGGACCTTTGACAAGACTGCAGTGAGCTATTGATTATTATTGAAGAAAATTTCCACAAAAAGGCTAAGTGGGCTGTTTAACCTTTGGGTATTATGGACTCATTGTATTTGGTTTTCCAGCATGAAGCTCTGTAAAAAAATAGAGCAAGCTCTGTAAAAAATAGAGCATAACTTTGGCCCACACATTCAGAGTGGCACAATATTACAAGTTTTTTTTGTAGATGCAAGGATTTTGTTTATGTTAAAGATCTGTGTGCCATTTAATAGTCACCAACTGTATGAAGGAAAATTATAAGTAATGGCAGCTTTACATAGCGAGTACAAGTAGTTTGAAGAAAAATAGTGAATAAAATTTTAGCAGAGAGCTACTTTTAGTTTATGCAAGTTTTTTGAAGTTATGGTACCCTCTGTAGACACAGTTCCCAGTGAAATGAATAGAATTGTGAGTATGAGGATGCAAGGCATCTTTTAATATTAGTTTTTTTTGCATTGGTTACAATCTTGTTGGAGAAACTGTCAGTAACTTTTACTAAATTTCTATTTGATCATTTTTCACCTTTTAATTTTACATAGTCATGCAAATGTTTTGAAGTGTTTTTAGAGACTTGTTGAAAAAATCAGTGGTGGTTTTGTGGTTTGTAGAAATGGTTACTATGGTTCTGCTCTGCTGCAAATATATTTGGAAAACAGATTGTGGTGGATCTGACAGCCTGAGAGGGGTCGGAGTAGTTTCTCAGCCAGGAGTGTTAGAAAGGACTTTAATAAGAAGACAGGATGGGCTGTGCTGGTCTGTGTTCATGGCATGGCCAGACAAGTGCACTGACCGGCAAAGTGTTTAAATGTGTTAATGCCCTTAACCCTCTCTTTGGCCATACTGCTTCTTCCCTGAATTATCTGAATGTCTCTCTTTGCTGCCTTTAGGTCTTTCCTTAAACAATCTTTTGGGATTCCTGTGCAATCCCAAAATACTCTTCCCCTGCATCCCATCATATGTGCTGTACACCTCAGCAGCAGCAGCCCCCTTTCAGTCCAAAAAGTGCTCTGGCATTGATTTATTTTGATGGCTTTTTGGTCTGGACCCTTGGGCTGAGACTCTCCTGGGACAGCCCTGGGAAGGGCCCCAACTGTGTGTCTCTTGCTCAGTCTGTAATTTGGGTTCTTACCTGCCATTTTACTGTGCTTCTCTGGGTCTGTGAAAGTGGGACTTCTGTGGGCTGATGGCTCCTGTGATGAACCTGGCAGGGCATTGTTTGGGCTTCCCTTCTTGCCATTGTCTCTCTTAGTTCCTTTGTGGGTGTTCAGACAAGTTCCTATCATTTAATCTAATAGTTAATGTTATCCATTCTCTCCCTTTTCCAGCCAAATCCAATGAATTTGTATTTTTGGAAATGTCTCAGCCACTCACAGAATGGGAAGAAGAGAGGCTGTCTGAACTGATTACAGGTGTCAGCAAGAGGAACAGAGCACCAGATCTTGTTGAGTTTTTTTTGTCTTTGAAACAAGCATTACCCTTGTTTGAGGATCTTTCTCCTGAAGAATGCTCTTTTGTGAATTGCAATAAGGATCTACTAAAGCAATACTTGCCAAAAGAGAACACCTCAGATGCTCGTGAGCCTGTAATTCAGGTGAGTGGATAGCTGTTGCTTCATTCACTGGCTGGCATTCACACACATTTGAGTAAATTTTAGGTCAGCCTTCTTCCTTAATTCATAGCTCAAACAAACCCAGACAGGATTACTCCAAAATGTGCAGTCAGCTAGATTGTGTCCACAGAGGGATAGTCTGTAGACCTCATCAGTAAGTGGCAAGTACCAGTGCTTTAGATCTATTCATGGTTGTGTAAATTTAGAACCACAGGGGTGTCCTGCCCTTGTGGTGTCTCTAGGGCAGCAAGCAGGAAGTTCACCAAGTAATGAGTAATGGAATCATTTTTTTGGTTGAGCTGGAAGTGCAGCAGAGCAGGAGCTATGTAGGTGGCCCTCCAGACCTTTAGATGTAGTTGTGAAGTCTCTGCAGCTTGAAAATGCTGAAATTGTAATTATTCCTCAGACTGTTGGGGAGGTGAGTCTGTGCAAGTTGTGTTGTCTTGGTTTAACCTCTTGAGGAAATGTCTAAACCCAGCCCCACATTATTGTCACACAGAAACTACATATCTTTGTTGGCACCAGTAAAAAGCCAAGAGACAGCAGATTAATCTGCAAGGTCCGTGAAATTGGGGACTTTAAAAGGAAGCCAGCCAGCTCAAATATGTATTGTTTTTAGGCAAATTGTTCAAGGACTAGATTTTCAAATCTTCCAAGCATATACAGCTCCTGGTAAGACAGTCTGACACTTGTCTCCATTCTTTTATTTTTCTTCTCCAAAACCATTTCTGGTTCACTTAGCTAAATAATGCTTGAATAGTTTGAGAGATTATTATGAACTAAGATTTGTTATTATTTTTTAAAATATTCATAACTTTTTAGTTGTCTGAACAGTGGCATGTTTGCCCAAATACCAATGTTTATACTTTGGATCTCCAGCAAGAATCCTCTTCAGTGATGCAGGGTACTCCCGTGGTTTTTAGGCTTGGGTTTTGTGTCTTGTGTTTTATTTATCAAGATGTGTAATGCTTTTTACAATTATTTGTGTTTTTCTGGTAGGAATCAAAGCTAAAAGTGATCAGGCCCAGTTACGCCCTTGCAAATAAGCAGAATAGTGGCTGCTATTGTATCTCTTTGTCCTCTGCACTGAATGAAGAATGGAAAGAAGTAAGAGAAATGGGAGCAGTTAAGAAGTAAGTGTATTTCATATAAATGAGAAAGGGAAAATACAAGAATTTGAATAAATTAATTACTGGAATAAAAGCCCTTACTTATCTGCCATTCTCTAGTTCATTTGAAAGTGTTTTATGAAAGTCACTCTTCAAATCGAAAATATCAGCAAATATCAGTGTAGTTACCTGTTAAAAGACAATATGGATGTGTTATAGCATGAAATTTGAGCAAATCTGCTCTATGACTTCAAGGTCATATCATGAGTGCATCAGGAGAGAGGGTGGGGATCTCATGGGTTCTGTCAGTATCCATTTAAGTTTTGCTTAGCAAAACTTACTAATTTAAGCCAGCTTTTTATAAAATCTGAACAAAATGTTCTTTTACTGTTCTGTCACACTCCATCTTTTTATAACCATTTGTCCTCTAGTATTTCTTCACATTTTGTATAGCCATTTTTCAAATACTTTGATCAAAAATAGAAAAACAGCATGAAGGCAAAAATAGTCTGCTTTCAAAAGTTTTTATCAAAGTTTCAGCATGCTTTGGAGTGATTTTTTTTTTAACACTTAAATATTGGAGGAGGAAATGGTAAACTTTTGAGAACTATTGCTTTTCACATATTTTCTAGAAAATCTTCTGCATATAAGGCAGCCATATTCAGAACAATGTCATGTAAAACAGTTTGTCACTGTTATGGCATGATTTGTTTTCTAGTTTAATCGTTTATCCACCCCCACCTGCAAAAGGAGGACTGGGAGTCACGAGAGAAGACCTAGAGTGCTTAGAATATGGAGAGTTTATCAATGATGTCATCATTGATTTTTATCTTAAGTAAGTAATCTCAGCCCTTCTTGTATCCTTCACACTCTCTGTGGTGTGATGTGGACTTGAATGTTATTGGAAATGTTGGTCACTAAATAAAACAATTTCAGAAGTAACAATGTGATGAATTGGATGTTGGACATTTTTAAAAACCATTTTTGTTCTTAGCAGTTTCATTTGTTTTAATTTCATTGCTTTTGTCCCTATGAAGGGCTGTGATAAAATCCAGGCAGAATAACAGAAGGAAAAAAGCTTCTTGGTGACCTTACAGAAGAGAAAGGGCCATGTAGGCAGTTGAAAAAAGTAGGGGGTCTGTAGTAGTATTTTATTTACCAAATTTGCATGAAGTGGAGCATTCCCTGCTATGCTGTGCAATTTCAGGTATTCTTCTGATGCTGATCTGCAGAAAGGAACACAGCTGATACACCTTGAGGAGGTTGTGCATGGCTTAGCTACTCCAAGCCATCCTGCTGAAGTTGCTTGTGAAAGCAATTTCTTGAGAACTGGCTTTGTGTCCACCAGTCCCTAAAGCTGTGTTTTATTTTCACTCTGCTGACTTATACCTAAGAAGAATTCTGGTTCTTTTGAAGCTTGTCAGCAGGAATTGCATTTTACTTGGCATCCAGATGGGTGTAAGAACTGTGAGCAATAGGAAGACTTGTCTAGAGGATAGGAAATGGAAGTGTGTAACAGTGTTTCAATGGGGTTTTACAGTAAGGCCCTTCCTATTTTGCTCTAAATTAGAACTAGATAATGCATCATAGTCCTCTGAATAGCTATAGCTTCTCAACAGAAAAGGAAGATTTAAATAAAAGAACTTAATGCATTTGTTGTAGAAATCCCTCTGCTTTTAAGATTTCTTAAGACTTCCCACATTCTCAGTTTTCATTCTGTTGCAAGCAGTGTCATGTATGACTGTCTTGCCCAGTTCATCAAGTGAAGGTGGAGATACATTCTGTAGGATAACTGCAATTATGAGAGATTTGGCTTTCTAGAGTGACAGAATAAACACTGAAGCTGATGTTTATAATAAAATTATCAGCAGTGAAGTAATAGATACTTAGCTTTCACATGCATAACCTGCAAAAGTGAAATGGACAATATAACTGGCCTGTTCCATGCTTTTTGAATATGCACAAATATAGCATTCCATAGTTTTATACTTGGTTAGGTTTTCAAGTCTCTCTTAATTGGAAGGGCTAGGTACCTAACTTCCAAAATAAAGTCAGAAGTTTGAATACTGGAGAAAAAATCAGGGACAAAAAATAACTGCATTCTTAGTAGATGCTTGGGTGTTACGTACTCTGATATGAATAGTTAAAATAGAAAATTTTGGTGTGATTAGTGGCTGTGATGGCAACTGATTCTAAGCATAACCTGAGTATAACAAATCATTGGAATAATTACCCTTTTTTAGCAGTAACAGTACTTTCTAGAAAATAATTTAATAATTTTGGTTTCTTCTTTGGTAGGTATCTGTTACTGGAGAAGGCACCAAAACATGTTGCTGACCGTACACACATTTTTAGCAGTTTCTTCTACAAGTGCCTGACCAGGACAGAAAAAAACTCTGAGGGGGATGTCAAAGTTTCGTAAGTTCATTTTAGATGCCATTATGACCAGAAATAATCTATCTATTGGTGCCACTTTGAAGTTCTGTAGATCATATACTAATCAGCACATAAAAAAGTTTTTGGTGTTTTCCGAAAGATTAGTGATTAAATATTGTTACTCACAATTTAAGCACACTGGCGTTTTTCCTTAAAATCAATGTGTTTCATACTGAATATGAATGAAAATGTTATCACCTTTCTCCAACTTTTTCTGAATATTTACTTCAGGCAATTATTTACTTGTTATTTTAATCATAAATGCACAGTTTTGCAAGACCTGCATAATTTAAAGAAACTATGTTACTAATAATATTTTTATATTTACGGTGTATTTCATTTTCATATTGGTAACAAAATTACTGACCAAAGAAAATTTTATTGCACACCAAGCTTTCACACGAGCTCACTGGGTTGAAGAGTTTCCCAAAAAGATATCATTGGCAACCCAGGAACCTTGTATCACATTGTGTTTCCTGCTGTCTAAAGGGTAGATAGAAACATTCTTAACTCACAGTTTCTTCTCAACACTGATGTTTGAGAGCAAAGCCACCAATATTCATTCTGTTTTCACAGAGCCACAGAATCTATTAGTTGGAAAAGACCTCTAAGATCATTGAGTCCCAACAATTATTACCCAGCACTACCCACCACTAAACCATGACCCCAAATGCCACATCTGCATGTCTTTTAAATACTCCCAGGCCTGGTGAATCAGCCACATTCATGGGCAGCCTGTTCCAGTCCTTAGAAAACATTTTGGTGAAGAAATTTTCCTAACAGCCAATCTAAACCTTTCCTGGCACAAATTGAGCCTGTTGGCTCTTGTCCTGTTGCTTGTAACCTGGGAGAAGAGAATGATGTCCACCTCACTAAAACCATCCAGGTTGTTACAGAGATCAATAAGCATCATCATTCAGCTTATTGAAGGCTTTTTTGTTTCCTTCTGAAGTGATTATTTTTTCTTCTGTTATCCACGAAGTCCCCAGATTTTTCATCCTACTAGCAAACAAGGCCAGCTGCACAGAAAGCGTGTGCGCCATCTTGTTTAGGGGACTGTCACTGCTGGGTGAAAGCTGTGTTGAAGGGAAGAAAAGTGAGACTTCTGTAATATTCTCAAAGATGTCCTGAAAATTCATGTAACTGTGTTTGAAAGAACATCTTTCATGATTTTACTGTCTTCTGACTTTGAATGTTCTGAGGTGAGGACAAAAGTATCCATGATAAGAATGCTGTTGTGCCTTGATCTGATTCCTTTTACAAGGCTGAACTGTCCATAATCTACTGGAGGAACAGGAATGGCACTCTTAGTTTATCATATTTCAAGGACTGTGTCTTTTCTGGATTAGGAGATACCTTTGGAAATCCTAGTTTTGTGTTTGGGCTTAGATGCTCACCTGGTGACTGCAGATGGTTTGGGATGTTAGCTTGTTTCAGTGGGATTTTTTTTTTTTTTGATAAATGGCTAGCCTGGCTCTTTACTGTTGTAAATTAAATTAATCCCAACTGATGTAGCTACTTAAAGACCCTTTGCTTCACTTTGCTCATACAGCTCAGGCACTGGATTAAGAAAGTTGATTTTATAGGTGCTTTCCCAGGTTATAAACAGGCTTTCCCTTTGAAGTTCCCAGTGCTTCTACAGTCATGTAGCAGAGGAAGTTTGCAGCAAGTCTTCACTTAATGCTGGCCCATGCAGAGTCCTACACCAGCCTGGTTTTCCACTCCTTACTTATTTTCTTCCTACTACTCTTGAAGTTGTGTTTCTTAATCAAAAATGAGGATGGAATCACAATGATAATAAGGATGTCTGCTGAGTAGAGTGAATTATACTTTCATATTGGACCAAAGTTCTGTGAAATGTTAGTTTCTATTTCAACTTGTGCAAACTAGGCTGAAAATCTAAACTTAAATATGTTCTCTTTTTCTTGTTCCCCTCATATTGTGTCCTCATGCCTTGTCTGTAGAGCTGGAAATGAAGTGTGGCAGCATTTAAATCTCAGGATTGGAGGACAGGTGTTTCACCTCTGTGTTTGCTGCAGGTGTGCTGCATGACCCTGAGCAAGGCATTTAGCTTTTTCCCTTCAAAAAATAGGCTTTCAAAAGTGGTATTGTGAATCTTAAATAATGGACATTTTAAATTATAGATCTGTGTTTACACTGACTGGTGTTTAGATGAGGTTTTTGTGTTTAGTGCAGTAAATAATAATTGCAATAAATCCATTCAAATCTATGAGTGATTGTGGGGTTTTTTTTCAGGAAGAGCTTAAAATGGTTCAAAAATAGCTCATTAGTCACTTGGGTTCAATGGTGTGCTGATATATTTTTAACCTGTCTAGGAAATTTCTAGAGTAAATGGAAAACCCATTGAGGGACCGGGGAGATGTAGGAATGCTAATCCCTATACTTTGCTTTAAGTGAAAGGAGCAAAGCCAAACAGCAATTGTCATTTGTTTTTTTCAGAGCAGCACAGAGAAGACACAGAAGAGTAAGAACATGGACTCGTCATATAAATATCTTCAATAAAGATTATATCTTTGTGCCTGTGAATGAGGAGTAAGTCTGTGTTTTTAACACATTTTCTGCTATTTAAAGATTTCAGCTGTAGTGGTAAAATTTTATGGGTGATCGTTGGCCATGACAGATTAGATTTTGAAGAAGTAATACAAGTGGAGTGAATAATTTTTGAAAACTGTTCCAAAGATAAAATATTTATTCAGCTGTCAACTTTGTACCTTTGGTATTTGTTTTACTGAAAATTACTGTTAGGTATTTTCCAGACTAATTTGTGTGTCATTGTGATGATTCCTGTGCACTTCAGTAATATTTCTATAAAGAAATCACAGCAACTCATTGTGTAAATAGCTGCAAGTAGAACTTCCATAATCTGTGTCTTGGCCTGGTTAAATAACCAACCTGTACATGGAAACTCCTGTAAAATTTAGTCATCATTGAAAAGTACATAATGTAAAATAGGTGTGGAAAAGGTGCCACACCTTCAGCTATATTCAAAACTGGGATCACCATCAATGATGATTAGTATTTTTTTATTTTGGATTTTAGTTGAAGTGTGGAATGGGTGGTCAAATACTGATAAATTGCTGTGGTGGGTTTCTTGGAGTTTTTAAAAGAATTGATACTTATTTTTGACTGTTGTGCCACAATGCAAAGTAAAAAGTGAGGGAGAGGATTAGTATGAGATGCCATGAAAAGGACATGTCAGTGATGGTTGTGTGTCACAGAACAGTTGTCCATGAGCTCTCAATATTATAAGACTTTTCATAGCCTTTTCAGAACCAAATGTTCAAAATTCTGACATCTTTTCCTTGCTCTCCTCACTGCTGGGCAGGTCTCATTGGTACATGGCAGTTATCTGTTTTCCTTGGTTGGAAGAAGCTGTGTATGAGGAGTGTCCCCAGCAGAATTCATTATCCCACCGACCTCGGCAGTCTCCCCTGGAGCCAGAGAGTGAGAGCACCAGAGCTGGCTCAGTGCTCTGCAGGGATGAAGAAGAGGGGGATGGTAACAGAAGTTTATTCTCTAAAGGTATGTAATCCAGGCAAAAGTTATGTCAAGCCATGAACAGTTCTAGATGTCTTAGTCCTTGAAGGCAGTAAATAATGTGAAAGATGATTTCTAAAACTTCCAGACTGATGTAGTATGTTTTTATGTACCCATGCGTAGTGAGGACTGCAAGTTTTCTGCAACTCTGGAAAATACTGGAAGAGACATGGAAAATAAGGGATGATTGGAAAGTTTGGTTTCAGTAAGAATTTTATCAGGAGGGAAGACCTTTGTTAACTCTGCTGTTACAGGATTCAGAAGGGAATGTTAAAAATTGGTTTATAAATTAGTTTGATACTGTCATATTTGAAAGTATTTGAATACTAATAATCATGAACTTGAAAATAAAAATATGTACTAATAATAATGAACTTGAAAATAAAAATATTTTGCTTAGACATTATTTTATTAATTTTATTTGTTCTTTTGTACTAGGATGCAATGAAATTGCTGCTTCTGCTTCAGTTCTATATTCAGCTATTTCTAAAGTAAGTGCCTTTTTGTATTGACAGAGCAAACATATTACTGAGTTTCTGAAGGCTGTGAGACTTGACCAAGGGAGTTTGTATCATCTTTTTTGCAGTAGTTATTGATGTTTGCATAGCCTGCAGCATGTGCAAGGCATTTTGAATTAGCATTGTCCTCCTGTGCTTACCTATTTGCTCTGCTATGATTTCACCTGTTTTTAAAATTTATTTATCAGTTTCTACTTTTCTGAAATGAGACATTCTCTAACTTTAAATTTATGAAGATCTTAGTGCTTATAATTGATGTTGGTTTTTTAAGATTTCTTTTTATCTTTTCTTTTGTCTCAGATCTCCCTAAGTAATTCCAAAACACAGATTTGTAAAAGGTATGTTTCTGTTCTCTTTCTAATACTGTAACACTAAATTATGAAATTCTGTAGTAATTCAGGTATTGTCATAAAACCACATCTGTAGGTACTTGTCCATTTTTACCACATTGGTTAAAATATTGATACTTTTGGGTAGGCTGTATGCAAACAAAATACTTCCTTCAGTGGTGTTTGTGATGAAAGACTGCAATGACTTGGTTTTGTTTCTATTGTGTACAGGCCTTGTATACTCATCTTAGATTCCTTGAAAGCGTGTTCTGTGCAGAAAACTGTTCAGGTTTTGAGAGAGTAAGTAACTACAGTTTCTATCTTTTAGCAATAGATGCTGCTGATCATATTTCTATATACAAATACTTTTGTCTAGAAAGGTGTATATTTCTAAGGCAAAAGGAAAATCCATGGAGTCATAACTAAGGAAACGCTAATTATAGTACAGAGGCTTCCATGAAAAGCTTTTCTATGTTTTGCAACCCAAATATGATACAAAAACTGAAGTGGAGAATGGAGAAAAAAGACAAATAGAGAGGTTTTTGCTAGTGTTGTTTCTGTGGGGGGAGGATTTATCCCATCTAGTCTAGCAACTGAAGGTGCTTTTAAGGGTAGAAAAACACTTAAAATTAATACTTTGAAATCTGAACAATAATTTTCTATGGGACTGATGTTCATTTTTTGATGATGCTTACAGAATTAGTGTTAAATACATTCCTATGTACAAAAATGCAGAAACTAGACTGAAGCTGTCTAAAGGCTTAATGTGTCAGTGGAGTTATAGTGGAATGGTATTTGTTTTGAAAAGTGTAAAATTATATTCAATTTTGTACATGATAAGTATGTAAGTATTGGAAGAATGTAATAAAGACTTTCAGTACTTTTACACACTCCTGATGACTTTATTGTCTATCATCACCTTAAAAAAAATTGTTAAATATCTGAAGATAAATGCAATTGTTCTTTCTGTTCTCTGAGCTATTCCCCTCACTGAAAGGTACAAAAATCTGTAAACTGAATAGCACCATCTTCTTGTAAAAATAAATTATTCAAAATGCTATGTAAAGTTTAGATGAGATTTAGAAATTTTTGTGAAACCATCTGTTCCCTAAATAGAGAGATCTCCCTGCC
The DNA here is from genome assembly GCA_024865655.1 of Emberiza elegans. NCBI lineage: Eukaryota > Metazoa > Chordata > Aves > Passeriformes > Fringillidae > Emberiza > Emberiza elegans. The sequence goes on from JALJVW010000196.1 coordinate 3,768,583, forward strand.
ATGTGTCTTGGGAGGAAGAATGAAATAGCAACTTCTATTTATTTATTTATTTATTGATAAAATCTCTGTGGGATGTATTATTTTAGTGCACTATTCTTTGAGCTACTCCCGAGGTTGAAATTCCAGAGTGTGGTTTCTTGGAGTTTAGAGAGATGTCACAAAATGCCAGAAAACTGAGACCTATGGAGTTGTGAGATAAGGGGAGTTTGGGAAGCAAACCTCTTATTCCTTTAATTTCCAGTTACACCCTGGAAGCAGAAGTTTAAGGAAACTGATGCAGGGATTCTATGACATCTTCTTTTCACTGAATTGATTTTTGTTGTGTTTTGGGCAGTTGTCAGGCTCAAACAAACAAATTAGAAAATCTACAGTCATAGGTTCTTGCAGTTTCTAGAAAGTGTGCTTCACTTAAATGTTTTAATCTTTGAATTGTTTCATATTTGGTGCCTTTTCACAGTTGCCATTTTTTCCAAAAGCTGCTTGTGTTCTGTATGTATTTTTATTCTCATGACTGCAAGGACTTAGGGCTTTTAGAAATCAAACACAAGGTCTGACTTAATGCATATATTTATTCTTTTAAGTCAGATTATTTTTGCTTTTCAGAAGCCCTTAGACTTTGTAAGTCTAGCTAAAGCCAGGAGAAAAATGTAGGTAAATGTAGGATTGCCTTTGAAAACCAGACCTTAGGTTTTCCATCCCATCCCTAAAATCAGCAGCCAGCCCTGAATGTGGAATCAGTGAGTTGCTACTGAAGCATGAGAACAATAGAAAACCCTGATAACAAATAAATTCTAATCACTATAGAAAAGCTTTCCTAAGGTTTTCATCAAGTCTTTAAATGTCTTGTGCACTGTTAGCTTGCAAGGGTTATATTGGTGGAATTGTTACTGAAGTTTTTTGTAAGGTGAGGTTTAAGGGGGTTTTTTATGATTTGCTTAGGTTGAAAAAGCAGTGCTGGCCTCTTAGAATGAAGCTGGGAATAATGTGTAATAGCCAAGAAAATTATTCCTGTAGTTAAGGTATAAAAATGTCCTGGTATCCTAATAGCTTATAGAAACTCTGCACAAGTAGCTGATTTTAAATGACATCATGCATATTTGTTTTGTATATTGCCTATTATGTAGTAGAAATGCCTCTGAGGGCAATAGAATATTGGATATTTGGAACAATGTTGAGTAGTGTCCTAAAGGGTACTGAGCTTGAGAGTTATTTCTTAAGTATTTCCACTGTTTACTTTCTTTTGTAGGTACCTTGAAGTGGAATGGGAAGCAAAACGAAAAACACATCGGGAATTCAGTAAATCAACAATGATTGATCTAAGTCCCAGAGTGCCTAAACAAGATAACAGCAGTGATTGTGGGGTCTATTTGCTGCAGTATGTGGAAAGCTTCTTTCAGGTACAAATGCAATCTACCTCCCTCTTTCCTCCAAATTATCTTAAATCACAAAACCCCATTTTCTGAGCAAAATAGCCAGACACAAAAAAGCTGTCAAGTGTCAAAAGTGTCAAAACCATTTGAGAAGGAGGTGATGAAACCCATTCTTAAGTAATGGCAGGGGTCTTTCTGTCTGGTGTCTCATATGTGTCTATCCTCCAGTGTTTCTGACATTGTAGTTTAGTGCTGCTTTCATATTGACACATGCAGTATCCCTGACTACTTGTGTGTATTTGCAGCCTATTAGTGTATACACAGCTGCCCTACAGATGTTACAAAAGTATCCTTGCATCTCTTCTTGCAGTATCTAAAACTTTGTCAGCTTGTGCATTGGTCTTTGAGTGGATCTGCAGGCAGCAGTTTCTGTAGAGAGAGGGAGAGAGGGGAAATTGTTAAAAAGGAATGCCTAGAGCTAAGGGAGCCTCTTTTTTTTTCTTTTCTGGCACATACATTTACATATCTGCAGATCGTGGGCTTCAGGCACTTATCTTTTAGGGTGTCTCCAAGTCTTCCTCCCCCTGATCAGCACACTGCCCTTTGCTTTGTCCTTTGAATGGCTGCTTCTTGTTTGATGCTTGATGCATGTGGTTGCATTCTCTGAGATTCCCATGCATGCAGAGCCTTGTGTGAGGCCTTGGGCAGTGGACAGGCTGTAGGAGAGCAGATCAGATTGCCATTCCAAAGCACCTGTACCCACTGGGGCAGGGGGAGGAGATTGGAGCTCTGTGTGCAGTTGCAGGCTGTGATCTTGTCCAGGTCATGGGGATGTTGTTGTATGCATTATGTGGGATGTACATCCATAGCAGGAGTGCTATGGATGGATATGGGCTCTTTGGAAAGCACAAGCACAGAGCACAAGGAGGTAGAGTTGTCCTTCATGTGGGCAGCTGGAATGCATGGATCTATGCCTAGGGCTGGATGAAGAGCCATCTGAGAGGTTCTGAGAGCAGAGCACCATGGGTGGCATAGCAGTGGGCATCTGCTGTCAGCCACCTGATCAAGAACAACAAGTGCACGAGGCCCCTTTGGACAGGTAAAAGCAGCCTCATATTCACAGACCCTGAACCCTTGGGGTGACTTTAACCTGACAGCCTCCTGGAAAGTTCCTGACCTGAGTGACTGGTGACCCAATGAGGAGAGGTGCTCTGCTGGAGGCCAGGAAGGTCTGGTTGGGGGTACAAAACTCCAGAAGGTCCTTCAATCCCCAACCATTCTGTGGTTGTCTAATACATGGGTTGAGCTCTTGTGTATGGGGAAAATGAAATTACTTACTTACCAAGGCTTTTGAACTGCCCATTCTCTAACAAGGGGGACTTGTTCTTCTTGAAGAAGCGAGGTTTGGGACCAGGTGTTTGTAACTTGTCCTGAAGACTCATAAACTGCAAATCATGATGTGTTCTTAAGTTTACTATTTCAATTTATAATATATTACTTTATTCAAAGGAAGGAGAAGGTAAAATTTAAGCATGGCAAAAGACTGAAGAGGGAAAGAAGAAAAGAAATTGGTTTTGGCAAATCAGATGTGATGTTGTAGTCTTAACTACCAAATCTGCCAGCACCTCTCAACTATTTCATTTTGCTATCCTCTTTTGATCCAAATTCTCCCCTTCTCATGTCCTGCTAAAACTGTTATCAGTATTCTTGCTTTTTGTTGTCTCCTGTCAGAAGACCTCCTCATGACAGAAAAAACGTGTGCTTGAGACAGAAAAATCTCAGGACTCTGAACCACATGAGATTGATTCTTTGCTATAGTTTGCTATAGTTATTATATATTTGTCAAAATACATGAAATCTGCCTTTAATATGAGTTAATACTGATGTATCTTCAAGAGAAGTGATGAAAACCTGTTTGGTGTTTACCATGAGTACCTTTTGGCAAGGGCACATATATGTGTGATTATGAGGAAGGAACTGCAATTTGATTTTAAGGGCTGGCAGTCTTGTATGGAAACTTGTTTGTGTCTCCTCAATCTCAGCAGCAGTGGAAGGGTTTGAAATCCTTTCTGAAGCTTGTGTTAGGAAATTCATTCCATAAATACTCCTTTTTCTCTTACCAGAATCCCATAGTTAATTTTGAACAACCACTGCATCTGGAGAATTGGTTCCCTCGTCAGCTGATCAGAAACAAAAGAGAAGAAATTCGAGACCTGATCTTGCAACTGCACTTTCAACAGCAGAGTGGCGGCAGCAGCTAATAAATCTAATAAGGCAGTCCTGGCAAAGGATACTGCTGTATAAAATTACTGGAACTCTGCTTAGTTTGGTCTGTTCCTGTCTTGCAGAGAAGAAGAAAAAAAAGGCACAAGCAGTACTTTTTGTTCAGCATGTATTTATTTAAAGTTTTTTTCCACTGGTGTTGTGTGGTCTTAAGATGCTGGAAGGGGGAAAGGAGAAGGTTGTAGATAAGAATGTAAATATGTAAGTTAAAGCTAATGCATATGAATTGCTAGTTGGTTCTTGGAATATGAAAGCTGCTTACAGGTATGCCTCAAGGATGTAAAAATACTTTTGTATTTTGGAGCCTGTTCTTTATAATTCTGTATAAACAGGGATGGTCATGTAGGAGTCAGGCCTGAAGACAGGATCTGGATCTTGTATTATGTCTCTTGATTTGCAGCTGATACAGATAGAATGAATACTATGTATTTTTTTACTTTAAGGATTTAATGTTGACTCTCTTTAGAGATGTATTTTTTGTTTTGTTTCTGATTATATACAGAAGTAATCTGCATGTGTCAGAAAATTCTGCCAAGATTTGAGGCTCATGAGTTTTGATGATTTTTAAAAAAAAAAATTATTTTCCCCCTTCCTAGCATTTTCATAAAAGTGTATTTCCACAAGGTAAAGACATTTGTTTGAGAGTGACTGTTGAAATACTTCAAAGTTGGGAGTGTATTTTTGTTTAAGTTTTTTTTTCTTAGCAGATTTTTGAAGCAAACTTGCTCTCAAAGTACATACCAATACAGTATGTGTAGGCAGTAGATTTTTAACGCTGTTCACCTGATTTTGGGGAATAATTCCTGCAAATCTTAAGGCATCACCTGCATTAGCAAGGCAAGCAGGCTGTGGCCTAACAACCTCAAAAGTCTGAGGCGTTTTACTGAAAAATAAGGTCATTAAGATATGGGATTTACATACAAGACAAACAGGATTTTTCCCTTGCTTAGGAGAATTGAGTAAAGATGATTGAATATTGAGTGTTTGAACTCAGACTTGATTTGATAAACTAGGACAAGTTCATCATTGTCTTAATTTGTATTTTAGTTTTTCCTTGAACAGTGATCACATTTTGATGTGTGCACTTTTTTCTGTACTCACTGCACGTTAGAAGGTGACTGTTCTAAAAGGATGCTTTCTTCTGTTCCCCACTGTAACTTTACTGAAGTGTCATCTTACCCTTCAGAAGGACTGTGTGTCAGATAACCAGCAAAACCACTTGTGTCATAAAATAGTCTACAAGACCAGAGCTCTTAAAGCTGGAAATACAACGGAAAGTTAAAATAAATATTGAGGGCAACCCAAAGATGCAAGCATTTTTGTCATTGCAGAATTCTCAGGGTCCCTTCCCTCAAGACAACTCTGAAACCTGGCATCTGGAAAATCCAGTTATTATTTCAGGTTCTGTACAGTCATCCAACACCCCTACGCTCCCCCTTATTTGTTTTTCAAACCAGGAAGCATTTTTTCTGTGGGGGAGAGAATTTAAAAACAATTTGCTGAGCACAGTTACCTTCTGTATCGCTCTGAGCAGCCTTGTGCAATGACTGTATTTTTTGCCAATGACTGTGTTTTTTGTCTTTGTTTCTAGTTTAATTCTGTAGTTTGGCACTACCCCTCCTTTCCCTGCCTCCCAACATCTTTCCCTCCCATCCCAGAGTTGTGTCTTTCAGCACCTAAATCACAACACCAGCATTACTTACAAGAATAATCTGTGTATTTATTGTAAAACAAAAGATACAATGCAGAAGTGTGTTCCCTTTCTCTACACCTTTCTTGATTGAATAATGTTTTCAGTGCTCCCTTATGAAAAGCAATTTGGGCTTTTCCTTATGGTAAAGTTAGATTTTATCACCAAGCAATTGGTTCTTTTTTAGATTGACTGGTTAATAGATATTTAAAAGCAAAATATTGTATGCAATTTTCTAAATTTATTTTATAACACAAAAGGATTGCCTTTTTAGATTTCTTACATATCTGCTATGAGACTGTCAATGCATTTGATATTAAAATTATCTCCAGAAGTTGCTGACTGTGGTTGTCACCATTCTTTTCCCAGCTGCTACAATTAACCCACAAGTTCAGAGTAACACAGGCCACCTGACTGATTTTAAGGTACATACACAGTACATGTGTCTTGGGTTCTGTGTTGCTGAAATGGCTCCCGAGGTATTAAAGACTTTTTTTCCCAGCCCTGCGCTTGAAGAAGTTGAGATTCCTCAGCTCTGGTTTTCAAGGTTGTTTATTTTCTCTTATCTATTACATTCTCTTTTGGACCTGCAGAGGTTTGTCCAGCAGGTCAGGTTGTGGCACACTGACTCCCCTCAGGGCACTGTTATCTTTTATACTAAAAACTATGTGTACTTTATTTACAATAACTTCCCAATACCTATCACCTATGTTAGACAGTCTACTCTAAACCAATCCAAAAGTGTCACCATCACAGCAGAAGATGGAGGACAAGAAGAAGGACAGGACAGGCCCAGATTCCTCCATCTTGCCTCTTGAACCCCCATTCTAAATCCCCAAAATTCTACTTTTTCATCCTGTGATAAATTCACTATCATTCTATTCAAACCTTGTGGCTTGTAACTCTTTGCACAAAGCTGGTAATTGTTTCCATGGGTTAAAATCCAAGGCATGGGTGTCCTTGACTCTGTGCCAAGATCTCTGAGCCCCCTGTCAGGGTCTCGAGTCCTCCAGGGCAGTCAGAGGAATGTCCTGGGTTCTGACACGTGTGTCTTAACCCAAATGTCTCACCCAGTGATTTATGGGGCCATCAGCTACAACCCACCCCATTTCCAGCCATTTGCATTTACCAGTTATGTGGTAAATGCTAGGAAGTGTCTCTGTGGAAGAAGCTACATGCCAGGTATCTTCATGCTTCCTTTTTACTTGCTGGAACTCCCCAAAGTTAACTTTTTAACCAGACTGACTCAGAGACCTTTTTGCACATACTGTATTTCTGTTTCCTGTATAAAGCCCTGTTTAACTGAAATAGTGGAGTGATAGGGTATTTCAAAGCAAACTAGTCTCTGTAAGGCTCTTTACCCAAAGTTGTGTAATTTTTGTTTTAAGGCAATCGGTTGTACCCAAATGTACCCATCAGTTTCTTTAAAAGAAACTGCTGCATTCTGTCTGTGGGACCAGAAAATTGCTTCCATGAAGACATCTGAGTCATGGAGATCTGTTTAAGGTACTGCACAACACAAGAAGTAAGGTAGAAGAGCAGTAACTTGTAGGAAGTAAATCTGCCAGGAAAAATATAAAAATAGACACTTAGTTGTCATTAAGACCCGGAGAAGCGAATCTGCAAGTAGGTTTTTGGGGGTTTTGTTCATTTTTTAAGTATGAGGGGGCTGCTGTGTTTTAGCAATGGAACTGCAGGCATGGAATAATTGCAGTTCATCTGGGCTTTTGTGGTACTCACCTCTTGGAACTTGACCCTGAGATGAGCTTGCAGTGCTCTGGAAGTACTACACCTTAGAAAATAAAAACTTGAGAGCCACAGTAGTAACACTTTCAACTTGGTTGGGACAGAGAAGCAGAATACTGCTTCTGGCACCTATCCCCCATCCCACAAAAAAAGAAACCCAAACCAGCAAAAAGAAGACAACTGTTTTCCAGATGGAAAAGCAGCAGTTGCAGCATGAGACTTGAAAAGTCTCAGAATTGAAAATGTGTTGAATAAAATCAAGACTAACAGTAATAATTCTGCCCAACCAAACTGAAGTTGGAAGTTGAAGTTCAAAGAGAAGCACAGACACTGGGATCATCTTTGACTGCTGAACAAGGTAAGAGATTTCTGGTCAGCAGTTCAGAAAAGGAGGAATGCTGGGAATAGGTTTACATTACATGAACAGTATTGATAAGTGTGAGATTAATTTGGTTGACCTCACTTCCTAATTCTTTATGATTCTGTATGATGGAAGAAGTGGCAGTACAACAAGCTATGGTGGGCTGAATTTCATCAGCTGGAAGTTTAACCAGCTTCAGAACTTTTTTATTCTTGGGAAGTGTTGCCAGAGCACAAGCAAAAAGTGACAATGGTGAATGCTTGGCCACAGTAACCACAGAAACTGAGCAAGTGAAAAGGTTTTGTCTAACCTAATTGTCTCTGCTAAAATGACTGGGAATTTTGTTGGTGAATCCTGTCAAATGCCATAAAGCCATCTTTTTTGTGCAGTCAGGGAGACAATTTAGATTCTGAATAGTAAACCTCATGAGTTTGGAGATAGTGGGTATAGGCCATGGTGTGGCTCTTTATTAGAGGCATTTTCATTAAAGTAATCCTTTATTTGACATTTTTTTTTAGTTACAGGTAGATTCAGCTTTTTGAATAAATTGCGTTTGAAAAACGGACATTATTTAGAATGGTATGTGTGCTGTAGCAGTATTTCAGTGAGCATTGCTCTGTAGAGAACTCTAATTCAGCTAATCACGTTTGCTACATGAAAATACATGTTTCTTCTCAGAAATGCAAATTGTCAGAAAACTGTATTTTTGGAGGTACTGGGATCACTTGGTGTGTTGTGTCACTAGAATTACACTTCCCTTTTTTTCTCATTCAGTAAGAGTGCTTTGCGTGAATACTTGTGAACAGGTACAACTTGGATGCTGAAAATGAAGAATTCCATGTTTTCTGATACAAAGTGCTACTATAAACGCTTTTGTCAAATCAAGGAAGGAGTTAATTTTCCACAATTATTTTGGAAATCTATTGCAAGAGTTGTTTTGCTTGTTTTAAGAAACTTTAAAAGATTTAAAGTGCTTTTAGATATGCCTTTTGCCGTAATGTGGGAGATTTTCAGCTGTTGCAAGTCTACATTTCAGTGCTGAAATCACTTGAATATAAAATTAATAGCAATAAATAATAAATAAAACTGAACGAATAAAACTAATAATAATAAAATAACTAATAATAAATAAACTAATAATAATAAAACTGAATTTACACTTGTAAAATATTTTATTTCACAGAAGCTGACGTAATCATACCATAGAAAACAGATTTTGACAGAGATGGGTTTTATACTCTTCACATTCTGAGTGCCTTTGAGTACTTTGTTGATGAAAGAAACAACAATACTGTAAATCTAAAAAACTCTCCAAGCAAACCTTTAACTGGGTTTAATATATTTTTCCTGAAGTATGTGTGTTCTGTAAAGGGATTAGTTTTCACATGTTCTGGAGGTAAGATAGCTTTTGCCTTTGTCAGTATGTGTAGCATTTCTAACCTTGGTCCAATTGCATTTGTGCAGGGTAATGCAAGCAAAAGCATTTATGACATTGAAAGCATGAGTTTCTCTAGAGGATTAAAAAATAAAGCTGCTCTGTTTGGATCCAGGGTCACAGTAAATATACCCAAGCTAGCCTCAGAAGTTGCTGTCTCTACCCAGGCATGCTGAATAGAACTTTGAAACAGTTTCTGGGCACCAGTGCAGTGTTGTCTCCGTGCTGTTCCGCGTATAGCTCCAGCATAGTGCTGCCAGCATCATGGTTAGCTTGGCAGAACCAGACTAGGTTTGCAGTGATGGTTTGATACATCCAAAATGTCTGATTCTAAGAAAACTGGATGTGTTCAAGCAGCTCAGTGGTAAAACTTTAAGTGTAATTTAATAATTTTGGGGTGGAGAGGGGAGAACTAAAGAAAGTATGTTGCTGTTTTGGAAAATATCAGCTAGAGTCTGTTAGATGTCAGAGACAGAGCATAAAAACAAAGGTCATTTTATTTGATTCCTGTGAGTGTTGTATGTGTAATACTGCTGATAATTCCTGATATGTGAATTGCTGGCATTCAGTAGAGCAGCTAGCAGAGAAAAGTGAGCATTGTACTGCCTAAGGAGCTCTGTGTAAAAGCTTTGCAGGCAGACACCTAGGAATCCAGCTTTGAAATACTTATACAAAACCACTACCAAAAATAGTCACTGTAGCCAAACCAGGAGTTTGTTCAGAGTGATCTGAACACAGTAACCAGGAACTCCTGAGTAAAAACATGCAGAAGACAGCCCTGAAGGAGATTTCCTAGGGGTCTGAATGCAGTCTGCCATTGCAGGGCAGCTTCCATACATGTTTCCACAGTGAGCTGACCCTGGATGGGAACTGAGAGTGCCGCTGCTTTCCTGTGCTCTGTCCTTTCTGTAGTTTCCTTTGCTGTTCATCAGCTATCTGTAATCACTTCTTGCTGCTGCTCATGTCAGGTAATACCTGAACAGAAATGAAAGAATCATGACTTGTCCTAGCTTTATGTTTGCAGGAAGCACTGGTTTTGGGGTGCAGGGGATAGTGGTGGAACAGTACAAGACTTTCTCCTTTAGCACAGACTCGACAGCAGCCCTGTAACCAAAGGAAACAGTCCCACAGAAGTTGCTTCAGTGTTTACATATACAATGGTGCTTAAGGAGTAATGTATTTATATATGTGTTTATATTTGTACAAGCAGAAGACAAAACACACAAGATTTTCTACTGGAGATTAGTGTGCTCCTGCTGATGTTTTGTGGCCAGCAGGATTTTTAAAAAGAGCAGAAATTGAAAGGCCAATGAAAAAGCGTGGTTAATTAAATGTGAAAGGTGCTGTCCTTGTTTGGACTGTCTGTTAATGGTATGACAAGCCCTGGTAAAGAGCTTAGCTGGCCAGATTAAAATTAAAAAATTGTGTCAGTCCATCTGCTAGCTCCAAGGAGTCTACTTCAATCACCTTTTCTTGTTTCTTCACTAAAGCAGAAAAGTGTCTTTGAATATAGCAGAGCCAGGATGTATTGGTTGACTTTTTTTACCTAATGCTTTCTCCAAAGATAACGATATGTGACATCAAGATATTTTCAAGAAGTGCAATGCTCTTGGTTGGGTCAAGGCTACGGTAAAGACAACAGCTCTTTTGCTAAAAGGAATTGGGATTATTTTGCTTTTTTTTTTTTTTTTAATTACACAAATAAGTATGTTTGGCTTCATGTGGAAAATCTTTCTTTGCCTTCCGGGAATGATTAACACAGATCTTCAAATAGTTGCAGGTAATGTAGACATCTTTCTTATGTTCTTGTTTACAAATTTAGCTATGGCAGTGGATAGAATTAGAAACACCTCTCTGATTTACTTGTAACAAAGGGGGCTAATACAGAGAAATGTTTGGTCAAATCTCTGCTGTGATAACAGTGTAAATATGGAATACTTGGACTGATTTCCAGGTGGCATAACTGCACGTTTGGCTTGCTTTGAGTGTAGAAGTAGATATAGGAGGCAATTTTTTTCAACTTTGAGACGTTAAATGCTGGTAATTTTTTCACTTTTCTTTTTCCTTTCTTAATTTTGTACTAAATCTTAAAAAGTAAGGTTCTGTCTTCTACATATGGGCACTGAACATGTGTCAGTTTGGGTAGAGATTGGGGGTTTGCCTTAGAGATGTTTTTTGATGTTCTTTCTGCCTCTGCTGTACCATCTGGTGCTCTTCTGCAACAGAGGTGATTATTAATATACCATCAAAATAACCATGCCTTTCATCTTTCAGTCATAAAAGTCAAAGGTCTACTGACTATGAAGCTGCAGAATAAACCCATAATCTATTGGATGACAAATGCCATAGAGTTATTACTATTCTTTCTCTGATAAATGATTGGTTGTGATTGTTTTTCTGGCATGTTTTCCAGGAAGAAAAAATGAAAAAACTTGAGGCAAACAATTTCAGATCAACTGACTTTAAAGGGTGGAAAATTAGACTGTCACACTAAATCTCAATATACATGTTCTTACCTCAGCTGTTTCCTCAAGTTTCCTCTGGAATGATGTCGAAGGGGATAAGAGGGAATTAAAAACAAAAACACCAAACCCCCCCGCCCAAAAAAAAAACCAACATAAAGTCGATGAGGCCTTTTATTCCTCTTTTTTTCTCCCCTGCTCTAGTAGGGTAGAGACCTGTCTCTAATGATGAAGTTTAAGTGTCAATTCAAGCAGCTTTCATCTTGCAAAATATACAAATCTGTCACGGAAAGAAAGTATGGAGTAGGATTATTTCTCAATTATTTATTTTACTTCTGAAAAGCCCTGAAAGCTTCCAAATACATGTTTCTCCACAAATATAGTCCCACTGACTTAAGCCTAATGGCAAATGGAAGGTTAAACACAAGATGTTAGATTGCAAAGGGTTAGAGCCCTATGCTATGTTACCATTTGATGGGATATTGTAAAGAGCTTAAGGTTGTTTATAACATCACATTCAGGGACAGGTTCTGTTAATAGAAAAAAGCACAGCAATCTCCCTCAGAGATCACAGAAGTGGCATGAAGATAGTGATGGTTGTATCATTATCTTATCTGAGAAATTTGTGTGGTTTTAATTTCACAGCTGCAGGAGGAGGACAGGCTAAAGATGTTTCACCAGCCCCTCAGCTCAGTGACTGGCACTTGGCAAACCCTTCTCTGCCTCCTGGCTTGAAAAAGCCTAATGGCATCATGGATGCTGAGCAGTTCCACAGGCACGTGCAGTTACGGAGGAAGCGATCCATTCTCTTTCCCAGTGGAGTTAAGGTCTGCCCTGATGAATCTGTTGAGCAGGCTATTGCCAACCATCTCAAATATTTCAGGCTCAGAGGTAAGTACATCTCATGGGTAATTGATAAAGAACATTCACTTATTAAACAATAGCTCAAACTTTAAAACATAATACATACCAGGTCATAGGAAATACATTATTATATAATATTATAATACTGGTGAAACTTATTTTTCTGTGATAATCTTGCTTATGAGAGCTGTTCTGGGCTAAAACCCCACCACTATCTGTCTACACTCATATATAATAAGAATTCTTGCTCCCTGAAACTGCATTGTTTACTAAAATAATCCTTTCTCAGAGCAATTTGAATGCTAAGAAAAATAGGTGCTATACAGAGTAGCCAAATAACAGAATTTGTCTGTTTTATTTAGTGTTCTTAAAGTGCCAGTAGAATTCATTGAGGAGCCAATCAGAAAAGTCTGAAGCACTGGCACTTCAGCCATGTCACTTTTGGCTATGGCTGGTTGTACAGAGTGTGCAGTCTCTGTGTGTCAGGCTGTAGTATAATGGACAAGCAAGCTTTCTTTTAAGATGTGGGAGTTGGCGTGGCATAGCTTTCTCTGCAGAGCTGCCATATTCCCACTAATATCTTCTTTTACTTGATGAAGTATTACAGTAACATGATGTGTTTCAAACCCTTCTGTCTGACTGCATTGGAATGGGGCAACACAGTCATGCAGCACTTTCTACTCTTACTGTCATAGCATTCAAACAATTTGTAGTTATCTTAATGTGTCTGTACAAAACTGGCAAAATGACAGAGCTGCTGTCAGAGTAGAAGGAAGGGTGTTCAGAGACTCATGTTTGATGAGATTTGATTGCCTATGGAGAAACTCTCACTGGTGGCAGTTTATTTACTTAGATGAAGTGAAAAACTTACTTAGATGTGAAAAACACTGACAACCACAAGTTGCTTAGTGTTCACATAAAAATAAATATAAGCAATGTATTTGGAGAACAAAATTGGGTTGTATGGGGTTTTACAGCCTCATTCAAATATAAATTGTGGCCAGTTTGCAAGGGACGTTGACACTGATGATGATGCTGATGGTTTGACAGGCTTTGCCAGTTTCTTATTTCCACCCAGGAGGACTGAACCACTCTTTCTTTGTTCCAAGTGATCCATACATACCACAGGCTTTAACTGCAGTCACCTCTCAGTTATCTGTGGTAGGGGTACATTAGGGCAATACCAACTAAGCAAAGGTGTGAGTGATAATAAAGAAGAAAGAAATCTGTAAATTAGGTTGCAAAAGTATATTTAGGTCTTAATAATCCTAGGCTGAACTAAAAATCCACCTAGTCCATCTGTTTCCTTACTGGATTTAACAGCTTTCACATTCCACAAGGTTTTCTTGAGCAGAGAGGCTGTGATTACCGTTAGTGCTTTTAAATTAAAACTTTTGTAAAAGATCTCTGAAAATTATAGAAGTGACTAATTAGCAGCAAGTCACACAAGCTCTGGTTCAAGCAACTTGTCATTTTCATTCTGTTAGCAGCAATTGCTGCTCCAGGAGTGTTGGGTGGTGTCTAATGATGTCCTGAGAAGGCACCTGAGGTCATGAGAGTTCATGTGCTGTGTATTGGGTTTATGTGGCAAAACTTTGGTAGCAGGGTGTTACAAGGGTGGCTTCTCTGGAAGCTTCCCCTACACCGGCAGAGCCCATGACAACCAGTTCCGCTGGTCAAGGCCAATCCCATCAGCAACAGTGGTAGCACCTCTGGGGTAAAATATTTGAGAAGGAAAAAGTTGCACAGCAGCAATTGCAGTTGAAAGAGAAGAGTGAAAATATAAGAGAGAAACAGCTTTGCAGACACCAAAGTGAGTGAAGGAGGAAGTGCTGCAGGTGCCAGAGCAGGGGTTCCCCTGCAGCCTGTGGTGCAGTCAATGGAACTGCAGAGATCACTGCAGGACCCCATGCCACAGCAGGTGGATGCCCATTAGGAGGCTGGGACCGCATGGGAAGCCCACACTGGAGCAGGCATCTGGCAGGAGCTGTGGCCTCACAGAGAGAGGAGCCCACACTGGAGGAGGTTTGCTGGCAGGACTTGTGACCCCATGGGAGTCTGTTCCTGAAGGACTTGCACCCCATGGGAGGAACCCACACTGGAGCAGCCTGTGAAAACTGCAGCCCATGGAAAGGATTGATTCTGGAGAAGTTAGGAAAGAACTGTTTCCCATGGGAGAGGCCTCACACTGGAGCAGGGGAAGAGTGTGAGGAATCCTCCCCCTGAGGGGGAAGTAGTGGCAGAGACTGCAGAGATGGGACCACAGCCCCATTCCCCATTCCCCTGCACCACTGTAGGTGAGGAGTTAGAAAAAACCAGGAGTGAAGTTAAGCCTGGGAAGAAGGGAGGGGTGAGGTTAAGGTGTTTAATGATTTGGTTTCATTTCTTGTTGTATTGCTCAGATTTGATTGGTAATAAATTCAAGGAATATCCCCAAGTTGAACCTGTCTTGACAGAATGTGGTGAGTGATCTCTCGCTGTCCTTATCTCAGCCCATGAGCCTTTTGTTATGTTATCTCTCCATTGTCCAGCTGAAGAGTGGAGTGATAAAGCAGGCTTCATGGACACCAAGTGTCTGAATTCAGTGTCACTGAATTATGTGCAAAATTTCTAGTCGCCATCCAGATAGCCACAGTCCACTGTCAACAAAATAATCCTAGGAAAAAGTGTGGTCACTGTTTAACACTCAGAGACCAGCTGCTATGGGTCACTAGGAAAACAACTGACCCCAGAAGGGAATAAATATAAATGTACACAGAATCTGCTGATTTTTCAATCTCAGTGTGTATTGCTAGATTTTTTTTTTTTATTCTGTATGTGTTGAAGTAAGAAAAGACTTCAATCTCAAGATATACTTTCTCTGGAAAGGATGGTTCTAGTACAGTCTATTCTCTCCTTGGTTTTGCTGTACTGCCAGCAGTACCATGCCACTGCATTGGAAGGGAAGGCAGATTGTATTTTGATGTAAGAGCTTGTTAGAAAATAAGAAAAGGTTTGCATGTGCTGATTATCCAGATTGTCTGTTCTGTCTGTGTCTACCTTAGAAGGAATGAGGTAGGAATATAATTGTCTCTGTAGCTCCTATAGCTTTACTTACTTTTGCTAGCTGGTAAAAGCCTCTCTAAGTGTCAGAGACTGACAGACAAACATTCCTGTCATGGGCTTTAAGGAAGTGCTTCTGTCCTGTTGCTGTAGGCTTAACAATGTACAGCTTTTTTGTTTCTTTTCTGGCTACAACATCTGGATTTTTTTGAGCCTTAAAAAGATGAAGAATATGATAAATACATATTAAACCATTAAAAATATCAAAGTACAACAAAATACAGGTATCTGGAGAAAAAACAGTATTTTCTAAAACAGCAGTATCACACTTCAACACATGAAAGTCTAATTAATGGTATGATTATTGGCGGTTATTTTATTACTGTGGTATTCACAAGCAGCAGCCTGGAACGGGGTGGGTTGTCCTTGTTTTTCTACACCTGCTGTCTACAAGACAAATTTCTGAAGTGCTG
The DNA here is from genome assembly GCA_024865655.1 of Emberiza elegans. NCBI lineage: Eukaryota > Metazoa > Chordata > Aves > Passeriformes > Fringillidae > Emberiza > Emberiza elegans. The sequence goes on from JALJVW010000196.1 coordinate 3,784,309, forward strand.
CTTTATTCCTACAGAACAGAGTTTTGCAGTAGCAGATGATGCTATTTTTACTCTTTTGAGACAAATACTGAATTATGATTGTCTCTGTACTGCCCTGTCTCTGTATCTCCTGTAGCTGCGTATGGAGGTTGCTGCCATTGGCTGACTTTGTATTTCATTTTTTGGAATGTGGGGATGGAAATCAGTCAAAAATGTTTTACAGACTGGGTACTGTAGGCCTATAGGCTGGGTTTTTGAGTGGAGTCCTTTTAAATGGTGTAACATTATGGTTGCTGATGGAAGAGTCATGTAAATGTAGTGGTGGCTGGCTCATTGCTAGACTGTTGGGACAAACACAAAGTGTGTATCCCGTGGCAGCTGGAGATTCTACAAAAAAAATGTTGTGGGAATCTAATAGTGGGATTTCAGACAGTGAGTGGGCTTGTACATGTTAGTGTCTGCTATGATGTTCTTTACTGCTGACAGGAAAATGGTAGCCTGAGCAATAGATAAATAAAATTTATTACAGAAAAAACAGGCACACCCACTCAGACCAAGTTTTTTGTGACCAGTCACTTCATGTTCACAATTCAGTGAATCTGTCCATTCTCTGTTGGGTAAGTTGTTGGTAGAGGATTGTAGTAGTTGAATTAGCATGTAAAACAGAAACAATATAAGGATTACAAGATGGGTAAGCAGTACAAGCCATACTATCCCATGCCTCTTAATTGGGCTGCTGGATTTTGTCACTACGGCTCAGGGTAATATGCTTCTTTGCCACCTCTGATTGTAATTACTCTGGTGGCTACCTTCCTAAATTCTCTTTACAATTTTACCCCACTGTGAACCTCTGTCTTAAACTATCAGTGTATGTTGTGAGTACTTTTTTTTTCTTTTTTTGGTGGGCACTGATCTTTTCATGTGAGTAGATCAGATAGTCTCTCTGCCAGAGCTGTTCTTGTCAGCTGTTCTTGTCAGCCTGAGCTTCAGATAAGCCAAACGTCTAAGGATAGCTTTTAAAGACACTGACCAAACAAGGAAATAGATGATATTGCAGTGAGCCGTAGCTGATGAGACACATGGACACTTTTTGAACTTTGGAAAGAACTCCTGTTTCTTGGGAATTAAATTCTATGCATGAATGTAATCCCTAGATTTGGCATAGCACTATGCCTGCTCATTTCCCCCTTTCTTTGGTCCCTTAAAATCTGTTTACTGAAGTATTAGAAATAATGGTGTTATTTTCTGCACATGAAGATAGTCAAGAGTAAAGTTTCAAATGAACATAGTTAAAGAGTAAAGTTTCAATTTGATACTGAAGTCATAATGTTACAAGTTATTCAGATGTTGCTAATAATGACGAAAGCAAAGAGCCAAAAGTAATGAAAAGTACCTGGCTAAAAACCATACATTAAATAAAGAATCTGTCTGAGTGAACCCTGTTTCCCCCCCTGCATCCCTGGCACATATTACATATCCCTCATAGTCAGCAATGAATTTCTGAAGTTTATTTGTAGAAGGTCTGTCTCCTCTACATTTGAATTTTTAGATACCAGCACATGCTTCTAAGAAACTTGCCTTTTTGCACGGAGGACACTCATTAGTTTTTACTGAAATCTTGTTGGTGAGAATAATTTATGTGCTAGAGTTTAGTATGTGAGTGTTCAAATCTAAAATCTGATGTGAATGAACTAATTTGCATTCAAATATTTTTCAATTTAAACACCCCTTGCTTGTTTTGTATATTGTTTAAGGGGGGCAGGCCTTGTGTTACAGGCCATACACAGCAGCATTCCAGCAATAGATGAGTGATTCTCTGCATGTGTGTATTAATTTGTTCAGCAAATGATAACAAAGCCTTTGCAGCAATGACCTCTTAGGAGGTGTCTGTCCCTGTGACTGCACTCCTCATCAAACCCCTCTGCTATTAAGCTGTTCAGTTGCGCAGAAATTGTTAGAGAGGATGGGGAGTTGGTCTCATCTTGCCTCAAAATAGAATATTTAGCCTGATTCAGTGCTCCTAGCTACCACAGACGATTCAACTCTTAAGAAGCACTAATGAGATTTAATTGGGATTAAGCTCCAGCACTGCCCACTTACACAAATGGCCAGAAAGCCACCCTACCCCCTACAGGGTGCTCAGTGCTGTCATGTGGTGCCCCCTCTGTTAACCTCAGAAATCCCTGAGCACAGACTGAGTGTAATAGGCTAATTCTCTCTCCTTGGGGAGATAAATGCATCCCCAGTGGTACAGCTTGAGCCACCAGGATGCTGTATCCTACCCAGGTGCATGAGGGGTAGCCAGACTGGAGAATTTCAGAGCAAGAGAAAGGTCATCTAATCACATCATAGATCTTAGCTGGAGGTTTTGAAAACAGTGATGATGCTTTAGGAAAGGAAGCTTCAAATAAACTTTTTTCCACTCATTTCTGTAGATTAGTAGGACTGAAAAGAGCTTGTGTCTGCCTATGAGGAATTTTTTGGGTTGAAACACAATTATCTTAAGCTTTTCAGGATATTTGCTATTAGGTTTGAGTATTACTTGAGCATAGACACTGCATTTGAAGTAGATAAGCTCCCAGGGACTGGGCTTTTCTGCTTTTGAAGCAGATATGCTGACAGACAGCTCCCACTGGAATTGTATAATGACATGTATGGCTTTCTGAAACATCCTTTGGAGCCCAACATGACCTTTAAAGGTTAAGACATTGCTTACTTCAAGGGCCTTTGACACTTGGCCCAGTAGAACCTTGAACAAGGGCATGGACCAAAAGTGCCCATCTTTTAATTTTTTCCTAGCCCTTCTTTCACATTGAAGATTATTATCTCAGTGATGAGTTAAGTGACTTCTAACTTGTGAGGCTTTTCAGGATGGAGTACATGGAAAATGTAGTATATGCATGCAAAATATACTTTGGAGTAACTGCAACCAAGCTGTGTGATTTGCATTCTTGGTTTGAATTTTGGTTTATTGTGCCAGTCAGTTACATATCTTCAGCATAACTATTCCTTTTCCTGTAGTCAGCTGGACTTGCTCACAGCTCTTGTAGCAGGGAGCTTCTCTTCTCATAAGCCTTCATTCTTTTTTTAACATTTGAATTCTTTGATGGAAAATTGCAAGGTAGCTGAGAGGTCAACTAACTTAAAAATACAAGTTATTTATTACTGCAGCCATGGAATGAAGGAAACAATTTTTCAGGGGAGCTTACCTTCCCACTCACGTGTAGCTTCAAGACTCTTAGCTCCCTGCCTTAAAAGATTGATCTTGATGTTATGATGCTTTTAATCAGTATTGTTTGCTGGGGATTAGAGGCCTCACCACAAATCCTGTCTCCTCCAAGGCCTGGTGTGGCTAATGTTATCCCACACATCTGTGCCCCTGTAGCAGCCCAGAGAAAGTTTGGAGTGAGATCCAGGCATGAAGAGCAGCTCTTTGCACATGGCCCGAGGGCTGAGCTGCCCTTCAGGTGGCAGTGGCAGTGCTGCTGGGTTGTTGGAATTCAGGACATCCCTCTGGCTGTCCTGGACTGCCAAGACCCCTGCCAGGGGGCTCAGAGACCCTGGCACAGAGCCCAAGACCCCCGTGCCTTTGATCTTGACCCATGGAGAAAATTACCAACCTTATATGAAGATCCGCAAGCCACGAAAGTTTAAGTAGAATGACAGTGAATTTATCATGGGGTGAAAAATAGATTTTTAGAGTTTTTAGAATGGACGGTTCAGGGGGCAAGATGGAGAAATCTGGGCATGTCCAGCCTTTCTCCTTCTTCTTCTTGGCCTTCATCTTCTGCTGTGGTGTTGGCACTTTTAGATTGGTTTAGAGTAGAAGCTCACTGTCTAACACAGGTGATAGGTATTAGAAAGTAATTGTAAATATTGTACTTGTAGTTTTTAGTATAAAGACATAACACCGCCCCGGGTTCGGGCAGAGTGCCTCTGACTACCTTGCTGAGTGGACCTCGGCTGGACAGGAGGAAGAATTTTATACATAAGAAACAATAAACAACCTTGAGAGCAAGAAATGAAGAGCTCTGACTCCTCCTTCGAGCGTTGGGCTGGGAAAAGAGACTTTGTAATGCATCTTGGAGTCACTCTGACCAGCTAAATCCCGAGACTGGGTCTGCTCAGCAGTTCTTACTCATGCTGGCAGGACTGCCTGCTTTGTTGTTTTTTGAGAATTTTGTAGCTGGTCTTCAAAAACTAAATCCTGGAAAGATCATAATGCAAAACCTGCCTGGCAGCTTCAATCGTAACTCTGAATAATTGGACTCATGGCAATTTATTATAACCTCTCATGCAGCTATTTCCCCCCATTCTCTATCTCCTTTAAAAGCTTTATATTTAAAACTCAGAGTAGCATTTCTAGTCAAAAAACTCGATGGTCAATTTTTTGGTCCCCCTGCCTCTCATTTTGCTTCATTTTCTGTTTAGGTGTGAAGGAGTTGCTATTTTAAATCTTAGCCATAAGTTATTTCATTTATTGTCAGCATACCTAGGTAATGTATTAGACACTGGCAAGTTTCTGGAAGGACAAAAAGGAAAGACAGTGAATTATTTTTAAAAGTAAGTTATAGTTATTACCTGAAGCTTCCCCTTTGGAAGCTTTTTTTTTGTTTTACTTTGGTTTTGTGCCTCCAACTTTTGTCTACAGTCTCAGAATGCTTAAAATCTAGTTAATGAAAAATCCATTTTCCATTATGGGAGTTCTCCAGAATTTGAGAAACTTTGAAAAACCTCCCTCACCTACAGATAGCTGAAAACCCATCACAGGGTGGGCTCCACCTTCAAGTTAGAAGAAGGTCAATCACACTTTTTAGGCAACCACCACTGTGAGTGGTGTCTTTTCAGTTTCCTGGGTAGCCATGTCAAGTCAAGATGAGAATTGGCTCCCCTTTTGACATTCCTGAAGGAGAGGTGGAAGACAGTATTGTGCCTGTCTCTTTCTTGACCTGTGTGTGATTTGAACTTCACTGAATAAATTGTGTTGCTCTGTGTGTGTGTGTGTGTGTGAAATGGCAACTCTCTTCTAACTGTAAAACAATGAAGATATTTATGAGAAAGAAAGAGAACAGTTTTTTTCAGTCTTTCTTAGCCAGTCCATTAATTTGCTCTTGAGCATCCTATAGGTGGACATCTGAGGATGGTTCTTGTGTTGAGCCCTTACAGCCTGGATTTGTTATCCTGCAAAGCAATCCCCTGCTTTACAAACTGGCCAGCTGGAATAAACCAGACAGGGCCAAGATGGACTGTGTGTCAACGTGGTGGTGCAGGGGGACTGTGTTGGCAAGCAACTCACCAAGGCTGAGGGTGTGGTTTCCTGGACACAGCTGACACAAGTGTTCAAATGACAGTTGTGGTAGATGTTTGATTGGAGTTTTTAATCCCTCCCTGTGTGTCAGAGCTAACACACTCTGACTGTGTGGATGGAAGAGAATACAGAAGGAATTTGCGCTCTGTTGTCCAACTTGTTGCTCACCTCAGTGGAAGCAGCTAGATAGGAGAGGCTAGAGAGGACAAAATGTGACTTCTTATCCCCATCTCAGTTCCTCCTTTTGCAGAATATATGGCTGTGTTGACAGCTTAGGTCTAATTAATGGGCTTGGAGCCCACAGATGGCACAAAGCCTTTGCTACTGGAATTCAGTGGGGTGTCTAATTCCAAATGAAACGACACTCAGAAAATCCTTAATCTATTGGGAGCCGATTGGAACAACTGTTTATATGGGAGCAGCTTGTATTCAGGCAAGACACTGTCTCATCACATTTATTTTAAACTTAAGAGCATTAAGGTAAATTATCTTCAATTACTTGCAACTGGAAAGCCAGGGTTTTTCCTTTGCCTGTTGCTATTTCAAAACTCTAGGATTAGACAGTGTCCCTGCAATGTATTGACAAGCTATTGCTGTGGCTTCGGTGGTTACTGAGAGTTTGAAAGGACTTACCCCAACCACAGGGAGTAATCTCATTGCAGGATTTTTGCTCCACAATATGGTGCCTGGAGTGAAAGGTATGTAGGATACAAGTACCACCAAAAGAAACGTGAGCAAGTGATACTCCTTAGTGTGGGCTTCTGGGTTCGAAACCAGACTTCAGTCTTTTCCTGGATGCCTAGCTCCTACAAGTGGGATGGTAGAGAGAATATTATGGATGTTATTCTGCTTCAGGAAGCTTATTAGTACTCCAGCAGGAGCCAGAAATCCCAGACCAGGATTATGGCTCTATTGCCTGAGGTTTGTGCCAAGGCCAGATGGAAATGTGGTCTCTGCCTCAAAGTGTTTGCAAGTGAAACTCGAGGGGGGAATGTGGAGGAGGAGATGGTACATGGATGTTTGTCAGTTTGTTTCTGATTAATAGAGATGCATACACTGATTGGAAACATGGACAATGCTTTCCAAATTAGTGTGTTTTACAGATAAAGTTAACTGCCTAGATGCTGAAGGATCAGTAATATAGAACAGTAATATACTACTGACAGTTAATAATGCAGAGTTTGGGGACTTTATTGTTCTCTGCTTGTGCATATCACATGAGCTCCAATGCTCCATGTCATAAACCTGGGAGCATGGAGTGGAAATGAGAAATGTCTTTGTATCTGTAGAGTTCCACAACAGAGAAATGGTCTCAACTGCTCTGATAAACTAAAATTCAGGGTGAAGAAAAGGGTTTTTTCTGCATGGTTGTATCCAGTGTGCCAGAGTCTGCTCAGCTTTAAGGGTGGTGCTGCATAGGAAATAGTTCCCTAAGATTGTTATTTGTAAAGCCTTTGCATTTAAGAAAAATGTCCATCTCTTGGTTGAATAAAAATGTTTCCATATGTGATCTATGTATTAAGTTTTACATATGTACATTTAAACAACTTTGGAATTTGGAAAACAAAGCATAGAGAAGAAATAACAGCAAGGTACTAGGTTTGGCAGCCCAGAGCTGACTTTAAAGCTGATTGAAGAAAATGGCTTTCTAGAGATAGATTCAGTCTCCTGTAAGGGATAGCTTGTGATATCAGAGATTTCCTGGAATGCAAAACATGTCTCTGATGAACTGTGTGTCTGAGTAGTGAAATCAGATTAGGCCAAAAAGCAGGTTTGTCTGCTACTCCTCCAGGATGGCATTTGGTATGAATGGTTTTGATTTTGAGCCTTCTAATGTTGCTCTGTTCCAGGACACAAGGAAAATTCTATAAGTCTTTCTCTCTTTGAGTTATCCTGGGTCACAGAGTTGTTCTTGCTTGAGCATCATGTGACCAACTGCTCTGACTGACAAAAAGAGCATGTGCAAGGTTGGGAGGTTAAGGTAGGCAGTGTAATGTATGATATTAGACCTTAATTATCAGCCTGACTGTTCAGAGCTGTCCAGTTCTTTCTCAGTGAACATGCACAGTACAGTTAGAGCTTGACTTATTTAGTAGCCTATTCTTTTGTCATCGTCCTGCCTTGTTTTTTGAATTATGATTGCAGTTGTAATTTCTGAAATGTATTTTAAATTCTGTGTAAAGGTGAATCTGAAGGAATTGTTACTGACTGAGCTGACTAGACTTTGATCAGTGCTACCCTCTTTCTTAGAACTTAAGTTCTATCTCTACATCCTGTGAGGACATGTGCCATAGTATTTTGGTTTTCTAGATTTTCTAAAAATTCAGTGCATTGATCAAATGGCAGTTTCGTTCAGTGGAAATACTGTTGTTCAGGGAGAGAGGTAATATGAGTGTGGAAGATCCACCCCATCTTCATTTCAGTCGCTTCAGTACTTCGGGTTGCTGTTTTCTGTGTGTTAATATGCTGACAAGCTTACAACATTGGGGCAATAATAGCCTGGCTACCTGTGCCACAGAAGCACTCCTGTTGTACTAACACCAGACCTTTCTTGTGCCTTCAGTGTGCCAGGAAACAGTCTGGGAGGTCTTCAAGACATTCTGGGACAGGCTGCCGGAGCGGGAAGAATATAACACGTGGATGAGCCTGTGTGAGGAGGGCATGATGAGCATCTTTGAGATGGGCACCAACTTCAGCCAGTCTGAGGAGCACCGGAGCCTGATCATGAAGGTGGGTGCAGCAGTCTGCTTGGCAGACTAGCCTGTGATAAGAGAGACCAAATGCTGTCACCTCTTTGCTCCACAAAATGTCACAAATCTCCCTGTTCTCTTGGGAGCAGGAAGTTCCAAGCTGTAGCTCTACCAAGCCCTATGGCATAGCTGCCTGTTGGATGTTCTACAGGTCTGTGGTGTCTGTGCGCTGCTGCCTGACTGAAATGAGTGTAGTTATAAATGTAAAAACTTTGGTGTCCTATGAAGGTAATTGTGGCAATTTGCAGGCAGTCCCGACATGGGAAGAGACGAGAATCTTGACTCCATATTTCAGAAGGCTGATTATTTAATGAGATATATATTATATTAAAAGATAACCATATACTAAAACGATACTAAAATAATAGAAGAAAGGATTTCATCAGAAGGCTTGAAAGGAATAGAAAGGAATGGAATGATAATGGAATCTTGTGACTGACCAGACAGTCTGAGCCAGCTGGACTGTGATTGGCCATTAATCAAAAACAACCACATGAGACCAATCACAGATGCACCTGTTGCATTCCACAGCAGCAGATAATCATTGTTTACATTTTGTTTCTGAGGCACCTCAGCTTCTCAGGAGAAAAATCCTGGCAAAGGGATTTTTCAGAAAATATCATGGCTACAGGTAATAAATAACATTAGGTAACTTCCCATGGGAAGCTGTAGGTTAAAATCAGTGTACAACAAGTGTAAAACAAGTTCAAGAAAAATGCAGAATATCTTGGTATATTTTCTGTTGATTCAAGTTTATTTTAGCTTAAAGAAAATAAAAGAAATATTAAGTCCAACTAAAAAAGCCTCTCTCAAATGAAATACAAAGATATAGTTTCAGGAATTTGTGAATTTTAAAATAGAGTGCTTAACTTTGTATTCATCTAAGGTACAGTAGATATCTTAATTTCTCTGGATAAAAGGCTTCTTAAAATATGTTTACCACACTTAAAACCCTTTGCCATATATTGGTAAGATTACTTTTGCAAGTTAATGGATTAATAGTTTTATGAAACTTCTAAGTCTTAAATGTGTAACCCCACAGAAACAATAAGTTCTGTCAGTGTGGATGCACTGGTTTTTTTTTCCCTCCCGCTTTTTTATTGGACTTTTATGCTAGGAATGTGCACTAAGGAAGGTGAATATGGAAACCATTGTGGATAATGGAGAGAAGGTTTTTTTCCTGAGCCTGCATGTTAGTCTTCCCAGGAGATGCTAGCCAAAGTGTGCTTCTATGAAGTCTGATGATGCTGTTGCCCTTAGAAGTGTTTGCAAAAAGATAGAGAGAAATAAAATTAATGTGATTTTTTTAATGCACACAGTGCATGTAACTGTCTTGTGTTCACAGTAAGATGATCTATAGTGGGAGTTTAAAAGACATCAAAATTACTCTTGGAGACAAGATGATGAATCTAATTTCCCACTGCTGCTCTCCCCTTTTGGGTATGGCTCTGCAGCATTTCAGTGGAGTCAGATAAAGTTCTGTGGGTTTGATCTTTTCAGAAGGTTTATATTTATTTAGGTTTCCTTTCTCCTGTAGGTGGATATATTCCCTTCAACAATGCCATGTTCTGGAAAATATTCTGTTCATTCTTCCATTTTCCTTCAGCACAGGTGGTAAAAGGTGATGGTTCTTGGGCTGATTTGATGGCAGATTAGTCTGTGACAAGAGAGAGCAAATGCTGTCACCTCTTTGCTCCACAAAATGTCACAAATCAGTCAGGTGACTTTTTTGGAACAAGAAGCTGAACTCAATTTGACTTTGGACCAAAGACTGAAGGCAAGAGCACCCTATCCCTCAGTCAGTCACTGTCAGAAAATCCAATGGTAGTTTTAAATGCATGGGTCAGAGAGTGAATTTAATTGCTAGCTCTAGTTCTGACTCACCTTTCTCACATGTGCTTGTGCACAAAATTCATGTCAGTGTGTGAAACCTTTTTAAAGCAGCTGTGAGAATGTTAAGCCCAAACAGATGCAGTGGAGACATTTCTGCTTTTAAGAACATCCTCCTTCCTGCTAGCTGCTTGACCCAGTCCAATGTGGTGGTAAGAGCTGGGGCACAGCCTGTGGGACCAAACACACTTTCTGAAGCCCTGTGTCCAGCTCCCTTGTTCTTTCCACTCTCACCAGCTAAGAAGACCAAGCTGTATGGTCAAGCCTTTCCATTACTAGTGGGTTTTTGTTTCCTTCTCATTACAGAATGTTCATTCATTTGGCCACGATCAGCTGTTGCTATTTTTTCCCCCCATTCCTTAGGTTTGATCTCTAAAGCACAGAGCCCTTGTCACCAAAGGGCTGCTGTCATTCACTGCACAGGACTCTGTAGTGGGCAGGTGTGGTACATGTGGATGGGCCACACTGTTGCTTAAAAGGAAGAGTCTCTTCTGCAGTGTTTTTTCTTTTTTTGTGACCATTACACTCCTCATTGAATACCTCTTGTTTCTAATCTTCCTCTGCTCTCCAATGTCTGCAAATCATCTGTGGTTAATTTCAGAAATTTAGTTGAGAGCCTGAAGCTGATAAAATTCTGTTTTTATGTTGGGAAGGATGGGTAAACTCAGATGGGTTTATCCTTTGCTCTCGATTTCAAGAAGATGTTTTTACCAAGCAGAAAGATAGCACAGGCAAACAAGCCTGCCAATGTTGCAAGTAGAAAAAAGGTCTCAGAATTTTCCACTGCAAGAAAACTAAAGCACAATTTCCTAGCTTAAACTGTAATGTACTAACTTTTACTGACTGGAGAACAGTAACATGAATATGGTAATTATAGTAGTTATGATAGTCTAAAGGTAAAAGTTAAGGTATAGATTGGCTCTTCTGCATTAAGATGCTCAAAGAAAAGTATATAATGCATTGTAACCAAAACCAAAGGGTCTCCAGGCCTGCCGGCAGCTGGAGCTGACAGCTGTGGGCACAGCTCTGTCACCCATGACCCTGGACTGCTGTAACCTCTTGGATGTAATAAACTGCATTTTGGAGAGCAGCCTGGAGTCCTGCCTCTCTCATTACAGCTCTTAAACTTTTCTTTTTGTATACATTGGCTGTTATTGTCACAGCATTGGTTGCTGCCTCTTTTGTATAGGCATACTGGCAGATTCTGACAATATTATTTCAAAGTGTGTTTTTGTATTACTTTTTGGTAGACTGCAACATGAAATTTAATTTTTAAAAATGCTGCATGTGCTGAATTTTCCTCCCCTCTCTCAAAAGAAGTTCAGTGTATCTGAAAATTAAGCAAATTAAATCTGTGGTGTTTGCATTTAATACACAATAATTCAGAAAAATTATTGCTTTCATGATACTTTTGTTGTAGTGTGGAGGGTCTGTTACCAGCAGTGTAATTAAATGCCATCTTATTAGCCTTCCTCCTTGGTTTTCTTTCTTATCCTTTCCTTTAATCCAGTAATCACTGTCACACTCCCACAGATGCTGAAATGTCTTCTCCATCCTAACTTAGTTCATGTCGAGAAAAACTCTTTCTCTTCCTTTTAACATACTTTCTTACTGGATATCAGCTGAAGCTTAGACCAGTTTGTCTCAGCTTTCATACTTCTTTTTTGGTCTTGGAGATGTGAGGTCTGCCTTTTTGGGTTTCCCTGGAATATCTGTATATACATGCATGCTCTGTATGTGCCAATACAGAATATATCCTGAGTTTCTTTAAGCAGATCACCTGCCAGATTTTCAGAATGAGCAGGTGGACATATTCATGCCAACCTTAAAAAAATATTTTAAATATCTTTTTCCCCCCCTTGAATTTTCATTTTAATTTGTGTGATCATGTTAACTCTCAGTACCTTACATAGAAAGAATACTATCCCAATTAATTTCTTTGGATATTAACTAGATTTTAAAATTGTGAGATTGTTAACCCATTTTTTTTCAATTCCTGATTGAAAAAATGGAGAATGTAATTCCAATCCATAGGGTGGGGTTTTTTTCCAGTATAAATCTTCATGTAAGCATTCCTTCCTATAAATTAACTTGGCTTGTGTTCCTTACTGTGTAGCTGTATTCAGTTCATAGAATGTAACGTTCATCCCATTTTATACTTTGAGACATATGTTTGGAATTCCAGTATTGCCAAATTTGCCCTGACTCTGCCCTGTGATTATGGCCATGTTCCCACTTGTGCTAGACAATTTTTGGAAAATGCAAGTGAGGAGAAATGCAAGCAAAAGTAAATATTGGTTTCCCAAGAACCATGGATGACTTGCTATGAGACTGAAACACTGCTGCCAAAGCAGCACACCCTGTGCTGCTCACAGGAGAATTTACAGATGGCATAAGGACTCCTTCCTGAGCCCATAGCAAAAAGCAGCTTAAAGCCTGATCCTGCAGGGCTTTCAGTGTAAAGTTTGTCTGCATCCTGCATTTCCAATGTAGGCATTTAATACACATCATAATTCCAATTTCCTCAGATTTCAATCAAATTTCAGAAAATAAAGTTTTAAGGAACTGCTGTTCCTTACAGGTCTGATAACAATCTACAATGACAAGCGATCTTGAGAAAAGCTGTTATGAGAAATGAAGCCTTAAAGGAACTCATGCAACTTAATCTGTTGAGCAGGTACTCAACCATGCCTGCTGAGTGCTCCTGTACAACCCCATGTCTTTAACAAAGTGTATCTGACAGTGTTGGGCAGATGGGACAACAGGAACTTGGTTATGAATCCTTTCCAAAGGAAGCAGGTCTGTGAGGTTTTTTTGGGTGCTGGTGAGAGGGAAATATGTGCTCTGCCCACTCTTGCGGGTCTGAGAGCCAGGAGCTAAACTGAGATTTAATGTGTAAAGGAGTTTGTGGCACAGCTTTCCCTGAGAACCAAAAGGCAGACAATTTCCCCAGGAACCCCCAAAACTGTTATGGGAGGTGCTAACTTACAAAAAGGCAACTTGAAAATTCCTGGGACAAGATACAAACCCTTCAAGGTGTTGACTCAGCAGTACTTTTGTGTAGTATTGACTTTCCATGAGCAGCTCTATCCTCTTCACTGTGTTTGCACCACGAAGTGCTCAGTGGCAGATTAGGGTGAGAGGCAAGGAAGCAACCCTGCCTGAGGACGCCTGAATGGGTGGCATAACAAAACATCTCCTTGGCATGTTGAAAAGGGTATGTAGCAATGTAAAATGAGTGATTTTGCCTCATTTTCTGAATTCTGAGAGCCGTATTCCAAGGTGGGATGGAGCATCCCAAAGACAGGAATTATTTGTAACCACTTACTCCCAGTGCTGCTATTTGAATACTTCACAGAGGCAGATTATTTTGTATTCCTCAGGTTCCTGTGGAAGATCTCTTCTGCTGACTCTCCTCTTCCCCTGTTGTGTGACCTTCTGTGCTAACCATTGTCTTTCTCTGTTTAGTTAAATGTTCTAACCACTCTTTCCAGTTCTTTACATTGTTTGCTTTGCATAGAGCACCTTTAGCTTCTTCTAAATCTGGAAAAAAGCAGATCATATCTGCTCTTTCACATCCCCCATCCCCTGCTATGCATGCAAAAAAAAAATTCAGTTGCCCTCCTTTCAGCCATAGTCTCAGATTTCATTCACCCCTTTTCTTATCCATGCACTTACTGTTCTCTTAATGCCTCTCATTCTTTGCATTTCAAGTTTTAGCCTCTTCCAGTTTAAAAAGAAAGCCCTTTGCCACATATATGTGTGTGTATATATATATATATATATATCTCTAGTGTTCAAGTTGCACGTAGTTGAAGCAATATCTGTTCCACTCAGCTGCTCCTGCTATTTCTCCTCTAACTCACTGTAGACAGTATTTTTGCCTAACCTGCCAGGGATGTTCCTCAAAGCGCTGCTCCCTATTCTGGCCTTTCTCTGTAGCTTCAGTTCTGGTGTGTTGGTGGGTTAAATCAAATATGCTTTGTACAGTACTACACAGATGGAATCAACTAATATGGGATTATTTCAGATCTCCTTGACATTTCCTTTGCCTTTTTCTCCTGCCTGGGATTGCCCTCAGGATATTTTGTCTTCTGTGTATAATGATGGTCTCTTAGGATCAGGCAAGAATGTCCTATATAGTTCCTTTTCTGCAAGATCATGACTTGACAGAAGCTCATCTGGTTGGTACATGTGATTTGCTGCATTGTTGTAGCCTGTATTTAATGTATTTGTATTAATTCATGGTAACTTTCCATTGTGTAAAATAACTGTTGAGGAAGGCGAGCACCGGAGCAATGGACACAAAACGCAGCTTCCAGCATCAGGAGAATCGGTATAATAATGTCAGGAAGGTCTCACTTCAAGAGAACTAATTTTGTACAAAGCACCTGCCAGAGATAGCATCAGTGAATAAAAGCTCCCCTTAGCTTTGGTGTGGCTGCTGCTGTTATGGAGAACTATTTATACATCACTTCCAGTGTTGAAAGGGTGAAGCCATTAAAGAATCTTTGCAGTCTGTGTGCAGTAGGTCAATTTCTAACTCCGTCTTAATGAAGGAACTGAGTCAGAGAGGTGAGGTGTTTTGGCAAAGGCTATTCTGTCCTAAATGATTAAACAAGCCAGTATTAGAACCCTAGAGCCCTTGGCTTCTAATTAGGGGGAGAAGGTGATGTTTACCAAGGAGTTCAAATATGTCATCACTTGCCCTCACCCCAGGCTGGAAAGCAAATTGAATGATTGAGAGAGAGGAAGACAGTCACACAACAGACTATTGCAATAGGGGGTGCTAGTTTACTATGAAATTATATGAGAATTAAGTAATTCGATGCCTTATTAAAAATGTGGATGTAGAGCCTGTGTAGCGTTTCTTATCTAGAGACTTTGGCCATTAAAATAATAATTTGACATTTTAGGTTTGGTTCTTATAAGTTCTCCTTATAATTTGTTGAATAGGTGACTTGGAAATAATAAGACATATTGGTTAAGTCCAGGGACCCAGACTCAGGGAACTTGGGAGCCACCGGCCCCTCAGGCTGCCCTGCAACAGAATTTTGGCCCAGGCACCCCTCACTGGGGTGTCCCTCTTCCTTTCTCTGGGAAGTCAGGACTGCTCTGAGCTGTGGTATCAGGGGCTTTTGAGGAGCAGTGAGTAAAGCTTACTTAAAAGTTTTTACTTAAAGCTTACTTACTAAAAAAGTACAGACTAGTTCTAGGTATTGAAAAGATGTGTGAGACCTCTAATACCTGGGGTTGGTTTTAATAGCACCTACAAATTGTCCTGGCTGGCTGAGTGTGGAAGAAGATCTCCTTTTCTAATGAAAAAGCACTTTTTACTGAGCTACTACTTGCAGATAACTTTCCAAAACCTTGTAGAGAGGGAATCAGTCTCTAGATTGATTCCTTGTAGATGCCAGTGCCCTAGGAGTGAATATACAGGCACTGTATAGATCAGCACAATGAGCCCTTAATAAAAATACCCAGAGTCCAACACAGCTGTGGTGGCCCCAAGTTAGTTTCCACTGTTGACTACCTGGTTTCTTTGTTTGCCACTTAAAACCAGTCTTGCTGTGTCTTAGTTTTTCATGCTAAAGAATCTCCAAATTCTTCATTAAATGGAGTTGTATAATAAATGTTGGTCAAAGAAGATGCTGAAAGGCAAACTGGCTGAAATTAGTATTTTGGCAAGCCCTGCTGGGGCTGATATCCAGGCTGTCTGCTATGCTAGCTGTGATCACAATGCCCTCATGTTGTAGAAAGAAGAGAAGGCTACTCACTGACATGGCTCCAAATCAGTAACAGCTGAATTTCCTCACTTCCTAGAAGCACAGGAAAACACAGGTGAAGAGAGTGAGCAGGCTAACCTGTTAAAAAAGTCTCTCTTGCCTTTTCAACACTCCTTCACAAGAAGAACCATCAGGATAGCTTAGAGTGACAGTCCTTAGGTCACTGAATACATATGGGTGTTTTCCAGAGAAGTTTGCAAAGTGAAAATAGTATGTTAAAAGCTAATTTTAGTTCAATTTCAAAGGAGATAGTTGAGTTGATTCACCTCCTGTTGTTTTTACTGAAAAATATACCTGCATTGATTATACAAGGAAAGCCAGCCCAATAAGCAGTCCACCAAACAATCCCTTTTTGACCCCCTAAAGCAGAGAAGCAGAAATTTTGCAGATGGACAATAATTTTCTCTAAGTATTTGCTATTCTCATTACATTGGTACTGCAGCAGGATACAGCATTATTTCTCAGGACGTCCTCCACTTCTTGTGGTGTTCCTCACAGGGAACCTCACATCTCTGACTTGCCTCTAGAACTAATGGCAGTAACACCTTGAGAATTTTGATGAAAAAAATATTAACTGTGTAGCCCTTCTTAGTCTTTTTACACCAATACATAAAAAAAAATCATCCCTGCCACTTGTGTAGCCATAAACAAAGTCATCAGATTAATCCTGCTGTGGTACTTAAAGCTGTAGCTTTACTTTGAAAAGATGTTTTTAAATCTATAGACAATAGCAAAAATAATACTGATTTCTGAAGACTGCTTGCTTAAAAGCTTCTTATTGTTGGCATCCTCTAATGTGGGAGAATGTCATACCTGCACAGCACTGCAGGAAATGTAGAGCACCTCTGACAAACCTAATGCTCTTTACACTGTCTGATGTCAAGTTTCAGTTGTATTTTGGAAATGCCAGACATATTTCCTTTTCAGCAGGAAACTTTGTTAATAAATTTTGAACTTAGCAAATGACAGTACAGAGAATAGAATTATTTCAGCATGCAGAAGGAAATAAAGTGGTATAAAATGCATTCCAATTTCTTTCACTTTATATTACTCAAATATATTTAGGATTTGTTTTTGTTTTCCAGAAACTGGCCTATACAAAGGAAGCAATGGGCAGGTGAGTATCTGTGTTCTTGCATTTTATTCTCTCTGGAGATAACAACAGGGCTGAGCTGTGACATTTTGTAACCTTTTCTCTCTTTTTTTTGCCAGTTCCTGTGCTGATTGGTCATGTGGGTAAGTAATTTTCCCTTTCTTAAGGCTGGTGGTAGGTTCTTTCTCTGGTTCTTGCTGCTGCTGGCATTGATTGCTGCACTGAAGATGGACAGCATTCACCTTTGTGCAAAAGGATGTATAGAAAAGTGTGGGGGAGAAATCTGGTGGTTCTTGCATGTGAACCTCTGTCCTGGCATGGTTGTCATGGCTCAAAATATCTTAGCCAATCTGAGGCTTGTACTTCTGCTTAAGTGTGTCATCACCTTTGGCTGTCAGGCGCAAACCCAGGCTATTTGCCTGAAGAGGTTTAGTGGGGGAAATCTATTCTGGGAAAGAGGTGTGTCCGTAGTCACTTGTGGTAGTGTTCTGGTTCTCTTGAAAATCTTTCCCAAAGGCTTTCAGGTAGTCCTGGTCATCATTACAGAAACAAAAAGAAACTGGAATATTTTGAAATGCTATTTTGAAAGACTTTCAAGAGATGTGTTCCATAAACAGGTACAAGGAAACTGGTTGTTTGGGCTCCTCACACTTTTAACAAGGCAATAAAACTGAAAACTCATTTGTGGCATCTTTAGCAAAGCAAGCCTCAACTTGACCTGTCATTGTCATGTCTTTTATTGAACTGAAAACATGTTAAAATTATTATTGCTCCACTGCTACTCAGAACTTAATCTAAGCTGTTATTTTTAGGGTAACTCAAACCTAGACTATCTGGTGCTGAACTCCTCTGAAAAACTGGCAGGTTCAATTCTCCGCTTTACAGGACACATAAAGCTATGCTAAATATGAGTAATTAAAATACCAGGAAGAGTAATCATTTAGCAGACTTCTTAGAAAAGCCCTCACCTTCTCAAATTAAGTATCATCATTGTGATTTCATAACCACAGCATGAGTTAAAATTAATAATGTGAGATGATAATGGCAAATGTGACTCCTGAAAGGTTGGTTTCTCTCTGTCCTGTGCAGCTGAGTGCTCCTTTGTCAAGAGCACTCCCTGAAGCCTCCAGGTCAGCAGGGTAGTGTCCATCTGTTCTGAGGAAGTTTGAATTTGAAAACCTACTGCATCCCTCTGTGTGATCATTCAGGAAATCTAGTAAATTAAGAGATATATGAGAGGAATTGGAGTCGATGCATCTAGAGTCTGCATGTACTGGGCTAAGCAGAGGAACAGTGCAAAAAGACCAGCTTTTGATTGAAAGGTGGATCAGAGTGATAAATGTTGTACTTGTCCAAAAGCCATCTTATGAAGTGTTTCATGGCAACATTAAAGGGGGTACAGTAGACACCTGGCAAACTTTGCCAAACTCAGTACATTGTGGGGCTGTGCTGCATCTGTCTCAAAAATACACTGCTTTTATTTCAGTATGTATTGCTTCAGATTGTTTATAGCTTCAGGTTGGGATCTTTGTCATTGCCATCAGTTTAAGCTTTGGGTTTACTGTATCTTTTCTTCTATAATTTGTTGTTTGTCTTGTGCTTGGAAATTGTAGTGTTTTACAGCATAAAGAGAGTGACAGAGAACTGAAGCAGTGACAGAAAGAGGTAGACTTGCCCTGGGTAATGGAACATCAGGAGAAGTTAGTAGAAATAATTTTTCCATTATAAAATCCAAACTTACTCTAAGACCATTCTGGACATCTTAGAGCATTCATGGTTTTAGATGTGAAGTTTGTAAACAAGAGTCCTATAAAAAAAAAGCCATGATTTTCTGTCATGGGTAGAAGATATCTAACTCCAGATGTCTTGTTCCATCTCAGTACTGCCAACAGCCAATGTTGCCAATGTTATTCTCTGAAAAATTACCCACACCTCCCAGTAAAGATGACAATAAATGTTCTTCTAAAAATATTCTGTAAGAAATTAGCATAAGTACCCAACCCAGGACCACCATAAGCCTCTAAGGTGCAGGATAGTAGATCCAGTGTCAAGTCCCTCCTGCAGAAAGGAAAAGTGAGGGCTGTTCTACCCTCTCCTGGGCTCTGCTGTTCTCACCTGCTGACCCAACTGTGCAGAGAGAGGTTGGTCCAGTGCAGGGACCAGTGCAGGATCTGAGCACTGTCACCCAGCTGTGTCACCTGTGTCAGAATGGATGACTGTTCTGGTCTTGTCTTGAGGGAGGGCAGGACTGTCCTCAGTATCTAGATGAGATGTTCAGGTGAGAGGCCCACACTGACAGGGAAGAGCAGGCTTCTCCAGATGGTGCCTTGAAGTGAGGGTCCAGCTGAAGTCTCTGATATGTCCTGTGGTGAGATCTAGTGTCTCTGATGACTGTGCAGAAGCAGTCATTTCACTTTGGAGGCTTGGCGCTGGGAATGTTTCTCTGTGTGTTTTCCCACAGATAAGAACAAGAGAAATTTTGCCATAAGTTCTAGAGTATAGCCTCCACACAAGAAACTATTCCATAAGCTTTGACCAATCTCTTTTTTTCTGTGAAACATTTTTTTTTCCTTTGAAACTATTCCTTAATTTGGGGTTGGTCTGGAATGGAAGACAGGCCGTTAATATTTTAGTTATTTTAACTATACTATCTCTCTAAATCAGATCAAATCTGTGCTGAAAGATGTAAACAGCTGTAGAATCAAAGCTGTGACTTGAGTCGTTTAATACAACTCATACAATCCTACCTGGATGTCAATATGGTGTCTCCCTCTAGCTGGAAAAAGCTGACTTCATCTAGTTAAATGCTGGGATCGTTTTAAAGCAGCCTATGGAAGGGTGCCTTGTGCTCTTGTGGTTTAGTTCCTGGAATAACTCCCAATCCGGCATTACGGACAGTGGCATAACAGCGGGATGGAGGTTTGTTCCCGTAAGGTTTAGAGCGTGCATTCACATAGGTTACATGCCCAACTAGCCTGGCCTTTCAGGAACTGAGGGATTAAACTAAGTACCACCAAGGAGAAAGCCTCAAAAGGAAAAGCAATATGTGGGACACGATCCACGTGTGTACACAGCAGCACAGTGGACGTTGTAGAGTTTTTGCCCCAGGTGGAAATGTCAGAGCACTGCATCAGCTAAAGACTTGCTGATTGCTTTATTCAGTAGGCCACTGGCACTTCACACAATGAAGTTCTGTCTCTTAATGTTGGAGTCTGTCTCTTGACAATAGGGCAGTTCTTTTGTCTGATTCCTGGGGGATCAAAAGCCAAATCTTGGGAATCAGCTGCAAGCAAAGACCTAGCACAAAATTGTTGCAGCAGAAAACAAGAGCTTTTATGTCACAGCCTTGCTTGAGTGCTGTATGCACAACAGCATACTGAGGAAAAGATAAAGAGGAAAGGATAAATGAAAAGGAAAAATATAACACACTACTTTTTCACTTCTTCAGGAACATTTTTTAATGTAAAATGAAACAAGTAGAGACATGTGCCCTTTCTGATGCTACTTACTGATTCTAACCTCACTGAAATTAGTTGCAGTAAATCTCGTTCAGACTTCCTGTGTTCTGTCCACGCTCTCTGCCTTGGCAAATCTGGAATCCATATTTTATCAGCGGTGGTAGCAATGGATGATGATGTATCAATTTGGCTTTTGTACTATTTATCTAAATGCGCTTCATGAAAGAGTAAGAGTTTGTATTCTGTGCTGGGATGATTTCATCAGTTCAGCAGTTCTACCTGCAGTGAGGTGGAAACCTACCTGACTTTCTTAACTGTTTGCATGTGGACTTGGAAGTGTTATTCCTCATTCAGACATTTTTTTATCATCTACACAGCTTTACCACATGTGAAGAGTTCCACACTGTTTCTTTTCAGTTGTATATTTTCTTTTGTGCTCCCTACTGTCGGTAGCAAGTATGAAAGGTTTGTCCTATTTTAATTAGAACCAAAAGAGATGAAAGTTCAAGAACTACCTAAATGAAAATTAAGATAAATGCATGAAAATATTAAAAGGAAGATAATCTGAATACAAGGCTTTGTCTTGCATTCTGAAGTTGCATAAGAATACTTCTTAAATTGTGTGCTAGTTAGTTCAAGGCTGTGTGATTGAAATATTTAAAAATGAGAAAATCAGACCATAAATTTTTCTTACCTTTGTGCAACATGAGAATTGAAGTAATATTCTTCAAGAAAAAGAAATGCTAGACATAGCCAGTTAGACTTTAGAACATTCAAACTGGCTGACAGTCTTATAAATAACGGATAAACTGGTGGATGTCCAGCTAGTACTTTCATAGAACTTCACAGGGAGCTGTGAAATGGTATCACTGATGGCCCATTTGACAGGTCCAGAGTGTTGCTTCTCCTTAATAACACAGTATGGCTGCACATAAAGAACCAGTTCAGGCTTCTGAATCAGTGGAACTCTGTTTATGCTTTGGTGGACTGGAACTTGTCATGTCTTCTCCTGACATGACTGATGCCACACAGAAGTACATACCATGGGCCTTGACAAAAAGAGGAATGCAGACTGTATTTGTGAGCTGTGATTGCTGCATTAATATGTATAGGCTGTCCATAAGTACTGTTTGCTTCAGATCAGCTTCCTAGGCCCTTTTGGATCTTGTCTTACACCTGCCCAGATCCTGGTGTCTAACAGAGCTGTGTGATCTGAAACCGCTTGTTTCTGCAAGGAAACACAAGTGCAGTGTTGTTTGTTCTGGTGCTTAGACATCTGCTTGTCCATATTCCTTCCTGCCTCTCCATACATATGTGTATGTTTTTATATTTTGCTTACTGCTCAGCCAAGATGATCCAGGGAATCATTCATGCAGGTAGGACAATGGAAATTACATTTCATGTGTATGTGTCTCAAAGTCACAATAAATTCCTGTTGGAATACAGTCCCTCCACCTGGAGTGGCTTGCTTGCATAGGTAGAATTGAAAATCAAGTGTGGGCCTTGGATTAATCCTGGGGCAAAAGCATGAAAACTCCTGTGTATTTTAAGTGGTGCAAGTGAGCAGGAATTTAATTCTGTGTTTACCTTGAAAAGTGATGTGGTCAGACAATCCAGTATCTGCATTGCCCCAGTATGTGCATTTTGAGTAACTTCATTAGAGGTGCTCAGTACAATTGAGATGATCAATAAAGTAGGCATTTGAAAAAGGTTAAGGGGAAGTAGAAGGCAAAAAGAAAGCAAACTTCATCATTTTGGTAAGGTAATGAAAAACCAATGTTGTGCATAAAGTGAGCTTGATTACAGCATAGGGTCCTTAAAACTATATTTTCATCCTCTTGAAAAAAGTGGTAGCTGATCATTTGACCAAATTTGGTGCTTGACTGGTTTGGTTAGGTTTATTAGGGTTTTAGTAGGTGATGATTAAGTTCTTGGTTTGTAATTTTCAGCCAGCTGTGCAGTGGAATTCTGTCAGAAAATTTGGTAGCTGCTGAGGGCTTGTATTTAAAACCCCCTCAGCACTGGTAAGAATATATTACCTGGCCTTGGCAAAGAGTGTGGTCTGTTGTTGCTGAAGGAGCTGGATTTGCTTAACTTAACTCTTAACACAACCTTAACTCTCCCCTTGACACTGGCCCTACTCTCACCTCACTTTTCAGCGCTATCCTGGCTGCCCCAAGGCCTGGCTTGGGCTGTGGTTGTCACCATGTGGCTAAACCAGTGCCTAAGGTGACACTTGTGACAGAAGCACCCAGTTGGAGAGCTCCCATTTGTTGGGTCAGTGACAGTGAATGTCCTCTTGGACTTTTGAAACTTGGAGAAGTTCACTTTGATGTGTCTATGATGAGTAATCTGATCTAGAAGTAGAAATTGAGGAAGATATTAGGCCTTTCCATTTGTAAACTGCTCCTCTTTTGAAAGTGTGATTAACGCCACAGCATTTTCTTTGGGGTTTCCTTGAGGATTTTTCCTTTAAAAACTCAAGCAACTCAGTTCAGGGGGCTCCTGTCTGGGTCAGTCTGGGGCTGCCCTGGGGTGGTTCCAGACAGCTTTGATGGGCAGGGCTGAGCCCTACACTGGGGGCAGTGACAGCTCAGGGAAAGCCTGTGTGAGAAAGGGCAAAAACACAGCACAGGGAGAGGAAGAGGGAGCAAAAAGAATGAGAAAGAGTGGTGTGTGGAATGCCAAGGCCAAAGGCACTGCGCCATGGCAAATCATGTATTCCCTTGCAGTTGGGAAGCAGACCTGGGGCAAGCAGACCTTTCCTGAAGGAGCTGCTGTCACTGCAGAGCATGCACAGGGTAGAAGAGTGAAGTTGAGCCTGGGAAAGGGTTAAGAAAAAGTGGTGTCTTAACGTTTGTCTGCTTCTCACAACTCAAATGTACTTAAATATGCAATAAACTAGTTTTCCCTAAGCTGAGTCTGATTTTCCCATGGAAGTAATTGCTGAGTGATCTTCCTGGGTTTATTTCAACCAAGAAGCTTTTCATTGTATTTTCTCCCCTGTCTTATGGAGATGGAGGGAGTGAGAGAGTGGCTGGGTGGGTGTTTGGCCCTTGGCCAAGGCTAATCCACCCCAGATTTGGGTGCTCAGTTGGTCAAATAGTAATTTTGGTCCTTTTGAGATGCCCTGTGTTAAGTGTGCAGAAGGCTGGCAGGGACAATGTGGGATGTGTGGGTGACCTGTGCCTTGAGGGGCAGTAGTAGCTGGAGGTCAGGAGTGCCTGGAGGCCCCGCAGAGAATACTGGGCACCAATCTGTGGCCACCTGGATCAAGCCCCATGAGTCTCAGGTTGGGATCAGGGCTTCCCACAGCAAATCATGTGTCTTATTGTCCTTTTCTTTAGAAAAGGGATATAAGACTCATCTAATGGCTAGATTTAAACAGACCAGAAATTACAAAATCCTATAGCAGAGTTTTTACTATTCATCTTTCCTTTTGTTGAGTTTCTATTCTGGCCCTAATTACATTGAACAGTTTGTAAGAAATAAAATCCCAAACTGGTTCACCTCTCCTGAAAAGTAGAGTCATTCTTGCTTCTGAACATTAAACATGATGCACTAAAATGCTCTGATGCTGTAACTTGGTGACTCTCTGTTATAGATGTATTATGCTTCCTATTGAAACTGGTAAAAGAAGCATCTTGAACTTAGGTGAACTTAACTGGAAAATGTTTCATCAGACCAATTAATAATTAAGCAATAGTTTTTATTGCAGATCTAAGATAACAAATGAGTAAAGAAACTACATCCCTCCAAAACATAACCAGCATTCTCAAGAAAATATCCTTGAGAGGCTATCTTGTCTAAATTACACTTTTTAGTAAAATTTTCCAGTTTTGAAAATTATTCGAAGATTTACGGAGTTTGCCAAAGAATTGGCAAACTCAAAACAGGTCTTGCACTGTGCTGGCTGAAAACAGGTACCAGAGTCCATGAGATAGAAGCAGGTGCAACTGCACTTCAAAGCTTGCATGGAGTTAATTGATTTTATTTGTGCAAAAATTACATGAAGGTGCTGTTTAAATTTTTGAATAAGTATTTTCTTATTCTTTCATGTGGGAGTTTTAATTTTTGTTCATATTTTAGAATTGTTGTGGAGATCTCACCCTCCACAGTTGTTTAACATGATTAAATGTCAGTTTAACATTCCCTGGACTATGTTTTGGTATAGTTAATTATTTCATGGTGGATTGATTGTGCCTTCTGGGAAAGGATAGGTGAAAAAATTCTTGATTCAAATAGAAAGTTCATCGGATTTGCCTTCAGGTCTGTTTATTGGCACATAAGCCTTATGTGTCTGTGAGGGGCAGAGAGAGAAAGTGTTTCAGACATTAACTCAGTCAAACTATGGTCTCTGATCATATGCTGGTGCTCTGGTATCTGTAGAATGTAACTGTGAGTCTGGTTCTCTGGCTGGTGCTGGAAGCCTTTTTGGAGTAACACAAAGACTGACTATACAGCCTGAAGGAGGCAAGATAGCAATTTTGAGTGGAGTTTTGTTGAGAATAGGATGGACCTATCCTGCAAGACCAGTGGTAGAGTATGTGAATCATAAGACAAACCTGGCAAGGCCAGGAGGCATGGCTGACATTGCATATATTAAAGTGAAGACTTGCTGCAATGGGTGTTTCATGGCACAAGTATGATCACCGATAAAAAAGGAGATCCTTTAGAAGTGAGAGAAATCTCTCAATATAATGAACTTCAGAAATGTTCATGTTCAGTTTCTCACCAGCAGTTAAACTTCCAGTCTAACCGCTTGTGCTGTATATATTAACAATATGACAAACTCCAAAAATAACTTTTCATTCATCCAGAAAAGACTTGTTTCTGTCAGAGCATGTCTCCCACTCTTGGTAACTTGACAGTTGCTCCAGGCTTACAGAATTGGCTCCAGGCAGCTTGGGTTTACTGTAAGAGTTGTCAAAGCTGTTCATTTTTCTTCAGGCTGACAGTCTTCATGTGATTGTTCCTCTTTTCACATTTGGCCCAGAGTCATTTTTAAATGTGTGTGTGAATCCCATAACTGGGTTTGGAAACTGATGTGTTTTGGAGATTTCCAAATAAGCAGAGTAAAATTAATTACGGAAAGAACCCATCTACTAACAGTGATTTCAGTGCAGTTATGGTGTTTTAGTGCACTGGGGGAGTATTTTAAAAACTGAGTGGTTTATAGAGTATTACCAGTTATCTTTGTGGTTTATCTCTTGGCATTTGCTTTCTTTACAGAACTAGAAGGCAAAATGTATTTTTGTATGAGACTCCAGGTCATTTGGGATATAAGAAGCCTAGCAACCCAGAGATGCACATGATGTGTTGTATGATGCGAGTGACCCAAAGTCTAAGTTGCACAATATAATAGAAATACTGTTAAGCCTAATTTTTATGAAGTTATGAGCAAAATGGTGCCATGAAAAATTTCTTCTGCACATGTGCTTCTCGGTGTAATATCAGAATTACAGAAATATCAAAGACTACTACATTTATCTTACCACACCCAGCTTCAATTTCTGATTTGTTTTTTATCTAGTGGGACTCCTACTCCACCTTCGGATGCTGATGTTACCACACTGAGAGGTCAGTTTTTATCTAATTGCTGTTAAGGCTGATTCTGAATTACCAGAAAATTGAGGAATTCATGTGTTTGGATTTCAGAAAGAGCTCTGAATTTTCACACCTCTCTAATGCCATTTGTAATCTGGAGATCATGTCATGTGCTGATATTTTGTTGTTTCATAAGTCAAGAAAATCCTGCTCAAGAAATTAGTTCTGTGCCAGTTTTATTGCACTTAAGTTCATGTTTCCAAAAGTACATCTGCTTAGCAGAATGTCAGCATCTCATCATGATTGGTAAATTTGATACTTTTCCTCAGGATTTCCATGTGTCTCCTGTGCTTTTGCTGTCATGATGATGGGAATAGGAATCAAATTTGACTATTGTTTTATGCTTGCTGAACTGCTTCTGTGGGTATATAGAAAAAGAAAAACAACAAACAAACCCAAACAAAATGATACTGCTCTCTTTCAAACTCAGATGCAGCTGCCAATGTTCCTCCCCCTCATGAGGTTTCCATCGAGAGTCCTGCAGGTGGCACCATCCATGAGCATGACAATGTGGACACCACTGTGAGTGGGGCTATTTCATTTGGTTCAACATGATAATGTTTATGGTCATTTACACTTTAATAGCAATTAAAGGTGTTGTTAATATGGTAATGTTGTTAATGATGTTAACACAAAGTAGGATTTCATGGTGATGCCTTTTTCTTGGTTCTAAAATTAAAGAGCCAGACACGGTTAAGGGATAAAGGGTTTTTACCTCAGTATTTAATAAGGATTCTTATGGTGCAACAATTTGCCAAGGTGGAATATGCTGAAATGCACACTCATGGTAGATCACATACAATCTCACAGATCTTGCAAATTAGTATATCTAACAAAGATGTTCCAATGAGAGGCTTGAATGAATAGTGTGACATCCCCTTATACCCAAGTGTTCTCATGGTCTACAGGATGTGCTGCAGAGGGGGCCTTGGTTTCTCAAGATAGTGTAAGGCTTTCTGGCCTCCAGCTGTGAGGCCTTGAGGGTGTTTGGTCTCCTGGCCTAACAGAATACCAGGACTATGCTAAGGTATCAGACTTAAGGAATTATAAGTATGCATGCTAAGGGTACTGAGAATGCATAAAAGATATCTTTAAAAAAAAGGCAAACAATCATCTCAGCATCAGTAAAATCAGGGTGTGAATTTCTGAAGTTTTAAGACATTTTCCTGGCAAATATTTTTTCCATTTGGAAAGGTTTTGGAATACCTCTTCCCCCACAGCAGGAGATAATATATCTGTTGAACTATCAGGAGAGGATTTTGCTAGTGTCGTAGGACTACAGAGGGAATGACGAGTGGCTCTGAAAGATCCAAGAAGAATGTGGAACATTATTATTCCTATGGAAGCACAATATTCCTTAGGTTGCTGTAGTAGATTTTCAAGGGTTTGTGGGGTACAATTGTGTAGGGCAGCAGAGAGGGACCCTGGACAGCCTTGAAGACTCTGATACTCTGCTCTTTTTCCCCTGTTGATGTAGGTTAACTTGCATTTAACATCCTACAAGTCACTCTTTCTGTGATATTTAACCAAACCTCACAACACAGGGAAGTCTAGACCCCATATTTAAAACATCTCTCTAGAAGTGAGCTGACCACCACATAGGTTCCAGAGCAGTGTTTGCTTCTAGGAAACAGGTCCTCCAGATGAAATTTTAATTCCATGCTCTAGAATCCAATTGCAGTATTCATGGGCCAACATGACCGAAGAAAATTTTGTAAACCAGTGTAATCAATCAGCTGGCTTTTTTTTTTTTTCTTGTCAAAATGAAGCTCTCAATGGGTCACGGAGAAGCTCACAATGTTTCACATGCTGATTTATTGTACTGGGATTAACTGGGCCATATTGTTCAATAACATAGTGTGGCCCTGAAACAAAGCTGAACCAAACAGTGCTTTCTTCTAGAGCTTTCAGTGCTGACTGGAGGTCTGATGTTGGAATAAATACAGAATATGGAGCAGACAGCTTCTGACTCAAGTGCAGGGTCCGGCCTTATGTTATGTACCAAGAACACTTGTGGTTTGGTCCCAACAACAGCATTATTCTTCTTTTGAAACAGAACTGCCTGGAATATTTCTACTGGAGCAGAGAATAGGACCACTCAGTAAATTGGAAAGGAGCCAGAATTAGATTATTGCTGCTGCTGCTACAGCATTTTTACTCTGTACAGTTACATCCCACCTCATTGTTCTTAGCAGCCAAAATGCATTGTTGATTACAAGGCCAAGAGTGAGCAAAGATCATCTTCTGCACTTTGTATGCTGACTGCACCAGGTTTTGGGGGGCTGATAAATTATTTAAACTACATGGTGTTGCAGACAGCCAAATCATAGCACTATATATTTGCCTGCTAAATGTGTATCTCTCAAATGCTAACTAACTTTAAGTAATGTACCAGTCCTTATGGTATTTGGACAGAGTTATCCAGTGAAAAAGGAATGTGAGGGGCTGGAAAGAGAATTTAACTAAAAATTTTAGAGGGTTCCTAAACAATGTAGAAGTTGCTCACTGATGGCAGATAAATTTTCTGGAGAAAGTTTTTTCCATTTCCTGCCTGATGCATAACTTAAGACTGAAGCTTCATTGAAAAGATCTGTTTTTCTGGGTCTCTATTTTTTCTTTTTAATAGGAAAAAAACCAACAAATATGTATGTAAATAGTCAAAGACAAAACCTCTAGCAAAAGACATTTGGCTAAAGTTAACAAGCCAGCCTTGTCTTCCCTCGCAGACAAATATCTATTAAAAAAATATTTCTGGTGTCTTTCAGTATACCACAAGGAATAGTATGCTATTTTAAAAATACTAGGGAAGTAAGCAGAAAGCATGCTCAGTCATTCAAATTGGATTAAAACTTGGCATTCACTGCTGCCTGTGGCAACCATGATAGCTCCAGGCATCCCTGCTGCACTGCACAGCCACTGCTCTGGGGCTTTTTGAAATAAATACAAAAATGAGTAGACATTTTGTTAGACAGAGCAGTTGAGGCCCACTGCTTTAGCTCAGCAGAGCTCCCATTCCCAGTTCCCGTTGTATATGTGGGGGGATCCTTCACCTCCTGAGGCTGAACAACACAGAGTGTTATTCCAAATGTAGAACTTGGCAAAGGCAGCTTGTCTTCCAGCTGGAAGAGTGAGTAAATTTGGGGTAAATCAGCCTACACTGGCTGGGCTCAAGTGAGATGCTTGAGTAGCCATAGTTGCACTTCTAATTGCTTCGTGAACATCCCACACATCTGTATTTCACTTTGTACCTGAGGTCAATGAGATGGATTTACACTAAAGGTGTCCAAATGGAAAACAGAATTATCTTCAATATGAGAATTCTCAGGAAGTGTTCTTGCTTAGTAGACTTCCTCATTAGTGCTGCCTCTGTCCCTGAGGCTTCAGGAGCACTGCATGTTAGTGCCAGGCAAGCAAGTGTGCTGATGGCTCCAGCAGTGCACACGCTGTGCTCTGGACTGCAGCATTCAGCTGCCACTAAGCGTGTCTCTTCTCTCCCTTCCAGATCAATAATGAGATAAAGAAGCAGGATGAGAAGATAGTCAGACCTGTAACTGAGCAGATGATTGAGTTCAACATTTTAGTTGTTGGTGAACAGTACAGTGAGGAGCTGAAGGACCCATCTGCTGCTGAGTATCAACTGCTGTCTGAACGATTCATTTCTCAGGTGATTCCCTCCCCTAACTTCATTTTTCCTTTTGCTGGCTCTGCAAAGCAATAGCAGCAAAAAGCATCTGTGTCATGGCTGCTGATTTTTATCTACCTACGGTTTCCAATATTTGTTTTTTATTTTGTCTATAATAGTGGTAATTGTATTGCCATCATATTTTGGGAGCTGTGCGTGTGTCTGCCTTTTCTCTTTGGAGAGGCATCTAAGTTGTCATGTGGTTGTTTGTCATGAGGCTTATCTTTTCTCTAGCTTCGCCTCCTTCCTAGCCCCATTTAGTTTGGTTTGGTTTTCTGAATCCTTTTTACTGGGGCTAACTCTGTGCCAGATCCTGTGCCAAATGGGAAAGAAATGTACTCTTCACTGCAGCCAAAAAGCATCACCATGACTCTCACAAGTTGCTAGCATAAGCTAGACATCTTAGTTTTCCTAGTTGTGAGTCCCAGTAGCAATGCCATGGTGTGTGTGTGTGTGTAAAAATGTTGGATGGGACAGAGTCCACCTGGCACGTGGATATTCCACTCCTTTGATCCCTTGCCTGGTTTTCTCTGAGTTTGAATAAAGAAGTTCTCGGAAAAAAAAGTCAGCAGCACTGTGATTGTTTAAGTCTCACCAGAGACAGTTTAAAAATAGGAAGATGGGGGAGGGGAACAAGAATTTACAGAGTAAAAACTAATCCTCAACTGGCAAGGATCTTTGGAAGTTAAAAAACTTTCTAAACCAGCATGAACTTTCAGTATTCTCTGTCTTGGTTTTGTTTCCTGTAGCACAGTTGATTATCTTGGCAGTCTCTTTCCATTTCTCCCCTTGGAATGTTTCTATGCAGTTCTTGGGGAATGCTGGATGTTGTTTTTCATATTTTTTATTTCCCCTTTTTCTAATAATGAAACAATGTCACCAAAACTACTCTTCCATAAAGAAAAGAATATTTAACTGTTTTTCACCTATTAGATATAACAGCTCAGGTGTATTTTTGGACAATGCTAGAAACGCTTCCTAATTTTTCACCACATGAGCAGAAGTGAATGGAATCTCTGTTCATTTTTTTGTTTTTCCATCAAAATAGATTAAAAGCGTATTTGAAGGACTACCCGGATACAAAAGCATCCATATTCTGGATTACAGGTAAAAAATCCTGATGCATATATGGTGATTGAACATGATCATGCAGGATGGTACAATGAGCTGACACAATGCTTGGCACGATGTCAGGTGTGTGTGTGGGAGCTCCTGGGACGTATTAACTGACTGCTCTCATATTTGGTACTTCTATATATGCAACTGAAATAGAAATACAGAACTGATTTTCTTCCTTCTGGCATTCTTCACATGAAATGTTTGCTGTGATTTTAAGACAATGCATTATTGTTCAAGTTTCTATTCTAAAATTAAAAGATATATTTGTATCTGCTACTTCTAATATACCCAAGTATTAAACAAGGAAGAACACAGAAATCCTTTTGGAAAAAATTGGTGTAAAAAATTTAAATTTCGTTTTCAAATTCTTAATTTTAAATTTCTTTTTCAAATTCCTAGTGTTAATTTGGAGTGGCTCTAAAGGTTAATGTTTAGGATATGTAAAGGTCTCTCTCTCTTGGATCAAAAAAAAAGAGGTGTGGGATACTTTGATAAATGATATGCAATGTTTTAACTCTCTGTATTCCTAGAAATATACTTTTAAATCAATTTGTGCTTCAGAGTTACATTTAAAGTTAATTTGTTAAGTTAATGCATCAAATGTAAAATGTCTGACTTTTGGAGTACAGGGCTCACAAATTGTTATTTTTCTTGAATGAACTGGCTATAACTTTAAGAATCTAATGAGGGCTTTCATCAGTTAATTTAAATTGTGTTTTCTTTGAGGCTGTAAGCTGTATTTCTTAGAATTTATTGTCTGGAGTATTTTAATTAACATACATGTAAGTAACCAAGCAATGGTAGTGAGAGAGGTCTTGTGGTTGGAACACTAGGCTGCATCCAGTTTTCAGCCTGGAAGGCAGAAAAACCTTCCATCCTGGTATTTGCAGTCTAGTAGGTTTGCAGGCACTAGGTTCATTGCAGAAGACAAATAAAAGGCTGATATTTCTCGCAAAGTCTGGTCTCTGCTGTGCATGACAAAAAGTTGTAAGTTAAACCTTTAGGTAGAATAAGTGAGCCTTGAACTTCTTGATACTGACAGCAATTTACCTGCATTATTTACAATAATCTGAGATGGCTCTGCTCTGCTGATTCCTTGGGATCAATAGAAAATATCTCAGTTCACTAAAAGCAGAAAAATTTGTTATGTAGCTGTTTGTTGTTTTTATGCAACTAAAAAGGACTTTCCTGTATGTGTTTTCAAATGGTTATGCTCTGTAGAATACCAAAGTAAATGTGTTAATTTTTTAAGACTTAAAGGAAGTTATAACATTAATTTAATGAGTTTTGCTGTTCTGTTTTGTTTTTATAATCAGCCCTTCTGAGGAAGACAGGTAAAGACAACTTTTTTATAGATATTTTCATAATACAGATGGGAAAAACATGTTTGGCTGGAGAGCATTGTTTTTGGGATTTGTATTTTTGTGTTCAGAGCAAGATAGTTATTTAACATAAATATTGTGAGAGAAGGTTCTACCAGAAACTGCAAGTAACTGATCTGTTTCAATTAAGTATAAACCTAATTTGCTTATTTAAGTCATAATTAAAAAAAAAAAACTCAGGAAACAAAATCATCCTGAACACAAGTCAGCTACTGGGGTAACTTGTGCATAAGAATCTTTTTGTGAAGAAAACAAGATTGCTGAACAATGACTCAAAGTCTTCATACTTTGCAGCAAGGTCTTGAATAGATATGGGATTATTATTATTATTACTGAAATTGAAGTAGATAAAAACCCCATGGTTCTCCAGCAAAGGCTGTTGGCTTAGCTTCAAGGCCAGAGGTGCTGCAGATCTTAGCAGAATTTTAATAAATGTTCTTTAGCAGAACATGGGATTACTCTTGTTTTCCATCAGACATATGCAAGTTAAGAATCCAGAATTTTCCTTCTTTAGCATGTTAAGAATGTCACAAGACAGAAAAGGAACTGCGGCCTTAATTCACTGAATGTAATAATTTGTTCTGTGTGTATCTCAGCATAGCCAGTTTCCATGAACAAGTTTAAAGAGAATGAGCATTCTAACTTTTCAAAAAAGGTTAGAAACACAAATCTCTTTACAAACTATATGCAACTGTTCACAAGGGCTATGTTCCAGGCACCAGATGCTCAGCCCTTTCCAGAAAGAGGATGGTGTTTAATTATTTGTTAGGTATTATGAATGGCAGCACAGTTGTATTAAACCTAAATGTTATGTTTGAGGAGAACATTCTGTTCCATCTTTCCTGTGCCTTTTCACTACTGCTGTCCTTTTTAATCTCCTCTGCTGGCAGTCAGTGCCCATGGTGAGCTCATGTGAATGGCAGAGCCAGCAGCAAAACCCCAGGCTCCTGGGTTTGGTCAGTGTGTTTGTGAATTTTCTCTGCTCTATCTGGAACTGGGGTTTTAAAGACTTCTCTGAACAGAGCCATTGTTTTGGAAATCCAAACCAGCTCTGTGGAATCAGGACAACCTGTATGCAAAGCACATGTTTCTAATGCTTCAGACTTACTTAATTTTTCTTGCTGTGTTCTGTCTACAGCCAAAATGTGTTGTATCTTGTAAAGTTCCCTTGTGCTTCTGCCCAGCATATGGTAAATCTGATTGCAGCCTAATCTGTTGTGTGGAAAA
Organism: Emberiza elegans; assembly: GCA_024865655.1. Taxonomy (NCBI): domain Eukaryota; kingdom Metazoa; phylum Chordata; class Aves; order Passeriformes; family Fringillidae; genus Emberiza; species Emberiza elegans. The sequence goes on from JALJVW010000196.1 coordinate 3,817,590, forward strand.
GAACATCCAGATGTATTAAGGAAAAGAAAATGAAGAAAATGGAGGAGAGTTGATATGAAAAAAACCCTAAAATGTACACAGATACAAAAACCTGAGTTATAGAATACATAATCAAATGAGTCTAGATAAATTTTCCCAATTTGATGTATTAAATACTATTTTATTGCCATTAAAAACATTTTTTCAAGCGGGTTCACACTGCACAGTGACAGAGATTAGGGGTCTTACTTGCTACTATACATTGCAACTATGTAGAACATGTTTTTCCTGTATATTTTCATACCTCAGAGACGTTCCTATTTTTGGTATGATCTTAAAATCACCACTCTCACCACTGCATGCTGATGGACCCACTAACAATGCTTGCAGAAAGTCAGTATTTTGGTCTCCTTGTGGTCTGTCTGCCATTCACTAGTAGAAATGTGGGGCTGGCACCAGACCAGATGTCAGTTTTGGGTAGCATTTCCCTTGAGAACTTTGTGAAAAGAATCAAGTAGTTTTTGTTCATCCTTTAAAGCTGTTGTATTTTTATATTAAAAAGGGTATTGATGTGGGCCCTTGTGAAAAAAATGTACTAATTGCTTGCTTAGGAAAATCTGGATTTTCTCATCCGTATTCTTTCTCTTTGTGCAAATGAAGTGGGGTGGAAGTTCACTATGCTGTCACATTTGATGGAAAAGCCATCAGCAATGCTACCTGGGACCTGATTAACCTTCATTCAAACAAGGTGGAGGACAACTCCTTCATGGGCATAGAGGATAATCCAACAGTTGTGTACACCATCAGTGATTTCCGAGATTATATTGCTGAGATCCTCCAGAAAAATGCTCTGCTTGAAAATTCTTCCATCTCTTTAGACCCAAACTCTCTTCAGCTTACTAATGGTGGGTATTAATTATCATGCGTTGGTGTGCCGCACATCTGACTTATAAAATAAATCTCAGATGAGTGAATTATTCAGCTGTCCTCTGAAAAATTAAACAGAACAAAATCAACTATGTTATAGCCTGTTTTGCTCTGATCTTAACCAGATCAAGTCATTAGCAGTAGCATCCTATTCTTGATCCATTAGCATAGCCCCCCATTTTATTTTAATTTTTATTTTGAAACTGTGGTTTGTGGTGTGCAGTTTCAGTAATACTTTCAAAAATTAATAGGAATAGAAGGGGGAAATGTGGTTCACATGGTGCACATTGCATCAGGGTGACCTTCATTTTAGTAGCTCTGTGTTGGTCTTAGGCAGCACAAAGGGAATACCCAGATTATTGCTGAATATTCAGTGATCCTGCTAGAGGTGATGAAAGAGTGCTGACACCTCTTTGCTCTTATCTTTCCCCTTCACTTCCTGTCAGTGATTTGGAGGCATTTCCAGAAACAAAATCTCTCTGGCAAAATTTTTGACAAGATTTTACTTACAAACCTGAAACCAGAGAGGGTTTTTCAGTTGGTCTTCCAACACAACTTCCTCACACTGTTACTGCAGCCTTTAGATCCCAAGTGTTTCTATTTCCACAGTGAAGGAAATACTGCACCCCACATCAGAGGATCCATCCTGGATTACTGAGCACCCAGTTGTGCTGGAGCGCCCAGAGTTTGATGTGAGTATGGTTCTGAGAGTGGCCTTTGGATGCATTTGTACAATTTAGTTCAGCAAGGTGGAATTGTAGCCAACACTCAGAGCTTCTCTATCGTGTTGTTCATGCAGAGTAAGTTCTAATGAAGGCATACCTTATATTGGAGTAAAAACTGGTGAAGCCTCTTATGTGACAATTCTAGTGTCTGCTGCCCAACAGTTTTCTGTGATCATCTTATTTTGATTGTAAACATCTCTGAAGAGGTGATTCTTCCTTCCATGATACTACCTTTCTTTGGAAAGAAGAAATAGATGTAAATCCTACAGCTGGCTGCTAGAAGAGATAAAATGCTAAGTTTCATAAGCTCCTTTTGTTACTGTATTTATTTCAAAGAAAGTTCTCAAGTTGGTTTTAAAATTATGTCCATCCTCCTAATACCAGCAGAGGAAAATAACACTGACACTGGTTCTTTTTTTTTGTTTCTTGAAATTGTAACTGTCTCCTCTGACTCCTTCTGGAGTAATCCAAGACACAGACTAGAGTTCCATATTGGACAGGAGACTTGGTGTCCCTGACCATGTCTGTGCAAAGGGACTTTAAGGAAAGATGCTGAGTTAGGTGCCAGCAATGCTGAGATCAAGTCAGTCAGTTCTGCCAACAGGGAGATCAGAGAGAGCTTCTGAGTGCTGAATCATTGTCTGGGCAGTTGGTTTCTGCTCTCCACTCTGTTTTGTAACACAGATGTGCTTTCAACAAGAAGTGAGCTCACATCATGCTCTAAAATCCAGATCCACTTGTGCTGGATGGTAGGTTCTCACTCAGTCCATCATGAGATAATGTTATGAGATAACGTTATGTGTATGTTATGTACAGACACATTTAATTTTAGCCAGCTTCTGAAATGTTTATGTAAGCAAAATTTGCTTTCACAGAATGCAAATATTGTCAGAATGGACATAGGTAAAAAGTTCTTAATTTCATGACAGCTTTCACTGAGTCTTAAAAACTCATTGGTGTCTAAAATAAAAATTCATGTGGATTTGCCATAATGGATTAAATATGATGTAGATAAACAATAATTTAAGTTGGCTTTCAGAAAAGGGCTTTCTCTTTACTGGATAAATCTAACTAGTCTAAAATGTTGTAGATGTTTATTTCAGTAAGACAAAGAATTCTGCCATTCTGACAGATGCAGGCTGGAACATATTTTAGAGTAGTGGTAGCTTTGCAATAATAAATTTTAAACCAGTTTTGGGGAATATTATTATGGCAAAAAATTGTGGAAGTAATATTTCTCTAATCATGACTGTGAATAAAGGCTTCTATACCTTCAGTCAAAAACTCTGATTATGTAAAAGGTATCAAGTATATCCCCAAACCAGCTGTGTACATTTTGCAATACACAGGTAATTTGCAAAGTAGCTTCAGATAAATATAAGAAAATCCTAAATATGCTTAAATAGTACACAATTGATCAATTATTTCCACAGATGTCAAATCTTTATGGTTCAAGTAGCTGCTTTCAAGTAGAACTGTTACCTATGGAAAAGAATTTTGCTGTAGTTTTCCCCAGGGGATTTGAGAATAAACTGGATTTATATTAGCATATACCAATATCATGACATTACATGGGTCTGTCATGATTTCACCATCCAATTGCTACTAGATGGTACAACTAATTCTTTTGAGTTTTGCAGCTCTCTTTAAAAGTAAAGCAAAAATCAGGTCTGATTTTTGAAATCTGTATTTTCTTGTTTATGTTGAGTTGTAAGAGTAGAATGCTCTGGCTTGAGGAAAGGACAATGCCTTTCTGGCAGCAGAAAATGAAAAATCAGGGAGAAGGGTTCTGTGTTTACAGCCATCTATCATATTTGTAAGCCTTTTACACTAGTGAAAACCAGAAGTAGCCAGTATGATATTAAACTTGTTAGTATAATATATTGCCCTGCAACAAGAATCTTTGAATAATGTTAGTTGCCATAGGAGCATTTATCCACTTTCAAATAAATGATGAGGTGCAATCCCTGGCAACTAAATGCTTACATTAAATAAATGTATTGAGGAGAAATTGCTGGTAGTCCTAATTCATTCTTTATGGAATTTATATGTGTAATTTATTTCTAATTTTGTACAGTAACCCTTTTTCAGCTTTATTTATAGTAGCTAGTCCTGCCAAAAATAAAATTAATGGAGCACATGTCTCTATGGTATATATACTTTTCAACTGATTGTCACCATATAAATTTAAAAAATTGATGAGATTGCAGTGGTATAACAGCTGGCATTTTTAAATATGATCATTACATGCAAACAAGTAATTTAAGAAAAAGAAGTACCTTCACTGGCCTGTTTCCAAAGCATTCAAATGCAGTTTGAATTAAGCTGAAAATTTAATTCACCCACATTTCAACCTTGAGTAAAATTTCAAATTGAAAAATATTTGGCTTATTCCTGCTGGTCAAGCAACAGAAAGAGATTTGACAGGAATGGTTAGCAACAGAAATTATTACAGTGGTTTTGAACTGAATTTACAGAAACCTGTGTCCACTGTAACTTTTCTTAACTTTACTTGTCACTATTGGCAGTTTGTTACCCTTAGCAAATTGCTGCTTCTTGAAATTGCTTGGCAGTTTTTCATACCCTACAGGGTTTTTGGTCCATATCCCACTGCTGCACGGCATTTATATGTGGGCAGATATCCATGTAAAACACTAATTCCTGAGTTTTAGGCTATCAGCTTGCTTTTGTAGCCTTGACCAAATAGCTTATTATCTTTATTGCTTTTTTCTAATATAATTACCTCATCAGACACCACAGTAGGAGATTAATATTCAAAGATGAAATATGCTAACTACTTTAACTGTAAACCAACTAATGATTGAGACATAGAATAGTAAGTAAACATTGTGGAAATTTGAGATGTAATGACAAATTATTTTTCACATTTCAAATAATTCACAAATTCATTCTGCATGCACTTTGTTGTTCATCATTACTGCTGACAGATTTTTTTTTCTGCACAGGTATCTTGGTTTTGAGACAAAATTATTCCAGGTTCTAAATGCTTTTCATTATATTCTGGTCTTTGTTATTCTCCTGGGTTCTCATACCCACAAACTAAAAGATATCAATAAATGATAACTGGGCATGCATCCTTTGAAGTTCCCTTTCTACACTGTTTCATGTATCATGGTAACTGAAATATTAGAATTACTGTATTGGTTGTGTGGCTGATGAATAACCTGAATAAGCTGTTAGAACCTCATCATGCTTTAGAAAGGCAGAAAACATCTCTCTTTGATTTAGTTGGAGATGGACAGATTGATTTTTTTCAGCATAGGAAAGGAGATGGGGTTGGATATAGACAGTAAATCTCTTAATATGCTAAGGGGTTCTGCACTCCAAGCAATCAGAATGGCTCCTTTCCCTTTTTGGACATGACTGGGCATGCCATTTGTCAGAAGGATGTGCACCTTGCATGTCTATTGCACAAGATTAGCAAGGGTCTGTATTTGCCCCTCATCCTGCTGCTGTGCATTGCTCCCTCAGAGGCAGTAGTCGAGGCTTGGCCATTGCCTGCTGTTAACCCCTTCTGTGTGTCCAGCCCAATGCAGACAGCCAGCGTTTCCCCTGTAATAGTGGAAATATTAACAGTGGCTTTATGTTCCAGGACAGCACCTTTTTAGCTGAACGTCCTTCTGCAGATGAGTCAACTGTCAGCAACGCCCTGCCCTTTGATTACACCAAGCCAGACTCCAGCTCAGACAGTGAGCAGGCCAGTGACAATGAAATCCAGCCAAGACCAGAGAGCATTGACCATGAGGCTGGTTTGGCACCTGAAGCTCCACTTTCCTCAGAGGTTGATGTTGCTTCTTTGCCTGATGGGCAGAATTTAGAGACTAGTCATTTAGTCACTGTACCAGTGTTAGAGCATGATTCTGTGGACTCCCTGGAATGGCTTTCAGCCCCCAGTTCTTTAGACGGTAAGTTAATGCTATTGACTGAAGCTTAAATTTGGATTAACAAAGTATTTCCTGATATTCACCAAATTATAGTTCACTGAAATGAGTTTTCAGAAAGGTCTTAAAATTGAGTATCTTCCTCTGCCAGTTTTTACCTTTTGTCTGTGCATATATCCAAGAGCTTTTTACCAAGATACAATGCTTGTAATAGCTAATAACACCTGTTATCTCTTCTGGAAATGATACATACATGGCACTTGTTAAATAGCATAGAAGTCATTTTGTATGTCTTGATTTTGCCCATAGAATATATCTGAACGGAACGTGGGAAAGGTTAACAGGGGTCCTTATGACTTTGGCATACAAAGGCCGGGATATATTATGGAAAATGGGGAACACAGATCTACAGATAATAAAATTAATGAAATTTGACACTTTTTATCACAAACAACATCTAATTGTCAATTTGTTTTTATTTTCAATGTTTGAAGACACTGGACTATCTGAAGAACTTTTGCCTTTAACTCCTTCTCACGTTGTGCCTGAAGAATCTCCATCTACTGATGACTATGCAGTTCCTCTGCTTTCTGCACCAACAGTGGCCTCTTCTTCACTTGTAGAGACTGATATTAAAGAGAAGGAAGAAGTAATCCAAGGTAGTCCTGAGGGCAGTGACAGTGCAGACTCTGTGGAAGAAATTCCTTTTCCCTTAGAAGTGCCCCCTATGGAAGACGAAACTGATATATTTCTTGGAGATAGAGTTATATATGATGATGGGTCTGGTTCAGCTTTTGATGGTTCAGGAAAAGAAATGGAATCAAGTATCTGGCCTTGGGAAGAAGCAACCCTGGAACCAGTTTTCTACCCTGGTCCTGATAGCTGGCTTGAAGATGACAATGAGTCTTTATTAATCAAAACTGAGGATATTCCTGAAGGCATGATTTTAGACTATATTCTTAACTCTGGTAATAAATTAGATTATGATCTTTCCAAAGATGAGAATGAAGGGATAGTCGATATAAAAGATTTCCTTGATGAGTCTGAAATATTTGTCTTTCCAGAGACTACAAGTCCGCAAGTACCTCTGTTACAGACAGAAGAGCCATCGTCTGTGGAACCATCTACACAGACAGAAACACTGGGCATGTATGAGTCCTCTTTTGACATGCCAACTGGAGAGGCCCCTGTCTCACCACCACATACAGATCTGTCTGTGGAAGATAGTCTCCATACATCTACAGGGACTGTCAGTATGGAGCAGCCTGAGGAGTCTAGTGTAGGCCAGAACATAATCCCTGAAGTAGATGAGCACCAAAGCGAAGACAGGGCAGTGGTAGAAGAACTATTCACAGTGAAGCAGCCAGATGTAATGGAAGCTGCTACAATAGGACACCTGGACACAATCTCTTCAGAAACTATTCTGACTGCAGATCCTTCTGTGGTAAAGACTGTTGCTTCCACAGAAGAGCAGCAAGCCCTAGACTCATCACTGGCAGACCAAGACACTCATGGATCAGGAGTGAAGGAACCAGGTGATGTTTGGCCTACTGAAAGGGCACTAGAAACCTCCTTAGATCAGACAGTGCAACCAGCAATGCCAGCAATGGTCACTCAAGGTTCAGCTGCAGCTCCTTCTGCAGTAGATCACACACCTGTCCTAGAGGGCTTTGGTGGACAGGATGGTATGGACCATGGCACACATATTTCCATGAGTTTCAGCACTGTTATGGATTATCAAACAGTGCGTGTAACAACAAGCACCGTTGAGCTTCCGTCCCACCTCCCTCCTGTGGGATCCACGCCGTCATTGTCTGTGGCTACCTCAACAAAGCTGGGAGATGAAACAACAAGAGTCCTGGATGTTTCAGTAGACCTGGGTCATGTTAGCACTGCCCAGTTTTCTCCTGAGCAGACTGAGGAGGGAAGGAGAATGACTGAAAGTCACATCGAGCTAACCACTCATGTCCAGTCCACAGAGATGGCCAGTGTGGCTTGGGCCACACACGAAACTCACTACAGCAGCACCGTCCCATCCCGAGCTCTAGTTGTGTTCTTCAGTCTTCGGGTCACCAACATGATGTTTTCAGAGGACCTGTTTAATAAAAACTCCCCTGAATACAAAGCCTTGGAGCAGCGATTCTTGGAACTGGTAAGAGTTGCTTCTGTGCTAAATGTCCATTACCACATAGACAAAAACTGTTGGTAAATTATATTTAATCATCCCTCACAAAGAGCAAATCAGAACTGGTGTTTACATATAAGAGTTGTGTCCCTCTGTGGGGAAAGTTCTGTCTGGAAATGGGTGGTAGGATGTTTTTCATCTCTTGTTCAGTCTCTCTGCTGGTGTCAATAAATATAGCAGTGTAGCTGAAGTCACTACTACACTCCCCCTACTTGCTTCCAGAATGCTCTGTATTTAATGTATAGGGAGCAAGAAGCAAGAAAACCTGGGGCTGTGAGGAAGTAATTTTTCTGCCACACATTCAACCTGTCCTAAGAAAGAGGTAGTTCAGAGAATTAAGCTGTTCCTAACCTGACTGATGACTTGGAAGGCCTCACAGGAGTTACGCAGCAACAACTGCCAAGTTTTAACTGGGAAATTTCTTTCTTCTGAGTGAAACAAACATTCTCTTGTGAGAGATGAAGGAAGCAAAGCATAGAGAGGGAAGGGGGACATGCTTGAAGGAAAAAACCCTGTGAAATGGCAAGTATTCCAGGTACTTAGATCAAGGGAGAACACAACGTGTGTCCTGAGAACTGTGTTTCTGAATTGTAGATTTTTAGAAATACCTTGCAAATTGCTATACTCTTAAGAACTGCCTGAAGTACTCAGGCTCCTGGCAGGCTGCCAGCACAGACCTCAGCTGGGTAAAGATTAATGCTTTTGATGTAGGATTTGGATAAAACCTTTCAGACTCTAATTGTCTGCTGCAGTAACAGTGCAACTGGTTCAAGCAGAGAGAGACTCAAAGTTTCAGCTTTTCTGTCATATCCCCTGTGTTGCAGCTGGTGCCCTACCTTCAGTCAAATCTGACAGGATTCCAGAATCTGGAAATCCTGAACTTCAGAAATGGCAGCATTGTGGTGAACAGTCGGATGAAATTTGCCAAACCTGTGCCTCGGAATGTCACCAACGCTGTGTACATGATCCTGGAAGATTTCTGCAACACTGCATATCACACCATGAACCTGGCCATTGATAAATACTCTCTGGATGTTGAATCTGGTAAGGACAGCAGGAAAATGCAGCTTAAAGCAAGAGATCCAGAAAAATTTCTGGTTTAAGGGCTAAGGATCCCAACAGCTCAGAGGCTGACCACTGCTCTTCACAGGCTGGGCTTTAGAAAGACAGTCTTTCACAGAGTAAAAACAAAGAAATGAAAACCTGCTCTGGGACTAAAGAAATGAAAGTCACAGTGGGACCCAGACAGAGAAAGATGTATGAGGTCCATATAGATTTATGGAAAAAAAAATAACTCATGGAATACTCTGCATAGTGCCCCTGTATCTGACCTGGGGAGTGAAGGAGAAGACGGCTCAGGGAGAACAGTGGTGCCCATCTCTCTTGTGCTTATTTGCATGTGTGGTTTGAACTTACTCCACATGGTTATTCCCACAGGTGGTAGCCAGTTTACCTGCCAGGTGGGAATCTGCACAGGTAACAGTTGCTGCCTCATGCATGGGGTAAGGTCTTGGTTGCACTAAAAAGTCACAGGCCCTCTTGCTTTACTTCTCAGATACAGGGAGAAGGTCATTTTGGTTTTCTCCCCTGTCCAAGTTAACCAGTAATTTACCACATAAGCAACCCAGAAATATCTCTTGTTTTAAGGTTAGAGAAAAACAAGAGTGCTGAGCTGTTGGCATATGGTAGCTGTTTTTCCCAGATAAGGATGGTCTAATTAGCATGGCAAATGTTCTGATATTGATTGTTTAGCTGTATGCCTGCCTCTTAAGCCTGATACAAGTGAGATGTCTTGAATGTGACAAGCTCATGCTCCTTGCAGACTAAAAGGCAAATCCCCTTACAGCAGATGATGAGCGCCTGAAATCCCACTGCCCTTCCCCATATCCTGCCTAGGTGTTCCATAGCAAGGAATACTGGAGATCATTTGTGCTTTACTTATTAAAGAGTGAGTTCCAGCAGACAGAGCAGAGAAAATAGGAGGTACTGTCTGTATGAAAAAGATTACTTTATACTTGTTTTTTTGACTGTTTTTTGGGTGGTCTTAGCCATGCCACTGGCTGTGCAGTCAGAGGAATATTTGCTAGTGCTTGTTCACCTTAGCAGAACCTTTGTTACTCAGGAAAGATGCCCACTGGATTTTTGTGGATGTCAAGAGACCATTAGAGAAGATGGCAGCCAGCACCTAGTTTCAGTTAAGGTTCTCCCCTTTCATTAATAGCTTTTGCTCTGTGTATTGTCAGGTGAGCAAGCAGATCCCTGCAAGTTCCAGGCCTGCAACGAGTTCTCTGAATGCTTGGTAAATCGCTGGAGTGGGGAAGCTGAATGTGTCTGCAACCCTGGCTACCTCAGCATCGATGGGCTGCCCTGCAACAGCATTTGTGACCTGCAGCCAAACTTCTGCCTGAACGATGGCAAGTGTGACATTAGCCCTGGGCAAGGGGCCATCTGCAGGTAGGTCCCCTGCTGCGGGAAGTTGTGCTTCCTGCATGAAAACTCCAATTGTCCCCTCTGCTGTAGCATTCTATAAGATTTGTCCAAAATTCTGTGCAATATTGTGTAACAAGTGAGTAGATTGTGATTATCATTCATGTTGTGCTGCTCAGTGCAAGCCACAGTATTAACATTAGTTTTCCTATGTATATATCATAAAAGAGACAGTAACAAATAAATAGAACAGAATCATCAAAAAATAAAACTAACAAGGAATAGAAGTTGTAATGGAACACACTCTGTTGTTCAAATCACTTTTATTGGCAGAATTTACCTCCAGAGGTTTTCTCAAGTAGCAAAGTGTTTGATAGTGTCATGTCATCTATGAGAGTCAATTCCATAACAGAAATTTATATCTGAACATCACATTGATAGTGCATAAATACATTAAATATACTGCTTTTGGTCTGGAAAAAAGCATAAAAATAAATCATTGTACATTTGGGAAAAATCATGTGCGTTCATAAAAGGCTGAAGGAACAGGCCCCAGATATTTGCTTAAAAAAAGAGATACAGATGCATCTGAAAAGGATTGCTGTATTTTGCAGGTATTCTAAAAGACATTGTGCAAGATGCAGAAAAGTTGGTGATGTCCCTGTCACGGCACTTTACTTTTCACTTTTCAAACAATGTAGTGGTCTATTTTTAAAAACTAAAATGTGCCTATCAACAAAAATTAAGAAAAGACCACAAACAACAGTATTACTAGTGGTAGTTATTTATGTTTCTTCATGTGATTTTGTTTTTAAAGTTCACCTAGAACTTCTCTAAAGTCAATCTTAGACTGTTAACAGGAGAAATAAAAATGCTTTTAGAATTTTGAAATTGGATATTATCACAGATGCATCATACATTTAAACATTTGTGTGATAGTGTTAATCAGAAGCAGGTAAGTATTGGAAACTAAGCCCATTCCAGTTCTGCTTTGCAGTGATGATCTATCACATGCAAGGCTCAATCAGGGCAGTTTTTCCTCAGCCTTAAACACCTTCCAGTTTTAACACCTCACAGGATATTGTAGCTTTCATAAAGCACAGGTGTTTTCCCCCACAAAATCATTACCCTTTTGCTATTTTTCCTACCTTTGTTCAATTCTGTGATTGGGGGAGTTCATCCTGGAGAAGAGGAGGCTCCTGGGAGACCCTTTCTGTGGCCTTTCCATACTTAAAGGGGGCTTGAAAGAAAGGTGAGGACAAACCCTTTGGCAGGGTCTGTTGTGATAGGGCAAGGCTTAATGGTTTTAAAATAAAAGAAGGTAGATTCAGACTAGCTATAAGGAAGAAATTTTTTACAGTGGCAGTGGTGAAACACTGGAACTGGCTATCCAGAGAGACAGTGGATGCCCCTGAATTGGATGGGGCTCTGAGCATCCTGATCTAGTTGAAGATGTCCCTGCTGCTCATTGCAGGAGACAAGATGACCATTAAAGGTCTCTTTCAATTCAAACTGTTACATGATTATCTACCAAAAAGTATGTCCCTAATAATAACAATAATAAAGAAAAAATAGTGATTGGACAATGCAAAGGTATTTTTTTGGGGGGTGATTTAACTGAGGGCACATCATAACAGGAACTTAAATAAATTAACCAAAGCTTTTGCTGGTGTGTAATTTCCCTGTTTCTTTGCGGCAGGTGCCGTGTGGGAGAGAACTGGTGGTACAGAGGGGAGCACTGTGAGGAATATGTGTCTGAGCCACTGGTTGTGGGTATTGCCATTGCTTCTGTGGCAGGATTCCTTCTTGTGGCATCTGCTGTCATCTTCTTCTTGGCCAGGACCCTTCGAGATCAGTACACAAAGAGTGATACTGGGGACTCCCAGGGGTAGGTGACACCATCTAATATCTTAAAACACACTGGCTATGATAAGGATATTTCTGTCATAAGTCTTATATCACACAGTTTACAAGCGCCAGGATGTACAGGCACCTCCAAATGCCAGGCTTCCTTAGTGTATCTGCTGCCCTGCCAGGCTGCAGAGAAGCTCACAGTGTGTTTATTGCTCCCCCAGGCAGGGTGACAGCCTCTCGTCCATTGAGAATGCAGTTAAATACAACCCCATGTATGAAAGTGACACGACTGGCTACAGCCATTATTACCGGAGATATCCGCAGCTCACGTCCTACAGTTCCACCAGTGCAGAGACATCCACAGACTACAGCAGTGAAGAGATCAGGCACATTTATGAAAACAGTGAGCTTACTAAGGAGGTAAATGACCTTGTCTTCATAGTGGCATGGGAAAGATCACGGAAACAGTAAGCTTATTCCACACTTCTAACCTCAGAGGTGGGCCCGATCTTTCCCCAGTGTCTGTGCTCCATCCAGATAAGCAGGTTGCAGCTGCTGCAACTATGTGAAGGAAGACAGAAAAACTTGCTTTCCCTGCTTGCTTTTAGAGAAAGTTATGGTTCTGTTCTGACCTGTAATGAATTTCACATAATAAAGGAGCAGATCCCTTAGGTAACTTCATGGGAGTTGGGGAGGTTTGATGTATTCCTTGACACAACATTTACCTTTTAAAGCCAACTCTCTTACATAAGAGTAGTTGCACAGTGAAAATTTGGTACATCCAGGCCTTTTCACAGGATGCTATTGTTTTGGGTGTCTTCTGATTGTTTTTAAAGTTTAAGTCTTTCTATAACCTGCAAGTTAGACCACATCTTGTTTCTTCCTGTATGCACAGTATCCAAGGTTTACTCTAGAAGGCTAAAGAGAAGGGATTTACATCCCAGAGCTAACCACAGATCCCTAAGCAACTGTGAGAGATGTGAATCCAGTATGTAGCTGGTAGGCTGACTGGTAGGCAATGTATCTCTGAGAGATAAATGGTTTTGTGTTGAAATGCTACACTCTGTCCAAACCCTGGTTTTGATTTGAAAGTGAAGTATTACTGAAGTCAAATGAAGTGCTTCACTTAGTTTTTTTTTTTTTTTCAATTAGAAAAATTATAATAAAATAAAAAAAAGAAGAATTTTAGTATTGGAGTGCCCAGTTTTGAGTTCCACTCTTTGAAATAGCAACACATAGGAGCTTTATTTCCCAACACCCAGAAATCAGTTATTTCAGTAGCATTCCGATTTCTATTATGTACTTACAATTCTGTTTATTGTGTTCCAGGAAATTCAGGACAGAATTCGAATTATAGAGCTCTACGCTAAAGACCGCCAGTTTGCAGAGTTTGTTAGGCAGCATCAAATGTGAGTGAAATGTCTTGTCTGGATAACTAACTCCTTTGATGTTTTGTCCTGTGGCCTTTACATTACTGTATTATTTTTAAAGATTCTGGAAATGCTAGGACAGTAGAGGCTAAGATTTCCACGTTATTTTTGAAGGGGTTCAACCCTTGTACATTATTTAATAATCCCAGAAGTCCCAGGGGGAAAAAAAAAAAGCAGTGAAGAGGAATCCCAGAGTTAAGGGGTGTCAGAGCTCTGACATCAATTCAGGTCCTTGAAAGCACAGACAGAATCTTATTAATTCTTCTGGTGTAATTCCCAATGCACAGTGCTTTGTTTAAAGCCTGAAATTTTAAAAAACCAAAACAAAAATGTTAATTTGTCTTGAGTTCTCAAGATTTGGCAACTGACCACCACCAGACAGATCATTGGCACAGTTGTGTCTGGTATGGTGGGCACCAGCTGTAACAGAAACTTTACAATTCCAAACAATTAACCAATCTGAGCTGTGTGCTTTGATGAAAGCTAAGCACCAGGAAGGTCCTCAAGGACTGAATTGTTGGCATGAACTGTATTCCAGATGTAGGAAGCAGCAAACCACAATTTGCTGAGTTACTTTGAACGATACCATAGTACAGTTCTTTGGCATCCTATTAAAAATAAATACAGTAGCCAAATCTCATGTTCCCAGATCTTCAGCAATAACTTTTTTTAATTGAAAGGAACAGCAGTTCCCAATTTTCCATGTCAGTCATTCAGTTTTTTGTCTTGAAAAGGATCAGCATCTAGATTTTCCACAGCTGGAAAGCAGGAAGGGCTGCCTTGTATAAGCCTTGAATCCAATGTTTGAAAGAGGTGAACTTAACCACTGCTTTTCTGTTTTTCATTTTAGGAAGCTGCTTTAAGAAAAAAAGAAATTGATAGAATACACGTGGGAGATAAATGCTACCTTGCTGCCCCAGCAACGGGCCCAGATGTAACTGCAAAGTTACTTATAGTCTTAACATTGCATGGATGGATACAGATGTTTTCTACATGAATGGCTAAAATGTACAGATGTCTGTTTATCTCAATTTCTTCTGGCTTTTCCATGTAAACTGACACTTTTAAGAGGTAATCAGAAGTGGCAGAGGTTATGAAAGTTCATTTTTCTTTAACTTCAAAATGGACATTGAAAGATTTTGTATACAAAGGCAAAAAAGAAAATCTCCTCGGATAAGACAAGATACATGCACAACCAAAATAAAATGCATATTGAAAATTCCTGCCTGGCATTTTATCCCCTCACTGGTGCTTCCAGGGGAAATTTATGGGTATAAAACACTAGCAGAAGGAAATATTTGATTTGCAAAGGAATGAGTTTTAGGGGAGAACTATTGTGCTAGAGTTATGTTAGGATTATTTTAAAGCATTCACAAAATTTTAAAGCAGACACAAACAAAACCTCACTGGAAAAGCTTTTCTTCTGTACAGATGCCTGATGTACATTTTGCTACCTGGCGCTAGCAAAGCAGAGGATAGCACTGGGCCTGCAGCCCCCTGAGATACAGGGAGCCTTGGCCAGGCAGGACAGTGCTTCTGCAGCACACTGCAGTGTCTTTAAAGCCAGGAGGGGTGGTTCTCCAGCTCATTCTGGCAGACACACAAGCTGGGGCACAGAAGGGCTTCTATTGTACAAATGTTCTGTGAAGCTTAAGTGGCTAACATTGGTTTTTACTTTTTTTTGTATGTAGACATTTTGTTTCATATTTTGTAAGTTAATTGCATTATTTATTTGTTGTGTGTTTACTTCCCAGCTTGTTTTCATAATGAATCTAGTTGTTGAAATAGAAAGATGACTAGTTTTAATAATGAAATACTCAACTGGCATTTGTGCCCATTCTTTTATATCTATATTATATTTAGTGTTTACTCAGTGTTGAATTCAGCCAACTAATATTTGAAATTACTGAACTGGGCAGTAGCCTGCCATGAGCTCCCTTTCAAAATCAGGTATTTAAGTCCATGCACATTTGGTAGATATCAGCACTTTCCTGTGGGGAAGGGAAAAATGAAATTATATATTCTTGGTTTTTTGGAAATCAGCATAGAATCCTTTAAACAGAAGAAGCCTAAAGCATTTTGAAATAGCTGAATTGAGAGGGGGGACTTCCAAGTAAAGAAATGGAATTTTATCTTCAAGCTATGAAGAGAGTTCTGACTATGTGTTAAGCTGTGTTGGGGCTCTGTTCAGTCCCCCAAGGTCTCTTGTTTAAGTCATTAACACAGCTCTCAGGGTTAGGGCATCAATTACAACCACATTAGCTTGTGCTAGCAAAAAAGGCCAAGTGATTTATTTCTACAACATCTGCAGTTCTCGGCCGCCCATGTGCCAACAGCCACCCGATACTTTCCAGAGTTATGTGACAGTGAGAATTACTTGGTTGTCTGTTGGCAGCTTAGCTAAACAACAGAATATTTCAATGCAATTTTTCTGCGTGTCCTGGAGAACCTCACTGGATCACTTGAGTAGTACCTTCTTGCCTTGAGTGGCAGGGGATGGGTATCAGAGCCACACATCTGTCAAAGAAATGCTTATATAAACCACTGAAAGCCAAATAATGCCAGACAGCAGGAAATATTATGGTGCTGCTGAGCACTGTGAGCAGATGTTATGGGACAGAGGCCCCGTTCTGCTGGCAGGCCCAGGGGCTGTCAGAGTCTGAGGCACAGCCCCCTCCCCTCCTCGTGGCCCTGCAGCATCCCATAATGCCAGGGCCTGTGATGAGAGCAGAGAATTCCTGGGCTCAGGGTGGGCAGCAGCTTGGGACTTGTTTCTGTGCAGCTCAGCTGCCAGCCCTGGGAGATTTGGTGCTGCTCCTGCTGGGGCAGCAGGGGAGGGCAGCTGGGATCGCAGAGGTTTCCACGGCGTTCTGCTGTGCACAAGCTGAGATGAGGCCTGGATACACTGAGTGTGGGGTGTTTCAGTGAATATACAGTGGTATTTTCTTTGTGTGTGTGTATACATATGAACATGATGGTATGTTTTCACTACAATAAAAAATTATTTCCAAAATATTTTTTCTATAACATTCCTGTAGAGACTATGAGTTTGACATGGAGAAGGTGTCTTAGCCATGAGCATTTGTGTGTGTGTAAGATCAGAAAATTGTTTTGTTTTAACAGAATTGGCTAAGATGTTAAACTCCTTTGCCAACAAAAGTGCCAAATATAGTTCATTAACACTTGAAAGGTTATAGACTGAAAATTCATGTGGAAAAAATTCATGTGCTGGAGAGCACATACCTGGGTGCTTTGCTTTCAGTTAAACTCTTTTGAAGGTGTTTCATCCCTAATCAAAAAGCCAAGAAATTAATGATTGGGTTTCTTTGATACTTTCCCAAGCCAAGGCCAAGATAAAGAACTCTAAATATCCTAACAAAACAAACAAACCCCAAACCTCCAAACCAATAAAAAAGCCAACCACCACCCAACCGGCTCTGTGTACAAGTCTATCAATCTATTATCAGTTAGCATGCACTTTTTCACTAGATAAAAGTAAAAAGTGCAGGTTTGAATGACTTGGATTAATTTATGAGCATGGAAAAAAGCAGGTATTGTTTACCAAATGCTGACAGGTCTATCAGCATCTCTGGCTCCCCTCAAGGCTGGAAACATGGGAGAAAATGAGGTCCCCCAGGATGCTGCCAGCTGCCCCTTTAACAGAGGATCTCAAACACACAGCAGCCCAGGCTGGATCTCTCAAGGCCTCAATTTTAAACCTCAAGGCACTAATCCACAGTGGCAGAATTCTACCAGGGCCAGAAATTCTAAGAGAAAACAAGTGTTCAGAGCTGCAGTCTAGCACACAAGCCTGTAAGGAATTGTGTGCTTGTCCTGTATTTGCTTTTTCACATAACACAGGCCTTTCCCAGCAAAAAGCTAAAAGATATCGAGTAACTGAGTCTCCATTCCATGAAGCCCCAGACTGTGAGCTTCCTGTACTGCTGGATAACAGTTTAGTTCCAGAAACAGAGGCTTTTTCAGGTTCTCAGAGACAGCTGAAACTACACATTTCTCCTATCTCCTCCTAACCAAGGAAGTGCATGAATAAACTTTTTAGGTTTTAAGAACTTACAGTTGAAATGTTAGAATTAAAAAAGCCTTCAATAATCAAGACCTTCATTCATATTTCTCATCAGGCCTGCTGGAATTGGTCCTTATTCTAAAGAGCTGCAGGAGTATGTGAGGACTTTGAGCCCTCTGCCCCATGGATTCTGTGAAGAGAGGCACACAAAGGTGCTAGAGCCCCAGCATAGGGACAGTCATCTCATCCTGTAAAACACAAACCAAAAATATTCACCAATACCAATTTATTTGTCTATTTGTAAGCATTATAGGACAGACACAGACTGACTCTATACAGCATAGGAAACGGCTCAGGGCATTGTTACTGTTTTAAATATTAGTAAAAACTCACAGGGCTTGTGGTGTTTGGTTTATCTGAAGAGTACTACAACACCAGCAGCATTTCTGTCTTATCCTTCTGCTACCTGATCCTGATTGGGAACAGATGCATCATCTTCTTTATAACATTGATCCATTTGCTTTGGTTTTGCAACTGGAAAAAAAAATTCCAAAGCTATTTCTGTACCAGGATTTTTTTCATTTGTCAGACCAAGTGGGAAAATTTTGGTTTTGCCATATTTACCATTAATTAGCTCTCCTATTCCAGATTATTAATGACCCCAGGAATTTTTGCCGAGTTCCTGTCCTGTTGGACTCTTGTTTGTGCTGCTACTCACCCTCCTTGCTGGGTCACCCACCACACTGAGCAGTGCAGGCAGTTCTGCCTGGGGGATGGCAGCAGCTTGCAGGACTAAAATGTCATCTTGCCTGAAGTGCTACAGCTGTTCTGAGCCTGTTCTTTTAGTTTTCCTGTGCTCCCAGTTAAACACAAAAGTAGATTTCAACTCTTAGTTGTTTCAGGATGAGAAATACTATCAGTGCTAGAATTTTGTGAGACAGATGCCAATTTATATTTTTTTAAAAATCATTCTACCATCAGCATATCTAAGGACTTTTTTCCTGTACTAAATATATAAGTTGGAGTAAACTGCACTTAAAGCCTGACCTTTTAGAAGGGGACACTGCCCCACCTCTCATCTATACAACTAAACCAACAAAATATGACTGTCTGTCTTGAATCATTAGGGGTTTAAATGTTGTTCAAAAATCTATTAAGCACAAATTAGAGTTGGTGTTAATTAGGCTTACAGTTGCATCTCCACAGCTGATTACCAGATGGGGAAACCATGCGTTTCTGGAAAAGCTGACATAGCTTGAACAGAAATTAAAATGGGAGCTGTAAAGGATATATCTGTACATCAAAACTTTATGTGGTAGCATGGGCTTGTGGCTGGATAAAACAGAGCAAGGGAGGAGGTAGATTTTCAGGAAGATTTTCAGAGGTGAGCTTACAAGCAGTCTGAAGTGTGAAAGATTTCTATTCTGAGGACATTCACTCAGCCCCACCTAAAAAATACACAGTGATTGTATGGTCTCTTGTCTGAGAAAGGGAGGGGGATGCAGAACACTTCCAGCAGCAGCACAGGACTCCTCCCTGCCGTGTCCTGCAGGGAACTGACTGCACTTTACTGTTTGTGGATCCCATCCTCTGCTCAGTAAGGCAGTGGCATTTCTTCCCATCCCAGGTTTCACATGGAAAGATCACAATGTTTTGATCCAAAAGAATGCTTTATACAGTCCTCCAGTAAACCAGAGACTGCTGCACAGCTTTTTCTTTTTTCTTTTTTGTCCTTTATTGTTGAAAGTTTTGATTAAAAAATTAAACCAAAACAACCAGAAACAACAACAACAATGGCAACAAAAATCAACAAAACCTTCCCACACTTATTTTTAGTGTTTGCTTTTTACCTGCCCCCCTTAGGCATGGAGGCAAACCCACAGCCATGATGGGAAGGCAGTGTGATCTACAGAACTCTTCAATATGGAATTCTCACTTTGCTCTTCCCACCACAGTAACATTTATAAAGTCAACACGTGAATATCTGTTAAAAAACTGCATCAAGTTTCAAAAACAATCACACACTGGAATGTCCTCCCAGGGCTGGCAGGGAATGTGAATGGGAGCCTCATAAACACAGAGACTGACCCTAAAACCATTGCACAGATAGCTCCTGATGGGACATGCCTAATGCACCACTGAATACACCAAGCTAACAAAAGCAGAAGCAATGGATATTCAGAGTAAGGTGGAGGGTAAATGCTTTGGGGTTATCTCTAAGAACATTGATGCCACCGTGGACATTTTTCAAAGGGCAAAGCACATGAGAGCTTTTCACTTACCTGCCAAGAAAAGAAAGGAAACAGAAACTCCTGGTAAGGTGTTCAAAGCAGAGAACCAGTCCTCAGCTTGCAGGCAGACCAAACCAGTCTCTAAAAGGGAATCTTTAGCCTGGAAAGATGGAATAAAGTCATGTCAGGAAAAACAAAGTAAACAAAGAGGTTATATTTTAAAGGTTTTTTCCCTACATAAGGAAGAGGAGAAATACCCCACAACCATCATGATTTGATAAACCTTCTAGTCAAGTCAAGCTTTTATGTAATTATCTTTAATATTACTTGCAAAGGGGAGGCCAGAACTCTGAGAATTTTGCCCAGGCAGGCCCTCTGCAGCCTGCTCTGCACACAGAGATGAGCAGGGAGGAAGGATTAAGTATGCTGTGTGCATCTGCCCTTGGAGGTTACATGGAAAATTTTACTTCTCAAATATTGGTGAGGATGTGCATGACCCAGTAGAGCAGAGGTTCTGCAGCTTCACTGCTCAGCACCTATTCAAAAACTGCCTGTATCAGTTACTGTCAGCTGCCTGTGAACAAACCTGTGAACTGTGCACTGTTCCTCTCCAGACAGAGCACTGCAGCACCCCTTGTCATCATATAAAAACCTGATGAGCTGTGGTGACCAGTATGCTTCAGAAGCACTTAACAAAACTTTCCACACTTTAATTACTTGTGTGCAAAAACCAGGTGATTTTATAACGGGAGAAACTTGGTCATGGGGAAAAAACCCTGCAACCCAACAAAAATAGGAGAGCTATTCAGCCCTGTAATATAGAATACCAAAGATGAGAATTCTCCAACACTCATGTGAATCTCTCATGAACATTTCTTAAACCAGCTCTAGTCAACTAAACCGCCTGACATACAATGGTTGTGCTCTGTCCCCATTTTACTCTGGGAAAAAGGAAATCTCAAATTTAGCAAAGATCAGTCATCAGAGGATGCATTCAGGGACCAAATCTGAAAATCAGAAGTATTTATGCAGCTTTAAATGAAAGATCATGCAAAATCCCACAGAAAATTAATGCTGAAAAACAGAACTGGTACAGCAAAATGCCATTACTTTGGTGGCACTTTATAAGACCATCAGCTGTCTCAACCATCTGGGATTATTTGATCATTTCAGGACATCTGCTGATCTCCAGTGTGCTTGCCTCAAAACCCTGCTACTCTGAGCTTTCTTCCCTCTAGTTAGTATCAAAGAACTTCAGCTTGGTAAGGCCTAATCAAAACTTGGTTCAAATTAAAGAAGCAGCCCAGCCCAGTAGCAGCAGCAATACTAACTGCTCTACATCCATATCAACTGGATCCCACTTTGGAGTGCTCTTGAGGCTGGGAGGAAGGAGCAAAAGATGGGGAGAAAAACAGAGAAAGGACAAAGACAAAACAGAGAAAAGACACAGCTCAGATACAAGTCTATGTGAAAGTGTAGAAATGGAAAGAATCTCATCCACCTGTGCTTATAGGGTCTTTCCAAGGGCAGGACAAAGAACAGATATCAGCCTACTCTAGTTAAAATTAAATCTCATCTGATCAAATCTCATTTGCAGCTGCTTTCCAAATAAGTTATAGGACAAACAGGGTCCTCCTGAGCATCAGCAAGAAGACCAAAGCAGCTACAGCCTACCAAGCAAGTGTCAGCTCAGTAAAGCTGCCATAAAACGCAGACCACAAACAGCTGATATCATACTAAGAGGGAAGATTGCCAGCCTAGCTTGGGTTCAGGGCAGTGGTCTAGAGATAAAGATCCTGTGCAGGGTAGCCCAGACTGAAGTTCAGTGAAGGCCAACTTGTCCTCTTGGGTAAGCTATTCTACATGGACTGAAAGGCTGCTCAGGTTGCTGCCAGACTAGGGGACCTCACAGAACACACAAGTGATGGTTTGATCAGTGCTGATCTGCTGCCTTGATCAGCAACTGAGCTCTGGAAAAGCAGGTTGGCTGCAGCTGGCAATTGCTGGCCTGGAAAGGCTCATCCCATGGGGCAGTCCATATCACCCTGGTCACTTCACCTGCACTGACAGCAGCTGTCCTCTCAGCAAGACCCCTATCCACACCTTCCCATGGGTAGGGAGGCCAAGCTCCCTCCCCAGACATGACAGGGCAGTTCAGTTTGGCCAAGAATGGGTGCCCTGGCTTTGGTGGGTGCTCACATCTGGCACACACAGCACTGCACTGGTTCTCCAAATGGCACAGGCTGGAAGGATGTAGGGCACTGCTCTCTGCCAAGGGTGGAAACACTGCAGCTGTCAAACAGACATTTTCCAGGGTCTCCTGAGCAGACAGAACCACAAAAACAAAAGTGATCTCTGGTTTCAGGATCTGACAGTTCATAGCTTATTACGGAAAGTGGTTTCATGACTGACTCCTCTGCAGAAGACATCAACTACTGGTACAGCCTTCACTTCTTAAAGGAAGACACCGAATAAATGAAGTCCTATTCCAACTGTCAGCATAAGGTTTGACATTTTACTTGCTTTGAAATAATTTCTTTAAATCATGCTGGAAATCTTATGCCTATCACTTTGAAAAAGCAACCTGTTAACTCAGATATTGACACATTACTGAGAAATCTGCCACAAGGTGCTTCTAGAGGCACTATGTTGTAGTCAGGGTGCTTTCTGCAGGAAGTTGGCTGAACATCACCCTGGACACTTACTAGGCTGAAGAACATCCAGCCTGAAAACCCCTGAGTGTTTTCCCAGAATTGATCATGAACCAGTCTTGAAAAATTCTGACCTAGATAAACTCCTTCAACACTAATCCTTTCCTTCACAGCTCCCTCCAAAACTGCCATCTACCCAAAGTCACCAAGGTCCAATGTTTAACTGTATTTTCAATAAACTCTGCTCCCAGAACCTCAGAACAGTCTCATCCCAGTCTAGTAGATCCTTGCCAGCAGTGACAGTAAGCACCACTGCTCACAGTAAAACATTTTTGGTAGTAATAATTAGCTATTTTCCACCCAAACACATGTCACTTCCCAAGTTATCACACTTATCTGCAGTTTCCCTCTCTGCTGAGGCTGCTGGTGACAGTCCATAGCCACTGGAGACTGCAATGATATGACCATTTCACATAAGCCACCAAATCACTATCCAAGGACAGCTGATTTTCTAGTTGGCACTGAATCTCATGAGCACTCACACAAAACCCCATGCACTCAAAGTTACACTTCATCTGAACATTACCCACATAAATAAGTATGGATGTTAATAAAAGGGAGATGTCAGCCCTAAAAGGTGTTGAAAATTATTTTAAGAATAATGAATACTTTGTGGATTAAGAGTAGCATATGGTACCTTTCACCTCCAATTTACTGGTACAAATCCAGCTAGTGCAGCATGGATAAAAACCTGTACCATCTGGTGACTTATTGCTTTATGGAAAATAAGCAAAATCCACCACCATAACTGGAAGTCTTGTTGGCTTTCTCAGTAGACAGATCAAAGAGGGGTAGAACACTCTTCTCCCTCTCCAGTGTAACTGGTATATTTACCTGAGAAGTGAGGACAGCTGAATGCCAAATAATGCTACCAATCCAATACTAGAAATTAAAATATGACCATGTTTTATTCCCTCTATTAGGGAACAAGATGATTTATTGTTTCCAACCCAAAATCTCATCTATTTCTTTCCTCCATCACAATCCCCCAAAGCAGTAGGGGGACAATAGTCTCCTTTTCTAAAAGCTTTAATAACTTCTTAAATCATTGCTGCTATAGCAGTGCTACTTTACCATGATTCACATTTAGCAGCTCTCATACCACCCATAACAAGGAAGCCTGAAGTAATCAGCTTCCATGCCTCCATGAGTTCTTTTGAACATTATGCTTTTTTATTCAAGAGTACCATCCAAGTTTGAGTTACCTAGTTTGTTTTTAAATTTGCTCTCTCATGCTCCAATTTCTCCCTATGAGTTAGAAAGGTTTTTTTCTAAAAGAAATATTATGATTAATATTGCAGGAAACATGCAAGCAGTTACTATCAGTTTTAAAATATAATAGCAACAGGTACATAAATGCCCTCTGAATTTCCTGCTAATTTATCACTTGGAAATGTGGAAATCACCTTGTACATAGCAAAAGTTACTAGCTGTTTAATATATCTAATCTTTTTAGTGGCATATGGGAGCTTCTCTGAATAACTTGAAACTGGGATAGTCAGGAAATAATTTGCTTGCCTTCTTTAAAGCTCTATTTTTCTCCCAGAGCAAGTAGTGTGTTTTTGGCTAAGGCTGAGTGCAGCTACTTTCCCATCATGTAAGGACCAGGAACACAAATCCCATCAGAGAAATCCCTTAAGTTTCCTTGGCAAATCTGCACCTGTTGTTTTGTAGCCTCTTAATAAAAAAAAAAAATAAGGATTCTTATTTCATTACCCCATGTACACTTTAAACACTACTGATCAAAGGCATGACAGTGCAAACTGGAGACTCTGTTCTTTCTCCTTTGCCTGTTTTATCGGGATGATTAACATTGCCAAGTAAGACAAAGCTAGAAATAACAAAAAGGGATTGAGATCTGCCAGAAACACCATCTTACAGATCATATTATGTCTTTTCATACTCCAGTCACACCAGCTCCCTGCTCTGACCACCTGTGTCTGGATACACTGTCTGGCAGAGCTCCCCAGGGAATATTTTCGTGCATCTGCTAAACTTTTCCAGGTATTTTTGGGCTTTTATCCTTACTCTGAGAAAAATAATATTAAAATAAAGCATCAACAACAACTCAGTCACCAAATATTTGGAGCCAAATGTAGCCCTGTACAACAGAGAGCAGCCTCCATTACTTTAAAGTGACCAAACTCCAGGCTGTAGCTTAAACACCCACGCACTCGGTCTCTGCAATGACTTCTCCCTTCCAGCTCTAGCATGCCATTAATTACACACCTGCTGAACCCCAGTGGAATCCCTGGCTGAAGGAATGCGCAAAGTTTCAAGGGGTGCCCTTCTGAAAATAAAGTGCAATGCCTGATGAGTTATTCAAGAATTTCAAGGGCAAGAAAGTGCACAGGCCCAGATGCCTGCCCATACCTGCATGGTCTTTCTAGACAACCCAGTTTAGGATTTTCTTGACACTTGTCCATTTAAGATTTCAATCCACAGTCTTTGCCCTTCAGATTCTTCTATGTATTTGTGGCACAGACAGAAGGAAAGACTGATTAATTTGAGCCTTGCTTTCAGATAGTCCTGACAAGTTTCCTGTCTCTCATCAAAACAAATGGCTTCTTAAAGGCTCTCTGTCAGCTGCTCCACTGCTCTAGCAAGTTTTCCAGGAGAAAAACAGCAACAATAACATAAATACAAAACCAGAATGGAAAAGCAACCATTTGACAGGTTTAAATACAATTACAAGCTGGCTGAAACTAGATGGTGTCTTAGAATAGAGATAAAGGGGCAAAGTTTGCTTTGAAATGGACCACAGAGGTTCAACATAAGCTTGTGCTGTTCTAACAAAAGGTAAACCAGAAGGACAGGAGGTACCAGACACTCGCTGCCATCCCCACAAAACCACCTCAAACCAGAGTGCAGCGGCATTTGCAAGGCAAACCAGGTGTCTTATTGGATGCTGTGTAAAACCAGAGCAAAGATCCCAAGAGGTTTGACAAGGTGTCCAATTCACAGAGTCTAAGCCAGTAGTGGCTTCCCAAAATTTGCAGTTCCTCTGGGACCAAGCTTTCCAAAAGCCAGAGAAATTAATTTGTGATTGGTGCCTCTGCACATTGCAAAGACCTCTGCAGTAAACTCTCAGAAGCCTTGTGGTCCATGTTGGAGCACACATCACCACAACCATGGATGCAGTAACATTCTTCTGGGTGAGCCTAAACTCAGAGTGCTAGTCACTTTTGGATTTACATTTGCAGTAATATACAAGGAAAACTGCCTCTAACTTTATAATCAGCAAGCTTCCTCTCTGTCAGGATTCAGCCTGTGGAAACTGCTGAGCCTGCTATGCCTTGTTAACTCTTAGCTCAGTCTTCAAGTCAATAAATAAATAAGTAAAATAAAATATCAAATACGGATTTAAAAAAAAGAAAAAAGACACACAACTACTACAGCAGACTTCAGTGATATCAGATGTACCAGAAAACACTCAGGGAAAAAAGGGGCGTGTGCTAAGACTATATTCTCTATTTCTTTACCATTTTCCATACCCCAGTTTCTCTTTTAGTTTCTGATTTTTTGCTCCTTTAATTTTCTCAACTTCTCCCACTTCTTAGCTGCATTTCTTATAGATATAATCTAGTATAATATTTATTTTTCTCCTGTCATAAAGTGGGACTTGAAGGTGTGTTGCACACTGACTGGCTGCTGATTTTCTCATGTGCTATATCAGGTGTCTCAACTTTAAACAGTATTTTGTATCCCCTTATATCCAGTTGTCTTTCCTTGATCAGATTATTTTGCCCCAATATTGTTGTTATCATGAGCTAATAATTGAAAATAAGGACTAAAATGTGCCTGTCTTGCTATTCACCTGTAATAAAACAAGCTGTCTGAGACTGGAGGACTTTGCATTCAAAGGCATTTAACAAGATTCTGTGACCTGACAATGAACTTAAAAGAACTGGACAACAAATGAGAAGTACTCAGGCATTTAAACACACAGTGGCTCTGGAGGGGTTGTTTGGATTCTGGGCTCACTTCCACTTGGAATCCTCAAACCTAAATACTATTTCCCCCAGCTTTCCAAAGTGGGACAGCTTAGCTTTGCTTCCAAGAGGGAAATATGATGGGTACCCTTGAAGGCATCTGACAGCAATATCTTTCAGCATGAGCATGTCTGTGGACTTCATCCTTGTTCTCATGTACGCCCCTGATTGAGCTGACCACACCAAACTGACACACTGCTTCAGCCACCACCATCTCTCCTCATCTGCCTTTGGCAATTCTGCTTTACATTCTGCACATGGCTGCTGTGATATAGATGAGCCTAAGGGTCCAGAAACATTTACATGAGACTGGGTTTACTTAGCATAAAACTCAGCATATCTGTGTAACACAAATAAAAAATCATGTACACACCCAGAGCTATCCCAGCCAGCAAGTTTGCACTGCTCTGTTCTCTGAAACAAAGGTGGAAAGCAGTGCCAAAGGGAACAAAGCTCTTGAAAGTTAATGCATGCACATTCTGCTAGAAGTTTTCTCACATTCTCATGACTCACATTCTTAGCTCTGTTAGATCCTAAGGGGGGCTTCTTGCCTCAAAAATTGTGAATTTCACAAACTGTTCACAAAGAAATAGGTTTTGATCCATCTTTTGTCAGCTCCTGGATCCTGACAGAAGTTTCACTTTTTATTTTTTCCAGACATTCTGTGATGGTTTTAAATACATTGTGGTCAAAACCAGTCTTGGATTCTTCCTCTGTAAAGGTACCACACTTCTGACACTGACCACAGCATTTTTTGTGTGTGTCTCATCTCCAGCCTGTGCCTGCTATTTCTTTCTTTCTTTGTAATACCTATAGAATCTGATCCCTCTCATCAGCTTGATATTTTTTCTTTCAGCCCCATCACCACTGGCCTTTCTACACTCATCACATTTCCTCACAGCTATTCAGTGTAGCACTATTTAGAAAGATACCCTAAGCAGGAGCTGCAATTACACTTCCTTCACTGATCAGTCATTCTCATCAGCCTGGGAGCTCTACCAGGACTCATCCTCTGCCTCCAGGAACATACTGGAACATTCTCTTACCCTGCACTGCTTTACTGTGCTGCTATCCATCCCATTTAGTGCCACCACCCTTTGCTGTCCCACTCTCTGTACCACATCCAATAGAAAACTCCTCTGCTCAAGAAAAAAACTTTTTCCAACAGAAAACTCTTGTCCACAGCTCTCTGTGGAGACTTCCTTGTCTTCCTTTTTAAAACGCTTTTCATTAATTACCGGGGTGACTGGGCTGATTTCCCAACCCCACAAACACGATTTCCCAGTAAGAAATCTACCCAACAGATGTATCAAATGAGTGCTGCTAACTTAAAAAAATCCCACCAATCCCAACTTACAAAAGTAAGAAAAGGAAATTTAACTTCCTTTTAATAACAGAGAGAAGGGGATCCCATTTCTATTTTTTTATATAGCTATAAACACACCATTCTTATATTCTGAAATTATGTCTGGCCTTGTACATTTAGTTTACAGAATCATATTCAGTTTCCTCTGCTCTGGGCCACATTCCTAGCTGTCACAGGGTTTCTGTGTTGTTCTGGGCAAGCTGCTAAGCTACTAAATATCTGGAAATCTGGAGCACCTGCTTCCTCTTCCATAGAACCAGGAGTACTCAGCTTTCTCAGGTTAATGGTAGACCAAATTATATTTATCTGTATGCCTTTTCCTCGATCTATTAATTGTTCTCCCCTAATAATTAGACAAGGATTATATTAGTGCCTCATTTGGGTGCTGAAGAGGCCCATCAAGCATTTGAGGAACATTCACACAGAAGCTGCTCAAATTAATTTTGGTAAAAGAGCAAAACTAAAACCCAACACATGCCATTAAATCTGGCCAAAAACAAACAGAAAAGCAAAGCAGTGAAACACCTCAAACCCTAATAGTGCAGGACAAATGAAGATTCATGAAAGGTTGTATATCCTGTTAAGCATGTATTTCCTCTCCTCCAAATTACATGTAGAAAATTCTCTGCATTTACATGGTTCTCCTCGTGTCTCACTAACCACAGTGTCAGGGTCTTTGGAAGCTGTCAGCTGACATAAGGAGCAACAGTTGTCTTAAATTAAAATTGCTTGCTGAACTAGCAGCATGAGGGCTCATTAGAAAGAATGAAGGAGAAAACCTGGCCAAACTTCTCTTCAGTTTTCATTTATCCTTTAAGGACAATCAGGAGAGCAGATGGTGTATCATTCCCGCACAGCTTCTGAGTAAAGAAAGCTGATCCATTTATTTAATAGTCTTACCTCCTGTCAGTCCTGTCTTTGGCAAATGGCATAGTGCAAGCTTTCCCCTTACTACAAGACTTCTTTCCTGACAGGCATGGAAAAATTTAAGCTTTCCTGTCAGTCAGATGAGTCCCTTTATCCCATTTGGCAACAAACCAGCAAGTCTGTAAAAATAGACTGCCATCTGACTAAGCAACTGAGAGTCTGTAGGACATGCTGGAATGCCAACCTGAATGCAGTTAATCAGCTGATGCCTTTCCAGCAACACCTTCTGGCTGCTCACAAAGCACAGGAGACCTCTTTCAATAGTGCACTCAAAAGAACATATTTAAAGTGGGCATTTGCTTTGCTTTCTTTGGTGTGAGGATGTGTGTGTGGTTTTTTGTGGCTGTACTAAACTTCCTGTTTTAAAGATTTGTTAATTTCAGCCTTTCTCATGATATCTCTCTAGAAAGTCTCATGCTATTTCTTTTCACCTTTTGTGATTTGGAACAAAAGGGAAAGATAAGAGACTCAAAACCAAACATAGTTCAGAAGGCCTTAGTTCAGAAGACTTCTACATAAAGGCTGTTGTGGTGCATACTACAGAGAGGAATGGTTTGGCAGAGAGGAATAACCATTTTTGGCTATTAGGAAGGCAGCAGACAAACATGTATCAATCTTTGTGAAACTGAAGTATTATTGTGAAATCAGGACCCCTGATGAAGGAAATGATTGGCATCTGACTCCATGGCTTTGGAATGCTGAACGCTCACTTTATTAAAAGTATATTATATTACATTATACTATATTATAACTATACTATATCATACTTACTTCTAACTAACTACTGAAAAACTTGTGACTGTCAGCTGACAGTCCCAACACACACCCGTGGATCCAACTGGTCAATGAATCAAAACACCATCACCAGAATCCAATCAAGTGATCACCTTGGGTAAACAATCTTCCAACACATTCCACATGTTCAAAAACACAGGAGCAGCAAATGAGATAGGAATTGTTTTGATTATTCTTTTCTCTCCGTTCAGAGGGCATGTGAATACCACTAAGTATTTCATGGTATCTGACAATATCAAGGTATTTTGGTATTATTGACAGCAAATGTTTCCATCTAAAATAAATTAAGCTCCCTCCATTCAGATCAATCACCAAGACAAGCTAGAAAGAGTCAATAAAGTGACTGGAGTGAAAGACACTCCTCCTTCCTCTCAATATCTACTGCACCAGCTTAGTCTCCTTAACAGGATAACCTTGAATAAAAAAGTAAAATGTAAATGACCTGCTGACATCAATCTATTATATTGTTTCAGGCTGAATAATAAAATGTGGTGGCTTCAAATAAATAAAATTATTTTCCAGCTACCAAATGTAACAATTAATAATAACACTTGAGAAATTTTTGAGGCATGTATACAGGTTCTACCTCGCTATCTGAACTTCACATTTTGGATCACAGGGAAATACTCACCTGCCTTTCCAACACTGCTTCTACTCCCTCACTCTCAAATGTATTTAAGCAGATAACCTACAGCACACTCTGCTGGAATTTCTAGGCTGGTACTCAACTAAGAATTTTTTCACTCATGCTTTTCCAAGTAATTCACTTTTATACCTGTACAAATGATAATTACAACTAAAAGTCTTATATTATTGTTAACATTGTGCCCTAGAGATGCATTAGAAAAGGTACCTGCACTTCAAAGAATGAGCACACTATTTTAATTAGAAGTAAGCACCAGTATGGGACAATAGGGAAGGAAATTTCAGGGAAGTAGTCAATACCTACTGTCTTAAGGACAGGGCACAGACTAGACTGTTGCCTTAGACTGCTGTCCCAAATTACTACAGAAGACTTCACTTCAATGATAACTTTCAAGAAAAATTTAAACAAAATGCTATGTCAAATATGAGAGGAAAAGCCAGTTTCCAAGAGAAAAGTGGACATGCAGTATTCATTTAATTCATTTGTATCACGATTATTTGCACTAAAAGGAAGAGTGGAAAGAAGAAATTTCCTAAATTTTGCTGTTGCCCATTCCATTATTTTATTATTATTATTGTCTTAAAGACATACCATGGTACTCTACAAGACTAGGTGATCAATTAAATAAATACATCTCCAGAAAATAACCATGTATTTAGAGTTACACAGAAAAAAAGTTAATTATAGAGTAAAATATGTGTAGCTCAGTCCTCTACTGAAGTCTTTGAGGAGAGAAACACATCTCCAAGATATAACTACAATTAGGTTAGGAAAATTTGCCACTTTCTACTAAACTCCACAACAGAAAAATTCTGACTGGAAATTGTGCATCACTGACTGGTCCTGTGAATACTGTTGGAAGGCAGAGAAAGCTGTTCACCATTTTACAACTGGGCACAACCCATTTGTCATGTAGGAGTTTTGTTTGCTTGGTTTCTTTTTAAAAACTAAAAATAACATCCTTTTGCAAACAGATGGTATCAACCAGTTTGATATAAGCATTAAATGTAAAATCTCCCTGTTTTGCCTACTCCCTGTGTAATTTTACTGGATGGCAAATGTTCCAGATCTTGCAGAGGATATGTCCTTAGATCCCAGAGCAGACAAAGTCCAAATTAATTTCCTTTTAAACATGGTGATTAGTTCTTGGTCTCAACTTTTTAAAATTGGGATATCAAAAAAGATATCAAGAATCAAATTCTGCTACCTAGAACTGAAAAGCCTGTGAAGAGCAAATGGATACACTAAAAAAGAAGAGAATTCTAAATCACAGCAAGAACACAAGCTCCTTATTTCTCCAGATGATACTGTAATCTGTTAGAAGGAAGGTCAGTTTAGGATTATTGTGGTATGTACTTTCCTTTAGCTTGCGGCCTCCTCCTCCCCCAAATGCTGTTTTTCCTTTTAAGTGCAGGAAGGACTATTCATTCCAGTTGTGGAACTGCGTGCAGTCAGTCTAATTATTGCATTTGTGCTGACAAGGATCAAATTAACA
This sequence comes from Emberiza elegans, assembly GCA_024865655.1. Taxonomy (NCBI): domain Eukaryota; kingdom Metazoa; phylum Chordata; class Aves; order Passeriformes; family Fringillidae; genus Emberiza; species Emberiza elegans. Next base: position 3,849,206 of record JALJVW010000196.1, read on the forward strand.
TTTAAGGTAAAAAACCTGTAGCTGTTAAGCTAGTTATAGCAGGGGTGAATGTGTGTGGGAGGGGAGATGAGAGTTGTTGGACTTGAACAGGAGATGTAGCAAACCTGCACAAGTGGAAATGACAAGGGTTGGCTGCAATGCACATGCTGGCATGGCAACTTGAGTTGGACCTGTCTTCTAGACCAAAGAGACATGAAATGTGAGCTGCTGGAACATCTTCCCAGCTTCCAGCAGTACAAGAAAAAGAGCACATCCTATTGCCAATTTTTCTCCCTTTTTCTCTGAGCACTTGTTTTTGGGATGTGTGCTTTCCAGTACCTATTTTTTGGGAATGTGTGCTTTCCATCATCTATGAAAGCATTCATCAGTGTGCTTTGAGAGGCAGCTGAAATGAAAGTGGTGTCTGGTGGCCACACAAGTAATAGACATTCAGAGAGTTTTGTCCTATTCAAGCAAAGCCAAGCTTCTAGTCCTGATGGCCCCCAACATTTTCCTTCTCAGTTAGAGTGCCCAGCAATGGCTGGACAAAAAAGCTGTATTGCAAGGGATTCTTCCCACAGTCAGCCTGGAAGTGCTACAGATTTTCATGAAAGAAACTGAAATTCAGTAACCATGTTCAGTATGGCAATGTATAAGCCCCTGATTAAATAATATACATCTTAAAAAGAAATACATCCACTGCCAAACTTGCCATTATTTCAAAAGGATGTGTTCTAAGCAAGCAGTACTTGAGCTAAGGCCGTGCTCACTCATAGATCTGCTTCCCATGGTAACTGGAAGGATTGCTTTACTTCCCAAGAAGTTCCACATGACTGTTGGCCATGCTGAGCCAATATGATGATGAAAGTAGCTTTTAGTTCCTACATCATTACATAGCAGTGCAGTCACTGCTGCACATCCTCATTCTGGTAACAGTTAGGATGTTTTCCTTGAAGATTCTGGAAGACAAACTTTTCATGTAACTGGCACACACCCCAACATCATCATCATCATCATCATCATCATCATCATCATCATCATCATCATCATCATCATCATCATCATCATCAATAATACAACAATAACAACACCCAAAACCCCACAACAAAACACACAAAAACCACTCCCAACATAAAAACTCAAGCTACCAAGAAATCTTGCTGTCACAACCCACCTGAAAGAACAAAAAATCCTAATTATCTGTTGAATCCACAGCTAAAAGCCCGTGGAAAAAAAAATCACTGGAAAAACAGAAACCTTACATTTCAGGTCTAAATCTAATCCCAGAATTAGGGATTAAAACACAGGTTTCCAGAGAAAAAGCAAAAATTCTGTTTTGGTGAGTCAAAACCTTATGTGAAGGTGAGTTAAAACCTTATGTGAAGAACAGAAAAACCAATACTGTTTTTTTCCACCTGAAGATGGTGGAGGACTGTGAAATTTCTTCAGACAGTATCCAGTTCCACACAGGGCCAAGACTTCAGAAACACGTCTCACAGCACACATAAGAAAGGGATGAAGTGCTGCCTCTCAAAGACTCATCTCTTTTTGCTCCCTGCAGTTCCATCCTGCAGCTAATTCCCCTCTCTTCTGTGCAGGGATGCTGTTGTAAATCTCAAAACTGCTAACTGCTCTCACTACCTCTGTTTCCAGGACTGCTAAGTTTTTAAAGGTAAAAGTAGTTGCTTCCAATGTTTTCCAGGTTTTTACTGATCCAGCTTCTGTCTTCTGAAAACTCAGATCTCTTACAATAAATGAAGAACATTTCCTTCATTCTCGCTGATCTTAATTTTGAAATAGTAGTTAATAACAATAACAATAACAATAACAATAACAATAACAATAATAACAATAACAATTAATTAGTAGTAGTAGTAGTAGTAGTAGTAGTAGTAGTAGTAGTTCAGCCGTACTTCAGCAAGCATTATTTTTTCTTCCTACAGCTTCTTGAAGTGTACTAAGCCCAAGAGATGTAGCATTTTGGACAGTCATGTTACTAAAACATGTTACCTAAACCTGTTCTCCCCATAAAAGAAAGCATTTGCCTTTAACCACTTCTGTTTTTATCCCTTGAAATCAGCTGTCTTACCTAACATTCTCCCATTTTGCCTGCATTCAAGTTAAAATTCTCTGTGTGTTGATACAGACACTGCATGTATAAACTTTACTTTCTTCTGTTAAGAAAATTATAACCAAAAAAACCCAAGAAACCTCAAGCCAGGAAAAAACCCTCCACCAAAAAAAACCCTACACCAAACACCCCCCAACAAATCCAACAAATCTAAATCCAACAAATGGAGCTTCAGGAAATCCCTGCTTTAATTTCAATGGAGATTCTCAGTAAGACTCACTGTAAGCTGCTTCAGGGTGTTTGACAAGTTGCAAGCACAGAACGAAGAAACATTTTACATATTGCTTTATGACTGCCAGCTGTGTGTCCCATGTATTTCAAAAGTGAGGTTCAGGCAGCACAGGAGTGCAAACCACTAATGTAGATGTAAATCAAAGGATGGACAGGGGTGCTTTACCACAGTATCATCAGACAAATGCATTGCTGGTACAACCTGCTGAGCAGTTTTGACCTACCTAAGTCCTAAATGAATGGTGACTACTCAGGACTAGTCCCTCACCCAGCCATGACATTTCTGTGAGTGACATCCCTAGAAAATCTTGAGCAGGAAACCCCTGCATGTCTTTCTAGCCTGACAACTTAAGACAAGGTCTTTTAAACGTGGATTTTCTCTCCTAATTGAAGATTAAAACAAGAAAGCCTGGAGTGACAGCAGTTGGGGATTTTGATATTACTATACACATGCATTGTTGCCCTGCTGTTGTATCAATGCCTACAGGTTTGCTTCTGCACCATTTCTGTTACAATTACTGCTCACCTTCCCATCATGTTCTCCATGAGCAGCAGCACACTATCAAGGCTATCAGGTAAAAACTTGTTTGCTAGATTAAATGTACGCCTGGCAGCCATGCAAAAAAACCCATTTACCTTCCAGTTTATCTGGTCCTCTCTATCAATTTATGGCCACATCAGTCCCATCCAGTACTGGAACTGTTGCGATTGTGGTTTTTTTTCAATGCTGCTGTAAGAGGGGAGTAACAGCTTTGATTTGAACTACTGATAGAATAATGGAATATCTTCAGCTGGAAGGAGCCCATTAGGATCGAGTCCAACTCCTCCTCACAGAACTACCTAAAAATAAACCCTATGACTGAGAGTGTTGGCTAGACACTGGTTGAATTCTGGCAGGCTTGGTGCTGTGACCACTTCCCTGGGTAGCCCATTCCAGTGACCCCATCTCTGTGGGGGTGGGAATTTCCCCCCCTCCCTCTCTGTAAGGAATCTTTTCCTAATGTCCAATCCATACTGTGCACTGAAAATGCTTTAAGTCTGTACCCCATTACTGCTGGTTTGATTATTTTTCAAACAGAACCATCACACACACAAAGCCAGCCTTTTTGATAGGACCATCCTTAGCTAAGCTCCAGGTTCACTGTTATAGCCCAAAGATGAGACAGCTGGGCAGCAAAGCCTCTGACCTTCCAGAGCTCATAGCTGCTATGCTACTTGTCACCACCATAATTTCTCTTCTTCTAAAAGACAAATGCCCAGTCCCTCCTCTTATTGAATTTCCTGCCCTAAATAACTAAGCACTCTTATTCTTAAGCTCACCAATATCTCAATCTTTATAATCTTCAATTTCCTTCTTCGTGTCATGTGAAAAATCATGCTATGAAAAGCCACTGTTCACAAAAGAGACACCAAAGTCCTGCGTGTTTGCTCGAATAAAGGGAGAGAAGTTACATTGGGGTGTAACCTCATGGGGTTTCTCCTTCAAGGTTTTGGAGGCTGTAGCCTCCTTTTACCCTAAACTCCCAGTGCATATTGTCCCATTGGCTGAGGTATTGGAAAGGTACAGCCTTCCCAAACAGCCTAACACGTATTTATAGTATTTGCAGGAGCCCCCAACGAGGGGAGAGAATGATGCATCTGACTCCATCTGATCAGAAGGCTAATTAATTACTTTATTGTATTGTATTATATTACATTACATCTAAACTGAATCTGCCAAGCACTCAACTCTGCACACAACTGCACTCCACTGCACAGAATCTCGTGACTGTCAGCCAACAGTCCCGACACACATACATGCTGATAGGCCAAGGAAACAAAACACCATCACTTTGAGTAAACAGTCTCCATATTGCATTCTACTTTTGCACAAACTTAGGCATAGCAAATGAGATAAGAACTGTTCTGATCATTCTCTGAGGTTCAGAGAATGTGAAACCCAGAAATATTCTTGGGAAGAATTGTGCCTTCTCTTCTTTGTGAAGAGAAATGTGGTGACACCTATTCCCCCCACAAACCTCTCAGTTTCATCCAAAGTTTTGGTCCAGGTCCTGGGTTCTGCATAGACTCTGTGGGGACACATTTCTCCTATTTGGCTAAAGTTCAGGAATTCCAACACAGCTTCCCTTGCCCCAAGGAGCAGCGCCTGGCCAGCGGCACTGCCCCGCCACAGCCCCAAGACCTCCACGGGGTCCCTGGCTGAGGTGATGGCTGTATTCTCTTCCTAAGGCTGATGTTGTCCCATGGTTTGTGGGGGGGTTTGCTCAAGTGCTCTGAGGCCTTTTTGGGCTCTTGGAGCATGCATGTATGGGAGAGAGTTGTGTGTTGATTTGGGTTTGCCAGCACATAGGATTGACATTTGGACACCCGAGATGCAAGGCTCGTTTGGTTGTTCGCTCAGTTATGGATGCATGGCTGAGTGTCTTCTGGGGTTTTGTGGCAGCTGGGGTGCGTGCTGTCCACTGTGCTTTGATTTCTGTGTGTGTAGCTGAAATTGCATCTGTGGGTGTGAAGTGCCCTCTTGTTTCAGTCTTAGTGATTGCAAGATCTGGTATGGGTTTAGAATTTTCATTGCAGGCTCCAGACAGAGGAATACAAAGTTCACCTCTAGATTGTATTTTGCAAGGCTGGAAGAGGTTTGAAGGGGAACATTTAACAGCTGATGTTGTCCCATGCTAGCCTTGTGTATACAGTGTGTGCTCTCTGTGCACTGTGTGTGTGCTGTGTATCTGAGTGGAAGAGGAAAAAAAGAGAAGGAGGAAAAAGAATAGAAACAGAAAATGGACTTTTAACAGATACTGGGGCCACTTATTCAGTGTTAAATACCAACTGGGGAAAATTAAGCCAAGAAACTGTAAATGTTATTGGTGCAACTGGGAAATTGGAAAAACAAATTCTTTAACCCAACTAACTTTGAATTTGGCAAACAGTGGATAATACACTACACACCTGAGTGTCTGGTTCTTCTTTTAGAAAGACCTGAATATTTGTGGAGGGATAGAATGTAAGAAAATAAAGATAGTGCAGAAGGTAATCTCACACCAGAGGAGTTGCAGCTGTACTAATCACCAAAGATTAGGAACAGGCCTGCCCTTAATAGGCCACAGCTGTGTCCAACAAGAGGAAGAGTGCTACAAAAGAGTGGGTTAGGTGGGTGAAGAGAGATGGAGTTTGTTGGTTGTGCTGTGAAAGAGGAGTCTGTGCTGTGAGGAGCTGCCCGTGAGCAATCACTGAGAAGGTATGGGAGCTTTGCAATAAAAATGGCAGCATATATTAGAGGCTTGGATTGAATTTAAAGGTGGGAAAATACAATTATTGGTACCTGAGACTAAAGCCATTGAAGCAAGGAATTTTTTGTTGCAGGGGATGCTGGAGCCAGACAATTGTGGAGGAATACTAGAAGCTATAGAAAATGCAGTAACCCCCTTGCTTTGGGCTGATAGAGCTCCAGGCTGCTCTGATAAGCTCAGCCTGTAAGCATTACCCTAAAACCACTCTGCAAGGCACACCAATGTGGGGATTCCCAAATTCATGTAGGACATAGGCTTGCAGAGAAAGCTGCAAGAGAGGCTGTGGAACAAGGCATCTTAACATTAGTATATAAGAAAGCTCTTTCACTTCCAGAAGTTAGCTCTGGATGCAGTCAAGCTGATTCAAAATTAACTACTTAGCTCAAAGCCTGGAATAAAGAGGGTGGGTGGTTGGTGACTCCCACCACAACTGGTGATGCAAATTGTGAAAGAGAAACATCAGCAAACCCACTGGGGAACCAGTGCTATGGTGATTGGCCCATGGACTCAGATACTCAGTGTCTGTGTGACAAAAATTGTCAGGTCTGTCAAAGAAAAATGCCTGATATGTCTTACAAATAATACTTTGAATTCAAAAAGACTGCCCCCAGGAGAGGAAACACTCCTGGGATTACTGGCAAGTTAATTTTTCTGAGCTACCATGCTGACAAGGATACAAGTATTTCCTGGTATTACTAGATCCCTTTTCCAGGTGTCCAGAGGCTTTCCCCTGCTGCACCAACAAGGTTATGGAAGTCACCAAGGTACTTCTCAAAGAGATCATACCCAGGTTTGGATGTCACTTGATAGGGGACCCCATTTCATATCTGAAGTGTTTCATCAGCTTAGTAAGCAGTTGGGTATTAGCTGGGATTTACATAGTCCATGGAGACCACAATCTAATGGAATCGTTGTGTAAATGAATCAAACCTTGAAAGGGCACATTAGCAAAGTGTGTCAGGAAACTTTATTGAAATGGTTTTACCACTGGCCTTGTTATGAACTGGAGTACAAGGCCTCACCCTGAAGGTGAACCCTTATGAATTTATGTTTGGGAGGCTATTGCAACCTTCTCTAGTTCCGAGGAACATATTGGGAATCAGGAAATAGGATATTTATTTTCATTAGGGAAATCCTTGAATTGACATGAAAGATTGATTTTTCTCTCAGAATCTCTTACCCTACACACTTCAGTTCATTGATTTCAGCCAGGGATCACGTATACATGAAGACCTGGAAATGTGAGCCACTTCAGGAGCACTGGGAAAGACTTTTCCTGGTTTTGTTGACTAGAAGAATTGCTGTGAAAGTGAAAGGAATTAACTCCTGGATATCTTGCACCCAAATTAAGACGGCTCCGAACCCAGAGTAGACAGTGGAAAACACCAGACCTTGGTAGCTGAAAATTTCAAGAACAACTGTAAATGAGCAGCAAAATGTATAGACTAATGTTTATGGGAATCATTTTATCTTTAGGTGGAGGTGTTGAAAGAATTTAATATTGACTTTAATCCAAGGGTTTGGTAAAATAAGTAATCTGTTCAGCATTACAGCCTGCCTCCCTATCCCCAATTCAGAAAGGGAATGTATTCCTTGGGGAATTATCCCCATAGATATGTCAATGATTCAATATGATAATCTGGCTAATGTAATGGCGAAGAAACTTGGTAAGTAAAAAACTATCCCAAGTCACAGAAAAGGATTCCAGATTTTAAATAGATACTAAAATAATATTACAAACCAGAATGGCCTTGAATCTATTATTGGCCAAAGAACAAGGGGTTTGTAGACAGAGATCATTGTTGTATGCACATCCCAAATGTAACAATGATCTCCAAAGACAACAGAATAGAGCAAGTTGCTGACAGCAACACTATCCAAACAGCCTCTGAAACCAAATGACTCAATAAAATTCTCTGAGAAATAGGAGAACAGTCCTTGAAAGGATGGCTGGCTGAGGTACAGGAAACCACTATAATAGTGCTTATAATTGTAATAATTGTCAGCATTGCAATTGGTCATGTTCACAAAAGGATTGACCTTAATCTTGCAGGTATATATGCACTTGGATAAAACTTGAGTTGAGACTTATCAAATGGCCTTAAGGAATTTGAGAAGTTTCAAAGGGGGGAATTAATTTCAAAGGGTTAATCTAAGAACAAGGAGTTCTACTGCATCTGTGCTCTCTTAGCGAAGAAACAGGGTGCAGAGGATGTGCTTACTGAGCAAGAACAGAAGGGAGATAAAGGACCCTTGGAGGGAAGTGTGTCTGGCTTGGGAATGCAGCCACAGACCATGAAAGGGGCCTGAACAAGGGGAGGGTTTTATGGTAATGAGCACTTATAATATGTATGAATTTCTGGGAATTGCGAAGCGCTTGCAGCGGACGGGAGCGCACGCTGGATGGAGCTGTGCCCCGCAGCTGACAGTGCTCGCTCGCTGCTTGATGCTGCGCGGCTGCTCAGGAGCTCCGTTTGCCCGGCCTCCCTCACTTTGGGTGGCAGCAGAACTGCCAGAACACCATCTTTAAATAATACTTCTGACAACACTATAAGAGATGAATGTGGCTTATAATCATTCTAAAATACATATAAAACTGAATAATTGATGCAGCATGGCTTGCAGGGGGGTTCTGCAGGGGCAGCAATACAGTACTGTCAGTGCTGTCTAGGACACTTCCCACATTCGGCTCTCTGCTGGGAGTCAGAGCCAACAGTAGTGATTCAACTAGTGGAAATCTCTGAAAAAAATGATCATGATTCTACTTCTGTCATCTTGATTTATTAACAAGAAGTAATGCAGAATCAATTGTGCAAATGCAGATGTTGCTACAATTAAAATGATGTAGCATGTTTTCTTCAAGAGTATGGTCCAGTGACAGAGCACAGCAATGGCCCTCTGACTATCTTGAGTACATTTTCTGTGTTTGCAGCATGTTTACAGAATCTTTAAATGATAAATAATGCCTGCAAGAGTCACTTCAACAGAAATCCAACATAGTGGAATATACCTATGACATGATGAGTGTTTGATGTGGGTGTGTCCGTGATAACAGGAGGATCAGATTCTGCTGTTCTAGAGATTAGAGTTGAGATTTACATTTTGCTTTGTAAGCTCTGTCAAAATGGTAGAACTATCTTTGTGAGTTGCTGAGATAACGAATATCTTGTCCAGTTAACTTGTCAGTTGGGGTTTTTTTATAATTTTTTAAAAAGCTGTGGGGGTTAATAGCAGGAAATTTTAGGAACACCTAAGGGCCCTGCTTGCTTTTATGCTGTTCTAAAAACTCCTTAAGCTTATCTGTTGACAAATAACATGACATATTAATTAATATCATGTTTTTGGCATGTTCCAGTTGTCGATAGGGAATACAGTACAAGAGCCAAGTCATCTTAAGATTCTTCCTAATGCTTTTATTCATCTGAAAATAACCTGCATGTTGGCAGCATCATGTTTTTAATACACAAACTGAGCCAGCTATCCTCTTTAAAGAGCGATTTGAACATCAAAAACTTAAAAGCATTGTTACTTATGACACTCTCAACTAAAAATAGCATATGATGTTTGTGACAAAATATAATCTGGTGAGAAAGGACTTGAATGTTCTGTTTTTTCCTTATTTAATCATCATTGGTTAAATTTACTCCATATGGAAGCGACGCCTACATTTGGATTTCCTTTTAACCAAACAACAAATGCTCAAAAGCAGTATATTTCTGTCACCTGAGTAAGATGCTGACAAAGCTTCAAGTAAAGAAAGCTCATTTTTAAATTACTTCTGTCCTCTCCAGGGTTTAGAAGTACAAAAGGAATGAAGGGGGGAAAGGTGGCAGGAGCAGAAATAGTTTTTGCTCTCTCTGTTAAGAATTGGTGCCTTTTGCTGGATTGAAGTGGTAAAGTTTAATTATTAGAAAAGCAGTTCTTTTATAGAGTCTGCATGTTACTTTAGCATGCTCTTTTGAGGGTGAATTTTGGAACGCTTTACTTCACCTCAAGAAGCCCTTAACATTGAACCATGGCTGTCCTTTAATATTTTTGGCTGTAATATATGAGTAATAGAATTGGGACCATATTATGGCAAGAAAATTATTGATGCTAATGCTAAAAAAATCCCACATGAGAATGATAACATTTTTCATGCTTTGTGGACTGCAGTTCTTAATGTGCTGCTCCAAAAGGAGTAAGAGGTGACATTTTTCTATATCCTGACTTGCTTTCAAATAATTTCAAAACATTTATGGTTTTAAATAATAGCTCAATTTTCAGGGAAATTATGGTGTGGTGATGTACAGTGAAATATTTGGAAATACTGAGATAGGAGAAAAAATTTTATCTATGTGCATAAATCCCTCTGTCACCAATTCATCTATTTTTGTTACCATAGTCACTTCCTTTAAGAACTGATTGAACTAATGAAAATGGTATTCTTTCTATGTTTTTCTCTTTAAATTCTAAGGTATGCTCTTTAAGATTTGTTTTAACGTTGCAAAACCATTTGTTTATAAAAGCAATCCTAAAATAACATAGAGGTCTTGTTTCTTTTGGGAAGGGTTCAAGGTTCCAAGGCTTGATGGCTGGTTCTTACTGCTCTAAACTTTGTTCTCTTGACATGCTGGACTGATAGAAAAAAGCCCCTGAGGAATAAGACCCACAAGAAAGACGAGAGATCAGCCCAAAGTGAAATGTCTGAGCGCTGACTCGTTGGCTCACCATTTAATGGCCAAGTTTTCCTCTGCTTCCCTCGTGTGTTGCTCCTTTCTAAGCTGTCTGTATGGCACTGGTTTACTTCCCAGATAGGACTGTCCTGGTTAATTCCTCTGACACAGTCTCATATGGTGCCAGCCATGGTCAAAACTTCTTGAATCTTTAAAACCTCAAAGACTTTTAACCTTTGAGAGTTAACCTTCATGGTTTTACACAGGCTAAGCTATGGAGTAATCTCTTTTGTTTTTCTCTTCGGCATGCAGAAGTTGGATTGTGTATTGTGCTTGTGTGGACTGTGTTTTGAGACAATGTTCAGAGAACTTAATCAACAGCCAATTCCTACATTACTAATTATGTCTATTTTAATGACAGAAAATGAGATGTTATGAATAGAATATGGAAGTATATGCATAGAATTAACATCTGTAAGTTAAAGATTGGACCGATTCAATACCCTCAATTACTGATTTATATCTGGTGAACTTTCATGATCTATTAACAATTGCTTTACTGCAGCCAGGAGTGTTGAAATCCCATTCAGTCACTAACATCCACGAAACCCCATGCAAATACAAATTTATGTCTAAAACAGTTTCCAATACTTGTTTCATAGTCTGTTGTGTCTTGTTTGCATCAATTCCACTCCTAGCAGGCATCTCTCCAAACTGCCCAAGTAACTACTGTTTATGGTGTTGATATCTTAGTTGGCAGCTTTGCTAAATAAACAACTGAATTGGTTGGGCATTAAGCAGGTAGTGCAGTCACCAGACATTCTGGAAGAGGCCATACTAAACACTGAATGTGTTCTTCTCTGCTGCATCTTCTCACCTGTCATGTGCAGCTCCATGCACATGTATCTTCTTGCAAATGTCATATTCAGCAAAACATATTAGTGGAAAAAGGGTACACTAATCCATGTACTCCGACAGATTCCACCAGTAAGCTGAGAGTTCTGCATCATGGAAACTCAACAGACCTTTTAAACTTAGCATGTGGCCAAGCATTGAAACACGGCTGTGTTTGATCTAGCTATTTATCTAATATTTACCTAGTAGTTTAGCTATTTAAGTATACTGTATATTGTGTTGTATCTGTCACCAAGTGGATCAAATGCCACATTCTTTTGTATTGTGAGAATTATTTTAATCTTGACTTGGGAAAATTGTAGAAATTATGGTTCTTCTTGTGGGAAATTGTGGGAAAAAATCCTTTGAAAAGTCTCTGGTTTGGCACAGTGGCATATTTTTCGTTTTGGTTTGTTGTGTTTTTCTGAGGTTTGTAATTTTTCTAATTTGGTTTGATTAACTAAGTCTTGACTGCTGACCAAAACTCTAACATTTAAATGCTTTAGTTCTGCCTATTTTCTTTCAGGGTAATATGAGTCAAGCAAGGTATTTGACCTCTCTCACCCTATGCTTAGTTAAATCTTTGATATGAAACTATGAAGTATTTGACTTTTTTTACAGACTTAGTTAATTACATGTAGTAAAAAAATCTAGCTAGCATTTTTAAGTTCCTCTATAGGAACTTATAGGTTTGTGTAATAAATAAGTTAACATTTAGAAATGAACTGCATTATTAGCATTGAGAGACTGTAGTGACAGGTGTCACAGACTTTTTTCTTCCTCTTTGCTCTTCATGTTGTTTATTTTTGTACTGACCATGATGGCATATGTAGTCACAGTGCTGCTGAACAAATGAACCTCAGTCACGAGTTGAGTAGACTGTGAATTGTTTTCCTTTGCACCACCCCAGATTTTGAGGAGGGTGCCAGCAAGCTGTTACAGATGTTGATATGTAGAGCAATTGTTTTTAATACTTAGACCCAAACAGAGAGTCATTTCTGTATATACTTATAACGTCAGTTGATAACAAGAGCCTATAAAAGTTTTGTGAAATATTATCTGAAGTAATGTATTTAAGTTGCTGTCATAGTTTTAGTCTTTCTTACAGACCATGTCATTCAAAATCCACATAATTATGAGAACAATAACACATTTGCAATTCCTGCCTAGGTTAAGCTGGTTGTTGTTTGTGTCTAGTTTTACCAGTCACTGTCTTGATGCACAACAGACTCTAAAGAAAAAGAAGAGTCTAATTAAATTTCTTCCTAGGGAATTTCTGCTGAGTTGATTTCCTGTATGACTAAGTTCTTATCTTAATTCCTAAAAGAAAGATGGATGTATATGATCTCTTTAATTGGGTCAAATGACAGATGATAATTATGTTGGTATTATGCTGAGTTTCATATTTTCATTGCTTATCAGTCTAAAACTTCGGTGATTCTCATTTTTATCAGTGTCTGGTTTTGTTGAGACTAACCTGTTTTTTCTTTAAGATTAATTTTTCTTTGGGGTGAGGCTGCTTCTTTGTTCTGTTTTTCTATTGTTTCATGTGTCAGTTTAACTTTTGATTGTTTTTGGACAGTGCTGTCCCCTGTACTACAGCCATATGTTATGTCTATAAACACTATTTGTTAATGACAGGCTTTGTATTATATGTTTTTGTATTAAGCTTAAATGTTCTGAAATGAAACCTGGTATTGATTCATCTGCTTAGATTTTTATATTTCAATACATCTGTAGGTATAAAAAAATGCAACGGCTATTTGTAATACTAGTAAGTATGTTTTGCAATTTGAGTGTTATATATTTTTTGGTTTACTTTTATTCTCTAGGTCTTCAATAATTCATATCCTTTAAAAATGTTGTGAATGTAAACCACAGCTATTTTCATTCTTTGTGACATAGCTTACTGTATTTTTACAACTTTGATGTCCCCCAACAACTGTTCCTTAGTGTCTTTGTCCCTGGTGTGAGATCGAAGCAGTGTCCAGACCCCTCAAAAGAGAGTGTTTCAATAAAATAGATGTCTCTCAGAGTTAAAAGGCTTGCACTGGGTTCTTGTTCTCAGTCATCTCTGAGCCTAGCACCACTTTTCCAGTTGTTCAGAAAGAATCAGGAGCTGCAGGTTACATTTTGTTGTGGGTATCGACTGCATTTACATTAGGAGCAATAAGGCCTTGGGGTTATTAGGATTACTTACTGAGAAGATGGAGTATACAAAAATATCCCTCTTTGGTGGCTCACCACTGTTCTGGAGGTACCTCCTTCCTTTTGTCACAGCCTCCCAGGAGTAGATCTTTACTATTCATTTGTCATGATATAGTATGTTGCCTCTCAGAAATTCACTGCTAGAACTTCTTGAGCACAGAGTGGAGAACTTCGCCAGTAATCTGAAAGTTATCGTGTTTCTTCTTGTGTAGCTTCTTCCAGTTACTCTCACAGTAAACAATACCAGCTGCTGCTGCCATGGCCCTCCACAGGGCTGATTTAGTCTAAAGGGGATGTAGAAATGCAAATGTTTCAAATTAATATATGTCAGAAAATTACAAATAAGTCATCTTGACATTTATGATGCTTAGCAAGAGAGAATGCTCATAAGGTGGAAGAAAATTCAAAATATGATATTTCACAGTAACTTGCATATAGAATTGACTTGTCCTTGGTAGTTTGATCAACTAACATTGTGCATGTGATACCCAGTTGTTAGTAGCTCTGTAGTAGTTGACTATGTATTTCCCAGAATCCGATTTCCTTTACACAATCAAGATATTTCTATAAAAGTTAGGTTCAGGAGTTGGTGTGTAAGATGGTGGTATGCATCTTTGAGTTTTTATTCCACTTCTATTTATCTGATTGTTGCATAGATGAGTAGTTTTGAAATGCTAACTTCATGATTCATGAATGAGTTAAAGTACAATTATAAAGTGAGATCTTTTTGATGATCTCATCATCTCAGGCTAATTCAAAATTACTTCCATTTGGGATTCACTTTTGGCAAGTGTTCTTGTAACTAGCCCCAAGTAACATTTTCTATGTAAATAATAAACTGTAGTGTCTTGTGGAAATTTTCTGCCATTTATAACAAGCATGTTGTACCATAAGCAATACCAAGTAAAGTGTGAGCTTTCTTAACTCACAAGTTATTACCCTGATTATGCTTTTTCACCTTGGCATCAAAGAATTGGCTCCACTGGTGTTTTCCTCCCCTAAAGAATTTCATGTGTGGGTAACAGTAGGCAACTGTAGGCTCTGCATTTCGTTTAAGCTTCTGTCACTGCTTTTCTGTGAATCTTCCATAGAAAGTACTGCATTTATTAAAGCTACTTTCTACTATCCATTCTTTGAATGTGAAGTGCTCTTACCTTTTATCCAGACTTTTTCAGGAATATTAGATAATTTTTTTGCTATTAAGAATGTGCATTTTTCAAAACTGAAATTATGTTTGGAAAAGTATGATATATATGAATTAATTAACTTCAATAAAAAAGAAATAATTCAAACCCATGGATATTTATATTCCATAAATAGCTGTTGGGTTTTTTAGTTTTAATTTTTAGCATAATGGAAAATTGTGCTGAAATTACCAGTATTACTATTTCTTAAAATGGTCACATTTTTTGTTTTCTAGTTTAGATATGTGATATACTCTAAGACTTTCCTTATAGCTTTCTTTGGATTGGATCCCACTACCCATCGCCAAAAGATGAAAGTAAAAATCCACTTTGTGTAGTTTTTCAGAGTATGAAAACAATCCTCCTGATTTTGTTCATTCCCTAAGCTCACAGCTTAGCATCTCACAACTGTACTTTTTTTCCATATCTTGTATGTATTTTTTATCTTAATCTTTCTTACCCAGGGAAATTATTTAGAATCTATTAAAAGTGTGAACACAGAACAGCTATGACATTTGTGTAAAAAGAGATTTCCTCCAATCTACTCATCTTCCCCCCACACACTGTAGATTTTTTTATTTAGTATATGAATATATAATGATAATATATTAGTACATGGAAGACTGTTATCATCCACAGTACACTTGAATTTGAACCAGGTGAAATGTGGAAGAACAGCACATGGAATAAAACTCTTTTGAAGCACTTGGTTTACCAGAACTGTCTGAGGACCAATATACTTTATTTGGTCTGATTTTCTAAGAAAATGAAGTTGTTATGAGCATGTATTTTGCATACATTGTCTGTAAATGTCCTTTGTGCTGAAGCAATATTAGGACTCTGTAAACATCTAGGGAGAAAGTAGCAGAGAGAAATTGTTATAGACATACTGTTTTGAATCCCATACTATTTTTTTAAAGTAAGTATTTTAGGAGAAAAAAAGAAACAAGTGGCATGTTTCATTTCCTCCCTTGAAAGTTTAGTTCAATGCTTTCTGGCCTCATGACTAGGGAGAAAGGAAACAATTGCTTCCCATTCACCTTTAAGATTCCACTACTGATTCACACATCTTAAGTGTAGGAGCCTTCAGCTGCTGTTTCCCCTGTTGAAAAGTTTTGGGTGGGGTTTTTTTGGTAGCCTTATTTACTCATTCATTTTGAAATAAATTTCTTCATCTTGTGGATTCTACTTCTGAACTTTGCCCACTGTTGCTTTTTTTCTTCATCTTTTCAGTTCTGCCATCTCCATTTTATTGAGTTTGGGGTATGGGGCAGAGACAGCTGCATCACTTCTACCTTCTGTGCTTTATACAGTGTTTAGGCACAGTGATATTCTTTGTTGTCTCTTTCTAATGATTTTTATTCATTCAACTGTCTTTTTTTGCTGATTTGAGTAGCTAGGTCAACAGCATATTTTGTTGCATTACAGCTTCTCTCTTTTTTTCTTAAACTTATACTTGTATTTTGAGGAACACAAGCTTGAAGGACAAAAGTTTGAAGGACACTTTTACAGATACTAATCTCTAAGTAGATAAAAGTAGATATCAATGTATTAAATCTTTTCATTTGGTATTTATGGTGTTCAATTTTACCGTGCGTATTTAAATTTGTAATCAAGTTAGCGTAATTCCTGTCTGTCATGTTTCTTTCATTCTGGTTTAATTCAGTATTTTTTCAGTCATTACAAATAGGCAAGACAAAAAAACTTAGTAATGAATGTGCTCTTTTTAAAAAGACAGTTTAAAAGTTCATGTGGGTGTCGGCTTTTCTGGGATTATTGTTTTGGCATGCTCTGAGGGGAAGTGGTGCTTGAGGAAGTTGTGAGCCTTTGAACGCAGTGTACTCAGTTGGGGTGGGGTTTGTGAGGCACACATTGCACGTGCCTCTGGGAATTTGTGGGTTTTCCATGGGTAGTAATGGCTTTTTGTTAAATTGCACCTTCTCCCAGCTGTGAACCAAGGGGAGGCTGGCTGATGAATAAGGACTGGAGAGCCAGTGCAGGGCTTGGCCAGGAGAGATGGTTGGGATCTCATTTGCCGCTTGCTTTGTGTGACCTGATTCAAGGAAAAATTGTGAATGGCATTGTAATGTATGTTATAAAATAATTTGTTCTAAAGGAAATTAAAAACCATAGCATTTTGTGTACTAAAGCCAGTGTCGGGCAACAAGCAGTAACAGGCTAAGTGACAAGGATGGAGATTCAAACACCAGGAGGGCATGGTCTCCAGAGATTTCTATTTCAAGGGATTTTTTTCTTCTGACAAGACCCCAGAAGGAGGCATTTGATAGGCATCATCAATAAGATTAATATTAGACACCAGAATTTCATCCCAAATGATTTTCACCTGACAGGATTTCAGCAATTATTCACCAGTTTAAAAAAAAAACCAGCAGCAAGAAAAAAGACCTACAATAATATGCTAAAGAAAGGCCCCTTCCAGACCCCAAAAGCCTGTATAAAACAAACCCCCTAGAAATGACATTTGGAGAGCCATGGGGACTTTGGTGAGATAGAGGCCAAGTCCTGGGTTTCCCCAACTCTTATTGACTGGCTCAGAGTCGAATTGCTTGTAGCTTTTTCCAAATTTATACTTTATTTAATAAATTTCCTTATTAAATTGGAGTATTCATTTATAACAGCATTTTCCAAAATATGTTTGAATTTATTTTACAAGGGCTGGCTCACTGTATTGAGGTCTGGAGATGCAAAGAAGCCAAAGTTGGTACCAAGATTTTGATGCTGTGTGTCCAACTCACCATTGAGTTAGGTGATATGTCATCTCCTTGCCCTCCTAGACAGGTATCATTTAGTTCACCTTTGTGGTTTTTTATGAAATAAACTTTTCAGTGCATGTTTGCAGACTGGTCAAAATCTTAATACTTCATCTTGAGGGCATAATAGTAAGGAAATGATTTTATGGTTTGAGTAAACAAATTTGGAATTTGTAGTTTCTGCATCACCACCACGCTGTTTAGCACAATAGAAGAACAGGAAGAGGGTATTCAAAAACACTCTTGAGGAGGACAGTGTGTTTAGGAATATAAATTCTATTCTGTCATTATAGGCCTTCTACTACACTTTCAGTAACTGGCCATTTCTGCCACTGATATGGTTAACTTTTCTGGTTTAGTAATTTCAAACTGACTCACTTCAGGACAGTTTCAGCAGCTCTTTGAACAGCAGAGCTTTTCATTCCCAAGCCTATTTTTCCACTATCAGTAAATTGTGGTACAATTTCAGTTTATTCCTTTGGTTCCTAGAATTGCAGTTTCCTCTTGCAATAGCCTGAATGTTCTAGATGCTGAAGGATGCCAATTTCATATTTTGCCTGTGTTCTCCTCTTATCCTAATAGATGAATTAATTCATGCCAATATTCAGATCTGACATATGATATTGTTTATGAATGTTTCATTGTCTCAAGATTGTGCCAGTTCTACTTCACTGCTCTGTGGCTGGAAGATTTGACTTTAGTTAAAAGAAAGTTAAAGAGATTTTGTCTACAAAAAATTTACAGTTTGCACAGCTGAAAGTTGCTCTTGCTCCTTCTAAAGGAAACCACTCAAACATCTTACCAGCTTAGAAACAGAAGTACATAAATGAAGTGAATACCCAGAAGATGTGAGTGGAAGGATCTAGTGGCTTAGAGAGTCATTTTCTACATTGCAGAGACCAGCTCAAATTCTGATCATCCTTCCTTTCTTTGGCCCTCTGTCAAGAAAGGGACACCCTTAAATGAAACTCCTTTTGGTTGGTAGGTTTTGTGTTTTTTCTTTAATGTATCTGTCCAAATTCTAAGCAGTGCCAAGTCAGAAGAGTGCAAACTATTTATATGGATTCAGGATGTTGTCAGCACTCACTAACATTTTATCTAAAGTCAAAAACCTATCATCATCATTGCACCTGTGTTTTATCTTGAAAAATATAATTGAAGATGATGGGGAAGCATCTTGTTGGTTTTGGAATTTGACAATGCACATCCATGTAAAATATTCAGGAGTGAAATGAAAAGGTTTCAGGAGAGACAAGTGAAATGTTTCTGATGTGGAAATACTTATTTTATGGCAGAAAATCATTACTGTATGCCCACCCAAATAAAAGGATTCTAACACAAAACTTGGAAGCAGAAATGGAGATACAGGCACACTCTGTTAAATAAGTATTCTCTCTGTCCAGCCATCTCTTTAGGAAGTGACTTTAAATGGTGTAAATTTTACCCTGGATCTGGGCCTGACTTGGGATTTGTTTTTTGTTGCTGAGGAGCATATTTATTTAAAGGACACTTGGGTTAGGAAAATTGTTGGACAGCTGAAACCTCGTAGAAATGGAAAAAGTATAAATAATTGAAAAACTGCTCAGCCTAATTCAGCAAATGGTGACATTAACTAGTATTCTTTTGCCAGTAAAAGCTGTGTCCACATTAGGATATTTTGGAACTATAGCTAGGCCAAATATTGTGCATCTGAGTCTTTGCCACAGCAGAAAGAACAACTTTCATATTTTCTCCTCTAGTTGCACTGCTGAAGGAAAACAGTGCAAAAGATTATCTAAATATAAAAATCAACTGAAGTAACTGTCAATTGTTCTTTGCATAGAAAATAAACTGTGGTATCACAAATGGATCTGGATGAGCTTTCAAGCACCTCCTGCTTGCCTCAGGCTGATCAAACCTCCAGGCAATTGTCCAAGCATAGCAGGCTTGGTAACTCTGCCTGGAGTTGAAAGGCAAGGAGTAAACAATGACATTTTTACTCTGGAAAGTGCTTGGTCCCTGCCAAAAGGCTCTTTCCTTCCCCATGTGGAAGTTGTATAGCAATGGAATTACGTTGTCAGGGCTTTAATCTCTGAACTGAGAGATCATTCCAGCAATTGACCCTTCTTAGTTGAGGACTGAAGCTGTGGGTTCTGTCAGGAAATATTAGTGGGTGGAGTTTTGCAGCTTTCTGCTAACAGCACTGGTGTGAAAAGCATTCTGCACACTCCACTGTGGTTTGTAGGACATGCTAGGAGCTGCAGTGGTGATCAGGAAAATGATCTGGAATCCTGCTACCTGTAATTAAAAAGAGAATAACCACGTGCAATTAGATACCATTAGCATTAATAATTCAAATTAAATAAGTGAAAGAATTCAAACAATACCCTTATCATCAGATGGTTGTTATATAAATGTGGTTTATGTCTCACATGACTACTGAAGACAAAACTGTTGGAAGTTGAGGCAAGCTAAAAGGAGGGAAGCCCTGTTGATGCAAGCCTAAAGCTGGAGGGAAGTAAGTTTTCCCTGGGAAAGTGGTACTTGGTGTACCTATGTGTAATTGTTTGGATAAATAGTTGTATTTATTTGGGATTTTTAAACATACATCATCATTCTTGCCCATAGTATCTTTCCAGACTAATGTAATTTTCTGAATAAGCATGTAAACGATGCATGTTAAAGCAGAGGACAAATTTTTTTAGCAGGTGATATTGCTTCATGGTTTAACTTCTGTCTGAACATTTTGACTTTGACAGAGTACTGAGAACCAAAGAGTTTCCCAACAAATTTTAGTTATTTAGGGTGTTCCTACAGACAAATTCATATGAAAACTTTCTCAGGGTCAGTTTGGATATGTAGCTCCTCCCCCACAAACTAGGTGAATCCAGGACTCTCTAGGATGTGAATGGCTCTGGTTTACAGAACTGCTACTACCTTTACAATGAGCAGAAGACAGTGTTTTGAATTAATGATGTATATAGCTCCCCTGTGGTGGATTTTTCATGCAATATTTTTATATCATGCCCTCTCTGTTGCATGAACAAAACAAAAAAAATTTCCCAAAGCAAAATACATGTTCTCTCACACAAGAAGCATCTAAATAGCTGGGAATAATGCGAATTTATTATAAGCTGTTTTGCTTCTGTCATATGTATTATTTTAAAAATATGAAAGATGGGGATTCTGGGATTTACAGCTTAATCATAAAAGACAAACCAACAGAATCCTAAAGTAGGTGGACAAAAGGAGGCAAAAAATGTCTTCTGTGAATCTGCTCTAGTCAGATATCAGATAAATTTACTCACTTTAAAATTATTCTGTTGAAACACAGGTTTTCCAAATTTGCCATGCAAGGTCATTAGAACAAAGTAAATGAACATATTTTCTGTATTGTTTGAAGGCTTTGGTTCCATATCTTGCTGTTTTTTAAGAGTCTCTAGTTAGCAAGCCTGAAAATAAACTTGGAAGGAAGCAAATCTCTTTCATACCTTACTCAAAAGGAGCCCAACTTCCAAGACAGAAACACTGGCCTCAGTAAGCATTTTTATTTAAGGTCTTCATCTTATTTTGCCATTTTTTAAAGTTCTCTGTGTTCTCTGTGCAAATCTTTGCACGGGCTGTCTTGTTGCTCATCAGATCTGCAGTCCACAAATGCAGGCAGATTGTGGGGCCTTGACAATGACCAGCTTATTTTGGATATTGTTTTTTAAAGATTGCAGCTTCCTGTCGACTTGACCAAGCCAAATTTGCTTTAATATATGGGAAACTATTTGAATGCTACTCAGATGTGAGTGTTTGTGATGTTAATTCCTTCTCCATTTCAATATACCTTTTCTCTCTGACATTTATATCTGATAGTGAATATTATTTTTAGATTGTATCTGAGTCAGATGCTTGAGTAGGAGTTTTTATTCACTGGCAAGAAGAGTCATTTCATGTTAGACTAAACAAGATATGGTGACAGAACAGCCAGATAAGCATTCAGCAACGTCATCAAAACAAAGTGAATTTTCTTTTCTCATCCTCTGCTTTGCAGTCAAACTTCAGCAGTATTGTTTAATCTGCGTAATAAAGATTGAAAAGTGTATCAGTGGAGTGCCTGCTCTTTCAGGTTAATCAGCATGGCCAGACTTTCCAACTACACGAATACTTTTGTTGATTCTTTTAGGGTTCATGAAGAACAATGTTACACAGTGTTCTTCCCTGGCTTTTCATCCGGCTTGGCTTACTTGCACAAGGAGGGAGTGTCAGATGCATCTGCTGGGGGAAAAAATCTATTTGAGCACAATATACAGGGTTTCTTCCAATTCTCAGCTTTTAGGCAGTGGAGTTGTTAGTCATTCCTGAGTCAAGAAGACAAACAAATAAATTCCCTTGCTTTTGACAACTCTTTGCCACGTAAGGATGGTGATTCTAAATACTATAGGCACTGTGCACGGTAAGCCATGGGTTACAGGATTGTGCAAGCAGATAAAAGTCTGATGTTTAGCCCTAAGTATGTTCAGAAAAAATGGAATTTCTAGAATAATTTCCAGTAAGCTGAAATTTCCTGATTTTTGCAGTCACAATGCCAAATTAATTCAGCCTAAGATGAGCAAAAAGACCACATATGAGCATCTAAAAAAATCCTTGAGGCTTAATTGTCAATGATCAGAACTAAAGACAATGGCATTTACTTGTAGGCTGATAAAATAATTATCTTGTGGTAATTGAGCCCACACTGGAAATTTAGGAAAACATAAATTTTATTTTAAAATAGAATTTATGTAATATAATACTGAGTAGATGTTCACGAGCTTGGGCTCATGTAATAATAATACTGTGTAATAATAAATTTTTGTTGGTGATGCTGCTTATTGAAGCTGTTTTTATTCTGATTGCCATTCTTGTATTCTGTGAGGAGAGGATCTTTCTGTAGTTCCAACCTAGGAAAACACTGCTTCCTTTCTCTGTATGTGGCATATTTAAAACTGGTTGGAATATGGATGTTTCATTTGAAATACATGTGTTTAATGTATATGAGAGGAGAAGGAAATGATCAAGCTGGAAAGGACAATTGTGTGGTTCACAGAAAATATCTGTAAAAATCTTAGATTTTTTTTGATTGTTTGGCTGCTTGTGGGGGAAGGCTTAAAATGGTAAAAGCTGTCTGTCTAATGGTAAAAGCCATCTAGTCTGTCTTCTTTTTGGCATTCTGCCTACCAGAGAGAGATAGAGTGGGAGTGCTGTTATGGGACTGGTACCAGTTTCTAATGCAAAATGTATCAGAAAATCAGTTAGAGAACTCTTGAAGAGAGCATTAATGCCTTGCCTCAGAGAAATGGCATCATGCCAGTGTGGTTAGAAGTGTTTGAACCAGATGGATTCTGCCACTGGTAACTGAGGGAATCAACTTGTGATTGCTCACCAGAGGTTCTGATAGAAACATCAGAGTGTGAATGTGGAAACTCTGCACGTGTCCTAAACCACCTAGGGAGTTATGAGCAAGCAGCATCTTCCTCTTGAACTTGATTGTAAAATACACTGATTGTTTTGTTTGCTTGGGGCAGGGTACTGACAAGAAGTTCCTTTTGACTCATCTCTAGTTCTTTAGCCAAAAATATAGTAAGTATTCTTCTGTCTCAAAGTCATATCCACTGTATTTTGTATTCATAAAATAATGTTTTTAGGATGATGAATGAGCTTGTTCTAACAGCCTCACCATGAGTATTTTCTTAGGCTAAGCAGAAAAAGCATGAAAGAACATGTAGCTGAGAAATTTCTTTGTATGCACATGCTGTTTCTGTCTGCAAGAGAAGGCAACTGCTTCAGGGAGCAGATTCCAGAGTATAAATGTGTCAAAGCTTCCCTGCACTTTTCACACCCACTGTATTATTCAAATATTTTGTCAAAATTTACATTAAGATCAGCTGGTGTATACCACCATCCCAAAAATAATTATTTTCTGAGCTCTTTTTCAGTTCTTTTCTTAGTTTTCCTGTTGCTTTTATGTTCCTGCATCTTGGGGTTTTCAGTGTTCATTTGCATATGTTTTATTTTCCTGCTTTTCCATCTCTGTTTGCTCCCTTCAGAGACCAGAGTGACTGAGGAACAGCAGCATCCTATCATGACTATCATACACAGTAAATAAAATAAGGGGGCAGAGGACTCTTGCTGCTACTACTAATTTATTAAGTTTGCAAACTAATACCAATTAATTCAGCTTTTGTGTAATAAAGTCCCTACCTAGCTAACTGTCCATTTACCTAAGTATTCTCTTATTGTAGCTGTGTACACAGGCAATTACACTGTACAAAGATAAATTCTTTTGTTACCATGCAGAAATATTTCTGTTATCCTGTATTGTCAATCCTCTTCCACATTTAAATTGCATTTGCTCAGAAGGCCGTGCTAGAATCTTACAATACTGCAACATTTCTTATTGAGAAACATGCATTTCATCTAAAGCCACAGATCAGATGTGTTTTTATAATTACTCTATTTTGTTATGATTGCATGGCCTCAGGGTGATTAACGCTGTTAGTCAAAAATCCTATCTAGGCATGTATTTAATGATGTGTAATAAATAATTGTTCTGACAAAGGGAAGTTTGTAGGTTTTGTAAACATAGGATAATGTGCTACAAAATATGAAAATATGGCAGTAATATTTGCAAATAATAATTTGAAAATCAATATATCTGACACTGTTTGGGCTATCTTTCACATTATATAAATGATGCTGCATGGTGTAGCTATTTTGGAAGTCTTGTAAAATGCAGTGGGGCAACTTAAACATGAGCCATACACTAATTTTTTTGGTTGATTTTGCTCAAGAAGCACTTTGGGGTTTTTTTGGTCCCTCATTTCCCTGCTAATTAGTTTAAATAAGTATTGGGTATGGGGGTCTGTTGCCAGCTGAATAAGGTTAGAAAAGCTACAAAAGCTGAGTTGAGTTTATCCCTGGGGATGTTCAAGCCTTTTGCCTCCCTCAGTTTTGCTTCTGCTTATCACAGGTGTAACTCCTAAAGACAAGATTCAGGGATGATGAACATTGGGATGTTTTGCCTGAAGAAGTAACCACAGCACCAGCCCACTTCTCACTAGAAAAGATTGAAGGGGAAAGTGTAAACTGCTTGAAGCTGTAAGTATCAAATTAATTGGTATTTATGAAATCACAAGTGCTACTTTGCTTTATCTTTTTTGGGTTTTTTAATCTGTACTATTTTCTTTGAGAAATGTTACTTTTGTATCTTTACCTGTAAAAGCACCACACAGTCTTGTGCACTTGATGATTTTCTTGCATTCTGTGATTTAAAGTCTTGTTTGTGACTTTTAAAATTTTATGTGCCACTGGCCCAGTTTTCCTAAGGTTCAGGTGAAACCTGTCTCTCATATGGGATCTTTGCATTACAGAAGCATTCTTGCTTTCTGGAATGAATCTGAAACCTTGTTCCCAACATTGACAGTTCAGCCAGATGTTAAGTTTCTGTGTTCTGTTAATTTTGCCATTTTGTCATTGTATAAGCTGTGTGAGGTCTCTCAAATCACATTGCTTTACATCTGTGTTATCTTACTCTGGTGGAGGCATGACAAAGGATTTCCTCACACCAGGGTAAGGGAACTGCCATAAGTGATCATACCCATGCTTAGCATACCTTATCTACAGAGAAGAATATAGTAAAAAGCCTCAAACTCTTTTGTAAAAATGCTCAAACTCTGAAGCATTTCCATAAGAATGCTCTCTTCTAATTCCTTTTTGCCTTGGCACATTTATTGTAAATTAGTATCTTCAGGTTAATGCTTATGGTATGGTAAACTCTAATTGAGAATTAAGGGAATTCTGAAATGCCTTTGGTATTGGAATTGGAGTTCATATGTGGTCAATATTTACTGAGCAGGTCTTTGAAAGATATTTTTCCCAACAATTTCATGTTGACAATTACCAGGCCCAAAAGAGACAAAGTACTGAACCTCTGCATCCTTTAGAACTTATTTTTGCTAATCATAAAATTCGCATCATCTGAGATCTTGAAACTGGTATTTTGATTGTAAGTGTTCCTTGTTTCAGTAACATGCCACTAGCTTCTGACATGAGAGTCTGTTAGTCCACCTATTTCTGGAATAGCTTAACATGGGTGTCTTTCTGGGTTCAGAACCCTCAGAATTCTTTAGAGGCCTTTAAGTCTCAACCTGAGGGACTGAATTTGCTGACATGTTTTCTATTCATTAATTTTTTTCCCTTCTTAGAACAGCTGACAGCCTTTGTCTGCAGTACCAAGGTTCTGGCTGCAGAAGCAGGTGAAGTTCAAAATGCTGGAATTATAAAATTCTGGGTTGTTGAGCAGTAGCCTGCTTAAGGTTTCATACTATTACACCTCATGACTTACTATACATGGTTTTCTTATGCACAGATTTTAGAGCTACTGAGCACCAGTTTTGAAATTATGAAGCCCTTATAAAACTTGGAACCATGTCAGTCAAGGACAAACCCACTTTTCTCCAAACTCATTAGCAGTGACTTGCAGTGCAACAGCTGATGTAATAATGGGTGTGTATAAACAATTTGCTTGTTTCCTAGCAAATATTCTGATACCCTTGCCTCGCCTTCATTGCTATCAGATTTCCTCAGGATGGTTACAGCTTTTAGTTTTTTTCTTTTCAAAATTCTCTTTTGGTTCCCATAAGGAGCCTGTGTAAGAGTCATGTGTATGTATAATCTCATACAAGTATTTCTGGTATTTGTCTAACTTAGTCACAACATTCACTGGATTTCAGGACTGTTGTGCAGAACATTTATGAACAAAATCACAGTTGTTATGGGCAGTCATATGGTCTCTAAGACAACAAGAGATATTACATCATTTGATCTTACCTCCTGTATATAACAAATCATTTTCAATTTTCAATAAAGCAGAAATTGCCTTTAATGAAGGTTTTTTGAGTGGAAACGTCCTGTCCTGTTACTGTTTGAGTCCCAAATGGTGATCTTTATTTCTTAATTTTTTTTCTTCCTTTGCTTTGAAGAGAAGAGTATAGCTGTAAGGCGATCTGAACACCAAGGAGAGATCTGCTGCTTTGACTTTCCTCCACATGGTGCCTCTTCAAGGTATTTGATCCACGAGTTCTCTGTGCTGTAATGTTTCCCTGACACTGTGGATTTTGTCTGTGTGCGTGTAAGCCCTGCACGTGGAATCAGCATTTTCTGGAAATACACTGAGGCCAGCAGACCCATTCACACTGTCCTCTTTGCTCACCTGAACCTGCATGTGGGGACAGCCTGCACATTAGTTTGGGACCAGTCCTGTTCCTGACCACTACTTTCTCCTCAGTATCCCCTTTGGCAGGAGAAGGGTTATTGATCACCTATAAAGCTTGTCCAGCACAATCAGTAAGTCATGAGGGATAATAATGTGGAACCTTAAGCAGGTTACTGCTCAACAATCCATAATTTTACAGTGCCAGCATTTTAAACTTCAACATCTGCTTCTACAGCCAGAGACTTGGTACTGCAGAGAAAGTCAGCTGTTCTAAGAAAGGAGAAAAAAAATATATGAATAGCAAACATCTCAGCAAATTCAGCCCCTCAAGCTCAGACTTGCCTGAGGGGAAGGAATCCCAGGAGACAGTGTCCAAAGCCTTACTAAAGCTGAAGTGAACATCTGCCACTCTTCCCTCATCTAAGGGAAGATTATCACCAAGTTTATCACCATTGAAGAAGATTTTTAGGCTTATTAAGCATGGTTTCGCCTTCATAAATCCATGTTTACTACTCCAAATGGCAGTAGTGTATCTGGAAATAATTCCCAAGATAAATTCCTCCATCAATTTGTTGTGAACTGGCCTCCTGTTGCCCAGATCCTCCTTCTTGCCTTTCTTGAAGAATGTGACACTTTTTTCTTCTGATCATGGGGAATCTCTCCTGATCACCACGACCTTTCAAAGATACTCAAGAGTGGTCTTGCAAATTCATCAGCCAGCTTTCTCAGCATCCATGGATTCCATCTGTCAGGCTTACATACGCTCAGTTATTCTGCTGAGGTGAAGCCTCCATTGCATCTAGGCATGATCAGATCATTAGTTCCATTGTGCTTCTGGTAAATATGTAATCAGCATTACCCCCTCCTCTTTATGTAGAAATACACAAGTATATAAACTCATGAGACTCCAGCAACCTCTTCTATACTTTTCTGCTCTCCTATCAAAGATCTTCCTTGAAAGATAACTTGAATTTTATTTTCAGAAGCATTCAATAGTATTCATGTTAATAAAATGTTATTAGAAGTAGTTACACAGAAAAGCTCCAGATACAGAAAATGGCATTACTGTAATGAAGACTATTAGGATCATGTTTTGATCAAATCCTTATTGGCTTTCTCTTTAGACTTTTAAAAAAAGGTCCCAACAGAAGCATATTGAGACAGCAATAGTTGTACTGTGTATTTTTGATTAGCCCTTAAAATTCAACTCGAAAGAGAAAAAAATATCAGCAGAAATCTCAGATACATTTGCAGGATGAACATCAGACAAGGGTAACAAGGATCAAGAAATAGGGAACAGGATTCACACCAGAGATCAATACAATCTGTTTTCAGTAATTCAGCTGCTACTTCTAACTCCTTTTTGCCTTTCAAAAGATGCTACAAACACTATCTAAAACACAGGATGGTCTGGGATTCCTTCTGTGTCCTGTGAAATCCCAATAGACCAACTGGCAAATTATGGGTTAGATAAGTGGATAAGGAGGTGGATTGAAAACTTGCTGAATGCCTGTGAATTTTTCAGCATTTGAACTTGAGTGCCCTAAATAATGTATCTGCCCTATTTTTTTGAGAGACAGGAGTGAAGTGGAGCATGGTCAGAGGAGAGGAGTTCCTTTGCAAAACCCTCGGTTGTTTCAAGCCAGAACTGCAAGTGTTTTGACAGTTATTCATTGGACGAAGGCAGAGGGAATTAAATGTTATGTTCTAAATCCAGGACATCTTTTTTGCAGTTTGTTAGGATTATTTTGACTTTTGGCAGTCCTCAAGGTGAATGTTCAAAATTGTTTAGTGTAATGATTTTAAGTATTACTTAACAGAAATCTGCCTACTATAGTAAATTTCTTCATCACAGTTAAAAGGATGGTAAGAAAAATTTCACAATGCAACAGAAAGGCTATTGCCTTTGTATCAGTAAAGCAGAGCAAGCAAAAAATGAATGCTGTAACATGAGCATGTAAGGGACAGGCTGGTGACTAAGTAAAATTTTTCCTTTTTAGAAAAGGAAAAGGTAAGATGAATGAAAAATAAAGGCTAACTTAGGATCACATAGCGAGGTGGATGTATTTTTAATACTCATTTTGAATATGGAGATCTCAAGGCAGTTGTTTCATGCACATTTTTGTGTACTGATTTTTGTGTTTATCCAGCCATGCACTGCCCTGCAGGGGAGAACCCTGACCTATGCCTGGAGTTGTTACTTTTGACTTCATTCTTTTGGTCAGTGTTGGAGAAGATAAAAGCTCTCTCTTTCTCTGTCTCCCCCAACCCCTTTCCTCCATTAACTTGATAATGCATTGAGTAACAGTTGGCAGCTCTGTGAGCTGTTTTGAAAGCTAAAAAAACCCCATTTTGTACCTTAGAGACTAAATGCTGCTTGTGAAATAAGTGATGCTGTATGCTTTGTCAGTTTATTGGCTGCTTTCTCACATGCTCTTTTGGAAAATCCCTACAGTCCTCATGCACTTCTTCCCACCATTCCCTTCCCCTACTTGCACACTACAGAAGATACCTCTAGTTTTTCTATTGTCATGTTGCTTGAAAAGCTTTTGTCTTTTAGCATCCAAATGCTGTTCCCAGGGGACCTTCTAGAAATTGTTCACCCTGACTCATGTGAAACTGAGCTAAATCTCTTCCGATCAAAAGAGTTTAAAACTGTTTTTCTGAGAAAATGATGTCTGACACTGTAATTTCCATTTGAAAACAGCTAACATCTGTGGAAAGTGCATAACCAATGCCTGAGGAATTTCTGCGAATTAAGTCCATGTCATGTTTGACTTTTTTCAGTTCTCCTATAGAAGAAAAGGGTGGGTGGGAAGAACAGGGGGAAGAAGCCTCTGACCCAAGACTGAGCTAATTTTGGTTTCAGCATACCCTGAGAGCATGGAGAGGTCGTTTTTCTTTCTGCTGTTTTTCTCTTTTTTTGGGACTGCTCTACACTTGCAGCACTTGTTCCCTTGTCCCTGGTTCACTGAGGGTGAGCCAACATCTTGAATACTGATTTAAGAATTGATTCAGTAGATTAACTCCATGTTTGTACTGCTTGCATGGTACCACTGATGCTGTAGGCTTTTCCCCTTAACTACTTTGACTCATCATTGCCCACAAATTTTTAGGGATGTGGCAGATGACAGAATATTTTGCTGTTAAAGGAAAGGCTTGTTACAAAAGGTATGCCTGTATGCCCATGTCTAGCTAATCAAAAGGTTTATCTCCATCTACTAAATAATTCCAGTAGCCAAGACTGGGTTGTAATTTGGTACAGTAGCAAAACTGATGTGCATTATGTTATTCTGCAACATTTTTATACCATTCCAGGAGTTCTGTTTGCAGACTTCTGAGAGGTTTTGATGCCGTTTTATGTTCCAAATTTTCTAAACCAAATCTCCTGGTATTATCAGAGTTGTTATAAATTATACAGGGGAATGCAAGCTATTTAGCTGTTGTGATACTATCCAAAGGCCAGACACATCCCACTAGTAATTTGAAGTTTTGAGTATTTTCCTGAGTTGGCTAGGGAAATTTTCATCCACAGGGAAGCACATACGCTGCTTTAATTGAAAAGTGATTTCATCATGTAATGAGAGTGGGATCCATTCTGTTTGGACAAACCATGACTTCTTTGAATGCCAATTATTTTGCACATCTGTCTCTTCATTTTCTCATCAAATTAAATTAAGAAATGTGGTACTGTAATTCTTTTCTGCCTTTACAGTCTGAAGAGTTTTCTTACCAAGTGATATTCTTTTCTTTGTAAGTTTTGATGGTTTATCTTATGCCACACTCAAAGTAGGAAATCTCCTCTGTCAATTCTTTTTCAAAGCTCATCTGTGAAAAAGCATGTTCAGCATCTGCTTATAAAAATAAGAATAGCACATGCAAGATCAGAATATATTTCCAATTTCATAGGTATGTGACTATGCGTGAAAGGAGATTTAGATCCATTTGAGGACTACTACTGCTTCTGATCTGGAATGCAGAGATTTGTAGCTAAGATTCAGAGATTCGTTTTCTCACTGTATGCCAGTAATTAGCTTTTAACTAAAATAAAAAAGGATTTTTTTTCCCCCTGTGCACTGGCGAGGTTATAGCAAGATATTTGCAATATGAAAAGGAAGGAAAAGATTGAATGAATCAAATCCACAAATTATCTTCATATTCTCTTTTACTTTTAATTGCAAGATTAAAATTGAAAATCTATGCAATGGTGAGCAGGCATATGTTAATGTTTCTCCATATGTATTCAACTAGAATTTCTCATCATTGAATCTTTCACTGTTTCATTGGTGTAGCAGATACAGAGCTTATTTTAAAACTTCTAGTTTTTAAATTAGTTGATACAAATTTGAGCTTATTTGGAACAAATGTAATTTGCCATCCATTAAGTATCCCAAAATTCTTATTTTCTTGTTATGCTAGGGGATAATCATGTATGTGGTTGTTATGTGGCCTCTTGTACCTTGCCAATGAGGGTTTTATACTGTCATGCAATAGTCATCCCGAAGATTTGGTTTTGTGGTGTTTCAGGGGTTGTCATAATTTGAGAGCAGGTCAGGGTCCTCTGCAAACATCTCTGTGGTGAACTGGTAGTGACTGCAGCCAGGTGTCAAGGCTGTCAAATGCACACAATGCTCAGAGTTCTTGTTTTCTGCAGTGACACCAAGGGTGAACAGCTTGAGAGTGGAAGTTTCCTTGCTTGGAGAACGTCCTTACATTTTATGACTGATGCAAACTGGCAGAATGCAGTACCTAGTAAAGTATTTATCTAGTGATTAAAAGGGAATTCATAGTTGAGGGTCAGCTGGCACTCTGTGCTCCATTCAGGAATGCTTCAAAATTGTCCTACTCTGTGCTGTCAACCTTTCTCTGAAAATACAGAAACAGTAATTTCATGGGAAAAGGTTTTGAAATGAGCTCTAAGTTTGTGTGCGTGTTTCTGTGTGTTCTCTCATGTTTGCTGTAACAGAAACACAGATGCTGATATATTTGATAAATAGTAGTATCAGCTGTTACAACAATACCTCACTGCTGCACAAGAAGAGATTTCCATAATGTACTATTACAACTGGGTGTACTCCAGAGAGCATCCATGTCTCTGTAGCAGTTCCCAGCTCTTACAGACTGTCTGAGCTCTTGAAGACTTGCATTTTGGACGTTATACCTATGCTCCTTGAAAGTTTTTCAAGATCTTGAGGTACAACCAGATTTAAGAGGTTCTACATATTTTCACAAAATCCAATTTTATATGAAAGTCTTACAGGATTTTAAACTAGTGAAGAACTCAGAATTCAGTTTCCCAGTTCTTCAAATTAGGAGACAGTTCCCAAACTCTCAGTTTCCCAGATACTGAGGATTTTTTAAGACAAGTTATGGGGTTTGTTAAAGACGTGGTAATTCTTCTGTGTTGCAGTACCCTTTCAATTGGTGTAAGGGAGACTGTTTAATTTTTTTAGCTGTCAATGGTATTTTAAATTTAGAAATTTACAGAATTCTAAATTTTTAAATTTGCAGAAAAGATTGTGGTCTCCAATTTTCATGCTAGGAAGTACACTGGCTCCATTTTTGCATATATATTTATATATATGCATAAATGCATGGAAAGAGAGTCTCCTGGTCAGCCCCACTTAATTTTTTGATGTGATGGGAATGTTTAGGATAGCACAGCTGGACTATTTTCAAGTGGAACTGAATTGGAAGGATAGGATGTAACCCTCTATAGCCACTTGGGTTTGCATGGCTTGGTTTTTGGTGGCAAGGATGGCCACAGAGGTGGCTTCTGTGAGAAGCTACTGGAAGCTTCCACTGTGTCCAACAGAGTCAATTCCTGGCAATTCCAAAGATGGACATGCTGACCAAGGCTGGGCTAATTGGAGATGGTGGTAAGGCCTCTGTGAAAACAGATTGGAAAAGAAATTATAACAAAGGTGGTGGCACAGTTTAAATTACAGTCATAGGAGTGGAAATGAGAATATGTGAGAACAGCTCTGCAGACACTGAGTCAGTGGAGAGGGAAGGACAGGAGGTACTCCTGGCACTGGAACTGAGATTCCTCTGCAGGCCGTGCTGAGGACCGTGGTGAAGCAGCTGTGCCCCTGCAGCCCATGGATCCATGGGGGATGCAGAGATCCACCCGCACCCATGAGGGAGGTGCTCACACTGGAGCAGGTGGACGCCTGGAGGAGGCTGTGATCCTGTGGGAGATCCATGGAGAGAAAAGTCTGGCTCCCAGGCTGGAGCAGCCTCTCTTTGAGGGACTGCACCCCATGGAGGAGTGACCCACACCACAGCAGTTTTGGGAGGACTGTTGCCCATGGGAAGGAGTCTGGTTGCAGCAGTTTTGGGAGGGCTGTTGCTTGTGAGATTGAGCCACATCAGAGGAGTTAATGAAGAGCTGTCTCCCATGGGAGGGATCCCATGAACCAGCAGGGGAACAACTCCTCTCCCTGAGCAGCAGGAGAAGCCTCAGGTGATGAACGGACCATAACCCCCATTCCCTGTCTCCTTGTGCCACTGGGGTAGGCAGTAGAGCTATAAAGGAGGGAAGGGTGAGGGCAAGGTGGTTTTTAAGGGCTTGTTTTACTTTTCATTATCCTGCTCTGATTTTGCTAGTAATAAACTCACTTTGTGTCTTTAAGTTGAGCCTGAGTTGCCTGTGATGGTATTTAATGAGTGATGTCTCCCAGTCCTTATCCCAACCCATGGACCTTTGGTTAAATTTTCTCCCCTCTGTCCAGCTGCAGAGTTGAGTGAGTGAGTGGCTCTTGTGGGTGTCTGGCATGTGACTTGGGTCAACCCATGACACCACCACTGGCCACCTGGGCTGCAGAACAGGTTAACACCAGTATTAAGTAACTGTTGTTCTGCCTTGAACCTAAAGCAAGGATGTTAGGTCTGATGCCCTGCTTGACCATACAAAGCCATTTCTTTTGGGCTGTGCTTTTTGCTAAAGCTGAGCACGGTCCTTGGCATTAAAGAAATCTTCTAACCCACATTTGAGAGCTACCTGTTGGAAATGTGCAGTTGCTGTTCATTTTTGAAGTGAAACATAATCCCTTTCCTCCACAGATAATGTGCTTTGACTATAATGTTTCAGAGTTGTTTTGATTAGATTTACAGTTGTTAAATATTTGTTCCAAGAGTGCCATGCAAATAATTTTGTTCGAAAGACAGTATTTACAGTTATTTAATCCTGGGTTTAGTTGGCTTTAAATAAATTGTGCATGCACTGTTACATTAATCTTCGTGTAATATAACTTCCTATTTTTTAATCCCTGGATACAGAGGACAATTATGACAAGTAAACGTGAATTTCATATTAATGTGTACAAGTTCTTTATTGTAAATGTGCTGTGTACTTTACAATAACATGTTTGTTACTCATTAGCTGCCTTTTTCAGCTTAAAGTGTATAGTTCATAGTGTTTTTTATATGTTTAAATCCTGTGCACAGTAGTGACAAGCAATGACACTTGAATGTTATTCACAGTATTCTGACCTAGATAAGCCTGCTGATGTTGAGTGCAAACTAATGTAGCCAAATTCATCCAAAAAGTTTCTGGAAGATGTGTTTTAGGCCAAAATGACTCATAAGGAGAGAGGAAAAAACATGAATTATTTCCCTCCTGTCTTTGCATGCATTCATCAAATCTGTACATCCTAGCCAAAGAACTAATTTTCTTATGCCAAGAAAATAATAACTTTTAATAAAACTAAGGATCTGGTCCTCTTCCTTAATATAACTTGAAAATAACTTTTATGAAAAGTGGAGAAGTTAAGTGTTTTGTTTTTATTATTTGCTCTAGTTTTTGCAGGGCTTCCCCTGGCTTTTTGTCAGAATATTTGAATGATGGGTGTAGAGAAAGGGAGGGGAGAAGAGGGAAATAAGCACAGTTTAAGGCTGCACCTGCTGTCTCTGGAGTGGGCCAGATTCAGCGCTGAGCTGCGTTCAGTTCAGTGTCCCCACTGTAGTGAGGCAGAACTTAAAACTTTTTTTTTTCTGTGATCAATTGCGCCAGCAGCCATGGGGACAACAAATTTTTCTATTTTAAGTAAAAGAGCAACAGCCTTATACGCTTTTATGCACTGCCTCGGTACGAGAGCAGTTTGATGTCTCCCTCCATTCTCTCCTTGGAGCTTGTGCTGCCACGAAGTAAACAGGGAAAAGCCCAACAACGCACGAGCAGAGCCAGCAGGGCTTGGTGGCCGCTGCTGTCCGTGTGTGGCGACACGGAGGAGCAGTTTGAGCAGCAGCAATCCTCCCGCTCCTTCGTCTCTCCAGAGACACGGACTGCGCTGCGTACGGGCACGTCTCGTTCTGCGGCTGGCGCCCAGCGGGATCGCCGAGCCCTTCCTTGGGGCCTCTGCACAGCGCTCCGGGGCACCGTTGTCCCCGCTGTCCCCCTTGTCCCGGTCCCGCAGTCCCCGCTGTCCCCGTCCCCGCTGTCCCGAGGCCGCGCCCTGGCGGCCGGCGGCGGCAGCGCCCGGAGCGGGATCCCCCGGAGCTGGAACGCTGGGAAGGGCAGTTGAGGAGCGAGCCAGAGGTAAAGGCGCAGGGCACAGACAAATGGTGGCGGTACTGGGAAGTAAGGAAGCGTATTAAATATCTTTGAGGTGGAAGCCAGAAGCGCTTGATAGAATGTGGCTGAGCAATGAGGAGTCGGTAGCATAAGGGCATAGTAGTTTGTCCTGTGGCAATAATCCAAAATAAACTGAATCTCTGTCAGATATGTGATATGACATGTGGCATGTGGTACTTGCTCCTGTACAAACCCACTATAATATAACTTGGCAAGCATCAGAGAAGTCAATCATTAACACTTCATTGTTATCTTCAGAGGTGAGTGCTTCGGCAGATCTGTGGTACAGACAGATCTCTCTTCTTCAAAATAGAATTGCCAATGGCATCAACATTCATGTTCCAAATCTATAAACAGATTTTGTGTCCTATCCTAGTGTATTGTAATAGACTCCAGACTTCACATCTGAGTTCACTAATCTGGACTGTGATCTTACATTATGTGCACAAGTCAGAACATATTGTGGAAAGAGACTGAAAAGGACCTGGAGATGCTGACTTCTGCAAAGCAAGATTGTAACAGACTATTGACAGACCAAGATTCAGTACAGCATGGATTATGAAGCCCACCTTCCAAAGCAATCTGGGTCAGGACTTGTGCTTAAGGTCTTTACTCACATTTTAAGCATGTGTAGAATAATTGAATTATAATTGAAAATAATTTAGACTATCCAAAATTCATTCTAATCAGAGGGAAATCAATATATGCTAAGATTTATTTGATTCATGCAATTACTCTGCTAAAGGCTCATTACTGTCACATGCCTTTTTGTGTTTTGCTCTTTGCTTCTGCCTGCATTTCAAGTTAACCAGATCATGTTTAGAGATATGATGGTGGGAAAGGCTGAGACAAGATGTTTGGAAGGAATGTTTAGGGGTAATCCAATAATAGGGAGGCTGTAATTGTGTTAAATATCTCAAGTGGCACAAAGGTGTTGATGGAAGAGGAGAATAAGGTTGTTTTCTTCACAGACAAAAGCAGTATCTTACATAGTGCTTCAAAGGCCTGGTTTTTGTTTTTGCTCTAGAGGCTTGATGAGGTTGGGCAGATTTATTTCTGGTAAGATGTAACAGTGAAGGGGAAGCCTTCAGGTGAAGAACCCATCTGATCTATGCAACACTGTGGAGTGTTTGCTTAAAGAAGCTGGTTTCTAGATAGTGTTTTAAAACATAAATTGTAGCACACATCATGTGTTTGATGGAGTGCACCTCTACCAAAGTGGCTCACAGAGACTGTGATCAACTATCTGGCCAAGTAAGTGGTTGGATGCTTGGGCTCAGAGGGCAGTAGGTAGTGGATCATACACTACCTAGATGGGGGTAACAAGTGGAGCACCATGGCTGGTTATCTTAGGACCAAGTGGTTTAACATCTTTGACACAAATTTGGATGATCACTCGATACTCTTTAGGGCAGGGATGCCCTCACCACACTGGAGGAATGGGCTGACAGGGATGTTATGAAATGCAACAAGTACAACTGCAAAGTCCTGTATCTGTTTGGGAGCAACCCCTGCAGTGGCACAGGATGGGAACTGGCTGGTTGGGAGCAGCCCTGGTGAAAAGCAGGGAGATCTTGGTGGGCAGGAGGCTGCACAGGAGCCAGCAGTGGGTCCTGGCAGCAAGGCAGGTCAGCAGTGTCCAGGCTGTATGAACAGGAGCATGGCCAGGAGATAGAGGGAAGTCATTTCCCCCCTACTACTCATCACTTGGAATTACATAGCTAAGCATCATCCGGTGCTGATCTCTCACCACACCCCTAAATTCAGGACAGACAGCAAACTGGAGCACGTCTAGAGAAGGGCAAGCAAGATGGTCAGGGACCCGCTCAGATGGGACAGGGGAACCTGACAGCAGCCCTTACAGTGTTTCCCAAGAGGTGGCCAAGAACATGGAGCCAGGCTGCTCACCTTGCTGTGTGGTGGGAATGTGAGAAAAAACAGGCATGAGCTTAAACAAGGGAGATTTAGGCTGGTTATAAGGGAAAAATGTTTTTCCCTGTGTGGATGGTACCAGGAGCCTAGTGACACTCTGCAGAGTCCTTCCTTGGAGTCAGTCAAAACCTGATGGTTAAAAATTTATTTTAAAAGGCAAAATAAGCCCCACATAAAATAATACAAAGTCTTGGTAATGGGGAGGAGTGGCACTGTGGAAAACCTGGAATTGCGTTGGTTCTTCATGTGGCAGGTCATGACAATGTTACCAAAACTGCAGAACTGAGTGTAGCAGGTTATTTGCATTACAAAGGGAGCAGTAAGATAAGTCAATAATTAATAAAGAAATTAAATACTTAATAGAGAAATTAAATAAATGGGTTTTTTTTTTCACTCCATGTTGTACAGAATTTTGGTGAAATACACTGCCTGTTAGAAAAGATGAGTCACTGTCTGAAATTATGTGTGTCAATTGAGTGAGTGCTGAAAGAGTTTGAACTACGTAAAACATGTCACAAGAATCAGCTCTTCTGTCCACTCCTTTTCACTGAATTTCTTCTTTTCACTTTGTCTCAGACCTCATTAATTTGGAAATCTGGAAATCGGTTTGGGATAAGGACACTAGAACATCCTGTCTTTGTCTTTTATGCTGTGAAATGAGTATGTCTTACATTTGACTAATAGACTAGTGTGTGTGAACCCTGTATTTTTGATAGCATGAGCACTCAAATATTTGCTTATCAAAATGAGAATGGAATATTGGAAAAAAGTAATTACAGACTTCTAGAAACTAGAGTTACAATTTTCTTTTTTCTTCTTTTTCTTCTATAAACAGCACATCTGAAAGAATGTTCTTTGGCATCTCTTTTTTCCTGAAGGCCTTTAGAGGAGATCCCATGATATTTGCAAGAAAAAGAGTCCAATAATTGAGTCACCCATAAGAGAATGAAAATTATAATTAACGTTTATATAGCGTATTTTACGAGAAATACACTTCAAAAATAATTGAAAAGCGTTGCTGAAATGTACAGTATCAACCAGAAATTTTCTGAGAAAAAGCAGATCAAGTGTACTGTGAGTAAGTCCTTACTCTTGGAGAGCTCCACATGGCATTATTATGCTTTTCAAAGTGAAGACAGGATTTTGTTTGTTAATGTTATTCTTTGAACATTCTTTCTGCTTTAAATTAGAACAGCAAGGAGTTGAGGCACCTTGGCTTTTGCTTGTCAAAATAATCAGGAATGATAGGTGAATTGGGACTGAGCCCAAATCGTCAACAAAAGCATATTTGTATTTGGAAACAAAATGTAAAATCTTTTCTCCTGCTCTTCTTCCTCTTCTTCCTCTTTTCTTCCCATATTTCCATTTTCGTTATACTTGCTGGTCTGGGAACTATTAAAAGAGGACTAGAAAAACTCTGCTTTGCCCCCGGATGTGCTGTGATTCTATCCTGTTGGAATCTCCATTTTTTGTGATCTAACCCACATAGAACCTGTTGAGGTAAGCAAGTAAACTTTTGAGTACTTGACTTTGTTACTTTAACATTAGTTTGGTGCTGAAAAGGAGGAGTCACTAGAGGGTCAGAGGTTTTGTCTTTTCCTGTTTGATCTGTTTGAGACTTTTCATTCCTGCACTTAGCTCAATATTCTTGCTTTTTATGTTAAAGGTGCAACACAAAACTGTCATTAACTGAATCTTCTTTGTTTAATATTTTTCCTTCTGAGGAGTCAAAGAATGGGTAATGTACTTCCAGGTCTGTGGGAATGAGAGAAACCTGAGGAATGTGCTAGGTTTGATAACTTTGTGAATGGAAGTCAGATTCTCTCTCTGTTTCATTGGAGGAGAAAACTGGATACCTGAGGAGGTAAATTGGAGGAGAAATTGGATACCTGAACAGCATTATGGAAGTGCAGGGTACTGTTTGAAGTCCCAGGAACTCCCTTATGTTCCCTTGTTTATTTTTAGCCCTGTGGTAGTCAACATCCATTGAAATGGCAGGAGGATTTAGGAGAAAGGAAAGCAGAAGCTTTCCTTTAGGAGAAAGAAAAAAAAGGTTTTTTTTTTTTTTTCATTTTTCATGTAGAAGAGGTTTCCAAGGGAAGGTTAGTCCTGCAATAAAAGAGGTGGACAAAATTAGTGATATTCTATTTGTCATCTATGGATGGTGCAGATGAAGGGGCCATATTAGAAAATTGTAAGAGGATATTATATAACTGATTCTTGTGCTCCTGATGTATATTAAATGGAAAGTTACGCTTGAATCTGCTTGTACAAAAATTGTCCCTGACAAAGCATCATCTTGATAAGACAGAAGAAAATGCATCTTGACATGGGTTTTTGAACTCTGGGCTGGGGAGAGCTGAGTTCTACTGGGATCAGAGGGAAAGGGACCTGCACAGTCTGCCAGGGTCTCAAGGGGAAGGTTAAATATCTATATGGAACACCTAAGCAGAGAAGACGTGGTTGGATAATGCACCAGGAGGAAGCAGTAAGATGTAAGTGGCAGCAGAGAAGAAACTAGTTGTGAAAACAGGGATGGGACCATATTTATCTATGAGAGCGCTTGTGATGTAGGCATGTAATTAATATGTTTGTTTCACTAAGATTTCTCTGAGTAAAAGTTGGCCTTTGTGCATTTTTTTGGAAGATGTTGTGTAATCTTTTGAAGGAAAGTGAGTTTGCCCTAAGACAAATAGGAGAGTCCAGTTTACACTAATACAAAGACAGCTCTGTGTGACCGTGGAGCAATTTTTCCCATTATTCCTCCCAAGAGACAGTTACATCAAATGACTGATTTCTTATTTTTTAATTTTGAAGAGAAAAAATAGAATATGGTTTCTGGAACATTTTTGAAAATAGTATTTCAACTTAAAAAACAATAAGAATGGCATGTTTGCTCTCTGTATCCATCTTTCTGCCATTTAACACTGTTTTGGTGTGGTGTTTTGGGAGACCCCTGTCTAACTGTACGGCCTTTCAAATGTCTTTTCATCTCCTTCTAATTGTACCTGTCTCATTTACCTGTTCAGAGTGTTCA
Source organism: Emberiza elegans (assembly GCA_024865655.1). Lineage (NCBI taxonomy): Eukaryota > Metazoa > Chordata > Aves > Passeriformes > Fringillidae > Emberiza > Emberiza elegans. The sequence goes on from JALJVW010000196.1 coordinate 3,889,313, forward strand.
TATTCAAGATCTGAATCCTCCCAAAGATCCTTCAGGTAACAGTGTTTGGAGATTTTTTGGGGTCTGTCTCAAATATTGACTTTCAAGTTGCTCTTCCCAGACTTGAGTGAGTGAATAATAAAAATGTTTCCTTATGTCCAAATTCAGATAGTATGATGACTCTGGAACACATTCCCATAGTCCAGCTGTTTTTGTTATAGCTGTGTGCTGTCCAAATTGATTAGAAGAGCTTGCAATTCCTCAGGTTTCTCTCTAAGACAATGACTGCTGGTTTCTTTTGTGGAGCTCTTCTTGAATTATGGCAAACATGGAGTCTTTCTAAATACACGATTACTCTGATCTTTAAGAAATGCTCCTACATTCTTCAAGATATTACTTTTTTTATTTTAAGCTACTAGTTTCCAACCCAGGTATGAGCTCTGTGATTTTCCCTGCTTATAAACACTATGGAAGCAGAACAAGGTCCAGTGAAACAGGGAGTGGGAGCAGACTAAGCCTACTGAAGAACTTCACATATTGTAAGCAAGAGATATGTTTAGGTTTGGTTGTTGATAGTTCTTTTGGGTTTGGTTTTGGTTAGATTTTTTTATGTTATTTTTTTTCCCTTGGGGACAGTTTTGGGTTTTCTTTGTTTGTTGGGTTGTTCCTTGTTTGGTTTGGGGGTTTTTATTTTGAGGGAGAGAGAGAGAGAGCTATCACTACTTAGTTGAATAGATTTAATCTCTTTGGAAACTTTTAAAGATACTGAGACTAAATTCTTCCTGTTCTCCTGCTTTACCCTTTCCTTCCCATCTTCTCACTTGTGAGTGGGACCAAATGCTGTGCTTACTTGGCTCATTGTAAAGATGGAATGCAACAGCTTTTGGTGGAAAAATGGCACTTCTTTTCTATCTGAAGTTATGTAACTGGTGAGAAGATCACCCTGGAATGAGAAGTGTTGCTTTATTCCTTTCAATGTGTGTTGTACCCATTAACTCACCAGACACTTATGAAAAGGAAAATTATAAAGTATTTTTAAATTGCCAACACTAGATACAAGTGAAAAAATGACATTTAGATTTTTCAAGTCCAGTTCTTTGCTGAATAAATATTTACAATGTCTGTTTATAACGTCATGTCAAATTAAACTAGTATTTATTTTGCCTGGACGAAAGCCACAAGTAGCCTGAATTAACCTTAAGAAAAATGTTGAGATTGCAAAAATACTGAGGTCAATATAGCAAACAGTTCTCTGAGTACTGCAAATGCTGTTTTTGCAGTTTAAGTCCAGCTCTCTTGGATAAAACAGAGAAAATATCTCTCAGATCAGTTTTCCATTAATAGAAAGTTTGATATTCATGATTTTATTTTCATGAAATAGAAGTAATAAACTGGTAATGTCTTACCCTTAGTGGTTGAAAAGATCTTGTAACAAACCCCAGAAGATTATCGCAGGGGGAGCCCGATAATATTTTTTTATGCTAATTCTGGTTTTGCAGTGGGAGTGAATGATGTCATCCTGTCTCCTCCCACTGTGTAAACTAAGCTCGTGTCAAAGTGTTGCTGCCTCTTGTCACAGAGAGAACGGTTCCCTTAAATGCAGCTGCAGTACTTCTGTGTGATACCTGTCAGAGCCATTCCCAGTGCGAGGTTGGGTTTGTGACCATGATGTCAAGATTTGTCTGTCTTCTTTTCTGTGGATATATTGCACTAAACCTGGGAAATACTCAGAAATTGCCAAGAGGCAAGTAGCTATGAACAACTTTCTGGGGGTTTGTTTGTTTTTCTGTTGTGGGACTTCGGGGGCTTTTAAAGGCTGTGTTTTGTTGTGGAAATTTGCTTTCACTATGTTAGAAATGATTGAGGGTAATAGACAAGTTGAAAGAAGGTGAGGGAAAAGGGAAAATCCAGGTATAACAACAACCTTAAAGCTCTTGAATAAAATAAGCTCAAAAGTTTTTATGCTATCTAGTGACTCTAATGAGAATTATCATGACAAAGTTACCGTATTTAGTGATTTTATAGTGATTTGGACAGCAATGTGCAGGTCTGTGGTTTAATATCTTAAAGACAATGTGACTTGGAGGCACCCTGTGTTGCTGGTGGAAGATTTCAGTTCCATCTTTGAAAGAACTTGTATACTTTCCCTTTATATCTATCCTAACAATTCAGTAGGAATTGACCAGTGTTGGTCAGGTTGCATGCATTTTGAGGGAGAGAAATATGATTGATTAAAATTTATACAAGTAGAAAAAACCCTCCAAACCTGTGTGAATATTTGTTTAACCATTCCTTTCTCCCAGAGTCTGGAAGTACAGTAGATTTGCAAAGCTGGCAGTGATCTCTTCTTCTCCTGGGTTATATGACACACATAATATTGGCATTTTAATACTGTTGTATTGCTTACTGCAGGAAGAGCAGTCATAGCATAAAATTAAAAGAATATTTCTCTATCTGGATGGTAAAACACTTTGTAGTGCCTTGGCATTCAGGCAGCAATTTCACAACTGTTTCTGTGCTGCACGTATTGCTCTCACTTTGTGGCAGTGCTTGCCTGAGTCCACTGTGCTTTGTAATGCATTTCACATCTGCATTCTCCTGCAGCCACCGACTGCAGAAGAACCTGTGATTTAGTTATGAGAGTGTTTATTAACAAATAAGCATTTTGAGGGCTTCCTAGGAGATTCTATTTCATAGAAGGGAAACCTAAAGGTATTTTGGGGAGTTGAGGTGATTTTTTCATCCCCATCCCTCTTTAAGATACTTTTTGTCCCCAAAATTTCATTATTTTTCTTTCTTTCCCATGATGTTCTTTTGAAATTATCTTTCTTTAAATCTCATCCTCTGGAGCCAATGTGGAGATTTTTTGCATACTGGTAATAGTGGAACAGTGTGTAGTCTGCAAGTAACAGATATGCAGTTCAAGTCAAGCTAACTCTAAGAATTTAGTTTTGTCAAAAAAGGACTTAAGAGAGGATTATGTTGACCAGACAGGAATCTTGTATATGTTGCCTAGACTGATGGAAGGAACTTTTCCAGTGCTTGTCTTTTTAAATGATTTCACTGGACTTTCTGCTCACTACTGTAGAATAGTGGCTCTAAGTTTATGCTAACTGTGAGATTCAGACAAAGCTTCTAATCCACTGCAAGATTAACTCTGGCATGCATTTTTTCTGTCCTAAAATAACATTGCAGGAGTGAAGTTCTGTTTGCCAAGTGCATAAAACTGCAGGTGGAAACTTCATTTCTTTTCAGTGAAATAACATTTTTAAGATCCTCCCATTGCAGTGTGGAAACATCAGTCTAATTCTTTTGTTTGTAACTGCCTCTCCAGTTACTATTTTCAAATAATTTCATTGAAAAAGCAAGTGTATTAAAAGCAGTACTTAGCTGCTATCCAGAAATGTTCAAAGGATTGTCTTCTACAGCATTGTCTTGTTTGATAGGGACTACAGACTTTTTTTTGTAAACAAAGAGAATATGTGGATCTTAAAGTGTTTTAAAAATGAAAATATGTACTGGTAATATTCTGTTTTAAGAGGGCTTCTCTGCCTTGCTCTGCATGCTTAAATTCCAGTCAACTCCTGTGCTCTTTGAGTACCAAAGCATGTAACTGAGGTTTCAGTGTCACTCGTGCTCTCTGGAGAACACTGGAATCAAGTTCATAACTTGAAGGAGAGCAATCTAGCCAAACTCGCTTTCTGGTGGTGCAGGTACTTGTGGGAACAGGTTATCAGAGTAAATCTTGCCCTTCTTACCAGCACTTTGCAATTCTAGTGCTCCAATCTTCTCTCCCAGAGGTGAAACACATTGACCCCATGTCTCATGGACCGAGATTTCATTTCACTGGTACAAGGTGGAAGGAACATCTTGCCTCCTGCAGCTGCAAAGGAACAGAGCCAGTACAGTGACTTCCAGAGCTGTTTGAGAGACATGTGCAAATGTGCTGTTCAGGAGGCTGGAACACAAATTGCTCCCTTTTCCCATGTATTTCTGTACTTTCACCTCCACATGTGTGTGTTTTAGCTAGGATAAAAAAGAAAATATTATTGCTGTTCTCAAAAGTGGGTTTTTATTAATGAATTCTTTCATTGTTTTGTAGTCAAAGATTAAGGTATTGTTGGAGGAATAATAATGATAAGTAAAGACAATATAATTGGGGAAGGAAGGCTGGTGGGTAGTGTGTTTTAGTATGAAGGCAGTGGTTTTTTTACCATTATGTTTGTGTTTCATCTGGGGGATCAGCTGCTAAGAAAACTCTGCAGTCAATGCCTTTGGATACTGAGTGAGGGATCACAGAACATCAGAGTGAGAGATGGTGGGAACATTACAGATTTCATCATCCGGCATTTCAGCGGCTATCTGTTCAACTTTGTCTAGCCTCTAAAGTTTTCTTCTAATTAGAATTTTTCTACTTATTTTTGTCTCTCTCATTATGCCAGTGCCACCCAACATATATGATTCTAAAGTTCAACACTGTTGTGCTTTATTGATGGATGGAAACATGCTCTAATTTTTATGGTTCTGCATAACAGAAAAGTTCCATTCTTAAAGAGCTCAGTGTTGTCTCTCCAGACAGGAATTAAGTACAGACAAAAAGACTTGTCTTTAGAGAATGAATTGGTACGCAGATCATCCCAGATCTGAGACAGAGATGAGAAAACAAAGCCACAGAATCCAGAACAAACAAGTTACAGGACGTAATCCCCAAGATTGTACCGCCCTATAAACCGTGTTTCATTGTCATCTTTCCAGTTGGAGCTGATGCAATTGTTGAAGGAACAACTGAAGAATAAGTTCTTAGTGTTTGGTAAAACAGCATTTCATGTTTTTGATTTTGTCACTTGACTTTTCAGTTACAGCACAGAGGCACATGGAAATCTGTTTTTTCACTAGAATCTCTGTTTCTGATAGCTTTTGTCTATCTTCAGGTTGTGTTTTACTTTGTTAGAGCTTAAAAGAATTTGGGGTTGATCCCTTCTTATAAAATTTCAGTTTTAGGAAGTTACTTTAAGAAAGAGTCTCAATGATTTTTCTGGTTTTTTTCAGGGGATTTTTTGACATATTTCTGACCACTGTGGTTTTCCTACTATTTGAATTAGTCATGAGGTACAGTGGAATTCAGGTCCATCCTGGTTCTACTTTCCAGGACTCAGATCTATCCCACTCTGCTGTCCAGGAAGAGCTCAGGAAACCCGAACTTGGCTTTCTCCTGGTTGCTGTCTTAGGGAAAAATAATATGGACTTGACATGTCTTGGGAGACCATGTGAAAAAGCCTGATTTGCAAACTCCTGTAGGGAAAACCAGATCCAAAACTTTCTTGTATCTACAGTTGTCAGCAGTGGGGTTAAGTGGGAAAAATAATTGGTTTGCACTGAGGATTTGTTTTTTTGTTTGGAAGTCCTGAATATGTTTGGTCTGATGTTGTAGATAGCTACTAGCTAATATTTGTACTTAGGGTAATTATAACTGACATCTCTTTTAGAATGAATGCTGTATTTACAGTAGACTCCCAAACTTTGACATTTGAGAAAAGGAGTAGACTAACTTTATTCCTAGCTAAGTTTGCTGGCTGTGCTATGTTAAGTAATACATTTTACTAGGCTGAGCATGTGTTTTCATTTACTAGTGTCAAACAGTTAAAACAGTGTAGAGTTGTTTCAATGTATCACAGTTATTATATTGCAACTGCCAAACTTTAAACTTTTGTCTCCCTTCCTGCCTTTGGTAGCTGTAGGGTGGCAGGGCAAAAGCTGTAAGACAGGGAGAAGTCTCCTGGAAATTGTGGGTTTTGATCATGCAATGAAGCTGGCCTATGAAAATATCACAAAAGGGTTGAAATGACATGTGGTTTATGTGTTACTGTCCCCATGGTTTATAAAACATCTTTCTGGGAACGATTTTTCAAAATGCACAATGCATTAACCTTTAAAAAAACATTCTTGTGAAGAACAGCCAGTATGAACTAAATTATTTAACTTCATTTTTAGTTGTGTCTGGAAAAAGAAGTGCAAAATTAATTTGGGGTTTTTTTGTAAAATATTTTTCTTATGTTGAATGACACATAAGTGACAAGTCCAACAGGAAATTTTAAAGGTATCCTTTATCTGGTGTAATACAGTGACAAGGGGTTTCAGTCACTAGATATGTCATGGCAAATCTGGCTGATTCTTGCTGAGAGTGAAAACAGCCCATAAGAATGTAACAATTATAGCAGTTCATTTAATCAAAGTTATCTTATCATGCAGACAGTTGTGTCCTAGGCTTGCACATAAACATATCAAAACCCAGTACTGAGTGTCAGGCTTCTGAGTTCAAAGATAATCTGTAATACCAGAATTCCATTTTTGTACTGGCACATGCAGTGGTGCAACATTGTGATGATACATATGGGTGGATTCTGCCAGAAATAAATTCCACTGCATATGAATGCCTCCAAAATGATCTCACTGCTGGGTAGTCTATATAACCTTCCACCTCTTCATTTTAATTTTTGTGTTCCCAAGTATCTCTTTTCAAACCTTGTTTTTCAGCCCTCTTTCATATAATCTTTGGCTCTAGCTGTTCCTGAAGGACAAGCTATGCAATTCCCTTGAGGGGAGAGCTGTAGGCTAAATCCTGCTGCTGCTGTGGGGCCAGACCTCCTGTGTAAGGATGCTATAGTCTGTGTATCTGTTGAGTGATGATACAGTGAATGGACAATGGGTTTGAGCCTTTTTTGTTCTTTTTGGACTCACCAGGTGTGCACTGCACACTGCATGTGGAAACAAAAAACCTCTGCATGCTCCAGGGGGAAAAGATGGCTAGCAGTGACCTGCCATAGTCAGAACTGTGCATGCAGCTCCTAGTGGATTTATTTTCCTTGGGGGAATTCAAGTGCAGACTTGAAATTGTTTGTGAGCAAGACAGATTTGTTGCTGTGGAGCGTTCTTGACTGCTGCCTTTTACAGACGACAGTTGGAGTCCTCCTCACTGGCATGGTGGATCTTGGTGAGAACAGAAGCAGGTATTTGTGTTCTGGACAGCCTGCAGCCTAAAATAGGTGCCATTAGCATAACAGCCCAGTCTGCAATGTCTTCCCAAATGAAAAGGGCAGCTGGAAACAGGCCAGATCCTACTCAGACTTGCTTGACAGGCCTTAGTTCAAATAATCTTAGGTAAAAATTGTTTTTTCTACAATACAAGGTAACATGTATGTAATGCTAGTTTGCATTGTGAGATACATATTTGCCTTATTGTGCTGTGAGAATGGTGGTTGTGAAGATGACTACTGGAAGCAGAATGAATGAAACTATTGTGTGGGCAGGGCCTGGGCCAACTTTTCCAGTCCTGTCATCTCTCAAAACATAACAATCATGTGCCATTTTACTCTGGCTGCATCAACTCTAAACCTCCTCACTTGAGCAAACCAGTGTATGTCATAGCAAGGGGAAGAAAAAACAGGTCAAGTTTTGAACCACCAGGTGAATTTCTACTGTTCATGAAGTCGTGATTGTAGTTATGGTCACCAGAATTGAATGCTTTTGCACTCACTGCTCACATTCCAAAGTGATGTGATCAGAGTGTGCAGGTATCCAGGCAAGGATATGGAAGGATGGTTGCATTAAGAATATCAACACAGAGTCTTCACCCATTCAAAGCTGCTGAATAAAATGCTGGTAAAGAGTTGAGGCTCTAGCTATGAAGATTCTAGACCTAAAGGCAGGGAGGTAGGGAATGCTCTTCTATGAGAGAAAAACTACTTTCCTCCCAGTCTGGAGAGAAGGTTTGCTGCACTTTTTCACAGGTTGGTAGACAAAATATAACCTGTGTTCTCTAAAATGCTTTAGAGCTGTTGCTGAGGTCCATCATTTTGCAATAATTTAGTATTATTTACAGCATCTTCTGGAAGAAAAACAAATAAGGCAAGTGAATCAATATTTTTTAGGCTAATTTTAGTCATGGCTCTTATATTAATACTGTTTACCTTGAACAAAGATGTCATCAGGGCTCCATGTGAATTAATCCACTTTGATAAAACCCAGCTTAATGATGTGCCTAAACCTCTGCATATGATTTGATTTTTATTTATTTTGTGTGTGTATGGGGTGTGCTAACACTAGGGTGTCGTTGCATGTACTTAAAAAGAAATTGTAATTCTATACTCTTTCTCAAGCTGAAGAGTTGATGGGAAAATGGATTCTCAAAGTATGAGGAAATTATTTTTAGGGCTATTCCAGCATTTTAATATAGTTCTAAGGTTTTGCATTATTCTTAAAATCTGCTCAGGAATAGCACGATTCAATAAAGTGGGAAAAGATTTTTTCCAATCACCTGCAGTTGTGGCATTAGTTTATGAATCTATAAATGGCCACAGAATGCTTGATATGAGTTTACAAAATTAATACTTTGGGAACCTGGCCAATTTGAAAGGACTGAGAGTGTATGTGGGATAACATTATTTTTAAACTCACATTTGGAAAAGATTTCTCTTCTTTTGTCAGCTGCTTGCAATATCTGCTTTATATTAATTATTCACTTTCATTTTTCTTTCTGTGATGGAAATATCTGGAGAAATTTTAGAACACATAAAATTGTGGTTGGTTCAAAAATACAAATATGTATGCTTGAAATATCCCAGAAGATCATTTTCTGACTTTGAAGTTAAAACATTTTCTGGCAATTTAGATTACCTCATTAGCACAGTTCAAGCCTATACATGAACAAGAAAAATGCACACTGAGAAAATGACAAGACTTTCAGACTTTATCGCTTATCACTGTTCTTTTGAAAGCTCAGTGTCAGTACAACATGAACAAACACACTGAAAACGAAGGCATGGGTGCAATAGTCTGAAAATTGATAAGAAATTGAGCTTTGGGATAAAAATAATAGAAATAAAACTCTGCTGTCTGACCTGAATGTTTTGGCAGAGTTCCATTCTGTGGCTCACGCAAACACTGAAGTAGTTGGATTAAATGGCAGGGCAGAGTTTTTATTTATAGCACAGTGTGCAGCTTGTTTCACAGTCAGGGAAGTGGCTGCAGTCAGGCTTAAGAACCATGAATTCCCTTGGTTTGATGGAGAGCTGACTCAGGTAAAAGTGGTGAGGTTCCAAATTCGGCTTGAATCAATAGGTCTCCTTCTGTCATAAAGCTGATTAAGAGACATTTACTGTGTGAACATGGCTATGAAATTGCTGCAGTGACAGCTCATCATTTGCTACCTTACAGATGAGCACCAGCTTTTAGCTATGATCTGACAAGCACCAATACTGCATCTCTTCAGCAATCCTTCCTGCTCTTTGGTTTAGTTGCAAGGAACACAAAAACTGGCAATTCTAATAGAAATGTCTTCTTGCTTGTGTTGGTTATTCAGTGTTCCTTAGTAGCTTAATCTGATGTAACTCGGTGTTATGGAGTAGGAGGTAACTTATATCTTTTGTTAATCAAGTCTGTATAAACATAAATAAGATTTTTTTTCCCAGAAGATTAAAATACTAATTATGCAATTAATTTTCGCTGAAGATCTTCTTTTGAATTGTTGGCAGATTTGGGGATTTTTGCTCCTAACAGAAAATCTGTACTCACCTTGCACACAAGTAACCAAGTCATGAGTGTGATTTCACACAGACTCTCTGGTACACTGGGGCATACACGTGCACACACAAAGGAAGTGTGGGATCTTGCTCATTTGCTTTTGGTAAATGCATTGCATAAAAAATTATCTCTTTTAATCTTTCACACTTTTATCAATCCCCTGTACTCTCACAATTTTGGTAACCTGATCAAATAGCAGTTGATAAAAGCATTAGTATGTTGTTAATGTACAGCCATGAATTCTTAGAAAGCAGCTTCTCAGTAATGTAACAGATGCTTATTGTGCTCCCTTTCCACTCAGAAATACTTACAGCAATTAGCAAGGGAGATCATATGCTATTATTATACTTACTTGAAGGCAATGTGAGCTATCTCATAGTATTAAGGATGTAGAAAAGGTACATATAGATATATACATATAGAATAGATAATATAGGGAATAGATAATCTCATTTATGCCCTGTTGAAACTTCAGGCATTGTGAATAATTTTTTCCATGACATGGCTCTTCTGGATTTTTTTTTTCAATAATTTGTTTTTGTAGTATTAAAACACTTGTCAAAAAAGCTGGCACAGGGAAGACATCTCATGTAAAAACTCTGAAGTCGTGAAGCATTATTTATGTTCTTAATACGCTCTTAAGTCAGAGAGCATTCCTTGGGAATGAATGTAATCTACTGCACACTGGGTTACAAGATCAGTAATGAGAGAGACATAGCTTCCTACATACCATAAATTCTCCATGAGCATTTGGATAAATGCCTGAGAGAAGTACAAGTAAAAGTGCAAAGTCAGGGCTACAAAGATTGCTTAGCTGATGCTGTGCATAGATGTGCGTGCCCCTATCCCACCCCAAAGTTCTCATAAATCTTCCTTTTGTGTAGCAGATAGTATTCTTTATTGGCATTTTTCTTTCAATGAAACACCGGCTGGAGAATTTATTTTAAAAAATAATATAGATATAGGAAGATAGGTTGGAAAGAGAGATTACCTCCTGCAACTTTCTTTCATCTCTGTAGATAAAAGGCAACATGGTGAAAATAGAGCAGGTGATGTAACAGATAAAGAATTTGGAAATATAGTCAGAGAACATGAACTCTATGCCATGTCCTGGGTAGGAAGGGAAATATGTGGGAGAAAAGATGAAACACCTTCATTATCAAAAAAAAAAGTATTTTTCTTATCTTAGTACTCGTTAATCATAGACATAACTTTTATTTTACATGTTGTATACTTACTGGGCTTGGTGTCCATTATTTTCTCCTATCCGCTGATTTAGTGGATAGCAGATTTAGTGGAACCATTTACTTTATATTTTAGTTTTCTTAAGATGAGTTAACAATGCCTCTGGTTCACAGTGTGTTCATAAAGAATTTCTGTCAAATTTAGGAATTCAATAATACATTCTAAATTTTTGAAGTATTTATTAGTACTTTTAAAATTAAAGATGTACTGGCAATTTGTTGCTTCTTTTCTCCAGATGTGTTTGAGCTGTAGAATCTTTCCTTTGATCTCTGCAAACTCGAAATGTGGAACAGTCTAGAAGAAGATTAAAAGGATCACCTCTGATTTTTCTAAATCTGTTGGGGTTTTTGTTGGGTTTATTTTAGAGTAGTAGTAAGCAGCCAGGACATCAGTCCTGAGATCTGTCTCATCTAATGGTGCAAGATGAGATACATTTTCCAGCTGGGAAAACTATGTGCAGTTGGAATCAATCCTTATAGGACTGGGCTGTATCCAGCAAGTGTCATAGACATGTGTGAGAACGTTCAGTTTGGAGACCAGGAACATAAGTAAAACCACTTTATTTTGACTGCTCTTTTGGAAACATAGGGCAATTTTTTTAAATTTACATTTTGTTTGTTTGTTTGTTTGTTTGTTTGGGTCTACAGCTTTCTAAACCAAAGGAAAGTAACTGGCTAAAAGATTTGTTGACTCCATTGACTAGCCCAAATCATAGTTGTCCAAGCACAATAGAATTTAATATTTCAGTACTGCTTTTGTTACTGACAGAGTTTTCTTGGTCTTTCTGAGTTTGGCATTTGATATGCAACACTGCCCAGGAATTCTTATGTGTGCTTCAGATATTTAATTGCTTTATCATCTGTCTGCTTCTTAAAAGTGGGGAATTTATTCCAAACTTAACACAGAATATTGCAAGCACCTTTGCCAAGTGCCATTCAGAGCTGTTAATCCTTGCTCTAGTTGGAGCCCTGTATGTCTTGGGTGTTATTTGGAGCAGAGAAGACAGGTATTTCATGTGATCATATGCAGGTTGCAATGCTGGAAGTGGAAAACCATTGTGACTTCAGAAAAAGGATAATCCCATTCCATTTCCATATTTTTGCATATTATTTTAAATATTCTTGCTTCAACTATACTCAGCATAGTAGGGGGACTTAGAAACAGAATGTCACCTATTGCTGAATGGGCATCAGCATCTAGTTTGTTTTCCTCCAATTCCAAAGCAGGTCATTATGGACAACTCATCTGCTTCTATTCTTTTCCACAACCCAAGTTCTTTCCCCAGTGTACACAAAGCATAAAACATTCTCCCTCACTGAAATGAGTATAGGATTTACACTGGATGCTGCTCAAGAACCAGAAAGAGCTTCTTAAGGAATATCAAAGAGGTATCAAAAGGGGCTTTGGACTTTTAACCACTGACTGCTATTCTTTGAGCCCAGTTTTCCATCCCCCCTACAATGTAGGCATCCAGTCTGCATTTCTCCAGTCTGACAGGAAGGATACCTGTGGAAATTGTGCCAAAGTTGAAGTAAATGATGTTCACCCCTTTCCCATTGTATACAAAGCCAGGAATAACATTACCTAAGGCAACAAGATTTGCCAGACAGCCTGGCCTTGGTAAATTTGCTCTGGCTGTTTCAAATCACCTCTTGTTCATCGTGTGCATAGGTGGGACTGTTCCTGGTGACTGAGGCTAGGGACAGCAGCTTGTAGTTTCCTGGATGCTCTTTCTTGCCTTTACTCAATCAATTGCACTGAGATATTTTTCTCTTCTCCATAACAAATTTATCTTACTTCTCACTGGCAATTATCTTATGCTTATCTATATAGTGAAGAGACCATGCTTTATTGGATTTTCATTTTCTATGCCTTAGAGATAGGAAGTAGGATTCTGGAATTCGTGCAGGGCACTGAGGAGGGCAGCCCTCCTTGAAGCTTTATGGTACATACTTAGATGTGCAGAACAAAAGTAGTGGCCTTCAACTGAAAAATAGTAATTTTTACAAGGAAACATAGGGCTGAAATGGACTTTCTGAACTCATTTTGACCACCTTGTTCTTATTCCCAAGACAGTTTGTTCCAGAGTGTAGCTCCCTGTGTCAGTTTTCCAGGATCTTCCTTGTTGCAGTTTCTCTCTTCTCTTCACAAATATGGAAGTAATTTATACTGCTTTTCCTCAGGGCTTTGTTTGTTTACCATATGTATTTGGATACTGTTTTCATATCTATCTATGTACTTTTCCTCCAAGTTCAATGACTCCTATTTTCTCAAGCTTCTTTCCTGGGTAATGTACTCTGTACCTCTAGTCATTGAATTTGATTTTTTTCCTGAATTGATCAAGATGGTCTGTTTTGCAGTGCTCTATGTATTTATCTATTAGTGGATGACAAACTATGTATTTATCCATTAGTGATAAGAGACCTTTTTAGAAGTGAGAACTAACATAAAAGGACTGGGACCCATTTCCTCAGATTTAAAATAGAGAAGGTAACAATTTTGAAACATACATGTTGGGGATTCTGAGAAGTATAGATTAATTTACAACTAAAGGGTTGGAAGCACATGTTGGTTTCAAATTTATTCTGTTGCTACAGCTTGTAAATCCTCCTAGCTGTCTAAATAATACTATCTTTAAGCAGTTTTCTCCCTAAAAAGTAACCATGTGCTTAATCAGAGAAGGAGGTAAAACAAAGTTAGCTTTGAAATCATCTAACCCATTATTACAGAATACTCAGCTAATGACTTGCTCTTTCATTTGTTTGGAAATAACAAATGGCAAATAACTTATCACAGAAGAGGATTCAGTATATGAATACCTATTTTGTTCTATTAGTGCAGATAAACATGCACATTTTAATTTATTACTGATTGAGGTGGTTTTTTAACTGTTGACTTGGAGCTGCCTTATTGTAACACAGTAGAATTTATGCTTTCTTGCTGTTGGTTATTTTGATATTCTTTTGAATGTTTCCTCCCACAGTGTTTCAAAAGATCACCAGATGAGTAGTCACAGAGTGAAGAAAAATTATGATGTAATAAATGGTGATGACATGTAAGGAATAGATGCCAAATTGGCTGTAGGAAATGAGTCCCTCACTACAACCTGGGTACACAGTAACCCATGTAGCAGATTACCTGTGCACTCAGTAATAAACATTAAACATCCTGGGTTGTCAAGTGTAGTGTCCTGACTCTTCTTTCAGAAGCAAAGGTAGCTGCAGTTCCAGGCTGATTTTTATTATGCCTTCAATGTTGGACTCTTCACAAATCTTTGTAAACGAGAGGTGCTTAAGGAAGTGGAGATGCCAAACACTGCCTGGCACTGAGCAGGTAATGGCAGGCATAATGCACTGCCCGCCCATGAGCACAGTCATAAGAGACTTCCTGCATTCAGGTCTGTGGTCTTTAATACCAATTGCTTCAATACATGTGAAGTTTATGGGCAGAGCCAGTCCAGCAGCATTTGAATTCTTCACCTGCTCAAGTTCTTAGTATTTTGTTGAGCTGTCCCTACTGAGGAGAGGCTATTAAAGAAAGTCCCTGATTTTATTCAACTGATCAGCTCTAAAGTATGACCACCTTGTACGAGGCCATGTCCAAAGAACACATTTCTCTTTTGGTGTTTGCATTGGCTGATGCTTTTTAAAGGCTTAAAAAGAGAGTTAGACCTAGAAAATTTGTGAGACTCTCCTTGCTCTCCACAGTATTCTGCTTGCCTTCACTGAATATATTTATGCAGAATCTGTCAGGTTCTTTGGCCAGGACACAATTTTCTCCATAGCCCAGCCTGGGTGGAGTTTCCTTGGACTTGTTTCCTTGGACAGGAGAAGGAGCCAGGATTGGAAAGACAGCTCTTCTGGGCAAGATGCAGTCACTGTCTCATCAGCTCTGTCCAGGTGAAATTACATCCTGAAAAATACATACCAGACTAGTCTGGAAAAAACAACAACAAATAATGAGCTTTGAGAGTAAAGCCAGGGGAACAAGGCCCTGGAGAACCTAAAGACATCAGATCAAAATTAAGCTTTATCCTACTATAAATAAGTGATCCATAATCTAAATTGAAATAAGGGTTTCAGGTTTCTTTATAAACAAGTAGTTTTTGTCTTGTCCTTTTAAATTTGTGCGCTGTTTATTTTAAAAGTCTTATCTAGCAAAAATTATTCACTTTGAAGGAGTTTCAAAGAGCATTATGCATTGAATATAATTAATAGGCTTGGTTTTATCCCTATCCTTCAAAAATGTTGAATTGTTCAGTATTGAATTTTATAAATTTTTACCATCAAACACCAAACTAAGTTTACTAACTGGACGCATAAAGGAGCTGAATTTTCTAAGGTTCAAAATAAAAATTAAACAGAATCTCATGAGAGGAACCAGGGTCAGGTTCTTTTAAATCACACCAAAGAAGTTTTCAGAGGTCTAACTCCTCTTCCCTTTTCCACCAGAGCTGCAGGCTTGGTTATTTTCAAGCAGCAACTTTCTTCCTTGTTTTCAGTTTTTTTTCATATTTTAATAAGTAATGAAAAATGACCTGCAGAAGATGGAAGGTGGAATTGGGAGTTGGACCACTGGAATGGGATCCCAAGTTTAAATCCAGACTGTTTTCAGCTTTTCACCCTAAAAATAAGGACAATTACTTTACTAAGTCAACTAAAAAGTAATTTTAAAGCAGCATGTTTAAGGAGCCTTGTGAAGGAGATAGTGATAAAGATAGAAGTGGAACTTCAGTGAAGTTCTTGAATGACCTGAAAACAGGCAAAACAGATGGCAATATTTGAGCAATGAATTTCCTTTGTGCAATGGTTTCTGTACCTACCTAGAAGCTGGAATTGCTAATAACTACATCTTTACCTCTGACCTAACTGGCCCTAAGGTACTAATGAGTACAGCTTATTCACTCAGCTCTGGACTGTAATAATCACTAGAGAGAGATTGGCAAAATAAGTTTTTAACCCTTGTCATTTTGTAAATGCTCCAACAATTCTCTTTCAGAAGTACATGTTTAGTTTATAACATTAAAGAGCAGTATATTTCTGATTAGCATTAATAAAACAAAATGTGCATACCAACTTGAGGAAAAGTGTGAGTAACCTTGAAATAGTGCTGTGAGAAAGGACACAGGAAGGGATGGGGCTGACCCTGGGCCCTCACAGGGCATCTCTTCCTTTTGGCTCACTACCTTCAGCTGAACACCAGTGTTGAGGAGTTTCCCTAGTGCCTATTTCAGCTACTCCCGAAATTCCTATTCCTTTAGTAGTGAATTTCTTCAGTAGTGAAATTCACTATTTGTTTAGTAGTGAATTTCTCTATCATTTAAATTACTAAAATGCCCCCAGATATGAAAGAAATGTGGAGGGAATTACTGTTCATGCTATTTTATTTGCTGTGTGCATTCTGTTAAGAATGTTGGTACACCTAAGAAGTTGCTCTCTTTGAAATGAAAGTAGTTTGAAGGTGGAGGTTGAGAGCTCCAGGGTTATGTTTTTGCAGATAGACATGCTTGGTTTTGTTTTGCACAGTTGCATGTTCACAGCCAATTCTTCTGAAGCAATGTTAGACTTGTGTAGGCATAATAATACTTCGAAAAAAAATGATTGGGGAACTTCATTTGCAACTGACAAAACTACATGCAAAGCTGTTAGCTCATCCTCCCCTAAAAAGGTGTTCTTGGTTGCCCTCTTCTTATGGTGCCGACTTTCATCATTCAGAGTATTTGTGAGTGTGAATTTCACAGCTAGGAACCTTAGTGTTTGATGTAATCTCTTTTGAGAAAGGATCCTCAGCTATCTTATTGGAGAGAACAGAGACAGATTTTCTGCAGAAGTGCAGAGTAATTTGGCAAGAGGCACTGGGCACAAACTGGAATATGGGAAATTCCAGTTAGATATTAGGACTTTTTTTTTAAACAGAAGTATGCTAAGCACTGAAACAGATTACCCCAGAGATGTTATGGAATCTGTGTCCTCAGAGGTGTTCAAGACTCAGCTGGATGTGGCCCTAAGCAACTTGAGGCTTTGAGCAGGGAGTTGAACTACATGACTTAGAGCAGTTCCTTCCACCCTAAGTTATTCCATTATTCTGTGCTTGTGGCTGCTTTAGAAGTGTGTCTTGTTTATTGCAGTACATAGAAACAGTACTATTTTTAAATGTTTCCCATTTTAAGATATATTTGGGTTGCAGCCAAACAACCAATATTTCTCCATGTTTGGCAGCCAAAATAAATACAAAAATATAAAAGAGCAGAAAAGAAAAGTTTCATAGTTTTAGATTATCATTGAAAACTTGCCTGGTGGTAGTATGACACCAGATTTGGAAAAATCAAAGCGCTGCTGTGAATGATTTGAATAAATGAGGTAGTGCTCACAAATAGATGGTGCTAATATATTTTCATAAAGCACACTTCATTTGTCTAGCACTCTGGGAGGCAGTGCTGGGTCTTGCCTTCATGCCCCTTAAAATCTTTGAAATAGTGGAAAATAAACAGTTTCAATATAAGGCAAAAGGAATCCTGGCAACAAAGCCAAATTTGCTGTAATACACTACAGCTGTATTCACCCTTTAGTTTTGTAGGGCAGAGTTCAAGGATCCTCACTCTATGGATAAAAATAAAAAATAGGACTGTATTTGATCACAAGCGACCATACACACCTAAAGCACACAGTAGACTCCTGGTATGATTGAAACATCTGAACTTTTAAAAGTTTCAATATATTCTTGCCTTTGTCTCCTGTTGCCTATGCATTCCAACTAGCCAAACTATGGTGCCTCCAGCTGGATTCTTTGGACCATTGATAGCTATTTTCTTCTTTCTGAAGAGCTGGTGGTGGCTGGTCCTCTGATGATGCAGTTGATTCATTATTAAACTGTTTTTCAGTCCTTCCTAGTATAGGCAGATTCTTTTTCTCAGAGTGATTTGAACACTCCAAGTGCTCTGATGCACTTAATGTTGTCCTTTTACTTCAGATGTGCTTTGCACATTTTCTCCTGCTGATCTTGGCCATCAACTGACTTTTGTTGAAGAGAATACTTGCAGATCAGTGTGGAATTTCTGTTGGCAAGCATGGGGGGAAAGATTGTGTTTCAGAGGTAGCTATAGATCTCAGAATCTTCTATTTGGAAATGGCCTCGATGTAAAAGAATTGCATTACAAATGCAAATTCTTAAGACCAGGGTTTCACTAACAAATGCCAAAAACTGACACAAATGAATGGAATTAGAGGGCACCTAGTTTATCATTTGAGTCTTTCATCAAGGAGATGCAGGGAAAAAGGTCTCCTGGAATCCTAATACAAAAAAAAATAATTCTCAAAATCAAATAGATTCTTATCACAGTATCGTAAGAGTTAAGTTCCTATGATTTCTCTTGTCTATTCAATCATATTTAATGAATATTTATCTGAGTGATGACTAAAAGAGGCATATTAATCAGAATGAGAATGCTTTCCTGGTTAATTGTTCAAAACGCTGTGAGATCAGCACAAGTGAAATTTATATTGTTAATATGCTGCTGGGGGTAGTCCCCATTTACCAAGATAATTTATATATAATTTGTATCTGCCTTGTTCCAGGCTGGCCCTCTCTTGATTAGACTAGCAGTGTCTGTGCAGCACGTAGGATTGAGCTCTCCTCATCCTTGGTTGCTCCACTTCTGTTCATACCCCTCCAGAAATTGGTAATTTATTGTTTTACCAGTTAATATTCATCCCTCATTCTCACTGCTTCTGGAATGCACACAGCCCATGAATAGGAATGTGGTTTAGTCATATGAAGTGTGGCATCTGCGTTGTTGCTTTAGCAGTTATTTTCCCTGAAAAACACGCAGCTAAGTTAAAGTGAAGAAGGAGATTTGTCTGCTTGCTCTTTGCTGCTCTTTGGGTCAGGTTTTAGGAAAGACAGGTCCTGCCTGCCTGACCTGATCTCCTCTTACAACAGGGTCACACACTTACTGGGTGAGGAAAGGGTTGTGGATATTGTGCACCTTCAGCAAGGCCGAATGCTGCGCCTGTCTCATGACAACCCAAAGCTGCCTGGTGAGGAAGGACTTGGGTGTGCTGGTCACCAGCAGCTGAGCATGAGCCAGGGGGTACCCAGGTGGCCAAGAGCCCAATGGAAGCCCATTAATTAGCAACAGTTTGTCAAGCAGAACCAGGAAAGTGGTCACCCCCCTGCACTTGGTGCTGGTAGGGTTGCACTCTAAATCCTGTATTAAGTTTTGGATACCTCTCTACAAGATAGATGTTGAGGAGCTGGAGCATGTCCACAGAAGGGCCACAAAGCTGGTGAAGGGTCTGGAGCAAAAGTCTGTGAGGAGGAGTTGAGGGAGCTGGAGAAAAGGAGGCTTGGGGGGGACCTTTTTTCTCTCTCTACCACTGCCTGAAAGGAGGGTGTAGGGGCCAGGTGGGGGTTAGCTTCTTCTCCCAAGTGACAAGAGATGGGACAAGGGCAAATGGCCTCAAGTTGTGCCAGGGGAGCTCTAGGTTGGATACTAGGAAAAATATCTTCACCAAAGAATGAAACATTGGAACAGATTGATGATGTTTGAGGTATGATCCCTGGAGGTGTTTGAAAGTTGTGTAGATGTGGCACTTGGGGACACAGTTTAGTGGTGGACTTGACAATGCTGGGTTTATGGTTGAACTTGATGATCTTGATGGTCTTTTCCAACCTAAATATTTTTTTCTTAATTTTTTTTTCCTAAACTCTACAGGGACTCTGCAATAGTTTTTGCCATTACTGTACTTAAAAGTAAATTAGAGGAAAATGAACTGCCCTGTCAAGACAGGGTGGTGAGGACAAGGATTTATTTTTAAAATTTCAAGTGCATCTCCTTTTCTTCTTTCCTGCCTTATTCTCTTTTTTTAAAAAAATATATATTTATTCCTGTTTATTTTCTGCTGAACTGTCTTTGATTTTAAAAGCTCTCTTGGTGGTTTTGATATGCTAGCTGTAAAAAAGAGGTTTAAAGGGTATTATCTCAAAGCTACTACTGTTTTGGGATCCCATTTAAGCTTTCTATTTGCAGAAACCTCACTGAGGGTTTTAATAAAATCAAGACTCTTTGTCATTATAATTGATTGCTTATGAATAAACAACTGTATCCATCTAACTAAAATCAGACCCAGTTAATATAATCTTGATATAGAATTAAGTCTTCAAATTGATGTAAAGTATAACAAAGATTACATAGATACAATTGTGGAAGAAAATGGTTTAAATTATTGTAAATTTAAAATTAAATAGATGTTCTCTAATTTTTTTTATAAATTCAGGTTTGAGACTGATTAAGAAATTTATTATGGAAATCAAATTACTGTATTATAATTAAGTTCTGTCAGTCTTCTTTTATTCTTAAACGTGAATACTCAATAGAGACCAGTAGACCATCATTTCAATAATGCTTAATGGGTTTTGAAGAATCCATAATTTAAACAGATGTAGCTCACTGTCAGTCAGAGATAATAATCCTAAACTTTGTTACCAGTTTTTACTAAGTGTCTTTATGAAGCCTATTTGGGGTATTTGAAGCGTGCTGTGTTTTCTTCCTGGTTTGTGCTGTCTGGAGCCCTATCAATATTCAGAGTTGCCCATCCTCAGCAGTCTGGTGTACTGAAAATAAACGAGCCAGGATGTCATGGAGATTAGAAGCCACTGCCACCCTTTTCCCTGTGAAGGTATTGCTCTGCTGAAAATGCTAGAGAAATGAATTTTCTAGAAGCCTTGCACTCTTCTGGAACCTGGCAGAGTTGCCTTTGGAAAATTATGACAGTTTCCTGGCTGAATGATTTTTCTTGATCAGTCTTTAGATAAAGGAAAGGAGGCAGATGTTTTCCATCAATTTTACTTGTACACTTCTTTCTGTAAAGGGAAGAGGCATAAAGTGTTGGCTTAAGGCTTTACATTCTGTGTGCAGACAACTGCAGATGCTCAAATCATCTACTAAAACAAAGTGAGGGTTTTGGTGTCTTGGCAACTCTAGTCATTAGAATTTCTTAAAAAAAGCAGGGTATGTTGGGGTGATACCAGAGAATCAGTATGTACTTGTCTAGAGTAAGTTGAATATCAGTCTGCAATTATAATTACTGTGAGAGAGAGAGAGAGAAAGAAAAGAAAGAAAGAGAAAGAAAGAAAGAAAAAATTTTGTATCACTCTATCCTATTATTCAATGATATATTATTTATCGTTTATCTCATAGTTCTTCAGGATTTAGTTCCCGAATCAAAATTATTATCTGCAAAATTCTGGTTTCTCCTGATAAGTTCATTTCAACCCTCATGTTTAAACAGATGCCTGAAAATCTGCTGGGGATAAAAATTTATATTTTGAGAATGAGAATAGAAAAAACAACACAAAATGTACTACTCCAGTGCTGGTGTTGTAAGTCTGGGGGAAAGCCAGCAATTCAACAGTTCTGAAAATATGATAGGCCTAACAGTAACAAGGGAGTACTAAAATTGTTAAAACCAAGGAAGGAAAAGGGAAAAGCCAATCCTCCCTTACCCCAGAAGAAGAAGCCAAAACACCAACTTGTAGCCTAGAAAGTTATTTATTCTGTTGTGAAGTCATTCTCTGTTGCTACAAGTTAAATTTTTGTAGATGAATATACAAGATGTTTCTTACTTTATATGCTGTTCCCCTGGAAAGCATAAAAATGAATGTTTAAAAAGAATTTATTCGTAGTTTTGAGTATTTATGTTAGTTAGGTGTCCTGGTGTAATTCCAAATACAAAATTACATTTCCAGCCCAACATAGGGGGGAAAATTGTAGAAGATTTATTTGGATCTAGTTGCTGTTTATCCTCTAACATAATTTTTGAGTGTGATTAACTGATTAACACAATTTTACAACTTCATAATTTCTACTAAGAAGCAAAAAAAGAAAAATCAAATAAAAAACTTGTACATGTCTCTCCTATGGGTCCTACATATGGCTAACACTACTATAACTCTTGCATTTTTTCCACTTACTTCATGCATGGTTTTACTACTGCACTTGTAGATGTTAAAGCAAATGATAATGCTAAACTAGTGGAAAAACAGTCATGTTGGCAAACACTATTGTGCATGACTGTTAGTTCACTTTTATAAATACATTGTGTTTCCAGGGGACATCACCTATAAGAAATTTTTCAGTTGCATGCTATTAGCAAATTGAATTGTTATATTGTCATGTTCCATTACTGAATGATGGCAAGGTAATGCATTCTGATCTCCTCTTTTTCACTCTTTCCCCAGTGAAAAGGCAGAGCCTGAAGGTTCAGATCAATGCGACAGATGACACTGTTTGCATGAGGTATCTTCGACCAAGTCAAAGCACCAAACTAGAAGGTTTTGTCCTGGGTTATGGAAGCAACTTCTTTTCTAATCAGTACATCCCTTTACCTTCAGAAGGAAAAAACTCTGTAACAGAACTTGGTAAGACATATTTGCTTTGCAAGCTCTTGTTGTAATGAATTACGGGAGGAGACTGAGGAGACTATGAACCTTTTGTTCACCTAATTTTTTGTTTTATTGGTTGTTGCTCACGGTTTCTTTGTGTTTATTTAAGGTTGCTGTCAAGAATTTCAGTGGGTAGTGGAATTAGGAGATCCTTCAAGGAGAACAACTAGCTCTTGTTGTCTGGAAATTTTGCTGACTGGTATTTGTTCTGGGGATTTTTGCTTTAGTGAGAGCCTGCACTATAGTTAAACAAATCACATATCAGATGGGATGGTTTACCTGAAGATACAGCTATAAAGGAGAATACGAGGGAGATGTACATGCTTTTAACAAACAGAGTCTTGAGAATTGTGTGGTTGATTCCTTTTGACAGAAACATTCATATCAACATGATGCCTCTTCTTGTAGGGATCTACTCCAGTATTGCATGTTATAGATTAACCTCTAACTTCCATGTCAGAAGTTACCAATGGAATTCCATGAGCTGTTTTATGGAAGAGATTAAACCATGTCATGAATGCTATATCCTGTTATCTGGAATCAGGAGAAGGAAGAATGAATTATTGAAACATTGATTTATCAGGATTAGATTTGATGACCTTTTGAGAAATCTGTTAAATCCCTAAGGATTTTCCTATTGATTTCTTTAGGTTTTTCTAGCCTGAAATGAATCAATTTACCCTCATCATTGTAATGCTTGTGATCTTGGTGTAAAGCAAGGGGGAGGAAAGGATGCAGGAGCATAGAAGTAATAATTGCCATGCTTTTGATGTGTTCAGTTAAGGCCGTTGTGAGTGTCTGCTCCAGGCTGAAAACTACAGAACAAAAACTGAAAAAATAAGATGTTAGACACAGAATAATTAAGATATTGGAGACTGATAGGATCACTGTGGTGAAGGTTAACTTTCCTTTTCATGAGTTGGTACTCCTGGAATCTCTCTGTAATTCTATCACCCACCTGGCTTACCTGATTCATCCTAAATGTAAGTTTTGAATCAGTTCACTAAGAATGATGTACAGGATTTTCTGTAGTATACTGCTCATCAGGCACGACAATGGCTGCTGTAGGAGTAGTGAGGATTAATTTTTGAGGATTAATTTTTTTTGGGTACTCTGCTTGGGAAGAGCAAAAAAAGGACTGAATGTAACATCGTGTAAGATAATTTTAACTCTCTATGTAATAGAAGCTTTTATATCTAATGTTTTGCAACACTGAAAGCTCAAGGTCACCAGGAATTTCAGGTATATTGATATTTTGTAGCTTTAACCATAACAGTTAATGGCTGGAATCTAGGCACCTTTCTTTAGTTCCACAGCCCATCAGAGCACTGATCGTATGCATATCCATTTGCTGTAGGGTGTCTGGAGAGGGAAAAGCACAAATGATGAGGAATGCTCTTCCTTTATGATTATTTCAAAGGAGAATAATGTCAAAATTTTATCTCCCTCATGCTAATAGAAATTGTCGGTTTCCTTGTGACAATAAATCTATGTTTGTGACTTCTGAATGTCCAATAACTAAACATGCAAAATGCAACATAATATAGATAGCAAGACAAGCATTTCTAACCTTCAGAAAAATGCCACCTTTGAAAAGACAGGAGTAAAAGAAGTTATCAGCAATATGTACTTAGAGTTGCAAACATTTATTTGAGGCAATTACCAGTATGTTTATTGGAGCTGTTGCTTTTAGTTGAGAGATTTAGGGTTAGATTGAGTGCCTTGGGGACTTGTTTATTGGAAGCAGAGAGTGCATAATCTTTCCCATTTCACAAATATTAAACACAACATTAAACTGCAGCTTTGACCGTGCTTTCCAAATATGTATGGAACACGAGCTAAATCAATAAGCATCAGTTGTGCTTTTGGCTCTACTTTAGAGTGACTTGTGTGGCAGGAATGAGCACAGAGATGATTGCTAGCACACTCCCTCCTCCCCGTCATATTTATGGATCAGTTGCTGGCAGAAACTGGAAGAACTGCAGAATGGTTCTCAATTCTAGGAACAATGAGTAAGTTTTATTGTGGCAGCCAGAGACCTCAGCTCTAGCATACACTTTATATTGATTTTAGAAAAAGCAAGGTGTTGTAGAGGGACAAAAAAACCACCCTCAAAAAATATACCAAGGATATAAACCCCCTAGACTCTATTGCTGAAAAATCTCAGATTATCTTTGTATGCCTAGTACAATGTGATGAAGTTGGCCTAGTATGTTGTCTTCCTATTAAAACAATGTACTTTTAAATTTCACACTCAAGGTTGTCTATCCCATGTTCTAGATATTCTAGTGATCCAAGTGCCACTGCACACTCTGAAAATGGTCTTCAGTGTGTTCCACACATTGTTCCACAATCAAAACAAAAAAACATTAATTTTTGCCCTCAGAACTCCTTTTTGGTACTCTCATGCTTTGACTTATCTGAATTTTACAGAAAGCAGGTGAGTTTATAGGCTTCCCCAAATAGTGGTAGGTGAGGCTTTTATTGAGCAGAATGTGGAAGAAGTGGTTCCCAAATATGAAAATTTATTGTGGTCTATTTAGACCAAGACTAATACAATTTAATGCTTCCTCCCTTGTCACTTTTAGTGGTTCATGGAAAGAGAAACCTTTCCCAGTCAATTTAGGGACTATGATCACAACCTTAAATTAGTTTGTAGTGAAAGGTAAAGATGCAAAATGGACTTTTAAGGGCATTTCTTATTCTCTAAAAGGTATGTATGTTTTTCTGATGCATTAAGGAGCAATGCTGTGGCTTGTAATCCCCTGGGAGAGATGTTGGATCCAGGAAAATGGAAGATCCATGAAAGTGGATCATGTTCTGGTAGTATTAAAATTGTTTATTCTGTGAACATTTTTAAGGAAAAATCGTACAGATACACAATCAGCTGTAGACACTACAAAAAAGAAAAGCATTAATTTATCTGTTAGGCTAATGTAAAAAACACACAGGCCTCACATACAAGTCATTATTCCCTTCCTAAAATGCATCAGTCCTTTAAAATATAATTTCTCCTTTCTAACAAAGAGTGTCTACAAGTAGAATGAAGAATGTCTGTGGAAATGCAGACATTTCCACATTTCTTTGATTTAGTTCTGCATCCCTGGTTTTGTTAAGGGAGCAGCATAATCAGTATTTTGTTTGAGATAATTGTCTCCAGTTGGAACTGGAATATGGAAGATGAGAATATACACAACAATATATATATTTGTAAGGCCCACAAATTCCATATTTCCAACATACCCATTGTACATTATTATGAAATTTATTGTCAGTTTTTCTGCTGGGTCACACACCTTTTATGATCCTGTTAACAGGAAGCTTGAAGTCAGCAGATGTATTAATTTATAAAATTACATGTCTATAAATGGATATATTTTTAAAGAAATTTTTAAGGACATGACATTTTCTAGGATTTTCAGAAAAGATATATAATTTTGTACATGTGACATTCACCTACATTTCATGCATTAAAATATTCAGCACCTCACTGCAGTTATTCTTATCTTAAAATATCTGTTTTCCCTTTGTTTTGCAAATTATACAGTAATTGAGACAGCAATTGGATAACATTATCAGTAAATTGGGATCTGCCTGCAGAGGGCATGGGCAAAGAGAAAAGGATCCTGTTGGATTTCCTGAGCTTGTAATGAGTTTCTGCTGGCAGCAAAGCCTTGAGCAGCTTCATGCTCTGGCAGATAGACCTGAATATAGTGAAATGTCAATGACAACGATGAGACAGCAGCAAAGTTTGTTCCCAAGAATTATGCCTCTGTTTCAGGACACCAGATGTGGTTTGTGCTGAGTGTACTTTATGTGCTCACATGACAGTAAACAACATGATTTTTGGTCATGAAAGCTGTTCAGTGTCAAAAGATATCAAGATGTTAGTTCCGCTAGACTGATAGAAAACTGAATGGGCCCATCCAAAAACTCTGGGCTTGACTTAAAAATTTATCTTAATTTTCTCAGTCTTCCTGACTTGTAAAGAAAGTACTTGCTTAAGAGATTTGTGTTAGTCTTTTCTAACTTGGCTAGGAAGATTGCAAGGCAACCTCCTAGAAATTGTTGATACTGTTGGAGAAACCCAAAAAGTTGGGTAGAGACAGGAATTTTTTGCGAAGAATGAACAGCAATTATTTAACAGAATCAGCAAAATTATTTTCCCTTTCAGTTTCTAAAACCAGCTCAAAGTTGGGCAATGCTTTTTCTTTTCCTTTTCTTGTGCAAGATTGTACAGTGTAAGAGGAGAATGTATTGGTAATCCTGCTTCATATCAATGCCAGTAAGTGTTGTTTGACTTTCACGTTTACATATGTATATGAGAGGGTTCTATTATCATCTTGAGCACATTTTAGAAAGTGTAATTCAGGGATCTGTGCTAGGGCAGTGTTTAGCTAAAAGATTTTGCTGTGCAGTTTCTTATCAGTTACCAGAAACCGGCAGTTGTATTAGCAGCATGCTTTTCAAGATGCCAAATAACGTGAATGTTAATTCAGCATTATGTTGCCTCCTGCTAACTTAGCAGAAAGCAGATTCTCATTGCTAATGGTAGCAGAGCCTAATGAAAGGGAGGAGCTGGAGGTGTCCAGCAGATGCCCCTTCCTCTAGAGAAGTGCACTGATCAACACCCAGTTCATTCATGGCAGCCTCTTTGTCCCACTTCTCTGTCTTCTCCCATGCTTGTTACTCTACAATACTTTCCATCCTCCCTTTCCTCCAACTTTGTCATTAACAACATCCCATGGTAAGTTTTTAGCAATCCCTAAATACAGATTAAGGGCTTTCAGCCTGAAGCAAAAAAATACTTTGTTTTGATTTCTGAATCCAGTGGTCCATGAATTCTAATGATGCATTTGTAACACTATTTTAAGATTTATTCTAAGTTCATCAGTCAGTTCATACTTACACAGTTTTGCTTGCAAGTGCATATTGGCTGGGCCCTGAATAGTGTGCTCGAACAGAAGCAGAATTTCCTAGCATTTTATAGTGCCTGTTGGTTGCCTGCTGCCACTGATTTGGCAGACTAGCTCATGGCATGTGAAAGTGTTAATCTGATATGTCAGTGGCATGTACTTTTGTTACATTCTGGTTGTCTTCAAAATCTGTTAAGGTGGGTAATAGAAGCTTTATTCTTTTAATAATTTTATTTGTTAATATAATAGCCTATGTTTGAGGAATTACACCATTAATAATTAGGCATGGATTTATGAAGGATCATTTCTCTGGTACATGTGGGTGTTTTCCTAGAGTATTTTGTGGTTAAAGAATTGAAGGTGGTCACTCTTTGGACTTTATTTTGGATCTGAAAGGAATTCTTAGTCAAGAGATTTGTTGTTCTAGCCTTAATAAAGGGGGCTAGACAGTAATAGATTCAAACAAGTGGTCTTAGAGTAGCAGCCCTCCAAGAATATGTCAGGCATCAAGGAGCTACTAAGATTTTTATAGCAAATTTGCAAATGTATTTCAAGCTTAACTGGTTAAAGCTTGCATTGTTTTGTAGGGATCCTTCATTTATGAGATTGTGGATCCTCACAGATGAGAGACAGATCTACATTTTACATCTTTATCATAAATGTCTCTGTTATATACTGATCAATGTTGAAATTACTTTGGAGGGAGATGCTGGATTCATGCATCTGTGTCCAGACATTTCAACATTGATCTTAATTACATAATTATCCTTTTCTTACAAAATACAATGCAAAGAAAATAAGAAATATTAAGTTGCAAATAGGATTGTCTGTACTCTGTGATGTAGTTAGCTTTTACTTGAGATTATATTTTATTTTTCAAACAAGCTTCTCTTAAATATATTTTCACGCAAATAGCTGATCTATTCTGTGAATCATAATTACATCCGTGAAACATCCATATTTTTATGACAGACTATCTCATTTTCCTACCTACCTCCTATTTCAGCAATTTATCTCTTAAGCATTACATGAATTAGTGCAAATTATGGTTTTATTTAAGTTCTGGTGTTCTGCAGAATTTTGATTTTCTTCTGCTGTGTTACTCACCTCTCCCCAAGATTCCTGCTTCTTATAGACATGGATCTGTCTACAAGAATCCATGGAATGGATTATGACTAGATAGGCATCATAAAAGAACACAGATTACCATGAAATATTTCCTGTAACTTGACAGAATTTAATACATTGGTGAGGCAGTGTTTGAACGCCCTGAAAATGAATTGAGTCATATTAGCATCAGATGATTTCAGCATTTTGCTGATGACTGATAGTCATATTTCTCATCAAGACTGAATCAGTGTAGAAATTCAGTAGTCTTCTGAAGTTACTAAAAGAAATGTTGATTTGCAGTGGAAGACTAAGAAACAATTCCCAATTCTAATGAGTCAGGGCTCATTATATGATATTGAAAAAGCTCTCTGCAGTTTTTGAATTTCATGTGTCTTGGATATAGGCTGTATATCTGCCCAGAATAAAAGCATTTCAAGGCATGTGCCCTCCTGTCCATGCATAATGCTTTGTTACTGTGCATCAAACCAATGAATTTAACTTACATTACAGTTACTCTACTCTTAATATCTATAGAGATACACACAGTAGAGAAACTTACTGTTGTATCCCATGTATTGAGTGGATTTGTTTAACAAATTCATTTTCTGATTTCAGTTATAATGATCATAATATTGTCTTAAGTTCAGTGGTTCTAAAGAAGTGGCACTTTTTAAAGCTGCCTCTTCTCTAACAGTTCTCTGTCAACATCTAGTCAGCCTGTTTTCCTAAATGCTTCCTTTTGTACGTTGTATTACAGTCAGAAGAGCCATGAATTCTCTGGAAAATGGGAATGTGTTGTATTCTTTATTAAGGCAACATTTGTTAAACTCACCAAAATAAAGCTTAATGAACAGCATATAACACAAAATATTTCCACAGAGAACACTGTTACAGAACAAAAACAACTGCTAGAACTAATGAATCCTGAAAGCTGCCAGGTTTTGTAGCTGAGATGCCCAGTGAGGCATTAACAGTCTTTGTGCATTGCCATATTTTATTTAGCAGTTAATCTATTTCTATACTGCTACACAAGTCATTTCAGATTTCAGCCAGAATTAATTTTTCCATTTATGGAGCAGGAAAAAGCAGTTTCAAAGTATTTTAATAATTTTCTTTCACAATTCTTGGACATTTTACCGATAAACCCATAAACTTTTAGTTTTGAAGACTGGCCTTGTAGTTCTTGAACTTTCAAGGTCACATTTTAAATAATCCTGTTGAATAATTTGTGAGAGTTATAACGTCTCACAAGTGGGCATAAATGCAGAGCAGAAAACTGGATTTATAATACAGAGAAAACAAATTATTTTGAAGTGTTGCTTATTTCTATTTTTCAGTCTCAATACAAAAAATATCCAAGTGGTTTCACAGCTCCCACTCTTGTGTACCCCTCTAAATATTAAAAAACATTTTTTGTAACTGAAGATGTATTTGCACTTTGAGGATCCTTTTTTAACTAATTCTTTTTTCCACGCTTCTTTGAACAGCTGTTTTCAATGCTTATCTAGGCTATTTGTTGCAGATGAAACCCATTTAAAAAGACTAATTAAACAAAGTACATCCACAGTATGGGTTTCCAGTGCTTTAGGTGCACAGAATCAGAGAAGTTAAGTTAGAGTGGTTTTCCCCACACTGGCAGAACCTTTTCAGTAGTACAGCAAGCTTTTGAGTTTTTTGGTACTGGTTTTCCTTTCTCTTTACAGAAATCTGGGTTTAAGAGAAAAATGAATGATTTCTTAGCATTTCTGTTTAGTTGGTAGAATTCAAGCTGCCTGTTACACTGAAATACACAGGAAATTCAGTCTCTTATTTATATTTATATATTTAGATAAATGTATCTAACCTAGAATAAGAATTCTATGTCGAGTAATCCTGTTTTTTAAAAGCTATAGTAAAAATAATTTTGGTCAGTAGAGAGTGAGCCAAATTCTGCCCATGGATATGTTGCTGGAATCTCCTTAGATTACTTCTCTCATGTTGCAGTTAAGAGGTAATAGAGCTTGGTTTTAAATAATTAAGAAGGGCAGAAATCTCTGACATCTGGTTTTAAGTGTAAGGGAAAATCGTATTTCTGTAGAGGAATTCACCAAACTAAAATAAATATCTCAACCTTGTTTTAATCGAATAATTTATAATTTTGAACTCAATGAATTTTAAAGAAAACAGACTAAAGATCATGAAGACTGGACAATGTGTCAAGAATTCCCTGACTATTTGACTTTTCCTTATTAATTTCAGCTTAATCTCTTTTTCAAATAAATAGCACATCTGTACTAATTCCTTTTTCATTCATTTGCAGATGCAGAGCCACGGTATTTGGTTTCAGTAAGACCAGCACGTGTTTCAAATAACAAGAAATCTTGTTCAGGTATTTTAATATTACTGCATCTCTTTCTTAAAATATGTGAAAGAAAACAGACCCTTGTGCTAGGTTTCTCTGAACAGATGTTTCTACTATAGGTGTATCACTGGGATGCACAAATTCCATACGAGCACAGGTAAAATGTAGGACAATGTCTTCTAGTCAGTAGCCACACACATGGTGCTCAAAACATGAGGATGTACCTAAAGATTTTTTTTGCATAAAGTTCTTACAAATGAGAATTAAAATTTAGAATACTAATTTCTGATGTTTAAAGACATTAAATTTATTCCCAAACTACAAGCATTCCTTCATCCATAGACATGTTAATGCTCTTAGTTCCTCATTGGAAAATGGTAGTGTGTGTCTGTCTCTATATCAATCTACTACTAAGTTTGCTAATGCAAGAAGTTACAGAAAGTGGTATTTCCAGCTGAATCTATACACAGCAGAGTAGAAATCTGAATTTTGTTCTCATTTGTTTCAAAGTCTTTCTATATGACTTAACCATTCATTAATATTGTCAATTCTGAATTCCTTACTTTAATATGGAGACTTAATTCTGTACTTTAATGTGGAGACTTCTTGCAGGATGACTGGACTGCTACAAAAAATAAACTCATGACCTATCCCTGGGAGCACTCAAGGTCAGGTTGGACAGATCACGTCTGAGAAATCTGATCCAATTGAAGATGTCCCTGCTCATGGCAGGGGACTTGGACTAGGAGGTCCTTAAAAGTCCCTTGTAACCCGAATTATTCTATGATCTTTGGGTGATCTTTCTTTCCTAACTCCTGGTAATGATTGGAATAAATCTTTTCTTGCTCTTTGCCAGGTATAACACAATATGTCCGGAAAGATTTTGGAAAGTGATTTACCCCTTCAGATGCAACATATATATGTTGGTTTTTAACGTAGGTTTTGTAGCAACATATTTATAATCAACATGAAGTAAAAACCATCATGGTTCACATTTCTAAATGTACACACATGTATTGGTTGAGAATACAAACAAAACAGGCTGTCACTGGGGCTGGTTAAGTGAAGAGGTAATAGGGTTGGCAAGGTGTGAGTAGAAAGTCAAATCTGGTTCACAACAGTGAGAAAAAAACCTTTAGATCAGTGGCTTATAAATTTTCAGGAATGGTTGGTCACCTGTTTGTTTTGAGGAGGTACAGATCCTTTAGATTTTTGAAGTATGTAATGTGATGTGATGTAAAGAATATATTGATTTCCTACAGTCAATCATCTTTCAAACACCAGAGCCTGTAGTCGTGTTTCAAATAACAAGAAATCTTGTTCAGGTATTTTAATATTACTGCATCTCTTTCTTAAAATATGTGAAAGAAAACAGACCCTTGTGCTAGGTTTCTCTGAACAGATGTTTCTACTATAGGTGTATCACTGGGATGCACAAATTCCATACGAGCACAGGTAAAATGTAGGACAATATCTTCTAGTCAGTAGCCACACACATGGTGCTCAAAACATGAGGATGTACCTAAAGATTTTTTTTGCATAAAGTTCTTACAAATGAGAATTAAAATTTAGAATACTAATTTCTGATGTTTAAAGACATTAAATTTATTCCCAAACTACAAGGATTCCTTCATCCATAGACATGTTAATGCTCTTAGTTCCTCATTGGAAAATGGTAGTGTGTGTCTGTCTCTATATCAATCTACTACTAAGTTTGCTAATGCAAGAAGTTACAGAAAGTGGTATTTCCAGCTGAATCTATACACAGCAGAGTAGAAATCTGAATTTTGTTCTCATTTGTTTCAAAGTCTTTCTATATGACTTAACCATTCATTAATATTGTCAATTCTGAATTCCTTACTTTAATATGGAGACTTAATTCTGTACTTTAATGTGGAGACTTCTTGCAGGATGACTGGACTGCTACAAAAAATAAACTCATGACCTATCCCTGGGAGCACTCAAGGTCAGGTTGGACAGATCACGTCTGAGAAACCTGATCCAATTGAAGATGTCCCTGCTCATGGCAGGGGACTTGGACTAGGAGGTCCTTAAAAGTCCCTTGTAACCCGAATTATTCCATGATCTTTGGGTGATCTTTCTTTCCTAACTCCTGGTAATGATTGGAATAAATCTTTTCTTGCTCTTTGCCAGGTATAACACAATATATCTGGAAAGATTTTGGAAAGTGATTTACCCCTTCAGATGCAACATATATGTGTTGGTTTTTAACGTAGGTTTTGTAGCAACATATTTATAATCAACATGAAGTAAAAACCATCATGGTTCACATTTCTAAATGTACACACATGTATTGGTTGAGAATACAAACAAAACAGGCTGTCACTGGGGCTGGTTAAGTGAAGAGGTAATAGGGTTGGCAAGGTGTGAGTAGAAAGTCAAATCTGGTTCACAACAGTGAGAAAAAAACCTTTAGATCAGTGGCTTATAAATTTTCAGGAATGGTTGGTCACCTGTTTGTTTTGAGGAGGTACAGATCCTTTAGATTTTTGAAGTATGTAATGTGATGTGATGTAAAGAATATATTGATTTCCTACAGTCAATCATCTTTCAAACACCAGAGCCTGTAGTAGTCCATAAACTACAGGTTCAAAATAGTCTCTACATAATTTGTTCATTTCCATCTATTAGCTTTTAAACTTTCTTTAAAATAAGTTCTTTCTCCCCACAAGAACTGTACTCCTTTATACAGAGCAAAACTGAAGTTCAGTACCATGCAAAACCTGATTTCAACATAATTGGTAATTAAAAGAGAAAATTCCTGCAGATAAAGACACTGATTCAGATCTGCCTGCAGTTAAAAGCAAAATAATTTTTGTAGGTTTTATTTTACTCTTGAAAATGCTCTAGAAAATATTTTTTATATGTAGATATATTTGCAGTGTTACTGAGAAACCTGCCAAGCAATTACTGTTTTTATCACATACATGGAGTCTTTCTAATATCCTGGACTCTGTCATGTCTTCTGGGATATAGTCCAAGATAGCCAGAGTTTTTAATTTAATCTACCTATAGCTTATTCTTATACTAAATGTACTTAAACTAGTTTCACCTGGAATGTTAGGTTGAAAAAGTAACCATGGACACTGCCACTTTTGTACATCATACATTAGAAATTGTGACCATGAAAATTAGAGAACTGTTGTACCTTTCCCTTCAAGCTTAGAAGAGATCTTCATTTACTTAATTGTCCATCTGCAAAAACTTTACATAATGCAGGAGAGAGAAATTAACTTTATATGTTCCTTATGTAGGTCGGAACAAGGCACAGAAGCCTCTGCAGCTGGTGGTTGGCACTCTCACCCCAACCTCTGTGTTCCTCTCCTGGGGCATCCTGGTCAACCCTCAACGTGACTGGACAGCAACAAGTAACTGTGGTAGTGACAGGTAACAACAGGAAAAGATGGACTTTATTTACTACTATCAGTTCACTCAGGGCAGCGCTCTGCTGTGGTTAATATAATTTTTACAGTAAAAATTTAAATGTTGTTAACAATAGTCCTGAATGTGAAGTCAGTTTTTTCATTTGCTCATGCTAGTCCTTGACAGCAACTTTAGTGAGATGTCTACACTCTGAATTTCAAATCTTGCCATTTCACACTGGATCCTTTGTTTTAAACTAATGGCCTTGGCTCTACCTTCATTTGTATCTGAACCAATTGAAACTTTGTTAAATTACAGGAAATATTTCACTTTAGAGTTGACTGCAATAGTGTAAAAGAAGCCTTTTGTTGTGATGAGGTGGGGGGGAATGATGCCTTAATACAATTTGATTTTTGTTTCCTTTATTTTGTCTTATCTCTAAAACTGATACAGTACATCTTTCATTATTTTTCTGTTGTAAGTAAAAAAGGATCTCTTCTATGTCAATATTTTTGGCATTTACTGGATGGCACAGTAGGTGGGAAACTTAGGACGACTCACCAAGTAGCAGTTTCAAGAAAAGTCATAGTGCAGAAGAGCTTCTCAATTAAGTGCACTATTATGGTTTAGTCAACCCTCTGTAGATGAATAAAATTATTTAAATTGCTAATGCAGATGTTTTCCCTACTTGTGTTTCTCTTTATATTCGTCCTTAAATATTTTTACTTTCATTTATATTGTGTGAAGCTCTTTTCTACTCAACAGTGTTTTGTAAAACTAAAAAGAAAATTTGTGAATCCATGGAATGCATCTACATCTGTTTTGCAACTGTTATCTTTTGGGTTTTAAATGTTCTTCTTTTCTTTTTTTTTATGACTCAGAACATTTTTTTTACCTGTCTAATATTTGTCGAATTTGTATCTGTCTAATTTAGACTTGACTTTTCTTACTCTGGTGTTCATAAGAAAACTCTAGCTGACACAAATAAAGGTGTCAAACACAGACTATGTTAAAAACACATCCCATTTAGCCAGGATTACTTTTTTCATCCTTTACAAAAGTTTCATACCTCACAAAAGGACTGATCCTTTTCAAGCATCAGAAATTTCCTATGAAAAAAATTTGGATCTTCATCACCAACAAGAATTTCAAACAGTACTGAAAAAATGTTAATGTTTGTTAGGAATCAGTTATGGAATATTAGTAAATGTCCAAGCATGAAATTTGATTATATTTTTCTTCAATAGACGTAAAAGTTGGTTAGGACTTAGATTTTGCTCTTTCAATAAAGGAAGAAGCAAATTTTTTCCTACTGTGTGAAACTGAAGAAATGAGCTGATCTTGGATGAGCCTGTAAAGTGTTCTGACATAGTGGTTTTAGCACCATTTTTACCAAGGAATTTATCTTTATGTGATGTGTCAGCACCAATGTTGCAGCAGCAGCCATTGTGCAGTGGGAATGAAGAACACTTCAGGAGAAGCTTATGTCCTCTATTAATCCACCTGGAAATTCAAGGCAAATGGTCTCCACCACCATGCCTTCCTCAATTCTGTGTTTTTCCTCAGTTGCTGAATTTTCTTTTTGGGCATTCATTGACTCAAAGTTTTTAACATAGTTTTTCAGTTAGAGCAGTGTGCTACTAGTGTCTTGCTATGTTTAGAATATATTCTGAGGTATTCCTCCTCTCAGGAATTAAAGTGCATGTTTTAGTGAAATATTGTCCGACAGGAATGGCTAGTTTAAAAGCATTTATATGAAATTACAAATTATCTCATCAAAGATAGGTATATACCTTTAACCAGATTTCTGTTTTGCAATCAAGCATAACAAGCAAGTTAATGAAGAAAAAAGTCACTTAAGTGGTGCTCTTATTAATTTTACCTTTACTGGACCAAAGTGCTTGTGATTTGTATAAATTATGAGAACAGTTGTCCATGTGACCATGGTGTGTATATCTAGAACTCTAAGAGAGATTAGATCCACATATATTTCTAGTCAGTGAGTAGAAGAAAAACTACTAATTTATTATATTAATTTTAATGACTGTTGATAACGTCCAATAAGAAAAAATAGGGAGCAGTCCATTCTTATAAAAGACTTAAAAAGCCAGCAACAGATTCACCAAAATTTCAGTCTATTTCAGGGGGAATCTACCTGGCTTGGTGCTTTTTCATCTGGCATATTCTCCTTGCTGTGCCTGTTAATCATCCTCAAGATTGCTAGGGGTGGCTAACCTCTAACCTTTGGCATTGGCAGTACTCAGGACCTCTTAACTCAGTTCTGTCAGTCAATGTCCCACCAAGGTTTAAATTTGTACTCCCCATGACCTGAAATGGAGTCACTGTTCTCAGCCTCAGATTTTACCATCTCCATGTGGATGTTAGGCTTTTGTACAAGTGTTGCATAATGAAAGTTATTTCAATGTGTTACTGAGTCAGAAGATAGAAACCACATGGAATAGCACAGTTCTGCTGGCCAAGGTTTCCTCTAGTGCAAGTTTGACCTCAGTGGGATATTCCTTGGAAGATCTGGTTTTGTGAGCAAATGCATTTGGAGTAAGAGGTGCCATATTCTCAAAGAGCCTTGATATCTTTTACTGCTTCAGTGCAATTACTGCTTGCTTCTTCAGGGAACATAGTAGTCTTCTGTATCTATGAGATTTTTAAGGAACTCCAATGAAAAAAAAATTACTGTGACATTTTTCAACAAACCATTCTTTTGGCTTAACTCCCCAGAGATTAAGAGCATAAGCCAACAGAGTGCTGCACATTACCCTCAAGATAACCCCAAATGCTAATCCCTTGTTGAAACAAAAGTATTCACTGCCATTTTTGTGAACCAAAAATGGAAGGTGAAATTTTGAAGCATTCTTCAAGTGACTATTATCTCTCATCAGACCCTTAGCACTAGAATTTAAAATAAACCAAAAATATCTAAATCAAAAAACTCAAGTACAGTTGGTGGAACTTTTCTCAGCATCGTCTGCTTTCTGACACCAGTGGAAGACAATTGATGAGGGAAGATGGCACTATCATGATATCCTGCTGCTCAGCCACGTTCAGTTCCTCTTTTTATTATCTCCAAGAGAGTAAGAGGTTTTTTTCCTCTCTGCCTAACTGTGTTCAAACAAATATTAGTGGACGAATCTGTCAAAATAAAAGTACTGGGTCTTCATTTACTCTCCATCCGGGTCTGAAAAAGAGAGAATACTCTGTAGATTTTTCTTTCTTTGTATTTGCTTTGATTAGAACACCTCTGTGGCTGGGGGTCGAAAAAGGTGGACTTTGACTTTCAATTCTTTAGGAATAAAAGTCAGGGGATGGAACAAAACGTTTTCTGTGTTAGATTAAAGCAGAGTTTATAGATACAGTAGAATATAATATTCTATTGGATTGTGTAGAAAAACAAACACACTTTCAGGTTCATGCAAAAATAGGAATTTAAAACCTGAAGGTATGTCTTTTTTAAGTTAAATGCTGTGACAATTTCACATTGGCATTGTTTTAATTGCTTTACCTGTAATTAAAATGTCCTAATGTCGTACTTGCAAGTAGCAGAAATTTTGTAGTTTATTTTGTTTTTATCTGATGCTTTAAAAAAATGTAAGAAAAACAGTAAGGGAAAACCAGGGAAGAGTCCATACTTAGTCTTTTTGTTGTATGGTACACAGAAGTAGGGTTTTTTAAATCTGAAATTTAGAAAGAAATGTGCCTATCTCCTCCTGTGCTTATTTACAAGCTTTTATCATTATGCAGCTGCCAACTAACTCATGCTTTGTGTTGCAAGTGTCATACAAAATGTATTTTAAATATAGCAGAATTTCTTAAAGGAAAACGTACAGCAGCAAATACACTCCTTGAGTTTTAGGTGCTTTTGAGTTGCTGCTGGAGGAGTACATGCTAAAAGCTTGTTTAAAGTGGAATGATTTGTTCAGCCTCTCCTTTTTCAGACTCTCACTCTTCATTTCAGTCATTCTACTAAAAGCTTTAAGTGGAAGAAGTGAATTTTAGTGATCATGTAAGAGTCAAAACTAAACTAGAAAGTGCTTTGCAAGCCTAACTGGTAACCACCACTGGTGTCATTCTTTCAATTTTTTATATATGCAGTTGTCTGTTACTTTAAAGTAAACTTAGCAGTAAAAAAGGAAACAATATCATCAACTTCATGGATCAATTTGTGCAACACTCAGTGTATGAAAAATCATAGTTCAAACCAGTTCATTTATTGCTTTCTAGCATTAAATGGATGCTGCACTTCTAATGAAGTCTAACTGTAAATAAATAAATACCTGGTATGCTGGTAGTCTCTTTTAAAAAATTCTGATTACATTTCTGTGAACAAAAAAGAAGTGAGCTTTATAATCTATTGTCTCTGGCAACACAAAATCACGGACCTGGAATGTTCTTATATCTCCAAGGCTTAATTGTTTGTTTAGTGTTACGTGTGACTAAAATAGTCATGATTAAGTTGTTTGGAGTTTTGGTTGGGACCTGGTTCCAAATAAATCCATGGTATTTATACAAACTGACCTAGTCTTGAAAACTCACAAAACCATCTGCCTTATAAGTTTTCCAGTATCTAATTGTTTGTGTCTGAATATTTGACTCTGCAAGCGTGGTCTGGGAACCTGGCTGAAATGAGATTTGGTTTAAAAATGGAAAAATGGCACTGGAATTCTTGGCAAAGCAGTATCATTCACATTGATAGATGAGAACTTAATGTCTTGCCTATCCATCCTAGAACTCTACTTCCTTTAACAGTGAATAAGATTTGCTTCATCTCAAAAGCCCTCTGTACTCTTTCTTTAAAATGTAGAGTTTTAAGAAACAAACTTTGTAAGCTGAACATAGAAACAACCTTCTGTGTCAGGCTTAGAGTCTTTTACATTGACTCTGCAGCTACAGTAATCACTACAGTGGTTGGCCTGTGAGTAATCTTGTGCTCTTGTGGCTTCCTTTAAATTATGAACTTGGTCTCACTTATTTTATTTCTGCCATCACATTTTGTGTAGGTCTTATGTGGAGGCAAGCAAAGTAAAAATATCATCAAAGATACAGAGTTTCAAGAATGTAGACACTAAACATTCCATGATTTTGCACAAATGTATATGGAGAGAGGCTCTCTTGATGAATATAGGCTCTTTATTTCTCTGCTGTGGCAAATTTTGCTTTTTTTTCACCCCTCATTATTACAGAGATTATTTCTGAGTGCAACAAAACCTCTCACCTGCTCATGGCACCTTTTGTCTTAAATTGTTGGAGTTTTAGCTGTCTAGTAAAAAGGGAGGAGGTAGAATTTTTCTACAGTTCCTAGGGTGGCCTCATTGGTGGTATTGTCAAATGAGTGAAGCATTGCCTGTTAGTGGGAGAGAGGGAGATAGTAACTTTTATGGAGTTTGATGAAAGAGTTCTAATGTTTTATAGAGTGCAAGCTGGCAAAGAAACAGAGTAACCCCTGCAGTCATTTGATTGATATTGCTTGTAAATATAAATACAAGAGTATTCAATAAACATTTTTCTGATAAAATGTCCCTGCACCAAAACACATAACAAATCAATTAATCAAAATGAAATGTTAAATTAAGTTCAATATTGTTAGGTCTTTATACCTGCTGGGAATCTAGATTGAAATAATTTCTCACCAAGAATAGCTGGGTGTGCCATCTTCTTGCTGAAACATCAAACCAGTATTCACAAGTAGGAATAGCATTCCTAGGAGCATTCCACAGTGTATTTATTAACTGTTATAACCCTGTGGTGAGCAATCGGTTTTTCCTTTTCTTACCTAACAGAGATAATGGGAAATGTTTTATTTGAGAAACACGTAGTGTAGCTTTCCCTTCTGTATAAGTATGACAGCACTGTATTTCAGCCTGCCTTACGTTGTTCTGGAGGGGATCTATGCAGATGTTCTGCTGAATGTTTCCAGTTCAGCCAGCTGCACTCATTTTTTGTCTGTATGTCACTGCCATGAGGGGATTGATAGATGTGAGTGGTGACTGGATCTTACTGCTTACTCGTGTCTTCAATTATATGTGTTGACTGTTTGATACTGTATTTTTGATAAAAGAAAGGTTCGAAAAAGGGAGAAATTAAAATTACAACAATATTCAATCAGTACAATGTTCTCAGGCAGACACTGAAATTACATTTTATTTGGCAGTTTTTTGGTCTGGTTTCACAATGAGTTGTTGTTCTTTGATGACAAAACTTGGCATTTCTGAATTTTTACTCTATAAACAAATGATTGTATTTTCCCAAAAGCCCATGTAGATATTTAGATATTTTTAATAGTCAAATGATTGTGACCTACAAATTCTTAAATGGAACTTCATTTTTATTGCTTTTTATTGAAATGGTTGAGGAAATTCTGTCATCACAGTCAGTGTTTTTAGTACTCACTATGGCAAGTTTCCACTGAAATAATTATACCCTTGGTGAAGTTTTTATAGGCTTGGAAATCTTGGAGTTGAGAGCACATTTCTTCTGTGCTATGTTTCTCTTTCTTTTTAATGGCATAGTTTGGCACAGTTATGAAAATCTTCTTTTGAGATTTTATAATAGTCTTGAATTTAAGTGAAAGACAGGGCCTTTTTTTTAATTGTGCATGTGTTCTTAGTATTTTAATTTATATTAGAGTGAAGAAATTTCCAGGTGTGGAGACAGAATTAAAAAGTAGAACATTTTGTCCACTAGAAACAAGTGGGGACAGCCACTTAAAAGCCTATTCGTTATCAACAAGTTTTTAGTGGTTTTTTCTCCTTGTTTGTGATGCAGCTGTTTTTTCACATTGTTCAATAACTGAACTGAAGCAGTATACTCTCTTTTTTCCATCACATACAAACACTTTACTTCTATCACATCGGAATAAAATAGGTAGGAAAAGGTAAGGATGAAGATGAAAACCAGTGAAAATTCCTCCTTCAGGCAAGGTGACTATTCCCACTTGAATTCACATCTGATGTCTGTCTATACTTACTCCAAATCCCTCACCAAAAGACTGTATGTGGTCCAGTAAGAGGCATTTGCGTTGAAGATTGAATTTTGTTTATTAAAGTTACATCCTTTGCAAGACAGTGACAGGGAGTTCAAATAAGGTTTTCCTATTGGTTAATGTCTCTGTGACTACATACAAATAGATTAAGAGGATGAAGGAGAAGAATCTTCCCTTCTTTTAATGTTGCCAATAATGGATTGTTTAAAATGTTCTTTGTCAGTTTAACTGACAATTAGGTCTGTTATTTGACATTTGATTAGATCACAGCCCGCAGAAGTAAGGAGGCAGATTATTACTTGGCAGTCCTGGAACTGAGAGAGCATATTCACTATTTGTCTGTCTTTTTTTTCCTTACTGATTTTTTTCTTTCCTTTTCAGGTTTTAAGTTAGACTATATCTTGTTTTGAACACAAAATAGTACAGTTAATGAAGTTATGTGAGCCAACATAAGTATTGATCTTGGAACCTGGTGAAGTACCTGAATGAGCTGAATTGTAGCTCCTGGTTTAGCAGGAGTATCTATATTTTTGGTGCCAAGA
Organism: Emberiza elegans; assembly: GCA_024865655.1. NCBI lineage: Eukaryota > Metazoa > Chordata > Aves > Passeriformes > Fringillidae > Emberiza > Emberiza elegans. Next base: position 3,930,845 of record JALJVW010000196.1, read on the forward strand.
AAACAAATTTGACAGTTATGAGATAAAATATGTAAACAAAGTGAAACATTATGGATGGAAATATTTTCCATGAGTGATGCTTGCGTTGTCTTAGGTTGTGTTTTAATAGTGAAGTAGGAATTCCTGTCTACTCAATAGTCACATTTCATGTAAACTGTACTCTGAAAGTGCTCTTCTGTAACTTCAGCACAAGCAGCTTTATGAATTGGCTGTATTAGGTTTGGTCCACTGAGTAATTTTAGTCTGGACTTTTGAAACTTTTTCAGTTGTTTAAGAATCTTCTTTTGGTTGGTTTGGGTTTTTTTAAGGAAGAGATTCCTTTGTGTCTATATAATTTTCTGTATAATGCCTGTAATAAATCTCACAACCTTGATTTGCAAGCATTAACTTGTTCTATTTAAATGTGGCAAAATACAATTGGACTGAATTCGTCCCTTTTCAGATGATGTAAATATGAGATAGATATGGATGATGGATAGGAGTTATTTATGTTATGTGTAACAATTTTCAGTTATACTTGTATTAAGAAGTTGCCAAATCTCTCTGAGATTTCCTTTTCCAAGAAAAGAAACCTCCACTCCATTCTGATAGTGATTCAGCAAGTATATTGAAAATGAGACTATGTCAGCAGGGGAGTTCTTGTGCTGAAGCTCTCACCATTTCCAATACCTTTTTTTTGATTGGTTAACATTGCACTCATGCTTTTTCAGGGTGGTGCTCCTTGACAGAACTGGGCAATTTCTGTAGAAATGTTTCCTAATTTCACAATCTGTTAGCATTCATCGTGTTATTAAACTGCTGGAAGTAACATCTTGGTTTATTTTTTTGTTTGAAGTGGGGGCAACACATAATGGGATCTCTGAATGAGGAATGTATTATACAAACAACAGATATTACTGGTCGTCCCTGAAAAATGTTTTGGGCTAATTTTGACAGGGGCACCTTTCAGTGGATGAATATAGATGATTTTGAGAAATCAGTAGAGGCTTCTTGACTAGCAGGCTCATGCTTCAATTGACTGGTTCTGGCATATGTTGAAATTACAGGAACTGCTTGGTCAATGAGCTTACTCTTTGTGGTTAAAACCTTGCATACAATGGGGGTTTGTGAATAAGAAGACTGTCCTTTTGCTCTTTGTACAATATTCCTAGTGTCAGGGTCTATATGGGGTACATATATGTGGAATAAATCTGGCTTTTCTGATATTTGGTGACCATAAAGAGCCAGAAAGATCAGCAGCAGCATCAGCAGCATCTCCATCATCATCTATCATCTTCCATCATCATCCATCATCGTCATCATCATCATCATTTTTTATTATTATTATCTCACAAAAATTGTTGTAGTGAATTCCTTTGAGTAAATCTTTTTTTTTTTTCCCCGAGCAGGTTCTACACAGTTCGCTACAGAGAAAAGGGTAAAGACAAGAAATGGGTTTTTCAGCTCTGCCCAGCTACAGAGACAGTGATTGAAAATCTGAAGCCAAACACACCTTATGAATTTGGAGTTAAAGACAATGCAGAGGATAGTGTTTGGAGCAAGACTTTGAATCATAAGACAGTTCTCTCGAGTAAGTATTTGACAATAGTTAATCAAATTGCTACTGATTTTGACAGTATTTTTTCCTCTATTAACTAGACTAAGCTACTGATCAAGTTTTTATGGTTTGAATGCCATCCATTATGCCCCTAAAAATTCTCTTATGACTTGCTGAAGCTAGAAATATTTTGGTTTTGAAAAACTGCCACCTAATCTTCTGAGAAATGCTCTCTAGTCATGGCAAATAGAAGATCTGCTGCAGGTTCATTGAATTCTAATAGTGTTGAGTACAGATACACATCAAGTGTTGAATATGAATATTTATACTTCTGGCTGGATTCTAAGCTTTTTCCTTAGGCCATGAAAAATAAGATGATCAAGTAATGAACTAATCCATCAACCATCACCCAGCTAATCCATTGAATTTCTTTTCCATCACAAGTGATGGAAATTATTAGCATTATTTGAATCTTCTTTTACACCTGCATTTACATTGAAGCTGGTCTTCAAATTAGACAGAGCCTGTCCTGCCTCAATGGGCCCTTTATTACTCTACTCAAAAGATGAATTTGAAGCTAATTTACAATCAAAGTATTATATGGATCATGTCTGAAGCAGTGTTGTGTATGCTTTTATTTTTGTTTTCATGGAGCAGTGTATAACACCTCTGGCTGTCATTCATATTTTAAGGTTGTCCTCTGAAATCCCAAGACAATGCAGGAAAAATGATGTTAAATTAACCCTTTTAAAAGCATGTACTGCTGAAAGAATCACTCATACCAGTAGAGGAAACAGGCATCAGTAGTGTTTTCCTCATAATGAGAAGAAGAGAGGACTTAACAGATTATCTAATTTGATTTCTTTTCCTCAAGTATTTGTATAAAGGTATTTTGAAACATGATGTTGCTCAGAAGATGGTGGAAACTATTATGCTTAGTTTTTTAGCTTGACTCAGAATATAAAGAATGGGAATTCTCATTAGAGAGCCTTATTCATATGAGATTTCCAGCGGCAATTTAATTTGGACTTCACTTTTGACTTGTAGGTGAGTTGCAGAGCTCAATACACTTGAGGATAAGGGAGGGGAGCAGTAAGGTGGCTGGTAACACTGGGAAACCTTCATACTCCCTAATAAAGAGCTTTGTTGGCCTTAATTATAGAGTAAAAAGCTGTAACTTTGAAGCACCTGCCCAGTGTCCCTGGAGCTGTTTTAGCAGTCCAGAATGATGCCATGGCTATACCATAGCGTAAAGAGGATAATGGTGGTAGCCTTTTTCTATAACTGATTCACAAAAAGCTTTGCTTTGCAGCCTTACAGATATCCTACCCAGTGGTTTTTTCTGTTTTTTTCTACATTTCAAACATCTTAAAGTCATCTGTAGAGCAAGTGATGAAATATATTTCAGCACTTAGAATAAGAGGGAGTGATGAATGCAAATATTTATAGTTCATTACTTGTTCAAGACTGGTGAAAACATCACCAAATTTTATCTTTCTATATGATGTATTTCTAAATTCTGTTTCTTACAGACATTTTACATTTTTAATTGGTCAGGAGAATCATTCATGTTAGTTTATGGAGACCCATTGAGTTTGGTTGAAAGATTATTTCTTCTAAGTGTTCATATTCTATTTACTTAATATTTCTTTTGTCTGCAGTGTAGACTTCTGTATTCAGTGGGTGCTTCTGCAGCAGCTAAATCCATGAGTTTGTAATTACCCTGCATCTCTACATTCTGGTCTATTGATAAAGAATCTTATAATCTTATAATTCAAAAGTTGTCAGCACTTTCAAATTCAAACCTTTCATATTTTTAGTGGTAGATACAGAAAATGTGGGCAGTAAACAGCGAGTGTATATTTATAACAAACGTACAACCAAATGCCTGTAAAGTTTATCAATCAACACAGACACTTCTTTTCTGTGCTAATTTCTTGTTTTGTGTCAAGTTCTTCTCACATAGAAGAAGCATCTCAACCGAAACCAAACATCCTTCACTGTAAATGTTCTTGTTCCCACTGAAGAATATATCAATTACTAGAAACTCAAAGTTCTGTTGCATGTTCCTGGATTTGTTGAATCCACAGGCTGATTTTTTGTTATGTACTAAACATGTTGGGAGGGGTTGGGAGGATAATCTGCTTTTAATTCGTGATTTGAAAACACATGAAAGGCATGGCAAAAGTTCAACATTTATTTAACTGATTTTTTTCAGAAGAGATGAAAGTAGCTTATTTCAGACTGTCTTGTCATGATTTTCTCATGAAGTCATTGAGAAACTTCTGTCACTTTTCTCTTGAATTTAGGCCAATAGTAAGTCCTGTTATTTAGAAGTATCAAGCACTTTAAAAGACTTGTTTCCAACTTAAAGGTATCTCAATTAATATTTCTTTAGAGCTGAATTTTTTTTCTACTTCTCATCTGTTTAGGATGGAATTTGGAAAAAATATGATAACATGTAGCTTGCCTCTTGTTTGCACATCCATTGTTGGAAGGGCAGCAGAAAAGTATAAAGGCGTAAGATACAGAGAAAGTTTGAAGCAACATGCTAGAATAGAGTAGGTGCTGAACAGGATTGTTTCTTGACTTACTCAACAGCTGCATCACAAGAAACTTCTAATACTTAAAAACTAAGAGGAAAACTTAAGAGAAAAAAATTCAGAGTTTAAACCTGGGGTTTTGTTGATATGCTGAGATAAACAAAACCATAAACAAAACACAAAGAATACATTTCATTTCCTTGCTGTCAAAATGTGAAGAGAGGGACTTGCAGATATATTAACAGATCTGGAGACACAGGACAAAACAATTTTTCCATGATGTGTTTTTATACAGGCTTTTAATTAAGCCTTCTAACTTTCCAAGCTGACAAATAAAAGGTGAATAAACTTGGTTTGCTTTGCTTTGGACAAAACAAATAATTAATTCTGTGAATTTATTTTTCTTTCTGTCAAAACAGGTAAAAAAGTAAATGGACAACTCCAGAATATGTATAAGTTGGTACCCAATTCCCAAACACAGGTATGTAAAACAATCTCCTTTTTAAGCTGATTCGTATTTCATATGATCAAATTTTTTATCCTCTGTTCAGTGAGAAAGAAATTATCAAGGCCACACATGGCCAATATAGAAAACAATCTGTTAAATGCACTGTGTGGAAAATGTTTAAATGTGTTGATGGACAAAATAATTGAGAACTGTAATTGAGATGATTACCTACACTTTTTCCAACCTATCTAAGATAAATCTGATGGTTTCCAGCTGTAGATTCAAAACTTAGAAGTTGCTTATTCCTTTGTAGAAGTTAGGTTTGTTAAACTGTGATATTTGTTGTGATCAGTTAACTTAGGGAAAACATGGTGATGTGATTTTATAGAGTAATTTTGTATATACTCAAGTTTTCTAAATTAGTCATCCCACTGAATTCACTGATAGTTCCCATATGTGAGGCAAGTGTTTGCAGAACCAGAGGAAGCTGGAAAGGGCAATTTAATCAAGTTTGCTAGGCTGTCCATTAAATCCTTTTATGTGGCATGGTAAAATTTTTACCATTTAATTTAACAAAATTGATTTTTATAAATAAAGATTCTTTCCCCCTCACTTGACTTTTTCCATAAACATTCTCAAACAAGCATGGATGGATTTCATTTGTTTATGGGTTCGTGTACCCAGATTTTTTTTTCTTCCAAGAGCTGAAGCATAAATGAAAGCTCTCTAGATCAAACCAGCTAGTGTGTTTTAATACAGTGAAAAAGAGACATTTAAGTCATAACTTTTGAGCATTACCAGTTCTACTATGAGATTAAATTTGTTTATTTATATTTCCTTCCCTTGTTTTTTCATCAAAGTGCAATTTTCAGCATCTAATCTTCTGGAGGATTTTTTTTGTTCTGCTTCTTTTTAGGTTACTGTCCCTGAGGCAGACTATGGGATAACTCCCCAAGAAAAGTTGTAGAAATCCCTCTTACTTTAAAGATTTTAGAGGGTTAACTCATGAGTGTTATTACAAAAGAATAACCCATTCTTCACAGCTCTCTTCTGTCTGAGATTTTCCAAATGTTTTCATGGTAGGAAATGGTAATGCATGTTTTCTCATTGTTTGCTTTTCATATTTCAGAATATTATAAATGGTCTGTAATTATCAGACGTGGAATTCCTTCAGGAATCAAATCATAATTCATTAAATACATTTCCTTGTAGAAGTAATTACGTATGCACAGAATCATAGAATCAATGAGGTTAGAAAAGATCTTTAAGTTCCTCAAGTCCAACTTGGTGGTGCTAACCCAGCACCTCCACCATGTTTACCATTAAACCATGTCCTCAAGTGCTGTATCCATGTATTTTTTAACACTTCCAGGCATGAAGATTTCCCTACTGTTTCCCTGAGCAGTCATTCCCAATGCTTGGCATCCCTTTCTGTGAAAATGAATTTTCCTAATATCTGATCTAAAACTCCCCAGTGCCACTTGAGGCCATGTCCATTCACTTAGGGCAGTAATACTTCAATAATGGCATTACATACAGAGTAGGATCAGTGGAATGCTTACATTATTGGAAATATACTTATGTCGTGAGTTCACAAGAAAAGGTTTCATTTGTGAGTAATATAAATCCGGCTGGTTAGATATTCAGGAGGGTGCTCACCTCATTATGTTGATGAAGTCATCTTTACTGTTCTTCCCCTTGGTCCCACGAGCGTCTTTAAAGTTGCACAGCCCAACATCAGGGAATTCACTCTGGGCTATCGTGTGCAAGCTGAGTTCCTTTGCTCCTCTTAGCAAACCCTTGTGCCAGAACCCTGACTGTTATGCTGCTTCTGTGCAAGTAGGGATTCTATTTACGCAGGAGAAGTCCTGAGAAAATGAGCTAAACCAGTTCTCCAAATATTTGCACAGCTCAAGTATGAAAGGAGGACTAGAGCCAACATCTAGTCCTCTTTGTGATCTTCACGGGGCTCAGCTCCAGAGCAGAACTGCCCCTCCACAGAAATATCATGAAAACATACCATAGATTATTCTAAATGTTCTCTTATCCTTTTGTTTTAGAGGTGCAAAAAGCAGATAGTTTACATTGTTCCTTCAGTTTCCACAGCACTAGGTGGGGTATGGTTCAGTGGTGTGATCAGATCATTGATGCAAAGCCAGAATGAGTGTGATCTAGGCCAAGTTTGTTTGTGCTTTATTTTGCTCCAAAGACACAACTGACTCATATCAACATGGTCCTAACTCTTCTCTGTAAGGACATTTTTAAAGGCTGTTTATTAAAACAACGTTACCAACCCATCTAGTCATTCTGCCCTTTTAACATCAGTCACATATCATCTTGTGTTTCTTTTGGCAGTTTCATCCTTTAAGTTTGTCTCAGCTCCCAGGGCTGTGTGAGCAGCAGCTCAGGAGAGAGTGGAAGAGGAGTGTTCTAGAAATGGTCATTCTTCTTCCCTTCATAAGCAATAGGTAGTGGTAGGGCAGAAAAAATGCAGTAGAAATTTATTTCCTCTTCTTCCTGTTGAAGTTCCTCTAGTTTCATGTCGGCCTGGAAGGTGGGGTCCTCCCCAGTTTTCCAGCCAAAAAGGACTCGTAGCTTCTACCATTTGTTAAACTCAAGAAGGAAACATTCCTGCTCTTCCAAACCTTATTCAGTCCAGACTGACCATGATCCTTCCTTGAGGAGTCTCTATGTGCATGCCAGTTAGTTTTGGCTTTTTGAAATATCAGAATACAACACAGAAAGAAAGAACAAGTCTCTTAAAGTGATGTCACCATGTTCACAGAACATTTGAGATTTGCAGTCCTGTAAGAAATATACTGTATGTATATGGTAAGAAATGAGATGCCTGACCTATGGTATAATTTACATCTCTCATTTTCTTCTGAAAATAAGGAATATATTATTTGCCATCTTCTTTTATGATGGCAGCAGTTGTTTAAATAACTGATGTTCCTAATACCTATATGCTTTATATTCCCCATCTGAAAAATATGGTTGATAGTGCTATTCCTACAGATGATGGGCTGACATTTCCAAAAAAGTTTGTATAATAGTAAATATTACTAGGAATATCTAAATTAGTCACTTTGTGGAAACTGAGAAGAAGCCTTTGAGAGCATGGGTAGATTTCAAGTTGGTGGTTACAGATTTGTGCAGGCGAGCAGTCTAATTATAGCAGCTAGGGAATGTGGATTTCATGTCAATTATTAATTCCTGAGTGAAAAACTACATTCTTAATATATTTAAATGTATTTTGAGTTTTTATATTGCTATAATTGTAGCCATCCATTATTAGTCAACTAAGAAAGAATGCTTTTGTCAATACAAGAAATTTTTACTAGTACAAAGGCTGATAGTAATTATGATTACAATTTCTACAGCAGAGGTTACACGACACTCACTACAACTTCAGAGCTGTTTATTTGATTGTAAGGCTTCTGAGGAGAAATAAAATAAAATGGACACCTTTTTCTAACGAATGCATTCCATCCCCTTTGTTAGTCACATGAATAGGAGGGCTACTTCAAAAGCAGATCCATCTGCAACACAATTTTTTCACTAGAAAAAAAAATGGAAATGTAAAAAAGGAAAAATAAAGAAGGAAGATTATTTCTATCCTCACATAATGACAATGATTGAGCCATGTTCTCACCAATGCAAAACTATTATTAGGTAGCAGACAGTAATCATAGTGTAAGTTGCCTCCATCCATTTCCCCAAGCAAAAGTCCATCTCACTTGTGGAGATTGGCCTTCTTCCAGCTTCTTAAACTTTGGTATGTGTTTAATGTGTACCCAACCATTGTTTTTAAAGCTTTTCAGAAGTATTTAGAATAGAACAAAAATAGCTATCCTAAGGTAAATGATTAGCACTTTGTCATCAAATGCTGACTTCTAATGCAAGTGTTCTGTCACATGAAGTAGGCCAGATGTCATAAAGCACAAAATTAACATTATCTGGTTCTGGTTTCAGTGGAATATATTTAGCATGGAAGGAGTTATTTTCTTTCTTGTAACTCAAATATAACTAAAACAATTCCCTTTTAATATATGTAGCATTTTTATGTCATTAGCTTTACGGTCTACCTTATCTCATCACTTGAGTGTATTATTAAGCTTTCAGAATTTGTTCATAATTCTTATCTTATTCTTTTAATAGCTGTGGGGTCCATTCAGGTATTCCTTTTTTTTTTTAATGGTATCAATATAATTTCACATTCACATTTAGTAAAGATATAATCTGGGTCAAAGAGATATGAACAGCATAAGAGTCCAAGTATTTAGCACAAAAATTTAAGAATCATGTGGGTGGCTGGCCACTTGTGCTTTGCTAACAATTCCACTAAATAAGATTTTTCTGAGCTAATCTATTTTAATCAGGCTATGCACCCAAAAGTGGTAATGGTTTACAAATGTGCACCTGGTTCTGGAATAGTCTGTGTTCTAAATATAGTGTTCCTGAGAATATATTTGTGTCCTGTGACCAAATTGCATAAATTTCACATCTTTTGCTGTAGTTAAATTTCAGCTTTTCTTCAGCATTCTGGACTACTCCCCAGTCAGTGCTCCAGAGATCTTCAAGAGAAGAAAGAATTGGGGTTTCCTAAGCTTTAAAATACTGTGGTTTTATTAAATAAAACATCTCAAGCTGATAGAAGGAGATCAAAACGTGATATTACCACATTAGCCTGTGGGAACTGAAGCACAACCATCAGGGACCAGGGCCAGAGCCATATCCAGTGTTTGCTTGGGACAGGCGTGGTGTTGGATTAGAACCCTCTATTTTTACTACTCAGTTCAATTGCTATTATGGCAGTTCTCCCAAGGCACTACTTTTATCAATTTTTTCTCTTTTTTCAGATTATACTGAGTGATAATAAGAAATTGGTCCCTGTCACAATAATCAAACAAAGTAAGTTTGTGCATTGTTTAAAATGTATTCTTATACTCTGCAAGAGTAACTTGAGACTAAAATGAGTGTCAGGGTAATGGGATGTCCTGCAGCTGGGCCTATAATAACATAAGCACAGAATGCCAGTTTCACCAAAATTAATATGCCAGGGGAAAGAGATGCACAATTAGGAGGAGATGTAGAGGAAACAGTTTGCAGTCTCTTAAACTGAATGTAAATACAGAAAGGGTTAGGATGCTGTCTTCATTTGCAAATATTGAGGAAACGTTTTTAGAATGCTGAGGTTTGTTTCAGGTGTGGTTTTTTTCTTATTTCAGTAGGGTTTTTTGTTGTTGTTGTTTTAATTAGCTTTTAATATCCCTGTGTTGTCTCTGCAGTTATTCAAAATCGGACGCAGTCAAAAGCACCAGATAGTTCTTCTCTCCCAGGAGCAATATTAGGTGACCAGAAGATATTTTTATTATTTCTCTTAACCCCTGGTTGAAACTTAGAATTGTGCAAATGCTTTTAATTTCTTGATTTTAATTATTTTTCCTTGCTTATCAAAGGGTATTTTGCAGCTGGTGCAGACAATATTTGTTACATTTTATGGTGGTACAGATAGTTCAAGAATGTTGTTGTTTAAGTGAAGTAGAATAATTTCATTTTCATTATATTTAAAAGAAGACACTGTCACTGTTAAAGCCAAGGATTTCTTTCATACTCCAAATGAAGTTCTATGGCAAAGATCTTGTTGAGATGAGGGATTGTTTTTACTGGGCTTTTAAGGTAGCACAGTAACATCACATCTACAGTCACAAACCTGATACATTAAACTACAGAAATCTTGCAATTAGAATTTGATGCTAGATCTCAAGGCATTACTGTTTCCCTCCAAGCCATTCAGTTTCATGCTTTATGTTCTTGTTTCACCTATAAGAATATTCAATATTGGCTTAGAACATTAAACCAGAATAGAGTCTGTCATACAATGTGATGAACTACTGGTCTGCCTGAAATTTCCATGAAAGGCTCACTGCACATGTACCTTGTAACCAATTTATTCCTGGATTTATTGTTTATTCCTTTATATATTTTCTATGACTGCATAGCTTTGGCTGAAGTTTTCTGTGTGTGAGTTTCAGTGCATTGATGTGAGTCAAACACACACATACTAACCCAGTCTGGTGTTGAGCCCACTTGGCCCACCAGACAGAATCTGTCCCAGTACCTGTGATGCTGCAGTATTCCAGAGTTGTGTGTTCCAGTGTCTAATGGTTTCCAACTCTGATAAATCATGAGATGGTGGTGACAGAAGGAGTGGTATAAAGGGCAAATAGCACCAAATGGGAGAGATAATTACAGGATAGAACAAATTCATTTTCCAGTTATTCAGACTGAACTGCCAGTGGTTCAGTAGTAGTTACTCACATATCTCAGAGAGCAGACTGTGTGCTTTCATGTCTTCTGGAATTAATGGCATACATCTTTCTCTGTAGTGCACCTTATTGTTCCAGGTCTCAATGAAAGTCAGCAGAAACTTCCTCCTCTCCTGACAATAGATGACATACCCCAAGCATCCAGGAAAAAACTGGGTAAGCACAAATGCTAAACTAATGAGAAATGCTGAAAAAACAATTTACACTGTGAAAATGATGATTCATAAGTCATTAAATCCTTGCTGTACATTTTTAATTTTAAAGTATCTTTTAATGAACAAAACAAAACAAAAAAAAACATGCCTGTGTTTAACACAGCTTGGAGTGATTGTGGAAGTTCAGTGGGTCCTAAAGCTACTCAGCTGTCCACATTTATCCATGTTGGCTTACTCAGTCAAACTAAAGTGGGACAGAAATAAATCTGTGGTAAAAGAGAGCAGATATATCTTTGTAATTACTCTCTAATGTCTGTTCTTTTAGCTAAGAATGAAACTGGAGTATGGCCTGCTGAATCCAAAACACCAGAAGTTCAAGAAATATCCCCACAGTCCCTTCCAGGTAATGAAAATTCTGTTTTTAGAAACTCTGTGGAATATCTTTGCCAAAAACATAAACTAAAATGAAACCCATCTTTGTGCTCTACAGTTAAAATAGTAGTTGGAAAGCAGGAGGATAGCGGCTGAATTAGCAAGGAGTGGTTATGTGGATAAAAATCTGAATCTAATTTTGGGCAAAAGTTTCAGGTGATATAATTATTAGGTTCCTAAAACTGATTGGAATTAGAACCATACTTTGTGGCATGATGGATGCCTTGAAATTTGAAAAATGGCAAAGTGAGGTTTTTTTGTGTAACACAGACTACTTTATGAATTTGTATGACAAGTACAGTCATATATTTGAACATTTTCAGTCTGGGGGCTGGGGTGGAAAGGATTGGAAAGAGCTGAATTGTTCACAGTCAAATGATGAAAATCACCCAGTTTATTGACCCACATTTCAGAACTGTTTAAGAAGCCATATGCCTATCTTCATTTTCTATAGTCTAGACCTTATCCTGTAACTGAGTTGGATGTTTTGGTTCTGCTGCCACAAGAGACAAGAGTTGGCTTCTGCCAACTTCTTTGCTGAAAGGAAGAAGGGATGCTTGAACAGTGGCAAGAATTTAAAACTAAAAAGGAATTTGAGGAAACAATGACCAAAGAGGTTTGCTTTGGTTTGGTTTAGGCATATTATGTGATCTTGCTGGCATTAGTCTCTTCTGTCTGTCAAGTCTTTCCTGGCTGGATGAAGTAGTGTAGCATGTGGTTTTTCTTTGACATCACATGACTCAGACAGATACTGCCCTTAAGTATGATTGTGTTTATTTTATTCCTTAAGTATATAAAAAAATGCTATGCTTAACTTCATCATAGCACCTTAGTCTTTAAAAAAAAACAAAGCAGAATAAAAAACCCTTCAAAAAATACATAGGGAATTAAAAAGGTGTAAAGAAATGCAGCAATATCATGTAATCATTGACTAACTAATAGAATAACTAATCCGTCTTTTTTTCTTCTGTGAAAATGTTAGAACCTAATTTTCTACTCAATAGATAAATATATTTTCCAAATTCTACTTTAAACCAATCCTTCCTGTCTGCAAAACCTTCATGGGGATGGCTCTTTTCTATTCATCCTAAATATTAAGAGGAGAAAAAATGATGCCTCTTCACAAGAATTTATTATCAAAGGATGCATTGAGAATGTGTGGATCCTTTTCAGAAAACTGTAATGAGTCTTCTTAGGTTGTTTGATTGGTTTGTTTTCTCTTACAATTCAAGTTCTCTTGTGGAATTAAATTTTTTGACTGTTTTACTAGATTATTTACCTTGTTCAAGTAACTGCTGCTTAAGAACTGGCAATCTGGAAGTGTATTTTCTAGAATTTTGCCATTTTTTGTGAAAGTGAGAACTGAATACATTTGTGTGGTTGGTTCTCCATCAGAATCCATGTCCTCAAATCTCAGCCCTCAAGCTTGCATTCATCTAATCAAAATGTGTCATTCCTTGTTGATGGAATGTATTGGTCAGTCAGCTAAAGAGTGTGAAATGCGGCAGCTGGGGAGGAGAGCATTGGTTCATTCCATTTCCTTTCCTTTGTGTTCTGTATTTATATTTATGTACCAACATGTAGAATTTCTAACCATAAACATTGCCATGTCTAGACATGGCACAGAATTGTATGTTTATGAAATTGGAGAAGTTTTCATTACTGTGGTAATAATTGGCAAGTACTCTATTTTCTTGTAACATTTTAGTTACAATATGTTACAACTAAACACATTCTTATTGCTATCACGTCAATAGTTACTTACAGAAATATTTAGAATAATTTTCATCTTCCATTTCAAGCTACCTTTGGGGTTTTGCTTCCATTCCTTTTTTTCCTGTGGTGACCATTCCTTTCATATATTATTTGTTGATTTCAGCACCAGTGCCTCATGTTAAAGTAAGACTATGTCACACTCCATTGTGGTTACTGTAATTCAGTTAAGAAGGAAAAAAAAGGAAATCAGTAATCAGGGAAGTGAAAATAAATCCTTTAAAATAAAAATTTTCTTTAAGTGTAATTCTGTCTTGCTATGGAACATGGAAAATTACTTGTCTGGCTAAAATGCTGAAGTGTTCTTTTATGAGTAACTTAGGTGAGAGATCTGAGCATCAACCCTTTTCAAGGGTTGCATTTAAATAGTTTAGTATATAGACATAATTAATTGAGTTTAGCAATAGGATCTACTTCATTATATTTAAGTCAGACATTGCTATTTGAAAAATCATCCTGGATTCTTTGAGTAAGGCATAATTATTTGCTGTGGAAGGTTTAAGGACTGGTGCCAGACTGGCAAGAGCACAGTGATTGAGCAGGAGCTCTGTGCTGTAGCAGCTGTTGTGTCATCAGCCATGCTAGAAGGGGAAGGAGCTCCAAGTACTTCAGCAAGCAGTCTGTCTGAAAGGCTCTGTGAGCTGGGCTGCTCTTGTCTTCCACTGGCTCTTCATCAAAGGGTGTGTTCTGTGATGTGACACAGTTTAGTAACTTTTTGTCATGTATTTGTCTACCAGGAATCCCATCATTTTCTTAATTTCAATCCTCCCCTCCCTTGGCATGCATTTCCATGGAAAGACTTGTTAGTAAGCTCTTTCATTCTTTGTTTTTGCCAGGCTTGTTACAATATTTTCCACTCAGGACTAATTTATTCTTAACAGCTCAAATCTCTAGTGTTTTCCTCAATCTTTGAATTGTTGTCTAATATACCTCAAACTACTGCTACAACTTTTTCTCTCTGTTAAATGTGTCTTTCTAATAACTTTACAGGGAAATTGGAGCTCACCAACCCTTAGAAATATGAGCGCATTAGTCTGGGACATGAAAAACTAGCTTCTCTTTAAAAAAAATAAAAGAAAAGCAAAAAAAGAAAGCTAGTTACTTACGTGAGGGGTAATTTAGTGCATTAGATTTGTGAAATATGGAATAGGCTTGAAATGACAAGTGCGAAGCCACCTGTGAATCCATCAACCAGGGTTAATGTTCAGTTGAAAAAACTCCTTTGTTGCCATGTCTCCAAGTTCTGTTCTTCCTGTCCGCATTCTGCCCCCTGAAGAGTTCTTCTTGTGCACACAGGGTATATCAGGAGTGAGATTAATGTTTTCATCATAATGTCTTACATCATCCTGAAGATGAAAAGAGAGTCAAGAGAAATCAGAGAAAACAGTTTAGGAAGCATTTCCTGGGTGCATTCTTGCTGTATTCCATGCTGTGATGATAAAGTAACTTGGCTGTGTTAATGCTTTACTTTGCAGAACCACTACAATAGGCCTAACTTGTCTGCTGCCCTAGAATGCTCAGAGGACCTTATCTTTTCTCTAATTTAGCTTTCAGAGCCTAAACTTTCTTCTTCCTGTATCTTCTTTTAAACAAAAATATGTCTTATTTTCATATCATCCCTACAATGTTTTGTGCAAAACTAACAGCTTGGTTTCTTTTGCTCTAATTCTAAATATGTTTTATCTTGTTCAGCTTGCTTAGCAAAGACTCATTTCATTTGAGTGTAAACCCTCTGACCTCTAAAAAAGAAAAAATTCAGAACATCATGAGTTCCGTATTTGCTTGTATTTGAGGTTTTTTTCCATTATTGCACCTCACCAAGAAGAAATGTTAGATTTTGTACTGCTCCTGAGGTACAGGTATTTGGTTGTTCCTTCAGTTTTTCTTATGAGTGAATTCTCTCCCACAAGTTTCGTAGAGAGAAATTTCTCTGCCTTCTCTGGACAATGAACTGCTCCTTGCACTGATGGCAGTGACAGCACTGTGACTGACTTTGAAGATGAATTGAGCCATAACAAAGCAGCATCTGTAAAGGCTCCAGACTGTGTGACACATTCCCCAAACTAGAAAATAGTGTAATTGTTGGAAGTGTAATAGCATCCGAATCCCACTGTTTAGAATGTGGGAAATGGCGCTTTTTTTTCACTAAATGAAATAAGAAGCTTATAAACCTCCATGATCAGCTCTTGCTTCAAGTGTGTTAAGTAGATTGTGGAAATATCTTGGAGAGCATGCAGGAAAAAACCAAAATGTCTTCTAACATGTTTCAAAAAGAAAGTGACCATTTATTAAATTAATACTAAAACTTAGTGCTATATTAATGCCAGCCATCAATATTAAAGATCTCTTCCAAGTAGCAACATGCACTAAATACTGTGCAATTTGCTCTGTGGAGGGCATTAATGTGCTTGTGGCATTCAAGGCTGAGACCTTACCATTCTGTGTTCCATACCCATGTTATTTTTCAGTCTTAGATGACCCGTTCTGGGTACTGCATGGCTGATTAAACACCTCTGGGATCTCCAGCAAGATGCAGAGGAAAGAAGTGACCTTGACTGACTTACTATTGGCGTTAATTGTTATGTGAAACAGCTTGCAGAGTATAGTTGTGCAGTAATATATTAAAATATGGCCAGCAGTTCAATTTAGGTATATTTAATTGCTTAATAAACTGCCTGTGTATTCCTCTAAAAATGTGCAATTAGAAGAATGAATGAAAATCAAAACCTATTTTATAACAAATTCTATAATTATTAGAAAATTAGTAATTTCTGAGATTAGTAATAATTCTGTGATATTACAGGTGAGTATTTATTATGTTCCTGAAAATTTTTATATTAGAAGGATTAAAACCCATTTGGAATAACAAGGAAAATATTTGTAAATATTTTGTGTAAATTGCTTTGTAATGTATCTTGTTTGTAATCTATTATAAGGAATTTAAGAGGCTGTAACAGAAGTACAGTGTGAATTTCTGACCTTGTCTTTGCTGTTCATGACTTTTATTTTCTTTCGTTAATGTAAAATTGCAGCAAAATAAATCCAAAACATCATATAGATTTCACATCTGGAAACAAAAGTAAACATTAATCATGACGGAGTTGAGCTGCTGTAGAAATCATTCTAATCATGTGACATGAAATGGTGATAAGAAAAGCATCAGGCTTTGGGTAGTAGATCAAGAGAGGTTCAGGAGATTTTAAATTACATTAAGCTTCTTTCTTCTAGCTCAGGCTGAGAAATCACATGGACCTGAAGATTTTAGATCGACGCCTAAACCCAAATTGGTGCAAACTCAAAAGATCCTGGGTAACTAATTTTTCTGCTTTTTACATTCTTTCTGCATTAAACACTTTTTTACCTTCAGCAGAATTTTTCTACTACTTGCTGCATCTTCTTTGTGTTGGCTCCAAAGGAAGTCCTGATTAAAATATTCTGGTTTCTTTTGTGATTTCAGTGACTAATACTGGAATGAATTGTAAAGCAGGATGCACCTAGCTCTGGCTGAACTGTGGCTTTCACGGATTTCCCTGTGCGATTCAATTTGATTTTTGAAATTAATGCTCTTTGTCGATGTAATCTGCATATTTGACATAACATAAAATTTCCATCTGTAAAATTCACCTCAGTGATGGAATTTAAATAATTACCTCCTTGATTTTCTTCTGATTACAGATTCTTTTAGGTAACACCAATAGTAATGAGTAAGAACAATTTTATAAAGCACGTGATGGGATATAACTGTATTTGCCTTGAAGGAAAGAGAAGCTCTACTGTTATTTTTAAATTTTTTTATCTCAATGTTGTATGGTTAGTTTTGTGATTTAGTGTAACACTTATTTAGTTCTGTTATTCAGAATTCTGAATTCTCTAATGTTGATTTTATTGCTTGTATTTTCTTCTCTGAGCCATGCAAAATTATGAGGAAAAATCTAAACTTGAGGTTGTATTTAATTCTACTTTTTTAAAAACTTCACTTAGATTTTTCTAAACCACAGCTAGCCTGCATTCAGGAGGATGCATGCTAAAGGGAATGACCAGGAAGATTTTCAGGACTGAAATGCTGATCTTCCCATGAAGAGGACTGCTAATGCTTCTCAATAAATGCATTTTACACAATCCTATGGATTCACGTTAATGTCTTACTTGCACGTTTTTTCATTTAAATTTGACAGCAGATTTCCAGAATTTACTGAAGCGACACCAGCAGTCAATCTAATTTCATTTTAATTTCTAATTGCCTTTTTTTAACCATACTCAACTTTCCTTGGTTTTGCTATGTTTCAAAGATTAAAATATGAAAACTAATCAAGATGGATGATTGATTAATTTTAAACTAGGTGCTGACAGATGTTCATTGTCAAATTCTCATGACTGATAGATCTTTGTTTAACAACTAGGGGAAAAAGGGCTTCCTTCATATTCCACATACCTTTTAAAGTGACAATTTATGTGTTTTTTTCTCTAGGTTGGAACTACTTTTTTTTATTAATTATCATTTTTTCAGGAGTGAGTGGTCCAGAAGCCAAATATAAATCCATTTTCTGCCTCACATTATTCTTAATCAAGAGACCTTTTGGTTATTTTTCTTATCGTAGCTTCTAATGAAATACAGCTACTTCCTTCTGGATCCAGAATCCCTGATGCTCCAAAAAGTCCATTGACAAAACCTGGTAATTACTTTCTTTGTAAATATGAGTAAACTTTACTGAAAAATCATCTTCACAAAGCTTGCTCCAATAAGAGAAGTAATGTAATCCTTTTTGTGGTGCTATGATCACCCCTTCATTACATAATTGGACCCTAAGCTTGGTGCTTTGGTGCTTGTATTGGTGATCAGTGGGGTTATGATCAGTGGGATTAGTAAGTTATGAGCATCTGAAGTCCTATGCTGGGAAGAACATGATGTTTTTGTGGATGCTTTGTTCCTCCTCCCTTCTCTCTTACTTTCTTCTGCTGGGAGACATCTCAGATGTGAGCTCACCGCATAGGGGACCATTTGTGTATGGTAGATATAATTTCTGTGTCCTTGTTGTTACCCTAAACTAATTTTTGTCCAGTTCCAAGTGTGCAGTTTTTATAACTGATGTTGTTGAACTGTTTGTGGCAGGGGGTGTCCAGCACCAGCCTTAGTCCCACCTCTCACCATCTCATGCCTCTGCTCCTGTATATTGTACCCTGTGTCTCCCTTGCTCAAGACCTCTGATTTCATAACAGGCCTGTATTTTCTCTCTGTTTGTGTTAAAATAGCTCGTTCTACCAAAACTATTGCTTGTTGCTGCTTTCAGTATTAACAGCTATTACACTAGTTACCTGGAGGGCCCTTGAATCAGATTCATTTCTATGTCATTAAGTATTAGTCAAGAAGTTATTATAGAATAGTGCTGGCTTATTAGGATGGCCTACTTTTGCTTAATCTAGTCTGCAAAATTTTAAAGTAATTTTCAGGAATGCCTCTTAGTTCTTGAAATGCATATTTGAAGTAGATTCTCAAGAACATGAAAATAATCTTCATAATCTGTTCTTAATTGGTGAGATTCTTTTGACAGCTCTTTTCCAGATATGTTTGAGGGGATGGGGAGAGACATTTGGTTAAATCCAATTAGAAGCAGCACTGGAAAAAGAGAAACAAAGTGATTTAAGAACCTATTTGCTATAAATGTAGTTGGAAAACTGAAAATTATTAGGGATGCAAAGTATTTTTTCTTTCTATAAAAAAAAGAATAATCTAATCCTATGTTTGTCTTGGTGGTAAAGGTGGAAGAATAGCAACATTTGAGGGAAAAATAAGTGTTTCATTCAAGTATTTATTATGATTTTGTTCTCATGCCCTCCATTTCCTTTGAATAGTTTCACTTGGCAAAAGAGGGATTTCTTTATGTGAGGCTAGGCCCAGCCATTGGGTCAAGGGGAGCGTCTGGGCTCTCCATGAAATCACTGCTGAAGTCAGAAATATTCTGTGAGAGCCAGGGCATGGTTATACAGAGCAGATTTCTCTGCTCTGGGCCTCTGCATGCTTTGATCACCTGCTGTCATACAACCAGCAAAGTAAGCAAATTTTAGTTTATGAAGTTCAACTGTGTGTGACCTGTATTCTGCCCTAGCTCCCCTGAAGAATTTTTTGTTTATTTTTCTATCTGGATTGTGCTAGAGGGAGAGCTCTCCTTTGTTTTGTAAACTTCCTGTGTGGTCAGTATCTTTTTGGATTCAAATGTTTCTGGAAAGATAGCTTTGTGAACATGCCTTCAATGTTCTGATGCCTGTGGGAGATCTCTTCTAGTTCTTGCTGGGTGTAAATGGAACAATGGAAGATTTTGCCAAAAGCTGTGAATTGTATGGCTTTTGTTGGCACTGTTTTCTTCTCTAGAAATATAGAATAGAATGATACCATGTGCAAGGGACCTACAGTGATCATCTGGTCCAGCTGCTGAGTCCAACTGTATCAGGATAGTAATCTGGGATCCAAATTGTTAATGTGATAAGGTAGATTGAAAGTAAATGGGAAAGCAGATCCAATGTGTGAAAAAAAGGCTATTCACTTTTTGGCATGGATATTCATATTTCCTGTACTGGAAATGAACACTACACCTAATTATTTGAATGGGGGTTTTAACAGAAAGAAAAATACTTACTGACCAGTACACACAGTTAAGCATGATCAGGAGCATCACAGTAGTGCAAAACCTGCACATGGTGGAGGCTTGTTCATTATGGCTTTAGAGTAAGAGTGCCCAATTCCATCTTGACTCCATTTTCATTAAAGCACACTTCAGGTTATCCATACTTGAAAGTGAAGAAACTAGAAGGTCTTTGTAATAATCCTCATCACTGATAACAGCTAGTAGGTGTTGTTACTAACTTCAACAATTATCTCACTGATTTCATTGTACTACTCTTCTCTTATCCTTTGCCATTACAACTTCTTTAAAAATAGTTATACATATTGCAGTAGAGACCTGCAAGTGGTGTGAATATCAAATGTTGTGTTGTAGCTGCCTTGCTGTGAGTAAAATCCTCTTAAGAAATAAGGATTCAGCTTGATTAGGTAGGGTATGCTAAATATGAATGGGGTAGAAATTAATGGAGCAAACAGACATTCAAACAGAAAAACCCTTTTTAGTTACAGTTGAAATTAGATTTTGTATTACTTGCCAGAAGAATCTGTCCTGGAATGATAAAATTTTGTTTCATCTTTGCTCTTAGCTACTCAGAGTCCAGCCTTGAAATCCATATCTCTACCTTCTACAGAAAAAAAAGAGATGGAAATGGGTAATTAGCAGATTAGTTCCATGATTTTTTTTTCATTATCTTGGCATCATATAGATCTGCAGATTTTAATCTTGGCTACCAACATTCACAGAGAGCTGCTTATTCACCATTTGTGTGTCTGTGTAACCACCTGAAGAATGTATCTGTTGTCAGCTTAAAAACTGCCCGAACACAGTGTTGTCATATCTCAGCGTCATCTTACTTCTTTCGGTATAGCTGCAGCTCTTACCCAGAAAATTTAATAAGAGAGAATTCCTTGCTGGTAAGAGTTCTTTGAAGCATGTGGCACTTGCATTCCAAGGCCAGAAACCTGTTTTTCCTGCCATCCCCTCCCCTTGTCACAGCCGTTGTGTCACATCTCACTTGAGGCCATCTGCCGTTGCTCAGCTTAGTGTTGGCATCGTCTGGAAACGCACAGGCTTTGCTCAGTGTTTGATGCTAACCCATCAAGTCACAGCTCTCTCAGCATTTTAAGCTTAGATTCTTTTTTCAGCTTTTGACGAAAAACAGACCGTTTCTTTGGGATCCAAACCGTCCAGTACCATGGAAGCGCAACCAACCCGACCCGGTAATGGTTCTCATGGGGTTAATCCTCCTGACTGTTGGGAGTTTTCGGAGGAGACAGTGCCCCTCATGGAATAGTTTGTTCAGTTTAACATAAATGAAGAATAACTGTGGGTATGAAAGTGCTGCATCAAGTATTAGATCTCTTTTTGACATTCTCTGTGAAATACTAGCTAGTAGTTCAGGGGGTTTTCCATGTTTGGCAGCAGCATGCAATTCTTAGTTTTAAATTGGACTTACAGTAAATATCAAATTTAAATAGGACTGTCCACACCTGAGTTTCTTAAATAGAATATCCTGATTTCCTGAAGGATTCTGAGTTGTAAGAGATTAATGAAAACCAAAGAAATTCCAACATATTTTGAAACTGTCACTCTTCTTTTAGCCTTTCTGTATAGACATAGATATAATTCTGCCCAGATTTTTAAAACTGGCACTATAAAAACACATCACTGAAGATTCAGATGCTTTCTAGTTGGTGCTTACAAAATTTCTATTATTTGTTTCTATTATTTTATAGATGTTATTTTCCTGGGGAAACTGACAGTTTTCCAAAATAAGGAAAAAAAAAATAATAAGATGAGACCCAGTTGGAAAGATTTCATTTCATTAGCATGCCAATAGTATAATGCCTGATGCATATGTTTTTGGAAGAAATTAACATTGAAGGAAATCCATTACTGAGGGGGAGATTGATTACAATAGTTAGCTGTTCACATGTCTGACAAAAGGAAGTTTCTATGTTTCATTTGGTCCAGCTCCTGTTTCCTTCTCCAATTTTTGCACCAGGATGTTGTCCTTCCTGATCCTAGAAAAAAATTCCATGCACTCACAGTTTGCTACTTTTTATTAATAATATGTTCTCCTATTTTGAATAGCCTTGTATTTTCACTTTTTAATTCTGTATTTCACCTTTTTACATGAGTCTGATAATGCATTTTTGACCAAATTTTTATGCATTAATACATGTTTTGGGAAATAATTTTCAAATCAATTACTTAATGATTTATTGTACATTTCAGACTCTGCCTTTCTGTGGAACATAATATATTAAGTATTACCCAGAAGTTTTGTCAGCTTATGAAGGAATATGATGTTGCAGAAACTTTCTTATCACTTCAAAACAATACAACATTATTTTTGCTTTTATTTTCCAGCTTCACATGACTTTCTTCATCTTATTTCTACTCCCCAGACTTTTACATCTTCAGAAATACCAGGCACTGGTAAATTATAATAGTATTCTTTCAGAAGCCTTTCATACCCTTTTGATTGATTGGTGATGAAAAGTTCTTTGCTGCTTCCATGTTGATAATTTCAGACAGCCATTGCATACCCCTTGCCTTGAGTGTTGCCCTACATCTTGGTTTTCCACTCCTGTATCACCATCCTCATTCCTGTGACCAGGCAGAGCACAAGTTTAAAGCAAGTCTGCAAGTAACTTGCAGAATAATGCAATATTAATCAAAGAAGTGTGTCAGGAAAAGATTTAAATTTTGCAAGGCTTGAGGCTGTTCCATTCAAGTAAAATACCATGCTTTTTTGTGATATTTTTTATTTATTTTATCCTCTCAAATTTTCATATGTAGTTTGCTCTGATTTTTCCCTATGTATTGTCTTAAAATAAGTCAACACAGCTAAGGCCAGACCCTTCCAACTAAGCTATATTTTGAGTTATAGCTTTGGGAATAAGCCTTAGTTAGGTGAGGGTGCCCAAGTTAACATCTTCAGCTAAGTAATTAGTGATGGTATTTGAAACAGAAAAGGAGGTTAACTTTTAAATAAATAAGCAAAAATGATAAATGCTTTGCAGAGTAGTGGAAAGTAAAGTTTCTCTCCACCAGATGTTCCTTCTGAATTTACTTACATGAAATTATTTGTCAGGTTTGGTTGTTTTGTTTTAGTTTGTTGTTCTTTTTTTTTTAACAGCAGCTAGAGATACTACTGATTTGGAAATATCCATGCCTGTAATTACTACAGAGCTTCAGCTGTTATGATGGCATGGGGTAAAATTCAAAAGTTGACCTCAATATAGTTTCAAAATTTTGTTTTCTTTTTCTTTTTTATCCTTGCTGCTATTTTTGGAAGTTTTGCATTGCTTTAGTTGTCACCATCACAGTAATTCATACACTTATTGCTGTTGTTAACTAGATTCTCATCTGTACTTATTATTCATTTTGTAGATGAAGGATCAGAGGCAAAGAGGAGAGTTCCCTTTAGTTGGTTGTGTTTGGTTTTCTCATTGTTATGATTCTCAGCTGTGGACCTGCCTTTCTTAGTTTGAGTTTTTTTTTTCCTGTGCTGAGAATTTAGTTTTGAGAGGGAATAAAAAGCTTACACATATTCCTGTGTACTGTTTCCATTAAAAGGCTAGCCCCCTAACTACTTTCTGGATCCAAAGGTGTTTTCTTACTATCTACTATGCATTATATGCTAAGATTATTAGGTAATAAGAATTCTCATTAGTATGAATAAAATGGTTTCCACATTGACTTCCACACCAGCCTAACAGTCCATGAGACAGAGTAATGCCCTGCTGACTTGCCAGAAATCTTCCCCGTGCTTCCATTTTAACAAAGCAACACCTGTTCACCAAGTCCTGAGTTATTCAGGCACCTCTGAGGCGATTAAACCTTTTAACACAAGATTATATTTCCAGATTTAGGTGAAAGGAAGTCTCTTTCTTCAGGAGTCACATCTGGCATGCCAGAAATGCCACCAATCTCAGCTGGTAATGATATCTGTCTTCTCTGTAGTTCTCCTCACATCTAGGCAGCCTCTCAAAAGATGTAGTAATGCTTTGCTAAATGAAGGGTTTATTATGACTTGCCCTGTATAAACCTGGAGAGACAGAAACTAGTTGTATCTGCTGCAACGTTTGAGACATTTGAAATGAAATATTGCAGTGATAAAATTATTATTTTTTTATGTAGGTAAACAATTACCTTGTCCGGATTTTCTTGTGAAGGATTGTTTGTGTGTATATATATATATATATATGTGGAGGCCCATCATTGTTAGGAATGATTAAATAAATGTTAACATGTCAAATTTGCTCCTTTTGCACATTGGAAAAGCTCCTCCACAGGCAGAAAAAAATTTATCTACAACTTTTAAGCAGGTGTAAACACTTTGGTTAGTGAGTCATTGAATGTTGCTAGGAAAGGATCAAGTCCAAGAGAACTGAACAGAAGGATTTCCATTTCCAAAGACTGGGAATATCAGCATATCCCAGAGGAATCCCTCAGCACAAATTCATTTTAGCCACCAGCTGTATCCAAGGGCATGTTTGTAAACTGTCACAAGTCTTGCCTCCTTTAAGCCTGAAACCAAGCCCAAAGCAATGGGCAAATATGCACAATAGTAGTGAGTACACATAGTCCAGATTTAGCACTGGTTTATGTATCAGGTTGTGCATTCTCCCTGTGCAAAATTAGGATAACAGGGTATGAGGAGATCATTTGAGTAAAGGGACTTGTTCTTCAGTGCAAAAGAGATATTGAGTTGTACAAGTGTAAGTTGTAAGATGTGCTAGAATTCAGTGGAAAATATTCCTTTTTTTCACTTGCTTGCAAGCATTTATATACAGAGAGATAAATTCTCTACACTGTGTTTTATTAGTGCCAGGGACAATGATTTATGACCCATAGAATGAAGGATTTAATTGATTGTAGGGAAAAGTGAAATCAGATCTTGAATTCTAAATACATAGGTGTGGTTCTTGCCATGTTACCTCTGCAAGAACTGTTAGAATCTGTTGAGGAAATGTAAGGAGTGGTTTGATGAATTGGATATTTAGGCGTTTTTCTGCTGATGTGGAGCCATTTAGCTACTGAGGCTCAGGCAGTATTGTGTTGGTTGCAGCCATGGCAAGACACTTGATTGAGGGTTTGAGTCACAGGGTGCTGCCAGGAAAGGGCAGGTGTGGCCCTAAATACAGACGTTTAGGGTGTTGTACTGCTGGGGCTGCTTGTACTGCTGGGACAAGGCTGAGTGAACATCTCAAGATCATTTCTGTGTCTGACCATAGCAACCGAGAGACCAGACCTGGAATGGACCTCGTCTGCTCCACGGGAAACCACAAGGAAGGGTAAATAGCCAGCGATTCCTTCCTTCACTGCTTCCTTTGGCCATGCTGTTCTCTGCAGTGATGAGCCTGTTCAGGTGTGCTGCTGTCCCAAAGAGTGGGGCAGTGATGTGGCTGGACCTTTATGGCTCCTTATTCTGCCTGCAGATGTTCTGGGGAACCATTTGTAGGTTTGCTCTGGTGCCTTGGCTGGCAGTGCCCGGTGAAAGGCAGCATTGTGCCACCACCGTGGGCAGTGAAGCTGTGACGTGGTAGCCTGGCCCAAGCAGGGCCACGTCCCCTTCTTTGTAGCTGTGTCTTGATGTGACCTGTGTGACAGCAGCCTGTGTGAGGAGCTGAAGGCAGTTTCTGTCTTTGATCTTAGCTGCTCGAAGACCGAGGCCGAAGTCCACCACTCCTTCCTCCCTGGCAACTCAGCAAACTGTGATGGGTAACTAGCAACAGCCTTCTGTTCCCATTGTCTGCCATCTCTTTCACTGCCCATCTCACCTCTCATCCCAAACCACCTGGCATCCTTTGTCATCTTCCACGGACAGGATGGAGTCTCATTGGTGCAGCTTGGCTTGCCGAAGCACTCACCACAGCGGTTCTGCAATTCTCTTGTTTGATCCCACGCTTCTTCCATGGCCCATGGGCATTTTCTGCAGGAAGCATGTGACATTCTGCAGAGAGACCACATTGCTGCACCTGGTCTTCAGCTCCATTCCCCTGCTTCTTTGTGTTTGGGTGGTGGGTCTTGCTTTCTCTGATGCATTCAAACACGGCAGCACCTCTAAGAGGCAAACCCAGCTGGGCTGGCACAAGAACACAGCACAGCAGCTCAGCTTCCATCCAGGCATTCCTTGGACAAAGCTGCACCTCTTGGATCCCTCACCACTGACATTCAAGGCCCTTGGTTTTCTTCTGCCCATGCCTTTCCATTGCCATCACCTGGAACTGGGAATGCTCTGCCCTGCTGCTGCTTTTGAGGCTGTGTTATGTTTTTTTTAATTGATACTTCATTTCAGCTTTTGGAGAATATTGATATATTTCTTCATGGTTTAAGACACTGGCAGCCTCTGGTACTAACAGTATTTCTTCCAGATCTGACAACTACGCAAGGCAGCGGTGTCCCCAGAGATATTGTTGTGCTTTTAGCCAACCTATTACTTCTCTTGGGCCTACATTGGGATAAACCTTCAGTGTAGATATAAATGGGGCCATACATGCAAATCTTATTTAGCTCAGGCTTTGCCTGTGGCACTTATCAACAGTGGGGGAGATGCTCGTGGCAACAGCTTCTTTCACACTGCAGGTGTGCAAGACCAGTCCTGTGTCCTTGCAGTATTTTTGGCCCATGGTGTAACAAAGAATTACATGAGCAGCTTGGTGTGACTAAAGTCTGAAGTTGAGTGCGAGTTAAAAATGTAATGAACAGTAAAAAGTGACTTGGCACTTTTGTCTGGAGCAGTCTTGCTTTCATATCAACTGAGATACTTCACACACTTCAGGATCTTTTCCAGGGAATTTACATTCCCTATTTTCCACTAACTGAAGTAATTTTCTGAGCTTTCTTGTTTTTACAGTGGAGAAATCAGATACTTGTAATTATAACAAGGCATATAAATTTGGTGGGCTAAGGATATTAATTTCTGTTTCCCTGCCTGGTGATGTTGTCTGAATCACTTTTTATGTTCTCTTATTTTTGCCAAATTTTTAAATTGGATTTTTTCCAGTATCTTCATCTCATAAATTCACTTTCTCCTTGACTCCTCTTGGCAAGTGATCTTGTACTTTTTCAGTCTTGCATTCCTTCTAACCACATGGGAATTTTTTCCATATTCCTTGTGTCATTCTGTTTAATTTTTTTCATTATATTTTTGTGGGTTTACACATCTTTGCATATTAACATCTTTCTTTTTAAAATTCTGCTAATTTTGCAAAATATATCTTTCTTCTGTTCTTTATTGTTTGAACTCTAAACCATTGAGCCCATGGTTGCAGGTGATGCCAAGGTGTGATGGTTCATGTATTTTTTTAAATAAGCCACCATTTTTTCCAGCCTCACATGATTTTCTTCATGTTACTTCTACTCCCCAAACTTCTACATCTGGAAAAATGTCAGAGCAAGAGACTGGTAAATGGCATTTATTTTATACGCTATCCTTGATTTTTCTTGATATTCGAGTGGTATGATTTTGATGTCTCTTATATATCCTCTATTTTTAATGTTACCTTCAGTGGTCTTTCATTTGTTCCTTATGGTTTCATGTTATTTGTCGTACTTGCCAGTGTATAATTAGTAGTTCTAGCCTCAAGTAAGTAATCCTGATGCCACCTGCCACTTTCAGGCTTCTGATGTGGTCAGTGGGGCAGAATTTAGCGCTTAAGAGGAAATTCTCAGGCTTTGATGAATTCTGGGATATCAGCGTAACCGTTATCCTTTGTAGCAGGAATGTTTTTCTTTACCTAGTAGACACATTTAAAGAGATTCATTGGTTGGTCTTTGGTTTCCTGTTCACAACTTTTTAATGTAGTCTCTGATATTTAA
This sequence comes from Emberiza elegans, assembly GCA_024865655.1. Taxonomy (NCBI): domain Eukaryota; kingdom Metazoa; phylum Chordata; class Aves; order Passeriformes; family Fringillidae; genus Emberiza; species Emberiza elegans. The sequence continues at coordinate 3,958,515 of JALJVW010000196.1, forward strand.
AAGGCTGCTGCAGTACATAATTTTGGTCCAAGAAGTGATTTCTACAGTTACTTCTGCTAATAATTTATTATTTCCCTCCATTTATCCATGAAGAATATAGATTTTTAGACACAATTTATGCATTTTTATTTGAGCCTGAGATTTCCCCAGCATATAGTCATAAAAAATAGTAGAAGATTGCTGTGAAGTTCTCATCCTTGGCTCTGTTCACATGAGGTTCTCATTCTTGGTTCTGCTACCATGATTTAACAAGTGACATTTTATTAGATCAGTGTATCAAACATCACTGTCTTTCTGGGGACCAATCAAATGGAATTGCGTAAATGAGCACTGACGTAGTTCATCATCTGAAGATTAGCTAATCACCAAATGCATACACAATTTCTGTTTTCTCTGGTCTTATTTGGCTACAGTTTGGTCAGTGTTCCTTTAGCTTCCCTTCACAGATAAATTTAAAAAAGCTTTTATCTATTGCAGAATTCACACTGAACACAAACACAATGCAGCTGTACTAATACTCAGCGGGTGGTGCTGACAGTTATCTTGCCTCTGCATGAACACAAGACCTTTGTTTTCTTTTGAAGCTGAGAACTCTATCTATCCAAGGTCATTTCTATCTTCAGTAGACAGAAAAATTTTAGCAGTTTATCAGGCACGACTTTGCTGTTGCCTTCAGTATTGTTCTCACCAAGTTACCACAGCCTTTTCTCTTGATTTAGAGAACTGGGCTACTTAGATTACTTATTACTTGGCCTTACACTTTATTAAATCATGAGGTGTTCTTAACATTAAGAGTACCCACTCTTCATTTTTTCATGTAATACCACTCATAGAAATGTTTCTTTCATGCTGTAGACTGTATAATTCTCTAATGGAAATGGTGGTCTTAGGGGCTAATAGAATCTGGGTTTGTTGAGAGTTTTGGGGGTTTTTTTTTGTTTTGGTTGGTTGGGTTTTGGGGTTTTTTTGGTTGTTGTTTTTGTTTTTTTTGTTTTTTTTTTTAATTTGTGTTTTTATTAATATATTGTCAGAAAAGCCTAAAAATATTTTTAAGCCATCATCTGGTGAAGGATGGTCTGTCTCAAATCCTGCTTCTATCAAAGTACCTTTGTGGCAGTTGCAGGGAAAATCTTGATTCTTGGCCAAAATATGAATTTGTAGGAAAGTTTTTTGATGCCACCTGTGTGAAAATTGTGTGCATGCTGTATCAAAATAATATGGGGCATTTGCAACTCCTTATTTAAAAGTTTTGTCTGGCACGTCCAAACTAAAGTGTAGGGGATTTGCTGTCAGCTGTTGCTATTGGATAAATTTTAAATCAGATGCAGACAGTTGGACCAGTAGCTAATGCCTAAAATTAGATGTTATGTATCCAAAAAAAAAATTACCCCATGAAACAAAAATGTAGTAGGCTACCACAAATATCAAATAGAAGTGTGCACACAAAATCATAAAATAAATGTATGTCCCTTGGACCTGCTAAGGGCTGAAGATCACCTTATCTAAAGGCTGATTTCACTTACTGTTTCAAGATTATTTTCCTATTTGATCTTAGCTACACAGGGATCAGGCCTGAAGATCACTCCTCATCTCTCCATGGAAACCAGAGGGAGTGTGATGGGTAAATAGCTTATAATTCCATTAGCTTTTCCATTGCTTGCCATCCCTTCCAGCAGCTGTGGAGAGTGCCAAGCTTCATTCAGACACGTTGCTCCGAGGACTGCTTGATGCTGGGCTTTCTCCCCACGCTCCACCCCCACCCCTGCTCCACTCAGCCATTTCTGTGCAATCTAAGCTGGAAAATAATTCCCTGCAGTGACTGAACAGCAATCCCCAAATAGACCTCTGCTAGCTTATGTTGCCTCCAGGTTTCTTCTGGCAGCTGCAGTTTTCTTTCAAAGAATAAGTACTTTAAAAAAGAGGCCAGTGAGAAGAAGATTGCCTCACATGAGCTACTGGAATTGACTCTCCTTCATTTCACACCAGCTTCAGTGTTCATGTAACACCTCATTTCTCAGTTGATCTTTAGAGCTGCTGTCACCTTGCTTGATCTCACATCAATGTTGTCTTGAGCTGCCCAACAGCTAATGGCCAAATACTGTGGATCTGAAGCCAGTTCTAATTTTAACTCCAGATTTTCTTTCAGCTTTTGATGAAAATCAGCACATTTCTTCAAGACCTGAAACATCAGGCATCCAAGAAATACCATCAGCTATACCTGGTAATACTTGAAAAATGTGATTTTAAATAGAAAATGCCCCAGAGATTTTAATTTTAAAAATTTGTGTATTGTTAATTAAGTTTAATATGTCTCAAAATAGCTTCAGAAGGGTTGTAATTAGGGTGCTCTCTCAAATACCAGACTAATTTAGGAAATTTTGCATGAAATAGTAAATATTCTTTTCTAATTTTGGCCTGTATTCCTGGTATATTTACAAGTCTGTATTGCCGTGTTTGGTGCTAATAGGCATGTCTTATAACATAGAGCTCTCTTTCTAAGTTGCAGCTCTGCAGAGGGGTAGAGTGAAAGGTAATAGAAGTTCTGTATAAATCCCTGAATGAAACCATTCTAAGTTGGAACTGTTGAGTAAGTCCCATAGAAATAGCAGGAACAATAGCAATGAAGATAGAGAGTTCAAAATAGTGGAAAATAGACTCTAAAATACTTTAATTTCAATATATTTAAAGCAGTGATTAAGTTAAACATTTGGCTGTGAGAAAGGGAGACGGCATAGACACAAGACTAACAGAAACAACGATGTGCAATGTCAAGTGTGTTGCTATATTGCCTGAGTACAACTTTGCAAATAAAAGGCACAACTCTGTAATTAAAGAAAACATTTGCAACAAAGTGCTCTTGACCGGACACTTCCACGGTAGATCTGATGCTTCCAAACACCCTTGAAACCTGTTATATCAGATCCCAGTGAAATTGAACTGGTGGATTAATAGTATTTTATTGACATTTAAATTAATTACACCTTATAGTATGTAATAATCTATATAGTTTTCCTGTTCTTCCTTATCAGCATTTATCCTTTAGGCTCCTTCTACTTCCTCAATTCATAAAATAACCCTAATTTATTAATACCTTGCAAAATGGGGCACTGAACAAATGCAGTTTTATCAGTGCTCAAGGTTCTGTTTCGTTTAGTGTCCCTGCAAGAAGAAATATTTAATTTCCATTCAATAATAACAATTTCCTCCAAAGTCTGTTTCAAGTTGTTACCAGAACTCCTTTGCAGCAAAAAGTAGTTAGGTTTAATTTTCATTGCATTGCCACTTGCTGCCTTTTTTCTGCTGTGAACCCATTTTCTTCTAAGTCCAAATGGCCAGCCTGTTAAAGGACAGTTTTGTATCTGTCTCTTCTTGATCAGCAACTAGAAAGCATTTTTGGTACAAGGTGCAAAAAGACTGATCTTTTTCACCCACTTGTATGAATTTCTTCCTTGTGTTGGTGTAATTTAAAATCCAGAAAGTGTAGAAGACAACTCTTAGTTCTGTCTGTCATCAGATACTGGATCTTCTTGTCACCATATTGGGACACATGTCTTTCTCCTTATTCACATACCACAGAAAGGACTTTGAAGTGCCCAGTATCTTGCTTGTGTTTGCAGTGACATCATCCTGAACAACACAGCTTGTCTGTTTGCTATCCCAGCAACAGTCAGATTCCTCAGCACTTTAAATCCAGATTTTCTGTGCAGCTCTTAATGAAACACAGACAGTTTCTCAATTCCCATCTAAAGCATCTGGAGTCACGGAAATACCATCAGTTCAGTCTGGTATTGACATTTCTTGCAAACTGAGTGTTCTTGAAGGGTCCCCAGGGTGCTTTTGGTGAAATGTTGATTTTCTTTACTTTGAGGATAAGAACAACTGCAAGATAAAAATTCTGCATCGGGTACTATTTTTGTTTAAGGCAATTTCTATGAGGTTTAAAATACTGGATTATGATCTTCTTTCCAAATTCTGAGTTCACTTTTACAGTACTAATTGGTAGTATTAGCAATGATTGCCACTGACCAGTTGTGTATTATTTAATGTCATAGAACTTTACCATGTGATACTGTGGGGCTTGTAACCAAACTTTAATTTCTCTACTATATGCAGTGTATCATGATACAGATAGCTGTGGTATTGCTTCAAGTCAATGAAGTCTTCAAGTCTCTTTGTAATTTTCTAATTACTTTGTCATTACCAAAGTGTATTTCCATGGTTATTGATATTTAAGACATTGACCTGGTCAGTTACAATGCCAGGGGCAGAAAGTGACACATGCAGGAAATTCTCTTTGTGGATTTATCTTCTGTAAGTATTGTTGATGTTTGGTTGTGGTTTTAAAACAAATTAATGGTTGTTCAAGTTGTAAATCCTGAAGTTGCATAGAATGTTCAAGTATATTTCTCATTATGGAGAACTCTCCAGTTATGACAAAAATCCTTTTAGGGAGATTAAAGGTAGCACACTGAGTGTTGCAAACCCAAGTTAAGGGTTAGGGGCTTTTTTAACAGCTTGAGAATTGATACTCTAGCTACATCTAGGGGAAAAAAAACCCTTTATTTGGGGAGATAAAGGTTGTCAGCTTTCCACATGTGTCCTACATAATCCAGTCAATTTCTTTCATATTTTCTTCCTCTATAGGACAAATTTAATGCTGAACACAGAACTCTCCTTTTTTTCTCCTGGTATACTCTGAACCTTGTCTTCTACTGCAGATCTCCATAGATATTTGTAAATGTTCTATAGTATCCCCCTGCACATTACATTTCTATCATTACATACAAGTAGGTACTTCCTTTTATATTTGCCATCATAACAGTTATGTTGAACACTTCTTTAAACCAGTGGTAGGCAAGGAGAAGATATTCAGAAAATGTACTTGTGAAACTCTTATTATTTCCATTTTTCAGCAACAAAATTAAGATGGAGAGGACAATAAGGAGCCCTGTGCCACAGAGAAGTGTGTAGTCAGATGAAAAGGGATAAATTCCTGAAACTTTCAATCCACCCCCCTGTCAATTTACCCAACAAACTTTTGATGCATTTTTGAAAAGATTTTATTTGCTAAGACTGAAGGAGTCTAACAGAATTTTCAGAATAAGAGTTCCTTGTTTGAAGTGTTCTCTTTATTGGTCCATCAGATTTGTGCTCTTCTACTTTTTCTGTACTGTGTTCTTGCAAGTGTTGTGACAGTGTCCAAACTTGGATTCTGTTTTCTGAGATAAACTGTTTGACTATCATCTGTTTGTGTTAGGAATTTGTTGTATACTTTTACGAGAAACTTTTTTCCTTCTCAATAATACATTCTTAGACAAGAGAAGGGATTTTTATTGTGATCTTTGCATTCACTGTCATTTCCATATCTGTTCACTAATTACTGTGTGGAAAATGTGACTCTTCATGTAACTTATCCTTGTCTTCCAGTGTCTATATGAAATTCTGTCTGTTCAAAGTACTTCATAGTACTTCATACCTGTTTAGAATGAAAACTTGTAAATTAATCAAGCTGTTCTATTAGATGTTCTTGCAGATTTTGGTTAAAAAGGCACGAGTTTGTTTTTGTCTACCAGGGTGCCCAACTCTTGATGGAAATCCTTATTAAGTTCACCTTTATGCATTTTTCAGTGGAGAATCTATTGTTTCTTTTTTTTTTTTCCCAGGCATATATTAGTTTAGACCAAAGTTCATTTTTAAGTGTGGTGAAGTATATAATAATCAGAGCTAGTTAATAGTTTTCAGATTAAATATAAGGTGGGCAGTATCTTTGAGGCAAACAAAAGTTCTGGCTGTATATTCATTGACTAGTTTGCAATTTATGGTTGGAAAATACTTGATGCCTGAAAAAGGATTTTGGAATGTGTAATTTACTGCAGTTAAAAGGCAGCTCTGGAGCATCATGACTGCCACTATTGTGCAATAGGAGCAGTGTTCAGCTAGTGCTGGGGATTTGTGGTAATATCAAGTGACTATGAACTGATGTAGGATTTATTTGGTAGAAAGAGCATACGTGAGAAACCACAATTTACATATTGACTTATTTGGGTGTGATTGAAGTAATGCATTCCTATGCATTGAGAGACTGCCGTAGCATCTCAAGACAATTTCTATCTCTAACCTTAGCTCTCCCGAGACCAGTTCTGGAGCCCACATCTTTTCCTTTCCTGAAAACCACAAGGACAGTGATGGGTAAACAGTGATTCCATCCTAATTTCTGTCATTTCACAATACTTAAATAAGAAAAGCTGTACTTTAAAATTTAGTCCAAGCATTTCAGTTCTTTTACTGATTGTGGCAATGCCAAAGCTTTCAGCAAAATTGTCAGTCATTTATGTAAATGTTGAGATACTTAATTATTAGGCTTCTCAATCCTAATTTTCTGCTCTATAGGCTTAGTTCACTAAAATATTAACTTTCTGTATACTACACTAACTCACCTAAGCCCTCCTGATTTTGAAGTGGAATAACCTTATAATGAATGCAAATATTTATATAAAAGAGCTGAGTGTAATACGGACTTTAATCACACAGTTCGATACTGACTCATCTTTAAAAAAAGAAGTTAGTCACTATTTCTGAAAGAAGTTTTCTGGTTTAATCTTAGTTACTCAGAGACCACAGCTGAAATCTTCTTCTTCTTACCTTGAAAGCCAAGGAACAGTGGAGGGTAAAAAGATATTTTAATTTTTTTCTTTTTTCTTGACATCATTTGACATAATTTTCACTTTCCTTGAGCAATATCTGTGGTATGTTAATGCACTTTAAAACACTTGCCATACTAATGACATGGTTATGATGTTTGAACATGTTTTTTTCCATCACTTGAAAAGTCAGTTTTGAAGTGACCAGTGACAAAAATAATTTGTCACAGAATTCCTGTGTGACTCTATATGCAGTTGTTATTTTGAAAATTCTTTCTAGAATGAAATATTCCAATATGGCAGAAACATAATTTTGTGTCTTTTTACTAACATGGATTTGTTAGCATACAGAACATTTTTTTATCCTTTTGAATGAGGACTAAAGTTCAAGCTTGATGAATAGGCATGTTAATCAATGGTTTATAGATTAACTGTAGGGAAGAAGGGAAATGATATTTCACAGAGAATTGCAACGCCTTTCATGTGAATGATGAGAGCTTATATATTCTATATAAAAACAACAAGAGTGAAAACAGTAAGAAAATACTTCCATAAATCATTGAACTTTTAAGAAAGGTTGGAGTTATGACTGCATATTGATAGCACAATGTGCAGTTTATTTCTCATGCTTGAAAAATTAGTAATTAGCATTTGCAGCTCCTTGCATTGGCAACATACCCAGCAATTGTCATCCTGAGTTTTAAATTCAAAGATGAGTCTTGGCTCATGCTCTGTCTGCATTTTCTGCTGGTTTTGCATTTTCCAAGGATGTGTAAGGAGAATTTTGGTGAATTGGATATTTTGGCATTTTTCTGCTGATGTGGAGCCATTTAGCTACTGAGGCTCAGGCAGTATTGTGTTAGTTGCAGCCATGGCAAGACACTTGATTGCAGGTTTGAGTCTGCCAGGAAAGGGCAGGTGTGGCCCTAAATACAGACATTTAGGGTGTTGTACTGCTGGGGCTGCTTGTACTGCTGGGACAAGGCTGAGTGAACATCTCAAGATCATTTCTGTGTCTGACCATAGCAACCGAGAGACCAGACCTGGAATGGACCTCGTCTGCTCCACGGGAAACCACAAGGAAGGGTAAATAGCCAGCGATTCCTTCCTTCACTGCTTCCTTTGGCCATGCTGTTCTCTGCAGTGATGAGCCTGTTCAGGTGTGCTGCTGTCCCAAAGAGTGGGGCAGTGATGTGGCTGGACCTTTATGGCTCCTTATTCTGCCTGCAGATGTTCTGGGGAACCATTTGTAGGTTTGCTCTGGTGCCTGGGCTGGCAGTGCCCGGTGAAAGGCAGCATTGTGCCACCACCGTGGGCAGTGAAGCTGTGACGTGGTAGCCTGGCCCAAGCAGGGCCACGTCCCCTTCTTTGTAGCTGTGTCTTGATGTGACCTGTGTGACAGCAGCCTGTGTGAGGAGCTGAAGGCAGTTTCTGTCTTTGATCTTAGCTGCTCGAAGACCGAGGCCGAAGTCCACCACTCCTTCCTCCCTGGCAACTCAGCAAACTGTGATGGGTAACTAGCAACAGCCTTCTGTTCCCATTGTCTGCCATCTCTTTCACTGCCCATCTCACCTCTCATCCCAAACCACCTGGCATCCTTTGTCATCTTCCACGGACAGGATGGAGTCTCGTTGGTGCAGCTTGGCTTGCCGAAGCACTCGCCACAGCGGTTCTGCAATTCTCTTGTTTGATCCCACGCTTTTTCCATGGCCCATGGGCATTTTCTGCAGGAAGCATGTGACATTCTGCAGAGAGACCACATTGCTGCACCTGGCCTTCAGCTCCATTCCCCTGCTTCTTTGTGTTTGGGTGGTGGGTCTTGCTTTCTCTGATGCATTCAAACACGGCAGCGTTCCTAAGAGGCAAACCCAGCTGGGCTGGCACAAGAGGACCCCCCCTTTCCATTGCCATCACCCAGAACTGGGAATGCTCTGCTCTGCTGCTGCTTTTGAGGCCATGTTAGGGTTTTAAGATCAAAACCTCATTTCAGCATTTAGTGAGTCATAGGAAGTTTCGTCACAGTTAGAGATACCAGCTGTCTGTGGCAGTAATATTTCTTGCAGCTCTGGTAGCAATGCAGGAAGGGAATTGTCCCAAGAGATACTGTTGTGCTTTTAGCCCATCTGCTCCTTCTCTTGGGCCTAGATTTTGGTAAAGCCTAGTGTGGAAATAAAAGGGGCCATATGTGCAAAACCACATTTAATTCTGGCTTTGGCTATGGCAATTCCACTTCTCTTGTAATGTGATCTCTTCTTCATATTTCTTCTAGCAGCTTCTTCATAATTTTCATCATCAGCGTATTTTCACACATTTACATTAGGAAATCCATGGCATGTTCATTTCAGATGCTTTCCTTTCCTGAATCCCTAGTTTCTTAGTCGTGTCTTGAAACCTGTTCAGTGTATATGTTCAGATGATGCCAAAAATGTTTTGTTTTCGTTTTCTTTTTCCAGCTTCACTGGACTCTAATCATATTAGTTTCCTGTCCCAAACTTCTGCGTCTGCAGAAATATCAAAAACAGAGACTGGTAAATTGTATTTATCGTACTTCCATTGCTTAGTGTTTGGTTTTGCTTCAAGGATGTTACAGTCACAGGATGTTTGCTCTGATAGCTTGGTGTCTGAAGCAGAATTTTGTTTGCAGTGTCTGATAGGCTCTATAATTACACAGTGATATTTTGTGGTATAGGATCAGGTACAAATGAAACCCCAGGAATTGATATTTTTTTGTATGGTTTTAAGCTGTTGAATAGATTAGGACCAATAGGACCAACAGCTGGATGGGTTCATTATTAGCTATAAAGATATGTTCATAAACTGGGGCATTTCACCATGGGGGATTTTCTGTTAGCCATATTGTGCACATTATTTTGCTGTTTTCTCTATTCATAAGACTTCTTTTTTCAGGTTATGTTTCTATTGCACCTTGAAACTTTTATTGCTGGGGTCATAGGTATTCAATAACATATTTGTATTCATTACAAAGGTAGGAATGTGCAAGATATAAGAAGGAAAATTATCCTAAACCTGGCAGTCAATATTTCAACAGTTTTGTGTTAGGTTTTCTGACTCAGACTCTTCTATCTATTACAGAAGTTTTGTTAATTTGTATTATGTCAATTAGGTAAAATTCCACAAATGACAATTGTATGATGTGTAGTATGTTAAAACCCATTAGTCAAAATACTGGCTTTTCATATTGAAACATATGAACCTTTGACAATAGAAATATCTTGTTTTACAAATTCATATTTGCATGCATTTAAAGTACATGGGTCTCTTTATGTGGGTGCAGCTGAAGTCAAAAGCACAGGTTTTTTCATGTTACGTGGGTACAGATCAATTAACTCCTGTTGATCAATCTGCTTTTAGGGGCACTGCAGTTCCTGTCAGGGTGTGTCTATTAGGTGCATGCGACATCTTCAAAACTTTGAAGTTTTGTTACTTTCTTTTTAAGTTGGAAATTTATGAACTCTCTTGTAGTGGTGTTGGCGTCTTGCAAAGCAATGTAAAGCAATCATTCTTTTTCTGATTTTTGCCCACCTTGCTGTGTCTACATCAATATGCATCTGTCTCAGGGATATTTACATTTTTTCACAGTTACAAGTTCAGCTGACCTGGAAAAACCTATGCCTCCATTTTCCAGAACACCTCATGTGCTAACAACAACTGCGGGTAATAGTAATGCATTAGCTTTTCAGTTAAACCCCTTTTGGTGTTTGGACAGCCATTTCTGAAATGTTATTAATCCTAGGTATTTTCATCATCTTTCATGTTGTCTTTTGTGAGAGTTATGATCATTGAAAGCATCCTTTTTACATGACAACTTGCACTTTTTGTTGACAAACTCACCTGGTGTGTTTCTGATCTCACATTCATTTCTCAAAAAGCTTCTAGGGCTATTTTGAGATATACTTACATGAAGTAAACCTGTTTTAATACTACTAAGCTAGGTTTAATACTGCTACTGACTAAATCTTAATAAGAATTCTTAAATTACTTGTTGCTTTCTTACAAGCCTAATTGTTTTATGCTCAGTTAGAGCACATTTTTATACCAAATATTGTCTTGCCAGTATAGGAAGCTCCTTTCTTATTATTATTTTTTTGCTGCTGTGCAATTTTTTAACTTTATCCTTGTTTTTCATATGTGTATGACAGATTATATGATATTAAAATTCACTAAAAACTATTGACACAAAACAAAGTACTGAAGAGAACTAAGGCAGGTGCTTTTCTTTGTGGAAATAAATTTGCAGTGCTTTTTAGTTTTTATAGTTTTTGGGATGGGGGGGATTGAGTACTTTATAATTGTGGTATTAAAAGTTTTTATCTTTGTGTTTTCTGGGTCGCTTTAAGCTGTGTGGACCATGTGATGCAAAGCAATGTTAGTTTTGGTTGGCTGACAATTTAGTTTTAGTTCTCACTTTAAGCACTACTTTCAGCTCACACTCTAATCCAACACTGCTCCATTCCTGAGGTAAGGTGTGCTTATGGTGAAGTGCAAATTAGGTGTGCCATAGCATATCACGTTTTTTGGTTGTTTTTCTATGATCAAAAAAAGCTGTGTGTGGAATTAATAATCACAGCTAACATGACATGGTTTCTTTATAGTTTTCAGTGGTATTCAGCCTGCTCTTTCAAGTCCTGTGGCACCTAGTAAGCCTGAAACAGCAGAAACTGGACCAGGTACAATAATCTCTACCTAGTTCTTAATTCAGCAGCTCAAACCATACTCTAAAACTCAAGTGAAATTAATACAGTGCTGTTATTTTCAGTGGACATTTGGATTAGCCCCCGAGAGCTGATTTCAAATTTGTGTTGCTGCTAATGGTTGAACTTGGTGTTTTCTCACAGTCATAATGCATATGGCAACTCACAGTCACATGATTCAGTATGTGAAAAATGTGCCACCTAGAAAATTGAGAAAACAGTATTTGTAGAGCAGTTCTGATGAAAACACTGTGATGTGAAGTGTGGGTTGCATTTTATTGTTGTAGCATCAGTAAAAATGTTAACATTAGTGCATCCTAAACAGCGTGAAATTGGTTAACAGTTACAGACATTCAGTGGTTTTGGACTGAAACCACAGCTGGACCTGTTGTTAGGTTTCTATTCCAAATTTTATATGTTTTAATGTGTGACTAATTGGTTGTTCAACATGTCCTCTTCATTAACTATCTACATTGTACACAGTACCACCTCCCTTAAATATTGGACCAAAACTCAAAATGTTCCAAAGCTCTACTTAAAATCTTACTTGACAGTGGTTGAGATCCAGACCAGTTGCAATGAAAGCAGGAGGAAATAAATATCCAGAATTTTTGTGCATCACAGATGTGCTGATTTATAGTCACTGAAGCTTTGTGCAGTTCTGAATTTCTCCCTAATGCATACTAAACTGATAAATGTCCAAACATTAGTGAAATATTTGTTGTTCTTGTTAAAAAAACAATTATTTTAGTTCATGAAGGAAGAGTTTCTTCCATTAGCTCTTTGCTCTCTTATGACTGTCATCATTTCTTCCAGCAGCAACAAGTGAATCCATTCTGGAATCTTTCACACCTAAAACTTCCCGTCCTTTTCAGTGGCCAAGGGTAACATTAGGTAATGTTGTTTTCACCCAGTGAAAAACTCTGTGTTTGTTTTGAGCACTCCATCCCATATGAATGCATTCCTTCCACATATCATTTCACGTGCATAACCATTCTTCTTCCTGGTTAGAGAGTCTTGTTCTTCCATCATTGTTATATCGATTGCTCTTGACATACCTGTGTGTAAGAAGCAGCTTCTGGGTGGATTTACTGTCTCAGAGAAATAAAACTTGCCTCTTGCATGATAAAACACCATCATCCTTTTATTAGTGTTCTGTCTCTTTTACTCCCAATGCACAAGCATGTGCTGATTGTCTCTTATATGTAAAGCTTTCAAAATGGAAATTTTTTTTTTTTTTTGGCTCACAGAATCTTATTTCTGATCAAGTACAGCATTTCAGTATCATCTCCATTCCACACTTCAAAATCTGATTTCATCAGCTGGCTTTGACATTCCATACTAAGTTGCCTTCAGTATAAACATGTGACATGTGCTGTTTGTTGTGGGAAATGATTGTTAAACAATTTTTCATTGCAAACTGAGCTCTTTCTTTCAGCTCCAAAAGAAATACCACTTATTCCTTCTAAACCGAAACCATCTGCTACCCCAGAAGTACAACATGTGAAACCTGGTAATTGTGCACATCATTTTCATAAGTTGGTTTGCAGGGAGATATGTTGTCTAAAAATATCTAAGGAAAACTTCCTAAAAAGGATAGGAGCTATGCAATACGTGGACATCCTGACTAACTCATCCATCTCAACTTGGTTATGATTGGTTTGATTACACTTGAATTTTTCTTTTCTAGCCCCTAAACCACCACTTTTGGAGCCTAAAACTTCTGAGACTGTTAAACGACCAAAAGCAACCCTAGGTAATAAATGTTTCTGTAGCTGTTTGTCACTCTTCTTTGCAGTCCAAGCCGCAGTTTGTACTCTGTTACTTTATCTCATAGCTTTCGCTGTATTTAATCCATTTCTCTGAAAGAAGAACAAAGTTAGGAGATAAGCATTTAGAAATGTTTTTCTAAACTTAGGAGGAAAAGAAACAATTTTTTTCACGCAGTTGTGCTAGTTCCGTGGTACAGTAAAAATTTTTGTCTTCCATTTTCCTGAGAGCTTTTCTACACCAATACTCTTTATTCAGAAAACTCATTGGAAATACAACTGAACTGCCAAGTGTAAAGGTGGTATTGCGTGTGTAATCCCAGAACTCTCAGTGAAGGATTCCTGTGGTACTAGGTTAACTTGTTAATTCCACTGCTTTATGAATCCTTCTGAATGTCATTTTGGCTTGAAAAACACCTCTCAGTCACTTCATGGCTCACTCCTCTCTGCTCTTTTTGTAGACATCAAACATTTTTTCACTGTGTCAATTGTTATGAAACATTTCATTGGAAAGCAGTCTCATAGCACTGCTTCTTAAAAATGTACAGAGTTACTTACCTCTGCCTGAAACTGAGTTCACACTTTAACTGGAGTCAGACTAACAGGCAGATTAGCTACTTACAATTTCAACCCATGCATGTTTGGTGGGAAAATGGTTTCTAGGACTCTTTGTTCTTAATTTCTACCATTTACATGATACTGCTATTCTACTTATGTTATTCAACCTATACTAGCTACTTCTATTCCATTAGCAGAATCCAATGACCACAGCTATGAAGCAGTTAATTTTTTTAATTGATTCCATGTTCTTTCAGCTGTTTGCCAGTAATTTCTTTACTGTGCCAAAAAATGAGGACATTTCTGTATATTTTCTTTATATATGTCTTCTTATGGCTTAAAATTGACCTGGAATTCAAAATTATAAAAAGCATTATTGTTTTATCTCTTAGGTATCTTGAGAAAATTAATTTGCTAATTTAATTAGAGGAACATTCGGATATGACTGCAAGCTTCAACTGCATATTTAAATGCAATTACTCACTTTTACAATGAAGGACAAACAGGGATCTTGCTGGATAGTGAATTCTCAGGAAGATTTTTGAGAAGCCTTCTTGGCATATCTGATTCTACCATTTGCTTTTGTTCCCAGTAGCTATTCATTACCTCATTTAATTATATTTTTTTTTTTGTGATACAGTAGAAAGCATAAATTTATAATCCAGTATATTTCTTTCAGCTCCTAAAGAAGCAAAACTCACTACTTCTGCATCTAAACCTAGACCATCTGCCAGACCCCAAAAGCCACGAACTAAACCTGGTAACTCATTTCCATAGCAAACATTTGTTGTAGTGTATCACTTAAGTCATGCATTTTAGCTTGAATTTCTTCTGTGTGAATGTGAAGTTCAGCACTTAATCATCAGAAAGGTGAGGAATTTCTCTTTGAAGAATAATATTTTTCTGCTGGATCCCCAAAACAATAGAAGCAAAGCAAAAAACTTTTAACTTTTATATCCTAAGTCACCAACTCACGCAGCCAGACTTGAAAGCAAATTGTTATCCTGCTTTTCTTTTTTGAATAACACATTTTCCAACTTTGTTCAGCATAGGGTCCAGAAAACACAAATTCTACTGGTGTTGGTGATGGTTATAGCATCCTACATAGAACCATAGGATTTGATTGATTCCGTGATCATTAGAACATATGTAGTCTGAAACTGTGAACGTAAAAATGGAATTTTATTCTGGAATTCAGTAAAGACATATTTTATGATCCCAAATGAAATAGCACCTTCACACCAATGTGAAATTTCATCTATGATGTATGGCAGAGATTAAAACACACCTGGCATTTTCTGGACCTGAAGAATAAATAGAGTTGTAAAAATATTTCTAGTGTTTCATGGTTTATAATGAAATTATAAAGCTTGAAATTGCATAATTGTTTATTGTAAGAATATATTACTCAATGCTGGAAGAGATCAGATGATTTTATTAAATTCTTTCCAGATTCCCTGCAAATTATTTTTTGCTCATGTAAAGAAATTAATTCTCTTCAGACCAAATTATTCCCTGTGAAGCTTGTTAAAGGAATGGCACTTATGACTTGGAATTGTCTCAGAATACTGAACATAATTAGTTTTTTATGCTGATTACAGCTCCTGCATAATTTTAAGTGTAGGAAATCCAGTATTGCATTACAAGAATAATTACTTTTGTCTCTGCTGTAGATGTCTATGTCTGAATATAAATCTGAGTCCTGCCTATTGTTTTTTGAACAACATGCAGGTGTCAGATTTATATTCAGCAACTCATGCACAACTCATGCATGAGTTGCTTTTTTTCCTCTGGCTGAGAAAAAAAAGCAACTCATTTGGAAACTGTTGCATAGATTTGTTTTACACCCTGGGACTGCCAAGATCAAGATTTTATCCTGGTGTTTCCACACTGAGTGGCTCTATAGCAAGTTTCTATATGCCTAAGAAGAAAGTGGCATTTTAACATATTTGTACACACACCTCTGTTTTTTTCTTTCCCAGCAGTGGTCTCACAAATCAATCAATCTAGGTAGAATGCTGAAACACACTTTTTAATCTTGATGAAGCTTGTAATGATTCTCTTGTAAGTAGGTAGTGAAACTGGCACATGTTCTATTGTGACAAATGATATTCTTGTTTAGAAAATATGATTTGAGCCATAAAATATGCAGTGCATGGGGATAAGCTGGCTTTTGGGCAGGTGGCAAAATGGTGAAAGGGCAGGAGCCTGTCTGTGTTCCAGCATCACCTGGAAGTTCAGCTTAAATTAGAAACTTGTGTCATGATAGTGGTTGTCACCTTTCCCTAAGAGTAAATCAAAATAATGAAAAATATATGCCAAATTCATATTTTATCAATTACATACTGCCCTTACTGCCAAATAGCGGCCTTTGGGTGAAGCAATTAATTTTGGTTGTCATTATTAATATTATTTTTGTGCTGTTTCTGGTAAACTATTTGCCTTTTTTGGCAGTGGAGAAAAAAGTCTTCATTTAAAAAACCCCAAACATTTAAATTATTTTCAGATTCCCCAGCTAACAAACTGTACATTCTAGTGAAAGTTCACAGTTTCATTCTCTTCCTTGGCATTTGGGTAACTGAATCTGTTGCCTACATGAAAAAAATAAGTTTTCTTGCCAATGTGATCATGTCCAGCCATTGTCCTCAGTTTTACTATTGTTAGCATAAATACCTCTCTCCATTTTTCAGAAAAGGAAATTATAATGAATTTTCTATTGTGCACACAAATACACTGCCACACTTTCTTGACAGAAAAGTTTTCAAATATCTCCAAGGATTGAGACTCCGCAACTTCTCTGAGCATTTACTTAAATGCACAAATTATTTGTCCTGAAGACATTTTGGAGTATTTTGCCTTCTTAAAATAGGGACAATATTATAAAATACAAAACCTTTCTCAGCTATAAAAAAATGTCAGTAAAGAATGAAAATTTAGAAATCTGAAATAATTCAGTCTTTTAAATTTCAACACCGTCCACCCAGGTAAACCACCATAAATTTTCATGTGGAGAAATAGAGACTTTTAAATTAACAATGTGATTTTCTATCTAAACTGACAGAATTTTGCAAGTGTTAGGTCTCAGATTTTATTGTATTTCAATATTTTAAGGTAACTTCCTTTTAATAAGTTTTCTTGTGGGTCTTAAAATGCTTGTGAATTAAAACATGATAAATTGTTGGTATGTCCAAAAATATAGTTTGAGGCCCATTGTGCAATATTTATCCATCAGCTTTTCTTTCCTAATTAAAATCTGTTGGGAGGGACAGAGGCTAAGAGTCAAAACAGAGTAAACAAATCAAAATTTAAAGGGTAATCACAAAGATTACTCAATTTTTGTAGATGTGTTTAGGGATGAAAATGGATTCTGTTTTTACAGTTAGTTACACCTGAAGCCTTTCATATCTGTCCTTTGTATCACTATGGGAGAAACCCAGGAAAATAATAGAATTATTTGCCAAAGAAAATTGAGTTCTCTGCAGCTGTTTCTTTTCAGTGGTCTACAGCCATAAAGAGATGAAAGAAATTCAGTAAAACAGGAAGGTGAAGCTTTAGAGAGCTCCTCTCCCAGTGTGTTCCTGTAGCATAAATGCACTTTTTATTTTCCAAAAGCAGCAAAAGCCACATAGGATAATTTCAGTAAATTTATCATTCACTCAGTGTTTCCATTTGAAGAGTTGGATTTTAGTTGGGAAGCAAGAGCAGCTGAGCTGTACCAGCAGTTAAAAACCAGATACAGATGCACCTGTATTTCTCTGAAGAAAATTCTCTTTATTCCAACAGCAACCATCCCAGTGTCAGTCACTTCTAAGAGTCCCTACACATATGAACATCCAAAGACTGCAGAGGGTAATGATTATGAGTCATCCTTAGTCATTCTTCTTTTCACTGGTCTCATATTATGTGCAGTTGAAAACAGCATTTCCTGGAGGCTTCTTGCATATTCATGTGTGGTCCAAACCCAGCAAATGGAAATATGATCTTAGTGCTTTATTTTTTCTCCATGTTTCTAACATGGAGATGTCTTCTAAAAGACAGGATATCACTTCAAAGGCATTTACCTGAAAGTTTCGCTTATGTTGGAAGAAGAAAGAATAAGAATTATTGCAATAATAAAGATTTTATGGAATATAGAAATAACAATTGAAAATGACATTTAAAACTACACTGGTAAACAATTTCTGCAGAAGAAGTTTCATGGCATGTTGCTCGATATTTTCTCAAATGTATGGAAAATACTGCATTTTTTCAATTAATGCATCCAAACTTGTGCTCAGTTTAAAGAAAAAATAACCCAAGTGATTTTTTTTTTTTTTAATGAGGAGCACAGTTTATATAAAATAATACATGGCCTTTTTTTAGTATGGGGATATATGTTAAGTGATGTATTCAATATATACATTTTTAATGCAGCCAAAGAAAAAGGGTCTCTCCTTTGCAATGGGCCCTGAAATGCTTTATCTAATTGAAAGGAAAATTTAAATCACTGCTTGCATTTGCTGTGCAAGTTGGATTCTGAGAAGGGCTTCAAGGTGTTTTCAGCAATCTAGCTTTGGTCTTTAAAACCTGGATGAAGCTGACTACATATATGATGCTTCACAGGACAAGGACATCTTTAAGCCTTATTTAAATGACTTGGTAAAATAGAATCAGTTTGGTTTGGTCTATTAGCAGTAACTCACTTAAACTCATAGTTTTCAACTGCAACAAGTTCTACACCATGAAATACTCTCAAAACTCCTCTAATGACATTGATTTCTCAAGGTCAATGTTGCATAACAATCTTTTCTTAGCATTGCTTGTTAAGTCTTTTCTTTGGCTTTTGACTAAACTATGAGTAGTTAATTTTGCTGCACAAGAACACCCAGCTCTTTGATTATCCATCAAATGGGTAATCATTGCTTGTTTTGTTCATATCCAACAATATTTCATGCATTAAACACATAGTATAATTCCTTTTTCGGTGGTTATTCATTGATAGGGACAGAGGCTCATTTCCTAGACTTAATTTCTTAGTTGCTGAACCTGAATGTGATTTACTATGGAACCATTTACTTTCAGCTTAAATGCAGGTTTTCACAAAAAAAGAATTTCCCAGTATCCAAAATACACATTCCTCACATTTGAAGCCCAAATGATCGGCTAAGATCAAAACACCTCAAGCTAAGCCTGATGAGGCACTTCTTTTGAAATTATGTACTTTGAGACTTGCTATTAGTGCAGAAAGTAAAGAAGAGAGCAACTTTTTTTTTTTCTGCTCAGTGGGGAGAAGATACGTTCAATTTTTTTTGGATAATGCTTGTACAAAAGGAAACCATATTTCTCCAGAAAGCAGTTTGCAGACCTAAAAAATAATATAAATATATTTCTATTATTGAAAGCTGTTTTTCTCTTTGTAAGAAATGACTGATTTTTCAAAAGCAACCTGAAAATAGAAATTATTGTTTTCTAGGAAAATATTTTGAATTTGAATTCCAAAGGTAACTGATGAGCTTGAATAATGGCAAAGTCTTTGCAAACTAGTCATATGTAGTGAGAACATTTGAAAAATTAGTGGCTGGTCTGACATTTCTATGGAGTGTCTGGCCACTGTCAGTAGAAGTTAATATGGTTGTTTTGGGTTTTTTATTCATTTGCAGCAATATTAATATTACAGAATATTGTACTGTGTGTGTTAATAAGCATGTAATAAATACTTTAGTATTAGCCCCCTCAACTGCAATCAAAGTTTTATAGTGTTATTGACTGTGAAGCCCATTTTCAAAATGGGTAAATGCATAAGAGACTTTGGGAGATAAGTGAGTGTGGGTTATAGGACAAGTTCTTTCTTTAGGTGTGTATATCTGTGTGTTATATTCTACTTGACTTATTACTGCCTTGAGATGAAAGAATTAATGCATTAAAATTCTTTTAATAGGTTTTCTTTATTGCCAACAAATGTTTATAGAGTCTGCCATGTCATAATTTTTTGTCTCATTTGGTACAGTTTGTCACCAGGAAAAGGACATGATATATCGGTTTTGTGATTCAAACTTTAAGTGGATATGTGAAAAAATTAACAGGCTTTATCAAATGAATTTTTTTCAGATGACTGATAAATACTACTCTACGAACAGCAGCCTTTTAGTGCTCTGCTTAATTACTCACTTTAGAGGAAAAATTCAACTATTTTGTCATGGTCAGCACATTACTTTGAAATAACAGAGTTCAGTTTGACATTCTGTATATCAAGAGTCCCTTGCTGTCTCTAAGTTAAACTCTGCAATCTCTTCTCTTGGTTGTTCTTGCATTTACTGATTTATATCCACATATTTTTTGCTTGTATTGCCATCAGGTTTGTCCAACTACTTATTTCTTATTTTACCTGTATTATTAAGAATTTCAGTTGTCCATGATTTAAAAATCAGCTTGAAGATCCATATTACTGTGGTGTTTTGTTAGTGCCTGCTTTTCTACTTACCACTGGAGTATTTAAATTTTTGGAGTGTGTTCCTTACTCACTTTGTCACACTGTTTCTGTTGCAGTCTTGGAACCTATTACACTTAGAACTGAACCACCAAGGTCACCCATAGGTAATAATATTTCCTTGGCAAGCTGTTGTGTTTGCTTTATTTACATCACAGCAAGCATCACTGAAGTTAGTCACTTTATGCCTCAGGATTTTTTCCTTTAACCTCATTTTTCTTCTAGGTAATTTTCTTGCTTGGCATTCAAAACAGTTGGGTGTTTTGCTCTCTTCACAGCTGGAATGTCTCCTTTATGAAAAAAGAAATTATGTGGGCAGCTCTCGATCACCTTTCTCATAATTTTGCTTATTTGCGCTTGTTCCAGTTTTTATTTTAAAAACACAAAAACTGAGCTTTAAAAATGACTGAAATTCCACTTTCTTGCTTAGATTGTTGTAAACACATGGAGAGTATTACCTGACTGCCTATTTCTTCTCAGTTGCAGGTGTGAGGTTTCTGTGCTTGTGTGTTCAGCTGGTATCAGATGTAATTGCTGTGCAATTTAACCAACTTACTGCCCACATTTTCTCTTCCAGCTCCAAGGGTGACTCCACGTGTTCCTTCTAGACCTAAAACTCCACCCAAACCTCACGTTCCACAAGCCAAAGATGGTAAACTGCTTTGTGATTGTTTCTAGTACAGTTCATTTTGGATTGAAATGTGTTTATAAGCAGCTGTTTAGTTACCTGAGCCAGTTAAAACAGAATGGAGTTTTGTTCTGTGCCGTTCAGCAATTTAATTGCAGCTTTCATGAGTAGTGACATTTGCTAGGTATTTTTCACTGAGCAAAAGAATAAAACTCTAACCTCTGCTACTTCAAGGCAACAGGATGAGAATAGTGTTGTTACACTCATATTAACCTTGCCAACTAAAGCAAATACAAAGCAAATAAAGTGTGTACTGAGGATACTTGGGGGGTATAATTCTTTCCAATGTTGCTTTGCATTGTTAAAATAAATCTGTTTACCTTCTAAGCCACAAACAATTAATTTCATGTCATTATTATTTTCTGCATGAGGGACTAAATTGCCCAGTTATACATGCATATTAGTATTTGCTTATAAACATTTATTGGCATTAATGATCCTTTACATTGTAGTCAAAAATACTGGATTTTTATGTCATTAAATGTGAGAGGCAGAAAAAACTTTCTGTCCCATTATCTCTAGTTGGTAATAGCAAGAGAAAATGCAAGGGTCTCAAATACAATATCTGTTATCCTTTAGTAAATGTGAAAAATTTAGAGATAGACACTAATTGAAGACCTTCAAATTGTGGACGTAGACCGATTTTTTTGAAATCTGATGTTATCTATTAGATGTGATTTCCTCATGTAACAAACAGTCAAAATCCTTGTCTTCTCATAAACTTTTAACCATGGCATCTGATTATAAAGCATTGTTTCCAAGTTACACCTTAAGATGCAACTTCTCATACACTCAGTTTTCACCTTTGTGGCCATTTTTCATTGTTATGGTAGTCTGGCCTTCTCAGAAATGGTTTATGGTTTTGTCACACAAATGTGTGTATTTGTATTGATCTGTGTTTAAAACAAACAAAAACCAAACCAAAACAAAAACCCCTACAACTTACTGTTTCTTCAAGAATCTGTAATATACAGAACATTTTCTACAGCATCATCCACTTATCTTGTAATTGTCTTAAAATATCCCAAAGACATTTCTTCTTTTTTTTTAATTGTAATCCATACAGAAGAATTGACACATCAATTTCACATCCTTATGACTCTACACCAATGGACTCTAGATCCATTCCAGTCTGGAGCTGAATTATATGACTGTGCAATGCAATATGCCATGTAATGCTCTTTAATACTAGTGTTCAGTACACAAGCAAGTACTGCCTGATTCCAGTTGTGTATATAGAGTGCATTTGAAACACATCACCAGGGGAAGAGTTTTGTGTCTCTAAAAGCCATTTTCTGAATAACAGAATGATAATATTTGGATATTTCATTGAAGTCTGTGGGAGAACAAAGCTCACACTATGTTGAAGATGACACTGCTTTCTCAGATATTTAATACAACTGTTTCTGTATGAGGCAGTATACAGAGTACCTGATTCAAAAAGTAGTGCTAATTGTAAATTTTCGACTTTCAAAACTTATTTTCTGTTTTGTTTCTGATACAGTCCTGGACTCTATAACACTTAGAACTGATCAACCAAAACCAACAATAGGTAACAGTTTTACTTACAGGGTAAATCACCTGGGGACCATCACATTTAGCTTTTTTCTCACTGACCATCACAAGCACTGCTTCATTGCACTCCACGCATATTTTTTTACCATTAAAGTTCATCCTGTAAGGGGGGGGTTGGCAATTTTTCACTAACCATTCATAATCATCTTTTTCTCTTTTTTTCCTCACAAAAATGTGTTCTGCAAAGGGGATGGAAGCACCACAACCTACCTTTGACTGCTTGTCTCTATACTCCATTTCTATCATGTGCTACTTCACCTTTTATACTGTGCAACAATACTGGCCTTGATTTATATAATCCTGTTACAGAGGTTTTCCATCAGCACTGGGGTTTGTTATGTACCAGGTGTTCACATTTCTCCATTACTCAATTTTTTGTGATTCCAAAGGGTCCCAAAGGCATGTGTTCTTCTTTAATGTTACTCCTTCTGTCAGTATCAGTTCTCAAAAAATTCTAATATTTGCTATTTTTTTCAGTTCCTAGAGGACCACAGTATGTTCCTTCCAAACCTAGGACATCACCAAGCCCAGAGGTGCCACGAACAAGACCTGGTAAGTTCATTATTTTTTTACCTTTTCATACTGACACATGTCTTATGGATTCTACTGTGATCACTGGAACTTCAGATTTGCATGTATTCCTTGGGCATATATTTTGGAACATTCCTTGAGGGATAAAATCCAGTGACATGTAGAATTTATAAGCAACCTGGTAAGTTGAAAATATCTTCAGTTCTTTATTACATTGTAAGTCACTGCAGAAATGGATGTTTTTTGTACAATTCTCCATGAAAATCAGTCTTTTCTGTGTAACTTGTTTTCTGGTAAAGTGAAGGTGAAAACGAGAGATGTCATTGCAAAGAGGAAGGATTCTGCTTTGCATTCCTTAAATTGTGCCTGTTTCTTCTTTTCCAGGCACAAGCTTTCATTCATACTTGTTGGTTCACTTTTCCAGAGCCAACCTTAGGAGAATTAAGGAGGGAAAAAATAAATTATGCAACTCACACTTGAATGTGTGAGGTACTGTAGTGGGTTGTCCCTGGCCAGAAGATAAGCATACACTAACCTCCTGCTCATCAGAAGATAAGCACACACTAACCTCTTGCACATTCTACCCCACAGTGGTCTGGGGGAGAGAATCAGATCAGAAGTAACAAAAAAAAAAAGAGGGAAAAAAAATCGTAGTTCAAGATAAAGACAGTTTAATAAGGAAGGATAAAAAGAGGTGGAAGAAAACAAGTGTCACAAAGCAACCGCACACCACATCCCACAGGCAGAGAAGTGCCAGTCTAGGGACAATGGGTGCTTTGGAAAGTTTTGTTGCTAAGATGGCTTTATGTGAGGTGGAATATCCCTTTGGCCAGGGTGGTCCTGCTGTCCTGGCTGTGTCCTCTCCAAGCACCCTGCCCACCCCTAGCCCAGCCCTCTCGCCTGGGGGCGGAGTGAAAAACAAAGAATTCTTGGATGCTGTGACAAGGCGTATTCAGCAACAACTAAAACATTGGTATTTTATCAACACTTCCTTGCTCATGAATCCAAGACAGAGTACACAGAGACTGCTGTGAAGAAAATAACCCCCATTACAGCCAGACCCGGTATGGGTATCCAAGGTACATGGAGTATTAGATGGTGCTGGTGAAGATATGGGCAGAGAGACAACAACTCAGGTTCCTTTTCTCCCCAGTAAGTCTGCACTTATTGCTTGAAAAAAACCCTTGAAATAAGTCAGGAAAGTGCACAAAGCTGAAGATAAAAAAAACCCATCCACAGTCTCTTTGTGGCTTTTACAAAAACTTCAGATATTTGGGATATGTTCTGTATTAGAGATGTTACCTTGAACTGGAGGAAACTCTGTGGAACATAATACTTGGATGTTGAGTTTCAGGGAGGAGTGACTATCTGTCATCAGCCCTAGCAGGGATGGTATGAGTATTGTGGAGACAGTGATTATTCTTGGCAATACTTTGGTTTAGTTGTTTTATTATGCTAATGAAGTTCTGGAAACAATTAGGTTTAGAACTGAGAAACCAAAGGCAACAATAGGTAATGTTGCTTGCTTGTTGAATGGTCACATTGTCTTTCTTCTTCAGCACAAACTGCTAAAAGCAGATCTGAAAAAAATTGTCACCTTTCTTTGCATGTTCCTTAATAATTTAACAGTCAAGATTCTTGGTGTATTTTATTTTCTATGAAACAAATGAGAAGAATCCTTGTTTCTTTCAAGTTGTTATGCACATAAGATAGGAAAATTTCTTTCAACATTTAATGGTAAGAAGCAGAGGGCAGATCAGAACAGCATCCTAATTATATGTTTTCAGTCATCCTGTGGAGATAGCACCATTGCAGGTGAAGAGCACCATGGGTGGGCAGAGCTGGATCCTGAAAGCTTTCTTTCTCTTTCTCTTCCTCTTTCTTTTTCTTCCCTTCCCCTCCAGTTTTATAAAATGAAATTCAGTTCTTCATAGTGGACTGGAAAATAATTCTGTTCCACTCAAACATCAATTTCACTGTCAGAACACAATCACTTCATTAATCCTGGGTCATATGGTTGCTTAAGGCAGATCCATTTGACCAAGGCATTTTTGTCATTTTAATTTGATATTGTAAATCATTCCAGGCCTACACCCACTACAGAGCAGTGTATTTGTATTTGAAGCTACTTACTTAATCCAGTTTCTTTCTTTCAGCTTCTAAAGATATATATCACAGGCCTTCCAAACCTAAAACATCACCCAGTCCACGTGTTCCTCCAACTAGACCAAGTAAGCTTATCAATATTTTGCCCTTTAGTGCATGAAAGTTTAATCACTTTGAAAATGTTCAAAATTGATGAGTTCTGCGAAGATATTGAGCTACTTATTGTCCAGGCTGTGCTTCATTGTCATAATCAAATTTTGCTATTACAGCTGTCATTGAACATAATCAGCTGGATATTTATACATGTCAATGACACACAATGGAGATGGATGGTTACCACTTGTCCTTAGCCCTTGCACACAGGAAAATCTGCATCTTGATTTCCTCAGACTGTGACAGAAGTATTTGTATTTTTGAGTTGCTTCTTTAAAAGTTTAAAATTACAGTACTTTGCTGTTCCCAAAACTTTGGATATAGCTCTGTAAATTTGAAAATTAGAGGTAAATTTCCATGTTTCTTCTGCTTTGACTGCTTTGCTGAAGATTTTTTTTTTTTTTTTTAATGCAGAGTTGATTTAAATGAGCAGCAGGTTTTTGGAATATGAAAAACTTGTGAAGTGTTAGAACTACAGCAGTTTACTCTGTAGAAAGCTGTGTTTGTTATTGCTGTTAGGAGTGGAGAGTTAATCTGACCCTGCACTGTAAAAGTCACTCTGTTTTTAGTCTCTGCACTGGCATTGTATTGATTGCACTAACAGGAGATTACTTTGGGATTATTTTTAAATGACAGAAATAATCCCTAAAAAATTTGTTAGCAGAAAATGAATCTTCTGATTCAGCAGAAAAATCAAAAGACATATGTTGAATCATCATCCTCCACAATGTGTTCAAAACTTTGCACATCTTCATAAGACCAAGAATCATCATCCTCAACAATAAATTCAAAACTTTGCTCATGTCCACAGGTCCCAAAGAAAGTTGGCGAGTCCCTTCCAGGCCCAGGGCATCACCAAGTCCAGATGTCCCACGCACAAAGCCTGGTACACATTGTTCTTTTGTTGTGCTTGAATATCCTGGGGTTCTTCTGGGTTGCCTTTCCTCAGTGAATCAAGTGCTGATTAACATTTCTTCACATTGCAAATACATTCTCTGATAATCATTAAATATGTGTTTCAAGGAAAACAGAGCTGATTTCTATTTTTAACGTGAGTTTTAGTAGTAGCCTCTGCTTTTCAGCCACACAACATCTATCACAGCTGAATAATCTGTGCAGCAGGGTAGACAACACAGAAACATCATGAGAAGTTGGAAGAAATTTCATCTCTTTTGTGCCTGTCAAAAGGTGCTTAGAGGAAAACCTATTTGAGGGCCTTCATGTATGACTCCAAATATCTCTAACTGAAACCACTCATAGGTTTGTGTGACCTGATAATGGTCACACAAACCTATGATAATGGAATGTCACCCTTAAAAATAAACTTAATAGGGAGTTACATACTAGTGAACAGCCAAATCTCTCTAACTTCTAACAGTTCTGAGAGTATCCATTGAACATTATTTTGAGTGAGTATATATTCACTGATTTTACAAAGAAAAGCAAAAAAAAGGAATGTGTTCCAAATTGAAAACTAACCAGTCATGTCAAAGGGAGTATTTTTACCACTAACTTATACTCACCACTAACTGTGTATCTTGTTGTTTTTATGGAGTTTTGGGAGTTAGTACATTTACAGTTGAACAACAAAAGACAGCAGTAGGTAAATTTGTTACCTTGAGCTGGTCATTATTATTTTTTCAGTGCTCCTTAGGCCAATGTTTATATATCACTAGTCTGTTTTTCACATAATCTGTTTGTGATTTTGAATTGTTTTCTTTTCCAATTATTGAACTACATTCTACTCTGTTCCAGGTATTGAAAGATTCCTAGCTGGTTTTTTTGTCTTCACATAAAATTTCTTTCCCTGTCACACACATTGTAATTCTTTTGAATTCCTCCTTGTAGGAGACCAGCACACCATGGGTATTGCAGTTATGGGTTCTGAAATACAGAAATACAGAAAAATATTCCCTGTAGTTGTCTGTGCTCTTTCAGGCTTCATTGCTTGACTCCAGATTTTGCTTACCTGATTCATTTTCCACTCATGTTTTCATTCAGGATTTTGTTTTCTCTTGAATTCCTGACATGTATCTGACCTGTTCTTGATATGTATCTGACACTCAGTTTTTCAGGCTGTCATGCAGGGATTGTTTTTCTTTGCAAGCATGAGACATGCAGTGCCTGTGCAACAAACCTAATTTTGTCAAAGTATAAACCCTTAAAACAGATCTTTTCTTTCAGCTGTTAAAGAACCACATCATATTCCTTTTAAACCCAGAGCAACTCCCATCCCGGATGCTCCATACAGGAGGCCTGGTAAATTATCTGGTCTTTTTGAAACTTCAGTGGATAATTGAACAATTGGTTTTGGGGTGGAAGTGGGGGGAATAATCATCAGTTATTTTTCTAAGACTAAGAAACCTCTGCAGGGATGCAATTAAATATTATGGAAACTTCAACAGTTCAAGAGTTTTTGTATTTTATGCAGATATTAACAGAAGAAGTAGTATCAACCTATATATTTTAATCAAGGATAAAAAGTTGTTTGCAGCTTCTATCTGAGCAAAACACTTTAATAGTTTGCACTGTGGTTTTGAAGCTTTTATGAGAGAAACCACTTAACACTGTTGCAATGCTTTTTCTTTACACATGCATTTTACCCAGACTAGTGTGAGGATTCCCTTTAATTACATTTTGCTTAGGTGACTCCCCAGCATAAATCCAACTGGCCTATGTAATATAATCAGTGATTTCACTGAAGGTTTGTTACTGTTGTTTCCTAACCAGAAATTTGAGGGTAAATGCCCACTGCTGTTTTAATACATCCCTTTCCTGTTGTTTACAGTATAGTGCTGAAAGTATTTTTGAGAAAAGGAGGAAAGGGAGATTCCTTTCATTATTCAGATAATTTATTGACATTTTTTCCACAGAGATTCTTCCAACCTTTGATGAACGAGATACTACTATGATTCCTCATATTCCTGAAAGAACAAAGGCAATATTTGGTAACTGTTATTTCATAAGTAATTATTCTGTTTTACACCTTTTTTAGAGACTATCATCTTAGAGAGAGCTTATTATATTTTATTAAAAGCTAGTAATGAAATTTTGCTCTACTTGTAGATAGTTACTTGCTCTTTGGTCTTGATAAAGGTAATAATGCATGAGCTCATTTACTTTCAAGGGTTCTTTTCCTCCTCTTCTAGCCTTTCCAGTCAGGATGATGCAATTCCTCCAGATGTTATCCCCAGTAAAAGGGGACTTTATCTAAAGAGCAGATAGTGATGCTTCACAGAGTCACAGTATATTCTGAGTTGGAAGGGACCCCCAAGGACCATCGAGTCCAGCTCTGAAATAAACTGGCCCATCACAACCCTTGCATTATCACCATGCTCTAACCAAGTTAATCCCCTATTCTTCGTGTGAATTGTGGATCATTTCATTCTAAAATACTTTTCTTCTTTACTCCTCATGGTTTAATTTTACAGAAAAAAAATTCTAATATATCAACAATGGCATAGTCTCCAGGCCAGCTATGTGACCGTCTAAATCCCACTCTACTTGAAACCATCCTGTCTGCTTTCTTCTAGTTATCCATGTTGGGAAGACTTGCACAAATATATGAAACCTTAGCTGAGTGTTCTTCCTTCTTAAAATAATTGTCAGAAGTGGACCAAGTAAGGGCCAATGAACCCAAGCACTATCCAGGAGGTGGAGCATTGCCTGAGCGATCATTGTTCAACCAGTTTTCTGTCCCCAGCTTCAGAGACCGACCTTGACTGTGATTTTCTGAGAATGAAATATTAATAGGCATTTTATAATCTTCAAGCTATGTTTCTTTTCTTTTTGAGGAAGAGGAAATTAAAACTGCTTTTAAACATGTTTCTATTTCAATTTATATTCCCTGTATGCAATGGTGCTTCAGTTAGTATTCATTCAGTATCTGTTCATCTAGCTTTATGAAGTAGGTGCCCTGTTGTAAGCACCTGAGCTACCTGAGCAAGAGTCACATGCAGAAAATGATTCTTCAGAGCAAGGGGGATGAAAACTGCACAGGCTAAGGCATTTTGGACCTCTCACATTGGTATAGACCACAGACTAAAAAGTGCTAAGATAACCTTTTCCAGTAAATGATTCCTACTTTTACTTACAAGATTTTTTAATCTGTATATTGTCAAGATAACAATATTAAATCATTCCAACATAAGAACAAGACTTTAATTTAAAAATCAAGTTTGACACAAATGTTCCAGTGAAAAAGAAATCCTGTCCTCATATACTCATGTGTGGCAGATGAGGAAGACACAGGTTACCACTGTCTATTTTTGTCTTATTACCATATGATGATGTTAATGACTATATTCCACACTGCTTGATGCAAATTTGTATATATTTTTTTAGAAGTCATCTTGTATAAGTGGCCATTTAACTTGTTTTCCTTTCTTTGCAGGAATTCCAACTTTCAGCTTATTCTTACATAATTTGCCTTATTCTAGATCATACTAGAAACATACATGAGCATACTTATGTTCCTCATGTGCTGTGAAAAGCAGTGTGTTTTTTCATTATTCTTTTGGGTGCTTTCTGTTTTTATTCCAGCTCCAACTGAAACACCATTCATTCATACCAAACGAAAAACAACTGAAAGACCAAGAGTGCCATACACCAGACCTGGTAACGGAGGCATTATTTTAATTTTGTGTTTAATCATTCTTTCCCCAAGTATCAGGTTTTGTGCTTCTTAATGAGATTATCCCTAGCCAGTTTTGTGGTGAAACAAATGCATTACACTTCAGATGATCAATCCAAAATAAGCCAAAACTGCACTACAAATAATAGTAAGATATGTATAATATATATAATGGTATTCCTCTGTCCATTACACATAGCAAATGATGACTGAAATGTAGTAATGTGGGTATTGTAGGCAGACTGAGTTCTCTGTAATTACTGGTAATCTTGGGTGCTCCTCTGTGAGCATTTTTTGTTAATCTTTTCTTGAAATGCAACAGAACTTCTTTACAATGTGCTTGTGCAGTTAGCTACAGATATTGTCTGCTGTACTGAAATGAAAATAGCTTTAAAAATAGTTATGGAGGGCTGTGTGGTTTCCCATTTTTGGTATAAATATACAGCAGAAGTTAATAGAGAGAGAATTATGTCTGTCAGCAGTGGGTTTTCAAGAAATGCTGCTGCTCCTTAGTTTGGGACATTTTACAGGTTTTAGCAAATGCTGCTTTGTTTGGATTACAGATAAATATTCTAAGATTTTTCACATTTTCTCCTTAACAGCAATATATCCAACAACTCCGCAACCAATTTTTACAAAATCTTCTACCACCACTGGTCATTCAAGGGCAACAATGGGTAAATAAGTTTCCTTAACATTAAGATGCAGGTATTTCTAATTTTTCAGTGGGGAAATTTCTAGAGAACATGCTCCAATGTGGTATTTATATAACACCATTCCGCTATCCTTCATTCTGCTGCCACGTGCATGTATCTTAGCACAGAGGATTCTCATTTCTATTTGTCAAGTAAAGCAAAAATAGCCTACAGCTTATGCCTGATCAGAAGTCTGTATTTGTCAGATCTCCAACCAAAATCAGTGGCCTAATTTTTCTTTTAGAGCAAGAATTTTAGACCCTAACTCAACTTATCCTACAGCACACTGCTGGGACTTTTCTGTGTTTTGGCTAGTCGTTTTGTTTCAGGTTCCAGAAAAGCCATGGAATTGTTATTGTCTTTTTTTCAGGCATTTGAGGCATGCATTTTCTGTGGGCTAAGTATGGCATTGGATCATGACTCCTGAAGAACACAATAATAATCTTTTTCCTTTTCTTTCAGCTCCAAAAGAAACACTACTCATTCCTTCCAAATCCAAAACATCTGTTGGGCCAGAAGTACCACAAACTAAACCTGGTAATTTACAGTTTGTAACTTTAGAAGTGTTACTGTAGCATTGCCTTAGTGATATTTCTGCTGTCTCTGAGTTCTGTGGTCATGGGGTATGCATAATAAGTAGACAGAATTTTGTATCTTTGTTCAGCTGAGAACTTGTTCATAAATTATATCAAAGTGAATGCCCAAGAATTGGATCAATTTCCATGGAAAGCAGTTGATGGGTTTAGTAGCCCTCAAAAAATGTGAGAAATTTAATTAATTTTAATAAAAATGTATTTCTGTGCTTACGTTCAAAAAGTTCTTTTGTTTTGGGGAATTTTGTTATTCTAAATACATTTGATTCAATTTCTCAAGTACTTTTGAAAATCAGGTTACAGAATTTCAGTCCAAGATATTTTACATGCTAAGAGTAGAAGTGCCTTCAATACCAGTGATTTTTGCAGTAACCATGGTAGATTCAGGGATGCACATCTATAGTGAAGGGTGGTGGTATCTGAGCTCTACCATGAGGTGATGTTTTCAGTAGAAATTGCTAAGGAGGAAGGTAACAGGAGAAAAATACAATTAGGTGAGGAGAGACTATACTCTATAAGAGCAGCTCCTGATCTTTCCTTCTCTCTGATCTAACCTCTGAATTGATAAAATTTTATTCTTAGACAAATAGCTTAATGAATAGTTTAGTAATTTCCCCCCCACTTCTTTCTCCTTGTCCATTTTTTATGGCCAAAGAGATTTCAAGCAGAGACCCTATTCATTCAAGAGCTATATTCTATCTATACATACACCATATATACCTATATATTACTGTGAACGTCAAACTGAACAGTCCAGGAAAAAGATTTCTTTCCTAAATACCTTGTTTTGAAAGGCTGTTCAATAACCAAGTTAGATTTTAAGTCTCAGTTGAATAAGAGCTATTTGCAATCATGTCATAGTTAACAAGTGCTATCTTTTGGTACCACTACAAATTTAGTTTTAGGGAAAGAATTTTAGAGAACAGAATTTAGAAGCTTATTTTTTGCCTTTTAAAACTCATTGTAAAATTTTATATATAAAGTCTAAATCATTATAAAGGTGTATATGCAAAACAAGCTACTGGTAGTAAAAACTGTAAACAAATGTTTACTGTGAAATATAAATGGCACCTTTTAGCAACTGCTCTTTATGAGAGTAAGTAGGTTATTTTCCAGCTTCCATATTTTTACCTTATTTTGAAAGACAAAGAGCCATGTAGTGTGTGCCTCTGCCTGCCAGTCTGTCCTTTTCATCCAGTTACTTAGAGACCTTTCAATTAATTCATTCAAATTTGAGTGAGGACTGAAAAATAAATACATTACTCATAGCTTCTAGGGGTTTTTTTGAGAAATGTAAATTAATCAACAAGTATGACAAAGACCAAAGACTGTCAGAACTCCAGGTTTAGGGCAAGTGCTCTGAAGTTATTGGGGGCCCAGCAGAATAGTTGCACTGTCTGGTTGTCAGCATGAAAATACATCTAGACTAATCAGAATGTGCCTGTCTCATGTTTGTTAAAATTGTCCTAGCAGATGTGCAGATAGGTTTTTAGAAACAATGGAGACAGATCCTTCATGAAATCCAACTTCTTTAATTTGCCTTCTCACAGAACAATGGTTTATTTTTTATAGCTCCAAGGGCAACACACCTGGGATCAATTAACCTTGTAACAGTTCATGTTGTTGATGGGTCCAAAATAACTTTGGGTAATGAGAATATTGCATCAGTTTATTTTTCATCAATCTTTACTTTCTCTGCTTTTGCTATATGGCTAAACCTACACTTTAATCAACAGAAGTACTTTAATATATCTTTGTCATGTTCATTTGTTAGTTACAGTCCAGTGCATGTACAAAATGTTGGTGGTTTTAATTTTACAGCCATTTTTCTTATTCATGTGATTCTTTATAGAAATAAGTATTACATGTATGAGGCTGAGGAGTCATGTAAAAGGGCATTGCCTTATCATATTTTCTGGTTTTGTCTGACTTACTCATGATATATATCTTACCAGACTTGAAAAGTCTTTTACATGTATAAAAGCATGATTTTCAGCCAGCTGACTCTTTTGTTTATGATTTGCACGGACAGTTTGAATTTCCTTTCCATCTGTGATGTCTTATGTTTAAAAGGAAATCATTTGCATTCGCTAAGCAGTAATATGTCCATTTTCAGTTCCCAATGAAACATACCGCATTTCACCCAGGCCCAAAATTGGTCAAGCAACTGAAATTCCTTGGTTTGATGCAGGTAATTTTTTAAGATTTTCTTAAGTTGTTGTTTTGGGAGTCTGTAGATCTTAAGTAAAATCAGTAGAGTTTAATGTTTAATGGTCTGTTCATTATTACCTTTAAAACTGTCTCAAATACATAATATGAAAATTTATTTTTCCCCTTATCAAATATTTTAGTTTATTGCTCTGAAAATGGGATTTGCACAGTATTGCCTCAAATATTGAAGATTATGTGAAGTTTTTAAACAGTATTAGAGCTGTGTATTGGATACTTATATGTATATAGTGTTGCAAACATCGATGTAACCGAGTTCCAACTTTTTCTTACAAAATCAAAATCTGTAAAACTTCCCCAATCTAAATGTTAAAAATGAATAATGTGTTCTGGCCTGTATTTTCTCTGATGCTTTGGAGAGGCTAGATTAAGTGTTATGGGTCGAACATTTATTTGCCTTGAATATCAGATAGCCAGCTCTACTTAAAAAAACTGATTTACAGACATTGCTAATTAGGCAGAAGATAACAGTGACTACTGCTTATGCTTTCAGCTTCCACAGATCCCATAACATCTAGAGTATCAAAATTATTTTGCAAGTGAAAGGCAACAATAAAAAAAGGTTGAGGGCTTCTGATTTCAACCTTGCTGATGACACTGTTCTTCAGCTGCCCTTCACAGTGTCTGCATTAAATGCTCCCAGTTGTTTTTTTCAGCAAAATATAATGTTTCATAGTTTTATCTAAGTCTTTGGTTTGGGGGGTTCAGTTCGGTGTTTTATTTTGAGGTTTTTTGTTTGTTTGTTTTTTACAGAACCTAATTAAATGTCTTAAGGCCATGGATACCTTGCAGAGCTAACTCTGTATCCATATACAGTTGGGTAACTGGCTGTAAATATTTTACATCTTTTTCCTAAACCTACATATGAATGTAACTGGTCAGACTGCATGATGGAGCCATCTGGCCACTAAAGAAACTAGCATTTTCCACATGCATTTTGGATTAGAGCTCATAGAACTCTCATGTGTCCATTTTGCTGTATCACATTGGTGCATGGACCTTTTTGTCTGGCAAATTGCACTGCACTGTCCCTGTTCTGTTACACACAGCATTGAAACAGGACTTTATTTCTTTTAGCACCTCATAAAACTCGTCTCACTTCTGCAAGACCACAGCCTACGGATAAATCACAGACCAGACCGGGTAATAATTGTTTATTCAGTCTGGGATGGGAAGGAGATTAAATAGTTAATTAATTTTATCTATTCTTAGTGGAATTATAAGTATTGCTGGGAGGGAGAAAAGGGGATATTTTTCAGTCAATTAATAAGTCTAGTGGTAAAGCCTTTCCAAATCAGAAAAAAAAGAAAAAAGGAATGAAACCAAAACTATGTGTGTCATCACAGCAGGTGTTACTTCTTCTCTAGTGTGGAATTCTTGGCATCACATAGAAATCTGTTGGGTACTCTTCTCATGAACTTCTTTCTTTTTTCTTCTTTTTCTTTTTTTTTAAACTCTCTCACAGCTTTTAGTAAAACCACACTACCACCACTCAGAACAAAAGCACCTGGACTGCCAAAGTGGATTATGCCAACAACAGGTAGAGTTCTGGGTTTGGGGTGGTTTTTTTTAATTTATCAATAAAAGACAGGAATGTGACTTCCTCAAGTCATCTTGAGCCCTGCAAAATATCTCACTGTGTTTTATTCTAGAATTTAATTCCTTAGAGCGCCATGTGTAATTACATCCACTGATCTTGTTATACAATTCCTGAGGGTGATTATGAAATTATATTGGCACTCAGTCTGTGTAAATTTACAGATTTATTACTGTGTGGCTACTCATTACTAATGTTTTCTAGATGTCAAATCCACAATAAGTGCTGGAAAATGCTTCATTGGAAAAGATCACCCATTTGTTGGAGTCCAAGCCAGGAGGCTTGGTAGGGAAGCCTTAAAGCCAAGTATCTCTCTAGTTACTCCCTGTGCCCGTGGTGTGTTCACATCAGACCTGCTCACACTCAGACCATGCAGTATTTGGACTGTGCAGTATTCAGGCTTGGATACTTCAGCACCAAAAAATTCCTAGTTGGTGGATGGCAGAGAATAGTGAGAGCTTCAGTTTGCATATCCTCAACCAACAGATATCAAATGTCCCTAACCACAAAGATTTAGTAAAAGTACATGTCTTCTTGGGGGAAAAATAATTTCTCCTTTTTCAGTTGGACTTGATTTTTCCATCCAATCAACATAATATTTTCAGTGATAATTCATAATGAATCCATATATTTTATTTCATAGAGCATTGATTTATTACATCAATACAAATAGCACTGGAGATTATTTTTTTATACATCCATCGGTTAATTAAATATATATATTTTGGGATTCTTCACCAACAGTTCAAGTTTAAAATAATAAATGATATAAATAAATAAATCATGTACATATTCAAGGCAAATGTTTGGCTGACCACCCACTAAAGGTTCTATTGTCCCATATTATTGCTGTCTCCTGTTACTATTTCTATGCTGGCTAGATTAGGATAGCCTGAGTGATATTCCATCTATTCTAAACATTTTTGCCTGTGTAATGTTTATTTCTGCTATATTTGGCAATTTAAATCCTGTTGCTGATCATAGAATGTTTTGAGCATGTCATTCCTGTACATTTTCACAAGCCCACCATGCTGTTAGAAATGGTAAAAACTCAGCAGAGATGGTTGTATATATAAATTGAATTAAATTTAATCTGTTTAGAGTATGGCATACATTTCTGTATTACATATGGAGTGAATGCCCTCACTAGAGGTGCAAGTTCTCTGTCCTTTCATAGTCCTCCTGGTAAATTAAATGAGGCCATCAAATTCCAGGACATCAGAGCCAATTGAAGCATTAATTGCCTGAGTTCAGTAGCTGTGGGTCAAAAGGTTTTGTTGTTAACTGGCGCTGGAAATCACCTTATACAAGTGAGCTTTCTAATGTCTGATTGCTGGAATAGGAGAATGCACACAGATCTCCAGGAGTGGTCACATTATGAAATTATGCACAGGCACACAATTATATTACACAGCACATGGGGCTTTTTTCTTCTTCCCTACAGGCATAACCTTGGCAGAGGTATTGGTAGGTTATTAGAAACCCCAGCAAAGATTAATACATGCTAAGTAAATAAATAATATAAACAAAATAGTATTAAACTGCTACATGGATTTTTATGTGCTTAATGCTGGTTTAAGTTGCTAAGGTATGGTTTTAAGCAATCGTATTGTAAGTGGCCTTCTTGGTGTGCCCATCATTTGTTATTATTTCCATGTCTTTATAGTAGTGCCAGTTGCTAGGAAGAGCTAGAGTTTCATTGTGGTATATTGAAGTCACCACAAAACTACTAATTACTGGGCATGCTATGTGTACTCACTGGTAAATAAGTACCTTCTTTTAGAATTCTTCTGAAAATGATACTTCCAGTAGTGGTTTCCACTGCCAAGTTAAATAAGTATATTTTTTCTCGAAGTTAAAGAAACATGCTGTAGATGTCTCTTAGCTAAATTTTGTGTGCTGCCAAGCAAGCCCTTTAAATCAAAGCATCTAAAGTACCACAGGGCTTTGTTATCTCCTGCCCACTTCTTTCTACCTCCAACCCCAGTGCCGCAACAGCTCATTGACACATTTCTGTGGGTCTGCACCTTTCTTCTGAGAAGTGAAAGAGAAATCACCAATGAATTTCATACACTTATTCATCTTGAGAGGGGTCTGCATCTTGTCACAACTTTTCAGTCTGTACTTTTCTTGGTGATCAGTAAGTGAAATCCCAAGTCTTCTGTAAGGCAAGTACATCACAGTATTGAGCCAGTGTCTGAGACACAAGGCTGACTGTGCCCACAAAAATAAACTCACACAAAAAGGAATTCAGGTAACCAATAAAAAAAAATCTTCTGTATCTCCCAAGCAATGTCCAGTTAATTATGTATTGCAAAAGAATTCCTAAGTCTGCAAAAGAGACCTGGGAAAGAACTCTATGACCTGGAACCCCAAATCCTACCAGCAAAGACAAAAAAGGTTCCTTTTTCACTCTCTTCAGTGGTTGGCTTATCAAAATCCTGAACTTTTGACCTAAGATGATCAGAATTTTTAAGTGGGCTGTTAGGAATATCCTCTATATGTGTAACAATATGTTTTCAGACTTACCTTTAGACATTACATCACTTATTCTTGGATATTCCATTATTTGGACACCAGTTTGGATTTTTTAATTCCTCGCTGGACTGGTGCTGCTGTTGATTGTACCCTGTTTCTTCCTCCTGGCTGGGCTTGTTAGCCTCAGTGCAAGATGTTTCACCCCATGCAGGGAGGGCTTGGCAGCTGCAGGGCCCAGATGATAAGCAGTGGGATTTGTTTTCTCCAGCACCAGCACATGGGGCTGTGGCTGGTTTCCTGGCAAGCCTCTCAGCCTCCTGGCCAGCTGCAGTGCCAGGTGGTAAACTGCACTGTGGAAAAGAGGCAGGGATTGCTTCCTCATGGCTAGCATTCCTTTTAGTTTTTTGTCATGTTTTAGCCATTTTCTCTAGAATGCCATTTTGTTCAGATGGCTTTTCATGTTGGTGTAACTACCCTTACTGGGTTGTTTTTTAAGTTAATCCTAACCATATAAATACCGCTCCTGAGCTCTCTGACAAATGTCAGCAAACAAACTTGGAGCAACATTTCTATTTCCCTTGGGAAAGGGAGGCATACATGGTTTTCATTAAAATGACCGTTAACTTTTTGTTCTATTTTCTTTTTATTTTTTAAACTGTGTGTGTATAGCCAAGTTCCAGAGGAACTCAAGTATAAAGGTATTTCAGTTTATTTTATCAAGGGGACTTTTTTCATTATTTCCCTTTAAACAATCCACCCTCCTAATAGCATTCCTACAATTAAAGACATCAGAACCAGGAGAGGTTAGTTTAACATGTTCCAGACCTTGTGAGTGTTTCCAGGAAAAAATATAGAATTAAAAGAAGACTCAAAGACATATGCAAGTAATAGTTCTATTCTAAATTCTGGCTAAAAGTTTGGATGAATGTGAGAATTGGTTTTAATAAGCAAATTACATTAGGTAGAATAAGGCAAATGTTATGACAAATACAGCAAACTTTGGTTGTGCAGGTACCTCATGTGAAAACGCAAACTTTTATGTAACTTGAAATACTCAAAATAGGAGATTTTGTCAACATGAAGGTATTGTGCTTTGAAACTTTGACTTATTTTTCATTACTACTTTACTAATGTCAGAACAGCAGTGCATGTTTCTGAAAAGAAAACAAAATTACTTCTTCCACCTAGAACATGCAATATTTTGTTCATTCTCAGCTGACATAACTCAGAAAAGGTTATGAATGTAAATTAGATTCTAAGAAGCAGAATAGAGATAGGTTTTCTGTAGAGACTTTTACATGCACAAATAATTTAGACTTATAATACACACTTGGGTGATTCAGTGTGAATTAGTCAATATGCAACCACATTTTGTTGATATGTTCACTTAAAGGTGAGCTGAGAAACTAAACTTGCTCTAACTATACCTCATGATGTACCTGATTTTTTTTTATTTTTTTAAGGCTGGTCTTCTCATGCCTTTTCTTCCTTGAACATTGATTATCACTCTGGTGCTTTGTACAGCTGAAAATCTAATTAATGTTTTTAATTACCTGAAAACAAAGTGCAGTTATATAAAACCATATGATGTGTTCAGATATTTTAGACACAGGGAT
Source organism: Emberiza elegans (assembly GCA_024865655.1). Taxonomy (NCBI): domain Eukaryota; kingdom Metazoa; phylum Chordata; class Aves; order Passeriformes; family Fringillidae; genus Emberiza; species Emberiza elegans. The sequence continues at coordinate 3,997,555 of JALJVW010000196.1, forward strand.
CAGGTCACCTGCATCCATTTCCCAGCTTCCTGCAAGTCTTACTCCCAGCTTACTTTAATCTTCAGTAAATTATTTATCATGTATGGACTGTGGATTTGTAATGAACATGCAACAAAAATGGTCAAATAGTAAGGTAATTGAAAAATTATCTGCTTCATACCATTAAAATACTAGTGAAATATCAAAACAAATTGAGAACCAGATTATAAACCTATGAAATCTTTAGCTGAAGTGATTAGATCATGTTGGAACAGGGTTGGAATTTGATAATTATAGTAATATTGAGATTTTTTTTTTAAATATAACAAATTTTAGGGGTTTTTGTCTAACACCCTGAGCAAGGTTGCAGGGGGGTTTTCCCACAAACATGATGAAGTTGCAATGCATCTTCTTGCTTTACTATATATACAGTCTTTATAAAGCAAATATACTTACTTCATGCAGAGACAGGATATTAATTTAACATTCTGGTTGTCCTATAAATACCAGCATGTGAAACAGTCGTTCTGTACCAGGAGTTGTGTTGATCTTTTAATGCCACTTACTTTTTTAAAAATGTGTTTATATAACTTTTAAGTAGGACTTTCTCTTATATACAAACTGGATGTTGTGTATACTTTGTCTCCTATACTCCAAACATGGTGAATATATTTGGTCCAGAATTGCTCTAACATTTAATGTGGAGGGTGGCCAGAGATCATATAATGGGGAGAAGGAGAACTTTGCCCTTTGCAAGAATCAATGGACAATTTACTCTTTACACTGAAAAACTAGAATGTTCTCTCAACTCAATGTTCCACATATAATCTTGATTTAACTCATCTGTTACCTCTTCATCTTATTCATTTTCTCTTTCCAAATATACTTTACTTGAGGAATGTTTAAAATTACACTGCAGACTTTGTAGAACCAGATCACTTTCCACTTACCTGAATAAGAAGATAATGGATATCGCCAAGTTATCAGTAAAAACATAGATGAGACACATGTTGGTTTTGCATGGGATGTCAGCTGGAGTTTGGACATATTCAATACACAAGTATGCCATGACTTGGGGCCACACTGTAAATACTTATTTCATTTCTGTTTTTTTCACAGATGACTTTTATACACCTGAGGCTACTGCCAGACCAATTGACATGGATGTCAAAAGACCTCCAGAATATGTTGACACCTGGCAAAGGCCAATTGCTGGTAAGATTAATAAAAGTAAACAATAGAGCAATTTTTAACAGTTGATATTAAAAATAAAAACGCTGTCTTTTCTGCACACAAAGCATCTCCACTGAGAAGAAAAAATAATTCATTATCATCCTCATCAATACACATTCTTATGGCTTCAGGATGCTACTAAAAGAGATAAAAATAAGAATAATTTATAGCCACTACCTAGTCATTTACATATTTTTAGTCACTACATATGGTAGAAATTTTCACCACCAGAGCTGTATCCTTATGATCTAACAGGTACAATACTGTAAGCACTGGTTTTTTCATGCTAATATTTTCCACATAGCAAAGGAGAATCAGGTAAAAGCATAATCAACTTGTACTCCCATGAATGAGGAAGTTTCATTGAATATTGGGATTGTTGGCTTGAAGGAAAAGAATGTGGAGTAAATCAGGTTATAGGGTTTTTTACATGTATAATACAAGACTTGTAAGGTTTACTCTTCTGGCAAGCCTTGCAATCGTGTTTTCAAAACAATCAAAATATTTTCACTGAAACATGCATACAACAGGTAAGTACCCTGATGTGTAAAGAATGTCTCTGTTTCATAAGCATAATCAAGAACAAAATCTGCTTTAGCTGTGGTTTTTTCTGACATAAAAACTGACTGAAAATGAAATCTTTTGTTTTACTCTTGGATTTACTACTCAGCTGCAGATATTCTTTTTAGGTAGCTTCTTCTTTGAGAACATGTTACTGCATTTAAAACACTGTTTTATAACCTGCTGTGCGTTCCTAATCCCCGTTGGATATCCTTTGCACCTACTTTACCTCTACAAAGACAAGAGCCTAGCTTGATGGCCAGATTCTGATGTTTTATCCTTTTTTAGTTGATTCAGTCTGACCACTGTACTTTGCAAAGATTAAATCTACTGTGATGTACTATTAGTAGCAGCTGAAGGCAAAGTGTAAACTCAAAACAAGGATGATACTCTTCACTTTTTGTTATGGAATGTCGGGCAGTGGTGTTTCCTTAAGTAAATCCAACTTGTGATTTGCAGAGACTTGAAGGTTTTTATGCACATAAATTTGAGGGGACATTAAGACCAACTTTTATTTGTTTGATGACATGACAAAGTTAAGGTTTTAGAGCTTTGAGGTCAGTCAATACCTTGAACTGTAGTCATAAAAGGCAGTTGGGTATGGTTGTGAAATTAGCTGCTACTCTTTCATAATTTTCTTGTATAAGTGCAGTCCCATCTCTCTTCATGTGGCCTTAACATGTATATCAAAATTCATGGAATCGTAGAATGGTTTGGGTAAGAAGGGACGTTTAAAGATCAAAGAGTTCCACACCTTCCACCAAACCAGGTTGCTCCAAGCCCCATCCAACCTGGCCTTGAACAGTGCCAGGGATGGGGCATCCACAATTTCTCTGGGCAACCTATTCCAGTGCCTCACCACCCTCACAGTAAAGAATTTCTTCCTAATATCTAATCTAAACCAACTCTCTTCCAGTATATATTATTATCTAATATAAATCTACCCTTTAAACATTGTAAAACTGCGTCTCCTTGTCCTGCCACTGTTAGAAACGCTTTCTCCATTTCTCTCACAAGCCCTCTTTAGGTACTGCAGGTTGCACTAAAGTCTCTCTGGAGCCTTCTTCTCATTAAACAATCCCAACTCTCTGAGTTTCTTCATAGCACAAGAGCTCCAGCCCTCTGATGGATTTTGGGGACCTTCCATGGACTTGCTCTAGAGGCCCATGTTGTTGTTTTACTGGAGACCCCAGAGCTGGATGCAGCACTCCAGCAGAGGGGTAGAATTGCCTCCCTCACCCTGCTGACCATATTCCTTCTGGTTCAGCCCAGGATACAGATGGTTTTCTGGGCTGTGAGCCCACATTGCTGGTTTGTCTCTAGTTTTTCATCCACCAGTATCCTCAAGTCCACACCTGCTGTTAAAAACAGCCCTGCTGGTTTTAATCTCTCATCTAGCCAGTGCTGGGACTGGTGACTGCACCCAGTCCAGGAGCTGGATTTTGTGCTTGGCCATGATGGACTTCTGGAGGTTTGCATTGACCACTGCTCAACCTGCCAGGGTTGTCTGGATGGGATCCTTCCCTCCAGCGTGTCCACAGCACGACCAGCTTGGTATCATCCACAGAATTGCTGAGGGTGCACCCATTCCCTTTGTCTATTTCACCAATAAAGATGTCTGCCCTCAGAGGCTGCTCATCCTTCTCTTTCATCAAGAGTGTCTGAATTAAGGACTTAATATAAATAAGTCCTTAATAAGACATAAAGAAGCCTAGAGATTAATTAAATAAGAACATTTCACCATGTTGTTGTCCTTAGAAGAATCTACACTCACGAAATCCCTGAATTCTATTGTGCATCCTGGTTGACAAGTTCAGTCTCCACACACTGGTAATTAGATTTTGTAGCATCATTGACCAGCAACCAAATCATTGTTGGAAGTAGCAGAAGGGAAAAGTAGGAATTCTTGTTTTTCCAGTAACTACAGTAGATTCAATTGTGACCCAGTACTCTGAATGCAATGTTTTAGTTTGCCTGCAGCTGTTGTAGTTGTGCTGCTCAGAAAATATTATAGAAACCACTGGCAAGTCAATACTTGCACATTTTTACATCTTAAATACCTTGGACAATCCCTTCTCTAACTATGGGCAGGGGGAAAAGTAATGATGAATACAACCATATAGTAATATCTAGGGTATGATGACATATATACAAAAATTTATTATATTTTTTCTGGCCTTAAGCATATTTTTTCATCTCCATGTGGATATTAAGAATTACTATGAAACCTACAAATGCTATTTTCAAAACCACTACATCCTCCTAAATTAGGTAGAGCATTATTTTCTGTCTTGATCTGAGTGATTTTAAAAAAATAAATCTGTTTTATAAGTGACTGCAAGAGTCCAAAAAGGAAAAGGGAAGAGAGAGAGATGGAGATATTCCTGGTTGTTTATTGTAAGTATTTCCAAAAAAGCTCTCCTAAATGAGCCTTTGGATCTGCTCCCTTCTCGCCTACAGTCTCTCTATTTATAGGGTGAGCCAAGGTCTGATACACAGGACCTGAGGTACCTTGTGGAGCCAGTAATTCAGTATCAGGCAACTTGCAGAGTTGTTGACATTGGCAGCCTTATGAGAATTATACTACTCTTGAGGATTTTCTCCTTTTAGGTACAAAAAGGCTTTTGTTACATAAATGTGTTGCACATATCTCCTGGATTTTCTTAAGGAAAGAAGGGCAAAGGTGAATAGTGGAACAAAAATCTTTGCCTTTCCTTTGCATAATAAAATCCATCATAATTGTCTGGAAAATACAGTAAAATTATTTGTAAGTATGAATTAAGGGGCTTAGGTTTTCCTTTTAGACCTCTCTGTCAAAAGAAATTATCAGATGAATGTGATGGGTACTGGCTGGAGCTGCACATTGAAATAACCAAGTTGGGTGCTTCAGAAATTTCAACAACAGTAATTGTCTTTAGCCATGTCATTGTATGAGGTGACAGTAACTTTTTTCAATTTTGAATGACATGGAATAAATTGTTCCTAATAATAATTTCATTTTCTTACATATTCTGCTTCAAGCTGAGGGTGGCCAGTTGTATTAGTCAGAAAGTACAAGAGGTCAGAAATTTTGAGGGTAGGATACTGAAGATGTTTCCTAGCACATTGAGGTGGTGTTTGTTGTGTGAAGATGTATCCATTTGAATGCCAAAAAATTACAAATGTCAACAAAAATGAGTAACTACACAGAAAGTGAATCACTGAAACACTTGTGCAAAATCTCAAAGGAACCACATTTTTTCATTGTAAACTTTGTTTAAAACTTCATGGCACACTGTTCTCAGAGATTTAAGGCTGAAAATACAACTCAGATCATCTCCTAATCTCACCTCTCCACTTTTGGTAATAAATCAGACATGAAATATTGCTTGAGAAGTCAGAATACAACTTCTAGTATGTTCCTGATTTTATGGAATTTGAGGTTAAATAATTAATAATGCTGTCTTGTAATGTCATTCAGTGACTATACCACCTGGCCCTCAGCACCCTCCCATACCTCCTGCCAGACCTACACCGATGAGAAGAAAACCTCTGCCTCCTAACACCGTGACTGGTAAACCAGGCAGTCCAGGTATTTCAGCCTTTTCAGCATAAACATTTTATTGTGTGAGAGATAACACTGGCTAGCAGGGTATAGGAGAATTCTATAGCATAGATTTCTTTAATCTGTGATATTTATAGAATCTCGTCTTTTGGAACATACAGGCCTTGTGTTTTTTGTCTTCTTACAAAAACCTTGTTTCTTTTTCTCTAACCTAGTTATATCAAAATCACACCTAGTAAGGAAGCTGAAAGCAAAATAGCACACTCCAAGTCATCCTTTAAGATCAACCTTAAGAATATTTCTTGTCTACTAATATCTTTTTTTGCTATTTAATGTGCATGTTGGATGGGAGATGTTGACTATTGTGCTTCAGTGCCTAGTCCTAACTGGTTATTTGTTATGGAATTGCTTTTATATATATATATATATATGTATCTATTAACCACTGCAAAAAATGAGCTAATAGTCACCCAGACAACTAACTGCATTGGGAGGTAGAGCAAGCTGAGTTGTTTCATAGGCAGAGTTCAGCTTGATTATTGTGCTAAAGTATTCGGGCTTCTCAGTATTGGTTTAAGAGGACATAGAAAATTCCACCTTTCCTATTTTATTTTAAGTTAATCCTGAAGCAGGTACTCAGTATCCACATGGATGTTCTGTCAGTGGATTCTATATAAGAATCCTTAGGCTAACATTATTCCACATAGTCAGAAACTATCAACTCCTTAAGCTTAACATCATGACAGCTTCTTTCCTCTTCATATTGATCTCTGTAGTTCCTTGGAGATATAAAGGTATTTATATATTAGAATATACAGCTATATATGAATATACAGCTCTACTGGATTTCCTATTGTGGGTTTTTTGTTTGTTTCTTTATTTCATTTGGGACTTTATCTGCTGTTAAGGTACTAAAGACCCAAATAATACTTTAGTATTTTGTGTGGCAGATGAGTAGCAAGAATCTCCAGGATGGATGAGACAATCTATATATTTATTCATCAGCAGAGCCAAGATTGAAATACTGTGTCTGTACTTGTTGTTGTTGGGTAGTGTTTCCTTAGTAATAGTTCCCAGAAAACAGAAGACACCATCAGTCTTAAACTTGATATATTTTCTTTTGCTTGTATTGGGGTCTATACTAATTCGTTCCACTAAGTGTCTAATTAATTTACCAGTGTTTTGAAATTTCAACAGAATTTTCAATTTTTCCTGACAGTGGAGGCCAGGTTATGTGGTAGTCCGTATTTACCATACCTTCCTGGGCTTTCAAGATGGAATAAATTGCTTAAATGATCTGGTTCTTCCTTGTGGGGACAGTAGAAGATTTTCCTTCTTCTGTGTTTCCTGGTGGTTTATCCAGCTTAGTTTTAAACACTGTAATTCTGTTTCTTCTGGTTCCCTGGAGAGGGAGACAGTTCCACTGTACCAACAGGAAAAATTTGCCTCAATGTTCTTCTTGGATTTTTCCTGTCAGAATTCTGTCCTATTTCTCATTAACACTGTGATTAATTCCTTACTTGCATCTTTCTAACTCATCCAGTGGATATTATGGAAAGGTTTCTATGCAGACATTAAGTCTCCTGAATGGGTAAAAAGAAATGGAAATGAGAGTTCCAGAAACTTTGTGCAACTGAACTCTAGCGAGAATATTTCAGATTTCCACTTCATTAAGAAAATTAGTGGAAAGTAGGGATTTTTGTTGCCTTAAATTTGGCTCTCCAGAGTTCTGCCTTCAGTTGCCACGTTCTGTATCATATATGATGGGGAGGTAACTACATTATGTAGTCCTTGACTCTTCAGGGTTGAGATTTTGCTGTCATATCATGGTTATCTGGGAGTATCTGCATGTTTTATGAATTTAATTCTTGTCTTTTACAGCCATTATGCAAGAAATCAAGACCTTTACCATGGATTGTTTGACTCTTAGAAACCTGTTTTCTTTATTAGGTGGTAACAGCTGAAGAATATCAGCAATGTCACATAATCTGAGATACTTTTTTAAAATAGTTGTCTAATTATAGGTGATAATATTGCCTCTATCAGTTAGTTTCTGTTCAGACTTATGGAAGATACTACAGAAATGAATTCAGCAAGAAAACTTTTCTTCTTGAGCGATATAGTGCTATGAATGTTGAAAATGCTGGACTTGGCTGCATTTTCTTTGCTTTCATAATTTCATTTAGTGTAAGCTCCAGTACTGTTCTGTGGTTAAACTCTTTATGCAGACCACAGTTAAGGACTTGGTGTTTATCTCTAGAAATGTTCCAGCACCACTAATGTATGTGCTGTCTTGAGAGCAGAAATTAATCTTACCTATATTTGAGGGAAGAATCCAAGTTTCAGTTGCTGACTTCAGCTATTGTGCCTTGCAACTTGGGAAGAAATGCGCTCTTTTTTCAAGGAACAGCAATGTTAGTGCTGGTCATTTTGCATCCTTTTAGCAGTCTGTGTAGGATGGTTCTGTGCATTAAACCAGGTTATATTCTAGCCAGCTAAAGTCCTCCAAGACAACCTGAAAGTAGCAAAGAAATTTCTTACTGGGTTTCACGATTAGGTTATGTTTGCAACTATCACAGTTCAGAACTTTCCTGAATCCAGCTGAGGGATTACTAGGATTTGAATGAAAATACTTGTTGCATGAAGCAGCTGTCACAAATTGAGTTCTCTTAGAAAATGAGAAAGCTGTTTGACTCCTTCAAATGCTGAATGTCTTGTTGCTACAAGTCCCTCCATCTGTCACTATAGCTAAGCCTGCTGGACCAACACCACCTGTGAGGACAGGAACATTATATAAGACACCAACAGCTTTTGCAACTCCAGAGTACTATGGTAAGCATGTTACAAACAATTCTGGTTTCTTCTTTTTTTTTTTTTTTTTGCTTCCCTTTCCTGAATTTTATTGATGCATTGCAAATTTAACATAAGAAAGTATTCTGTCTGGACTGATTCTGATTTTTTTTATGCCTTTGACTTTTCTGATTTGACTGAAATCTAGCTCCCTTCTCATCTTGGTAATTGAGAACATGACAAGGTTTCCATCTTCCTAGAAATCCATACATGATAAGTAGGCTTTCAATACTACTCTGTGGCCAGTTAAAGCTGTGCAAAGGCTGGGCAAGGCACTTCTTTTCCTGGATATTTCAACTTTCCCAGGACATAAATTCAACATGTTATTTGTCAGTGACTGACAGTGCTCATCATAGATGTGATAGCCTCCTTTATTTGATCAAACTGCCACCATTTAAATTGAAAAAACTGTAGTAGTGCAATCATAGTGGTCAGAGGGTAATTTGCCCTTTATAAAACTGGGAGTTGATTACAAATTCAGAGCTAAGTCTTTTCAAGGTGGCACACAGTAATGGGTTTGGAGGAGGATGTGCTTAGAATTTGTGGGCCCAAATGTGCAGTTATTGGTATATTGTCATGAATGATGCTGCTTCTAATTTTCCTGGATTTATAGGAATACTTAAATTCTTGTCTCCTTACCATGAGTATGAACTCACTGTGACCCACAGTGCCCAGTAAAGCATGCTGGATGCTAGATTTATTTGTAAATCCCTCTTGGGAAGGTATTGTGTTTTATCTGTTGAGGTCCATTTTAATATTTGCATCGTGTTCAGTGTAGTGGCTGATTAATACAACATTGTATCATGAATGCTGACTGCTTTAGCATGTTTCTCTTCACCAGTGTATTTGCTTTCAATTTTCTTCAAATTTTGTGGAAGTTGTACACTCTGAAGACAGATATTTTATTTAAATTTCCTTATTGTTATTTTCAGAGAAGTTACTGTGCCAATGTAATAGTTCTATATATCCCAGAAACATCAAGAAAGCTCCAAGCTAAACAGCCAGCACAGTGCAAAAAAGATCCTTTTTCCATGGCTGACCTTTTTTTTCCTTACCAAAAAATTAAATTAAAGCAAATGCAGGACAATGGTCTAAAAAGTATTTTACATATATTGCTTTAATTGAATCCAGCAGCAGTCATGAAATCTGTCATTTTGATTATGGTTGGCTGTACCAGCAGGTAAGTACAGGGTTTACACAGCGTCACAGAAAAAAAACACCTAAAATGAAGAGCCAGATCGGCCAGCAAAGGTCTACCATTTATCTACTCTTAAAATTATTTAAAATGCGAAAGGAACTGTGAAATGCTGCAGTTCTAACATTGAAACTTTGTATTTATTACAAATTATAACTGTGTTTTCTACAGTTGATGCAACAGTCTTCAGCTCAAGTCCTACATCAGAAACAGATTCTTCAGGAAAACCAAGGTACCAAGGTAGGATATTCAAGGCTATGGTATTTTTATTTCAGGGAGCATATGAAGTCTGAGCTATCTTGCATCAAATTATCTTATTTGGTTATTCAAAGGCCAACATTTTATTTGAGTCAGTGTCACTTTAGTGGCAGATGTAAGAGCTGCAGTACAAACCAGCATTTTCTGGACTAAAGTTGTTGCTCCTTCTGGTGAAACAAAAGTGTATGTCTTTGTATGAGCATAGCCCTCAGAATCTGCAAGTAGAATTATATTCTCATTTTACTATAGAAGAAATAAAGTTGATTTTTAAAATTTTGTGACAGATTTTAGTTCTTTCAAATGATGTGTATCACCAGCTAATATTTTCAGAGTTCCAGTTCATCAGTGCTGCCAGTGGGAAGGGGGTGAAGCAGTGCAGATTGCAGGTCAAACAACAATAAGTAAAATTTTAAAAACAAGCTAAAAACAAAAAAAACAACAACAAAACCATAAAATCCAAAACAAACAAACAAAAATGAGAACAAACACCTTAATACTGAATAAATGTGGTTTATTCTGAAAGCTTTGTGTTTCACTTGTGCAGACTTTTGCTTGGTGTCCTGAGATGGATGTTGTGCACCAGGTGAAATGGCACTGCCACTTTGTAAATACACTCTATTGAATAACAGCTCTTTCCTATATTGTTCTTAGCCCCCCATGTCAAGTACATGAAGAAAGATGAAGATGTGCCTTGCTCCATCACAAGCTCTCTTGAGCATTTTCCTCAAGAAGAAGTTGGCAGCAAGGAAGAACCCACTCGTCCTCCACAGAATCCTCCAACCAACCTCACAGTGGTGACTGTAGAGGGCTGTCCATCCTTTGTCATATTGGATTGGGAAAAACCAGATAATGACACTGTTACTGGTTGGTCTGATTTCTTTCCTCCATTGTGTGATAATACAGTATTTCCAGCTTAAATTACTTTCACCATAGTTTTTTGTTATTTAAAAGTACTTTAATCCCCTGGGATTAAAGGACCCCAGTGGTTTGGGGTATTCTTGTGCTACTGTCAGCTCCAGTATGGATAAGAAAATGCTGCTAGATTATAACAAGATTTACACAACAAGGATTATTGGTGTCAGTGATGACACAAAAATAGACTTAAGAAATATGACTTTGTATCTCCTCCAATTTTCAGGTTCCTCTCTGTACAGGATCTGGTAAGATCTAGTCAAGAAGTTCCAACAATACAGCAGCATATCTAGATGCACACACTTAATGTAGGCATCTTTCTTGACCTGAGGCTGTTGTTTCACAGTGGGCCAGGCACAATCAAAGCTTACACCCATCTAGTAATCAGTAGAACTTTGCCAGCATAATACTTGTAGTACTATGACCCACTGCAAGAGGGTCAATAAGCCCACTCTGTTAAAAGAATCTGGTTTTTCTTTCATTTCTATGAAGGGTTTTATATTAAGAATAAATGCCTGTGAGTCATGCAGGGCTCAGCACGCAGACAGGTAAACACGCAAGGTGGCCATTCTTAATTCTTCCATCATCTTCTGTATTTCAACATTGGCTGACAAAAACAGAACATTGACATTTACTAACAACTGAGTTAATGACTCATCAAAATCAATTCTGAATTCAAGAGAAGGCATTGAATCCTGTTTTCTGAAAACAGTGATTGCTTCATATTGGCACCAGTACGACTTTACTTGTTCAGACAGGCTGAAACCAGTTTTGCTGTCATCTCTTTCTATTTTTGTAGTTTATGCATGTTTTTCCAATCATCTTATTTAGGCACCACATTTCTTTTTTAAAATAAATGTGCTGTTTCAGATAGAAAGGTGGAAACAGAAATCATAGTGTGTTGCATCATTTTGCTTTTTGAATGCTTACTTTGCTTGACTTTTAACTGTGTACAAGGGCTTTTATTGGGTACGCCCAAAACCAAAGCATAATGGAAAGGTCTGACAAATAACAACCAAAACAGTGATCACACTCACCTCCTTGTTTTCATAAAAAGTGCAGGTGTCAGGAACCAAGACCATTCTGCTCATGCTTTGCTTGTTTGTGTTCCCACAGAAATGAAGGGCAGTGTATTGCCTTGTGCACTGAGTAACAAGCAGGCACGGGATGGACTTGGTAGTTCTTGGTGTGTGCATGCACATATTTGTATGCTCATTCATTTCCTGCATTTTCTTTTCCAACTTGGATGAATTAAAATGTCCACATCATGTATTGACTTCGGGCTGGCAAAAGGCAGAAAGGTTGAATTCCTGTAAAATTGCATACTCATTCACTATCTGGTTGTATTTAAGAAGCTCAAGTAAGAGATGTTATTTGATCTAATTTTTCTTCACTGTAATTTTCCAGAGTATGAGGTTGTGTCAACTGAAAATGGAGGAGGTGATGGTGAAAAGGAGAAATCAATTATCACTACAAATCAAACCCATTCTACTGTGGAAAACCTAAAACCTGACACAAGGTAGCTAAATGATATAATTTTTTTAGTTAATCCAACTAATTTAGACTGTCAGCTGTCTACCACTTCAAATGGAAATACCTATGGAAATAAGACCTGATCTGTTTTACTCTTGTTTTGAAAGGAAAAAAATGTATGGTTTGGTTTAGCTTTCTTGTAAGTTAATAGATAAAACAAATTTGAGGAATCTTTAGGAAATTTACAAGAGTATTTGTGGTCTGGACAAGGTGCAGAAGTGACCTATTGTATCAGAAAGACTACTTGTCAAAAGTAAGAAAATTATGGTGAGAGGAAAAACATGTTTGTCCTGAATATATAATTTTCTTTCATTGTCTCAAAAGAGCTGGCAAATTAAAAATGAGCAAGTGAATTCCAGTTCATGGTGTGCTCTCATGCAACTAGTTCAAATAAGCATGATCTATCTTTAAATATCAAATCTCATTAAAAAGTATTCTTCTTTTTATGGTAAAATTCAGTTAATGAGTGACACTTGGGGTTTTTCCTGCAAGACCGTCCATTTGGCTTTGGTGAATGGATGTTTCTGTTTCAGATAAACTGGGATATAAAGGCATAGCTATTCATGAGAAGGGAGCAGCTGCCATTCACCACCCCCAGCCTCAAAAAGGAAAGACAGTGGAAGCCTTTCTGGATCCAGAGGGCCACTGCCCAAAATTGAAAACCTTTGATATAAATTGCAGTTGTGCATGTCCCTCAGGTCTCACCAGATTTAAGGATGTAAAGTCCTCAGAGTGGCTCTGTTCAATAAAACTCCCATTCCAAGCAGAATGTGTGTTTCCTAATTTTGAGGACACCTTGAGAGTTTTGGCAGAAGCACAGAAGTTACTGTTACCACTTAAATTCAGGCTTGCTGGCTCACTAAATTCAGGGAAAACAAGAAAGTGGTTAAGGCAGGTGGCATCATGTAGACAGTATCTGTTCTGCCAAGAAACATCACATGTCCATCATGAAAGTCTCCTGTCTATCAGGAGCTGCTCATTAGATGAAGGAAATGTGCTTGTGGATAAAACTGACTGCAAATGAGAGGAAGAGCAAAAATTAAACACAGCTCAATATTCATTAACAGAGTCCCTGATATGTTTAAAAATTCATCAAGGGATCTATTAGACTGGGTAGGAAACTTTTCCATAACTAGGCTCAAAGGGAAGAGCTGTAGAAGAGGTAGAGCTGGAAAAGAAACTTGGCAGAGAAATAGAAATCCATCCCACAAATGATCAGCATTTGCAAAAGTACCAGCAATGGAAAGAGAGATGCTGAGTAGCAGAAGGGGGATTAATTGGGAAGAACCTCTTGGCCTGGGAACACTTTGGAGAAACTGACAAGCTGAATTAGAGACCCTGTTTTTTCCAGCTTTCCTGAAGCCCTCAGTGAGGCTTGTGTGAACCCCCTTCATTGGTCTGAAGGTCCAGTGCATTCAGGGCTAAAGGCAGCTCAGGACAGATCTAAAGCAGACAGACCTGAACCAAGACTTCCCAAAAAGGCATAAAAATTGTGAATCTGTTATCTGAGCCTTCATGGGTAAGTCTAACCCAGAAAGCCCCTGTAGCAGCAAGCCAGTTCAGGGCTGTAGCTGTGCAGACGTGGGCTCTAGAGGAGCTGTACCTGGCAGAGATGGTCTGCAGTCGTGTTGGCCAAGGTCCAGCGTCCTGTTGAGGTACTTCAGGTAGGATATGGTAGTGCCTGGCCCAGAAGCTAAAGAGTTAATTGCCCACAACCAACAGGAGGGAAGCAAGACAAACGACTTTTTGGTGTGAAGGGGGAGGACAAGCAGCAGGGAAAACCTGGGTGCCAAATCATGCTCTTTGTTTGCTTCACTCTTTTACATACTTCAAATAGGTGATACTGCTACACCTCTGGGAAGCTCTGCAGCAAGGCAGACACCCTTCTCCCTTTGAGCTGGCCTTTACACAAGGCAGCTTTTAAAGATTAAGAACTGATGGCCAGACTTTAAATATTTCAGGAATTTGGACAGTGTTAGGGAGGCAACAAAGAGACTTTTACAGTCGCTCATCAAAAATTGCATCTGCAACTGCAGCTGTCAGTAAGTACAAACACAGAAGTTAAATGGGATGAGGATTATGGTGTAGTATTCTGTGTCCATTTAGCTGTCTGAAAAGTGACTAGATCCAGAAAAAATGCGCTGGCTGAAAAAAGAGTTTTGACTTTGAGTACAGTTATCAAATACTCGGTTTTAGGAGACTCAAACCATGATAATATGGAGAAAGAAATGAAAATGGACTTTAATTGGTGTACCACAACTTGTGAAGGTGAATTTTAATCAAACCAAGTTGTATATGTTATGGAAGTTTGTTGCCTTTCTGTCTTATATATGCCAGCTTTATGTGTTTCACCTAGAGAATATCAAATGTGGTGATTGCATGATTTCAAATTTTAAAAGATTTCTGATAGTTTAAATAACCCAGAAAGTTCAAATTTTGATATCCATTATTTGATTGGTCAGAGTTCTTGAAATTGGTACTCTTGCTGTCAATAAGCTACTGATTGGCTTCAGTCTAGAATTCTGTTTAATTTCATCAGATTTGCTTCTGTTTGTAACCTTTGCCTGAAATATCTCAAAGCATGCAGTGTTGTTATGCTATGTGGGCTAGATAACAATATACATCATCCTTATACAGATAGTTAATTGGATATAACTGGTGCCTGAAGAAAACTTCCTTTTATTTTATGAATGTCTTCTGCTTAAACATTTCTATTATAGATATTCTTCTATGATCTACTATTCATATATGCACAGTGTTGATTATGACTTTATACTGCAGTTAGCTTTTGTTAGCCTTTATATTATTTCCAGGGACTTTAGAGTAGGTTCAGATCACATTTCACTCAGCCTCCTGTTCATTATCGCGCTGAAGCACCCACCAAAATTTCTGCATTTCTTGCTATCTTTATTCTTTTAATGAAAAGATTTATTCTTCTTTCTCCTGGTTAGTCTGAACAGAGTAGTGAGCTACTCAGTCTTCACTCTGCTGTTCAAACAGTGAGGGTCTGCCCCTCTGAACCCTGAGCTCAAAGCAGCTGGAAAGGGGCCTGGACCAGGTCGCCTTCATAGGTGTCTTACAACACATATTATTTATTGTAAGATTGGACCTTAGGGGCAGTTTCTGGTCTTGTAGATCTCAGTTTCCTCCAGTTTCTTTAAGGCAGGCAGAGGTGGCTTAGTGTGCTAATGCAAATGTCATTTCTATCTCAGCAAAAAAAATGAGAGAAACAAATGCACTGGTATGAACTAACAATTTTTCATCCTCCACATGGAAATTCTGTGATTCTTATAGTGAGAAATGCAGTGTTTATTCCACTTGGAAATGAGTCAAACTGCAAGACTGATCGTTTTGGTCGAAGTAGTTACAGTCTAACTTCCATGGAGCCATTTGAGGAATGAGATCTGCAATATTCCATCTAAGTTGTCATACAGGTCTCCTGTTCCTGAGTTTCCTTAAAAGGCTGCTCACATTGGAACTCCCAGTGGGACTACCACTGGCATCTGCTCTTTCCTTGTTTTACATTAAAATTTCATAAGAAATCATTGCAGCAATTTCTCCTATGTTAATAGTCAAGCAAGATCTTCCATATGTGAGTCAAAATAAGGTTATTATCCACAATTTTCAGTATTTTCCTCCTTGATCTGCTTGTTTGTTATAAACATTGAGAGGACTGAGAGAGAAATGGACTTACTGTGGTTTTTGTGTTTAATTCCATCTCTTCTGTAGTAATATTGGTGTTCCTCTGCATATTCTCCTTGGAAAAAAATTGGATTCACTCATCTGGGTTTTTTTCATGGACTTTCCTAGCCTAAAATATTAAATGCAGATGTTGTTTGGGTTTTTTTCCAATGAGATTTTTTGTTATTCCTGCTGGTTTCTCTGCCAAAATATGTAGTTCTTATGTTCTTATTTATGTATCCCTGCCCTATCTTGAAACCCTTTTTTTTTTTTTTTTTTGGTCAGTGTACATTTTCTCTTTCATTCTGGTGGTTTGTTTAAGGGCAGTGTAGCCCATAGCACAGACCATAGTGCCCAGGAAGTTCTACAGCCCAAATTTCCATACAAGCCTTCAAAAAAGAGCCTGAAGACTGCTGAAAACTGTTCTCATGCATGTTTGTGATGACAGTAATTGGAAGGTAGTAAAGAAAAATATTAGGACTTGTCACAAATAGCTCTGGGGAAGTTTGAGTAGCCATTGGAGGATGTGTCCCACCAGCCTACTGCTGTAAAAAAAGAGTATTAATAAGAAACAAAAACCTTGTGATGTTTGCGTTCCACAGTTTTATATAGCTTCCTGTTAGGTACTGATCTGCTTCTCCATTAATTATTGTGGTGATTTCAAATATACTCTTCTCCTTTTTAAAAATGTTTTGAGTGGTTTCTGTTGCATTTTTGGGTTTGATTGTGCCCTAAGGCTGTTATCACCTTTATCTAATATTGGTTTTTATTGTAGTTAGCACCCAAATGTTCTAATCACATACAAGGAAAAAAACAAGAAAACATCTATCAGTGCAGAGAGTTTAGCTTTTGTTAACAGCAAGGGTCAAGAGATAGAAACTATAAAGAAAGCTTCAATGCAGCAAAATTCAGAAAGTGGCATAAAAATGCTGGAGGTTTCTATTTGTTTTATTTAGAAACTAACAGATATTGTACTAAACTGATATTGATATCCGGCTTCATGGATAAGCATTTCCCATTTCTCTTAGCCCTTCTTCCAACTTTGTTAGGAGAAAGATTCCTCAAACAAGCACAGCAGTTTGTTCTCTCTTTGTCTTTTTCTCTCTTTCTCTCTCTCTCCCTTCCTTCCTTCCCTCCATTCCTGGTCACACTGCCATCCAGGCACACTCTGCAGTCACAGAGGAGCTCTGTGCACAGAACCCTGCACAACTGCCATCCAACACCAGCATCTCCCCAGAAACAGACCTAAAGTCCCAGGACTGTACTTAGCTGCTCCAGCTCTCCTATAATGGTGAAAACCTCTCTTCACCTATTTTCACTTCTGCAATCTTCAATCTTCTCCTCCTGCATGATGTGAAAAATGCAGGAGCAGCTGCATTTGCCAGAGTTCCATGTGGTATAGTGATTTCCTGTGGTGGAAAAAATATGCTCCAAGTAGTAATTACTGCAAGTCAAGTCCATTTAATCTGTACAAGGACTTTTACTGTCACAGTTTGGGAGGATTTGGAAGGCCTGGTCTCCAAAAATTTCTAGGATAGCAATCTTATAGATGCTAAAGGTGTGAGGCATTAGATTGCTGCTTACATAGGACAGCAGAGTTTTGGTATATTAGGCAGGCAGATGTAATAATGGAATATAGACTCCAGTTTCTCATTTGTAGCTATGATCTTTTCTGAAAAATCTTTTCTTTAAGATTTTTCCTCCTGAGAAGCTGAGAGGCCTCAGGAACAAAATGTAAACAATGGTTATCTGCTGCTGTGGAATGCAACAGATAGATCTGTGATTGGTCTCATGTGGTGGTTTCTAATTAATGGCCAATCATAGTCCCAGCTGGCTTGGACTCTCTGTCTGAGACACAAGCCTTTGTTATTTATTCCTTCTTTTTCTATTCCTAGCTAGCCTTCTGATGAAATAATTTCTTCTATTCTTTTAGTATAGTTTCAATATAATATATATCATAAAATAATAAATCAGCCTTCTGAAACATGGAGTCAGATCCTCGTCTCTTCCCTCATCCTGGGATCCCTGTGAACACCGTCACACTCGTTAGGTAAATTTAATTAAGCAGCAGATGTTAATTATGATGTACATTCTTCTTGAAACTCTGAGCATTTTCCCCCTTCTTTGTGGTTTCTATAGAGAGTGCATAACAGAGCAGATGGTGCACATTTTTACCATTTTAATTATGTTTTTCAGATTTTTCACCTTACACATAAAAGGAAGACTTTAGATTAGTCTTCTGTTAAAACAGCCACAGTATAGCTTTAAAAATACAGTAAACTATTGTGATCCCAGTCTGGCATTTCCTTCCTCTCCTTTTCAATATTCTGTCAACTAACTAATTCTCTTCATCCCCAAAAGTGGTTGTTTGTTATTTTTGTACTGTTGAAGCCACTGGTATTGTTTTAGGATTGAAATTGGCAGAGGAAAGGAGCCTGTGATGCTTGTAAAAACACATACCACAGAACTGTAGAACTGCATGTATTTTAGTTTCTAAAATTTCCTTTTAACATTATTAATAAGAGGCTTCCCTAATTGGCTGAGCTAAACTTTGGACATTTCTTTATTATTTTTCTTTTCTCCAATTTTCTTTATATGTTTACATAGGCTGAAATCTCTATCTGTAGATTTTAGTTCTTTATTTAATTTTTGCCCTTATTTTCTAAGCTGTGGTTTGGTCTTTTGCAGAGACCTAGTGATCTCTAAACCACAATTTGAAAAACAGTGCTTGGAAAATAACCTTGTTTTTGTCTCTTTGGAATTAGAGAATTGATGAGTCCAAGTTCATAGACTAAAGATTTTTGGGAACAGGACTGATTCCTAGGAAGAATGTTGCCTAATGCAGCCTAAAGTAGAGCATATCAACTATTGAGAACAATAAATTTGTTCAAAAATCAGCAAAATACATACAAAGGGACAAAACCAGATTATCACCCATGAGATCAAACCATAAACTGCCCATAAAGCAATAGAACATTCCATCTTGATGATCACTATTACAATAATAGCTTTAGATCAGGTGTTCCTCCTGTGAAGGAAGCAGGAAAACTTCTTTGAAGTCTTTTATCTCTAGGTGTGGATTAATTTCTACATTTTTAAAAATGTATCATCTAGCTCTTACTTTACCCCCCAACATATTAGGAAATCTTTTTTATGGTTCAGTGATTCTTCAGAAAGAATCTCTGACTCCTTTGCTACAGTTCTCTATATTATGAGATTTCCTACCAGACAAGAATACTTCTTGATCAAAAAAGTTACTGTACCACATGGCCAGTGTGAATACTAACTACTCACATCCTATTTTTAAAAGCATGTCTTTGTTTAAGCAATTTGAAGTTGAGAATGAAGATTTATAAATTTCTTAAATTGATTATTTAGTTAATGTCTCCCTCCTACTGTGGGGTAATATGGGTAGTTCCAAATTCTCTTTCAGCATGTTTAAATAAATGTCAAGATTTCTCCAAATAGACTTTTTCAGCTCAAAACAAGCCTATGTTTGTCTTAGCAATATCCATGAATTTCCACAATGCATCTGTTCAGCATACCAGTCTATATAAGTATTTCCCTCAAAAAGAAAATAAAACCCTAGAAATAAAGGCAATTGCCTAAGTAAGCAATTTTAAGGTTAAATATTGTCTTAGAAGTACAGTGGATGGAAAACAGTTGCTGGGTTCTGCATGAATACTCCACTGAGGTTAATTAGCTCAGGTTTTGCAGGAGCCAAGGAGGAATGAAAGGTAATCCAAAGTTTGGATTGAATTATTCTTCTGGGGAACTGCAAATGGAGTTTACAAATTTCCAACTGTGCAGAGTGTGGTATGGGGGTTTTCTTTCTTTAGAAAATTGCTGTTTGGAAATGGTTCCAGCAATACATTACAATGCTATGTTACAGACACAAGTAACTAAAATTACCATAGGTAAATTATCCTTCTTGAGTCAAGAGCTGAAGGTTTAGTTGCCCACTTCTGGGACTCCCATTTTTTTTAGTGTTTACATCAAAATGCCTCTAATTTGGGGCCTGTTTTCCAGGCCTACAGTCCCTTTGACTTGTGTCCTGTGGCTCCCTGTCACTGACAAAGAGACCTCTCTGTTAGGAGAGATTCACCATGTGTGTGCTCAGAGTGTGGAGATGTCCCTCTGCACATGGCACTTCCACTGCTAATCAAGCACTCAGAGGTGGGGGAGACCTAAGAAGAGGAGGCTGGTTTGGATTTTTTTCTTCAGTTGTGCTGTTTTCACAGCGCTGTATTTGGTTCCCAACACAGTGATGAAAAGGGATCATGAGATCACTACAGCACAGGCCAGTGTTGTGCCACATCAGTAAAAACACATGCAAAAGAGACTCTGCACAGTGTCTTGTCATTGCTTCATATACTTATTATTCACATACGTTCAAGCAATTTTTGCCTTGGCTGAGCTCCTGTCCTGGAAGACTTGCCCTGAGTTTTGCTACTGGTCCTGTCTGTCACTGTGGGTGGGCCTGACAGGCATTGAATGGAGGTTTTTGCTCTTAAAAAAGCAAAAAGTACTAATAAATAGCAGTGTCCTTTACTCAGTCTCTGCTTATCAGGTTGCCTCGGACCTCATCTGAACTTGCTCCCTTTGCCAGAACTGAAACTGTTGTGTGAGAGGAGACAGACAAGTCAGTGTTGAATTAAATAAAATATTAATGGTATGTGTGCAAAGAACTGTCAAAAGGACTGGTTAATTTTGTGTTCAGGTCTTACACAGTTAGGACAAAAAATGTCTCAGTGGTTTTGTGGCAAGAAATTGGGCTTTTTTGTTCTCCAGAGGGGGAGTAGCCCCAATGTATGTGTTGGTTGCTTGCTCCAGACTATTCAAGAATGCTTAGTTTGTAAAATTTTCCTCTCTTCTATTTTATTCCCCAGTTATGAATTCCACGTGAAACCCAGGAACCCCCTTGGTGAAGGTCCAAGTAGCAATGTTGTGTCATTCAGTACCGAATCAGGTAAGAACTTCCAAAGATCAGACACCCTTTACAGCACCTTTAGTACCCATGTTTGTGGGATGCATCAAAGACCCTCTCACTTCATTTTGTGCATTCAGTCCTGCTCTTTACTGTCTCCTGATTGGCTTTTTACCACCATGCCTGGAAAGTCAGCCTGGGATCAGAACTGTGGTGTGTGAGGATATAAGATGGACAGAATGCAAGAGAAAATACAGAGAAACATTGTCTGGTATTCATTGCAAAGAAAATTACTTCATCCTTAGAGAAGGCTCAGTCAGTTAAGATTTATATTCCTGACCTTTTTGCATCTATCCAACTCATTACCAGCTTCTGGATGGGAACATTAGGGGTTTTTTTGGGCTGGTGTGTTCATAGGTGTTTTTGCTACCTGTTCAATAAGGCTGCTTTAAACAGTGATGTTGTTTGGCTGAAATAGGGATTGAGAAAGAGCTGTTGTGAAAAGTCAGTGTCCCAGTAGGTCCCCTTCCATCCTGTTTACTCTCCAGTGAAACTCTTAAAGAGGTGTATACAAGCCTGTTTTGGCCACTGGTTGGTTCCCAGGTGAAGTCCCCTCTGACTCAGAGGTGAGAATCAGAGAGCTTTTGCTTTGCCTATTCTTGCTGACTTGTTGACTTTAGGCAAGCAAGATACCATCTTTGGTGCAGAAGTGTTTATTGCTTGGTAGTACTGAAAGACCACATAAAACACAAAATGGATTTAGCCTTTTTAAAAGGACTTTCTCAATCTGTGTTTAGAGCCAGGTGTAATAATTTAATAGTTCTCAACTATTGCTGTCACTGATGGATGAGAGTTTTGGCTGAGCAAACGATTACTCAGGGAGGAGTGCAGACTATGCCACACATAATTAAAACCTCTGAATACACTCTTTGTAATTCTAGATTGTTAAAAGTGAAAAAAAATGTTTGCGCCAAGTGCAGTTTTCATGAATGACAAGGCTTATGTTCTGTCTCCTATTTAGTTTGGACAAATAAAGCATGCAGTTTTGTTTTTTCTTAATTGCACACATCCATTTCTCACATTTGGGCTTTCAAAGCCAAGTTTTTTGTGGCAAGTATTACAGATGTGCTCTTTTTATTATTTAGGTTTTGAAATTGAAATTTTAATAAGACATGGTACGAAATTTTAATAAGACACGGTACAACTGGTTACAGGTTTAAACCCTTGTTTTTACTAGAGCTCTGCTTGGCTGGTGTTGTTCCATAAGTAAAATTATTAAAAGCTCATTGATATTGGAGTTTCACACAAGAAATATATTTCTTCTAATTTAATTTAATACAAAAGTTAACTTCACTTCCAAAACTCTTTCTGTTTCACAAATTACGGCTTACGTCAGCTGTAAAAAATCACTTACCAATGCTTTTCCATAGAATTATTGGAAATGTTCATTTTACAGTGTCTGATTGAATGTTTGTTTTCTTCCCCCAGCGGACCCAAGAGTGAGTGAGCCAATTTCAAGTAAGTGTTTTATACATAAATCTGATCAGCAGTTTTTTCAGAAATGAGATAGCAGAATTTTGCAAGGAGGGTGGCTCTGCTGCACCAGCTGGATGAGTTACAGAATCAAACAGCATTCACACACAATTTCACTCCTTCCACCCATGCCCCTGCCAAGGAATCCATGCAGGGCTGTTTGTTTACCTGAGCATAAGGCAGTCAACGTGATGTGGAGCTCCCATGGCAGCTGGGATGGCTTCAAACCAATGTACACAAATGAGACAAGGACAGCCTCATATTTTCTCAACCTTGTCATTAAAGCAAAGAAAGCTCTGCAAAATGAATAAGCCACTCCACACTTTTTAAGTGAGTTAACAGAACACAACTTGGAGGATTCTATTTATCTGTCTTAGTGTTTTAGGAAAATTATCTGCTTCAGAAGGTTTGATCTAGCTCTGCTTTAGGCCACTTAACAAGACTCTTCCTGTCCTTGATGGAAGGTGGACGGAGCTTTTGAAGAAGAGCTGAGCTCATTCGAGCAAATTGGGCTGCTTTTGTATTTGTAATAGTCACCACTTTCACTTTGAGAAACACTGTGGCACCATTTTTCTCCACATAATTAATGGCCCTTCATTTTTATATGTATTTTTGTTAGATCACAGTTTGCTGCAAGCTGATTGTCTTGGCTTGAATACACTGAAGAATGGTGACTGTATCACACACTTTGTAAATGAAAGTATTTCCAATACAAACATCATCCCCCTAACAAGGTCCTAGAATGAACCTATTCCAAACCTGCATCAGAGGACAGCACCAATTGTATCTGCATACTTTGGTGCTTCCCTGAAATATTTCTCATGTTCAAAATGCAGGTGTCATGGTACATTCTGCTTCATCAAAGTTTCTAATTCTAGTTATTCAAATGCATTTGTTGTGTGTAATTTTGTATGCAGCATCATACTTCAACCTCTTTTTTCCTCTCCTGCAGTGGGGAAAGATGCTATCTGGACTGAAATCCCATTCAATTCAGACACATACTCAGAATGCAAAGGCAAACAATATGTAAAGAGGACTTGGTATAAGAAGTTTGTGGGTGTGCAGCTGTGCAATTCTTTGAGATACAAGATATACCTCAGTGATTCACTTACAGGTAAGACACATTCAAATCAATGCTGTCCATATTATCCATTCCTGAGAGATATTATGGTATCTGAAATAAGAGGTGTAATAAGATGAGTTTTGGTGAAGTTTGATCAGATTTGTTTAATTTAGTCCACAGATTAATCATAAACAGTAATCTGCTTGTGCTCAGTAACCACTGATATGTTTGATACTGAGTTTTCAGACTCCAGAGGAACCTTTCTGTGGTGATCATCTGATTTCAAGTACCTGTTTATATACTGGGGATCATACAGAAAACAAATAAAGATCAGAGTGCATAGCATATATTGTAAAACAGCCAAACTGGTGCTTAATTATTAATTAGAGAATAATTATTAATTAGAATTATTAACTAGAGGATCAAGACCTCATTTTACACCAGGATTACACCTGTCATTCCCACTCCTTTCAGTAAATATCTGGTTGCTTCATTACTGAGAGGCTTATAAATACATGACTATAACTCTAGTCAACAGGTTTTACTCACCTGCTTTGACATTTTTGTTTTCACATTCCCCATTTTTGCTCATGATCTTTTCTCTCCACCTTTTTGTTTTTCTCATATGATATTTCATTACTAAGGGAAACTTCCTGGTCTTACATTCTCAAGTTTTGTTCAGTGTTTTAAGGCCAGTCAAGTGTGATGTGTTTAAGACCTGAATCAAGTGACACATGCTGGGGAAACAGCCTTTGAGAAGTGTTTTTCAGTTAGTTGATGGGAGATTTTTGTCTCTCATGCAGCTTGTCCAAGCTGTATCTGCTACATTAAGAAATATGTTAACTTCTTATAATGCATCCCAACTCCTGGCTCTCTTCTGTGTGAAGTTTCTCATCACAGACAGCTCTGTGACAATGGCATTAGCATGGCATCTGAGCACAAAGATGTGTGGGAAATGCCCTTTGAGTGCAAGCCAGGCAAGTGTGTTCAACTTAGCTAGGGTGAGACTGTGGCTGGAAGAATCCATTTTCATAACCTAACTGTCATAACCTAAAGTTAGGCCCCATCTCTGAGCTCAGCACCTTACAGAAGCAGGGCTCTGGGCTTCATGGAAAGAATATGGAAGGAAAAGAGCAAGGGAGTGTAGGGCAGCTCATACTGCCATAATTTTAAGCTTCCCTGCCTTGCATCCAGCACAGTTCTCTGATGAGCAGAAAAGGAAGGAAAGCCTCGTCATTAATAGCCAGTACAATATTCCATATGTAAATAATATCTTAGATTTTATGTGAGTAAAAGAGGATGTTTTGAACAGATGTATCATTCATTCAGCTGTTGCTGTACTAACCAGCTGTGATCAAATGACAAGCACTGGCAATGAGGCATGATGTGTCCCAAAACCAGCCAGCAGAGGAAATAGTAGTGCTAATCTAGCAGGACTAGACTTCAGCTCTAAATCAAGTGAATTAACACTGCAGTGAAAGCAACTCCAATCTGAAAAGTTTAATATCAGGAGCCCATTTTCCTATTTTCATTAGATTGTTTTTGTTCTTACTGGAAGAGTGGTGATTTAACCTTGTTGGAAAAAGATGAGATAGACACACTGTATTCATTATACTTGCTAAGCCTGGTTCTTGCACTTGAATTGTTACAACCAGTGCTGACCAGTTGTCACAATATTTAAAAGAAGTGAAATATTTATGTAGAAGGAAAGCTGCTTTTGCCCCATTTGCTAAGTGAGGCCTCTGTGTGTGAGTGAGAAGTTTCCCCGTTTGAAGCCAAGCTCTGCTCTGATGTGTCTCATGGTCACCTCACCTGGCTGTGCCCCCAAGGCCAGGAAGTGTCCCTGCAAGCACCAGCCAGCTGCACCAGGTGTGCACTGAGCTCTGAATTCCACTGGACACTGAAAAACCTTCCAAAGCTTTGCTGTTGAAGCAGTGTGATTGCCTGGAAGCTTGGGTGCTCTGTCCAAATGCCATTGTATAAGGCAGGCAGCAACTGTATCTTTGCATGCTGGTTTTTAGCATGAATTTATTCTTCTAGCGCTGTGGAATTTATAATGTATAAAACAAAGTTCGTGTGTAAGATTGTAAGGCCACCCACAAAAGAACACTGGGGAAAAAAATTGACTTTGTGCTAGAATTGCTATGCCCAAACCAGAAAACCAGTTATTTGTTAGCTGAATGGTTTTAAGTGTGTTCTTTTATTACGGAAATAATTGGGCAGTAAGAATGTAATAGTCACTGAGAATGCTGCTAATTTATGAAGACCAATTGTTTGAGTTATGCATAGGTTAAGCTGTGGACCAGAAGAATGTGTGTGTATCTGCAAGTTACTGTTCTGGTGTTAGCCATTAAAATATCTGGCTTATTCTCTCTCTTATGGAGAAAAACTGATCTCCTTTACACATGCCAGGACTGTTCCATAAACCAGCATCTACTGCTGACCTCATTTAACAGTCCTCCAGAGCAGTCACTGTAGGCATTCCAGAAAAGCAGGCCACCTAAAAATAAGTATTTATTGAGGGAAGGAAAAAAATAAATTCTATGTGTGACCTTCAACAGCTGTGGGGAAAAAAAAAAAGGCTTTTTTGGGCAGCCTGAATGTTCTTAATTTCAGAGCAAAAAATTTGCTGAGAGGAACTCCCTCTGACCAGTTCTCCTAAGGAAAAAAACATGTTTGCAGCCAAAGCTAGATAGCAATAAATAACTTTGTAAAGCTAGAGAAGAACCACATGCACAGAGGCCATCAACTGGAGGTGAGAAGTTTTGGCAAAGTATTGCTCAGATCACAAAAATGTTGGAGTTTATTGGTAGGTTGCTTTTTTTATTAATTGCTTTTTGGGAGCAGTATTATAACCCCCCCACCACCTCTCAAATGGCCAGACTGGCACAGATTCAAGGCTCCAGGACATCCAGTATCTACTGAGTAACTGGACTTTCTAGCTAGCTTATACCTCCATCCTGAGCCTTTTTCTAAATTCTCTCTCCTTTCCTTTGAACATCTCAACCAAAGGTTGAACATATTGAGAACTAAGTGCTGTGAAAGAAGATTAGAAAGAATGGTAAGTTTATCTACAAAGGTGTAGATCCAAGGTTTGGGAAGAGAATGTAGCATGCTCTCCTCCATCTTCTGAACTGAGTTTTACTAATGTCTTGCAAATCAAATCAGCAAGTAAAAATATCTGTCAAAGCTCCTTCACTGTGCCTGTTAACAGGATAAGCACAGTCTGTAACATCAGCACATGCTACATGGGACACTTGAGACCTTGATTTTTCCTCAGTTGCAGTCAAGTGTCCTGTTAAGCAATCCTGCAAGCAAATAGATGGGCACACTCCATGCTCTGGATAAGCACTTAGTATCTGAGGTCATCTATATGTTAAGGGCTATCACTTGCACATACATGTTGTAAAAATATGATGATTTATAAAACAGGCTTTGGCTCGGTTAGGAGGTGGTCTGTAAAAACATCTCTGAAGGTACTGGGGGCTTCCTGACAGGGAACCAGACCTGCCTTCCATTCAAATCACTACCAAAACTTGCTTTTTTATGATGTTTTTGGTAGTACCAGAATTTCCCTTACTGTATGAAATGCAAGGAGAGGGAAAAATTATGTCCAGGCATAGATTTTGGCCAGGAGTGGGGCCTTAGCCTTGAGCACTTGGAGCCTGCATGTCATGTTCAAATTACAGCTACAGGTCCTGAGAGGAAAAGAATCATAGCATTCACCTTGGCTTCCCTACAGAGGAAAGAGCACAGCCCATTACCTCTGGTGTTTTTTGGAAATAGCCTTCACTAACTCCACTGCTTCTTTGCTTTCAGGAAAATTTTATAACATAGGAGACCAGAGGGGCCATGGAGAAGATCACTGCCAATTTGTAGACTCATTCTTAGATGGAAGGACAGGACAGCAAGAAGATCTGCCAGTCAAAGATGGTAATTCCCAACACCTGTATCTGTAGCAAACCTGGGCAATTCCTTTCTTTTTTTCTATTTCCTGCCAGTGGATTCAATGCCCAATGCTGGGGTGGGCAATGAAAGGAGCTGCCAGCTTTGCAGGCAGAAGAGGGTCAAGAAGTTCTTTGACAGTGAATGATGACTTATTAAGACAGTTATGACTTGGGTTCTGTTAGGTAGCAAACAGCCTCTCTCCCGTTTAAAACAGCCCTACAAATTATTCACAGTTGGGATTACATATTTAAACCCAACCACAAATATGAGTTTGCAGAGAGGTGCTAAGTGGTGTGTTCAATCTAGCAAGTTTGATTTAAAGCACAGTACATAATCAGTTGGGCATTAAATACCTTGTTTGGTACTAATGAGAAACTGAAAATTTATGGCCGGAAAATATAATTCATGCTGCAGTAATTCTGTGTGTACTGATTGCAAAAGGGTGCCCAAAATTCCAGTCTGGTCTAAGTGGACATAGGACTGGATGTGCTAAACACAGCCGTGACCTGCCTGGCTATTTTTCATCCATTGCTGAGGTATAAGAAATTTGTACTTCTGTCAGCTGCAGTCCTGCCTTGCTGCTGGCAGCAGTGCCAGGGTGAGGTGTTCTGTTCCTTGTGGGGTAAGAACTCGGGCTGTGCTGGTACGTGCACGCGTGCTGAGCGTGTCATGGAACATTTCTCTGAGGAAAACAGCAAAACAGGTTTCAGTACAATATCAGCATGATGACCAAACCTTCCTTACAAAACACCCCACATGAGTCCAGATCCGTGTCATGGTAGGTGTGGGAGATGAATGTGAAGCTCCTAAGTCCTTCACAAGTTTTTCCAAAAAACAAAGTAATTGAATGGTCTGAAGGGTGTTTGTTTATGTGTTTTGTGTGTTTCTTCTAAAGAGGCTTTTGCTTTTCCCTTCCCAGTCAGTGCTGCCCATCCGAAATGATATTTTGCGTAAGAGATGGTCAGAATCCAATTTGCATTGCCAGGACAGCAAACTTCTCAGTTGTACCAGATTCACACTTTTAAAAACATTTTCATATTTTCAAAAACGTTTACCTAACAACCTTGCTACCTCAGTTTAAAATACACTTATAACCAATTTGATTTCAGCAACTGGATTTGAGTGAATTCATGAACTATGATAATTTTTAGACTGAAATAACAAAAGAAGAACACAAAAGACTTTACCTTTTCAGTACCTTGTATTTCTAGCAAATGAACTGAACAAACCAACAGACCAATTGTTCTAGCTTGCAGCAGATTGACTTCTGAAATAACTTCACATATTTGATCTGAAGTGCTGTGAGAGAATCAGACCGAAAAAAACCACAGGCTAGGGACATGTTATAGGATAATGTATAGGAAAGCTGGTTCCCTATTCTTGAGGTATGGTGTTTCAAAAGATACAGTGTGCTGTGAATCACAGCTGATGCTTTCTCTCAGCTGCAGAACAGTATTTTTTGTGTGTGTGTGGCTCTAGCCACACATACATTCCTTATGGACAGCTTGGATGGAGCCCCAGTTCCTCACTTTAATTTTTTACCTAATGTTAATTGTTTGAATGGGAAGCAAGTGTGTTGTCAAAAGCACCAGAGTGAAAGCAGGAGGATGATTTGGATGGGGAGATGCTGTGAACTTTCCCTAGTGGCTGGGTTTTATTGAGGCTCACTGCAGTGTCAAGGCTGCACAGTGGGGACTGTTTGTCACTGTCACTCTGCAATGCAGAGCAGCCTCCTGTTCTGAGAGCCCAGCACAGCCAGAGGGGGGACAGAGGGAGCACAGGCTGTGCCCAGCCAGCCTCACCCACGCCAGGGTGCTGGGATCCCCAGGGGAGGCACGCTTCACCTCTGCCACCGTCCCCAGTACTTTTGCTTTGAGTTGGGTGGGCAAATTGCAGAGTGCTAGTGGATGTAGGGGCAGCAAACAGCTCTGCTTGTGGCAGGTGGGTTAACGGCTTGGTGACTATTTCAGCCACTTGCTGAATTGTTAGTTACAGACTTCTCAGGGAACCAAAGCACAGTACTGTCCCGAGAGCTTAATGCCAACAAAACTCTCTTCTCTGTTCTAGGGTTTTTCAGGGCAGTTCGTCAGGAACCTGTCAAATTTGGGAAGATCGGCGGGGAGACTCAGATTAACTACGTGCGCTGGTACGAGTGTGGCACATCGATACCTGGCAAGTGGTGATGCCACACGAAGAGGGTGCCAAGGCCCCGCTGCCCAGCGCAGGCTGCAGGAAGGCAACGCTCACAGGGCTGGCCGACGCGCAAGGCTTGTACCAGTCTAATGCCAATACTGCGTTAATTGTGTAATAGTGTAGGCTGCTTACTGTAGTTATCCAGTGTTACAAATTTGTTTTTAGAATTAAAAAAAAAAAAACACAGGCTAGGGACATGTTGTAGGATAATGCATAGGGAAGCTGGCTCCCTATTCTTGAGGTATGGTTTATATGGTATTTTAAAAGATACAGTGTGTATATTATTTATCACAATGTTGTAATAAATGTTTAAGGCACAGATATGCCAGAGTTGGTCATGGAATGAAATGTGCGTTAGTTTTAAATATTCACTGGTCCTGTAATGCAAGTGCCATAAGCTACCCATCCTAATCCATCTGTATCATCTCCCAGTCATAAATTATAGAAAAGATCCTATAATTTTTAATATCCTGCAGCCAGTAAACTTGAAGCACTTTCTCCTTACACGTTCAAACAGTTAATGCTCCTGCCAAAATGCTGAGGTAGGTTGCTGTATATGCAGCATTAAATGATCAAGTTCAGTAGAGTTTTCTTCCATGTTTGTTTTCAAATGTTTCAGCCCCAGTCAAAGCCATGTTCAGCCTGTCACTATGGAGTCAGAGCCTGGCAGTGGCTGGCAGGGAGGGCTGGTGTTCTCTGATTGAAGTGGACAGGTACATATGTACATGGAATGAAAAAACAAAGCTGGCCTCCACAGCTGGGGTTTTTCAGGAAAATGTAGTTTTCAGAGCCTGACACTTACTGGTTCAAAAGCCAAACGTATGTACCGTGCAAGGGGACTTGGAAAGACAAATGAAAGAGGAAAAAGAATAAACTAGTTATAACAGCATGATCAGGTTTATTTTATTTAAAAAGAAAAATTCTGGTTTTAAACAGTTTTCATTGGGGACAAAGGGGAAACACTGATAACTGAACTTTAAAACTGCTTTACAGTTACTTTGATTAAAACCTCTCCCAAAGCTACTTGTTGTACTGCTTGAACATTTATGAACTAAATAAAGAGATGTAGGTTTTTTTAAAGGTGTTATTCATTGCCTTACTAATGTATTGAAGAAATATGAACAGGAACTACCAGATCTATATAGTAGTCATTTATAGAAAATACCTTATAAAGTACATTGCAGGTACACTGTACTCCTAATAAAATATTTTTTAATCAAGTGGATTTTTTCAAGTGTTTTACATGAAAACAAGGCTTAGTTTCTGTGGTAAATGCTGTTATTCAGAACAAACTGCTTGCTGGAACCAAGCCCCTGTTAAATGGTCTCATGAACATGGGGTGTGTTAGGTCCAAGAGCAGAAATGGGAGGAAGTACAGCCACAGCTTACTGAGTAGCTGTGGGCACAGCACTATTTAAGGACGCTGAAGGTAGGAATATTTTCACTCAACTGCCTAATTTGTCTTTAGGAGAGCTCAAGCAGCTTGCTCCAGCTCATTTTTTTTATCCCCCACTTAGTTTTACATATTCCTAGAATCTGCAAAATGGAAAATATTAACTGGAAGAATGTTTTGCCCTCTGCTGTAATGCGGTCTATGGACTTCACTACAGCCCTTGATCTGCTTTTTCTTGGCTCAAAATTGAGTCACTAGGATTGCACTCCCAAGTTCTTCTGGGTGGCAAACCTGTGGAAAGTTGGGGTTTTTTTAAGACCTTTCTTTTAAATTATCCATTTGGTTTAAATCTTCAAGTAATAAATGAATTCTCTCCCACACCTTGTTAAAGCAAAATTGATAAGAGGCTTTAAGATTTTATGGATTGGTTTCTAACCATTTGGTAAAAGAGTCACATGACAATTAATGACAGCAGACAGCACAAAACCACCCCCTGCTGTGAAACCTCTGTGAAAGCCATCTGCAGTCCCAGCACCTCTCCATTTACACACCCAGAAATCTGCCTCTCCTCCTACAGACCCCAGCACCGCTTGCTCTTCACCACAAAGTCTCTGCACCCAGCATGCACACTGGTTTTAGCACAGTTGTCTTGTTCAGTATTACCTAACGTCTAAAATCAAGATCAGGCATTTAATAGATTCAGGGTTTTTATTAGTTTTTCCATGTGAACATTACAATTTATAATACATCATATCTAGTTTGACCTCCAGAATGAATCTAATTTAGTACATCATGGTATTAGTACAAACAAGCCTGATAAGTGGGCTAAACTTCCAACTAGTATCTTCATATCCTTCAGACAAGGCAAGCTAGAATGTCAATCACTTTACAGACATTTAAGTAGTGTTTTCCAAAAACCACCCAGCCCCAAATTAAACTAGGAAGCGAATACAATTTAAAGCAGGAAAGATCTGGTAATTTCCCTCCCCCCAGCAGAATTTAATGAACAGCTATAGTTTTGCCTCATTACAGTTTTGGAATCTCAATTAAAAATTCTGGAGTCTGTCGGGATGGAATCGCACATATCAGTCGCTGTCTTCGGGGCAGCTCCTTAGCGGTAGCCGGGCCCGGGCTGGGTGTACCCCTGCGGCCCGAAAGGGGGACGGCTGCGGGCGTAGGGGTTGGGCCCGCTGGGCGGGGGAGTCATGGTGCTGCCGGGCGGGGGGGTGAAGCCGGGCCGCGGCTGGAAGGTGCCCGGGGCCGCCTGGGAGCCGCTGTAGGCCCCGGGCTGGGAGGCCTGCGTGGTGTAGGGCTGCGGGGGGAAGCTGCCCGCCGGGTACTGCGGCGGCTGCTGCGCCGGCAGCTGCTGCGCCTGCCCCGGGAAGGCGGCGGCCGGGGCCGGGGCAGCCGCCTGGCTGTAGGCCGGGAACTGCTGGGCTTGCTGCGACGGGGGCTGCTGCTGGCTGTAGCCTGCTGGATAAAGGCAGAGAGCAAGGGGGGGTGAGAGACACTAAGGAGCCCGGGGTGCCTGCAGAAAGATCTCTTGTTCCTAATGTTCACAGAGACAAATGCAAATGATGCAGGAAGCACAGAAAAGGCAAACCAAGCGTGAACTGAGAGTTTTCCTGCCTTTCACATAAGCGCACGGCCGGGGTTTTGGTGCACACCGTGGCAGCACAGCACACTGACAACAGTTACTATAAAACAGTTTTCCTGTGACTGACAAGAAATAAAGAAAAAAAAAAAGGCAAGTAGTCTTTTCCTTAATATCACACACAAAAAAAATATAAAGTCTTCATTAGCAAATAAGGCAAAATTCAATCCTTTTCCCAAACAAAACCTCCAAATTAAACTGTCTTGACAATACTCTCAGGGTTTTACATTAGGAAAAATAATTGGTGAAATCACAGGTGTTTTCAGTTCCTTAGTGTGAAATATGAAAAGGTTATGTAGAACAGAACACTTTAGCACAAAACTTCCATTTACACATGTCCTAAATTTGATTTTTCTGTATAACACTAGCTTCCAAAGGGAATTTCTCTTCTCAGAAATTTTAAAATGGAACAAAGTCCTTTCATGAAGAAATAGCTACTTTTATCCAACACACCTGCAGCTACTTGCAATGAAACCTCTCCAGTGACTGGAATCCTGTCAGCATTAAACACCAGACACACAAATTATTAAAAGTGCACAGCCCTAAATGGAAAGAGTAAGGGTAAGAATGCACTGCAGTAAACTCACCTTGAAACTGGGATCAAAATTTACTCATGAGACAAACCTCTGAAGGGTCCATTTTTACACCCATGTATAAATAGCCACTGTTGCCTAGTAGATCTACAAGAGTGGGAAGGTATCTTGCTCTTGGGGAGACATGGGTTTGAAAGGAGACAATACTCATGAGAACTAAAGCAACACAAACAAAAAGATCCTATGACTCAACATCTCCAAAGGCTGCTGTCAAGAAGTCCTCAAAGCAAACTGTTTCTGAAGATTAATTGTGAACTTAGTTATGACAAACAGAGGTGCCCAGGAAGTTTCTGGTGGCATTTCATTCATACTTGACAATGATGTTGGAAAGCAAAACTCACATTGCACCACAATTTTCACAGGAACATCAGTAAAATAATGGATTAGAGGATGGTAGGATATGTCTAGAAAGCAGATTGGAATTCCTCTGTTTCCCCACTCAATTTTTAAGCCTAGACCCTTCTACTTCCAACAGGCTTGCTAATTCTGAAATTATACATCTGTCTCTGTTTTCTAATTACCAATGTGGTGGGGAGAAATCTGCAGAGAACAAGATACCATTTAGACACAAACCAACGAGCTCTCACACAGTGCACAGGAACAAGGTCTGAGGCACAAACCTTCAGTCCAAGTATTCTAGGGTTCTTATCCAAGCTAAGCATGGAATTTCTTCGTGAGCTCTGCAAATCTTCTCATATATATAAAAAGTGATGTACTCCCACTGTGCACCAAGAAAAGGTCACACTGGCTCTGAGTCACTTAATGGGAGTCTTTTGTTTAGTTTAAGGAGGATTTTTTAAAACAAGGAATGATAAATTATTTGTATCATTTTCTAAAATTATTAAGCAAAATGCAATTTATTACAGAATCTACTCTTACAGGTTCATCCCTAAACCTCATCTGCATTATCATTCCTAGCATTTACTATGCATTCCTAGATGCCAGCTGCTCCTAAAGGAACTGAAAGTTCTGAGGTCAAGTTTATTTTGGGTATACACCAAAGCCAGCTTTTCATATTTCACTGCACATACACCTATAGTGCACTAAAATATTCTTCTGCTGAAAGTCTACTGGCACCTTTACTTAAGGTATCAGCAAAATCAAAAACTAAAAAAGAAAAACTATCACTTGAAAGTTTCTCTGGGATTTACAGTATGTCTATTAGCCAAGGATTTGCTTAATGACAACTAAAGTTTTGCACCAGTAAATTTTGGACACGGAGATCATTTTAGTCACAAGAAACAGGGGCCATCTTTAGACATCTTTGATATTTAAGGAAGCTAAATTGGGATGTTTAGTCACTTACTAGAATCCCATGACTGCAGAATATAATCCTGAAGGCTTCTCACCCTTCAAGTGATTCATTTTGCCTGCCTCTTTTAACAAGGCATTCTGCTGATTGGTAACAAGGTCTGCCTTTGGTCACAATCAAGCAGGACTGAACTTTGACTGCATATTAACAATATGAACAGCTACAGCGCTCTCTTCCTGGCAATTTCCAAATTGTGCCAGTTCCCATAAGGAACACAGGCACCTGGGCAGCTCAGCACCCGGACCTGCCCCACAGGGTCAGGAACTGAAGCCTGACAGGGTCAGGCATGCAGGAGCTGCTGCTGCAGAGCTGCTTACCTGGGTACTGCACGCCGTACTGCTGCTGGGGCTGAGCCTGCGGCTGCTGAGCAGGGTAACCAGGCTGCTGGTACTGTTGATACATCTGACCTAGGGATTAAAAACGCATTCTGTTGAAGCCCAGTACCCTGGTGCGTTACAGTGAACGATACCCTGACAGTTCAACAGCACAGAAACAAACCCAGTGACATCAAAGTACAGATTTTTGTTTCTAAAACATGCTGTCCTGGCTAAATGAAGTTTATCTAAAGAGTAATGTGAGGCTTACTATTGCACATTTTCAGAGGCTGCCAGAATCTGCCACCTTAATTAGCAGTACTCTGGTGGGTAACAGACCAGGAATCTTTAAACATCTTCATAACTGCTCCAGAACTTACACTGTAAATTAAGTGCTTCAAAAGTTAAACGTGTCCTCAGATTCTCTGTTTAGATTAGCTTTTTAAGACCATTTCTGCAACCAAGTACTGTAAGCAAGTGGTACATTATTTATGCTGACCACATTTTCCAGATAAGACATCCATCTCTTAGCATTGCCAAGTTTTCTTAAGAGACCCAGCAGTCTACACCAGAAGCAAAAATAAAACCATATATTCTTAAGCTTGGTAGTCCAAGTCAATGCTTATTTTTCCTACATTCACTGTTTTCAATTTCTTGCCAGAAGAGGCAGAATATTTGTTTACACAACCTATGGGTCCTGTTGAGCCTTTATGCTTCTGCTGTTTTTCAATCTAGAAAGTCACAGTCAAAGAACAAAATCAATTATCTGCCAAAACTAAAGCTTAGCTGAACTGAAGCAGACATGGAAACTTTACTATTATGAAGTGTTACTGTACTATTATTCATTCTGCAAAGATCAGCAGACTGTATAAATAGACTGTAAACTCTATGTTCGGAGCTGCACAGAGACAAGCAGCTCAACTCTGCCTGTCCACAGTGATTTAAAGTAACTCCTTATTTCTTCTTTTATCTGTATTACTTGCAGCTGAAAGTAACAGTATTTTATATTCACACTAAGGTGTTTAGAATACTTTATACTGATGCAGTCACTTAAAATATTATTTGGTGTGCAATTATCGTGGGATGATTAGAGTGCAAAACACAAGGCTTGAAGAGAATTTAAGCCTGTTAGCTTAATAATTAAGAACTAGAAACTCAGAAAGTTCTCTTTCTGAAGCTCATTTGACATGGGGAAGTTCTGGGAGAATAACCAGCAGGCTGCCTATTTTGGGATAGTTCCCTACAGGCTAACAGAGGGACCACACTGGCACCTGCTGGAAATCCCAGGTAAAGGGCTAGCAAAGAAACAGCATGGAGTTTTACCAAAGGTTTCTGAGAAGGCTTGCTGTCTTCTCCAAGCCTGAGGTGTTAGTGAGGAACAGAAAGTTGTTCCAGTGCCATTTAAGAAAACATTCTTAATTTACAGCCATGAATACAGGCAGGGATACTCTGGGTCCTCAGACACAGAGTCTTTTCTTTCCCTGGGTTTTTATTCTGAAAACTAGATGAGCTACAGCACTGATGTCTGGTTTTGTACTTAGCAATGCTTATTGCAGTGAAAGGTCTGCCAGCATTTACCATTGTTCCCGTGAACTGAAAAAGACTTTTAGTCTGATTCAGATTACAGACCATTTACATATATTCATGATCTTCTAGGGAAGAATGTTGTGTGAAGTGCTTATGGGACTGAGATTCACATGTATTTCAGCAAAGACTAAGAAAGCATCCACATCTGTATATAATTGCTTCTTGTGTGTGCTTGGGACTGAATTTAGTGATAGAAAAGCAGAGGCCACAAGACACAGCACTGTACTAGAGCATCTTTGCTGGACTGATTTAATTCAAATTAGTGAATGCTGAAAACTTCTCAAGGCAGGCAGCCCTTCAGTAGTATCAGCACACAGAAGTGAGATGACTGGTTATTAGGTTGTTCCGTGTGAATACCAAATCATAATCATCACAGCATTTACTGGCAGAGAAATCCATTAATAAATAAACCCTGATACACCAGAATGACTGACACATGATTGGCATCACCAGTTTACTTTGATCTTCAAAGTACTGGGAAAGTGCGTGGGGGAAGCAGAGCTTGGGGAATTTTGGGTTTTTTATGAAGTGAACTAATAATTTCAAACTAGTTTCAAAACTAGTTTCTAACAGAACCTGCTGTTCACCAGCAGTGCCATTTATGTGAGTCCATCCTGTTGAAAATCTAACAATCAAAACCTATCCAAAGTTCTGGCTGGGTTATGGCTCTGTGGGGACAGCACAAACCCCCAAATTACCACTGGACTGAGGTGCTATCAAGCCTCAGTGAAGTATAGAAAACTACTCCATGTTTCAAAGAAAAGTCTTTGAACACTTTGGAATTAAACTGACAATTGCACTTACACTATCCAGCTTTGGTGAGAGACTGTTGTTTACCACATACATACCACACACAGCATAAGCAATGCATCTCTAATTTCTAATGAACAAGGACAAAAGTTACTTCTGACCTCTTCCCAAAGACTGAGCCACAGAGTGAAGAAAATATAATCAATACTTAAAAGACAGCACTGTACTAGAGCATCTTTGCTGGACTGATTTAATTCAAATTAGTGAATGCTGAAAACTTCTCAAGGCAGGCAGCCCTTCAGTAGTATCAGCACACAGAAGTGAGATGACTGGTTATTAGGTTGTTCCGTGAATACCAAATCATAATCATCACAGCATTTACTGGCAGAGAAATCCATTAATAAATAAACCCTGATACACCAGAATGACTGACACATGATTGGCATCACCAGTTTACTTTGATCTTCAAAGTACTGGGAAAGTGCGTGGGGGAAGCAGAGCTTGGGGAATTTTGGGTTTTTTATGAAGTGAACTAATAATTTCAAACTAGTTTCAAAACTAGTTTCTAACAGAACCTGCTGTTCACCAGCAGTGCCATTTATGTGAGTCCATCCTGTTGAAAATCTAACAATCAAAACCTATCCAAAGTTCTGGCTGGGTTATGGCTCTGTGGGGACAGCACAAACCCCAAATTACCACTGGACTGAGGTGCTATCAAGCCTCAGTGAAGTATAGAAAACTACTCCATGTTTCAAAGAAAAGTCTTTGAACACTTTGGAATTAAACTGACAATTGCACTTACACTATCCAGCTTTGGTGAGAGACTGTTGTTTACCACATACATACCACACACAGCATAAGCAATGCATCTCTAATTTCTAATGAACAAGGACAAAAGTTACTTCTGACCTCTTCCCAAAGACTGAACCACAGAGTGAAGAAAATATAATCAATACTTAAAAGATTGCATTAGCAACAATAAAAACTACATAAAGCTACAGATCAAACCCTTTATAATTAAAATTTTTTGCTACTATACTTCTCTTGACCCAAGTTTAGAAAAATCACTACATCTACTCTGACACATGAGCCTAGATAACATCTTCTGCCTAATTAAGATGAATTTTACTGAAGCAAATACTTTTCCCTTTCCCTGGTGTGAGCAGCCATATGGATTTCAAGCTAGTGTTGCCAGTGCTTTTAAGTGCTTAACTTCTTTGTTTCAATTCCAGTTTAACAACAACACTTAAAACTTCTTACCTTACTGTATTAAACTAAAGTAAAAAATTAAACTCATAAAATGCAAGTTCAGTAGCTGAGAATATGGTTTCTGAACATTAAGTTTTCTGGCTGCCAACAGAAGAACCTGGACCCCTTTTTTGCAAAAGTAACTTTTATACATAAACACCAAACTGCTCTATCTTTAAGCTACAAAGATGTCTCTTGCTATGTTATAACACTTGACTAATGAGCAAGAAAAGGCTGAAAGCAGCAAAATAAGTGTTTCGTAAGCTCCACTTCAACCAGCAGTATTCACATCTCTTTAAATATTATACATAAGTACCAGCTGTTCAAATGCTGCGCTCGATCAAAATGTTACTTTTTCCCTTCAGGCAAGACAATCCAAGTGACTGTGGATACTGTGATCTCTATCTCACACTTGTCTGAGCATCAGTAAAGCAAGCATCAGGGGCTCTCATCTGTGCCTACACCAGCACAGAAACAATTTTATATTATTCTTCATATAGGAGGAAGAAGTAACAAAGTAGGTTACTTCACAGACAGTTTAATCCAGAAGTGTGAAGGTCTGAAGGCTCAGCGCACTTAGAAAATAGCACCAGAAGAAATGATTTCCAAACGTAGGAAACCTCAGAATATGTAAATTTGCAGAAGTTAAATAACTTCTTTAAGGGCATAGTGCAAACAAATCTGAATACCAGAGTTAAGACCTGAACTTTAAAGGAGAGCCAGCTGAGGTCTCAGGAGTTGTAAGGAACTACCATGTATTTAAGATGGTTAGCACAGAGCCATACACAAAAAGGAAGCAATGAAATACTCACTCCAGTCTGTCAGATAGAAATGGTGAGCAAACAACAGTTTTAATACATAGTAGACAAGTCCACAAACTGTGAGTTGAGTGAAAGCTTGACACAACACACAGTGTATGACAAGAGCACAGATGCAAGCAGAAAACAGTACCATGAAAATTCTCTCTGTACAGCACCTGCCCTTCAAACAGAG
This sequence comes from Emberiza elegans, assembly GCA_024865655.1. NCBI lineage: Eukaryota > Metazoa > Chordata > Aves > Passeriformes > Fringillidae > Emberiza > Emberiza elegans. The sequence continues at coordinate 4,036,809 of JALJVW010000196.1, forward strand.
CCACTGCTCCACCTGCTGTTTCTGTAGGGACCAGCATGGGCAGCAAGGACAAAAGCTGCTCTGCCTAAGGGGCACACATGGATTGGCAGTTTGGTATCCACTTTGGGTCTGCCAATTCAAGGCAGAATCAGACAACATCCTTTACATCCGGGACAGTAGAAAAGCACCCTGCTTACCTTCCACCTGTCCTGCCTGTGGCTGTGTGCTGGGGTAGGGTGGCTGCTGTGCCTGGACCCCAGGGGGATGGGCTGCAGAAGAGGAGGAAGCGATGCTGTCTGGTGTTCCTGATCGCTCCTCTGCAGGGGCACTGGGTGGTCCTAGAGGAGCAAGAACAAAATACAGTATGTGAAATGAACACCAAGTTGGAATTAAAAAATTCTAATACAAGAATTAGAATCCCTTGCAATGTCTTTAACATTTTTTCCACTTACGATTTACATGTGTGTCATACCCAAATATACACATTTACATGTGTACATTTGCACACCTAAACTTTCATTTGAAAATACTGGGAGGGGCAGGCAGAGGGGGCAGAATTTTCCACTTATCTCTATATCACTCAGATTTCATTCTTCTGAGGAACCTGACTCATTTGTGAGATAAAACCCTTCATGACAGCATATTTTTTAAACAGCTTCAAGTGTTAACCTTGCACACACATACACTGAGGAGCTGCCACACTTGGACACAACATGCACTTACCTATTTTTTCTTATCTGGAGGAAAGGCAAAAGGTTGCATGGAGCTATCCAAATGGATTAGTGTCTTGCTGTGAAACACATGGGCCAGGCCACAAAGTGTTTTACTGATAGTCAAATAGCACATGAACAGAAAACCTCCAAAGAGGTGTTAAAATCCCAAATAGGATATGGCAGGCTTTAGTCTAAAAGCAATTGTCTGCTCTGGTAATTCTGAAAATATTCCAGCTGACACCCAAAGACAGCATGGAAACTGGGAATTCAAATTTTCTCTACATTAGTAACAAGTTCTGAAACACACATGTGAACAAATATAATATAGTATAATTTAATGCAAATATTTTGTTAGAAACAAGGCAACTTAAACCTGGATCTTTCCAACTGTATGAATGCTAAGAGACACTACTTTCAAATACACACTTTAAGTTAAGCACAAGTACTAGAACTGCTGCCAATACATCTGCAATTTTAAGACAGTTACATTTACACAATATAAATATGCATCCAACAAGTCCCTGATTGTGTTTTCATGTTAACTTTATTGGGGGAAAGTTAATTAAATCTGCCTACTACTTGATTTGCATTTATATACATAACTGCAGGATTACAGCTTTAAAAGTGGGATTTCTTATACCCTGCTTAAATAGTCCTTTGTGGAGTTCTTTGTGCATTCAAAGAATGGTCAAGTAATTTCCCTCTCTCATAAGAATTACAGAGACACAAATATTGAAATATCACTGATCAAAACCACTCATTCAAAAAATAACTCAAATTTTCTGCCAGTTGCGCTTCACTTGCTAGTGCTTACTTGTTCAGACAGCCTACTGCAAGTTTTCATCTGGTTTGTCAAAGAACCATGCTGTGACAATACCCAAAATGTGCCAAGGACTGAGAGATCACACAATAGGCCTGGCCCACAGACCTGTACTTCATATTGAAATCAACCACTGTCTGTGGGTACAACTTCAGATACTGCACAGTCACAATCACACAGATTGTGTGCAGATATATTACTTTTACTCCCCGCTTTTGCCATGGCAGGCATACTGGAGAACTCCAGTTCCAACTGGTTTGATCATCTGTATCATTACTTCACACATCATATAAACTCACTTGCTCTGGAGATGAGAGTACACAGCAAATCCTCTTAGCTAACAGCAGCTCCATTGTCATGTTTCAACCTTGCCAGGCCTGCATAGGTTCTGTGCAAAATCACTTCCCTAAGTTCTGCATCACACTCCTTATCGCATTCTACACTGCTTTTCTAGCTTCAGTTATCCTGTCTCAAGTTGACAGCATTCATTTATTATAGTCAGTTTTCATATGCTTAGCATTCTATTACTAGGGCCAGCAGTCCTTCAGCTCTTCAAGAATAAATATAATTCAGACAAGTATGTTCTTCCTTTCTCTTAACAGTGAAAATGTTGATTCTATTTACTTCTAAAATGAAACAGAGTAAAGGTGGGATCATACAACACATTCTGAATGACCCATACAGCACAAGCACAAGCCAAGAACGTGAACTGCAAGATCAAACCTTCAAGCAGAGAGCAGTGAGTTCTACTATCACTGGCAGATACCAATTAAGTTAGTCCACACAATAGCTTTAAGTAATTCAAATTTTTAAAAAATGAAACCATTTTGTACTCCAAGCTAAAACACAATGCTAAAATCAACAGCAGCATTTCAATATTTTGTATACAGAAGTTAGCACACAGACACAACACCTTAACATAGCAAGTTTTAGAATTCTGAAAAGACATAGTGAACACAGAACACAGCTTAATACATCCAACATACAAATGCTTTGTTACAAATCAAAACTGGAGCAATTGATTATGAACAGGTTTAGCTTTCCTTTTCACCAGCCACATCCTTACCTGACACCTGATCATCTGTCAAGCCAAAGGCTGACATGACATTCTTGCTGATTTCATCCTGGTTCTTTAGCGGATCGAATGCAGACATGCTCGCTGCTATAACTTGAGTGGATGGCTTAACATTAGCGTCAGCAGCAGCAGGCTTTTCGTCCCTACCATCTACAGCATCTACAAAGCAAAACGCCCAGTTACCAGCTCTCCAGAACTGAAACACCAGCACACACACACACTGCACTGCAGCAATCGCAACACCGCACAGCTGGGGGGCTCTATAAATGTAACTGTTGGAACGTGCATCTTAGGACAGCAGTGAAGAACCACTGATGTATCTCAAACTGGGATGGATCACAAAGCTTGGGTTTCTTTCACAGTTACTTAAAGATACACTAATACTGTAGACTATCAATATCATATATCATAGGCACAAAGCTCCTGCTTCAAACAAATGAACTGGCCACAAAGAATCCAAAATTAGGAAAACCTACAGCATAGTTCCAACTTATTATGGTGTTTTATCATCTGCAGTTTCTGGTTTGTACTCTACCTTTCTCCACTAATCTTTCCTAAGCTGACAGGTGAAGTTGAGATCTTTGCAACTATAAATGTAGCTGAACTGCTCAGAAATGCCTTACCTAATAGTGATACATTTTCTGTTAAAAGCAAACAACTACAGATAGATACAGACTGGCTAGCTTTGTTTACATTCTTAGATCATCACTCTAATCTCCTTCCAAGTAGTTTGTAACCAGAATCCATGGTATTCCACTGAAATTACTAATTGCATGTATTGTAGGAACAGGGCTGGGATTTTTTTAAGCAAGAAAAGCAGTAAAATTTCAAAGTGCAAATACAAAAGCAACATTTCCTAAAAGGCAGGCTGATGTTCTCAGTTCACCTCTTTACTCAGAGCACTGTATTTCATGGCTTTGTGTCATTATTTTCTGTGTCTGGCTTACCTAAACTCTGTAGTTAAGCACACAGAGATACAATATTTGCAGTACAACTGTCCTAAGCTAGGAGATCAATACCTCAAAACTGTGAGAATAAGATTTTCTTTCCCATTTTGCCCTCCCCCAAAAATCCTTTCCCACCCCTACCTGCACCCTTGTGCTGCTTACCCTGAGACAGCTCTGATGCTGGTCTGAGCGCAAAATATGTGGATTCAATTTCCTAACCTGGCAAAAAAAGTGGATATAATTTTTGCTGAATTCGCTTCTTACTGTTTTAGTGAATCAAACTTGCTTAGCAACACAAGATAAGCACCAGAGCTAGCCCAAAGTAAGCAGAGGGACTACTCAACTGCGAGCAAGAACTCTTCAGCAACAACAAACTATTAATTTGGCTAAAAGCCCTCAAAAGACATTGCTGGAGTTCACAGGTGTTAGTTACAGTGTTCTCGTACATTGCAACAAAACCTCAGATTCTGAAGTTTCATTCCTAAATTAGTTCAGGGCTTTACTCCAGATACATGGAACAAAATTCTGTCTCTGAAATAACTAAAGCATTAAAAATTAGGTTCTGGGCCATCAAGCAACAATTAAAAATGATCCATATTTCACTTTGTTAAACAGCACACCACTCTGCAAATCAAAGCAAACAACTCTTTGTCAGGCTGCCTACCACTCTCAGGCAGGTTTGTGGAAAGGCCTGGTTCCGCTGGCGGTTCTAAACAGTCCAGTAAACGATTGACTTTATTGCGAAGTTCTATCAGCTCTCGGCGCAGGTACTTCACCTGGTTGGATTCTAGGGGTCTTGGCTGGCCATTCACTGCAAAACAGCAATTAGATAAACTTAAGACTGTAGTAACATCCGGTTTAAGATGACCAAAAAAATTCCAACTTTTACTTGCTTGTAGCATCATCATCCTTTGCCAAGTTTAAAGTGACAAAGTTTAGTCCACACAGACTGAACTTATTCTAGAGCTTACTGTTCCTTTAATATAATCTCAGTTCAGGAAAAGCTAAAAAGTATCAAAGTCCACAGTAAGTGTCTGCATTGTTTACTCATTTCCCTGAATATACCCTGAATGATGCAGTGGTTCTGGAAAGTGTCCCTTTAGAACTAACACAGTCCACACAACACTGCTGCAATTCATAAATAAGGTCAGTGTCCAAGTTAAAGGCTTGGAACTACATGCTCAGTTACCTATAGTAGTTTGAAAACAAAGAACTTTTGCACAAAGGCTAAAGGATAAATGTTTAACATCTATTCAACTCCAAGTAACTAACACTAGTTTGGAGCAGTGTACCACTGCGAGGTAAGTGTCAGCTTTGAATTCTCCTGCACCTGTGAAGAAAACCCCACAAATGTTAGAGTGAAAGAGAACATGGAAAAGGGCACTAAGGAAGAAAGAACCACTGATCACATGTATATGCACACATGCCAAATACTTTAATGCTTTTTACACTTTGAGCAAGTGTAAAAAAGCAGTAGTTTCCATTTCCATTAAGTCTCATGAAAAAGTCTAATGAAAAACATCAAGAGAAAGCAGGTATTATGCATTAACTCAGCAGTACCAACTTACTGATTGCAGTTTCTTCACCTTCTGAGGTGACAATTTGAAATGTTTTGTACCTCTCAGTGAAGTCCACTGCCTGAATTTTAATAAATATTATTTAAAGGAAATAGAAAACCACAGTATTCTATACTTACCAAACAATGTCAGCTTAAGTATCCTACTGCATTGAATTGCAAAGGAGAGATCTGAGCTATCAAAAATTGTTATAAGATCTCCATCTGAAAAGAACAAGAAAAAGTTACATTAAAATCACAGCCTATGACTACTGAGCTTCATATCAGGACAGAAATGTTCCTTCATTACTCAAAAATAACCTTCCTATTTGATTGTGAATTCACTAGAAAAAATGTTTATTATTTTAGTGCAAGAATCAGTGTGCAGAGAAATTATGTACAGAAGATAAGACAGAAGCATGAATGGTTCCAAAAGGGAGTCTTCTGACTTTAGCCCTTTGATGTTCCATACAGTCCATCATTCTTTTATGTTTACACACAGGATGAAATATTAGAGCTAAGAGTTCATCACATCCAACAACAGGAAGAATGATCCTACCAGTTAAAAGTAAAATGTCTACACCAAGTGGCTCCAGAACCGTGCTATTCATGAACAGACAAGAGTCAGATAAATGGCACAAGCCAAACCAAATTCAATTTTTAAAATCCAAAATAACATTTCAAATGTCTAAAACACTTCCTCAGGTATATATTCAGAACATGAGTTGCAAGACTATTTTCATTCCCCTGCTGAAAAACAAATTTCATGGATAGAAGTGATTAGTAAAGATATCTCTCATCTTTAACTCACAAATAAGCATGAAGACATGAAGATGCCAAAATGGTTAGAAGAAAATTTGCCTCAAACAGGAATTTTACACCAAGTCACAGCTCTTAGGCATGGATTTCTTCCATGTCACATGTCAGAGGATCCTAATGAATTTGCACATTGCCATCTCTCCCAGGAACTATATTAGAACTGGATGGGATCCTTTATTCTTAAGATACAAAAGGCTATGCACAAAGCACTGATCACCTTTAATCATATTAATCCTTAAAAGAGATACCAAATTGCCATTAAGTCTGTTCCCTCACAATTTTTAAGATGAGTCAAGGAAAGCTATGTTAACATCTTTGATTATTCAACAAATTCACAACTAAAACAAGACTATTGTCTTTGGCAGGATAGATTTTCTGGTGTTTAACATGTTCAACAGGTTATTCATAGCTTAAATGAACCCAAACTAAGCAGTGCAAAGGAAAGAGTGACAGCACATTATCAGGAAAATGTGTACTGGCACAAGGGATAGTAGGAACACTTCCTGCCTGAGCAGTTTCCTAACTGAGGTGAAACACCACCGAGTGAAGTTTCACCTTGAAAAGCAACAGTGTTTAGATAAATGCCACACAGCTTGGAACAAAGCCATCTCCAGGCTGCCCAGGTTCCTCCACAAAACACTGTAGCAAGGGGGCTCTGTGGACAGACACAGGGAAGTGTTTTTCATTACAGAGTACTGCCTAAAAATTCTGAGTGTATATAAATTCCTTAGACGTTGGTGACAAGGGCAAACTGTATCTAAGTTACAGTTAAAATTTTCAAAGAAGATAATGTTTCAGTATGAATAGTAGTAAAACACATGATACCAAGTAGAAAACAGCTCAGAATTTGAAGAACTACATATTCTAATTTTGTCATCCCTGACTACAAGTAACACCTCTGCAAAGGAAGGCTTTCTTAAGTACTATTAGTAACACCTCATAGTGCCTGTCAGTCTTCAAAGAAAGTGCCTTCTAACAAAATGAAGTTACAAACACTAATAAAGTGATGGCATATAAAATAATTTTCAAGTTTTCCTGAAAGAAATAGTGTTGCCTCCCAAGTTTTTTTTTATGTCCTGTTTTCACTTTCACAATCTCAAGATATCTGTTGATAGCAGTATCAGTCAGGGATTCTCTGAGTAGAGACTGGAAAGTCTCCAGAAGCAAGGGCTCCAAACCCCACCAGGCAGCCTGTTCCAGTGACACACTGCCCTCCTGGCCAAAACTCATGCTCAACTTGTCAAACTGCAATTTCTGGCTGCTGCCATCTGGTGCTACTGCAAATGGCTCACATTCAATGGTCACACTGCACTCAATGGTCACAATGCTCACATTGCAACTCCCTTTCCACTGGTTCTGCCCTCAGCCCCCTCTCCAGCACAGTGAATAAGCCCAGCTCCCTCCAATGCTCCCACCTGCACAAAGCCCCTCCCTGTCCTCACCACACCCTGCTAGACCCCTCTGCAGCTTTTTCAAGTTCTTCTTGTCCTGGAGTGCACACATTAAAAGTGAGCACAGACATGCAGCCTTCCAGCCATCTCACCAATGCCAGGAAGAGGAGGCTTAGTGATCCGTAACAGGACTTGGACAATCAGACTTTATCAAAGTTAAACAGATCTTTTTTTGCTTTGGCAGTAAAGAGGGTGTGATGAGGTGTGTGCTCCCTCCAACTCAACACTTTCTCCAGCTTTTCAATAGCCTTTCCTAAAAGCTATTATCAAAATCCACCGGTGTCTTAACACAAAGCCCTTCTATTCCTTAGTATCATGGTAACACAATAAATTATAATTACTTCTCTTAGCAATCCACAACATTGGCAAACCATCCTTTGATGCTCTTCTGTCATACCAGTCAACAGTCAGATTCACTGCCTGAACAATGATGCATGTTCTTAGCAGTCTATCCTGCACAGTGAAATGAAAATGCACATCAATACACATGGCTTACATGGACCCAAAAGAACTGGGATCATTTCATCCTAATTCTGCCTCACCTATTTTAACCTTTAGGTTGAAGGCATTAAGAATAATGAACACATTTTCTATTTTAAATTGTTAGCAGAAAAAAAAAGGCCGTAAAGTACCAAGTACAGAATCTTGTTAGATGCATAAAGTCAGTCCTATGATTCCTATTGACAGACATCAAATTATCATCCAAGTAGAGTATAAGCTAGGATTTATAAGGTATATGTCAAGCCATAGAAGTGTCTGACATTTTAAGTATATTAGATATAGCAAAAAACTCTTCATCTTAATGAATGCCAGTGAAGCTTAATTCCTGTTACCATGACACAGATAGAATTACATAATGTTAATTATTTTCTGTTGAAAAATAAAACAGACTTTCCTTTATTTTCCCTTCTAAACTTGTTATTTTAGGAATTTATCTTTCTCATTTTTACAAGGGACACTGCTTTCCCTCTCTACAATTTCCGATGTACCACATTCTCTGTCATGCCAATTTTAACTTTTTTTCTTTCTATAAACTAGTGACTCCCTTAAACTAACCACAGGGCTGCGAGATATTTCAGCATTAATGCTGCATCACCATGATGTACTCATGACATTAGAAATCTGACTCATTCCTTCGCCCTGCCAGCTGTTTCTTCATCTACTAAGCTTCATTATCTATTAGGCTTATCCACCCTTTTATTTCTCATTTAGCCCATTTTTGAAAAAAAACAAACACAAAACCCTACACAATCAAAAAACCACACTACATCAAAATGTAGTTTTCCTTCATTCTAGTAAATTTACCAAAGGCTGAGATTACTGACTAGCACAGCAGCTTGAATACATGCAGCCTGAATAAACAATCTCCTATTACAAGGTAATGAAGAACAAGAGCAAAAAGGCCAATCTCACGTTACACCCTGTTTTAAATTCAAGCATAACTTTAAAAAAAGTAAAGTTCCTGTTATTGGCTCCATAGGGCCTTTTAGCAAGTGTAACTCAGTTACATGGTGTGTTTAAGATGCAATTTTACTCTTTGATTCATACAAATTCACTGCTAACAGTCCTCATTAGTTTGTTTGGGGTTGAGGTTTTTTAGCTGACATTGGGTTTTGTGTGTTCAAGAACTTTAAATAGCACATGAAAATTGTTTCACATCTAGCAGAGCAATTTCCTTAGCTCAGGAGTTTGAAAGCTTGAATATAAAACTTGACTTCACAAAGCAGCATTCAACCTGAGGCTTCTTTTCTCTGGTAATTAATAAAAGCACCACATAACCTAAATATAATGTAGGAATATGGAGGGGTAGATGAAACATTCTTTGAATATGGAAAGACTGTGCATATGAATTCAGAGAAGACACAGATGGAGGTTATGGAAAGTAGTAGACATCCTTTGACCAGTTTAAGGTATCTCCTCATAACAGATCCAGACAAGCATTCCTGCAGGTCTGCAGGGATAAATAACAAAACAGAAATTGCTAAAATGAATATATTATTAGATCTACTATATACATTACCCAATGCATCTAATGACTGAAATAGATGTAAAGAAGAATCTTAGCTTAGTTGAAATGAAGTTAAGGATGTAACAGCTCTCATATAACAAGCAAACTGAAGGCTTGTTTACCTTTTTCCTTGGTCTCTCACAACTCTGACAGCAAGAACATTTATTTGTTTACAGCAGTGATGATCAGCTAGCATAACACACACTGAAATCCCTGGGAAACAGTAGTACTTTCTGTGTGGTGGGTTAACCCTGGCTGGATGCCAGGTATCCACCAAAGCCACTCCATCACTCCCCTCCACAAGTGGCCAGCAAAGAGAACAAAGGACAAGATATGAGATAAAAACAGGGGAGATCATAAATCAATTACCCTCATGGCCAAAACAGACTCAACTTGGGGAGATTAACTGAATTTATTACCAGTCAAAATCAAAGCAGGATAATTCACCTTTCCACACTTCTTTCCTTTCTCTATCTCTTCCTCCCCTAGTGGTGCAGAGGCACAGGGAACAAAGGTTATGGTTTTGACTGCACTGCTCAAGCAAAGGAGCCCTTCCTCTGCTCCAGCCCAGGGTCCCTTCCATGGGAGAGTCCAATGTGACTGCATCCTGGAGCACTTCTGGCCCCTCCTTCTCCACTGACCTTGGTGTCTGCAAAGTATTCCTCTCACATATTCTTGCTCCTCTCTTCTCTGGCCAAAACTACATCTGTGCCATAACTTTTTTTCCATTTTAAATATGCTACCACAGAGGCATTACCACTATATCTGACTGATTTAGCCTTGCCCAGTGGCATGCCTGTCCTGGAGCTGCCTGGCTTTGGCCTCCACTGTAGCCCCCCTCCCCCCACTACCAAAACCTGGCCATGCAAACCAAATACAATTCTGAGACAAAGAAAACTAAAAGTGAAAGGAGGAAGTCTCTAGGCTGTGAAAGACAACCAAAGAATGAAACTGTAAATACTGTCTCCATCATACATCATTATCTTATTTTGAATAAAACAAGAGTAGTATACACCAAAACCCCCAAATGACCATATTTAAAGCATGGGTAAGAATGCAAAAACACCAAAGTACCTAACAGTAACTAACTTGATTTAATCTAGTGAAAAAGCATCCCATCTCCTTTCACCTTTCTCATATCAGAAAGAAAAAAAATGTGGTAAGAGGGAAAACAAAACAACCACAAATCCACTGAGCTTCCTCTCACTAGAGATCAAGACCCAAAATACTGGTCAAGACCCAAGATGTACACTACTTACAATTTTGATAAGCAGCATCTCAAAAACTTCATCAACCTCAAAAAATTGTCTCAGGGTTATTCAAAGTGAAATTTTATTGCTTAGATATATGAACAGAAGTTGACGTTTTAGGCAGCACAGGCAGAACTAAAGTTTCCTAGGGCTATAAAGAGAAATTAACCTTAATGCTTCAGCAACATGGCACTTTTTACTGTGCAACAGCATAATCATCATTAAGAGACTGACTTTGGATTTTATCACTTCATCCCAAGTTTCATTTTATGAATGCCATCCCTCTGTCCCAAATTAAGTAACTTATCCATGTCCCATTGACATTCAAAAAGAAAAAGCCCTCCAATAACAACTTTCTGCCTCTATGCATTTCAAATGCTCATTCACTCCTCATTCTGTGGAAGTCCTTAGGTTATGTTTGTTTTAACACTAATGATCAATATTTTCTTTGGAACAACCAATGTGCAACAGATTCAAATAGTCCCAGAGAGGAAAGATAACTTTTAATGCATTATTTCAAGTTAAAATTATTTTTCTAATCTTTACTAATGGAGAAAAACAATCAAGAATTACTACCACATAGATCAAGTTTTCAGTCTTATAAGAACTTGTGTTAGGTCACATATGTTTATTCTCTTTACACCTTCAAAACCACTGAAAACTCAAAAAAAAAACAAGATTAAATGAATGAACAGAAGAGAAACCTGCAATCAACTTCTTGCAACAGCAAAAAGTGCACGTTCCAAGAGAAAATTTGAGAAAATATTTCAGGAAAAAATGGAGGAAATACTGTTAAGAAAGCATAACAGGAGATAATGAAATACATCTTCTATTGTCTGATCAGAAAGATTTTACAAGAAACCACTTGCATTTGCCTGTGACACTGGACAATTCTAAAAGGTGAATGGCAAAGTTTCTATCCATTGATAAACCATATCAGAGCAACAGTAGCCAATTAAACCTTACCTTCATCTTTATATTTTATTGTGACTTCATCATTGCTCAGAAGTTTTCCTCTAAAAACTCTTTGCATCATTAGCACCAATTCATCATAGGTGATATCTTCATTATGAATAGGGATTCTCCTAATATCCTCCCCAAGCTGAGCTTTGATGATCAGCTTCCCACTTAAGTCCAGCTGCCCATTCATGGTGGATTCTTTATCAACTTCAGACCTGTTATCAGCAAAACATTAAGAACATTTCAGAAAATAACTGTTAGTTATTGTAAACTATCTCATGGCAGTTCTGAAGCTTCACATTATTCTCTAATTTGATTACTTTTACATGCCCCCCCATTATGAAAAAGAACAAATGGGGTTTTTTCATTTAAGAAAAAATTGTCAGAACAAATATCTCAAAGATTTCAGGCTCTAAGGTAGCTTTACTAAGGGGATCAAGCTGACTCATGTATTATCTTCTGAACAAATAAGGGCAGAGCTAAACATTGGTTTTATCACATGGATGATCAGAACTCACTGAGGGATCCTCTCCAGAAAGGAAGATACACAATTTTTTAATTTTTGAAAAATTTGATTGGGATATTTTAACCAAGATTTTAGACTTTTAAAAGCAGCTCAATAGACCACACATTAGCTACTCATTGGGCTCAACACATGGTCAGAACAGTCTGTTACTCTCAGCAATTGAAGAGGTGCTCCAACTAAACAGGAAGTGCAACGAAGTCATCTTGTGTCCTAGCAGCACACAGCATATACTTCTGTTATATCTTTAACATTTAGTTAAGAAAATTTAAACATTACCACTTTGTATTAAGCATCTCTCATTTTAAAACACAAAGGCTTTACATTTAAAAATCTGAAACTACAGCGAAGTTAGTCAAAAAAGGAATAAGAGGGGGAAAAAATCACAAAAAGAGATTCAGGTAGTTAGTTAAATGTCCCCTCCTATTTTCACTGTTTTGGACAGGGCCAAAACAATAGATCTGGAATGAGGAGCAGCTAAAGAATCAGTTATCTTAACATCTGAAATACAATTACTGGAGATCTTAAAACTTAGGCAGCCCATATCCAACTCAAGATTTCTGAAGCCACATGCAGTCAAGTACATTGTTCATTCTCTTGCACAAGAAGAACTCACAGAGACATACAACTATTTTTCTTTTACCTTAAAGGATGTTGTAACACAGCGCCTCATGAGAAGAATGAATTTTGCTATAGTCAGTCTATTTTTGAAGTACTGAAAATTCTCTCCTACCAGAAACAAGACACTCAGCTAAAGCCTTGAATACATTACTTGATGCACCTCTATATATTCAACTCTACTGTTTCAGTGACAATATTTTGCATTAAAAACATGGAGTATAATGCCATCTTTAGACCGCAATTAAATTTCTGGGAGTGTTGGTAATTAACTTAATACAAAGCAAAGATTTCAGGCAAAGCCCTTTGTTTAGCCCCAAAAGATACAAGCAATTATTGATCAACACTCACCCTCCTCATCACATGTAAGACGAGGTAGGTGGAGACAGCCTAACTTCAGGGAAAAGGGACCAGCCATTAACACAGCCACCTTGCTGCTGAGGCACTGTGATCAAACTGTGAGGTTTATAGTGTTGCTAATGCTCACTAATGCATTATTCAGCTTTTGCAACTTAGGAGTCTTGACTGCAGGCACATCAACCCAACCTAATTAACTCTAAATTAGATTTTAAAGCATAGGGTTTTGCACAAGTTGGATGCTTGTTGGGATTTTTTTTAATTTAAAGCATTAAAAAATAAAACAGCATTGACCCACAGGTTTCCTTCAATCTCCTTTCCAAAAATATACATTATCATTACCTTGCCTGTTAAGTGCTGCTGGATTATTGGACAGTTTTCCCACCTCACTTCAGGGCAGAGTTAGGATAAGCCGCCATGCACTATCAATGCAGGGAACAGGAAGCTGCATAAGAAAATAAACATATTTGCAGTCACACTTCCCTAGAATGACACAAGTCACATCAACCTTTCACTTTAGAGCGTCTTAGTGAATACACCCAATATAAAAAGCCCTTGCTTTATCCATAATGTAACAATCAGATTTACACTTTGGAGTATTGTAGAATTTGTATTCATCTAAAAGAGATCTCAAACAAGACTTCTAATTTTGTAATAAAATATTTTAACTTTTTTTTTATTTTCTAATGGCATGTAGGAATTCCTAACAGTAATGTATTCCTTTCCAGGACTAAGATCAAGAGATGATTTAGCATACAGAACGGTTCAATAGGGAACAACTCTGGCTCCTCCCTTTTGACCCCATGGTGTACCCTCCTGGCAACTCTTCTCTTTAACATGCACAGCCAATTTCAACAATCCATAATCTGATTTTTAGATGATTCACTGCTAACCAGAGAAAAAAGCAGGTTTCCCTTTATTCGCATAGAGCTGGGCTTCCAAGCTCTCCTCTTTCAACTCAACTGGAAGTAAACTGGAACATGCAGGATGAAGGCAGAGAACAAGCAAACCCCAGAAAGGACACAAAGCCACTCTGGGTCTCAAAGGCTGGCAGCTGCTGCCCTCATCCTGGGTAGGGAATGCTCCCCTTGAAGAGGGTTGTGCCTGCTCCTGACACTGAGACTGCTGTCACACTAAGCAGGGGAGCGGGAAGAGACTACTTTTCTGATGCCTCACCCACATTTTATTAAATAAGTAAGGCATGAGGATAGCACCCCTTTCACCCCAGACCTGCTACAGGTAAGTTTAGTTTAAAGGTAAGTTTACAGGTAAGTTTACAGGTAAGTTTACTGCATTGGATAAATACAGATAATGCATCTAAGAGTGCTTGAACCTAAGAGTTCATTTAGCTACCCCCTCACCTTGTTTAAGTGTTAGACCTGGTCACTGCGTTTGCTTCTTCAGCATTACAATATATGCTACTCAGGAACTGTTAACAGTAAGAACTGAACCTCATCTCTAAGTCCTAAACATACACACATTTTGGTGGACACAGCTGAACTCCTGTGGCCTTTCAACAGATTGAATGTATCGTTCATTTCCTTGTGCAAGGAAAGGAGCTATTGGTAATGCCTTATTTACCCACATGACCCACAGAAAGCTGCTGTCCATCTCAGACTACGAAAAGGCAGCAGGAGAATAAATGCACTTTTTTGGGTCTAGCTGTTCTCCATTCTGCTTGAAGATGTCCAGATTTAAAGACACAGATTCTAAACACTGCAGTTGCTTGATACTATTACAGAAAACTTATGTGAAATACTCAAATTGCTGAATTACACAGCACTAAAGCTTTTCCCCTCACTGTGACACAGCTGAATAGATGACTCCACTAAGAGAGTTCTACAGAGAACACATCCAGAATGCACACTAATGAGCTTTTTAACAAAATCAGTGATTACTTTCCTGGGGCAGGGGGAATCAATCAACCATTTACGTCTCCATCTTTCAGACTACAGACTGCTTTCCATAAGAATCACACTGACATTTTTCTAACCTTCCTGGTGTTACCACTTGCATTTTGCAGGTACAGACTTTTCCTCCCCCCCCCCCGGCTCGCTTTCCATTCACATCATGCACTAATCTAGGTGGTGCATGTGGACACGGATTGCCCAATCTAGGCCAGTCACTTCAGGATCCCCTCTAAAACCAGCATCTCATGACCACGTTTGCATTTCACTACCCTTTCTGCGCAGCAGCAGAGAAAAACAGCCTTGCCCAGGCAAGGGAGGGACAAACACTCCTGCTATAATTTTTTCTGATCAAAACAGAGTTCAGGATTAGAGTGACTCCGACAGAAACACGAGCAAGCAGGAGTGCCTCCCAAACGCCACCCAAGAGAGAGCCATGAGTTTTCCCAAGGCAGGCGGGGGGGGTGACGCGAGGGAGCAGAACAGACACGAGCTCTTTTCGGTTTTCTCCAGTTCCCATTCGGGCAGGCCCAGCCCAAAGGGGAACAGAAATCGCAGCCAATGCCTGTCTGGCAGTGAGGAGCCGGCAACTCTTAGGGCTGGGTGACCCAAGAAACAGCGGGCCGTGCAGGGGCAGGGATCCCGGGATCCCCCGCTCCCCGGGCCCAGGAGGCCGCGGCCGCTCTCCGCCTCCCTCAGCCGCGCCCGGGGGGACGCGAGGGGTCTCCCGACCCCTCCGCCAGGGGCCGCGTCGCCCCTGGCACCGGGGAACGTTGGGGCGGTGAGGAGGGGGCGGCCGGCTCACCCCAAACCCAAAGCTGCCCCTCTCTCCCTCCTTCCCGCCGCTTCCACACGCGGCTGCTCCCGGGAGCAGCCCCGGCTCTCTTACTCTGGTTTCTCCGCCGTCCCGCCGGTGCAGCCCCCCCGTCCAGCCCCGGGCACGGCCGCCGCCGCCACCGCCCGTACGTGGCAGGGCAGAGAGAAGGGGCCGGAGCGAGGCCGGGCCTGCGCGAGCCGCGCGCGCGCGTGCGCGCTGTGCCGCGCGGGGCCCCGCCCCCTGCCGGCCGACATGGCGGCTGGTCCTTGCGCGCTGTGCCACCTCAGCGCTCCCGCAGCAAGGCCGCGCTCCGACAGAGGGCTTATTTCGAAATACGAGCCCTGGCCTTCGTAGGCTGGCGATGCTCAGATAAAAAACGGGCCGTAAAATTCTCCTGTACTTGTTAGACTTGCTAGACACCCACACACAGGAGTCATTCATCCTTGAATTTCTTTGGTAGCCGCACGCACCCCCACACCCTCACACCCTCTCACACTCCTCTGTCTCGCATTCAGAGCTTGTCCCCTGTAATATATGTTACAAAGTAATTCATGCTTAAGAGGAGAACGTGTAAAATAAAAATTGTAAAAGGAATCTAACATCCAACGAGCCTCTGACCACGAGCAACCTGGAGACAGATCACTGCCCTGGAATTACCAAACTCCTGGCAGCAGCAGGAAAACAATGCCTCGTTTACTAATAAAAGAACGTGGCCGGCGCGGAGATGGGCTTCCCCAGGAACCATCAGGGAACACCCAAGGGTGATCATCGCTTGGTAGATACCATAATCAAGATAACCGAGGTCGCCAAGGAACGTGTATCTGAATACGCCACTTCCCCTGACATGATCAGCGCTGGCTACTACTCAGGAAACAGCGATTGTCCAGACCTGCACAGTGAAAGAAACCTTCATACATATGCGGCCTTACAAAAGAAATCGGGGCACCGATTTTTTATGCCTCAGGCATAAAAAACTGTATAAAACAGCCTCACTGGAAGTGGCACTCGTGAACAGAGGGAAATCCGATGGGATAGAGGATCAGATCTGTGTTCACCCAGCGCCGATCCCGGGTTCGATGCTGTCTCTTTGGCTGTGGGTTTTAAGGACCGTGTTTTGATGGCGAAAATAAAATCTTTCTCATTTATTAATTTGGATTTCTGGCTGATCATTTATGTAATATATGTTAGAAATAATTCATGCTATAAAAGAATGTATTTTATAAAGATTGTGAAATCCAAACGAGTCTCTAACCACAAGCAGCCTGAGGGGCGGATGTCTATTCAAACTCCGAAATTCCTGGAGTCGGCCAGATAACAATCAGCATTTAGCGCAAGAATAGACGCACCCAATGCGATGATCACCAGTATCCCGAGTCATCGGAAACTGCCTAAGAGTGATCATCGCCCTGATCATCGTACTCACATGTATCTTTCTGGCGACTTCAGCTATCTTGATTGATGGCTGAAGTCGCCAGAAAGATACATGTGAGTACGCGACTTCCCGGGATTTGATCAACCTGGCTATCGACCAGGAAACAGCGATTTCACTGTCCAGCTCTGCACAGTGAAAGAACCAACTATGAATATGCAGAGTTACAAAAGAAACTTGGACTCCTTCGCCTCGGGCATAATAAACTGTATAAAACATCCCTGCTAGAAGTGACTCTCGTGAACGAGGGGGATTCGATGCGGTAGAGGTCGGATCCAGGTTCACCCAGCGCCGATCCTGGGCTCGACGCTGTCTCTTTGGCTGTGGTGGTTTTGAGGACCGTATTTTGGTCGCGGAAAAAGATAAATAAATCCTTTCGCATTTTTTATAAGTTGGCTTTCGATTGATCATTTATAACAATTCATAACACCCCTAAGAGACAAAAAACATCGATCTGCAGCTAATTTCCTGAGTTTTGTCAATGGAAGGTGTGGGAATGGATTCCTGAGGGTGCCTCTCCCAGAGCTGCTGGAACAGGAGCTGGTGTTGCTCGGGGATTGTTGGGATTTCTGCTGCCCGTTTTCGTTCAGCACCAAGGCCGTGCTGTGCTGGTGCTTCCCACAGAGGTGCCTATGCAAAGCTACCGAGAGCACAACTGTGCTTACTTATTTCCTGGCGTTAAAGATGCCTCTGAAAAGACACCTTTTCCTTTAATATCTGTTTTCTGCCGGGACAAGAAAAATGCAACAGTTAATTTTTGTAGAATTTGTCCTTGCTGAGAGCTCTCTCCCTGCCTAGGAAGGGTCCAACTAGCAGTAAGGAGATTGAAAATGGCGGTGAGAATTTTAAATGGAAGTGAGAGAAGATGAACATGATGAAAATTTTAATTCTAAACATTTCAAGGAGGAGGAGGGACATGGTTCGGGAGGCTTGTTTGCTAAACTTTATAAAGTATTTAGAAAATATTTGCGTATTTTCAATGAAAAAAATCTTTGCTTTAAAAAATATGGGAAAGATCTAGAAAAGTGGATGTTTCCATCCATTATACTTTCTACCACTTGTATTGCACACCTTTGTACTGATGATTCAGTCCTTCTCCAATCCATTTCTTTATCAAAGCAGGGTTTCCAAAGTGTTAACAAGAAACTTTGTGATCCCTAAAGCCCACATATCACAAACAATACCAAAGTTCACTACACTATGAAGATAAATATATTCCACGTGTAGATAAGAGCTGAACTATTGTTCCTGTAATAATTTAGCATATTACCTGAAAAAGATCATTTTAATTTGTTCCATTTCTGAAATTAGGATTCCCTAGATGAAAGAAAATGCCACGAAATGTATAATTGGGAGGGATGGGGGGGCTTTATGCTGAAAGTGTTCTATATTAAGTAAGAGATGTTCAGTGTTGGCAATAACAGCATTTTATTCTCATCTGAAATACTTAGAGACAGGATGCTTAATTAGTAAGAGAAGACAACACTTCCAAATCCATACTTCAAATTCTTTGTAGGTTTTTGGCTAATTTTTTGGGATAATATGGAAACAATATTTTACTAGTTTTTTTAAAGAGCTGTTCAAAATTAAATGGGATGTTCTTTAGAGAGTAATACACTTCCCTACATTTGTTTGTGGAGAAAAAATATCACTTACTAGAAAATATTTTCACTCATTTAAGGAGTCATCCTCACAGTGCCTAGCAGTGTTCTACATCACAATCAAGTATTATCCTTCCTAAACCACACAAATTTCCAAAGGAAAATTTCTGAAAGGAAATTGGAGGAATTGACAAAATCAAGCATTTTGCATTGGCTTTACAAATAAAAAATGGATGCCCACGGGTACGTGAACTTCCTTTCCAAAAAATAAGTATGAACTACCTGTCCTAAATAACTTTTAATGACCTTCTCTACTTTTTCTGGAGCAGTAGTGATGAACTTCAGCCTTGCTTCTGGTGTGACTGCTCTTTTTAGAGGTATATCAATTCTCCAGTACACTTGCTTTTTGCCTCATAAGTCAGCATGGATTTCTAAGATGTGGAAAACTTTTCAGGACTGATGAAACACCTCTGTGAAGACACTGATAGTCTCATGTGTAATGCACAGTGCATTTATAATTGCTGCTTGTTGATATACTGTTTGGTTTCTAATTAAATTGAATTTTTACTTGTGAAAGGGAGAGGAGAGCTGCAGTGCATTGGCCATGTCCAGTGAGCCTGGAATACAAAGGGCATAAAGAGAGCAACGTCTGTGTGTCTGTACTGAGCAACTTCTGTGTGTCTGTACTGGAGTGTAAAGCTGTCATTAGCTCAGTCCTTGCCAAGACCTTGGAATACAAGCAGCCCCAAGAGTCTCAGGTGCTGCCTGGCTGCTTTGCAGCCGCATTGTCCTGCCAGCACATGGTCCTGCTCCTCTCTCCTTGTGGTCTCAGCTTATGATCTATTTCCAGCTACCTGCAGCTGGAGAAGTGTGTCCATCACTCCATGTACCTGTGGGAACTGTATGAAACAAACCAGGAGCAATGTGGGATTGTATTTCACGGATTTGCAGGTTTCCAGTTCCAGTTAGGGAAGGTACACAAGGAAATATTGTCTGAAAAAGTCTGGGTTGATCTGAGAGTTTCCTCTAAATGTTTTTCAGGCTGTGATTTTGAAATATATTATGTTTTTTAATGCAGATACTGTGGTACCTGGAAAATGGGAACACTTTGAAAACTTTTGTCTTGAAGAGAGGTGTTCTGAAAGTGAACAGAATATAAATCTGGAGTTCCTGCAGAGGAAATGAAAGTGTGGACTTATTTTGCTGTTAAAACCAGAAAAGATTAGTCAATGTGACTTGATTCGAAAAACAACCATAAAATGATTTTTGGTAACTGCTAACAATTACATCAATAACTTGAAATAAATGAAGTACTTTCAAGAGGAAAATGAATCCATGTAGGTGATTCCCAGCTACAGATGCCTCATTTGCACATTGTAATGGATTAGTTAGCATGTGTCAGGAGCCTGTCTCAGGATCATATTATTACTCTCATCTGGATAGGATGAAGATAAGACCTGGCTGAGGATGCCATAAGCATTAAATGTGGTGTGCCATATCAGCACTTCAGTCAGATTCAGACAAAGGGAATAAAGACTTTAACATTTCTATACTGGTTTTCTAAATTCTCATTTCAAGGAATAAACAGGAGAATCTTGACTCAAAAAAAAAAAAAAAAGAGGCTCATGTTTTTAAATAAATGGATATCTGTTTCCTGCTCATGACTTCAGTTTTAAATCCTGGGCGTAATCTGTCCATCAGTGTGGTATGGTCACCTCAAGACTTCTTGCACAGAGTTTGCAGATCTAATTGTCACTAGTGTACAGGCACTCTGTTTTCTGTAGATCAAACTGACAATAAACAACTTAAGGGGATGGGTGGGTTTTCGGGTATTTCCAATTAGCTGTTTTCTAGAATGTAGCCAGGGGCATAATAATGAAGAATCCATTACTCCAAGTACTTCATATGCCTTATATGAAGGGATGCTTTTATAGGAATACAAGGCCAAGAATCCATCAGGGCTGTGGGGGGAAAGAAGAGGCAGAAACTTTCCTGAAGGCTTTTTTTCAGTATCACTGTGAAAGGCCTCAAGCCATGAAGCTCTTGTTACTACCCTGGGATTCTTTCCAACCTCTATTGCAGAGGAATTTTTTCCTGCTATTCTTTCTGAAAATAATTTTATATATGATTTGGTGTAAGAGAAGCCGCCCAGACAGAACAGTGCTGACCTTGAAATAAAATCCCACCTTGATTTGTACAAGGGTAAGAGTTTTATTTTATGTGTGACAAACCAACATCCATATCTGAAAAAAAATCTGAATCCCTATAACTGCTTTCTAACAAGTTCCCACCCTATATCAAGCTGTAGAACACATAAGTCCAATTTTTGTTTTTAAATCTCAATTATTAGTCTCAGAATTGCTAAATATTATACCTAGGTAGCATTCAAAATGCAAAACTGAAAGCTGAAAGCAAGACTTGTTTTTTCATTGCTTATTAACATGAGGTAGCAATCATCCAGGTGATCCTGAGCACTACCACTATAGAGATAGTGCTAATCATATTTTTCATTACTGAATCCTTTTTATTCCTAGAAGCACACACAGAAAAAGTTACTACATCTTTCTCTATACCATTTAATATCTGAGTTTCAAACTTTCTATTTATTCAGGGCTATATTGCAAACAGGTATTCTTAAAGTGAGTTGAGAAGATACACTTCCCTACATTTGTTTGATTTATCATTTGGAGAAGAAATCCAGAAAAATAAATGTAACCAAATTTATCAGACTAATGAGTGTTTGGAGTATGCAGCTTGCATGTATCTGTTTTCAATTTAAAAAGTGAGGTTTCCCAAGGCAATTGAAAATTATCATGTTTGCTATTACAAGTTTTTTAGAATTATTATAAATTCATCCAAATGCACTTAATTTTCAACAAAAGTAGCTGCCCATGAAGTTCCTCTCAAGCCTGAACCAACTCTGAGATAAGGTATTTTGTTTGCACCAACCATGAAAATTGCACTTAAAGAAATTAAGAAACAGTACAAAGTTTTGTTGAATGGATCAGTTCCATGGAATTAATAAAATGAAAGCAATCATTTTTTAATTATCCAGTGTACGCTGAGGGCTTGTGACATACAGCCTGTGACAATACAATACAATACATGGAGTGTTGATGTAAAACTGAGCAAGTAAATCTGATTCAAGCTGCTCAAGAACTGATGTTTGGCTCTGCTGAGAAATTCGTAATTCTCAGTTGGCCGGACCTGCTCTTCTCTCACTTTTGGGATTTAAATTGGGGATAACTGTCATTGAAGTTGAGTGACACTGCAGTCCAAAAAGGGGGATGAAAGTCTGAACATGTTCATTGATATGCACTTGAAAAAAGTCTGACCCATTGTAACAAATGGAATTCATTTTCTGCCTGCGGAAAGTATACATTGCTTTAAAATAAAAGATTTTGTCAAAAATCTGAGTTTCTGACAAGAAGGTCTGAGCTGGTGACAAGAGACTGAGAATAAATTTGCAAAAACATGACCACCATCTGGAAGGGAGTTGTGTTTACATTTGCTGAACAAGTCTGCTTTTCTTTGGTATCATCCACTATTGCCAAGATACATTATAAGCCTGATAGCCTGCTTTGGTATGTGGGCACTTTAATGAATACCTATTCCAGAAACAAAGGGCAAATAGGAATATCATTATTATAGCCAGATTTTAAATACATGTGAGATATGTATATTTCAGTACATTAATTTAATTAATTTAATATGTTTAATGTAGGTACTGAAATGTAGTTATGCACTTAAGTGAAGGGGTGGAATATCAGTGAGGTTGAGGGCGTCTGCAGTTTGCATTTCAATTCACAGAAGACTGCGCAGTCTTGCAGAAGGATTCAAGGCAGATGTAGATCCAGTACCCTAGATCCTTAGTAAGGAGAAAATGTGTTTCTTTCTAGTGAATATCTAGGTTGAGTAAAGAGTTTTATTTCCTTTGAATACTTAGAAGTACAAAATAGTATACCAACATGTCTTGGTTTGGAAAGATAGGAGTCTGCTAAGGAAGGCAGGAGCCTCTCCTGAAATGGAAAATGTAAATCCCCTCCCTCCAAATTACTATAAATTTTAAATTAAGGGGGCTCTCAGGCAAAAAATATGGGAGCGGGAATAACAGTTCTTTATTAGGGAAGAAAATAAAAGGATAAAATAAAACAATGCAGTAAAACAAAACATCACCGACAGAGTCAGAACTCAACCTTACACCCTGTTGGTCAGGGTGTTGGTAGCAGTCCAATTGGAATGGTGGCTGCAGTCCTCCTGGAGTGTCAGGGGTGGTTCTGTTGGAGCAGGGATCCTGTAGAAGTGTGTGGTCTTCCCCTGAAGATTCAGTGAAATCCAGTGGAGAAGCCGTCCATGCTGGTCTTCCAGAATCTCCAGATTATATCTGGGTAGGAATCCTTGGCTCCTCCCTCTGGCAGAGCATCTCACAATGGGATGCTGTAGTTCTTATCAGTCAGTGATATTCAACAGCTTGTTATCAGCAGGTGTCTCCCTGGAGGGAGGATTGGTTATGGAAGAGATAAGGAAAACTGCCCACTGAACAGAACACACTGCCATACAGATGGCAAATGGAATATAATTTGTTTAGCAATCCAGGACACAAGAATACATCTAGAATTGTATTAATAACAAGCCATCACAAAAGGCGTGGTATAAATAGCAAGTGTTGTAAGTGTGGACTTAAAATTCTTCCTGTTGGTAGTTTAGAGCTTTTCCTTTTCTGTCAGCAGCTGCAAATGTTATTGCAGCTACTATGGCAGGGATTCCTAATTAATAAATGAGACATTATCAATTTATTGTTTGGTTGCATAGGCATACTTCCACACAAGTAGCTTATTGCCTCCTGAGTTCCATAGATTTTAAGATCTATGTTTCATCTGCCTTGTACTAAGTTAAAGGGGTTTTGTGTAGCCTAGACAAAAGGCAGGACTGAGGGTTGTTCGCAATATTTTTCTGAGGACAGCTCATATCCATGACTTGCTGATTTTTGCCAGCAAAGAGCTTCAGCAGAGCTTCCTGAGCCAGCACCTGTGGTGACAGAGCAAGCCCCCTCCTGGGCTGCAGTGGGCTCCTTTATCACAACTGTTCTGATCAGCAGTGAGAAACTAATTTAGGAAAATATTGTATCAAACACCTTTGCATTTCATACCAGATTGATGCAGAGTGTAACTTCTGCCTTGCAAGAAGCTTGGCTGTCAGGTTTGCCTCCTCAATCCCTTTGCTTCACTTCTTGTCTTCTGCACCTCCTGCCTACCAGTTCACACTAGGCAGCACATCTGATGAGGAGGAACCTCATGCAAAACTTTTTATCCTGGTAATAAACATGCTCCTTAAAGTCTATTTCTTCTTCATCCCTAATAGAGACCTTGCAGATTGCCGTGCACTGACTTGGTCTCAAAAGAGATCCAAAAGCAGTGAGTCAGAATCATTGTGGTTTGGACGTGTGTAACTTGTCACAGGATACACAGAAGAACATAATGCTGTGCTGTCATTCAAATACCTATGGAGGGAGCACAGTGCCACATAACCAGGCAGCATTTGCTGAAATTTTTCTGGTTTGCATGTGCAGTCCAAATTCTAAATGTTTCCGACGAATTGCCTCTACAAATGCAAGACACAATAATGGAGCAGTAAGGGTTGAAACTGCTTGGTGAGTGCCATCAGAAATGATACAATACAAAAGCTGAATGCACAACATGGAAAATACTGGTGCCCCTGTACACTGTATTAGAAGAGTTTCTTGAAACAGGCTGAGATTTTCACTTTACCTTGTCAGCATCTGTCTGAATTTTCCCATTGTCTGGGTAAGTTCTCTGAAAGAGAAAATGAAACATTCTCTGAAAGTGAAACATTCTCTGGAAGTTTCCTTTCAGTTTGCAGTATGGCTTCTAACTGCTGAACTGACTTTGGAATGTGTTCTTTGCTTATTAATAAATAATATATAAAAATAATATCAGGCAGTCATTGCATTTGGATGTACTCAAAGCTCTGGCTGGGCATCACTAAATGAGGAATTTAAGTCCACATATGCGATCACCATAACTGAAAGATTTTTTACTTAGTTGGCAGAACTAGATTGTTGAATGCTTGATTACTGTGAAAGTTTCTCCTGCACCCAAGAGGCCTGTGCTGCTGTGCCAGTGGCCAGGCTATCAGCTTCAGTGTTCTATCAGGTCAATGAGAACAAGCTCAGGTTATGCCAGGAATGTGAGCAGGAAAAGATTATTAAATCACGTGGCACTAACCCAGAGTCAGAGACACTGATTCTACTTGCTCTCTGCTGATCTCCTCTCCTATCTTTACAACTCCCCCTGAATGTACTCTGTACTATAAAAATTGCCACATGGACAGCTTTAAATCTTACCCCATCCAATTACTGACGTGGTTATGAGGAAATCTCCAGGCAGTGGCTTCATGGCTCTGAGCAGCAATTAGTCCAACAGTGCAGAGCTGAGTGCTGACCACAGGAATGCTGCCAACAAGAAATAGTGCAGCAGGACAGCCACAACTGTGCACCAGGAGTCTGTGGGAGTTTCCACCCCGTCAGAGGTAAGGTGGTGCTGGTGGCATCATAAGGAAGATATTGCTGGTAGCATCTGGTGGTATCGTTGCTGCACTTTCTGCAAGTTTGGTTTTCAGTTCCAGAGATGAAGATGGTGTTAAAAGCAAGCATAGAAAAGCAAAGACTCACTAACATCCACTTTATAGATAAGTTTTGAGTTTTCCTATTGGTAGAAATATGTTTAGGAGAAAAAAAGAAGAGGAAAATGAGAAAAATTCTCAAATATTTTCTCATTTTCATTTATATTAAAAGCAAGCTAGAGAGGAGAAACTTTAATACAGACAGAAACTAAAACAATAACTTGTTTGCAGAATTACATCAACATTACTCTCAGACAGCTTAACAAATCCATCAGTTTTGTCTGATTTTGACTAGAACAGAGAATATCCAGCACCTTTTAGGACTAGGCCTTCAGTGACAACAGTTTGGGATGCATTTTTTTCCCTCTCTGCTCTTTTTGGAATATTTTTCATTAGTTTTAAGAAGCAAGTTAGCATAAAACAAGTATTTCTAACCGTTCTCCAGAGTTCAAGAGAATACTAAACCTCCACCTCCAAACTTTGTCCTGTCTCTGAATCACAGAATCAATTAGGTTGGAAAAGGCTTCCAAGATCATTGAGTCCAACCTATGACTAAACACCACCATGTCAGCTGGACCCTGGCACTGAGTGCCGCGTCCAGTCTTTCCTTAAACACCTCTGGGGACAGTGATTCCACCACCTCCCTTGGCATCATATATAGTATATGTACACATATGTATAAATGTGTGGGTTTATTTTATATATATATATATATATATATATATAAAAAAACATTATCATAAATAAATACATTTAAAAGGCAGAAGCTGGAAGCTCCTATAGTCTTAAAAATCGCGAACCTTGATGGAATTGCTCCAAATCTGCATTAGTGCAAGTAGGATGAGAAACAGGCTTTAATCTATTATAACTTCAGCTCTGCTGGCATGACTTCCCTCATTGTTCAGAGGGGATTCACAGGACACCATTAATCACAGGCATGTCCATCAAGAAAATTTGCTGCAATTGTGTTTGTATTAAGTCATTCACAATAAAACAGCAGCACGAGCTAGCTACTGCCTAGGAAACAGATAGCTGTTTACACATTGAGATACCAGGGTATGGGGGAGGTCACGCTGCTGGTGGAGCACTGTGACACATTTTTAAAGCCTAGAACTGAGACAGTGAACTAAAAAGCTCAATGTGTATCACAGACCTGTGTACTCTGGGTCTGTGTTGTCAGTGCTTGACCAGGGTAGTGACAGAGGTGTCCACCAGTCCCAAGCCATGCTGTGTGGTTTAGCTATTTTTGAAAATAGCATTTGCTAATCAATAATATTGCAATATGTTCTAAACTGGCTGCTTTTAATGGTTTTCCTCAAACTACATAGAGAACAAAATATTGTAACTTAGTGTAAAATACTTGCAGCTTAACATCTTCCCTCTTACCTAGTGAGTACTTGAAACAAAATGATAATAACCAGACCAGCCACGGACAATCCAACACCAATGTAAGAAATATAATCCAAAAGCTTTTCATATTTATATCTTATATGAAATGCCCAGAAACCAATTGTATCAGTCATATGAGATGAGAAGAGATACATTTCTTTTTAAAGTTTCTGTTTCTGGTTGCACATAGGAACAAGAATGTTTCAGTAAAGTTATGATTTTTGCTAGCCACTGCCAGAATTTTAAGGTCCCACAGAATTATTCTAGACCCCAAAACTAGAGAAGCTTGTGAAAAACACCAACAAGAGATTTAACAGTACCAATCAAATATTCATGAAAATAGCAGATTAAATTATTCATAGTAAAATGCAAGGTGACACAGACTTTACAAAGCAGCTTTTAGCTTTTCATACTGCTGAGCATTCTGAATTTTGACTTCTTGGTCTAAGGTAAGATATTACAAATAATTATCAACTGAAACCAGTCTATGTGACAATAAAGCAACAAGTAAATGTAAGTGTATTCAATGAAACAGAAAATGCTGTTGCCTTTGCATAAACAGATGGGAATCTTATTTAAAGTATAGTCAGTTTGCGCAAAAAGGACATGCATAACATAAAGGGAACTAGAGAAACAAGTAAATAGTGCAAATTCGGAAATGCTGTTCTGTGAAGACAGTAAAATGAACTCTGAAATGCTGGCACACTGAAGTTAGTCACCACAGATATGTGATTTTATCCAGGGTGTGTTTTGTTTAGAGAAACTGAAATGAATACTGAAAGAATAACAAGCATCAGAACCAGGCAGTCATTTCTAAACAGTCTTGTTAGTAAAAGAGGGCAATGTATGGTTTTTTTATGGTTGAAAATTTAATATTTACAGAGCAAGGCTTTTATAAACATATAACCAAAGGGAGTAGTTAATGCTAAATCCTCTGAGTTATTTACCCAGCACAAGGCAGTGCCACAGCTAGCCCAGATTCCAGGAAGCTCTGCTGTTCATCTGGGGACACTTCAGCCTTTAGACTACCCCTCATTTGACCACCAGCTGCTGCAGCAGAGGTGCAGAGCTGGAGGCTACAGAGGCTGAGCAGGGGCAATGAATTACAGCCAGCCCTTCCCTGCTAAGGAGCTGCACAATCAGCTGGGCACAGGCACAGGCACAGGTCATGTCAGAGGGAGCCAGGACTTGCCAACACATTTGGCTATTCAGCAGCTTGGGCACAACTTGCCCAATTTGCCAGATGTGCCACAGGGCAGAAACAAATACATGGGGACAGTTTAAACTCCTGTGCATTCTAGCTTGAGTGCACCTATGCCCTTGTATTGCCATGCTGATCTTGGAAACAAACAACCAAACTAAAAAAATTAAACAGCCTCAGATTCTTCCCACTGAAGAAAGGACAATGCCCTACCATCAGAATAGCAAAATTAGTGGTGTAATTACACCTGCATTGTTTACAGTGTAATCCCAAAAGTCACAGGCATGACCACATAGCTGCAGCTCAGATGTGTCATACCAGGGATTGGGATTGCAAGGAGAAAAAGTGTCTGCAGAGACATAGAGATAGGCACCAGCAAACTGTGTGAACTGAGAGGGATTTGATTTTGAAAAGGGATCTGACAGCTACTAAGCAATATATGGGATTCATAAACCTTGTGAATTATATCAATAACAGCATAATTTGGCATTTTAAACTTACTTTATGTGCCTTTCTCAGTCAAGATTGCCAATGAAATTACCAATTCCTGTGAATTATCTGAGTGATCAGGATTCAGGCTTCCACTGAGTAAGCACTAAAGCACTGCCAGTTGCATTACATGAAAGCCAAACAACACCTTCCAGGTTTTGGTAGCACTGTTACTGCCAGCCAGAGCTGAATCCACTCTGGAACAGGAAGCAAACAATGATAAATAGAGTGGCTCTTCCCTCCCCTCCTGCAGCACAGTGGTGCTCGTGCACTCACACATCAAATGACGTGCAGACATTTTCAAACATGCTTCTGCAGGATACAGCAATTAGAACAAATTTTAATGAGCAACGAGCACCTTGGAGTGCAAATAAGAAGTGAACACAAGAATTCATGGTAGCCAATAGTTCAATTAAAAATTATGAATAAAAATAGGAGTAAAAAAGTTTCAGTAATTTCCTTAGAAATGACACATTTCCTGGATCATTTAGCTGTATGGTTCTATGGTGATGATTACTGATCTGTCATATGTATGTGTTTGAGCTCAAAAACTTTGATAAATATTGTAAGAAGAAGCCAATTATTGTTTTCTGGAGAAACCATGCCAAATTTGAATACATATTATCTAAAAATTCAGGGAGTTTGGCAAATGGACACTCACATAAGAGCTTTGTCTGCAAGAAAGCAGTAACATGTGGCATCTGTTCCTGGTGGAGGAAGTCAAAGGACAAAATGGTTTTATCTGGAAGTAGGAGTTAAAAGATTGCATGAAAAATGAACATTCCCCACATTTAATATGTGTATTGGACTGTGCTAGTCATGTTGACTTTTTTCTTGTTTTTCAAAATTTTGGCTGTCTTCTGGAGGGAAAGACTGTCCTCCATAGACCTGTTTTTTTCATTCTTGATATAGGACTAATGCACCCTAAGACAAATCCCCTCTGTTATTCCTTTTATGAATATTCCTTATGACATTTTATGAATACACTTTTGCTCCCAAATGTCCTAGTTTAGCAGCACAGAGTCAGCAGTATCAGCTGTTACACACAGAAGTTGAAGAACATTTTCTATGCCACCTGATCTAAACTCAAGAAGCCTGCACTATGCTCGTGCACACATTCAGCATTTACAGATTTTTGTTTAGATTTTTTTCAAAATCCATATAAGTAGTTGAGAACACCTGCTAATCCTATGAATGTTAAGAGAGATGTCCAATTTTTACTGAGGTGCAGTGTGAAAATAATTATTACCTTTCTCTCAATATCATTTCTGGGGGAAAATACTGGTAAATGAGAAAAATAATATCCTAAATCCTAACATATGCACACAGTCCAAATGACCAGACTTCTAATAACACTAAATAAGAAATAGTCACACCAAGGACATTTACTGTTAGTGCAAAGTCAGAAGATAAGAGACTGCCTTGATTTTTGCCTTCAGATCTCACTTTTTGACTGATCGTTTGGGGTTTTTTTCACACTTCTACCAAATTAGAGTTCATCTAGGTGATTTAAATTGCTCATCTGAATTGTAGTTTAAGTGAGGAAGCAAAATCCTAAAGTATATAATGGGCTTTTTTATTGGTGTTATGCTTTTGACTTGAGATCAAGAGAGACTGATTTGATTTCTCGCTAATCTGATCATCAGGTGAGACTAATGTAACTGTATTTCTACAAAATATCACAAATGTGCACTTAATATTGAAGAAATCTTTTGGGACTTCTTTTAAAACAAACTGTTCATTTGATATCTATCAGTCTTGAGGGGAGTGTTATGTTATACTGGCATTATGATAAAGGCTTTGATTACATGATCATACTGTTTTTCCACAGTATTGTTTTCTGAAACAGAGAACAGAAATGGCAGTGACCAGTTAATGAGTTATTCATTGATTTTTGTTGTCAGTGCTGGGTGTGTGAGGTTACTTGGTTTATCTCTTCACAACTTTTTCTAACCGTGGTGAGAGAACTGAATTATTCATTTCTCTATGGGCTTGTATTCAAATTATGTTCATCATTTTGATGTCTAAGTGCTCTACTAACCTCACCTTTGTTTTGCTGTTGTGATGTCTCAGTGTTACTGACATTACCCTGAGAGATTGAGGACAAGTCTGCTGGTTTCAGGTGCCCTGTGTGAAATTCTTGTGATGTCAGAGAAATGCACATATTTGAAGAACTATGATATTTTTTTTTCTTTTTCTCTTGGTCAATACCAAGTTATCCTCCAAGCACTGCAGTATGTAAATAATGGATAGCTGGAAAAATCCCAAGCAAGTAATCCAATTTGCAGGTGTTAGGATGTGGATGTCCTGGCTGACACTTGACATTAATAGGAATTTTGGCTGAAATGGTTCATGTCTTCAGATTTCAGGCAAAGTAAGTATGTACTTGTTCTTGATCTCAGTGTTTGTAGAGTTATGGTCAAAGATTCAACACACCCTCAATTTTAGAAAATAAAACATCTGAAAAAGTCACAGACACCAAAAGCATTTGGGCCATTACATGTACGTTTGCATTCTTCTATAAGTAAGATTCTCCAGCTCATTTGATGTTCTCATTTCTTGTACCAGGCATCAGCATGCACAAAAACCAACCAGCTAAGGGTCTTTTCCCCCCAAAGGAGATTTTCAGTGAATATTCATTAAAAATTTTCCCAGCTGCAGTTTTCAAAAGAAGAAAGGGCTTACTTAAAATGTTGAACAGTATCTGAACTTCAGTACTGAGGTCACCAATAAGCCCAGGAGCATTTTCCTGTATTTCTGGTTTTGTTGACTGATACTTTCCCAGTGCTGTATCTGCAACAATTAGCAGTGTATGAGTTAGGATTTATGATTCATAAATGTGTTCATTCTGTCTAGCTAAATCCAACAACACACAAGATTTACTTCTCTGTGCCAAAACCAGAATCATAGAGGAGCTTAATTTCAGTGGAGCAGACTGGATTGCAACATTGGGCTGTGAGATGTAACCAGTGAAAGAAAATTCCTCCATTGCTTTCATGAGGCTGCATCAAAATAATGAGTGGGATAAAAGTTATCATTATTTGTTATTATACAGCTACAGGTTCATTTCTGAGCTTCCTCTCTGATTTGGTTCTCCAGGGGGTAGTGCTCCTCATTTCCTTTCCCCATCTTTTCTCTAAAGCAGAAGAATTCAGCAATGTTTACATTGGTGTAAGTTGGGAATTGCACATTGGAGTTGAATGGCAAATATTGTTCATGAACTGCTTTCGTCCTGAACCAGAAGGGAAAATGCTGTTGACTTACATCTAAAGAAAATGGCAAAACTCGTTACCTGGTTGTAGCATTGACAAGACTATTGTGGATGAATTCTGTTTGTTGGCATCCAATATTTGACTCACTGCAGCCATTTCTGCCACAGATGCCTGAATCAAGCAGAAAAATGGCAATATTCAAATGCAGTTGAGTAAATCACCCCATGTGCTACACATTGAATGTGCAAAGTAAGAATACTTAACAAGCACTGCTTGAAAGTACACAATAGAGTAAAAAAGTAAAGGAAGCCATTCAAGGAAGCACAAACTTTGTGCCAATGGGTTCATAAAGCCACACTTTTATTAGTTTAGTTAGTAAAGATTTAATTATTAACTTAAACATTAAATGATGCTTAAAAATTTCAGATGTACATCTAAACAGCTGACAAGTTTACACTCAGCTCTGAGAACAGACCCAAGGGTGATTCCACAAGTACATGCTCAAGGATGCTTAAATAACTCTGCTAAATGACAAAATTAATGCATTTGCTTGCAGTGTTATGTACAGTTAAGGGAAAGAACAGTGTCTTTTCTGCTGGTGAATGGGGGAACAGAATTGATATCGCAAATATTAAGTCCCACAAGTCTTATTTTAGTCCTAATAAGACTCACTTGAAAGTCTTCTGAGACATTTGGCTTTTTCATAATGTGCAGCAATGATGTTCTGTCTGGCAAGTTGGTCTGTCATGGAGCTGAGGATTTGAGTGTTGCTTGCAATAACTGAAACTGTCCTGGAGCTCACAGTTTCCACCTGGGAGGAAAATGTCATTTAACAGAAACAAAAAGAGAAAAGGCAAAAGAGTCACCACTTCATAGCATTCTCACACAAAATAAAAATAAAAATATAAAGTAATTTGCCATCTAAAATCTTTATGTTAATGTCAAATATGTGGTGTTTGAAAATTCTCCCTAGAGATTGTTTTCATGAATTCTTGCAGTATCTCGGGTTGGAAGGGAGCCCTGGAGGTCCCCATGCCCAACAGGGGCTGAAACCAGGCTGCTCAGGGAATCACATCCACAACCTCCCTTGGAAAACTGCTCTTGTTTGAACAGTGTTAAGGAGAAAAATATTATCTTATTTAAATGGAACTTCCTATATTGCCACTTAACTCTGTAGGTACTCATCCTAAATCTGCACACCTTGAAGAACAGCCTGGCCCCATTGTTCTCCCCACCTTGCCATGAAGTAGCAGCAGCACCTCTCCTTTGTCTTGAGGTCACTGAGTTCTGAGTCTATAAACTTCTCTGCACCTTTCCTTGTTCCTTAAATAACCACAACAGGATTTGTTGAAAGGCCATCAAAGGAACTTGAGAAACATCCTCTGGAACAATCATGCCTCTCAACACAGGGTTTATAACCTGCAATGAGGACATTATCCTCACTTCACTACATTATCCAGACTGTCAGCTTGGAATAAATGTAAAAAGAAAAAAAAACCAACAAAACCAATAAAATATTCTGCTGCTGGGGGTACCAATAAGAATTGCTATAAGCACAGGTTGGATCCAGTTTGAGTTAGTCAGCACTGAATGGAGATTAAATCTCTGTAGCATCTTTAAAATCTAAACACAAAACCAAGCTGAGGCATCTATCTGTACCTTCATATAATATATGAAGGTAAAGCTAGATAACAATAAGACAAATAAAAGCTGCCAGTCATCAGGTCAAGTCATCTGGTTTTTAATCCCATCAATGAATAACTCTACTGAATTGCTCCAATAACTGAATTGTTCTCAAATTATTTATGTTGGGAAGCTACCAAAATCAAGATTAATTCTATCATGCAGCTTTGAAGCATTGATAAAACTTGGCAGGTAGGTAGGTAAGAAAAGTGAATGTCTTGCATAGGGAGGAAGAAAATTTGCATTTATAATTACTGGAGATAATATTATTTGACTTGAAAACATCTGCATTTGCACGATGGACCAACAGTACATCATGAACGCCTGTGTTCACTGTTTGTGGTATTTGTTGGGTCCCCAGGACGAAGGAGGAATGATGAATCTGACTCCATGTTCTTAGAAGGCTAATTTATTATTTTATGATGTTATATTATATTAAAGAATGCTATACTAAAACTATACTAAACAATAGAGAAGGGATACAGACAGAAGGCTTAACAAGATACTGATGAAAAACTCATGACTGACTCCTCAGAGTCGCGACACAGCTTGGCACTGATTGGTCATTGAGTAAAAACAATTCACATGAAACCAATCACACAAGCACCTGTTGGATAAACAATCTCCAACCACATTCCAAAGCAGCAAAACACAGGAGAAGCAATCAGATAATTATTTTTTTCATTCTTCTCTGAGGCTTCACAACTTCCCAGAAGAAATCCTGGTGAAGGGATTTTTCCAGAAAATATGACAGTGACACACTGTTCTTGCTTCTAACTTCTAGCATGACCTTTGATTCAAAATAAGTAGTTCTATTTAAAAGTAATCAAATCCTTTTAAATCTGGGCTCTGGATCACTAGCATGCACACCTCCTGCTCCCATTCCCCAGCTCCCCAAGCTGCCCTCAGCTCACTAGATGGCAGTCCGACATCACAGCTCCCAAGAAACCCACACATTACTCATGGCAGCTGAAAAACCATGTCTCACTCCTTACTGGCACTGGAAATAGCTACATATAATATTATATATTGCTTTGAACCGCTTAGTGAAGTTTATGTACTGGGAAAATGTAATATTGAGCTCAAGGGTTTCTCAGGAAAGGATCCAAGTGGGTGAAGTGGGTTGACGGTACAGGAGTCAAGCAAAAATGCACAAGGAAAGGACTTATCTTATTTAATGGGACTGTATCTGGCGTATTCTTTTTCTTTTTTTTTTCTTTTACTTCTTTTTTTTTTGAGTTGGGACTAGTGATAAGGAAGTGAAACACAGAAGCAGCAGAAGGGAAGCAATCACTGTAATGTGCTTAGCCATGTTCAGCTCTCCATGTTTTGCAGATACAGCAGGGCTAAGCCTTAGAGCTAGACTTAGGGACTTATGGAATTTATGGATTTTATAGATGGCATTCAGGCAAGAGAGTTTGAATTTGGATTATTGATGGACAGAAACATTGAGAGAATGGAAAGGCTTCACTCTTAATCCTCCTGAACATGTTGGTGTCAGTATCACCCTCATGCCAGTCTTCTCCCTTTTCACTGGTTTGGTACCCTGGGTCAGCATCGTGTCCACTCAGAGGTATTTGCTGTGAGCTAGGAACCTGGCTGAGGAAATTGCAGGCCAGTTAGGAAATGTGAAATGGGATGCTGTGTTCAGGCAAACCCAAGCAAAATAAAATGATCACCATTGGAAATTCAGGCCATCTGCAAAGCAGACACATGCCAAGAATGCCACTGGAAAAAGGCTTTGGTCATTTATTTTGCTTTCTGCAAAGTTTTGAGGAATGTGAGATATATTTCCTGTCCCAATTTTCTATTCCTATTCCCTGGGTTTTTTCCCCAGGACAATGCAGAATCTCAGAAACTGTTTAAATAGTAATTTAAGATTACCTGTGATGCTAAGGAGTCCAGATTTTCATTACAATTCAGAATTTGGGGAGGCTTTAAAGTATGAATTTTCCTTTCTCTGGAGCACAACCAGATTTCTTTTGAAGCATTACCTGTAATTTTCTAAAAGCAGAAAGATATGCATTTAGTATAGAAGTTCTCACACATTCACATGACCTCACTGAGACTTAAAACTGTTCTGTGGCTGTGACAGTGTTAATCCAGTGTTATTTTCTGTTTGCTTGTAAAATTTTGTCTTTCAGTGTTACAAGTGACCATCAATTATTTAACTATTTACTGTTCTTTACGGAATATGTGGCTTGCATTCATGTACACAGTCTGTCAGAGGGGCTGACATTCTTTATGTCCAAGTCAGACAGGCTTTAGTTATGTTAGAGCTGAAGAAATAAATCTTTTAATTGGGAAGCACTGGCATCAGTTCTGAGCTGTCAGAAAGACTTTTTACCATGTCCTGAAAAACAGAGTTTATTTGTCATGAAAGAGATGCAAAGGACACGTGGAGCAGCCGTGCAGCACTTACTCCTCTACAAGGTCTCTGAAAGCTGGGAGAGTTCATGGAACCACAGCTGAGGGAAAGCACCTTGAATCCTAATGCTAAATAGTAGGATATAAACCGATTGTTTTACTATTAGAAGGCTGTTCATGACCCTAACTCTCCTCCCAGCCCCAGACAGGCATGGATCCATCTCAGCATGTGTACCTGAAATTCTCTGCATTTGGGGCAGAAAGCTTTGCAGAAAAGTGTGTGCTCCTGCTGCCTGAGCTGCAGAGTTCTGGCTTCAAACACAGACCTCTCATCTGGTCTAATAATCTGACATCTTTCACAAACCTCACATCTGCTTTTGGGAAATGGGAGCAGAAGGAAAGAAACACATACCATTCACAGTATCAGGTGCACATTCCTTTTAGGAGTGGCCATATTTACCCACTATAATCTGCTCAAAAGTAAGGTTTTTATATTGCTTTCAAAAATGTTCACTGTCTCAGTACTCAGTAGGCACAGAAATTACCTGCGCAGAAAGAAAAAAAAGTAATATGTTTCCAAATTAAATATTTTTAGCATAAGGATCAGTTTTCAAAAATTAAATAGTACTGGGACAAGAGAAGCTCATTGAATCTTTTGCCCTAAATGAAATAAAAGCAGTTAGGTAAATCTTATCTAAACTCAAGCTTCTAAGCTGCCACAAGTGATATTTTTAAAGTGAGTGAAGTCTTAAAAGCCCATACTTTTTGCCATCTCTTCTATTTTCACTGTTTTAGTCCTAGAAAATCTGTAAAATATTATGAAGCCTCATCTTTGGTATCTTAATACCTGGGCAGAAATCAGATTTAGTAACCTAATGCCACAGAATACAGGAGGGGACAAAAATACACACTTTTGAACAATTAATGGGGAGCAGTCCTTTGGTGACTGTAAACCATGATGGGCTGGATTTGGCTTTTAGTGCAGGACATTTCTGCCCTGCTGTCTGCTGGACTGGGACAGGCTGAGCACCCAGACCCCACAGCTGGTACTGGCTACATCTAAAGGTAGCGTGGTGAGCCCAGTAAACCCTGGCCAGATCCAGAAGAGCAGCCTGCTACATTCTCATGCACCTTACTGCTATAACTTAACACAAATTTACCTCACAAAGCTGCAAACACTTGGAAAAAAATATTGCAGCACACAGGCAGAAAATTTTTGCTTCATCTTAAGACTTGCAACATCCTGTTTTTGCTAACTTTTGCTAATTCGGACCACATTTCAGCTGACTATGTCCCATTAGCAGGACTGACTCAAAGCATATTTATGGTCAGGGTCCTGAGGGGCCTTAGGAAACCTGGAGTGTTGTCTGAGTTCTGGCACAGGGTTTCATGTCAAGTTATGTAACTTTCTGTGGATCTTGTTTTCTACAGGGTCTCAGTTTCCCACTATACCGTGACACTTTCCTTCTACACAAATTATTACCAAAAAATAAGGATGCATGATGCTGCAAAGATGAGCTCTGCCTTACAGCACCATACCTGAGCCTTGCTTGCCAGAAGGTGGTTAGCAGGACAAAGTGTCTCAAAAATCTGGTGGAAGGAACCTCTGGAGGGCATCTAGGCCAATAAGAGGCTCCACAACCTCACTAGGAGATGCGCTGCAGTGACATGATACCTTTCTAAATCCAAGCCTTTCTCTTCATACTCAATCTCAGCATCTCAAACTGCAGTTTATGACTGCTGTGTCTTGTTTTACCCTCTGGTGTTGCTGAGAGGGTTTGGGTTTGATGGTCTTTGCAGCTCCCTCTCAGCTGAAGGCTTTGTTAGCCCTGCCTCAGTCTCCTCTTCAGCACAGTGAACAAGTCCAGCTCTTTCCCATGCTTCCTGCAGGCCACGTGTCCAAAGCTCCTCACTGACCTCACTGCATCCTTCTGAACCCTCTCCAGCTTCCCTAAGTCTGGTTAACCTGGCTTGCAGGTGGCAAAACTAAGTTTGTATTTCTCAGTGGTGCCTCACCAGGACCAGGAAGGGCAGGGTAAAAGGGTCCATCAACCTGTCTCCCTCCACACAACACAGCTGCTCTTCCACCTTGTTTGCAGAGAACCACACACTGCTGGCTCATACTGAACTTGGCATCTACTGTAATTCCCAGGAAGAAATCCAGCAGGCCTAGTAACCTAATGCCACAGAATTCTGCTCTGTACAAAAATGTCCCTTTTGAACAATTAATCTGGGAGCATTCCTCTTGGACACTGTAAACCATTCTCTGGGCTGGTCTTCAGCTTTCTCAGGTTCTTCTGCACTGGAGCTCTGCCTTCACTGTGTCAGCAATGCCTCTGCCCCACCCCAGGCTCAGTGCTGTACATCACTTGTAGCGTGGGACCAGCAAGTCCTGGTCATGATCCAGAAGCCCAGGCTGTGGGTGAAGAC
The DNA here is from genome assembly GCA_024865655.1 of Emberiza elegans. NCBI lineage: Eukaryota > Metazoa > Chordata > Aves > Passeriformes > Fringillidae > Emberiza > Emberiza elegans. The sequence goes on from JALJVW010000196.1 coordinate 4,075,051, forward strand.
TCATGAACCTTTCTGCCCTAACTTGACCAGTGGCTCTACCTTTTACAAAGCATCCTGATCAAAAAATATTGCATTGCCTGATCAAATTTTTTCATCTTGCCTGTTGAGTTAACTTTTGCCCAGCAAGTTGTTCATTCACCCCACACAGCTCTTCACCCACCAAACAAGAACACTGAGGGATTTATGGTCAGGGTCCTGAGGGCATCTGTAAATCAAAGTGTTGTTACATCTTGTTACCCTTTGTTGTCTACATGCAGTTAGTTCTGTGGATCTTGAGTTCTATTGGTCCTCATGTAAATCCAAGCTGTTCCTGATGATCCTTCTCATATGCATGGGAACAGAAAATCCAGAGGATATGTTCCAAATTGAGCTCACCTGAGGTGAGCCCATACCTGGCTTATGGTTCCCCAGATCTCCTTCTTGCCAAAGTTCTCAAAAATCTCTGTGGAAGGAACCTCTGGAGGCATCTACCATTAGGTGGCTGCACAACCTCACTAGGAGATGCATCAGACAGGTCTTGAATAAATTTCTCTTCTAGATCCATGGATTTGAATACCTTTGTGATGATCCTGCTGTCCCTCTGAGGTTGAAAGCCAAGGGTTTGGGTTTGATGAACACACATCCATTCATACAAGGCTTTGTTTTTTTTTTCCTCAGTTCTTCAAGCCTTGATCTGAAAGTGGTTTCCCATGGTTTACATGCCATACGTTGGTTTCAGACTTAGAAAGGAGAGTCCATCTGAAATAAAATTTTCCCACTGATGCAAATCTGGTTAATTATTCCAAATATTTTAATGTCATTTGGATTTCTCCAGATTAAAACAAAACAAAACCAAAATAAAACCAAAGCAAACAAAAAAGACCCAAACTGTCTCCCCACCAAAATAAAAACAGGCCCTTTGTCATGATTTTTGCAGAGAACCACACATAATGTGGCTCATAATGAACTATGAGCATCTGGAAAATTTTTTCGGAAGTTTTGGAACAAAAGTAATGCTTACAAAAGCTGCCTATGCTGTGTGCCAATGTCCCTTCCATGGAACTGCATCTTATTCCATCTTGGACACTGACTTTCTCTTGGAATGGTCTTCCAGCCTTCTCAACACCTTTAGCACTGGATCCCATGCCTTTCACTGTGTCAGCAATGCCTCTGCCCCACCCCAGGCTCAGTGCTGTGGGCACACTTGTGAGAGGACCAGCAAGTCCTCTTGTCATGCGTCATGGCCCAGGCTGTGGGTGAAGACACTGAACGGTTCTGCCCTGCTATTGACCAGTGGCTCTACTTTTACAGCATCCTGATCAAGCCACTCATTGCCTGATCAAGCCCTTTCAGCTTGCCTGTTGAGTTAACTTTCAGCCCAGCAAGTTGTTCATTCACCCCACACGTGTCTTCACCTACCAAACAAGAACACTGAGGGACATGGTGTTGAGGGCATCTGTAAATCAAAGTGTATTACATCTTGTTACCCTTCTGTTGTCTACATGCAGTTAGTTCATATGGCAGAGAGTCAGATTGGTCCTACATGTAAATCCAAGCTGTTCCTGATGATCCTCTCATATGCATGGGAACAGACTTCCAGAGGATATGTTCCAAATTTCTTCTAGCACCTGAGGTGAAAATGATTTTTAAGGCAATTCCCTCAGATCTCCTTTTCTTGAGCAGTGACCAAAAGAAAGTTCTCTGGATCTTCATCACCACATTAGGTGACAGCAGCCCACAGGGGCATCAGCCAGGTCTTGAATAAATCCTCTCTAGATCCATGGATTTGAATACCTTTGTGATGATCCTGCTGTCCCTCTGAGGGGTGAAAGCCAAGAGTAAGTTGCTATGAACACACATGCATTCATACAAGCTTTATTTTTTTTTTTTCCAGTTCTTCAAGCCTTGATCTGAAAGTGGTTTGGGCTGGTTTACATGCTTATACTCCTTGGTTTCAGACTTAGAAAGGAGAGTCCATCTGAAATAAAATTTTCCCACTGATGCAAATCTCAAATTATTCCAAATATTTTAATGTCATTAGGATCACTCCAGATTAAAACAAAACAAAACAAAATAAAACCAAAGCAAACAAAAAAAGACCCAAACAGAGCAAACCACAAAAATAAAACCAGGCCCTTTGTCATGATTTGAGAAAGAAAATAACCATGACATAATGTAGAAAAGCAATGAACTATGAGCAAGTGGAAATTTTTTCGTCGTTGTTGGAACAAAAGTAATTGGGTTACAAAAGCTGCCTATGCTGTATGCCATGCTCTTTTCCTGGCAATAAACTGGATCACCTCCTCCATACTCCCAGTGCCTGACTGCCCTTTCTTCCAGCCTCCTCAACACCTTTAGCACTGTGATCCCATGCTTTTCATGCTCCATCACATCTCAGCCCCTCTCACCTCTTAGATCCATCTTTATATTTTCAGCACATAAAACATACATCTCCATTTTGTTAGCTGGTGGAGAGGAGACAAATGTCCTAGGTAGTTTATGCATCTCAGTGACTGGACTGGATTGACGGGCCTCAACCTCCTCACTGGTGGCATAATTCTCCTTTCCTTTTCCTCTTTGAGATAATTATAGGGTTGGTCTTCTGCACCCAACTAGTGAAATGTGCAAAACTCACAAGATTTTGAGACCTTTAAGATGTAACCACCAAGTAAATTTAGTTGAAATTGGTCAGCAAGTAAAAGAAGGTGCCAAGAAAGTGGAACAACAGACAGATGGGCAGTATAAACTTTCCTCAGGAAAGCAGAGTAAAATTGAGGGTTTGTAATTTCAGTAATGTTTGTTATGATTTCAAATTAATTATGTCTGTCCAAACATTTGTACCTCATGTATTTTTAACAACTATTGCTATTAAAATCTATTTTTAAGGCAATTCACAGCAAATCAAGTGCAGAACACTAGAGCAGTGACCAAAAGAAATTACAGGATCATCATAATGCTTTGTTTCCAGTGCTGAAATCCCAGCCATGATTATTTTATTTAAACCAACTTCTCTGAAACATTTTGCCCAAATGTTCCAATCATGAACTCATCCAATCTATCATTGTCTGCTGGATGTGCTGCCCATCCTGTCATAAGGGAAATAACATGGAAGACCTGAAATTTCCATCTACCTAGCAGTCCTCACCAAGAATATTTTCCTGGGTACACTGCAGATGTTTTGACATCCTTCTGACCAAATGTGTCACATCATTTGACAAAAGCCCAGCTGACAAGTTACACATTTGCGTGCCATACTGGCGACACTGTGGGCTGTTGGAAAAAGGAGATGGGGATTTTACCAGCCCTGGAGATCCTGCAGCCTCCCAGCACAGGGCAGGGCACAGATGCCATGCTGTGGCAGAGGGGACTGAAATGGGAGCCAACCAGGACTGTGCTATTCCAGGTCTAGGAAATTTGACTCATCCAAGACCAGTGCCAGTGGCAGCAGGAGCTGAAGGCAGGCATTATCCTACAGGGTTCTGAGGTGGATGGTGTCCTCAAACACAGGGCAAATCCGGACATGGCAACACTGGTCACTGAGACCTGAATCAGATTTTCAAGTCACTGTGATCTTCAAACAGGGGAATTCAAAGAACAGCCAGATTGGCTAGAAACAGGCCACAGATTGTCAAAACCTGTAATGTCTTCCCCAGATGCATTATTCCTTTGAGGTGGGTGAAAAACACAGCCTCACCAAGCAAGAAGAGCCATGGCATTGCTTGCAGAACTGACCCTGCTGAGCAGATATCAGCAGCAGGAAAGGTCAGGGATCTCCCAAAGTGGAGGTGTTCCCAAAAATGGTGCCAGCTGCCCATGCTGCCTGGCCTGGACTGACCTATAGGACAAAGAGATCCCACCCACTCCTCTGGGCACAGACAGGCTCCATCCCCAGAGCTGCCTCTGTGGAGACAGAAGCACAGAGGTTCCATGGGTTCTGTGGTGCCTGTGCAAATAAAGAATCAAGGCATGCCTATATATATACATATATATCTATACATATATATATATATCAATCTTCTTCAACAGGTATATAAAATAATGTATCCATTTAATGTTATGAGGAAAGAAAGATGATATTTTTGAAGCCTCAGCTAAAAATATATATATGACACGCAATCTCACCCATATACTCGTACATGTATTTTAACAACTATAGCTATTAAAATCTATTTTTAAGGCAATTCACAGCAAATCAAATGCAGAACACTAGACCAGTGACCAAAAGAAATTACAGAATCATCATAATGCTTTGTTTCCAGTGCTGAAATCCCAGCCATTATTATTTTATTTAAGCCAGCTTCTCTGAAACAGACCCCTAAAACCAATGACATGAATGTGGGGTCAAAGCTTCCAAACATGAATTTGCATTCCCAAAACAATATAGGTGGGAACAATTGTGTACAGATGCTGAATGAGCAGGAATGTGTTTCTTCAGTCTACCAAAAGCTCAAACTGTTAAGTTCATGAAACACCCAAATTACTTTTGCAGGAATTCACAGGACCAAGAAGGCAAAACAAAGCCACTGATCCCTAGTGCTGAAGGGCCTGGCACGATAATAAGGACGTGGATAGTCACACATCCAAGAATCAGATAAGGATGCTATGATTTAAGACAGGCATTATAGGATAAAACAGGAAAACCCCATGCCCCAAACTCAGCCATGGCTTCTATACCCACTTCAGGACAGGTGACGATTTTTATTCTGTCTTTGGGCAGAAATAGTGGGTTTTCTTTGAAATAGTCATTGAACTGGCTGCCACAGCCTCAGGAAACAAAAAGGCACAGTCTAAGCAATAGCAGAGAAGTTGCAGATCTTAGACATTTCTGAATGTATTATGGTATTTCCTGTGTATAATGATATTTCAGAGCAAGCTCTGAAAATCTTAAGGTCTTTTTAAAAAGAGACTGTCAAATCTTGAATGGCTAAAGGGGCATTCTGCTGCAGAAATTGCAACAGGGAAGGGGTGGGTGGACCTCAGTCTTGGAAAGGAGGATCCGAGAGCTGGGGGATCTCCACAGAGCAAGGTTTGCTCACAGTCAATCTCACCAGATCCCTAAGTGAAGGATGGAGTTGGAATCCTTCCCAATAAGGGTCACAGTGGAAATTGCACACCTGTGCACCGGGTGTATGGTTTCAAATAATGCAGAAAACTGGATTTGAGGACTGCCATTCGATCTGATGTTTTAATGCCTGTGTTTTGAGACACTGACAAACAGAGTAAAGCCAGAACATTCAGAAGTAAACAGCACTGCCAGGAACACGTGTCACTGTATATTTCTAATGTTCTCAGTGAACTAAAGAGATTGCTTAACTTCTTACTCTTTAATGGGATTCATATAACTGCAAGATTATTGCAAACTATAAGGGCTGTGCCACGTGGCAGGGGTAAGTCTATTCTTGGCACTCTTTGCTCAGCTTTTGCTCATGTTATTGCTATTTAGCAGTTGTGTTTCAGGCTGTCTCAGCTCCACTGCAGCCAGATGTCTCTGATGACAGTGGAATAACATCTCAGCATAGCTAGGTAATGTCTGTCCCAGCCACCAGCTTTTCAAAACACATTGTCTCTCCATTGGAAATCTCACAGGAAGGAAAGGAAATCTCCTCCAGCAACTGAGATTTGTGTGGCCCAGATTTGTGCAGCCCTAAGGAGCTGTGGAGAACCTCTGGACCTGTGGGAGCCGGGTGTCCGATCACGGCGTTGCTGCTCCGCTGCCCAGCAGCACTGTCCCACAAGCCAGGCACTCATGTGGCTCATGTGGCACAGGAGTGACCCTGGGGCTCAGCCACCTCCCTGCTCTGGACTGGGAGCCTGGGAACCCCCAGGACCCTGGGGAACCTGCAGCACAGCTCCAAGCCTCTGCCTTGCTTGGTGAGCACTGGGTCATCTGGCACCAAGGATCCCAAAAGCAGGGAGGGAGCAGGGCTGCCCTGCAAATGCCTGGACCCTGGGCTGCCTGCTGAGGAGCAGAGTCTGGGACAGCCTCAGGTGGGAGCAGTGCTGGAGCTGCCTCCGCAGCCAGCTGGGGCAAAGCTGGTGATGGTCCGCAAAGGAGGGCAAGGAAAGAGAAAGGTGAAAAGGAGGACTGGGCTGACACTCCTTTGGAAGCAATGAAGCAGAAAAGCAGGCAGCTGTGGGGTAAAAAGTTCAGCATTTACCCCTGGAGGTGCAGACAGAGCTGCCAGGAAGCCCATGCAGCAAAGGAGAGGTGACAGCAAAGGGCATCAGCCTTACCTTTGCATTCCCCGAAAGAGTTCCTCTATAACAACGTGACACCCGCAGAACCTGTTAATGCCAGGCAAAACTGAGCCCCCATTTAGAGCTGCCTGGTAACTTTTTTTAGCCTACTGTTCAAGGTCTCATGAGGCTTTTTTTTTTCAGAGAGAAATCTGTCTTTCACAAATGCAAATTACTGAGCTGACTTAAGCTGTCACACCTATTACACATGTGGTAACAAGGCTTAAAATCATAGGGTTCTTCTGGTTTTATTTTAAGATTCTGAAAACATCTTATTTGTCTTTGTCTTTTAAGTTTTGCATACATGAATCATGTCAAGAATGCCACTGATTGTTGGCTGTATATATTTCTAAACTAAAATTATTAGATCCTCACATATTACCAGGTCACCATGAACTGCTGAGGGAGTTTTAATCAAGCATGGTGGGAACTGTTGATGCTAATAGTTGTGATTGAAGTCTGAATAAAGAAGAAAGTCTTCTTCAAGCATTGCACCAGATGGGCATGGAGGTATTTTCCACCCCTGAAGTAGCTGCAGTTTAAATGCCTTCCTTAGCAGCTCGTTTGCCTGCAGCTGTGTTAGGCACCAGCAGAGGTATCCCTGTGCTGCGCTGAGATTTAACTCCCATCTCATCTGGGTTTGGCTCCACCGAGTCAAACAAAGGTCTGAGCAAATACTGATATTAGCAAAGGTGGATTATTACTGACAGTAATAATTTAACAGTGATGTTAAATAATCACTGTTTACTTTTGTGTCCTTTTTTGGGCTCAGGAATATTCAATCCCTACAAACATCTGATAAATCTCTTGAAGTAAATGTAACCTAATGAATCCTCATATAAACTTTTCTTCAGGCTTCTTGGTCTTAAATCATGCCTGATTCTCTGCTGAACAAGCAGCCAGGATTACTTGATTCTTTCAAAGAATTTTAAATATAGGTGTCACTTCAATGCAGTGAGTATTTTGCTGAGGAAACACTGAGGAGCTTTCTGCTCCACGTTTGCACGTAAAACAGAAATGTTTTACAAGAGTACATTGACCTGATTTCCAGATATAGAAAATGCAAGTCTCTGGTATGCTTTCAATAAATATTTCCAAAACGCAAGTTGCAATGAAAACATGAACAGGTGCTATATGGATGCAAACATACAAGCATCTGTAAAGTAAATATTGCCTTTTTAAGATACAATTTACTAGACTAGTTAGAGGTTTATTTATCTCTTTTGAAAAACAAATCAAATTTCTACCAAAAGAGTGAGAAATGTCAAGACATTTCTCAAAGTTATATCAACACATGTTCCAATGAAAACACTCCAGAGATTGCTTGTCATCCTCTTCTGCTTTACAGCAGCATACAAAGTTTGGGGTACTTCTTTAAACATTGTTGTCAGAAGAAAAATATTTCCTCCTGAGAAGCGTGCAACATGGATGTAATAATGTTTGTCAGCAGTCACGCTTAAACATTTAAGGAAAGGAAAAAGAACCCAAAGAGTTCAAATGGGGTAGAATAATTTCTTACCTGCTTTGAACCTGAGGAGCTGCCAAATACACAGCACCCAAAGGGTCACAGTCACTACACAACAGTGACTCCAACCAAAATTCTGTCCCAGTGGGGTGAAGGCATGTTGTAGTGCAGGCTGTCTGCAATGCTATAAAATGGTTATTATGCAGTCATACTCTTGTTATAAACCATTAACTACTTGTCTACTGATAAAACTTTAACCTTTTCTGTTCTAAAAATAAGAATTTTGGCATATGTGTGTTTATAACCTCTTGGGGACTGACTCTGGTCCTCATTATAGATCTGCATGTACCCTGGGGGAAGTGGTGCTGGCTGGCACAGGGGGAAAGACAACACAGTCAAAGTGAAGAAAAAAATAGAGTTATTTTAAGAATGAGTTGCAATAAACATATCTTTTTTGTCATCAGCATTCAGTGGATTAATTCCCATTCTGTAAGTAGGGACAGTACCTTGCTTTTACATGGTGATTTTTGCTAGTGAGGAAAGGAGATTTGTTTGGCTTTTTTAATTACCAAAGCAATTCCATCTCACTTTAAAAAACAGGACTCAACAAGCTAATGTGATGTGCAGAGGATGTACAGAATTGCAGTTTAAAAAAAAGGGTTCTGGTCTCTTGGGATGTGGCACAATTGTCTAGCCATTAGATACTACTGATGCTGCTGCTACTCCAGACTACAATTCCTTTAACACTTTACAGATTGTTATGATGTCTTTTCCTCTTATGAAGAATAAAAATGAGCAATATGTGTATTTATTATTTTAATTTAATTGGTGGCAATCTGCAAGGTACTCATAATGATACTTCTACTCAAAATATTCATACTGAAAATAAAAATTATCTCATGTCAACTAACCAAGACACTTTGTGTTGAAATAAACTCCTCAGGACCTAGAGAAGACTATGGAAATGCTGAAATAATTAAGATTGTTTTTACAATGGGAGCACCAAAATTGTTAATGTGCTTCTTCAGATAGCCAAATGTCTTAATAGTCTGCTCACAGAGGTTTTAGTTAGAGCCAGGCTGTGCCACTACCCCAGAGCCAGGCTGGTACAAACCTCTGGGAGGGACAGGGCTGCATGCTGCCCCTCCGGGCTCAGCCCTGTCCTGTCGGGGGTGTCTGCCTGTCTGTCTGTGGCAGCCCTGTTCCTTGTCCTAGATCTTTCCTCTCTCCATGTTATTCTCATTAGCATGGGAAACAGAAAGGGAAAAGATCCTCAGTGATGGATCAGCACAGGGACACGAGGAGGGCGCAGGGGCCGTGGCACTCTGGTGACAGGTGGGAGTCCAGGTGGCAGCAAACAGCGCCCGGGGCCACCAGGGCCCTTCCACTGCCCAAGGTGCCAAACTGCAGATTCCCCCCAGTGCCAGGGAATGGGAGGCTTCACCAGAGAGGGGCAGGCACGGGGCTCTGTGGGGCAGGACAGCCATGTGAGGGGCTGGTGGCACAGGGTGGCACAGCTCAAGTGGCCCCAGTGTGCATCCAATGGCCAAGGATCCCCTGGGCTTGGGAGAAATTGTGGGATTGGCCAGGCAAGCCCTGGGAACACGAAGGCTGCATGGCCCAGCTCTCCCACTGCTGCCAAACTGTGAACAGCAGCAATGATCAGCTGGACAGAAACATCTCCTCTTCATCCTGCTCCCAGAGAATGCTTTGGAGCCTTGAAGTGTTAATTACTTTACAGCCTCCTGCCATAAGCAGTTAAATGTTTGCTTTCCTGCTGTTTAAAGGCATAAGAATGTAAAACTGGGTCTAAGAGACACGCAGGAAGATGCTCATCCCTGAGTAGGACTCTTACAGACAAAGCAGAACCAAGTGGAACTTGATTCTTGAAGGAGGGGAAACTGAGGCCCAGAACACTTCAGTGACATTAAGCTCCATCCAGCATTGCTAAACTCAGTCTGAGGTTTGTGGTATATTGAAAGCATACCCAGCTACTGAATCACAGGTCTGAGTCTTTTGCTAATAGAAATGCTGCTGGATGAGTGCAGGTATTTTTAAATGACAAAATAGGAAAGAAATCGTAATTCATTCTCGTGGTTACTTACACTGCCCTTCCCATTCAATGGAAAGAGCATCCCTGCTCCTTTCCTTTACATGGCTAACATCGTCATGGATATCTGTGACTAGAATGTTAAGTTTTGGACTCTGAATATATTAAATACTAAGAGTCCAAAACTTTGGGTTGCAAGCCCAGCTTTGCAAATGGGAGACAGTTTGTCAACTGGGAAATTGCAGTAGGATTGTGCACAAAACTGATTGTGAATTTCTAACTTCATATGAACACGTTACATAAAATGCAGAGAAAAAAAAAATACTTAAGGCACCAGACGGCAAAACCAACACAAATGAATGAACACCTTTTAAAAGATAGTATACTTTTATTTATGAAAATATTAAACCAGGTTTATATGGTAGAATAACAAACTGAAAGGGAACCTTAACACTTGCAAATTTGAATGTGTGAGGCAGCTGCAGGGAGATAAAATCGCTCTTGAGTGACTGGATATGTTTCTTCTGCTTTCCTCCGTTTCTTTTAAGCCTTAATTAGAGCCAGATGTTTCTTATTTCCTTTCTTTTTTGTTTACAAGTGTGCACAAAGCATGGTGCCAGCAGTAAACACCATCTTTGACTTTTTTTAATGTGTCAACTGCATCTGAGTCAGAGTCACAAACCAGAGTAAAATTCCAGCAAAGCAGTGCAAACTTTCCCTCCCACCATCATTCCTACTTGAAGATTGGCATTGCTGTTTCCTGCAGCACAGGAGCCATAAAAATCCCACCACGTGTCTGAGAACCTTGCCCCTGGTAAATAACACTGGAGGCAGGAGGCTGGAATGCTGTGTACCACGAACACAGCTGCCCCTCCCATGCTCTTCAGAGTGCTGGGAGTGATTCCTTGTTGTTTCATTGCTGCTCAGCTGTATGGATCTGCAGCCTGTTTTCCATTTCTTCCTTCTCCTCCTCAGGGAGGCAGTGGCTTGTAACCACGGCATACAGGCAAAACCATTTCTGCTCTGATTTCGTGCCTTCATTGTACCCTTACATTGACCTCTGAGCTGCCATCTCTGGCAGAGTGCTTTGCCAGTAAATGGCAGAAGTCTATAGGTGAGAGATTCCTTTCTAAACTAAATTGCTTAGGATTGCTGTAGTATTTATAATTGTGGTTTTCATCTACTTTTCTAAACATATTTTCATTCTAAGAAACATATCAAATGTAGAGATCCGTGAACTGCAACAGTTACCTAGCAAAGAGGTAGAAATTAGTGTTCAAAGAAAGTCATCTGAGGACGAGTTATTCCTTATTTGACAACTATTTTGAGCAAGCACATATTGCACCTAGAATAGATTTTAAGGACAAATTTTCTGGCAGTTTCCCAGTTGTCTTTCTCCCTTTTAACAGATGTGCTCTTTGTTACTCAGTCCTTGGGAGTCAGGCTCCCTTCCACTACTGCACATGCTGAAGTTCTTTTTTGGATAAAAAACTGTTCTGTTTTCTTCCACCAACTTTTGTACCAGCAACTGCTACCCCAACTGCTGTTTGGAGGAACTGAAACATTTTGGGGAAGAATACCTGATTAAAGTACCTGATCCGCTGAAGTTTTTTAGTGCCTAAGTTTTAAGGATGAGTGAACCTGGAGGATTCAAATTCCTTGTTATCATATTTGCTCTTCATTCATGCTATGTTTAGTTACAAGGGAAAAAAATAATATAAATAATACATTTAAGTAATTTAAATAGAACAAACACCACAGTTTCTAATGACAAGGTAGTACTGACCTTTCTTGAATTAAAGTGCAACTTGTTCAAATGTCTGGATGTGTTAGGAGAGTAACCTGTTTATCCCACCCATCCTGTCCCATAAATGGTTATACTTTTTCCCCAGAAAACATGACAGACATCTTACATGAATAAATCAATTTTATTTAAATAAAATTACAGGAGTATTTTGTCTAGTAAAAACTAACATATAGTTTTTCAAAGGCACCAATATTTAAAAATAATTTAAATTTTCTTGAGAGCAGCTTCCTTTTTCTGAGTGGTGTTTGTAAACTTGTTGGACTTTCCTCCCCCATTTCAACTCAGGCAATACCTGCTGCTTGTGAAATGATGAAGGCTGTACCTTTTTCATTGTGATAGATGCCCCACTGTTCCTGGGCATCTCTTTAGAGCACAGGAGAATGGGTCAGGTGTTCCATGTAGCAAAACCTCACTCTGAAATAGGGTGTTCCTCTCCTTTATGGCACCCAACACTTGTCAGGCACAAACCCCCGCTATGACACTCATTTTCCATGCACTCTAAGTATTAAAAATTAAATTCCACAAAGTACTGTTTCTTTGACACTTCAGGATCTGTTTTCCGTTGCATTTCTCCAAGCTTGAAAATGCAATGCCACATTTCCTAATGTGAGGAGAGAGCCTTATGCACAAAGTCTGCCCTACAGTTCTGTGTCAGACTGCATCAGCCTCCAGTTTCATCTCCTTTAGAGGTGTCTTTGCTGAGCATGGTTGCAGGGAAACCAGCAGACATGTGTTGGGCTTATTCATCCAGTTCTGTGATCATTTACAGGAGATTCACAGCAGGGACACAGAGGGAGCTTCAGGCCAAATCCTGCTCAGTTTTTCCCCAAAAAGACCCAGCTCTACAGTCCACTGCTGGAAAAGGACGGAGCCAGAGTCCCCAGCTCCTCCCCAGGGGAGGAGCAGTATCAGGCAGCCACTCTCTGTCCAATGAGTTCAACTACTCTCACTTTTTGCTTCTGTAAAAGCAGGGAATTGTTTTCAAAAGGAGATTTTGCTAAGCACCTTCCATGTGCCCATGAGGTTCACTTCATCGATTGGTTTTATAATTGTGACAGACTTTTGTTATAATCCCCAAGTTCTCTTTAATGTACAAACATCACCTTCTCTGCCCAGCACTACAGAAGCTTTGTGGCTCAACCATTCTAACAGGAAAAAGGACCTGCCCTTTAAAAAACATCCCCACAATTTAGAGACATCTGTGATGTGGTGCAATGAAGGTAAGATCCTAACAGGAATACATTTGGCAAATGTATCCCTGCTGCAATTAAGAGGCAAGCTCCTCAGGGAAGCCCTGGATCTTCCTTCTACAGAAAATCAGATTTTAATGGAACCACAGTAATCAAACTCCAGTCTTAGATTTGCAGAGTGGAGTAAATAGAATTATTTCAGAGTTTGTAATAAGACCACTTTAAAGCTGAGACAGGGAGCTACAAATATACCATACCAATACCTATCTTACAAAAATGTCCTGGGCTTACTAAGGTTTGTGACAGGCTTTACTAAAGTTTGCCAAAATCTCCAAGAGTCTTCAGAGAAAGGCATTGGAAAAGGGCCAAGAATTGCTAAGGAAAGCAGTGATCTTTGGCTAGCAATGTGCAATTTCCTCCTTGACATTTGTAAATGTAGAAATGTATGCGAGCCAACTACTCTTGCTTTCCAAAGATTCATCTGGATAATCTGACACCTGGTTACAGGTGTTACTTCACAATCCTTGGCAAAACCTAAAATTATTTTAAAAATTAACAACTGAAGTCTTCTAAGAAGACATATAAAAGCTCAGACAGTTTATTGTGCTTTTCATCCTGCTTAGGTTATCTCTTTGGTTTAGAGATACAGCACCTTAATATTTACATGGTATTAAATGTATTTATCAAGAAAAGCAGTGAAGTTTGAAGTTTGCATTGTTCCTGCCTGTGAGAAGCAAAGTAGTTTCTGATGATCTCCTTCAGAATAAACAACACCACTGATTTTAGAAAGGCACTGACAAAGCTGACAGAATAAAATACAGCATTAACAGCATGTGCAGCTTAGAAAGGGGCTCCTTGAAAAAGGGGAGATAAAAGGTAGATCTTAAAAGTGAAACAAATATTTATATTGTATTGAAGGTAAAGTAGTTTTAGAAAAAGCCTGTAAGGATTTTTTGAGTCTTGGGATCCCTTTGAGGTACAAACTATTTTATTAGCTAGCTTTTTTAAGCAATCATCTTGCTGCCATTGGCCATGAATACTATGCTTTTCACAAGGTCAGTTTGCATGGAGAAAATAAACGCAATCAAAAGTGGTGTTATTTTTTAATTCCCTCACTGGAGTTGGTAGCTGGGTATGGAGCTACTAAAAGGCAACATCTGCCCTCCCACAGCTCAGTGTGCAGCCTGGTGGCTGAAGGGTGATATGGGGAAAGGGATGCAAAACCATCTCCTCCTGCCCACAGAGCAGAATTACCCTCTCCTGACTCAGGTGGTGGGTCACATGTCTGCTCTGAATCCTGCAGAAAACCACCAAATTCCACCTGAGGAAAGGAAATAGCTTTGGGAAAGAAACTGGTTTTGCAGTTAGGTGCTGCCTGACTGGACACCCCTCAGCCTTTTTGGAAAAGAAATTGTTCCAGGGAAGGCAGGGTCACTTGCACTGCCTTGAAAAGTCCAAGGATAGCAAAGAGACAGGACTGTCTAGGCACGAGCACAAACCACCACACTGGGTTTTGATCCCCATGCACATCTTTGGTCCTCCTGCCAGGTTTGGTGGAGTCTCTAGGGAGGGAACACACTGCACACTCTTCAGTGAACCACTCACTGGGTTCACAGTGAGAAGTTCTTCCTGTTTAACATAAAGCCACAAGCAGAAGCACAAAATTGTTACACAGAACAGCTGCAAGACTGTGGTTTCTTTGTCTTGTTCTACTGTTATCCAGGTCTGCACAGTTATTTATCCACAGGGCAACCAACACACATATTCAGACACCCTGATTATGGAAACTTCATGTCCAGCAGCAGCTGAAAAACATGTTGCTTAGCTTTTAATAAGACAAACATACAGACTTCATTGTGCCACCTCATCCACATCAAGTCTGTTTAATACTAGTCTGATTTTCTGTGAAGCATTTGATAAGCAACGTACTAGTGCAACCACCATGAATCAATATCAATCTTAGCCTTCACAAAAAAACCCAAAACCAACAACTGTGGAGATGTAGACATCATAGGGGATTGATATTTGCAAAGCAAATCATAGTAAAGAATGAATAAGATGGCAAAAAAATGTAGAAATGAGGTATCAATTAGCCTAATGGTTGGAGTGGGAAAACTGGTCTTGACCTACTCATGCTAAATTTCTTCTTCTGACTCATGATCTCGTTCAGATGTTTTCAGTAAACCCATTTCCATGGATTGGGACTGCTTAACCTTCGAACGGACCGCCCTGAAAGCAACAACAAAAAAGATGTCAATGGTAACTCAAAGGCTCATCTGACCATTTTTTACATGGTAAAATCCTGCTTAACGCTGGTATCTCATCAGCTCTCGGGGCCTCTAGCTGGTCAGAGTGACCCCGAGATGTGTTGGAGTGTCTCTTTTCCCAGCCCAGCAGTTGAAGAAGGAGTCAGAGCTCTTCAGTTCTCAGTCTCCAGGTTGTTTATTGTTTCTTATCTATAAAATTCTTTCTCCTGTCCAGCTGAGGTCCACTCAACAGGTCAGACAGAGTCACTCTGCCTGCCCCTGGGGAGGTGTTATATCTTTATACTAAAAACTACATGTACAATGTTTACAATTACTTTCCAATACCTATCACCTGTGTTTGACAGTGAGCTTCTACTCTAAACCAATCTAAAAGTGCCAACATCACAGCAGAAGATGGAGGCCAAGAAGAAGAAGAAGGAGAAAAGCTGGACACACCCAGATTCCTCCATGTTGCCCCCTGAACCCCCATTCTAAAACCCCCAAAATCTATTTTTCACCCCATGATAAATTCACTATCATTCTACTTAAACTTTCGTGGCTTGTAATTCTTCATATAAGGTCGGTAATTGTTTTTTTCCAAGGGGTAAATCAAAGGCACAGGGGTCCTGGGCTCTGTGCCAAGGTCTCTGAGCCCCCTGGGCAGGGGCTCGAGCCCTCCAGGGCAGCCAGAGGAATTTCCTGGGTTCCAACAATCAGCGAATTACAGAATCACTCCTTTCTGTGGTTCTGCTGCCTTTACTGCTCTGTACTCAGCTTGCAAGCTCTTGTTCCTATGGACATATCCCAGAGCACTTCAAACAAACCTCAGTGAACCCTCCAGAAGGTTCAGTGTCATGCAGGAGCTGTGCACACTTGGGAAGGGACCATAAAGCTGTGAGAAAGAGTCTGGCCAAACCACCCTCAGAGGGACCTCTGCCAGTGTGCCATGATTAGCCTTCTCTGGGGCCTCATCTGGTGCTGCAGCAGCAGCCACTGGTCCCAGCATCAGAAGGGACCTGAGATTGCTGCCACTTTCTCAAGAGCTGCCCCTCTTTATACAGCAAACCAATTACCCAGACTCGAGGGCTGGTGCCTTTCAGACTGAGACACAAAAGGAGCTGGCACCTCAGTGCAAATCAAGACTGGAAGAACTATGTATTTAACAGGATTAAATAGGGCTATTGGGATGGTAGGGATAAAGCAAGGGTGAGAAGAATGTCCAGGATAGTGCAAGAAAAAGCTTGGTAAGGTCCTGTGGACAGAGGGTGATCACATTCTGTGATCTGACGGCAGAGGCATTTTTACAGCCAAATTAACACTGCAGTTGGAATTTTGTCAGAATTAGCACTGGGCAGTGAGGAAAAGGGCTAACTTTAGATGTTAAGGAGTGAAAATGACTAGTGAAAAATAAATCAGGTTTGATCACAGGAAATTTCTAGCAGGAATTCTGTGTAATAATCTTCAGAGTAAAGTCATGAAGCCTGCTCTCTAAGCCACTTAGAATTAGAAGGGATGAGCAGTTGGAGTCTGTAGGTCAAAAAATCTCCTACTTCTGACTTTATATACACTTACAAATGTGGAAGACTATTGGTGCTTATTTTATGTGAGCAGTATTATGCTACGCTATCAGAGCTGTATTTATGGATGCATTTTTTCCCCTTTTTGCTGAAGCAATGTCATGTGCTTTTCATTCATTACTAATAACTATTTTTATTTTACCTTGCAAGACAATTACTTACTTCATAGAAACCTTTTATTTGTCAGTGAAACTTTTTAAAATAAACCTCCTACTAGACTAAATAGACAAGTCACCAAAGTTTCAGTGTTTCAAGTAACTTACCAGATGACAATTGTGTAATTCACTGCAAGTATAAGAAAAGCAAAAGCATAATGCCAGCAATAGCACATGGTCAAGAACATCATGTTAGTGTGATCTGTCTGATTCCACTCTGGGCTTCCATTTGGGGGATAAAGCACAAAGCCAATCTGTAATAAAATAAAAGAGATTTAGTACATGTGATTTGATGAGCATCCTGTGCCATATCGTGTTTTATGCTACCCATCACAAGGCAGACATTTAATTTCCTTATGGTGTTGCTTATTTCTGTATTTACTATTAAAAACAATTTTGTAGTCAATCTCAGGTGTGGTGGAACACTTTAAACAGCTCTGTGCAGAAATACCTTTGAAGATAAAGTGACAGTCCCAGAGACCCACTGCTCTTGCCCAAAAAATTAAGGAGCCTGCCCAACATCCCAGCCCTGCAACCATCACAATCATGCACTGTAAGGAGAGGGGCTGGGGCTCAGCCCTCTGTGCTCTGAACTGAAATCACCTCATGGATCAGAAAAGCTGCCTGGCCATTTGCACTGCCTCCCTTCTTCCCAGCAGTGGCTGGACATGACTGGGAAGATGAATAATCAATGAACAAATAAAGGGGAGCCACAATTCTATTTCTTCTGGGCCATCCAAGGGAAAGGCACAGATGGGAATGGCATAAAAATGGAGCTTCCTCATGCAAAACTGTAAGTTCATGTGAAATACATAGCTGATTTGTTTATTCAGAGATGGGAAAGATCAGATTCATTTTTGTGCATAAAATGGGAAAACAGTTAATCCTGTGGCTATGCAGGGTTTGCATGACAAACACCATCCCTCTGTACTGCTTAATACTATTCAAAGTCCTCACTCAGCAGTTTGGTTGGGAATTTAGAAACTGGGAAGAGGAGAGGAAGAAGGAGGGGAGTGAATTTTGCATTTCCATGCAGAGAATTCAATGAATGAGGGTGTTGATGATGCAGAAAGAAAGTCCCCTTTACCTTTTACAAATTTCCTGTGCTGCAGCCAGTGTGTGGTTTTCAGTCACACAGATGGTTGAAGTCTGATGCGGGTGTGAAAAAAGCCACACTTAAATTTCTTCTATTTTTAGTACTTCAATTTTTACTTTGAAACAAAACCCACATTGTCTTTAGAGCTGTTCTAAACAATCTGTTCTAAAATTAGATTAGGCAGAAAACAATGAATAAATGGTTGCATCTATTCCTCCTATGTAAAGCTTCTTAAATCACTGGCTGGAAGTTTGCAAACAAGAAAATAAAACAAGAAAATGAAACAGCAAGTGCTGCAGCATCACATTCTTGAGTTCACTTATAGAAAAATACAGCCAGTTCTGAGGTCTGTCTCCATGCCAGAGAAAGTATTTAAATATTTGATTTGGTGCTGAGTGTCCAGTTCTCCTAAGAAAGAGCAAACATTTTTATTCATCTTGTCTGGCCAGCATAGAAAAAAGGGAAGCCAGTCTAGACATGCCGGAAGGAAAAATCATTGGAGTGACCTCAATTCCCCACTATAAGATGAAACACACATCAGCACCAGTGCTCCTATTTCTGTTACAAACTCCTAGCAGCTCCTTAAATCTGTCTCTTATTCTGACAGCAGAGAGAGTCACTGTCAAATATCTGTTATAGATAGACTCACAAGGTAAGTGAGGGCATGGAAGCTACATTTTGAAGAGTCCTTTCAGGAGCCACATCCCCGAAATATCAAATTCTGGCTGTTCTTTTTTCTGCTCAGCTCCCAGAGCACTAGAAAAGCAGGAGGCTTTACACCACCCAGTCTCCTAATGAGAATCTGTAACTTAAGTACCTTCTGGCAATGTCAATGAAGCCTTTGCCTCACCTGTCCTGGGTGTCTACTCCCTGCTCCAGCAGCTGACAGTAGAGACTCCTTTTGTAAAGAATGTATATTTCCATGCTCTAAAATCACTGCCACTTGGCTGGCAAATTTGGAACAGGATGTTACAGGGATCAGAGAGCTCTGTAATATGGAGAACTCAAGGAAAACACTTTAGCTTCTTTATTGATTCAAGTAAAAGGCACTTGAAGTAAAACAGCTGCTTCTTCTTCTGCAAAATGGCTATGAGAAGTACTTTTATCTCTTTAAAGGAATATTTTTTTCTGTATATCTTTAAAGGAACTTATTTTCTGTAAGTGTTTTGAGGTCTGTGTTTAAAAGGCATATACATAACCTGTGAAATGTCTGCAAAGGGTTAAATGACAATTTTGGTGAGGAAGAAATTACAAAGGCAGAAAAGTCACCTACCTGCCAGAACCAGCTGCCCTGTAATATGCAGAGGCTTGTACGGAGCATCTCTAGCACAATACTGCCACGGAAAAACACTTCCAAAAATATGCAGGCAGCAGCTCCAAAGACAGCAAATAGCAATAACTGATGAACATGGACATCCAGCATGGCTCTCCCATGAAGATGGTAGCAGAAGAGAAAACCTGGAATAAATAGTGATCAGTTTAAGATCATTTCTTCCCTTGCAATTTCCCTGCATCTGCTTTTAGAAAACAGTGAAATGTTTCTGGCATTTCTCTTTATGCCAGTATCACCTTCACTCACACTGGCTTTAGCTAACCAGTTGTGCACCATGTCAGTGCCTGCATCAAACACATGCCTGAGCTACTGAGCACTCACCCGAAACAGGCTTTTGCTGCTATTTCCATAACATTTCTGTTGCTGTCTATGCAGGTAGGAAAGCTAGGATACACCTCTGCAATGCAGGATCATGACCTGGGCAGTGCAAGGAGGGCCAAGACTGATTTTTTTGTGATTTCTTTGAAGTGTTTCAGGGAGTGAAACAGGCAGCTCCCAGAGGGTCATTCTGCAAGGCCGATTTGAGATTCCCAGACTGTCCTGGATTGCCAAGCAAATTGTATTCTATTTGCCATCTGTGTGGCAGTTGTGTCCTGTTAAGTGGGCACACTTAACTTATCTCTTCCACAACCACTCCTCCCTCTGGGGGACATCTGCTGATAACAGGCTATTGAATGTCACTGCATGACGGATAAGAACTACAACATCCCATTGTGAGATGCTCCGCCCAGAGGGAGGAGCCAAGGATTCCTACCCAGATATAATCTGGAGATCCTGGAACACCAGCACGGCTTCTCCACTGGATTTCCCAGAGGAACAGCTGCCTCTTCCACTGGATCTTCAGAGGAAGACTACACCCTTCTACAGCATCACTGCTCCAACAGAACCACACCTGACACTCCAGGAGGACTGCAGCCACCATTCCAATTGGGCTGCTACCAACACCCTGACCAACAGGGTGTCAGGTTGTGTTCTGACTCTGTCATTGTTGTTTTAGTTTACTGCATTGTTTATTTTCTCTTTTTATTTTCTTCCCTAATAAAGAACTGTTATTCTTGCTTCCATATTTTTGCCTGAGAACCCCCTTAATTTCAAAATTATTACAATTTGGAGGGAGGGGGTTTCCATTTTCCATTTCAGGGGAGGCTCCTGCCTTCCTTAGCACACACCTGTCTTTTCAAACCAGGACACAGAGCAATGATCAATACCCATCCACAGGATTCATGCTCATCCCTGCAGGGAGAGGTAAACTGACCTTCAATGAAGACTGCTAAAGAAAGCATCATCCTGTCCATAGCTGCTGGCAGCGCGTTGGTCCCATGAGCCACAATGTCCACCAGCCCTGAAATGCCATAGAAGAGGTACATGGTAGCATGCTGCCAGTTCATCAAGTGGTCCCAGTGCTTCTTCTCATAGTTGTACAGCTTCAGATGAGGTCCATCAGGAACAAACTGCTCAGCCACCATCCCTGTGCATGAAACAAGAAGAAAAACCATTTCTTCTGGTGCTTAAGGTATAAGCTGCTGGCAAGTCTTTACCCAAACAATAGAGGCAGCAATACATCCCCATGTTTGGGGTTTTAGTATCACATAATCTGGAGAGTGGAGAGCCAGGAGAAATCAGGCTTCAGCTCCACTCCTGGTGGAACTATTTGTATCTTGCAGTTTCCAGCAATGAAAATGAAAACAGGTTATTCTGTGCTGCTTTTTCTTCTTTCAAGCAATTGCTGTTGTAGGAGTCCTCTGCCCAAATTTTTCAGCTGCTTTTTCCAATGGTTCAAACATGAGTATAACACACGCTGAAGTCTCCAAAAGAAAGATTTACCATTTCAGTGCCCTGGCACATGCAGGATGACAGAGTTCAGACTCATAATTCAAAGGGGATTTTTCCTCTAAAGCCATAAAAGGAAACCCCTCCACCGTGCAGAGTTATTAAAAGTCCCATGGGAATGTACACGGAGTGAGTATTTGAATCACTGCTCCACTCTCTCCCTCACCTTGGCCCCTCAGTGTTTTGCTAACTAGCTGAGGTACTCCAGCAAGGGAAAACTGCTTTTAAATGCTTTATATGATCAATGAAGTTTGGGGAGGGTTTAAAAGTCGTTCTGCTTTTAAAACGTAAAAGCTGATTACATTGTTTATAAAGCACAGGCCAGCATCCTGCTGTAAAGTAGAAATGCTGTAGAGCAAATTCCAGTTTTCCTAACATGGAAACAGCAGGTTTTACTCCTGATGCCTTTACTGTCTGCTTTAGCCAAGCGGTTTTTCCATACTTTTGATTTGAATTGGAATTTCCATATGTTAAAACATTTCCATATGTTAAAATAAGAACCTGTGGTTTCAAAGTGAAAATAAAAACAGTACATTAATGTTTTAGTTGCCAAACTACCTCCAGCCACAGACTGGGAGATTTGTAGGAAAGGTGTCCACAATCACGCCTCAAAATGAATGCTGTTATTTAGATTTTTATAATTTTTTAATGATAAAACTGTAGACACAACACAACACAAAATATCTTAACAGAGAGGAAGGAAAAGCAAGGACAAGACTTTGTCACAGCCTGCAGCTTGATTAGAAATGAGGCAATTCTGGGCATCTAAAGAAGAGTAGACAAACAGAATCTAGAAGTGCAAAAATGCTTAAAATTTAGGAATTTTTCAACTTGAGCCGCAGGTGCTGAGCTCCTCAAATCCCCTGTTGTTTAGTTTACTTACCCTCTAAAGCCAAATCACTACCACAAGCCTGCCAGGATGTAAACAAGAACTAAACCCTTTCAGCCAGCTACACAGCTCCCAAAACCATCCCAGTGGGTTTGTACCAGGCCTGGACACAACGGAAGGACAAACAGCTCTCCCACACCCCATCAAACAGTCCTGCGGCAATAAGATCTGGTGTTCAGTCTTTTTGTGTGAATATTTTCACTTTTGATTGAGATTAATCAAAAAATCATCTGCATCATTTACATATTTTATCAATAAATCAGTGGAGGCTTCCAACACCTGAGGTGGTTGAATTCAAAATAGAAAAGCAACACCTTTACAGTCTGGTGCTCCCAGTGTGCACACGGAAGCACCTTCCCCAAATATCTTGTCTCCCTCCCTGAACAGTGAACAGTACATGAGCACTGAGATGTGGTCAGGAGCAGTCAAGTGGTCCAGAGTGGTCAGGAGACCTCACAGAAACTCCAGAAGAGCACTGTGGATGGAAACCTTGCTATGGCCGCAGCTGTAATTAACAGTAGCAGCCCCACCACTTCTCAGGTGGTTAAAGGGCAAAAGAGCAGAACAAAAGGAGATTCATTTTACCAGATAACAAAATTTTAAAATTTAAAGCAAAAAGTGTTAGAAGGCACAGCCTGCCCTTAGTCCACCTCACTTACCAATGAGGGCAAAGACAGCTTTGATGATGCCTTCCACAAACTCCAGGCGCTGGAATCCTGCCCTGGAACCCAGGTAGCAAACGTTCTTGTTCTTTCGACAGGCGTACTTCAGGGGATACTTCACTGACCACCACAAGCCAAAAAGAAGGAAAAAGCTTCCAGGGAGAGCATGCCCTTTGAAATTGCCCATGGTTTTCTGCTAGGCAATACCTGAGGGAGAAACAAACAGAGACTGGTTATGGGAATAGCGGGAGAATTCTGTGGGTTATAATTCTAAAGTATCTCCTTGCATAGATCAAATGGGTGTCACTGAATTGAGTACTCACAATTAACTTAAAAATAAATCTGGGTACTTCTCTTCCCAACCAGTCTCCCCAGTTTCACAGCTTTTCAGAAGCAGCAGAGCAGCTGACCTGAAATGCAGAGCTGGCAGTCAGCAGGGTAGGAGAAGGAAAAGCCATGGCACACTATGTCTTGCTGTAGAAGTTGTGCTAGGGAAATAGAGAACCAATATACTCACTGTATACCCATCAAATGGGTAAATATTCACTAGTAAATTGTGTATTTTTAATTTCAATCCAGATGTCTTGTTAAGATTTACAAACATGAAGTAATTCTCATTATTTTATGGGTGAATTATGCACCCACCACTAGATATATATTATCAAGTATATCAAGTACACTTTTGTATGCACTTGATGTACTTAATAATATATATCTAGTGGTGGGTGCATAAAATGTGTGACAAGGTTACTACTTGGTCAGGATTATGTAGTCATTTAAAAGCAGTGCCATTCATAATCCTAGTAATTCTGGCCATCATCCCAAAATTTGGGATAGTTGCCTTTGAGCCAGTGGCTTCTTTAAAACCACCATTAAAATGATGGTTCTAGAATTAAATTGCAATTTTTCTTTAAGATACTGTAAATTGAGTTATTGTGCCTCATGCCCCAAAGGCATACTGAGTCTCTGCACAGGCAGCAATCAAGAATAACCACTTTAGAAGCATTGGCAGTCCGTACTTTCTGTTATTATTGTTGCTGACTTAAAAGTTCAATTGCCACACTGCACTGGAACTGTCTGGCTATGAATGGAACATGGAAGCTCTAGTATATTTTTCTTTCTCATGAGTATTTCCTATGGTCAGCTCTGCATAAGAAGGTTTAAACTGCAGCTTCTGGGCCATGGAGCACTTGCAGAGTTCATGTAAGGCTGTCTAGTCTGTGTGAGCACTCTCCTGTTTCTGGAGGCTAAACTCCACTGAAAGCTTTACCTTTTTGTTTTTTTAAAGAAAAGAAACTTTTCCACATGCACAGGTCCTGGAGTTCTCCTAAGACTATCCCAACTGCATGAGGAAAGTGGCCTCTATAGCCACAAAGGAGAAGAAAAGAAAATATGACTGTTCATGCATAGCATTAGTCTGGCCTGATTTAAACAGGATGCAATCTTGCACCCCTGCCTTCCCCTCCTCTTCCAGAGCTGAACTCTCCCACTGTAAGGGCTGCTGAATGGGAGAGGTGAGCTTTAAAAGCTTTCCCTGCTTGCCTAATTTCTAGGGAAGCACAAGAGCAGAGAATGTGATGCTGGCTGCCCAAGCAAGCCCATTCCTGGGTGTGTCCCTGCAGGTGTTGCAGAGTCTGGTGTGTGCGTGTGGAAGTTGGGAAGGAGAGCACGTGAAGATGGGAAGCAGCCCCTGCCAGGCATGGGGCAGCCAAAGGGGGCATAAAGGGACATGTTTATGGACAAAACATAATCCCACTTGGGGTTTCTGCTGTGTGGGGAAGGCCTCTGCAGCTGAGGGTCCAGGAGCTGGGAGAGCCTTTCTCTGCCTTCTCTGCCTCCCCCATCACCCTTAAAGCTCTGCTGGGTTGGTGCCTGTGTGTTTCATTTGCAGGTGGGGAAAGTACTGCTCACCCTGCAGCAGCCCACAGCACAGTGGGGCTCTCACTGGTGAGGTTTGGGGACCCAGCCCTTGCTGTCTCAGCCGACAGGTTCTTTCTTCATTTTGGGACACCTTTAGTTCAAAGACTCTGACCTGCCTGCACATCCCTGCCACTGCACCACTGTTTGCCTCAATAAAGGGCAGCACTAACAGCTTTAGACAGTCCTCTAAACTTTCCTTTAACCTTTAAAATACTTCTTTTGCTTTTCAAACCTTAATTTCTGAATTTATTAAACAGGCTGGCCTGGAAGGCGTCGCTGTCCTTTCAGTCACATTGGTCTTTTCCTTTCTTTGACTGAAAGGATAGAGGGGAGGAGAGGGAGTGGCTTTTCCTCACGTCTTACCTCACTGATCACAGTTCATTGACAAGATTTTATTTATTATCATTATTATTCAGCACAGGTACAAAGCAGTTCAAAAGGAACAATTTACCCTGTACTGCACATCAAAGCAAAACAATGGATGAGAAAGATCAATGAAACCTCTGAATAACCTTCCCTTAGGAGAGTACAGCTACAGTAGGAGTGAAATGACACTGTGTTGACACCATTTGTAGTAAAACTTCAAAAGCAATTCTTAATCTGTAAATTCACACCTGGGTTACCTAGATTTTTAAACACCGGAGGATTTTTCTGCACTAAATCTGGACAAACTATCAAGAAACTTTATTTTGAACTATTTTTTGCCTTTCAAAACAAGAAAAAAGAAGAAAATACTGATACAGCAGCTGATGATCCACATCCAGTGTAAACAAAATAGAACCAGAAAAATTACTTTTTTGCTAAAAGAAGTACAATCACATACTATTAGCTTTAGAGAGTGTAAACTTCAGATTGCGTTCATCCAAAGATGTTAGGGATTATTTGTGGGATTTCTCTAGAAAGACACACATCAGTTCTGCTGGCCAGCTGTTGTGGCAAACCTTTGGAATGCTGCATCTCAACACAACTGGCTTCAGAAAAGAGTTATACAACTTACCCTTTAAAGTTTTAGTGAACTTAAAAACATCATGACAGAGCTTGCCTTAAACTGATTAAACTTCCCAATTCATGAGTTTTCTCTTTTCAGGCTTAAGAGTTCCTTCTGGTGAGTCTAGAAGTCACCTGCCAACACCCACTGTTTTGATGAGACTGAGAAATTTTGTCTTCAAATAAACTGGGGGATATTGCTCAATTTGGGGGCTTAGTGTGAAACTGAGGATACGGTGGGCTAAGCACAGACTCCTCAGTAGGAAAGCCACTGTGGGGTCAGGAGATGCATCTGGGAGGTGGAAGGCAGAGGTGCAATGGGAGGTGAAAGGAGAGGAGAACACTATGTCAGGCTGCTGCCTTTCCATGAGGCACTTTGGCATTCCCCTGTGCAGCCTGGGACAAAACATCTGCCAGCTCTTCTGCACAGCTTGAGAGCCAGACAGTTTTGCTACAGCAGGTGCTATTTATTGGATAAAGGTGGCATCAGCATGTTAGGACAATACTTGATAAATTTGAGGGCTTATTTTTACAGAGGCTTACCAGTCTATATCTGCAATGTCAGACTGATGTTGCAGGATGTGCAAATCCAAGACCCTCTCTTTTACCCTCAGTGATTTCAGGGCCAAGGCTGTTGGCAGAGCCACAGCCATGTTCTCAGCAGCAAACATTCCTTGCTGCCCACAACCCTCCCTAGAGTTCATCACCTTAGATTGGATATCAGGAGAAATTTCTTCACTGAAACAACTGTCAAGCCACTGCCCAGGGAAGCAGTGGGATCATCATTCCTGGAGGTATTTAAAAGGAATGGAGATGTGGCTCCTGGGACATTGTTCAGTGGAGGACTTGGCAGTGCTGTGCTAATGGTTGGACTCAATAATCTGAAAGGTCTTTTCCTACCTAAACCATTCTGTGATTCTGTGGTCTGCCAGAGCTGTAAGAAGAGTTCACCCACAGACAGGGGCCATGAGGCCTGGCCCCAAAGCCACCTGGTCCCCCAGGTGCCACACACATTCCTTTAGCTGCCGACCTGCTTCACAACTTCAACTCTGTCCAAATCCTTCTCCCAGCCCTGCCAGGCAAAGGCAGTGGTTCTGATGCCTACAAAAGGCACACAGACATCAAAAGGCACACAGCTGGCATCACAGAATCACAGAATCACTAGGTTGGAAGTAACCTTCATGATCATTGAGTCCAACACAGCCCTAACACCTTGATTAACCATGGCACTGAGTGCCACATCCAACCTTTTGTTAAACTTGTTCAGGGACGGTGACCCCACCACCTCCCTGGGGAAGCCATTCCAGAACTTTATCACTCTTTCTGTAAAAACCATTTTCCTAATATCCAACCTATTATCCAAGCCTTGGTGCAGTTTAAGACCATGTCCTCTCATTCTGTCAGTTGCTGCCTGGAGAAAGAGACCAGCCCCCACCTGACTACAGCCACCTTTCAGGGAGTTGTAGAGAGCAATAAGGTCACCCCTGAGTCTCCTTTTCTCCAGGCTAAACCCCCCCAGCTCCCTCCGTGGTTCCTCACAGGGTTTGTGTTCCCAGCCCCTCTCCAGCCTCGCTGCCTCCTCTGGACGCGCTCAAGCGTCTCAAGGTCCTTCCCAAACTGAGGGCCCAGAACTGGACACAGCACTCAAGGTGTGGCCTCACCAGTGCCCAGTGCAGGGGAGAATGAGCTCCCTGCTCCTGCTGGCCACACTGCTCCTGGCACAGGCCAGGATGCCCTTGGCCTTCTTGGCCCCCAGGGCACACTGCTGGCTCATGTTCATGCCAGCCAGCGCCCCCAGGTCCCTTTCTGCCTGGGCACTGTCCAGCCACAGTGTCCCCAGCCTGTAATGCTGCAGGGGGTTATTGTGCCCAAAGTGCAGGACTCGGCACCTGGACTTATTAAACTTCATCCCACTGGACTCTCCCCATCCATCCAACCATTCCAGGTCTCTCTGCAGAGCCCTCCTTGCTTCCAACAGATGGACACACACTCCCAGCTGAGTGTCATCTGCAAATTTATCAATGACAGACTCAATCCCCTCATCCATGCCATCAATAAAGACATTGAACAGAACAGGTCCCAGCACAGAGCCCTGAGGGACAGCCCTGGTGGCTGCCCCCAGCTGGATGCAGCACCGCTCACCAGCACCCTCTGGGCCCGGCCATGCAGCCAGTTCCTAACCCAGCACAGAGTGCTCCTGTCCAAGCCCTGGGCTGTGCCAGCTTTTCCAGGGGTGAGCTGTGGGACACAGTGTCAAAGGCCTTGCTGAAATCCAGGTACCCAACATCCACAGCCTTTCCTGCCTCCACCAGGTGGGTTACCTGGTTATAAAAGGAGACCAGGTTGGTCAAACACAACCTACCCCTCCTAAACCCCTTGTCCTGGTTTGAGGGGAAATGGAATTCTGGGAGTGTGTCAGTCCAATTGAGATGTAGATTTGCGATTGACACCTGTTTTGACCACTGAGAGTTGGATACGCCTCTGAGAACACACAGGGGTTAAAAGCAGAGCTCTGCGCCTGGGAAGCCCTCTTGGGACTTCGGCGTGGAAGAGGAAGGACCTCTCCCCAGCTCCAGCTGTTGCTGCTGGGCGGGGGAGGGGCAGCCATGTGGTAGGCCCGGGCCTGGATCGAAATGGGGTAGGCCTGGCCTGGTCCCAGGGTGGAGGAGAGAGAGACACCGGGAGACACCCCAGGGTGGGAAGGGTGGAGGAGAGAGAGAGACTGGGAGCTACTGGGCAGCCCCCCCCCCCTGGGGAGACAGAGGCTCACTGCCTGAGACTGAGCTTTGGCCTTGAAGCTCGATATCGTGAGCTGCCAGCCTGCCCGGCCTGTGGAGAGGAGGGGGTTGAACCAGAAAGAGTCCGGCTGCTTGTGGGTTGTGAGCTATAGAGTTTTAACCCTTTTCTTAGACAATGAAAGCTTTTGCAGAGTACTGACCCTTCCGGGAGAGGAAATGAAAGAAGATTTAAGCAAGTATTTTAAAAGACCGAGCAGAGGAGAGACTGTGAGAAGAACCTAGGGTGGAAGAGATGTGGAGTGACATTCTTTGCTGGACGCTTTTTGTAGAGCCATGGACTGTTCCTGCAATACAGAGACTATTTTCAGGGGAGCCACCGGGTCCCAGAGTTAAGAAGGCAGTGTAGGAGCCTCCCGGCCCAGGAGGTGAAATAATGGGGGACAGATGTCCCAAAATGGAGACTGTGCCTTTGTTTTGGAGTGGGACGATGGAATCCTTAAAAAGACAACCCTCAAAGTAGCTCTGGTCCATGTTCAGTGGTGAGAGCACTGAAATGGGAGGAAGGGTCATGATCTCCAATCCAGGTGGGGATATGTGACCAAAAGCCCAGGGCATACAAGAAGGACTCCTCCTCTTAAGGAATTCATGATTGAGTGTTTGTAAGGGTGGTTTTGCTGGACCCGAAAGATGTAATTGTATTGGGAATTTGGTGGGGGGAGGAGGAGGAACTGTATTCTGTAGAGTTTTCATTTTCCCTTGTGTGTAGTTTTTTTTCCTTTCTTTTCTTTCCTATTGTAGTGTGTAGTTAATAAAGTTCTGTTTTCTATAGTTTTAAGTAGAGGACTGCTTTGCTTATTCCTAGGCACATCTCACAGCAAGTACCAGGGAGAAAGTATTTTCATGGGGGGCACTGGCATTTTGCCAGGCTCAAACCATGACACCCCTGCTGGCTGGGTCTGACACCCTGGCCATCCTGTAAGTGCTGTGTGATGACACTCAGTGTAAACTGTTCCATAACCTTACCAGGTACTGAGGTCAGGCTGACTGGTCTATAATTACCAGGATCCTCCTTCCCACCCTTTTTGGGTATCACACTGGCCAGCTTCCAGTCATCTGGAACCTCCCCAGTGAGCCAGGACTGTTGGTAAATGATGGAGAGTGGCTTTGCAGGCTCATCTGCCAGCTCCCTCATCACCCTGGGACGGATCCCATCTGGTCCCATAGATTTATGAACATCTAAGCAGCCCAGCAGTTCTCTCACTGCCTCATCTTGGATAACAGGGGGACCATTCTCTTCCCTGACACCATCTGCCAGTCCAGGAGGACAGCTGTCCTGAGGACAAGCCATCCTCCCGCTAAAGACTGAGGAAAAAAAGGTGTTAAGCACCTCTGCCTTCCCCTTATCTGCAATTACTAAGTTCCCTTCTGCATCCAGTAGAGAACAGAGGTTGGTCTTACCCTTCCTTTTGCCATTAATATATTTGTAACAACATTTTTTATTATCCTTTACAAAAGTTGCCAAATTTAGTTTGAACTGAGCTTTGGCCTCCCTAATTTTTTCCTACATGCCCTGGCAACCCTCTTAAATACTTTGTGAGAGACCTGACCCTCCTTCCAAAAATGATACGTCCTCTTTTTATTCCTAAGTTCCTCCAAATCCTCCTTGCCCATCTAGGCTGGACATTTGCCTCATCGACTTATCTTTTGGCACACAGGGACATGTTCATGTTCTGACATCTGTTCCTGTGCCCTCAAGACCTCTGTTTTGAGGCATGCCCACCTTTCCTGTTCTCCTTTGTATTTAAGGACTGCTTCCCAAAGGAATTCTCTGAATAAGTCTCCTGAATAGGCCAAAATCTGCCCTCTGAAAGTCCAATGTAAGAGTCTTATTGATGTTCCTCCTTGCTTCACCAAATATTGGAAAATCTATTACTGTGCCCCAGAGGGCCTACAACCACCACATCTCCCACCAGCCCATCTCTATTTGCAAACAACAGATCCAACATAGTCCCTCCCCTGGCAGGCTCACTCACCAGCTGTGACAAAAAGTTGTCCTCCACACACTCTAAAACCTTCCTGGATGGCCTCTTCTCTGCTGTATTAAGTTCCCAGCAGATGTCTGGTAGGTTAAAGTCACCCACAAGAACAAGGGCTGGCGATCCTGAAACATTCTCCAGCTGCTTATAGCATGAGTTGTCCACCTCTTCTTCCATGTTGGGTGGACAATAACAGACTCCCAGTAGGATATCAGCCTTTTTGGCCTTCTCCTTAATTCTTACCCATAGGCACCAGCTGCACCATCATTAGTTTCCATAGTTATGGCATCCAAGGCTCCGTAACATAAAGAGCCACCCTATTCCTCTTTCTCTCTCCTGAAGAGCTTGTAGCCATCCAGTGCAGCACTCCAGCCGTGTGAGTCATCCCACCACATTTCTGTGATGGCAGCTACAGCACAAGCACAGCTCTGCTGCTGCACCATGGCCTCCAGCTCTCCTTGTTTGCTACCCATGCTGTGTGCATCAGTGTACATGCACCTCAGCTGGGCTGCTGATTTCACTCCTATCTCAGGCTTACCACCCTTGGCCTGCTTCCAGACAGCCCAGCTGCATCCCCTTCCCCCTTCAAACCTACTTTAAAGCCCTCTCCATCAGCCCTGCTAATTCTTGGCTAGAATCCCTCTGCCCTTGATAGAAAGATGGAGCCCATCCAGTTCCAGCAGGCCAGGTGCTGTGAAAGCTGCCCCATGATCAAAGAACCCAAAATTCTGCTGATGACACCAACCCTTGAGCCACTTGTTGATAATGTGGGCTCTCCTGTTCCTTTCATCATTTATCCCTGCCACCAAAGGGACTGAGCAGAACACCACCCGTGCTCCTGTCCTATCAACCACTTGACCCAGTGCCCTAAAGTCCCTTTTAATTGTCCTGACACTCCTCTTTTCAATCCCATCACTGCCAGCCTGGAGTATCAGCAGTGGGTAATAATCAGAAGGCTCAATCAGCCCAGGCAGTCTCTCAGTGATATCCCACACCCAGGCCCCAGGGTGGCAGCAGACCTCCCTGTAGGATGGGTCTGGTTGACACAAGGGGCCCTTTGCTCCCCTCAGAAGGGAGTCACCCACTAGGGCTGCCCTGCTTCTCTTTTTAGTGTCAGAGGCCCTGATCCATCTGATGGCTGAAGCACAATCGGGAGGCTCACTGGGCAGATCGCTTTTTTCAGCTGGCACAGCTGTCCCCATGGGTGACAGGGCTGGCTTTCCAGCACAGGCACACCCTTTCCTGTTGCAGATCACACGGCCACTGATACCTGCTGTGTGCACCCCCAGCATTCCTGCAGGATCACCCACTCCTCACGTCTCCATCCTGAAGTTTCACCACCCAGGACCTTTCCACCACCCCCAGCAAGCAGCCATGGAGCCACAGCAGTCAGGGTGACAGTAAATTTTGAGATCTAGCAAAGCAAATTTTGGAGTCAAACCAGCAGGGCTGCTGCTCCGAAGAGCATGCCCAGGAGCTGGACAAAGCACACATTCCAGCCCCGATCCAGGCTTTTCAAAGTGCCCTTGAAAAGCTGCTTTCAGCAGAGTGTGGGGCACACCAGCACAGGAGGCTGGTGAGGCCAGGGTTCCAGGAGAGCCACAGGCTTCAGCTGCCTCAGTCAGACTCACCCAAGGACCCCCATCACAACACCCCTGCCTGTGGTCTCAGGGGAACTGGAGAAAAAGGTAGTTAGGCATCATTATGGCAACAAACTCAATTGTTGAGGTAGTTTATAAATTTTAAGTACCAGTCAAAGTTTCTGCAGCTGATTGGAATAAAGAACAAAAATAATTTACAGCTACCTGTGAATGTAAGATGCTTTTTTTATTAATGTGAGAACTCCAAGCATATTTTTTCTTGCAATGGCCACAGAAAGCAGTGCATGATTAAGGTTTTTCCAGTCATTAGAAAGCTGCATGGTATTGAAAAAGTGTTTTACATCCACACTTTGCCAAACCAATACAGGCTGTTCACAGTTACCAGCAAATTCCCCATGTAGCCATAAAGCTTTGTGTACCTGGGTTGTTCATCCCTCTGTTCGGGCTGCATCTTGCTCCTTGGGGTCAGAAGGGAACATGGGATTCCTCTGAAAAAGGCAGCTTCCAAGTGAGCACCCAAAAAAAGGTGTGTGTTTTTGTGGCTATTAAGAGCTGCCTTTTTAGCCTGAAAATTATCTCACACCATCAGAAGCATGAAAGGCAGGCAAGAAATAGACTCAGATTTAAATGTCCTCCGATGGTTTGGGGAGAGATGTTTTGTAACATTTGCCAGTTTGATTTCTGATCTCCACTTTTGTGGGGTCCAAGGCGAGATTGCAGGAGCTGTGGAGAAACCCTGCATGCCACCTGGTTACTCAGAAGGCTTCTCCATTGCTTCTGGAAGAGCCAGGTTAGTTTCCCTTTGATCCGTTTTCCCTCTGAAGGACAGACAGAGGTAGGCAGCACAACCTCCATGGGATAGGGACACGAGCAGGAGCTGAGCCAGAGCCTGCCCTGCAGCAGGCAGCTTCCCTTCCCTGCACATTCTCCTGCCACAGCACTATGCCCTGCAATTTCCTGTGTTTGTCAAGCCCTGGGGGATTCTACAGAGGACTGTTGACCAGAAATATGGATTTCTTTTCCAGAAATGACACAAGTTATAAAGCCACAAACTCACTCTCTGCAATGCTTCCATTCCTGCTACACAACCATATGATAACAAAGGTTAAGCTCAAAGATTAAACATCACCAATTTTTTCTTCCATAGGCTAGATTAGAAAATAGTGATGTGGAGTTTATAATATTTGATGGGAAATGTTTATTTATCCATAACAGCTGTGGGAATGGATTGTGATATTGGTGAGAATGATGTACCCAGATAAGAGGAGGAAATAACAATTGTAGGCATTTTCTAATCAGTGCACAAGCTGTGATCATACAGCTTTTACAAAAAAAATGGAAACCAGCAAAGCTGAAATGCATGTAAGACAAAGAAAATCACAGACAAGTTTAATTCAGTACCAAATTTTCCTACTTGCAGCTAAAGATCTATTCACAAGGCAAGTGCCTTTTGTCCTGCAGCCATTGTGCTGTAAACACCACAGCCAGCCAGGCTGATGGAAAAACTGTCTGCTGCAAGTACATTGTTCACTAAACACACTCCTGGTTTCATGAAAACTGAAAGCATTTCAGAGATTCCAGCTCCATGTTTCCAGATGAGATCACTGCTCTGGTGTTAAGGAAATGCTCAGCTGGCACCTACAGCTACTTTAGAATTAGACTGGAACTGAGTTCTGTGTGTATGAATGAAAGCAGGACAAAGGCTGTTTGAAATGCTGAAAAGTGACAGGACAGCCTTGGTGGTTTTGGCTTAGAGGTGTGGGAGATAAAGATTTTCAGGTAAAGAAAAAAATAAGGAAATGTCATAAACATGCATCTCCAAAATCTGTAGGAGAAGAATTCAAGCTTTGAGAGAATCTTCAAGCCTAGAAGACAGGGATGAAAACCAAAAATCCCGGAGGTAATGACCAGAAATCTATCTGCTGGCCCTAGAAAGAAGGGACTCTGGGACACAATCTCCCACAGTGATGAGTTTGGGCCCACAACTTGGACCTCTCTTTTCTCTTTCAGTGCCTCACATCTGTCAGAGACTCTTCCTTCCCAGATACTTGTCAGCCCTCTGAGTGCTCCTCACTGTGTTTGTTATCTCTCATGACCCTCCACTTTCTGGCTCTCTTTCCCTGTTCTCTGCACATCTGCTGACTCTTTCTGCTCCCACAGATGAGCAGGCTATCTCCAGGGGTTACCCGGGGACAACAAGTACTACATAACAATCTCACCATTGGCTCTTGATATCTGAGCAGCTGCTCCTCTGGGGACATGAAATTTTTAGTCTTCAGGACTGCCAAATTGGAGCCTTTCTCTGAGCACCACAAGTTCAAAAAGCTTACATGCACAAAAAGTAAACCTGGTAAGTGCATGGGACACATGACAGTCATTTTTTCCTAGGAAAGATTCATAGTTCCTGTATTGGTCATAAACCCTGGTATTTCCTAGCACTGGCTGAAATGAAGGGTGAGATGTCAGGAAACTGCTGCAGGTACAGCAGTGCTGCCTCTGGTGGGAGCAGCTTTGGCTCCAGCCATCACAGCCCCCTCCATGGCCACAGTGGGCTGTCTCCTGCGGGGTGCCCCTCCACGGGTCCCCCAGGCAGGGCAGCAGCTCCCTTCTGCACAGAGGGTCACTGCAGGCTGCTGCCCTCCAGCTGAGGTGCTGCAGCTCCCCCAGCCTGGCAGGGTTTGACTGTGTGTGGCAGAGTGCTGCCAGAGAGGGGGCATGAAGGGGGACATGCTGTGACATCCTGCTGCTCTTCACTAACAGCTGAGACCATCTCCCCTGTCCTTCCACCCAGAGCTGAACTCAGCTGGAGCTCTTAGTGCTTCCCTATTTTAACCCGAGTTGTGCTGGCTAGTGACATTCCTATATGTGCTCACTCTCCCTTTGAAGTCAATTCCTTTTATCACAGAACCACAAAATCAGGAAATTACAGAATGGTTACGGGGGGAAGGGACTTCTGCAGGTTGCCTAGTCAAACCCCCCTGCTAAAGCAGGTTTTTCTAGAACAGATTGCCCAGGATATCTTGAATATCTCCAGTGGGGGAGAATCCACAACCTCTCTGGACAACCTGTTCCAGTGCTTGGCCACCTGCACGGGAAGAAAGTTTTTCATCATGTTCAGGTGGAACTTCCTGTGTTTCAGTTTGTGCCCATTGTCCCTTGTCCTGTTACCAGGCACCACTGACAAGATTCTGGCACCATCCTCTTGACACCAGCCCTTAGGATACCTGAATGTGATTCCCTCTCAGCTGTCTCTTCTTCAGGCTGAACAGGCCCAGCTCCCTCAGCTGTTTCTCTGAAGAGAGATGCTCCAGTCTCCTAAACTTCCTTGTAGCCCTCTGCTGGACCCTCTTCAGTAATTCCTTGTCTTCCTTAAACTCAGGAGGAGTCAACACCCCACATGGGGCCTCACCAGGGCAGACTGGTGGGGGAGGATCACCTCTGTGCCTTAAAACACCCCAAGTCACTTCAATGAACACCCCCTGCAGGACTGTAGCTGTTCCTGGAGTTCCATGGTCCAGCACTAGGAAGATTGCTCCATGGCTTTGCCACAAAAGCCAGTTCTGTAGGGTGCAATCTCTGACTCCTCTCTGTCTTTCCTGTTGTGTTCACTTACATGTTCTTTGCTTCCTAGGAGGGAAAAGACTTCCTAGGCTAGGAAAATGTCGAGAGTAAAAGTTTGATGTATCAACTGATGATTTAGAGATCAGAGCCCTGCTCTGGAGAGGAAATGAAATAAAATATGGATTGGTTTCTGTTGGCATCCTTTTCATAGACCTCCTCCTACAGCATCTTGACAGTACAGTTGGGGTTTCAGTGGCATGGTCTCCTAAAATAGCAAAGCTGACAGGACTACTAGACTATGGAAAATGTTTGTAATAAATACTAATGACCACTTGGGCTGTGAAAGATCCTGCATTTGGCACTTAAAAAAAGACACAACCCAAAAAAAGGGGGGAGTCTACTGAGAAAACTTAATGTTTGAGTGGTCTTCAATTAATATTTTCCACCAGCAAAGAAGCCATATCTGAAAGAGAGCTCTGTGCTTAGAAGAGGACAGGTCACAGAACCACAGAATCAATTAGCTTGGAAAGCACCTCTCCCCTCACTGAGTCCGGCCTCTGATCACCACCCTGCCAGCTGCACCACGGGGCACTGACTGGCACAGCCAGCCTGTCCTTCAACACCTCCAGGGACAGTGACTCCACCGCCTCCCTGGGTCATCCAATCCAATGTCTAATCGCCCTTTCTGCGAAGAAATTCTTCCTAACGTCCAACTGAAACCTCTCCAGGCACAGCTTAAGCCTTTGCCCTTTCCTCCTGTCCCTACTTGCTTGGGAGAAGAGGCAGACCCACCCCTGGCTACAGCCTCCTTCCAGGCAGCTGCAGAGGAGGCACAGGAGGTGCGAAGGCATCAAGGTGTGGAGTACAGGGCTTGCTGACCCCAACGAGTTACAATTCTTTGGTTGCAAGGGTTTCTTCCTTACAATAACTACTGGTGACTGTGCAGAAAAAGCATTCGAATTTCTCTTCATTATGTACAGGACCAGATACTGGGGTGACTGGAGCCTTTGAATGAGAAACTGGATTACAAAGAAGACCCTGTTTTAAGGAATCACCAAACACCAACAAAATATGGGAAGCAGAATTGTCATCTATGCTGTGTGCATCAGTAAGCTTTCATCTTAAGGAGAGTCCCAAGTTGACAAAAATGGGAAGGGAGCTCATATCAACAAATGTGAGGTCCATTATTAAGTCCTTGATGGTTTTAATAGGAAGGACTTGTTTTTCTTACTGAAAAGCTACAAAGAGACTCAGCTTCCTAATGTACAGATCATACCAGCTCATACTTGGGCAACAAGCAGGTGACACTTGTAAGAGCTGAACTTCTCCTGTCCCCTGCAGGGGAGAAGGTTGGAAACATGGGACACGTGTCCAGAATATTGGCTCCTGCTGTGACACTGTGCTTCATTTTGCTGTCTCATCCCATAGAGAGCCAGCCACTTGTTCATGATCTCTGCTTTCTGAAGTTATTCCTTCAAGTGTTCATAACCTTCTGATAGAGTTATAGAATAGTTTGCATTGGAAGGAACCTTTCCACCTGTCTGGGCAACCAGTGCCAGTGTCTCACCATCGTCCTTGCAAAAAATTTCTTTTTTATATCTAATCTAAATAGACATTCTTTTAGTGTAAAACCATTACCCCATTGTCCTATCAACAAGCCCTACTAAAAAGACTGTCTCCATCTTCAGCCACCCCATTTGTCTTTGCTGTACAGTTAGGTAGTGTGAGCCCTCATTGCAAATAAAGTGACTAAAAATAAACACTTAAATCTTACGGATTTGAAGATTGTAATCAATTCTATGAGTGCTTGGGGCTTACAGCATTCTGCTGTGATAAGAAAAAAAAATATAAAAATTTTCTTATCAGTAATTTCCACAAAGCTGTGCAACAGAGTAGGTGGGGTTTGCATCTAGAGCTTTGCCTTCACTAACCTGCCTTTGCACCTTGAAGTTTTCTCTGCAGTCTTGTCTGTCTCAGGCTTCCTGATAATACTGCCTCTCCGAGGGGAGCCAAATGCACTGCTTCTACCAGCTATAGCCTGGGGAAACACACTATCAACAGCAGAAAGCTGTGTGGATCAAAACCAGAAAGAGAAGCACTAATGAATAAATGGGAATGTTGGCAAGGCAGTCTGTAACTGCTGCTAGCTGGGAGAAAGGGCTGGCTGGCTTTGCCCAGCTAGAAGAGGCAAAATGCTTGAGAAGTGTGGTTCCATTTTACAGGACCACCTCATAGTCATTACATTGGAATCAGTTTGTTGTGCTAATACAACATTAGCAGAAACTGAAGTCCTCCATGATACAGCAGCAGCAGCTTCAGCTCCTGCAACCCCTCCAAAAACACAATGAACAGAGGGAGCAGACCCAGCAAGATCCTCTTCCAAAACCACTGGCATTACAGATGCTACACAATTTGTCTTAGAAATGTCTCAAGTGCAAGGTGATTTGGAGCAAGAGTTGTAGGAGTGTTGCTCAGATAGCATTAAAGTGTTACAGCAGGCCCTGATTTAGGCATAAATTGATAAAAGGGACTTAAGTCTCCTTTTTACCTTCTGGAGCCAAAAGCAGCACCAGGACCCGAGGTCTGGCTGATGTTGCATGATGGGATAAAACTGCCCCTGCAGAGAGTCACTCTACTGAAAACAAAGGTATTTCAAAACCAATGTAAAATTATTTGTAATTCCTGGGTTCAGGAGCTTGTCTTGCTTGGAGCTTAGAAGAGACAGTCAAAATTACTACTCCTGCCAACTGCAAGTGAGCATGAGTGTGTTTGGTCACGTGTAAGAAAAAGGAGCCAGTTGACAGGAGTTCCAGCACTGAGAAGTCTTGGTTCAGGCACCTCTTGAGGCTGGAAACAAGGAGCCCATTTTTGCCCTGCTGCACTGGCCATCTGCAGCACCGACTCAAATGATCTTTACAGGCAGATTTGTGTGCAAGAAGAGAGTAAACAGCAGTTTGCCTAAACACAGGCATAATTATTCCAGCCACTCAAGGTTCTTTTGAGTTTCCTTCTCCAGCAGTTATTTCTACCCACAATTTCCATAACTGTGGAGAGAAATCTGTTTGGTTTGCCCAGCTTCATTTGTAAAGAGAAAAGTACAGAAAAAGCCACACAAGCAACCCTGAAAAGCAGCAAAAGACATCTGAGCAAACTTCTGAAAGGTAACTCTGGAGTCAATGATGAATTTGCATCTAAAATGGATATTGGAAACATTCCTTTTACAAAGTACTTGCAGTGATTTGGAGTACAACTTGTGCCATAAATTAAAGAGTTCCACAGAAACAGCAATATAAGGTGATGCAAACAAAGTTATACCTAGTGGAGAAATCACAAGTCCTAAGTAGGCAAATGCATGGTAATAATCAAACATTTGGTTTAAAAAGTAAAAAGCAGAAATACTTTGGTCTTAAGTACTTCAGTTCCCAAACTCTTCAGAAAACCCTTTATCAAAAAGATAATATTTTTTTATACCATGTCAAGTATTAAGTGTTATTAGAGTAAAATATGATTTATTGATGGAAAAGTTGAAACAAAATGGAACATATCCAGGGATGGAAAGTGTTTTTCTGAGGGTTATTCCATTTTGAAATAAAATAAAGAGGCTAAGATAATTTCAGGGTTTCTCTCATAGACTAGGAAGCCATGAAGTACATTTAAATTCTTTTAATTTTGCCTGTAAATTCAAGTTTGGATGTACATCTCCACTTGACACATCCAAGAGGGAAGGAGAGGAGAAAAAAATCACGTAGTAAACTTAGAACTAAGCCGAACATTTGATTTCCCCTTTGTTTAACCATCCAGAACCTCGGCTGCACACCCCTCGCCCCTGGGGCAGAGCGCCCCGGCTGCTGCAAGGGCCACGCTCGCGTTTCATCACCGGCAGCCCCGGCGAAAGCGAATGCTGATTTAAACGTCCCGTCCGCGCTTCTCACCTCGGAAGTGCCCCCGAGGAGCGAATGAAGGCAAGCATGGAGTATTTGTCCTTTCCCCCGGCAAGATCCCACATCCCCCGCCCCGCCCGTCCCGCCTTCACCCCGGCCGGGGATCGGGGCCGCCGGCTGCCCTTACCTGCGCCGCGCCCTCCCTCGCAGCCCCTTCTCTTCCTTCCTTCCTCCCTTCCTTGCCCCTCTCCGGGCTCTCGCTGCCGGCCGGGGCAGTGCCAGGGCAGGACCCTCCGGCTGCGGCCCGGGATGCGCCGCGGCCGCTCCAGATGTTTGCGCTCCAGATGTTCCCCTGGCGGCCCCGCGGGGGGCGGGCGTTCTCCTCCCCGCCCGGCCGGGAAGGAGCCAGGGCAGAGCCAGAGGAAAGGGGCTCGGGGAGAGCGAGGGGAAAGCGAGGGAAAAGCGAGGCTTCCGCGGGATCCGACACTGCCCGCCCCCTCTCCTGCCCCGCTTTCCAGGAAAAGCGGCCGGGAGCGGGCAGGGCTGGCGGCCGGGGACAGCGGCTCCCAGGAGCCCGGCAGGAGAGGAAAAGTAGAAAATGTAGAGAGTCTTTCAGACTTACAAACCTTCCTTTGATCGCTGCATAGAACAGAGGCCTTTTTTTATTTACACACACACCGACAGCCGTGGCTTTCTCCACGAAAATGAGCGCCCGTGGCTGTAATTCCTGTAATTTAGCAGGAATTTATGGTTACAGCCCTGAATCCAAAAGGAGAATGTCTAAAAATAAAATTGAAAGAACGAAACCACGGCTTTATTTGCAGATGCCATCCTGTAGCAAACCACGCAAGTGACATTAGAGAATCATTCACAGTGGAACGAAGGGCATTTCTCACTGCACCACCTCTCTTACAACACCAGCAGAGAACACCAATGAAGCCTCAAACCTTTCATTGTTTCATTGTGCAAAAATCCTCCTTTGCACTATTTGCCAGGAAGTTGTGATAATCGAGTTTTGAAGCTGTGATTAAGCTACACCAGAAGACTCCCTTGACCCTTTTCCACCCCTGTCAGCATCAAGATCTTGTGTTGCCAGATTCCCCTGTGGCTGTAGGAATAACCAAGCCGAGGTGCCACTCTCCCTACCAGTAAGTCACAACTTGGACTGAATTCTGAGACACCCCCATCAAGTCCCCTAATTTAAGATTTCTCCTTTCATGATCCAGAAGCTTTTTTTGTGGAAATTTGTGGGAGAAATCAACTCCATATAAGGATTAAAACTTTGCCACACTCATCTTCTCAGGCAGCCACATCCACGCCTGCTCTTTAGCACAAAGTGACACTTTCACTCTTAGATTAATAATACTCCAGCAAGTACCCCTCAGCATCTGGCAGGCAGATGCCTTTGCAGGTTGGATGATGTAATGAGTACAGAGAAAAGGGCAATAATATTTCTCAGAAGGATCACCTCTGTGTAAACAGTGCTTCAGAAATCCAGCCAGTATGAAAGCTGCTTCCTGGTCTGAATGGCTTTTTCTGCATGGTTTTTTTTTTCAGACAGCAGAATGCAATTTACATCACAACATTAATCCCTATCTAATGGATATCCTTCTCTTGCATGAGAATTTTCAGTTAGGCTGAGCTTAATCATTCAATAATAGTAATAATTGTAATAACCTCTTCTATTTACCACTGGTTTGATGCTTGTCTTGGCAGTGGAGCAACAATTGCTTCCTGGCATTCCTCATACCCATCCACTTGACTTTTAAAAGTCATTCTAAGTGACAACCAATGTTGCCAATGTAAAAAACTCCAGCTAGCATCCCCAGGGCCCTGCAGGGATCCTGCACTTCTGGGAGTCAGTATGCATCAAAGTAACCACAGAGAAGTGCATGCATAAAATATTCTACAAAACTGTTGGAGACTATGGAAATAACAAAACATCTTTTGAGATGTTTTTACCTAAGGTCAGCAAAAGGCCAGCAGTTCTACCACTTTCAGTCAAGTTCAGACCTTCCTTCATTTTGACCTTTTTGCCTTATTGACTCTGTTTGCCTCATTCCAAAGTTATTTAGGAAATTAATTCAACACTCCTCTTGTAAACTTAGGCTCCATGTTTGACACAGGCAGGCGACTGAGCTCTTCTCTTGCTGGAGGAATAGAGCATCCAAACAGAGCATTTGTGTGGTTGCTCCCTACGGATATTGAACATTGCAACTGAAGCAAGGAGCTAAAATGTTATTTCATTGCAAAGCCTAAATGATGTGAGATGAATTTGCAAGTAGTGCTTGATCCACTTTCCACAGGGATTAGCTTAATGAGACATCTCATGGTCAAATGCCTGTGGCTCCAAGACCCACAGGTCTATTACACTGCATTGAGTGTGGTGCCCAGTGCTTTTACTTCATCAGTTATCACAAATACCTGGCACTAACATCAGCCATGAAGTCACCCATCTATGCCTTGATCCAAATAATTCATGAGCACATTACAGACAAATTAGAACTCTAGATGTTTTAGGATTATTGTAACATCTGCATTTTGGCCCAGAAGGCAAGACAGCACCTGGGGGCAGGTGAGCTGGTTTCAGCCTGGGCACTTGAGGGAACACTACTCTACAAATCCAGACTTGGTTCTGGGTGAAAACTGAAGTGGAATGTTGATCTGCTTCCCTGAACACTTGGAATCCAAGGATTGTGTTGGCTGTTTGTAGGTACCTTTGTAGCACCGCACCCAATTTATAGCTGAGGGAGTGAAGGCCTCCCGCCAAATAAGTTAAAAGCAGGTTCAGGACCATCTGATGAAGGTGAAGAGCCATGAGTGTCTGGGACCTGGCCAGATGCATCCCAGGGTCCTGAGGGGACTGGCTGATGTTGCTGCCA
This sequence comes from Emberiza elegans, assembly GCA_024865655.1. Lineage (NCBI taxonomy): Eukaryota > Metazoa > Chordata > Aves > Passeriformes > Fringillidae > Emberiza > Emberiza elegans. Next base: position 4,117,173 of record JALJVW010000196.1, read on the forward strand.
AGCCACTTTGCTTCGTATTTGAAAAGTCACACTGGTCAGGCAAAGTCCCCAGTGACTGGAAAAAAAGGAAAACATTGCTCCCATTTCCAAAAGGGGAGAAAGGAAGATATGAGGAATTCTTTACTCAGAATTCTTTACTGTGAGGTTGGTGAGGCCCTGGCACAGGTTGCCCAGAGAAGCTGTGGCTGCCCCATCCCTGGAGGTGTTCAAAGCCAGGCTGGATGGGGCCCTGAGCATCCTGGTCTACCAAAGTTGTCCCTGCCCATGGCAGGGGATTGGAATTTGATGGTTGGGAAGGTTCCTTCCAACCCAAACCATTCTATGATTTTATGAAATGTACCACAGAAGTGTGGCTGATAAAATAATAGCTCTCTGGATAGAGTGCCCAGAAAGCTAAACAAATAATTCTGGCCTTGCAAAGTTCATGCAACAATTGAATAAAGAGAAATCCGTGCACTTGCTATGACTTCAGAAAAAACACAAATATTGACATTCTGGTTTTAATACAACTTGTAACACCAAAATAAATAAAAAGTGAATTTGAATACAAAGATCCACATTATCAAAGTCCATTCTTTGGCGTGCTATTAGGGATATTTGCTCTTGCATGGATTTTGAAGGTACAGGTTTAAATCTGTAAAGTTTAAAAATGCTTCCAGGCTTAATCCTATCATCTGAGGGGGGAGAAGAAAAGTAGTTAAATCATACATGAAATTTTAAAGTTTTTTAATGTTAATATCTATTAGCTATATTTATGTTGCCTGCTTTTTGGTTTTTTTACGAGTAACCTATAAGAGCTTTGTAAGAAACTTTCAAAAGGAATACTTGTTCTGAGTTTATATCCTATCCATGCAATGTCTCAAGCTGATTTCTAGCATATAAAAATGTATCCCCCTTATGAAAGTCTTTCATCTAGAACAACATGCAAAAACAATCATGGTGATTAAAAAAGTCAGCTTAACACTATCTGCATGAACAGAGGAACTTCAGGAGAATTTCCTGAAACAATCTGTAATTCACAAGTAATTGGCTATGGTTCAAGTTGCTCAGAGTCCTTTGAACTAGTCTAGCAATTTGGCACGGAGAATCTAGAGTAATAAAGCCAGAAATGCCAGGAGTAGTAACAGTAAAAACTTTCTCCCCAGACATTCCTATCCCTTTATTATGATGAGGAAGAACAGAGAAATCTGAGAAAAGCAGAAACCACTTTGCAGATTCCAAATGTTTTTCTTCTCAGAGTTTCAGTTCTTGAAGCAAATATGTCTCAACCCTGAGAGCTGTGCAGGTGAGCTTGTCTGCAGTACTGTGCTGCTATTGTTAAAAGCAAATGTACATGCTAAATCATGACACAAATGCATAAAAGAAGATTGAGCCCTGTCCCCACAGTGCCGAGCAAGAATCTTTACTTTTCCTTGTCTCATTGGGTATCAGCTAAATGAGAGAAAATATGATTTTAAAGCTGCAAAGATCAACACAGAGCTCTGAAAATCATCTCTTGAGAATGTGGAATGGAATTTCTTTTTGCTATGCTCCAGTTCATGATGCAAGTTTCATGTTAGAAAATGAGATATTATTCATGATGGTGAAAATGACCTGGCATTTTTTGATGAAGGACAGTCAGCAGCAGAATAGTCAAACAAGTTTACAAGATGTAATTTCCAAATAGCATCAGGCACTGGAGAGCTCATCTGCTGTGTTCACTCAGGGTCAAATATCAAACCAAGTCCTAGCTTATGTGGGACATGGAAACCTAAGGCAGAGAGCTGCGGGAAAATGGAATATTCTACTAGCAGAGCAAAGAAATGGCAGCTGAAAGAACTAGAAACTCTCCCTGCTTCTATCAAGTTCCTTAGTCACATTAAGGTGAGATATCTACATGTCTGGCTTATGGTTTCTTGCTTTTAGACACCTGGTGGGAGACAATTAGGTTATAGATTTATTGAAGCACCCAGCACTCAGAACAGCAAATGAAGTCTGCTACATCAGTTAAATCATAAAGTATTCTGAACAAATGCCAGAGCCAATGGAGCATTTAAAGAAACTTCACCAAATTGTAATTAAAAGTTCCCAGTTCCTGGAAATAGTAGATTCTCACCTTTAGGCACACTGTGGTGACAAATAGTCAGAGGCTGCAGGGAAGCCACCCCAAAAACCTCATGGAGAAGCTGTCAGTTCCGAATTCAGCACAGCGTCTGGCTTAGGTGGTGATAAATGGGGCTGATAGCCACACACTTGGTCCAGGAAATGCAGAGAGCAGCTTCATTCCCAGACACTGTCCTGGGTTTACACTGAATGAGGCACTAGTCCTGTGGGAAAAGTAGTATGCAGCCAAACAATTAAATCATGTCACATAATACACATTGTGTGGGGGAAGGGAAAAGGGGGGCAAACCATCCCTCCAAAGGCAGCCTTAGGTCTGGATTTGTCCAGCATTTAAGAGTTTAACTTTGTAAACCTGGGAGGGTTCTCTCCATATTTTTAAAAGTTGCAGTTTTATCTTGCTCATTGTTTTGTTAATTTTTGTTCTCCCAGTCTCTCTGGCGCAGTTGCTGATGTTGTGCACGTACCTCGGGTGAGTCAGGAGAGTTAGCTGGGAAAAGCCATCGGGGTGAACAACCCTCCAGACAGAGACACCAGGCAGAAAGAACAGGATGGGGAAACCAGCCAGTTAAGCAATGATATGAAAAACATCAGCTGTAGCCCAGCCTAGGGAGAAAGAGGGGAAAATGCTTTTTCAGTAGGAGAGGGAAAGTGAGAGCTGAAGCACAGCTGTGGAAGGTGACTGTGGAGTGATGAGGAGGTTGGAAATCCATGTCACTGCCTAGGCATTGCCTCCTGTGACCCTTCTCCCTTGGCTCTTCTGCAGCACAGCAGGAAAATGTCCTCCTGCTTGCCACGTGTGGTTGTTGTACCAGCCTTCATCCCACGGGACACCCGGGCCATAAAATCTTTGGTGCACAAAATACACACATTTATCACTTACAGGGAAAAGAAAGAGCCATATTTCTTTTGGAGGGAGTCCATCCAAGTCACAAAAGTCTCTGTGACCAGGTGCAGTATTCCCAGGAGACAAACACTTTCCTCTCAGTCACTGTCCTCCCACCCAGCTCCTTACAGACGTGCCCATGTGTCCCATCTCACTAGGAAATGGATCCTTTGGTCTCCTGGCTGGCTGTCACTTAGGGAAGCTGTGACCTCCCAAAATATCTGAATTTACAGTTCTCCTATGAACCCAAAACATCTCTACAAACCAGCTCACTCCAAAGGCAGCTCTGGGCTCTGTCCACCACACTCCTCCCCAGGGATCAGTGGAGTCACAATCAGACCACCAGAGGAGAAAGTCCAGCCTGAACTCCTCACCTCTGGCATCACCAACTCTGGTCCCAAGCCAGGCACCAAGTCACAGCTGCAGAGGTGCTTCAGCATTAATTCACCAGGGTCCTCCCCCTCTTTGCTTTAATCCAGAAGTCCAGCTGGCACTGCCACTTCCACAGTGCAGACTCCCACTTGTTCCTGCCTTTTCCCAAGATTTTCCACAGCATGGGAATGTCCATCTGCCCATGGGTTAGAATATGTTGGCATAGATACAATATTAGCACAGGAGCTTGCAAGGTGATGTTGGATACAAATGGGGTCACAGGCAATCAGCTACACATCTCTGCAGGAAAAGGCTTCCCTCTGTGGTAGGGAAGCTGGGGATTGATGGGGAGAAAGCTGTTTCTGAGCAAGAAAGTTGAAAAAAGCAGAGAAACCCAAAGGCAGCTTAGAAAGCAATAGTTTGTGGCCAGGCAGGAGGAGAGAAACCACAGTACAGCACAGTTCTCCTGGGAGAGGCAGATATACAAATGCCTAATTGTCAGCACACATCTCTGTGTGTGTATATATATATATATATACACGTATAAATGCATTGTGCATATGTTATATAAATATACATAAAATATTATTTTGTACCTTGGTGAACAGGCACAATAAAAGTGAAACTACCAACTAAGTTAGTAAGCCAGGGATAAGTGTAAAAGGGAAAGAAGGTCAATTCTGATTCCATGTCTCCTGCTGAAGCTCCCAGCCAAATCATTCTTTTTCAATTGCTATCAGCTTTGCTTTGATTTTCCTGTGACTTCCTTTCTTTTATGAAATACAGTTGTTTTACCTGCTTTTTGTTTCTGAGCAAATACACACATTTGCTCAACAGGACATATGAATGAATCCTGCCGATGTGTCTATGGATGCTTTACTTCAGAACAACCCCCCTGCAATCAGCATATTTGTATGTGCTTGGAGAATGAAGTTCAATATGGCTTTATGAGCCCAGACTGCCCCTGCAATAACAGTGAGAGGCCAAGGACTGTAACTCACCTTACCTGTGCAAAGAAGTTGAGTGGTTTAAGACTCCTGCTGCTCCCCAGGTATTGTAAATACAGGTATATTGTAAATGCATTCTTCCCTGCCAAAGGGAAGAATGATGAGCAGGACTCCATGATATCAGAAGGCTAATTAATTACTTTATTTATTATGCTATATTATTCTATTTATATTTAATTATATTAAATATATATTATGCATATGTTAATATATACATAATATAATAATATACTATATTTGAAAATACAATAATGTATTTTTACTATATTAATTACTTTATTATGCTATATTATTCTTTATTATACTATATACACTATATTACACTACATCTAAACTGAAACTGAACAAGAAACTCAACTCAAGAAAATCTCATGACTGTCTCCTGACTGACCATCAAGACACAGCTTGCAGAGATTGGTCAAGAAAACAAAACGCTCACACCAAAATCCAACTACCAAATCCCTTCAGGTAAACAATCTTCCATAATGCATTCCACTTGTGCACAAACACAGGTGCAGCAAATGAGATAAGAACTGTTTTGATCATTCTCTTCTCTGCTTCTCTCAGGTTCAGAGGATGTGAATCCCACACCCAGGTGCTTATTTCTGTCCCACTGCCAGATGTACCCTCCCAGCAAAGCCACCCAACAGGAGCGTGTCCCTGCCCTTTGTCGCGGGAGTTGTCAGCCAGCAAAAGAGCACAAACCTCCCCACATCCCAGACCCTGAACCAGACCAGCCAAACTTGGGGTGGGCATGCCCCCCATGTCCCTCAGGGGTTGTAGAGGAGAGGTTGCATTTGATGAACAGAGATGTTTTGAAATGTATTTTAAAATATGGCTTAATTTCAGCTGTGCTGCCTGTGAAAAGTAGTTGTGCTGCTTATAGGAATAAAAATGCTCTTGCTTTTTCTCACTGACTTCTGTCAGAATAAACCTGGGGCAAGAAATTTATTATCTTTCCTATAGTAAGGACTGGAAGAGAGCTGGATCAGGGTTTTCTGCTGACCACGGGGTAAATACTGCAGTTCCTAATATCAGAGTAAGTTCTGCCATGGGTTGCAGTGTATATTGATTTCCTTTATATATTAAGAAAAGTCACATTTTAACAACACAGGACAAAATTTGACCACTTGGAGCTGTGCTGTTGATGACAGTTGTCTCCTGCTGGCGCTGTAATTATTTTAGCCTCAAACTCATGCTTGCACTGGACTACAGTGCATGTTCTCACTCGGTATGGACAGACTCCCTCTGCTGGAAAATGAAGGTTATGAAGGTTATCTAGTAGATTAATGGCTGTAAGTGAAAGAACTTGCAAACAATGTATTCTGTAGCAAATGTGCAATTTTGACTTACACTGTCCAAGAAATTGTAAAAATATTTTGACTTCTTCCCTAATCACTGGGAAGGAGCTAGGCAGTTTTATCCTCAAAGTTCATCTCTGGACTTTGTAAAAATTCACACCACTTGCACTAACCTTATAATGCACTAATGCACTGAGTAAAGTTTTGATTTCTCTTTTCTTCTGCATTTAGAATCAAGCCTTGAATAGTTCCCCTCTGTAATCCTAAGGGACTCTCTCTTCATCACAGAGGAACCTTACAGACACACCAGGACATGACATGTGGGACAGGTTGGTGTCTTTAGGAGCAACTTCTGAACACACTGTTAAAAGCAAGTGGGAAAGAGCACTTGCAAACAGGATTTTAATACAAGAATTCCTGTTATTTCTCAGGAATTTTAAGAGGTGAAGGTGATATATTCCCTTCAGAAATTAAGATCCCTGGTCCAAATTATTTACTGGATCATTGATCTTAAGGAAAGGAAGGTTATTATTGTTAGATTGAGTCCTCTTATCATCAGAATAACTTCAGCAGGATCCAGGTTGTACACAGCTTTACTTTTTTTCTAGAAGAATGAGTTATCCAGTGCTTTCTATATTTGCTAATTTGATACCAGACAAAAGAGTATTGAGATAAGATCTGTGTTTTAAAGCACCACTATAGCACAGCAGTTATGCCTGCTTCTCTCACTCCACTTCACCCCACCAAAGTGTCTCAGATGCCACCTACAGAGAGAACCTCCAAAGAGAGGAGGACTTGGTGCTTGGTGCCTTTCCTGATGTTATCAATATAGGCAACAACTATTCCATATAATTTATCTCTATCATCATAGAATCACAGAATGGCTTGGGTTAAAAGACTGATTGGTTCCAAGCACTGTGCCATGGGCAAGGAACATTCCAATAGACCTGGTTACTCAGGGCCTCATCCAGCCTGGCCTTGAACACCTCCAGCGATGGGGAGTCCACAGCCTCCATGCACTTGTGAAAAGGAAGTCAGGCTGCAGTGGGAAGTGAAGACAAAGGGATGAAGAAATCCATATGCTCACTAATAAGAAATATTGAAAACATGAAACAGAAAGGGGATTGAGCAGGAAAACTGGTGTGATTCAAGGGACCCATGAAGGAAAAAGGACTTGTGAAAAGTTCCTATCCAGATTTCTTCTAAGTCCCCTTTAGGTACTGGCAGGGCTCTGAGGTCTCTCTGGAGCCTTTTTTTCTCCAGGCTGAACAGTCCCAAAAACTCTCAGCTGTCATAGGAGAAGTACTCCAGGCCTGTGATCAGTTTAGGGTTCTCATTCCAGCAGGTCAGTGTTGTTCTCATGTTGGGGCCTCCAGAGCTGAACACAGTGCATCAGCTAGCAGGGAATTAGGAGAACTGATTGCTCTCTCTCTGCAGTGCCAGCCCTGAACTGCAGACATTGAAACACCCAGCTGCTTGCAGCTCTTTTGGAGCACTGTGTTCCACTTTTCCACTAATACAGCTATTTAAAGAATGACACACCCTGGCTGCAGCAGCTTCAGCGTGGCCCACCATCTTCACCCTTGGTCTTTCCATCAGTGCAAAACATTGTTAAAAGCCATTAAAGATAGTACTGAGGGTTCTCCCACCTTCTAAGTATCATCTGGTAACACAGGATTACTGCAGCAGCTTCAACACAGCTGTATCACCTCTCAGTCAACAGCATTCAGGGTTTAGTCAAAATTCTCTACTCTCTATATTGCAAGCAACAGAAAATAAGGCCCTGAGCGTTTGCCATAAGCCCTCTTTATGAAAGCTTTGCATGCAGTGAAGTTCTGTGCTCCTGTCAGTCCCCAAGACACCATGAGAAATTGCACATGGATCCAAATCTTCTTGCTTCAACTGAAAAGAAATTTTTTATCAGTCTTAAGCATTCTCAGCTCAGAATTGCTTTGGATTAGGAAACCACATTGCAGTGAGCACCCTGAGTGAGTGATGGACATTTTGGTTGATGCCCATTGACCATCTGAGACCTGCATTATCCTAATGTGACAGTCCTTTTGTTCCATGCAAAAGGCATTAAAGAAGATGAAGCAGCTTCACCTGCAGCTGTGGGCATGTAGGATTTGGCACAATGGAAAAGGAATTCGTGACTATATATTATATATATCCCAAATGCTGGGCTAAACTGCAGTTGCCAGTCCTGCACAAGTGAGAGCAGCCCAAAGTTACTTTGTTCTCCCTGAAGATCTTATATTGCTGCTGGGACCACTAGAGCAAATAAATGCTCTGATAATTCCTCTCTGCCAGGCATAAACTTGTGCTAATCTGAAATCACTGTAGCTGCTTTCTGACAGACAGATTTCTCTGTATAGGAGTCCTCAGGGAGCAGACCCACTATATTTAAAAAGCTCATGAGAAACATTGAAGATGTATTTTGTGTACACAGGAAGAGCAGTATATCAAATGAGAGCCATTGGATAATGGTCCAGGAAGGGCTGGTTTTCAAAGGACCAAACCTTGGCATTCACCTCATATCATGGGAGATGGCCGCAGGCAACCATGTCCATGAATCCTTCTGCTCAAGCTTTGGAGCAAAAAAAGAGTTCTTTTTTGATACTTCACTATCAGGAACAGTACTAATTCTCCAGTCTCAGGACTCTCTGTAGGGGCCTTGATGGCTTTTTGATGAAAATTCATGTACAACTGTCACAAGTTGGTTGGTCTCAATTCACCAAAACTTTTGTCAGTTTAGAAATAGTATGAACTGAAGCATTTTGACAAGTATACAAGAAGGACAAGAATGTATCTAGTATGACAGAATATTGATGCTCATTGTATCACTTCTTTCTCTTATTTTCTATCTGACCTCAGGGACAAGACACAGCTGAGAGAAAATATCTTTTTCCAAAGAACTGTAGATACTGATCTGGGATTCAGAGGGATCGTCCTAATAGGAGCAATAGCATCTGTCAAGCCAGTCTAAAACAGCAGTGAAAATGAAAATCAACATGCTATGAGCAATGTTTTCTTTGATGAGTGGGTTTATTTTCGCATTTGTTCTTGTAAAATTACCCAAAGCTCTGGCACAACAACTGCAGGCAGAGCATTCTTTATGAAGTTTGTTGTATTTCAGTGTTCAATTCTCTCACTGAATGACTAGATTTTGGCTGTAATATCTCTCTGGAAATATTTCAAGACCTATCTGTTTACAATAGTTTTGGCAGAAAGCTGCGATAAGCTCAAAGTCCTGTGATTATGATTCATTGCTGTGTGAATAATTTCAGGTATCAAGCTTGATTATATCTCTACATGGTTTTACACTATTCACGTGTACACTGACTGCATTCAGAGCCAGGGCTGTGCTTACCCAAATACCTTTTTAGTGCTAAAGAACAAAAACATGATGATTAATATTTTAATATTTTTCGTATTTAATATTTCAGGTGGTTTTTAATAGGTATTATATTCTTCAGTTTTACACGGTGGTTATTTCACTTTTATTCATGCATTTAAATATTTCCTATTTTCTTTCCCAGAAATGGTTCTTGTGAGCTATAAATACAGCTGTTACATCATTTTACCTGTGTGGGATATGGCATTTCATATACCAATACATGCTAAGTTAACCAGCACTCAAAATTGAATTCCTCCTCCAAACCATGCTGCAATTAAACAATACCTGAGAAGCAAGCATAAATATTTTGCTTTGGGAATGCCCACCTGACAGATGAACCCCAACTGATGTCCTCTTCTCAGCCCTCTCAGAAAACACTGGGGTGTAAGTCTCTCCTGCTTTTGAAAGATTTGTATGTACCCACATCTTCCCTCCCCACAGGAGCAGTTTCCAGCTAGCCTGAACTGCTGGAAAAATTCACAGGGATGAGTGTTTTATCAGACCATGGTCTTCCACTTGTGAGCACAGCAAGTTTAATATTTCCTTCATGGGTCCCTTGAATCACACCAGTTTTCCTGCTCATTCCCCTTTCTGTTTCATGTTTAGAGTATTTCTTATTAGATTTCATCCCTTTGACTTTGCTTCCCACTGAAGCCTGACTTCCTTCATGGCCAGGGTTTGGACTCTGATACAACTTGCAGCCCTCCCCTTTCCCTTGGAAAGGGCAGAAAAAGCGAACAGTGTTTGCCCAGGAATGGGTGTTTGAGCAGAAACTGCCTGCAGCCAGCCCCAGTGCTCTGAGAATCCAGGGTAGAATCAAGGCAGTGATTATTTTTTATGTCACTTGCCACAGGACTAGCGACCTACTGTGAGAATGGAAACCCTCTGGAGTCTTTCTGACAGAAATATCCAATGTGCTGTTGCAATCAGATTCCTCTTTGTATGGTTACTAGCCTTCCCAAATTCCCAGTTTCTTATGGAATACTTTTTAATTTCTGTGGAGAATGATTTCATTATATCAAGAAAGATTCAGTCCACCCAAGTAATCCTATTGCTCAGACTGGAAGGGGCTGAGCTGGAAAGGGCTGCTGGTCTGATCAGCCATGATGCAGAGCAGGAGAGAAGAACACTTCTGAGTCAATAGAGGGCATTGTGTGAAAGCTTCTGTTTCCAGAGTCACACCATGGGGCTGATGGCTGGTTCAGGAGGACATAAACACTTTCAGACTCTCCCATCAGACAGGTGGGATTTGGTGGAATACAGGGGAGCTGTTTGTGGGCAGAGCTGCCCTGGTGGCAGTGAGTTTTCTCTGTGCTTTCAGGGAGATGGTAACCAGCAAGTCAGAGGCAGCCACACAGGGCTCTCCTCTTTTAGCTCTGTTTGGTGTTTTCTTTCCATCTGGTGTGGTGTATAACCAGCACCTTGGTTTGATGAACACAAGCCAGTTCTGCTGGGGCCTGTTGAGTTAACCTGTCTGTAAAACAGAAGGAGGCAGCTGGTGACCTGAAATCCAGGCAAAGCTGATGCAGCCATGGCATTCAGCTCTCCCAAGATGGGAGGACAGGCTGCTACCTGAAAGGATGTATGTGAGAGGGTTTGTCTGAGGAGCTCAGACACTGCTGGCCATGTTCATTTCTATCCAGACCTTTTGTAATGCAGTCTTCAGATTAAGGTTGTAAAGGAAAATCTGGATTGGGAAGGACAGGAACAATACACAGGAACAACATTTTTCCATTATTAGATTTATTAGTTTACAATACATGTTACCAGACAAGAAGCAATTTACAAGCATCAGTAAGGGTTAATTTGCTTTCTTATATATCCCCCAAAGCTCGAAACAAAATAAATCAAACAACTCAATCCCTTAATGTATATTAGTGTTACAAAGTTTTAAGGATGCCCTAAGCTTTTAAAGGGCTGAATATTCAAAAGTAAGGCTCTAAGGTAAATTAGCAAGATTTTTGTTAATTACAGAAAAATCACAGGAAGACTATCCATCAGACCTTGATGTTTGCTCATGACTTCATTACTCTTCACCCTTTTCTCCCCATATTATCCAAACCAGGCTTTCTCCATACTAGGCCTGGGAAGATTATTCCCAAAGAGACAAGGATTGTATCTGCAGGGAACACTGGCACTTTGAAGAGAGGGGAGCACAGGGGGATTGTGGGAGTGTGTATGGGTTTGTGAGCATGTGGAGATGAGATTGCACCTGTGTTCAGGAGATCCTCAGCCAGAGGATCAGCCTTTTCCTGGGTCCTGCTCACCATAGACAGCCAGTTTGGCCCAAATTCTGGAAAAGGAAGAAGGGTTGCAATGCTCCATCAATCGCTTAAAGATATTATATGGAAATACGAGAGAACCAGAACATCTCTGGTTTTACTAGAGAATTCAGATGTTAATGAAGCAAAAGTAGAGTTGTAGAAGAAGAGGCTGGGAGCCACAAGGCAGTAAAGGAGTAAAAGGAGAGAGGAAAAGCCACAAAAGAAGCAAGGTAATGAGGTAATGTTTAAAAAAAGACTGCATATGGCACTCGATGCCATGGTTTAGTTGAGGTTTTAGGGCATGGGTTGGACTCAGTGATCTTTAAGGTCTCTTCCAGCCTTGTGATTCTGTGAATTCTGTGGGTAATGTTGAGAGAAGGAACTAGTTGTGTGACTGGGGAAATGGGACTGAGGACATGGAGAGGGCTGGGAGATGCCAGATGGGTCACACTGCACAGTGACAGGAAAAGCAGAGAGAAGTGAGACATCAGGGAGGTGTAGAAGAGAACATGGGTTGCTCTTCTCTTACTTACTTAAAATTGGAGCTGAAAGACTGTCAGAGCAAAAAGATACCTGTTTCCAAGACAAATCTAAGGGAATGTCAGGGCCAGGAAGCAGTTGGCTGTTTATATGTACTTTTTTCTTCCCAAATCAAACCAGAAAGCCTGTTTTAAATTAAAAAAGAAACATAAAGCTTTGCATGGCTCTGTAATACATAGGTGGTGGCCTCCTCTTAAAGGAACACATCCACCACTATCCTGCTGCAATGCTAAATATGCCTGAAATCCTCTTATGGTGGTTAATCTCTAACTTGGATCCCGCTACTGATACACTCCTACGACAAAGGTCATATTTCTAATGACAAAAGTAAAGAAAGGAAGGTAGTAACATGGTGCCAGCAATGCAGTTAGATTTTACTTCTATTTTACAGCTTAGGGGTTATTCTAGCTAACAGGCTGCTTCTAATCAAAACAGAACACAAATGCTCCCTCTGCTCTTCAGGGGGAGTGTTAAGATTGATTATCTCAATGCATTCTAGCTGCCTGTGGATACATAACCTTTCTGAATGCTTGCTTGTGATGGAAACTGTTCGTTGTGCTTTGCAGATACTTCTGAACTTTCAGCTTCATCCCGCTCTCTCCTTGCCTCTGATTTCTCTCCCATTTTCTTATGAGACTTGCTTTTTCTCAAATGCAATTTTTCTCTTTCTCGTCTCTCTTTTGCACCTTCAGGTTGCTAAAAGGCAGGGGAAAAAATAGCATGGAATTAAAAGAGATTGCTACAAGAACAACAACAACAACAAAAAGCTCATCATTTTATTTCACCAAGTAACAAAATGTGCCAGTTTCTTCCTCACCAAATCAGCTTTACCATGATGGGCTCAAATTCAAGGCCCAAGCCAGTCAACCTAAAGCTCAGCAAGAAGCAACACACATGCTTTGATTTTATTGTGTGTATGATAGAGGGGTTACAGGCTCAGTGCACTTGAAGAGGAGAGCAGACAGGAGGGAAAAAGAGAGGGGCTCTGAGATTTCAGCCCAGACTCCATGTTTCTATCCTTACATGTGATCCATCTTTACATCCCTGATGACTTCTCAGTGCTAGCTGCAAAGACCTCACTGAAAACAAGGTCTGAAGGGTTCTCAAAGACACATTTATATGAGAAAAGCAATATGCAGGGAAGGAGATGAATTACCTTTCCCACACTGTTCACCTGTCTGATCATGGTGGTTTGAATTGCATCCACACAGCTCTGAATGCAAAAAAATGCTCCATTTGAAGACACAGGTTTAAGCCCAAAGTTCCTTTCAGATCTCTGACCTATTGCTCAGTTCTTTGAGGTTCACAAGTGCTTCACATCTCCCAAACTACAGTTGTGACTGAGGGAATGGCAACAACTTGGTCTTCTCGAAAAACATATTAAAATACAGCTCAAAACATCCCACTGCTGATCACAGAGGGGCACTGGAATTCCTGCTTTTAACTGCAACTGAAGCCATAATTAATACATTGTGCTCACTACACCTAATCATTCATCAACTACACACTCACAGACTTTCTACCCACAGGCATTTTGGAGAAACTATAAATGATAATCCAGACATCGACTGGTGAATGCTAGCACATGAGGCAATGTAAATTTTCAAATTAAAGCAATTCAATAGTTCCTGAAGAGGAAAAAGAAGATTAAGGAATGCACTTGAAATTTTGACCATGGTTTAACATTGCTGTCATCATCATAATTCTGCATATTCTTAGACAATTGGTCATGCAAGGACTATAATTATGGGACTGATCATGTAATTATGCTGCCTATTGAAAAGAAATTTTTCCCCCTCTTTTGCTGTGTAAAAAGAGTTGAAAATTACTTTTCCATACAAATTGTCAGTGTCAAGAACCTGGAACAAAAAAAGGATACTTCCTTCTGTGGCTATTTGATGCTAATGTCAGGTGTTATTCAAGCACAGCTTTTTGAATTGAGTGACAAATTGATGGGGTTTTCCTGATACTTAAAAGTGAGTTAGAATTTATTATCCTTTCTTTCATTGCATGATATAGCAGATACTATGTATTATAATAAAAATATATTAAAGACTAGACAAGAACTTTCTTGGCTATTTCATCAACACACACCAGACAAAATGCTCATGGCTCTGGACAAAATGATGGGGACAAGGATGAAATGGGCAGAGAATCCCCTGCATGCCCTTTCAGTGAAAATATGTTCTGCTGCTTATAGCAATAGCTGCTGCTGCAGCTGTGTGGTGACACTGCAGAAAGCAGATGGATGGAGTCCTGAGGGGTAAATGAGAAACCTCTCAAACACTGCAGTGTCTGGCAGTATTACAGACCACTCCACATAGGTTAAGTCAGGTCAGCAGCTGTGAAAAAGTGAGCTGGGTCTTGCAGCAGAAGTGAAGCAAACCTGGGTTTGTATTGTCATGTTTTGTGGCCACAGCCATAGAAACCTCTGAAAACACTGCCACGTGAGCCAGTGTGGTGTTTCATTTTGAGGATAAACATTCCTGAATAAGCCTGGACAGTAACACCACATCAAGAATCCTCACACTAATGATACAACTTTAACCTGGTTTGTGCTACTCGTAGTAATTTGAAACCATATAATATGAGAAATTCCAATTGGAGTTTATTTCTGCACTTCCCTCAGCAAAGTCACAGCAATTACACAAAGGATGAAGCTGACTTGGTTGGTTGGGCTTTTTTCCTTCTGTAGTGACCTTATTACCTACCAAAGAAACTGAGCGTTTGCTTTTGAGATGCAATTGCTTTTCAAAGGACTCTGCAAATTCCTGAATGGAGTTTGATCTTGTCTCTGGACATGAGCTGTCTCCTGAAGGTGTTCTGCTTGCCTTCCTGTGGCAGTGACATTTGACATCTTGGTCTTCTTGAAATTCCTTGGAGCCCCTGAGGTGGCCTGAAGATGAGCCTTTGGCAGAAGCATGAAGTCGTGTTGCATGGAGTGAGGAAAGCTTGGCCTGAAAAACAAAAAGTCTTTGTTGACTATTGAATAGCAAAGCAGAACACACAATGCAGATTTTTTTTTTCTGCCACAGCCACTCTCCCAAACAGTGGCGCAAAGTGAAGGACCCTCCCCAGAATTCTGTATCTTTCTTTTTAAGCGTTGAGAGAATCACACTGCCAAGAACTTGCTTTCTGGAGGAAGCAGGGGCAGAATTTCCTATTATTCCTGGGTTTGAGGATATAAGTTTTGGCACACAATGAACATTTCAAATGTAAAGTGTGCTGGGTCCTCTTAAGTGTTCACTGATACAAAAAGGAACTGGGACTCTTCATAACCTCAAAAACTTGAGCCTTGCACCTGGCTGCAGTTTGTAGGCAGGACTCTCAAAAAGCATTACCCAGCCTTTTGTGGCCAGAGGTTTGACCCACGAGTGCTGCAGGTCTTATCAGCTGTTTGAGTTAAGAGTGTGTCAGCAGACATTTCTCACCCACTTCTGTCAAGGTCTATATGCAGACAAGCTGCTTTATTGCTCAACTTTGAATTTTCTGCTGGTTTTTGGGCACATTTGTCTTGAACTAATGAAGAAGCACTTTCAGGGTACTGAGGGGCACACCCCAACCAAAGAAGCAGTAGGAAACAGACTTCTACAATTATATTTGCAGGACTGAAGTCCGAACGAGTAGGTAGTTGTTTAGTTTCTGTGTGATTCAATTTTCCAAGGCCTGGCATGCAGATAAAAGCTATTGATCTGCATCAGCTGTGTCTAATTGAATGTCTGCAAAGGAGATTAAACTGATACAGAACTGCTGTGTCCTGTGCAGTCATGAATTGGTGGTTTTAGAAAGGGACAGACCTGTAGAAGAGGCATGAGAAGGACACCACACAGCTGGGGATACCCCAAACCCTGCCAGCTGTTATGATTTTCAGGATGAGGAACTGAACACAGGTAAGATGTAGATGGTGAAAGTTGTGAGAGATGGGAGGTACTGAAAATTACACCCCTGAAGGTGTCAGATTAAAGCACTACGGGCACCCAGCTGCTGGCATACATTTTTGAATGCATCTTTGTTTTGGACATTATGAGTAATTTATTCACAGAAAGGATGACTAAACATTGGAATAGACTGCCCAGGGAGATGGTGGAGTCACTGTCCCTGGAGGTGTTCAGGGAAAGACAAGACATGGCACTCAGTGCCATGGTCCAGTTGAATGGTGGTGGATTGGTCAAAAGTTACAGTCAATGATCTCAGGGGTCTTTTCCAACCTAATTGATTCTGAGGCTCTGTTTTGTGTAAGCCTTCAGCTACTAACTCACCCTGAGAAGTTCTGCTGGCTTTAAGGGAGCTGTGATTGCTTATAACAAAGGCAGGTTTATCCCACCAGTTCTGCAATGCTTTCTAATAAAATCCAGTAGAAAACCCTAAACTCAGTGCAGGGTTTGTGGTGTGTGTATTGGTTGCTTTGTTATTTTAACAAACAGGGGGAAACTAAACCAACTGGGTTATAGTGGTCCATGAATCTACAAACCTTGGACTGCAAGGGACCTGAAATATGTCCTGCAGACAACTTCATTCACCCTGAAGTTGTGTGCAGGACATATCCCTGCTCCTATAAATGTATTGGCACAACAGGGACCAATGCAGTCTTTCTCTGGAGAAAGAGGCTGTGCATTCATATGGCTGTGGCTACATCACATTAGACAGGCTTGATGAGAGATGCTGAAAATAATAAATCTTGCACCTGACAGAAGTACCTAGTATTTGAAGAGTGTTTGCAAAACACATGGTACTGGTTCCATTTTTTTTCCCCAGGCATAAGCTTACTATGTCCAGTATTATGGACTGCCTTTGAGATTAGTCTTAATGATTTCTGCTGTATTATTTTTACTTTGGTTTCAAACCAGTCAATACAGCAGCAAGTTCTGTAAGGTCATATTGTATTGTTACTTTAGAAAGCATCAAGCAATCGCATTGTGCTCGAGGGACACATGCCATGCCAGGCTCAACAAGCTAGATGTCTTCTCTGACATTTTAATGGCATCAACATATATTCTTTCCTGGAAATAAAAATTGTTTCATGGTAAAAATCACTGGTATCTGTTCCTAGAGTGTTTGGGGAAAAAGGCCAAACCAAACACAGGAGGACAGCTGAAATGGGGGATTGCATTCTATCAATCTTTTTTCACAAAGACTGTAAATGTTTTCTTTTACTAAGGCATTACTTTTTCGTTTCCCTTCACAGACAGAATTACAGTTAAGCCCTTGACAAATGACTGCAGTTTACTACTGATATGGCAGCAGTGGTCCAGAAAAGGACAAGCTTTCCTCTGAAATGTCCATCTGCCTCAGTGGGCTAAGGGTAGAGATACACCAACAGGTCTATGCAGTTATATTGCTGTGACTGTGCTTTCTCTCACAGTACCTGTGCATGATACATTAAATTCTCCACTATCAAAATGGGGTTTTTTTTTGCCAGTGCTGGAAAAGCCAGAAGCACCAAGGGAACTCAGGGACTGTTTCTTATTCCTATTAGTACTCCTTTTTTCTGTGTTGGGTAAAGGCCACTCATGTTCAGTGTATCTATTTAGAAAACAGCTAATCTTCTGCTAATTGCCAATCTCAAACACACAAAAGGTACACAAACAAAAATACTTCACAAAACAAAAATTGTTGTCAGTACAATTTGCCTTATCTCTTTCTCAGTTTCTGTTGCAGACAAGTTAATTGTTTACATCTTTGGGGCTTGATCTGAGAGCTTGCACAGCTGTCAGTAAGAACATTAATCTTCAGTGTGTCAGCACAAGTGTTCATTGTTTGCTGGAGTTTACACAATGCCCCGAGTATTTTAGGGATATTTTGGAACATCTGACATTCAGATGCTCTCCCATGGCTTCATTTCCTTCCAAGAAGCTTACAGACAAGCATATATTTCTAAAAAATGTTTTGGTCTAGCCTTCAATTGGTCTATAATAACAATATTGTGGTAGATGTTCGGTTTAAGTTTAGTTTAAATTAAATGTCAGTAACCTCTACAGCAGTCATTTGTTCTGCTGCCACTCCTAGCAATTTTCTCCTGTGAGCAACAATGTCTGTTTGAAGGTGGATCCATGTAGAGGGCTGTAAATTTCTTATCAGTTCTCCTTTGACTCCAATCTTTTCCTTACAACAAAATGTCTGGGAGGTAAGATGTGTTCTGAACCTAAATGATGTAGGGTAACTAGAATGTGACAAGGAAAGTCATAGCTGGAGGCTTCAAAAAAGGTATCACAGTTAATTTGTCCAAAGTTTGCCAGGGGAACAAGTTAAATAGAGGAGATGGAAACAGCTGACTTTATTATCCCCAGGCAGTGTTTGCATTCAGTGTTGGCCCACAGCAAAACACAGAGCTCTGAGCTTTCCAGGAGAGTGGAGTTACTTGTTGTTTTAGCCTGACAGATTGCAGTTACGTGTTTTAGCGTGACTTGCAAGTGACCCAGTGTAGAATGAATATAATTTTGTATTCCCCTCTGCAAAGTGTGAATGACAATAGCAAAAGCATTTTGCAAAGCTCATCTCAGTGATGTTTGAGAGGTACACAAAGATACTGGGGCAAAAAAATGGACACTGCTGTTAGTTTGGGAGTTATTCTTCAGAGCTTTATCCATACTTAGGATGGGGGCTGTACCATGAGAGGATACCACAGGAGTTTATTTTTGTCTTTGAGGTGGAAGCAGTGGGTTGAATGTTTCACTTAGCACAGGAAAAACTACAAAGACCAACACAGCAGTTTGGAGCTGAAAGTGATTTTCTAGCAGAGCCACCTTTTGTGCTCCCCTGAGAGAACTTTACAATGCAGCATCAAAAGGCTGGTGGTGCTGAAGCAGTTCCCATGGGCAGGACTGCTCTGCTGCTGGGGCCCTGAATACCAGCCTTGGAAATGAGACCAAGTGAGCTGGCAGTGCTCCTTTGGCAGTACCACTGTACCTGCACAAGGAGTTTTTCCCAACAGCTGTGCCAGAACTTGCTGACTTGATTTCAGACAGTGGAGTTATCTCAATTTTCAATGTAGAGACAGAAGAAAGGGTACACTGTGACCTGCTGTGGAGGTAGTAGCTTTCAGAAGAGATGCACTCTAAGCTCAGTTATTATTCCTCCTGATAATTAGCACTGTTCTGATAAAATGAAGACAATATTTAAATAACAGTACCAGTGTTTTGAGTATTACAGCAGTTATAATTTGCAATAATGAATCTTACAGTAGTTATAATTTGGAGTAACTGTTCAAAAAACACACATCCAGATGCAATAGCTCTCAAGTTACTGCTCTCAACAAGGAGATGCTCTTTCTGGAGGTATTTGCAAGGCACCAGTAGTGCCTATTTTTTTAACTTCTGGCTTTGGTTAGACAACACATACTACTGCTCTTTATTACCAACTATTCAACTTCCAAATCAAGAATTCATTTCAAAATGTATCCACAAATTATAAAATCCCAAGCCAAATATTCCTGTCTCATTTCTCCAGTCAACATCTGGCACTGAGAAATAAAGCAGTTAAAATTTACATCTTCTATATGAAACTAGTGGAGCAAGACAAATTTGTGTGAAGCATTAATGTAAATGTCAGATATAATTAAGAATACACAATATCTTTAGCTTGTTAAACAGTAACATCAAAAAGTCATAGTCTTTCTGTCAGCTAACTTAATCTAAATTCTAGGTGTGGATTCAGGAATGCAAGTATAGCAAACCATTTGAATAGCTATTAGCTAACTCTTTAAATAGCTTTTGAACAAACAGAATATTAGGGCATGCTAATACAAACACAAATATACAAGATGTGTTCAGCACCTTGCTGAATGGAAAGAGGTTTGAAGTGCATTCTTACACTCCAGTTTCTCTTGAGGCCTAAAGAAATCACATATGCATGGATCTCTGAGAGAAAAAAGTAAAATACAGTAAAATTACTTAACCTCTTTCTCCTCCCATTAATAAATGTTATGTTTTCAGCATTTTGATGGAATATAGCAGCAAAGCTCTAGCTCAGAGTCTGTCTTGTAATCTGTGGCTGAGGTGAAATATAAGAGTAAATAACAAATGTGGCTCATCAGACCAGAAGTTATGAATGAAGGTTATCTCTCCAGCCTGCCCATGAATTCAAAGAGGGAGGAAGTGGTTTTGGACTCGTTGGTTTTTCTTAGCCAATTTGTTTTGGAAATGAAAAATCCCACAGCTTAGAACCTGACAGCTGCAGAGGAGAAGAACTTGCAAGGTGGAAACATAGAATGGCACAAAAAAAAGTTTGGGAAAGATTAGCTGCTCCTCCCCAATATTTTAGCGTTTGCTTCATTGCAGCCATAATGATCTAAGCATATAAGTAAAAAATGGCTTATAAGGAAACATGGTGTCTTTGTTAAGACAACTGATGTAGTTGGAAAAAAAGGAGACAGGTTTGGACCACCTAAATGTTCTTTTAAAAGCTGAAATGAAAGCAACAATCTTTGAATAAAGAGAAGACTATAAACAGTTTTCAGTTTAACCTAATTTTGACAATCACTTAGTTGTGACCCTCTGCATGTGAACTTGCCCCTTCCCAACTGTTTTGTTTTAAGAATAAAGAATGTACTTCTACCTTAAAATCTTACTTCACAGTTTAGTAACCTTTTTTATGTGTTGTATCATTGTTTTCAGAGTCAGATGTTTTAAAACAGGAGGGACTACATCCTCTAGCTTAAAATAGAAGTTACACTTACCTGAAAACAGTAAGTCTCAAGGAGTAAAGGGTAAAACTTCCTAGAGATAATATAGCTGCATAATTAGGTCAAAATCCTTTCAATACAGATGGAATTACAGAGTTTTTCAGATGAGAACAGACTTGTTACAGGCACTCTTTCTGTATGCAGGTGCAAAATGTTTTGATGTCTACCAGGTTGTGCTGAGCAGCCAGAACAACACTGTAATACATAGTTAGGCAGCTATTACACACTTCTCCTTACATTTCTGGTCCTATCATCACTTTTCTTGGAGTTTGCCAGTTTTCTCTATTCCAAGACCCCAGAGGCTTGTCCCTGTCAGACAGCTAAACTCAAAAAGCAACTAGCAGCTGCCAGCAGGAACTGAATTTACTTGGCAAGGTGTCCCATACTCCTCATACATCCCTGGGGCCGTGCCTCTGGGGATGGAACTCACATTTATACATACACCACGTGCACACACAAAGCTGCAAACAGCTCTTACCGGTAGGGATGCTCTCCTTTCACTCCAGAGTTGTGGCTGACGTTTCTTGTGGCCTCTGCCTTCCTTCTCCTCATCAATCAAGTTGTGGCCCCAGAAGCTGCTCATCCATTTTGCAAAGAAAATATCATCATCCTCATCATATTCCATGCACAGATGCTCCAAACTTGGGGGAGGGGGGGGGTCTCCCAGCCAGACAAGGCAAAGCCAGACAAAGGTCAAATTCCACCACCAAGCCAGTAGCTTCACACTGTTCTGCCAACAAAGGAAGCAGACACACAGTTTCAACCACTCTTTCTGCACTCCCTCCCCAAAACCTGTCCCACTGCAGCCCCAGGCACTGTCTAAACATAAAGTCAGCCCTTTCTCATCTCTTTTCAGCTAGGTTTCCTTTAACCTTTCCATTGCAGCGGTGTCCAATATGACACTGCCCCAGGGGGCGGGTGGCAGGGCTGGGGCTGCTCCCTGTGCTGCTGCTGAGTGCCCCAGCTGTCAATACCAATGCAGAACTGCCCACAGTTACATGCCTGCAGGGGGCAGGCCCAAAGTAGGCTTGTGATTTTTGAGAAGCAGAATTGACATATTGATGTTGGTCAGAAACTGGCTGGCTCTGTGGGAGGGAGCACAAATGGCCCACTCTCTCTGCTGCTCTCTCTCTTCTGACTTCTGTTGCCTCTGCTCTTCTTTCAGTATTTCAGAAATGTCATCTGCCTAGGTAGAAAACCTTCCTAAAGCAACTGTTCATTCATTTTTGCGTTATGACAGACCCAAAAATGCAGCTGCTGCTTTTCACCTAAGTAATTTAATCTGCCATATCAGGAGTGTGGGAGGCCCTGCCTCACTTGAATGCACTCAGGGTAAAAATGTGCTGGTTCCTCCTTACCAGCCCTGGGTGTAAACCATATAGGTCTTGCCTCTCCCACAAAACAGAACAGGGCCAGGGAATGACTTCTGGCCCTCAGACCAGTGTCTAAACTGACCACATGTATCCTACGTGGTGTCTGTGCTGAGGGCTTCCTCCAGGCTCTGTACTGCAATTACTGTACTGTGGCTGTAATACTTTGTTGTCATTTTTGTGTCTCCTCTGTTTCAAAATCTCTGGTATAACACGGAAACTGTTGTGGCTCATGAAACTGTTGTCTGCATGGTATGAAACTGGAAGATGTTTTACATGTTTTGAGGCCTGGCAGGAGGACAATGAGGACTCTGAGGCTGTAGAGCCTGTTGGGATGGTGCTGGAAGGCTGCATGGGAGGAAGAACCCAAATTGAACTTCTTACTTGTTGCCACATTTTTCTTTACAGAGAACTGCTTTTGCAAGGCACAATTCGTCCCAAGAATATTTCTGGGTTTCACATTCTCTGAATCTAAGAGAAAGAAGAAACAATTCTTATCTCATTTACTGCTCCTATGTTGTTCATAAGTGGAATGCTTTGTGGAAGACTGTTTACCTGAAGGGAATTGGTATTTGGATTCTGGTGTGTTTTGACTCACTGACCAATTGAATCCAGGTGTGTGTGTGTCAGGACTGTCAGCTGACAGTCACAAGATGCTGTGCAGTGGAGGGCAGTTGAGTGCTTGGCAGATTCAGTTTAGATGTAATGTAATATAATGTGATATAATACAGAATAATATAGTATAACAAAGTAATTAATTAGCCTTCTGATAAGATGGAGTCCTCCTCATCATTTCTCCCTGCTATGGGGGTCATCTTGTTACTGGAAGCAAACCCTGGTGTGTGCTGGTGTTCTTCTGGTGCCCAGGCATTGCTGTGGAGATGCTGGTTGGTCTTGGCCATAAATATGCCAAAAAGCTTGCTGGTAATTTGGCATTACAGAGAATCAGTGGTCCAGCATTAAACCTTCCTCAACCTGTTTAGACCAACAGATGTAGCTACAAAACTGGTTTCATTCATGGGGGTGTAGGTGTGAGGTGTAAGTACAGTGTGGGACTGTTCATTCCCAACAATACAGGTGAAGGGAATGGTTGCTCAGGGATGTCTGAGTGCCCAATTTTACCTTGTCCAGGGCAGGAAAGAGTGTGATTAGCAGAGTCACCTGAGTACATAGGTGTGCAGATGGCACTGCCTCAGGTGTTCTGCATGAGAGCTGGGGGACACATCCATGCCTGCAGCAGCCTGGACAGCAGCAAGAGGAATACCTGCAAAACAGCACAGTAAGGAGACACCTGAAGCAACGAAAAGGATGTGTAGGATGATTTTCCAGGTGGGGAAGGACCCTCCTGGCCATATTCAAGCAGCCTGAATTTGACTTACACCCTGGAGGCCACCCATCTGTTCAGGCAAGGCACATCTGAAGGCCTGCAGGAAGCATGATGTGGGTGGAATTGAGGCTGTCCCAGCAGGAAGCTATTGACCTGTTGGATACATATTTGCTATTGTGAGGTGACAGAACAGGGAGAAGGGTTGTCCCACAGCTTTATCCAAATATGCTTACATAAACAGTAATAATCCATCAATTAAAGGACATTTCTCAAGTTGTTTACTACCAGGCACATTGACTCAGAGTGCAGCAGGGCAAATTTTAGTTGGGATCTTGAGGTGTTTGCTTTGCAATCTTCCTGTTGTTTTTATTTGCAGTCCTTTTTTCTCCTGTGCAATATGTCTTCTCACATTTCCCTCCTACCTACAATGAAATTTTTGCATGAGATGACTGGGGCTGATTGAAAAAACGTATTAAAAACGACTCCTCTTCATCTTCAGCTGAATGCTCCATGGAAATAAGTGGAGACAGGAACATAAGCTTCCTCTGCCAACAGGTAAGGATTTTAACTAGGCACAGACACAATGCATGAACAAAATTCCAGTATTTTTATGACAGATTCAATTAATAACTGGGAAGAAAACAGGATGATTTAATTTATAACAAGGATTGCTCCAAAACTCTTAAGTACAAAGTCCTAGAAAGTTTGGATCAGCCACATTAGCTGAAACTTCACAGAATTAGAGAATCAACCAGGCAAAGTTGGAAGAGGCCACAGTGGATCATCTCGTCCAACGTCCTTGCTCAAGCAGGGCCATCCCAGAACACAGGGTTGTATCCAGACACGTCTGGAATATCTCTAGTGTGAACACGTGTATTTTATGATTGGTTTTTCGCAAATATTAAAATTAATATGTGTTAAAAAGTTTTGCTGTATCAATTTTCTTAAGTAGTGTGTTAAATATAGTTTTAGGTTATAACATAATGTTAAAATAGAAACTATGCTATGTAGGATACTTTTTTAAAGAAAGGACTCCCAGTGAGATAGCAGCCCCAGGACACCTAAATCCTTCAGAGAAAGAGAATTTATTGCCCCATTATCAGAAGAAACTAACTTCTTCCTGCCTTGCTCAGCCATGAAGACGCCCTTAGGATTAATAGGAAGAAGCTGACACTGACCCGACAGAATCCTTTGCTTGAATGGAGTTTATGCATCATGTATGAGGTGTATGAATATGCAACAGGCTATTGTTTTTAAAGGTTAATCCTCCGCTAACGGGTGTCCTTTTTCGGGCTTATGTTGCCCAGAAAAAGGTACCCGGACCGTCTGTAACTCTTTGTTCTTGTTGTCTCATATTGTCCTCAATCTCAATTGTTCAAATTTTTATTACTCTAATTATATTGCTATTTTAATAACCATTTTATTACTATTAAACTTTTTAAAAACAAGTAATTGGCATTTTTCACATCTAGCGAGGGAGACTCCACAACCTCTCTGGACAACCTGTTCCAGTGCTTCTGCACAGTAAAAATTTCTTCCTCGTGTTCAGGTGGAACTTCTGTGCATCAGCTTCTGCCCGTTGCCTCTTGTCCCATTGCTTGGCACCACCGAAAAGAGCCGGGATCCATCTTCTCGGTATCATCCTCTCTTGAGGTACTAGTGGCATTCATGAGGGCCCCTCTCAGCCGTCTCTCCTCGAGGCCGAGCAGGCCCAGCTCCCTGAGCCTTTCCTCTTAAGAGTCCCTTAATCACCTTCGCTGCCCCCTCCCGGACCCGCTCCAGGAGCTGCATATATATATATGTCTCTCTGGTACTGAGGAGCCCAGAACTGGACACTTCTCGTACGAGCGGCTCAGACCTGCCTCGGCACGCATCTCTCCAGCCCCGAGGCCATTCCAGCGCTGGGTCCCGGGGAGCGCCCCCGAGCCCGGCCCGGCCCGGCCC
Source organism: Emberiza elegans (assembly GCA_024865655.1). Taxonomy (NCBI): domain Eukaryota; kingdom Metazoa; phylum Chordata; class Aves; order Passeriformes; family Fringillidae; genus Emberiza; species Emberiza elegans. The sequence continues at coordinate 4,142,361 of JALJVW010000196.1, forward strand.
GGCCCGGCTCCCTCACAGGGCTGCGGGTGCCCCTCCGCTCCGCCAGGGGGCGCTGCGGGCGGGCGGAAGCGGCGGCGCTCCCGCGCCCTCCCGGCGCACCCCGCGTGTCCGCTGACCCTCCCTCCTCCTCTCCTCCTCCTCCTCCTCCCGGGCGTCATGGCCGCCTCGAAGCCCGTGGAGGTGCCGGGCGGCGGCGGCACCGCCGGGCTGTCCCGATGGCAGCTGGCGCTGGTGCTGGGCACGCCCATCCTGCTGGGAGCCGGCGCGGTCTATCTGTGGGGGCGGCGGACGGCACGGCGCGGGAAGGGCGCTAGCGAGCGGAAGACCCCCGAGGGGCGGGCGAGCCCCGGGCTCGGCGGTGAAAGCAGCTCCGGGCAGCCCGATGGGCCCGGACACGAGGAGATGGTGAGCGGGGAGCGGCGCCGCCCGTAGCGGCGGCAGGGGCCGGGCTCGCCGCGCGGGGAGCCGGGCCGGGGTCCCGGGGCAGCGCGGGGATGGCCGGGCTGCGAACTGCCGCCGGCAGGGCCCGACAGGCCGCTGGCCCCCTCCGGAAAGCGGCTGTCGGGGTGCCGGTCCCCAGCGAGGAGCAGCGTGTGATGGGATGGAGCTCGGGTGACATCCTGGTCGTGCTCTGCGTGACACGCCCGGCAGGTCACAGAATCACGGACTGGGCAGGTCGGATGGGCCCACGGTGGGTCATTGATCCAAACTGCGGGGTCGAGCAGGGTCATCCCAGAGCCCATTGCACAGAATTGTGTCCGGACGGTCTGGAATACCTCCAGTAAGGGAGACTCCACGCCCTCCTTGAGCAACCTGTTCCAGTGCTCAGTCACTTCACGGTAAAGAAATTCATTCTCATGTCCATGTGGAACTTCTGTGCATCAGTTTCTGCCCATTGCTTCTTGTCCTATTACTTGGCACCACCGAGCAAAGCCCAGACCCATTCTCCTGACACATTCCCTCCAAATCCTGATAGATAATGATGAGGTCCCCACTCACCCATCTCTTCTCAAGGCTGACCAGGCCATTGTCTTTTAGGTTTTGCTTCTATGAGAAATGCTCCAGTCCCTTAAATCACATTTGTCACCCTTGGTTGGACATGCTCCCAGACCTCCATGTCTTTCTGTGATCAGCCTGTGTGACCCACTGAGCTCCTAGCCAGGCATTCGTGGTTGTGGTTCTGCCCTTGCCACACAGGGAGCAGGAGTACTTTGTTCCAAGATCAGGCATTGCCAAATGCATCTTCTCATCAAGGGGCTGAGCATGGATCTGTGCTGCTGAGGGGGGAACATGCCTCTGAGGTCTAGAGTAGCTGTGAAGAAGTTTCCTCCCGGAATAGTGTTTTAAAAGGAAATCTGTGATCTGTTGTGTGTGAGATGCTGGATACAGCAGTGTGGAAAGAAAACACAATCAAGATTGTTTTAAAATGGAATAGTATGTTCTGTGAAAATATAGAAGCCACACAGTTTATGCGGCAGGGACTTCGAAGTGTAGAATTTGCCTAAGTAGGCATGCTCTCAAAGCATACATCTATCCTGTTGTAAATTACCCTTCTGAGAACTTTCAGACAAAATGATCTGTAAAAACACTCAAGGACAGCATGTAAGATCGGAGTCCAGATGGGATCTGTGGTTCTCTTGTATATCTGTGTTGGAAAAAATGCCTCTAAGATGCACTTTCTGCACATCTGCAGTCCCAGATGTGCCTTGCCAGTCATGCAGCATTACTGAGGTGAGGTTGCAGCTGACAAGCATGTTTAAAGTAATGGATTTGACAAACTGATGGCCTTTGATAAGAGTATCCCACACTGCATCTTCTTCTCCCGTTCTTGTGCATCACCCAAAATGCTTTGAACTGTCAGACTGTTTGAGCTTCCCATCAGAAATCATGAGGAGAGAAGAAGAATCACCTCTTGGAGACAGGGAAAAGTCCGTTCTAACCTTGACAGCTTGAGCGATGCAGACTGACGCGCTTGGGCCGGCGGTGGCAGGCACACATGGGAGTGGTGAGGAAGGCGGCAACTTCCCCAGCTAGTGAATCATAGCTGCTCTCAGGCATTCCCAAAAGCACAGGAAGCTCTAAAACCTTTGCTGGACCTTGAGGCAGTTACTTCAGCACAGTGATTTGTTCCTTCCTGGGCACCAAACAGTCCTGAAGAAGTTGTGTGCAGAGGACAAATTCAGACCATTTACTGTGGTAGCTTTGGCTCGTGGCTGCAGGCAGCATCTGGCACACTTATGGGAGTGTGCTTGCTGCAGGTGAGCTCTGCAGGTTTGCAGGCTGCTCCTGACCTTTGTCTTTCTGCAGTGACTTCCCTGTTAGTGCATTCACTCTGGGTTTCTTGGTTGTGTTTCTGAATTCCAGCAATATCCAGGAGTTTGTAGTCATGCTGCAGTTGTAGGAAGGAAGCACTTAAGACATCTAAAGCACTTACATAGCATTTGATTTAAAATATTGTGTGTTGCATCACAAATTGAATTGCTCGAAGGCTCTGTGCATTTAAGGATAAGCTGAGTGGTATGACCTGATGCAAAGTTTCTTGAAGAGTGTCATTGCTTACACTGTAAAGAAATGAGAGATGTTTCTTAGGAAAGGTGCAGAAGTTATCAGATTTGACTGAATATGTGAGATAATCATCTAGCTGTTCAAAATATGGCTACATCAGGAAAATAAATGTGCCTGCAAGTTTCCAGGACTGCTTTATGTGTGTGTGGAGGATTGTCTTCCTGTTACTCATATCCAAAGCAATGATGCCATGTAGATTTCGTGTTTCCTCTCGTATTTTATTAGTTATGGATATTAGTGCTAAGACCCATGATTGAAAATACAACTACTGCAGATGCTTCACTTGTAAAACTGCCTGTATTGTATTAGTCTGCCTCTCTAATGTGATGAGGTATTTTTTGAAACTCAGTTGGATTTCATGTACAAGTCTGCTCAGTGAGTAAGAGCCAGTAATTCATTTCACAGTTGAAATACAAGAGGAAAATCTTTTGGAAAACACATAGGTCAATAATGAATCTGCTACCAACAGCTGTGTCAACTAACTATTCTTTTACTCATAAGTGTAACTTAGGACTCATATTGTTTTCTGCTTTTCATTGAATCGGCCCCTGTATCCATTTGATGTTCTGGTGACTGTTTCTGAAGACATGATCTTGAATTTTTTTTTTCTTTGTTTTTAAAAAATATGTAAGGTGCTATATATTTCCTGTTCTTTATTCTGACTTGTTACTATTTTGCATGCAGCTCAAGCTTTTCTTTTACCTGCTGCACAGGCCTCACATTTTTTTCCCAGGCTGTGTCTGCACCTGAGGACTCTTCCTGACATCGATGCACTGGCCAAGTGTGTGATCCATGACTGACATTGTGTTGGCAGAAGCCCTTAGCACAGGTGCTATATTGGGAAAAGCTGAACTACTTTTGAGATTCCTTCTCTGTGAGCACTGCTCCTTAGCAGTACAGTAAACTGGTATTATTGGGCCAGTCAAGTGATGATGATAAAACTGCATCTATGGATGGCTCAAAGGTTGTAAAGCCAAAATGCATCTGTTCATGACAGTTGTCATTGTTTCTTGTAATTTGGATGGAATGTGCTTTAGTCACTCAGTAGCAGTTGTTTTTCACATGCTCTCCTGGTTTATAGGGAGTATTGCGTAGTTAAAATACAGAATGCTTTGCATATATTGCTTTAGTTGGCGCCCAATTGATTCATATTTTTTTTAACTTATTCCATGATAAATTCTTAGCAGGTTTTACACCCTCCTTGTTTTACAGGAGTGAGAAGTGGTTAGTCAGTGAAATAATGTGTTGGTTGCTTCAGTACCTTTTTCCCCTGAAGCTGGAATCAATTTCTTTTGCAGCTCTGAGGTAGTCCAGATCTCTGACCCCTTAACACTTTCAGCAAGCTGACAGGGTAACCCTGTGTTTGGTGTGAGAGGAGGTCAGCTGGGTGGCCTTGGGTATTGCAGTCAAAGCCCTTGGGGTCACAGCAGTTCCTGTCTCTGCACACTTTCCCGTGAGCTGGGCACTGTCCTTGAGTGCAGTGTGGGTGAACGTGACAAACTCCTCAGCCTTTGTGGTGCCACATACCGGGATCAGCAGCCAGCCAGCGTGGCTTCTTTCCAGTGTCTGTTTTAGTAGCTATTGCTGAATGCTGCCTCTCTCACTGCTGTGACATTAGATCAGGATATGAACAAATTGAACCCCTTAGTCTAGACACACTCATGTTGGTGCTTACTCTAAACTGATCTAAGCAAAGTAACTAAAAAGTCATTTCTATTGTACTGTGCACCCATTGCTTTGTAAATCTCACCATCAACCTACTGCAAGTCTTCTATTTCGTGCTAGCTGTAGTGGATGGGTGTAGAAAACTCCTGAATGTGTGTACAATAGCAGTAAAACTGTTAGACTCTTGCCTTATTTATGGAAGGTGTGGATGGCAAATTCATTTAACAGGAAGGTGACTGAGAACTTTGTGAATTTGTCCTGTAAACTTTGTTACATTTTTTCTGAGTTTACACTCCTTGCTTGTGCTTTGAATTTACGTCTAAAGCTCATGTAAACATACTTTTTCTCATAGTGGTTTTAGTTCTAAAGAGACTTTTAAAACCATTTATATTCAGTTAATATAACGGAATATATTCTTTGTTTGAAAAAAGACTTTAGAAGAACCTTAGTAAAAAGAAAAAGTAGCGGAAAGATAGGTATTCAGAAAAGAGCAGGATTTTTTCCTGGTACCTCATCTCATTAAGAGGGTTCTCTCACTTGCAAAGGACAAAAAAGAGGCCTAGACCAAGGCTTTCTTTTTTTGCACATTGAATTAAGATGGCTGAAACAGTAGTTACCCTCCATGTCATCTGTCAGATAAGGGCTCATGCAAATCCTTTTCAACCAAGAGAAAATGCTGAAACTCTCTGTTCATGCTTCTGTTGTGAAATGCTGCCGTCATTGGCTGGCAGGAAATTTCTTGTTCTGCTTTGAATAACAGTCTCCCTCAAATATATAAGGTTCTGAACAGCTAGTTTAATAGTACTGCCATTGCAGGGAGTTACTGGGCATTATTATTCTTGCAGCTGGCAGGCTGTTGCTGTAAAGTTGATGTTTGCACGCAGTTTCTGAACATTTTGTGAGAAAAGCACATTTGCTGAGGTTAAATTAGAAGTTCAGAAAATTTTGCCAGTGTTGTATATTCTTTAGTCAGTTACCAATCTGCTTGTTCAGGTACCTGGATAACTGATAACTCAATTTCACAAGTGTCCTTTGGCTTAAGCTCTGTTCTAAAACTTGTTAATCAACAGTTGCTGAAAGCAGTCCGAAGTACTGAGATGTTATTTTTTGTGTAGCTGCAAATAACTTCTGAGTTATTTGTTTTGTTGCTCTGTTATGAACTTACATTCATTTTATTGAGCTGGTTTGGTTGTTGCACAGATTCTTTGACCAGAAGATGACAAACTGGAGAGTTTTTCTTGCTCTATATGGACCTTCACCTTGGGGATAAAAAATGTCCAGTGTGCCACATAGCATGGTTCAGGTCAGGCTCATGGGTCAGGTGGGGAGAAGCAGTGAAATTGGAAAACAATGTCAAGAATTATTTGGCAAGAAAACAAAAGAATGAGGTTTTTGATTACTTGTGCATGAAGTTTGTTTGCATAATCAGTTTCTTGAGTACTATCTTGCGTATGTCCAATGTAGCAATTGAGAAGGAATTTTTAAAATTTTTTAGGGTTAAATTTAAGTCTTGACAAACATTCAGAAACTGGTGTCAGGAATTAATTTTCATTTTCTTATATGTGCTGTCATGAAGAGGTATTGTAGCATATAATGTGATGTGAGTTCTTTAATAAATTTTTTTTAAAAAATAAACAGCTACCAGAAACCCTCCAAACCGTCAACAGCAAAATACCCCACCAAACCAAACAAAAACCTACATTGGGTTTGGTGGTGTTTTGGGTGCATACTGAGGGCTACAGCAGAGTAGTTTGAGTAAGGGTGCAGAAACAAAACATCTCAGAGCAAGCAGTCTAGTTTAAGGCAGCATAAACAAACAAGTTGGTTTCTTCCCTGCCTTGGGCCATGCTGCTGACTTTATTGCATCAGAGCATGTTGTGCTCCACGTTCTGAGTCCTTACCCTCACATTTCCTGCCCCATGCCATGGGTGCAGCAGGGGGTAACCAAGGAGTCAGCAAATGGTCCATGATTCATTTCTGTAGGATTGGGTGTGTGGTCTGTGACACTGCAACAGTTCCTAAAAGTTCACTCTCATAACAGAGTTACTGATTTTAATAACTGGGGCATCCTGTCTGTAGTCTGAAGTTTTTATCACTGTTGTGTGCGCTTGGAGGCTTGTGGGAAGGCTTGATAGTAACCTAGTAGTAGGTTAGTAGTAGTAACCTAGCTGCAGTTAGGCTTCATCTCTGCAGTCTTAAATCATTTTCGCACTGAGAACACATGCCATGTGTGAATGTTACAACATGGCCCATATAATGTGTTTTTCCTTTTCAACTCAAGTTAATAGGAATGGCACTGAATTTTGTAAGATTTTCACACAAGGGCATCTTTAATGTGGTTTGCTCTAGGCATGCACAAGGGAAAATTCAACCTGACTTGCATGCATTTAAGTTTGCAGCATGTGCATAACCCTTCCCTTTGTTAAAAGAAAAGCATTGTTGTATTTGGAGATAAATTTAGGACCTACTCAAAATAAATTTAACCTTTTGAGACTTTGGTTAAGTTTTAAAGAAACAATTTACCAGATACACAGTTACTTGTCTCTCAGTAAAAATAGTTGCACTCTAATTTTGGCATAGAGTAGTATAGAGTTACGCACAGGGTATGGGGTGAAGTTAATAATCTTTTATCAAATTAAATTTGAAGCTTTACAATAGAAAAATCTGAGAATCTTGCACATTGCCTTGTTCTGTGAACAGTAAAGATGGTGCAGATTGATTTCCTGTGAATCCAGTGATTAATTACTTGAGAGAAGAGCTTTGCTGGCAGTAGGGATATTTAAGAAATTCTCTCCCTTATATGGTTTCACTTGTAAGTGTCCCCTCAGGAGAATGCTTCTAGGATACTTTTGTTCTATTTGGATGCCTACTTTTATGTAGAAACTGATGCTAGCACCCATTATCTGATTCTCTCCTGCCAGGATAGGAATCCAGGCCTTAAAAGACAGGTTGTAGTGTAAGTCCTGGCTTCCCCTCAGGTTTTCAGTTTTAAAGTAAATCACTGAGATGCTAAAAATGATTAGGTTGGAATGAAATGAGCAGACATTAAGGGGAATGGGCAAATGAAATGCAAAGTTGCTTTCACATTTGTGTTATAGCTGTCTGGTTGTCTGTTCAGTTTGGCCCTGGCAGTGGATAAGGGGGTAGAGGAGGCAGAAGTATGGTCAAAGAGCAGCAGGGACAATTCCCAACAAATCCTCAATGATCTGAAGTGCAGGGGATATGTAGTGAATCCTGCAGCTATTGTTAAAGGCACTTCTGCCCTCAGTCTGTAGCCTTTCCCTCCCCAGAAAGGTTGGTGGAATGGCATGTGTGCCCATACCTCTGTTCATTTTGGTCTGGCAGAACTGCCCCAAAATGTTGTCCATGAAGTGAGGCTGTGACAGAAGATCAATGTGAAAATCTTTTGCAGTTCTTAATTCTTGAATGCTCTTTGGTAGAACATTTTCATATCTAATCCCTTACAAAGCACAAGATTTGCTAAGTGATTTGTAAATCCAGGGGTTTCAGGTAGGTAGCAATGTTAATTTCTGCAGAAATACAGATCATCAACATGTGGTACAGAACATAAAGATGCATTTAGCAGGGTGCCAGGCCAGTCAGCAAAGTTTCCCATCCCCTGCTAAGATGGTGATGGTCCAACACTTGTCATTACATGAAGCAGAGTGTGTGAAGCTGTAGAGGAATCAGCTGTAAGTTGATTTGCCTTGCATGAAAGGCAAGCCAGCTTTATTTTCCTTACAGGTTTTATTTGTCTTGCTCAGTAGGTCTTTCCACAAAGTGTTTTCCATATTTAATTCATATTCTGATGAATCACCTCTGATCTTAGGGCTGTATGTATTTCAAAAAGAGGTTCTTCTGTTTGAATTGCTTTGAGGGCTTTGTTGTCTTTACACATTCAGCCTTTGGAGAAACAACTTACCTCATTGGTTCTTCTGATCAGCAGCCATGTAAAAGATTACAATCTGTTTAGCTTTCCAAACAGAAATCACTGCATAGCTTATTACCATTGTAGTGATTATTGTGAAAATGTTATCTCCTATCTGATACACTTGCAAAAGAAAATTCTTGTGTGTTTCCAGGAACTGAAGTCAGTGAAATTTTTCTGGGCTAGTGTTTACAAGTCAGGTCCATTTTTATATCTTTGAAGATGAGCCCTAAAGTGCATAGCTTGTGCGCTGTGATGCCTTTTTAATTCAAACTGACCTCTCACTTTCTTTTTCAGAGTCCTCTTGGTAGAGCCCAAGCAGCCAAGAACAAAGGAAACAAATACTTTAAAGCAGGAAAATATGAGTTAGCTATTCAGTGTTATACTGAGGCTATCAGCCTGTGTCCTCCTGAGAAAAACCTTGATCTTTCTACCTTCTATCAAAACAGAGCTGCTGCCTATGAACAACTGGTAAGAAATGAAAGATCATTATGTGTTTATTGTAAAAAGTAGCATTATCAATTTTATATGTTGTCACTTTCATCCACTGAAAGGTCCCAAGTGATAACATCTGCTTTCACAACAGATGATGTTTTCTTTTCACAAAAGATGCTGTTGCAGCTTTTTGCAGCTTATCATACTTTTCTACATGTAAATAAAATTGTTTTCTGTTAACAACACTCAGTAAATCTTATGTAATTCTTATGCTTCCTGTTCTTCCAAGACAAAGTTTTAATTTCTTATTCTCTGGAAGAATTTTCTTGTATGTAGGTTTATTTTACTTCTCTCTATTTGAGTGATTAACTGTAAAAGGCCAGATATTTTGGAAGGATGCTACTTCAAAATGTAAACAAAAAATCATTGAAATCCTAGTAAAGGCCAAGACCTAAATTTTCCACGTGGGGAAGTAACATTTACTCGACAGCTGAGTATACTGGGTGTTATTTTAGAAGTCAGCCAGTGTTGCTTATTATGGTATGATGGATTTGCTTATGAGGTCGAGTTGGTGAGCTGTATCGAGGAGTGGAAAAGTTTGCCTTGCACAGTCTGAAGTATCAGGTGGGAGAGTGTGCTTGCATAAATCTGGCATTAGATTTAGTTCTTGTCTAACACAAATTCATGCCATAATGAATCCCAAATGTATATGATTCCTGTATTAGAAAACCCTATTTTGATAAATTGAAATAACATTAAAAAAAAAGTTTCAGCACTTGGGTAAACTTGTTTGCTTCCATTATATTTCCATCTTTTTTCCATCTTCTAGTTGTTTTACACCAATCTTTCATTCCCGATGTTACCTCCTGCAAGCATCTTTGCATCAACTCATTATGTTCTCCCATGGGGTTTGCACACTGTCCGGTGTAGTGTTTGGTAGGAATTCCATTGCTGGTGCAGGAGTTGGCAGGTTTTGTGCCCAGGCAGTTTCTCCCTGTGGCACTGGCAGGGAGGAGCAGAGCCCTGGAGCCGCAGCAGCCGCTGGGTGTGCGTGAGCCCAGAGCTGGGGGAGCCACACAGGGAGCTCAGGGGGGCCCCTCTCACTGTGCTCTTTTCCTGCCCACAGCAAAAATGGACAGAAGTGGCACAGGATTGTACAAAGGCTGTTGAGCTCAACCCTAAATATGTCAAAGCTCTCTTCAGACGTGCAAAGGCCCATGAGAAACTAGACAATAAGAAGGAATGTTTAGAAGGTGAGTGGCTCATGCTGTGTGTACTTAAAAGTGGAATTAGTTCTGCTGCTTTGGAGAGCTTTTGGCAACTTTTGGAAATGTTTTGTTTTCACTTCTGTAGCTGCAGTAATAGCTACAGAAGTGAAAACAAAACATAATAATAATAAAAAAAATATGTATTTAAAGCCATTCATAGCTTCTGCAACTACATACTCTTCTCTTGTCAGAAGAAACCTTTTCACATTTCTCAAACTCTGATCTGCTCACATCTGAAATGACTGCTGAGAAATTGATGTTACTGTAGCAACTCAAGGTATTATTTTTCCAGGAAACTTCCTCACTTTAGGATAGAATTAATCTTACATGAGTGGATAACCAGTTGTTCTATTTCCATGCAGTAAAGAGACTTTCTTCTCTTGTTTGTTTTAGAAAAATCATACTACTACAGAACTGTGGGTTTTTGCAGGTAGAGATGCATGGTCAAAAATAAAAGTATTGCAGTAATTTAAATGCATTGGACTGGTATTAGAGGGAAAACAGCTTCAGTAGCATTCTTTTCTGGTGCATAGTTTATGAAAACCAGAACAGATTGATTTTTTTATAAATATTAATACTTTGTATTCAGAAGAAATTACTGTGTCAAACCTTCCAATGCTATTTGTAAACAGAACACATTTTGAACTGTCAGGAAAATGTCACTGAGAAGCCATGGAAATTAAGAACTGCAGGTCAGATGTGTTGTCTCATTGCACTTTTGAGCTACAGTACACTGCTTGAAATTACCCATTTAAATTTTATCAAGTGAAATCATTCCTGCTGATGTTAGATTAAAAGACAAATGAAATTTTCAGCTGTGCTCATTATCAAAGAAGGACAGATAATAAGGCAGTGTTTTGGCTGGGAAATCTAACTGTTAAATTAGTTTCATTATGTGTAACAGACAAGAATTAGGTCTGCCAAATTAGAAGGTAAATCAGATGTGAAAATTTTATCTATCTATATGTTTATCTGCTGGCAGAATGCCTTTATGCCCTTTAAGACAGTAGTAACTAGAAAAGAGCAACTTGGTCCATTTAGTGCATCCTTTGCAACCACTGTGTATCAGCTGCACTTCCAGGGTGCTGTAATAAAATCTAAACCTTCTGTAGCTGCCAGGTGATAAAAGCCCCAAGAAAGATCAAGTGTCCCTGTGACAGTAGGACAGTTTTAAATATAACTTATTTTTACTGTTAGTAGCAGTGATGCTAGTGTCAATTATTTTCAGCTTTTATTTCTATTCAATTCTTTGCTTGAAGTTTTTTCAGATCTGAAGCTTTCTTGCTTTTTTTTTGAACAACACTGTTTTTCTATAACCCTGCTTTTGCCTGCCAACCACATATGGCCAGCAAAACCCCAGGAAGTAGGGTATGCCCATGTAGTGGAGGGAAGCATAACCAAACAAACCTCAAAACCCCAGCCACTACCAGCAGAAAACTCCTCCAATGTTCCCTGGCAGTGTTACTTGGGAAGATGCTGCTGCAGCCAAGCCTGGAGTGCAGCAGTCTTTGGGCAGAGTGTCTGCTGGGTTAGTAGAGCACATTCTTTCTGGGGCTACCATACTTTCCCAGGGACTCTGATGTGCTTCAGGACCATGCCAGGGGTGCAGGCAGTTTCTGTATAAGTAATGGCTTAACAGTCTCTCTAGCAGGAGAATGAGAGAGATATACTAAAACTCCAGAGCAAGACATTTACTTTTCAAGCATATTCAGACAGTACCCTGCTTGAATTTCAAGTCCAGGTTCTGGTCATTTTCACTAATGTTTAAATGAAAATAAAACAGGGAAAACCATGGTAGCATTGCATTAAGTCCAGAGAAACTGTGTGTGGTAAGAGTGCTTTTCACACTGGGAAGTTTCACTCGGGCAGCAGTGGGTTAACATTTGCAGAGATTTCTCTGTGTGAATGAGAGCCATGTGATTGGGGGTGGCACTTCAAATAGGCCAGCAAGGTATTTCTCCTTGCTCCCTTCCAAAGTCACTGAGCAGAAAAATTTGAGATAGAATTTAGGCAGATTTCTTAAACTGAGGAGTAAGTGAGATGTGATGGGACTGAATGTGAAATTCAGAAGCAGAAAATAAAGACCAGTCCCAGAAGAAAAGCTGTGTTAGCACTTTTAATGCAAACATCATATGAACATAATTACTCTCCTCAAAGTTTCAAAATGGTGAAAGCCCCTGATAGAGGTATATATTTTCACTGTGGATTTAAGTGTGTTTGTCTCTAGATAAAAACACGCACAGAAAAATAAATGTAATTTCTTTTCATTCACAGTCATGAAATCCTTTTATCCCAGGAAGATCATTTTGGATACAGATTTGTGTCTTGAAGAATACAGTAAATACAGCAAACTGGAAACAGAGGCTTTGGCCTGAGAACAGGACATGTATTATTTTGGCAGTGCCCCATTGTACTCAGTGGCACATTTTATAGTGTACTTCAGTGACTGTCAGAATTCCTTTAATCTCACTTTTGTACGTTGTTTCCTAGATGTCACTGCAGTCTGCATTTTAGAAGCCTTCCAAAACCAGCAAAGTATGTTATTAGCTGATAAAGTTCTTAAACTCCTTGGAAAAGAAAAAGCCAAAGAGAAGTACAAGGTAGGACTTGTGATACTGCTGAGTAATTGTTATTTCACCTGACCAGTTGGTGACAAGTCGGTTGTTGGCATTCTGTCAGTTGCTGTAAACAAGTCACTGTCTTCATCTGCTCAAGCGTAAGAAGCAACACAAACTGGTTCCTACAAAGCTGCCATTGTACCAATGGCATTTTCCTGTGGGACCTCTCCAAAGTTTTCAGAACCTCAGCAGAGAAGAGAGATCTGCTTCTAGCAGTTGTTTCCCTTTAATAATGGAATTTGTTATGACATTCAGGAGACACCCCAGGTTGGTGTGCTGCCCTATGTAGGGCTTTTCTGAACTTGCAACTTCATGAAAACTGGGTGTGTTGGAACAGACAGACATCTATGCATGAGTGCTTGGAAACTGCAGAAGAGAGAACTATGGAAGCAGAGGGGTAGCCAGGAGCAGTAATTTTAAGTGACTGTAGGTTTACAAAAAGGTTGGGACAGATACTAACATGTTCTTGGTTGTTATTAAAGCATTCTTGTTTGTGTTTTGATGGTGGTTGAAGTACTGAAATCCTGTGTTGGTTTTGAGATGCAGAATTTCTTTCCTATAGAAATTCACATAAATGTGTAGTGTGGAGGTAACAACAAATAGTGTTATGAGTGTGGTGGACATAGATAGGTGTGCTTCAGAAAAGTGCACTCAGTATTTTCCTGCAGGACAGACTGCATTGTAATTCTTGTGTGCAGTTTATTTTAAACCAGAAGGTTTTTTTGGCTGTAGAAAGGACTGATTACCTGAGAAGTATTACTTCTGGGACTTTAAGTAAAATATGTTGTATCTGGGCCAAGTTCCACACACAGCTAGGGCACTGCCTCATTAGTCTCCATTGTAATAATGACAGCAGCTTCTCTTGGAGAAGCTGGAGAAAAGAGGAAACTGCCATTCAGAATCTGTTTGAATTTAAGGTCATGCTTAAATTACCAGCTTGCATTTTTCACCCAGTTTATGTGCACACCCAATGCTTTTGTACATCTACCCAATGTCTTATGATATCCTAAGAGTCCTTATTTCTAGCCACATATGTGGAAAGATACAAGATACAGTCTCCCTTCCCCCCGAATATCATCACTTTGTTTTCACTGGTGATGGGTTTTGCGATGTGATCTGAAGCTTAAAAGATCCCTAAACATCAAAATAGCAAATCCAAAACATCAGGCTATCAAATGAGAGAGTGAAAGTCATACATTGTTTCTTCCATCAATTTTTAAAAAATAATCATGTTTGCTATCCATTTCCATCTTTCCCATCTGATCCCACCATGTAACGACTTGGAATTTCCTTTTTTTGTTTCAGAATCGGGAGCCTCTGATGCCCTCACCACAGTTCATTAAATCCTACTTCAGTTCTTTCACAGATGATATCATTTCCCAACCTTTGCTTAAGGGTGAGAAATCAGATGAAGATAAAGACAAGGAGGGAGAGGCTTCTGAAGTAAAAGAAAAGTGAGTGCACAGTACAGTTGAGAATAGTTTGGTACTGGAATTAAGTTCTCAGCGATTTGGATGTTCTGCTCAGTGTAATGTGCTGCTGTTTGTGTAGTACTTGGCATGGAGATTCCTCTGACATAAATGATATCAGTATTGCAATGAAACCTTAGTGAAAACTGACTGGCTAGTTCCAAACTTGCACTAAGCAGAAGAAGGACAATGCAACTGGGAAAACATGCTGAATATTTACTACAGTATCACAGTAAATCTTAGGGGATGGGAGAACTGGAGAGGGCTGAATGATGCTTTGGGGGCAAGGAATATTTTGTACTGAAGGATCATTTCCAGGCAGGGAGAAGATGAGGTAGGAAAAGAGGAATTTTGAATGAAAACATGCAGTTACAGTAACTGAGGCTGAAATGGTGTTTTATCTTTCTGGAATCAAACTGCCCATAAATGAAAAGTTTGTTCTGGGATAGAAAAACTTGATTTTGCAGGTTTGTTTTGTGTTTTGTTTAGTGGAGCCGGAGCACCACATAAATGGTTCTTTAATTTACTATGCTACTTTCCAGATTATTTTTGGAAGATTGCAATGCTGTCAGTTTGGAAACCATTGCAAACAGCATTATGATTGTTTTTTTTGAAGTAAGAGAGAATGTCCTGATCTACAAGCAGATTGACTGAATCCAGGATACAGCTGAGAACAAGGCAGTGCTGTAATTTTTTGCTATTAAATAGTTTCTTCCACATACAAGCTGCACATTGCTAGGTTTAATATTTCATTTTCCTGTCCATGAATTCCATCCTCTTGTTTTAATCCAGAGATTATTGCTGTTCTTCATGTGAAAAAAACCCTCAAGGGACAAATGAAGCTCACATTCAAAATCTTTAAAACATTTTTCTTCTTTATTTGCAATGTAATTTGGCCAGTTTTTGTGGAAATTGTTTTCCATCTAAGATGGCTCCATCCAGGAATAGATATTCCAATGGGACTGTGCTGGTGTTGTAAAAGTATAGCACAAGTTAGTATTTGTAATGATTTGATGAAACATCTGAATGGAAATTGCAGTGTTCAGTGATTGCGTGTATACATATAACTGTTCTTACATCATTTACAGCTCTGGCTATTTGAGAGCAAAACAATATATGGAAGAAGAGAACTATGACAAAATTATCAGTGAAAGCACAAAGGAAATTGAAGCAAAGGGAAGATACATGGCAGAAGCTTTGCTTCTGCGAGCTACTTTCTACTTACTTATTGGCAATGCAAGTGCTGCCAAACCAGACCTAGATCAGGTCATCAGCATGGAAGATGCAAATGTGAAGGTAAGAATCTGTCACAGCTGGATTGTAGTTGGGGTTGAGAAGTTAGATGATAAACTTGCAATATACTCCAAGAAGTTGTTTGTCCAAATTTTCAGATGTATTAATGAGAATATTCTGGTTTATTTACTGTTTTGTTACTGACAAACTGTTTTTCTCAAGGGGTTGTTGATTTTTGAGACAGCTGTACTGAGTAGTGCAAACTAAAGGTGATAAGTACTATAAACTAAAGAACGAGGGAAGGTGAATGAATTGGAGGCTTATCCACTCTGGATAAGTGAAAAACCTTAATTTTACTTGCATATTCAGCTAGTTCAAAAAACATTGATGTATTTGTAAACATAGGAATCGAGAAGGATTTTTGGGGGGTTTGGAAATCCATGGAGATGGGAGCATAGGCTGACATTTTTGAAATTAAGTAAGGGAGTTCATTTATTTAGGGTCAATATGAAACTTATTCCTGCTTAGAATAATTGAAACCTGTCAGTGGGAGAAACTAGTCAAATGAAAAATTTACTGTGATTGATTTATTAAAAATATGGATATTGATCTAGTATTGATATCCAGCTGTGACAGACAAAGACTCTCTAACAGTTTATAGTTAGAAAGTGTGGGCAGTGTGTGGGTTAGCTCCCAAATACACACCACAATTTACAGCTGATTACAGAGTCCTTTTATCTATACAAGTATTGAATACCCAAGATACAAATGCATATTCATAACTTTGGTACATCCCATTTTCCACTTCATATGGTAATTAGTTCAAAAGCCATTAAGCATGAGTAGTTTGTTCCTTGAAATGGGTTGGTGGTCCCTTTCATGGGGAGGGGTCCCAAAATGAGGAAGTAAATGAAGTCTTCCTCATTCTGACCTTTCTATCTTTTCAATGCAAATATGACAAATGAACCTTTAGTAGAATTCCCATTCCCGTCTTCAATTGGTTTCAGAACAGAGGAGGCCTACAATTGTCTTATGTTCCAAAAAGCTATTTTTCAGTTTCTATATTCTTCATTATAAACCCAGCTAACCAAACATTGTGTTGAAAAGCAATCAATTATTAGTTGACTACTAACTCTTAACTTCATCAAGGCCTAACCATTTATTTTAATTAACTCCAATAAAGCTTATCTCTAACTAAAATCTTAGCTCCTCTAAATGCCTTAAAGTGTATGTCTCATGATTGTACTGAAGGCTGCAGTGTGGAGGAGCACTGGGGTGGCTGACGTTTCCCTGGCCGTGTTTTGCAGCTGCGAGCCAACGCTCTGATCAAACGGGGCAGCATGTACATGCAGCAGCAGCAGCCTGTGCTGTCCACCCAGGACTTCAACATGGCTGCTGACATTGATCCTCAGAATGCTGATGTTTACCACCATCGAGGACAAGTAAGAAACCCTTGAGATTTGGTCCCAACATTTGGCTATTTCAGTTTGCTAAAAGGAAAAATGGTATCATTTGAGACACTTTATACTGTTTGTGGCAGAAAAATGTGAACTCCTAATTGAGAACTTTGTGGGATAATCACACAGTCTGTTCTGGAGGTTCAGGTCAGGCACAAGCAATTAATTTCTATAGCTGTAGGAAAGCCCTCTATAGTATGAACTGAGACTTAAAAGTACATTTACAGCAGATAAAAGCTGTTCTGTGAAGGGGCCTGAATGGCAGAGCAGCATCTGCACAACGGGAAGCTTTGTTATAGCAGAGGTAACGCGTCCCTGATAACACCTGCAGCCCTGGATCCTGGACTTGGATCTCATCCCTCTCTGCTTTGTGACACTGCTGTGTCCTTGACTGATTTCTAGCCCTGGAGAAGCCTGGGCTGCCACAGACCTGTAAGATGAATAGTGCTGGAAGTTAAAAGGAGCATTAGTATATGCAGATAGGCTAAGTCATGTTTGTAAGGAAGACTTCCATGGATAAAGGGCTTTTCTCCATGAATTTGTTAGACCTCATTAGTGCTCAAAACTTAACATCGTGCTATGTGTCGACTGAAGGGAATGAAAGTGTTCTGCAGATTGAAAATTTGTGTTTTAAAGTAGCTTCACAGTAAAGTAAGAGAATGATGAAGTGAACTCTGCTCCTGTGGAGGAAAAGAATGTCAAAACAAAACCAAATCCAAAAAAACTCCAACCCAACAAAGTAAGTTGAAATAGAAGCTGGAAAAGCTGAAATGTTTCAATGTCCAAATAGTCCACAGATACTGGCTACGGAGAGGCAAAACATCTTGAGAAAATACAAGAAAAAAGTCTCCTCTTTTGGAGACTGGTCATAATGCTGACACAATGATGACAACAGTCTAAAATGCAAGAATTCTCAATCCCTACACAGGGTCATTGCCTGCTTGTGTAGGTAGCCAAAGTTTCACTGGTGGCTTTCATAACACAATTATAACAGTGATTTTTAGTTATGGGTTTTGTAGGTTTCTACACAGTTCTGCAACTGAGCTGGAGATGGTACGAGTAACTGATGCTAATTGAATTATCATGTAAATGTCTGAAGCACAGATGAAATAGAGAAATAGGATTTTCTTTCATTCTGGCTAGCTGAAAATCCTGCTTGACCAAATTGAGGAGGCTGTGGAAGACTTTGATGAATGTATCCGATTGCGACCCAATTCTGCCTTGGCGCAAGCACAGAAATGTTTTGCTCTGGTAGGTAATGTGCTGGGCTTGGTCTGGGTGCTTTTGCTTTAAAGAGCTCTCTGAAACACTCTTTTCTGGTTTATTCAATTTAACTGGAAAGCAGGGCAACATACATCTCTGTCTTTTAATAATAAGGTAAAGGAATAATGCAACAATTTCATTTGGAGTATGGATTTGCTGCTTTTCTTTTGAAACACTCATTGTTTAAACAGAAGAACATTTTTTCTATTCTGAGGGGGAACTAAAATCTTTATTCTAATTGGAGCAAATAAAATTGAGTTTAATAAAGCTTTACTATTGTGAAAAATAGTTATCATCAAGAAATTGGAAACAAACTATTTCAAGCTAGTACAGTGACTCAGTGTGCAAGAATCTTGTCAGGGCAGTTTTGCATGGTGTGAACAAGGAGGAATGCCAAGTTTGGAATTTCTAAGCATTTGAAATAGAGGGAAGCTATCACAATTATCAGGCCTTATGACTTCCTTATTTCATCTGTTTTCCTGTCCAAGTCTAGACACTTGGACAGGTTCCCAAAACCAGATTTGGTAGGATGTACAGGCATGTCAACTTCTGGAGCTTAGCAGAAAATCATACAGTGGCCTGGGTTGGAAGCGATCTCAAAAAAATCATCTCATTCCAACTCCCCCATCATGAACAGGGACACCTTCCACTAGACCAGGTTGCTCAGAACCCCATTCACCCTGACCTTGAACACTGCCATGGTTGAGGCATCCACAACTTCTCTGGCTACTATTCCAGTGTCTCACCACCTTTACAAGAATTTTTTCCGAATATCCAATGTAAACCTACTGTCTTTCAATTTGAATCCATTCCCCCTTGTCCTGTTTACATGTTCTTGTAAAAAATCATTTTTACATACTCTTGTAAAAAATCCTTCTCCATCTTTCTCCTGGCTCCCTTCAGGTATGTGAAGACCACAATTAGACCACCCCAAAGCCTTTTCTTCCAGGCTGAACAATCCCAATTCGCTCAGCTTATGTGAAAATAACTGAATTATTATGATGCAGGCAACTCTTGGGGAGGTGGGCAAAGGCCTGATCAGCCTTTTTTCAGTCTGATGATTGCTTAATTATTTTCATTTATTTTTTTCCTTGGAATAGTATCGCCAGGCTTATACAGGAAGTAATGCTTTGACTGTGCAAGCAGCCATGAAAGGTTTTGAAGATGTCATAAAAAATTTTCCCAGGTGTGCTGAGGGCTATGCACTCTATGCTCAGGTAAGTTTTTCTCTCTCTTAAAGAAAATGGTGCATTCTCCTGTACTTTTTATCTGGGATATAACAGTTCTTCAAATAACAGATGAAGATTTGTGATGCTAAGTTCTGAGATAAGACATACTGCCTGGAGTTAGCTATTTGCATTTATGGTTATGGGTGTTCTGGGGCAGAGGAGGTACAGGGGGAACTGGTGGAGCAGGGTGTAACTAATGAGAGTTGAGGGTGGTTATTAGGAGACAGAGGTTATTCCTGCCTGCTTCCCTCCTTCCTGCATATATGTGGCATCTCAGCTGATGAATGTCAGGGATTCTCTGGGCAATTTGCAAGTCAGATGTGTGGAACTAGGGTGACATTTTTGTTCTGCTGCCATTGGCATGTAGTGATTTAGAACAGCTGTTGGGAGCACACTTGTAACAGAGACTGTAATTTCTTCTCTAAGAACATACTGCTGGTTTTTAGTAGAAAGCATGAGGCATTCTGATTTTAAGTAGGTTGGTAATGTATATGCATTTCCTTCGGAAAGAATTATATCTGAAAAAGGAAGAGATGAAGCTTGTAGGTGCAGACTTTTAGAATGGTTTTTATTTACAGCACACAGCATGTTGCTTGTGGATTTCCCATTACAGGTGGCAGTGTGGTCAGTAATTTGTGCGCTTAAAGCACAGAAGCTTTCCAAAAAGCCTCAGTTTTGAAACTTAACTCTGGTAACTGATGTGCCTGGCCTGCTCTACCATAAATGAACTACATCCAATCTCACGCTGTCAATACAGTTTTAATTAGAATTAGCTGAGTGCAGAGTGCATGCTTTGGTTGCTTATTGACAAACAGGTTTCTCTTTTGATTTAGGCACTAACTGATCAACAGCAGTTTGGCAAGGCTGATGAAATGTATGATAAATGCATTGACCTTGAGCCAGACAATGCCACTACATATGTTCATAAAGGGTATGTATTGAATTTGCAGTCCTTGTGCTCGAGAGCAGTTGGCATATTTAGATGAACCACCCTGAACTGAATGTTTATGTTTAGAAATTTAGCCAGGAAAAATAACTTGAAAGCATCTTTGTGCTCCTAAATATATTTCTATATTTTGTCTTGACTAAGCTGCAAATAAGTTTCAGGAAAGTTTCATCAGTGTTCATTGCTAATTGAGTATCTGCTTGAAGTATATCTGACTTTTCCTTTAGCCCTATTAGTTTCAGCTTTGTGTGGAAGTTTTTTTCTTTCATAAAATAACATGTACCAAGTCCTCTTGGGAAAAATTTGCCTTTCTATAGAGTTAATAAAGCAGTAAAGTGGCTTATTGAAAGTGACTTTCACATAGGTGTTTTTAAAAGTCACAAAGTTACTAAGTTACTGTGTACCTGCATTAGAAATTAGATACATTATACATTTGGGATGGGTTTGCTTACCATGATGAGGATTTTGGGAGAGTATGTGAAGCCAGTTTGAAATTTTCTCTCTTCTGTAGTTTACTTCAGCTCCAGTGGAAGCAAGATTTAGACAAAGGATTAGAACTCATAAGCAAGGCCATTGAAATTGATAACAAATGTGATTTTGCATATGAGACCATGGGAACGATTGAAGTGCAAAGGTAATGCTGAATTGCGGTGTTAAGAGTTCTTAGTTACTTCTGAAGTTACAGTAGTTTTTAAATTTCCTCATGGATCCTAAGTCTTGAGGTCTTCTCCCTGGTGTCCTGTAAGGCCAGCTCTTACCCAAAGTCCTGATTTCTGTTCTGTAACTCTTAGGTAAAGCATATGTATTCTCTGTGGCATAATTGTGATTTATGACCTGACAACTTCTTATCACCAATTTCATACTGTGTATGTTTAAATACATCCCTTCTGCACTTGAAGTGACTTCCTTAATCATTACCTGGCTTTGTGTGTATCTGCTGTTGTCCTTGGACATTGGACTGTCTGTACTGAGGATCCTGTGCTGTTTTCTTCTGCAGCCAACAGGACTCCAGTTCACAGTTCTTGAGGGAAAGAGGAATGCCCTACTCTGTAACATTGTATTGCAAATGTGCAAAGGTTTGGGGTGCAGCTGACAGTACAGTACAGAGTCTCTTTTTAATATATCTAGTCCTCTAAAGGACAGACAATAAACTATTGCCATGAGAAATTTTGCAAGCATTTCCTATTTAAATAATGTGCTTCTGCCTGTGCAAGTTCTCCTCTTTTGTATATAAAGTCCTTTCCGAGGAGATGAGACTTCATTCAGTTGCCCAGCATCATCTTGTAGTGAACTTGGTGTCCTGTGGAGAACATTTTATCCTGGAGGCTCTCAAGAGGAAGGCTGTTTAACAGCTGTCCTAGTTGCTTAGGCTTGGTAACAGCTCTGAGTTTACTCAGCATCACCACAAGAGATGGTTCCTCCCAAAGTCCTTTTAAGTTATTAATGGTGGAGATTGTAAGTCCTGAAAGAAAAAGGATGTGTTAGAGATTACAAGATTGCTTTGGCAGTCTTAACTGGGCTAAATTTTTGTTTATTTCAGAGGTAATCTGGATAAAGCCATTGAAATGTTCAACAAAGCTATCAACCTGGCCAAATCGGAAATGGAGATGGCACACCTCTACTCACTCTGTGATGCTGCCTATGCTCAGACAGAAGTTGCAAAGAAGTATGGATTGAAACCACCGACACTGTAAAGAAACAAGGAGGAAATGACCTTCCAAAGTGAAGTTGCCCACTTCAGCCAGCCCTAAAGATGCTGTTGCAGAACATGCTGAATGGTGGAACTTAGTTTTTTCCCGTTCGTGGTGTTGTCATTTGCTACATCTGTTAAATGTTTAGGTGTTGTGGGAGTGGTTGTTCAAGGAAGTATGCAGTGCTGCATCTTGTTCCTTCTGCAGCAAAAACCTTAGAGTGTGTTAAGGGAAATAAAGTTGCAGGGGAACCAAAGGAACATATTTTGGCCATGCAAATAAAAACTTCACACTGGTTCATTTTGGGTGATTATGTTGTGGGCGATTTTTGCTTTATCAAATAATATTACAGCATGTGGGGTTTTTCCTGTTGATTTTAAAGGTAATACTAGTCAGTGCTGTAAAATAGGTTTTATATCCAGTTAATCCTTGAGGGTTGATTTTAATTTTGCAAAAATTAATTTTCAAACTTTAATAATAGAGGGGTTTTTTTAAGTCAGTAGATGTGGAGAGGATACCTGTAAATATATGCAAGCATGCACAATCTTCCCTTAAATCTCCTTCCACCCTCTGCATAACTTACTTAGAAATAGTCCTGTGGCAGCTATTAGGGAATTAATTTGATAGTCCTTATTCTCACCCCAGAAAGCCCTAGAGTACTGCATAGGAGAGCTAGGAAAAAGGTTGGCTGGGGAAGGAGGTCAGTAACATTGCTTCAGTATAGACTTTACTGGAAGAAAGAATGTATTCCTGTGCAGCAGTCCTTACTTGAATGTCATGGGAAATTGTTCTGGAGGGTTCAGGGGGACTTTCAAGAACAGAAAGCACTGCTGGGAGTCAAGCTCCAAAAGGTAAGGTCATGCTTGCATATAATCTTTGTAATCTCTGATGCTTTTGCATAAGTGTAGCAGCTGATAGACTGTCTAAATTTGCTTCAGTCTCTAGAGACTGCTGGGTTATGATCTCCTTTTAAGAGCCCCTTGGCAGGATTAAGTGAGATAAGGAACAAAGCATAGGCTCAAACTTCCAATAATGGATTTGCAAACTGCACTCATTTCCTTGTTTTGTAGACCCTGTCTTGTCCAAGATTTCAGATACTGTAGAAAGGAAGCAATTGTGCTGCAAACAGCAGATGGGCAAATTATGAAGAGTTTTCCTCTCGTTATGAATTTCACGGAGGGCCCTCCTGCTTTGTGTTGATCTTTCTGGTGTGGAAGTCAGTCAGTCCATCTTGCCTTTCCCTGGACTGATGTGGCTGGACAAACCTCATGCAAATGATGTAGCTTAATTTATGACACACTAGTTTGGGCTTCTTTCCATCCTGAAATCATAGATTTGTTCGTGGTGAATCGTCTAACGTATTTAACCTTTTAAAGAAATGAATGATGCTGTAGTCAAACTGTCTTGGTCTGTAGTTTGCCACCATACAGCAGCAGCTTGCATTTTCAACTTGACCTTCCTTTCTCCCAGCAACTACAGTTGAGTAGTCAAATGGTGGAGAGTAGAGATAAAGATTTAATCATTATTTTAGTAGCTCATTGGGTGATCGGAAATCATAGCACTGGTGTAGAATTGAAGACATGGGAATCTACTGGCAGCTTCTAGGGGCACTGAACGGAACAAGTGTCAAATGTCTTCTCCAACTTCCAATCTCTGCATCAGTTACCTGAGAACAAAAATATGCCAGGCTGAAGAGTCCTGTTCTCCAAGGAGTTTTTATTCGCATGGCCTTATTTACATTGGCATTTTCTCCTCATCATCCATCTGTACCCCATTCCTTACCCCACCCAATCAATTAAGGGAAAAAAGCATGTGCTGTCAATTACTAGCATTCCAAATCATCACAGACTTTTGCCTGTTCTTCAACTAGTTTGAAACTGCACTGAAAGGATGCATTGTCTGTAATTTTTTTGTAAATGACATATCACCTGTAAACTGAAAAAATAAATACTACCTTCAAGTATCTCTCTCTGACATGTATAAGAACAGGTTTTGATGAAGGGGTTCTCTGCAGTGGTGAGCTCTGTGCCTATATTCTAAGTCTAGGAAGAGCTGATAATTGACTCCTTGTCATCTTCTCTCACTTCAACCTTTAAGAATGAGGAGGAGACGTGGAATCAACAAATCCAATATCTGCTTCCATCATCCACAGAGGTATGATCTTGAGAGCTGGAGATTACAGGGGGAAGGAAGTTGAGCCAGGAGAGCTGGGAATCTCAGTAGCTGTGACCCTATTTAATGTGTGTATGCAGCTGCACCCCTGTGATGAAAGGGACTTTTTGTGAATGGCTGATACAGTTGAGGTTTTATTTTAAGCCAGGCGTGCATGTGAACTTTGAAGTGAGACAAGTATTACTGCTCTTTTAAAAAAAAGTTGAAATTTAGGAAGCTGGTACTGAAGACTTGGATAAAGCCCATGTATCTTAGAGGGGTACTCTGAGAGGTTGCTTCTACATACAATTGTCTAGCAATTTACTTCTCATCATGTATGGTCCCTGTTGTTCATGGAGACAGTGCTCTGTCAGGCACACAGTGTGATTCTTGGGATGTCCTGCACAGGGCCAAGAGTTGGACTCTGATCCTGATGGGCCCCTTCCAACTCAGCATATTCCATGGTTCTAAGCTGTGACTTGAATTACTAGGATGCAAATGGAAAGGGAAAAGGGAACTAACATACTCTGAAAAGCTATACTGAAACTTATTCTGCAACTATGAAGACCAGCTTAGATGCAGCTTTAACCAGCCCAGCAATACTAACACTGCCCAATTTCCTGCAATTTCTTCAAAAATAATTTAAATTCTTGCAGGCTGAAATTCTGGAACTGTTTCAGGGTTGGTACTGATTAGTTTCCTGTACTTAGGGAATACTGGTGTGTATGTGTCGTATGGATACCTAGAAGTGCCTGTTTTCTACCAACACAAAGTTTGAGCATTGGCTGCTTCAAGCACTGTGGCTAAGAACTGACAGTGTACTTTTTCAGGGAAAGCCTCACAAATTCACAGCCCCATTTGCATCACTTCTGAGTGCAGTACACTGGAAACCCTACTAAATACCCTACTAAAACAAGGTGCTTAGGAGTTGTCCTGATAGACTGAAAAGAACTGAGCTCATGGCAGCTTTTCAGCTGAGTTCACCAAAGTAGTTTGTAATAGATTTTCGTCTATTTGGGATTCCAGGGGAGGAGAGTTCAGACCACAGATTCTGTAATCTGTTGCAAACTGCACTTTGCATTTCTCAGATTTAAGTGGTCAGCCCATGAGAGTCCTGCACCACTTTAATCCTCCAAAGGTAGTATTTATTTACTCCTGTGTGTTGAACTAGTAGAGAAAGGGGAGGGAAAGAGATGAAATAGTTATTATGACTTAGAAGTTGGAGCTCAGCAATGGCCATCGTAGATATGGTTTGTAGAGTATGTGTGAAGCACTAATCTAATGCAGCAGACTCGGCTCAAATGGTAAATTGTTAATTTTTTAATATTTATTTTTCAACAAATAAACCTTCATTTCACCTTGTGCTCTGTGGCTTGTTTCTTAAAAGTTCCAGTGCAGTATGTACACCAAAATGCAGTGAAAAGTACAGACCAAAAATACCTGCTGCTACAGAATGCCACCGATTGGAATGGTGGGATCTGGCTTTTGAGGGGAAGGATGTGTCAGGGCTTGGCTGAGTGTTTGTTCTTGTTTATAAAACACACATCAAACTCATTGCAGAGAAGCCAAAATGTTAAAGACAAAAGCCAAAACAAAACCAAACCCCCCCACAAAACCAAAAAACTGGGAAGAGGAGGATTGCTGAACATGAATAAAATATAAGATGGTTTTGGGGGAAATGTGGTTAGCTAGAGCAAGACAAAACCTCTTCCTCCCATTTCTGTATTTCGAAATCTCTTTTAGCCTTACATCTGTTTCATGCTGCTGGAAAACCAAAAGCATATCAGTGAAGGCTGGTAAGTTGCTTCTCTTTTTCGTTCCAAGGAATAAAAAGCATAATTTGCACATTCTTTCTACATTAAAAGATGTCTTCCTTCAAAAAAGAAACCCCAAAACCAAAAGTGCAACATGCTTGGCTTGGTTTGCAGTGTTTTAAAGCAGTTTTTCACAATCAGTTTGTCTCCAGCAAAAGCTGCAAAGTAAGGAATGTTTTTCTCTGCAGTGGATTGGAGCTGCCCATGGCAGCAATAATGTATTCAAGTATTGGACAGTCTTCTGGGAGACTGTGGGCAGAAGGACTTAGTGCAGCAGGTTTTCCAACCTGCTTCCCCTCAGCCTTTTCCAGGCAGCAGAACTAAAACCCACTCCGGCATTCTATTAAGGAAGCAGTATGGAGAGCAAAGGTGTGGCAAGGTGTGAATTACTGTAACACAGTAACCCATGTCACTTCAGCCATGAACAGGATTTGCCATAAGGAGAATTTAATACACAAACCCAGATACAGCACATGAACCAAAAACTGCAACAGATTCTCTATAGGATCAGCTCTGTCTGGCAGCCACTTGAGTGTCCTGAGTAGCACAGAGCAGAATTTGGCCTGTTTTGCTCAGTGTGTCAAATTTTAAGCTTCCCAAGTTAGACGTAGGACATTCAAGGACCTTGGTTAAGTCACGTACATCTAAAAAGGACAGAGTAAGAAGAAACATACTTCTAGATTTTCTGACAATTCACTGAAAAATTTATAATACCAAAGCTGACTTGAGAGGGAGTTTCAGAGAACAGGATTTCCATTTCTGTGTTCTACAAAACAGCCCTCAGAAGGTAACTAAAACATTATGATGCATAAAAATCAATCACAATCAAAAAGTTAATCACTGCTGTGTTGAACTGATTTCATCTCCATCTTTATCCTAGCTGTAAAATACTATGAAATACTTAAGTATGAGAGGAGATACAAAAGTTATGTTTCCATCATACTAGAATTGCACCAAGTTTTTTGTTATGTGGTGGTTTCTTAACTGGCACATTAGGTAGTAAATTGTGGAGCAACTACTAAGGAAATCCTTCCAAATATGAAGGCAACAGCCATTGTGACAGCTGAACCTTCCCTCCTCACCCAGCTTCACTTTTTCATCTCTACACCATAGAGATCACAACGCTTCTGGCTTAAAATAGGAATCTGCTGACGTATTTCTGCAAGTTTCTTTAGATCTGCAGGAGAGAAGGAAAGAGTTAAGAGAACAGCAGCCAAAAAAGAAAGCTCCTGACATCCTCTGAGGTAAGACAGGGAAAATAGCAGCTTGATGGAGAATGGGGTGGTAGGGCACTGCAAGTGAGCAGCCAGGGCTGAAGGAAGCCTCAGCTTTGCTCTTTCCCAAGGTGGCACCTTGTCCCTAAGGAAGTGAACTAGAAGGGTACAGCTGTAGGGTACTGTGCATAGAACAGCAGAGCCAAGGGCTGCTGGTTCTTGCTTTAACCTAGCACAGGTGGACAAGGCAGAGGAATGCTGCATCATCTGTAGTTGCATGTGTAAGGCCACAGATTTAAAAAAACTGTCTCTCCTTAGTGTACTCAAGAAAAAAGCGGGGAAAAAACCAAAACAATTTTCCCTTACCTATTTCTGTATATACAACTGTTTCCTCAGCCCCAGCTTTAGCTATGACTTCACCCCTGCAAAATTAAGCACATTTGTTCACAGGATTAACACATTGGTTTCAAGGCATCAGTGCAGTTGCTGCTGTTTGTACAAAAAGGAGTTCCTACCCTTGATGCCTACAGCTGTAACGACAGGGCTGTCCTAAAAATAGCATCATAATCCATAACTCTGGCATGATAGAAATGGCTTCCAGGCTTTATATATGGCACTTTCTATATGTGATATATACATACTTAACATAAGTGTCTTTCAAAGATGAAGAACTGTGGTAAAAGCCACTCTGAGAGCCACTGCCTGTGAGCATGCAACATAGCTCAAGGGGAAAGGAACAACCACACTGGCAAAAATGAACACTTTCTCCATTGAAGACCTTACTGGCTTTTAATACTGTATTTTACTCTGCATGAACTACTGAACATGATCATGTCTCCCCCAAGTGTTCTGTCACTGCTTTCATCACATAAAGTTAAAAGTTCACAACATAGACAGTTTTTCTTACTGCGAAAACAACTGGAACCGAGCTATGAGTAGATTTATGTGAAAGAAAAACAACTGCCTGAAGATTTGGTTACTTTTACCTCCACCACCTGCGTGACTTCTGCTCAAGTCAGAATCTCTCTTCTCTAGAAGACATTCTTCTTGTTCTTTCTTATGTCAAAGCAGTGTTGTTCTTTGAGGAAATGAGATAGTTCTGTATAAGCTGTTTAAGAGAATTACCCTATGCATAGCATATAATGGACTGAACTTCTGGGACAAGGTGACAAGGTCAGGAGTTCAACTAATCCTTAATCCCAGTACTAAGTAGCATCTTTACTATCAAAATGAATACATACTCAAACTAGTTCTAGTTTATTTCTTGTTTTTAGTTTGGCTGTTTTAAATCATGATCTTGAGAATGTAGGCTCAAGTCTCATGTGGTTTTTACCAAGAATTTGCACTTTAACAGTAGATGGAAAAGTAGGACTGAAGTGACTGCCAACTAAAATATTTTTTTACCAAAGAAAAGGTGGTGTTTTTTATTTTATTGAACTCACCATGGATTTACTACAGTGCTGTGTCCCCAGGCAATATAGGATGCTTTTTCATCTCTAGCAGGAGATACAGTAGCTACGTAGAGTTGATTATCAACAGCTCTGTGTTCACAGAAAAATGAAGGAAGGGAGGGAAAAAGTGAGAAGAATTGTTTTTTATAATACCATTTAATTAAGCAGAAGAGAAAGAAGTCACTCTGAAGGACAAGCTATATATCCTCTAAATGACTAGTCCAAACTGTGAATGATACAAAGGTCAGAGAAAGAAGAGCCTGGAAAGAGAAGTCTCTAGCACCTGGCTCCAGAGTTAGGGCATAGAATACCATGTAATTCACAGGTTCAGCCAGTATGTAGCAAAATTGATTGAAGCTGACCAAATGAATAAACAATCTGCATTCAGGAATCTCAGAGTCTATTTCTACCTGTAATTAGAGCACTTTGCAAATGGTTACTGGCTCTTCTCTCTAGAATTTGTGTGTGAAGGGTGCTTTTAAAGCCATAGGAAAAGGGCACAGCAGGGGCAGGAGGGAGTAAAGGCCAAGAACTTCCTGCTTTTCTCCTTGACAGTAAAATCATTTTGATGTCCCAGGCAAGGCTTGAGGGATGGTACAGCTCCAGTGGTGAAACTGCCCTGCAGCACCACTTCTGACACACAAGTGTCATTTGGAACACAAGAAATATCAGTTCCACACACCAAAACTCCTCTAGAACAGGGGAATAAACTTTTACTGTGATCTTACCTTCCCCTTTGTAAGAGTTCCCAATGAGCTGGTCCTGTAGTCATGTTAAAAGCCCCTGGATATATCAGCAGCTGGCAACCTTTGTTAAGAGAAAATTAGCACCTAAACATCATTAAGGGGAAAATGGCTTACCCTAGAGTGGCCCTTCACACTGAAACCCAAGGTGAGGTTTCTTTCCATACTTCCCAGCCTCTGCCCAGAGCCTGTCCATGCATTACAGGTTACATCAGACAAGAGCTGTGGTGGGGATACCCCAACTCCATCACTCCACCACCACATGTGGATCAGGAAGTGATGGTTACTTTACTCCCTGAGAGAAGTCACTCATCTGAGTAAGAGTCTTGGCCACAGGATGCATTTTGTGTTTCTGGGCAGGGATAAGAATGCCGGATCACATGGCTCAAGGAATGCCTGATCACAGGGATAACCCAGCATGGACCACCAAGAACCAGCCCTGCCTAGCTCCAGCCTTAGGGCTGCCCAGGCTCCCTTAGGTGACCCAGCCTCACCTTTCTGGCCGTAGATTTGAGCCATCTCAGCAAATCTCATATCATAGCAGATGCCCAGGCCCACTTTGCAGAATGCTGCTCTCAAAACACAAGAGACAGAGGTGATATCACTAGCACAAGTACACAAAACAAGCACAAGACTCCCTGTAGCCATCCTGCCAACCATTCTTTTACATGGCTCACAGCAACAGGAGGAGTTATATTCAAATGTGTGTCCAACAAGCCCTGGCTATTGTTGGGGGAGAATTCATGCTTCATGAGGACAGAAAGAGTGTAAGAAGCAGTCTTACCTACCCTTTAAGAAAAGTCATTTCCACAAAATCATGTTGTATGAGGTCTTTGTGTAACATATTCCTCTCTCATTTAGCTGCAACTTTTTAAATTATTTTTTTTCAATAAAAGAAAACACTCCCTGCTTTTCATGGAGTAAAAATAGTCGTGTACTTTCTTAGAGCATGCACATTGCTAGGAGGAGAAAGTGACTGTGGCAGACAAGACTCTTTGGAGAGCTCAGTTAACAGACTGTGTCAGCTTTTGAGCAATATGGGGTGGGGAGGAGTTGGTATTTTGCTTTTTTATCTGAGGTGGTTGATTCAAGAAGGCTGGAATGGAATTCCTAATTTAGTTAATGGTGTCCGTTATTGATATCATCCTCACGTCAAGCAATGTACCATTGTAGCTGTTACATACTTTCTTTTCTAGGCTGTGTTTTACAAGAACAATTTTCAAGCTGTAACTGCTATTAAAAACACCATCACTTCCCCCTAACAAATCAATAGGACCATTCTTTAATTAAGGCAAGTGGGGTGACATATGTTTCAACCCTTTGTATTCCTCTGTCCTTTTGCAAACACACTGCCTTTTTAAAAGTTTCAGAAGTGACCCAAACACTTGAAGCAGACTTAAACTATATTTGTCATCAAATGCCCAATCTGTTAGTCTAAAAATCCACTGCAGGAGAGAAGAGGGAAGAGAACTGCAGAGTGACTGTAGTGTTACTGTAGTAGAGCTCCTTAAAGAGAGAGCTTGTTTTATACTCACGTGTGTCAAACGTGGAGAAACTATTCCCTGGACTCAGTGTTTCAGACTCTTTGAACTGGATCTTCCCAGGAACATTAATGTCAAACAAATGAACCTGCAATTATGTTATGATTAATAACAATTACTAACAATTTCTCTGTTTGGTATTTGAGCCTCTTTAGGCATGTGCTTTCTACTGTTATCCAGACTACTCTTTTGTCAGAATCCAAAGTAAACATTGCTTAAGATTGTTAAATCCCCTAAAGATGATTTAAAGTATTTTCTTCTACACAGAAATATACATGTCTAAAGTTGAAAATACATGCAGAACAGCTAGATGTCTTGACCTAATGATTTGTCTCTAACATTTGAGTCCCATTCCTGTAAAACTTCCCAAGAAAATACCTTCACTGAGCCAGGACTTCAGCTATGCAGCTGCCTCTGAGGGCCTGCAGCTGCCTTCATCCCTCCCTTGCAATGGAAGGTGTTGTTCCTGACTGGAGCTTCCTGACAACAGAGCTGGTTTTATCTGATTATTTGTTCTCACTTAGCACAAGCCTGCACTCATTCTATGAGCAGTTCCTGGGCTTGCAGACTGCTGTGCTGTGACAGGTGGAAGGCAGCACAGAACTGCCCCAGGTGATCTAGTACGCAATGCTAACGTGGAATCAGCAAACAGATTAATTAATTAAAAAAATGTAAAAATAATTAATTATTTAATTCAAAATTAATACCTGCACCACCTTATTTGTTCCAAGTAACCCTGCAATATCTTTTTGGCTTAACCATCAAAGAAATAAGCTGTTGTTCACTCATGGAGTGATCCCTGTGTGCACAGTCCCATGAACAGAAAGTGAGGATAAGAATGAACAAAACAGTTCCACGAAGAGAAACTGACTCTGGAGTTACAAATGGGAGACAGTTTTCCAGAAGGCACAAAGCAATGGCGAGGTGGAAGATGACAGCCAGAAAACATCTACTACAAACAGCAGTGACAGCTTAACTTGGACTCTGCATGTCTGCACTAATCACAGGTATAGCACAAAGT
The DNA here is from genome assembly GCA_024865655.1 of Emberiza elegans. Taxonomy (NCBI): domain Eukaryota; kingdom Metazoa; phylum Chordata; class Aves; order Passeriformes; family Fringillidae; genus Emberiza; species Emberiza elegans. The sequence goes on from JALJVW010000196.1 coordinate 4,174,063, forward strand.
ATATAAAGAACAGTATTTATCATAACAGAAGGACTAAATCCATCAGGAAGCTGAGAGAAAATCCTGATCCCACTCAAGTGGCACTGTGTTTTAGACTTAGGCCTGGGTACAGAGATATATGAGTTGGATCAGGTTTTACTCTTTCCCATGGTTTTCCCAGCATATGGGGAAAGCCAATTACACTTTCCAGTATTTAGTCATCCTTATCCAGAACAAATTTATTACCACTCTTTGAAGTGGTGTTTACATACCTCAAATAAAAGTTACATGAAATTTCATGGGTGATGGTACACAACTTATTATTAACGTGAGATTCTACTAACTTATACCTCCTTTAAGTGCAGATGAAATAGTTTGTGCAGCACTGCTGAGAAAACCTTTCATAACAATATTCTGCCATCTTACCTTCCTATGCTTTGCCAGAAGAGCACCATCAGGCCCAAAGACAGCACATGTATTATAGAGCTTTCCACCATCCTCTTCTGGAATGGATCCTTTGTAAAGGCAAGAACAGAGATTTTCCCAACTGTATTATTTATGTAATTGTGATCCAATGGCAATAATAGACAATGCCCATTTTTCCCCCAGTGAGATGGTCACTAAGAATAAACTACCTCCAATGAGATATATGCTGCACTCCTTTGCCACTTCTGACAGCTTTTGTGTTGATTCCCCAGGGATCTTCTCTGCATACTCCTTAAAGTATTGGGTTCCATATGGAGAATTAAAGCATTCCTAGAATTAGATGGGGAAAAAAAAAAAGAAACTAAAACCTAGTAACACCACTATGAGATGTACCTAACTTTTCAAACTCCTCTCTAACCATGTTCTCAAACAAGCTTTGGTTACAAGAGTTTAGTTTATAGGAGCTCAGTAAGTGAACCAGGAAGGCCAGAGAGACCTGAACAATTGTTGAAAATACAACAGGTGTGTTTGTGGAGTGCATGCCAAATAGAACAAGAGCTAAGAGTATCATGCAAGCTGTAAGGCTAGCACATTCACTGCTCTGGGTTTAGCAAGAACACAAGGGATGTTCACACCAGAACAAGGAGCTAAGTTCTACACAGTTCTCATTTGACAAGTTCCAAGCTCAACAGATCCTCTCAAAACTCTGAAATGCTCATCCACAGCCCATGATTTCTTATTTTTTAAAAGGACATTTGTAAAAGCATTCATTTCTTAAAATTACTTATTGTTATGCTAAAACAATCCTTTAAACACTATTTCCTCACAATTGAACAGTGTCCTCCACCTTAGGCCCTCGTTAAAGATTTGCCATCCCTTTAGAACCAGGCATGTAATCTTTACACAGTCAGATTAACAGAGTAGTTCAGATGCCTAGAAGAGGTGGCCTAGTGGTATTTGAGATGCCCAAGATATGAGGAACTTTCAGCATTACACTTGCCAGCTCTGTAAGGACATGAGACACTCCACCCAACACTCCTGAGGGAGTGCAGCTGGAGGCCACAGACAGGCTATCAAAGTGTGGCAGCAACTTCTCTGCTGTGAGAAAAGGACTCCCAGCCAGACACCTCCATTGTTCCCTTTGCTCACCAGAGGTGACAAACACACCTCCCTCCCCTAAAGAAAAAGGGAAAAAAAAATCAAGCTGTGACTAGCACAATAAACACTTCTGCTTTATCTGCTCAAGCAAACTTCTTAACAGCTGAGGTAGGTTCTACTGAAGTGGAATAAATGAATCCAAGCTGGAAAGGTTTTTTTTTCCCCTTTACAGGGCACTAGGCCAGCAGGTACCAGCTAACCCACAGCACAACCTGTAGATGGAAGAAGCAGGAAGGGAAATCTCTGCAGGCTGTCGAAATGAGCTTCCCAGGCTTTTGAAATCTGGGCTGAACTTCAAAGAAGTAAAAGCAAAGCCAGCTGCCTCCATCTTCATATATTCAGTGTGAGTTACTTTCCTTTATAAAGTTATTAAAACAAAAAACAAACCTCCAAAGAAACAAAACAATGGGAACACAACATTTCATGCCCATGCCCTAATGTTAGTACAAAATGCATCTCCCAAAAATCTGTGAAATGCCTTGCCCATGTTCCACAACTTGTATTCTAAAGCACAAATCTTTATTGGCAAAGTGAGTATCTCAGCTAAATAGGTCTGGAAAATTCAATGCAGTACACATGATGAAGCCAGTAAATAACAGTAATCTCTACACAGGAGGCAGATGCAAAACACTGGATGGTCACATTTGCAACACAAGAACCACGTTAGCACAGAGGAGCTGGGAAGGTTGCTCAATGCTTCCCTCATGACAGCAGGAGAGAAAACATTCTGTGTGTAAAACTGAGACCCAAAGTCCACCCAGAGATGAACTCTGCACTCCTGTGTCAGATGTACAGGAGTAACACAAGTACCCCCATGAAGAGAGGAGAAAAGCTCAAAGCTGCACTGGGAAGCCCAGCCTGTTGTCAGCACTCACACTGTGTGAAAATTCACCAAAATAATTATGGCTAAAGTTCAAAAAGTAAGTCAGAAGTGACTGATCTTTTTAAGTGGCTATTTATGTTTCCACATGTGGAAGTCACAAGAGAAATGTGTCTTAATCCTAATTCAGCCACAAATGACCTGCTGGAAATATGTTTTAAGTCTGTTTTGTTTCTCATGTATCTGGAATGCTTACAGCAAGGAGAGCTGCTGTGTACCCTCTTTCACCTCCATGTCAACATTCTTTAGCTGAAAATTGCCTTTTCTACACTTCCTCAGCAAAGATTCAAACCACAGTGTCACATACCTGAATACAGACTATATCAGGGATGGCATTGCCCAGAATTTAAACCAGCAAAAACTTTACCAGAATCTTACACTACAAAAAAGATCAACCTGTTTTTTGTTTCCCTTTTCACTCCCCACCTCCCACTAGCTACAACCCCTGGATTTTTTAGCTTTTAGTTTTATTTTGAAGCTTAATACAGCATCTAAGCTATCCAGGGAGGAAGAGGAATATATGTTGCATTAATAACACTAGAAAGAGGTCTTGAAGGGTTTGAAGCATAAGGGCTAAGTAGGCAATGGTCTTCACTCACAGGCAGAGCCACAAGTTTTGCTCCTTTGGCTGATGCTTCTCTCACCAGTGCACAGGCTCGCTGGAGATTATCTGATTTAACAGCAGATACATGGAGCTGGATAAGAGCAAGGCGGAAGGCTGATGGCAGAAAAGAAAAAAAATTATTCATCAGAATTTCCATAGGAAACTTCCAAATCGCAATTCAGTAGCAAGCACTGAAGAAAACAAATGAGTTAATATATAAACATATGCACAAACCACTACCAACTCATTCTGCAACCTAAATCTGCCTCTGGAAACAGTCCCTTAACACAGGGAGAGCACTGAAACCCAGGATTGCCAAGGGGAGCCACCCATGGCCACCACCCTGCAAAGGTCACAGAGCTCACGTGCCAGCAGCACCCAGTCCACGTTCCAGGGGAAGGAAGCACGTTACAGAAAGGGAGAGCACAGGTAGGTGCCCCCAGCCCCTCCTGCCCAGGCTGCTGAGCACTGTGAGAGCCCATCTTGTTGCACATCAAAGGGCTGGATAAACCCCAAAGCACCAAATAAAGGAATGTTTGCCTTTATCCCTAAATTCACACTAGCTTTGGAAATGGCTATGAAAACCAAGAAAGGTTAACATCTTTCCTGATAATTTCTTAGCAAACTGGTTTCTTGCCAAGTTGCAAGTGTTATCAACAGCTTCTACTCCCACTAAGCAGGATATACAACTGCAGGCTCTCCAAGTAGCCAAGTTTTGTGCACATCCCTTGTATTTCCTTCCATTAATCTCTGAGTACCCCAGGTTGTAGGGAAACACACCCTGATCATGATCAGGTAGAACTGTTATCTTTAAAACAAACACAAACCAACCAACCCATCTTCCCTGGCTTTATAAAAAAAGTATCCCAGTTTCACAGCACCTCTCCTGTCTGGGGGAAAACTCCCCAACATACAGTCAAAGACCACAACAAGAAAAAGACAAAGCTGGAAGCAACACAGTCCCAGGGGTCAGGGAAACTGGAAAAGCTGACTCAAGTGAAGATGAGACTGGGCCAGGAGCAGTTGAGATATATCTTCGTTCCTACTTCAGTAGCTAAGCAGCTAATTTCTAGAGGTTAAGCAAATGATTGACAGCTCCCTTTGCCACTCTTCATGTGAGAGACTTTTACTGTTGGCTCTATTGAGCAAACAAAGCTCATCTGGTATTCTGAACAGATGTAGCCACAGGTTCCAGACCCAGCGAGATAATCATACCAGGGATCTGTCAAAAACTTCCCAGCATTTGTGGAACGTGTTTTAGTTCAGACAAATTGGCCACCTAAAAGATTTACATTTCAGAGTTAAAAAAAAAAGGCACTAGGAAAAAACCCATAATGTTTAAAACACCAGAAAATGTAATTAAAGTAATTAATATTGTTTTCCTATATAAAAATATAACATTGTGTGCCTCATTTTTGAAGTTCGATAAGGTGCAAAACTGAAGTTCAGCCACAACAGAACACATCTATTTGTGCCATAGTTTCGTTAATAAACATTTAGATGTGGAAGCAACAGAAATGCAGACAAATGTGCAGCAGTGCTGTAGGGAGCTCCCAGCCTCTGCTCCCAGCCTTGACCAGCTGCCCCAAAACCTTCGTTAAAAGCAATTCTTAGGGTAAACCTAAAGCAATGTAGGTCACTACTGCGCAAAAGCACAACGGAGTAAAACAATGGTTCACATTTGTACCACTACGCTTCAAAACACGCTTGCTGTTTTGTTTTAGAGCACCGAGAGCGAAGCACGCCCGGTTCGCTGGCGTTTCTTGAGGAGCTGACCCCTGCAGGGCGAGCTCTGTATCCCGGTCTGTGCCCAGCGCAGCGCCAGGCCAGCTCCCCTCTCCCTGTACTGCTCCACACGCTGTGCCAGCGCCCAGCACCGAGGCCTTTCCCGGTCTCACCGGGGCCGGGGCCCCGGGGAGGCGGGGGACACCGGGGCCAGCGGCCCGCGGGAGGGAGGGACGGGCAGGGCTCGCACTCACACGCCATGGCTCCGCCGGCCGCCCGCATTCCCGGCTCCGCCCGGCCGGCGCGGCCCGCGGGGGCTGCCGGGACTCGCGCGCAGCGCCGGGCCCGGGCCGCGGCTCAGCCGGAACCGCCCTCAGCCACGCCGCCTGCGAGCGGCCCCGCTGGTGCCGGAACCGTCCTGAGGGGGCAAGTGCAGGGCTGAGGCACCCCCGCCCTGCCTGGGGCAGCGAGCGGGCAGCGCTCCCCCGGGCCCGTTCAGCGCCCGCAGCGACAGCGGAGCCCCCAGAGCTCCGGCTGTGCCGAGAGCCGCTTTGCTCTGCCCGGCCCAAAGGCTGCTGAGGGCTCATCCCAAGGGACCTGTACCAGTTTACAGGTAACACATTCACCCGGGACATCTCCCTCTTCTTTACAAGAACAGCATCCCCCAAGGTACAAACATCTCCACAGTGCTCTAGATGTGGAGCAGGGTCCAGTTCTGGGCTCCTCAGAACCAGAAAGACAAGGAGCTACCAGAGAGGGTGCCATGGAGGCTACAAAGATGATTTGGGGTCTGGAGCCCCTCTCTTATGAGGAGAGACTGTGGGAGCTGGGCCTGTTTAGTCCAGAGAAGGGAAGGCTGGGAGGGGAGGTCATCAGTGCATATAAACACCTCAAAGGCATTTGTCAAAAAGGTGGTGACGGACTAATTAATGTCAGTGCTGCCCAGTGACAGGACAAGAAGCAATGACCATAAACTAAAACAAAGTTTCATCTCAACATGAGCAGGAACTTCCTTACCATGAGGGTAGCAGAGCCCTGAACAGGCTGCCCAGTGAAGTCTCCCTTCCTGAAGACATTCCAAACCCTGTATTACCTGCTCTAGATGACCCCGCCTTGGCAGGGAACTCGGACTAGATGAGCTCCAGAGGTCCTGTCCAACACTGCAACTCTATCAAACCAACACACTAAGCACCATGCTGCTCTTCCTTGGCTTTAAACACCAAGTGCTCCCCTTTACTCATCACAAAACATTGCTTATACACAAAATGTACATATTTTCCAGCCTTGGGCTTTTTAGAAGCATGTTTGTAGACTAGTAGATTTTGTGCAGCACTATTTCTCACACAAGATTATGTCTGTAAACTGAAGGCACATAATGGCAGAATGGATAAAGATAAAATGGGTAAGCCAGGGTGATCAATCTCTTACACACCTCCCCCTTCAGGAAACATGCAGAGATAAAGGATGGGAAGCGCATAACCACTGTAAAATACACAACCACTACTGTGTGCAACAATTACAAACCTTCCTTCAAGCAGAGAAGTGTTCAAGCTGCCCCTGGGAGCAGTAAAGGGAACCACTCATCCCAATCTGACCATGCCAAAGGATGGCAGAACAGACAATGCAGCAGCCCTTAGCAGGCCTTCCTTCTTTTTATACATGCCCACGGTGGTAAAAATATGTGATTTTAAAAAGTTTTTTCTTCCCCAAACATCACACTTTGTGGGGCTCCAGGTGCAAAGAACAGCTGTCCCCCTACTTCTTCCCAAACAAGAAAAAGAATAAGAAATCAAGTAGTATCATCCCTTGAAGGGGCAAAACAGACCAAAAATCCAGCTTCCCATGGGTCAGAGAGATAAAATGTATTTTTCAAGTTTCCAAACGAAAGTATCTAAAAGCACTAAGTATTGCCAGTAGAACAAGTTACATAGTACCACCTTTTTCCTTCCCTAAAGGGAAACTTTTCACACATTCAGGAGAGACTACACCTATATTGAAAAAGCTTATTTGGCAGTACCTGGTTTTGAAACTACAGCTGATATGCAGTTGGAAGGAAAAGACTCAATCACAGGTGAGACCCATGTGTTAGGGCTAACAGGAAAAGGCAACTTTAAAAATTGCAACTCTGCAATCAACAGTATTTTTGGTGGGTAATACACATAAAAGTTCTTTACAAATTCTCATACAAATCAGAATCTAAAAGAATTTGTGAGACAAGTGAAGAGCCATCAGTGAGCACAGAAGCACCAACTCTCACTATGACACAAAGGTAAGAGCTTTCATTTGGCAGGGAAGTTTACTCCAAGACTTTCTTTCCTACTCCAGACCTCATTTCTATCACTCCTGCATCGTAACTGTCACCTTATATTCAACAATAAAGACCATGGGGCATGCAGAATAAAACAAGAGCCAAACATCTCTAGCAAATACAATTTTTTAAAAAATCCTTGAAGCTAAAAGGGACAGGAAGTAACATACCAACTTTTTTGATTTTTCTTTTAAAAAAATATCCCTGCAGCATTATAATCAGAATTTCTGCTTAGTAATACAAGTTTTGTAACAAAAACAGTAACTACAGGTATGTACAATATAAGGCAAAAGTGGCCCTGAAACTGTGGGTAGAGATACATCAGCACCATTGAAATTATTCATAATTTGGGCTGAGCATTTAAGGTAAGTCTATTGATAACTTGTACATTGCTTCATAATTTACAAATAATTAGCCTCTAAATGGCTTGGATTATATGCTTCTACAGAGAAGGGATTTAAGAACTGACTTCCTGTTGCTTTACTTGCTGTAGATCTCAAAGGTCTGCTGTATTTGCTGTCCTCACAGTGAAACATACACATTAGCCACATTCCACATTTAATACTCAAATACACCTCAGTTTAACAACTGAGTGTCATTTCCTCTTTTCCCCTTTTGACTAGGAGAAATATGTTGTATCATTCTGTCAACATTTTCATAACAAAAACATGATGCTGAGAAGTCTGGAATTTATGCAGAAACCTTTTCTATAACTTGATTATCTGTGAATTCACTTTGACTGTTCTGTGAATGCTCACCCAAAAGTCCTTAATGAAATTAACTTAAATTCTGAAATACTTACATTAAGAAGTCACTGGCAGTAGCTCCCTAAGATCCTTAATCAGCATCTTCCACTCCAAAGATCAAATTCACTTCCATTTACAAAACACCTTTAGGAAAAACTTTTAATTGATTCAGAGAATTTACACAGTATGCAACTAAATGCCTTCTGACAGAACAAGTTATGTTCAAATTGTACTGGTTTATTTACAACTGTAGTTTATAAACAGTAGCACAAACATCTTTACATGAAAAAATCTCGTTGCTGAAGTAGGCACAGAGTCAGAGATTCTTGAGGATATTTTCAGGAGGGACTAGGAAGAGGAAAATGTAATACAACAGCTGCTGGGCAAAACTATAAATACATGAGCATTGGCCCAGGTGCAATTTCATGCAAGTATTTTCAACAGTTCAAGTTCTATTGGTGTTTACTCAGATACTAAGAAGGAAAAAAAAATAATTAGTTTCAGAATTAAGGTGCCCTAGCTTGATTCCTAGTAAAATAACTTAGAATAACTGTTTTTTATAAAGGTCAGTTTAACTTGTTTTACCTTCTGATGAAGTACCAAATCATAGGTTTTGATTCAAGTACTCAGAAGATTTCATGCAGCAAAGCTAATCCCCATTATCTTTATTTCACAGTTTTCGGTGATTTCCCATCAGTCTAGAAAGATGCTCTGCCTTGTCCAGAAGAACATTCCGGTACTGAGCTTTGAACAAGAGAACCATTCTTGAACAAATGGAAAGCTTATGATGAACAGTCATAGAGTTGCCATCTCCCAAATCTTTACTAATTTAGAAATTGTTATTCAAAATAATATAAACAAATGCTTGAGTCAATGGAGGTAATAACTGGTTAAGAACACATTTATCACAGGTATGTGCAGTACTGGAATTTCTCCCCTGGTCTTCTGTGCATTCATCTTCTTGCTGAACACACCTTTGGTCAGTGTATACTCACTTTTGGGCTGAACTGAAGGGTTTTAAACATCTAAAGTTCTTAGATATTTTGCTTCTGAGGAGCAAGGCAACTTGTTTTCAATTGTCATATTCTGTCATGAAATATGCATTTCAATGCACAGACTTGTCTTTACAAGGGAAACAGCCTCAACCTATGAAATGTAAAATTCTGCATAATTAAAAAAAATCACAACTCTCTAGTAAAACTACAGTTAATTTCAGTATTTAAAAATAATCTTTACCACCAATTCCAGTTATTTACCCTAATAGCTGGTAAGACTTTAAAAACCCCTAATTTTACAAATTGCTTGTATTTTTTCCATTTATCTGCACCCCAAACTTAACCGTTTTTAATGTGAAAACAGTTTTTTTGATTTGTATCTGCCCTGCTCAAAAACCTAAATTTTTAATTAGTCTTTGATACTACCTGGTAGGCAAAATCTAATTTCTAGACTGTAGGCAATGGAAACATTTTATTTACAAGGGATAATAATTTAAAAACCATTCTGTTTTCAATTGCTCCTCTGTATCTTACAGTTTTTCATCCCTTTAACGTACTTAACATGAACCCAGCTGCATCTGCTCTTGCAAAGATGCAGATCACTCCCATTAAGGCTGCATTAAAAAGAAAAAAACTGACCTTTATAATAAACACTTCTCAAAAACAACAAAAAAAAATTATAATAAAAAAACCAAGCAAAAATCCCGTTCAGAAATGGATAATAATTTACCCTATCTTAAGCCTGCTACTCAGGCACTCCCACCAGCAAACAGAAAAATTCTCTTAAGTTAGTATTCAGTTGGGAAACAGTCAGCTTGTGTCCACATACAGTATCTTGGTTGCTTCTTCTTTATAAACTGGTCTCTACGAAGTCTTTAGTTATTAACTCTCCAAGGCATCCAATACTTTCATGATCTGTTGTTTTATGGCTTTGGTAGCATCACCTGCATTTGGAATCAAATACCTTAAAAAAATTAGAAAAAGCCATCATTAATTCACTATAAAATTTTTGAGTATAAATTCCAGAATTATTTTCATTCTTCCTCTGTCTAGGAGGAAGGAAGAAGGGAATATATTAAAATGAAAAAAAACCTAAGAAAATAACATTTAACTCCTGATTATGCTATGAAACTTTCTCTTTGTGAACTTAAAATTTTTGAGGAGTACTTTACAGGCCATCTTGGAAAGAAAATTGATGATGGGATACATCAGGCCATTGCAGATCTCTACAGATAGCACTCTCTGACTGAAGCATAGAAGTCCTTGCTTGGGTTTTGTTTTGTGGTATTTTAGTTTTTGTTTTTTCAATTCCTTATAGCTCTAGATCACTCTGCTTCAGTCCACGCAATGTGGTGATTAAGTAATTCAACAAGCAGTAAAGTTCTCTGCAAAATTTTAATTTATCTCTACAAACCTAAGGAGCCAACGGGCACAGAACATCCCTGATTAGGTAGGAAACTCATCTCCCGTCTCTTGTGAAAACAGAGCATCCCCTGCACACAATTCTTTCCAAGGAAGATGAGAAAACATCCAGCTGGTAGCAGCAACCTTCTTAAAACAGTGCTAAGAACAGCAGGCTGCACCAGTGGAAAAAAGCCTGACACACCACTCCACCTGACCCCTTCCCCCTCTTAAACATGCAAATACTGAGCATGGCAACATGTCACGTCCAGGAATCAGGTTTCAGGGAATCAGAGTTTTGAATTTAGGCTTCTGGACTCCTTGTACGTACGATGCACAGAGAATATGAGTCAGACGTCAAAAAAAAACAACTAGTCCACCATACTCTTAAATCCCACTGTTCACAAATCCATACTTTTGCTGCAGAGAACTGTCCAATTCCTTTTTATTTAAGACCTATTACAAAAGAAAACACTTGCACACATCCCATCCCCAACAACTGTAGGTGCAGTTCCTTTCTTCTGGGTCTCATAAACACCCATCATTTTACTGGCAAATCTTTTTCCCTAGTTCACATCTGATTTATGTATTCCTAAATAAAAACTATTATTTTCAAACTCAATTCTGGGAATTAGAGCATACCCCTGATTTCGAGTATACAGCACCCTGGATATCATTACCATTTTCACCTCTGCTACTGAGATGGCTTACCTTTCAACTGCCAGAATTTCTATGCCTGAAGTATTGCTATTTCCATACTTAAAAGTGATCAGTTCTGGGTGTTTCTTCTTGGATGTGATTTTGACTACAGAGTTGAGTGCCTGTCGAGACTGTATGTAAGCCAGTCCCTTTCGTGATGGAATTTCCCTCAAACAGTACATAAACTCATCTCCCGTCTCTTGTGAAAACAGAGCATCCCCTGCACACAATTCTTTCCAAGGAAGATGAGAAAACATCCAGCTGGTATCAGCAACCTTCTTAAAACAGTGCTAAGAACAGCAGGTTGCACCAGTGGAAAAAACCCTGACACACCACTCCACCTGACCCCTTCCCCCTCTTAAACATGCAAATACTGAGCATGGCAACATGTCATGTCCAGGAATCAGGTTTCAGGGAATCGGAGTTTTGAATTTAGGCTTCTGGACTCCTTGTACGTACTATGCACAGAGAATATGAGTCAGACGTCAAAAAAAAATTACTCCACCATACTCTTAAATCCCATTGTTCACAAATCCATACTTTTGCTGCAGAGAACTGTCCAATTCCTTTTTATTTAAGACCTATTACAAAAGAAAACACTTGCACACATCCCATCCCCAACAACTGTAGGTGCAGTTCCTCTCTTCTGGGTCTCATAAACACCCATCATTTTACTGGCAAATCTTTTTCCCTAGTTCACATCTGATTTATGTATTCCTAAATAAAAACTATTATTTTCAAACTCAATTCTGGGAATTAGAGCATACCCCTGATTTCGAGTATACAGCACCCTGGATATCATTACCATTTTCACCTCTGCTACTGAGATGGCTTACCTTTCAACTGCCAGAATTTCTATGCCTGAAGTATTGCTATTTCCATACTTAAAAGTGATCAGTTCTGGGTGTTTCTTCTTGGATGTGATTTTGACTACAGAGTTGAGTGCCTGTCGAGACTGTATGTAAGCCAGTCCCTTTCGTGATGGAATTTCCCTCAAACAGTACATATGAGTTGCTGTTACTAGGAGATGACTTGAAGGAAAAAAAATACCCACAAATTAGTTTTGTTAATGAATTAAATATCAGCTATTTAGAAAGTTAAATTCCATGACTAAACTACATGGAGAGAGCTAGATAATATAGCTACCAAATCCAAGAAACAGTTTTAATACTTCCATAATATCTAATGAAGAAAGCTCTGCAAAAGACTTCAGAATTTCCTTGAGTGCTGTAGCACAGCCATTTCTGAAAACAAACATGGCATCACCCCCAGCATTATTGGTTCACATCCCCTCTCTCTCCCCCTTCAATTTTCCTTACTACCTTGTTCTTCAAAGCAAAACTTCACACCAGGTTTTAGTTTGTTGCAAATAACAGTAACACTTTCTAGTTTGTTTCACACTTTCATTTCTCAGTTTAATATAAAGGCTAAGTTAAGTGACCGACACTTGTTTTTTAGAATGTATATCAAGATGGATGTTTTCACTGAACTTAATTTCAGTACCTGGGAAACATATGTCCATTTTCTTTTACTTCATTACATGGGAAGTTATACTTCACATCAGGTTTATTTATCCACGTTTGGATGTTGACGACCTCTTTTCGATCATCATCTGACATTGAGGAGCTGTCAATTTCATCTGGTTTGAATGGAAGGGGTAAAAACATTAAAAAAAAAATTCACACCCATCAGCCAACTTTTCAATTTCCTTAAACTCACTGTAGCTAGACTGGTTCAAAGCAAGTACCTAACCATACAGAATTATTGAGAGGGAAGAAAATGGCATATCTGATAGTTCTCTCTTCATTTTCTCTCAACAAACAAGCATTTTTAGGTCAGGGGGTGTCTTAGGCTGGTCTGATTTGCCCATGCAGTAAAGTTTCATGGATTTCTTTCACAATGAAAGTCACTTGTCCAGACTATCCTTGAAGCCATATAAACCCTTTGCATTTAAACCACCAATATCTTTTGGCAATGAATACCAAAAGCAAGCCAACTACAATCCAGGAGAGTCTCCTCTTGTGGCTTCTAGTTTCTTTTACAAGAAGGAATGAACACCTGTTAATCCCTTTCAAGGCCAGGCATTATTTTTGTGGATCACTTTTCGTCCCTTAAAATGCCTCTTTCACGTAACAAAACTTCTAACATTCAGCTGTGCCTTTTGTGAAAGTAATATCACATCTTTCCTCACCCTACTTATGCCTCTCTGAACCTTGTCCTGTTCAAACACTGTTTCTGACATCAAGGGCAGAAGACAAAATATTTAATGTGTGGGTGAATCATAGATTTCTGAGCATTTGATTTGCTTTTCTGACTGTTAATGACTGCTTACTTATTATAAACCCACTGCAGCTGGACACAGCCAAATCATTCTAGCACCACCAGATCTGAAACTAGAAGTGGTTGGGGGTTTTTTAATGTCTTTCTTGCATTAAATTCATACTGAATTTCATGTGCCATTTTATTACCCAGTCATGCCCATTAGCAAAAGACTCAGTCTGCCCTTACTGTCTCAGTCTGTCAGATAACCTTGGATCATGAGCAAAAATTGTTGTCTTTGGCTTCACATCCTTTTTTAAGGACATTTAAGAATATATTCTAAACTGAATTTTTCAGCACAGACCTCTGTGAAACTCCCAAAACCTCCTGCACGTGTTACTACTTAGTTGCAAAATACTGCTTTTATGTCTAAAAATGGTGATTATGTTTACATTGTAATTTTGGTGCTACATTAGAAGAAATTAAACAATCTAGTTATATAACACAATTGATTATATTAACTCCATACAAATTAGTCCCAGAAATAACTCAGGACAGCTCTTCAAAGAGCCTCTTTCAAAGACAGTTTCCTAGAATTTGTAACACTATTTACTTCAATGCAATTCAGAATCTGAAACACACTTTGGGAAATATTTTCACTGAAAAATACATTATGGAATTGAACTAAATGGAACAATAATCCACCCTCATGTCACAGAATTACAGAATGGCTGAGGACAGAAGGGATCTCTGGAGGTCACCTGGTCTAACCCCTCTGCTCAAGCAGATCCACCTAGAGCAGGCTGTAATAATTCCAGCCAACTGCAATTACTTACTACAGAAAAACCCCAAACACAAAAACTTCACAAAACCAATTATTCAGAAACAGGTTCACTTTTTGCATTCTTCTGTATCAAGATCATATATATATCACTTCATATGTGTTGGCTTTGTTTATTCCAATTGCTCTGATTCTGCTTACTTACCAAGAGTAATAGCGCTTTTGAAAGCAAATGTTAAATAGAACTTAGTAAAAAAATATTAGTGAAAACATATTCTAGACAATCTGTCTTGGAGGAGCTGGTTTTCTGAAACTACACAGACTTTGCAAAACACTATTATGGATGCTCAAAGAACTGTGCAAACTTAATTACACGGCATTTGGAGAAATATCCTGTTAGTATTAAAGCTTCTGCCTGATAATTTCATTTTGCCCCTCCATAATTTTTGTTGCAGATGATGATCAACTGTTTGTCATTAATGTTATTTAAACCTGTGACTCTCATTAATCTTCCTGAACTGCTTCTTTTGCATATCAAAGATTCTCAGACTAGTTACTTGTTTCTCCAACACAAGCCAAACATGCCTTTTGGCCACAGCAGAGTTATTTGTGAGATGATGATTGGGAATGGGCTAAAACTACCAGAGCAAAACCAGGGCAACAGTAGGTTGGAACCATTCTAATGTTAGAACTGATCTCAAAAAAACCTCCAAACAAATCTTTATGAAATGTGTGGTGTTCCAGTTTTGCTTGTAGTTTTTCAGCGATATAAAAAAATTAAATAAAAATTTCATGGTTTTTTTTTCTACAGCAATCTGCATGCATATCAAGAGATGAATCAATTATTAATAGATTCAGTGCTAAAAACCAAGTCTGAAACACTGGAGAGGTGTGCACATATTAGCCATTTAAAATGTAGCTCCAACTATATTGCAGAAATTCAGATCATTACACTAACTGACAATATGAGATATTTAAACTGAGATACATCAGCCAAACCAGGTCTTTTATATTTTGCTTACTGTTGTGAGTAATAAAGGCATAACTGCCACTTCACGTGTACAAGATCAGTGTTGAAAACAATCTTTTCTTCAGAAGTAACAAGTGAAGACAAAAGATCCCCTAAATCTGCTTATTTCATTTTCTTCCTGTTGGCTGTTTGGTGCTTACCCCAAATTACTTTTTATTTATCTGCTCCTATGTATTTGAAGAGGGTCAGTCCTAGGCATTACCACAACATACATGAACAATAATAATAGGCAAGTTTCATATTGCAAGACAAAGATGTAAGATACACTGTTTGGTTTAGTCCAATTTAATAATTTTGTCTAAAAGAGCTAATCTAGGTAAAAGAAAAATTTTCTACTGTACCAGTATCATATTCTTCTTCATCTCCAATGCTGAATACTGGCTTCACACCACGGTAGGGTTTTCCTACGCGGTCACTGCTGCTGACATGTCTGTGGGCAATGAAAAGGGCAGAAGGAGAGGGACAGAAGAAAAATAACTTTCAAACTGATGGCCTGAGTTCCACAGTAACATATTAGCAAAATGTAAACACAGCTGTGCAACAGAGGAGGACAAGAGACTCTCATGAAGCTGCCTGCAAGGAAGAAGTGAGTGACCCATCAAGCAACTTGGTTAGTTAAAGCACATAGTTCAGTCACTTTGGGAGGCTGACTGTTGTAACAGAGAAAGTGGAAAGAAAAGCTGTTTTGTTTAAAAAAACCCATCTTCTGCTCACCTTCTCAAATGGCAACACACATTAGAGACCTGAAAACCGACAACATGCTACGTTTCTAGCATGAAGCAAAAACATATCTGGACAGTCAGGGTGATCCTTCACAAGGATGCCAAATTCAGATAAAGCAAAAGACTAGTAACTAACACGTTTGGCAGTTTACTTCTCTGGTTAATTCCTCAAAAGATAAAAAAATGCCTTAAGATCTACACAGTGGGGTTATTACAATAGTCTAAACCCTGACTTCCTGTTCATTACTTCCAGCTAGAGTCAAATATTGAAATATTTGCTCAAACAATTCCTACTGCTACAATCCCAGCACCAGTGTGATATTCATGTGCTGTCAAAAATCACATTTAAATTGTTTCTACAGATCATATCAAATGACAAAACACACACAACTGAGTCTTTATGTGTGACAGTAAAATTGCAAATCCTGAGGTATTTTAAAGCTCCAGCTCAGAATGCTGTGATTACAGGGTCACAGCTGAATTAAAAGCTCTTGCCCTCAACTGTTGAGAATACCTGAAAAATATGAAAAAAACCTGAAAGTTCAGAAAGCAATAATACAGGCAATTTCTGAAAAAAACCAAACAGTTCATAATTTTAGCCTTTAGAACTGGCAACACTTAGCAGTTTTAAAAAACTCAAAGCAAAACCAGAAAACCTGCCTGTCCCTTTCCTCCAGTTCAATAACCTCCTTCCCCACACTGTGTGTTTATGTTTCCTAACTCTAAGCTTTAGCTCCTGTTTTAAGTACATTCACAAACTTCACTTTAAATGCTACTGTAGAACCAAGCTGGACAGGGAACAGGTTTAGTAACACGTACATTAATGCTGTTACTTAGGGATATCTGAAAGTAGAATTGAAAGTTAGAAAAGAAAAAAACATTTTCTATGGGTAAAATTTACTAATATAAACAAAATAAGGAAAAGTTTAAAAACCAAACAAACAGAAATGTGGTCTACAATGGCACAAAAATAAACATACAATAACATGCTCATTAGTGTTTAAGACAATAAGCATCAATGACACTGACAATTCAAGAGGGCAGTGCTTCCATATGGAGGCTTTTGTAAATATGCTTTAGTAATACATAACCAATTGAGTAAGAAGCAGCACATTTAAATAATGTCAAATTGAATTATACAGAGAGGATCTAAAAGCAGATCTCACTGGTGTTTATCAAATTAAGTTAGTCAGGACAAGAGAGTAAACAAGAGAGTAAAAAGCTACTTTATAAAAGCCAGGTAACATCTTAAACTAGAAATTGATTCCCTTTAACCTGTTTACATGGAAGGACATCATTACATGGTTACAAACTGAATGCAATGTCCTTTGGTGGCAAACCTGCAAAATGAAACATCCTGGTGATAAACATGAAGTAGATCTAATTGAACTGATACAGAAAAAAATGCCTTTCTAGGTTTTTAAGAACTATAATTTTAAGAATATACTCTAGGGATATAAACTGTGAGCTAATTTATTTTTGCATCTACCCAATGAAAGAAGATGTGCAATAAGAGTGAAAGGAATAAACAAAATCACCAAAGTAAAATCTCAATATATCAAAACTTCTTGGTTACAAATACAGATTCATGCATCTCTGAGTTATCAAAGAATCACCGTATTTAATTTGGTATTTTAACACTTGCTTACCATATTCTAGAAACAGATCAACAAAATGTGGGGTACAATCCCCATGATCTTAAGTATTTCTAAATTAACAAAACATACTATGTGCTATTGGGCCATTCCCATTGTTCTTCTATAGAGCATTACTACTGATTTTTCTCACATGAACACCTTTCTGTGATGCCTTCATGTGACTCCCAAAAAACCTTGAAAACCTACTTCTAAAATTTTTGGTAATTCATCCAGCACTAACCTTCATGCATTTCAGTGTAAGTGGGTCAACAGCTACAGAATTCCTAAAGTATAACCAAAGTTTGAAAATGATTATGCATGAGCTGCTCTTGCTCTTCAGTTATCGCAAGTAATTCTATAAAAACCCAAGTCACAATTTTTATTTCTGAAATAATTATAAAACACTGTATGCAAGTCAAATGTGAAGGGCCTCCACATTTGCATGAAATGTAGTAGTTACATGAACAAGATGAGGTAGAATTGCAAAGCATATTTACTTATCAGGTTTTTTTTCCCAGTAATGAGCATGTCTGCTTCTTCCAGCATGTTCTATCACCAGTTGATAAGATGCATAAAAATTTGAGACTTCCAGACAGAATTTCTGTATGGGTTCCCTGTCATATCTAAGTTCTAATGATATTATGAAAAGTTTACTTTTCATAATTATAGTCTCTCTTGTTGCAACCTTAAACCATAATTTGTTCAGTAATTGTTCCTGGTGTCTTCTACTAGTACAGTTTACTAATAAAATGTATATAGGAAATCACAGGTTATAAAAAATCCATAAAAAGCAATAGTAAGGAAGAGAACAAAAATAACAAAGCAGAAACTTAGAGAAGAAAGCACTGCCAATACATTCTTTTTTCTTCCTTTAGTCTCTTGACCAGTGCTTGTAAAAAGCAACAGTTTTAATATATTTCCAGAAATTAAATTCATATCAAAATATCCAAGCAATCTTGTCAGTGTAACCAATGCTTATAAACATTGTGATGCCATGCTAAATACAAGAAAGGTGGTTTTAGTCAGACTGCTTAATTATCAAGCTTACCGCTCCAGGCTTGCTCTGTCTGGCCAGGAAATATTGAAAGGTATTCTACAGTACATTGGGGCAGAGGACAGAACAAAAGAATTAAAAAAATGTAAAGGAAAAACCTAGATAAATAGCTGAAATTCTCTATATTGGCAATGTATCTTCTTCAAGGAGGATGCTTGTAAATAAAAACAAGGTTTCATGAAAGCTGGACAGGAGGTAAAGAAATATTTGCAAAAAAATCTACTAAAAGATGCATTTTATATGCTACCAGTGGCGTACATGCAAGCATTACTTGATTTCACAGAATGGCCTGGGTTGGAAGCAACTCTAAAAGACCAACTTGTTCCATGCCCTGCCCTGCACAGGGATACCTTACACCAGACCATATTGCCATTGCAATCCTGGAGCATTGCCAGGGATGGAGCAGCCCCAGCCTCCCTGGGCAACCTGTGCCTCACCACCCTGTAAAGAATTTCTTCCCAATATCTAATCTAAATCTACCCTCTTTCAGTTTAGATCTTCACAATTATTCAGTTTAATTCCTCATTATGGAGGAAACATTATTTAAGAATTTTTTGCCTCTAATGGTGAAATAGAAGTAATAATAGTATTTTAGAAACAAAATTTCCAACACATAAAGAAGGAATGATCTGAGGTACTATTAAAACTTACTCATCATTTGGCATGTATTTTAAATCCTGCTATCAAACAAATGCTAGGTTTCTGTGATTGCTGAATACCAGTGTCTTAGTATTCAACATACACCTTCAAAGGCTGGAATTTAAAGAACTACAACAAGCATTTCATTTAAAGCTCTGACAGATAAATGCTGTTATTCTTGTATTTAGTTAAGATAATTATTTGGAATGATCACTTCCAAATTTGAAAGTGTTCTTCAGTCTACTTGCGCTTTCTCGTTCCCTGCTGTACCTGAAGACACAAAAACCAAACAAGCGTTGATTCTCAGTTTGAAAAGCAGCTTTACATAAGGACTTGGAAAAAATCCAGATCTTTAAAAGAGGTAAACTCAATTTGCCAAGATGCAGTAGTGAAAAAAACCAAAACAGAACAAAACCAACCAACTAAAAGAACCTATCCAAAATCCCACTGTCATTCATTTATTTCATTAGAGTCAGGATGGGGAGGAAGGGAAATAAAAGTGAAATCACTGTTCACTTTCAGACTGAACACAAAATTGACACACCCTAAGACGTGAAATTAAGTGACAAATTCTAGATAAACATTCAAGGCAACAGGGACTCACACTGGCCTTCCAATACTAAGGAGCACAGTAGGCTCCCTGGGTCATGATAAAATTGTGAGAAGTGTAGGGGTAGAAAATTAAAAAACTGAATATGTGAGACAACTTTTTCCTAATTAGTCCAGTTTTCACTTACAAACAGCCACATGAAATAGGAAGTCACTTCTCCCAGCTAAAGCACAGTGAGATATAAATGACGCACCTGTCCACTGGAGTAGATGTATTTTCAATAAAACTGATAACTTTCTCTTTCACATTCACAGATTTAGTCTTCAAAGCAACTGTCATTTTATTCACTAGAGATTTCACTCCTTTTCCATCACCTGAACCGTTAGGAGAATCACCCTGTAAAAGTAACTCCTCTCAGGATTAATCATATAAAAGTATGTTATTTCATCTTAATGAATTTATTAAAAAGGAAACAGACTACAAAAGAGAAATTTACTTAGTTGTACTCAGTAGAACCTCAATTACACAATTGAGTATTTCTTTAGAATTCTACCAAATAACAGCAATGATATTGAGGAAAATACCATCTCATAAAGCAAGTTTGACAAACTATATTACTGAGCACTCTGCTATGGACATCTAAACAAAGGAATCCTATTAGTGATATATTGCATCTAAATTAAAAGCTAAATTCTACACATAATACACCAGTTGTAGAAAAGATATAATTTTGAGCTTTGCCATGAAATTGTATGCCACTTTATAGTAACATGCTCCCAGAATGAGTAAGAGCTAGGGAAAGAGTTGTATATAACCTGTATTCTGCTGGAGAATGGCTACAGCAAGTTCTTACCTACAAACTCTTCCCCTCGAGAGGATAAAAATGTTTAGGTCACCTATGACTAGACTGTGATCATATTTTGAAATTAAACACACAAGTGAAAACAGTCATTACTTGCAATAATGCATTTTATGGAATAGAATGAGGAATGTGAAGAAAAACCACGTGACACCTAGGGCTCCCATCCCACTGTAACACTTACACTAAAATTTCACTTACATCAACAGAGCTTATGCTATTTCTTGAGCCTGAGGTACTAGCAATCCAATGGCCATATCCATTTTCTGGTCCTTCCACATTGATATCTGCTAAGTGCTGTTGGAGGGCTGTTAAAAGGCCATTAAAAACATTCAGAAT
This sequence comes from Emberiza elegans, assembly GCA_024865655.1. NCBI lineage: Eukaryota > Metazoa > Chordata > Aves > Passeriformes > Fringillidae > Emberiza > Emberiza elegans. The sequence continues at coordinate 4,194,854 of JALJVW010000196.1, forward strand.
TACACTGGACTTAGTCTGTTGATGAAAATTTTGTATGTACCCAAGTCTAATCGATAACAGTTTTTTCCCCACAATTCAATAAAATAGATAAATTCAGTGGTCACTATAATAATCCTTGGCTTTTCTTTCAGTAGTACAAAGGCATTAAGAAAATCTAATTATCTAATGCCTATTTATCTACCTAATACACTAATTATTTTGGTAAACATTTAGAATACAGCAGCAATTGAAAATAAATCACTTCTTTGATCTAAAGACCGCTCTTATAACACCACATATATTAATAATGCCTCTATTGTATTGTTAATAATGTCATTGTAGCACAGACCTCTCCACTGTTGTAGAGCCTGATTATTTCCAGCAACATCAATTTATCAATTATGAACTCCTGATTTAAGAAATCATAACAGCAGTTAATAGTAATTATGAAGTTGCAGATTCATATGAATCTGCAGTGTGATTCCTATGAATCAACAGTGGCTAAAACATCAAGAATGACAAGATGGAAGAAGGAATTTCTCCAATTTCTGCATTAATTTTTCACTATTAAGAAATTTGGGAAAGCCCTAAGAGTTAACCACAAATGTTTAAGTGCACAGTGTTTACTTATACAAAACAAAAATCTGACAAATGAGACCTAGTGCTATTCATTTAGAAGGTTTTTAGCAAAAGCCTCAAAAATACCAACAGTGTTAAGATACCAGGATTTTTCAAGTCAAATTTCCTTATTAATAAGCTTACCCATAAAGCCTCCTTTGGCAATGCTTACGTACTCCTTATTTTTCTGCAACAGAAAAAATAATTCTGATCAGAGGAAAAATCTGAGGGATGAGTTTGGCAAATATAGTAATGAAACAGGGGCTAGTTTGTTTACTATAAACTGTAAACTCAAGTAATGTAAAAACCAGTTCAGGTTTTAAGGAGAAAATGTTTTGCCATTTACCATCAATGACTCATGCAGACACCCTTTACTCCAGCTGTTAAATCAATTTAATAGTACCTGTAAGAAATGTGCTAACACCATGTTCATGTACATGTCTTCTTCTTCCCTGCCACTTCCCATGAAGCAGAGATGTTCCCCACCAGCTATGGAGCCAGACTCAATAGATTGTTTTTGGGCTTCTAACAGGGATTTTACAGACTGTGCAAATTCTGATGGGTTTTGAAGCATCTGTGGAATGAACAAACAAAAAATGGTTTGACACCAAGATATTTTAAGATGAGTTGTGAAAGGAGACAAACTTTGAGAATGGTTACAATTCCTTGAACACAAGCAAGGCAACCTCAGCACTGTGCAAGTCACACATACAGAACCTGACTGAGACCTCATGTTACATAAAGAACACTGTGAATGGTCCTTTACTTCCTCACCCCAGGACAGAAACACAGCTTACATTTGTTAGTTTATTTCTGAAGGCATCAAGTAATAGTGGAACAAGTCTTTGCAACTTTCATGTTGCATTGACTTGGTAATACAGCAGTGGGAATGGTTTCCATATTTACACATGCTTGGGCACATTACATCCAAACTTTGGAGATTTGAAACCCTTTAAACTACCTAGAATTTCTAGATGCTAGTAAAGTCTTCCTCATGTTGCCTCTCCACTAATCTTTTTCTCATTTACTTATCAAGATTTGGGAAAAGAAATTACAAAGGAGGTATCTGTGATTCTTTGTACTCTCAAAAAGCTAAGGCTGGGATACATGAAGGGCTACTGTGTGTGCAAAAACATGAGTTCCACAAGAAAGAGATGGGGAAACAAGGACTTTCTCAATACAGCTAGAATTTTAACCCGTGTTTGTGGGGAAGGTACTTCTTTAAACTCATAAGAGAATTCTGATCTGCAACTGGACTGAGGGGGGCAGGCAGGGGCCAGAAGGAATTCTCATAATTTTGTCTGTACAGTGGATTAAATGATGAAGGACAAAGTCAAAAGTACACAACCTAGCCATCAGTAAGTAAAGCTGAATTTTAACTGGGGTTTTCCTAGAGATAAAGGCTGCTGCTTTATTACACAGGTCCTAAATCTCACTACTTCCTCTAACTATAAATGAGGTGGATTCCAAAGTGCTTTCTCTCCCCATTGTCTCTCCTTACAATAATTTTTGCATACTTTGCACATACAGGAATATAAAATGCACTGAAATTCCATTAATTACTTTTCATCACAAAGGTTTTTTCCTATAATATTTTCCTAGTGTTGTCTTTTAAAAACACAAATGAACCTGGTGACATTCAACTATCATGGTTTATGAAAGACCATTAATTCCAATATACAATTTAAATACATATGAACTGATCACATCTAATTTAAGATTTTTTTCATGGACTCCTTTTTCATATACTATCAGTTATTTGTACTACTTAATAATTTTAAATGCTTATTTCTACTACACTGAATATGACATGCAATTAAGACTAGCAGAACACCCACATAAGACAGAGAAAGTTTTTCCTATATGATTTTTGATCCAGGTTAAAAGCCACACTATCAAAGAACCATTTAGGTTGGAAAAGACCTTTGTCATTGACTCCAGCCACAAACCTCACACTGCCAACTCTCCAGTGTTAAGCCACATCCCCAAGTGCCAAATCTGCAAATAATAAATACCTCCAGGGATGGTGACTCAACCCCTTCCCTGGGCAGCCCATTCCAATGCTTGAGAACCCTTTTGGGGAAGAAATTTTTCCTAATTTCCAACCTAAACTTCCCCTGGAACAACATGAAGCCACTTCCTCTTGTCCTAGAGCTCATTACTTGGGAGAAGAAACCAACATCCATTTTGCTACAACCTCCTTCAGATCCTTGCTACAACCTCCTTCAGTTTGCCCTTCAGCCTCCTTTTATCTCCTATGCAATTATATTTAATATTATATTTACACATGTGCATATAATACTGAATAATGCATCATTTTAATTAGAGAGGTAAAGATATTAAATACAGGATTGAACTTAACTAAGGTATAAAAGTCTTTTATGACATGTTTCCAAATAAATCATTCCATACAGCTTCCACAGCCTGCTTAAAGTAAAATAGTTGAGTGCTAATCCAGAAGTGAGGAATAGACAGCTGAAATGGAATTGATTTTGGGGGAAAAAAAGACAGAGAAAAATATGACTGAATGTTCAATTAGGAATTCAAAATCAAATAAAGTACAAAATCTTCATTGAAGTTAGTAATTCATAGCATATCTCAGTGCCAAAATCATTGCACTTTCTCTTTCATATTGTACAGCAAAAATTTTAAAGAAGCAACCAAATCCTTTTCAAGATATATGCCCTGTAAAAGCAGACTGTAGTAAGACTGGCTGTGGCAAAAAAAAAGAGACAAAAAAAAGGTGTTCTTTTAAAAAATTAATTACACCTTTCACTGGAAATTAGAATGCTAAAAAGAGATTTTTCCTCCAAGCAATGTATAGTCTTTAGTTGTATGGGTTCCCATTCCTAACCAAGGAAGAGAAAGTCTGGAATTCCAAATTCTAATGTCATTAAGGACTAGACTTCTAGTAAAATGATGGTTGTACCATCTCCTTTAGAGAAGCTAATTTTTAAAGTCTTATCATCACATAGCTAGACCCTGCAATCCACAGACTGAAGCCTAAATTAAGAATACTTAATTTTTCAAGGCAGGCATTTCTCTCCCCTTCTCTCTCAGTCACATTTCAAATACCAGTAAAGAAACAAAAAGCATACAAACCAAATCTGAGTCTAAATGAAATGCTGTTGATAAATGCCCAGCATTGTATTGCTCTGCAGGACGACAATCCACTACAAAGAATCTCACTCCTTCCTGAAAGAGAAATTTTTAAACTTCAAAATTGCATAATTATTGGCAGAAGTCAATTACATTCTAATACCAACTCAAATACTACAGGAACTGCTCAGAGGGGCTAGGAGCTATTAAAAACAAAATCTTACTTCATTTGATTAATCTGAACTTTGTCTACAGTTACCAGACCACCAGTAGGATTCCAGTGTCAGGTTTCCATTAATTCATCAGCTTGTGCATGGGAAAGGATCATCAAGCACAATTATATAATTTCTACTGAGAGGAAACATATGAGGCAATCCAAGAGTCCACTACTAATCAGCACAGCACATAAGGATGGGTTTATGTCCCACCCACTTGGACAGGATATAAACAGATGCTTAACTTTATTTGGATGAGTAAAAAACCCAAACTATGCATGACAAAACTGGGGCCTGGAAACTGCAACAAGAAGTCAGTAGTCCATAAGAAAGACTGCAATCTAACTACATTATGATCCATACATGGGTCTTAAATATCTCTAGTGAAGTCCCTGCATCTATGTCTCCAATCAACTCCTACAGAAACAAGTTCAATCAATTTTCTTTTTTTCATTTAAACCTTTCATTGACAAAAGACAGATATTCCTTAACAGCGTTCTTCTCAAAGGTACTGAGTAGTGTGTTTTAAATTTTCCTCTACAGCAGCTTCATTTGGAAAGGAATTCAAATTAGTAAGATACTACTTTCAGCTCACACTCCTCAAATTCAAATCAGCTGTCTTAAGCTCCCCTATGCTCCTTGCCACAGCACAAATGCATTGAAGACAACAGATCATTTACAAGGAGGAAAACTTGAACACAAAAATATTTTTCCTGAAATAGCAAATACTCATTTGTGCTGTTAGCACTTAAAACTAGTGGCTAGTCATTGATTCTTTCCTTTTCTATAAAACTGGAGAGGAAGGTTAATTCAGTATACTGACTCCTTGCTGCTGATTTGCTTGCAGAATCTCAGACACAGAAACTGCTAGACAGAGAGCCTGGCTCAAGTCTGTGTCATCATCTTTGAGGCCCAGCAAGCTGCTGCCAAAAAGACTGTGGTTGTCCTAACAAGGCAAGGAAAAAAAAAGATTAGGTGAAGCCATTGTCTTTATGTGTGAAAGCTTAAAATAAAACTATATCCATCGCAAACATGAAGTTCCACGCATGCGCATCCCGTCCACATAGTAATGAAACTTTTGATCAACTGAAATTCTTTCTGAAAAATCATGCAGGTCTGCACTTCCACTACAAACATGCTTGTTCACCCCTTTCACCATGCCAACATGATGCAGTGCTTCTGCTACTTGAGTTGTTTGTTTTGTTTTTTCCCCACAAGAAAACCTCCCATATCTGTCTACACACATCAGAGGAAGTACATACAATCTGAGGGCAATGGTTACCAAATACTTTTATTTCATTCATTCACTAAGTCAGATACATAACTAAGGAAGAGCTGCAAAAATAGTGCAGGTGATAAAAGATTTACCTATAGTAAGAGACTTTTTCCTCTTTGTTATTGCAAATAGAGCTAGCACTGTTGTGCAGTGTACTACAAGGCAATTGTGTCAATATGAAATTTAGCTTCATCAGTTCTTACAAGAGCCTCATTTGGAAAATGAGGTTATCAGTGATGAAGTGAGAATATTGCAAGGAAGCTTCTCTCATGAATCAGTTAACCTTATCTTTCAAAGATCCTAACAGTAAATACCACCAGAGTAACAACATGAAAAAATGTTTAAAAAAAGAATATTGCAATGAAATATTCAAAGCTACCGTCAGCAAGAGCTTAAACAGTCACCAAAAAGAAGAGAATTTCAAAATTGCTGTTATTACCTTCCTGAAAGAAGCCGGAGTTTTGCTACAGTAATATTGTGCCAAAGAGAAGAGATCTTCTATATCCTCTAAATCGAGATTGGCTGGTGATGTTTCTAAGAATTCTGAGACAGACAAACAACATAAATGCAACACTATTTCAGACACAGAAATCAAACAACACAGATCATAAAAGAACTTATTTTTAATAAGGCATAACAATCTAGTGTATTGACTAAACATGAATATTGATCCACTCTCCAGATGAAAAGTGAAGATACAGGAAATACTCCTAATCCATCGAAAACTTAAACTTTTTGCTAGATGTTTGAACCTTCTATGCAAATTATTTTTTATCACATACTTACTACTGTATAGTTTTAGCTTTCAGTTCTAAGTCAGCTAGTTTTAAAGAGCTCTGACCATGAGAATCCTTTAAAATGAGTATTCAGTCAGTAGCACTGGTCTCTGTCCAGGATAACCCAGAGGTGTAGTTCTGCAGTATATGGCAAAAACTCAAAATTCCAAGCACTGTCATTTTGAACTACTAGAGATTAATGATTACATTGTATTATGTGTGTAAAAAAAAATACAAAGGCAAGAGTTATTTAAATTTTCCACTGAAATTTAATGCATTTTCTATAAAAAGAATGAATTAGGCTCAAATCAAGTGCGCATGAAGACAATCCAGAAAATGCAACAAGTGCAGAAGATTTAAAGAAGGATTTGACATCTGTTGCTTTGGGCTTAGAAAGACCAGTTTCTGGTAATTGTTTCCAGTACTTCAAACTGAAGTATAGAACTAGGTGTGGGAGCACTAAAAGGAATAAGGAAAGAAGGTCAAGGACAGGGCAGCAAAAGTAAGAAAGAATTAGTGTGGTGAAGGGATTAAAAAATGAGAAAAATCACATGGAAATTAACAATCAAACTCTTTAGCAACAAAAAATAGTAATAAATGGGGATTACAGTATATAGTAAATATTTCACTAGCAGCTATGTAAGAGAAGTACTTACTTATAATTTCTTCTTTATCTGATTCTTGTGCTAAGATAACGTCTCTGAAAACAGTAAAGTCACAGGCATAGATTAAGTCAGTAAAACCAAAATGAAACAAACCTGGATTAAAAACAGTGTCAGCAAAGGATGTCCCAAAGAAATAACTATACACTTACTTTGCATTGACAAGGATGATCAACATTAAGAAATAAATAAAGAATGGATCTGCTTGTTGTAGATATCCATCCCATATTGCCTGAGTGACTTCAGCTGAACAGTAGTATGAGAAGAGGCTTCCAAGCTAAAAATTTGGAAAATAATGTGAGAAAAAGCAATTATCAGGAACAATCTTACCAGGAATACATTTTTAACAGAGATACAAGGTATCTAAAAGAAAATAAACCCAACAAAATTATGATAAAGCCTACATCTGCACAGTGTTACTGGAGGATGCTTTGAACCTCTAAACCAACTTTTATGGAAACAGTGCACAACACTACAGATTATCTTTGAATAATTATGACTATTGTGAAGGCAAAGTTGCCTGTACACTGCCAGCCTTGCAAATTCAACCACAGATAACACAATCAAGCTGGAGTACTGTTTAGCTCACAGACATGCTAAATACCAATTATACCAACAAGACAAACATAAGAGAATATATTTCCTCAAACAGCATAGCAATTAGGGCTTTGAAAGGATCCTACAAACATAATTATTTTTATTTTCCACAGCAGAATTGGGTTAATTGAACATGGTTGCACACTAGTTTGACAACATCACAGACTTAGCATTACATTATGATGTGCTTTATGACTGAGTAATTAAACATTTGCAAGCATCAGAAAATTTTCATTACCATTTAAGAAACTCTTTGCCTGTTCCCATGCTCCCACTTGAAAATACATCCTCTGTGATATACAAAGTTCAAAGCAGATAAAAGGTAGGAACTTACTACACATGCCAGATTTACAATCACACCTAACTCAAATGCATACCCCCTGACTTCACTGGGGTCTTACTGTACTCACTGATGCACACAAATTCCACATTCATTCACAAATGTATCAACACAGCTATAGCTTTCAAAAGCTTGGTATCTGTTTTAAAACACTATCATGGAATATTTCAACACTTCCTAGTATAGTTTTATAGCAAAAGATAAATCTATTCAATTCTGGGTCAAATGCAACTGGAGACAAAACATCCATGAACAAGATGACAATGGCAGGTCTTGGTATGTTGTTTATATACTTCTAAGTATTAGTGATACACCTATATAGACAGATTTTTCACAGATGAAACAGAGAATTTTACTGTAATCTCATTATATAAAAGGAAACTTAAGATTTTTCTCCTAAAATTGTACACCAAGAAGCATGGTGTTCAGGATTGGCAGCTACACCAGCTTACTTCACTACCACCTTTCAGAAAAAAGATTCTTTTTCTAATTAGGTTTCAAAATTTGAAGAAACAACTTCAAAGAATTTTTTATGTACTAAGGAAAATTCTATTAAAAAATGGAAGTTGAGTGACAAAAAAAGACCTAATTTCTCTTTTGAAGGCTCATGAGACTGGCAAAAGGCAGATTATGAAAATGTGAAAATTTTTCCTAGACACATTTTTATACTAAAATTGGCAGCAGACTTAAAAAAGAACAAACAAAAAAACCCCCAAAGACAGACCTCACAGTTTAACAATTCATTCATTTTCACTTTTTAAACTGAAAATTCAAAGGTTGAAAAAAAATTTTACATTGCCAATGAGTATGAAAGAAGAACCTAGAAAAGTTCATGGGTGAAAGCCTTCTCTATTAAATTACAGACTTTGCCTGTGCAAGCACAGTATCATGATTTTGTATTGCATATACTAAGTAGCCTCGATACAAAAATTTTGTTATAGTCCTGCTACACAAAATTTATAAAAAATGATTGAGGTGAGAATCTCTGTAACCAACCATCATCTGAGGCAGTTTTGAAGAGGAAATAACTAATGCTTCAAAAGTTGTAAAATATATGTGCCTAAATTCTTAAACATACATGTATGTCTTAGCAGGGAGGTTTCTAGAACAATTCATTCGTCAGCTTTAAAAGACCTGTTAGACCAATGTTACCCATATCAACAACATACAGCTGCCCACAATCAAAAGCTTTTTGCTTTTTGAGTATGTCAGCTGCTCTCATTCTTCCTTACTGCAAGAAGTTCCTAATATAGTGGCTCAATAAGGACTCACCCAGTACAATAAAATGTGACATTAACAAGCCCTCATATCTCATGCCAAACACTAAAGAAAAAAAGCCCACAGTATATTAAAACATGCAATTTATTTTAATATATGCAGTTCTAATTGCCTGTACTATTCTTCTATAAACTGACAACATCTACTTAAATTTTAACAAAAATTTATTTTTCATTATGTTTCCCTACTTTCACTTTATTACCCAGTTGAGTGCATATGAATCCGGAGTCATCTTCTTGGTATCAAGAAAGGAGCAGAGTTCAGGCTCATGGTACTGAAGCAAGAGTCTAAATAGATGAAAGGGTCTTCCCTTCATAAAACAATCCCTAAAAAGCAGCAATGAAAACAATCAACTCCCCTGTAATATTGCAGTTTTCAGACTTACAGTAGCAATTCTTTAGTATCTGTGATCATGTAATTTCCTGTACATTGATCTTTTAATTCACAGGGATTGATCATGAAGTCAACTTGCCTCAAGAGTCAAAAAACCAATCAACCAAATCAAACCAACAAAAAGCCCACAAACCTGAAACCCCCACAAAATTATCAAGGCAGCAGAATGAAATACTGCTTGACAGATTATATAATACAGAACTATTTAAAACAGATTTAAATCTCAAAACAAGTTTAGCCTGGTACCAACAGAGCAGAGATTAACTGATCTACTGTAAATTGCCTTTCTATGACTTTCATTCTCCCACTGAGGAGAAAAAACCAGTAAACAGTCTACATCTCATTGAAACACCACCTAAATTCCTTCTGAGAAGCCCAAATACCAGATTCTCTGCAAACCTTCTACAGCTGAAATCACAAGGGTTTTGTGGCCATATCGCCACTATCCCCAAACAGTTCACAGAGCCCAAGAGTGTTTCAGAGCAGAAAGGGACACAAGCTGAGTCAAGTGACAGGACTGATAAATGCTTGCTTCCTACCACTACAGCAAACATGCATTTTTCATATTTTGGGCACATATCCATCAGCCAGGCTGGAATCTCCTCTCCAGGCAATCAGACTAAGATCTTTAATTACAGACTACCCAGCCCTGCTGAAGCATCATGGCGCTCCAACATTCATAAAAAATTACTTTAGTGAGAGCACCTACGTAACAGCATGCTAAGCTCAAATTTAGTATTTGTCATTAAAAATATCTAGCAACTTAAAGAAAAAGAATTCAACTCAAAAGAACATAAGGGAAATATTACCTACTTCTAAAGAGATTTTGTGATTTCATTAGTGCTTATGAATTACTGTTTCTGAAGCGACAGAAATATTTTAGATATCAAAAATGCTAGGAAAGGCAACAAAAAATCCCTTTCACATAACCTAGGTGAATTAGTTAATAAAAAATGGTTTTGGTATTGCATTGTATAGAATTTTTAAAAGGCATATTGAATATAGATCAGTCACATCAGTCAGCTAACTCTTTGATAAATGCTTGCTTCCTACCATTACAGCAAACATGATTTTGGGCACATATCCATCAGCCAGGCTGGAATCTCCTCTCCAGGCAATCAGACTAAGATCTTTAATTACAGACTACCCAGCCCTGCTGAAGCATTATGGCCGCTCCAACATTCATAAAAAATTACTTTAGTGAGAGCACCTACGTAACAGCATGAAAAGCTCAAATTTAGTATTTGTCATTAAAAATATCTAGCAACTTTAAGAAAAAGAATTCAACTCAAAAGAACATAAGGAAAATATTACCTACTTCTAAAGAGATTTTGCGATTTCATTAGTGCTTATGAATTACTGTTTCTGAAGGGACAGAAATATTTTAGATATCAAAAATGCTAGGAAAGGCAACAAAAAACCCCTTTCACATAACCTAGGTGAATTAGTTAATAAAAAATGGTTTTGGTATTGCATGAATTTAAAAGGCATATTGAATATAGATCAGTCACATCAGTCAGCTAACTCTTTGGATCTTACACCAACCCAATCATCTCCTGGATTTCAAACCAACAGGTATTGAAATTTATGATCATATGAAAGATTCTGACAACACGGCTAGGAACAGTGCTACTCTAGCCAAAACCAACATGCATATATTTCAGAGAATACTTCTACTGCCAATACAAATAGTACATACAGAAAAGAAAGAGTTTTACCTTGGAATGAATTTATTCATGATAGCATAGAAGCAGTTGTACAAATCACTGCGGGGCAAATGAAGGTGCACCAGAGGTTTGAGCAGATGTATCCAGCCAAGGCAGGAACTGTATTTAACATTGCGTGATTTACAATAAAAAGTAATAACAGACTCAATATCCAAAGTTAATACTGACTTCTCTTCTTCTGGCACTGACAACTGGTCTGAAATAGGCACAGTAATACAAACTGGGTTAAAAGCTTTTCGAAGAAATTGGATGAGATTATTTCATAGCACAATTGCACCAATAGGGACTGATTGGAGAAAAAATCCAACAAAACCAGACAAACAAAAAGCTGGCTATTCGGATTAAATTCTTATAGAAAAGCATTAAAAAAGGTATCAGAATACAAGTGATTTTATAAACAAAGCAGGATAAGACATTTAAATATCATTTAAATAACACAACAACAGGATGAAAGAAGTTTGGGGTTTCCAGGATCTATACAGAAGAAAGAGGTAGATTCTTTCAATGCACAGAATGCTCCTCTTCTACTCCTATTTGATGTGCTCAGCACACAGCTCAGGCTCAACTCTACAACAAATTCATTTGAATTTCAACACAGATCAACCCACTATGTGTACCTTCAATTTCTCAAAAGCTGACTGACATGTAAATTTACCTAAATCAGAAGTTTGAGATCAGCTAGGCTTACAGACTTAAATTTTAGTATTAACTTATCACATTTTTTTATATCCAGGATGGCAGAAAAGAGACCTGTACACACTACATTAACATAGTGGCACTAAATTTCTAGGAAACATCTTTCCCCCTCAGTTACAAGAAGACCATGAGTCTCATGACTGTTAGTAAATTTTTTTATTACAAAAGTTTTTAATACTTTCCCATCAAGAATACTGACAAGCCAGTCAATGTTTGGCTTTCCAGCATTCCTTTTCTCTATCTCTCAAAAATGAAACAATACATAAAATTCACATGCCAACTGAGGATATACTTAAAATTTGGAGACTACTTGCTATGCTAAAACTTTGAAATAGAGACATTGAATCCAACAAAAAATTGAATTTCCATATAGCCTTCTTTCTGAATTTTATTTAAATCCTTACATACGACAAAATATTTGCCAATAAATAAAAAAGAGAACTATCAGACAATGAAGTGCTTAATTTTGTACATTATGAATATAATCAGAAGATCTTGCATCTTCCTGAAGAGAGACTGTGATTTAAAGAGAGTGGAAATTCCACCCCCATCTCTTTCCTTTAGAGGACAGAGGGAAGGAAAATTACTCCTACTAGATTTAGGGCTAGAAAGCATAGAACTGCATTTCAGAAATGTTAGGTATGTATGCATGCACCAACTCCATCCTGTGCCCTAACTTTCAATTGCACAAGAATAAATAAAATGATAGGTAATAAAATAGAAGATTCTCTTATTGAAGATGTGAGATGTATCCTGATTTATGAGTCAGCATTGATTCCACCAAGTGATCACTGATACCAATGCTGTTGCATCATGTCAGGGGTTTTACCAGCTCTGTGATGAGCTGCCAAGCATATCCTGTGGCAGCTCCTTGCAAACATACCAGATTATTACTTCCTTTGTCCTGGCAACACCTTGCTTGTATAAACACAGCCTTTCCTTTTTTGCTGAAAAGGCTATTAAAAAGTATCTTTCTTTAAAGCAGTTTTTGAAGCCCAAAATGTTTAATATATTTCTTCTCTCAAATGCTATATGCATTTTCGTGCTCCAACAGGTTTTCAGATTCAGAACCAGACCTTCAACAAATAAAAACTTGAAGGACACTAAATAAAGAATGTCTGCTTTAGAAGATGGAGCTTGGAAAACAATTACCATTTTTTTATCTCACAAAGCTTGCTGACTATGCAAACTATCATTTACAAGCTAATACTTTGAACTTCCATGATGTCACCCTCTCAGAGTCTGTGTACAGGTAAGATACTATTGTTTTCTTACTGATTTTATCTGCTCTTTCATCCTCCTCCAAAATGTAAACACCATTCAGATCACTTAATTGAAATAAAGTCTTAAGACAACTGAGAATACAGAAGTTTTCAAACTGATGATCTAAATGTAACAGAACTTACCAATTAGGTCTTGGCAATCCTTATGAATTATACTCTGCTCAGGTAGGTCTAAGGAGCCATCCCAGGATGCTAGGCTGTCCCCCTTTCCTACGACATTAAGTGCAATCTGAAAATAAAAATAGAAAACCCTCTAAATATTTTAGTGTCTTTTTGCAGTTGTTCAATTAATGAACTCGGTAATTAAAAAAAAAAAACAAAAAAGAGAGCTATTCTTAAACTGACTCAACACAGATGCATATTAAAATTCCAATACTACATCTCTTCTGTAGAGATCCCTGGCAATTAAATCTTTTACCTCAAATGAAACACAACTTCAGATATTTCCTCCTTCTTGATTTAAGCTCATATTTACCTTCCAGACTTTGGCCCTTAGATCAGCAGGCAACTGTCTTCCTTGAATGATGTTTCTCACAGTTTCAAGATCACAGCCTCCTTCATCTAGAGCATCTGCAAGATCTTTTATCCTAAAATAATGAAATGTAATTTTAAAAATCAATTATACTATTTTTCTATGTTTATGTAGAATGAAGGCTACTGTCAGGCAAATCCCACACATATGCAAAGGTATAAGACAACTTGGAAATTACTAAAAAGAAATACTTGCAAAATGTTATTTATTCCTCTACTTTAAAGCTGCTCCTTCAGCTTGTAATTCCATTCCACTTACATACAAGAAAAAAGTTTGTTTTCATTAAGTGACAAGGTTGCAAAATGTATCATAAAAATGCGAGTTCAGCTGCAGTTTACAATTTTCAGCAACTTTCAATTTCAGCAAGTTTTCACACACACACAAAGCAAATATTACACCTAAATTAGATGGTGGAGTTATTTTAAATAAAATATTAGATGGCCTAGAAAACAGAACACTTATTTCAAAGGTTTAGAGCAGTCAGCTTTTAACCTCACCTTCCCTGAAATGGTGAAAGACCTTTTAGTCAAACTCAAATTTATTTAACTATACAGTTGAAGCATTTCAAGTGTGGACATATGCACAAATCTGGATTAACATATACAAAAATGTTAACAATATAGAGAGTAGCAAAATACACAAATTGACAAGACAAACACTAATGATGGTTGCTGTAGTAAGACAACAGAAGTTCACAAGCGTTATAGATAAGAAGAAATTCAGCATTCAGGAATGATTACTTTACAATCTCTCTGACAGCTCCTGCAGACTGGTTCAATGTTTCCATGCTGTCAGTAATGGGAGAACCACATCTGATCATTTCAGAATTTCAATATCATGTAGCAGAGCAGTGGCAAAACAGGTTCACTGGAAAAATAGCAATGGCAGTGACACATAGGTCCCAGAGGCAAAACTTCTCCCTTGTTACATCCTCTTAATTCTTCTCTCCTTGCTCTGACATCTGCCTTAAGAAAGGCTTTCTTCAGTTACCTGGTGAGTTAAACACACACCCAGGGGGTTTATAGCCAGAGCAAAAGAAAAGGATTGTTTCTCTAGGACAGATGTTCATGTGGAAAGATGCATTCCTGGTGAATAACACATCTATTTATACACATGGAGCAACAGATGTTAAAGTGTTATCAGTATAATTCTCAATTAGTCCATGACTACTGTGTAGTCAATTCAAATAGCCACAGGAAAAAAATGTCAGCTGTTGAACTCTTGTCTGCTTTAACTTCCATATAGCCACAACTAAATCCTTGATTTAAAAGTTCACAAGTTTGGTCTCCTGAAAACTTCAAACACACATTTCTGATTTTCTGGGACAAAAAGATTAAAATCTCAGACCTGGAAGAAGGTATGCAAATACTTAGCTAGCTTTACTCAAGAGTTCTCAAAGTATTTACAGGGCTGAAGAGTAAGCATTTTCCTTGCATTGTATTAGGCAGTTTCTTTGTCATTACTTTTTGGTCTGCATTTTAAATCATATTTCAAATATACACTGGGGCACAATTCTATTTTTTCAAGTAATTTTGCAAATCTGGATGAAAGCAAGCATAGATTACAAAGAGAATGACTTGCCTTATTTTCTCACATTTTTAGTATTATAAATAAAGAAGAAAAAAATCCCAAAATCTGTTTTGTATAGGGCTACAGGCTGCATAAGTTGCCAATCCCTTTCCTGAGACAGAAATGGAGGGGAAGCAGAATATGGATGCACACTTGTACTTCAATCACCTATCCTGTTGCCCAGTTGTGTACATAATGTTCAATGCCTGAAAAGTTAAATGAATGGATCAGTTAGCCTTGAATAAAAATCAAGTATTTCTAGGACATTTACACAAAGAGACCTCCTAGCTCTCAACAGAACTGCATGAACTCTAGCACGATCTAGCTTCAACAGAAGCCAACATGAAGCATCAGCTGGAGAGAATGAATTGCTCTTAGACATACTGCACATTTCTGTGAACACTGTGTATGAAAAACAGACTAGAAAGCAACAGCCAGGTCTTGAACTACAACTAGTTGCTACAACTATATCCAAGTATTAAACAGGTATGTGGAAATGAATACAACATGTTCCATTTCAAGTAGAAAGGTCTTAAATTGTAATACTTTAACTTCATTCCTATGTCACCCAAAGAAACACTTTTGAGAATAAGAAAGTAATTTTTACTTGAAACAACACTTAAAACTACATCTACACTAATTACAGAATTACCCAGCAAAGAATGTTTCACATATCCACAGGTACAAATTCTACCAGTTACCAGTATCCAGCATTCAAGAAGCTGTGCATGTAACACCAACTTCAACCTGTTATCTGCAAATGTGTGCTTTTGCTGCTTGACAATATATTAACATTTGTAAAAACTTCCTCCAAGTGCTGTCACCCCCACTTTCTACACTGTAAAGATGAGAGACAAATGCCAGTTTTACTGCTTCACCTCACAAAGCAAGACACTGGCATGTCCATCTGCCACATGAAGAGACGTGATGTATTACCAACGAGGAGTTAAGTGAAATAACAGCAGGGGGAAAATGCTTTGTTCTGCTGTGATTCAATTAGGTGCTCATTTCCTCCATCAACTGCAAGATTGAGAAGTCCTTACTTACAGACTGTGAGCAAAGATTAAGTAAATTCTTTTCTAATAAACTTTCTGTTCAGGCTAACTTGCAAAGTACAAAACATGGAAGTGATTTCAATACTTTAACACATGTCCACTCACTGTGTTTCTGTCAGTTGTTCTATAAATAGTCCACTGAACTGCTAGCAATCTGGATCCTTGTCTTTCATGAGTTAAGAGCAGCTAGGAAGTCTTCTATTCACATGGATAATGATTGCATTTATTTTGAACAGAAAGTAGCACTTCTCCCTGTGTGAAAACCCTTCCAGACCTGAACATCTGTACTTTCTGCTTTGCCATGGCTTCACTGCCTGTCTCTAGGTGCTACTCAAAAACTTGGTTAGATGTGTGGAATTCCAGCCTACACCCAAGCCAAGGCCTGAAAGGTAAATCCCCACATGATATACTGTTCAAAATGTAATAATACAAAATGCTCCCATTAGTGCACCTGCAGTCAATTTCCATACTTACAGAAGGATCTCTTACATTCATGCCAGTCTGGTGACATATTATAATCAATAAGTAGCTGTCTTCACAGACATTAAACAGGTCCATTTTTAACTTAAGATGCTTAAGCTGGTGGCAAGAAAAATTGATCAACTGTTGGAAAGTCAGCTTAAGCCACTTCTTCTAAGTATTATTTATATATGACTGAGATACTTGGTAATCACTCATAAATACTAGAGAAGGGATTAAAAGCGTGGGAATGTGAACAGCAGGAAAAAGATAATAGGAAGTGATCAATAAACTACATGAAGTGCTAAGAATACTAT
The DNA here is from genome assembly GCA_024865655.1 of Emberiza elegans. NCBI lineage: Eukaryota > Metazoa > Chordata > Aves > Passeriformes > Fringillidae > Emberiza > Emberiza elegans. The sequence continues at coordinate 4,211,725 of JALJVW010000196.1, forward strand.
AATCAATTTCATACTTTTATAGAAGGTATTACCACAGTTCCTATTTTTAATTCAGGATTTTTCTGACTCCCAGGAAAAAGCCTCAACAAGAGCTACATTGAACTGAAATTAATGAGTGTTTGTTCTCTACTGAAAACAAACAAGCAAAAATCAATCCCTCACATTTGCTTCAAAATATCCATTGTATCCAGCACACCACCGAACCCATCATTTCTTCTCCAACAGAATTTTGGAGAAAAACAATTCCCTGACATTTTTTCTTCAATTTCATGCTTAACTGGAAAGGACTTTTCTGTTCATGAGCTTTCAGAAGAAATACTATGGCTCCAAGTACTAATTAGCCAGACTGTGAGAATGGGAAAGATACATGGAAACTAGGTTTGTCACTCTGTTGTCTTAGGCAGCTACAGTGCATTTTGGGACCCATAAAATGAGTTATTTCAATGCAAAGTTAAATGTACAGGAACAATTCCATCTGCGGTTACAGTTATATTGAGTTACTTCAGGTCCAGATTTCCCAAGTACAGACCTTAAAAATTACTAATTGATCAAGTTTCCTGAAGCTTGAGTATTAAACAAACATCTGCAAAAAGGTTTTAGAAACTAATTCATACCCATTAATCTGTTTGAAAATCTGAACAAGAAAAATAAGGTCCAAATCATCAATTTCCTTGATAAATGAGGCGATAAAAATCTGTAAATTCCAACTACAAACACTTTAACTAACAACAAGCCATCTTATTTGTGTCTATACAGTCTACTGACTAGATGTATTGCATTGACAGAAATTATGATTAAAATAAATAAGCAGACAAAAAAAAAGATTTTACAGCAATTTGAAAGCAGCTTGCCTCTTTTGTGTTTCACAGCATTCTTAGCTTTGGACAGATATGTCTTCCAGAACAAAACAGTGCTGACAATTTCTCAAATTAGCTTTTGAGTATATGCCAAATAGCTCAAAAGAAACATTTAGCAAACAAGGTCTACCTGATCTTGCTCATTTTTAAATCAAAAGTGTTGATAACAACTTCCTATATTTACTGAAGAAAAAAAATCTACACTCTCATCTTTCTCTATACATAAGTTTGGGGCGGTGGTGATGCCAGGTTTTCTTTTTCATTTTTATTGTGCAGTGGCAAAGTTCCCTGCTTTCTGTTGAGCCAAACACCAAGCAGTTAGCACAGATGTTGAGGGGTTTGATTCATAGTTAGTTTGTGACACTTCTTCCCCATCCAAATCATTCATACTAGCACCACATGACAAGTTAACACAGGGAAAACAAACAGGGAATTTTATGTTAGGGAACACATCTGGGTTCTACACACTCAAGGTGCTGCAACAGCCTCTGAGCACAAAACTCCATCTGCCTTTTAATCCTCCTAAGGAAGTGAAGAGAGGACACGGGATCAGCACTGCCAGTTTTACTCCCAATAGAGCTCAGGCATACATATGTATCATTATATGTTCGGGTATTTTTAAAATTTGAAATCTTATATACTTCAAAATATGACAGTGTAGTAATTTACATCCAAAAGCTCTTTCTACAACAACTGTTCACAGCATTGAAATATGAATACAAGACAATGCTTTAAATCCATAAATTGAAAAGCAAATACTCCACTGAAACTGGTTTTTAAACAAAAACCAAAACAGGAAAACAAACCCAAAAGCCACGTGAAGTTTCTAAGCAAGCAATAAGAAATGCAATTTTGTCATTCACAGCACACACCTCTAGTAATAGGATGCACTGTCACATATAAATATAGCATTTAAGCATAAAACTCTTTAATTGTTCCCATAAAGACTTAGTGTGTTTTAACAAATGCTTTCAAGTTTGCATTTTCTAGTACCATCAGCATATAAAATTGACTATAGTTTTGAGGCTGCCAATCAGAATATCAACAATACAGGCTGTGCCTTGAAATGTATCTGGAAACACACTCGTCCTCATCCTTAACAGAAATTCTAGAGAAGTTGATTGCAATCTGGGAGACAGCAATATTATTCCAATATTAGTAATGGAAGTCATCTGAAGTATTTTTTCAGAGGTATTTGAGGTATGGTTCTTATTTGATGTCTAGGGTTATATTTCAAAGTGTTGAGAGGGCACTGTCAGGGAGTCCATCCCTCGCTTTGTAATTAAATGGCCCAACAGTCAGGCCTTTATTTAGAAATAATGCTTATACAACACTGTGCTTACAGAAAGAGCTTCATGAATATTGAGGCTGCAACTAAAGAAAAAACACAAGAATAAAAAATGACACCAACTAAGTTTGATTTTCTAGTTAATGATACAAAGTTGTTTTAACCAAGAGCTGTATCTGTTGAATCAAACTAGACAAAGAAGAATTTACACCTACACCTGTGTGCGTGTTCTGGCTTCTTTACAGTGACATAGCTAAGCACAGGAAACTTTGAATCTGCCACATCAAATGGAGCCTAAAAGCAAAACCAGCTTGGAAACGATTGGAACTCAGATTGGAAATAATAATAAAAAGCAGCTCTGTAAAAGAATTGCTTGAAAAGCATATATGTGGAAAGGACAAAGAGCAATGGTGTGGTGTGGCACAGAGCCACAGAAAGAAATCACATGCAATGCAGAAGCGCAAAGACAAAAACAAAGTGAAGACGCAAATGGAGATGCTGGGTGCAGTAAGAATAGCTTCAATGTTTAAACACAATGTTTATTTAAGCCTCGGCAATCGTGAGTGAATACGCATGCAACAAATACTAAAATCACATCACTGTTACCATCAAAATGATCCTATACACGCCCCAGAAATAGTCTCTATTCTTGTCCTAGGGGTTCAACGCAAAATCCATTATAAGTAATAGCTATACTAAAGGAAGGTGGTGAGCAAAATCATTCAGAAAACGAGGCAGGACCCACTGCTGTCACCTGTTCCCGAGAGCAGGAATGCAGCGAAACGGGAAGCCGAACTGAACAAAGCAACTCCACTCCGGGCAGACTCCCGGAGCAGCTCGTACCGCATATTAAACCTGTCATTTTAAACTGGAGCGACCGCCTGGCTCCAGGCTGGGCACGGCCCTCGTTTTGTGTCTCGCCCGTGTTTTGACGGGCCCCTTCCTCTCCGGGGACCCGGAGCCGCCGAGCACCGGCGGCGTTTGCGGGGGCTCCTGGCGGGCTCCCAGCGCGATCCCGAGCGCGGCGCGTCCCGGGGAGAGAGCGGCGGCGACCGGGGCCTTCCGGCCTCTCTCCGCTGCGGAGGGGACGGAGGCGAGCGGCAGGGAGGGCACCCACACCCCCATAACTCACCAGCTGCCCGGCGGCGGCGGCGGCGCCTCTTCTCCTTCCGCCATAGCTGTTGACGTGCCCGCTCGCCCGGCCGTAAAGCGCGCTCGGGAGGCGTTTCCTACCCGAGGCCGCTCCTCCCGGAGCCGTCCCCGCCTTCCCGGCTGCCGTCCCCTTCCCAGCCGCCGTCCGCGCCTTCCCGGCCGCCGGGCTGAGGGCGCGGGCCGCAAAGCGCGGAAGCCTGGCAGGGGCGGCCTCTGAGGGAGCGGCCGCGCAGCGCCCCTGGATGGGGCGGGGGAGTCGCTCTGCCGGAGATTTGAATGTTTTCGGTTTTCATAAAGCTGAACTGCTCTGCCAGATGTGGGTTTGATTATTAAGTGACTTTCCCCACAGTGTTTAATGTGCCACAGGTTGGACGTACTCCCCAAGTACGGAAATTCACAAGTTTCACGCAGTTTCCAAGAGCTTCAAATCACTTGGTGACATCCATTAGCAACCCTGGGCAGAACATTAATGCTCTCTGTTATGCACGTCCCTTACCCACCTGCATCCTCAAAGGGGGAAAAAATAGTATACTTCAATAGAAGTTGAGAAAAATCATTGGAGTGGGTTATACACGGAATAACAGTGCCGCCTTGCGAGAGCTTCCAGTCTTTACACTGGTCTGTTTCGCTTCCACGGCTGGACTCGGGATGTGCTCCAGCAGGTAACGCCCAAGCTGAGCGGGACGGCTCCTGCGGGAAGAGATCCAGGATGGGCCCGTTCCCCTGCGGGCTGCGCTGCGAAGGGTCGGGAACAGCCATTCCAAGGCAACGCGCACCCCCTGCAGGCACCTATCCGTTCCTCAGCAAAGATCCCGTGAATTACCTCAACCAAGAAAGTAGATATTTGACAGTGTGAAAGCGGGTTGAGGCAATTAAGCGAAGATTGTGAAGAACGGGGTAATAGTTTGAATTACTTTCCTCTTTCTCTCGCTTCTGTATTTTCCACTAAATAAATAAATAAATAAATAAAGGAAAAAGGTGGGGGAGGGGGGGGAAATCCCCAGCATGTATTTAAAAGCTTTCTTCTCCTTCAGAACACTATTGTGTAAGACGCAGTGTGAGCTGCGGCACCAGCCGTGCCCGGGGCAGCGCCGGCCGCCGGCAGCGTAGGGCACGCCCGCCCGGCCCGGCCCGGCCCCACGCGCAGTGCGCAGGCGCGGCGGTGGCGGTGGCGGCATGGGCGACACGCTGGAGGAGCCGTGGTGGGACAGCGAGCCCGGGACGGGCGGCACGCCAGGTACTGCTCTCCCCGAGCTCCCTCCTCGCGCTGGGATTGAAACACTATGCCTAAGAGCCGGCCCCCACCCTCCGTTCCTGCCCTCCTTCCTTTTCGTTGGATTTTGGGTGTTTTTTCCACTTCCCCTCTCCGCCTTTCCTTTCTCTGCTTTTAATTTACTTCTCCAGGTTTTCCACTCTCGCTCGCTTTTTTCCCTGTGTCTGCTTTTCCCTGCTTGCTGACGAGGGCGGGTTTGCTTGTAAGCGGAATCTCTGCAGCGAGGTGATGTCCCGTCTCTGATATGAGCCCTGGGATAGACGATGGAGCGGCAAACGAAATACCGGTACGCAGGTAACAACAGGAACCCACCTGACAAAAACGCATTTACGCGAAGTTTGAAAAGCAGAGCGAGGGGAATGGGAAAACGTCTTGGTTTGAATTCAGAGCTCAGCTCTCCCTTGCATTCATTTACCTTCCAAGCTGTATTTTCTTCCAAAGAGTTTATTTGATGAAAGGCTTTTGAGTAATGGATGATCCTCGTGGGTCCCTTCCACCTCAGACTATCCTGTGATTGTGTTTGCCATTACCGGCATGAACTTACTTGCAGTTCTATAAGGCCTAGGAAACAGCAAATCCTTACTAGAGCCTTTGGAGGGAAAAGTATCTGTGGTACTTGAAAAGCATCCCCCGTGTGTTCACTGGAATGTGTCGCATCACCCTTGCCATGTGTTACTGTAAAAGGGCAGGAGTTAAAGTTCTCTCCAGCCACTGCTCCTTGGAGTATGGTGCTGTGACTGATTTGTCTTTTCTTTCCTGATGGTTATGATACCTGGCTCATGCACTTGTATTTTTTCAATATGTCTTGACCACAAGCTGTAAAATGTTTTCTCTGTAATGCTTACGTTTAGTGTGAAAATTTAGGTAGCTGTAGGTAACTAGAATGACTTTAGACTTTATAGTGCCCTATTTTATTGATTGTTTTTTTAATTTCTTTTTAAATACAATATTGGCAAGAGTTGGGCATTACTGGGAGTTATTTGCACCTCTGCAAAGACTCCAGTTGTTTGAGTGTCTTAATAATTGGTGCTTATTTCCTGTGAAAAGATACTTGGAGAATAGTTAGAGAGGAAGCACTATAAAAGTTGTATGTATGTAATAAAGAGGGCTCACAAGACCTAATTAGGTTTCTGAGCATTTAATTTTTATTTTTAGTCTCATGTGGGTTCCTTAAGCAGTCCCAGTTCCCATGGTAAATGCTCTTCATTAGGAATTTTTCTGAAGAGCCTACCTGCATGTTCTGCCGCCACAGCTTTCATTTGGGGTGCGTGGTTAGCTGACTGTTACAATGTTGTCAGCTTTCCTCTAGAAACAGGATACAGAGCAGGACTTTGATTAAAAACTTTTGAGGTGAGTGATGAACCATCTGACTTTGAGGTGAGACTGTGAATGACAGCTTTTCCAGTTATGAAAAACTTGGGATTTTCACAATAGCATTTTTTAATTACTGAAAGAATTCAGGTGGAAAATAACCTCTGGAAGTGTCTAATCCAATCCTGTATACTTTACTCCAAGGACATTCTTTGAGTGTGATAGGAGTGGTGATTACAGGTGAGTGTTGTGCAAAGCCGGTACTCTGCTGTCTGCAGCCCGCCTTTGTAAACTTGTTGTCAGGCTCTTTTTATGGAGCCTGTTGTTGCATGAAGTTGACACAAGCTAGCAGTAAACATAAAACATCTGTTACTTTTATTTTCTGTAGCTATTTTTCACATAAAGCAGGTAAAATCAAGGGTTAATTTGTACAGCATCTTATCAATACTGTAAAATGCTTTCAAATCACTTGGCATAAAAGAGAAAATCATGGTTCACAATGTGTGATGCAGGCAGCAATACAAGAAAATAATTGCACATTAGTGAGCACCTTTGAAAGACTTGGTCAATTTCATTTCTGTGAAAAATGAACTTTTGTTAAAAAAATACTATCCAACCTCATTTGCTGACCTATTTAAAAATAACATCTCTGCCATAACTGCAGGTGCAAAGCAGAATTCAAATGTACTTTTGAAATAATGATCTTTTGCCAGATCCTTTAAAATTAACCTTAGAATAAGCTCTGACCTACAGAATATTCATCAGAATTCAGCTCTCAAAAGTGTTTTAGATTTTAGCCACTTGTAATTAGAAAAGGCTACTTCTAAAACAAGTGTGAACATCATTCATACACCCCACTTAAGAGTCTGAAAACACAAAATAGATATAAATATTTATCTTTGTGTATAGATATGTAATTCTAAATTTGCTTTTGGCCATATTGGAAGTCATTATTTTAAAGTCCATATTAAAAATTAAAGGTAATTATTCTCACCTTAAGATGTGAATGTTTACCCTGCTGCAGATGACTTATAGGTGTAAAAAAAATCCACAAAACCCAAGGCAAGAAAGGGATTACCCATCTTTGTACCTTGTCACATGACAAAAACTAAAGAATCTTGCCTAATAGCATCTTCAGCAAACCTTTGAGATGAGATTTGTGGAGGGAATTGGTAGGGATTATTCTCCACTTAGCAGCGTATTTTAGTGTTACATATGTCCCATGTCATGCAACTGCAGGACTTCCTTACCTTACTTTTTTCCAGTTTGTGTCACAATTTTGCCCAGACTTTCATGTGGTTTTTGTATTGCATTCAGAATTACAAGGGAAAGGATAAGGAATTCGGAGGAGTTTATTTCGTAGTGGTGAAGGACCCCAACTTTCTCTTCTTCCCTCCTGAACAGAAAAGAGCAATTCTCACAGCACTATAAATGTCCAGATCTTGCCTGTAGCCAGCGTGCCTCATCTCCCAGTCAGTTTGAGGGAGAGGGATGGACTTCTATTCTTCAGAAATTCTTCCAATTTCCTCCTTTTTAGTTACCCCTCCTTGTCTTCCATTCTCCATGGTTTCTGTATCACCCTTAATCCTGTAGGACTGTAGTATCCCCATTTGTCAGTTTTAGATTCTTAAACAGGATCTACCTATGAGTGGCATGGCCATCATAGGTAAAAAATTGTGTCATTACAAGACAGGAGCAAAACTCTCGTATGTCAGCAGCAAAAATAGGTGAGAAGTACAATATGGGACCACAGAGGATGATTTGGCAGTGCTTGTGGGGTCCTGTGTGGGCTCTAAAGCAAAGGATGCTATTGCAGGAATTGCAGGAATTCTTTTGCCAGAGGTTCTATTTTCTTTCTTTGTAGTGAAGGGTGCCAGTTAACATCAATTTGCAATGTATGATTTGCAGCTATTGAGAAGCAGACTCTTCTTTGTAGTGCATTCAGTGGGAGCACTGTTGCTTGGTCAGAGATGAGGTCTGTTGCTGGACTCTGTATGAAGAGGTTTGTATCTCTTTTTTTTGGCTCGTCAGTGACCTGCTGTCCCTTGTAATAGAACTTGGTCAGTACTTGAAGATCTTTCTGATAAGCATGCCAAGTTGACAGCTGCTTTTTGAAATCTCTGTTTCTTCACATCAGTGTGCATTCATTCTGCAGGTTGCACTGGTGTACTTCTGTGAGCTGTGTTGGGATCTGAGCACACATGATACAGACTCTCAGAACTTGATAGCTGCAGATTTAGTGAATAGCATGGGAAACCTTTCCTTTTTACTGTGGCAAAGTCATTCTTTAATGTCTGCATGTTAACATAGGTGTGTCTTGTAGGACACAGCTGAAATAATTTTTCAGTAAACTGATCTTTTAAAACTTTTAAAAAGTATTTCTAGGGAATTTCTTGTGAAGCTGTTGAGGAAGGCATAGGTTTCTTGTGGGTTTGCAAAAACAGTCACACAGCAGTGCTGTGTGTTGTACTGTCTCCGTGGTTAAGTTAAACTTTTAGCTGTGAAACGAAAGGGAAAAATTGGGGAAAACTGAATGCATCAGGATCTCTCCTTGCTTCAGCAAAAGGATTGCAGTTCTGAGCTATGGCACTGTGATCACCACCAGCTTTTGCTTTATTTAGGAATTAGGATTTGGCAGTTCTTAAAGAAACACCTATGTGTAAGGAGTTTTCCCATGTATTGTCAGTTGAGCCATTTATACTGTTGGAATGCACTCTGTTAGGGGAAGAAGAATGAGTGAGATATTAATACCAGAGAAATAATTTTTATATTTTAAAGCAGTAACTAGTGTTAGTTGGTATTACAGGATTCTTGTGTGGGGGTTCCTTGCTGTTGTAGTAGTATTTTGTTAGTCTTTCTTAACATTATACAGAACAGTGAAAAATTTTCTTGCAGAACAACAATTGCTATTTTTCAGAAAATTGGAAACAACAAGCATGGAGTCTCTTCTAATGTTTTGGTTTGTGGTTTTTGTTTGAGGGGTTTTTTTTGTGTGTGTATGTGTGTATTGGCTGAAGGGAAACCTTGAATTTTAAGTCTTTTAAAGAAGTTATGCTTTAAGAAAAGCAAAAAGGCACATTCTCTCATGGATGAACTAGAATTTCTTGTGCAAAGAGTTCAGGTAAAAAAAAAACCCCTTCACTAGGAGCAATGAATCTGGTTACATATTTTAAGTGAGGAGTTGTAAGGAAGGGCAAAATTATGGAAGAATGCTGCAAGAATAAAATTGCACTTCTGTGTAAGCCTCAAATTACTGTTAAGCTTGATACTAATTTTGATCAGTTCTAAAATACTGTTTAAGTCAACTGAAAACTAAATACTGTAATCCAAATTGTGAAAGTTTATATGGCTGGTGCAAACAATATCCATCTTGATTCTCCCAGCTGTTTTCCTGATCAAACATCTGCATCAATTGAGTGGAGAATAATGACACTAGTGAGGAGGGAGCTACTTATCTTCACATCATGCTTTTAAAGTGATGCTTGGCACAGCAAGGAGCCCTGAATTTCTCTAAACTCAATGCATTATACAAGAGCAGATTTTTTCCATGCCTTTCTTCATTCCACCCTTAATGTTGAACTTAGGATATCCATTCTGAGACACTTCTTGGCTAGAACAACTTTGAAAATATGACACCTTCTGCAACCCCTCTTCATGTGATTTGACCATGTTTTTATAAATCTGCTGAGATAACCTTACTGTTGTTATTTGTAGAACATGTCAGAACTGAATTTGTAGTAGAAACTTATTTGTGTTTTGTGTTCCTGTACTGTGAGTGGCAAAATCTGGAAATGCACCATAAAAATGGAGCAGAGCATGGTCCCTGCAGACATGCAATTGACTTTGGCTCCTAAGAATTTGGCTGTCTTGATGTCCTGTGGTTGGTGACCGTTGATGTGCTGACCATGTGGATGGTTTCTGATTTTTTCCCCAGTTGAAACAACTGAGATTGAGATGGCTTAAATCCATTTTAATGTCATAGATCACAGAAAAGTATTTACCTCCTCCCTCCACTTTGAAGGCAGGCTTTAGACACCGTCCTTACAATGCGTATCTTTCCAGAAGGACTCTCTTGGAGTGGTTTGTTGGGATGTCCAGCAGGAATTTTGACAGGTGCTTTGGTTGTGCTTGCAGGCTTTGGTTTGGGGATCCGAGTTGGAATTGAACGACGGAAGGTATTGGTAATCTGGAAATAAACAAGAAAATAAATCATGCCTTAGGGAGGAGAAACAAGAGGTGTTTTTAGCTTTGTAGTGCTTTTTCCAATTTGTAAACCTGAATGCACTGCTTCTAGAACTGTTTGTTTAAACTTCCTTTGTCTTGTTAGTAATGAGACAGAAGCTTTGTATTTAACTTACCTACTTGATTGGGAAATATCAAAGAATCTCAATGGATGGAAACTCAGAGTATAAATAAACCTGTCAGCTGACTATCAGCCCTAGGTGCTGAGTGAGTGATGCAGTGCAAAATATTGAGCTGTGTGGGTTCTCTGGGTGAATAATCAGAGAAGTTCCTCATGCAGAAGCAAATCTTGATTCAGTCCTGAGTCAAGGGCAATACCCAGGTGATACTTTACTGTGAGAGATGATTCTTGACAGTAACCAGTGTACACAAAATTAATGTGTTTGTGAGACAGCTCCCCCTCCAGGATGATCCTAGTCATATTTAATTGCAAAAATGTAAATATGGCCCCAAAAAAGTTATTATGTGCATGGAAAAGGGGTGAAGAACTATAAAGGCAAGAAGTTTGTTTGAAAAGTACCATTATCTGAAACCAGGATTATTAAACATACTGTACTCATGAGAAAACCTTTTTGCATCACAAGCATTTTATATAACTTTTTCAGTCAAGCTAAGGGTAAAAGAACTTCACTTAATTTTTTTTTAAAGACTGCAAAATGGAAATTGTGTTCAAATGAGGACAATAAAAATTGGAATTATGGTGACTTCATTATGAGTAAGAATGAGCTAGATCAAAACCCTTGTGGAGGGATGGAATGTAAGAAAATATAGTGCAGAAGGTAATGTGTGTGAGATTACACCTGAGGAGTTGCAGCTGTACTAATCACCAAAGATTAGGAACAGGCCTGCCCTTAATAGGCCACAGCTGTGTCCAACAAGAGGAAGAGTGCTACAAAAGAGTGGGTTAGGTGGGTGGGGAGAGTTGGGGTGTGTTGGTTGCTGTGAAGAAGAAGCACTCAGTGAGGACCTGCCTATGAGCAATCACTGAGAAGGTGTGGGAGTTTTGCAATATGATGACAACAAACCCTAGTGGCTATAATGATCTGTCTGGGCAGATTTAAAAAAAATAAAAATAATCACAAACCAAAAGCTTGCTATTTACCTGTGCATAATTGTTTATATCAGGGTTTTCAATATAATAAGGCTGAACCAACATCAGATCATTGCATGTGTGCAGTGTGGAGGAATTTGGGGAAAGTTTGTATGTCACAGATGTGCTTAATGGATCATGAGTAAGGAAAAAAATCACCCTGGGCTTAATTGAAGTTTGATAACAAAGAGATAAAATAGTAACAATCTCCCAGAGCAGTGTGGTATGTTTCTAAGAGTTCTGAAGGAGATGATTTTTAAAATTGCAGAATTCTTGTTAGTGATGTGCAATCCACCACTGTAGTTGTTGGTGATGCTAGAGGGGTGCAATGCTGCTTTAGAGTAAAGCTTCACAGAAGATTCATTAATGTAACTGCTGAACTGATCAAAGTGTAGAAATGTCAGTGAAAGTAATAAGTTTGCCCACATGGTTACTGATTTTGTGAAGACATCCGTATTTCTTGACAGGGATAATATTCAGGTCTGTTAGTCAGATATTGTTATATAGGTACATGCTATTGGATTGTTTAATGATGAGACCCATGTGGGAGGGAAAAACCTAGGTAAGTTTAAAAAAAAACCCTTGATAGTGATCTCTAACAAAAGAATCTTGTGAAAACAGATTTTGTGTGCAAACTGTAGAAAAACAAGGAAAATTCTCAAGGTTAATAAGTGGCAAGTGGATAGGTAGCAGAGCAGTGACCTAGTGTTTAATAGTATAGGTGAAGATAGCATCTGCCTCTCACAGACCCCTCTGATACTCAACATACTCATAAATTGCATAGGAAGGCAGTACTGAAATTATAATATTTGCATATGGTATAACAGGGAGAATATTAGAAGCAAGAGCTGACAGTAACTCATGTTAGTGAGTAAAAAATGTATATCAGTTCAGTGTTAACAATTGAAAAATAATATATGTAGGGAAAACTAGTTCATGTACAGTAGTGACATTTATTGTCAGTCAGATCACAGATCTCGGAATCCCTGTAAATTGTCCTCATTGCTCAGCAACTGGCAGTTATCAAAAAGGTAACAGACAAGTTAGAAATTACTAGGAAAAGAATAGAAGAAACCAAATCCCATAATTTTTTAGTGTGTGAATCCAAACCATACTACACTGTGAGTGCTTTGCTGGGTTTTGTCCAAACAGCTCAAGAAAGGGTATGTCAAAATGCAAAAAAGGTGACAAAGACTATCAGTTATGAAATGTCTTCTGAGTGAAGATTAATAACACATGCTAAACCTCTTCAAGATTGGAAAATAGATGGTGGTGAGAAAAATAAACAGCAGAAATGTAGCTTTATGGTGAATAGGGCAATTTTCTAGTATGCTTGAGGGGGCATCCACTGGGAATGGATTAAAGGTATGTGAAAAGTGTTTTCCCTTGTCAATGAGCTATGAAGCTCATTGGGACCATTTTTGAGGTGATGATAGAAATTGGTTTGGAGAGAATTTTCTACTGATTTGGGGCATTGATCAAGGACTGCTAAACACAAAGATGTGTGGAGATTCCAGCTGTAAGTTGCAGGCTGCCAAAGGTTGGATTTTCTACTCCGTGTGCCTGGTACTACTTAACGTTCACAGGCATTTAACACTGGTCACTACCAAAGAGGAGATACGTAGTCCGAGTGTCTAAAACCTCTTTCATGCTTTTATTTTTAAAATCAGCATGTTTCGATTTGTAGCACTTGAGGTTTTTTTAATGCATTGAGAAAGGAAAGAGTTTGATTGTGAAAGTAAGGAAAAAGGAGATGCATTTTTCTTTCCCTGTGTTCCTCCAAGATTTTACCTCTAGGTGGCAGCAAAGATTTCCTTTTGTATTGCATCCCAACATTTCACTTAAACCCGACTGAAACTCTTCGTTAAATGCTGAATAAACAAAATCAACGTGCACTTTCATAGCAGGCTGGAATTTTAGCATTCATATTGTTAGTAGGAAAGGAAGCAAAAAAATAATTCACTTTTTGCTCCCAAACCAAAAAGCATTTTGCTTCAATTACTAAAGGTGATGCATTAAGAAAGGAACTGCTGTTGTAGGGTATAATTGCATTACTGCTATGTGGCTTTCCATGAGTACTGAGTTGGAAGAGTTTGCCTCTGACCATGTGGTATGGCCTGGTAGATGAGGCATGGTATTGAGAATAAAATGTTTGGGTGGCAGTGCTGCTGCCTGATGTAATTATAGCAATGATAGAAAAGTGTCTGTTTCCCAACGATAAAAAGAACTGCATTAGCCATCATTTGCTAAGGTGAATAGATAAAAAATATTTATGTAAAGTCTTGCATATTAAAGTGAGATTGTATCTCTAAGAGTTGTGTTTGGTTCAGGATCTTTTTGAGAAGTGCTTCAGTTCAGAGATTGCTTAGGTTACAAAGTGGTTGGAGTATTGTCTGGAGTTGATTGATCAGCCATGTTAGTACTTCAGGAAGGTGTTTGTAGGCCCAGATTTTTACAGGTTTTGTGCATCTGATACCTGTGGTATTCAGGCTGTAAGTTTTTATTGAATCAATGAAAAGTTAGGTGTTCAAATATCCCTGGGCTCTGGCCTATAGCTTGCACCAGTGTCTAGCTCATTAAAACCATCATTGGCATTATGGCATTCTGAGCCATAAGATTTAATTTCAAACACATTTTTTCTTTGTGATTCATAATTATGTATTTTGCAGTTCTGAATACAGTATTAAATGAATCTACATTTATTATCATTATAACTAGTGGACTTGTCAAGGTTTGATCTGCTTTCAGGGTTTGTACTGCTCTCTTTTGCTTGTGTCATGTTTGACTGTAGTCACAATAACTGACTTGCTCTAACTCCTGGCATAGGCTCAAACTTGAGGATAACAGTTGTATTATGGGGCTTTTTTCCCCTATGCAAATAAACAACTGAACTTGCACTTCAGTGGTTGTACCAATCTAACTTCTGATGAAGGCAAGGATTTAACAAACTGCCTATCTTGTTCTCTTCCTCCTCATGCTGTGCTTAAAAATTGATTTATTTTTCATCCTTTGTTATATAAATTCTAAAGAGGAAGGAATTAATAATTTAAATTTAAGGAAAACACTTACTGATACTTAGCTTTTTGAATTCAATTACATGTGTACCTAGATCAAGGACTAAACTTTATTTCTTTTCTAAAACTTGTACTTGACAAATTACAAATCTCAGATAAGAGTTGTAAACAGAACACTTTGGGTCAGTTAACTAGATCAGTGCTTAAGCTGCTGTAAGATGTGCATGGGGAGGGAATGGTACTATGTGGGAATTGTCTGGAAAGCACTTGGAAGTAACCATATATAAAATGCTGCATTGGTTTAGTTGTATGTGTACTGGAAATCCTTGTGCAATACTCCTAGGTCCTTCCTCCTGCTTAGTGTAGAGGCATGTGAGGAGATACATTTGCCATAGCAAGCTTCTATCTCCAGATGTCTGATTTGGTTTTCAGACAGACCTGAATGACTGAAAACCTCTTATATATGATTTTGGAGGGCCTTTTCAATTTGATTTTTAACTATGTATGGGAAATCTGTGTGCACACCATTAATTACTTCAGTTCTTCAAATGTATGCATCCTTTCCACCAGCTTATTCTCTCCTTCAAGATGAATGTTTTTAGTCTTCCTCATGCTTTTTTGAACTCTCATTTATATTCTGAATTTGCTTTCTTTGTGTTTATCATGGCTGTTTAGCTATGTCTCTTGGGTTCCCATCTGTAGGCCACTTTTTAAATCTGCCATCTTTCTAAGTCAGAGAAGAGGAAAAAAAAGATATGTTTGTTCTTCAAATAACAAGCTGAACTGCCTCTCATGGTCTGGAGATCCCTTGTGAGTTCCCATTAATGCTCTTGAGACACCCTCAGAAACAAAATGTTGCCCAGGAGTGACCAGTCTGAGCAGTTATGCAGTTTTCCTTTACTTATTGTGTCTAAGTAAACATCAGCAAATAATTACTGCAACAACAATGACAACCCCAAAAGCATTAAACTGACCACTTTCAAATTAGATTGTGGTATGTCTATTTGTAAGTATAGACATATCTATAAGTATGATAGCACCATATTGGTTCAAAGCATTAGGCTTGGAAAATAACAGTGTTTAGTTGGAGAAATGAACAGTTAAAGCTAATTTTCAAGGCAAGCAATGATCTAAGAATCAAGAAGGCTGCATTTTAATTTCATTTTTAAATTAACTCCTGCAGCAGACATCAGTTGCCTGTAATAGGAATTGGCAGAAGAAAGCGTGCTAGAATGAGAACTCTACACAGGGACTACATTTGTTGTCTCAGCAAATGACAGTGGGCACTTCAGGGATGAGGACAAACACTAGCACAGGTGACAATTGAGAGATTTTCACATTAATGAGAAAATGGCCCTTCTAATTTCAAGAAGACAATGGAGAAAGCATGCTCTGAAATATCAGGATGTATATTCCATACCCACTTTTTTTTCTCCTCCACTGGGAGCAGAGGCAGCTTATTTATATGGGCCAGCTTTTAACACAATGCAATGCTTGCTTTAGGGAGTGGGCAAAGGCAAGTGTGTCTGGGAGGGTCAAGGAGAGAAAATATTTATGTTTCTGTGCTGTTGAAGTAGTTCTCCTGCTTTTGGTCCTAATCCTTTCCTTTTCCTTCTGAAAGTATGACGTGTGCTTTGCTTCCTGTTTGAACTTTATTCATTTAAATGGGGGGGAGAGTGTAATGTTCATGCTGTAAGTTTTGGTTTGGTGGGGTTTTTTTACATCATTGTAGCACTTGATCTGGGAGAAATAACTTTAGATAAGTTTCTTTCTCAGTGCTGAAATTTTTAGTTTAAGGAATTTAAGTGAGTATCATTTGCAGTTTAGTCAAAGTGTCCAGGGGATGGTGCTGAAGATCCTTTACTCAGAAGTCCATGTCTGTATGTGCACAAGCGTGCCTCTTGCCAGGCTTAAGTTTGTTCCTGGATGATTGAATGCAGTTAGAATGAAAGCCAGGTCTGCAAGTGAGAACGAGTTAAGATTAAGTGATAAACTTGAATATTCCCTTTGGTCTCCAAGCCAGACAGCTTTGGCTGAAATTTCTGGTTCGGCATCCTCAGCTGCACAGTGCATTTAGATACTTCCTTTTCTTTACTGTTCTTTTGCTAGATCCTGGCATTTGTTTTCTAGGAATCCAAAGTGAGAAATCTCCGTGTCTCCGAGTTCCGTTTTATGCAGCACACCTGTGTGTGTGTGAGTACACTGAGATGTGCAAGCAGGAGCAGTGTAATCCTTACTCTCACTCTCTCACTCAGGGTAAGACCTGTGCCAGGCTGGTGTCTGGCTTGGCTCACTGCATTGTCACACCACCATAAACAGCTCAGCAGAGGGAAAATGACTCCTCAATCTAGAGTCATAGTACTTGAGCTATTAAGTGGAAGGAATTGGGTTTGTTTAATCTGGAGAAAACAAAACTGAGACGTGACGTGGTAATTGTCTTCTAATGTGTTGCAGAGAAAATAATTTTCCAAGTCCAGTGGGGGGGACAGGAAAGAGAATACTGGAGTACAATTTCAGCAACATAAATTTAGTTTAGAAATTAGCAAGATTCTTAATGACAAGGCTATTTCAGCCCTTTTCCAGATTCCTGGGTAACTGTAAAGCAGGCATTACAGAAGTTTTTTAGAACTATATGTGCTAGGTTTTTATTTAGAAGGTTTTATGTCAAGTTATAGTGAGGAAATCGACTCAAAAATGTCCCGACATCCTTTTAAAGTTCTATTTTATGCGTCTTCTACTCTTCTGCTGATATTTGCTTTATTACAGCCCTCTTGATTTCAATAATATGGCATATTTGACAGAAAAATCAGTATTAATGTTAGAAATTACTTCCATACATGTGGCACAATTTACACTAATGCACTTGATTGTGTTGCTGTGATCTTATTTCCTGAATGCAGAGTTTAAATCTACTTTCTGGTGGTGGGGAAAAGAAGAATGGTTGGAGGCAGAAGTTGTATTTACAGTTTCTAAAGTTCTGTTATGTGCCTTGCTTTTTTTGGGACATGTCTTCACTGGCAAGTGTGATGATATTTTTTTATCTTTGGACAAGTTAGACTCATTTCTAGTAGATAACTGACAGGGTGCAGGGACAGGCAAGGTTATGTTGTGGGTTAACTCCAGTAGGGCAAGGTTACCTGGGGCTGGGTGATTGGCATCGTCATGCAGCTGGAATGAACAACTGCTCATTGTTCATCTTCCCTTTGCCCCTTGAAAGTACGAGGGGTCTCAGGCACCTTGATAGGGCCCTTGGGGGTCCCTAGGAGCAGAAGTGTGGCCTTTTTAGCGCACTAAACGCGCTGCAATTGCAGCTGTGTCCCACACAGGGGTGTGCTGGCACGTATGTGTTCCTGCAGGCGCTTAGGTGTCAGTGCTGTTGGAGAGAATACAGCCTGGGTGAGACCAGCAGTGCTGCTCTGCTATTTGTTGAGAAGGATTCTTGGCAGTGGAGGATCATTCAGTGCAGACTAGGGGCACACAGGGATATTTGTGTTTGGGTATTTTTAAGGCAGTTTTAAAAGGTGCTTGAAACTGTGCTTATACACATATGTGCCTTTTCATGTGAAATTGACTTCATTATCACTATTGTCTGTTCAAAAGCTTTGAGTATGTTTTCCCCATGTTAGCAAATTTTTATGGTGGAAAGGTGAGAGGTTCTGCATGGAGAAGGGAAAAGACACTCTTGCTTTTACCATCATGGCTTTTTTCTGTCTGTGAGTAGGCTGTTTTTCTCTTGGAAGGCCACATTAAAAGGTGTGTTAATCAGAGTTAATCAATGTATTTTCAGTATATATATTTTTTTGCTAATTATTTATAAAATGCTAATTAAAACAAAAGACTCTACCTTTTGTCCAGCTAAGACTGATGTTTTTTCAGGACAAAACATGACCTATAGTGGCTTGAGTATGAGACAATTAAGGATAATAAACTGTAGGTACTAATCAGATTCGAAGCTGCCTTGGTCGGATCTTGCACAAGTCAATTAATTTCTCTCCCAAGAGAGATACAGAATTATTTAAATGGGACTGCTGAATGTTTGTTGTATATTTGAAGTGCTTTGTGATGTATTTGTGTGCTAGATTGTATCTCTGCAGACAGTGGTGGTGGGTCCAGGACTTTGGCGGCAATTGCACTACAAAATGCTCTTTTTTCCTCTTTGCCTGTCCATTCAGTTATGCTGATGTAGCTCTTTTATAAAGCTGTGCTGTGAAATAGATCCCATTTTGTTGAGGTTGTTTGGGGTTTGTTTTATTTTGTTTAACGAGGATTTGGGGCATATGCTGTTTTGTTTGTGGTTTTGCTTTTGTGTTTTTAAATCCAGGTTAGTTTCTTGACCTGGTTCGCAGTGCTGTCTTCTGGAAGTGGTGACAGCACAACTGAAAGGGCACTATTTTGTAATTTGGGTTGTGGTAGGGGCGAAAAAGGGGAGGGAGATTCTTTGGCCTATCCCTGTTTGAAGACCTGCGATGTCAGACCACTGCATGGGAAATGAAGAGACATTGACTAAAAGAGATCTTTTCACTTGTACTCAAAAAATGCTTCTCAAGAATACTTTGCTTTGTGGTCAGAAGAGAATCATATTCAGTTGGCAGCTCTGCTGAGGCTTTCTGAGTGCCCACAGCATGGTGGGTCATTGGATCATGTGCTAGCTACAGCACAGAGAGATTTCAGCTTCATCTCACGGCCACTGTCTGCAGATCTGTGAAAACACTTCATGATGCTTAATTTTTTATGGTTTGTCTTTTTTTTTTTTTGAGCAATTTCCCACTATAAGTACTTGGTGTTAATTTTAAAACATTTTCACACACCCATTTGTGCTGTATTTGAACCATAAGATCTTTTTCTCTTCTGTTTCTTGGTAACATAATGTTTTGGTAGTCTTTCCTTAAGCCTGGAGATTAGGCAGTTGTCAGTTTTTGTTTTGCCTGTCTCAATATCTGTTTCCTAGGGACAAAGTCATCCTGCAGATGGTTACTCCATTTCCATCATCTAACCCTGCAGCATCCATTGAATCTTATTCAGAAAATAGAGCTGTACAATTCTGTTTCTGATTATTTTTTCCCTAGTGTGGGGAGCATGCCTTCCTAATCCCTGCATGAAATGCTTATGTACAGATCTTTTTCTTATTACAGCCTTACATACTGTCCCCAGACACTGTATTGGCTACGGTGCTTTGGATCAGCAAGATTAGCAGTCTGCTCCTGTAACTTTTTGTCAATTCTTTTTCTTAATTAGTGTCTTGAAGGGAGGTCTTTAGATAACTTGAAATACTACCTCAGAGGTGATGGATGGGCTCTTTGGCCTCAGATCACCATTATCGTTTGATATTCTCTTGTTTTTGCTTTTCCTCCTTTTCCCTCCCTGCCCTCATCCATCCTTCCTGAAAGGACAAAAATTGCAAGTATTTCTTCTGAGAAATTTAATCACATATCAAGAATGGCATAAAAATGCTGAGCACCAAAGGGTTGGTGTTGCCTTCTCTTGTGTCCATTTGATCATTCACTGAAATAAACCCAAAATGGTGAAGGAATGTGGGCTAGTAACTGCTGTAATTTCTTAATCAGTTAATTCTCCCTTTTGCTGAGAACTAAACATAAAGAAGAAAGGGTAAATTTTTAGACCTTAGAGATGCTTGCCAAGAGTTTTGGAAAAGAGAAGAATTGATATTATGATCTGCTGAAAACTGTTTTTATGCTCTCTTTCACAGCTTAATCCCTCTGATATATCCTTCTTGTTATGTGACCTTATTTTCCCATAACATTTAAATGAACCATTACATACCTGTCAGGTTTTAGGCTTTTGAGCAACTGCTGAAAGCAAAACTGTCTCAGCCTCCAAATCAACAGCAATACTTACCACTTACAGAGTAGTTGAAATCCTAGAAAAGCTGCCTTACTTGTAGAACTTTATTATCATAATGCTTGATGTATTTGTTCAGAGTGCTTGAATCAATGTGCAGATAACTTAGTCACGTTTCTCCTTGCTCTGCTTGTTTTATTGTCTGCCAAGGAAGCAGGTGGCTATTCCCACTCAGCAAAATGGAAATACTCTGAAATATGGAGTGGTGATCTGAACAACTCGAGGTTAACTTGTAAATCAATAATTTGATTCCTTAAGCTATGCTTTCTATTGGCTGTTTTATGATAAAATTACAGCTAATTTCTTTCTGTTTAAACAATTAAGTTTCAGCTCTCAGCAAATACATCCAGGTGCTTTTTTTCTCTGCTTTGAAACTGATCTTGGCAATTCAAACCGAACAAACCTGTTTCATTGTGCAAACCTTATTTTCAGGCAAAAGTAATTATTTTATTTTTTTCATCTGTTGGAATGACTGACAAAAATTTTGCTGTGAAGTCAGTTAAATCTACACAGAGGTTGTTTCATCAGTAGTGGGATGTAAGCATCCCTTAATCAAGGTGCATTTTCAGGAAATGTAGCAATTTCATCTCCAGGCAGTGCTGATGCTTCTTACTTAGTTAATGGTCATTAGTGACTGCTTCCTTTGTCTTTTGTTAATTAGACAGTTACTGATAAATCATTATGAGTGTAAGACAGGGACAGAAGGTACTGCCTGTTAAATGATTATACTTATAAATGGTGTGAACTTTCATCTAGGCTTTGTATTCAAATCTAAGCTTTAAAGACTGAACTTCCTTATTCATAATAGCTTGGTAACTGTCCAAAGGACTATGTGTGCTTATTGCTATGCCCTTATTTGTACTTTTCTTTTATAAGATATTCTAATAGAGGCCAGGTGGTTAATGATCAACATACTTCTATGTATTTTTGAAGCTAGATCTGAAATTTTTTTCCTATATGTTTTTTAGGTCTGACTTTAGAAAATTTTAGTGTCTCTGGAGGACAAGCATTAGTCCTTTAATTTCTGGAGAATTTGGTGTCTGTTAGTATGCTGGCAAGTGACTACTTCAGAAACAGTTATTCAGTACCATGCTTGTAATGTGTTCCTGCAGAGATCTGAGGTATAGATCAACAGGATATGCAGGATCCTAAAGAATAGAAGTGCAGAGAATGTATTTTGAAGGTACTGATTTTTGGGCCCTTAACTGAGCCCTGCAGTTAGGAATGTGCAGCCTGAATTTAATTAGGTAACTTGTTCGTATAATTAACATGCTCTAAAAATTATATGATTTTGCTTTTCCTGAGTTCTGGCTGCTGTCTTCTTCAGCAACTTTTGCTGAAGTAGGTGTGAGTCAAAGTTTGCTTTGCAGAATAAAACTATGAACTCCTTCCGACCCAGGTCTTGGTCAGAGCTCACTTGGGCAGCCATGGAGATAAACAACGAAGGAGGATCTTTTATGAAACCTGGTAACTTCAGGTTATATAAGCTGGGGTTGTGCAGTTCAACAAACAACTTATCTTTTTTGAAATTACCATTATTCAGCTGTAATGTGTATATTGTCCATTTCTATCACATATCTTATAGAATTAATTTTTTTTCTTCCCACTCTTTACTGAAAAAAGTGTACATGGGCAGTGGGCTTTGCTTTTCAATAGAAACTGTTCTAAAAGTAGTTATTATCTATAGTTATAAACATTTAATTTCCTGTCAATCAAAATGACTTAAAACGATAGAAGTCCCCTTGTTATTAGAGGTCATCGGCCAAGGTTCTGTGCTGAATCTGTTGCTAAGTAATACTGCAGAAATATTTTTTTTCCTCTGGGGAATATAGGCAGAATAAAGATAAGGGTTTAGTGAATAGGGACTTCCTGCTTACTTGCAAACTTCTTTGTTGATTGCAGGAGGTTGCAGTTTTTAATTTTTTTAAATTAATACATATTACCACCACCCCTGTGAAAGCATCAAATTTATGGGCATTTAGAATAGAATATTTTTAGAATAAAAGAATAGAGTAGAACATAGGATACAACTTTTTAGAATAAGAACAACTGTTGCAATTTAGATTTGGAGTGTACAGCTTTTGTGAAAAAGAGGAGATTGAAAGTGCATTCCAGATCTTCTGGACTGATTTATGTTGTATGTGAAGCTGTTCCACTACTAGCAATATTTCATGGGAAGTTAAAATTGACTGTTTGGCACATTACATTTCTGTGCTTTTCCTAGGCACAAATACTGTAATTGTCACTGAAATACCTTAACCTGCTTTGTCAATTCTGTATGGCACTGCTATTTATCCCAGACCCAGAGGCCTGCATCCTTGGAGACTTGATCTACTATTGCTTCTTAATGCTTCTGCCAAACTTTCTCTGTCTATGAAGTAAAAACATGAAGGTATGCCATAGTTTGGTAAACCTGTTTCTTCTTCAGAGTACTTGTGTGATGTATACTGTTTGTCAGATTTATGGCTAGGAGTTTAGATGAAATCTGAATGTTGTATGTAAATCTATTCTCTTGAATTTTTGTTTAGAAATATAAAAGTTACTGTTTCTTGTTTTACAGCATACCTAAATGATTACAGTTTTTCTATTGTATTGGAAAAAAACCCTTGTTTGGGGAGAATTACTTTGTGATACAAGCTTCTGAACTCGGTTCACTTACAAGCAAAGTTTGAATGAGAGTTTAAAAAGAGTTTTAACCAAACATTGTTATACAATACATAATATTTTGTGTATGATGTAGTGATAATTACCTGAAATGAGAGGGCTAGAAGGAATTGGGAAATAGAAGGGAAGATAATGAAACAAGTCTTATCTGAAGTTAGCAGGCAGTATTATGGCTTAATTCAAATTCTACCATACATGCAGAAAAAATACAAACCACACATAACAAACAAAAAATATTCAGCAAGCAATGATGAAAATAATCAATTATTTACTGGTTTTTTGTAATGTTAAAATATTTCACCAAGGCAAGTTGCAGTCAAAAGTAATGTGAGTTATTTTGAAAATGGCAATACATAAAGATGCATTTATACAAGTGCAAGACTAAATATTTTACATAACTGTATTTCAATGAGAAGATATACAGTAAGTGCACACTTGATAACACTAAGCAGGCAAAACTTAACGTTAGTTCCATATGCTGCTGTATAGTTCATGCACAGATCTTTCCCAAAGAGGCTGTTCCAAATAATTCTTGCTGGGATGAAAAACAGGATGGGTTGCTGGTAAGGGTGTCAGCATGGATGGGGGTCAGTTATAGACATTACTTACTGTAATTTGTGATTGCCGTGGAAGAGGAGTGGCTGTTGGTGTGATAGTAATACTGCTGGTGATTTTATTGGTGGGCTTAGTGGGTAGGCCATTAGCTAGGGCTGGAGTTCTGTTGTCTTGCACTGCATTGCAAGGGCTGATGGGCTTGGAAGCAGTGAGAGCTTGCACATAAGGACTTCCTAAATGAATGTGGATCTTGTTATCCTCAGTAGTTATTACACTTGATCCTGTACTGTTAGATCTCTGAAATTGCCATGATGACTGCCTGTCTGGGGATACTCTAAAAACAGCGTGCTTGGCTCCCATCTCCAAAGGCTCTGAGGAGAGTGTTTGTTCCTGAGAACTTGAGCCAGGCAAAGCCAAAGGGGACATTGTTCTTTCAGGAGTCAAAGAACCACATGATTCAGGAGTTTGAGATCTTGAAAAAGTAGTAGTCATAGTAATAGGAGAAATTACATGCTCTGGGGTCATGTAACCTTCTCCTGCTTTTGATTTTACAGGTGTTAAGGAGGCGTTTTGAATAATGGTTATTCTTTGCTTTGGAGTGCCACAGTTGGGTATAACTGCTGTGCTGGTATAGGAGTGAGGGCTTTCAGTGGTAGGACTGGTTATTTCAAGGGTTGCTGTGTTCTGTCTATGGTCTGGTGTTACTTTTATGTGAAGGGGTTGGCCAGGTGTATGGCTTAGCACTAGATCTCCAGTCTGTGCACAGTTTCCATTTTGCTTTGTGTGTATCTTTCCATTTTGAGGATGGCTCTCTTTGGACCTCATCCAAGGGATCCATAACTTTTTGTTGGCGGCATTTGTGGTGGATGAGTTGCTTTTGAAAGACGCCATTTGTTCCTCCTCAATATCACTATCTTCATAGAGCTGCCCATTTATGAGCGTTCGCTCCAAAGGCATGAGGGTTTTGTAATCAGGTGGTTCATTGTCTGCTGGATCTGTTTGGATTTCTTTAGAAAAAACTTGCACATCTGGAATTTTCTTTCCATTGAGTCCGGGCCTGATGTTCTTGCTGAAGGATCTGTACCTCTCCAGTTCTTTCGTGAGGCTCTCCATTTCTCTTGCTAACTCCCTGTTTTTGTTTTCTTGCTGGAAGAGTTTCTTCTGTAGGACTGTGTGATCACCTCGCAGGTGACAGATTAGGTCTTCTGTTGCCACGTATTCATGAACTTTCTCTTTCAGTGCATCTACTTCTCTGGAAAGGTGACTCGATTTAGCTTCCTCTTCTTTGAGTTTCTTGAAAAGGTGCTCCTGATTGGACTCTGCCTTTTCCGTTAATTTATACCTCGCCAATTCCTTTTTCACAGCCTCCAACTCCTCTGAGAGGAGCCTGGCTCTGTCCTGTTCACTGACATATTTTCGTTCTAGAGACTCAAATTCATCTTCAGTTTTCATAAGATCATCTTCTACTGACTTCATTTCGTTGAGCTTCTGCTTAAGCCTCTCAACTTCTTGAGAAAGCTCTTTGATTATGTTGTTTTCCTGCTGCAAGGAGGTGCTGGATTTAGTACTCTCCTTACGTTTACTTTTAAGAAACTCTTTTTCAACATCTTCCAGGGACTGAAGTCTTTTACTTAGAATATTCACTTTGGAAACAAGATCACTTCCTTTCTCCTCTTCTGCTTTGAGTTTGTTTTTCAGTTCATCTCTTTCTTTTGTAACACTGGACATTTTTTCCTCTGCATCAGATTTTGATTTCAGTGCCTTTTTACTTTCCTCCATCAGCTTTTCTGTAACTGACATCACTTTATTTTGTTCCACCTGAAGCTGAGAAGTTGCAGCTTGCAGCTTTTCTTCTGTTTGCTTTATTTTTTCACCCATGGTTTTTCTTTCATCCACAAGCATCACTGTTAAACTCTTCAGCTTTGTTAAATCTTCTTTAAGTGTAAACTCAGTTTTTTCTAACTTGCTTTCAATTGCTTCTAGCTCACCAACTCTAGCTTTTAAGCCATCCAGCTCATGGGACAACTGCTTTGTTAAATTTTTTTCTCTTTCTAGGTTGCATTTCAGGGAGTAACATTCCTGTTTACTCTTGTTGAAAGCATCTTCTAGTTTCTCCAGCTCCATAATTCTTTTGTTAAGCTTATCCACTTCTCCTTTAAGGTTCTTGCTCTGTGATGCTTCTTGTTCTAACTTTCTATTGAGTTCTCTGCACTGATCTTCCATTTTTGTGAGCTCTTCATCTTTTCCTTCCATCTCCAGCAGTCGTTTCCGTAGTTCTTCTACTTCAGTCATAAGTGCAGCATTCCCACACTCTCCCTTATTTATCTTATCCCTTATGTCTTGCAGTTCTTCTTCTGCTTTTCGTAAAGATTTGTTAGTCTCTTCCAGCTCATCAATTTGCCGGCTGAGAGTTGTTAATTTGAGCCGGAGCTGGCGATTCTGGCTGTCTTCATTGGTCAGTTTGGCCATCATTGCTTCTTGGTCTTGGGAAATCTTACCGCTCTGCGTGTGAATTTCAGCCTCCAGCCTGCTGGATCTCTGTTTCTCTTCTTGAATTTTTGCTTCAGCAAAAGTCAGCTTTTCATGTGCTTGTTCTGTAGAAGTGGTTAATTCTTGAATTTTTTTACTTTGCTGATTCACCTGCTCAGTGAGTCTTTGCTGTTCATCCACCACCATTAAAGCAAAGGATTTCAGTTTAGTCAATTCTTCTTTCAGTTTAGATATTTTCTTGTTGTTTTCCTTTTCTTTTTTAGCTTGATATACTGTCTCTTGTTCTAGAAGCTTTTTCAATCTGTGGGAGGAAATAATATTGTATTTTGTAGTCATTTTAGTGGGCATTTAAAAACACACTTGAAACACTACAGCATTTCTGCCACAGGTCCGTGAGCATCCACTTGTAACTACAAGCAGACCTCTCTTTGCAGCATTATTTGGAAGTGCCCACTGGCCTTATTTCCTATTCAGAAGTTCTTTTGTAATGAACACTTCAGCATTATCATTTAGACTTAGCATCTTCTTATTGTGCCTCTTTAATTACATTTGCAACTTTTGACAGGGATCAGTGCAACAAAACTATTCTGTTATTCTGCACTGGAACTGCACTTCTCTCAGCTGTTTGCTGAGGCTAGGTATGTGCCTGCCAGCTTTGTCTGGGTTTTTTTTGTGTGTGTTTGTGTTATGCGTGCCTTTTTTTTTTTTTTAAAAAAGAAATGTGATTATAATAATGTTTGAGAAATTAGGTCAGTGCTGCCCTCAAAGGCAGATATAACGTACAGCATCATAAACCTCCTAGCTTTGTTACTTATAAACCATCCTAATATTTTACAATCAAACCTTAAGGATGTTTGAGTATGTGAAGGAAATGCAGCCACAAAGGGCAGTTAGACTGCCTAATGTGAATTCCAAAGCAGCACACCAGAGCAAAATTAGGTAAGTCTGTGCTTAGTGAAAGTGCAGGCCTTGTGACTTGGTGTCAAATATGCACACACAAATGCAGTCAGCAGATAAACAGGTATTCAGTAGTGCCTTTAGAACTTAACAAAGCTCAAATGTCTTAATGTGTGTTAGGCCTGGATTTGCAGATATGCCTCAGTGCATCTCTGCTTTTACATGATTCTTGAAGGTTTTCATGATGATTTTCCTAAATTAGTTTTACAAGTTTATGTTAGTACTTGATCTTTATTGAGATGCAACATACTTACTTAGCAAGAGTCTTGGGATAAGGTTGTGTGTTTGTTTATGCAAGAGCCTAAGAAACCTCCAAATACCTCAACTTCTTAGGTTCTTTTGGGGACTTTTCTTTGTCGAGGAGATGCTTGTGGAGTATGTCTAAAGTGTGATTAGGTTTGGCCAGCATATATGCCTCCTTTCAATTACATTTTTCCTACAGTCAAGATAAATATATTCTGGTATTAAACATCATCTGAAAAGCCTAGATTGAAGTAATAAAAAATTAGAATTTGTATGACATTTATAAGAATGGTACAGACTCAGTTGTGTAGATCACGTGAAGGAAATGATTGGGTTATCAAGACTGTACTTGTACAAAATGGCTGTTTAAGCACCCATTAAAACTTATTTTTCCCCCCTCTGAAACATGATGACAGCTGTCTAGAAGTTGTTACTGAAACATAGGATTCCTGTTCCACATTTGTCTGGGGTCACTGTTGTGATGTCCATGTCTAAGTGATGAGTCTTTACAGCTTCCCACTGACAAGTTCCTGTTGCAGCCTCCCTTTTAGTTCAGGAAGAGCTTGGATAAGGGCCTGCTTTGCACAGCTTTTAATTAGCTGTTGACTGACTGAAAGCATCTATTCCTGGGCAACAGGCTGCCTCAGCAGCGTCCCCTTTGGAAGCAACGTAATTTTCCTGCACAGAGAGGAAGTCCTTGAGCCACTGTATTACAGTCCACCAGACTTGTCTGATTTAATGGTGATGTTGTATAGAAATCCATGATAATAAAATTTCTTATAACATCTTCACAGTCCCAACTCTTTCTGTTTTCATGCCTAAGTTGCACTATGTTGAATGTAATAAAATGCTTTGATGAAAAATGAACAGAATGGAAAGTAGCCATAAACATCAAAGACTTGAAGCAGTCACAAATTCTGTACAACTGTCAATTAACATAATGGGGGAAACAGATATGAAAATGTATAAATGGAGAGGGAGAGGTTTGTGAAATGAGTTTGAAGGAATGCTGCTGGTTGACAGAACAAATAAATGGGGGGAGGACCGCACCATCTCAAAGGCAGCTTTTCACTGTGTTCATGGTATATAAACTTCAGTCCCCTTTTCAGTGCTACTTTCAGTTCTAATTCTTTTTAGTGTAAAAATCTTTTTTCCCTCCCCACCCTTGTCTCTGAATGCTTTAGTAGTGAAGTTCAATTGATGATTTACCGTTGCCATAGCTGCAAAACCATAACAGAAGCACAACTAACAATTTCATTTGGAATGAACTCGGGTTTTGTGTGTGCATGAAGTTAAGACATACTAATATGGTTACTTGGACTTACCAGCATTTGATTTATTTTAGCGTGCTTCACTGCAATTTATTTTTTTAAGACAGATTTAGCTGAGGTCATTAATACCTTAGGTAATCAGTGTTTTACCCAACACTTCCATGTTAACTAGTTGATACCTCTCTGGCCAAATGAGTCTTAATGATCCAGGAAGTGGATGCCTCTTACATTGCTTTAGAAAGAAGTTCTTGGGCCAAATAGTAACAAACAATTGTAATTTTCATAGAGATGCTGTCTAAATTTTTTATTATTCAAGCAGATGATTTTGCATAAATAAAATAAGTTGACAATCAAGTCAAATCTGATGAAGTCTGTGTCGCATGGGCTAATTGACAAAAGTCCCTTTATTACTGGTACCTGGATTGCTGTATAAGAATTTTGAAGGGAGTCTGTTTCTTTGGTCATAACAAAAGACTTTGGGTATTTAAAAATTACTCCTTCATTCAAAAGACAAAATGCAGTTTTAACATTCAAACAGTCACAAGTAAGTATTTGCAATAACTGAGATCTATTTCATTTTTAAAAATACTTCTATAAAATCACTTGATTGAGTTAAGAGCACAGATCAGCAACTAGGAGTTAAAGGGTTTTACTATGTTTCTAGAAAGAATGTATTAAGCATGGTATAGTTTTTGATGCTGTGTCATTCACTTGCTTTTGATAACTGTATGCTTAGTCATATATTCCTATATAGAAAATACCCTCAACACTGCTGAATAGACAGTGATTTCTTGGATAAAGATTGATATTGTAAGAAGTCAACTGGGAGTCTGTTAATATTTGCAAAGAATTTTCCTTGGCTGCTGGGTTCCTGTTTCATGGTTCAGAAGGTCACAGCGACTGTGTCTGCACATATGCACTTAGGAATGGAAGAGGATCCTAAAATGTTTGGGGGTTTTGGTGTTATATGTTTGATTGTGTTCTTAAATTAACTGCTTAATTTTGGTCAGGGTTTTTTTTTTTTTGGAACCCGAGTTCTATGGATCAGTGCTTGGTTATGGTAAATTACCTGAATTAAGAAGTCACGTGCTTGAAGAAGTGCTTTAACTGATAGTAGCACTTAGTGACTTTGGTGATAAGGCAAAAATACTTTGTGTTAACTTCATCCAAAATACTGTCTTCCTGAAGAACAGTATCCAGAGTATCTGAGAGTGCAATTTTACTGAAAATATGTGAAGGTCAACAAAGTTGGCTCAAATAAATAATAATTTTTTTAAAAGACCAGACACTCCCCTATCCAATGAAATATTTTTATCATTTTCTTTGCCAGCTAAATTTCATGGTCATGTAATTTTGTATCAGGCAAAGGTAGGTATATCATTTAGACAAAACTTTTACACAGCTCTAAACAGCTGACTTCACAGGATACAACAACCCTTTCTGAACTGAGGCCAGCAAAAACAGACATTGAAAATTGTTTTTATGAACATGACTGATAGGTAAAGAGAGTCAGAGCTTCTGTTATAAATTACTACTTTTTTGTGACTTAATATTGTACTTCTAATATTGCATTCAATTGTGTTGTCTTGTTTTTCTTCCTTTTTTCCAAGTGCATATAACTTGAGCTGCACTACATTATATTTGGCAACATAATTCTCTATTCTGTATTCTCTACAAAATGTAGAGACTCCCATAACAGTTCACTGTCATAACATTTTGTCTATAAGAGGGACTTTCCATTTTCCTGGGGTGACCTGTATTACATGGAGATTGTTTAATTTATGTTTTTACAGAATTCTGAGTTTCACAGAAACCAAAGAAAGTACTGGAGGCTGAGAGTGCAACACTTTTGGTTTTGGTTTTTTTTTGGGTTTTTTTGGTTGGTTTTTTTTTTTTTTTTTTTGTTCTGGAATGAGTTTTTATTCTTTGAAGAATAAGAATAAAAATTACTAATTTTTGTTTGTTTGTTTAAGCACTGTTGTAGTGGTAACTTTAGAAAAGGTTGTCTTCTAAGGATGCAAGTGAAATAGATACTGGTTTGTAAACCTCAGCTTTTGTCTTTGTAGTGTTGTGGAGTTTTTAATGTACATATTGCCAATATCTGTATCAGACCCTTCTTCAGAAATAACAGTGATTTTTAATTTCTGTGATTTTTTTTTTTAAACCATAAAGATCCATATTTTAACTAGGTCATGCTCTTTACCCTTCCACAGATGAAAGACGTGGTTTATGAGAGGCTCTATAGGTTATTACATGGGACACTTAATTCTAAAGTTTTTGGACAGATACTTGAATTTCCCCTGGTACAAAGCAAGTAAAAGCTTTAAGCTGAAAGCTTTTAAATGTGGATGAAGTCATTTTGAGGATGAGAGAGTCATTTTGCCTCTTCCTTTGAGGCACTCTTCCCAGTTAGCAATAAGACATGGTCTGGCCTTTAGTAAGAGAAGAAACATGCTTCATCATTTCTGGTAAATCTTACAAGTTGTAAATCTACAAGTTGTTGTAATTTTTTTACACCAGTACAGTTACATATTTATTTTTGTAAGAAAGTCACTCTGTGCCTTCCACAGTTCATTGAAACAAAATTTGTGTTTGTTAATGTATTTCTGGTCTTGGGGTGGCTATACATTTTTTTTAATTTTCTTTTCCTTTGCCTACAGTTCTATTTATTGATGTGCAGTTTTTATGAAGGCATGTTAAAGCTTTTTTTTATGGCTCTCTATTATCTTTATTAATGCTTCTTTTTCCCCTGTCATAAAGAAAGTCAAAAGCCTTTGAAATTACAGCAACAACATACCATAGCTGTTGTGTAATCTGCTGGCTTCATCTGAATCAGTAAGCACTTCCCAGCAGAATGTGAGTACTTATTTTAAAATTTATTTTCCATTACATTAATTTACATCTGTAAATTTCAAAGAATTAATTTATGCTAGGATACAAACCTCCAAAAAGGGTGTCTCAGCTGCAAGAGACTGTGTAAGGCAAATTTCCCAAAAAGGAAATTTATTTTATAAAATGAGAACTTTTAATGAGAGGGGTGTGAGTTCTTATTACTCCACAGACTATGACAAAGTAATTATCATTATATCTGATGCTTAAAGTGCTGACTTGCTTTACAAGTCTTAATAAAAGTCATAGAAAATGAATGGTATTGCCAGTTCTGGATTAACAGGCAAAATTTCACATGGATATCCAGATGTATTTAGCTGTGATGCTGAGAAACACATGTACATAGTACTTTAAAAAATCAATTTTTCTGGAACACCGATGTTGTTTATGACCATGATTTCACAACTACTAATCTGCTGTCTTACTGGTGATATAGGGATATTTGCACTCATAAATGTTACAAAATCTGGGGTCAATTCGATGACAGTAAATGGTGTGAGAAAAATTTAACATATTTTTGTTGGTTCATTTAAGATTTAAGACTGGATTAACTTCTAGTTCAAGTAATTTTACTTCAGCACTAAAACTCAGTTTTCTTTTATTATGAAACCTCAATTTAGGAAAAAAAAATTATCTTGAATTACATTCCTTCCTTATCTAGATGTTCTTGGAAGTCACCTATCAAAACATCAGTCTTGTGTAGAAAGCATTAATGCTTTCTGTGACAGTAAGGATTTGAATGTCAGAGTGAGTATTATGAATTCTGATGTTCATTTTTAATCTTCTAATGGCAGCCATCTACAGTATTTGAGATTATGATAGGGAGGTGGGAGTGGGACTTTTAGGTGGGAGTGAAGAAGAGCTGTCCTATTAAATTGTTGGCAGGTTTTTGGTTTGGTTTGTTTTTTGACTTGACTGCTTATTCTGAAAACACTTTAAATGAACACTAACCTGAGAAACCACAATATTAATGAGGTTTTCTTGAAGTTAGCCTTAAAAACTCTGGGTCCCAGCATTCAGCTTATTAGAAAACATGGCACAATGAATTGTGAGCTGGACTCTGTGTCACTGCTTTTGAGATGCACTCTGCTTTCTTCTTTCCTCTTTCTAGATTTAACAGCTATTTCAGGTATTCTTTGAAGTCAGTATCTATCACTGTTGGCATTTCAATGCCATATGATTCTGTCTACGTAGCGTGACTTAATCTTCTTCTGTTCTGAATCTAAATACCTCAATAAGATAATCAGCTCACAGGAACAGCACTTAGGTTTTGTTAGTTAGTAATTCAGGATTTTTTTTAATTATTGCATATTTACTGCAACAGGCAAAATTTCACATGGATATCCAGATGTATTTAGCTGTGATGCTGAGAAACACATGTACATAGTACTTTAAAAAATCAATTTTTCTGGAACACCGATGTTGTTTATGACCATGATTTCACAACTACTAATCTGCTGTCTTACTGGTGATATAGGGATATTTGCACTCATAAATGTTACAAAATCTAAATCAATTCGATGACAGTAAATGGTGTGAGAAAAATTTAACATATTTTTGTTGGTTCATTTAAGATTTAAGACTGGATTAACTTCTAGTTCAAGTAATTTTACTTCAGCACTAAAACTCAGTTTTCTTTTATTATGAAACCTCAATTTAGGAAAAAAAAATTATCTTGAATTACATTCCTTCCTTATCTAGATGTTCTTGGAAGTCACCTATCAAAACATCAGTCTTGTGTAGAAAGCATTAATGCTTTCTGTGACAGTAAGGATTTGAATGTCAGAGTGAGTATTATGAATTCTGATGTTCATTTTTAATCTTCTAATGGCAGCCATCTACAGTATTTGAGATTATGATAGGGAGGTGGGAGTGGGACTTTTAGGTGGGAGTGAAGAAGAGCTGTCCTATTAAATTGTTGGCAGGTTTTTGGTTTGGT
Organism: Emberiza elegans; assembly: GCA_024865655.1. NCBI lineage: Eukaryota > Metazoa > Chordata > Aves > Passeriformes > Fringillidae > Emberiza > Emberiza elegans. The sequence continues at coordinate 4,244,819 of JALJVW010000196.1, forward strand.
TTGTTTTTTGACTTGACTGCTTATTCTGAAAACACTTTAAATGAACACTAACCTGAGAAACCACAATATTAATGAGGTTTTCTTGAAGTTAGCCTTAAAAACTCTGGGTCCCAGCATTCAGCTTATTAGAAAACATGGCACAATGAATTGTGAGCTGGACTCTGTGTCACTGCTTTTGAGATGCACTCTGCTTTCTTCTTTCCTCTTTCTAGATTTAACAGCTATTTCAGGTATTCTTTGAAGTCAGTATCTATCACTGTTGGCATTTCAATGCCATATGATTCTGTACGTAGCGTGACTTAATCTTCTTCTGTTCTGAATCTAAATACCTCAATAAGATAATCAGCTCACAGGAACAGCACTTAGGTTTTGTTAGTTAGTAATTCAGGATTTTTTTTTTAATTATTGCATATTTACTGCCTTCTTCTTCCTCCCCCATCTCTCTCAATGTCTCCCACCGTACTGCCTGTAAAGTCAGAAATAAAGCCAGTAATTTCAGATGCAACACCAGAATTTGGAACTCTTCAAATTTACGTCAGCCAGCAAATTATAGTTTTGCAGATGGAAAGCTTTCTGAAGGAAATGGAAAGATGAACCACAAGAGATGTGGTATAGGGGTCAAAGCAACAAGACTGAGGCAGAACTCTTCAGTTACTAATCCAGGTCCTGCTTCTGTCTTGTCTTCATCTTTAGCAAGTGAAATTTTGTGCCTGATCATCAGATTTATTAAAATGGAAAAACAGTGTTAGCTTACTGTAACAGATTTTGAGAACTATTATTAATCCAAATAGGTTTTAAGTGCAGTAATTACACAAAAGAAACCAAGACAACTGGCTTTTATAATTTGTGATTTTTAAACAACAGCGTTGTTGAAATTATTGCATTGGTGTTACATGCTAACAAGTTAAATTGATGGGGAAAATTGTGTGTCTTTATGAACCTGAGTTCTGTTTCAAGTGTATACTTGAAGCGTTATTCCTGGTAGAATGTTATTGCTTGACCACAGTTACTGAGCTGTTTTTAAAATCATCAGTGTGATAAAACACTCAATCCTGCAGAGATAAACAGGTCAGGGCTTAATTCACCCCTTATCCTGTGGGCAGGTCAATGAGTTTGCATTTTCTATTCAGAGTGTCAATACCAGGAATCAATAACGTTGCAGCCTCCTGCTAGGATTTACGAAGTGAAAAACTGTTACAGGAGTTACCTCAGCTCCTGAAAAGTGTCCTTTGGAGCCCTGCCTGTCTTCACCCCACTCCCCATGGAAAGATGAGGCACAAACAAGAGAGTGCAGCTTGCCCAAGCTGTGGATACTTCTGGTGAGGCTGTACTAGACTGATGATCCCAACCACGTGTGTTTGGTTTGTCTAAGGCAAATACTACTTTGCTATCACTGCTATGCTGTGTTTACTGCTGCTGGAAGAGTAATATTTGGAGGTGTGAGTTTTTGTCTTGTCTATTTACTCTGCATCCTTCAGTTGATTGAGGAGTTTGCAGTAGTTTTGGTTCTCTGAATGAGTCAGTTGCTTCAGCTCGCTGTAAGTTTGTAACCCTTACATCATATTTTTACACTTGAATTTAATGATACTGTTTTATACTAAGAGAAGAGTTTGAGTTTTCTTTAAACAATTTCTATACATAAATCCTGTGAGGTTTTTTTTATTATTCTGTATGTAACTTCATAGTGCCTAGGTTCAAGGTGGACCTCTTTTATGGATGTTTTTAAGGGGGGCACAGGTGGGAAAATGGGTGCTGTTCTGGGATATCATGCACCTGAGGCAATGCTGGTGCAGCTGTCTTGACCAGAATTGGGCATAATTGTGCAAGGATCTAATTTATGCAAGCTTTTTTTAACTTCAATTAGTTAATATTTTTGGTATGACAGAAAATGGCACTCAGCCACATCATATCACTCAGAGGAGACTGGTTAGTCATAAATGTCATTTTCCCATAACATTTACAGGAACTTGATGTTCTCTAAAACAATTTTAACACACATTTTATATAAAAATAAACGTCTGGGACTGCATTTTCATCCATGGGCAGAGTAGGCACTGTGCCTATCTCTTATGCTAACCATGGCCTTATATTATCAGTCATCAGCAGTGGTAAAATTTAGAACTTTCTGTACTGCCATGCTCACTTATTCTTTTGAACTGAAGGCTGCCAGCCCTGGATAAGCTGCTCAGTGGCCACTTGCTTCTAGACAGGTGGAACTTGTCTGAAAACTTTATTATGCACACTTCATTCTCAGTGTACAAGAATTTGTGTGCTGAAATTGTCATTTAAATTACATAGATTAAACATGATAAGTTAAATAAAGGTACTTTAGTACTGAATGGCACTGTTAGGGAAGACTGAGAGTTTGCCAGTGATTGGAGGAATAAGGCTGATTGTAAACAATTAGACAAACATTCCTCAGAAATTATATAGGGGGTGTCACTTCTTTGCAGGATTCAAATTCCATTACTTCTTGAGGGTTCTGTTCATACCCATAAACCATACATATGTCCTCAGACAAAAGTAAGCCCTTTTTCTGGTGTGCTTATTTCCTGAAGAAGTTCTGTGTATGTGTTTAATAAACTTGGAGTGTTTGAAACTGGGCTTGGGTGGCACCCCATTTCTTCTTTTTTGTCAGAAAATTTAAATTTTAATTGTTACTGCAAATGTAGCTTGAGGTATTTAAATTTTCCTTGATGATAAGTTGCATGAAACAGTGCAGTTGAGGCTTTTATCAGATTTTCTGATACAGTTGCAACTTTTTCTGGTAGCCAAGTAAGCAATAAAGTTAACAGCAATAGTGTTAATATCAAACAGAAGTTCCTTTTGAAGCTAAATATGCATCTTTTCCCATAGACCTGCTAATATGAGGGTGTCCATTTTCTCTAAGATGGGCTTGGCCAGCACTTCATGATGGAGGCACAGGTGAGAGAGATGGTAGCAATGCATTGTGGCAGGGTTAACTAGCTGAACCTCAAAGCTACTAGTGATTAGAATCCTGCTAGTTTCCTGGTTTTCACTCTGTGACCTTTGGGAATTGTGTTGGAACTTCTCCTTATGCATTACAAATTGCTTCTGCATACAGTTGTAGGTACTGAGCCTCTATAGCTCAGGTGACTCAGTGACCTGGCAGATAATTCATTTTCTTGCTATCTGTTGTAAACCTGTTAAGTGTTTGGAAGTTGTATTTTCTTTTTTCCTAGTAGACCTCTGGCCCCATAGACCTGGGAGCACCTGGTGAATTATCTAAAGGTGCAACATCAATGCATGTTTTGTCTAAAACATGTTAATCCTGAGCCAAGGTGCTCTGGTTCAGCATTTAAGTTTACATGGTTTCTCCAAACTGATCCTCTTCAAAGAGAGTAACACATTGGTTTAGATTACAGGACAGGAAGCTACACTGACACCTAAAGCTGATAGTTTGAAATTTTTTTTTATAGTTCTAACCAAGGTTTACTTCACAGATTTAATTCACAGTTCAATAGCAAATGATAGTTTAAGTAGCTTCTTCACCTATGCTGATCTGTTTAATTGAAGAACATCTTTTACTGTCAGGTCTGTTGATTATGATGTGTTGAAGTAAGATTTTTGTGTAGCCTTGATCACTGTGTTAATGATCAAATACTCTGCTTAAGAGTAAAAGAAATTGCATTCTTTAGTCATATGTCCACTCAGAGTACCAACAGCAGTGTTTAGGGTGGCACTGATGTTTTGGGTTTTTTAGCTACTTGTATGTGTGTTCAGCAGTTGGAGTAACTTCCTTGCTTTGTAAAATCAATGTTTTCCTATTTCCTAAGGGAAAAAACCCTAAATTGTTGGGATGAAAAAAGTGGATTTAACTAGTTCTAGCATTTCGGTGATCAATGATTTCTTAAACTCTTTTAAAATCGGTCTGAGCAGTCTTCCTAAAGCCAAGAGAGATACTTAGTTTTTCCATCTTTAGTTGTTTTCCAGTACTCTTTGCCTTTCAAAAACTGTCATAGGAAAAGGCTTTTTTAGGGAAGAGCAGGGTCACGTGCATGTATGCTTCCCTTGTGCCTTCTTATGAAGACTTTGAGTTCCTTCTTCTTTAAGGAGCTGCGAATTCAGTTGAACATTCTGTGCCTTGTTAGGGTAGCCCAAACTGATTTATAGCTCAGTATCATTGTGGCTTTTGGCCGCATGCCCTACTCGATCTCTTTCCTTGCCTCTTGGCTGATGGTCTGTGGTATTCAGGTTATAGTTTCTTGTTTCAGATGTCACTGAAGGAGCTGTACCATGCTCCCATGTACAGTATGTTTCTGATGTAATACATTTTAGCTTTTATCATTAATTTATAATGTGGTTTCAAATGCTGAGAATAAAGGAGTTCTCTCTAGCAGAACTTGCATATTGTTTAGCTAACTGCTTTAATCTAGATTTAGATGAGGGTCATTTACACATTATAAAATGTGACCAGTGTCAATTTCTGACTGCTCCCACCCAGTTAATCCTGACAGAAATAAGGAAATTTTGCTGTTTACAGAGATGACAGTAATCCTGTATAGCAGGGGCATGAGGATCCTTTCCAAAGTGGCTGCTCCTTTGTACACCAGGGTACATTCTCCTCCCTCCTCCTCTGTATGGGTTAGCAAGGTATGTAAGCTTGACTATTCCTGTCAGCTGTTGCCTGCTGCTTTGCCAAAAGAGAAGCAATGTGTGAATCTCCCAGCAGCAGCCCAATGAGCATTCTCCACCGGTTGGTGTCGTCCCCGCACCACCCTCGGAGGCAGCTATTTGTCATCTGCAACTGGCCTGTCGTGAGTGATGCTGTACTTGCTGACTTCGCTGTAGAGGCTTTCATCCCCCTGCTCTGCATACTCAGATGCATGCAAATGAATGTGCTCATTTCTACATCAGATCTGTCTTTAGAAACACAGATTTTAGAGGGTTTAGGGCTGCCAAGGTTCCTGATGGCCTTTTCATTGAAGACAGTTTGGTGTTTAGTTTCGAAATTTAGTTTTTGACTGCTAATTAAAAAAACTTTTCTCTTTACATGAAAGAGTATATAGTAGTATTTTGCAAGTTAAGAAAAGTGCTTCAGATATAAGCATTAACACTTTTTTCCCCACACCTTCCTACATCCAGGTTAGTGTATTCAATACTGAGTTTCAGATATTTAGATTAGGGATTGGCTGCCCCTAATATGGCATTGTTGCACCCTCAGGTTCAAATGACCAATATAAATCACTTTCCTTTTTTTTTTTGTATATCTTTTTTGTAAAAGAATGTCTTTTCTGAGGTGTAGAATGTGCTTGACCAAGGGGTACCATTTTCAAGTTGAAAACAAAAATAACTGTGGCATTTATTAGGCTTCTTCTGAGAAACCTCTTTGTGGCTAAGTAGAATAGAATCAAGTTTGGGAATGTGATGGGTAATGTTAGTTTCAGGTAGGCCAAACTTACATGTGATAAAATTTTAAAATTTATTTTCTTCATAATTAGACTTACTCACTGAAAGCTGTATAAATTGTACCAATAAAAGATTAAATCCATTGAAAACTGACAGAATTCAGTCAGCTTAAACTTAACTCTTAGATAGTTTTGTCCATGTGCTAAAATTCAATGTATAATTCAAATGCAAGTTTTATGAATGCACTATTTTCTATTTTTAAGTAGCCAGTTTTATGTGGCTTTTTTATGGCAGTAGTTTCATGCTGCTTCATTTCAGTTTTTAAAATTTTTCTTCATTCCCTCACTGTCATTGCGATAGTTGCTATGCAAACACTAGATAAGCTTTGTGTCTCTCATAAAAAAAGACAAAGTTTTAAATCAGCTGTCTGCAATGAATTTGAAAGAAAATGCTTTGAATATTAGGTTTAAGGCAGATTTTAAGAACTCTATCCATCATTTAAGTGCAATTATTGTGTTGCTTCCCAGGCCTCTGGAAATCTATAATGGATAATGATGTCTGATGTATTGTCTCACATCCCTGACAAGTATGCAAGATGAGTGTTTTTCCTGTCAAGAGTGGTTTTTTTCCCATCCACGTTTTCAGTCATGTTCACTAGAGCTTTGTGCCCTACCTGGTGTATGTCTGTAAAGCTTTGGGAAGTTTGGGCATGAGCAATGGCAGTTGCAGGCTCTGGTTTCTCAGCTTCTTTGAGCATGAAGCAGAATGGCACAAGTTCTGCTGCTTTGCCTCAGCAGCCGCTCTCTGGTGGTCACCTACCCAGCCTGAGGCTGAAGTCAAGCAGCTGTGTTCCATCATCATCATCATCATCATTATGTGCATGATGAGCTGCAGCAGCAGCATGACTTCTGCAACAGGCAAAAAGTCCACGCATTTATCAGCTTGAATGACCAAGGTTATGGTTTTGAGTTGTGTAGAAATGTTGTGTAGTGAGGTTGGGTTGAACTTTCACCCCCAGTATTTCCCTGTTGCTGCTAAGGGATGGTTCTGTGGTGATGTTGCTGGGTGTTCAGCCAGCATTCATTGTTTGCATGAGCATTCACCTCTTCACAGTCACATCAGCCCTGGTGAGGAACTGCTTTGGGAGGTGGTTTTTGTACTGTTCTTAACTGGTGGGTACAGACTGCCTAGAAAAATCTTCAAATACATTCTGCTAGAAATTGTGAAAACTCTGGATGAGCTGTAACTGCCTGAGAGTGCATTGGAGTGAGTGCAGCTACTGAACTTCAGGAGCATCATGGTGCACTGGACAGGCAGTCAAAGTGATTTTTGTCTTGCTGACAGAAAACACAGCAAACCTCAAAATCAGCATAAGGTACTGACAGGTGTTAAGAGTCAAAATGTCCATTACTTCACTTAAATCACAAGACTAGGCACTATATTTAGAATTTTTCAGCAGTGATTTTTACCTTCTTGGAGCTGAGTAATACATTTTAGTGAATGGTTAAACTAAACAAGCTTTCAACTACATCAAGAAGCTCCACTTAAACCCTAAGGGTGCCATGGTAGAATCTATTCAGTATGAAACAAAAACCTTAAGCAATTAAAAATTATTACTATGTTTTTAAATTCAAATCAACTTGGTGACAAGATAGAATGTTGAGGGAAACTATTAATGAGACAGAACAACAGTTATATACAATGGATTTTAAAGATATGTCTTCCTACACTGTAAACTCCTTAGGTTTCTCTGACTTAGATATTTTAATTGCTTTTAAAATTAACTTTATTCAGGTAGCACTACCCCCAGGATTTGAGAACAGCTGCTCGTAGGAAAGGTCCAGAGGAGCTGTAGTAGCTCAGTTGCCCATGCCATGTTTACATGTGATAAAGAATTTCTCCTGAAGAAAAGTAGCAGTTTTTTAAGTTCTGCCACAGAGGAGAAACTCACCAGGAGTAAAACCAGGCATTTCTTTTTAATACCATGACAAGCACAAATTTGATAATTCATCATAGTATTAGGTAAATAGTATGAAAATTCTGTTGCTCAGTACAAATCAAGAAATAATTTGATTTTACTACTACTGATGAGGAATAGAAACTATCCATTGTATTCTGGATCAAATCTCTAAAAATTCTGCTGTCAGCAGATGTTTGTCAGTGGAGGAAAGGGAAGTGACGGGAGAGGAACAAAGGGTCAATGCAGTTTGATAGGAAGTTGACTTTCATTTCTGGAGGATATATTTGTTCTTAAAATGTTTTCACATTGAATGTTGTGAAAATTACTATAAAAAATTTAGATGAAAAATACAATTGTTTAAGACTGAGTTATGTGATGATTCTTTTCTTTCACTGTGTCCTTTTACTTTTAATAGAAACTAGCATTTTAATCACTTAAAATTAGGTATACCAATCACTTAATACCCAAAACATGTTAAGAAATCTGATCTAATAAAGGAATGTAATAGAGAGATGGAGGGGGGAAACAGCAGTGAGGCAGTTTAATCATTATACTTCCATCTAATTATTTTGGAGTTTTACCAGTATAAATGAGAGCAAAATTGGTTCTGTAAGTATTAAGTGAAGAATGTTTTCTTTCTAATCTGAGGAAGACAGAATATGAGAAGTAGAGTTCTGGCTTTTGATAGATGTTGTGATTTGTTTTAGGCTAGTAGTATTCAGAGTACAGATGGTACTTTAGATACTGCTAAAGCAGTAATCAGTGATAGAAGTCACCCTTCTTTGTTGGATTTGGATTTAAACTGTCCCTCACCTATGGGGACACTTTTTTCTACTTAGTGCTTCTATCAAACTTATTGCATGCATAGCATTCCTGTTAATATTTTTTCTTTGCCATATTGTCTTTCAAATTTTCAGCTCATCCTTTCTACTCAGATACTCTTTTTGAAGACTGTCACTTAACTTTGGTTCCTAATACATCTGTTCAGAACAAAGCTTAAGTTTTTACTTTATAACTTGACACTGGATATTTGGAAAACTAAGTAATCATTTTTAAACTGCAAAGACTCTGCACATATGACAGAATAGTGAGCTGAAAACTTTTTAAGGGGCTCAGGATACTGATATGGGGTATTGTTTTTGTACTGTGAAATTACATTTGTTCTGGTTGCTAGGATTCTTTTCATTCTATATATACACCATACAGTGCTCTCTTCCCTGATTCTCTCAACAGAGGTATAAACTTTGCTTGTTACAAAAAAGAATATGTTGGAAACATGGATGTGACTTTTATCTAATTGCCAGGTTAATAATACACAAATACCTGAATTATGTTTGAAATGAAATGTCTTTTTATATTTGCATTTTCAGAAGCATGTTGAAAATAACTGCTTCATATTTTCTCCACGTTTAAAGCCAAAAAAAAGTTATTAAAAATTGCACACAAGATATTTGGCTCATCCTCTAAATCTGTGTATGTGTGATACTACAACAATGCATCTGTTAGCACCACCTTTGATTTTTCCTAAATATATAATTGAACAACGATTTTGCAGGATTTAAAACCTCAAATAAATGGGAAAAGAACCCTTACTTCTCTCCTAAAATTGCATTTATTTTTGTACTAAGGAAAAAGAGAACATACCACAAAAATATATTTTACCTGTAAGAAGAGTTCAAAATTCAAGGTCTTAAGGTCTAACTTTTCTAACATCTTAAATTGCACATAGGACTCTGAAGAGCAGTGCTCAGGAGTTCTAATTTGCAAGTAGGACAGTGCAATTAACTTAATTGCAGTTGCTCCTATGAACAAAGATTTGATAGGGTTTGGCCCTTAATTAACGGGGAGGACAGTCAGGTGTGAATTATAAACACACTGAAGTCTAATCTTCCAAGGTGCTTTGTGCCATGTCAGAGCTGTTTATCATTCCCTGTGTTCTGGAGTTCATAGCTGCAATACTGTTGAACATCTTGCAGAATAAGCCTTGAAGAGAGCAGTGTGCTTTCTGATCCTCACACTCATCATGTGTTTGACCAGGATTAAAAGTTTTATTCATAAAAATCTGACAGTTCTGCCCTCTTGTGATTTGACACATGCACGCAAGACACAGAAGAGGGAAGGAGTGTGTATGAGTTGAAAAGTTTGTTAGTAATTGAACTAGTTGCAATTCTTTTTTTTAGACATACATTACTTTGCAATAAGACTACGCTATGTGGAAATTTATACATCGCTCTGAGAACTACAGCAGAAGTTGTTCAAAAGTATAGTAAATGCTTAGAGACATGTGTGTGTACATGTCTACTAATACATAGCATATGCATGTAAATGCAGCAGAAAGAGGCAGTAGCTCTACCTAATATATTACAATACTGTTGGACTCCTTCCACTGCTTTAAATGCAGTCATGATTTTATCCGACCATTTGGAAAGTGTGTGTAATTCATAACTCTCTCCTTCTTTAACGTTACATTAATTCCTCGTCTGTTGCCTCTGCAGGAATTGGTTTAAAGACAGTTTTTAACGCTTGAAATAGTCACCCTATCTATGATTCACCAGACATCTTCTAGATCTCTGGTGCTGTTTGGGGGTAATTCACTGTTTCTCAGTTCCTCACCCCCCCCCCTTTTTTTTTTTTTTTTTTGAAGTGACTTTTTTAAAAAAAGGAAAAAAGGTATCTCAGCAGGAAAAAGCCAGAAGCGCCAGTGCTTGCCAGAAGAAGCTTGCTTTGCTTCCCGCCCTGTGCCTTACCTTGCGCTGGCGGGCTATGGCAGTCGCGGCTGAGGCGGTGCTGCGGGGCGCTGCGCGGTGCCATCGGGGCTGCTGCGAGCATTCCAGCGCTATCCCAGCGCTATCCCAGGCTCCCGCGGAACAATGAGGGATGGGCGCGCGGGCGGCCCGAGCCTATGCACCATTACGTCAGCGCCTCGCCATATAAGGCGCGGTGCAGCCCCGCCGCGCTGCCCGGTGCGCTCCGCTGCGCCCGCTGCCCGGGAGCGTCGGCCGCCGCTGGGCAGCGGGGCAGTTCTGCCCGGCCACCTGTGGGCAGCTGGGCAGCTCAGCCACCTGTGGGCACCTCGGCCCGGCCACCTCTTGGCAGCTCTGCCACCTCTTGGCAGCTCTGCCCGGCCATCTCTGGGCATTTCGGCCCCCTCTGGGCAACTTTGCCCGGCCACTGCTGGACAGCCCGGCCTGGCCGCAACTGGGCACCTCAGCCACCTCTGGGCAACTGGGCTCGGCCATCTGTGGCAACTCAGCCTTGCCCCCTCTGGGCAATTTGGCCACCTCTTGGCAGCTCTGCCCGGCCCCCTCTGGGCAGCGGGGCTGGCCCTGGGCAGCGGGGCTGGCCCTGGGTAGCTCGGCAGCAGGCACTGGCTCCGGCCGAGCCCCGCGCTGTGTGTGAACCATTGAGTTTGCCCTCCAGCTCAGGGCCAAGAAGAATGTGCGGAAGGTTTGGGTTAGGGCAGTTCCTCTCTAGCACTGATAATAAAGTCGTTTTAGGTTGTTACTGATTAGGTACAATGTTTTCCACTTAGTCCCGCAGCCTAGAGTTTGAAAACGGAAAATCTAAAGTCCAAGTCATGTTGTTTAATTAGTGGTTCTAAGGGAGCTTTTTCTGTTGGTTCTTTTTTTTCTTTTAATTTTATTATGACAAAAAATGCAACTTTAGCTGAACTCCTCTGAGGGGGGATATGAACTTTGAGCCTTCCTTTTTTTTTTCCTTCTGTAAAGAGTCGGGGTCCTTGGAGGATAGTATTTTATTTCCTGATGATGTAACTACAAAACAATTCTCTTAAGTGATGATGGGAAGGCCAGATGAAATCTGATTTTTTTTTCTCTTCAATGTTTTTTCTACAAACCCCTTTCCTTTTTCGTATGTTTGTGTTTCAGCTAACACAATTAAGCAGTCCAACCAACTATTTTTAGTGAGAAGGTCTAGAAGAAATGAGTTGTTTATTTTAATATTTAGGAAAGAGGCAGAAAGCCAAAGAATAGGATTTAGATTGAAGAACTTGAAATGTATCTTTTGTATTCCTCGTCCTTTAGTGTACACCCCGAATCAACACTGACGACAGAAGGAAGAAACTCTGGAAATAGGTACAAAATTTGTTACTGAAAATCCACTAAGGGATAACAGGAGTCAGTGAAACAAACTCCTTTTATGTTGGTGGGTAAATCAGACTATTGAAAGATTTTCTACACTACTGAAGTAGTAGGTGCTTCCACAATTAACTTATTTGCAGCATTTGAATTTTAGTCTTCATCTCTGTAGCTTAAGCCATTCTCTGCCTGCCTTTAGTTGTTTTGTCATATTGAACATAATGCTAACAATAAGGCAAGTTACTTATTTGGGGGTGTTGTCTGTAGGCATGAAGACAAATGGTGATTAAGATGTTTGCATTTCATTAACAAGACGGACCTCTTCTAGCTATCTGCATATATTTACCCTGAGTGTAGCCTGAAAGAGGTACTTATTCTTTAGTTGACAAATTCCAGGCAGCCCCTTGCATGGTTACTGAGTAAAGACTTCCTCAGAACTCTGCTGCTTATTTGCATGGGTGATCTTGCTGTGTCCTCTTTGTAAGTTTCTGAGAAAGTTCAGATTTGGGTATCTTGTCAGAAGACTTTCAAATTATTTAATACTAACCCTTCCCAAATGGTTTTGGAGATAGAAAACATCTTATTTGAATATACCAATGGACAGACCAGATAATATTTCATTTGCTGTTCTAGGGAGAGTTAATAATCAAATCCAAACAGAAGCAAAATAACCTGTCCTCTAGCTGATATTGGCCTATTCAGTTCCTTGGCTAATGTTTTGGAGGCTAGCAGTTTGTCTTGTTTTTATCAAAAGCATTGTGCTAATATGGATCATTTGAAATACAAGCTCATCTAGGTTACCTTGGTAGGGGAAATATCTTCAGCTACAAGCTCAGCATTTCTGCTGGGACTCTGTTTAAAATGGCAGGACAGCTGAAGGTGCAAGGTGCTGCCTAAGAGCAGGCTGTGGAGGTACTGCTGTATCCCCTTCTGATTTGCAGGAGGAGTCAGGGAAGTTATTCATTGCAAGGTAGGTAGGAGTTAAATGTGAATGCATCCTTTTTTACATGTATGTATGTGAGCATAAATATATAAATCCTTAGAGGTGAAAACTGTTTCTGTCCTGGGTTTGTTTTTTTTCTTCCTTTCCCTTCCCTTTGCAATTGCTTTGTTTTTTGCAACTTTCCCTTCACCTGCACGCACCCTGTTTCTGTAGTCTATATGAAAATTGCCTGCATTTTTGTTCTACCACATGAAACAGTTGTTTTAGGTCATAAGCAGCTTTGAAGAGGACTTCTCAAAAGCTGGTAATCAAAAATTCACCCTCACAATCTAGTTCTATTCTGGAGTTCCAAGGAACACAGCTCAGATAGTGCTGGTGATAAGTTTATTGGTAGTCTGGGAACAGGGAATAGAGAATGCAAGTCCTTCTGTTTATAAGTCTGTGTTTACATCTGGGGATGGCCAAAATACAAACTCCTCGTTTCTCGGTTAATTCCTCTCTGCAATACAAAAGTGCACATCTGTGACCTTCTGCAAACCAGCTTTATCAAAGAGCATCAGCTGAGTGTATAATGACCTGACTTCCTTCTTTTATATTGTTATGACTTAAAGGACATTGTACAGTGCTACCCAAGCCCTGTTAAGGGCTTGGATATTTTATGAAAAATTCCAAGTTCTGGACTACTATAACATGAAAAGTTCATTTTTATCTGAGGCAATAGATTGAGTTGTAAAGGAGCCTTCCTTTACTGCATTTTTACAGTTTCTTTCAGTATCTGTAGGTGGAATCCTGGCACTGGTGAGCTACACTTAAGAGGGGAAAAAAAAAAGCCTTTGGGCAGGCAGCTATGCTTGTCTCATTCTCTATTGCTCCTTGAAAATTAATTCTGTTTCCTTAGTTACTACACATGGTTTTGCACAGAACTGGTACATTTGCAAGTATTGTGACAGCAAAAGTTGATTTGTAGATTGTTGATTTGTAAAAATTTGAGACCAAAAGAAAATCTAATTAAATGATTAGTGCATCTCCTGTCAATGCAGGGCTGCTCTCTGCAGCTGCTTGCAGTGGCTTTTTTCAGTGCTTATCGTTTTGTATTGTTCTTTGTGCCCACAAAATCTTTCAGGATTTTACTTAAGAAAAATAGAAGCTGGGAAGATGGAAGATTGTATGAGGCAAGGAGAAGATAGGACAAATAAGCTAGAAGACTTTGATGCAGTTGTTTAGACTTTATCTTAAATGATCTGAATTCTTCCCCTTACTTTCACCATTAAACTTCTCTTTTTCTTCCCATGGCATTTCATAGCAGCAGTTCCAGTGTCCTTAAACCCATAACCTATCTATTGCAGCATTTGACCCCTTCCTTTGGCCATTTTGTATCTAAGATAAATAAAGGAAATTAGAACTTGGGCCTGAGTTCAACAAAGCACTTAAAACATAGCCCTGTGTATTTTTGTTGAAAAAGGAAAGGACTTCAGCAGAAGTCTGATTTTAATGATATATTGAAATGTTTGGCTGAATCAGGCTCTTGGTCACATTTACTTCATGTAGATATTGTTGGAGCTTGGGGCTTCTGAAATTCTCCCTGGGGTCTAAATCTTTAGGTTACTTTCATATTCCAAAAATAAACATCTACTGAAGTACAAATACTGTCAAAGCTTTTATTAGAATTTTACATTACTTAGAACTGTTTGCTTTTTTGGAGGTGGTCTGCTTAAGTTTTGCATGTGATACCTGGAGAACTGAAACATATGCAGAATTGACAAGCTGAATTTTATTGCCTTGCATTAATGGGAGCTGATATTTAATGTTTTAATGACTCATGTGACTTTAATGATTTTTCTCTACTGTGTGCTCAGCCTTGTCTCTGAAATCTGTGGTCGTTTGGACATTACTCAGTGGAAGAAGATTCACTCTATTTCTTAGGTTATTAGCATCCTTCAAAAATTTTCTAATTTATCTTTATTATTTCTTCTAGCATTATGCTTAATGATCTCTTAGATTTCATCTGTAAAGTGTTTTAGAGTTTCATATCCCAATGTATAGATTAATTTCTGAATTACTGGATATTGCAAAGAGAATTATGGAGGTTATTATGGCTTATTTACAGTCTGAAATGTACTGACAACTGATGAATTCATGTGGAAGGCAAGGGGCAGAAGTAGGGGAAAGTTCTAAAGATAACATTCTTCAGATTCATGTGTCTTTTACTATGGACCATGGGTGGAAAGAGATTCATATCTCCATTACTCTGTGTTTTTAATTTTTTTTGGCAGCAGGGAGAAATATTTTTTCAAACTTTCCTATTGTTTACAGATTCCATTATTCTCCCTTTCTTTTTGCAGATACAAATAAAATTCCTAGCCAAATATGAAGGATAATTAGATCCCCTTATGTTGAGTGCTGTATTGGGAAGTTGATGACTGCACCTCTCAGCTATTAATGGCTTCTAAGGAGAAACTTGCAAGTGCTTCATAATCTGCTTGTGAGATGGTTTCATTTTGTATATGGGACCAAGGTAATTTTTTATGAAAAAGACAACTTTTTGCATGGCAGAGTTTCTCATGAACAAGGATGGATAGAATTTAATTTTTATGCTTTCCCCTACTCTATATAAACCATACATATATAGCCAAGTAATCTTTTCTCTGTGATAAAATGAGATAATGTTCTTTAGTTCATGAAAGGTTTGTACAGGAGTGTATTTTAAGAAGTCGTTTGGGATTAAAGGTTTGTTTTGTTTGTAATGGGTTCTGCAGTGAGATTTTTTTTTATCAGCCCACCCCCACCCACAAGTATGCCTGTCTAGTTGGGCTATTTCTGGAGGCACGACAGCCATTTCAGTATTAATGCAATAGCAAAAGTGAGTTGTAATCCTGTGAAGAATTAGGACCTTGGAAGTTGCTCAGTTTCATGTCTGTAAACAGGCTTGATAGTAGAACATATTTTAAATGTCTGTCTTTAGTCAGTAGACTGCAGAAAAAATGACACTATGTACTACTTTTCTTTATCCATTTCTTTTGAATTAAGTCAAAGCAAGATTCTTTGTGTACAACTTCAGGGAAGTGGTATGGCTGAAACATTTTGAGCTTGAAGTCTGACTCCACATGAATCCCTCTGTCTTTTTATGTATTAATCTAAGCTGTGAGTTCAGTCATTTTATTCAAAGTGATCAACTCCTTTTCAGAGCAGTATAATTCTTGTTTGAATAAAAACTGTGCAGGTTTGTTGACTCAGCTTTTCACACTGCCATGAATTGAACATGGTGCCAGTGGAAGATGCTTCTTTCAAAGCTTTGATGATATGAAGTGAAAAGTAGATCAAGTTATTATTGCAGGCTCTTTCAGCTTCTCCATATCATGCACCATGTCTTCCCTTATGCTTTTCCCTTCACATCTCTTGTTCCGGCACTTGTTGCTGTGTGAGGTGTTCCACCAATGGCTTGGAGAGCAAAGCCTAGTACACAGGTAGCAGGGATTTGGCATTCAGTGCATTTTTGGGGGGGTTGCAGGTTTACAGGAGCCTCCTGAGGCCATTGGCTGCTTTGGGAGCACAGTCCTGTCAGGCACACAGTTAGGTGAGTGCAGCATCAGAACTGGAAGAAGGCTCATTGGTGCCACTGATTTTATGCAAAGTGGAGTACAAAGCTCTTATTCTTTATTTTCTTTTTAGGTGGTAAAGTAGAGAGAATCCAGAATTAAAATGCATCATGAAGCCGACATGTCATTGTTATAATTCTGTTGAACAGGCTTCTCTTGCCTCCTACTGTTTAACCCAGTGAAAACAGAGCTGTTAAAGAGCTTTTTTAAAAGGAAGTAAGGCTGTAGAAGAATGACTATGGATGCTAAGGAAGTTAAAATTTGCAAGGAGAGAAAGTATTTTTAATTGGGCTGCCTGCATTAGCAGAGTTAAACAAACATGCTCTTGGGCCTGGAGCCCTTCTTTGGGTCTTAAGATGCTGCATCTGTGTTACAAAATCTGTGTAGTAACAGACATGTTTTCTGCCTTGATAAACCCCCCCCTTAGCATTCCTGATAAGAAATACATTCAAAAAGGCTTTTCTTATTCTCTGCAATTTCAGTACCTATACATTAGTTCCTGTTTAAACACAATGCTTCAAGTTATTGGTGGTTTTGGTGCCTGTTCAAGGAATATGTGTTGAAATAACGCAGAGGCAAATGCATCCTATACAGGCTGTTTTAGTTTGTGGATTCCTAGGGATGTAATGTAGCTCATAAAACTTTGATCCCTTTGGGATTCAGAATTGCTGAGCTATCTGATGGATTCATAGTTTAGAAATGTGACTTAGTTGTGTGGTTCAGTTCTCTGGTCTGGAAAAGTATTTACAGAATTTCTTGACCTCCTAGGGTATAGTCACATGTAGCTCTTTGTGTTAGTCTTGCCCACAGCAGGTACTGTTCAAGGAGTCTCTTGGGCTTGGGGAAATGTGTTTAGCAGACTCAGACACTCCACAGCTCCAGAGTCTGCAACAAAAATTTTACAAAACCCTGGAGTGAGGAAGGAGAACAAATACAAAAGGGTATTAATTTGGCTTTTTTACAGCAGCTGGCATGAGACGTATCAGCCTTAAGAGCCATTACTTTCAACTCGGCAATACTGAAGTTGTGTCATTATCTGGGAACACTTTGATTGATCTCATGTCTCCAGGTGTTATGTCAGCAGGATGGACAATTACTAAGAAAGTCTTCTAGGAGATGAACTAAATGCTTGGATAGCCTACAGCTTGCTTCATGCTTGAAAACTGAACTAAAACACAAAAAAAAGTGGTTTAAGGAAATTCTCTTCCAGCACCTGAAGGAAAGGCAAAATTTTCTTTTAGTCCCTAAAATCTTATGCGCTTTAAACAGTCTTCCTTGCAACCTTTCCCACTGCTTTAGAGTGTGCTTTATTTTGTGGAGTTTTTTTAGTTGTTGAGTACTTTATTTTTAACCTGTTTTGTTCAGCTACCTATTTTTAGTTGTAAGGAAGAAGTTTCTGTACCTTTTAACATGATTTCCCCTGCATAACTTGATTGAAATAATTTTGACAGAGCACAATTTCTGTCTTCTATTTGCTCTGGCCAATGAACTCAGGAGCTTCTAATATGAAGATTAATATTAATTAGATGAAAGATACTTACAGGCCATAAAAATTGCACTTATGAAGTGTGTCAGGATGAGCTGCATAGAATTGTTTAAAGAGAGCAAGGTATTGGGTTCTTGTAATGATACAGTTTCTTGTTAGTGAAATCTGTAGTGGCCTATTCTGCTATGAAATCACATAGTATATTTCATAATTGCTAATATTTTTTCTAATAAGCAGACTGTACTATTACTCAAGAAAAAATTAAGCTAATTTCTTAAATGGATTCAACAGAAGAACATAGACATTATTACTTTTAGGTGACTCTACAGAACAAAGATTTAAGCACCATAAATTCGTAGATCTTCGGGTTATTTACCCCCTGCCCCCTCTCCAGTAAATACAGAACTATATAATAAGTAAATATTTGTGCATAACTCTAGCCAGTAGCAAGGACAGAGGAGAAAAGTGGTTCTAGTTATTTTAATGCAGTACTTATGTAGTACTTATGCAGCCTTTTTGTGTTTAGCTTTTAAAATGACACAGAAATGTCTCAATTCCATTTATAATAGACAGAGGCCTAGAACTAGAAAGCTGCAAAAGAACAAGTATATTTTTGAATTCCTAATGTGTGTTGTACTGGTTAAATCCAGATCCAGTTGTGCATTACCTCTTAATTTGATTCAAGTTTGGAGCACATGAAGTTTGTTAGTTCTTTTCCATTTTACTCTATTTTTCTGACTTTAATTGTTTTTATTTTAAATATCCATAGTAGATGGGCAGAGGCTATTCTCATATAAAACAAATCAGTCCTTGATATTGCTGCTGAGTAGCAGCATACATGAATCCAGCACTCCTAAAATAGGAGGAGTTATTTTGCTAGAAGCCCAGGATGTGTCCAGAGTGACATAAGGTTATACAGAGCTTGACAAGAATAAACACTTTGAGAGCTATAAAATTGCTTTGACCTTGGGGCTTGGGAACCTAAGTGGAGCCTTAACTTTTAGCTATCTGTGTGTATGTAAATCAAAGCAAGTGATGCCCAGAAATGTTGCTAAGTATATTTTTCTCAGCAGTCAGCATGACAGATGGTTGCAGTTCTTGGAGCAGTTGTGGTAGGCATAGGTATCCCTGGAGCAGACACACACATAGCTCAGGGGCTTGTGGAAACCCTGATTGTGGCTTTGCTTGTGGACAGCAGGGTCTGAGTTGGAGGGAATTCTGAAGTGTCTCCAGATCTCTTGGGAATCACTCTGAAAAGTTTATGCACCTTTAAACAAAGGAGTTCTGGGTGTGTCTGAACTTCAATGAACAATGGTTCCAATGGATTTTGACTTCTTTCAGCTAGTTAATATTTACAATGAATGACTGAGGGCTGTTTGTGATACCTTAGCTTTAAATGATGTCCTGGTCTAGGCTCCATGTGTATTGATGTCATAGAATTGGGGTCATTTAGTCAAACTCATTACTTTTCCTTTGATATTGGGCTTTCTTGGAGGCGTTTTCTCTATTTTGGGTACTTACCAAAAGCAGCAAAGCTGCCCTTCTTTGGTAGTGAAATCTTACAGACTTCAGGGAATAGCATTAACATAGGTAATACAAAAAGAAATGGGGAATCATGTTTATGAATCTTTTTGCAAGTACAATAATTTGTTTCTTTTCATAACTGCAGTATAACCGAGAGACCAAATCACTTTGCAAAGTTATTTGTTTGGGATTTCTTTTCTTTAACTACTGCACCAGCTATTAAGTTTTTTTCTGTTCTTGTCCTATTCTGTTCCTCTCTCTGGTTTTTATGTGCATCTAGGAGCCAAAACCGATAAAACAGGCAAACGTTGGTCAGGTGAAGTTCCAGTTTGTCTTTGTCATGTTGGAAGAAGAAAATCCATTAGTAGATTATTGGGAGGTGGAGGGAGGGCTGTGTGAAGATGCCAGTGTCCAATGGAGTGACAATGGGAAGGAATGGTTAGAGGTATTTTTAGCATTTGTACTGGAATGCAGGGAGGCTCATCGATTGCACTTTTGCTCCCTGAGGGAGGTCACTGGGAAAGGGAAAAGGTCCAGAATCAGGAAGTAATCTGCACAAAATCTCAAATGCTTTTCACTTTGACATTAATCTCAGTTTAGAAAGAAGAATGCCTGGATATTGCATTTCTGCATGGAATTATCTTAGAAATCTTGTGTTTCAAATAGGGCCAACTTGTTACTGTCAATTGCATGGCATTGAGGACAGAGAAAATGGTCATATCTTTCCTAATGAAGAAAAATGTTCACTTTGTTTTCTGGTAGAGCTTTGGTTTTGATTTTTTTGCCTTCATTCTTTTGACCCCAACATTGTTCTATCTCTTTCTTAAGTGACAGTGATTTTATAATAGAACCTTATTGTTTTGTCTTGTCATTTTTCTGGTGAATATTTGAATATTTTACTTTTACTAAACTTTTCTTCTCTTTTGAAAACCACTTCTTCATTGACCTGAACTATGAAAGCTGCTATATCTAAAACCCCATCAGGTGACAGTCCTTTTAAAGTGAATGTTTGTGTGCATGGTTTTATGATGTTTATAGGCTATTACTGTTTCCACTTTGATGAACAATGAATGTACTGGGAATGTGTTCATGTGCAACATTTGAATGCAAATCCTACGTTAAACACTTTCACAGCTCTTAAGCTATGGGTGTATTAGTACAAGCTGGAATTCCACATGTTATTTCTCTCTTAGGAATTGCACAGCTCTCTTAGGTATTCTTTTGGCTGCTGCCTTTTGGGCATATGCATTTTATAAAGTTGCTTAAAGAAAACATTTTTTCTTTCTTGTTCATAAATGCAATTTGTGAGAGAATTTTGTTCCATTTTTTGAGAACGTGTAAATTCAAATGAAGTTGGGTTGTTCTGTGTGGTTTTTTGTGTGACTAGTTGGGAAAAAAATTGAGATTCTGTTCTTGGTGACAGAAAGTTTGTAAGTGCTACAGAGCAAGCAAACCATGAAGGGGGACTCAGCTCTCGAGTGGCTGAGTGCTTCAGACTGAAAAGTGCTTGGGCTTCTGAATTCTGTGAGCATGCTCAGATGTTTTGTTACTTCCAAAGAAATATTACATCATCTTATTTGCAAAGTCACTAGGCTATAGCTGTCTTTCCATCCAACAGAGTTCTCAAGTGGGATATCAAATACATGCATTACATAATCAGAACAAAGCCTTTATTGGTTGATTGTACCCTTAGGGTGGGATGCTGAGTGGTAGTTGCATATGGAAGACATAATCTTGCAGACTTAACCATTTCCCAACCATCCTATCAACAGCTATGAAGTGAAATAATAGCCTGGGGATAGGATTCACTTGGGAAAAATGTAGCTAAAGAAAATAAGATTTTAAATTGGTTTAATGAGTTCATCATCTTTCTGTAAATGCACTTAAATGTGTTGAAACAAACAGAAAGAACCGGAAGAGTTTTATGGATATATTTATAGACTGATTTGCTGAACTTTCCTGTGATATAATTCCTGTTGTTAATGAATTCAAAGGAGGTAGACCAATTTCTACCTAGTCTGTGGTTTTAATTTATAGGAAAATGATCCATTTAAAAATACTGGAAATACTTGTTTTGTTATGGAATATTAAATTTGTCTTTCTAAGCTAATTTAAGTACTTCTTAGAGTTATTCACTTGTTAAGGACCATATGTGCAAAATATGTGTCTGGTGATTTTAATTGGTCCAGTTCAGAACTGATCTGGTTTTTAATAAGAACTTTTTTTGTGAAAGGTATAATATAGAGCTTATAATTCTCAAGCTACATGAAAGTGAAACCGAAGTTTGGTCTTTTATTGATTGTCTTGGTATTTTTTGTGATCTCAGTCTAGTTTTAACGATTCTGAATTTCAAAAATCAAATTAAATAAACAGGTAAGTCCTTACTCTGAGGGAAACAAGACCACATTAAAAAAAAAACCAAACAAAACCCCTACGTTAAAAAATCTGAGCTTTGTATTATGATGATATACATATGATTTCCTGTGTTGTCCCAATGCAGTTTTTATATGTGGCTTCAGGGTAAAATTGTACTGAACTTTCAAATTAATACTGTTAGTCAGCCTTTGGGTATGTGTAGCTTTTAGGCTGGAAGGTGTTTTTGCTGACTGAACCCAAGGCCATGGGTTTTGTTCCTCTCTTCCCTCTTGTGCTGCTCCCAGACTAAATTAGGCTCCAGTATGAGTAATCCATCAATACTGACTTTGCTTTTGAGGTATGTTTCTTGAAGAGTGGGAATTGGTTGACAAGTTCTTTTTGTTTTGTGCCTGTCCCAACATATCCTTAGAAATAAAAAATTGGATTTGGTCATTTCACAGAATCCCCCCAGTTCTTCACATCAGTTTCAGATGGACAGTGCTCCCATAAAAATCTTGAAACAAGATTCTGATTTCAGAAGTGTTGCTCTCAAAATACTCTTCTTGATCCTTCAAGAACCACTGGGACAGAGTTGTGTAAAGTACTGAAGATCCTCAAGTGAAAAGCAAGGCATATGCAGCAGAATTTAAAACTTCCCAGTATTTTTGTCGAGTCACAGTGTAATTCTTTATGGTTTTTTTTGAAATGCATACTCAGGACAGAGTGTGGATGAGCACTTGGTAGACTTAAAAAAAGTTACTATGCAAATTTTTGATGAATGCAAGTTTCAGCTGTTATCCATTGGATGGGCAATAGCTGATGTTTAACATCCTACTAACTTGCTTTACTTTCACTTATTAGCAGTTCTGCTTAGAAAAGTAGAAAGGAAAGGGTTGGGTGGGGGTATGAGCCTGTGTGACATTTTGTCCCTGATAGTTATTCATGTAGGCATCTTTCTGTTTCAGTCTCCCAGTGATATTTATACCAGTGGTGGAGCAGACATTGGGACAAAGGATTACTGGTTAATTTGGGGAGCTAAATATATGTGTGACTGATGTGTTAAGGAAAACACCACCATAAACACCCTCCAGGTTTTGGTAGGGAAGCATCAGCCTGTAGAATTTATTTTTTGACAGTGGAGCTTGCCACATAGCCTTTCTGCTTTTTGGCCTCTGTGAATTAGTCCTGAATACTACTCAAAATATAAGGACAAGCATAATTCCACATGAATTGCAGTCGGTTTCATAGGACATCTTGGAAGTAACAAACACCAAACTATGGGATGAAAATTAGGCTTAAAAAACAGGTAAAATAACCTAGCATGTCCAAGAAGAGTCACTCAATAACAAAACTGTAAATAAAAGAAAGACATGCTGGATAGTTCCCATTCCTAGCATAAACCCATGTCTTTAAGTAACTAACAGTGGCTTTGCATACCTAAGAAAATACCAGGTTTCACGCTGTGCATCTCTATTGGTTTAATAATGCTCTTGAGACTTGAAATGGTGGTAAAAGGTAATTCTGTAGTTTCTGATTATGCAGTTTAGGTAATTTTCTGACATTGGTTTCCATTTTTTTATTTGGAAACATCTGTCTGCATCTCCTCACATTAAAAACAAATGAACAATCAAAAACCCCTAACCAAATGAGAAAAAACAACCCAAGATCCTGAAATCAACCAACCAAAGGAATGAAAAACAAAACCAGAAAAAGAAAAGGTATTATCATGTAGTGATTGTGATGCTGATAATCAGTGCAAGAGCACTGATGAAAGGAAAATAATGAAGTTTTACTTTGATTCTGTTTAGTTTAGTAACACTTTTGATTCCATGAAACTTCTCTTGAAGCTGGCCAGCATATCTACTTTTGTGCTGTTTGTCATCAAGTGACTCCTTTTGGAAATGCTTGATTATTTTAAACCTGTTTAAAAAAATTATTTCTGGATGGACTAATTACTTCTGTTTGATGGTACCAAGGTAACTGCTCACTTCTCTTTTAGTGGATACATCAGTTTTTTTCCCCTTCCATTAATTTTTTACTCTTTTTTTCTGTCCACCTTTCTGAAGAATTACCTGTGTGATTTTAGCTTTTCATGGTCTTCTCTTGACAACAAAAACAAGGGCATGTGTAGTGTTATAGATGTTATTTGAGGTGCACTACTCTGGAATTGTGAAGTATGTGACCAAGCTGACCCTGGGAAGCAGGAGTTGCAGGGAGAGAGACTGCAAACCACTGGTAAACGGAGCAATGAGTTTACAAGAAAAGACTGTTGGATCACCAGTGTTGATGCTTGGGTAAGCGATTCACAAAGGAATCTTCCATCTGGAAACTGAAAGGAGAAAAAGTTTCCTTAAGGTGGCCTTAAAAAAAAAAAAAAATTGCTTCTCCAGTACATGGGTGCAGCAATATATTTTGCAGCATGAGTCATAGATGGCTTTATAGTTCTATGTCCCCTTGCATAGGAAGAATAAACTTTGGAGAAGAGGAAGTTAAGAGAAAACAAGTGTGAGCAACTGCTAATGGTGCTCTCTCTGGCTCCATTCAGTCTGCCATTCCATCATACTTGAAGGGGGTAATTCAGAGATTCCTTTCTTGGCATATAAGTGCCAACATGTGTTTGAAACAGTGAGTGGAAAATGTAGGAAAAAAATGACAGGCATATGGCAATAGGAAGGCAAGGAAAAATTTGTTACCCTAACGTTAGCCACATAATTGGTACACTTAACTTCTGAGGGACTGATTTATTTAAAGACAAAAATTTATGCTCCTTTTATTCAGGTTTACTATACGTGGTCTTCGTCTTACAGTGCCTTCATAATTTCTCTGCTCTCTGAGGGAAAGGAAGGTGATAGGAGAGGTTCAGAGCCTCAGCCAAGGAATAGAGGGGGAAACCTGGTTGCAAATAGACAAACCAACCTTCATTCATATTCTCATTTTAAAAGAGGAAAAACTGAAAACCTCCTTTATTTTAATATTCAGTTTTGTGCCTTTTTAAAATCATTTTTACCATGAGTTAGCTAAAATGTTTATGGCTTAATGCAACGTAAGATGTATTAATGAATGCTTAGTGAATGGAATAGCTGTCCTGGAGACAGGCATCATCCAAAACAGTGTTTGCAGTGTACACTACATGCTGAGGTAACCTGCTGACTTTACTCTGAGAAGGGTTTCTCCCCATGCATAAGTCTGTGCACAGCTGTAAGCAAAATGCAGAATCTCAAACTGTACATGATGGGGAGAGAATGTGGATAGCTCTTTCTGTTTCCTCAGTTAATTTTGTGCTCTGAGTTGAATAATTCATTTCAAGGGAGAGTGTTGTTGGGAAGGTCAGGCTCAAACCTAGTCTCGTGGAGCTTCTGATGACATGTAAAATGTGTGTTTAGGAATGCTTTTTGGCCTAAAACTGAAAACTCTACAATCCAAATAATCTCAAAAAATGCTTAGGAGGAAATCAGTCTTTCTTTCTATTGAAAAATGATTTATCAAAAGCCTGCGAGAATGTCTCCCACCAAATTTGCCTTGAACGGTGAGTCCTTTGGAGAACTGTAACTTGGCAACTGATTGGTCTTGTTATGGCCCTTACTCCATGGGGATCTTAGTCCTTGCATGGAAAAGGTAAATTGACTAGATGACACTTTAATTTTGTTTGTTCTCCTTTCTAACCTCTTCTGGCTCTGGGATTTTATGGTCTAGTGGTTTAATTTTGAGATGCTAAGTCTTATGTGAGATTGTAAATACTGGTAAGTTGATTGCATTGTGCTAGCAATTGTAGCTTATTCTGGGGAGTGAAGGGCAGATCCCTTACCAATCTTATTTAAATTCAGAAAGTGTGCTTCTGAGCTTCTAAAACTAGATAAAAAGCCAGCTCTAGATTAAAAAAAAAACAAAACCAAAACAATGAAAACAGCCTCCATATTTAGTATTGTGTTAACAAGTAACACTCTGAAAACTTGAGAAACCTGAGCTAATACCTCTACCAGAGTAAATGGCATCACAAATACTGTCAGCAAAATGAATTAAAACAAATGTTTTGAAAGGAAACCTATATATATTATTCTGGTTGTCATCCATGTTAGCAAAAAGCCAGGAAAATTCATCTGAAATTCATAGAAATCTTTGGAGTTAAAAAGGAAGAAAAGGATTTCTAACTATGTAGAGAGAGAAACCTGTGCAACAAAAATTATTAATGTACTGCTTGTTTGGGAAGAAAGAGGAGACATTTTAAAAGAAGTTTTAGAAAATTATTAAGTATTTTCTACTTGATAGCTTCTGTATGTCTTATTTTACTTACATGCAAATGCGTTCAATTGCCCTGCGATTTGTTTGCATTACTTTGTTTGATTGTTGGCTTTTTAGTTTAGTAAATTGACTTTGATGGAATCACTTCCATGCAAGCAGAATCCTGCAAATGTGTGGACTATAGTGATGCAGGTCAGAAGGGACAAGGACATTTATCCTTTCTATGAGGCCCTGCCTCCTAATCATGCATCAGTTTGAAGAGTGCATTTAAAGAGGTTTGTCCTGCTGCTCTGGTCATGTTTCCGTTTCTGAGCAGGTAATGTTTAAGGAGAGAACTACATTTTGTATTATAAACACTTCAGGTGATTTGAATTTTTCCTTGGATTGGCCATCACACCAGCAAAAATGCTGTGAGGGCTTGTCATGTTTGATAAAGAGCTTTTTGCTTCAGTACATTGGCTAAAACGTGCACACTCTGACCCACTGTCAGGTATCAGAAGGGAATCGGTGCATGGCCTTTTGTCATTGCACTCCACCACCATGTAACTCTGGGCTCAAGGTGTGACATCTTTATGGTGTGGGAAACTCCAAATGGTTTGTACAGCTTTTTAAAGCAACAGGGTTGTTGCCTGTCTGTGTGCCATGAGTGGCAGCCATCCAGTAGAAGGGCAGATTTCAAAGGGACATGTGGTCTGCTTGCTGGGTATGAAACACATGTGCACACCTAGTTATTTCTTGTGAAATGCCAGCAGTGAATTCATCCTTTTCCCCTTTCTTTTTCTTGAGTTGAACAGAAGTTCTACTGCTCCATTTTACTTCAGTCACCATATAGCAAATGCTGGAGGAGAGACAGCCACTGCTGTCATCCCTCCCTGACTGAAGGTTAAAATCTATGCTTTTATGCCATCTGTCCTTTGATAAGATCCACCAATATCTTGTCTTTTCCTAATAAAGTGATAAATCCTTCTTTAGGATCCTGTTCTTACCGGGAGTATTGGCAATTAGTTGCCCTGTAAAAAATCACTCTTGTTATTAGTGAACTATTAGCTTGTTAAAGTATAGCTTTGGATATTTGAAAAAAGCTTTGTGCAGATGTGTAGCTCTGACTTCTGTGTGTCTGGCCTGTGCTGGTGCCCAGCAGTGGATATGAACTGTTTTGAGTATAGTTGCAAATTATTTGGATTTGGATGTCATGGTGGAGGTCAGTCTGCTTTTTTTAATGCTGAGAAGATGAGATGTTCTCTTAACTGCAACTTCTAATAGGAGTAGATTTGAACTTCTTCAAAATTCTTTAAATCCTTTTATCCAGTGTCATTTGAGTTGTTTTTTTCAGTCTCAGATATAAAAAAGCTGTGTTGGTTTACTGTACTGGGGTGATCTTCTTCTGTGGGTCTTGGGGATCAGTATTGTTGTTTGCTTCCCCATCCAGTCTGCAGTGCTGATGCTGTTGTAGATTTTGTATTATGTATGTATTTCCATGATGAAATTTTGCCTAGAGATGATTAGGAATTGCCTACTCTGGAGAGCTCTCTGAATAAACTAAAGAGACAACAAATCTAATGCTTTGGGGTTTATTGCAAATTCTAATTTGAAGTTTGTAAATATTCTAAGAGGAGGATGCAGCATGAGTAGAGTAGAG
Organism: Emberiza elegans; assembly: GCA_024865655.1. Taxonomy (NCBI): domain Eukaryota; kingdom Metazoa; phylum Chordata; class Aves; order Passeriformes; family Fringillidae; genus Emberiza; species Emberiza elegans. Next base: position 4,272,028 of record JALJVW010000196.1, read on the forward strand.
ATCCTATGTAAATATTTAGGCTTTAAAATCTAGAATGTCTTCTGATGTTGTTTTATACCATTCCATATTAAGCAAAATGTTTGTATGTTTTTAAAAGATGTAAACTCCTAGGATGTTAGCTTATTAATTTGGAGAAATTAAAGTGTGCAAAAATACCTTACTGTATACTAATGGAATAAATATTTCAACAATGTAAATAGATAACAGTAATTGAAACCTAAATGCACTTGACATTGTGGTCACCAGGACAGGAATTTTGCATTTCTGATTGATTCCTCCCTGCCAGGAATTCAAAATATCTTAGTTTTTTCATATTGAATTATGTGTATTAAGGGCACCAACAACAGCCATTGCTCTTTCATATTGACTCAGAAGCAGAGAATAAAAAGATTTGTAAAGCATGTTAGTACACTTGTTCTAGCATAATATCAGGACTCTTAGCACAGGATGCTTAACAGAAGTGTAAGAAGCAAACTGTAAAATAAGCATGGACAGAATAATTTGTTCTATAATAATGTCTCATTTTGATTTCTAATCAGAAATACATTTGATTTCAAAATAGTATTTTTCCCTTCTTTTTCATGCATGCTGCTGAATCCTCAGAGAAAAAAAGTCAACCATTTCAGTGCCTTTATTTTGCATCTAAGGCTCACTAGAATTTCCTAAACTTTTGGGCTTAGAAATTTCTGGTTGAAGTGTCATAATCTCTTTATCAATAAAGTAAATAAGCTTTTTGATGTACTTTTAGTTTTGGAGTTACTCTGTTTTTATATTAATAGAGGCTTTCTTTTTCCGTAATGCAAGGTAAAGTAGAGAACAGTTCCTGAACAGCCTTCACTCTCCATTCATAATGCTGTGTGTGTGATGAATTTGATTGTGTCCTCTCTTAACATATAAAACAGGAAATTGTGCAGAGAGAGTAGATGAGTGAATATATAAATGGGTATGGAAATTTCACTGGCTATGAAAGGTGGGAAAGCAATAAAGAATATCAGATGTACAAATCTGTAAAATAAAATGTATCCCAATATACATATGTGCAAAAATATGAGTGTGTATATGTGTATGTGTGTGTATATATGGACTTAGGTTCATCTACTGCATTGATGTCAAATTCCCAGAAACGTGGTGACAAGAGAGGACCATTTTAGCTCATGTCAGGACAATGTGCTTTAGTAATTTCTCCATCCCTGGAGGGCTTATTAAACACTAAACAAAATGTCTCAGAATATAACTGATTGAGTGTTTTAAATTATGCCCTTTTGTTTGGCTCTTGGCCAGCTGCTTATTGCGCTGGGCTGTGGCAAACAAAACCTGTAATTTACACTGACAGTATCATGCAATTCACTCTGCAAGCTTCTCAACTCAGAACTTTTATAAAGTAAACATTCAAACAAACCTCAGGTTCTTAATGTAAACACATTTTGTAACTCTAAACTTAGCCAAACAGTTAAGAATCAAATAGGGGTTGTATTTTTTCCCCTTCCCATGAAAATGTCATTATATATTTTTCCTTCCTTTGCTGATAAATAGGGATATCTCTACATGAGTAATGAGAAAAGGCAGCAGTAATCAAAGAACTTTTTTCTTTCTCACTTTTTTCTTTTTTTAACCATGTGACATTGGCACCAATTTCCTAACTGTTTTATTTTTTACTACCAAGCATATCCTAGTGAGGACTGACACAAATTCCACCATACATATCATATCTGCTTATGACATTCCACGCGGTCCAAACTCAGAATGCAAAATGCAATTTAGTAGACTTCTATGAAACTTATAATTTTCAGGTATTTCTGTGATTTTGCTGTTTGCCTTTTTTCCCAATTTGATTAATTCATTTTCTTTCAAGAGGGTGTTTCCTGAAAACTGAAAGTCAAAATGTGTAGGCAGAAGTAGAATGGTAAGAAATCTGAATGGGCAGATGCTGTAGATGTGAAACAGATAAGCTGGATCTGAGCCATTGGTTAATACTTGCACACAAGGGAGACGTACAAGGAACTGTGCTGCAAGTTATTGTGGTGTAAATAAAGAGCCCAGAACAGATTTAACCTGCAAATTGCTTCATCAAAGAGAAGTTATGGAAAGGAGTAGTGACCCAGCTACATTATCTACAAGCCATCACTTATGGAATGGGATTTTAGTGTGTGCAAAGATGCCGGTCTTTAGTCACTTGAGTGGAGCTGTATTTCCATGGACAACACTGGGATCTTGGGCACCAGCCCCAAAGTGGAGGCATCTGAACCAAGTCCCCCTCTTTAGATCTATAGGCTGAATCCTGCCTTTAATGCCAGACATGGAACAGAGTTCATTTTTTGTTTCCGAACATAATTTACAGCTACACTCGGGAGCAGAGAGGGGACATGAGCAGTAGGAGGGCAGAACTTGCTCCACGTTAGGCTTACTAGGAGGTGCTGTGATATACCCGTCATAAGATCATCTCGTGTAAGAATGGAGAAACAGTAGCATAATCTAAATAGGAAGACAAGGTTGGGATTTTTTTTGAGCTGCAACTAAAACAACATGTTTTGCCATAATGATGGCAAAAATACGTACTCTTTATAGAGCTGATTACAAGAACAGAGAAGGAAATTGAATTTAATTATTTTAATACTAAGAACTGAAGTATCCGAGAAGAGATGGAACAAATAGAATAAACATATATAAAAAGAAACCAATGTACAAAACTTGCATATGAATGTCTGCTTAGTGTATACCTTATGAAGTATTTACAAACTCCTCTAGCATCTTGTTGTTTGTACTCTTGTTTTATGTGTTTGTTCTGAATGCAATGACAGTGAGTAAGGCTGGGCACCTGCAATGACTTACAGCACCATCATTCCATTTTATGCAGGAAAGTGAGGAATTTGTGAGAAATAAGGAAGGACTTCTTGAGTGTTATACAGAAAATCACCAGCTTTTTCTTTCCCACTGCAATTATAACAGCTGAACATAACACGAGACATTTGTTAAATAGTTAAGGTGGCTGTTTGGATGCTACAAGGAAGTGGAATGGTGTTCAAATGGTTCAAGATGGATTTTTTCTGCATTCCTGGTCTTAGTGTCATCTTGTGTTAGAATCCGAGTATTCCTCTGTCCTAATTCTTGAGGATATTTCAGTGTCTTAAATATCCATCATATACATTTTGTCTAATTGCTCTTTTATTTGTGTGCATTCGTTTGAAGAGGACTTGTGATATGTTCTCTCCAGCATTTTTTGAGGTAAATGTAATTGAAGATATTTTTACTATTTTTCTTTTAAAAACAAACAGCCTCTCCCTTTCTTCTTGGAGGTAGGAGAGCTCTGCTTTATTTGGAATAATTTTTAAAAGCCTAACTGTTCCCTTGAGCTCAGCATCTTTATTCCTCTCCCCATTATTTTTATGAACTGTTGCATGCCTTATTTCATTGGGAAGTCTGGCTGTGACTCTTCAGGAGGATGGAAGGCTGCATGCCTGAACTCTTTTCAAACTATGACGCCACGTGCTAGTACTTATTTCTTACAAGTTTGACTAAATATTTCATTATAGATATTTTCAAGAGACTTGTGCATGGGTTCCCATGATCTCATTCTTTGGTTTTTAGAAGGAAAAGAAGGAAAAGAAGGAAAAAGTGAAGGTTGTGATATTCTACAGCTATCCAAATATTCAACTTTTGCAATGGCAAATCAAACTTCTGATATTGCTTCTACATTTGGGTGCAATAAGAATAGGTAGCTTTTTGTAAAAACAGCATTATTTGTTGTATAAAAAGCTGGCTCTTTGTACAGTGAAACTAAATTAGTTATGGAAGTTTGTTTCATTACTGGATTTGCTTTCTTGTCCAATAATTTGCAAGCTACCAGGTTTTCCACACTGTTGGGAGGAACACAAAGGTTTTCTGCAACATACTCTTATCAAGGTCAAAGTCCACTCTTGCTTAATATCCTGGACACTAAAAGATAACCTGTTTTCAAGAGCCTAGTAGACATTTAGGAATTCAGAAGATTCATTCTTGCATTTTAGTTGAAGTTAGCTTATGCATGAAAATGGGATGACGATGGATAGGTGCACAGGCTAAGAAACTCAATTAAAATTGGCCTTTGTAAATATCTGTTTTGAAGAATTGTATGTAAATAGTCAAACCCTCAAGGGCTTTTTAATGCACATTAAAGAGCAACATATCCATACTGGAAGAGGGAAATGAACTGCTCTAAGCCCAGTTAGTCTTGCTTCAGTTCAGATACCAGGATTAATAGGAGAGAAGAGCAAAGCATTGCTTGAGGATGGGGGGAAGGAGAGCAGACTTGCCACATCATTCTGCTTTTCCCTCAAATGGCTGGAGATTTTTGTGTTCATCAGATGCATGCCAGTTCTCTTTACTATATTGTCTTTTCTTGTTAAAAACTAGTGCTGTCCATTTCCCTGTCAGCTTTAAGAACCCATCAGCTCATAGTTTTTCATGCAAGTTCTTTTAGATTACTTAGATACCATTTAGTCCTGGTAAAGTGCTAGTAAACTTGTTGCTTTGTGTTGTACAAATTTGATTTAAAGCTTTTTCTACTACCAGTTCAGATTCAGATGGCTTCAGACTCTTTCTCTGTAAACAGTCTAATGTGGAAACCTCCTTGACTTCCAAAACATTGGAATCCAATATGGTTAGTCAGTCAATACATATATAAAAGAGATTTTGACAAATGAATCAAATTAAATTTATACTTCATTGTTCAGAGGAAAAGGTCTCCAGATTCTGATTTCAGCTCTCGTCATTATTTTGGATTTGTGATCAGTAGTCAAGCATTTATTTGATTATCTGTTTATGTATGTACTTCAACTCACAGAAGGTCTGGATATGCTTTTACATAGTTAAATAAATTTCTCTTGTTTGGCTCCACTTTTCTGCTTCCCTGTTTTTTGTTGCAGCTGTACAGCTCCTACATCAGCATAATCTGTTCTCTAATTTTGATTTCAGTACCTATCAAAAGTCTAATCATGTTTCTCTGGATGTTCTTCTCACACAGTGTAGAAGTATAAAATCACATTCTATCCATGGCCACATTTACAACTGAACAGACTAATTTGGATTCTTGAAATTGCATAGGAGCCCTTGCACCCTTGTTCTTTGACTGTTTGGTTTGTAGGGTTTTTTTTTTAATTCTGCTTGTTTGAAATGCTCTTTGGTTAGACAGAGCTTTGCTATTTCCTGTCAAACTTCATTAGCTACTTAAATGCTTTATTTACAAGAATACAGAGTTTTAATGATTGCATCTCTAATTGGTGTGTCATCCTGAACTGTGCTTACATCTGCCAACTTTCTGTTAAGTTTAAATAGTCTTCATCTTAATTTTAAGCTTAAATACCAGTAGCCTGTTTCTGGGTGTTTTTTAGGCAAAGTTGTGCATCCTATTCCAAAAGTCTTCCACAGTCTAATAAAACGGAATTCTTTCTTTCTACATCATTTTCTCAGATTATTTATGAAATATGACTGTAATGCCAGAACCTGTGCTTTGGTACTAGAGCTATTTCCAAGATGTAGCTGTGGAGACAGTCTTGTTGTCAGGTGGCTAAAAAGCTATTTTTTTTCTCCAAGCACTTTGAAAATTCTTTTATAGGTTGTTATTTTTATTATGAACAGCTCCTTCATTTTCTCCAAGAAATTCTCTGGATATCTGCTGTGTATCATAAAACCACCTGTCTTTGCATTTAGTAATCAGAATACCCAAGGGCAAGGTTGTGTGCACTGTTCTGAGAATCAGATCTTTGCATATGTGACCATTAAACAACAGACTTTAATGAAATGCTGGCAGTGAAATCTGATATTATATGGAATTAGCTGAATTTTAAGATTGGTTGCAGACAAGAAATTTAGACCAAACTAATCTTAAAATTTGATAATCTTTATAAGCATATGTGGAAAACAGGCTGATTCATGTAAATAATGTTTTACGTTGTGCAACTAGTATAAGCTCTCTTTGGAACGCCTTTGTTTCTTTCTTTGTATTGGAATGCCTGCTTTTCTTACTTGGCATCTGAAGTTAAAGAAGATGGGAATTCACAGAGGTCAGGATCTTGAATCTGTAACATAGATTCCTTTGATAACATTATTGAGTTACACACCATGCTGTTGGATATTTGCTATTGCAAGAAATGATGCATTCCAAAGTGGTATTACAAACCTCACCCTCTGGTAAACTGAGGGCTTAGGAAACTAAATCAGCTCAGCATTTGTGCCCTTCTGTAGGTTCAGTTCTGTGTATTTCAATCATCCTTTATTTCTAGGCCAAATGCTACACTCAGGAAGACCTAAAGCACATATAGATGATCACAGCAGTTTTCATTGTCTTTTCAGGAGAATTGAACTGTGTAAACTCAGACTTTATTCACTGCTTCTTCATTCAGAGCTAGTGTTGGCTGCTACATTGTGTTCAGAGACCATGAGAAATCTGGATTCTGAACCAAAGGCAATCTATATTGGGTTGATATTTCAATAACAGGTGGGGAAGAATAGCAATTAATAACATGGATTTATGGGTGTGGTACTGTATTACAGTGGTGAAGCTTTGATAAGCTTTGATGAGCATGTTTACAAGGTCCTTGGAGTTTTAATAGAGTGGTTTTCATTAACTTTATTTATAACCTATAGTTTTTATTGGCTATACTTAAATCTCTAGCCTATAAGGATTTTGGAGGTTTAGAGCAAACTTAGAGATATAAAATGTTAAGTAACTTTATCCAGTGAGTGTGTTTATCCAAATATGTCGTCAAACTTCTCAATTTCCTTTTTAGAAAGCCAGTTAGGGACAGACTGACTCATTCTCCTGTCTGACAGAACACAAAGACATCCAGAGTTTAGCTGGCAAGACTGTTGAAAAAAAGGGAGAAATTTAGGATTTCAGGGAGTGGGTCTTGCTTCTCAGTTCCTCAGTTGGATGCAAGATGAAATTTTGAAATGAGAAACATGTGAAATCTTGTCTAAACATTTAATAAATTATGTCCCAATTTCCTGATGACTTAAACACAAATTGTAGGATCTGAACATTCCTAAAAGTCTTTTTAAAAGTAGTAAATTTATACATCAGAATAAGGTTTACAGTGCTCAGAATTTCCTGATAACCCTGACATTTTTAGCAGACAAATCAGTGAAGGGAGAGGAGGGTGCATGGTCTCAATTTCTGCTGTTTTATTTCCTTTTCCACAAGGTTCTCTGGTTTTGTTCAGACTGAGGAGGAAGGAGGCTAGCATCATATGTAAGGAAGTGCAGGTGAGATGGTAAACATTACAGTTTACTGAGATGGAAGGGTAGTTCAGGAAAAACAGGGTTGAGTACCTATTAGTACCTGATAATGTTTGTGGGGCATGTGCCTTTCCCCAGTGACTTGAAGATGCTGTGAATTAAAGTGCTGAGGCTGAGGAATTTCCCTGTAGCATATAAAAGCCAAAGACCTTGACTGCTTTTAAAAATGAAGAGCTCTATTTTAAGTTGCAGGTTTTTAATCAGCTCATGTAATTTCTAGCAAAATCTGTGACTTGGAAGGTATTGGCAAGGAAGTAAATAAGGCAAAGAGCAGCTTTAGTGACGTGCTTTTGCAGTGCGTTAAGTTGGATGCTGTCTCTGCTGAAGATGCTCAGTGGATCTTGGTCAGAGAATGAGAGCAGACCTGTGCAAGGTATATCTCATCAAGCTCATGAACCTATTTGAAAACAACCATGTTTCTGGATTCAGTGAGTTTCCCTTCTACAACACAAAGGCAGAGTCTGGGAGAAGGTAACTGTTGCTAGGCCAAATCTGGCAGACATAAATCAGTGAACTGAGTAATTTCACTGTTGTCCCTTTTGGACTTTTAATCTCCTATTTTGGGGAGGGGAGAGGAACAAAATTTTTCTATGGCAGAATACTTCCCATAACATCTCTCAGTAGTCATCGTGACTGTTGGGTTTGGGTTTTTTATCTGCTTGTTGCTGTTAGGAGATGATCAAGTTATGGTTCAAGAGTCTAGTGTTGGAGCCTTCCCTTGTCAGAATGTCTGTACGAGCTTCAGCTTTTACCAGCCATGTTTCCCATCATAAACTTTTCTGTAGGAGCAGGAAGGGTCTGGGTAATTCTCTGCCTGCTCAGTCTTTGGAGTTCCTTCAAGTTGCACCTCACAAGGGCCATTGTGTCTGATTTTATCCCAACGGGTGTGCAGCTGAGATCTACCACAGGAGGAGAGTAGGCAGTTCTCCATTTGGAATCATCCCGAAGCAGCAGACCTTACTGCAGCCCACTCCAACTCTCCTCCTACAGTTTTATCTGCTATGGATCTCTCTGTTACCAAGATGGGTACCTTAGGGCTCTTTGTCAGTCTTAGCCAAGTATCTGGCATTTTTTAGTACAGGAAGTACTGTACTGAGCTGTTAAAGGGAATGAATTATTGAATTACTAGAAAAGTATAATTTTGTTTATGACAATGCAACTTTTATAGAACTTTTCTGGGGAGATGACTTTTCTGTATTTTGGGCATCTGAGATGAGAAGTAAAATTGTTGACACTGCTTTTGGAGAACAACTGTGTTTGCAAGGGAGAGACAACATGGTCCAGTAGGTTTTCTTGTATCTACTCCCATTTGCTAATCTGAGCCATCCACCTGACTTGTGCCTCACCATTACACACACTGAAACATACACAAGTCTGAATCACAAACTTTAAAGATCAGAGTTCAATATGTCCTTCCCAAACTTTTAGATAATTTCTCTGGCTTTTTTCCAATCTTCTTAGTAGAAAGATACAAATATTGAACATAGTTTTTCAGTGTGTTCACACTCTTGGTCTTCAGACTCTAAATAGGTTGTGTTACCTTGTCCCAGTGTGTGATGTATTTCTGAAAGGCTCCAAAATGTGCATTTCAGGCTCAAGAAGCAAAATAATGTACATACATGAAAATCAAAATTGCCATGGGAGAAGATTTTGGTGCTTATTTTTAGCAATTTTTTCATGTAATCTCTGTTCTTAACAGATTTAGTTCTTCTGATCTTTTTATTTATTCTCTGTTTAAAATTATTGTCTCAGCACAGAGACTGAGGCTGAGACATTTTTCTTAAATTGCTGCAGTCTCCCATGCATGGTTCTCTGATATGTGTGTGTATAATACGCAGAGGTTCTTTAGCTCAGCATAAATGCATTGAAGCTCACAGCATGCCATGAGAAACTTGGTTGAGTTTAGATCACAAGTCTTGGTAACTGATGTGTGACCTGCATTCTGAGTTCTCATGGCCATTTTCTCCTGCCTGTTTTTAAGATATGAAACTAATTTTAGCACATGTAAGTCGCTTAAATTTTTCTGCCACAAGAAAGATCTTAACTTCATTGAGATTTCTCCTCCTCCTCATTCAAACAGGAGTACATCTTTTCCCACAGCAATGGCTTTTTTGGGAAAATTATGAGACTGTCAAGTTTTCTATCTTGGAGAACAATTTAGGGATTTTTCTGTGTGTTTGATGTTGTGTGTTTGCTTTTCAAAGTTACAGTTACAGAATCCTGTGCCAGTTTCTCCCTCTCTTGCAGCCCCACCCTGCAATGAATCAGAAGCGCACCCTGTCTTTTTTTGGTCACAGGTCTTGGTACAGTCATCTGCCTCTATTGTTGCTTATGATTAGACTTGTTGTGCTGTGCCACACATGGAGTGGTGCCCTCAGTCTTATTTGGAAATGTAAATTGGTGACTGCAGCAAGTGCCCCATTACTGAGGGCAGTGCCTCCCCATGAGCATATTTGGCCTGTGCTTCATCGCCCATGCTGGTCACTGCTTAGGTGTTGATTTACAAGAGCCATAAATATGCTGAGACCTGCCAGCTTAGAAAGGTCATCCCTCCCTTTGAGTTCTGACATGAGGGTTAAAAGCGCTGATCAGGGCCACCACCATGGTGGTAAAGGGTGGCTTTCCACAGTTGTCCCTTTCAGAATTTATGCCCTTTTGCAAGGAGGGCAATGAGAATCTCTTTCCCCACATATGAGGGGAGAGAGGGGTAGCAGTGTGGGAGAATGTCCTTTGGCTAAGGTTATTCATTGTGCCCTCCCCATCTTCCCAAAGTGTGCAATGATAGTAGTGGTTGCTAATAGTGATAGTGTAACTGAAACAGTGAACAGACATGTTGTGTGCCCAGAATTTTAAAAATATTTAAATATGAGTCTATTTGTCCGTGTCATTCCACCAATGTCAGTGGAGTTGCATGAGAAATGTTTGTCATCTAGATTTCACATCTCCTTGCTAATGACAGTAGGTGGAATAACTTTGAGTTGCATCACCAATCTAGAGAGAATTTCTCAGTTACATTAACACTGAGCACTCTTTGTATTTATTCTTGGAATTTTGCATTAAAAAACCATAATGTGACCTTGTTTGACAGTTTTGGGATCTTAACCCTAAGTTCTATTTATTTGCTCTAAGATAAAGTATTTTTATCTTTCATCATGAACAAAGGCTGTTGTAAGCATCTTCAAATCCTTGAATTGTGACAAAGATTCAATTTCACAACATCTGTTGAAAGTTATGTAGTGCAACAGTACATAGTTTTCCACATATGAGCATGAGGTAATTAATCTGTGTACATCACTTCCTCGAGTCTCCCTTCGTGCCTCAGTGGTGTTATTAGGGGGACTGTCCCATTGGAGTGTAATGTAGAATAAGAATGTTAATGTTGTGCTTGTGGTGGGTCTTTCTTATTCACCTTCAGAACACAAGATACCCATGAAAAAGGTCAAATGTACACAGATCTGGCATCCATTTCACAACTTGCAAGGCATAGTCTCCAGCATATGTAATACATATAACTCATTGCCAGAAAGCTAAAAGGAAATGATTGCATTTGAGTACAATGCAATCTACAACAATAGTTCAGTGTGCATGAAATTAAAAACCGCTGGTAACATGTGTAGAATAAGTAAGTTGACAGTGTTTATTTTAACTGCAGCTCTCTGCAGAGATAAAGTTCTGCTTCTTATAATATTTAATTGGCTTCATTAAGAAAAATAGCAAATATTAATTATACTCATTCTTCCAGAATATTGAGTTTTCCAGAGCTGAACATGGAAAATATTGCTAATCCAATGTGTAAATGTGTTTGAATTAAAGTATAGCAATGTTATGTTGGCAACTAATACACTTCACCTTTTAGTTAAAATGGTTCCTTCTTTCCTTGATACCCTGTCCTGAATTTCAAGCACTGTTTACTTGATCTACTGTGGGTAGCAATTACTTCCATCTGACACTTTAAAATAAACCCAAAACATTTTGCCTAGAGCTCTCAAACCCTGAGCAGTTTTATAATCTCATTTAATTTTAGTACAGTTCTAGTGTGATGTTTAGTCCATGTAATAATATTGCATTAGAGCATAAGAAGGTGCACAAGAGAGCTGTAGCCTTAATTCAATATTGAGTGTACATCCAAGGAAGATACAGAGAAGGCTGAAATAGCTAATGTGGAAATGATCAAAAAGTATTTTTTAAGTGAGGGCCTAGAAAATTATTCTATTATTTGGAAGTACAGAAAGGTATGTTTGGCTTATTTGGGTGCATGTGTTTGGCTTTTTTGTTCCTTTGTTTTTGAATATTTATTTTTCTTGGAGGTGCTATGAACAAGAATTTGTGAGACTTAAATGTAGGAAAGCTCAGGTAAAAATGTGTCTAGGTACAGCAGGCTGAGTGACAAGCAGTTGCCCCAGTTTTAAGAATAGAGGTATTAGAGGATTGTAAGGATGAAGCTGAGAGCTGAGGGGTAAAAGACTGATTCCTTTCTGTTCTCATGAAGTTGGGAATGATGACAGGTTGCTGATATGGTGAGATTTCTTGTTTGGTGATGGCTGGAGTACACTTGAATCATCATCATAGAGATGATGCCTGACTTTGAGTTTCTGTGAGGAGAAGCACAGATAGATGAAGAATGGACATTAAAAATAAAACCTATGGAGCGCTATGAACAGAGCAGAGGTAGACAATGGTAAGTTTCCAGCTCAGAGTACCCTGTGGAACACTCAGAGAAATGAGCCTAAGCTGGAGTCACAGAAGCTGTGTGGGTAAGATGGCAAGGAAGTGCTGAATGCTCATTTGTGCCCAAGGCAGCCAAATTATCACAGAAAGTGAAGATGGATTAAGTTGAGAGCCTTGCCAGAAGAAGAGATGTTATTAAGCTTTTATTGAGAGCAGTTTTGGTTGACATGGGAGCCAGACCAGAATGATGCCTACAATGATACTGAGGGAGCAGGTCTTTTGGTGAAGATGCCTGAGTTTGTATCAGGAGCCCAGGCAGCCAGCACAACTACTTTGGGGATGATCAGTACTCAGCTGGCCAAGGATCTGAGCAACCTGCTTTGACTGTGAAGTTAGCCCTGCACTCAGCAGGTTGGGCTGGAGGCCTCCAGAGACCACTTGCAACCTATATCACTCAATAGGTTGTTCTATTAACTGACTGACATTGAGGGTGGCAGCAGCTGGAGCAAAAAGCAGTGTTTTGTTAGATGAGAAAGACTACAGATGTGAGACTTCTGCAGATTAGGTTTCGTGGAAAAAGATCCTCATATTAGTAGATGATCCTTAACCTTAAGATCTTATTAATTCCTTCTATACCAAACTGCAGAGTTTTGTGCTAATAATTGAATTCTGTGAGCAAAATGTATCATAACTACCTTTAAAAATGTATTTACATTGCTTATTAACAAACTTCTTTTTTTTCCCCCATCCTCTTGAATAATATTGACCTTTTAACAGGTATATCTTTGTAATAAAGCTTTACCCTTTGTATAGTTGAGAGTCTATAGAATATAGAAGGTTTGAAGGTGGAACGTGCCTGTACATTGGGACATTTCTTCCTTTCATCCAGTTTAACTCTCAGGTACCTGTGATTGATTTATTTTCCTCACACCTCCATTTCCTTTCAGTAAATGGAAAATGGAGAATAGCTTTGCTTGGATAATATTTAAAGCTCCTTGAGATATGCAGTGGAAAGGACTGTGTAAGTGCTAAACATTCTACCATTTTGCTCTTTTGTTTCTTTTTTTTGTATGGGGTGGAGAGTACTATGTATATGCATAAATACTTGCGTACATATGGCATGTGTTTTCACACTGGGAACATGCATATCTGGAAAACCTTCCAGTTTCATATTTTACCCTTGTAAAATGTTTTCTAAAACAGCAGCTTTTATTATTTAACTGTGCTGCAAAAATATGGAATGTGGATAAGTGATTTTGGACAAATGCACACATCCTCAGGGAAGATATAGTGGACTCAATTAGAACCTGAAGTATTCTTCATAGTCCTTAATCCTTCTCTCCATGTTCCAACCCCATGCAATGCAAAAGCTTCTAAATGAGGCCAGTAGCTTTTATGGTATGATTCTTGAGATGCACCTTGTTGTCTGTGTATCCAGCTTCTGGATTTATTATTTCTCACATTTCTCTGAACTTTGGTGCTGCTGTTTCTTTAAGTTTCAACAATACAACCAATTTTTCACTTCTGGACCCTAGTTGACTTGGTCTGCTATGCTACCATGCACAGGTTGTTTGTCTTGGTGTTCCTGTCTGGTCTGCAGGCACACACAGAGAATCATTCATGTTGAAGTGCAGGAAAGACCTATCCAGTTGTCCATTGGCCTCTTTTTCTCCACAGAACTTGTCCTCAAATGCTGGGAGTTTGTCAGGCTTGTGGCTCATTTGTGGCTCCATGCTTTAAAAGTGTGACTGAAGATGAATCACTACATTGACAGTAGCATGGTTTTAGTCTTTGTTTGCTGGTAAATGTCTGTTGTTAGGGATGAGACCGTTCACTTTGAAGATGAGTCTTTGTCTCTGAACTACAGCTAGACTACAGAGGATCAGGCTTTAGCTGGCAACAAGAAAAATACTTAAATTGCCTAAAGGGTTAACATTGAATGCTAATCTGATTCTCATATCTAGAAAGTTTTCACTCATCCTGTCATGAGCTTAACCTCCCAAATCTGACAATGTACAGTTGCTGAGGACAGTCTTGTTGCCTTACTGGAAAGTCAAATTCTTGAATCATTAAGGTAAAGAGCTTTTCCCGAGTCACTGAAGACTCTTACATTTTGCACAATCCAAACTCTTTCAATGAGAGATGCCATCAATGAAGGGCATAAGGTAATACAAGGGCTGTAGAGATGAAGGGTTGTCTAGTTTATGTAAAACATATAATCTCATAAATTCATCACTAAAATTTTCATGTAAAAATTCTTCTGTTTTTCTGAGCACACAGGCAAGAGAAAGGAAGTGCTTTCTGTGCTTTCTTTCTGCCTTATTGGAAGATATATCCAAAACAGTCTGTAAGACTTGGATCTAACTAATGATTTCTTTAATCTTGCCATAAAAACTTGTGTTCAGGATCTCAGCATCACTGTCTCATAGCATCTAAGTTTTTTTTTCCTTTTGATCACAGTCACATGTACCTTCTTTGGCTTGTATACATTATATATCCTCCAAGGATATCTTTAGCATATACTGTAGTCTTGCTCTTTGATAAAAGCAAGGCACATCTTTGGCTAATTGAAAGTCAGGGATTTTGCTTTGAACCTGAAATACTGTTTGGAATGCTATATATCCATCATATAGAAGAGGATATTGCTTCTGGCTAAAAAAGAAAAGTAAGCTCATTGGTGAATACTTCCTGCTATTTTTTAAACTTGTATTGGGGGTAAGCAAAAATTCATGCGACTGTTTTATGTGTGAAACTTTTTCTAGAGTTCTACTTGTTCTTAATCCAAATGCAAAGTTTGCATATGAGAAAATGCAAATTGGAGTAAGAATTTTCAAGTGGAAGAAAAGGTCATTTTGCCATGTCAGGCAGGCTCATGTAGGATGAGCTGTGTCTTAACTTGGTGAGTGTTTTTTTGGTTGTGGGGGTTTTTTTTGTTGTTTTTTTTCTTTTCTTTTTTTTTTTTTCTGTTATGGCAGGCAACTGTGCGGAGATCTTGATGGTGACATTACTTGGCAAACAATTTGGAATCAGCTCAGTAAGTGACATCACACCCCCTTAAGGTTTTCCACATAAAATACATCCTCAAAAAAAAAAAAAAGAGAGACTTAATCTGAAAGCTATTATTATATCCTCTAAGGGCTCTTTAAGCACCTCAGCATTCCCCCTCTTCCCACCATTTTCCAGGCAGCTTGACTAAAAGTAGCAGACAATAGTGGTAAATGCTTTACAGTCTTCTTGGGAATGGGAACAGAGGTGGGGCAGAGGGGAAAGGGATAGAAGGATATAGGGAGGGGCAGGGAAGAGAGTTTTAATCCAATGTCTGTCCTGTTTAAAAAATAAATTGATTACTCCAGTGCTTAGTCTTTCCCTGTGTGCAGCTTTCCACAGTGTGAGCACATTGTCTGATGTAACATTTTGCCACTCTTAGCAAGTGGAGTTGTCTAGCTCTGCCTCTAAGAGATGAATGTGTCATATTTTGAGGAGAAGACAGCAGAGATGAAAACTTCCCTTGATCTCAGGGTTTGGTTCCTGATTGATGATGATTCCCAAGAACAGTTCCTAGTATGTGCTTTTCTCTGGGTGTCTATGCTTGCCTGCATCTGTTCACATTTTTCTGAGGAGCAAAGCATTTTCTTGCCCAGCCTCTGTAGCTGTGAGCCGTAAATCCAGCCGTGTGCTCACTGTGTGCTGCCTTTGATGGACATGCAGGAGAGAGGTGCAGCACACGGGGGAACGCTGCCAGAATACGTAGGACATGATCTTACACAGGCCAAGCAAAGGAAGAATTATCTGTACATAATGTCAGTTTAGAATAAGCTTGACGTTCTAACACCCAAACATTTCCATCTGTTCCTAAACGAAAGGAAACTGAGACAATATTCTCCTATCTTCTGGGCTAGCTATACAGGGAATAGGAAATGTCTTTGATTTCTTTTTTTTCCTTAGGAGGTGTTCAGTTTTATTACAGATTCAAAGAAGGTGCAGTCTAAAGTGGCTTCTTTTAAAGACAGTAAATGAAATTAAATTCTTAATTCTTCTGAGAATTGGTATTGAAACTGTAACACTGCTTAAACAAGCTGTGGCACTTTTAGGTTACTCTTAACAAATAAAGCTGTTTTTATGGGTTTGATGTCAACCCTGATATGAGACCTTTGTCATTCTTACTTTCAAAGCTTTCTGGACATTATCCTCTGCCTTTGCTTTCTCACAATGTATTTCTGTGTTTTGTCCAAATATCTACTTTTCCTCGTGTCTTTTTCTTCTGCCATGAAAGGCTGCATGTCTGATGATGTGTTCTGTTCCTTACACACTGCAGAGTTTACCAAGCTTCTAAAACACACTGAAAGGTTCACCTGCTTGCTGTTGGTTATAACATCATACATCTGCTTGTTCTTTGCAGTGTAACATCCTTGGCATCCTGCAACAGTGCTGAAGAATCTGCCAATTGTTTGACCTACCTTGCTGGTTGATGGAGATGTAGACATGATTGATTGTTAGAAGTCATTAGTTACATTTTCCCAACTGAACTCTCAAAATACAATTCCACAATGATTTTTAGTGGATGCAAAATAAAGCAGAGAGATCCTACATGTAATGTTAAACTGTGCATATTTCTTAGTACAATGGTAAGAGATTAACCTTACCTTTCACATTCTTGTTCCAGCAAGTTTGTAAACTCATCACTTTTTTCCATGTATTTGCTGTGCTTCCTCTTCTCTTCCTCTAGTTCATTCAGTGTCTGTCTGTGTGCTTTTTCTACCATTAGAAGTTGTTCCAGCATTCTTCTGTGAACTTCTTTCTGTTTCTCTACAACTTTATCAAGCTGCAAAAAGAAAGGAAAGACTCCTGAAGTGTTTTGAAACTTTTGCTTTCTTGGACTTTGATTACTAAAAGGATTTTGAGAGCAGCTAAAAATAAAATAATAATAATAAGCCTGGTAGCAAGGTCATCAGATATCAGTTTAATTCTGTCAGTCTAATCCCAAAAAATTAGAAAAAATAAGGTACTGTTTTTCAAGACCCTCAGTCACCTTCCCTTCCTCTTCCTCCTGCCATGAGTGATCCTCAACTTTTTTTAACTAATTAACAGTTACTGTTCCCAGGGTTGTGCTGTTCTCATTGATCACTGTGGTAGAGAACCAGATGTCTTGGCAGAAGAAGCATTGCCCGGTGCTTCGCACAGTGGTGGATGACTGACTTTTGGTTGAGTAGAAATAGCTGCTTCACTTACAGCTGCCTAGGAAATAAGAGCATTAAATTGCTTTTGTAAGGTAGAGGTAGATCAAAAAGCAGTTTTCTGCTTTCACAGTAAATGCATGGTTGTGCCAGGAGTGCAAAACGATCCTGTCTCTTGTGCTTACTCTGAGCATAGCTCTGGGCTTCTGGAAGAAGTAAGTGCTGAATTTTTTAATAGTTAGATGTATTTCTTTTTAATGGTGGCATTTCCTGTTATGTTCCTCAGATTGCACATGTTGTTGAGGTCTTTTTCTTTCAAATGGCACCTTTATAGCACAGTTTGAGCATAAAATTCCCCTCCCTTCCTCAAGGATTTCTGCTTAACACCTGATCAGAGAATCATTAAGGTTGGAAAAGACTTCCAAGATCATTGATTCTAATTTTTGACAGAACACCATCATGCCAACTAAACCCTAGCACTAAGTGCCATGCCCAGTCATTCCTTTCAGGGCACTTTCAGGGATGGTGACTCCACCACTTCCCTGGGCAGCCCATTCCAATGCTCAATCACCCTTATAGTAAAAAAATTTCAATTTTTCTAAATATTACTATATTGTGATATTTTAATATAATATAATTTTTCTAAACCACAGAGGTATTGGCATTACTGCTCACTAGACTTAGGCTCTTAAAATAACTCCACAAACTTAGAGAAAACTGTGATTCTGAAGGTTTTGTAACAGTTTTGAGTTCAGTGTGTGTCTGAGTTGTGCAAATGTGTGTGTGAAACCATGAGTGGTTTTCCTGCTTGGGTTCAGGGAGGATCACTGGAGGCCATCAAAAGATCTGGCAAGAGTCTGTATTTGTGACCAGCTTTGTTCCCTGCTTGTTCCCCTTTGGAGAGTGCCTCCCTCATTAGGTCAACATAGGAATCCTTGTGTCCTTTTTGGAAAAGAGAAATTCTGAGCTTGTAGTCCAGTGCCTCCTTCTAACTGCAGTCTATTCTAGTAGGTCAATCTGATTGTAGTGTTTTAACTCTATTAATAGGAAAGAATTCACAAATGGGCAGTGTGGGAAGCAAAGCTGGTTCTGGTTCTCTGATGTTTCTCCCACAAGGAATTCTATGTGCCACAAGAAACAGTGGGGTTTCAGATTCTTAGGGCCACTGCTTGTTTTGGACAATTTAATTCCAGGGAGTATGATTAATTATCTTTTCCTCATGTTTATTCACAGTTTGGCCAATAGAAATGATGACAGAGAGAGTGGAATGCCTAAAAATTACTTTCTTGAATGAGTGAGGATATCATCAGTTTCTGCTTAGGTTTCCAAGTTTACCCCTGCTTATCTAAGCTTTTTTAAAATCTATATATATTCTCTTATGTTCCTCCTAAATAATTGTTACCCTTTTGTTGACACTGCTGTGAATGAAGAAGAAAGAGCAATTGACAAGGCTTTGAAGATGATTTGAGTCCAAAACATTCCAACGAATTTTTTCTTTTGGAACCATTTTTTTCTGCACTTATGGCATTAGAGAATCTTTTCTGTTGTAACATAGCTGAGCTTGTTTCATGCATGATCAAGAAATGTGAAGAAACCTGTAATTATTTGTTTTGCTGCTATTTTGTGGTGCTCTTACAATGGATCATTAAGGGTTTTTTACCTTGTTCACTGGTTATTTGTATTCTTTACCCCTAGCAAGGTGACTGCTTTCTGGAATCATGATCCTGAAGCAGTACCTCCCCTGGAAAAACATTTCTTACCTAAACCCTTGCATATGCAGTCTCTCTTAGTAAGCAAGAGTCGCCTTATACAGGAATCTTTTGGCTGTGCTTTCTATATCTTTTAAAGCAGTTGAAAACTGGTTTGCCTTAAAAGGTCAGGTTGAGGAAAACTGTCCATTTTAATTTCTTCACACTCTCCCTTATTTTACCAGAAGTGGAAATTTTAAAAATTGAAATCTTTTGTTTAGCTTCTAACTTCCAAAAAGATGTTTTATCAGCCTTTCCCCCACCCCACCACCCAAGATTTCAGAAGGGTTTTTGGAACAGGTATTACAGATGAATGAAGTGCCATCACCTAAGTTTCTAATCCTTTTTAAAGATTATGTTGTCAGGTGAATATACAATGTTGTCAGAAAGCAATCTGGCTCCTGATTTTTTCACCAAGTTCTGGTGCAGTGTTGTTTGCAACTATGGCTCTGTTTTGCTTAAATTGATATGAGCTGGGCATCAGCTTTGCAGGAGTGCCTGCTGGTCTCAGCTCTCAGTGTGAAGTCAGGAAGGCTCCATGGGTGTGGTTAAGCAAGTAAAGATATTTATGTGGATTGGATCACCACTTTGAAAAAGTTTATGTAAAAATCTGAGGAGATGTGTAAATTGCTGTCACAAGAAAGCACTGACATTTCTAGCTACAATCTGATCATAAATTCTGAACATGTAAATGCTTGATTGAGATGACGATTAATCATCAGCCAAGTAACATAACCAAGTATAAAATAGTCCTGCTTCTTGCACTGTTTGGTAAAGGATGTGGGACTTACCAGGAGGGTTTTACATGTTCTGTATATTTTGTTTGCTTTAGAGTACTTGTTGAATGGCTACAAGAGGTTAATTCAAGCAGTAATCTAAGCAGCACGTATGCAAAAATAAGAGTTATTAATTCCAGGGTGCTGTTTTGCAGCTCTCCGTACTTTACACTTCACAGTAGCACATTTGTCATTGTGGAGATTACAACAGTTTGGATTAATTACAAGCTGGTGTTCAGGATGGGTGAGGTGTGTATTTAAGGCAGAGAGTTGAAGCAAAGAATTTTAAATGGGAAAAAAGAAGAGTGGTGTCTTGGGGAGACCTGCTCACATCAAAGAGTAAGAGAAAAGTATGAGCTGCTGTATTAAAGCAGTTTGCATGCTGCAGCTTTCTCCTGTTGCTGGGAGTAGAAGATGCATTTCTGTTTCTTTTGAGCATGCTGTCAAATCATTTCTACTTGTGAGCATTTGGCTCTGTGGCTGGGAACAAGGTGGAGATTGTGAGCTCAGGAGGGAAGAAGTGCTAGGACTTTCTCCTGGTACAGGTGGCTCATAAAGGAGAGAATTGGAGGGCAATCCTAAATCACAATTCATGCACATGCTTGAGATCTGTGTGCGAGATATGTAACAGGAAAGGGCATTTGGCCTTGTGACACTTGTGTGTCCCAGTGCAGCACACCCTTCCCTCCCTGCCTGACCACACAGAGCGGAGCCTGGGACTGGATTGCTGCACTTCCACGGGGTTTGTTGAGAAAATGATGTGGCCCTCTGCAAGATAAGGGCACCTCCCTTAGGAGCAAATTTGACTCTTGCGTTTTCCCTGTGAAATCTTGTGGCTGACTCCCAGTCTCCAGCAGAGAAGAGACGAGTCATGTGAACCTCTCTTGGTGTGGGATCCTCACACAGGAGCGTCTCCAACAGCCCTGGGTTCCTCAGATTGCTCTGGCCAAATGCTAGGTCTGCCCATGCAGAAATATCCATTTATATGCATGCACACAAGTTTACTCAGCCTACACAGTTCTTAGCTAAAAACCACAGAGGACTAATAAGCAGCAGTATAAATGTCTTCTGTTGAAAATTAAAGTGATAAAATCTTAATTAAGTGATTTGTTGTTTTGTTCTTGCTAACCATATGGGCTTTTTGCTAGAATTAATACTTGAACACGCTGTACAATACAATGGAAAATCAGAGGCATAGCCTTACGTAACTGTGAATAGTTGAGCAAGCTAAAAAATTCACATGAATTTAATAGTTTAACTGCATTTTGCCACTAACTCTTGACTGAAGTCAAACTAAGATGGTGTATCTCATACCCATTACATCAGAACTCAACTGTTCATCTTTCTCTTTTTAGATTGTTTTGTGTTTGGTGGTGTGCCAGAAGAAAATCCAGGGTAGTTACATTTTTTATCCAAAGTTCAGTGTAATATTATTCCTGTTAATAATATCCTCACATTGTTTATAAGTGTATGATCCTGAGTTTAGGATTACCAGAGATTTTGGGAGCACTCCTTTCCTTGCCTTTTTCAACCCTAGCTGAGCCAAATTTCCATGCAGATACATTGGTGGTCTTCTCCTGAATGCCACCTTGTCAGCACTGCTGTTTGAGTCTCTTCCTGTGACTGACTTATTGGTGCCCTGCAGCTGTGGAGGGCAAGTTTCCTTGGAAAGTTTTACCAACACTTAGCAGATGTTGTGAGAACACAATTGAATAGACTTTGTTAAAATACTGATGAGGGTGCATCTTTCCCCAAGGTGATAGGCAGTGGGATTTCAAAAATGGATTCCATTTTTAATTATCCTTGATGGATGCAAACTACAGGCTTTCCTCTCATTTCACTTCTTTTAGAGGAGCTCTCAAAGTGGTAGGAGGTTCATTTGATTTTGAACAGTGAGGCACATGATTTTTTTTATCTTTGGCTATTTTATTTGGAATGTTAGAAACCAGAATCTGCTTTCTGATACCACAAAGAGAAGAAGACACCACAAATTCTGCAGTGTCTTCATCTTTACTTCTCTTTTCCTACATCATCATCTCTGATTTTCTTGATTCCTTTAAAAAACATTGTTTATTTTTGAATCAGGGAAAATTATTCTTATATTGTTATTCTGCATTTACTAGAATGTTGAATACTCTTCATTGTCTATTCAAGAGAAGTGGAGATTGATCTGAAAACAGAGGTTTTTTTTTTTTTTTTCACAAAAATGGAGTACTTCTAAATTTATACACCATGCAGAAATGGAAAACCTTTTCAGGCCTTTGAATCAGAAACAAAACCAAAATAAAAGTCTAATTTCTTTTATGGCACTCATATAAGTGCTAGCAGTAATCTTATCTGAAATTTTTTAGGTTGCAGAAAGAAATAGCTGTAGAGCAAGTTTGATTGAAAAAACCTGTTTTCAAAAAAAAATAAATCACTATCTCCTCATGGCCAAACAAGAAATGGTTTTGGTCTGTCACACTTCTCATAGGTTTTGCAGAGGAAGATGTGTTAATGCTGCTTTCTACATTTCTTCACCTATGAATCTTGTTCCAATGAGTAAAGTTGTCCAGTCACCCATTTTTCCCACCACGTTCTTAATCAAATTTGCCAAGAAACTTTATGTTTAGAATAGATAAGAGAATTGTGAGAGAATGTTAAAGGACTGGAAATCTCACAGTTGCCTTGTGAAATTAATTGTAATTTCACTTGAGTTTTGGGAAGACACTCTGTGTTCAGAGCTACCAGGCAAAACTCTCAAGGGTGAGGTGCACATGCAGGTACGAAGGTACATTGTCCTGGTAGCAAAGGGGAGAATTTAAATGGTCTATTCCTGGACTTCGTGGCTGGTTCCACCTCTCCTTTGGTGTTCATATGGGTTTTAAAAAAAAAAAAAAAAAAAAGACAAACCCCCCAGAAAAACAACAAAATGGATCTCTGCCATAATTCAGGGGGATTTTGAAACTGAAATTGTGGAATGCTTGCCTATTACAGCATTTTTGGGTTTACCAAGAACCAAGAAGTGGCAGTGGTCCTTGTACCCTTTCAGCTGCTCACACATGTTTACCTTTGCCTTTTGAAATTGCCAAATCCAGTGGTGCTAGAAATTATTTCTCTGCCATTAAATGTAAGAAAGAGTGTATAAATTTACGTAAAATAACAGACTGAGCTTATGTTTTCAAACTGTTTTGGACTTCTCCTCAAATCATTCCTATTTGTGCTCAAAGTTTCTGTGACGTAGTACCAAAATATTCTAAAATAAATTAAGGTTCACAGGTGAACTTTATCTGTTTCAGATTATAATCAGAGATTTTAACCTTTGAGCTTCTGAAATGAGAGTTGTCCTTTTGTCTGGCATAATTTTGTCTGGAATGATCTCTCTGTCCTTAGGTATGTTCTTAGGTATGTTGAAAAAACTTGGAAAACACTTGATAGAAGACTTTCATTCATAATTTCTGCTTTTATTTTGTGATGTTTAGCTATACTGAGCAGTATGTTAAAAAATGTTTATCTGAATTGGAGACAACTACCTGGGCTAAAAAACCACAATCTGATGTGAAGGTGTTTTAATATCCAGTGATTTGCATTGCAGGGCAGAAATGAATCAGATAACATTGTTCAGAAAGTATGGCAGCTCCTGCTGCAGTGTAATTGAACTGAAGGTTACTTAGGTATAACATGAGAATATTAGATTTCTGCCTGGATGAAGTTTCTAATGCCAGCTCATTACAGTAACTCTTCAGACCAAGCAGGTATCCACCCCCATGACTGCTCCTGAATTAATGGGAGCAGGGGTATGCAGAGGTGCACAGCTGTGTCATTGCTACTGGATGGGCCTCCATGAGACGAGTGGGGACTGGCAAGGCTTCTGCTGGTGTGAGCTGGGCATGTGGATAACAGAAGGGGAAAAGAAAAGAAAAATAAGAGGATTTGAATTAGACAGAATCATGTATGTTGGTGTGTAAAGCCCCCAGTCTGCAATATAAGTGAGGATCAATGGATTCAGATCCCAGCTGGACACTGGACTTCGTTCTGCACTCACTCACACTCATGTTCCATTCCAGATTTACAGCTCATTTGCCTCCTTCCCCAGCATTGGGTGAGATTTTCTGTTGAATTTGGTGGGAACTATGGTTAAATATCAATTACTCATTCTTACCTCTCCCATAGGCTTTTCATAGACATCTTCTTGCCATTGCTCAGCCTTTGTTTGAATAGCATCTCGCTGGAGTGCCTCTAACACCTTCTTGGGAGTAACAAAGCCATATTGTGCTTCAAGCAAAGCTAAGTCAATTTTTTCAGCCTTAAGTACTCCTATAACTTCATCTTGAGCCTGCAGAAACATAAAATAAAGCTTTATCTTGTTAAACTGTGTTTTTCTATTTACAGGTTAGCTCTCTACTTTTGATTTTAAGAAAACTGAATAATGTCTAAAATAACACTGTGTGTGTAAAGTGCTCCAAAACAGTCAGTAATGTGAAGACAGTTGAAAAGCATGAGGGAAGTATTGGTCTTTGTATTTTATTAGTTCAACATAAGCTCCAAGATCTTCAGACCCTTCATCAAAGCTTAAGTACTTCTTTAATTATTAGATTATCTTGCTGTTTCTGGACTAATGTGTAACATTCACAAGAAAAAGTTTCAGGGCAAAGTAGGTCTTGTGATATTAGAAATTTACTTGTTAGTGCAGGGTGGTGGGATGTTTCTTGAAACCTGAAAGTGTTGTACATTCTGTATGTTTTGGGTGTAGATGACTTCTGTAGTTTAAACCCACTACAGATGTGTCCCTCTTGGGTTTTTCCCCCCACTCTGCATCCTCTGGTGGTGAAGGTTGACCCCTGCCTCTATTGCAGGGATACAGATGACACGAACTGCCTCAAACATCTGTGCTGTGCAGTCGTCTCAGTTAAAAACAAGTATGTGCTAATCCTAGAAGGACAGAAGAGGAAGGAAGGGAATCAGAGAGAAGGATATACCAGGGGAGGGTAACACTTCTAGTCTCACTCCTTTTGGTTGGAAGACTTCTGTATCCTTATTTATGACTGTTTAAACAAATGTTAAAATATAAAATAGTCTATTTCTAATTCTTAGCAGAAAAAAATAAAAGAGTGGTCTTTGTACACCTTGAATGTTCTGGAACTTGAAAGGGAATGACATCTAAATTAGAAACTTATTTATGATTGGATTGGCAACTGATCTTCAGTGATTTGACTTGGCAGTACAGGAGGTGGAAAATAAAGGATAAAAGATGACTTCCTATCTTTTCATTCATAGTGCTGCTTCCTTTTAAATTTCAGATGTGATTTTAAATGTTCATGTCAAGTTCATTGTTTTCCAGTTTCTCATTTCCCTATTCCAGCTTTAAACCTTAATAATTGAAGAGTGTGTGAGTGTGTATATATTCATATATTTATATTTTTATATTTTTTTATGCACATGTGAAATGAAGAATGTGTGTATAATATAAATAAATATATAAAAAATAAATACAAATCTGAAATTTAAATATATAAAAAATTAAGAACTTTAACCCATTAAGAAGGCAGGAGAGAAATGTTTTGCAAACTTGGAAATTGTTCTGTTTGGATAATGAAACAATCTGTAGAAGTTTGCCTTGAATCTACCCTCAAATATTGGTGCAGCTATTAAATATTCATATCACATGGGTGTTCTGTTCAGCATGCCTGTATTATTACATAAACATACACATACACTTTAAGAATAGAACTTCCCAAGTGCTGTCTAGGTAATAAACTCTGACACCATGTGCTACACCCATTTAGGCCACTTTGGCCTGGTTGCTTTTTTCTGTGCCTGTGAGCAGTTTTAAATTACTGCTTCTGTGTAATAAGCCTGCCACAGAAATATTTTCCCTGCTCACTGGAAATCTGGCTCCCACTTCCTGAAATGATGTTTGACCAGGTTAAGCATCATTTACCACTTGACAGATGGTTCCTTTTCTAGGTAGAAAAATGCTCACTCTTAAAGTGCAGTAACTTGTGGACTAAGTGGCATGTAACACTTTTGCTTTGTATTATGGGAAATGGTTATTTTGATTTTTCTAGCCATAAGTGTTAGAATACTGTTAAATGAATTACTTCTTGTGAAGCAGCACATACTGTTTCATAGGGAGTAAAGCTCATGGCTTCATAGGAGTGAGAGGATAAGACATAATTAAGTTAAATGTCTTAAAGGTCTGTAATATGTTCTCCATATCAACCATACAATGACAAATACTTTGTATTCGAGATACTTAAAATGGGGCAGTACAGTTGTGTGAGTTTTCTGCTTTGAGAGTTATTTGTGGCACGAAGATCATGTTTCCTGTCTGATAGCTATAATAGCTATAATTTTGGGGTGTTTTTGTATACTGCAGTTCATATTTGTCCTGTATCAGACTGTGTAAGGTGTTTTCTTAACATAAAAGCGGCATATGTTTGTGGTGGAGGGGATAATGGAGGTGGAATGTCTTTTAATTTGGAGTATAAAGCAGGACAATACATTACCTGTAATTCACCCTCGAGGACGCTGAGAAGAAATAGCAAGTCATCACGAGAGAGATCCTCTCTTTTCTTGACAGAACTTTTTTGTTTTTTCTCTGCCTTTGGGCTTCTCAGGATGGTGCTGGCTCGGGCTACATTGTCCTTCTCTTTCTGCTGTGTTTGTGCGTTTCCTTTCCCACTGTAACCAGCCTCTCCTTTGTGGTGGTCTTTCACCCTCGGCTGGCTCAGCTTTGGTCTGGTTGGGCTTTCGGTGCTATTAGTTCTGGAATGCATGGTTTATATCTCTGAAGCTGAAGGAAATTGGGGAGAAAAGTAATTGTTTAGCTAACAGAGACTATAAAACTATTGCTATAATTGATGGTGCATGTTATTCCCTCCAGAATGGTAATTCTCCTTCCACACAAGGCTGTTTGTCCTTTGACAAAAGCTGACAACCTTATGCAAACCAACAGGACTGGGCTGTGATCCTACTGGGTGTGTGTAGTGAAGAGAGTGTTTACTGGTCTTATGCCATTGTAACAATTCCCTCCTTGATGCTTCAAAGGCATCATCTTTAGCAGCAGCACTGAGTGCATCACTGCAAACCACGTTTCCTGTTTTGTGACAAGGCCTACCTCACCTTTCAGGTAGATACTTTTTCGGTTCAGAAGCTTTTCACTAGGAAGGTCTTTCTGTTCCACTTCAATGGTGTTCTGTTTTCCTTTGTTTACCCAAGGGAGAGCACAAAAGCAGTCCCCCACTGCTACAAGCTACAGAGGCTGCATTATCCGTGTTTGGCAAAATGCAGGGACTAACAAACACATCCAGACTGCAAGAACTGAGCAGCACTGTAAAGGCTCCCTCCCCAGCACCATCACCAGCAAAACCAAACTACCTTGCAAATTATGACTTGTCCACTCTTAAAACAAAGCAGTATAAAACCTTGCTACTTCTTTAGTGCTTGAGTCCAGCACTCTAGAGGTATTAGTACCTGGTGAAAGGGAAACATATCCTAACTAGGCCCCCTTGAAGTGCCACTGTTAAGGAAACATACTCTAATGCCTTTGCAGATAAATGAGTTACACTGTGTAAATATTGATTAACCTCAGGAACTCGTGTTTTGGTTATCAGCACTCAGATTAAGGAATGAATGGATTATAGTCCACCTCTGCTGGAAAACTGTGGTCATGGTTACCATCTAGCAAACAATAACCCAATAGTGTGATTCAAAGGTGAAATTCAACATGTCCCAAACACAAATAAGGCACAATTTTTCTTATTAAACTGCCAAGCTAATTGCTGAAAAGTCCAGAAAATCATTATGGTCTATGATAGGCACTAGATGATTTCTTGGCTGCTTTTTTGCCTCAATTCTGTGACTGATAAAATTCTTTGAGAGCCTCCTCCCCTACTCCCACCAGATTCTGACTCTAAATCTTAAACTCTGTGACTGCACTCGTTAACTGTAGTAACTTTCCACTGAATGCTAAGAATGATTCCTTTTGTTGTTTTTCTGCAAGAACAGAGGAGGTGGAAGTAGCTTTGGTTTGTAATAGATGACGTCTGAGAGTGGGGTGAATTGATCAGAAACATTACCAAAAAAGAAAGTGACATTTTCTATAATGTTGAAGTCTCTTCTAGTCTGATTTGCAGCACTCATTAATAAGAAAAACTTGTTCCTCCAGGTCTCAGAAAACTGAGGTGTGTCAGATTTGCATGGGAGTGTGCACTGAAAACTGTTTTGTGAAGCATCAACAACGTCAGGTTAGGATGGGAGCTTACTGTAGTGCATGTAGGAAACCAAGAGTTGTTCGTGGCAGGCTGGCAGCCATGTTAGCTGGTGATGAGTAGTTTTAGTGTGTTCATCCTGTTTTTTCAGTTAAATGCAGATTCCCTTTATTCACTGTGGCGTGTTTATTAGGATACTCACCATTTGTCCCTTGCTTACAGATTGTTATTACTTGAGAAGAAGGCTGTTGGTTTCCTTTGAGTGTAAGATGCTGGATGCCTACTTGGCTTTTGGGTGCAGTTAAAGGCTTATGCTTTTAAATTCAAATGCAGGAGTAGTGAGCTAAATCAGGTAACCTGAATGTACTCTGAACTTGTCTGTGGGCTTTGACACCACAAGCACAGGACACTCTGAAATGTATAAATAGTCCAAGAAACCCCCTTCATGCATGCAAGTAGCAGCAGTGGTATAAACTGGACATCAAGCTAGTATCAAACTTGTTGACAACAAATGTCAATATGACATTTCTTGTGGAAGGAAAGAGAAACCAGCATATGAGGAAGAGCCTCATACCTTTTCAGTCTTTGGAACTGGGTGCACCTGGAGATCCTGAACTGGGAAAAACAGTCCAAGGACATCTTCCCCTGCACTTACTCTTGCAGTGTATGTATGTTGTTGGCTTCAAGACCACATGCCACCCAGTATCCACGGCTGTAGAGAGTGACTCCCTTTTAGGTTTGTCATGTCCACTTCCTAATCAGGTAGATCTGTCCTTATTGCACTGGCAAAAGGCACTTGGTCCTTGGGAAGGCCAGCTGACTTGCCAGACAGGCTGTGCTCCTATGGAGAATGGCATCTTTTCAGTCTCCCAGGATGGAGTTTTCCCTTTTCTTGTTGAGAGCACTTACATACACTTTACCTGTATTCTGTTCTGTCATTCCTGAATGCCAGCACCTACTAATCTGCTAATGCAAATATTTATCCAATTAAGCAATTAATGTGAATTATTAGAGGTTGAAGTGAAATACTAGAGGTATCCTTCAAGCACTTTTTAAATGGTACTTGAATGTAGCTGACGAGAGGCACAAGCACCCTGGTATTAGTAGTCTGCTGTATTAACATATTCTTCCTCAGTTCATTTATTTAAACTTTCTGAACTACCTGTACACTGATAGGTGTTATTATTTATAGAATTGCCTGTCTACAGAAGGCTGTTAGTGCAAATGTGGTTGTCAGAGGAGGTAGGTATGAGTAAGAAAGGCAATTTAAAACTTCAAATGCACAGTGTAACCGCTGGTGTAGCAAGCAAAGTGGGAACTCAGAAATGGACAAAACCAAACATCCCATTCACCTACCCTGAAACTCCTCACCACCTTCAAATTTTGAGACTCCCTAGATGTGCCACCACCTTAGGGAGTCACCTTCAACACATGCCTGATGTTTTGGACAGAACATCAGCTATTCATGCACTTGCACCATGGCACAAAGCATAAAAAACACCCATTCTATTCCAGAGGATGCTGATTTTCTGCAATGCTATTAGACCCTGGAATGACTGTAATGAGACATTTAAGACAGAAGTAGCATCATTCATAATTTTTCACCAGTGTACTTTGGTACATTGGGTTATTTTCTGTTTTGAGCAACTCTTTCCATGTTCTTGAAGGGTTAATGAAGAGCAATGTTTTATTTTGTTGGTTTTTTCCACAAGGTGAAAATGTAAATAGACCCATAAAATTTATGAGTATCATAATTTATGAGTACATTCTATAATGGTGGCATCTGTGTACAAGAAAGGTTAGAAAAAAGTGTTCCTTCTTGTAACAGAGTTTCACAGAGGCTCTGTAACTTCTCTGGGAGAGTTGACTCTTGTGTCTTGTGGCAAACCTTTGTATAGAAGTTAATTTAAGCCCTTTTTCTCTGTACCACTAGGAGAGATGACAATATAAGATGCTGTAGAAAACAGTAACAACAATTGTTAAAAATAAATTGATTGTGTGTGGCTTGCATTTGTGATCTTTCATCTGTTTTAAACAGCAGGGATTGTAGATATGTAAACAGAAGAAGCAAGGTTACTTGCCAGCATTCCCATATGATGCATTATGTACCATTGCTTGCATCAAAATTAAAAGAAGATTGAAAGGGAGAATCCAGATCATGAAGTTACATCTCCTGAAATCACAGACCACTGTGCTGTGGGTACTTAACAGAGATTAGTTTTCTGTAATTGTGCTAATGGAATAGCAAAAGACCTGTGTTCTGCACAGTTGTGCTTTCCTTCATGTTATGAGGTGCCTGTTTTAGAGAAGATTTTGCATTGAAGTGACAATGTGATGTTTCTCATGCTCATCAGATGTGTGCAGCTTGGTGGGCCAGGTCCAGATTCTAAGAGGAATGACGTTGGGTTACACTGAAACACTCTGATAAATCAAATAATTGCAAGTTAGAGACTCAGCCAAGTTTGCATCTATTCTTAGTTGTTCATGTTCTTGTCCTTTTTACAGTTTTATTTTCTGTTCTGTGTTTTAAAGATCTTGTTCATCTCTGAACTGAATGATGTCCTTCTGCATATAAGATGATGATGATGATGACGATGATCAGATTGCTTGGTGATGAACAAGCAATCTGAACTGTAAAAATATACTTTCCTTAAGAGCCAGGTGAATAAAGGACCAAGATGTTAACTTGGTCTCCACCCTCTCAGTCATATTCTGAAGTAGAGGTTAAACTGCATATGTCTCTGGCAGCAGCAAATTAGCAGGTGGTTCTGAAATCCCTGCAACTTTTGTGGGAAGGACTGAAATATCCTTCAGAGATGGCTTCATCTTAGAGTTTTAAGAGATATTTTGGCATTTATTTTCACCTTTGGTGTTTTCCTTTTTAGTCAGTGATTGATTTATGAGCTAGCAAAATCCCTCACAGGAGTACATATTCAATTAATCCCAGGGTGAGGACCCTGAATTGTCAAGAACTTGCTGCTTCTTGCAAAAATCCATGACTAACCAAGGAATTACGTCGCTGTGATTTATCATCCCTTAAAGGACAGTGCTTGTGATTTGCTGAAATGGATAGCACTCCTCCCAACAGACTGACTTGTAAAAGGAGTTGAGATCTGATTGCTTGGCAAACCAATGTAATGGGAGAGTGCAAAGCCACATGTCTTTCCAAAAGAGGTCTGCAATCCTCTGCCCATCATTATAAGGGTGGACTGGGGCAAGAAGAAAAGGAGCCTCACTAAGATTTGTCTTGGTCATCTTTGGCAGTCCTGCTGGGACCTTTAGGCCAGCAAATGCACCTACTGAACTGGGGTGGAACATGAAAAAGTATTTTTAATAATTAGAATCACAGGATATGGCCATTTCACAGCATCACTGAGACTTTGCTGGAACTGGTGCCTTCTGACAGAATGTGCTTAGGACATTTATTCTTCCCCTAAGTGAAATACATTGCTTTGTGGTAGATTTGCCCCACTTCCAAAGAAAACAGCCCTTCCTTTTGGGTAGACTTCATTAGTGTTTTCCTGAAAACCGTTTGAAGTGGCTTCTATCCAGAGGTATGTTCAGTTCAGAGGGATGGTCTGTGCCATGACCAGCTGTCTCATTTGAGCTGTGCTCTCATTCTCAGTAGACCTTGTGCTGTTTTGGTGCATAGGATGGTCATTTAGTGAAAAGAGACTCCTTTAACAAGTTCTTCACTTAGGGAATCTGCGATAAATAAGTTTCATCCTGGGAGATGACAAGGGAAGATGGCAAGATTAAGCCATTTTTCTGGGAAGACTGACGCAAGAGTGCTTACCTGTGTATCCTGATGCATCTGTTGGCATGCAGAGTTGCAGGAAGTCAAGCAGCAAAAAGAAAATAAATTAGCAGCTTGTTTCCCCCCTCAGAGTATCTTGTCAAATTTTGGTCTTTGAAGCCCTTGGGGATCCTGCAAGTGCAGCAGTAACTCAAATGGGAAGAAAGTCTGGATTCAGCCAAGGATGTGGATGCTCCCAGACAGGAAAAGTACATGTGTGAGAACTGGATGTCATTGTTGTACTGGTTGTGGTTTATGTTCATCTGACCACAAGCCAGATTCCTCATCCCTTGGCTACAGGGAGCCTCTTCTGAGACAGTAAGATGCCTTTTAAACAGTGTTAGAGTTGTCATGGTATTCTGCTCATGGTAAAGTTGCTGTGAGATTTCCACCATCTGCTGCCTCCTCCTCCTCCCCCTTCCCATCCTGTAGTGTTTTGCAGGATATGTTGTGAGTGTGGTAGCTAAGATCTTCCCAGGTCCATTTTGCATATGTGCAGGCTTACAGTCATCTTTAGAAGGCTGAGTCTTCATGGGAGGTTTTGACCAGGCTCTTTTGAAGGATATATCTGTATCACTTGTCTGTCGTTTCATTATTGGTGTGTGAATTTGTGATCTGGTTTTCATTCTTGTAATGTCTCAAACTACAAATATATAGATACAGATAAACACACACACATTCCCCCCCCCCCCCACTGGATTTTGTACCAGGAGAAAAGTAGAGAAAAGAACCTGTGCTATGTGACTAGTTGTTGATTTTGTGGCCTTGAGCTCAAGTTAAGCCCCTTGAGTAGAATAACTGATCTCAGCCCATCCCCTGCTAAGTCTTAGGTGGTGTTTGTCCACATATTTGGCAGTTTAAAGCACACAATTCACACGGTGCACAGCATGAAAGCATAAGATGCTCACCTTGAACAAATTTGAAATTTTCACATTAAGAATATATGGTTAGGAATGTGTACTCCCGTTCACAGATGTCAAATTCTATTTTAAATAGGATTCTTCAGATGGTTGGGTAATAGACCTCTTTGTGATAATCCATAAGAAGATAGAGTTTGAGCACCTTGATGCATTACACAACATTTATTTGGCAAACCTGGGTATCTCTTATGAAATTTGAAATGAAGGCTTGGATTCCACAAAGCTTCCAGCTCAGAAATCAGTACTTTAAAGCATGGACTGATTTTTTTTTTCCTTCTCTCTAGTAATAATTTGAAACAACCTCTGCTAAACCCTTCTTTTCTCTCCTCCACAGGAATTCAGCTCTTCTAGTTTGTGGTCCAGCACTTTGCCAAGTTGATGGTAGTCTTGGAAGATGACAGTATATTTATCACATTACAAGTGTACAGTTCCTGTAGCAAGTAGTTGGGACACAGTGGACATGCTCGAGGTGATTTGTCTTCTCCATGGGGTGCTACCCCTGCCATGAGGCCACAGTGTGAAGCCAAGGGTTTCATTGCAGTGGGAGGACTCTGAAGTTGCAGGTGCACAAACCAAATATATTTGGTTCCTCCTCAACCTTCTGAACCCATATTTTCATGGGTTCAGAAAGTTGAGGAGGAATCAAAAGTAAAATACCTAGAATGTCTTTAGCGTTGTACTGTTGGGAATAGAGGTTTGAGGGGAATTAGCTGAATTGCCTCTGAGATTAATAGAGTTTGGGTGCTTGTTCTGAATGTTCACTTGGGTTCAGGTTTGTTTTATCTTTGTTTTTAAAGTAAAATGTTTCATACCTATTTTGTAATTAGATACTAATAGTGGGTTATTTATAAGGATTAGTGCAAGAGATTTTTGGTGAAGAAATGTTGCTATAACATCAGGTGTTAGAAAAGGTAAACTCTGCAATGCCATTCAATCTGCTTCTCTTGCTAAACAAACAAATGTGAATCTTGCACTGTCTGTATGACAGATTTTTATTAGTAAACAGAAATAAAATTCAGCTGCTCCAATTTCAGTTATATAAATTTACTTTCCAAGTATAGAATTTTCTCTTTGTATGAGCATAAGAAATGGTTAACATTATGTAATACAATGTTTCTAGTTTAATGTTTATTAATATTTAATTTATTATGGAATTTAGTATTTATTACTATTATAAACATGGTTTAATATTTATTATTCAGCTGCTGTAATTTTGGCTCCAATGTATAATTGCTCTGTAATTACATCA
Organism: Emberiza elegans; assembly: GCA_024865655.1. Lineage (NCBI taxonomy): Eukaryota > Metazoa > Chordata > Aves > Passeriformes > Fringillidae > Emberiza > Emberiza elegans. Next base: position 4,305,823 of record JALJVW010000196.1, read on the forward strand.
TTCCATGAAGCAAAACCATGATATAGTGCTACATGAAACAGCAATGTTCCTATCTTAGTAACAGTGTGTCTAAAGTTGTCCTTTTCCCGGAATATCTGGGAACTACCTGGACTATAGACATTTATGTAGCTGGATAATTCAGTGTTTCAGGTGATAATTTCAGTTTTTCCTCTCTGTGGCTACCTCTGAACTCTATGCACGCATCATTTTCCCTGAAATTTGTAGAGATGTCAGTACCTTTTTCCCTCTCTCTGCCCTGTTTGGGACTGGCCTTGATTCAGGCTGAGATCCCTGGTTAGACATTGGACAAAATGTGCATCCTCCTTGCTGCAGAGAAACAAGCTCAGGCTATCCTTAGGAAGAGCCCACTGGGAACTTTGGTTGGCTCTTCCCAGATTCATCTGGCATGGAGACCTTAATGAAACTGAAGGGTAGGATATTCAGACTTGTGAAACAAATAGGTTTTTGCATGTGTGACATGTTACTGTAAATCCCCTAGGCAATAGCTCAAGTGAGGTATTTTAGGATGCAAGAAGGGGGTCTCCATCTGTTTGATTTCAGTCTTGCATATTGTTATTTTACACAAGGTAAAAACCCAAACCAAAATGTTCTAAGTTTTGGGTTTCAGGATAGGCCAGAATTTTCTGTGTGGAAAGTCACACACCTTCTGTCTACTGAATGGCGAAGGTTTTTTGTATTGTTTTGAGGTGGTTTATTTGAGGGTGTTTTTTTTGCAAAATTATTGAGGGTTTTTCCTGGCTTTTATGTTTTACAGGTTATCAATCTGATCTCATTCATACATTCATATCTTGTTTCTCACTCTTTCACATGAGGTCCATGTGCCTCCCAGGTCAAAACCTATGCATTATACATATACCTATGTATTATAATACCTAATACAAAAGCTTCTGGCTTTTGCTTTCCCTCTCTCTACTGAAACTTAGTAAATGAATTCAGAGGTTCATGGTGTGAACTTATGTGAAGGTATTGTCTCAGCAATGGCATTAGTTTTGTGTAAGTACATGTTTTGGCAGAATTTAAAAACCAGGGAGAGTTTTTTACTGCACAAGTCTCTCCTAAATGTTCCATGTGTTTGCTTAGGCACAGATGGGCCCTTTCTTCCCTGGGTTCAACATGGTTTTGGTAAATGGGAACCTACAAAAGCAACAATTTTTGTCTTCCTGATGATATAGGTTAGATAATTGCCCGTACTTCTTTTGCTGCCCTCAGCAGACTGGATGCAGCCAAAATACCATCATTGTGTGGTAAGTCCATAAGTATTTCAAGGTGAGTTTTGTGATAGCAGGTTTAAAAAAAAAAACTAAAAATCCTATTTTTGTAGTATTCTCTCTCGCTTTCCGAAACATCCTATCACTGCCAACATGGGAATATTTAATGTTCTATTTTAATAATCTAAGCAGGATTTAACCACTATAAATTGAATATTTTTCTTCCCATGCTTTTAACAGCATGATAGATCTCCTCATTTTAGAAATATTTATCAAAACAATTCTGATGCAAAATCTGGATGTAACTAAGAGAAGCTTGTAAGAATAAAAGGCAAAGGAAGTTTATGCAGCCCAGTGCCATTTTTACACCTCTGACTTCAGGGGTTAACTTTCCCTACACATACACAGTTGCACATATCATCACAGTAAACACAGTGGTGTTTACTGTAATAAGGTCCCACCTTTCTGACAGAAGGTAAATTTTCTCTGTCAAAGTGCCTGTGATAGTCATTTTCTGTGCTCTTCAACATGCTGGTAAGGTGGTACAAGGTCACTTTGAAAAGCAGCCTGTAATCACAATTCTTTAAAAAGAATCCAAGTCAAGAAATGCAACATTACAATGTTATTAGCTAGAACAGCTGTGAGCAAAAGAAAAGGAAGAAACCAGTGATAATTCTTGTATTTCAGTGTGCATGTGTGTGTCTTCATACATAGGACATTTTAAATAATGTACTCATGTACCAAGTGTGTATCTGTGTAATGCTTCGTGCTTGGTGCTCACAGCAAGTACAAAATAAGTAGCCTTTATAAGATACTTCTGTCAAAATTCCAGTAAAAGTCCACAAATTTTTGAAGTATCTTGCCTTTGTGAAAGTATGTATAGTTAGTAAGCAAGGATTATCTAGGATATATTATCTAGTGTTAGTTAATTTGTTACCCCACACTAACTGGTCTGGATATCTGAAACCGAAACTTCTTAACCCTTGCAGCCATCTCCATTTCCAATTTACTCATGGGGTTTTTTTGCCTGCTTGGCAAAAAAAATTGCTTGTTTGTATGGAGTGCGCTATATCCATGAGTTGTGAAACAAGCAGCAGAGGCTACAGTGAGAATTACAGAATAAAAATGTACACCATCAAAGTGTGTATATGTTAATTTTCTTCAAGGGTATTTTTGACAAGCGTAGATTTGTTGAGACATTTGTGTGGGAGTGTTCACCTCAGTGTTGCTTTTCTCCACACATGAAAATAAACCACAGGCTTTTAAATATCCTGAGAAAAATTTCTTCAAAGTCAGATCAAAGGTCTTAACTAATGTCTGAGGAAGCTGCCTCTCTTGTGAACTCATGTCTATGGAAAGCTGGCTAAGACAATCAAGATCATGATTCCATTGATTTGATAATTTGCAGCCTGCTCTGAAAGGAGATGCCTTGTTTGAAGAAGGAGGAGGTGGGAGAATCCACAGATGCTCCTAATTTTACCAAGAAAGTCATGAATAAAATAACTTTTTAAAACCAACTCTGTTGGGTTTTCCCCCAATATGCTCTGTGGGTTGCTCTGCTTCAAACAGTTTTTTTTTAAACAGTGTATGTATAAGAGCATTGTGTTAGAATGAGTCAATTGACTTTTTAATCAATTTTATCTGCTTTTGTGGCTATTACGTTCAGTGAAATGTCCAGGTATGACTTTCACATCACAGAAATTTTACATCTTTGTTTGCCTGTTTCTTTGTTTTGGTTTCATTTCTGTTTGGTTTTTTGCTTCTTGGTTTTGGTTTGATTTGTCCAAAAATCTCTTTCTATCAGAACAACACAGAATACATATGAGCTAAGCTTTGAAAGTTTGTAAACTTCTCCCCAAGCTGGAATTCCCCACCTTTAAGATAGCATTCAGGAAAATAAATTTATTTTTATCCTTTAAGGCATGGGTTTTCTGTGATAGTAGAGAGCTCTTAACTCTTAGAAGCTGTTGAGAATAGTGCTTCTCTTTTGGTTTTGTCATGCTGCCACAAGGCATCTGTGGGTGCTGGGTAGGACTTCAGGATTGTATCTAGACCTAAGGCTTCCAAGTTAGTGGGTTAGGGTTTTTTGTTAGTTGTTGTTTTAAGCCAAACATTTTTAATACCCTCTCCACCAATGACTGTGTTGTACTGCTACCTAGAAATTGGACAATAATATTTTGTTGCTTTATCTGCCCATAAATTAAATAATTTAATTTTCTTTTTTGTAGATGTTAGGGTTTTCTTTTAGCTGTGGACTGGATTTTTCTTGTGTATCTGAAAGTTTTGATCTTCATTACATTCTGTGATTTGGAGCAATACCAAGGTTTTCCTTGTAGCCTATAATACAAAACCAATGTGATATTGTTTTATTTTCTCCTTGCTTGCTTTTCTCATTCATGACAATACCTCAGTATGTAACAGCAGGCTAACTTGTTTTTGTCTGACTGGAATAATTCTTAGCTGTACAAAAAATTGGCTCTGGCATTTTCCTCTTCTGGCTGCATCTACGAAATAACAACACATGCATAGCCATGGAAGATTCCTCAGCTCACTCCCCATGCTCACATCCTCCATGTTTAATATTCAAGAGGAAAATTTGGCTAAATATCCAAAATATTTAGCTGGGAGTGCTGACTGCCGCTGCCCTGTATCTGCTTATGCAGCTCCTCATGTGCTGCCACAAGACTCTTGTGATGCCTGTGGACAAATTGCAGGATTTTGGTAAAAGTGCCCTGGGGTTACAAGGTGATCCTAAGGAATTCTGGAAACATTCATTCCTAGGCTTTGGTGGAAGTAAGTCTTGTGTTGGTCTTTTGAATGTAAACTCCTTTTCATGACAGGAATATGTATTTCTGCTTTTTGTTGCTTTGGAGTATTTTTATTTTGTTTTCTCTGTCTTCTTTTATTCTTTCTTTTTGTTCTTATTAACATCTTATTAACTTCTAACCTATGGATCTTATGGCAGCAGGATATTTTAAATTATCTACTGCATGTTCGCCTCCACACAAATAAACACACAGGAAATGTGAGCTTCTTTGTAGATTCTCAAGTCAGATTTGGTTTTATTTTTTGAATATTTTTTTCACTAAAATTGATTATTAGCTTAAATAAGTGAAGATAAAATTACAGTGATGGCTTACATTTTTCTATACTGTTCATATTAATTAGTGACTGTGGCTATATGTGTCTGACAGGAAAATGTGAAAAGCACATATTTTTAAAAGAAACTGTACACAGTGAAATTAATTTTTAATTAATTTTTTCATATTACATATTTTACTAGCCATGACACTCCTTACTATTTATTATAATGCCTTACAGTATTCCCATAGGAATATGCCATGCTCTGATGATGCAACTTTTCAAAATGCAATGAAAACACACTGGAAACCTCAGCTTTCTATTAGGAAGTTTCTTGTAAGCAGTGAAGTTAAAATGCCTCCTCCCAGTAAAAGGGAAGTAGGGCAGAGGTCAGTGAGTCAGGTAAATGTCCCTCCTCTCTGTCACTAGCTGTGCTTTCTTCTTCTTTTTCCCCCATACTGGCAGTTTGGTCTTTAGGCCATCACCTGTGTTTTAATGTAGGGCAGGTAGAGAAAACCCCTGTCCTCCTTTCATTGCTGCACAAACACCCCACAGTTTTGCCACGTGGGGTTCACACAAAAAGGCAAAAGTTGTTGATTTGTGGCTGCAGCTGTGGCTGCATCCTGGTTTTGATGATAGTGTAGCTGAGTCCTTGGGGAAGGGCAAGGTGTGGGGTGTAGAGCACATGCTGTTGTTTGTTCCTCTCTTGGTTTTTCCACTTGCTCAAATAAAATGTGTCTCTGGCCAGCTGCTAGCCCAGTGGCTAGCGAGAGTGGAGGAAACAGATCATGCAGATCTAAATGAGAGCATCTATGACTATTTTGCAAGAGTCTGATGTTCAGAGTGGTCTGAAAGGAGCACCAAGGTCTGGATGCCTTATTCCTCATCCCCAGCCCTCTAAAGGCCTCTCTGGCAAGCCCACTTGAAACACCTGTTTATCCTTGTGGAAGAAGGTATTTAAAATGAAAGCAGAATCTTTGTATTGCCCAGCTTAACTGCAGGGCACCAGTTATCCTACATTTTGGTGTGGCTTTGTTACATGTGTGTTGGTGCTGGAGATGTCCAGAAAGCTTGTCCACCAGCCCCTGATGGCCAGTGACACACAGTGTGGAGCAAGGTGGGACCTGGGGGATGCAGCAGGGACCCTCCTTCTGCCTGCAATTATAACAACAACGCTGTGGAAGGAACTGCTCCCTGAGCAGCAGTTACCACAAGTGGGGTGATCTGCCAGGAGAACCCTGTTGAAATTGCTTTTTTGGTGTATTATAGTACATTTCTGCTGGTGTTTTCCTGGCACTTGAGGACAAGTCTACTGTTTTTTAGATGTGTTGAGGAGGGCATCAACAGGTGACTCCAAATGTTTGCATTTAACATGCAAGTCCTTCCTGATGAAGCAATGAGTCATATCCTGCAGGCACAGATCTTAACTTGCTGCTTAGCAAGACTTCACCAAAATTATTTTATCAGAAGCTTAATATTTAGCTCCTGAGAGCACCATGCCTCTTCTGCACATAAATAATTTTAATTTGTTACACATTAAACCAGTGGGATAATGCCACTTCTGAGAGTGCCTGTGCACCTCATCATCTGAACATACAGACATCTTTCCTACAGATATAGTATATATACATATAAGGAAAAGATACTGACTTGTAAGAAACTTTTGACTTGTAAGTTTGTTTGTGAACATTTGCTTAGTGTGAAAAAAAGATCAATTCTGAAGTGGACACCCCTTCCCCCTTTTGATTACTGGGTCGTTGTATGGGAGGTGTGTGTATTTGTCCAGATGTTCCCACGCATTAATAGTATTGATGTTCTTTCTCTAAGAGGGTAATTTTTCATAGTGCTCTGTTCAAATCAGTTCTGTTTGAGTGAATAAGTATTTAGAAAGTGTTAACAGTAGAGTGGATTTACCTTCATTAAGATGATACACAGCCTTGAATAACTAGATGTTCCTGAATGTGGAAGCAGTTCCATTTGAGGAACAACCACAGATCTTAGTACTTCTCTGACACCAAAATTCAAGTTAAATTTCCAGAGGTAAAATAAAGGTAAGGCTTTTAAATGAAAGGCCAGAGAATCTGTCCTCTATCATTTAATACCAAATATCCAGTAAACATCAGAGTGCACATGGTGGGATTCTGCAAGCTTTCCTGGTGCTGATAGGCCCAATAAAGTCTGTGGGGCTGCATGTACAAGATTGGATTACAGGGTTAGGGACTGTATTTTGTGACTCTTACTGCTTGTATAACTCTGAGTACATGTATTTTCCTTTAAGTATAGTCTGCACAGTCTCAAAATGTAGCTTCTTAAAGGTCTCTTGTTAACACAAACATATTAATTAAAGAAACAAGTGTAGAAACAATAAGATGTTTGATTTTGAGTTTTGGTCACATTCTTGTCATAGACCCTTAAAAAAAGAAGAAAACTAGGAAAAAACCACCAAAACACCCCCCACACCCCATGCACCAAAGAAAAAACCCACCAAAGAACCACCACCACCACAAAAAAAAATCCAAAAAAAACCCAAACTCTTAACAACCAGCAAACCATAGAATTTACTAGAATAAGAGAGAGGAAGGTGTATTCATAACTGAGAAGTAAACTGACTGTCTGGTTTGGTTTTTAGGGATAGAATTGAAGGAAAAATGCAGAAGAAATGCCTATATATGATAAATATGGTGTAGATTGTGGCTTTTAACACCAGCCTTAATAATGTCAGGAATACTGTTCATCATCAATTTTCTGGTTTTGCATGAGCTTAAGACAAATTATGTAGGTTTATCCTCAGAGCATTTACATAGTGAGATTGTTTAGGTCATAGTTTCAGCTTTGTGCAAATTAGAGCTGCTGAAATTTACCCATCTCTTAAACATTAGTGATTTGTTTAAAATGTATGTGATGGCAGACAAAGGCTTCAACAGTAAATACTAGTGCTTCTTGTTTCTGGAAATAGAATTAAATTGGAATCAGTTGCTCTCCTATGAATTAAGTAAAATCCAGCCTTTTTGGGATAAAATGAAAGTAGCCTTTTGCAAATGTACATTCTAGATTTAGTTTTGTGTTATTTGAACATGATATATACAGCTTCTTAATATCCTGCTAGGTCCTGGATAGGGTTCCTAAATGCCACTGTAAAAATTGTCACAAGAAAATGATCACAAGAGTGATCATTCAGAAACCTGATCATCTTTACCTTACTGCATCTTCATTGTACCTTTCAAAATGAAGTTGTTGCTAAGGAGATATTGCAATGCACTGCATTTCTTTGGGATCTGAACAGTGAAGAAGCCTTATAGCAAATTCTTGTTCTTGTGGTGTTCTTCCAATGTCTGTTAAGCCAGTGTTATCCCAGCTGATATCCTTTATGTTCTGCGATCAACAGAGTTTGTCAGAGATGTGGGGTTTTAAGATTCAATTCAGTTTAGCAAGCAGAACTTGATCCTAAATGATTACCATTGTTCAGGGCCTGTAAAAATAGTTTGGAGGCTTAGTCACTACTACAGTAATAAATGCAGTGAGCAAGCTTTGAAGAAAATATTAAGACCAGTATCCCATGAAGCTCTACAGGCCACCTGTGCAAGACGTAACCCTGTGGAGATTTAAGGCTGCCTTCCCAAAGGGCCTGTGGGACACTTGTAAGGCACAGCTTTGTCAAATTTGCAGCTGCACGGATAGGCATGACCCTGGTCATTGCTCCCCGGCCTGGCAGGTCCAGCAAAGGCAGCTTTTGGTCACTGTCCAGCTGCTGGAGCAGCAGTGTTTGCCAGGGGTCCTGTGGGTCCCTGCTGTGCCCACAGAGCTCCTCTGCACCTGCTGACCTTGTCACTGGGGACAGCAGCATGGCCTGGGAACACGAAGGGACAGAAGGGAGGGAGGAAAGAAGCTCTTGACAAAATACATATGACAGGTTTTGGAGGAGTGGCTGTGACACCAATGTTGGTGTCATTGTTGTCTCAGGGAAGCTGTGCATGCAGGGTGAGCACAGAGCATCTGGAAGGCTGTGAATAACTCCGTGCCCTGTTGTGGGACACAAATAAAGCTCATATGTATTTACATATGTAACATTGCCTGTCTCTAAAACTTTTTCAGCATACATGTTCTCAAACTCACTCCATGTGAGGAAGAAGTGCAAGGGCTGAGACCATGATACTTTGTAAAAAAAGGATGACACTATGTCCACAATCAGATCACTTAATAGAAATGCTTGTGCAGGAAGGTTTTCACACTAGCTTTGCATATGTGCTTAGCCTATCTGGCTGTAGGCAGTGAAGAGGGATGGAGTTGGTGTTCACAGGGCACTTCCACAATTCCAAAGGTGGATTCCCACTTGGGAGAAGCCCTGATTTCTTCATGAGATGTAGCAGCAGATTGGTTGGCTAAGTACCTAAACTCTGAAGTATGAAAGCCTCTTTCCTTCCCTGTTGTGCACTCTTCCTTCTCAAAGGAATCTGTGTTGCTTCTCAGAATTCTTGACCTTGTTTAGTGCAACATACCAAAGTTTGCCTTGCTTAAGAATTGTCAGAATTGTAGCAGGAAAATCATGAAAATAGATGGCTTATCAGCCTATTTAATTAGGTATACTTCTGTCTCTAAGAAAAAGACCTGAGGCAACTGATAACTCAGCAAAGAGGGCTTGTGGGGGATTCATTGTCATTGTTCTGGGAGTACTTCAACTTAGTCTCTTTAGCAATGCTCAGAAACCAGAGAGCTTTAACACAGCAGGTGAGCAAAACCAGAAGCCATTGTCATGCATTTGTGCAAACATATTTTGGTATGGGATGCAGTTGATTCCCTGTCTTCATAAAATGTAAAGTTGCACCCAACTACCTATGCTCTTATATCCTGGGACAAGCAGGCCATGACTGCTCAAATAGGAAGGAAAATGTTCAAGAGACATGTGATTTAGGACTCAGACATGCTGAGCAGTATCCATGAAGTAAATGGAAATAGTTACTTGCTCATAGCATGATGATGAGGGACACTCAGTGGGTTGGTTTGCCACAGAACTGAAACAAAGTGAAGTATTTGGTGTACAGCATGTAGCTAAACCCCATGAGGTGAGTACCACAGAATACAGCAGAGGTGTTAGTGCTTTCATTGAGGAGATCCGCAGAGGAATGGTTTAGTTGTGGTAGTTCTGAAGGCAGCTTAAATCCTTAAGTGACAGCTGAGAGCATGCTAGGAGAAGGATCACTCCCATTGCTGTCTTTGCTGCTTTTGGCCACTGTCAGAAAGGTTCTTGAACTAGATCAGCCTCTGGCTATCCTGATGCATTTTTCCCATAGCACAGGTAAGACTCCAGACTATTAGTTCTACAGTACCTTTTAAAGCTAGGTAGAGAAATACATTTTGTAGCAATCCACTAATTATTTGCACTAGGGAGTCAGGCTAACTTTGCCCATGCAGTACTTTATACATGAGGCGTTAACTGCTGTCACGAGTCATTATTTCCATTGAGAAGAGTGATTCATCTTTCCATGAGTACTCAACAAATGTCTCAGTGGGAATGAAATTTTAGCTCATGTCACCATTCCGTAGGAGAAAATACATATAGGAACAGGACATTGTGTTTGGATACATGTGTTTTCTGTTGAACTGGGTTGTCTAAGAACTTCTGTCTCCAGTGTTTGAGCAAATTTGCTATTTATTTGACCATGACTAGCTTCAGAATGGTAGTTGTGGAGGAGAAGGCTTGCTCTTATGGGCAGTACAGCCTCTCAAATATTCTTCAGTCCTGATTAGAAAAACCAGATTTTAGCTGCTCTAACAGCCACTGAGGATAGTTTTCCAATCAGTGTTTTACCTGACACACATTACTACTGTATTCCTTTCATCTGTCTAGTGGAAATTTGCCTTTTATTGCTCATCAAAATGGTCTATTAGAGATGTTACTTACATTGGAAAAGTAAGTAACTTTTGGATAAGAGCCAACCATACTAGATATGCCTTCTGCACTACTGCAACTGAAAATTTGGAAAGAATAACCATCTGGAGAACGCAATTTCAGGATCTATAAATCCAGCATATCGCAAGTTACCTTGCACTTCATTTGTGTCCCTGTGTTGAAATTTTTGTTTTTATTTTTTGCTTCAGCTGTCTCTTTAATACTCAATATACAAACTTGGGGAGTTAGATGGAGTTTGAAAAAATATCAAGTTCAAATGTTACTGTTTTACAAAGAAAATAAATATGCTACTCAACAGCATCTATATTAAGTTAGGGTAACAGCGTACATATTTTCAGGTATTGTGTTTTTTGTGTAGAGATGTCTATGAAGGTTAAATCAAAAGGCAGATTTTTGAGAGGGTTTTGAAACTGTGCACCATGACAGGACACAGGACTTTGCTGTATTCAGTTTTCAGAACTTTGGCACAGTATTTGTCCCAAATCCTAGTCTTCAGGAGTCAAGACGTTGACATCCTTAAATGATTTTCACAGCACAAGCCAAGTGCAGGAGAATCACTCTTGCAAATGCAGGGTCCTAAGCTTTGTGCAACCACAGAAGTGATGACTGTCAGAGGAACACTGTGAGAATGTTATCAATCTTTTTTTTCTTTTGGTGCTTCCTGCAGCACACTATGGTTTAGACAATGATTGTGGTAAGAGGCTTTTAAATTGATGTAAAGACCAATTTGATTTGACATGATTTTTAATCAAATGTTTATTAGTTGAAATAATCTTGGGTGTGTTTTGGCATAGTTTATGTTTGAGTGGGAAATTGAATCATTGTCAGAAGTCTGTGTATATTTGAGCATGTTAAGCTGAAGTTACCAAATAGAACTGTGGGAGGCTTTTGGCTTGTGCTTAATAAGTATAAACCAAAGCTCCTACCTTGCTGCCTCAAGAGCCACAAAAATGTTAATAGAAGTCAGAAATGCAGGAAAAAAATGTATTCCATATAGCCTATTTGCCAGTACTAGCTTTTTCCTTAGGTTACTTCCCACTATTTTGTTCCATCTAGTTTAAGGTATTACAAGGGATGAGACTTCCTCTGCATTCCTGTGGAAATTATTTCGCAGTCCTCATAAGACTTTGTGAAATTTTTTTTCCTTATTTTTATTTCCTGGTTCTTTTATTTCCAGAGCAGAATCCACACCAAAACTGTCAGGGGTTGCTTTCCTGTTAGTTTTGGCAAAAGCATTCAGGCTTCTTTCTTGCTCCTGTCTGCTTTTGTTCAACTGAATGAACCAGTGAACGTTCAGGTCTTTTAGGATAGGTGATACTTTGCTGAGGGCTGCTGTGAATGTTTTAAATCAACCTGCATGTATCAGGTAAAGCAGCTGGAGCTCTCAGAGGTTCTTTTACAGCATTTTCTTTTGTTTCTCTCAGACTGGGTTTTCACACAAAGCCTTCCTAACTGGTTTCCCATGTTCTTCTCACTTCCACTCCTCTCCCCTTTAACACTAGTGTACTTGTGCATAAGCTTTGTAATAGTATTATGGAATGGCCAATTATAGGCACTTAAAGCTACACTAAGATGCAGTCAGTGATTCATCAGTAAGCAAAAGCTAAAATTAATCATGTAACCTACCTGTAAGACTGGGCAGTTGTTCCCCATTTCATCAAAGATAATTTGACCCCAAAGAACATGTTGCTTGTATTTGGACTGTTAGGTACCCAAGACAAATTAATTTGAATTGTTGTATGAGTCTGGAGAAACATGAGGCACAATTGCTTTTGCAATTGTTTCAAAATCCAAAATATTTCTAATCTATTATAATTTAATTAGTTCCTTCTATTTTGTCTTTCAATTATGTATAATAAAATGAAATACATATTTACTCTAATTATTGTAACTAAATTCATCAGGAACTGTTGTGATAGGATAAGGAACATTCATTTGAATGTTATTTGCTTCCTAAACATTTGTTCATTTAATTAATGAGCCAAGTGAATTTATTGGAAATTGCTTACTTTTTCATTCTTTAAGTTTTTCTTGGTTTGCTGAGCTAATTTCTTGTGTGTTGACTTGCTTCTCAGCTTTGAACTCAAGCTGCTGTACACAACAAGGTGCACAGTGGCAGCTGCTTCTTGAAAAGTTGCCATTTGGAAGGCAGCGTGGAGGCTGTCCTGCAGACCTGCACGCACATGTATAACACATTGCATGTGGGTACGCCCTGCCTCAGGTGGGAACAGGAGCCGCCAGAGGCACACAGAGACTTTTGTAACACAGAATCAGTTTTGTGAAAGATTTGGTTTTAAATCTTTTTCTCCCCCCAAGTGGGGTTTGTAACTTTCTCAGATCTGTTGTACATTCTGAAGTGTTTCACAGTCTGATAATAGATGAGCTAATTCGCTTGCTGCCAAAACCCTGCAAAGTGTGAGCAGTATGGAGCCTAGGGAGGAATGTTGATCTTTTAAAACTATGCCAGCCTTAATATTGTAACTAAATTATGGTTTAAATCACAAAATCATCGCAGTATTATTGGAAAAAAGATGCAACTAGGATCACTGTACATAAAGGGGGGAGATGCGTGCAACACCGGTAAACACAGTGAAAAAGGAAAGTAAGATGCTTTGGGTATCTCTCTTAACAGGATATTTGTGCTGCGTGATCACAGTCTCTCAACAATCTTATAGTTGAGCATTTTTAACACATACTCTGCACTCCTAGTTGCTGTTCCCTCAGAGCCTTTTCTGGTGCCTGAATTGGAGATTGTGGTGTGGTGTAAAGCTGTTCTCATCTCCTCCACAGCTCTTACACAATGTGTGGAAAAGCAACAAAGCAGAGAAACTTGGGTTTGGTGACATGGCAAGTTTGTATCATCTTAAAGCTGCTCCAAGGGAAGCCCTGGCCAGTGCAGCTCAGGAAACTGATACCAAGTAAATTTACTTGAGTGGGGGAGGAGTGGAACTTTAAAATAATTAAACGCATTTACTTTTATACAAGTAAAGCTTGTATGCCAGATACCAATCTTTGTGGCTCTGTTTGCCCTCCCACAGCCAGTGGAACATGGGTGCAGATTTTGGCTTGTTTAATGGAAATATGGGCACGATTGGTACAGATCAAATCAATTTTTGCTACTGAGAGATTAATTCATGCACTGAGCTCATGCTAATGATTGTGTGAATGCTTCTTCCTATACAAACTTAAAAGGTTTCTGACAGTCAGCCTGACCTGACACAGCTAGTTTTAAAACATCAGGAAGTTTTGTGAAAGCATTGGACATGGAAGTTTGTTGTATAACCCTATAACTAAGTTCCTGTGCAAATTCAGAGTTCTCTTTGCTGCTTATACAATTTTAGTGCAGCTTTATTTGGTGCTACTGAGCAAACGTACTGTTTTATTTGTTGAGAGCCAGCCAAGTGGCTCTCTGTGGGAGAATGCTGATAAACCTGACTGTTTTAAACCTGGGTGTCTCTCTGCTGTTTCTCAAACACAGTATGTCTCTTCCTTCTGTATATATCATGTTGTCTTGCTTCCCCATCCCTGGCTGCCACAAAGGCTGCCACTTCTTAAGTTCTCATCCCTCTTCGTGATCTTGCTCATTTTTGCTCACCTGAAAAGCTCAGTCTTTTACTTCCCTCTGTTAAACCCTTTAAGACTATTCAGCACCCTGAAAAGTCACTATTCTTCCAATGTTCCTGCAAGACTTCAATGTCTGTTTTGGTGAGGCAGTTAAGGAGTTAAAGGCTTGTGGAGTTTCAAAGAAATGCCGGACAGCTGCTGCAAAGCATTGCTACAAATCCTAGCTGACCTCATTCTTGTCAGACAACAGTGATAATATCCAAAAACGGGTGCAGGACAGGAAGTGTTTCAGGAAGGTGTGTGTTTCATGCAAAGACATCAGAAATATGCTTTCTCCTGGGGCCACTTACCATAAGATCCGTATTAATTTAAATGAAACAGTGAAATTCCAGGCTATGTTTACAGAAACATCATTTCAGTCCAGAAAAAACATTGCTGGTTGCTCTAATGTACAAATGGCAAAAGCAATTGTGGTAACTGCTGTATGTATTTAATGTAATGATATTGCTGGCTGTAGGAACCTACCTGTTAAACATATGGGGGCTTCACATAATTTTTGATAGTTTTGTTTACTATTTTAAGGGTATCTTTGAATTGAAAAAGTGGTAAAGGAGGAATACAAGTCTACTTACATTTTCTAATTTATTTTATGCTCAAAGACTGGTTTGATATCTAGTGTGCTTTTCACTAATTTAGTTAACTGAGTTCCTTAGTAAGCAGAACAAAATCTCATTTTTTCCCCCAATGCATTCTCTGACTTATAATTTAAAAGTAATTAGCTTTTAAAAGATTTAACATTTTTCACCAGTCAATCTGCCAAGTTATCTGCAAAAAGTGTCCTATATATAAAAGTTCTTATTATTTTCATTGTACTGAAAAGTTCAGACATGAGAAAACTTGTACTTTCTTTATATTTTCAGAAGTACCCACATAAAAGCATGTAAATAAAAATAATTCCTACCAGTTCAGAGCTCTTCCGCTGATAGTTAGGGATATTTTCCCTAAATTTCCTCTTAGTTGTCTCCAGAATTGTGCCTCTTATAGTATGAATCTGCAGTGAAAAATCAAACATAAATGATTTTTTTTTAACAAGCATAAGTAAATACTGCCTTTTTCTTTAGATTGCAGAAGTTCTTTTTTCTTTTTCTTTAGATTGCAGAAGTTCTTATTTCAGCATTAGCTTGATAAATTTTTATAAATTAATTTATTAAGAGTTAGACTTGATCCTGCAAGGATTCTACCATTTAAAATGTTGCACAGGAATAATATGATTAACTGAAATGAAGCCTAGCAGATGCCTGTAATATTAAAACAAAGCACTGCTATTTAGCCTCTGTTCTTTGGTTCATTTAAGAACTTGTTTCTTCTGTACTTTTTTCCTATATTCTTCTATAGTTTAAAAAAATACTAATTTATGTTGGTAGGGAGTGAACAAATTCTAGCTGCTGGAACTCATGTAGTAACTTCCTATTTGGAAATTCTCCTGTTTGTGAAGCTGGGTCAGTGACCTTGAAGGGCCCTTTGAAAAGTGCATCTCATGGCCAGGGATCATGGGGATGCTGAATGGTATAACAGCAGAGGTTGTGCTTTTTATAGAGATGTGACCTGGGGGGCCTCAGGTGAGGTGCATGAGGAGATAAAGGCAGGCTGGTGGATGGAAGACCTGAGTGCAGCTGAACTCAGCCCTGCTGCACTCTGAGGAATGAAACAAGTATGGTCTGTGCTTTTAGAAAATGATCCAAGGATGTAACAGAAAAGAAAGGGAAGGAAAATGGGATCATTTAGATACAGGAAGACATATTTTTTGTTGTTTGCTGGTATCAACTCATTTGATATACACACACAGTTTTTTCAAATTGAATTATATTTTAGATTTGTCTGCTGTTCCTGGAAGTTATTGCCAAGAGTGAAAAACCACATAATATATTTCTAGTATTAAACCATCTATTACTGATGGGTAATGACAGAGTAGAGGGAGAAGGCACCAGTTAGTCTGGGTTAGCTCATGTGCTCGGGAGAACTCTTCCTTGAACACTTACATTTCTAAAGTTCTGCTAGGCTGTGTTGATTTCCCACTGCTTTCTGGATGGAATGAATCGTCTCCATGTCAATGTCAGGTAATCTCAAGTATTCCCATGATTGTCTGCCTCAGACTTTCTCAGGTAATGTGCCATTTGATCACTTTTCTATTGGCTATTTTAATAAGATAACAAATACCAGAAAGGCTGCAATAATACCTTTTAACAAAATAAGCATGTTTGAATTTTTAAAATTAGAGATGCCCTGTGCTATCACTTAGATTTGATTTTTTTTTTTTTTGCTTTTAAATGCTAGAGGCACAAAATTTTGGATCTGTAGTGGCTTTCTTGTTTAAATTCTGAATTTTTGATAATGAAGCAGGGAATTCATTCCCAAAGTCAAAAGAGAGAAAGTTTTTGTAATTACCAAACAGTTACAGATTCAGACACAGGAGGGAGATAAAACCAGAATCCTGTTTTACTAATTGTTTGTTAAAAGAAAAAAAAATTGTGAGATACAGTGTAAATATTCACCTTACAAAATTATCTAGCAATGCAAAATATGAGACATTATGTTGGTCCATCAGTCTGTCTCCTTGACTTTTCAAGGAGATCTACCACAAGGAACTTAAATAACATGCTTTCTTGTAACAGTGATGTAAAAATATGTTATTTAAAGGTGGTTTTGTTTGTTTGTTTGTTTTGTATTTTTCTTCAAAGTGTATTGGGTTGGTTTTGACCAATAAATATGGATTTTGTTTCTGTTCAGTCCGTAATTCCAGGCAGTTCTGTGACAGACCCTTTTTGATCTCAGTGTATTCTGATCTTTCTCCTGCATCTTTAGACATGCATCTGAAGCATTTACCTCTTCATCAAATGTATAGAAGAATTTGGCACTTGTCTTGGTATTCTGAAAGAAACTAAAACCAGACTGTTGTGGTTGTCCTCATCAAAGGCTCTTCCATGGTATACACAGAGCATCAAGGAATATATTTTCTTAATGCTTAGAAAGCTCTGTTTAAAAATCTGCTACTTTTGATGAAAAGGGTAGGATTTCTGAAATGATTTGGTAGGGGTTTTTAAAAATCCAAGCAATTGAGTTTTTTAGTTAAATTAATGTTTTAACCTTCATGCTACTGACCTTTAAAGTTGGATAATTGAAATAAGGCCTGGCCCTGCTCTCTCTTGAATACTTGATATGAATTAACAACCAAAAGGAAGTATTAAAATATTCATAGGGTGCATGAAAGTCCTGATAGTGGCAAGGGTAGGTAGTGTTTCCAAAGAGCAAGGCTGTAGTTTAGGGTGGTTAGACATGCCTTCCTTGAAAGAATGGGATAAAATACCTAAATCACTGCACTGTTGTCACTTCTCTCCACACTTACACCCTATTGATGTACTTTTTGAGTAGTAGTTGCACAAACCCTCTTGACCATTCTCTTACAGAATTCTTACTGTCTCTCCAAGGAAACCATTTGCATTGCACCTGTGGCAGCTTGGTAGGAGTTGTGTGTGCTCTGCTTTGACTCTGCCCTGCTTTCAGAGGGTGCCATTTGGCTCTTCTGAGCCTGTTTCTGCTCTGCTAAAGGGGGTGGTGATGCCACTCTGTTTTGGTAAGGCATCCTTCTGATCAAGAGGTGAAAGACCAGATAGAGCCTTCTTTTTTACTGATCCCAACAGAGCTTGAATACAAACTGCATGAAGGCCTGCACTCTCTGAAGGAGATTTAAGGAAATCCTGCTGGGATTTGATTCTGTGTCTGAGTCATTTGAGCTTGTTTTTTGACCCATTAATAAACCCTTGTCACACTACTGCTGCTGCCTTTTGTTACAGTCATTACATTCCTCTGGAGTCTGTGTAACCATTGTCTGCTTTGTTTCTTTAGATTTGTTTTTCTTCACTAGGGATAGATTTTTAAGTTGGCAGAAGGCATAAAATTTGGTTCCCACCACCAGAAAGCTCGGTGTGTTTGCAAGGGGTGTATAATAACCATGCAAGCTCCACTGCATGTTCCCTTGGGCAAAATGCAGCTCCCTTCTCACTTCAGTGGGTGTGCAGCTTGAGTGGGCTGTGAGCGCTCCTCCTCCTTGCCATTCTGCAGCTCATACTGGCAAAGGAAGCAGTGCCACAGAAGAAGGTATAGGAGAAGCCTCTGAGAACCCAGATATGTGCTGTGGGATGTTCAATGCTTTCAGCAGAAAGCTCTTCTCACCCTTTTGTGTGTGCATGGAGGCACACACAGGCTCTCCCCATGGGACAGATACCTGACATGTTTGAATGAGTCCCTGTGGGCTTTGGCTCTCTGTTGAGTGTGTGTGGGCCATTTAGAGCAGACAACTTTCTCAGAGGGGACAAAGGTCAGTTGAAAATTTTTAGGTGTACTATGTAATGCAATCTGCTGTTGGCAGATTTGGAAGATACCCATGAAATCTTTGTCAAGGAAGAGGCCTTTTGTTTCCAAGAGAAAGTTTTGGATGGAGAGTGGGAAGAGGAGTATTTGCTAGATATGTCTGAAATATGTTTGTTTTGAAAGCCACTATTGAATTAGGTGTAAACTTTGAGCCTGGTTCATATTCCTCAGGGCAGGGGAAGATGGAATCTGTTGTTTATCTGAGTGCAGGTTTTCCCCAGGGTGCTTATATACACTACAGAATATTCATTAAGCTGTTGGCATTGTATCTCTAAATCTTTTCTTTGATTTCAGGTCTTAAATTAAAAAAGACAAGCCAGATATTCCCATTCCTCCCAAAATAAACCTAAGTTGTGAAACTGTCCTTAGCACTTTTGCTGAATGAAGCACAAACACCTACGGTTTTATGGCAAACCCTGTCTATCCATGTAGACAGACACTCTTCTGAGAGTTGTTTCACTGTGTCCACACAGTCTTTACCTGACCTTGAGAAAGACTGATGACAAAGGGAATATTTGTAAGGCAGATTATCGCCTGTTTAAGATTTGGGGTTATCTGTGTTTTCCAGCACATGACATTGAACAACTAGCAGGGACAAAAGAATTTTTTGCTTCTCTCAAGTTACTGTTGGCTTTGAAGCGAGAAGGCAGGAAAGGGACATGCTATTTACATAAGTTTAGAAAACCTTCAAAACATCTCTTTTAAAATTTCCATTAAAAGATATATGGCTACTGTCCTGGCATGATGGAGAAACTTTCCAAACTGATTTGAGAAGATAAGTGCATTTCCTTTGTTATTTTGTATTCCACTAATAATGTGATTATTGTGCTACCATTTTAGCTGTACAGTTGGTCATATTTTGTACACTACTTTTAGTATTGTGAAAAGGATGCTATTAATAATGAGTAGGACAAAATGGTTAGCTGGTTTTAACTGAGGTGGCACGTTTTGGCTGTTTCAGCTCAGCTCCTGTAGAGGGTCAAAACAAAGGAGATTTCAATTTCTAGAGCGTTGCTTTAAGATGGAAAGTAGACCTACAACTCTGTGATTCAAAGTCATGAAGGTAAAAAATTCATTTGGCACTTCACAGAATTAAGATAAAATGCATGGAAAGTGAGGGAAAAAGGAGTGTTCAATGGGAAGGAAGTATCAAGAAAATAGTCTACTTAGGAAGATTTAGAAACAAATGAAGCCATGAGAAACTGAACAGAATGCCAATTTAAGAAGTGGGTTTGCCATACACTTAGAGTTAAGCACAGATTTTCTGTGGTGCTCTTCTGGAAATTGCTACTATGAAATCGCTTTTGTGGGACTTGAGCTTTAACACAGCAGCTGCTACTACCTGCGCACCTTGTTTTGGGTGATAATTCTGTTTGTTTCAAGAAACTAAGGATAATTCCATTCTGCTTTTAAGGTAATCTACAGGGTTTTTCATTTGCTTCAGAATGAAACGCGGTGATCTGCCCTTCCTTCAAGTGACCATTACTTTTACAGGATATTTAAGGTGAAATAGCCATATACAGTAATGTAGATTATGGCCACATTTATCAAAGTGCCTGCTATCAATTCAGACTGAGCAATAATTTTAAAAAGAAATTCTGAAGTTTTCCATTTTCCACATCCCTTGCCCCAGTGATTCCCCTTATCCTTTTTATATTTTGTGGAGTAACCAAGATACCTAGCTGAGACATGAATCTTGCCTAACAGTACGCTTTGTACTCATTGTAAAATTGGTTCCCAACTGTACACTACAAAAGATGTTTAAAAACATCTAGACTAACATGGAAATTACGTAACTGTGGTAAAAACTTCAAAAGAAAGCTTGGGGGTTTCCCCCCGCCCCGTTTGCTTTGTTCAAGTACATGTTTGGGCTGGATTTTTATCCGTGCACTCTTGCAAATCCTTCATATTTGTACTCTTAACTGGTTCATCAAGAGCTTTTAATGAAGTATGTAATCTCATGGTGGGAAGATACCTTTTTTTGTTTTTCCTTTTTCCTAGTTTCCATGTTCTTTTAGGGTGTGGTTCAAACTAAAATGAAATTTAGGTTGGTCTTTCCTTTTTTTGACCTGCCAAAGGGTTTGTTCTGTTAGCATTGCTCGGCTCCCTGTAAATCAGACATTCTTCTTGGGCTGCGTCAGGTTACTAATGACATGATTAATGCAGGAAGGGTACAGGAGGATGACGTAGTGGCTCATGCAAAGTTTACCTGAGAATTATCTGTAGCTCTCTACTGTTTAGTGTCTGTGTGAGTCATGGCCTGAAGCTCTGCCATTCCCTGTTCTTCAGCTGGGCAAGATCACACTTACCTCATTCTATGTATGCATTTCTCCCTTTCCTGCCAGATCTGATTAGAAGCACTTTTGTTTTAAACTGTTTATGAAACAGTCAATACACTTTTTGCAGATAGCTGACCACAAGGCTAAATGAAAAGTGCCATTAGATATCTGTGATCCAGACAGCTTTAGAAACTTTCTCTGTCCTTACATGAATTCTGATTTTTATCAACTGAAGTTTTTTTCACGTTCATGGGTTTAACAGTGATAGTGTTTTGACATTAGTGAGCTTTGCAATAGGTCTTTGAGTCAGTTGCTATCCCTCTCCTGTTTCTTCTTGTGTATTTGTACAGAGAAAAGCTTACAAAATACAAACAGCAAGTTTGTGCTGCTGACTCTGGCTTTTGGAACTTCTTGGGCTGCAGGTGCAAGAGCTCCCATTAAATTTGATTCACCTATTGATTCCTTAATGAAGCATTTGGTAAATTCATCTTACTGATATGAAAACACGGGCATGTTCTCTGATACTCTTTGAAGACTCAATGTACATGCAGACAATATTTGTTATTTGTTCTACTACTTGTGTATGTGTGTCCATTAACTGTCACATGCTCTCAAATCTCTTTTAAAAGACCAGAATGAAGTCAATGTAGAATTTTCAAGTAATGCTGATTATTTTTTCAAGATTCCTTTGTTTTCTCTGTAGAACTGTCACAAAGTCTTTGCCATCCTTCAGGACTTTAGCTTTCCTCAGCTGAAACTGTCGCCTTTTCACTGTGTGAGCTGCTGTCTGAATTATCTTGTGCAAAAAGTGCTTAATGTTTAACTGCACAAGAATATGTTGAAAGCAGGCTATCATTTTCCAGCCAGTTCGTATCTCACAACCTGCCAAAGCCTATATTGGGAACACAATGTGTGGGAAAAACTTCTAAAATGATAGACAGAAAAATGTCTTGTGGGAAACCTAAAATGCCTTGAGACTCATTCTGTTACTAAAGAATGTTTTTACAAGCACAGCATCATCCCCTTTACTTTCTGAAATTTTCAAAAATGAAAGCTTGAGAGCATAACATTTGTGTAGAATGTAAACAACCTTGATAAGTGGAAAAGTGACATTTCTTGGAAATAATATTGCCTTAAGAGCAAAGAATGGTCAAATTGAATAATTAGCCAGAAAAAACCCCAAAACCAACCCAACTTTGTTCTAAAAGGCTCAACTTCTTCTAAAAAAGGCTATACTGATGCCTGAGATAAAGCTTTATGTGCACTTTGATTACATTTTGCAATCATATCTTAAAGGAAAATAAACATCCTATGATCTGTTAATATCAAAAGATGCACCAGACAAGTAAATTCGTATTGTAAACATCTCATTAAAATATCTAAAAGTTCTCTAATGCAATGTGAATGCTTTTACCTACATGGCAGCATATGCTAATGGAGTTAATGATTATAATTACCCAGATGCCTAAATGGGGATGGCAAAAGTTCATGTTCAGCCTAATGTTCTCTGTATTTAATTTTCCTGCTTTTAAAGGAACTGTTTACATTAAAGAGTAACATAGATTTTATTCAGTGAGTCAGTGTTTAGGCAAAAAATAAGCATATTGTTTGACACGTGCCTTTATGTAAGCTGTGTTTCCAGAATCTGTCTTTCAGTTTGAACAGTGAAATGGTATTTCTGGCTTTTGTTTTCTTTTGGTGAAATAGCCAGCGCCTTGGCTGTAGAACTGATTTTTTGCTTTATGTCCAAACCCCTCTTTTTTCATGCTCGCAATTAGAAAATTAAACAAGGCTTTAAAATGTCTTTTTTTTTTTCTCTAGAACTGAAAGGCAGTGAATGAAGTAGAAGTGTAAAAAGTAACTGTTCTGTAAAACTTATACTTTCACTTGTGCAGGGTTTATGAGGCAGGACATCACCACCCTCCAGTCCATCAGTTTGTGGTTGCAAACAGCCCTGGAGAGAAAGAGAGAGCAAGCTCTGTCTGGCTCCTTGGCTCAGGCAAGCCCACAAATCCAGAGGAACTTTTGATTGAGGAAGGACCTGAGAGGCAGGAAACAGATGTTGGCAGCAGTGTCCTGCCTCAGGTAGCCAGATAACAAATGTACCACGCCAAAATAACTAAGTGTGTTAAATGGCTATAACTGTAGCTCAGTCTTATTTATTTGGCTATTTAAATCCAGGTTTACCTAAGGAGTACTGTGCCTTTTGCACATACTCTTCTTTGTATGGCATTTGTGATGTGTTACCAAGCTTCAGAGACCTTGTCTGATAACACCAAGGTCACCCACCACGTGTTTCTGTGTGCAGTTAGGTACCTTTCTCAAAGGCTTGCTAGGGTCATCCAGGTATTCCAGTAGTTATTATCTTTTGTATGGTCAAAGATCACCATGCATAGGGTGATACAAAAGGACAACATTACTGCCTTACATATTCAGAAAAAGTCCAAAGCAATGAAGATTTAGTATTTTATTTTTGCTGTGTATGCTTTTCTTCCTGTGGCCTTTGCTAGCACATTAGTTGTACCAGCACCACAGGAAGCCTGCAGCAAACTATTTCACTCGGGTGTTGGCATCTTATCTTCCAGGGAGAGTGCACAGAAATGCATTTTCCAATCTGCTTTCAGGTTTTGGGTGTTCCTGGTACCCATTCATCAATTCAACAGTCTCATATTACAAGATGCCGAAGGATATGGGCAATCTCATAAAACACAAACCCACAACAAAACAAAAACTCAAAAAAACAAACAAACAAATAAACAAAACAAAAACACCACCCTTGAGTGGTATAAGTGGAATTGAAGAAACCCTTTCAGGGCTGTTGCTGCCTGACTCCTGGTTCACTGTGGGAGCCCTTAGTCTGAGCTCCTGCAGGTAGATATAATGACAGGGGAATTCAGAGGGTTTCTCAGTGCTCTCTTGCTCTTTGGTTTAACAACATGAGAGAAGTGCATAATGTTACCATCAGAGATCTTCCTTCATTCCTGTTCCAGATTTCCTCTTGGGCTTTGGTGAGTTTGTCTTGTTTTTAGATAGCCCTGATTTTCCCTCATCTCCCATGACTGCCGCTTGCCACCATTTTTCCATTTGAGAAGGTGTTTCCAGAGATAACCTCTTAAGCTTCCTGAGTGCAACCCTATGACATTTTTAATTTGTACATGTTATTTTCTGCCACTTCTCTAGCATTGGAAATTTCCATTTCCCAACTCTCTTTAGGAGAGGTAGGAAATAATTCTCTTTGTGTGGGTAATGAGGCATAGGTGGTATATTTGTCTTTTAGATCTCTATAACAAATATTTTCCATTTCTGAATTCATTAAACCCCCCTTGGCTGCAAATATTGCAATGTGCTGACTGGGAATTTGTTTTAGTATCACATAAAGGTTTTTCTCTTGTGAGTCTCCTAAATGCATGAAAAAGATAACAAGTCACCAAAATTGACACTGCTCTAGAATTTTAGAAGCTGGTTCAGATATGAAGAGAGTTTGTCTCCTTAGTCAAAAACCACTTAGTAAAAATGGAATTAACCTGTTTAAAAGTATTGGATCTGATACTTCTGTCACTGACCTGTTGTTCTGGGAAAGAAGGACTTTTATTTCTTTTTTCAGACTGTCATTCCCAGCATTGGGGATGGACCAGCTGAGAAACAGATTTTGATGTTAATAAGTTTTAGCAAATTTCTTTCCAGTGGCTTCCCAGGTAGGAGAGAGAGAGAGCATGGTGTGAGCTTGTGGACCTACTTACATTGTTTCAAATCCCCATAAGACACAAATTCATGGGAAGCCAAACCACATTGTTTCCACTGTTTGTAGAGCTTCTTGCTCTTTTCTGTGGTGGTTTTTTAAAATCAAATTATGTCTGCCTTTGCTAAACTTCTGTTGTGTTGCTAGCTTTACTGTGTATGTTCCAGTTGCTAAAATACAAGAAGCCACAAAGGGCGCCAGTGTAATAAACAAGAACAAATAAGGAGAGTCTGAAATGCTGTTTCTTGCAGATAGTTAACTTAAAATCTGAAATAAAAAATGTTTCTGTTTTTGGTATTTATTTTATTTATAACTTTCTTACACCACTATGAACTTCTTTTCTTCCACTGGCATAAATACAAGAGGACTACTGCTCACTTGCAGCTATTTAAGAAATGCAAGCAATGAAAGTAAAAAATACTTCAGATTTGAGAATTAGTTTTTATCTAAAAGTAATGATTTTACATTCTGAATGTTAGATCTGTTTTCAATTCTGTATGCATGTTCCTTAGGCAAATTTTTGAAAATATCAGCTTCTGATGAAAGTTCAAGTTTCTGATTTTTTGTCTTTTCTTATTTCTGATTACCATTTAATATAATGAAACAATGACCAGGATGCTTGTGCTTACTTTAGCTGTAGTTATTTATAAATAAGAAGGATTGGGCATGGAAAACTATGATTATAAAAGCTATTTAGCCTGATAGATATCCTTCAAAATCCTCCTGTTTGTGTGACAACAGTATGAGATTACATTCAGTTTAAATTTGAGTCCTGTATTTAAAAGTTTCTGTATTTCTGTGGTCCAGCCTCCTCTTTGAAACCTTGAAAATTATGTATTTGAAGCTTGTGTCTGCATAATCCTTAACTACAGAATTGCTCCAATTTTCTTTAGAGACCCATCACTTCAGGCAAAGTGTTTTTGTATTCCCTTGTCACGCTGCTTCAAGACAGGTTTCCCTCTGCTAAAATGGTTTCCTTTATTGCTTATTTGTTTATATTAGTAGTGGCTTCTCTCGCAAGGTTAATCACTGTTTCAAAGAAATTGCAATTTCCTGTCCTGGTGCAACTTGTTTACTTTAGATTTCGGGAATTCTTTCTATTTTGAAGGTGCAATGCTCCAAGGGATGATTCTTAATCTTTCTTACCTTTTCCTCTCTCTTTTCTTCTAATTTTAGGTAAGAATGAGTTTTGCATTGAATTCTTGGTTTTGAAGAATTTCTGCTTGGGTAAAGTATTAAGCTCTCTATCTTCCTTTAAAAAATGGTATTCTTTTTCTCTGTATTTAAGGGAGGAGGGGGAATTCTTGGCCAAAGCTAGTACTGTGCCCTTTTAAATACTCTGATACAGTTGCTGGAAGAGAATTTGAAAATTTCAAGTAGGTGTTTGGGTTTTTCTTAATAATTTTCTATATGCAGGATGATGGTAAAAATGTACAAGCAAGTTATTAACTGTCCCGTGTCGTAATTTGGAGGAGTTAGAAATATATTTCCTTTAAATGAAGCAATCTACTGCTTCAGATTTCTTGTGGAATACTTGCATGCTCAAAGGTCCTGCCCACGTATGTAATAAGGCTTATATAGTAGAAGTTCTTTGTCTGTCTATATCCAAGAAGAATTTAAAGCTAGACAGTAAAAAGCAGGTCAGCTAAAAACACACTGAAAATTAATAACTCAAAAGGGTAATTAACACACATGGCAGTACCAGGATTTCAGAGTTGTTTCTTCTTTTTTGAAATAAAAAATCCTGGTATGTCTCTACTGTGTAATAATGATGTGGGGGCTGTACTGAACTGTGTTTTTCCCTCCTCAGCCATTACTAACTGTAGAGCTGGAAGCTTTCTCTTAAGAGGCTGCAATCTCAAGGAAAAAGATCTTTCATTTAGCCAGCCTTCTGATTATAGGAGAATTGCTTTATTGTGGAAAGTAATGCAACTATAAATATGACTTCCTGTGCAGTAGACATGTTTGCCAGTTTCTGGAAGCTTGAAAAAGGAGATCTTGTCTGGTTACAATTCACAATCAACTTATGGAAAGGAGTTGGAATAGCAGACCATTTCTTTTATCAGGGACACTCTTGGTTCAAACTACTGCAGTTCTGCTTTTTTGTTCTTTTCCCTCTACAATTATAGTTTTAATTAATCAGTGGGAGGCCCAGCATGAGGTAATGCTGGAAATCAACAATTTGAATCCTGTGATTCTTAATAGAGAATTAATGAAAACAGAGGTATTGCTATCTCCTTGGTCAGAAAATATGTCACTTGGACAGTATCTAAAGGTAGGCTCTGGACTGCTGTGTGCATAATATTCCTTTGAGGTTTGTCTAGTTTTAGAAGATCAAAACTAAAACAAGGAATAGTGTAATTTATAGTGGGAAATAACCCTGATCTTTAAAATTCTCTAGCATATGTATTGTCACAACTTAGAAGGACCCTCTGGAAACATCTAGTCTGATCCTTTGTGTAATGTAAGGCAAAAATCTCTTGCTCATTGTTCAAACAGATTTTACGTGGGCTTCAGCCTCTAATAAAGTCACTGCAAGTTGTGTTAATTGTAATTTTTCCCAAGTCTTAAATATGCTCCTTCCTTGCCATTCTATCTGAAGGGCCATTAGAGATGTTCTTGAAGCAAAAGTTTGAGATGCTGTGCTTCTAGAGACAAAGCTTGTAGTTGCCCAGAGTTGGATGTAGGATGCTTGTCCTTATCTTTATGGCTCCACATGAGAGGAAGAGGTGGGAAGCAGTGTGACAAGGACAGTAGGGTAGAGAAGTAGTGGCTCTTGATGGCATGAGAGTGAGGAAAAGGTGTGAGAAAGCTGGCATCAATCACTGCTTCAGAGAGGTAAGAAAACATTGATCTAGGATTTAAAGATAGGATTCCTATACTTGTTCTCTATATACTGGCCTTGACTGTGTTCTTATTTTTAGAGTAACCAGACTCAGAAGAGATTGAGGCCATCAAGTAGTGGTTCTCAGTGGGAGAAACCTGAGAGGAGGAAAGGAGAAAGCACTCGTGCTCCATGTCCTGCACACGCTTTGCTTATGTACTTTCTCTCACTCACTGTTGTCCTTTCCTGGCAATCTCTTTTGTTGGTTAAAGAATTACCATATTTGACAGTTTGAGGCTGAGCTTTAATTACCTGTCTGGAGTATTACATTTGTTTCACTCTGTCAGCTACCCACCTCCATATGCTCTCTCACCCTGCTTGTGTCCGACTGCCATGCAGTGTTTTGTACTCCACAAAGGACCAGAAACCTGGACATTGTGCCCCTGCTCTGGGCCACATCAGCATGCAGTACTTGTGTATATACTGCACACACAGCACAAGCCTGGGCCATGTGGATAGCCTTGCTACAGTGCAGTTCTCTTTTTTCTCTTCTATGTGTTTTTTTCTGAATGGACAGCAGCTTGGGGGCAGGGAAGAAAGGATATTATACTGTGAAAAAACCCTGGGTTTCAATTCCTTGAGATCAGGTTTTGCACTGGTTTTATAGAGTCACTTTATGTCATTCAGTTAAGAAAACAGTTAATAGACCTAGATTTGAGTACAGATAGAAACACTACTTTCTTTGATCTGAGTTCTGTCCTGTGACTTAAAGGAGCCACATTCCTACAGACAAACTGTTTCCTCTGAAGGTCTTCACTATCACAAAGCTCCTCATCTGGGGAGGAAATGAAGTATGCAGTTCAGATTATTTTAAAGTATAAATTTAACTAAAAAAGAAAAAAAATTAAGTATAGATGTAGATTACATCACTTGTTCTGCAGTACTTATATTTTGTACAAGGATACCAGTTTGCTGCCAAAATATGACTCAAAAGATCAATAGCAAACAATCTGTACAAGTTTACACAAGAGAACTGAAGTACTTCATTCCATAAGCATTGTGTTTTAAAAGCACACATTTCAAAAATAGATACTTCTTTGGGAAGGCTGCTTTCTTAATTTTCACTGTTGCTTTCAGAAGTATGTCCAAATAATTACAGGGTTGGGTTTTTTTGGTTGTTTTGGGTGGTTTTTTTGGTGTGGGTTTTTTTGTTGTTGTTGTTGGGGTTTTTTGTTTGGTTTTTTTTTTTGTTTTTGTTTTCTGAGAAAGTTGTTGCTGCACACTGAGGATGTAAGGGAATTGGAATGGCTATGGCTCTGAATGCTTGCAGTTAACAGAGGTCAGTCATAATATTTCTGGCCACAAAGACAGTCTTAAATTTAAAAAAAGGAAATTACAAGTTTGATGCCTATTTATTGTAACAAAGAATTGAAATAGAGGTCTGAAAGGTACATTCCTATTTAAGGATATGCTGATCACAGTGGCTGTGGTTGAGGGAGATCATTTGTCATGTCTTTATAAATATTGCTGTGCTGTATATTTAATGTTTAATGTGTTTTGATTTCTTTAAAACCCCATGGATTCTTTTATCTAAAAATCTGTGTATTAAGAAGTGAATTATACTTTCTCCGTATCTGTGCTTGATTAACATTCTACAGAAAAAAATTACTTGCACAACATAATACTGCACTAAGAGACATAACTCTTATTTTTGTATAGTCCTTTTTTGTTGAGACTGTCAAACATTTTGCTTCTTAGTCATTGTCTTTAGAGTTCCTTTAATCATCTGTATGTTGGTCCATTTACCAAGCTAAATATCAGGAGGGAAGGGGAAGGAGAGCTGCCAACTCTTCCCTGTTTTTTTATTTCTGAGATTTAAAAAGTTTCACACAAATTTCTCAAGCTCTAGGAGGAAAAATGTGCAGTTTAGGAATGAATCCTATCCCTTGTGTTCAGCTCATGCTTTTCATTAAACTCTTTGGCTCTTGATTTGATATTATCTACCCAGTAACTGATAGTCAAAGTCTCCACAGCATTTCCAACAATTCCAGAGGCATCCTGACCATCTACAGATAGTAATGTTTGATAGCACTGGGGGCTTTTTTATGCTACAAATGTGTGAGTATGTCATAGCTTTTAGATTTGAGAAAAAGCACTCATTTTAGAAAAACAACTCAAAAGAAGCAGAAATTGGAAAATTTGGAGTAGGTGGGAAAGAAGGGCAACTGAGGTAGTCAGGGCTTTCAGCTCAGGGTGTATTGCTCAATGTTCCTTAATTTTGGCACTCATCTCTTGAGATTATGAGAACAACCTTCATTATTCTTAGCAGCTCACCCACCACAAAGGTTTGTTCTCCTTTTATAGAGGACTTGTCAAAATACTATGACAACTAGGCTGATTTTAGACAAACAGATCCTGGCTCTAAGAAGACAGTAAGTCTGCAAGTCAAACATGGAGGGCAGCCATTAGCACTGGGAGAAGTAAGAAACCACAGATTGTTTTGTCATTGGATGAAGAGCTTGAAGAAACATAAAGTTAATTGAAGAATTCCTTGAAAGTGGAGTCAGCCTAAAATAAAAGCTTAGGGGTCTATAATTTACTAAATGTGAAAGCTTTGTGAGCAGTAGTGAACATAAAAGTTTAAAAAAAACCATATTTTAGTAAACATATCTGGCTTGTGTTATGGACTGTCCTGTTTTAATTATTCATCCAAATAATGTAGATTTGCAGTATGGTCTCTAATTAGGCACAGTTTGATTTATGGAGCTGGCCCCACATAAACTGTGATGTCATGCTGTACTGCTCAAAATTACAGCTCTGCTCTTGCAGTTTAAAGACGATTATTTTTAACTTTGGAATGCTTCAGTTTTGTGCATCTTGGCTTGTAGCTTTGTGAACTTAAGATGTGCTCTGCTCCTTTCCTCCTTCCTCCCCCAGATCAAAGCAATCTGTTGTAATGTAACCAGAACAAAATCTAGTGAACCTAGTGAAATGCACTTCTGAACATTCTCAGCTTTAATTTTTGTTGGTAAATAAGAAGAAAGGCAAGACTCTTCATGCTTCCTGTCAGGGGGGGTTGAGAAATAGATACAGTAGGAATTGAACTATGTTTTGCCAGGTGTCCAGATGCTGATGCCATTCCAGAGCAGGAATAATTCATTTATGTCTCTGAAAGATCTTAGTTTTCTTTTGATGCTATAATTGAAGAAAAAGAAAAAGGGGGAGGAAAAGCAGGGAAAAACCCCAACCCCACATACACACAAAGAAAGGAGAGGGGTGGGATGTGCACTGCCTGTTACTGCAGGTAATAATTATTTACTAGGAATGGGAGCTCTCACACACGAGTTTTTACTCATATGCATTGCATTTTCTGCTTGTTTCCCATTTGAATAGGAAAATTTGCCTTTCCTTAAACCAAGGTCTGTTCCAAATGCAAAAGGAAGCTTTGCACAGGAGGATTCCTGCATTTCCCTACAGATGAGGTCTTCTGCAGCGATGAACAACATCCCTTCCTACCAGCATTCCTGATCTGGACTTGTGGGCAAAGGGCCAACACACCCCAGAATGTGGAGGAAGGGAGAACTGAAAGCTGCATCTGAGTATGATCTGTCCATCTGTCCTGCCAAGCTCATTGAGCATATTAAGAAGAGAACAGCTTTTCAGGACCATGGGGACTCTTTTTGTGGTGATGTCAAGACTGCTTCAGGCGAGGCCCCCAGAGCCTGACAGCAAACTGGGGAGGGAACAAGAACAAAGGCTTGCAGGTGTCACAGTTATTCAGGAGGTGCTTAATTACCTAGTGATATCAGAAGGTGGGAATGGTGTTCAGAAGGCAGTAGCTGTGGCAAAGGAAGGCAGACTCCGTTTTCTAGCAAAGCAATTTCTGGCTGGGAAGGGAAGGTGAAAATACCTTCCTGTGGATTTCAGTGGGAAGATTCTGTGAGCAGCTCTTGGTGGTGATTGCAGTGTTTCAGGCTCATGCTGGTTGAGAACAATGCATGTGTGTCATTGCAAAGCTGTGCTTCTCATGAGGAGCCTTGATTGTATAGCAGCTGACTCAGTTTCTATGCTATAAACTGATTACAGCTTAAAAGACTCATAAAAAGTCATGGGATGTCTTAGGGTTTTTTGTAAGGATATTCTCTACCAAGTATCACATTTTTAATATAATCAGTTGTTGACTAATATATTGGTTTTAGATGTGTAACTGCTGTAGTTGTCGTATAAGTATATTCAGTTTAGGTAATGAGGCTTGGAGACAGTGTTGCTTTGAGGGAAAAGGAGAAAAGAGTTCATACCCTGTTGGTGCTTCAGTGCCAGTGAATGTAAATGGATGGAAAGTGTGCATGAGTTTGCTAATTAATTACATGTACAGTGGAAAGATTGCACGTCTGAGTTCATCTGCTCTTTTTTTGACCTGGCAAAATTGCCAGCTGAAACTAAATTTAGCCATCTAGAATAAGGTGAAAGCAGTAATTCTTTGAACATTTAGGTCTCTGGTTTAATGTCAGTTACAGGGGCCTGTAATGTCTTGATTGTAACATAATACCAGTAAACAGCCAACATTTGCTTATGAGCAGAGCACCTCTCTTGTTTTGATTAAATTAAATAAGTGGTAGGTTTCAGATAATTCCATTGTAAAATGCTCATGTTTTGTCTTGTGTTAATATATGTTTGGGGTTTTTTATTATCATTTACAAATCTGAATATAATCTGTTTTCCAGGATGGTAAATCAGCAAAGTTAAAATCAGTCTTGCTCAGAGGTCTGAGTGAGGTGGCTGTCATGCAGTGTGTGTGTCTGGGCACATGCATTGGTTTTATCCTCACTTTCTTTAGTGGATCTGGCAATATACCTGGTACAGAAACAGTCAGACCTGGAGAATCTTACAACTGACAGCAGTTTAATTCTTTTCTGCCTATTAAATGACTGATGCAGGTTTAATTTTTTTTTTTTTTTTTGGCATCTCTTCTCATGACACTTACTTGCAGAAACTGGTCTTGGAACTTAGAGGAACAGCTTGCCTCTGAGAGTAATAACAGCTTCTCCATCATTTTGTCTTGTAATTAAAACTGGACGTTCATCCACAGGCTGTCTCACAGCTCTGTAGTTAAGGACTGAAAATACTCTGTGAGGATCTTTAGCCTGCAGTAAATGCTGAAGCGATCCTTATGGCCAAAAAGTTAAGGGGGTGATGATGACTGTCATGAGAAAACTAACAGGGAGGTGGGACATGGGCATGCCTGCTGTGACACCTCTGGAATTGCCAGGAGCTGGCCAGATGGAAAGTTAATGACACTTTGCAGTTAGAATACTTCAAGTAGCTCCCCCTTCCTTTTAGTCTGTAATGTAAAGCTGTTTAGTGTTACATTAAAAACCAGTCTCTTCAAGAACACGTGTCTGAAATTATGTTCTTGATACTGATGCCAAAACCAACTGGGATCACAGCATACAAAAGTACTTGAGCAGGTGATCAAATCTGGTACACAGGGAGTCTCATGATTGTGGAGTCTTGTGAATGACACCAGGAAGAGCACATCTGGCAGCTGCATAATTTGAACAAGTCCTTGGGCATTGATTTATGGTGTGCTGGTCACATACAAGCACTTACCACATCTCTTGAAAAATTCTGCCCTCTCATACCCACTTTTTCAGCTGCAATTGTTCCCTGGCTTGTTTTGGTCAGAACAAGCAGACTCAGAACAACCAAAAAAGTTGGAGGAGCTCATCTGTGCTGAAGTGTCTTGGGTAGAAATGACTAGAGAATGATCATGCAAGCAGCTAGGCAAGTTTGAGGAGTTGATTGGCCCTTTGGCTGTGTGTAGGAAAAGGGAGACGTCTCCTCTGAGGAGAGGTGACTCCTGGCAGGGGATGCATGCTCACAGACAGTGGGGTCTCTGCTCTGCACCTGGGGGCTGTGGAGGCAGGTACACACAGATTATCACCTGGCTGCTGTGTCCTGCACCGCAAGCTTGAGCTGGTTGGCAGAGAAGCTGTGATGCCCCAGGTCAGAGTGTGGCTCTAGGAAAGCTAAGCACACTTAAAGGCAGATTGCTGCATTTGTTGGCAGAGATAAAAACAGCACAGCTTTGCTTTTGGTGTTTTGTGAGACCACTTCTGACAGGCATAATGGAAGGTGTGCTTTTCCTCAAATGCAGCTTTTGCCCAAGTAAAGCTTTGGCTCATTATTGATTATATCTGGATTTCAGGAGGCAGTGCTAAGATGATTCACATTCCTTAAATAAGCTTCCAGCACCATCCTGGGAGGCAGGTTTAGAGACGGAGGAAATGGAGATGAGTAACCTAAAGGTGCAAAGGGAATGTGCTTCAGAGCTGAAATTAAACTTTGGCTCTAGGCATTGTGCCTCTGGAAAATCCTACACTACTTGAGTTTCATGTCAACACTGTCCCATTACAACACTGTAATTTAGAGTAATTTATAAATCTGTATCTGTGGTGGATAAGATTTGCATAAACCACATCCATTAACAGTAAAAGGACTGCTATTAAAAAATGAAGTAATAAAAAGATCATACCATCAGTTGCATGGATAGACTGGCTAAGAAAGGGTATCACTTCTTTATATCTGGCTTCTACTGAGCATTGAGAAGCAGATTGTCAGACCCTTGGCCGCATAGTCTTGTATGTCATCTATCCAGAGAAAGAATATAGGACAGGACAAGTCTGTAGTCATGTCCTTTTTTTGGTCAAGTCTTGCTGGTTTTGAAAAATCAGCTCAAATTCTATTCTGAAATCTATTTTCAGCTTTGAATTTTGGAAATTGTGCCTCATTGTGGGAATATATCCATAGTCATTTGTCTTTTCTTGTGATTTACATGATTAAGCAAACCCAAGCCTCCCTCAAATATGGTCTGTAATCACCATTTGCTAATGGTGTGTTGTGATATATACTTGCATTTGTGAAGTTTCTTTTAAAGCAGCTTAAATTTGTCTGTCCACCATAGCCTAAAAGACTTGAGAAATGTGATTAGTCTAGTTGCAGTGTTTGTTCTTTCATTCATTTTATAGAAGAATTAGTGGTTATGAAAACTGCCAAAAGACCCTTTCCTGTAGGAATTTGAAGGGATATAAGGAAGGCCCTTATAAAATGTGGAAGAAGTCACTGTGTTTTGTGTTTTCTTTCCAGAGCTCTGTGGTTGCCTCCTTGCCATGGGGTAGGCCAATCATTTATGCTAGCATCAGGACATGCTTGCCCTGAGTGGCTTTTGCATTATCATAGGCAATCCAGTCCATTTAGTAATCTTTGAGAAAAGTATTTTATGGCTTTGTTTTTAATTCTTATGTGAATATTTTTCTTTTAAAACAACAACATCAAAAAATTATTTTATTAAAAGTTACAAAAGTGCGTAATTAATTAATTTTTTTTCTAAGATTTTAAAAGCAAAGTTGTGATTTTTTTTAGTAGTTATGCTAGATTGTTTGGCTGTAAGGAACAAGGGAAATGAGGATAGCAAATTTCCCCTGGTTTTCAGAGGAAAAATGCAGGCACGGGGGTCAAAGACCCAGCATGTTATTCTCGGAAGAAGCTGTTTCATTTTTCCTAATGTGGACATGCAGTACTAAAGCTTGCTGGTTTGTGACTGAGCAGTACTAAAATGCTGTTCATTGTCAATCTCTTCACATCTGAATCATATTATTCAATCCAGATTTTCTTTGAAACCACTGTCAGATGTGCAGTATGGATGAATGCTTGGAGAAACCAATGGGTGTTCGGCACTCTGATGCTTTTAATTATTGAGGTTAATCGTTAATTTCACTCATGGAGAGAAAATGCTTATTTCTGTTATCTATTTAGATTTACATGTTGAATGAAAAGTATAGCTGATTTTTTTATAAGGAAAAAATAATTAGGGAGAAAATAGTAGGCTTTTGCTTTGCTCATGCTATACATTTGGAAACAAGGTAGAATTGTTTTTATGTATCTCTTTGTAATCATGAAGGTATTTATTTGTTTGCATTAACAAGTATTTCACTAGGAAACAGTGGCACTTGGTTTCGTTGTTCCTTCATCCAAATTTTACCAAGAAGGAGAAGAAAAAGAACCTGAGTTCCTTTCAAATAGTGATCCCCTCTCTTCCTGCAAATAAAGGTATCCTCATTTCTCATCTGCAAATAAACATTGAGTTATTTTCATTTCTCATGTGCAAATAAAAGGCAAGAGCTTCTCATTCTATCTGTCAAATCACTGGTTAGTATGTGCATTCTTGCATCCTGACGTGACACACATCGTTTTATTTTCCTTTTATCCCTTAATTTCTAAAAGGTGACTAAAACCTGCAGGAAAGGACCTTGGTACCTGGAAATTTAACTTTTAGCTATAGGAATGAAATCTGGTATTAGATACTGCCTCTTTCCAAGAACCTTTGCAGTTTGCAAAGTATTTCAGCAGCTTTTATTTGTACGAATGAGCTTCTGATTTATTTTTCTTGTTTATAGATATAGTATTAATTAAGGATAAGTAGTGAAAAATCAAAGAGCTATACCAGAGAAGCAGGAGTTGAATTTCTGTTTGGAACATGTGCCTAGTCATGATTGTGAAGGTTCTTTTTTCTGCTCTTCTGGGGTTTTTTTTAAACACATGGCTAGAACATCCCATATGTTGTAATACTTTCCATTTGCAGAGCCCTCTGTTTGATGATTGCAAGCTGCTCTGTAAACATTTTTTGGTCTGACAGTCATTTTTCAGAGTCTGGAGCCCTCTCCATTTTTGGTGGGAATGCAGCTAAGTGATTTGTTTGGGGTCATGCAGGGTATCAGCTAGAGCATAGTGGTGACATGGATTTGTACATTTTGTATTTTTCTCTACATTACATAGTAGAGTGCAGCATACCTGGAAAATAACTAGAAAAACGTTTTGGGCTGAAAATACAAAGTTTGGAGAATAACTTGAGAGAGATTGGAATAAGTAATCATTACTTCCATACACATTTTGAAAATTATGATCATTGAGAATAATAGATAAATTGGACTAACAGTCTTAGGAAGATACTTCCTTTTGCATTATTTTAGGTCATACACAAATGCTCTATATTACTTATGTGTAAACTTGAATTTTTAAAATTTCAGAATAGAAAGTGTTAAGATATCACATTTTGATCTGTGTGGTCTTTCGCTTTGTGTTTGGTGGTTTGGGGTTTTTTTTCTTTTTTGTGCACGGTCTTTTTTAGTGATTTGGGGGTTTTTTGTGTTCCTTCCTCTTCTCTACTGGATACAATTGCAACTCTTCCACTGCTGCTAAGTGTAAGCAAGTCTTGCATACCACAAAGGTGATAGGTTGAGGGGGTTTTCAGTAGCTGAACACAGAAAATAGTTTCAGTTCTAGTTGTATAAGGAAGGTCTTGAGGAAGAATTTTGGTGTCCCTGATAAGGAGGAGCATTTAATAACAATGGGGTTTCTTCCTTCCCATTTTCCTCTTTAATTCTGGTAGTTTCTGTGGACCATAATTTCTGTTGCTGTTTCAATACTTGTGTTTATGAAAAGATATCATTGCTTCCAATAATACTTTTATATAGATTATGGTATTCCCTATATATTAAATAACTAGAGAATTTCAGGAAATTCAATCATGTAATCACAGGGGATTTTCACATTGTTTTTTGTGGTAGCATAACTCCTTAAAAAGGAGTTCCTTGGGGTGTTGAGAATATTTTACAAAGATGAGTTAAGTGAAACATTAGTTCAGTTACCACTGGTATTCAATAAGGAAGAGAGCAGATGTGATAGTGGTTTGGGAGGCAGCTGAGGTAACATCTAGGAACATCTGGTGGATGTTTCCCTAGCAGCTGAAGGAACTATACAGATGCTAAATATTTTTCCCCCATGCTCTGCCCAACTGTTCTTATGATGTTTATATGCTGTGACTCAAAAGGACACCCATCTCTCTCAGTATTTACTTCTAGTTGCATCAGTGCAGGTTTGCCTATGAAGCTGAAGAGAATGATATGGAGAATTTGAAAATGCTTTACTTAAAATTGCATCAATGTAATAAGAAAGCTTTTGGCCATTTCTCTCCTGCACCCACTGGTCACTGTATGTAAGGGAGTCTGTAGTAGCTTGTATTAAAGCTCTGTATTTCACCTGAGGCTTTGTTTTACTAATCTACAGTCATCTCTGAGCTATTAATATACATAGAAACAGTTTCAACAGTTTCAGCTTGGCTGTTACCTGCTCTCAGAAACTTTGAGCTGTTTTTTATAGATGTTCTCTACATGAAAATCTGAAGGTTGGTTTGTCTGTTTGTTTTTTTTTTTTTTCCAAATAACAATGACTTTTACCAGCTGTTAGGTTGATTGCTGAGACTGAAAAGGTAAAAACCAAATAATTTTACTGTCTTCTTTTGGGAACTCAACCTCATTAAAGTTATGATAACAGCTGGGAATGCTGCAAAACACTGATTTTTTTTTTAAATTATTTTTTCAGTAGTATCTTATCACGAGTGTTTTCTGAAAACTTATCAGTCAGCCATCACACTTGTACAAGTCACATTAACTCACAGACTGAGAACAGATGTTCCTATGAGTTTCAAAGCAGCTGCAAAGCTGTCTGGAGTCCCAGCAGCACAGTCACATGTCCCAGCCTACCTAGGCAGAGCCAATTTACTGCTGGGTGCAGAGTCTCCGTGCAGAGTGCCCTGTTGCTGGGCAAGAGCACTGACTGTCTTCAAAGCTTCAAATTTTTGCAATCTCTCTGGTTTAAATTGGCCATTTAAGTTGTTCAGCGTCTAAAGAAACCTGTGAAGATACTGGTGTGGGCTGCCCTATGGTTAAAGAAGCTAGTAGAACTCATTCCCAAATATGTGATCCCTTTTGCTCAGCCTGAATGAAAACTGGTTGGTGGAGCAAGGTGAGCATGGGTGGGATGCCCTCTGCATGACCATGAAGAATTACCAGAGGCCATAACAGTGTTGTCATCTGAGAAACCTTGTTTAGAGTTTTTCCAAGAATGCATAATTTGAAGCTCATGTTGTCATGTCCCTTGGCTATCCCACCTAACAACTGGAAGATAGGCATGTAAATTTATTTTCAGTAGGCTTGGCCTTCATGAGCCATGAAAGTGCCACTCCATAGATTTAGTTCACCATGATGATTTGCAGTTGACTAATTGCAGATGGTGGCTCCAGGCTCCAGCAGGTGCCTATGGCACTGTCTGTTTCTGAGCACTATGGAGTTTTCCTGACAGCTGAATCCAGGCTGAGTGGAAAGAAGAGATTCTCTTCTATTTGTTTAATGATATTTTAGATAAATTGGAGTAGTTCTCAGATGTGTTCATTTTCATTCTTGCTATAAAAATCTATCTAATTCTTCTTGTGGGACTAAGGCAATTCAAAATTCTGAGTTCTTTGTCATATGTTTGGAACTCAACATAGCTGAGGGCTTTGAGCTACCATGTACTTTCTCCATTGCCCCCAAACAGAGGGAGAATAGGGAAGAGAAGCCCTTACTCTTGGTGGTTGCAGTCTGAAGAGTTTTATGCTGCCCTCTGCAATAATTATGTCTCATGAATGTATTCTTTGGTGCTTTTGTTTTCTTTCTACTCTCTTCTGGCTTACATTTTTCTACTTTGTGTTTTCTGACAACTAATTGCAGTATGCTTTAGAAACTGTAATATGAGGAGTTGCTAATTAATATTAATAGGAAAAAACTAAATTTTGATATATTTTGGTGAGTTTCACTTGCCAGCAACTTTAACCACATCATCAATTTTGGGAGAAAAAAGAGGGAAGCAACCCCCTCCCCCATGAATTCTTAATAAATGAGTTGCTGTATTATTCGGAACATAACCTAATGGCCACACAGTTAAATATTTAATTGTGAGTTTATTTAGTACATCTTGCTTTCTTTTTGTGCTACAGATTTCTACATTGCATCCTTTATTCAATTGTTTGGTCTTCCTAAACTCATAATCTCTGTATCTGTGATGTTAAAGAAACCAGAGTATGAGGTCAAAATTTCCATTACATAGCCAGAGAGGAATTTCAAGGAGCAATGCCAAAATCACTTAAAAAAATAAATTTACAGGAAAGATGACTCATCAATCAACAATTGCTGTTCTAGAAAATAAAATTAGTTATATATGTTTTGGGTACAGAGATGGACAAAATGCACCCTGACAGGCAGGGTTAGATCAGGGTGGTTTGTTTGTTTTCCAGACAGTTTTACCTTGACCTGATGTTTCTTTTTCACCCTAAGGGAGAACCTTAAGTAGCAGACACCTTCACATTGCTGTAATCGTTGCCTCTCAGAACTACAACTATCTAGCAAAATTAAAAATATTTTCTGGTTTCTTGTTGCTTGCACTAATTAGCCAAGCAGCTGAAGGACAAGAGTCTCCTCCTGTGCTTAACTGCTCTTGAAACTTAACATGAGGCCATCTGAGAGATCAAAATACAGCCTCTAATACTTAATGGAGGGGACAGACTTCTGCTTCAGTATGCAGTAATACGAGTGTGAAAAAGAGGTGATAAAAAGCAGTTTTCCCTGTTCTAAAACGCTGAATAAATAGCACACAAGAGTGAAAACCCTTCCGAGAGGAAATATGTTGAGCGATGGCAGCGTCTCTGGGGGAGTGTGGCAGGCTTGCTGCTTGTGGCTTTTTGTGTCATGCCAGCTCTTCAGAGGGAAAGGCTCTGGTGTTTCTGGTCTTCCCTGTCCCCTGAGCCACGTGATCTTTTTGCTGGGTTAACCTTACATGTGAAGAAACAAATGAATTCTGTGACTTGAATGAGATGGCACTGGAGATGAGCCTGCCACATCCTATGTTTCTTTCTGCAATCATGTTGGCTTTCTGGTCTGAAGAGGGAAGGAAATGGTGTAACCCCTGACAGTCCCTCTCTCAGAGGGCAGATTGGATAGTTAGCGTGGCTGGATGTTTCTCCCTGACAGAAGATGTAATGATTCTGTAAAGCTTTCCTTCTCACGAGACACTTCATCAGAGTAGCATACCAGCTGAAGGTGTGACTTCTGACTTCATTGCTTTTTGGCCTTAGAAGACATTTAGTCAATACTGTAGTTATTTGTAAGTAGGAAGCACACTCTTGTACCCTGCATTATACATGTTGTTTTTACAGATTTTCCTTTGCAGTCACATTGTTTCCTGGAATAATAGTGTGGCAACCTTGACAGTACATGCTTTTTTGAAAAAGGATTTGATCTGCAAGCCAGTCCTGTCTGCTTTGTGTGTTTCACTGCATTTGAGTTTGATGCTTCCCTATAATAGTGTTCTGAAGATTTTAGCATATTTAGAGCTGACTTCACTTATTGAAGCAGATAATTTAATAGAGTTCAGACTGCCTGTTTCTTCTGGAGCTTAAACCTGTCAGAACCCCAGGGACATGTCCTCTCTCAGTATTGATGGGTAGGGTGTTACAGGTAAAGGGTTGCACTTCTCATATTCAGTACACTTGAAAATACTTGTGAGAAACAGCTGAAGCTCTTTTGGGTGCAGGATGTGTCATGGACCTGTTTTCTGTTTCCCCCAGTAATGTCAGATGTGTTTGCAGCAAGGCAGGGCAGGGTTCA
This sequence comes from Emberiza elegans, assembly GCA_024865655.1. Lineage (NCBI taxonomy): Eukaryota > Metazoa > Chordata > Aves > Passeriformes > Fringillidae > Emberiza > Emberiza elegans. Next base: position 4,346,413 of record JALJVW010000196.1, read on the forward strand.
GGGCATGTTAGCAAACAGCTTAGTGTGGTTAATATGATTGGGGGCAGCAGTGATGTGGCTGCACAGTCTTTTTGAGGGTTAAATGGGAGTGCTGCAGATATTGATGCATTCCTTCACCCCAATCTCTTTTTCCTTCACAGTTTGGTTTTCTGGATATTTGTTTTTAATGTGTTAGTGCAGAGAATTGGATCATGGGTGACGTGTTTGAGTGATGGCTACAATACTTGCAGCTTTCAGAACACAGTATGGGGGCCATCTCTTGGCTTAGCCTTACCCTCAAGAGTGATAAGTGAATGCAGAAAAGAGTTTCTCCCAGTCTTCCTCAAGAAATATTCCCTTTTAGCCCTAGAGGCTGGAGAGCCTAGCAACTATCTCTGTGTTTTATTTTCCTTAAGATGCTGTGATACCATGGTGATGAGTTATTAATAAACCTCCAGGCAGATGGAGAGAGCTTTTAACTGAGAATAACCATATATGAACAAATGTCATGATTTGGTCTGTTGGGCAGAGCAGCTGAGCATTTAGCACAAAAATACAACTTAATCTGCAAATAAATCAGAGCAGTCTTTTTGCTTAAATTTCAAAATTGCACCATGTTTATGGAAGAGCAAAGGACTGTAAAGCACTGCATGCATTATTTTAAGTATATGAATATAATGAATTAGAGCTGAGACTTCTTTTTTTTCAGATTTGTTGCATTGCTGAACATATTATGAGCTATTATAAGAGCAGTAACAGTTTTCCATACAGCACAATGCTCTGCTTTGATGGCACTGACTCAAAATTCTGTAAGTCTTTATACTGATGTGCAGTAATCTCTATAACAGTGACACTAATCCTCTCTTCTAATATGGAACTGTGAAATGGAAGCTTTAAAGCAGCTTTTGGGAATTAGTAATTTATAAACCCTCAATCTGTCATCTATACCAATAGAAATGTCTCTATAATAACAGAGCAACAGGGGACTCACTTTAGGAAAAGCAGTGAAGCCTAGAGGATTTTTATTTTTTCCTTTGTTAATGTGTGAATGGCATTAATTGCACAACAGGAGCAGCAGGAGATTGGTTACAAGTGGTGTGAAATTGTTACATAGCCCTACCCAAATGATGCCCTACCCTTAATCTCTTGTGCAATTTTACTGTGCTGCACCAGCCTACACTGTGCTTCAGCTGTTGTTAAAGGTTTGAGGTAACAATGTCTTGCATGGCTGAAGTTCCTTCCCTCCTGAAGTTCTCCCTTACCAGCTGCTCAGGTGCTGCTGAGGAAGAAAGCAGCCATCTCCATGAATGTGCAAAGCTGGACAGAACATTTCTTTTTAATATTTCACTTAATAATTTCAAATTATTGTATTTGTTGAGAGAATAGGCCCTTAAAACTCTCCAACTGCTTTCACTTGCAAAAAATTTGTTTCCTGTTTTGTGGCCTTGAACAGGAATTTAACTGTAGCTGTGAAAACCCACAAGTTACCAGGTAAGAATAAACCATTATGTGCATTTGTGATGTTTGTAACACCCAGTGACTTCAATAATGCTGTGTCCCCTACACTTTACACACATTGTGAGAGGCACTGTCTGTGGCCAATATTCTATTTCAGTATGGGACAACCCTGGTTGGAAACCTGTCACCTCTGGGGTGGGATAGAGTGGTGTGTGTTCATTGGGTGAACAGCATGTAGGTCATTGTGGTCTGACTATCAATCCCATTGAAATGTCATGGAATTTAATGTGTAACTCATGTGAGAAATCAGAAAATGTTATCAATGATAACCATATTTCTCTCCTTTCCTATTTCCTCTCCACTATGATCTTCTGTGTTGGTTAAATGAAAATCATGTTCTGAAATTTGTCTTATAAATACTAAAGAGATACCTAAGCATACTGAAGAACTGAGAGCAAAATTTACATGACCTCTCAACTGAGGTATTTGTAAAATATAGGTGAAGCGTCAAGAACTGCTGGGACTTTTTATTCCATATGGGGATATAAGGGATTTTGTAAAGCATTCCAGCAGAGTGAGACAATCACTAATCTTTCTGCTGTGTGCGTGGGGTATTTTTTTTTTCTTCTTATGTTAGGAATGCTTTTTCTGAGTAAAAAATTATTCTTTCTTGTTGCTTTGGGGTGGCTTTTGCATTTGTTGTTTGGTTTGGGGTTTTTTTAGCCAACAAAGATGCAAAACAAGCTGTTCCATCTGTACAATGCACTATTATTCTCCAAAGAAAACTTTTTAGTAGAAAGATGCTGGAAAAGGGACAGTATTGATGAAGCAATTGTCAGGGAAACTGGGGGAGGAAGTGCATTGCATGAAGACACTTTGATTTTCTTTGGAGCAACGATGTTCTTTTGCTTTTGAGGTTTCATGAATTCACAGGATACAATATTTCTTAATAAGCCCATCTCCCTTTACCTATGAGAAGAGTTTTGTCTAGATTTAACCTCAGCTGTAGCCTTGCTGCTTTTGTCTCTGGCTGCATTGTGGTCAATACAAAGGGAAGGAGCCATTATAACCCGTAGTTTCCTTGTGACTGTGTCAGGTTGGAGCTCTCAGAGGTGTTGGGCCGGGTGCTGTCCACTGTGCCAGGTGTCCTGTGGAGCTCCACTTGGTTGCAACCCCCCTGGCATGTTGTGTCATACAAAAGGGAAGGCATTTCTCTCAGCAGCCAGCTGAGCATAAGTTCAGGGTTTTACAGTGCAGTTTTGGGCTGTGCAAATAAGCTCAGAGAGACGACAGGGAGTTCAGGACATGACAGTAGGATACAGACACATGCAGTGGAACTGAAAGGAGCAGTAAGAGGAAACACGAATGCAGGTTAGAGTTGGGGCAGTGGTGTTTCCTGTGGATTTGGGCATAGTATTTTTCTTCTCTTAAAGTAAACTACTTTAAGAGAAGCCATAAATGCAACAAACCAAGGAGGGATTTGAGGAGGTCAGGCATCATACATGAGAATCAAAGAACTTGGTAGTGAGGAGCGTGTGGCTGAGTTCTTCCCATCATATCTTCCTGATGGGAATTTGGTGTACAGGTGGAGGCAAACACCCATTGGAAAAGCAGTTTGTGATAACATTTGGAATAATTTTTCTTACAACTCATTATTTCTCCAGTTTACAAATTACTTCACCTTATTTGGGTCCTAGATACTTACTGCCTGGTAAGGAGAAGTTCTTACTATTTATGATTTGGAGTTTTTTATTCAGGCTGCTGTGATGTCTTAAGTGCTTCTTAAGAAGGAGGAATGCATTATGGAAAATAATATAAACTGTATAATAATGAGGGAATTGCAGTAGAGATGGGAATGTGCATCTGCTTTGAAAACCATCGATGGTGAGGTAGAAAGTGGTTTACTAAATGAATTCTGTAGGATAAGCAGTAATGGTAATGAAGTTTCAATGCTAGTGCAAATGCGCTAATTAACTTTCCAGGTAATCAAGGAAGCAGTGCATTTATTAGTTTGGTAGAAACATTAGGCAGTTTTATTAAAGGTGCAATTTGAAGTGTCCTAGACTGATGTTAATTGCATGTATTATGGGGCAAGTCTAATTTTGTGCCACAGCCATCTCCTCTCTTGTTAACTGTGAATTTTGTAAAAGCTGCAAGATTGCTTTTTCCTGGGGCTGTTGATTTCTTTTACAAAGAGCAGAAGCTTTACTACCTTGATCTTTTACATTGTACTGGCAGGCAGCAATTCCAAATTCAAACCTTTCTTTAATTTTCACCAATATGACATAAACGGACATTGCACATAAAAGGCTGAGCCATTGCATATGGCTCCTGGTATAAAGAGTATTACAGTAACAGAAATGCCCTGGTAATAAATTTGTGTGAATGGTAACCATGTGTCTCTGAATGCCTCCTGTTTCTCATTCAAGTTAAAGGTTACTCTGTCAATACTTGCCAGATATCTTACACTCTCATGTCTCTGCAATATTTTTAAGCTTTTTGATGCCTTTCAGTTTTTGAAGTTATTGTATTATTTTTAAGATCCTTAAATTAGGTCATAACAAAAATATTTCTATTTATCTAATCCATTTCCCATCTTCAGACTGCTTGGTGTACTGGAGCATGTAATAAAGGAGAGAGGTTTAAACAGCTTCCTGAAGTGTGAGGAGAAAATACTCTGAAAAGTATTTTTCAGTATCACAAGTTTCCTTTAAAAACTAAAGCTTTTTCAACTGACTGCAGTGTGATGAGAGTGGCTGTGAACGATTAAACTTCCTTGCAGGGGGTAGGATTTGTAGGATGCAGAGCTAGTGAGTCACTATTTCCAATTCTTGGGAAAAAAACGGGGGGAAAAGGATTTCTATAGCTGTTGACTACTGTGTGTCAAAAGTGGAGTGTTTTGTTTTGTTGTCTCAGTTTTCCAGATGCTTTGGTTTGATTCAGGTTGGAATCCAGTAGCCATCCAGTTGTCACTGCTCACAGAAAGAATGGAGGAATTGTGCAGGTTTTTTAAAATCACACCAATTATCATCTCTTGTTAATCTCATGCCCCGTTGGCCAAAACATGAGCACATTTCCCTTAGTGCTTGTGACTGTTCTCTTGCATGTGGTGAGGAGCCTGCTTAGGTGAGCGAGAGCTAACAGTAATTCCCTCATCACTTTTGCTCCAAGCTGCAGATGCTGAGGGCAGATGATATTCACAGCTTGAAATCCAGGAACAAGCTTTTCAGGCACTGCTTTTGTCCTGGAGTTACTGTCTGTCCAGTACTGCCCTTGCCCTAACTATTCAGCTTACACCTTTTGCTACCAGTTAGGGATCATACATGAGAATCAAAGAGCCAACAAAGTTGGCTTCACCTTCAAGTTGCATTTTATTCAACACAATGGGAAGAGCTTATACTCCAAGATCTCGTTAGAAGGCAGTGACCCGATGCAGCATTTTGTCTGGATCCTCCTTATTTTGAGATAAGCAGAGCCTTTCTCAAACAAGGCCTGACTGTACTCAACATCTATTAAAAGCACCCTCGAGTTTAAAACAAAAAAGGTCTTCTGGAATCATGTAGTCTTCTGAAAAGTCTCAAAACTATTCAAGTGCTGGCAGCCAGCATAAAGCCTTTGCCTGATCCTAATCTCCAGAATGCAACAGGCATCATTGCCTGGCTATTTTCAGCTGATTCTGTGTACTGCACATCTAAAACTAGAACAAAACTGTCACTGGTCTGCTTTGCTTTCCAACCCCAGCCGCTGCACTGGCCTGTTTTGTTGGGTTTTTTTCCCTCTTCAGATATTTAGAATTAAATCGGGCACTTCAACCCAATGTGGGTTTTTTTAAGGTTGTAATGTTCTTTGAGCTGGAGAAGTGTGACATTTCTGTTGGCTGGCATTTGATTCCTATACTTCCTGATCTTTGAATCAAATAAGCAGCTGCTTCAATAAGATATTTATTGATATTCATAATTCCCATATAGCCATCAGTTTTTCAGAACAAACCTGAGTGTGTTCTGGAAGCTTTTTGTGGAATTTAACCCCAAACTTGGTGGTCTCCCATGGGCTGCACAGCTTCGTATTGTCACTTGTCTCTGTTTCCCTTCAGCTGGGGTCCTCCATCCCACATTTATGTTTCCTGCTTTGCTTTTTTTACTGTTCCGGACTCTAAACTTCGTCAGTCTTTACTTTTATTTGTACTTTCATTGCTTGGTGATGAGTTGTCACTAGTTGTTGCTTGTCCTATGGCCGTTGTCATCCCTAGTAGCAAGCTGACTACCCTGGCACTGCTGGTGGGCTACAGAACTATTTTTTCTTCTTTGTCTCACTCTGAAAAAACAAAACCTAAAAAAATAACTAAGGCCTATAAAGCTTTCTTCTAGAGAAGAAGCAAAGGTCCCAACAGTTGGGCTGTCATTTATGCCAGAAGCATAATACCTAGTCCTTTAATTTTGTTTTTTTGCTCTGGCACATTTTAAGTGAAGGAACCTCTTTACTATGTGTGTAGAAAAAGAGGGAAAAAGTCTATTATAAATTTTTTATTGCTAAGGAAGAATTGGTAAAGGTGCAGGAACACAGGGGAGAAACACAGAAGTCCTTGAGCACAAGAGAAAGAAAATTTCAAGCTTACAATACACAGCTCAGTGAAACTGGGTATGAAAGGCACAGAAAAAATGAGGAAATGTATGCTGGGAGATTTCAAGGCAAGCTGGAAAAATGTATGTGAGGACATAATGCTTACTAATAACGCATATTTTATATATATACAAATATATATATATATATATACACCAAATAATAGGTGACATATTAAATAAAATTTTAAAAACTGTAGTCTATTATGCAGTTGTAGAAAACAGAATGGCATGATTGGAACCACCCATCTCAAGGATCTTTATCTTGCTTGCCTTGTCCTGCTCTCACACATCAGTGTTTTGGCAGAAACTGGGAGGGACAAAGAGAACAGTGTATTTGATGGACAGGGAAGGCTGAATTTGATGATTTAAGCAATATATTGTGACAAATCAGTTGACCTGTCCACATGGTCTTCCATTAATTCAGCCCTCATATTTCTCAAAAAAAATTGTTTTGTTGAATTTAGGCGCAGATTTGGTCTCATCTCTTTTTTATATAAACCCACAGAATAAAGGCATTCTAGGATGGATGTTTCATGCACCTGGTTCAGATTAGACTTTTTACATCACTAAAATAGGATTTTATGGCTTTCCTACTATAACTGCATTTAAGTGCTTTTAAAAGCACTTTTTTTTAATTGGACATGCTAATATTTGAGGCCATATTTTGGCTAATTGTTTACATCTGCATTTAGAAAATTGTTAAAATTAATGCTATTTTTGTTATGTAACTTTATAAGCCACACATGCCCTATAGTCTCTTTTCTAATTAGGAAACAATTAAAATTACAAAAAGTCTACTTCTTGACACCAAATTTTAATTACTTTAGGCTTGAATTGTATTGTAGCAGCTCAGGGGAATGCTAATGGGACATTTTGATCCCTCTAAAAGCTTCTATGAATGCCTGTGTAGGAGCTGAAAATAAATCTTCTTTCAGTCTAAATGACTACAGAGTTAAACTACAAGGACTGCTCCTGACCTCAGTTGCCTCATTTCTGACATTCCACAGTGTGTAGTTGTCACAAGGTAGAACAGCACAAAAGTTGATTAATAATTTTTTAGACCCCATAACAGAAAATAATAGAATGTCTGACTTACATAATTGAATAGATTTCTAAAATATTCAGGTTTGGAGACTGAATTCCTATGTAGACCAAGTTTTTACATTGGGAAATAAGACTCACCAATATATTTCATATTTGTCTATGCGCCACAGTATTCACAGAATGTTTTTTTAATTCACTTCAGTTCAACATTTTAATTATATGTTAAAACACAAACACCTACGGACCCAAATAATTCTCATCATGGACTGATGATTTTTTTTTTCCTTTTTAAATGATGAAAACTGCCTGGAGTCCTGACACAATGGAAAGTTTCAAGAAATCATGTACAAAAGTCATGGAAGAAATACTGGAGTGTGCCCTAAGGCTGATTATTTCATTCCCTCCCTTTCTTCCTCACAGAACAGATGTATCTCAGACCATGGTCTGAGCATCTCTTGGAGTATTGCTTGTGCTTCCAAATAGGGGTTTGCCTTTTTGTTGAGGTGCACAGGTTGGACAGGAGCTGAGGGTGAAATTGAGGTCGTGGTTCAGCCTTCTACCAGCCCTGTGATACTGCCCATACGGAGTCATGGTTCATCCTTCCATCAGTTTTGTCTTCCAGTAGCTCTGAGGATGTCTGTGTAACAGCTTAGAGCATGGGTGAAGGGTTCATTAAAATGTTGCTCATGCTCAAAAGCCTTAGGCAGCCTGACTGATCAATTCTCTCTGGGCTCCATGGCACAAGTTGTATCTCTATTGTGTGAAGATCTGTAGTTCTCCTGCCTACGTCTAATACTCTTTCCTCTTAAAAATCTTCAGCTGGATTTGATCTCTTCTCAGTCTTGAGGTAGATTGGATTTACATAAACTACAGGCACAGCAAAATCAGTACTGGCTGACCACATTATTTTAGTTTGTAGGGCAGATAGGATGCAAACTCCATTTTATACACAGTCATCATTTACCCAAATGTGAAGGTCCACATACTCAATTCCTGACTTTATTAAAGCACTTGGACATGGTAAGATATTAATCAGGGCCTTCATATAAATATGGCTATTTCAGGCTTTGTTGGAGTTAATGTCCATCCTGAATTTGTTGTAGTAGTTATTTTATGAAAAGATTTGGTCTTGCACTTGAGCTGAAGCTGGACAAGCTCCAGTGAGTGGCCTTCCATGCACCCAAACCCACAGTGATAGGCATTGTGTAGCTGCTTGGAGGACTGAGTGAACAGACAGAAGAGATGACTTCAGGACTCAAGTTCTTTGATCCAGAATCCATTATGGAGTATTTTGACTTCGAATCACAATCCTGTCTTGTTGTGTGGATATAATTTTTATTCTAAAAATAGGGGTTGCAGTAACTATGACAAGGATTTTGGGTTGGAGACCTGAGTTCTAATTTGTTTCTGACTGACAAATTAGAAAATCAGTGAATGATTTTGTAGCTCAGAGTTGCCATTTTCCTTGTTTTCAGCAACTCCAGAATCCTTTGCAGCCAAAACTGCTGTTGTCAAACTTCAAGAACTGAGTCCAAGAGACGTAGTTTCCAAATTCTTCCCAACTGGAAGCTGTTTCCAAAAAACTCACATGGGAATGGAGGGTCTCATTTATCCCCCAGATCATTAAGTTCCCCATACCCTTACACCACATTTTTGCTACTTTGAGTGAGTCGCTCTCACCAGGTCAATTACTAACCAGGTTGGTATATGAGCTAATAAACTGCTTTATGTTCTGTAGTCACAGCTGGGCTGCTCCCATACCTGACCCTCAAAGAGCTGTTGCAGTGTCTAGACATGTCTTTGGAGCTGTGTTACTTGCCTACATGCAATTGGAGCTCTGCATTCTCTTCCCTTGTGCTTGCAACATCTTCAGCTTTTTCCTCCATTCCAGCTTCTCCAATTGCATTCATACAAGGACAAAATTCTGTCATTTCATCCTGCGTGCTTTCTCAGTATTGGCTGCCAGATAAATAGAGTGTGCTTCCTGTTCATTTGTTGTCTTAGACATTGATTTTGCCTGTTTTAAAGGACTTTAAGGTTTGGCAAGGCTAATGTTATAGTGACAGTTGTGTTCTTTCACCAAGTTCTTCCTCTTAGCTTGACTGCTTTTCTGTTCCAGGGGAGAGCAATAACCAATTTTCCTTTTTTGCTTTCACTGCTCAGCTTGATGCTAATCTGCCAGCATTTATTCCTCTGATCTCTTATTGTCTGCCCAGCCTCAGTCTTGCTTCCTTTATTCTGAGAGCTGCTCCAGCCTTGCCTTCTTTTATGTCCTTCACATATTTGTTTGTGTGTCATCTTTGTTGGTGCCTTTGATGTTTGGCATGACCTTACTGAGATCTGTGCTTGAAGGAACTTGCCTTTCTAGTGGCCCAGAAGGCACCAAAGAAGCAAATGAAGGGCAGGAATCATCTGGAACCAAGGAGTTAATGGGCTTGTTATCAGCAAATAGTTCTAGGTCTTACCCCTTTTCCACTGTATGGGACAGTGTGGCATTATTTCATCCTACACCTTGTACTCTCTGTCTGCATCTGCACTGTCAAAAGAGACCAGATGCCAAAATGGACTGGGACTTGTAACTGAATGTTTTCTTTGCTTTAAGCAGCTGGGAGATTTCATTTTTTCGTTAGGTTACAATCTTGTTTTTAAGGATAAACATACTTGAGAAGCCTTTCACTCTCCCTTTGTAAGATGCAAGTTTTTTTTTCCCCAAAATAGGAGGTATTAGATTTTAAAATACTGCATTTTTAGACCAATTGTGGTGATTTCATCCTGGAATTATAGGAGGGTTCCAAAATTATATTTTACCCAGTGAGGTCAGAATATGCATTCTTTCACTGTGGTATTTTAAAGAACTTATAGGCAGACTTCTGCATGCAATTCAGTATTTCATAATTATATTGTATTGACTTTAGAGTATTTGGTCAAAAAATGGGATTATGAATAAACTGGTGGAGTAACTGTACAGCCAGCTGCTTTGAAGTAGTGCTCAATCATTTAATTTCACATGAATTTTTAATAATGATTCCACCCTGTTTATTGTATTAAATTCCACTTGGTGTGGATTCTTAGACCTTTGTGGTCTATTGGTGACAGAAGGATTTTGAGACATTAAACTGTTTACTTTCTGAACTTTCATTTGCTTTGCACTTTATTCCGTTTAATAATTAAATGGTTGTTTAATATCTGAGATTGAGACTGGAAGCAGTTCTTTTTCATCTGCTTCTCACCAGCACAGTTGAAGTTTCTCAAAAGAAAAGACATAAGATCTGAATACCCTAAACTATCCAAATTAGTGTACTTTTTCTTGGTGATAAATAGCACCCTGGAAAGTATCAGTTAATTCAGTCTTAAATCTTTAAGAGGTAATTTTGACAGAGTTCTGTAAATGTAGAAAGTTCAACAGAGTAACCAGAGAAAGGTTCCTAATGAAATCCTGTCTTTGGTAGTGAAAATGTCTGTCTAGTTTTAATAAAAGCTTGATTACACTGCATTCATGAGGATTTCTGCAAGTCTGTCCTGATGACACATAAACTTTAAATTAGGCATAGTCAATAAAAGGCCACCTAATATGGTTTCATATTTTGAGAGGTTTCCCCTAATTGCCCCAGCTAGTTAGTCTGTTTTCTAACCATTTTGGCATCTGCATGTGCTGAAAGAAATCATCTTGCAAAAGATGGAGCTTGTACAGCTTGTAATGATGTGAAGTGACCTGACAGAGACCTCCCTCCTGCTGCCTCCTTATTTAGTGACCTTCCACAAGTGATGAGACAGCAGCTTTCTCCCAGCAGCTGTTTTCTAAATTTGGGCTGACAAATGGTATCATAAAGGTGGCAGGTGAGGCTAAGAGATCTGATCAGAACATACTGATTTAACAGCCACCAAAAGGTACAAAAGAATATAAGGAAAAACAATCAAGTGCTGTCTCTTTATCATTGTATCAGTTTTCTCTGCGTGGTCCCTTGTGAAAGCTTTTACTGATGGCTTTCAGCTATGTATCATTATAATACCTCCAATAAGCATTACATAATAGGAAAAGTATGCTACACTGAGCAATGAAACTGGTGTTAGCCAGTTCTGTGGCCCATATCAAAATGCTCTCACTAGTATTCCCTGTAACAGCACTTCCTCAGATGAAATGGACTACAGCATATCATCAAGTAAGAGTTCATACATCCACTTTAATGTTTTTTGCATATTCCTGTTACAAGTAATGACTATGACTACTCAAGAGAAAAATTTTTTCTCTATATAATAGTTCAGGCAATTTCCAAGCATATTCTCTGCCATTGCTGTGTTTGCATGGCTAAGTAGGCAAACACTCTATGTGTGTGTTCTCTCAGGCGCTGAGGAAGGGGAGAAAACACAGTGATGATAAAACCACAAGAATTAACCAGAAAAACTGGGTAGACAGTAGCACTTGACTGATTTTTAATGTTGGTTCTTTTACTGACAGTTCAGTAGATTACAAGTTGTCTCCTATTAATGGTGTGGTTTATAAGAAGAAATTTGCAGAATAAGTGCATCTGAGGTGCTCTGACTAGAGTAGCAAATCCATATTTCAGAAGCACTTCAGATGTTAGAAGCTTTGAAAAGGATCTTCCCTCTTTACTCTAGAGTGATATATCAGTATGTACTTGGGCTGGAAATACAGAGATGTATTTCAGAAATCAGACCTGCTGACTGGATGTGTCAGACCTTCAGTCTAGGATAAGTCAGGAATTCAGGTGCTTACCTGAAATGGAGCTCCTGAACTCAAATTCTGTCATAAAATTATTTTTAACTATTTGAATTCTCCTAACTTTAAAATGTTGTATTCTTTAAGGTGATAAACAAAAAAGTCCCTCAGGTATCTTTATTTGGATGTTTATTTCCTGTGTTTGCTTACCGGCATTAAAGCACAGAAGTTACTTTCTGCATGGGATTGAAATGTTGCAAGCTCTTTACAGGTTACAGATTTTCAGTTGTCATCTAGAAGAGTTTTGAAGACTGTCATTACAGGTAGGTAGGATATATGAAGGCTTAAATATCTTCTTCAGTATAAAAAGTACGCTGAAAAACTAGTATTTCCAAAGATGTTGAGTTATAAAAGGCCTCTATGTATGCCTCTATGTATGAATGATAGCTTTGGCCAAAAGCAACACAGTGTAATAAGTATTAATGTAATGGATTATTAGATTTGTCACATTAATGACACAATGAATTCTAGCACACAAGCATTGTAAAGGGGAAGGTGACTGGTGGCAATGGAATGGACAGATTGACTTCGAAATGCTTGCAATGAGAGCTGGAGAGGACCATTTTTGGTCATGATGTTTTCTTTCATTTAAATTTTAGATAATTATCTGAGTGTAACTTGACCCCATAAAAAATTATGAAGTGTCATAACTTTTGGACGATGCAGAAAGGCATTATTCTGTAGCCACAAACAGGGTCCATCAGGCACTCAGGACCTGAAGAAAAGTCGACAGTTGTACCTGTAGCCATGCATGGTGTTCGCACATAGTGTGAGAATGATTTATTTCAGCTGGCTGAAAAGCTCAGCATCTGCAGAGTCCTCAAGGGTCATCACCTTCTAAGCATAAGCAGGCATCCATCCTTGTGATCAGGCCTTGCTCTGCTCCTGCCAGGCAGAGGGGTGGGAAGGGCAGCCCATGGGCCGTGAGTGTCTGCTGTAAACATTTATGTCTGCTTCAGCCTGCACATGGGGAAAGGGGACGTAACAGAAGCCCAGCTACGATCTCGTTTACCCAGTCAGCATGTTTAAAGATGGAAATATTTTTATTCTTTTTCTTTTGGATATTTGTCAAGAGTGTTTTGGGTTCAGTTGGAAATTTATAATGTAATGTTTGGTAGCAGATGCCTATTTTGAGGATGGTGCCATGAGAAATGGGATGCCCAGGTCCTACCTTGTTTGAACAATCTTTCTGGGTTTTACTGCCATGTTCCACACCATGGGATATGCAAGTGCTTCCCAAGCCCTCTGACCTGCAGAGACAAGGGCAGGGTAGGCACTGTGCCTTATGTTTCTTTGGGAGGGAAGGTAGAGGCTTTTGCTCTGTACCATGGAAATTTTCCCTGATACAGCAGGGTTTTTTGTTCTGGGTTCTGAGGTAGAGTTCTTCAACCAGTTTAAAAGCTGTTGGCAAAGTGACCTTGAAGAAAATTGCCTCAGGTACTGTACTGGGGGATGACACAGTATTAATGTGTTGGCCTAAATTTCAAATCCTGAGATGGACTAGGGTGGTGGCTGTGTGAGAAATTCAACAGCCAGTGTTGTTAAGTGCCATTGTCCGGGGCATACTGAGGGGCCAGTCAAGATCTTCTGAGAGCTGCTTTGTTAAACACAGCTCAGATTTGAACAGGCCTTGTTCCAGAGGGCTTGTGGGCAGTATTAATGGAAGGAAAAATGTGAGGAATACAGAGGAAAAAGCAACTGTGCTACACATGTGAAATCAGAATTAATGTTATGATTTTTTTTTTTGTGCAGAAATAGTACAACAAAAGGAGGGAAGGCAAGAAGGAAAGGCTTTTTAGTGAAGAGGAAGAAAACCAGAGAGAATGAAAGCAGAACAGAAAGAGATAAGCATACAGTTAATGGGGCCAAGAATAAAATAAGGTGCAGAGGGTAGAGGAGGCAGAGAAACACCATGTTTAAATAAGGAATAAGGGTAAACCTTAGGCTTGTACTACTCTGTAGGTTTTGAAGAGTGCATCTTGACCTGCACTCCTGCAATATTTTCCTCAGAAATGTTGTATTGGAAAGGATGGATGCTGAACTGTCCAAAGGATAAGTAGCACCTGCTGAAAGTAGTTGTGCCCATTTGATGAAAGCTTGAGCTTTGGCATACCTAGTCACTGCATGGATGTAGAAGCAGCTTTCCTTTTTCTTTCCAATTTCAAGTCCTTCACAATCAGAATTCCTATATTGCAATTACACAGTTATAAGAAAGCTGCAGAACTCATATCTTGTTTCTGTGTTGGCTGTAAGAAGAATTGAATCTTTCACTGACACTAGGAACTGTCCTACAGTCTGTCCCAGGTCTAGCCCCCCTCACCCCTGGCTTTGGAGTCCAGCCCTTCACAGCTTTCTGCGTCTTCTGGATTAACTTGATCTTTCCATAGGATAAGTCACAAACTCTCCAGGTCCCTATGTGCCTCCAAACAAGGTTTACCCCAGGCCTGCATCCCTTTCCAACTAATCCCACCCTAAGGAATATCTGAAGAAGCAACTTTAGGTCTTTAGGTCTCCTGAATGAAGGATTCCCTTCAGTAGTCAAAAAAGTAGAAACATGAGGGAAAACAGTTGATGTGGACTTTTGATTTAGAAACAGTTGAATTTTTTTTCTGTGTGTTTCTGGCACTGTTGCCTCCTACATAGGATGCTCAGAGAGCCTCCATTGTACATGGGCAGTTTTGAAGGTGTAAGTATTTGCAAGGAATAGGGAAGATAAGTTGTGAAAATTTGATGGCCAGTAGTATTGATGAGGGTGGGTGAATCTCAGGAAGAAATTTAAGGCTATTTTTACCTTTTTCATCCTGGTCCTGCCTCCCGTTTTGGTACTCAGAATTTATAAAATCAGTTAAATTAAAGTATTTTGGTATCTTTTTTTTTTCTTTATCTAAGTTGTGCTTCTTCTGTTAATATACTGGAAAGAGCACCTGCACTGCCTGTGTCCCATTCTCCTACAGCTATATGTCAGTTAGATAACGCCACCATAACAGGCCATTTCAGCCTCCCAACAGTTGTCCTTGCCATTCTGTTGCACAAAATGATGTTTTTTCACCCTTCATCAGAGGTGGAGACGTGCCTGTTGCAGCACCACAGTAAATAGTAAGACAGTTTGTTTTCTTAACCTTTGTCTATCTGTATTTCAAAACTCACAATTTATCTAGTAACTTCATCAGGAGGTTGGGATGTTTCTAAGGCAGTGTAAGCAGAGATACCACATAGCAGAGTTTGTTGGGAGAGCGTGACTAATGGGTATAAGAAGATCCACCATGACTGTGGTTTTAACTCTCAGATCTCCAGTGGGAACTTTGTGAACAGAAAGCTGCCATCTCCTTCCAGGCTGTGTCCTTCCTCTTGGTGTGCTGGGACCTCTCTTACACAGGGCTCAGCACACACCCCAGCCCTGTGCCTGCTTCAGCTCAGGTGCTTCTGCCTCACAGTGACAGGCACAGCAGAGAGCTGCAGTGCAGGGGTGTAACTGGAGATATCTGTTAAATCTTTGCAAAGGAACCAACTGCATATTTAAAATATAAAAGTGAGCATTATAATGGGTGCTATGCCAAAATGCATTTTTACTTTTGCTTTTAATAGCCCCAAATTGATTTAGTAATGTTTACTTTCTGGTTTTATTTTGGTGGTTCTTTTTTTGCCTTTTCTATGCTACATTACTACATTCTATGAATATATAAGTTCAGCCTACAAAGCTGAACATGTACACATAGTAGCAGTGGGAGAGTTGATTTGGATGTGTGTGTTGGGTTTAAAGTATGCAGTCTTCTAGTCTTGAAGACATTTGGGATGGGATTCTTTCTTCCTCTGCTGTTCCTTCTTTCTTCTTGCTATTCTGTTCAGCAAGTTGACAGTTTGGTGTTGATTAGGGGTTTTAGGTGCAACAGGAGTACAGCTAATAACAAAAAAATGAGCTTGTGTGTATTTCTATGCTGTGCTGCTCCCTACTGAATTGTCTGACTACCAAATACATTAAGGAGTTAACAACTGAGAGTCATTCTCCTGGAGGGGTGCTGATGGAGTCCGGTGGTTTTACAGCTGAAGAGCAGGGGTTTAGAACAAGCTGTGCCAGCCTAAGAAGCTTCTCTATTCTTATCATAAATTGTCACAAAAATTATCATAAATTAGTTATGCTAAGGTGATACTTAGCAAAAGACAGCTAGCAGTGAGCACAGCAGGGTCTTTAGATGGTTAATGTCAGGGTAAAGAGAAGGAAAGGTGATTTTCCAGTATGTGCTGCATGTTCCAGGAGCACTTTCTGTGCAGGAAACAACCCCACGATCATAGTTAACTGTCAGTAATTTAGCATATTTGGATTCCCAAAACAAAATGCAATGTTTAGTTGGGCTTTGAAGGGCAAACAGTTCCTTATGGAGCTTAATTGCTTTGTTTACATGTAGCTAGTTACTTATCACGTGGCAAGAACAATAGACTGAGTGCTTTGCTTAACCCATGATCAGAATGAGATAAAACACCAAAGACAGTGAGGCTGTATTTCTTAAACAGACCACGGGTCAGATGCAGCCTCTTTGGCTGGCTGTCTCCTAGAAAACCTGCTGCTGGCATACCCTTTGCTTCCACAGCATCTGTGTGGCCTTGCAGTATGTCCTCACTGTCTGATCTTCAGCTAAAACCAAGTGGTGTTTCTTGAGTTTCTCTACTTCATGCGGCCCAGGCACCTTCCTGAGAGCTGTGTGATTCACTGACCATTCCTGGCACAGTGCCTGCAGTGAACATCAGACCATCATCACACCAGGCTTTGACCTCATGTTACCCCAGAGCTTAACCTGGACCGTGCCCAGTTTGCAACAGAGGCCGCTGAGTTTCCTCCTCCCTGTATGGAGGCAGGGTGTGAGCCTTGATTTCTCAACCAGCCACACCTGTCCTGTGGGATGAGGTGAAAAATGGAGTTTACTTAGTTAAGGCAGATCTCTGCCAGTCAGTCATGCCTGCTACAGACAGGAGGCCTTTGAGCAAGGGTGCTCCAGCCATGCCAGAACACTTTCCTTGTTGTCACACAGTCCTCCAGCCACAGGCAGTACCCATGATCCAGCGTGACACGAGTGCGTGACCCAACACGTGCTGTCCCTACCCAGAAGTTGAGAAGTTCATTGTCAGGTCTGCCAGATTAATAGAGACAAAAGAAAGTTTTTGGTTGGGACTGCAGCTCTCACAGCCTCAAGGAGTCCCTTGTGTCTTGGGGGAGCGTTGGGGCTCACGCCAGGTCTCCCTGCATAATTGAGTTTTCCTGAGCTCTGAGCAGAGAGGACATTCCAGAGATTTTTATCTGCTTGCTTCTCCATTTCACTGGTAGCTTTTCCCCTCATAACATCTAAATTAAAAGTCAGAAAGTTTGCTGAGAAAGACTCCTAGTTTTTTCCTCAGGTAGTTTCTTTTGGCAGAAGGGAATTCTCTGTTACACCTGTTTGTACCGAAGGAGTAAGGTAGATGTTCTCCATTAATTTACCAGAAGTAAGCTTCAGCCATCCCTGCAAACTGGAGAACAAGTTTCTAACATCTCTTATTTTGTAAATCTGTGTGCAACTGGGAATGAGAGGTCTTTGAAAATATGCACAGAAAGTTTCAGTGCAGGAGAGCACCAGCAAACCAAAAGTCTTCTTTATCTTTTTTCATGAGTAAACTATTAACTGGAACAGTTGTGTGCTCAAATCTTAGGTGCAGTTTACAGTTGTCACTTGCACTTGAAGGGGTGTAAATGGAGGCTGATAATCTTTATAGCAGTCATCTCCACAGCTGTTCCTCTTCCCTCTGTAGGCAATCTCTCAGTAGCAGAAATATTTCCAATTTTTGTATGTTTGTGGTACAGAGGAACCAAATCATGCAAATAACAAGACCACAATGACACTGGTATTCTAAAGAATATGACACATTATCATTACCTTTCCAAGCCTTTAGACTATGAAAATAAACTTTAAAAGTCTACTGAAGATTTAAGCAGTAAGAGCCCCTTCTCCACCACCACCACCTAAATATATGAGCTCCTTCTAGAGCTGGAGGCCTCTTCAGTAAAACTACCACTTGTTTTGAGCTTGTACAAGCATTTACAGCTACCATATACATTGAAATGTTAGCACGTCTGCTCTTGCCTTGTCATTCTTCTGTTTGTGTAACACAGAGCCCAGTAGTCACCACAAAAAAAGATAACCTTTGGAAATGTGTCTTTGAGGAGGAAGATTCCACATAAGGATCAATCATATTCCTCAGAAGAATTCAACATCTGAGTCAGGGGTTCCCAGAGACTAGCCTGAAAGATGCTAAGTATGTGACCCTCAGGAAAATTTTCAATTGTGGCTTTTCTGCACTGTCCTGCTGATTCTTTGGGGTTTTTTTGGTTTTGGTGGGGTTTTTTTTGTTTGGTTTTTTTTTGGTCATGCAGCACCTAGCCTGATGTCCCGTCCATTAGGTTGCCCTCCATGAACACATGAACAAAACTCAGGAAACTCCTGAGTTCATCATCCAAGAAAACCTTTTTTTTGGAATACAGACTGAAAAAGATAATCTATTTTGTCAAGTGTTTCCACACCTCTGTAAACATGCAGTCTCCTCCTCTGGATGATCTCATGCATATATTCATCAAAGTTCTTACTTTGCTTTGAGACCACATTTGCAGCAAAACAGTAGTATATGTAATATATAAAGGTTTTGGGTGAGATCCAGTACAAGCATCTCATGGTGAAATCATTCTTAATATTATTTAACAGCTACCTGGTGTCTGATCCAGAGAAACTGGTCACAGCTACACCTTCCTTAGACACTCAAGTGAATGGCACATGAGCCTTGGATTTTACATGAATGTAGAGCAAGGAGGACACAGATCATAGTTTGTCTCTCACATTGTCAAGCACATTTCCTCCTCCATTTTTTGACAGTGGATTGTTGATAGAGTGACAGCTGTTAAACAGGTATGAGTTCATCAGCACTCCTCACCAAAGAAACCTTGTCTGGAAACTATACCTCTCTCACTGGAAGTAGAGAGAAGGAAAATTGGAAGTCTCTGGCTTAAGGAAAACCATTTGGTACTACAGAAGTTAAGTGAAGATCAGCTAACCTGCTGGAGCATCACAGGCTGGAAACCTGAATGTTCTGGCAGATGCCATCATTTTGGCAATGGCGCAGGTGGCAGTCCTGCAAAGTCCTCATGGTCTTTATCACGTAGTAGGAAGTGGCATTGCTGCCCTGGATGCAAACATCCTAAAAAAGAAGTGGAATAAATAAATAAATAAACCACAGAAATAAATTCTTGGACACAGGTGATACCACGAGTATTGGAGTGCCAGGTCACAGTTCAAGTATTATAGAAGTTATCGGTGTTGCCAGTGACAGATGTAATATCTACCAATGATTATGTCATACAAAACAAAAACCCCAACACTAAACCCAGCAGCCTTACAGACTCCTTGCTTTTCAGCTTTCAAAACTCTTCTGGAGAGCTTTTGTAAATGGATGGTCTAAAACCAAGGCTGATTAAATATCTGCTCTGCCTCCTGTCCCCTTGGAAACAGGGAATGCCGACTGTGAAAGCAGTCTGAAGGATCCAGGATGGAAATGCAGATGTTCATGTACAACAGACTTTTCCCCCTTTTTTATTGCTCAGAACAATATGATAGTCCACAGCAAGGTCTGCATTTCCAGCTATGTGCACAGAGTAACCAGTACATTGAGGTGGTTTATGGCTGGCAACACTTCATGGTAAATGCTGCCTTAGAACTAGGAGTGCCCATGTCTGTACTGCTGAAAGTAGGGGAAAAACTTATTTTCACACTCCATCATGCAGAGCATGCACCCACGCAGTTTTAGCTCCTTATTTATTGTAGCCAGTTTATTGTGGGCCATGGTAACTATCTATGTTATATGTCTGTTCTTGCTTGCATCTCTGGGAGATAATGAGATTGTGTAGTGGTTATATTGACAGCAGGGTTTCTTTTCCAAATTCCTTTGCTTCTGTTCTGTTCTTCATACAGCCCACTGAAATAATCTCTGTCTATATTGCAGAGTTCTTCCAAGAGATTTTTCTTTTTCATTGGGTATATCCATAAAAAACAAGGAATTCTACCTTGCAGTTTTGTTCCCTCAAAACTTCAGTCTACATCCACCCATTTAAGTCATCTTACTTTTGTCCCTAATCTGTCTTAATATCTTCAGGCAACCAAGAAACTGGCCTTTCATCTGTCTTGAACTCTTGAGAATTGCTCAACAGTTGCACAAAATTGTTTTTCCTCCTCCTGCTGTGAAGATAGTACCAAATTAGGAGTGTGTTATGGGCCAGGCTTTTCCCAGTTGCCAGGGGCTGTGATCTCTTAAGCTAAAGATGGAGAGATGTTCCTTGCTGTGCTTGACATGGAGGCCTGAAAGTCCTGTGCTCCTTTAGGCATTTTAGGGTTCTTAGTGTCTTACAGGGACTTTATTTCCCAGCTTTCCTGACACTTAACTGTTTGTGGCCAAGTAAATATTATGGGGTGTGCACAGCCAAATAGTACAGTACCCCTAAAAGATAGCAGAAAGAAATTGAGCTAACATTAGGGCTGATTTTCTTGCTCCTTTGTCAGAGGCCATTATGGACTTAATGGTTTGTGGTAAGTAAAATGTTTCCATTCTAATCCTGTTTTTTCACTAAATTTCAAGAGAAATGCCAGGATTGCCACCTTGGGTTTGGGGGGTTGTAGTCTCAACACTGGTGATTACAATAAACTAGGATCCTCTACTTCAGATCATTGCTTCATATCCTCTTATCCTGGAAATTAAATTATGCTGATTTAAATGTCTGCATCTATTGTCTTTCCAAATTGCACAGCTTGGTTTTAAAGATAAATGCTTGCCATTTTGGGACAGACTGTGTGCTAGGTTTAAGTTCACTTAGCAAAGCTTTTTTATTGGAGTGGCTCATGTAACTTGCTAACATGCAAGAAATTATTGAGCTTTCACTTCCTCCACTCCCATTTCCTGTTTGGATGTTGAAAGGAAGCCCTGATTGCTAATTTGTGATTAACCAGCAACCCAGAGTGAACTTAATCCTGTGGGTTTGTGTGGTGCTTGCCTATGCAGATACAGCCTCACTCAAGAATGGGATTGCTGCAGTTCACGTTTCATGGGGAGAGCTGTAAACAATCTGCTCTTCTTTCCATGTATTCATGGCCTGCCTTCTGAGAACAGAGGTAATGCCTGGCCTGCCAGAGCTTGGGAGGTGACACTAAAACGTTGGATGCTGCAGTAGAGAAGGGACACATGAGGGTGTTCTTCCAGTCTTGCTTGCCCAGGAGGTGGCACTGTGAAATAGTGGGATTTTTACCTGCAGCGTTTGTCTCACCCCTCTGTGATTGTTTGAGACGTGACAGAAGAGTGAAGTTCCTTAGTCAGTAAAACCAGAGTGACTTTTACCTCTTTTAGGATGCCCCAGTGCTCTCCTGTGTGAAACACGTGGTACTATCTGCTTTGCACTCCTGCATTAGGGAACTGACCTTCACACATACTCTTGTGCAGCCAGAATCAGAACTGGGTTTGTGGGTGAGATTGTGTGGCCACAAAAGAAGCGGTGATGTCTTTGGAGCATCTTTACTTCCAAGGCTTTTGTGCAAGTCCATTGTGTTCCCCTTGATATTTCCCAGACCTACTGACAAAGCAGCCAAGATGAAAAGCAAAATGCATGTAGTATGTGCTAGAAAACTAGAAAGCTTTGAGGAGTCTCTGTGGGATGTCTCTGTCCTGCATTGTGCTGTGCTCCTGTTAGAGTACTGGTAACCCTGGTTTAGTGCTTATATATAACACACACAGAGGTTTTTAAAGGGATCTCTGACCCCACCTGCAAGTACCTGACCTGACTTGTGCTGCCAAATGCAGGCCAACACAGCTGAGATGAATCTAGAAAATCTTCCAGGTCTTTCATTATTATAATGGTGATAAGTTGAGACCATTTTCATTTCTCTCTCCAAGAAAAGCCTGAGATTAGGAGTACATATGGATCTGTGGGTAATTCTGATCTTGGAATGGATATAATACTTTACAAAATCTTAGGCAAGCTTATTAATCTGCTTATTTTATTTCTCAGAAAGGTGAAAAGGGGTAATGCTTTCATAACACAAGAAAAACAAGAACATATTTGTAACACAATGTAACAAATATGTTCACAATATACCTTCGAGCTAGAAATTTTATGGGAATGTGAAATACTTTTGTTATTATTAATCAAATATTAAGTGGCCTATACATCTATAACAAAGGGCTCTCAGCAAACACATCCTTTAAAATAGCCTGACCCTTTCCACTTTTTCAGAGACATTAATAGTTTCCTGGCTCAGTGTTTTAGGAAATGTCGTCATAGTCTGGAGGAACCAATAAAAACATAAGTCACCTATTTTGTCTGATCATTTTATGCCAGGATATTTGAGGCTGGAAGCTGTGGAGGGGTAGGAGGGGACTGCTTTGTTTGTGAGGGTGGATGATGTAGAGGATTTAATACTGCTTTAGTATAACTTTAGTAGGACTCTAGAATTGTGTGAAAAATAGCATTTTTTGAGTTCATAGACAGAGGCTTTAGATAATTTTTGTGACTATTTAATGTTTTTTTTTTTCTCCTTCCTATGCCATTTATTGCTTCAGTGCTTGAGGAAAGGGATGTTTTCTTGGGGAAGAGTATTCTGTTGGTTTTAGGCTTTCATTGTCCTTTAATAAAGAGGTAAGAGCTCTTAAGAAATGGCAGTGCCTTAAAAGAAATGTTGGTACCTGATAATGGCAATATGATCGGTGGGACAATAGCTTATTTGGTATGGTCAAAGACCATTTCCTACAAGCAGAAAATGTAATTACTTAAATGAAAGAACTACTACTGTATGAAATCTTAGTACAAAGCATCGTTACATGACATTGTGAAAAGCAAACCATGAGTGTCTGCAATAGGCATCTGGTGACACTTTGTTCTCCATTATAAATGCCAGCATTTACAGGGGGACAAACCCTGCCACCCTTCCATGGTTTTGATTCTCTCCCTCCTGAGGAAAGCTTCCAGCAAGTGTGTTAGTCCTGACTGTGATCTCTTGGCTGTGGAGAGCAGATATGCATTGCAGTTTTTCCCCTACTCTGCTGTTGTCTGCTGCAAGCTTCACACAGCCCCTCAGAGGTAATATCTCTGTTACTGTTGATTTGTGCTTGGTTGCATGGAGCTGGGAAAGGCTGTTCTGACCCCATTTATCCTCTGCCTCTTCCCTGAGTGTCCTCCAGAGAGGACCAAAGTTTTTGCCTGTTTTTAGGAAGTCACGCTCTGTGTTTTCTCTTCTGTGTTCCATCAGCGTTGGAGACCAGTGTAATGTTTGTCAGCAGTCTAGAGAAGCTGAAGGATAACACTTACTTCATCCTGCATAGCTGTCTTTACAGAAAAGAGCTGAGGCTCCTAAAGAGACAGCCACCACCACTGCAAGCTGCACCCTAATGCATTATGTGGACTGTTCTCCTCACTTGCCCCCCAACGTAGAAAAACCAAACATGATTTCTTTTCAGCTTCTGCTGTAGCCCCAAATGGAAGTTATGTGCAGCTGTCAGTGGTTCACTGAGAGTTCAAACCATGTTCAGGCTGCAGTTCAGGGTCTGCAAACCCCCATTAAAATGTGCTTTGGGATTTCAGGAAGATGCAACAGGAGGGCAAGGGTACCAAGATACCCTGATTAGAGTCCAGTCCAAAGGGGAAATTGCTGCTGATCTAGTGCACTTGTGTTTTATGAATCCAACAAGGTGTTATCTCAAGACTTATACAAGAAGCTGGCAAATGAACCCCACAAATGACCCTTATTGTTAACTCTCACCAGCCATCTGCCTTTTATGTTTTGGAGGCTTTTCTCTCCACCTTTCAATTTAATGTACTGAATTCTTATTCTTTTCCAAGTGAGTGTGCGTCAGCCCTGTGGCAAAGAGACTGTGTCCTGTCACCTTCCACTCATGACAGCCACTAGGAGATGTTGCCACAGCAAAGGTGTCCCCTTTGTACCTGTCAGTATGGCTTATCCCTTCTGTGTGTGTTTTAGCAGGTCAGGCCTAGACTTGTTACTGTGAACTATGCCATGAGATACCCCTTTCAAATTCTTTCTGAGCTGGAGCTGGAGCTGGATCTGTGGGTGGAGGTGTCCCTGGAAGGTCAGTATCCCCTAGCACTTGGTGATACCAGGGTCACTGCTCCATCCCAAAGCACAGCATGCAGGCACCAGCCAAACTGAGGCAATTTCTGTCCCAGGTAACACCATGGGGACCTGAAGAGACATGCATTGAGCAGGATGTGTAGGTGAAGGTGTGAGTTCAGCATTGTTACTGTTGTTGCTTGTTCCCACTACAAATTCAGAACAAAGTGGCCATGTCAGATGCTCCTACCAGCTACTCAGGGACTTTGGAGTAGACAAGTCTCTCTTTCTGACTTGCTGTCTTCCATGCTTGGATTTAATCTCATTCATCAGGGAGTATAGATCCTGATGGGATAAGTGTAGGTTTTTCTGTCATCCCTGTTTCTTGGGTGTTCAGGGTCTAGGGAAGGCAGAGCTCTTCTCAGTTCAGTCATTTGCAAACAGGAGCTTTTTGATTTTTATTGGTTTGTGGTTAAACTATTGTGAGCTGTGCACGTATCAGTTCTAAAATAAACACCTCTCTCATCCAGCAAAGGAATTGTGACCTCAGGATGAAACAGATTTTAAAATAAGACTGTCATTTTAACCCTCAGCTTGTGCCCCCCTCCCCTCAGGCTTTTATGATGATGGCTGGAATTTCTTCATTGACTGTAGGATTTTTTTCAATTAACAGTGACATTCTCCCAAACCAGAAACGATCCAGTCCTACTCAAAGAGATTTAGTGAAAGTGAAACTGTAGAGAAGATGAAGGCCAACTATTTCTTACATTTTTGTCTTATTCCCGTGTCCTACCATATGACTTGGCCATAGCAGTCATGTGAAAATGCATGACCTGTTCTGTAAAGCTGAATATGCTGCAGTCTCTGTGTTTACAGCAGATACAAGGAAAAGGTTTTGTCTTCAGGCATGTCTGTGCAGGGCCTAGAACACTCTTGGCTCTACATAAGAAATAATAATAATAAGGCCAAAACCTCTCTGCCAGCTAGTGAAATGAAAATGCTGTACTTCACAGTTATGTCATTGGAGAATTATATTTCATTAGAGCTGATATTAAAAACCCTTATGTCAGTAGTGAAATGTGGCTGACTTCAAATTTGCAAAACACATAGGAAATTTTTTTGTAATGTGTTGTCACTTTAGAAGTCTGGCAGTCCTTTAGGTTCACTCATAAAACTTTAAGCTCTCAGAAGGGGAAAACCCCAAGGCTATTTCCCCTAAGCTTTAAAAGCTTTGCTTTTACTAGCAAATGCCATTTTTACAAACTATATGCAAGTAATGTTCTGGATGCTTCAAACAGCAGCAGCTGTTAGGACTTTCAGGTTGGGGAACTGGATTAAGTAGTTCATTAGAAGTTATTCTAGGTGTTTAAATGGGAGCTCTTGGAAAGTCAGTGAACAGGGTAGAGAATAGCAGTCCAAACTGTTTCTGGTTATTAAATGCAAAAACATGCCTGTTGTTTTGCTGTTTTCCCTTCCCATTTGGTGGCTCACAGGTTTGTGTTACTGGGAAGGACTGTGTGCACAGCATTTGTGTTGAGTTGGTTCCAAGAGGTCGCTGAGCTGCAGAACAGTCTCCATGTTAGTTTTCACAAATTTATGAAGTACTTGTAAATCAGGCTTTTGTGTTAGTCACAGTAAAGACATGAAGGGGTATATGTGAATATATGTATTAGCTCTTATTTTTGCTTGCTAGACAATATTTAAATGTCCAGCGCAGTATGTAAGATTATTTCTGTTACAGTTACATTTATTGTAGGAGATGGTAATTGATACTTGATTCTAGGCAGGAGATTCTACTTTGAATTTTTGCTCAGATGTGGAGAACTTGTGAACATGCATACATAGTCATTTGCTAATAGAAAAATATATTATGGTTAAACAAGCAAATGCAAACTGTTTGTGGCTTGAAAATAGGATAATGACTAGATGTGTATCCTCGTCTGCTTGGATACATCCAACCCCACAATGTTTTCCTTATTGAATACTACACTGGTCAATAGCCATTGTCTGCTACACGTGCACAGAAGCTGTTTTGGTGCTGTACCACCAAATAAGACAGACAATGGCACAGTTCACATTTGGGGGCTTTTTCCTGCCACACTCTGATTATAGTTTCTTTTCTCTGCATTGATTTTTACCAGACTTTTAGGAGTTTGCTGTTTTCAGGACTTCTCTCTCTTTTGAAATCTGCCAGCAGTGATAAGGGACAATATCTTATATACAGTTGTAAAACATCCTGTGCAAGATTTTCTTTAGGAAGGAGTCTCCCATCAACCTGGTACAACCTTTCTTACAGGTCTATCAAATTGTGTATAGCATTTCTTAAAAATTCACTGGAGTGAATGGCATTAAAGTGGTGAATCTTAGTAATGTAAAAGCTGTTCAGTGGACAGACAGGGCTGAAATGCCAGTTAATCCCTGGCTGGGCAGATGCAGCTGTTCCTTTTTTACTTTGTCAGCCTACTTGTGTGAGCAGGTCATTGTCTCTTTGGTGAGACAAAAGAGTGGGATGCTTGTGTGTAAGGGTTAGGTCAGCCGGTGGGATCAGGGTCTGGTTAAGGGAGTTTGTTTTTATCAGCACATTCTGAGGCAAGTAGAAACTGGATGGTTTGGATTATGGAAAGTCCCTGAAGTGTGCATATGTTCAGCTTGTTAACTTCATGTACTTGGGGACTGTAAAATCAGGGACAAGCCCACTTTATCTTCTTTCTTTTCTTTCTTAATTTTTTTTTTGGTTGGTTGTTTTGGTTTCTTTTTATTTTGGTAAAAATAGTAAAGGCATTGAAACACTTTCTGGAAACAGAAAATATTCCCAGCTTTTATGGATATGTGGTCAGTCAGCTCTTGCTTGTTCCCTTATATGCAATATTCTTAACGGGAAGAAGTTGCTACTATTTCAGGTCAGTGTGTGTGTTTTATTTTACAGTTGCCATGGCACTGGTAAGACAGATATGTTCTGTACTTGTTTGTCTTGTTATAAGATGTGAATTTTATTTTCAGCACTGTATTTGCAGCATAATGGTGTGTGCAGTAATTTTCCATACTTCACCAAAGCTGCCAATGTTGGAGTTACTGCACTGGTTTTTTTCTTGTTTGTCATGTGATGTTTTATGTGCCCACCTTTGGTGCACTAGGGTCAATAGCTCCCACATACAGCCTTTGAATTTTGGATATTCTATAGCCTACTGGATACTTAAGGTTAGAGACATTATGTCATGGTTGCAATCTTACATAAACACAAACCAGAGAGCCTAATCTAGTAGTTTTTTATACAGCTCAGTAAACTTGGCTGAGCTACAGCTTATCTTCTGGGGAGGTACCCAAAAATGATTTAAGGACTTCAGGTGATGGAGAATCTAACCAAGATTAACTGTAAGCTATAGCTACTAAATTTTACTGAGCTCTGTCAGTGTTTAAAAATGTAGCTTTACTTAAAATAAAGTGTGGCAAAGCAACAGCACTGGCAGCCATAGCCAAGATCAACCATCTCTCCTTTGTTTTCCTCATGTTTTCTCTTTTTTTGGTGAGATTGTCATCACACTGATTGGAATCAAATCTCACTGTACTCCAGTTTATTGCTATTACAGAAATAATTTTAGGGGAGTCTGTAGGGTTTTCAAAGTAAATGTGACAATCCGAAGTGTGTTGGCATAACCAGAAATGAGTCAAGCCCGAGGCACTGACCCTGGCGTTGAGCCGCAGTTTTTCCCTGCTGCGGGTTCCTGTTACTTTGATGACACCTGTCGTTGGCTCTCTGAGAATCAGCTTTACTGACTGCCATGGCTCTGTTTATCACACAGAAAACTGCACTGAGGGGCCTGCAAGTGTCACAAGGCTCTCCTACTCTTACCCCTACACGTGGCATTCACCTGGAGTATAGTATTAAAGACAGACAGAATTTTTATATTGCTGTGTTGTGGTTAGCTAGATCAAGTAAAGCAAACCTGTTTTGTCTTTGCATCTCTTTGGCCTTGCCTTTTTGGTTTATTTGTTTGCTTGTGGGGGTTTTCTTTAGTTTTTTTGGTTTTTGTTTTTTGAAATAGCTAAAAAATACAGATGAGCTTTGGAGGAAATAGTGAACGGGAGGAAGCCCATAGCTACCAAAACAAACTTGACTGATGCTGAGTCATGAGAGAGTGGTAGGTAAACTTGGTTCATGAAGTTTATTAGCAGTGCATGTAAGAAAATTGTAAAAGCATTTTCTGCTGTCACAGGATGCTGGGTTTGAGAATAACAAAAATTCAACCCCTTCAGTTACAGCAGTGATACAGTCAGAGGCTGGTTTGGGGGTGGCACCACTTGAATATCCTTTCCACAAGGCATCTGAAATTTAATTTGGGAAGAGGGATACACAAAACACCCACCTGTCTGTTAGCTGAATTTTGCTTCTTGTCGGACCGTGTTTAGGGGGTTTTGAATTTAAAAACAGTTAAAAACAGTATTGCTGCTTTCAGCTGTTTCCTTAACCTTGCTGAAGTCATCCCTTAGTGGATAAAAGGGCAAAGAAATGCTTTGCCAACCAAAGGTATTTACAGAAGAGGGAGCTCATGATTTCTGTCACACCTGTTTGTACCAGTATGCCTTTATGGCTTGTTTTCTTTTAAGGTTCCTTGGGATGAACAGAAGAGGCAGTTTTTCCTGTGTACATATACAAGAGTTAAGTTTCTAAACTTGAGACATTGATTTTCTGAGCATCTATATGATCAACTCTCATTCAAGCGAGCAGGAACTTGACTGAGGGTAAGAATTGGCCCAAACTCAAGTTACAGGAGCGGCAGGTAGGTTGGCATTCTCTTCTTGGATGAGCCATTTCTCATCACAGGTGTAATCTGAAGAGTATTACCATTGTTTTGTTCTTAATTCATTATGCAGTTTATAAGCCAGCTTTTATACTTGATAAGAACATGTGGTCCTGAACCATTTAAAGTTTTCCAGGATTTGGGGTTTATTACTGCTGTAAAAGACTTCCATAACAGACTTCCTTCAGTTGGTTTTCTGTATTTATTTTATGCTTATTATTTTGAAATTGATACTCATTGCTGCCATTTCCTGATAAATTATGAAACCGGATTTCAATTAATCAAGTATGCTGTTTTGGTTGAGAGAGATCCTTCTAAATTGTCTCTGTTTTCTTTTCTTGGCATATACATCTCCTTTCCATGACACATATTTATATTAAGTGGTAAAAAAAACTATGAACTCAGCTTCTTCAAGGGATATGTTATAAACAGACTGTGAGTGTAAATCAATGCAATTATGTGCTGGCAGTGAAGAGGTTAAATAAGTTTCCAATTTAAGAAAAAAGGTGAGCAGGTTGTCTGAAGACCCTTGGGGCTGTGTCTTTCTGGGAGCCACTGTCACATGGGATAACCAAGTGCCACACAGTACCTGGCCCTGTGGGGCTTACACAGTTCAATGCTGCTGCTGCAGCTTTTGCTATGTACAACCTGATGTCCTTGTATTCCCAAAATTTGCCTTCCAAACTGTACCTCAAACAAAACACTTTGCTTGATCCTAATGCTGTAGGTGACATTTAGGACTGTGATGTAACTTTTTAGCAGAATCTGTAGTCAATGGTGGAAACCAAAAGAGCATCAGAGTGAAAAATGTTTTGGCTCCTTAACTTAAATGCTAACGTCAGCTCAGCTGAGCTCCCAGATTCCCATTTGGCAAAAGACAGATTACATAAGCAGCAGTAATTTTCCCCATGCTTGGAAAGAATTGGTTGAAATACTTAGCAACTCCCCACAAGTGCAGTGCTGCCTGCAGTGCTTGGTCAGAAAGCTAAAATACCTTTTGGCAGGACCGTGGTCAGCCAGCCCAGCTCTGCCTGCATGGGCCAGGGCAGCCTGTCTGCTGTGCTGGCCACCACTCCTCCTCTCCTCCCAAGAGGATGTGCTGGACCAGCCGAAAGCATCCTGTGTGGCAAAGCCAGCTTGGGAGCTCTGGGTGGGGCCAGCCTGAAGGTACCCACAGTTAGGGTGAATGATGAATGAGGTTTATGGAGTTCTTTGCCTGATAGTAAAATAAAAGTTACCTATGTGATTTTTAAAAATCACACACAAATGCTCAATGCATCTCCTAATGCAAGGGGGACTGGCATTTGGAAAATTCACCTTTGCATTTGTTTGGAGTTTATTTTCGTGCTCTCTGTGAGGATTGTTTTGTCTGAAATCAAGTGCCTCTGTTTGTGCTTCCAGTACGGATGCCTTTCATTCTTCCTCTAAATTATACCAAATGCTCAGCAGGAAGAGCAGATGTTCACCAATTACACAAAAATAAATTAATTGAAAAGGAAAAGAAATCTGGAGGTGGGGCAAGGCATTTCAATTGCCAGGTCACTCTAGGGTGGGACGATGTGCTACATTTTGTGAGCACATGGGCAGAGGATCCCAAGTGGTACCCTGCCCTGGACTCCTCCCAGGCCACCACTGGAGCCATCAGCCCAGCAAAGTTCCACCTCAGCAGGCCCAGAGGAGCACAGGGACACAGTGACAGGCAGAAAACTAACTGAAGATGCAAAGGAAGGGACACCAGGTCTGGAGTCCTTTCCAGGATGTCTGAGGAGAGCCTCAGCCCCAGAGTCCAGATCTGAAACCCATCAAGATGGGTCAGTGAGCACTTTTTGGAGATATCCGGATATGTGTGTAACAGTCTGTGCCAGCAGCTGGAGTGGGCTTGTTTGTGCAGGTGCCAGCAGCTGGGAGCACTGGGATCCAGAAGTGGATACTGGGCAGACTCTGGGAGCCCAGCAGCTGAAGGAGTCTGTGTTGCTTATGTGTGTGGACATATAAAAAATAAATATGTGGGTATAAATATACACACACACGCATGATAGGAACACACGTATGCATACAAAACAGACATATTCTGACTAGGAGACACCTTCCTGTTCAGCTGAGGAGGGGCTGTGTGTTCTCTACTATTTTCAGCCTTGCTTCTGGTTGCACCTGGGAGCGTGGGGCTGTGCAGCCTCAGTTCTTCTGACAGCACTGTCAGATCAGACCTATTCCACTTATTCTCCTACTGAGAACCACCTAAAATCAAGTAGATGAGGAACATGCAAACTGAAATTTTTTAGAGACTGGTAACCATGTGTGTTTTTAGACTTTGTATGGAGCAGGAGGAGCTTGAGCTAGTGGTATGGATAGACAGTGTAGGAAATTATATGGCCAAACTGACTTTTTTGAGCATTGACAAGCAGTGACATCCAGTTGTGCTTCCTTGAAGCCTTTTCACTCTCCTGTGAAAGGATGGCCTTTAATAACCTTTTCATGCCCCTGTGACAGAGTTTTGGATATCGTTCCTCATAATGCTGTGATCAGTGTCCAAAATACTTGGATAAGAGGAACAGTACCACAACATGATAACTCTCATCTCTCGATGGACATTATCATAAAATTCAATGGAAAATATGCAAATAAAATCTGACAATAAATTCCAAAGATTGTTTTTTAAAAAAACTTTTTTAAAGTGGTGCTTATTTAGCAGATGGATGCCATAACCTCTTTCCTTTACATCGGTCAATTTGGCTTGTTAGAATTTGCCTAGTGGCTAGGTTTTATTCACCAATGCTCTTGTAAAACCATCTGTTAAACACAGCTTACTTTCCTCTGAATTTTAAAGTCTTGCTCGTTTGGATGACCCATATATCATGCATTTTTAAAAGTTAAAATTAAAAGCAGTTCCTTTGCCCCAAAACAAGTTTCCAGATTGACTTTTCCTCCATTTGAAAAACTTGTGGCAATTCAATTAGAAAAAAGATGTTTAAAACAGGCTTGTGGGGAGAAAATAAAACTAATTACTCAGGTATCACCAAAGGGAAAATCTGATGAGGCAGATACCATCTAAATTGGGGTTTGAACAAGCTAGCAGCTGCAGAAGATGGATCAGTTTCTATATTTTAGTGCAAATAAATGGCCAAGTTTTATGAAGTTTTATGTCTTTAGCAGAACACAACTGCCTGAAGAGCTCAATGGAGGAGGTAATATGGAAGAAGAATGGCTTTCATCATTACTTTAGGAGAAGGAAGCAGTAAATCTGCAGCATTGATTTTAGTGCCATATGAGGTGAACTCACCCATGCTTGCTTGCTGAGGTCACGTGAGATGCCAAAGTATGTTTTATGATAACACATGTTTTTGAGGGCTTTGTGTAAGCTCCTGTGTAAGAATCCTTTAGTGCCAGTCTGTCTGTTTAATACTGTCCTATCAGGTGCTGAAGTTAAATTTGGCTCCTGCTTTTAAAAAGGTTTTGATGATGGATTGCCTGGAATCTGTGAGCCATGACCTCTGGAAAAGTGTTATTTTGAAGCCTATTTTTACATTGATACTGAAACCGTTACATTTGGTAACTGAAGCAGCATTTGTTTTTATTCTAGCAATGGAAGCTGGTTTTAGAACATTGTTTTTATAGCAATCAAGAAATCCCTTGAGGAGGAGCCCTACAACATCTAATTTAAAGGGTTAACTCCTTGCCGTGTTAGTCAGCTGTCATTTAATTCTGATGATTGTGTGGGTTTTGGATTAACAAAACCACAGCTGCTCCCAACACCTTCTGGTGCATCTAATGGTTATGGAAGGTGCAAGTGCAGAGTAAGGACTCATGTAATGACAATGACCACTGCTCCTTAAAACCTGCACTGCTTCTTACAGAAATCTGGCATCTGCGTTTTTACAAAGGATAATATGGCATGTGTGTGCTTTATCTTAATTTTATACATGGTTAGGTTGATTTATGTTTTAGTCTTTTCTGGTCATCTTTTCCCAGTTTGCCTGCATAATTAAAAATTTACTTGAAACACTTCTGCACCTCAGTTACCACTGACTAGTACCAAAATTAAATCATGCAGTACATCTGATTGGGGCAAGTTGACTTATGTTTTTTTTAATATTCCACCTTGAAGTGTTTTGCCTTCAGTGTGTTAAAATATGAGAAGTTATAAACCCAGTAGCAGTCGGTTGGTTTGTTTGCAGTGTACAGCTGATGTTAGTTGTCTGTCCACATAACAGACACAGCTTGAGTGACTTTGAAATATTGGTTTTCAGGGCCAATAATCAAAATCAAGAGATTATGTTTTCTTCTGGAAAAAGAAACATCTAAATGAAACAACTAAATTAAATATTAGCATATTTTGGGAGCAAATAACTATTCAAAATATGCAATAAAATCTACAGTTATGCGTACAAAATTTTCTACCTAACTTTCGTTTATATTTTGCAGATGCATGTAAGGCCTGTTGAGGCAAGTCCAGCCATGTGCAGAAATTTAGGAACTTACTTAATTTCCTGATTGAGTTTTTTGTTTTGGTCATTTTGATTTCAGGGGCATTTGGGTCTGGTTGTTTTTTTTTTAAAAAGCTTGATAAGTATTTGGATTTTCTCTGAGGAGTTATGAAATAGTGTTCCAGTAACACATGAAGATCTAAAATGCTACTTTGCATTTACTGGGAGACTGACATAACTATTTAGAGGAAAAACTACTCAACTGACCACAGAATTTCTGAATTCTCTTTCTTTGAGAGAAGCCTGCTATATCTGATGTAATGTGTATTTATATGTGGTGTGTTGTTTTATGATGCTAAGATCTGCTTGTAAAATACCAAGAGAGTGGGAAGGTAGAATGCTGTGTAAGAAATACCAAAGGAAATTTTAATTTTGGAAGAAAAGATTCAGCATTAGGTACTTGTGAAAATGTAGCAAAAAGCTTTACATTAGTACATATATTGAGGAAGTCTAATGTCAGATTCCTTCTGTGTTTTTTAATAGATAAGTGTCTGTGACTAGAAAGTAAGTTCTGAATTCCACAAAATCAGTAGGAAGTTTGCCATTGAATTCCATGTGACTAAGAGTTGGCTTATGGTGTTTATGGCACTCAGGCTGGTTTCCTTTCTTAGTCACACTGGTGAAGCTCAAAACCTGCTGCTCACTGGTTGTAATCCACAGCAGTTGGTTACTGTACAGAGAACCCCTCCAAATAGATGAAGCATTTTAATAAGGAAAGCTTTGCAAAAATTGGCTCTGCTGGGGGCAAGGCTCAGGCCATCTCATCAAAGAAAGGCAAGGCATTCCTTAACATAGCACAGGGCAACAGAGAACTTCATTGATCAAAACCAGCTTTTTAAGCTTCAACCAGGAATTGCTTAAGCATAACTACAAAATATGCTTCAAATTTGTCTGCTTTCCTTTTTCTTGTAGATCAGCAGCGAAGTGTTAGTTCAGATGTTCTAGGAGTACCCAGCTTTATTTCAGATGTTTGTTGTAAGTCTGTGCTGACCATTTGGACCGGTCTCTGTGGGCAGAAGTAGATGGAGCTTCTGCCATTGTGGAAATGCTCCAAGTGGGTCCAACACAAAGGCTGTTTCCAACCTAAATGATTCCCTGATTCTATGACATTTTGTCAATGTGATAGCTAAAGCAAGCCAGGGGTTATAATTCCTTCCATCCACTTGTGGCGTTAACTAAGAGAATGGAATTGATAGACACATTAATTGTTCTGTTACATTCTTTTCAAAAGAAAAATTCCCAAATTACAGTGATTTCACGGAAGTATTGCAGCAATGCTTATTAATCAGAAATCTTAATGGCAAGAGGATGAAAATTACTGTTCGTATTGGGAATGCATAACAGACCACCAAACATCAAGAAATATCCATAATAGGAATTTTGGTTTATAGTTTTTTAGTTTGAAGCCAAGAGATCTAACAATCCTGTTACACAACATACTTACGCACTTTGCTAAGTTTTGATCATTAGACTCCCCATGGAGTTTGAAAGAAAGGAAATAAAAAGCCTATGACCCTAGTTTTGTTGACCCTCTTCCAACCTGCTAACAGCTCTTGTTATTTTTATTGTTTAAGGAAAAAAATATAAAAACTGTCTTGCAAGAGCATGGGATTCCAGCTATTCTGCAAAAGATAAAAATTATGAATATTTTATAGGATGTGAATTGCCCGGGCTGGAGGCTGTGAGATTTGCTCTCTCTTTTTTTGAAACGTAACTTCAGAGAGTTGCCAGTGAAATACTTTCAGAAATGTGCTTTACCTAGAATTGTAAATGAATCTCAGAGGACTTTAAATGACCTGTGTTATCGAGTCCCTGTGGTTATGTGTGAGAATACTTCATAATGCTGTGTTCAGTCTACTACATGACTGGCAGAGCTTCAGAAATACAGCACTTTGGAAAATCATATTAAATATTTTCCCATGCTTCAGTTGACTGTTAAAAATCTTCTGAACCACAAAAGAAATTATTAGTCACTGCAAGAACACGTAATGGATCTAACTACTCTATTGCCTCATTTTTCACAATTGTTGTATTTAGCCATAAGCATATGTATTGGCACTATTTGAAGACTTTGGTCGGAATTTCTTTGCACCAACAGAAAAATTCCTATTTAAGTCAAAGGCACTATAAAGACCCCCAGTAGGCTAGCTGAGCTAATAAGGTTGAGGTGTGAGACAGCTGTGAATGATCAGGATCATTCACAAAGGATGGGAAGAGTTGCCAGATGCAGGATGAGAGATTAAGGAGAAAAGAAGAACCAGTTTTATACTAGATTACACAGCAATGGAGAGCAGTACAATTACATATGGTAGACCTTCCTTTACTGCTTTTGTGGGTGTTCCTCCCATGTCTTCATCATCCTTCCTAACAAAATGGGTGGCAATTTGCTTCCTTCACAATATCACAGTTTCATCGTGCAGCCTTTTAACTGGATGAACCAGCTAAGATGTTTCAGTAGAAAAAGGTTTGTGAAATAACACATAATTTGAGTTTTAGAAACATAGATGAGACATTTGCCTACCTGACTCTGAATGCACTAGCCTGCCTGCATGACCTAGAAGTCCTGATATTGTAGTGCTACTTCCTTAGGAAGGCAATTTATTGGTTTTATGTGACAAGCCAGTCAGAGCTGTGTACTGTCCTAGACATAATGAGCTGTGTCTCTTTGTCACCTCTGAATGAAAGATGAAAAAATCCACCACATTAATCTGTAGGCTTTTTCCCCCACCTCTTGTTTCTTCATTGCTTACAGAGGTGGTGGATCCCTACAGCAGTTGCCAAGAACAGGTCAGAGGGTATTACTGTGAGCCAGCCATGAAGAGCTCCTCTTTCCTTGTAATGTTAAGTCAGTCTGCAAACTTCACCATCTTTTTTTACTGCAAAGGCATCTTAAGAAGATGGAGTTCAAGGGCAAGTTAAAAGTAGAGTGAAGCAGCCCTGTTACAAGTAAACATTAGCTACACACAAGATTGTTATAGAATGTGTGAATATATTTTTCCTTGTCTGTAGTTTGAATGAAATAAATATTCAAACGAGTCTTGGCCTCAAAATTAAGCAGTTAAACAAGACACATTGAACTATACATCCTTGTCTCTTTTAAGATAGACATAAATTTTTCTGTGTTTTTATTTAGAATGTGTTTTAAACTGCTTGCTACATTTCCCTAGGATTTTAATTTGGTTTGGATTAAAGTTTTCAGATTGAGGGTGTCTTACTCCTCTGAATTAAACATTGCATAACGAAACTGAACTGCTCAGGGCTTATACACTGAGCAATAAGCTGTACTGTTGCTTTGTTCCTACATAATTGTACTCACTTTCTTTGCCAGTGGCTATAGAAAAGCTTAGTCCATTTATTTAGATTTTGTCTTTGAGATGTCTGCTATTCCTAATGACTGCATGATTTGTAACTCCACATTCCTCACCACCATGCCAATAAAAGAAGTCACATTTCTGGTTTGGGATGAAACTGTTGCTTCCAAATGGTTTTGTGTAGACCCTCACATATATCAAAACAGCTGAAGGAATTCTTTAGACAATCAAGAGTAGGAGCCCATAATTTCCTTTTAATTTAAAAATGTGTGCCCACTTTAGAGCAGTTCCTTTTACTGGACTTTGCAAACACAGCCAAAAACTGAGGGGAGCTATTGAACCGCTCACTATCTACCCCCAAGTTATAAAAAAAATCCAAACCTGTAAATATTTGGAGGAAAAACTACAGAACAGAGAATAATCTGCCAGATTATTATCCATGGATACTTGGGAATGTTGTAAGCGCATTATGTTGGCTTCATGTTAAGGGTCACCCAAGAAGGAAAGCTGCTGGAGTTCTGTCCTTTAGGGTCCCTGTGCATGGAGAATCCTGCTGGCACTTTTCATCCCTGACAGTGTAAGATCAGTACATCACTGGCTGTGTAAAATCAGCTCATCACAGGAATTTGTCCTAATAGGCTGGCTAATCTTTTCTATTTGGTAAATCAAACAACTGCAACTCTAAGCTATGTTTGGTAGGGGAAAAAAAGCATATTCTCTGTAAAGTGTATCCTAGAAAACACAGAAGAGACTAATTGCTCAATATTCTATCCATACCTGGGGATAACAGTGTTTTCATAGTTTCAAGCACTGACTGTGTTCAGTAGTGCTTGGTAATTAACTTCTGTGGGGAATAGACAGTAGAGGGGCCCTTGGATCCTTACCTGAAAATGCATCATTTTGAGCTATTTTGCATCTGGAAGGAAGGAAGTTCCAAATTTTGAGGTCAACCATATTAGCAAACCTCTCTGGTTGTATTTTTAGTTCACTGAATGAAAGTCAGATCTGGCTGGTGATGAATGTGTTTCCTTCTGCTAAGTGTGTTAGCTGATACTTTATTGCAGAATGAAGTGTTTTCTTTCCCATTTTTCTTGCAACTGGCAAAAAGTAAAACTTCCAGTTTGCACTTGGCCCCAGAGAAGATTTTCCTCTGCTTTCTCCTCAAATTTCTGCATGTAGTTTGTCAGTAATTTTATGGTATTGTGGAAAAGTCACTATTATTGTGAAGAAATGGAAAAATTGCTAATTTTTGTATAGATTCAAAGTAGCAGATGTTTTCTAATGTCTTCTCAAGAATGAAATTTAATTGCTACATGCTACTAGACTTTAGGATCATCAAGGGACCATTATCTCACTATAAAAATAATTAAAACCTTCTTTCAGGATAATGCACGTGTGGCTAATATAAATGTTGGCCACAGGCATTGCATCTGGGGATTTTATGATTGAAGGTATTTTTTGAGTGCCATGTTGTGATCTCATGTCTGTGGGTATAATTTCATTGACTTCATTTGAAATAGTTCTGTTCTCATCTGTGAGATCACAGTTCCTAAAACCCAATTCCTAATTTTTGTTTTGTTCTCTGCCTGTCTCTTAGGACTTGAGAACATGTAAATGGAGCAACTTTTGAGTACCTTGAGTTTTCACAATGGTGCTTTGGGCTGGGTTTATTTCAGTTATATGTGGAATTACAAAGCCAGGGGGCCAGAGCAGCAAGTTGGCCTTGGGATGCCCTGGAGTATGTTCTCTTGCAGAATCCACTGCAAATGTTTATGGTTTTTAATGTGTGGACTCAAAACCAAGATGCTCTCTGTGCTCTGTCTGTGGTGTACCTGTCACTTAAGATTCATGTGTCCTATCAGCTTTTGAATAGAATTCCAGATTTTTATGATTTAGGTGTTTCCAGCACAAGGATAATACCCAGATATCAGTGTAGTACAGCTTGGCTGCATCAAGAGAATGATTTTTTATTAGCTGGGTGTGAGACTTTGTCTGCATTAGATGCAATTGACCAAAGGCTGTTTTTCTTCATCTTTCTAAGGTCCTAAAAGGTATGATTTTTTTGGTACTGGAAAAAACAAAATTTTTGGCCAAAAATTGGTGTCTATTGTGAAAGGCTGAGTAGAGGCATGTCCAGTTTTCTAGAATTGTAATTGATAAGTACATTAAAAATTATGTGCACCTCTCTGAGTTGCTGACATTATATAAGCACTGAGTATTGGACTTTTAAAATTATTTCTTCCTTAATTGTTAATTTGCTTCTAAGGGAAGAAAACACAAAAATGTTGATCTCAGAGTACTTAGTATTCAGTAGTTCTCAACTGCTTGCAACAAATTGCAGGGTACTAGGGTGGGGAGTGTGGGGGGGAGAAATATTTAGGGGAGATCACTGTAAATCTGTTTAACCCAAGCAAAAGCCTTTTCCTTGGACGAGTTGCTCTGTGATGTTCTCCTGATAAGGTTGTTCCAGTTTAACTTGATCTCAAGGCCAGTTTGGTGGCAAGGGACCAATAGAGGGCTTATATTGTTTTCAGTGCAGTCCACATGAGTTTGTCACAGACTATGTGAATGGAGAACAATGGCAGCTGCCTTCATCTGTGGATCCTAATGCTGCAGCTCAGGCAGCTGAGGAGTCTGTGATTTAAGGCCTAGAGATACTTGTCTTCGAGGTCATCACAGCAGGAAAAAATGAAAGGATTTGAATAAAAGAACATGGCTTGCTGCAGTGATAGGTGTGAAATTCTGGGTCCATCATATTTATCTTCTGCTTTTTCTCTGTCTTGCTGATGGTTCTCAAACCTTTTGTTTCCCAGTTAGCTTCTCCTGAATGTATGCAGCATGTTGGAAAGAAAATCCTCAGTATTAGAGGATACTTAAATGCATACTGTATAGAGCAGATTTTTTTCACATAGTAAGGGAAACTTGGATAAGACTCATCTGCATGGGACAGATCTCAAAGTGAACAAAAGCTGCAATGTTTTGACAGCTCACACAGGTTTCTCTCAGCAGAGCATGCATGTGGGACGGGGACTTTAAGAAGCACTCATCAGGAGCTTCATTTTTGGCTCACTGTGATGCGTTGTTTGTTTTGGAGGGTTTTGTTGCTGTTTATCTTCTACTGACTTCTCTGGGAATGGATCTGAACCAAACTCTTACTACTCTAATGTAGTGGCCGTGTTTTTTGAAGAACATTGGATACCTGCATCTCTAGTTCTGTCCATACTTTCACAGGTGTATGTGTGTGTGTGCACTACAAGTGTGGATTTTCTTGTGGCCTGTTCCTCCTGTGCTCCCCCATTGGATTAAAGTACTGCTTTAACCCCAGCATGATTTGTATGTGGGGTTTGTGTTTTAAATTTCTCTGAATAAGTGGTTTTAATTCCTGCTCAATGTTGTTTACTTCCTGCCTATGAATAGTAAAACCTCAATGTCTGTTTTTCATATGCTGTTTCAGGAACTTCATGCGATCCTAAGTGGAATGCCCTAGGGAACAGCAGATGAGGTCAGCTCTGCTGCTTATCTTGGGATTCAGCCCTTCCGCCCTTGTTCTTCAATAGTAACACTCTTGGTTCTGAGCCACTATTGAAAGGTGAAGATCCCATGGAGAACCCATATAGTCCACCTGGAGCTGGTGGTGTTGCTGTGGGGGGAAAGGCCTTATTTCAGAAGGTCAGCCATCATCCTCAGGGGCATTTGGTAACTTCTTGCACTCTGAAGTAAGGGTGAAGAATTTTTTCACTTTGATGAGGATCAGATGGAATTTCAAATATATTCACCTCTCTTGGGTTGTATATTAACCTATATCTCCACCCTTGATCTATAGCATATTGACAGAGTTGAAGGGTGACATGCAGTACTTTGAAGAGCGTTATGGCTGAGCAAGCTCTGAGAGAGGAGGGCACTCAGCCACTCTTTGAAATGATTGCTCATGTTTCTGTGCAAGATCTGTTTTTCTGATCGGTAGCTTTTGAAATTTTTTCTCATGTGGTGACTTCATTGTTCTCTATTTATTGCACATCTTAACTGTATTTTAGAAGAACTTGAGCTGATGCCAGCATCAACATGTCTGAGCAGTTTTGACGCAACATAGGTAGCTTTAGGCCTGAGGTCATATGGAAAACGTTGCCTTAGGGACTAAAGTCTTAAATATTATACCAGCAGGAGTTTCCATAGAGATTTCAAGAGAAAACCAGGCAAGTAATTCTCTAGAGTTGACTGCAATAGCTTTTTTTATCTGCTTTATAAACTTCAGGATTAAATATAGTGGGGTTTTTGGAACAAGTATATTAGGGATGGGATGGGGGATGAACTTGGCTTGGAAGTTAACATTTTGCAGAATATTGGTTCAACACAATGCTGAATAACTGACTGCTTAAATTATGTTGTCACTAGGAGAATGTAGTCTGATTCCATGTGCAATTAAAAATACTAAAGGTAATAAAAAAAAGACAGTCTATTTTCAGCTAATCCCCCTGTTTGTGCTCCCCTATTTTTTCTCTTGAATACTCTTCTTATGGCTGTTGGCAGATTTCAGATAACAGTTGGAAGGAAGTAACTGACTTTGGTTTAGATGTGATCCTGCACAGTATCATGTCTGCAGATAAGTGATTCCCTCCACTACAGCAGAGCTCTTGGTTTCTTGGCACATCCATTAAGAACAGTTATGCCTTCAAAGGCTTTGCTCTTTATTGAGTGGTTGAAAGACCTGCTCCCAGTCTAGATGAGTGAGAAGCAGCCTTGCTTGGAACAGATTTGTATCCACAGCTTCCTCCAATCAGGCAGCTGTAAATGCTGTTGGTACCTCTCAAAGTATCTGGCCTTTCTGGATGGGCCAAGTCAAAGGAATTGTTACCTGTGCCATATTGGCTGTGCAACTTTCTGTGCCACACTGCTCACCTCGCTCTGGAGCTGAACTTCAAAGAAGAAGCATAAAAATCAGGAAGTCTAATATGTCATGAAAAACCACTTCTGGATACAGAAAATATCCAACTTCATGTTCTTGTGCCGTGTTCAGCATATTCCAGTTCCCTGTTTTCATCATCCACATGTA
The DNA here is from genome assembly GCA_024865655.1 of Emberiza elegans. NCBI lineage: Eukaryota > Metazoa > Chordata > Aves > Passeriformes > Fringillidae > Emberiza > Emberiza elegans. The sequence goes on from JALJVW010000196.1 coordinate 4,388,020, forward strand.
GCTATTGCTTTGGCTTTGTTAGGTTTTGCACAAGGGGATAAGGTGGAGGCAGCAATGCTGTGTTTGGATTGACTGTAGTAATGAAAAGCATGTCCTGAACACTTCTTTTAAAGTGTCACTGCTGTGTTGTGGTTGGCTGCCAACAAGTTTGCTCGACACAGTCAGGTAAAGTGCAAATGACATCAGCTCCTTTGGTGTTTGTCCCTGAAGGGAATGGCTGAGCTGTTCAGGCAGTCTCAGCTGGGACACCCCTAGCTTCACATCAGCTCTGCCAGGACACCATTTGGAGGATGTTGATGGACTGCAGTCGGGATCATTGTGTAATGTAGGTAGGAATGACAATCTCTCTCAGTCCAAAAAGTGCAAGTGCAACTGAGTCCACTTGTTAAGCCAAAATCCATTGCTCTCTGTGCTGATTCACAGTGGGAGCTGACATGAAGTATCAAGGAGGGATTAGCATGCACAGCATGCTGTGGTTAAGAGCCTGTGCCACTTGGTCAGACCACAGCATGAAACTGTGGTGAGTGTTGAGTTGCTAATGTCTCCTCAGGTTACTCGACTTGGGTTTGTGTGCAAACAGAGCAAGGTGCCTGAGTGGCAGGCTGGCTTCAGAGCCAGGGGTTTTAGAGCACTGCTGAAGAATAGGCCTGAAATATCACCACTTCCAGTCCCTCACTAACAGGAGCAACTGCACTGAAGCCTTACTGAGGAGGGAGAACTGGTCTGGATATAAATTGATGTTTTAAAAATACTTCAGTGCTTTTTTCTTTCATATAGATTCCCATGTACTGGTGAGCTAACAAGGCTCTCCTGTGCTGAGAAAGTTTGTCTTTTTTGAACTTCCTACTCAGGAGTTCCATGTTGCTATGCAGGAGTCCGTGCATGGAGGATTTTTTTAGAAAGAGATGTTTCAGCCTTGCATTTCTCTAATGTCAAACATCAGCCTTTTCAAAATCTCATATTACTGGGGGAAGTGTTCTCCCATTCCCTTGCCTCCCATGCATGTCCTTCTGGCCCACTTTTTCTCACATCAGGGATCTGACTTGCTCAGAGGTTCCCTGTAGCCCATGTTCACTGACAGTATGATCCAGCCCTGGTAGAGCAGTTTTGCTGAAATGGTTTTCCCCTGCCTGCTGTGGAAGAGGCACTGTGCCCCTGTTGATGGTGGCAGACATGCCTGAATTCAGCATCACAGAATACTCTGAGTAGGAAGGGACCCACAAGGATCATTGAATCCAACTCTAAGGTGAATGGCCCATATGGGAATTGAACCCACAACCTGTTCTTAGCACCAAGCTCTGACCTGCTGAGCTCATCTGTGAAAACTGGCAAGAAATGCATGTTCATCCCAAATTCCTAAAAGGAGAAGTGGCTGTTGACTTGGGGAATGTGAAAGCAACAGAAAAACAGGGACAAAAGATTAAACTCAGATCCTAGCCTGATTGCCAATTACAAGTTTCGCAGATGTGTAGGACCTGTTGTATTTTGGTCCCTTCTCTAGACCTCAGGCGCCAGATCTTTGTCTCTGTTGCAGATCCCAGCCACAGATGAAGTCAAGCAAATCAAACTGTGCTTAAGTAACCACATCAAAACAATCTAGGAAATTATGAAGAATCTGCTCCTGAAGCTTTTACTTACGCTGGAGTCTTCATAGAGGGAAAGATGCAATTGTGCTAGCACATTATTGTTGAATATCTGAACTCCCCCTCCCTGTTGCTGGCTCTCAAATACTTTGTTATTGCCAATTCACTGACCTCTCCTTTGCTGATTGCACAAGACCAGGTTGAAGGTCTGTCGTGTCATCACCTGGGAAACTAGAAAATAAATGGAATAAATCCCAATAAAGGATCTATAGATAGGGATTGAGCGGAGAGGGTTGGAGTAGATAGACATATATTTAGTGCAATCATAAAGCTTTACAAAAATAATTTTTAAAGCAGAGGTGTAAGAATTCTATCACTGTCAGTAATTTCAACTTATGAAAAATAACATTCAAAGTTTCTTGGGGGGAAGAAAGGAAGCTATCTGTGGGGTGGAGAGAAGGTGGTGGTGTTAAGTATCAGGATTTGATGCAGTTGGGTTAGATGGACAGAGCTGTAGGGAGTCCACAGCTCTCCTGCCACACTGTGTTTAGTTTCTGGGACAATGAAAGTTCAAGAGAAGATGTGTCAAAGCTCAGTCCTCAGTCACTGGTGAGACCCTCAGGACAGTGCAGTCCCTTGTCTGAGTCTTCTGTCCTCCATCCTGTGCTGCTAGCACTGCTGCTGCTGTGGGCAATGCGTGTGATATGTGCCTGCCCAGGTCTGAACTCCTTAAGAGTCTGGTCTGGCACAACTGTTTTAGCCTGGAAATTCACACATCCTTTTGTACTGAGGCTACATCCTCACATAGTAAGCTGTGGTGGGAAATAGTTTCCCCTTCATTATTACACTGGCAGGGAAGTGTTATGTGGCTTGATAAGGTTTGTACAAGCACTGTTTTCCTGCTGTGGTTTTTGCTGGCTGGGTTTTCACAGCCTGCTTCCTCCAGTCGCCTGCAGATCTCCCAGGTGAGTGGCTTGCTTTGCTCTGTGACTGCCCTGGATCATCACCAGCAGGGTGAGCGGTAAACAGCCTGAGTAAAGGACCATTGCCAGGCTGGTTTGTGCAGCTGAACTGTGTGTGGGCAACTAAAGGGGCATGGCTTGAGTAAGGGTGATGATGGACTCAGTCTTTCCCTTTCCCCACTTATTTAAGCAGTCACAGCCAGTGCTGACCAGGGATGTGTGATGAAAACATTCATAATAGATATCTCTGAAATACAGACCTTGAAAAAGTAAACTTAGCTACCCCAAGACCCATGCATTCACTCTACCCTGGTACTTATTTCAGAATGGATGCTGTTCTGTATTTGAATGTACATGCATGCAAAGTGTTTGAAAAGAGGCTTAGAAACAAACAGGATCCCTTACCACACCCTGGCATTGGCTTTTTTTCTGTTTAATTTGGAAAATACAAAATCTGCTTTTATAAAGATCCTTGCTGTGCTAGCAAATGTGTGTCACCCACCAGTTTGCTCCCTCCTGATCCAATGCTGGGAAAGATTTAGAAGAAAGAATGGAATAAATCATTCAAATGACTATGTTTTGCAGTGCCTGCCTAGCCAGATGAGTAGTTTTCTGAGCACTGGGGTTGAACATGCCTACTTGCCTATAAATTTGTGTCCAGTGGTTGACTGGGAGTCTCAGTGGATACTTTTCCCATGGCTGAGGAATTTGCTGGGATGCTCCCCTCTCTCTGGGATTGCACATGCCAGCCTCGCCTTTCACAAAGATAATTATAGAAATGCCTTCCTGCCTGTTTTCACAAAACTTGTAAGAACTTGCAGGAATTTGCTTTCTCCAGCTTTTTGACAAACGTTGGCTCAATGGCTCTGGGCCAAGACAGAAACTCTGGGATCAACACACAGACATAGACGTACACACAGACATATTGTGCTTGTCATATATAAATCTTGACTCCCTAGGAAGCAGAGAAAAGGGGATGTGCAGTGGGAACCACATTGTGGGCTCTATGTGGGACAGGGAGTCACCAAGAGTGCCCTGAGAAATGGGGATATTACACATGCAAAGCAGGGGGTAGGAGGAATGCAGCATCTTCTCTTTCCCCAACTGTTTGAGCTTCCCTCTTTATGTGCCACCAACACTACAGGGGATACTGGGTGGCTTTTTCTTTTGGGATCCAACTTGTATCCCAACTTCAGCACAGTGGGCCCTTGGAGAAACAACCTTACAAGTAGTAAGAGACAGGGAGGATTTGCCCTATTTAACCACAAAGAGTTTTCAGAAACAAGAGAAATATGGTACTATTTCTAGTAACCCTAAGAGAAATATGGTAACTGCAAGCATAAAGGCACAGGATTTTAGATGAATGAAGGCTATTCCAAGGTATGCTTCCCACTCTGGTGGTAATTCACTCTGTGAAAATAATGAGCAGTTACATGAACACTTCCCAAGTGTAGGAGAGGCATAGTTCAGTCTTGAGTATTCAGCATGTGAAAATTAATGAGATGTAGAGACACATAAATAAGCAGAAAAGCCACACATGGACTTGCAGATGTTTTACCACATCAGTGAGATTTGCATACTGTTCTTGGTGTTGTAATTTAACTTGGCATGTGATTTGGGGAAAATCATCTTCCCATGCTCTGGCATATCTGTTTTCACTGGAGGCTATGGCTGCCCTCTGAAATCTCACTCTACTTGCAGAGAAGTTGGCTTTTTCTTCTGATAAGCTTTGTAGTCTTTTTTCTAGTTTATATACAGAAGGTGCTGAGAAAATGATTGTATTTTGTAGTTTCAGGACATAGTTTGAGTATCCTGGGTTTTATTAGATTCTCAGAGTCAGACTTAAACCCAAAATAAGGAACTAAGGGTTTAACATTTAGGGTTTTAGCTCATGGTATAGGATGAGTTGGAGCACCAAACAAGCTTTTCAGATATGGAGGTAAACCTAAGAAAGTAAGAGAAGAGTCAGACATGGAAGTGCAATGGTGTTTCTCAGGAACAGCCTGGCTGTCAGCACAATGGCTCATGTCATGCTGTTAAGAAACAGCATCTCAGGTCTGAAATGGAGCTCGAGTTTACAGGAAGGCCTTCATCTTGAGCTGGGATATGCTTTTATGGTGATCCTCTGGTGTACAGCAGTTATAGAAGGAGTGCTTTATGGGTGTGTGATAATTTAGTCTGTCATTTACTGATAGGCTCACCTCCCTTTGTGCAAATGAACCCTAAAGGGAGATGATATAATCATGGTAGCAGTTGCTTTAGCTGAGAGAAGGAATAGTGTTCTTTCCTATGTCTTCAGCTGCTCAACAGTTCTTGTGAGAAATTCCACTTCTGAGGCTAAAGCTTCCCTGCATATACCAGCATTTATTTATTTTTGGCTTTTCTGAGAATAGAAGGTTTCAGCCACACTACAGTAATGAAAGAAGAATGAGATGGGATTTTCTTTGTCCCCAGAAATGTTGGTTTTAAACATCCTTTCAGCTGAGTGGATGAAATTGTAAAATCGAGATGTGACAGTGATGCTCCGGAATTCTCCAGGGGTGTTTGAGCTTGACTTCATGGTTTCATGCAGTTTTTTGTGGCTGATACCGAGCCGATGAAGCAGACTTTTCCAGTTCATTTTTTCTGAAGCACACAGCTGAGGAAAGATTGACTACAGAAGCATCTGCAGCTAATTTGGCAGCATAATCCAATGAAGGATATTGCTGCAAATTGCTACAGAGACCTGGCATGGTTGGTGGCCAGTCCAGAGAAGACTCTTTTGTGTGGCTGTCAAAATCAAGGTACCTCAGACTCTTGAGCTCGTATTTAAACTGAAGGAGAGGCAGCACTTTTCTAGAGTTTTCCAGTGGTCTGAAATGGCAAATAATTTATCAACAGTGAGGTGTTGTTTCTCCTTCCCCTTTTCCTTGGTCACCCCCAGGAAGCTTTTTGATTGAAGAAGGGTAATTAGAGCAGCAGAGTATTTTGCCAACCACACTTAATGTTGGTCTGACAGCCGAGTCCTCAGCACTTTCCTCAAGCACCTCACAGTCCAAGTGGGCAACTGAAGATTGTTTCCTGGTAAAAGTCATGTCCAAACTGGTGAGAAGAGTACAGAGAGCAGCTAAGGTCTGAAGAGAGATGTGATGGTTGTGTTTGATTTTAGTTTTGTTCTTAAGGTCTTTCCAAGAAAAGACCTGGCTGCCATTGCTGCTCTGATTTTTCTTATCTCATTCCTTCCCTTCTGCTGGCCCATGTTTGAGTGATGGGATATGACCCCTCATGCATTATTCCTGTCTCACTTCACAGTTCTCATATGTCTCTCTATTTCCTTCCTAATTTTTGTCGTGATGTTTAAAAAAAACCAAAAAACCCCCCCAGAATTCTTTGATGGCACCACATGGGCAGAAAAATGTCTGGAGGATCATGTCATTCAGTCTACACAATGCTTGGACCTCAGCCATTCTCTGAGTTCATTGCTTACATGACCTCTAAATATTTATTTTTGAAATGGGTTTATAAATTGCTACGGTTGATTAAAAGACTCCTGAAAAATGTGACTTTTTCTAAACACATGCAGAATGGTAGTTGGTTTTAACAAAACAAGACAACAAAAAAAAGCAAACAACTTGTTTAGTTTTACATGAAGTATCAGATCTATGCAAACCTATGTGTTGTTTTATTCTTTAAATCTGGTGGGTAGAAGCTGAACAACCAGTATGCATTCAGAATGATCATAATCTTGGCAGCAACTCTGAACTCATATATCAACATTTCTAACATGAGATGCAACCATAATTTTCTTTCAACAGCCACATTTTGGGGGTTTATTTTCTTTTGTTTTTTAGTGTATTCCCCTTGTGCTTTTTGCTTGGACAAATACTGTGTCCTACATGATTAAAATCTAACTCTCTTACTAGTGTATATTTAAATTGCGTTGTCCAGTATAAACAGGCAGATCTTGGCTCCCACTCTACATTAGTATGTGAGACATCAGATTCTTAAGACCTCTGGTTAATTGGAAATCAGTTAATGGGAACTAATTGTCATTGCCTTGTGATTGGAGGCTTAGTGAAAGTATCTTAATACATAGGTGACTGTAAGGGTCAAACCCAGATATGAGTGCAGAGAAGCCCATAGGCTGAGACTAATTTGTTGAGATATAAGTGCTTATCCAGCCTTCCTTTGTTGAACTGATAAACAGTCAAAGCACCTTCATGCATGTTTGCCAGGTAAATTTATGTGAGTTGTTTTGCCTTGTGGAATTTGAGTACGGACGTATAACACGTGGAAATCTTTATTTTTTTCAAGCACTTCATACCAGGGCATACAAAACTCATCAGCCTGCTCCAAGAGGCATAAAGAGCCCTGTCAAACACAGATTTATGACAGATTTTTATTTGCCATGGCTGAAGTTATGTGGCAAGTATGGCAATGTAAAAAGTGCAGTATTTGAGGAGGTAAATGGCTCAATGTGCTGATCTTGCTTTCTAAATAGTACCTGAGAGTACAGATTACTTGCTTTGCAAAATCAAGCTGTAGGAAAAGTAAATTTGAAATCTTGTTTTGATGGTGTATGTGGGTGAGGGTAATACTATTCACCCAGGGTGTTTAATTATAACTACTAATTTAAAAAATAAAATAGCACTTGAGAACATGTTATTACACTAACATGATCCAGATCCGGCTTTCATTGGAGAGCCCAATTGCGTAAAATGAGCACAATTTTTGAATTTAATACTCCTTTACCACACACACAATGGCAATAACATCTGTATAATGGGCCATATCTATTGCTTTAATCACCTCTTACTGCACTCTTACTGGTCATTAGTTCTACGGATTAATGACACAAACATGGATTTATTAGTGCTGTAAGCCTGTGGAAAACAGTGGGTCAAATTAAGTGTCTTTTTCATAACAACATCTGATGTGCTTTTATTAGACCTGAACACGGAGTGTCACTTTCTACATTAAAAATGTCTGCTTGTGAGCCATTTCAGGTTGCTTTCATTGCTTGATTGTAACCTTTTGTAGAAAACTCTCCCACTTGCTAGCAAAGTCTCTTTTATTTAGATGATCAAAAACTGTTGGGAAATAACTTTTTACCTCAGAGTGAAATGTTTTTATTTTGAAATAGTGCTTCTTCACATGTAATGTTGACACAGTAGAGACCCCTGAGTTCCTTGAGAGGATAAGAAATGCAAGATATGTGTCTATGTGTCTCTTAATGTGACTGTTCATAAACCAACTTACTGCTGGACTAAAATGCAGCCTAAAATGCAAAACTGGCCAAAGAAACAAGTTTCTGATGCAAAATTAGCTACAGTAGTTAGTGTTCTTTGGATTTTAAGGAGTAAATCTACCATTTTAAGGAGTTAATCAAACCATGTTTTTGTAATGCACCAGTCTGTGCCATGTCCACACAACCATGAGAGCATCTCTAAGATGGTTAGAGACTTCAAAAGCTCTGTAAGTCAATAAAAATCCATTTCTTCCCCTTGTTTGTATAATTTGCTATGAGGTTCTTCAAGGTCACTTCTAAGAAGGCTGTTGAATATGAATCTTATCTGCTACCCCTTATAAACCTGCTCTTAAGTTCAAGGTTAGATGTTATTTCTCAATTTGGTTGTCTTTCAGTAGCAATGAGCTATTTTATTTACAAAATAAAATAGCTCATTGTCTTGTCTGTAATGCTCCACAGCTGAAGATAAGAACCACAGAAACTTTTGAACCTTAGAACAAAGAACATGAAGGACTTCTTAGAGGTACATTTTAAGGAGTTGTTGAGTACAGTAGTTTTCTTTAGTGTCCATTCCTGTGCTCTGAGAGGTGTGCTGTCCTGTCTTCCACTGGCTGCAAAATCTGGGCATCTCCTTCTGTTGGACTGATAAAGACAGTCCTTGTGTAACCCATCCCAAAAAACCTCCAATGGATGGGGCCAGGTCCTTGTGTGAGAGAAAATGGCACAGTCCTTTTGTAAGCAGAGGATAAAGAAAGGAGTGTGTTGCTCCTGAACGTGCAGAGCCATGGAGTGGCATATGAATCCCAGGCAGTTACTTAGGTAGTGCACAGGGAAAAGGATAAGGACTCCGAATCCTTAAGAAATATTTCTTCTTGGTACATGCAGAGATTCAGTTTCCTTGTGCTGAACTGGAGACAGCTGGTGTTCCTCCAGACACTGAGGAAGCTGGGCGTCAGCACTGTCTGCTCCAGATAAGATTAATAATGTATAGATTGATGGGGAATGGAGCCTGATCTGTTGGGATGCCACAGCAAGCCCTCCTGATGAGGAGGAGCAGCTGCCTGCTTTGGGCCTCCTGAGAGGAGCGAGGGGAGCCATCCGAGACAGATTGGGGTTGACTCCCGTTCCTTCTGCAGGCCAGTTGCTCACACCTTGGAGCAGACTGTGTTCAATGCAGCACAGATCTGTGGATGTGTGATCATGTCCAGTTCCTGGCTCTGCACACTTCAAAACTCTCTTAGAAAAATGACCCCACAACTGAACACAAGAATACAGCAGAAGGAACTTTTTTTCACCCTCGTATAGCAGACTACAAGTGTGCTTAATGAAATACATGCTGACACTAGTCTTGACCAACAAAGCAGAACAGCAGCAGTTTTTTGAATTAAAATCCTCTGCAGTCACTTCTGCTTCCCATTTTCAATTTGGAAGTTGAGAATTGCTTGATCTCTCAAATACTTTCTGTATTGTACACAGGTTGGAGGGTTTGACCTATCTCTTTTTTTGTCAGACAGAGTATTGTTCAGAGCCATGGAGGGATAGACCTTGGCAGGCTCAAGCTCTTTGGGGCTCCCTTCTGTGGTTCTGGCTATGGTCTGCCCAAACTTTCAGTTTTGAAGCAAGTTTGAAGTTTTTAGGGTCAGCCCAAGGTGAAGTGCACCCTGTTATTTACTTTTCCACATCCTTGGATGCAATTAAAAGATATGGCATAAGTGAAAAATAGAAAATCAGGAGGGGAATTCTAGATCACTTGAGGCTGCAGCATGTAAGTGCTGGTACTTTCACACTTTTCTGGTACAGGGCTCCCAGTGCTGGTGCTTAACCTGAGGCAGGGAGAGCAATAGCAGCTGTTCCTTTCCTGCTGGCTTGAACACAGTGTAAGTGGTGGCCCAGTGGGTGTTAAATACATCACTCAAGCTCTTCTGAAACCTGAACTAAATACTCAGTTGGTTGCCCAGTGTGAACAAAACAGAAAAAAAAAAACAGAAAAAAAATTAAAATTACTGAAGCTTGCAAATCTGTGCAGAGACTGCCTCTCCAAATAAAATAGGCAGGTTTTATGCCCTGTTCTGCAGTAATAATTTGATGCTTTTTCCTTTTTAAGGTTTGCAATCTAAGCTCTTTAAGTATTGGTTTCACAGTTACTGCTAAGCATGAATGGCTGGTTTCCAACCTGGAATAACTTTAAATGCTCCAGAGAATGCCATTACCTTTACCCAATTCTGTGATTAATTACTGTAACAAATTATTGCTGTAACTGTTGGGGTAATGACAACAGCAAAATAGAATATCTGTGGCACCGTTGGGTTAGCAGAAGCAAATAGAAAATAATTAACTAGGTGCCTTGCTAGAGATGTTACCATAGGTCTGTACCTTGCCTGTTGTCAAAGGAAATCCACTATCATTCTCTTAAATCACATTTACTTCATTGCTCCTGCACAGAAGTGGGATGTGCTTTTTTATCCTGCCCAGAACAGTTTCACCCTGGAAAACTAATCTAATTCATGCTTTGTTTTAATTGGGTTGGGTTTTGTCAGCTTTATGGATACACTGGGGTTAAGGGACATGTGAATTTATTTCTCTTTCTTTCCCCCAGCCTCTTCAGTGCCTGTCTTTTCGAAAGATTTAGGTAACAACAATGAACAGCTGGCAGAGTTGGGCTGCATTTGACCTGGTGGTGTAGGAGGCAGGGATTTGGTACCCCTTCACAGGGGTAGGAGCTGCCAAGAGCAAGTGTGCTTCCACCCCTGTGTGACAGTGCCTCTAGCAGGGACCAAGGAACCATGAGTGCCCAGGGCCTGAGCAGGGGGTGCAGCAGCTCACCCTGGTGAGAAGGGGAGAGGGAGAAAAAGCATTCTCTACATGACAACAAGGAGAAGTGTTCTGCCTCAGAATTAGAGCTCCACATCTCTTGTCCTCATTTGCTTTCCTGCCACCACTGCCCCTGGCTTCAGGGGTCTGTGCTGGCTGCCCTTCTCTTGGGTTTAGCCCTTTCTGCTTGAATACTGTCTTCAGAGATCTTCCTGGTCCTGTCACATTGTCTGGATCTTTTTCTGGTTTTTACATCCCTCTTGGAGGAAGATTTGGTATCTTCTGCTGCTGATACCTACTGCCCAATACTGCTGCTGGATGGGGACTCTGGGGATGCTGCTGGTGGTGTGCAGCCACCTCTGCACGTCACATTTAACTGATGCTGGGGTCTGCAGTGTCTCAATAGAACAACAGAGAGTACTGGGCAGTTTAACATTTTCATTTCCATACAGTAGCAAAACAGTGGTGAATTAATGATGCAGAGGAGAATACACTGGAAAATTTCTGTGTTTTCTGAATTTGAATATATAGATGACATTATCTTATGGGTCTTATGATATATGAGCTCAAAACCTGCTTATTTTGGGATCTGGTTCTTTGTTTGCCATGTATTTCTATGCATGTTTTGTCAGACTTTAAGGATGACTTCCTTAAGCCTGGATTATACAGAAAATGTATATGACACTGCATCATGTGTTGAACCCTGAAGGTCCTGCTTTTATCTTGTCATGTTATCTCATATTATTGTGCTAGTTCACTGCTGAGCTTTTTACCAAATGCTACTGTGGCTCATCTTTATTACAATAGAGACATATTTTAAATTTAAAATGCTTTATCAATACAAATAAAAACCCTTCTTTTGTAATTAGGAATGTCTTTGTGCTTTTTAATTAATACAAGTATGGAAGAGTTATTTGGTTTCTGATGCTATATTTGGCATTCCACAGCCACATGATTTTAATGATATATAGTTGAAATGTCTTTTGAAAGCCTCTATAATAAAAATAGAAGAGAAATTAGATTACCTCTGAGACTTAAAAGAACTGTTGAAGAATTTATTAGAGCAATGTTAAAGTATGCTGTAAAATGAGTCATGTTAGTCTCCAAATTGATCTGGGATATCTGGGGATTCAGAATGCTGTACTACTTAGATTAATTAAAATGTAGTCAGCTGAAACCTTCACTATAATCAAAATTGTTCCCCAGGGTTATACCTTCATTACCATCCTGGTGTAGCCTTCCAGTCCTGACCATTGCTGAGCTAAGTAATTAAAACAAAAACAAAAGGATAAAATGATCATGACAGTACTTAATGTATTGTTTGAGAGTTTTTATTGCTATGCTTGGGCTCTGTTTGATATCATTAACTGTATATAGCCATTCTTTCTTCTCCCAAAGACAAACAGTGAGAGACAAAGTATCTCTGACGTGAGGGTTATGCTGTTTCCCATATTGTAAGGCATGGAATATCTTACAGTTGCTGTTTTCTGTAACTTTGGCTAAGGCACTGATCTCCCTCTGCAGATGTGCTGCCTATCTCATCCCTGTAGTGCTGTGGGGAGTGTTCTGCTCCACAGGGGTTTCCTTATCAGCAGTCCTGGACTAAATCAACAAGGTGGAGACTGCATTTCCCAACAGGGTCTCGAAGGAAGAGCTCACATCATGTGAATTTGTGCAGGATACCAGAGGACATCTGCCTTATGAGGCTGTCTCAAGCTCAGGCTTCAGGACCTAGATAAAGCATTGCTTCTGTCTCTCCCACCCTGTGGAGGTTCTGGCCCCAGCTTTGCAGAGTCTGTCAGCAGTTTGTCCTTGAGCTGGATGCAGTAGTGAAACCCTCTGGATAAGGCTCACCCTTATCTTTCTCTTGTGTCATGTCATGGGCACTGTCCCCAAAGCTGCTGAATAGCAAAGACATGACAGAGAAGCTTTTGATTGTGGCTGTCAGTACTGGAACCTGGAGATTCTAACTCAGAATCAAAAAGCATCCAACTGAGTTGTGGCTCAGAGTGAGCCCCAAGTTTGTTCTTCACATTAATGATCTGCATGCAATGGGTTTGGATTCTTAAAAATACTTTTAAAAACACTCATGCTTTTTCAAGTGTCAAAGAAAGGGATTTCATGTCCTTTCTGCCAGAATATAACAAACAACTATTACATTCTCCTATAGCACTTCCAGAATCCCACAGAACATTATATATGTGCTCTAGGCTCCAACAAACCCCATTAAGGGATATTTTTTTCCTGTTTTTTTTTCAGTAAGACAAACTGAGGTGGAAGAAGTGCTAGTGGTTTGCTACAGGCTAAGTAGTCCCTCTCAATGCATCAGTGCATATTCCCAACCTCTTTAGTATAACAAAGCACATTCATGCACCTGACTTCCATCCAAATAAATCCTCTAGAACTCCCTCCTCTGAACACATGATCTGGGCATTTGCACAAAACAAACACAGCTCATCTATACAATTGTAAAATAAAATATTGACTGCTTAGTACATGCTATAGTTTTGTACTTTTAATAATAAAAATGTCTTCAGTGTTAGCAGCTCTATTTAAGTGACATGTCACGGGAGAGGACAGTAGGGAAGAGTCCAGCTGTGCCTTCTGCAGTGATCACTCCATGCCCTGCACTGTTTGATGAAGCCTGGAATTTCTTCCTTTTGTTTCAATGTCAAGGAGCAAACTTGATAAGAAACCCACCTTGTACGTTTATGACAGGGAAATCTAAAGTGGAGGAATATCCAGGCTCCCAAAGAGATTTGTGAAATTCTTTGCCCACGTAAGGAGCCAGTCTCTGGGAAGACTCAATAAACCTATAATTAGACTTCATGGTCTGCACCTCAGACAGCTGGAAGTCAGATGAAAGTTAATGTGAGGGGGAACAAGGCTCTGGTTTTCCCCCTTCAAGAGCCTCAAGTTGCAAAAAGGTCATATCATTTTGACTTCTTGGTGTCTACTTGTCTGTGTTGAGAAACTCCATCACAGCTGTCACCATGATATTTTCTCAGGATTCTTCTCAGGATTTTTCTCCTGAGAAGCTGAGAAGCCTCAGGGGAAAAGAAAATCAATGATTATCTGCTGCTGTGGAATGCAACAGGTGCATCTTTGACTGGTCCATGTTGGTTGTTTCTAATTAATGGCCAATCACAGTCAGCTGGCTTGGACTCTGTGAGAGTTATGAGCTTTTGTTATTCATTCCTTCCTTTCTATTCCTTTCAAACCTTCTGATGAAATCCTTTCTTCTATTCTTTTAGTATAGTTTTAATATACCATTTTCCTTTAATATAATACGTATCACAAAATAATAAATCAGCCTTCTGAAACATGGAGTCAACATTCTCATCTGTTCCCTTGTCTTGGGACCCCTGCGAACACCATCACATTTGGTGACCCCAAGTGAAGAAAAATTCCACATTTGGTGAACCCCGAGTGAGGAACATTGGCACACACAGCCTGGTTGTGTCTCCTTCTAAGTGGGGTGGTGCTGGTGAGTGGGTGAATGTACAGCAAGGAATGTGCAGCCCCTTGGCTTGGCTGAGTGAGAACTGCACAGCAGCAGCAGGTGCTCGAGCACACGAGCCCTGGCACATCATCTCAGCCCTTCATTTTTCCATATACTGACAAGCTCATCCTGTACATCTCACTTTCCTCCCAAGTGGGACTTCCTTGCTGTCCCCCTCTTTCAGGCAGGTGTTGTGAGAGCGACATACATCAAGTTGTACTGGATGACATCTCTACACATTGTGTTAGCAGAGGAAAATGCAGTGACAGGAACAGTGGCTGCTGCTCATTTGCTATTTAAATTGTATTCTTACAGACAGACAAGATGGTATAAAATGGCTATTTTTACTCTACTTTTTACATGATTTTTACATTGTTTCTTTAGGGAGAGTATCTCAATTATCTGACATCCATTTAGAGGGTTTTTTTCCTCCTTCATTCTTATATTCACCCACAACATTATTTGTGATTAAGAAAAGTGCATGAGAACTGTGCTAAAATACAACTGTGTTGTAAATACTGATTTTTTTTTTCAATGTTATTTGTGCTGGGATTGGATTCTGTTCTCCTGTTGAAGTGAATGCCTGCAGATCAGATTGGCATACTAAAAAGCTGGCTATGAGTGAAAAGTGAGAAAGTTCACATCCAAGGCTTTCTTCTATGAGGACTATGTTTCATTTTATGTAAAATTGTAATTTATTGTTTTGCAGCTGTCTATATGCATTTTCACCCTCTGGCATTTGACACAGAAGAGCTCAAGTGTTGTTGGATTACTTTCTGTGGCATTTTAGCTTCAGTAGTGGTAACTGTGAATTTGCTGCAATTGATAGAACTTAGGCTTATGTAATGGAAGATAAGAAATTTGTGTCAGCTTTATATAATCCAATTTTTAACTGTTTCTTCCTGCATAGCTTAATGCCACACTGTGTAGGTGGGATTGTCATTGGAAATTGTTTTAAAGTTGACAACCTTCATCTTCTCACATGAATGGGTTGTATGCCCATCCTGAATAATCACCAAAGGACTGAGAAATAGAAAATTCTACTGAGTAGGACCACAAAGTTGTCTGGGTGAGAAGTAGGGCACTGGTGTAGCAGATTGTTGTTTGCCTGCAGTTTTCCTGAGTTTAGAGCTGGCATTTGCAGCTGCCAAGCAGTGTGGTGCTGCAGGCCTGAAGAGTACCTCACTGTTCCAGGGCAGTTCTTGTCCTGTGCCTTACTGTGCTTAGTTGTAAGCATGAAGATTTGTTGTGCTTTGAGTAGGCAACACTCAATTTGCCACAGTTAAAAGTGATATTCTGTAATGCAAAACATGAAAACCAGTGCTGTAGATCTTTCTGTCAGTCCCAAGACTTGTATTGGAACAAGAAAGAAAATGCAGATGATGAGTCTCTTCCTCTCCTCAGTGCAGACAGTTTTCTGCAAAGACATATCACTCTACCAGCAGGGCACCCTATGGAAAAGTTGTGTCGTTGGGGTTTTTTCCTTCCTATTTTTGAAAGATGGATTTGCGAAAGCAGGTCAGACAAAGGTTGGGGTTATGTGCCTGGTTGTGAGTATGAACTTTGATTTCTTTCCCTTATTACTTATTACTTGTCCTTATTACAAGTAAATCTCAGGGGAAAGTACTGTTTAGCTGAATGACTATAATTATTTAATTAATAGCTTTGGAGTTTTTCTGTGTCTATATCTCTCTTTCCTACACAACATATATTGGCATATCATCATCCATCCCTTCCTGGAAAGTATATTCAGAAGTTGTGGCAATAGTCACTAAAGGTTTTGAAATAAAATTTCAGTGCAGGATTTAAGGCAGATCTCCTTCAGCAGTTGTAGCCCCTGTCTTCGTGCCAAGTTCTGGGTTCCTCCCTTATGCAGGCATACACACAGGGCTGTACCCAAGTACTCACAGACTGGCTCCAAGAGCTCCCTTTACCTTTCTCACACTCTCCAAGCCCCTTTTGGGTGTCCCTGCCTCAATGCCAGCTGCAGCACCAGCTATGCATTGATGGTGGTGGCTGGAGATGAGTCTTGGGTCCTGCAGGTTGACCGCAGAGCTGTGTAGCATTGCTGCTGTGGCAGCTGGCAGGACCTCTTGTTAAAGGTCTTAGTTGAGGTATGCTTTGACTCTCCCCAAAACCCCAGCTTGTTTCTGTCTGCTCAGCTTGGCAGGGAGGCAGAAAAATCCCAGGGTTGTTTGTTGTTTGGTTGCACCAGAAGAAAGCCCCCGAGGCTGAAGGTAAATACAGGGACTGGAGCAGGGGATCTGACTGCTGGTGGGACTTGTCCCCCTGGTGCTGTTGGGATTTACCCATGTGGCTCTGGTCCTGCTTACACCTGTCAGCTGAGAGGGACAGTGCCAAAGCAAGGGTGAGTGAATGTCCTCTTGGAGCTTTGCCTGGCCAGCTGGCAGCACACATCATCAGCCAAGCTTTCCCTTCCTCCTCCTCCTCCTCCTCCACAGCCTTGGACATGTCATTCAGTATGTATGGCCATGCCCTCCCACCACAAGGGGGAAGGTGGGTTTCAGCCCCATCAGCCCCTCTAATAGAAATGGAGAGTTTCAATCTTTCTTTCTTTCTTTCTTATGAAAGGATAAAACAAATTCCCTCCTTTTAATTTACTATTTTTAAATTTTTTTCACTTGCATAGTGGTCTCCACTAGAATGGACATGTTGTCCATTGGAAACCACACCTTAGCAAGACAAAGCTAGCTCACAGTGCTGGAATTTTTTAATGGAGTTTTATGAGGAGAGAATAGGAGGAGAAAGAACCCACCCAAGTAGGATTGGCTCCAGAAAAAGGTTAGGAGCAGATTGAGGTTTGTCTACCTTAGAATATGAGGCCTGTTCACTCAGATGTGCTTCTTTCTAGCTTCTTCTGGTAATGCCATGCCCATATTCATCATCCTACTGCCATTTTCCAAAGCTGTCATCCTGTCATCCCCATGTCAACAAACCTCCCACCAGTTTGGGTGACAGACACATTTTAGGCTCAGCTCCTATGGGGAGGGTGTGACGACCCTTCCTTCAAAACAAGCCAGTCCTGTCTGCCACTGTGACCCAGCAGTTCCTGTCCGTCTGCCAGGGGGGTTTGGGAGCACTGCATTAGTAAGCTCAGTCACAGCACTACTGCTTTTTTTTAAGCCAACCCTACATCCCTGATGTCTTTAGTATTGATGAGGGAGTAACTAATATTTTCCCATGTGCAAATGGAGAATAGTACCACAAAGTGTCACAAAAACTAAGTTGATTCATTAGGCAAAACCTGAACATTTAAAATTCATAAAGATGTATTTTTCCCCTTTTCTATCAGTGTAAAACTACTGTTTATAAAAGATTGTTCAGATCTTAGACTGAACTAGATGCTTTTATACTGTGACACCTTTTACTTGCTGGTAAATTTGATAAATGCATTTGCAGTATTTCAGTAAACCTACTTTAACAGCCTCTTCTTCAAGTTCTCACAATATAAACCTTCTGGATGAATCAGAGTTATCACATGCAACACAGCCCAATTTGGTTCCATGGCATGCTACCATAATTTTCATTTGTTAAACAGTCTTAGCACTGCTAGGAAGTATTTTGTGTGAAATGGATTGTGTTTATTACTTCTGTCAAATAAACTTAACACTCAAGACTCCAAACATAAATTACTAAGCAAAATCAGAAGCAAAGGATGAGAAGATCCTATACATAGTTGAGAGTGAGGAAAATGAGAAGTTTTTTCAGCAGATAAGACTTTTGCCAACTTAGAATGCTTTATAGCCTGATACATGGCAATTTTTAACCAGCAGCTGTATTAAGAAAAGACAACCTGAAATAAGTACAGAAATTCACCCAGTCACCTTAGCTGAACTCACAGTGACTTGTCTTGCTGAATTTTTTAATCCAGAATCCATCTGCCTTGGTTTAGTTGCTTCTGCTAAGGCTTTTACACAGTGATGATGTTGTGCAGTATGAGTTGGTGCTGTCCCATCAGTGTTTGGACCTTTGGATCCAGTAGACCTTCCTACCCAATTTTTTCATGTTACCATTCCTGTGGTCTTGCTGAGGTCATGTTGCATTAGAAAGTGTGTGTGTGTGCCAGTGCTAAACCCATGGCTCCAGAGTGTCTTTACGTGACAACATTCTCCTCGTGTTGGATCCACACTACAGTATCATGATGGCCACGTGACCTGCAGTGTGTTAGGATCTCCTAACAGACAGGTATGCAATGATGTATTCTGTCCAGAGGTTTTTTCCCTTAAGAATCACAACAATTTAAAATGAGGAAAATTGTTGAGCCATATATGTTTTTTTTAAAAAGCAAAGCAATGCTGAAGCAGTGTATAGCATACAGTGGAAAGGAAACTAAATACAATGTGATCTGTAATACTGCCCGTACTCTGGAGCTGAGCAACTTTGGAACTATAAAGGGATTTGAGCACATGTTCATTTATTAATTTATTTATTTTACTCATATCTGTGCCATTTGCAGCAAGCCCTATATCGCAAACTTGCTGCCATGCTTGCTCATATTGTGCAAAAGAATGTGGCTGAAACATCACTCAGCACATATAAATGCATGCCTGTATATGTAATCATGTGCATATAGCCACACATTTGGGGTTCTCTCATTTTCAGAATGATACAGTCTATTGGCATAGCTGTGTGCTTTTTACAGTAATTTAAGCAGGTAAAAATCAGATAGTATATATTCTATTACACATGCTGATACCCTTTTATTTCCCATTTCTTATGGACAGTGATAATGAGAATTGATATTTTTACATGGAGAATTTCATGATCCAAAAATACCCTTAATACTGACATGCAAAACTGGTACAGCAGAAGAGGCATATCTGATCCAAATCATTAATTGAGCTGTAATTACAATGACAATACAAAAATGAAGCAACCTTACCTTAGCTCAGGAGATTCTTTTTGCTCTATCCCAGGCAGTTTCCTCCCCTTATTCAACTGAAAAGGAAAATCCACTTAAATATAGATAAGGACTGGACAAGTGAGTGATTTAAGGAGTTCTCATCTGAACTGCTGATCCACTTGTTTTTAGCAAATTGCAAAAAACCTCAATCCAGCAATAGCTCAGAGCGACTTTTCTATTCTCGTGTGTTCTGTGGGCTGAGAATCTGCAAGAATAAACCTGAGACGGTGCTGCAAGAGAGAGACAGCGGGGGGGACCTTGGCACGGAGTTGGACCAAACTCTAAATATAGCCCAACCCACTTTCTGTGCAATTCTCTTCATACTCTGAAGGCAGATGACCTTGTCAGAAAACTGACCTCCTGGTATGTCCCCCTTTTAGTAGAGAAGATCTAAGGGAGCAGGACTGCAGCATAAAGGGACAGAAAAGCAATCCACCATCTGCTTGCAGCAAATGAATTTAGGTATGGGCTCTTATTTTCCTGGTAGTTAGAACTGATTGTCTCATAATGTGCTTTAGTTGATCATTTAAACAAATGAGCTGCATGTCAGTTCACAAAAGGCCTGTGCAGATGAGAGATTGCATTGTAATTGTTAGTCTTAAATAGAGAGCACTGACATAGATGCCCTTC
The DNA here is from genome assembly GCA_024865655.1 of Emberiza elegans. Classification (NCBI taxonomy): domain Eukaryota; kingdom Metazoa; phylum Chordata; class Aves; order Passeriformes; family Fringillidae; genus Emberiza; species Emberiza elegans. The sequence goes on from JALJVW010000196.1 coordinate 4,407,659, forward strand.
CTCGTCTCAAAAACCTTAACATGTCAGAGTGTGCAGTATTGCCCTAAATGCTTCTCACTATATAAAATTACCCCTCCTTTTACTTGCTTTTATAATAAGTAAGACTTTTTGGGAAAGTGAGTTAAATCCACAAATGTATATTCTAATACTGTAAATTTAGGATGCTAGGATAGCTTAAAAGGGGGTGAAAAGCTGCAATATTAGAGATCAAACTGCAGAGAAATGTGAAGTATATGCAGAGGAGGAGGAAGCAAAGAATAAGAGGAATAGAAACATAAACCTTGTGGTAGGGAACTGGTTTTCAACAGATGTTTTATAATCTGGGGAGTTTGCCACTCTAACTCTGTGTGGCAACATGTCAGGGTATTTTGTTCGTAGCCTGAAGGAGAGTTTAACTTGATATGAGTCAACCTGATACTCTGTCAAATGGAGACCTGATACTTCTATGTCATATGAAGGCTTCTAAATAAAAAAGCTTCAGAAATCAGAGCAGCTCAAAATGTCATTTCATTTTGTGTGTAAAGATGGGTAGGAGAGCTGGGATAAAAGACTTTATTTGTTTGTAGTGTTGTTCTTCAGTGGGATATATTATTTGGTGGTGACATCTATGTGAGTGTATGCTACATGATATGCATGCGTGCAGTTTTCCATGTACAGAGAAAACCTGAGAAAAGTCAGGACTGTGATAACTGCATACTACAGATGTGTGCATCTGCAAAACATCCATGAGCCAAAAAGGTGGGAATGGTATCAGTAGTCAGTAAAGTAGCAATATGTCTCTCTGAACAATAATTTATGCTGTTAAGTTTTTGTGAAGTGTGCTGTATATCCTTTTAATTGCAGCCTACTATTTCTGGCAAGTTCCACTGTGTAATTTTATCATGATCTATAGACTTGAAGTGCACAGTATCAGCCAGACTCTCTGTGTTACCCTCACAGCAAGAACTGCAGCTGTGAGCCGCAGCTGCTTCCCAATATAGAGAACAGTAAAAAAGCACAAATCTCTGGCATTATTAAGGGAGACATCACATCTGGGACCATGCTACATTCCTGGCTGAAACTCAGTCACAGTCAGACCTAGGCTAGACCCCACCCATTAAGTAGTTTTATGGATTTATCCATGTTCATCTTTCCTCCCAGTTTACCTATTTCTTCCCCATTAACACAAATATATGCTTGTCAGAAGTTAATATTATAGCAAATGAAGAATGTTGGTGTTTGATTTTGAAGAGAGGACCTGAAAAAGGAACAAGTCCACCTCCAGATAGGTGTATATTCAATAGCACTGTGTAAGTAGTGAAATTCTGAATGTACAGGTCACCAGCATCACTAAACATGGATAGCATTTTGCTGCCTGTGCTCCAGGGTGTTACCCTCATGAGAGCCCCACCAACCCTACCAGTTCCAGCTCCACAGTGCCACTGCCAAATCTACCCCCCTCTCTAGTGCCAGGATATTGAATTCACCACAGATCCCTTTGTTCAGACCAGGAAGGTGATGAGGATAAAGGAAGGAATATATACTCCTCCCCAGCAGGAGTAGTATACTTTTCACCCTCTTTTTCACCAGCTTTGCACCCTCTGCAGCAAACAGCAGCTTCCATCCATGATAGATGGGTCTTAGAAAGAGAAGGAATCACAGTGTTTGGTGGGTGTTAAAGAACAGGCATTGTCATACTTTGGCAGGAACTGGGCCATGCACTTCTCCCATAGGAATATTGTGGAGAAGGTGTGATTTCTTGCTCATACAAATAATAGACTGGTTGGCTTTGGGCAGGGAGTTAATCTCTGGGGAGGCTTTCATAGAGTGGCACTGTTCATGCGTACAGGGCTCTAAATGTTGCACTACCAACCCCAGTGATGCAAACTTCCTGGAGGAAGGGGGAAAGGCTTTAAAAGTGGTTGTATGTGCTCATCGAGATGGATGGGAAAGTGTTTGGTTTGACAGCTGAATACACTCAAGTTTTCTTTAGGATGACTTTAATTTTTCTGTCTGCACCATGAAGAGGAAAATGCAATAGACAGTCTGGCCCTAGTTTGTGCCTAGCTTTTCCTGAGTTCTTATGTTTTCCTTGTGATTCTGAATTCAAAGGTTTTCTGCATATTTGTTGACAGTTTTTAACTGCCCAACTCTCTTTGGTAGCATTTCCTGTAGAATGAGTTTGGTCTGACTTTTCCAGAGCCCAGGCAGTTTCCTCTCCCAGATGCCTGTGTTGAGGTTGAGACTTATTTCAAGCCAGGGATTCTCCCACAACACTGTTAAACATTCTGTAACTAGTATGTGTGAGCTGATTTTTCTTTTGATTAACCCCAAATTCCTAGACATTTGTCATTGTTTAAATATCCCATAGAGCATTTACAAGGTGAGATTGTGAACCATAATGGCTCAGACAGTTTCCAGTGTGGTCAGCTGTATTCTGGCTTGCCCTGTTCCTCTGCTTTTCAGAGTTGGATAACGTTGTCTTACGAGCATAAACTGTTGGACAGGATTAAAAAAAACAGTCTCCCACTTCCCCATCTCTCTAGAAATAGGCTTTTGATTTCAACTTGGAGTTATAAGGAGATTATTGGAAGTTTTAACATTAAGGATAGTTTTTGAGAGAACAAAAGAAAAAGAGTAGACTGAAGTGATTTGTGGATGTTATGTCAGCCTTTACTCATGATACCATTGGTGAAGGGTACAAAGAACAGAACTGATTTGTACCCTGTGCTGAAGTCTCTGGTGCTCTTTTTTGGCAAGCTCATAATGAAGAAATTAAATTGGATGGCAAACAGTAAAAGTATCTGTCATGTTCCTGTCATGTCAAATCTTCATGTTTGTCCTTTGTTTACCATGGGTTTTAAAACTCCAGTGACTAAATGAATACTGAGTTCTCTCTGCTTACCTTGGTGATGCTGCTTTCCATTGTCCAAGGCATAAGTGGGATATTCAGCCTTTACCTAGGAGGTGAAAAAGTTAATTCTTATTAGAAGGGGAGTGACCTACTACTTTTAGCTCTGATCAGTCATGTTCTGTGGCTTCTCTACTATCTTTCTGTCTTACAGGCAAAATATAACATTGAAGAAGTCAAATTATGAGGAGGGTGAGGTTGTAGCTATACTACAAACTGGGCCTAGTCTTGATCGTATAAAATTTATTCTCCTGTGATTACATATGTACAACAGCGGATTTCCTCTGGTCTTATTCTCTGATACACCCTGTATTTTGTCTCTTAATTCACTCCCAGTCAGCAAGTCATGTCAAAAATTCCTTTGTAAGTACCTGTTTTGAATATTTAAGTGTTTTAAAAAGGGGAGATGTAATTGTTAGAAATGTATTGTGGGAAATCCTTTGCATTGCAGATAGTTATGTCTGTGATAAAATGTGATGGGGTTCGCAGGGGTCCCAGGATGAGGGAAGAGATGAGAATGTTGACTCCATGTTTCAGAAGGCTTGATTTATTATTATATATATTAAAACTATACTAAAAGAATAGAAGAAAGGATTTCATCAGAAGGCTAGCTAAGAATAGAAAAAGAATGATAACAAAAGCTTGTGACTGACCGAGACAGTTTGAGACAGCTGGACTTTGATTGGCCATTAATTAGAAACAACTCTATGAGACCAATCACAGATCCACCTATTGCATTCCACAGCAGCAGATAACCATTGTTTACTTTTTGTTCCTGAGGCCTCTCAGCTTCTCAGGAGAAAAAATCCTAAGGAAAGGATTTTTCACAAAATATCATGGCTACAATAAAAAAATATTTTTTTATCATATCAGAGTATAATGAAAATTAACTTGATATTATTCTATTAAGATCTATTATTTTTTGCTTGAATGGACAGTGATTTTCATTTAAATTATCCATCAGGGTAAAGAAGAGTAACCTAAACTGAATATCCTGTCACAGGTTTTATCGGGAAAAATAGTTGTTTGTGCTAGATATGCCTTTCAAACTGCCCCAGGAAAGGGTCTGCATTTCCAGAAGAATGTTGTCTTTGACTTTGTAGTACAAGCTTTTGCCAGTCCTTAGGAGCTGTTACAGGAATTCCTATGGAGTGGCTTGGCTCCGGCTTAGCCTGGCTGGAGTGAAGAAGTTTACGTTACCTGAATGTTACCTGTGGGGACAAAGCCGAAGCTCCTTTGAATCTTTGACAGGACTGTGTCTGTCTGTGCTGAGTCCCACACTGTTTGCCCCTCAGGTGTGCTCTACAAGCACGCTTGGAAATACCTTTTTTCAAATACCTTGGCAGGTAAGGTCTGCAGTTTGAGGCAACCTCACAGACATCAAAACTCACTGTTGTGCTGGAATGCACTTGTTTTGGGAAGGGTCTCCTTGGTTTGTAGGGACTGGAAGGCAAAACTGCCCAAACCAGGGGGACTATGCATGGTTGGGGATGGTGGAGCCCTGTGTAATTCCTATGGAGGTTGTCTCAGCCTGAGCAGAGAGGCAGCTCTGTCTCTGATGCAGCAGGCTGATAAAGTCAGAGGGATGGTTGCTAACTGGTAATAATCTGCTAGAGAGTTTCCTGTGCAGCTTTCTGCTTCCTAGTGACAATAACAGGTGCCAGTGCATTCAGTGTTCCCTCTTTAGTTCTAAATGGTCAAAATACCCAAATATTTTAAGGCCCTGTGAATGAAGGCACTTCATCTGATTCATGTGCCCATTTTGCAAAAGCTAAACTGCAAAAATTGCCCAAGTTTTCCATTAAGCTGTAATATTATGTCTTTTGATACAATTAAATACTATTTTTTCATTTCTTGTGAGAATATGTTCTTGTATTGATTTCTAAGACTAGATCTTGTCTTACTTTACTGCTTAAAATAATTTTGCTAATCCTTAGTCAAGGAGGTAAGGAGATGTTTAGTTGTTTGGGGATTTTTTTTTTCTGTAATGTGTCATCCAAATTTCTCAGTTGTGCCACTCACTGTACTTGATGCATGTCTGTGATGGGGAGAATTACTTGTTTTTCTTGGGTTGCCAGGGGATCCTTTCTAATTCAGCCAGAGCAATCTGAGAAAAGAAAAAGATGCTGACACTGTCGTGGCTATTTTTAATGCAATGGTTATGTGGTGATCTTCCCAAGGACAGATTGCTTTTGTGTCTAACATTTTTTATCTCATTTACTAGAAAATTTTTAAAGTATTGCCATGATAAATAGCCATCAATTTGTCTGAAGAACCATAATAATAATAAAATTTGGCATTCTTAGCCCTTCCGTGGTCTGGAAGTCCCCAAAGGAGCTTCATGGCTGTTGCTTGGCCAGTTGGCTTTACACCATGGGCTCCAGGGTATCTGAGCTATTCTTACCCTTCTCAACAGGGAAAATCAAAGCTGTCCACTGCCTACAGAGAGGGAATTTAGGGAGGATTGACCTGGTAGACATGAAAGAGAGCCTCCTTTTGGGGTTAGCTGTGCTGGTGACACACAGCTGAGTAATTTAGGTTTGGACTGTGTGAAATGCTGAATTCTGTACCTGCTTCTCCCACTGCTATGCAGAACCTTTCCCTTTTGTCAGGGAAGTATGTTAATCCTTTTTTCTTAGTTAACCAGCCCACCAGCCAGGCCTGCTGCATTTACAAGAGCTCCTCTGTTGTTTGGGTTCGGGTGGGCAGCGAGGCAGGACCTGAACCCTGTGTTCTCTGCTGCCTCCAGGAGAGGGCTGTGCTGTAAAATACTGTCATTGCCACTTTTAGCCCAGCTACTGTGGTCAGCACAACTCTGCTGGCAACAGGAGCCCTCTCAGCTGAGCAAGGGTGAACAGGGACTTGGGAGCCAATTTTGCTGACAGCTGTTACATTTTACAGAAATTTAATTGACCTTGCACTGGGTGTACCTGATGGGACATGCAGGAGAGATGCAGTGAGAAAAGTTCCAGGTAGTGCATTGACCTTGAGATTACTTAATCTGATTCACTGAAGATTGAGGCCAGTTTTTAATAGCAAAACTGACAATAATAAGGAAGTCTCAGAATTTTTTTTCTCTGCCCCTCTTCTCCCTTCCTCCCAAAGAAAAATGGCAATTAAAAAAAGTCTCAAGGCATGCCCAACATACTTTGCCTTTTAATTGGCATCAAATGTGTTTCAATCTACTGAATTTAGAGGTGGGAGAACTCTAAATATTTTACCCCAGAATAATGAACACAGAGCAGTACAATTTAATCAACCAGTAAATAAAAATATCAGTTACAAATCAGCCTGAAATTAATCCATCATAGCCCACCCAAACTGAGCTATGCCCACCTACAGAATAATGACAAGCACATAATCTCCTGTAACATATCTGAAACTAGAAAGAGAGCATAACAAATACAAAACCTGTTTCCACAGTATACTGAACTTCTTGTGAAAAATTAGGGGACAGAGGTTTTATTTAAAATCTAATTTCAGATATGAGACAGTATTAGAACAGGCAGAGAAGGATCGAAATCAGAAAGGGGTAAAGGGGTGGGGGGGACATAATAAATTTTGTACAAACTTTGTTTTCATGTAATTCTAGTTTAGTACTGATACATAGCCCTGATGAAAGCATAAGGGAAAAAAACAGGGATTTCTGACCCAGAATATGTCTGATTGCAGACAGATACATCAAATAAAAGTTGAGGGATTCTCCCTTGTGAGCATGTAAAACAGGTTCCCTTCAAATTTTGTCACCGAGAATAATTCAGTGGTAAGAATTGAACTTGTCCTGTACTGGCCTCTGTCACTGGGAGCCTTTTGGACTCCTATCAAGCCTGATCTTGCTTAGCTCCAGAACAACAACAACAACAACCACAACAACAAAAAACCAAAAAAATTACCCACCAAATATTCCTGTCTTTTAACAGGCTTCCCATGCCTGGCATAATTTCTGTGAGCTCCATTTATCTTTATTTCAGTCGTAGGCTGGCTTTAACCAAAAGCTGCATTTCCCGAAGAATTTTAAGATTATTTTCAGTCGTAACTTTTAGTTTATTTTGGGGCATTTGAAAGTGTCCTGCCTAGAAGAGTTTCACTTTTTCAGTCAGCCTTGGTTCTTACAGGAATTAATTATTTATGTCGTTGTCATTATAACTCCTATGTTCATAATTTCAGAGTAGAAAAGTGGCACGTGAAGGTCAGAAGTCTCAAAAATCAGCCTAGCAAATGCAAATTTGTATGTACCAGCTATTTTGTATGAACAAAATTGCATTCACATCAAAACACACGTCACTACATCCTATATCATTATTTGCCTTTAAAAATACCATAGCAAATAATGAAAAAATATGAATTTGTTGTGAATATATTAGTTAATAAAGGTGATTATTAAAGGGAACCTGTTAAATTGTCTAAATATCTCTATACTTTTTATGTCAATGTGTATAAAAATGCAGATGTGTATGTATTATTAGGAGTGTTTACATGTGTAGGATTCATACACATATTGATGTACTTAGACTACATGCATATGTTAGTACTAAATTTGAAAGAAGTTAGAAACCAGTGCACTGGATGATTTTAAACAGTGATTGATATAAATGAATAAGTCTTTGTGTGTGTGTGTGCATGTGTGAAGTAGAAATGGCTTTTTTCCATTTTTGCATGGTTCAAAATAAGATCAAATATAAATGCTTCATGATTGGGAAGCATGTTAGTATATACCTGTTAGTATGTGCCACGCTGCTGATGTAATACCAAAGCAAAACACATGGAGAGTTGTGGAATTCCCATTTATTTTTCTTTATTTGAGAGCATTTTGTGATATTCTGATGCCTTGGATGACCTTGTGGCTGTGTGAATGGTGTAAGTCTCAGGGAAGCAGAGGCAGAGAATTTGCTGTGCTCAACAGCATCACCCTGCAAGCAGCGTGTCCTGTCAGCACCTGCCTGCCTGCTCCTTTGCACCTCAAGCCAGATGAAAGTCAACTTTGTATTAATCAGTTAGGTTCTGCATTTTCACCAGCTTATTATTAAGGAAGGATTTGTGAATTCTCCTGTTCTGGCAGAGAGAGGTCTCCTGGGAAGCTCAACACCTCAAAGCAGGGCAAACAGTGCTGGTCTGTTACAGACATGCTTGTGATCTCTGAGCTTCTGCATAGATTTGCATCAAGTTATGATTTATTTTGTGAGTAACCCTGCTGACATCAAGGTAACTATTTGCAGAGAAAGGTACACAGTTTAATGTGAGCATGGCTGGCAGAGTCTGGCCTGTGGTACTTTGATGCCTGTAACAAAATGCTGGTGTCATCACAGGAGCTGACATGGTGTCACAAACAATTACAGCTTGAGATGAGCTGCTGTCCTGACTGGGACATGGGTGATTGTTTCTGGAATAGATAGAAAGTTCTCCAGTTGTATGAAATAAAAGTACTGCAGAAAGATGCTCAAATTTGAGCTGATGTTTGTTGAGTCTGAGTCTGTGCCCTCTTCTCTCACTTCTTGCTGAGAGCAGAGGACGTTGCACCATGAAGTGCTGTCCAAAACTCAAATGAGCAGTGAACAGGTGGTACATTGTCAGGCTATTTCAGATCGTGGAAACCATTTGTCCAGTTTTAGATTGCTATTGCTAGCAGCACGTCTTTCAGTTGTGAGAAAGAGAAGAGGTTATTTAAGACTTACACAACTCCTGTTTGCCTTTCAGAGCATGCCAAGTGGGATTTCAGAAGGAATGCTTGCAGATCACAGAGAGCTTCCCCTGAATCTATTTGGTGCAATTCTAATTTATTTTCAATGGGAAACATTGGAAAGAGCTCACACAGCAGTTCAGTTCAGTAAAACATGCACAAATTCATTTTGGAGTGGGCGTTTGGGGCTCAAGCACAGTGAGCCAAAGGGAAGAAGAGGCAATTCTGATTTCTTTGATGTATTTCATTTATATCATCTCTCCACAGCCTGCTTCAATGCAGTGTATCCAACACCCCAGGGGTGAGGAGCTGGTATGTGTTAAAGTTGGTCACTCTTTCAGTATCTCTGGAGCCAGGGCAAATGAGACAGAAGTCAGTGATGGGTCCCTTAAATACAGGAGCTGCTCTACCAAGATGCAGCCCAATAAATTTGCCAGAGAAAGGGTGATCCACAGGGCAACAAGTCCTTGCTAATGGCCAGTGGTAACAGTGAATTGCCAAGACACCTTTTGAACTTTCTGGAGTACGCTGAATGATGTGATTTTTCAGCTTCTTCTAACGAAGTGTTGTATCTGAGATTCCAAAGTGGCTGGGGGACATAAGTGCTCCATGACTTTGGGGAGGAATAGGCAGGAAGGATCTGCTGCAGTGCAGGGACAGCCATATGGTTGTCTCAGTTTGGAAAGACAGGAGTCTGCTAAGGAAGGAGGAGCCTCCCCTGAAATGGAAAATGTAAACCCTCCCAACCCCTCCACATTGCTATGAATTTTATATTAAGGGGCTCTCAGGCAAAAAAATGTGGGAGCAGGAAATAACAGTTCTTCAATAGGGAAGAAAATAAAAGGATGAAATAAACAGTGCAGTACACTAGAACAACACTGACAGTCAGAACTCAACCTGACACCCTGTGGGTCAGGGTGTTGGTAGCAGTCCAATTGGAATTGTGGCTGCAGTCCTGCTGGCGTGTCAGATGTGGTTCTGCTGGAGCAGGGATCCTGTAGAAGGGTGTAGTCTTCCTCTGAAGATCCAGTGGAAGAGGCAGCTGTTTCTCTAGGAAATCCAGTGGAGAAGCCGTGCTGGTGCTCCAGAATCTCCAGTTTATATCCAGGTAGGAATGCTTGGCTCCTCCCTCTGGGCGGAGCATCTCACAATGGGATGTTGTAGTTCTTATCAGTCATGCAGTGACATTCAATAGCCTGTTATCAGCAGATGTCCCCTCCTGAGGGAGGAGTGATTGTGATCATTCAGAGAGACATAAGGCAAACTGCCCACTTGATAAAAGACAACTGCCATGCAGATGGTAATAGAATACATCTTGCCTTGCAATGTGGAATAATGGTACAGGAGCACTTGGACATCCCCAAGAGAAAGATTTGCTCTGTAATGTAAGGAAAAGCTTTGTCCAACAACTCTGAGCTTTCTTTGTTGTCCTGTTCACCTGCTGCCATGTGTTGGACTCTACAGGACTAGGCACATCATTTCTGCCTGGGCTGTGGCCACAGTCCATTCAGCTCTGATTGAGGCTGAGCCTGCAAGCAGAACAAAACAGACAGGTCAGCTGAGCTGTTGTGTTCACTTGCTGCACACATTCCTGCATTTGCTCTAGAGCTGGGAAGCAAGGGCTTTTCTTGGTGAATTCCTATTTTAAGATTTTAGAATGACTTCATCCTATACTGAGATGCAAACAAGTGCTGTCATTTCTTCCATGGCATTTATTTTGTTTTTAATTAAGTTCACTAACATATTTATCTACCCTCTTCACTTGGGAGTCTCTTAGTCTCTTACTGAACAGAAAACAAATTTTCTTCTCAGTTGCTGCTCTCTTTCCAAAGCTCTTGTTGTTTGCCAAGAATCTAGTCTATACCAAGTAAGATTTCATGGCAAATGGCATCAACCTGCTAAAACATTAGCTGATTTTCTTTACTGTCTTTCAATTTCCTAAACTTTCTTGAACTCCTAACAGTTGTCAGACCCCAACTTTAGGGTGTTGACTGTTACACAGGCTTTTCAGGGTGGGAAAAAGGAGTGAAAATTATGAGATGGTATCTTTCTAGGAATAAATATGTAGTGATTTTGTTACCCATTCTGTCACATTCGGATTTTTAAAGCCACTGCCTTATTGCCACATAATATATAATGCTATATTTGTGGATTAATAGAGATTCTTCCCTTCCCTCTTTCATCCCTTTACTTACCTTTTGCTTAAATTCTTTTGCATATTTTTCACATATTCTTTCACTTACCTTTTTTCAGTATATAGCTATTTCAACATGGAATTTGTAAATACCAGCTATAACTGATTTTCTCTCTCTCATGTTCTCTGGCCATCAGTTCACTCTGTTCACAACTAGTAATGCATAGATATATCATCTATACTTCAGGTGATGCTTAAGAAATCCTTCTATTCCTCTCTTTTCAAAATAAGTAAATTAATCTTGAAGCTGTGAACTTACAGCTTTGGAATACAGGAGATTGCAATAATGACTGAATACCTGTTGGGCAGATACATTCCAATTACAGAAGCTGAATTAATTCAGTTTGATGGATGAAAACACTTCCGGCAATAATCAGGGAAGTAACTCAGTCCCCAGTAGAAAAGTCTGTGTTTGAATACATCTAAAGCACTATTATAACACTGTTGGAGGGCGCTGTTGCTGTGCATTTATTTTTTCCCCAAAGTCTCTCCCTAGATAAAAGAGATGAAGAAGAGAATGGGTAGAGACACCTGAATTTAATTAGTTGTCTTTTAAAACATAAGTGTGTTTTAGTCTTGTGGACATTCTGCTCAAACTTTGGGAGTGGTGCCTTTGTCTAATTATTGCTGAAGTAAGAGACACAATTAAAATGTACTTGCAGGAAGTGTGCATATTTTTTATACAATAGAACATTATACCTGTCTTGTAATTTTTCCTCTTTAATGTGTGTCAGTAAGGCATTTGTGAGCTTGGAATGGGGATTTTGTGCATGTGTTTGCTTGGATCTTTTTTCCTTCATCTGCAAGACTTGTGTTAGTAAGAGGAAATAACTTTATTCTGAAAGAAGTATTAGCAAACTTAGCAAGAAGAATGTACTTGTTACAGCTGTATTTATTGCCAATCATGAGATTGTATTATGGTGACAACCTTTCAGCTAGAGATTTTATACCTGTTTTTGAATGCAGAGATGGGTAGATGGATTTGAAAAACGGTAACAAGAACTCTTCTTTCTGTTTTATTAGATCCTTCAGATGATGAAGCTATTGAAAAAGCAAGTCCAAACAGGACAGCAACACGTCAAGATTCAGATTCTAAACCTGCAGTGAAAAAGAAAAGAAAGCAGGTTTGTAAATTAAGTAATTGTTTAGCACAACAATGATAATGCATAGGGAAACATAGTGTCCTTTTTTCAGTAAAGGGACAGTTTTCTTCACTCTGATCTGTCCAGTTTTGGTTTTTATTTAATTATGTTGTCTTATTTGTAAGTGATCACATTCTAGTACATTTCAGCAAGAACTTCACACTTGTTTTGTGTGAGTTGAGATCCCAGGCCTGTCCTACAAAGTGGCTGTCCAGTGGTACAAGCCTGGATGGTGCAACTGAGTATCCTCCCCTGCAATTTTTTCCCTTTGCCTGCAGACACAAGTCTGGACAGCTATATTTATTGTTTTACAGATTATCTACCCAAGCATGTCCCCAGTTCAGGGTCCAAGTGAAAAAGAATTTAGGTCTTTGTGGATTGATGTTTTCTTACCCTTGCACTGCTAAAACCTTCATTTAATGCCAAGAGGAACTGTGTTGTTCAGCATTACATGGAGTATGCCAAGGAACATCAGCATCACCCCAGTTTGAGGGAAAAAGTCATCTAGAGGTTGGCTGATTTTATGAAGTTTCTTGTTTGAAGGTAAATTCGTTCTGCCTTCCTCATACCACCCAGGAGAATTGACTGAGTGGCTGTCAGAGAGCTAAAATTACATTGGAAGCTCTCTCTCCTTGAGGTTATGGATATCAATTTTGACCCCTGGGTCAATAGTAAATTCACTCTGTAATGCCTAGGCAACTGCCCAAGTGAAAGGCATTTGCAGGGATGTTCTTTTTTTGTAACAGAGAAGTGTAAACAACATGGTAGCAATTACTATGCTTTTGGATGTCATTCCAAAGAGACCAAAGGTGAAGTGATCCAAATATCTGAATGAGATCAATGTTTTGATTAGGAAAGAGAACCAAGCAATACAGGAGAAAGCTGTATTGCCTTTGCACATGCTCTGCCAGGGAGTCAGATGCTGAGGAGTGAGAATTCTTATGGAGCCACCTTTAATCACCATTTTCACTTAGGCATTTAGTAGTAGGTTAAGACACTTTGGTTGCTTGACCCTTTTTATGAGAGCCTTAGAAAGGATAGCCAATACAAGTTACTTACCAAGGTAGCCTGGCACTGCTCAGCTGTAGCAGAACACCTGCCACTGCTCTTTCTGTCATATAAAGAATATCAGCCTGCATGTGGAATCAGGTAGTTTGATGTTTAGATGTGGAACTGCAAGAGGGAAACGCTTTATGTGAACTCAAAGTCATGGATGGGTTATGGCCTGTCTTTTAGACATGCCAAATCAGAGTTATTCATGGAAAGCTGGTGGTTTTAACAAATAACAAAATAACAAAACCCATTTTACTCATGCTGCCTTATTCAGAGGCTGGAAGTTGTTCTGCAATGGACTTGGCACCTCAGAGCCTGTCACGAGACAACCCAACAGAGTTATGAGCATCCATGTTCCATGTCTGCAGGCTGTTCTCAGGCTTACAGTGAAATGAGTGATCTCTCTCCAGTCTGAGTGATGCAGTGATGTGTTTAGTTTGTCACAAACCCCAAAAGTCAGAATATGTGGCTGACCTGGAATGTAAACTTTCACACACATGCAAGACTGTTTTCACTCTACATTTGAATTTCCCATCACTTTGGCAATGTGTAAAGAAAAAAAGCGTGTTAGAAATATAATACAGGAAATATTTTATGCTCTGTGTATGATTAACAAACAAGGAATTTATGACATTTTAGATCATAAATCACTGGTCTCAGCACAAATTTCCTGTTTTCTGCATTTTAAGAATTTCCATGTAAAAATAGCATAAAAACACAGAGCACGAGGGAGCAGTGTCAAAAACAGTGGTTGTCTGCTTTGTGTCTTGCATAAGAAAAGCATGCAAATGACCTTTTCCTAAGGGTGGCATGCAAAGAGCTATTGCATGAGTAGGTAGGCAAGTAATGCTTGGATAAGGGTCAGAAGTTCAGGATAGATCAGATGCTGAAATATTTTAGATGCAGATCATCAAAACGTTTAAGTTTACAGCCATACACCACCACAAAATTTCTCTTTTTATGTCACTATTTTTAATGTCTGAATAACATGGATTTACTATTGCTGGGCTAATAATTTAGGCATAATATATATATGCCTAAATATATATATGCAGTGTAAAGGAGACAGTTTTGAGTCTTAACATGCTTCTCTCTAAGGACTACAAGCCTGCTGTGTGCTTGTGTTGCCTGCTGTTTCTGTGGCTGTTGAAAGAAAAGGTTGCTTACTGCCTTCAGAAAAGAAGCCATGGCATTTGGTGGTACTTTCAAATATTTGAATGAAGGCTTAGCAGTGAGAAGTTTATTCTTTCAGAGAAATTTCTTCAGCTGTGTGGCACATTTCATTCTTTTCTCATACATATACGAGTTGGGAGTGTTTGCAGAGTTATGTAAAGCAGTTCATGATGTATAAGAAGGGAGAAATGGGCCCAAATTGAATGAGTGACATTTTTCAGTATGCTGGAAGCACCACTGGGATAGGGAACCATCAAACTCTACTGGAGGACAGAGTTTCAGGTTGGCCCTTCTCTGACTTTTTGATTGCTTGTAGGTAGAGCCCTTGACTGAAGCAATGCAAAAGCTTGTTCTCTGCATAAAATATGATGTTGAACATAAAATTTATGATTAAAACACCTGGCTAATGGCCTTTAAGTATCTCTGGACAGCTGGGATGTGTAAGAGTAGAGCAGAGGGTAGCTCTGTTTCAGTCTCAATGTCTGGGAATGCTAATGGTAGGGATAGGAATGAAGAAACGTATGGTGGTGTTTTAAAAACACTTGAATCAGAGTCAGGACAGAGATTTTTAAAATAGCAACAAACCAAAAATAAAGTAAAAAGACCTTATATTAACTCTGGAAGAATTTTGTTAATTAAAGCGAGTTTCCACTTGCAGCCATTCCCTTCATTTCTAGTGAAAATAATCTTTGTTTATAGCTGAGAAAATCACAGCGACACATTTCTGGTTTTGAGGCAAGATATAATCCCTATCACAACTGCTCATGGGTTTTGATGCAGGCTGCATGACATCCCAGCTGTAGAGTGCTTTGCTAGCTGTAGCAAGTCCCCAGCCAAACCTTCTCTGGTAATTCCTAAGTTTCATTTCAATCCTCAACCAGTTTCAGAGCCACTGCTGTACAGTACTCCCACCTTGGCAAGGGCAGTGGCTGGGGCTGCATCACAGCACAGAGAGTAAGAGGTCATTTATTTGTGTTGAGCATGGTGGTTACCTGTTTTAATAGCTAATTTAGCAAAGGGAGTGGGGAGGAAAAGAGAAATGAAGGCATAATATAAAAAATTAAACCTCAAAAAAGGCTTCTGATATGGCTGTGAGAGTTGGCTTGGACAGGCAGGAGTGTGCTGTGTTGGGTCATTTAGCACCAGTTGCCATGAAGTGTCCTCCTGCTAAGGTGGGGCAGTGCAAGGAGGGCTCAGAAAGGCCCAGATACTCTGAGCTCCTCTTTGCTTTCCTTTGTCCCTCTTGGCTTCCCAAGGCAACAGAGCAGCTTCTCTGCCTTTCAGCTAGGCTCCCTTTCCTGCTGATACTTTTCCTTCGGGCTTTCCCCAGGGAGGAGTGCTGGATTTGCTGTTCCTGAGCTTTTTAATGCTCCATGTGATGAGTCTTCTCCACATTTTCTCACAAGGGCAGAGTTTTGCAGCCAAATGCATCATCGCGGTGTGGAGCATTTTCCTGCAGCTCAGCCTATTTTCCCATTGCTCTTCATCAAGTCACTTATAAAGTTCCAAAGCCTGTCTATGGAGATAAATGTACACTTCCATTAGGTAGAAGGCCCTAAGAAGGCAAGAGAGTTGCTACACTCAAAAGAAGTCTGTGCCTTGCTTCCTCTGTTTTGGTCAAATTTACAGTCAAATCCTAGCCCTGGATTATGTGAACAGGGACTCTGGTACAAATGGACCAATTCAGCCTGTTCACTCAGGCACAAAAGAGGGTTAATGATAGCATAATGTATTTTTCTTGTGTGTGTTTGACCCTGCCTGCTATGAAAAGTCAAAGCAAGAATGGGGTAGGACAAATTTGAAACGTGTTTTCCTACATTTTGTATTACAAGTGTAGAAGGAACTTCAGAGCATGATGGTTTCTAATTAATCTTGCCCAGTTCCATGTTGTCTTTACTGTCTGGATGGTCACCTTAGACCCAGTTATTTTAGAACACTATTGGCAAAGTTTAGAAAAAATATCGTTCACAATTGAAGAGATTAAAAATATAAATTTAGTGGTAGGTTTTGTTCATATTTCCCTCCTGATTTTTTTTAATGTATCAAAACCTGCTTTTCACCATTTTATGGAATTATGACTACACCCTGAATGCTTCAATTTTCTCTTCTTTTATTCCCTCTCTTGGTTGCAACAGCAATCTCAATTCCAAAATTACTTTGTATACATATAACTGTAAGGATTTGATTCCTTCTAGGGATGGGGAAGTTCAGTTTTAACTGTTTTTTCCTAGCCCAGCATTATTGTTTCTGTATCTCCTCTTACCTCCTTTGCCTTCCTTTGGTGACTTTTTTTCTTACCTCTTTTTTTTTAACATTTTGCAGCCTACAGAGTGTTTTTTAAGTCAGCCTGAAGAAAAGCAAGAGAGCGCTGTGAAGGCAAAGAGAAGGAAGAAGGTATGAGTGTCCCAGAGTGTGTTTGGGGTCTGGCCAGTGGGTTTAAATGCTGCTACAAGATGCAGAATTGGGACAACCCCGTGGTGATGAGGAGTAATATGGTCATAATATTGCAGCCTCTTTTAGAGAAGAAGAGAAATTCCTAATTTTTAAACCTTACACAAGATACCTATTTCCAACCTGACCTGTGGAATTATGTCTGTATTCCACTCAAGGGTTGTTATGGAAACCCAGGGCACCAGGAATATTTCTCTGTCTGCTCTGGGGTGTCCTGACCCCCAGGGGAGCACTGGCTTTGACCCTCATTCCTGGAGAAAGTTTCCTAGACTTCAAAATAGACTAGAATCCACAAAAGTGTGCAATAGATTATTGAGAGTAGTGTAGGTGTATAACTTGGTGAGAAATGTAGGTTTTGGGGTTTTTAGTATGTTGTGGATGGAAGCAAGATGGAGAGCACAGGGTGCCATCCTGGGTTTCTTCTTCATGCTTTTTCTTTGTGGATTTGGGTGGCATTTTGTAATTGGGCAGAAAAGTCCACATTGAGGGCTCTGTGGGATCAGGTATTGGGTTAAAAGGGAAAATAATCTAGGTATCTAGATTATTTTAGACTAGTCTTGGATAGCTCAGTCTTAAAAGACCTTGTAACAAGAGATTGTTGCCCATTTGGTGCCTTCTAATGAAAAGCTGCTGAACTCACAGTAGTGGCACTGTTTTACTGATAAGAAATAATAAACACCTGAGTCTGAACATGACCTGCCATCTCAAGTGCCTTCAGTCCAGACCCAGAGAAACCAGCAGCTGGTTCTGCCACAGGTTGTGTATGTCTACACCCCACTTGCAAGTGTTGCCCACCAGGAAAGGGTGACTGTATGGAAGAAAGGTGGAGCTTCAGTTGCTGCAGAATGTGACCCATTCCCACAGTGTGGTCAGGCTCCGGCTGCTGTTCCATCTTTTGAGCCAAGGACTGTCCTTGTTCACTCCTCTCTGCATAAGTATATAAATAAATACTCTGTATTGTCCCTCTGGCCGTGCTCCATCCTCACCCACAACAACAAACACACCCTGCAGTCTAAATGGAGATTATCTGGCACCAGGCAAGTTAATTGTCTTTCTGTAGGGGGACAGACTGTACATAGTTGGCACCCTCACAAGGCTGAGAGGTGGCCTTTTTGTGTTATGTTAGCCCTCTTAATCATCCAGGGAATGGGAAGAGGGAAGAGTGGGATCTTGCTTTCAATGTGGCTCTGGCAGAGTGAGTGCAGCACTCACTCCACTGGAGCCAGAGTGAAGGCATGCCATGGCAGGGGCTGGCAAACCCACCTAGCAAGAAACCCCATTCTCAGGCAAACAGCAGCTGCTTACTTACACCTTTGCTTTCAGTGGGCCACTAAGCTGACATACACAGCCTGTCAAAAAATGTTTCCCATTAGGAAACATTTATTATGTTGATCTGTGGCTTCCAAACAAAGTGCTGTCTCCAAAAGTAAGGAAAAAGGGGGAAAGCCCTTTTGTTTTTAAGCATCTGGAATTAATTGGAAGAAAAATAATAAAACTTCCTGCATGAAGAACATTTCCCCACAGCACTCCTTGAAGGAACAGAGTTTGCTCAGGTGCCCTTGCTCTTGCTCTTAAAGAATTTCTCATTCTATCAGGCTTCTCCTCTCCAGAGGGCAATAATTTTTCTGAAGGAACCAAGTGGCACAAAGAATGATGTAACAGTCCTGTGAATTACACTGAATTACCAAGTAAAATGAGCCTAATAGTTCTGTCTTCTGAATCAGAGGTTCCCAAATGTGGGTCATTTCAGAGGCAGCTTGTGAGGCAGGGCTGGGGA
Organism: Emberiza elegans; assembly: GCA_024865655.1. Classification (NCBI taxonomy): domain Eukaryota; kingdom Metazoa; phylum Chordata; class Aves; order Passeriformes; family Fringillidae; genus Emberiza; species Emberiza elegans. The sequence goes on from JALJVW010000196.1 coordinate 4,426,016, forward strand.
AAAGCATCTGGGGTTGTTGGGAAGAACAATGGAGAGGATTGGTTGTGGGTCTCACAGAGAGGCTGGCTGTGCTCCCATGGCCTCTGGTCATGCTTTAGGAAGACACTTGTTCCATGGCAGGAAAATGCAACAGTGGTAAGTGAAGGGGAATCTTGGGAAGGAATGCTGCAGATGGAAGCCCTGCAGAAACCTGCAGAACAGCCAGAGGTCCTTCACAAAGAGTTCCAGGGACTGCAGAGGGCTTTGCACCAGGCCAAAGCTAGACTGAGAGGAAGGCAAAACCACTTCATGTCCATGTCTCCCAGTGTCAAAGGTTCAGCTGGAGTCTTGCAAACCCCCAGGTGGCTTTTAGCAGGGCTGAAACAGGCAGTGCCCAAGTGGCAGTGGCTGGGAGAGGCAGCACTTGCCTTGCCTGTGCTGTTTTGGCAGCCCCCAGATGGCTCTTCCCTGTTCAGCATTCTGCCCCTCCTGTTGCTGTGATTGGAGTATTTGGGCTGTATTGGGCAAGAGGGACAGACAGAGCGATGGGGAATTGAAGAGAGGAGGGAGTGGGTGCTGAGATGGAGTGAGGGAAAAAATGGATGGAAGAAGGTCTGTCCTTGACATCAAAATTCCTGTCATACTTCTCTTCAAAATTTTCATTGATCTTTGCTGTCCTGAACCTCAGCCTGCCAAACTAAAGGTACCCACCGTCCCTCCAAAGTTGCCAAAAATGCTTCCAGATCCACCTCATCTCTGTGAAATCCCACTTTGCCTCAAAAATACAGACCTTTTTGCTTCATCCTGACTACACCCTTCTGCTCCTTTTCATTTCTACTTATGCTACCATGTGTCCCCTTGATGATGAGTTCAGTTTAGCTTACACAGCTGAGAAACCTTGAGCTGTCCTTTCAAAATCTAAACACATCTCAGCAAGAACTAGAGAGGCATCACATTCTTGTCATTCTCTCCAGACTGCCTCTGTCCTTGCAAATTTGCTGTTTTCTAAAATACTTATTTGCTTTTCTTAAATGCTGGCAGATCAGTCAATGGGAACCTTGGGCTATTCTAACCACATATTCCATTTAATTATGGCAAAAAATACAGCAATTCTATCACTTCAGGGAGAATTCAGACCATTTAGTAACATTCCTAAGGTGCAGAGCACAATCATTATGAACTCATGTTCAGTCTCTAAAAATTATTAGTTTTTAAAAAAACATTACAGTGAGGGAGAGCAAAGCAGCTGTGAGTTCCTGCTGCTTGACCTGTGGTTCTGTTGTTTTAACTAATTTTCATCAACCTGGCATGGTATTCTGTGCATATAGCTAACCATCTTCCCTTCCAAATATAGATAGATAGTTACCCTGTTTAAATCAAAATATAACCACATCACATCATTTGATTCCTGTTGTTATGCCTTAAGAATAATAAACTAAAACAAATTAGGGGGGAAAATTCAATCTGATACTAAAGTGTAGCAATAGCAAAACTCAAAAAAAGCTTTCAGTTGTGTTTTTCTTACAGCAGCATTTCAGGTGAGTGCACAAGATTTTTAATGTTCAGGCTCCCAGTCCATCTTGTCCAAGTATCACAGCTTGCATCTGAAGTCTGCATTCCCTCTAAAGGCAAAGGCAATCTTGTCCCATTGTAAGGTGTTTTCCTAATTAAGCCATAATTAAACTGATATAACTGTATAAAGATATGGAGGAACATTTATGTACAGTGTTGTTAGCTAGCCAAAGAGCTGTATAGAAATACCATATTAATCCATTTTACTTGGATTTTTTAGAAGAAGATTTCTGATGTTCTGCAAAAATCTGCTCCAAAACCTGGTGTCCCTGCAGATCTACAAAATCTGCTTAGTCAACATTTTGGTGAAAACCGTTCTGTGATTGAAATAGAGGAATTAAAGCTGTCAGGTAACTTATCCTGTATTTAATATATAAATAATTTTTTTTTTCATTATACTATTGACTTCTTTTTCTGCAGAGGAAAGAAGATTTTTGGGACATAATTGAGTTGTACTTTTTAATGAAAATATTTTCTTATATTCCTTTTTTACTGTATATTAATTTGCTGTTTAAGTTGAAATGTTGGTTTCTTTGGAATAAATGTGAAGTTTCCTGCAGGAATGGAAATGAAACATTGTTTGAATATCTCTTTTTATTATAAAGTATTAATTTCTGGAGCTGACTTTTCTGATAATAATTTTATTATTCCTAATAGTAGCTCCCAAGATGCTGTGAGAGATGTATTTTGTTCCTGGGATTATCTGAGTCAATGCATAATAAGGGGCTTACAGAAATAAACAAAGAAGTAATGAGGCATCATTCTCATATGAGTATGAGATTTTGAATGCAGTGGTTTTTCAGGGAGTGGCATGAATTGAGGTGATAATTTTGGTCCATGTGTGAAGTGACCAAATTTTAGCCATGGGGATCCTTTTTGTTCTCTGTATCCTGCCTCCAGTTAAAAGCCAGATAGAAGAGGCACAAAGCAGGACAGAGCAGGCTTAGCTCCTGTCAGTTGGAGGTTGCATTGCAGGTGGTGGCAACACTGAGCTTCTCTGCCTCTCCTGGGCAGACACACTGTCCATTATTTGCAGGTAGGGCTCATGAAGAGCAACAGCCTGGTACCAAGCTGCACTCACCTTTGGGACTTCTTGAACTGTCAGTGACCTGTGCCCAATGCAGGAGCCTTCTAGTCCAGCAGTGCTTTTGCTTTATTAATGCATAAACCTGTCTCTCTAGGTAAATGTGCTCTTCCTTAATCCCCATGATTCTAGGTGGACCCTTTTTTATTTCTGTGGGGCAGTCTCAGCTTTGTTACTGGATCAAGAAAACCTGGAGAAATTCCATATAGATTTCTTTGAAAAGCTTGTGTTAAGGTTTTTTTAGTATATAAGATTTTTAGGAAATAATAAATTGGTTTGGTTTCTTTCTTATTAAAAGAGCCCTTTGGGCTACTGAAGTCACCCATTTCCATATGTATTGGATGACTATTTTTTTTCCTAAATTTTTTTGCTGGGAGTTGAAGGATTAGAGTGCCAAGGAGTTTATGAACTTGTACAGCTGTCAAGTCATTCACATCAAAGCACTGAGTTTAATAACAAGCAGCTACTTTGGAGTGGTGTGTCCCTGTTCTCTGGCAAAGTGCAGAAGGTCAGGGTTGGTCAGAAAGTCAGCATGATCTCTTGCTGCAGTTTGGAGCTGTGTGTTTCTTTCCCCACCTTTCTGAAACTTTTATTTAAATCTGTTGTGAATACTGCAGTGTTGCTGCACAGTTGGTGAGGAGTCAGTGACTGAAGCTGTGTCCTTCAGAGAGGACCTCTTGAGCTGTCAGTCATTAATGAGACCATGTATTCAGAAGATCAGCCCCTGCCCATCCCCACAAGCATCAAGTGCATCTTTTAAACATGATTTTTAAAGTAAATCAGCTGCTGATGCTTCAGTTGTACATACTCATTTCCTTTGAAGCTCAAGTTCCAGTGAATGTCAGTCTCAGGATTTAATAGGAATCAGTGCAAAATAAAAGTTTTTAGCAAGACAGGACTTAGAGCCAGGCATTGGCTATAAAGCAAGTTTGTCACATTGTGTGTTCTGATGAAGAGCATGGATTGATGTTTTCAGCATTAGTACAGTGCACCATCCATGTGAGCATGAATAATGTCTTTGAAGAAACCTCTTTAGTTTAGAAAATGTATTAGCAAACATCCATGGGCACCCTTGAGGGGCTGTGCTTCATACAAGATGATGACAAATATGTAAGTCTTTAAGGACAGAAGAATTGTTAATGCTCTGCGAAAGCACATTGTTCCATCAGGCAAAGAGCCCTTAACAACAGTAGCAAGTTTTCAGACCATGGAATTTTAATCACCTTTTTAAGAACTTTGATTTTCTGTATAGGCATGAGAAATGACCTTCCAAAGAACCTGTTAGGACCTTCATTGCCATAATATGAAGTTAAACGGCATGTCTGCCACAGAGTGCTTTTAAAAGACCCTGTTAACACAGTGACCAGAGAAAAGGAAATCAGCAGGAAATGGTGGAAGAGAAAGGCACTGAAAATGCAGAGGAGGTGTTGCTGTTAGGGTGGATATAGTTAGGTGGGTTGCCACAATATGAAAGACCAGAAGGTGAACAAAGTTACTGACAAGTAAATTACTGGTGGATTCTTGCATTTACACAGTATGACTCATTTGGGGGATGGTACAAACATATTTCATCACAGGTACATTGGAGGAACAGTCTAGGGGCATAAGGCTTTTGGCTGAGGCTTTGATTTGTTGTGGCAAAGACATATGAAAACTTTCTTTAAAGCATGTGATCACACCTGTACTGCAGCCCAGTATTCAAGGTTTCAGGCTGGGAGAAAAAAAAATAGAAATTGCAATTCAGACATGTTACCTTCATTGATTTAACCCATACAAAGTTTCTTCTACGTTAATTTTTGTTTCAGAAATGGTAATTTATTTATGGCAGATTTATGAAGGTGGGATTTCATCAACATAACTAGTGGTTTTGCTGCAAACATATGTTCTCCCTTTGCTGTTAAAATACACCAACAAAAATTTTTTTTCCTTTATGTTTTCAGATTCCTGCTTTTTGCCAGCCAATGATCTTACCCACAGTTTTTCTTCATACCTGAAGGAAAGTGAGTTTAAATGTTGGTCTGGATGAAAGTTGTATGAAAAATATTGTTAAGACAATATTACTGCATTTTTTATATGTAGCTCCAAATATTGTTTATTATGAAATATTAATTACTTTGAGGCTTTTAAAAAATTTTAATGACATGTCTTGTTTTTCTGGCTCTTATTTAGTTTATCACTTTTTTTTTGTTTCAAAAATATTCTAGGCTTTCTTATAATTGTTAGGGATTATTTGTCAGTAATTTATTGTGGCTTCATGAGTAGGTGTATGTATTATCTTAGAATGAAAGTCCTGCAGCTGTCTCTTGACATGAACCAAGTGAATTTTTTTTCTCTTGTATATTTATATAGAACTTCTGGTCTGGTAAATGTATCTGTGCAGATGATTTTCTCTGATACAACTTGCCTTATGTGGCAAATGAAGACAACAGGCTCATCACCTTAAAAACTGTTGATTGTTAATGCTTATCTAGTTTCTTCAGTTATGTGATATTTCTGTATTTTATTTATTTTGGGCATTCCATTTTCCAATTTCTCAGCCATGACTAAATGCAAAAGCGATGCCAGAGTTCCAGACCTCAGAGGAGTCAGCATGTGTGTTCTTGCTGCTGGCTACCATTCATCATGTACTCTAGTAATTTAAAACTGTGGCATGCAGTACTTTGTGTGGCTACAAGGGCTTTTCCATTGCAGTCTGTCCTAAGTGGGCGAAGCTCCGGAGAAGCCACAAGGAGAAGAAGTCAGTGGTGATGTTGGTCCTCTGCAGCTCTGCCCTCCGCTCCTTGGAGCTCATCAAGTATGTCAACAGCCAGGGCTGTGTTGAGGTTGGCAGTCGGTCAGGAGTTTTGGCTTGGAACCACAGGCAAAAAGGCAAAACTGGGACACTGTCCTCTGCTAGCCAGCAAATTCACTGCCTCAAACTGATGCAATATCCCTTCCTTCTTTAAACTCTGGGAGCGTGGTGTTGGGTTTTGGACTCACATAATGCTCAGTACTTCAGTTGCCTGGGAAGTGTTACTTTTGTTAAAAGCCAAAAGTAAAGTGTATCCAATTTAGGGGAAACATGGAACATGTTATACTTGGGAACCAAGTAAGCCCATAAAGCATCATGATCCACCAGTAGAAGTCAAGGCTTTGCACCAAAGGCAGTGAGAACATGGCATTTCAGGACCTCAGATGCCAAGGTGCATCTGGCCTGAGTGCCTCCAGGTCTGTGTCAGTGTTCTCAGCTGGCTCAGGCTGGCAAAACTGCTGGGCAGAGATGACAAGTTTCAGTGTGCCCTGTCCCCATTTTTTCCTCTTCTCTATCCTCCCACTTCTCGTGCCAGAAGTTTTGATGACTCTGATGAATTGACAGATACCTCACAAATTTCATGGTTGTCTTCTATGTCTTGACCCTACTTATCTGTCAGTACAAACTGAGATGGAGATTTGGGAAGTTTGATTCCATGACACAGATATAAGCATAGATAAGGCAGATAAGTGCCAGTCATGCATGCAGAGACTAGCACCTGAGACTTGGGTGGTTTAGATGTAGATAAACCTTTAGCTTTGCAAACTAAAAATCTGTTGCACTGCAAGAAGCATGCAGAACAAGCTGTCTTAAATGGCATTCAACAAATATTGAATATCTTGTCTCCTGTTTGATGAATACACAACATAGAGTTGTTATGGTGTGCCAAAATGGAGTATCAGAAAAACAAGTCAAGGTTTCTAACAAATTAGTTTGGTTAATTGGAATTTGGACAATGTCTGCAGTAAAGACAGTGGCAGCCTAGGTTTTCCCAGCAGCCATGCTGTAGGGAGACTGTGAAATGTAGATTTGTCCATACACAGATCCTTCCTTTTCTGCCCACACACTCAAATTCATTAATGCCTTTATCTCAGTAACCAAAGTATTTTTTAATTAGGATTTGGTGATTAACCAGTTTTGAACTAAGCTAGCTGTGAAAGCACAGGCCGTAATATTAAATATTATCTGACAAGCTATCTAAACAATATTGCCTTGGTATCTTCTACTGTGTCTGTCCAGTTGTTGATCTCTGTTGATGAGTAGCAAACAAGAATGTACACAGTGTTCAGAGTACAACCAGAGTTCACTGGGGGACTGTGTGTGTCTCAAATGTATTGAGAAATGCCAGTTGGTTTTTCTTTCCTCATGTGTGGTCTTAAGCCCAGCCCTGCTTCTTGTATTTCACCATTCATTTTTTTTATTATTAGGTCAATGACAGCCTTTAAAGGAGATTGCAGAGTCATCAAGTTGTTTGCAAAGCACATAAAGGTAGGGAATTTTAACAGAGCAAGTTAAAAAAACAGCTAAATAGTGTGATATGAGTTTCTTTTTAAATCCTTTGGCAGTAGTGCCTTTCATACACTGTTCATATGAAGTTCCTTGCTTTAGGTAGTGCTTCCTTTGGTAGCCCGTTGCTGCAGTGTGAAGAATTTCACTAAGGCACCATCTCCAGCAGCTCTGGTGCAACCTTGTGCAGAGTGTAGGTCCTTGTGCACATGCTGAGTTTCACTGTTCCACACCCACATCAAGTGCTCATTCAGTGCCAGAAGGCTCACACACACAGGTCTGTGCAAGCAAACTGTCCACCACCCACATTTGGATTCTGAAAATTGAATGCCTGGATCCCCAGTATCCATACCTGTTAAAAAGAACAAATTATGGGGTGTTGGGAATAATGAATGGACACTTGGTCTTTGATATAAATGCTGTCAAACACGCAAATGTCATTTGCTTTATTTCACCTTTTTCCAGTGTCTTCATTTTGAAGGACTTCAGTTAATTCAAGTTTTTCAGTATTCCAGAGCATTTGTTTAAACACTGAAGGAATCTTGCTGCTGTCACCTCCAAAAATAGTTGGTGCAATAGCAGATTTTTAGAGTTAAAAAAGATTGAACTTCTAGAGAAGTGTGATGCCCAGCTGGCTTGTTATATTTCTTAAACTTTCTTCCAGATATAATCATCAGACAGTTTGAAAGGCAAATATCATTTGTTACTTGATGGTGTTCTAGAAAGAAATACAATGAGATAATGAATTTATTTCCAATTCCTTGAGAAGAAATTTTAAAACAATGATGGGTTTACTGTTGATTTTTCTTTCTCTCTTCAAATTAGATAAAGGAACAAATGAATATGTTGGAGAAAGGCATGTTCCACATTGGGGTTGGAACTCCTGGGAGAGTAAAGGCACTAGTGGAGCAAGGTAGGAGAACAAGGAGGGTTTCCTCCCTAGGCATTTTATATTTGGGCTCATGAGAAGTGAAACTTGAACTGCTTTTTTTTAGGTTGACATGAACGTGTAGATTTGGGTACTAATCTGTATGGTTCTGTTTCTTCACTTGTGCTGTGTCAGTCAAAACAAGGTCAAGGTTCTGGTACTTTGTTTTATGATCACCTTAAGCTGGCATAAGCCAGTATTAGCAGAGAAAGGCAGAGAAATTCTTCCTCTCACCTGCCAGTCAGTGCCTATTCCCTCTTCCTGCTCCCTGTGCAAGCCCAAGAATCTCTTTTGCAGCTCAGTGAAATGACCCCAATTAAACCAAAACCAGCATGCACACAAAATCAGGTAATGAGCAGGCAGAGGTGGGGGACTTCCTCTTTTGGCAGGAATACTGATTTATGCTGACTTGAAAGTGATTGCAAAACCATAATGTGAGATTTAAAGCTCCAGGAAACAAAACACTGCAAATGGATCAAAAGGAAATAGTGGCAGAAGTCACTGTATCATATGTTACTGTGAGCCTAGTGTAAACTTTTGTGAGGGGTGTAGGAAAGATCTGCTTGCTGATTTGATCTTATTTCTCATTTGCCTGTAGTAAAATTATTTATTCTCTATAAATCTTTTACATTTTGAGTATTTTTGCTTACTCAGTAGACAGTATGTACACAAAGAAAAAGAAACAAAAAAATGACAAGATGATAAGGCAATTCTTTCTATTCCTCTTACGCAAGACACTGTCTTGCTCTGACTGTGGTCTCTTGGTCAGGGACTGGCAGTGATTTGGGACTCTACTGCTCCTTCTAAAAGAGTGCAGGAGTAACATAATTTTGTTGCTTCCAGCAAGATTAAATGTTAGTGCTGAGCACATCAGCACATTGCCATGAGAGTAGTGAGGCGCTGGAACAGGTTGCCCAGAGAAGCTGTGGATGCCCCATCCCTGGAAATGTTAAATTTTATCCCAAGCTCTAGTTCTTTTTTGACAGTTTAGTGTTGCAGTGCTGGGACACTTAGGGAAGGGAGAGGAATCAAAACTGACAGGAAAAAATGGTGAGCATCATGTAGAAGACCAGGGAAAAAATAGGAGAACAGCTGAAAAGCCGGTTCAGAAAGAACCTTTTTTTTCACCACCACTTATTTGAAGGATAAAGAAATTCTTCAGCAGCACCACTGACTTGACTCATATTCATAGAGCACGCTGTCCTGTAAATTGCTGAACACTGTCTATTCCTATTAACATCAATTTTCAGGTTAGGGTCCTTGTAACTTATCAGTGACATCAGCTGTGGAAATTCAACTCCTGTGGTTTCATCAAGAGGAAGCTTGAGGAATTACTTTCTGGCAGGATGTTAAGCTCTTGACAAATCTGGCAACAGTAGTTGTTCTGCTTTTGTGTTTATCTTCCAAAAAGGCATGAGATTATGTGGCTAAGGGAGTTTGTGGTGTCAGTGCATTAGTTTTCCAAGCAGAAAATGTAGTACTCAAGTGTTCAAAGATTAGTTTCCTTGGAAACAGACAGCAAAAGATGTAAAAGCCAAAAATCATTTTGATAAGCACGTGTCATATTATCTTGGTAATAAAATTTATGTTGCTTTTTTAGATGCCCTGTGCTTAAACTCCGTGAAATATGTGATTCTGGATTGGAACTGGAGAGATCAGAAACTGAGGAGAATGATGGACATCCCTGAGGTATTGTATATGTTATATTCTGTGTATTAAGTACATTTTTTGGTAGCTCTCAGGTCTTGGTCAGTAAAGTTTTCTTTCTGTAAAGCTGTCTTCAATCTGAAAGGAACACAAAGAAGTTCACATTGACTGAGAAGTCTGTACTCTTGGGTCTCAGAATTATCTCCTGAAAAAGAATTTTTCCTTTATTGTTGCAAGTCACACCTGTGTGGTTGTGCTGTGAGTTTCCCCTGTTTATGCACCTGTCCCCAGGAGGTTCCCTCAGCAGGAGGACTTTGGACAGAGTCCTGGACCTTGACAAATGAGAGAGATGGGCATCACTGACTGTATGAAATTTAACAGAGGGAAGTGCTGGGTTCTGCACCTGGAACGGGGCAGCCCTGGATGTCCAGACAGACTGGGGAATGAGACATTGGAAAGCAGCACCACGGAAAGGGACCTGGAGGTCCTGGGTAATGGAAAGTTGAATCTGATCCAGCAGTGCCCTGGAGCCAGGAGGGCCAGCCCTGTCCTGGGGGCATCAGGGCAGCATCACAGCTGGGCAGGGGAGGGGATTGTCCTGCTCTGCTCTGAGCTGGGGTGGCCCCACCTGGAATATCGTGTATAGCTCTGGTCACAACATAAGGAGGGTGTAAAGCTGTTAGAGAGTGTCCAAAGTAGGGTAATGAGGATGGAGAAGGGCCTTCAGGGGAAGCCCTGTGAGGAGGGGCTGAGGTCACTTGGGCTGTTCAGCCTGGAGAAGAGGAGGCTGAGGAGAGACCCCACTGCAGTTACAAATTCCTTGTGAGGGTGTGAGGAGAGGCAGACACTGATCTCTGCTCTGTGGTGACCAGTGACAGGACTTGTAGCAGTGGCCTGAAGTTGTATCAGGTGAGGTTTCAGTTGGGTATTAGGTTTTTCGTCCAGAGGGTGGTCCCTGGGAAGTGGTCACAGCACCAAGCCTGACAGACTTCAAGGAGTGTTGGGACAATGCTCTCAGGCACAGGGTGTGACTCTTGGGGTGTCCTCTCAAGGGCCAGGATTTGGACTTGATCCTTGTGGGTCCCTTCCAACTCAGCATATACTGTGATTCAGTGAAAAGTTTCCTCAAAAACTAAACATGTTTCTCCACCTGAGAGCAAGATAACATTATATGAGTAAATCTACAGACAGTTCTCTTGGTTTTTTCTTTTCTTTCTTGTCTTTTTTTTTCTTTTTTCTTTCTTTTGAGAAGAAGTAGGGTACAAACAACTTAGACCCATCCATCACTTGTGCACTCCTTCTAAGATAATTCCCAATTCTTTCCAGTTCTATAATCCAGCTTTTATATTTCTTGCTGTAACAAGCTGTGTTTACAGTATGTTGTGAGGCATCACCTATTTCTAGCCAGATGAAGGGGCAGTTTCCTCCATTAGTGATTGTTAGAAAGCTCCACATTTCCTGCACAGTGTCTTGAGGTTTTCTGCATTTAGAGCAGGCCCATACATGGAAGGAATCTCCAGGGAAAAGATTGCATATAAACATTTAAAAAGATTGCATATTCTTTTGCATATAAACAGTAAGCTGTTTCACAAGTGAAACAAATTATCAGTCATTAATCCATCTATATGCTTGTCTAAGTATTTGAATGTGTTGCATTTTACAGCCCCACATACACAAAACAAAACTAAAAAAATACATTGAAGAAATGAAGCAGCAAAAAATCTCCTGCCTTTGCTTTTTTGGTGGCAAGGAGGCTCCCTCTTGTGGCTAATACATAAGGCTTTTTTTGTATAATATATTAGGCTTTTTTTTGTATGGGGCTTGCACTTACCTGTAAGTTTTTTAAAGAACAGAAAACATGAAATCACAGACACTACAGTACAAAATCACAGGCAGTACAAAAGGTGTTGATGGCAATGGGATAGATTTTTTAAGTCATCTGAAGTCAACATCAATAAAGTAGACCACAGGTGATCCATCTCCAAAAAATGAAGATTATGTTGCCACTGTTTCATTTTGGGCTATTGCAAACCTCAAGTATACCTTTCAGCTCACTGTAGGCAGCATCATAGTAGTTCTGTGTGTCTGTCTAGAAATATAGGCCAAAAGTTGTGACTCTAAGTCTGTTTTATTAAGGCAAAATCCTAAGGCTGTGTTAGCATAAGAAGTTAAAGCTTAGTTCAGGTTAAATCTGGGTGAGTAAGAACACTGGACCATCATATATTGTGTTAGGATAAGCAATAGATATTTATGTATGATTACAGAATAGTGAATATATAATGATGGAAAAGTCTTCAAGCTGCTTTTGGTTCATGGAACACATCATAAAGGAAGATTTTTGACATCTTGGGCTTTATAAGTGGAGTATTTTGCAGGTATTTATCCCACTGCAGACATCAGGCAGATTCCTTAAAGTTATGTATAAGAAATGTCAACAGTGAAAGACACCCAAATAATGTTTTGGTGGTATTTTAACATCACATATAAACCAATGGGATCTTCTAGCAACTTGTGGGCTTCAAATATGGAATAAAGTCCTAGTTAGCTTTTCTAATTGTATAGAAAAATGTCAAATACATGCTATGAATACTCATAAGTTTTCTCAGAGAGAGGAAATACAGTACCAAAGACAGTTTAGAGAATTGGCTGTTTCATGTACTAAATTCTTTCACCTGTGTTAGTTATGGAGGCAAAATTGTACACCTAAAGTTAGAAACTCAGCATATTGGCGTATTTTCAGTGCAAACCTCAATTATCAATAATTTCTTTGCATACTTAAGGTGCGCATTGCTGAATTTCATTGTGTTTAAACCAGAAAGCAAGAACAACTGGAAGCACACGTCCATTGTACTTGCTGTTTTGGTAGTCACCTGATGTTCAGTGGAGAATTATGTACACAGAATTATATTTATATTCTAATAATATACGATACTATAATATTATAATATATAAGATTATTATATAATTATTATACCATTATATTTATATTCTAATAAGTACATGAATTTAAAAGCACATGGATCTTCCCACATGGCAGTTCTGTATACCATCATATCCACACAAGGGGTGATGCCCTGATCCACTGCTCTGTCAGCTCCCTCAGCATCTCATTAGTTAATGCTGCTGGAATTTTTCATTCTCTGTTCCTGTGTCTCCCACTTCATTCATCCCAAACAATGGAGAGAGGAGATGAAAGCTCTCAAAGAAACCACAGGAGGAGTGAATGAGTTTATCAGACTTTGTCTTGGCACACTGGAATTGAAGTAAAGCATAAAGATGTAAATAAAAATGGAATGTATACTATTTGAACTGACCAAAGGACAAGCTTCCTTTCAACAAAACCCAATACTGTATTGTCTGCAAACAATACACACACCAAGCCTTCAGTAAATTTGAAAATATGCTAAGTTTAAGTTGCAGATGTCATGAAAATAAAAGGTTTGTGAAAAAAGGACTTGTAATAGAAAGACAACTATGTTCACCTTCGAGTAGCACATCCAGTCTGAAACTGAGGCTGGCTGGGCTTTCTTACATCATTTATTCCTCTGCAAAGTGGAGGCATGAAAGAATATAATCCTGAGAGAAAACCTGCAAACAAGTGACTTGTAGGTGGTAAGAAGGAGCTATAAGGAAACTCTGGACTAAGCATGATGATAAATAATCTTGTGTTCTCTCTGAAGTATGTAGTCAATATTTACTCTGTAATACATTTGTTTTATCTTTAGATAAGCCATAAGCCACGGCCATATCAGTGTCATAAACCAAAGTACTTTGTACTGCAGCATAGCAGACCTGACCTTCATGCTCACTTTCATTCAGGTGTCTCAGACACAGACAGGGCTGTGTCTCTTGCACTGCCCTTGATCTGCTTTCTGCCAATCTGGAAAGTTCTGCAGGGATTCTCCATCCCAGGATGGGCCTTTTGCTGTGGTGTGCTTTATCAACTCTGCCAGTGACAACCTTTCTGTAGCCATGTGAAATGGGACTTCAGGGCTGCAAGGCAAATGATGGGTCTTTTAAAAACTGGAAATGTTTTAGAGGACCTTGTGTAGGAATCTCTTCTTTAATTTCTAGTCCTATAGTAAGGTGTCTGAGTAAATAAATAATGGTGTCATTATCAGTAACTTCTTATGCTTTCTCTGATTTTTGTTTTCTTCAGATAAAGAAAGAAACAATTGACCTACTGGAGAAGAGTATTATAAAGCTGTGCAGAGATGGATCTGTGAAGCTGGGACTCTTCTAATGAGTTTACCAACAAGGAAGTAATTTGCAGCTGCATTTTACTGTTGTCCTGCCTGCAACTGAATTTGGGCTTTTCAGAGGTCTCAATACAGAAGGCACATTGCAACTTTTTCTGAGTTTTCTTTTAATAAAAACCCAGAAGTTTTGTTTGTAGTTCTAGTATTATTTTTATTGCAGGAACAGTGTCAATATACAATGCAAATCAGAGTTACACTGCTTTCACCTGCCAGATGTACTACTACACATCACAAGACTTTGAAGATGAGCAAATATGGGTGTGAAAGTTTTTGCATAGCTCAGTTTTCTGTTCCCTCCATGTGCTGTCCCAAATGAGACATGTATTTCTCTCATGACAGTGGTAATCTACTTGCTCTTGGGGGGTCTTTGAAAAAGTTGTATGAATTTCAGTAACATGTTGAAAAAGTATTTTTCACCTATCTGTTCTAGAGCTAACCAAATGCTGCTTTTTGCTCTTATATGATAAATTATCTATATATTATACTGAGATTTTATTTTGGTGAAACTGTTGAAGTGTGCAAAAAGTATTCTTATGTTTGTCCATTTAAATTAAAATGAGGTGATCTCTGGGTGATTCTTTTGCCATTGCAGATAGTAGGGAATGGATGGATTCTTTTTCAGGGAATGAGGTGAATAGAGATGAGGAAATCATCAGTTATCTTGGAAAACCATTGATCCAAATTGGATATTTTAAAAATGAGTTGTTCTTCTATGATAAAGAACACACAACCTTTTTTCAACCTTTAATTGCATCTCAGCCAATAGCAATGAATGTAATAGGTTAAAAAAATTGGTTTGGTCTTCCAAAGCCACATTCTGTGTCCAGCTGTCTCAGCACCTGCAGTCTTCCCCAGTGGAATCCAGTGCAACTGAGTAGAACTCCTTTCCTTGTGTGGGCAGCTATGGAAGTGAAGGGACAAGAAATAATGCATCTGAAATTACACAGAAATCCCAGTGTAGCTGCTAGTATCCCTGCAAATGAATAAGTCATAACAAATCCTAATGAGCTGTGGAGCAGGAAAAATAAGCTTTTCCAGGAGAAATGAACTGGACACCCTGATCAAAGTACACAATCACTTGATTGGTACAAGCTGATCATGGGGATCCAGGCACAAGTACAGAAAACAAGGAAGAGAGAGATCTAGTTAATAAGTAATTCCTCACCATAATGCAAGTTTGAACAACGAATACAGTCTCCCAGCAATAGACAGTATCTTAGCTGAAACACTCTCCAGCACAAGGATATTACTCCTTTCTCTCACCAAGAAGAAAATGAAAAACAAGACAAATGCTCTTCCCAGAGAAGGAGAAGCCCAGCCTTCCAGGTGTCCAGATAACAGTGCATTCAAACAGCAGAGGCTGCCAGCTTGGAAGCCCCAGCTCACCATTGCATCTGTGCTCTCCAGCTTCTTTCTGACAGGGGCGTTCTGCCTCACTGTGGGAGTCTGCCTTGTCCTGTCTGCAAACAGCGTCAGAGAAGTACAGGTTGGTTTGGGAGTGGTGTTCTTTGATATTCTGTAAAGTAGAAACCAGGCCAGGTTTGGAGAGAAAAGGCTTTGAGTTTTTGCTTTTGAAAAAAGATGATAGCAAGGGACATGTGTCCACAGCTGGTATTCCTGTGCAAATCTTCAGACGCAGTCGGTCATCAATAAAATCAGAGAACTGGGTGATTAGCTGGGTGGCAATATCTGAAATATGGGTGATAATTACTGCCAAAATGTTGTCATTATCTTCTGGGGTTTTGAAGGGAAATTAGCAAATCCCTCAGAGAGTGTTTGACACTATAAGAACATACATGTTTGCTGGGCAAAATCTTGAAATACAGGGAGCCCTAATGTTTAAATCCCTCCTGCAGAAAAGGTTATTCAGACCTGTGGTGTTGTGAATAGGCTCCTGTTTGGAGCCAACACTGAGCTCTGCACTCAGGCTGTTCAGTGGAGTGGGCCATGATGCATGTGGGGATTTGCCAAGCATTACTTGATCAGCCAGCCCAGGGTGCAGGAGTGTTCTTCACTCAGCACTCCTTTGCTGAGGAGCAGACATGAAAGTTCTGCAACAGTCACCAAAAGGCCTTAAACCAGCTTTAAAATAGGGATACATTTTGTGATTGTTCATTGAGGCCAAGTCCTCACTCTGCCTCTTCCTTTTCAACAGTGTTTTTGGCAGTCCAGGGTCACTTAGAAGAAAACAGCTCTGAGAAGCCTTGGACCCAAAACACTAAACTTTTCCTATGAGCATGTTCTTTATTACAATATATTTGCTTGTTCACTTTTCTGACAGATAGATTATTCAGATAAATGCTCAGATTGTTCAAAGCTCCGGGAAAATTCCTCTAACTGGAATAAGGAATGCCACTGTTCTATTAATTTCACACTAAAGGAAGACATATTGGTAAGTGGGTGCAAAAACAAATTCAGGTTGCTGGGTACCACCTCTTACTTATATCCCTAAATGATAAAAGACAGTAATTCTGTTCTGTAGAGCTCCTGACTAAATTTGCTTTGTACTTTTTCAGATCATGTAATGCTCAAAATTTTACACCTTTGCCTATATTGTTCATTTTGGTATTTATAATCAAGACCAGGCCCCTTGGTTGGGAGATACCCAAGCAGAAGAAGGGGGTGGAGGAAACGGTGTTTGATTGTGGAGGTGACCTCTCTCTGTCTCTCTCTGAATCAGAGGCAAAGCCTTGCCCTTGCCCTGGGATTGGTTGTTGCTGCCCTGCTGAGCTCTCAAGTCAGAAGGAAGCTCTGACCACTTTACATAAGTAGACCCCTGTAGTCATTTTTACAAGAGTTGTGCTGCTAATCCCCAAGGTCCTTGAAATAATTCAAGTCTAGCAATGTGATTCTGAAGTTTCTTTTGGAAAAAAATATCCTTTGTTTCCTTCCTTAAACTACCAGGTCGTGTTATTGAGACTGTTAAAATGCTTCATGTTCTGCCAAAGAGATTTTATACTTAGTACTGAATAAATGATCCCTTAAAATGACAGTGTAATTTAAAGTCACTTTAGGATTCTTCAGTATTGAGAAGGCTGTTAAAATACTTTGTAATTCTTCAGATTACAGTGATGTTTGAGATGAGAAGTTAATTTAACTGAGTAATGGGTTTTTTATAGTTGCATGATTACCTTTCATGCATGATTTGCCTGTCCACCATTCTTCTTTTAATGTGAAGGTTTTTGTTCACCTTCTTTTATGGAAAATGAGTGTCTGTCTCTGCAATATGATTCATAGTCATTGCAAGTTCGTGGCCAGCCATGCCATCTTGAGTAAAATAATTATCAGGCATTTTTATTTTTGTTTATTTTAGTTTTGTTTGGTGATTTAAATTATGTTCAATTTTGTTCCAAAACATAAAAACTTACAGTTAGGGTAAAGATAAGATTCTAGCCCATGACTGCTGTATTGCTTAGGGTGTAGTTACAGACATTTTAATATGAGTACTCTCCTCCCCTCTTTTTTACCAAGTAATAAGATTTCTCATTGCCTTCATGAACTCTCCTTGTTGAAGGGATTTATCCTTGGATTCTAGGGTGATGTTTTTATGTACTATGGTCTGCAAAACTTCTATCAAAACCACCGTCGGTATGTGAAATCAAGAAGTGACGCGCAGCTGTTGGGCCGAAATGTAAATGTAAGTTTTCTTTTGCTGTTGTGAGATCAGCAGCACTTCCAGCAGGTGTGCCTTTGACCATATGGAGAGCCATAAGTGTGTTTAAGTGTCTCTAGGGAATAATAAAATACAGATTTTCAGTGTTTGGTCATGGCTTTTATGCTTGTTGGGGCCATTATGCCTTAATAATATTAAAAATATTAATAAGTTAATAAGAGAGGAAGGTTGAAGGGGGTGGGGGGTAAATAAAATATGTCAGTCCTGTGTTGCAGTTCTCAAACCTGCACCTTGTAGTGCAGCTGATTAAAAATACATTGTCTTTTTCAAATAATTATACGGAAAGCTTTTCCTTCTTGTGTTGTCAGTCTTCTTAGCCAGAGTGTTTTAAGCTGTGCTAGGGAATTAAGTTATTCTAAGTCTTTAATTTTGCCATGTGGCTTTGGAAGCAGGCCAGGAGCAGGAAAAGGTTAGTTCTGAAAGAAGTGATCATGTAGCATTCTAAGTATGCAATTCAGAAGTCTAAAAAGGCAGCATCACCTGCAACAGACTTGCATAAGGAAACTAGAGAATGCATTCATGGCATTCAGGTTTTTACTTACAAATCTAAAGCTTTTTTTTTTTGGATTAAAAGTAGCATTTCTTAATATACACATAGTCCACGTGTCCTTTCAGTATATATGATGGTGCCATGATAATCTGTTGTTTCTCTAAAATGCTTCTTACAACTCTCAAGACATGTTCCTCATTTCTATAAAATGCCACTTCAGGTGTCCTGTCAGCTTGTTTGTTTGCATAAAGATGCAGCTGCTTTTGGCTTTTGTACAAATAAGATATACAGCTCACTGGAGTTACTTGAAAATGTTTCTATGCTGAAACCTGAACATTTATAGTTTCTTATAAAATGGGGTGGGAAGGATGTGGTAAAGCTGAGGTGGACTTCTGTTTTTCATTCTGTATCTTCATACATCAAGATTTGGCCTTGTTGACCTGCAGTCATTTGGCCAACTACATCTGCTGTTCTCCAGCACTAATTCAGCCCAGGTCAGAATTAAAAAGAAGGTAAATTAAGATGTTCTAGGGTAAGCCAAGGCTTCACTGGAACATTTTCAGTTGTAGCCATTTTACAATAGCAGATCCCCAAACCTGTTTTTTGTAGTCTGGAGCTTGCAATTCAGCAGCAGAATTTGGTGAAGTCCTTAAGTTTCTGTGCCTAGATATGGAAGGTGTTCCTGAACTACAGACCCATTCATTTGCTGTCTCTCTAATGTGACCAAAAGGTACTGGAGACTTAATTGTTCAGTGGCTTTTCAGAAGAAGGCATGGGAGGACACCGGTTAAAACCAAACCCCGGGTCTGTGCCTGATTGTTGTGTGACCTTGAATGCAGATCCAGAGGAGCTACTGCGCGCCCTTCAGCACCTACAGGAACGGGACCCCGATGGCGCCGTGCGGGGCCATTGCCAACAGCATGTTCAATGGTACGTGGGACCTTCCTCTGCCCCTTCCTGGTTCCCTCTGGAGACTATTCCCTTCCCCCAGGCCAGGGCAGACCTGGTACTGTGTAGCAGGCCATGGGCCCGCTAGGGCCCCATGGAGGGCGGAGGCCTAAAGATGGAAAATGCCAAGTCACGGTGAAGTAGCAAGAAGCCCCTCTCTTCCGCCTTTCAGACCCCAGCTTATCTCTCTGTAACCCCATAGGTCACTTCTCCTTAACCCCTACTGGATGATTTCTGATCCCCCTTTACCCTATATAATGAGTTGTTTTAGCCCATTCTGGGTAGAAGAGCTGTCGCTGGAGCCCTTCGAAGACCACCCAATAAAGACATTGCTGTGGAATGCCAGAATGGCCTTCTTATCTCTCTCCTTGCTTCTGCTGGCCTGCCTGAGGCACCTTAGCAAGCAAAGAGCTGGAATCACAAAGAGCTGATAATCTCTAAAGAGCTGATATCCCTTATGCTTGCTAAGGTTGCCAGTGGCTGAAGGCTGCTTGGGTTTTCAGGCAGTCTGTCCCCATTAAGGACTGAGCTATCTGGACCTCATGCAGCCTGCTCGGGGGCAAACCTGCAACCAGCAGGAGGCCAAATTAGTACTGCAAGGCCTCTTTTTTCTGCCATAAAAGGCTTTGTTTGGTGGTGCTCCTCTCATGAACGTGAGGCTGTGCTTCCTACTGTTTAGTAACTTGGCCCTTGTTTGGAAACTGAGGGAGGTTTCTCATTTTCTAAGGCCCTCTTCCATATGAGTGTACAGCAGGAGTGAGGAATTTAGGCCCTCTTGAAACAAGAATACAACTGATTTCATATACTTCCTTGTTAAAAGCACAGTCCTGTACAGTGATAGGAGAGCCCAGATTCTGCCTTCCCACAATCACGTTCTTAGAAGGAGGGTGTTGTGGTTTTAGTTTGCTAATTTGAGATTTCTTGGCTAGAATAGTCTTTCTTCAGTTCACTTAGGGAGGGAAGTCTCTCTTGTTGATGTTACGGAGACATCACTACAAGAAAACAGTTCTCTCATGGCTCTCAATTTCTATGAATAGCAGCTGCCCAGAGAAATCTGCAATTGTGAGATCCCTCTCATTTTCCACAAGCTTTTCCCACAGCTGTGTTTATGGGCCATGTCAGCTTGTGGGGTGCTGTTTTAATGATGAGCTATTTAAAGGCAAAGGTTCTCTTTATTTGTATCTGAAATCATCTTCTTCCTGGGAGCACAGGATCTTCACCACTCTTCTCTCCTTCTCTGTTCAAACTTCTCATAGATTACAGATACTTTAACCTCTGCTTACTTTAGCATGGAGGCCTTTGCTTGATATCTACGATTCGAACACTTTCATCTCCCTGTACTTCTATGTGGGAAAAAGAGTCTTTCTCCATAAAAATGTGCTAAAAAGCACATTCTTATACAGTGGTGGGAGAGCCCAGATTTTGCCTTCCCACAATCATGTGCTTAGAAGGAGGGACTCTCCACATTCTCTACTTTACTTTGGATCTAACCATTTTTGTTCTAGAATGCTGGAAGCACACATACTCTTAATTTGATCATGGATTTGATCTTTGTAGTAATCTAGTGGGCATAATCTGTTTCTGAATACACTTGGGAGATTTCAGAATGTATCTTTGGAAGGAAAAGCAACAAAAAAAGACACACTTTTCTCCACTACCCCATCTTTTTTGTCTTCCAATTTCTACCACTTCTTGCTCTCACCCTTTTTTTAACCTGTTCCATGCAGCAGGTTTTGAGAAGGCAGCAGCTCTTTCCAAGCAGATGCACCTCCCACACCAGGGGACTTGTGAAAGCCAGTTGCATTCAGTAACTTCTAGATCCATTTTATTTTCATCTGCCTGCTTACCCACCTGCTGCTGGAAGTGGGATTTACTGCGCTGGGCTCAGACCTAGGCCAGCAGAGCCCAGCTGTGTGCAGCCCACGCTGTTCTGGAGCATGGGAGGGAGGGTCAAGACAAACAGCTGAGCAGGCAGAGCTCAGAGCACTGCAATTCCTGTTAAAGAAGTGGTGACAAATATCTGGGGATGTGGTGGGCCACAGAATGATTGTCAAAACCCAGGAAATTCATCTGGCTGCCCTGGAGGACTTGAGGCCCTGCCAAGGGGCTCAGAGACCTTGGCACAGAGCCCAAGACCCCTGTGCCTTTGATTTTGACCCATGGAGCAAATTACCACCTTTATGTGAAGAATTACAAGTCAAGAGAGTCTAAGTAGAATAATAGTTTGTCACAGGGTGAAAAATAGATTTTGGGGGGGTTTTAGAATGGGGGTTCAGGGGCAAGATGGGGGGATTTGGGCATGTCCAGTCTTTCTCCTTCTTCTTCTTGGCCTCCATCTTCTGTGGTCTTGGCACTTTTGGATTGGCTTAAGGTAGAAGCTCACTGTCTAACATAGGTGATAGGTATTGGGAATTAATTGTAAATATTGTACACATAGTTTTTAGTATAAAAAACTAACACCGCCCCGAGAGGGGTCAGTGTGCCTTAACCTGACCTGCTGGACAGACCTCAGTGGGTTGGAGAAAGAATGTTATAGATAAGAAATAATAAACAACCTTGAGAACGAGAACAGAAAAATCCTGACTCCTTCTTCGATGGCCGGGCTGGGAAAAAGAAGTTTGAACGTATCTCAGAGTCACTCTGACCAGCAGAGATTCTGAGAAATTATCATTTCCCAGAAGATTGTGTCTGAGCTTTAAGGAGCTGCATGAACACAGGTTTTGTAGAAGGAAACAAAACAAAGTATGTTTTCATTGATGCTTATGCAGCTGAGTTGTGCTTTTCATGGCTCCTAAAAGGCAACTTCTCCCCGTCTGTATCATCTGATTGTCCCTGCCCATCATCCCATTGGCTGCCTAGGGGTTTACAGAGCTGTTAATGCATCCTATAATGTTTTTGCCTTATGTTAAACTAATCTATGTAGGAAAATAGTAGTGGATAAAAACAAGTGCTGTTCACCCACTGAAACTGGATGGTGTGGTTAAGCACAATTTTAACTAAATGGTTTTTGATTGAAGAAAGTGTTTGTGTCCAAGTTGGTAAGCAAGCTCTAACTGGCATAAAACTAAAGCAAATTTTTTATTTCCAAAGGACTGGATTCCCTTGATTGTGCTTTTATCTCTACCCTCGTCACTGAAAACACACCATGTATAGCAAAGTTTTGGGACAACTGTCAAAGAAATTGTAGGGGAAAATAGCTAGGACAGTAACTTCTGTAACTAGATACAGAGCTCAGAAAGTGATTTGCAAAGAAGATAGTCCCACAGGAGTTGATGGACATGAGAAGCATGCACAACATACACAGGGACTGGTAGGAAATGTTCAGTCTTTAAAACTTCAGTAGTTCTAAGACTCTGGTACCTTAGTTCTTCTTGTGAAATGTGCAGTGCTCCATACACACCCAGGATGTTCAGGTTTTCTATCCATTTGAAAGATGCTTCAATGTGCCAATTTTTTTTTTTTTGTTAGTCATGCTGGCAATTAGAATGACTGTCTTTGACTCACAGATATTGCTTTTTGTATTCTCTGCAGATACTATTGATCTGTTTTACAATTATAACTCATCTATGATTCAAGTGCCACTGCTGAAGACTGGAAACAGTTGGTGGACAGATAAAAATGTGAAATTTCGCAATCCTGAGTCATCCAATCTCTCTTCTGCATTTGCAGGTAAGAATGGTTCTGCTGGTGGTCCTTATCTTTCAATGGCTTCCCTGTCTCCCCCTTCATATGTCTCCCGTTCTCAGAAAAATCACCTTTGGGAGAAATAGCAAGAAAGCAAGTTGAAGAAGCAGGATTTAGAGGGTCACTGATAGCAGAAGGCACAGTAGCCAAAATACCACCTTTTAACTTTTTTAATCAGTGACCATAGAAATTGAGAAAAAAGGGTTTTGGAAGACTGAAGTTAGCCCACACCAACACCCTTCTTTATAGTTTCTTTTAATGCTTAATCTGTCCAGAGAAAGCAAGGAAGCTGTTGGTTGGTTTTTGGCATTTTTTTCCCTGTTGAAAACATCTGTGAAGGAGAATTGCATATCCCATCTTTCCCTCATGCCTTTGCAGATTCTTGGGCAGTTGTGAGACATGAGAGGCTGCCTTTGTCACTAGTTCTTTCAGACTTGTTGCTAGGGCTGTTTCCTTGTTATGGTTGATCTCTATTGAATTTGGGCTAAAATCTGCCTGTTGTGGATCAGGGCAGTGCTGAGCTGGGTGTAGTATGCGAGAACTAATGATCTAAGTCGTTTCCATGGGACAGATTCTAAATGTCATAGGCTGTGCCATTAGGCTGCAAAAAGGTGCCTTTCTGGTTGTACAGGAATATATTAATGTGTAAAAATGAAGGCAAGCTCCTCATTATCAAGAACATATGGTTTGCTGAAGAGACAAGAATCCAGAATAAACAGTATTTTCACTTGTTCAAGTCACTTTGTTTCTCCTTTGAAGGAGAAGGTTCTAATGTGTAGCACTGAAGGTTCTAATGTGTAGCAGCCCCTGGATACTGTTAAACTGTCAATTCATGTTTGAGGTGAGTGTTTGTCCTCATGTTTGTCCTCATGTTTGAGGACATGCTTGGAGATGCTGTTATCTGGCACATGTATATATAATTTTGGACAGTGTCTCATGTCTCTTCCACTGTTCATATTCCGCGCTGGTTGTGTGAGGCCCAGAATCTCAGCATCCACAGTTTTTACTGACAGTGTCTTTCCTGCTTTGTCTCTTTGTGACCAGGCACAGCCAGACCTCCTTACTGGCAGAAGCCAGTGTACCTGTTAGACAAGGAAGATGAGAGGAACAATGGTTATGTGAACGATGACTTCATTATCTGGATGCGAGTGTCGGCCTTTGCCACGTTCCGGAATCTCTACCGGCGCATCAGACGCGTTCGGCGCTTCGCAGAGGGCCTGCCAGCGGGGAATTACACCTTCCAGATTTCCTACAGTATCCTTTACATTCCCTAAGGCTCCCAGAGAGTTACAGTGACATGGAGGTGAATAGGATTTGTGTGGGCAACTGGCAAAGAAGCCGTGAGGAACACCCCTGTGTCAGGAGAGCCTTGAGGGACTTGGGCCATGTCCTGACTGACAAGAGCTTTTGTGCTGGTGATCTGCCCCCTCACAGCCAACAGTGAGAACTCTGCTGACTAAAGCACTCCTTTTGTCAGCAGGAGTTGTGTCAACATGACCATAAATTCCTCTTCCTTCTCAGCTGATAGAAATGTGGTTGTAAATGTTCTGTCATGGTTCTATTCTGAAAGCTTCCATGGGAGAGATGAAAGGTAAACTAATATAACAGTCTGGCTTCAACATATTAGGTAGAGCTGAGCACTTACCCTCACAGAGACTATGTGGAGTATCATGATTAGCTTCCCTAAAGGCCCATTTTCAACTGAGCTTTCATAGCGAATTAATGCAGTAGCAGTCCTATAAATAATGAATCTGAAATTTACAATGTTTTGAAAAAGGAAGTATTTGCACATGCACACAAAGGCTATATCTAAAATAACTGGTTTCCTTACCACCAGCTGCCTACCACCTCCCAAAGACCAGCTGGGTTTTTGGATCCAGAATAGCAGAAGCATCACCAATGAGTTAAAGGAGTTTTGGCAGCAAATGCAGGCCTCAAAACTCTTTATGCCTTGGAAAGTTTTTTGAGCATTTAATGTACACTTTGTTAGTGAAATCTTAACATCCTTCTCTCAGATTTCCCTGTTACCAGATTCAAGGGGAGGAAGCACGTGATTCTTTCAACCGTGGTGTGGAGTGGTGGAAGTAACCCATTCCTGGGAATTGCCTACCTGGTTTCTGGCACAGCAGCAACCCTGGCAGGTTTTGTCATAACTGGCATCCACTTAAAGCTCAGGAAAAAGAAAACATACTTTCAGAAGCAATAAGGTTCACCTTTCTGAACAGAGACAGAAGTGTGCAGTGAACAAAGAAGGTGCAGCACAGACCTTTCAGTCTTTCCCCTGAGCTCTGGATCATTTTCAGTGTCAGGTTTGGTGAATGTAAGCAAAGTGAGGGGCAGGGCTAGTCCATCATCTGAAACCAAACTTACCTGAGGTGCCATTCTTATTAATGTAAGTGTGAGCCTAAATTTGTTTCCTAGGAAACTTGTAGTGAGATGAGCTTCAAACAGCAGATAACACAGCAGATTAGAATTGCAATGGCAAAGAATTTATGTGGTACCATTGTATGGCCAGAAGTCAGGGTCCATATAAATTCCCTACTCAGCCCATAATTCAGACAACATTTCTCTTAATTGAAATGGAGCTTTGGATGGGTAAAAAGTGAAGTCTTGATCCAACAAAAAGCTTGAGTAGGTAGAACTTATTGCTGTAATCTGCTTGTGGGCCATGTACACGTGCTTAATGGCTTGGCTTGTGTTTTGTATACCTTTTTCAGCTGTGCTGAAAAAGCAACCAGTTTACATCAGTGCATTCACTTCAGTTTGACACTTGATTTGTGGTTGAATACAGAGCATTTACAGGAGTTTGGAGCTTTGGACCAAATTTATTTGATTTATCTAACAGCTGAGAGCTGGAGGGCATCCAATCACTTACTTGCATTTTTAAAATTATGGTTCAATACAAATCCTAAATTAAAAGCTCCTTTAATGCAAAATATTTTAACAGAACCATCTACCTAATTTAACTATTAGGCCAAAATTGCACTCCTACCTATGCCATGTGAAAGTTTACAAGTTCACATGACACAGAATGGTAATTTATTGTCAATAAAAAACAAAGCATAGAAAATCCATCAGTTTAAAGTGAATACTGCAGTTCCTGAACAGGTTCATCAATTTTTATGTTTCATGTTCAAAATTTTACACATTTAGGACTTATTTCTAATCTCACAAAATGAAGGAACAGGACTGAAGAATGTAGGTCAAACATACCATGGTAGGTGTGAATTTTTTAAAATAGTTTTTCTGTTGTAAAAGTGCAAGTGGAATAAAACACTTTCAATTACTTTCATAAGTATTTTGTGTGCCTTGCTTCTCTCCTAAAAAGCCTTCTCACTAGAACAAGAAAGAAATCCAGACTGGAGCAGGAGAAAGGGATGTGATGAGCCACTGTCAAGGCCTCTGCTTTTGAGAGTGTCTGGGGCTGGGCATGTGGTGACCTGTGACAGATGGCCCCTGCTGAAGGGGTTGGCAGCACAGAAGGTGCAGTTTCTTTAAGTTCTGCTTTGAAGCTGAGCCATGAGCAGCAGAAGGGGAGCTGCTCTATTCCCAGCCCAGCCTGTGAGGGACAGTCATGCCCCACCAGTGCTTTGTGCTGGCCAGGAAAGGTTTCTGTCCCCTCTGCCCTTTCTGCTCAGGGCCAGTCACCTCCATCCTCAAGCTGCAGAAACTGCACCTTGCACCTGGATCTGGCAGGAGCTGTGGAAGAACCACACCCCTCACTGGGCTGGACAAGACAGAGCATGAAGCAGGGCATGCAACTGTGCTTAAGGTTGTTAGTCTAAACCACTTTTAACAGTGGGACATGCGCCTAAATCTTTTCAGAGCTTTTGAAAATGTAATCCCATGCAACTCTCTGGAAAGCCCTGATGGGATTTTCTAACAAAGCTGAACTTGTTTTCTGGCTCCTAAAAGACCATGGGAACTTCTTTATTTGTCTCTTTCTCTTTCTTTTTTATGGGTTTCTTTTCATTGTCTGAGAAACTGACTTTCGAGAAATTATAGGGGTGGTTAAGTCACGATGCAATTGTCACTGATTTCATTTTTTCATTAAGTATCTGGTAAAAAAGTTAGTAAGAGGAGACTGAATAATGAGGTATGCATTTCAGTGAGTCAGTGTCTACCAGGAAAAAAGTTATCTAGAAAACACAACCCAGCAAGTAATGTTTGTCCATTATCTCCAAGAGGCGTTTGCAGGAACCTCTTCTCTTGAAATGTAGATTGTCTTCAGTCCCCTCCACAGAGAAGACCTGTCTTCAAACAAGTCTTTCTGTTTTTCCAGAACTTGTCTAAGTCTTTGTTTATAAACCCAAAATCCTATTTTTCATCTTACCACAGCTTTAAACATGCCTTACATCTTTCTGGTACCCTCTGAACAGTGTCCTTGGAAGCTGCTGCTTCAGCTCCAACTGTTTCTGTTGTTAGCTCTGAGAAGCTCTGCAGTGTCTGGCTGGTTCAGGGTGGTGCTGCCCAGACCAGAGCAATGGGAATGGCAGGTCTGATTAATTCCTCCCAGCAGACAGAATCTGCCTTGCTCAAAAGGCTGGAAAATAAGTGTTAGCAACCTTCTTATGCTTCCTTTTGTGCAGGCGCTGCAGCCACACTGTGGGTCTGCCCCCTGTGCCAGAGCTGGCACAATTGTACCTTCTCAAGAAAGCTTTGCAGGTGTGCTCCTCACACTGGGAATACTTCTCTATCTACATGAAATGTTTGTTTAATTCCTTTATGCTGCTGCTGCTGTATTCTCCTTGTGCAGGGGCCGCAACAGAAGTGAGAAGCTGGGCTGAAGGACTGGCCTAAGCTAACAGAAAGGTGGTAAAAGCCATCATTAACTGCTCCTCCTGCCAGGTCCCAGGGGATTATCCCAGGGGATTTTCCCCTTTTCTCAGCTGCTGATAGCAGCAGGAAGCACAAGTCCAGGCAAATATCCAGTGGGATATTGAATCAATTTATCCTGGCTGTTAGGAGATCATTAGGTCAGCTGGATCAGAGAAAGCAACACTGAGGTTTGGAGGGCAGAGTTTTGAAGCAACCAGAGATGTTGCACTTTTCCTGAGCTGCAAACTGCTTTCGGAATACCTGGAGTGTTATGACCAGTACTGTGTCTTTGGCACAGTGCTGCTTTGGCCTTGGGCATTTGATTTTATGAATTAAGATTATGTGTCTTGACTAAAGAGGAAATTTTTTTTTTAAATACCTTGGTAAAGCTTTCCAAAATAGAATTTTAATTAGCTTGTCTATTAAACATACTTTCACCAATAGTAAGTGGGCTCTTTTCTCAGAGAGACTGACTTATGTAGATTTGACAATTCAGTGCAAATGTGTCCAGGTTTACAATTGCTGAATGACATTGAGCTGTACCTGAAAAGTCTTAAGGCAACAGCAGCACCAGGGGGGCTACAACACAAAGCCATAAAAGACTAGCTGCCATTATTTGTAATATCTTGACCTAGCAAAATTATTAAATTGTTGGTTCCTTTGTTACAGCTACCTAAATCCTCATCTTGCACCATTCCTGCATTTTCAGTCCCTTTGAGCTAAATAAAATTTTGCAGTTTCCTTCACTCTCAGCAAAAGAAAGATGCATGTCAGAAATGAGGTTTAGGTTTGGTGAACTGAAATTAACAATGTCAGAGATGCTGACAGTACTAGAAAGTGTGGGGTTTTTTTTTTTTTGGTTTGGTTTGGGGTTTTGGTTTGGTTTGGTTTGGTTTGGTTCTTGGTTTTTTTTGCTTTTTTGTTTTCTTCATCTTTTTATTTAGAACAGATGAATAAAGGAGGACATTATTTATTCAAATTTTTTTGAGGGTGGGGGAGGTGAGTGAATATTTAGTAAAGGGAAAACTGGACAAAGGATTGCTGTTAACAGATATAATCTAAATTTATATGGTAAAAGTGGTCTAAAATAGATAAGTTAAATGGAATATATGTTTCTGGTGTTTGTTTATCATTTTGAAGATGGCAGTTACATGTGGGAGCATCTTCTGGGATTCTCTAGTTCAGTTTTTAACAATGGCAAAAATATCTGGAGGGGACAAGAGACCATCATTATGAAAAAGTTACCTGCAATTTAAATCTTATTTCTAAATTACAGGGAGGTATAGGGGACATTTATATTTTAATGTCAAAACTGTTGTAGTGGTTTTGGTGGCCAGGTCCTTTTAGGATTAAATTTCATTAATGGATATAACTATATATGGAAAGAGAGGCATAATAATTAATCAGGTGTTACAGAATATTTCAGTAGCACTTCGGAGAATTTTTCCAAGCCTTTTTCAGGCTTTACAGTCTCATGAATATAAGTCCAGTATTTGTCTGCCTAAGTTGGTTTTTCTGTTTCTAATCACAGACATTTGCTTTCATCTAAAAATAAAGGGATGAGTCCTTCATGTGAAACAGATTAGCATGATCACAGACCTATTGAATCTGTAAAAATTAGTTACATGCTGCATCTATTTTATATTAACAACTGTGTTACATGCAGATTAGTAATATTAGTGTTTGGATGGTTTTATTGTAGCGATGCACTGCAGTGTAAAATCTTCTCTCCTTCCTCTGAGAAATGAAACTCTAAGAGTAAAGCCAAAGATGGGAGCTCAGGGAAGGCAGGGCTTTGTGAGCCTTGATAATATAAAGAGAAGTTGCAGAGCAATTTGGATTTGAGTTAGATCTAAATGAGGAGAAAGCATTTGCTTTTGTCACATAAGAAGGTGCTGTCAATCCTCACTGGAAGCAGTAGGTTTGAAACAGCTGATTTGAGAAAAACCTCTAACCACAAAATGAGGGGAAAACCACAAAATGGGGGGAACAGTGGAAGGGGAAGAAGTGCTTTTGCTGCTCTTGGGTTGGGAGGCAAAGAAATTTGGCTGAGCTGCTCAAGATGATGGGATGTTCTGACACATCATCTGGCAAGCCCATATGATTTTGAGCAGCAGCCAAGTTAAGTATGTCCCTTGGTTTTCAGTGCAGTCTGAACTACAGTGCATAGTTTTTGAGCTAAGGTGTTTTGACTGGACTCTTTGTAATTGCATTATTCCCTACAATTCCAAGAATAATTTAGTTATGAGCTGGGAGTGCCTTGGGCAGCTGCCTTCAATTTGGTGATCTCTAGTTTCCAAAAGAGGGATTGTGGAGCATTTTTTGTTCTGTTTGGGTCCTGCTTTTTCTTTGGGTTATGGAAGCCAGGCAGGGTTTGCTGAAGAGTAGGGCTTGTTTTGCTTTTGCTCACGTTCATGAATGAATGAGAAAGCTTAAGGAGGAAGTAGAAAGACTAAGGAGTATTAGGGAAAGTGAAAGGGAAATCGATTGGTGGAGTTTCACTCTTCCCTCCCTGAGAGAAGCCCCCAGGAGTCAGAGGACTCCCCTGTCTCCTACCATCAGGCAGAAGGAGGAGACCTGGTAGATGAAGGGGACTGGAAATGGCTCCCTACTTGAGGAGGTAATAAAAATTCCTCCCGAACCCCATCCCCTACCCAGGTGCCACTTCAGAATAGGTAGGAGGCCCTGGATCCAGAGAGTCAGACAGATGATGTAGAAGAAAGTGATCTGCCCAGTGAGCCTCCCAGTTATACTTTGTCTGTCAGAGGGACCATTAAAAAGAGAAGCAGGGCAGCCCTAGTGGGTGACTCCCTTCTGAGGGGAGCAAAGGGCCCCGTGTGTCAACCAGACCCATCCTACAGGGAGGTCTGCTGCCACCCTGGGGCCTGGGTGTGGGATATCACTGAGAGACTGCCTGGGCTGATTGAGCCTTCTGATTATTACCCAGTGCTGATACTCCAGGCTGGCAGTGATGGGATTGAAAAGAGGAGTGTCAGGACAATTAAAAGGGACTTTAGGGCACTGGGTCAAGTGGTTGATAGGACAGGAGCACGGGTGGTGTTCTGCTCAGTCCCTTTGGTGGCAGGGATAAATGATGAAAGGAACAGGAGAGCCCACATTATCAACAAGTGGCTCAAGGGTTGGTGTCATCAGCAGAATTTTGGGTTCTTTGATCATGGGGCAACTTTCACAGCACCTGGCCTGCTGGAACTGGATGGGCTCCATCTTTCTATCAAGGGCAGAGGGATTCTAGCCAAGAATTAGCAGGGCTGATGGAGAGGGCTTTAAAGTAGGTTTGAAGGGGGAAGGGGATGCAGCTGGGCTGTCTGGAAGCAGGCCAAGGGTGGTAAGCCAGAGATAGGAGTGAAATCAGCAGCCCAGCTGAGGTGCATGTACACTGATGCACACAGCATGGGTAGCAAACAAGGAGATCTGGAGGCCATGGTGCAGCAGCAGAGCTGTGCTTGTGCTGTAGCTGCCATCACAGAAATGTGGTGGGATGACTCACACGTGGCTGGAGTGCTGCACTGGATGGGTACACGCTCTTCAGGAGAGAGAGAAGAGATGAAGGAGAGGTTCTTTGTGTTAGGGAGGCTCTCAACACTGTGGGAATTGAGATTAATGATGATAAATTGAGATTAATGATGATAAAGTCATTCTTACCTATGGGTAAGAATGAGGGGGAAGGCCAACAAGGCTGGTATCCTGCTGGGAGTCTGTTATTGTCCACCCAACCAGGAAGAAGAGGTGGACAACTCATGCTATAAGCAGCTGGAGAATGTTTCAGGATCACCAGCCCTTGTTCTTGTGGGTGACTTTAACCTACCAGACATCTGGGAACACAACACAGCAGAGAAGAGGCCATCCAGGAGGTTCTTAGAGTGTGTGGAGGACAACTTTTTGTCACAGCTGGTGAGTGAGCCTGCCTAGGGAAGGACTATGCTAGACCTGCTGTTTGCAAAGAGATGGGCTGGTGGGAGATGTGGTGGTTGTAGGCCCTCTGGGGCACAGTGATCATGAAATTATAAAGTTCTCAATATTTGGTGAAGCAAGAAGGGGCATCAACAAAACTTCCACACTGCACTTCCAGAGAGCAGACTTTGGCCTATTCAAGGGACTTCTTTTGAGCATTCTTTGGAAAGCAGCCCTTAAAAACAAAGGAGTCCAGGAAGGATGAACATGCTTCAAAACAGAATTCTTGAAGGCAGAGGAACAAACTGTCCCTGTGTGTCAAAAGATGAGCCAATGAGTAAAACAACTGGTCTGGATGGGCAAGAAGCTTTTGAAGGAACTAAGGAAAAAAAAAGAAGGTGTACCACCTTTAGAAGGAGGGTCAGGAATCTCAGGAAGTGCTTAAGGGAGTTGCTAGGTCATGTAGGAAAAAAAACTAGAGAGGCAAAACCCCAATTAGAACTAAATCTGACCACTTCTGTGAAGGACAATAAAAATATTTTTATAAATACATTAATGGCAAGACGAAGGCAAGGACAACCTCCATTTTCTCTATGATGTGGAAAGGAATTTAATAAGTAAAGATGAGGAAAAGGCAGAGGTATTTAACACCTTCTTTCCCTCAGGTTTTAACATTAAGACAGGTTATCCTCAGGACAGCTGTCATCCTGAGTTGGCAGATGGTGTCAGGGAGCAGAATGGTCCCTCTGTTATCCAGGAGGAAGCAGGCGGGGAACTTCTGAGCCACTTAGATGCTCACAAATCTATGGGACCAGATGGGATCCGTCCCAGGGTGATGAGGGAGCTGGCAGATGAGCCTGCAAAGCCACTCTCCATCGTTTACCAACAGTCCTGGCTCACTGGGGAGGTTCCAGATGACTGGAAGCTGGCCAGTGTGATACCCAAAAAGGGTGGGAAGGAGGATCCTGGTAATTATAGACCAGTCAGCCTGACCTCAGTACGAGGTAAGGTTATGGAACAGTTTACACTGAGTGTCATCACACAGCACTTACAGGATGGCCAGGGTGTCAGACCCAGCCAGCAGGGGTTTAGGAGGGGTAGGTTGTGTTTGACCAACCTGGTCTCCTTTTATAACCAAGTGACCCACCTGGTGGAGGCAGGAAAGGCTGTGGATGTTGTGTACCTGGGCTTCAGCAAGGCCTTTGACACTGTGTCCCACAGCTCACCCCTGGAAAAGCTGGCACAGCCCAGGGCTTGGACAGGAGCACTCTGTGCTGGGTTAGGAACTGGCTGCATGGCCGGGCCCAGAGGGTGCTGGTGAGCGGTGCTGCATCCAGCTGGGGGCAGCCACCAGGGCTGTCCCTCAGGGCTCTGTGCTGGGGCCTGTTCTGTTCAATGTCTTTATTGATGACATGGATGAGGGGATTGAGTCTGTCATTGGTAAATTTGCAGGTGACACTCAGCTGGGAGTGTGTATCCATCTGTTGGAAGGTAGGAGGGCTCTGCAGAGAGACCTGGAATGGTTGGATGGATGGGCAGAGTCTAACAAGATAAAGTTTAGTAAGTCCAAGTGCCAAGTCCTGCATTTTGGGCACAATAACCCCCTGCAGCATTACAGGCTGGGGACGCTGTGGCTGGACAGTGCCCAGGCAGAAAGGGACCTGGGGGCGCTGGCTGACATGAACATGAGCCAGCAGTGTGCCCTGGGGGCCAAGAAGGCCAAGGGCATCCTGGCCTGTGCCAGGAACAGTGTGGCCAGCAGGAGCAGGGAGCTCATTCTCCCCCTGCACTGGGCACTGGTGAGGCCACACCTTGAGTGCTGTGTCCAGTTCTGGGCCCTCAGTTTGGGAAGGACCTTGAGACGCTTGAGCGCGTCCAGAGGAGGCAGCGAGGCTGGAGAGGGGCTGGGAACACAAACCCTGTGAGGAACCACGGAGGGAGCTGGGGGGGTTTAGCCTGGAGAAAAGGAGACTCAGAGGTGACCTTATTGCTCTCTACAACTTCCTAAAAGGCGGCTGTAGTCAGGTGGGGGCTGGTCTCTTTCTCCAGGCAGCAACTGACAGAATGAGAGGACACAGTCTTAAACTGCTCCAGGGGAAGTTTAGGTTAGGAAAAAATTCCTCACTGGAAGAGTGATTAGGCTCTGGAATATTCGGCCCAGGGAGGTGGTGGAGTCACCATCCCTGGAGGTGTTTAAAAAAAGACTGGATGTGGCACGCAGTGCTATGGTTTAGTTGATGAGGTGGTGTTAGGTCATAGATTGGACTTGATGATCTCAAAGGTCTTTTCCACCTTAGAACATTCTGTGATTCTGTGAAAATAGCTCATACCCTGGAAAGCTTATTTTTCAGAGAGCTCTGACAAAAATATCTAGTATTTACTGAGTATGTATTATGTACTCTGAACAAAAACACACAGCATGAAACAAGATGAAAAGGGGCCCTTTGGTTATACTCCTATGCAAATGCAGTTATTGTCCCTTTGCAGTAAAATGCCTAAAATTATCCCTCTCAAACTGAAACAATTAAAAAAGCTTATGAAGAAAATGAAGTTTTCTACTGTGTCAAACCCAGCTACACAAAGTTATTTGCTTTTTTCCCTGTGGCAGTTCCTGTCTGTAATGAAGACTGTTGCATTACCAGTTATAATACTGGAGGATTCAGGCTTTAAAAATATTAGGTTAAAAGGTCTTGAGATTTCTCAGATAACTTATATTCCATGGGCTGTCTCTGGGCTGTATAATTAGTGACAATGAACCTGAAAACACTGGGAAACTAAATGTGTCCAAAAAACCAGAATGGTTAAGAGAAAAAAGTAAGGAAGTAGTACCTGCCCATAGCGCTGGTTGTCATAACCAGTTAATTAGCGGGGAGAGTGTGGAGCCACTGTGCTGCCTCTGAGGTGAAATGTGGCACTTACTGGCAGTGCAGAGAGAGGCCTCACAGCAGCTCAGGACAATGGTAACATCTGCAGTTCATAACCCTGCTCCCCACAGAGGCTGTGCTGGGCAATCTGTCACGGCGGGAGGGGACAGCAGGGCCGTGTCCCCAGCTCTGGCGGAAGGAGGCATTCAGTGCTGGGTGCCAGGGACACGCTCCAAGGAAAGGCACTGCCACCCACTTCATCCTGCTGGGTGGCAGGGTGTGCTTCCAAGTTGTGTAATTCGATGACAGCTGAATGCATGGGCTGGCTTTGGTGGCCTGTGTGGTGCCATGCCAGTGTGGGACAGCCAGAAATTGAAATTAGAATCACTAAAACTAATAAAATGATCACCAGTGAGTCATCATCTGCACCTTACACCAGCGCTTATAGTCAGATTTGTCTTTTAAGCTTTTTGACATAAGGCCCAGCAGTGATCATGGAAAGCCTTTGAGGAGGTTTTCCTCATGCACTGTCATATCTGGTTGTGCAGTTAATAAAAATTTATCCTGAATGAAGCTGATGAGCTGAGAAGAAAAGTTGTGGATAAGACTTTATCTCTGCGTGTTCTTGTTACTGATAAAATGAATTAAATACAAGAACTGCTTAACATATATATGTGGTGGTGTTCACAGGGGTCCCAGGATGAGGGAAGAGATGAGAATCTTGACTCTGTGTTTCAGAAGGCTGATTTATTATTTTATGATAAATATTATGCTAAAAAAAAATGATATTTTAAAACTATACTAAAAGAATAGAAGAAAGGATTTCATCAGAAGGCTAGCAAGGAATAGAAAGGAATGGAGTGATAATAAAATCTTGTGACTGACCAGACAGTCCGAGACAGCTGGGCTGTGATTGGCCATTAATTAAAAACAACCACATGAGACCAATCACAGATGCACCTGTTGCATTCCACAGCAGCAGATAATTATTTTTTATGTTTCATTTCTGAGGCCTCTCAGCTTCTCAGGAGAAAAGATCCTAACGAAAGAATTTTTCATAAAATATGTCTGACATCTGTATAAACTGTAATTGTGCCAATGGGCTTTAAGCTGTAGCTGAAGGAATTTTATATTTCTTTGCCCTTTGGAGGTTTGATTGGAATGGAATGTCTCACACCATGTAAGTAAAGTTTTGTAATTTAGGACTTGCCCTGAAACTTACTTTTTCTGTCAGCACTTCCCACACCAACCTAACAGGTGACAGTGATCCTGTCATAGAAGTAAATGAGTATGAATATGTCAGGTGTAATTTTAAGTGTTCTCGGCTGCTGAAAGATTATTTTCTATAATTAATTCAATTTGATAATGCTGAGCTCTTGAGCAAAGTATATTCTTTTCCTGTGGGGGAGTGGTATAATATTAAAGTTTCGGGCTCATACCAGAGTTGAGTTGTCCCCATGTAACATGTGTGATCCTCACTGGTGAGTTAAAGGCCTGTGAGGAAAACAGTGGATTGATCCTGACATTTCCCAGACAATGGCATTTTCCTTCTCTAGTAGGAAGAATACAAAGTCTGTGGTGTGCTTATTTTTGAGGCCTTTTGAAGACAGTTTTTATTTGAAAATAGTTATGCTACTGAAAAAATATAAAATTATTTCTCATCATAATACGTAGCATAAAGTGCTTTTTTGTATACATAATTATGTTCTGAGCTCAAACCACAACAATATGAAAACAAAACTTTTATTTTTAAGCTGCAATAACCCACATTCAGAATTCAGGCAATTTTTGGCTCAGTGGGGTTTTTTAAAGTATTTGCCATTGGATGTTTTTACAGTTTATACAGTCACAGTTTTACTTTACTAACTAACCTACAAGTAGCTGGCAACAAAATCCACTTGTTTCCCTGGAATTGTAAATGCTGTGAGGAAATAAATTTCAGCGCAGGCGTACTAGAGAAAAGCTGATTAAAGCGGTGATTTTTTAATATAATTGGTTGTATAGAAAAACTAGGACTTCACATGCTGTTTTTTCCTCAAGTTATGTGAGAATAAGAGTTTGGTTTCATTTTGCAAAACTTAGTAGTGCTATCTTGAATTGGATCTACATATTGCATCTAACTACATGTAACTAATGATATGTAATCATATTTGCTGTATACTTCTAAACAAGTATTGAATACACATTATTTGTGCATGTGTTTGCAGATAAGTGATCAGTTAAGGAAAAAATAACTTTTTTTTAATTTTAAATTTCTGTTGATTCTAGATGCAGCTTTATGGTTAGGAGACATGGAAAGCATCTGAGGTTAAGTCTGAAGACACACAAAAAGATATGCCAGGCAAAAATTTTTTTAACTACGTGAATGAAGATCTGAAAATATTTGTGTTTGAACTGCAGAACTACAGAACTTGAAAATAGTGACTTTGTCAGATATATCTTACCATGCAAAATGAATGGGGGGAAAAAGCTTGTTGAAAAAGTAGTAAAGTGTAAAATTGTATATGCAGCTCCTCAGTGTCAGTCTGCTGCCTCTGAGATGTTCTGCAACCAAGATGCTGAAAAATTGTGACATTTCAAAACTAGTTATTTTTAAAAAATCAAACCCTGAAGTGTAACAGTGTTCCCATGGGAAAACAGCTTCCTTGTACCCCTCTCTGCTTGTACCTACAAAGAAATTCATCACTTCGCAATTTATGAAGGAGGATTCAGCTGGGATGCAGTGGATCATCTTGGGACTCGTGTTTGCAGGCAGCTGTATTTGTACTGGATATCATGTGACTCTCATTATCATGTGAGTTTAAAATCTGACACAGATACAAAGAAATTAAAACTTTTGAAATTATCAGTAATGACTTCAGTCTTTTGATGCTGACAAATTTAGCATCTGCCACTGTTTGGAGTGAGAATGCTGCCAGTGGTGGTTTTGGTTTCATGAGAGACGTTTGGTTTAATAATCAGCATTCATTTCTGTTTGTTTGCTTCATGCAGAGAGCAGTACTTTGTGATTATGGTTTCATCTTCCCCTACTGTGTTGGGAAAAATGCTATAAAATATGCATAGATATATACAATATTTGTATTTTGCTAACAAAACATAATTGACACACCATTGGTTATAATCTCCTGTTAGGAACTGGAATTTTGTTTGGATGTTGGGTCTTTTTCCTTCACATCAAAGTACTGAATTTTGGTCCCATTTAATTTTGAAAAAAAAGATTACTGTTGAAGTGACATTGCACAAAGTTGCCTTTAATACAGATGGCTTAGGAATTTCAGGTTCGGGGTTTTTTCTCTGTTTAGGTATTTTGTTCTAAAATTGTCATTGTAAAACCTGAAGAGAAAAGCAGAGGCTTGTTTGAAGTATTTTGTCTCGGCGTCTGGAGAATATTCTAATTTTTGTTCTGCAAATGCAGTCCCGAATGAATTCCAAATAAATTCCATCATAGGTGTTTTACAGACACAAGTGAGTTTACGCTTCTGCCTGTATTTTACAATGCTGTTATTTCTGATACCAAATATAGGTTTGTGTTCACAAAAGGAGCTAAAAACAAATCCCGGGTCTCAACAAGATTCCTGGCAATCAATCAGAGTTTTCACTGATGTGTCAGGAGATTGAGCATCACAAACCAGTTCAGGACAGGTGCTGTTTCTATGTCTGGATGAGCTCCTGTTCAAGGTGCTGCTACCTACTAGACTGCAGTGAATGTAAATTATACATTCCTGATGCAGTTCCCATGCAAGCTCTGTAGCTTTGTCAGGGGATCTTCTGTGGGGTGGAGCTTTGAGATGGATTTCCCTGGACCTCAGCTTAGTGAGCCCCTAAGGAGAAAGATCTCTCAATTTTCAAAAGAAAGTGGAACAACATAAAGAGGAGAGAATCGCAGTTAAGGCAAAACAAAGAAAGACATAATAAACCCCACATGTTCCTGTGGTGTTGGTGTCAGCTCTGTCCAAGCCTTTGAATGGTAGAATTTGACCTGTAGGTAATTGTAAAAGCCCTTTGTTCTTATTTATTTTCTGGTCAGTTTCCTTTTAGTGTATGTTGTGTAACACTCCACACTGGTTTCAAACTCTTACCTGTACTGAGTCTTCCAGTGATGTCTGTCCATTTTTCATCTCTCCCTTAAACTGAGTTGACTGTGACAGAGCAGATGTGACTTTTAAAGTAAGGTTGGTTTCAGTCCCTTTGAAATATGAAGGAGTACAAAATATCACTTGTTGTTGTTGTTGTTTTTGTTTATTTGCATCAGGCTCTTAATTACTTTCTTTATTGCCTCTTAGAGGTAATGTGCACAATTTGTCTGCCTTTTGATCCTACAAAACGCACATTTAACATACCCTCTGCTCTGTCTTCTTTGTAGCCATTCCTCACTTGCTCCTAATAATTGCTATGGAAATTTCTTTTTGTCTCTTCAGTTCACAAGAGGCAAAGCAGACAGCTTTTCAAAACTTTGGCAGCTAAGGAATGTAACTTCACTATTGACACAAGGTTTACCCTTTAAACTGTTCCCTTTAAGACACTGCAAACCTCCACTGAAAACAGGACTGCAAAATTTTGCAGTCCCTGGCAGGTCAGGTGTAGCATTCACATTCTCTGAAAAAATTCCTTTGCCCTGGATTTTTCTTCTGGGAAGCTGAGAGATTTCAGAGAAAAGGGAAACAATACTTATCTCATTTGCTTCTCCTGTGTTGTGCTCATGTGCGGAATGTGTTTGGAGATTGTTTACCCACAGGTGATTGCCTGATTGGACTCTGGTGTGAGTTGTTTTGACTCTTTGGCCAATTGGGGCCAAGCTGCGTCGAGACTCTGGAAAGAGTCACGAGTTTTCATTATTAGCTTTTTAGCATTCAGTATCTTTTCTGTATTCTTTAGTATAGTATAGTATTCTTTAATATAATATAGTATTGTAAAGTTACAAATTAGCCTTCTGAGAACATGGAGTCAGATTCATCATTCCCTGCCTTCGTCAGGACATTCCCAGCAAATACAATAGGTCAGGGAGTGCAACCAGCTTCCAAAACCATTAATAGGGACACATGTGTTCCACTGCACTTCTCTCCTGCCTGCCTCCACCTGCCTTCCTTCCCCAAGCAGATTCACGAGAAGCCTTGGCAGAGGCTGCACTTCTGTGCTTTGCTGACATTGATGGCAAGTAAGTTTTGACAAATCTTTTTTATTATCCTATCATGAAAGAATTGATGCTTTCTGTATTGTCTATGAGTCAAACCTGAAAAAGCACAGTCTTTAGGCTGTTTTTTATCAAAAAACCCCAAAAGCAGATGGCCAGGTGATGGAAACCCAGCTGAGTGCTTCCCACTGCAGAGCAGCAGAGAGAATTTTTCAATGAGCCTTCCATCCTTCTCTAGCTGGTCAGGCATTTTGGAGAACATGCACGAGATAAAAGACAGAAGTTTGTATTTCTCTTCCTGTAGATTGGCTGCAGTGCAGCCAGCTGAGCTCTTCTCCGAGTGGGATGTGTTTCAGTTTATTATTTTTCCTCCCTTCTGCAAGCATTTGGTGTCTTGGTCATCAGAAAGTTGGGGGAAAAAGCATGCATTTCTTTGTGAGCAGGCTTCAGTGAAGCGAGTAAAGGAAGAGTACAAAGGGTTATACATGCACAAGACTTTTGACATAAGGCCCAGCAGTGATCATGGAAAGCCTTTGAGGAGGTTTTCCTCATGCACTGTCATATCTGGTTGTGCAGTTAATAAAAATTTATCCTGAATGAAGCTGATGAGCTGAGAAGAAAAGTTGTGGATAAGACTTTATCTCTGCGTGTTCTTGTTACTGATAAAATGAATTAAATACAAGAACTGCTTAACATATATATGTGGTGGTGTTCACAGGGGTCCCAGGATGAGGGAAGAGATGAGAATCTTGACTCCATGTTTCAGAAGGCTGATTTATTATTTTATGATAAATATTATGCTAAAAAAATGATATTTTAAAACTATACTAAAAGAATAGAAGAAAGGATTGCATCAGAAGGCTAGCAAGGAATAGAAAGGAATGGAATGATAATAAAATCTTGTGACTGACCAGACAGTCCGAGACAGCTGACTGTGATCGGCCATTAATTAAAAACAACCACATGAGACCAATCACAGATGCACCTGTTGCATTCCACAGCAGCAGATAATTATTGTTTACATTTCATTTCTGAGGCCTCTCAGCTTCTCAGGAGAAAAGATCCTAACGAAAGAATTTTTCATAAAATATGTCTGACATCTGTATAAACTGTAATTGTGCCAATGGGCTTTAAGCTGTAGCTGAAGGAATTTTATATTTCTTTGCCCTTTGGAGGTTTGATTGGAATGGAATGTCTCACACCATGTAAGTAAAGTTTTGTAATTTAGGACTTGCCCTGAAACTTACTTTTTTTCTGTCAGCACTTCCCACACAACCTAACAGGTGACAGTGATCCCTGTCATAGAAGTAAATGAGTATGAATATGTCAGGTGTAATTTTAAGTGTTCTCGGCTGCTGAAAGATTATTTTCTATAATTAATTCAATTTGATAATGCTGAGCTCTTGAGCAAAGTATATTCTTTTCCTGTGGGGAGTGGTATAATATTAAAGTTTCGCCTCATACCAGAGTTGAGTTGTCCCCATGTAACATGTGTGATCCTCACTGGTGAGTTAAAGGCCTGTGAGGAAAACAGTGGATTGATCCTGACATTTCCCAGACAATGGCATTTTCCTTCTCTAGTAGGAAGAATACAAAGTCTGTGGTGTGCTTATTTTTGAGGCCTTTTGAAGACAGTTTTATTTGAAAATAGTTATGCTACTGAAAAAATATAAAATTATTTCTCATCATAATACGTAGCATAAAGTGCTTTTTGT
Source organism: Emberiza elegans (assembly GCA_024865655.1). Taxonomy (NCBI): domain Eukaryota; kingdom Metazoa; phylum Chordata; class Aves; order Passeriformes; family Fringillidae; genus Emberiza; species Emberiza elegans. Next base: position 4,467,017 of record JALJVW010000196.1, read on the forward strand.
ATACATAATTATGTTCTGAGCTCAAACCACAACAATATGAAAACAAAACTTTTTATTTTTAGCTGCAATAACCCACATTCAGAATTCAGGCAATTTTTGGCTCAGTGGGGTTTTTTAAAGTATTTGCCATTGGATGTTTTTACAGTTTATACAGTCACAGTTTTACTTTACTAACTAACCTACAAGTAGCTGGCAACAAAATCCACTTGTTTCCCTGGAATTGTAAATGCTGTGAGGAAATAAATTTCAGTGCAGGTGTACTAGAGAAAAGCTGATTAAAGCGGTGATTTTTTAATATAATTGGTTGTATAGAAAAACTAGGACTTCACATGCTGTTTTTTCCTCAAGTTATGTGAGAATAAGAGTTTGGTTTCGTTTTGCAAAACTTAGTAGTTCTATCTTGAATTGGATCTACATATTGCATCTAACTACATGTAACTAATGATATGTAATCATATTTGCTGTATACTTCTAAACAAGTATTGAATACACATTATTTGTGCATGTGTTTGCAGATAAGTGATCAGTTAAGGAAAAAATAACTTTTTTTAAATTTTAAATTTCTGTTGATTCTAGATGCAGCTTCATGGTTAGGAGACATGGAAAGCATCTGAGGTTAAGTCTGAAGACACACAAAAAGATATGCCAGGCAAAAATTTTTTTAACTACGTGAATGAAGATCTGAAAATATTTGTGTTTGAACTGCAGAACTACAGAACTTGAAAATAGTGACTTTGTCAGATATATCTTACCATGCAAAATGAATGGGGGGAAAAAGCTTGTTGAAAAAGTAGTAAAGTGTAAAATTGTATATGCAGCTCCTCAGTGTCAGTCTGCTGCCTCCGAGATGTTCTGCAACCAAGATGCTGAAAAATTGTGACGTTTCATAACTAGTTATTTTTAAAAAATCAAACCCTGAAGTGTAACAGTGTTCCCATGGGAAAACAGCTTCCTTGTACCCCTCTCTGCTTGTACCTACAAAGAAATTCATCACTTCGCAATTTATGAAGGAGGATTCAGCTGGGATGCAGTGGATCATCTTGGGACTCGTGTTTGCAGGCAGCTGTTTTTGTACTGGATATCATGTGACTCTCATTATCATGTGAGTTTAAAATCTGACACAGATACAAAGAAATTAAAACTTTTGAAATTATCAGTAATGACTTCAGTCTTTTGATGCTGACAAATTTAGCATCTGCCACTGTTTGGAGTGAGAATGCTGCCAGTGGTGGTTTTGGTTTCATGAGAGACGTTTGGTTTAATAATCAGCATTCATTTCTGTTTGTTTGCTTCATGCAGAGAGCAGTACTTTGTGATTATGGTTTCATCTTCCCCTACTGTGTTGGGAAAAATGCTATAAAATATGCATAGATATATACAATATTTGTATTTTGCTAACAAAACATAATTGACACACCATTGGTTATAATCTCCTGTTAGGAACTGGAATTTTGTTTGGATGTTGGGTCTTTTTCCTTCACATCAAAGTACTGAATTTTGGTCCCATTTAATTTTGAAAAAAAAGATTACTGTTGAAGTGACATTGCACAAAGTTGCCTTTAATACAGATGGCTTAGGAATTTCAGGTTCGGGGTTTTTTCTCTGTTTAGGTATTTTGTTCTAAAATTGTCATTGTAAAACCTGAAGAGAAAAGCAGAGGCTTGTTTGAAGTATTTTGTCTCGGCGTCTGGAGAATATTCTAATTTTTGTTCTGCAAATGCAGTCCCGAATGAATTCCAAATAAATTCTATCATAGGTGTTTTACAGACACAAGTGAGTTTACGCTTCTGCCTGTATTTTACAATGCTGTTATTTCTGATACCAAATATAGTTTTGTGTTCACAAAAGGAGCTAAAAACAAATCCCGGGTCTCAACAAGATTCCTGGCAATCAATCAGAGTTTTCACTGATGTGTCAGGAGATTGAGCATCACAAACCAGTTCAGGACAGGTGCTGTTTCTATGTCTGGATGAGCTCCTGTTCAAGGTGCTGCTACCTACTAGACTGCAGTGAATGTAAATTATACATTCCTGATGCAGTTCCCATGCAAGCTCTGTAGCTTTGTCAGGGATCTTCTGTGGGGTGGAGCTTTGAGATGGATTTCCTGGACCTCAGCTTAGTGAGCCCCCCAAGGAGAAAGATCTCTCAATTTTCAAAAGAAAGTGGAACAACATAAAGAGGAGAGAATCGCAGTTAAGGCAAAACAAAGAAAGACATAATAAACCCCACATGTTCCTGTGGTGTTGGTGTCAGCTCTGTCCAAGCCTTTGAATGGTAGAATTTGACCTGTAGGTAATTGTAAAAGCCCTTTGTTCTTATTTATTTTCTGGTCAGTTTCCTTTTAGTGTATGTTGTGTAACACTCCACACTGGTTTCAAACTCTTACCTGTACTGAGTCTTCCAGTGATGTCTGTCCATTTTTCATCTCTCCCTTAAACTGAGTTGACTGTGACAGAGCAGATGTGACTTTTAAAGTAAGGTTGGTTTCAGTCCCTTTGAAATATGAAGGAGTACAAAATATCACTTGTTGTTGTTGTTGTTTTGTTTATTTGCATCAGGCTCTTAATTACTTTCTTTATTGCCTCTTAGAGGTAATGTGCACAATTTGTCTGCCTTTTGATCCTACAAAACGCACATTTAACATACCCTCTGCTCTGTCTTCTTTGTAGCCATTCCTCACTTGCTCCTAATAATTGCTATGGAAATTTCTTTTGTCTCTTCAGTTCACAAGAGGCAAAGCAGACAGCTTTTCAAAACTTTGGCAGCTAAGGAATGTAACTTCACTATTGACACAAGGTTTACCCTTTAAACTGTTCCCTTTAAGACACTGCAAACCTCCACTGAAAACAGGACTGCAAAATTTTGCAGTCCCTGGCAGGTCAGGTGTAGCATTCACATTCTCTGAAAAAATTCCTTTGCCCTGGATTTTTCTTCTGGGAAGCTGAGAGATTTCAGAGAAAAGGGAAACAATACTTATCTCATTTGCTTCTCCTGTGTTGTGCTCATGTGCGGAATGTGTTTGGAGATTGTTTACCCACAGGTGATTGCCTGATTGGACTCTGGTGTGAGTTGTTTTGACTCTTTGGCCAATTAGGTTGCCAAGCTGCGTCGAGACTCTGGAAAGAGTCACGAGTTTTCATTATTAGCTTTTTAGCATTCAGTATCTTTTCTGTATTCTTTAGTATAGTATAGTATTCTTTAATATAATATAGTATTGTAAAGTTACAAATTAGCCTTCTGAGAACATGGAGTCAGATTCATCATTCCCTGCCTTCGTCAGGACATTCCCAGCAAATACAATAGGTCAGGGAGTGCAACCAGCTTCCAAAACCATTAATAGGGACACATGTGTTCCACTGCACTTCTCTCCTGCCTGCCTCCACCTGCCTTCCTTCCCCAAGCAGATTCACGAGAAGCCTTGGCAGAGGCTGCACTTCTGTGCTTTGCTGACATTGATGGCAAGTAAGTTTTGACAAATCTTTTTTATTATCCTATCATGAAAGAATTGATGCTTTCTGTATTGTCTATGAGTCAAACCTGAAAAAGCACAGTCTTTAGGCTGTTTTTTATCAAAAAACCCCAAAAGCAGATGGCCAGGTGATGGAAACCCAGCTGAGTGCTTCCCACTGCAGAGCAGCAGAGAGAATTTTTCAATGAGCCTTCCATCCTTCTCTAGCTGGTCAGGCATTTTGGAGAACATGCACGAGATAAAAGACAGAAGTTTGTATTTCTCTTCCTGTAGATTGGCTGCAGTGCAGCCAGCTGAGCTCTTCTCCGAGTGGGATGTGTTTCAGTTTATTATTTTTCCTCCCTTCTGCAAGCATTTGGTGTCTTGGTCATCAGAAAGTTGGGGGAAAAAGCATGCATTTCTTTGTGAGCAGGCTTCAGTGAAGCGAGTAAAGGAAGAGTACAAAGGGTTATACATGCACAAGAGAGGATTTAGAATTTCTTCAACACATGAAAAGTCACTCCCAGCTTAGGTATTTCAGGTAAGTGTATTCATTATGCTGAAGGATGAGGAACACCACAAATCTTGCCCCACCCAGAAGATGAGCAAGACATGAGATACTTTTCAATACTCAGAAGTGCCTCCTTATCAGAAACAGGGTTCTAATCTTGGATATTCTTTCAGTGGAGAGACAGCTGCTCACCTCAACTGCAGGTGACTTTATTGGATGATCCAGTGCCTTTTTATCCCACATTCACAGTTGGGTGATTGTGTGATTTTTGATGGAGGGGGGGAAAAAAATCACAATTACTGAAGGTACAGCAGTACAGACCCTATATTTGAATCTACTTTTGAGAGGTTATAAGGGGAAGATGTAGAAGGGTTTGAGACAGACCTATTTCGTGACTGCTGAAAGAGTACTTGAATCATCCATGCCTTTGTATCAGCTGGTTTAGATAAGGATCAGGTTCCTTATACATACAGCGTTGATCCTTTTTTTTTTAAACTAATAAAACTCAACATTTTTGCCTTGTTTCAGAAAGCCTCGTGTACTAGCATAGTCCAGAATGAAGGAGTCTTCCTGAGCAGATTCTGGAATTCAGCCTGTTGCCAAAAGCTGGTTTTGGAGAGCTAAAAATCTTATGAAGCTGCAGCATGTTCAGGAGCAAGACAAGTGATCTGCAGGCACTTAGAAAATTATGCAAGACTTAATAGTCTATAAATAACTTTTATGTGTTGTGAACTTCTTTGCTTTTTAGTTAGTTTAGCTAGCTGAGGTATCACCATGATATTTTCTGAAAAATCCCTTCGCCAGGATTTCTTCTCCTGAGAAGCTGGGAAGCTTCAGCTTTTCCATGTTTTGCTGTTTTGGAATGTGATTTGGAGAATTGTTTATCAAGCATGTGAATTGTTTTAATTTAACAGCCAATTGCTGTCCAGCTGAATATCATATCAATCATATCATCATCATATCATATCATCCTTCTGAGAACTTGGAGTCAATTTTCATCTCTCACCTCATCCTGGAGACCCATCAAGACCACACTGAGGCAGAGAAGTTTTCCCTGGACTGTTTTTTTTCTTTCCTCTTTCTTGGAACTGTTAGAACCTGCTCCACACTGGGGAGCACCAGGAGCCACCAGGGTCTACTCTGGGCAGCCTTTCCCAGTGCCAAGGGATTGATAACAGAGCAACCACCCACAGGAGAGGCTGCCTGAATTTGTCGGCTCTTCAGAGCAGCAAATGAGTTTTGTCATCTGCTATTGCTCATTTTGTGTGCTGGGGAGTGCTTTGCCTGTTTAAATAAAAAGGTTTGTTCCACTTCTCTCTGAGGAAATTTTTCCTAAACCTGTTGTGGGGAGCTGTTGCAGTGTTGTGAGGGTCCCCAGGATGAGGTGAGAGATGAGAATTTTACTCCAAGTTCTCAGAAGGCTATTATATTATATTATATTATATTATATTATATTATATTATATTATATTATATTATATTATATTATATTATATTATATTATATTATATTATATTATATTATATTATATTATATTATATTATATTATATTATATCTATTGCATCACATTGCAATTATAATTATATTGTATTATATTATAATTATAGGATATGAAAATTATAATACAGTTGTTATAATTATTATATTATTATAATTATTATATGGAGATTATATTGTATTACATTTATATTATATTATATGAAAATTATATACTAAAACTATACTAAAAAGAATAGAGAAAGGATACATCAGAAGGCTAGAAAAGAATAAGAACCCGTGACTGACCAGAGAGTCCGACACAGCTGATGGTGATTGGTCATTAATTAAAAACAATCCACATGGAAGCAATCAAAGATGCACCTGTTGGTAAACAACCTCCAGACCACATTCTAAACAATCAGATAATTATGGTTTACATTTCTTTTCTGAGGCTTCTCAGCTTCTCAGGAGAAAAATCCTGGTGAAGGGATTTTTCAGAAAATATCATGTTGACAGGGAAGGGCTGTGTGGGTTTGCTTTCAGGGAGGCCCCTTTTGGAGATTTTCTCCCAAATTTGCCCTAAACCAGGACAAGCAGGATGTGCAACCTAGAGAATTATGGAATCGCTTTGGTTGGAAAAGACCTTTAAGAACATTGAGTCTAAATGTAATTAGCAAATCCAGAAGAGCACTAGGATATCTTTACTTGATCTTTTATTTTTACTGATGCTTGGTCCTCTGAAGTTTGTTTTTTTTTAATTGAAATGAGTTACTATTGTTCCCACGGGGTAAGCTGCAGACTCTTCCTGTCAGAGCTGTCACTAGTCAGCTATTCTCCTCTCTGCCTTTAACTAGTTGAATGTTCTGCTCTAAAAGCAGCACCTTCTGTGTAGCCATGCTCTCAGTTGCCAGTGTCATCCTGAATCCAAACACCCTCCTGCAAAGTACCATTGGTTCTGGAGTCAACTAAGGAAAAAAAAAGTGATCCATCCATGCTTCATGATGTAAAATATTAGGGTGTGGTGTCCCTAAACAATTCTCTGCAGTTGAACACTACTCATCTTTACTGTTTCTTCAACTCACTTGCAAGACGTTCATGAGTTAGGTTATTGTGAGAATTGCTTGGTTTGAAGATGATTAAAAAGGGTATCAGAATACTTTTGTGCCTCTGGTATGAGGATAATTTTCAAATCCATACAAATTTCCTGCAAATGCAAAAACCTGCGTCCTGTATAGATAGTGAACTGCATAAGAAAGAATGGAACAAATTATTATTTAAATTTTCTAATGGCTAGAAGACATTAGAAAAGTCCATAGCAAGTCCTCAGAGCCTTTAACTTTGGAGACCTTGCAGAACAGGAGGGCCACTGTGCTTCTGCTGGAGTAGACAAACTGACATTTAAAGGAAGAATGAAGTTAAATGTGTTTCAGAAGGGAATCAGTGAAGGTGAATAGAAATTCTTTTCATCAAAAGATATTTCCAGAACCTGTTCTTCTTTTCTACCTGACTAACCTAATTGTTTGAATATATTTTATGCTTTGATAGTATATTTTTCCCAGGTAGAAGACTTTGCTGCCATGCAAATGAGATAAAATATATTATTTATTTATTTATTTCCCACTGTAACTGAAATATTTTCAGTAAGCTCCTGTCCAGAGAAAAGCTCTTTTAAATGTTGTTCTTTGGATTCTTAATTGGAGGAAATGTGTGGATTGACAACAGCAGATACAGGTTAAATGAAGGAGATGTCCAGTGTCTTGATGGAGGGCATGTTTGGAAACTGGGATTTAGACAGCATTAAGAAGATAAATTTAACTTTTTCAGCAGCTGAATTTGTATAGAAGAATGGTTCTGCACTTTTACTACTTAAATTGTCTGTGTATTCCTCTTTATCAACTTCTAAGAAATCAGAAAGAAAATAATATGAATTATGAAACAAATTAAACATGATAAAAGCTAGCAAAAGTCCTAAAGATTGGAGGCTTGTCTCCCCATTACGCAGATTTTTGATGCACTGAACTGATGCTGAAATGCAGCACAACCAACTACCATTTGTGCAATAGATGATTAGAAAATAATAACCTTGTAGATACAAAGTAATCAGCATGTTTCTTCAAGAAATACAATTTGAACAATGAAAATAATAACTTAATGTAGCCTGTTGAACTGTGGAAGAGAATATAATTGCTAGTTACAGGATATTTTTTAAAATTTCTGAAAATATATTATATTACATAAAACATAAAAATATTTTTGGTATCCTTTGTATAATGACATTAGTTTCATCTGTTTCAGCTTCCTGGTAATTTTCAGATTCCCCTGCTAAGTTTAAGGCAGTATCAGGACACATATATGTGAGGCAGGTGAAGTGTCAAGTGACAGTACCCTATTCTGTCTAAGTCAGATATGTCACTCTCTGCAAAGTATTTATGACACCAAGATCTGATTCGCACAGCACTGAAACCTAAGTTCCAAGCCATAAAAACTGTCAGTTGGCATTAAAAAAAGCTCTCTGCTGAACAAATTGAGCCATAGTGAACACAGCATTGCAATATATGCATATGGACACCAGCTCATTTTATTCATTTACATTCTTTCCCAAAGCTGTCTATTCTTTGTGGCTGCATCTTCTCTCAAACTCCCATAACTTTTAGAGGTGTAAATGCCAGCTTAGATGATTAGCCTTACAAGATCAGTAGAAAGTAGATGGATCTGTAATTTGCTAGATGTTCCCCATTGTTCTGCCTCTACATGCATTTGGAAAAAGTTCCTTTCTAGATTTCTTGTAAACCCCTTTAGATACTTGAAGAGTGCTGTATGTTCTCCTCAGGCTGAACAGACCCAACTCTCTCAGCCTGCCTTCATAGGAGAGGTGTTCCAGACCTCTGATCTCCCTCGTGGCCTCCTCTGGATTTGCTCCAATGGGTTCACATCTTCCATGTCTTGGGATTCCCAGACCATCACAGTTCAGTTTAGGCAACCCACTTGAGTCTATCCCTTTCTTATTTTCTGTTTTCCATGTGGAGTACTCCAGTATTCAAAGAGGTTTATGGAAATCATAGTTTATGCAAACTTAATCATCTGCATTGTAAATTCTACTGCTGGAACTGAGCAGTTACATTTCACAATTTTGAGCATCATATGACTGAAGTATTTTGGTTGAGTGCCTGCCTAGCTCTGTTAGTTTAATGCACCTGCACCACAGAATGCTAATGCTGCAAAGAAAAGGTATGTTAAAAACAACAAACAAGTCAATAGGAATTCAGAGAGCAAAATGACATTTCAACCCAATACATCATATAACAAAAGTAATTGTTTTAATTACCATATGATATATAAATAGAATTTCAATTAGAAAAATGTGTTAAAAGTGAGATGCTATAAATGATAAATCATAAATCATAGGGCAACCTATAAACCAATTGCCAGACTCAGAGAGAAATGTCAATGAATTAATATATACTTGTGATGGCTGAAACTCATAAATACAAACTTAAATATTCCTTAAAGGAAAAAATAAAAGGATATTTTTCTTGTGGTGATACATATTGTCTGATTCTTTACAACCCTACTACTTATTATGTGTAATAGTCCTATTATATTCAAATTTTTCAGAGCACTACTTGCATACCAATAATGTAGTCTGCTTCTTCCATTACCAAGTTTTACTGTATCTTGATTACTAATCACTACATTGTAGTGATTGTTCTGTGGTTTTGTTTTTTTTTTTCTACTAATACTCTTTTTTCAGCCTTCTGACTTCAGAATTCAAAGACCAAGGTATGAAATACCTTGAGGTACATGCTCGTGGGACAAGATGACTTTTATATTTTCTTTTGGCATCCCCTACTGGTGTACAGCTGTGACAACTCCTCCATGACACTGAAGATCTCAAAACAGCTCCTGTGCTTCTTTGGCCAAATCCTTTTGAATGTTAACAACAGCTAAAGAAATGGCAGGTTAATGGGAAAATATTTATATTCCCTTTAGGCAACATAATTTCATTGCTTCAATGAATATACTGTCTCCTTAAACAGTACATCTAATTACACTACTTTGCTTGTTTCACATAGTTTATTTTATCTCTTTATTTTGATTTTGGTTTAGGTTTTGTGGTTTTTTAAATTTTAATAACAGAGAAAGAAATGTCAAATTTGTCATTCAAACTAAACCATGATAAATATGCTTTGTGATAATGCAGTGAGGCAATGCATAAATTTCCATCATTTCATAAGTCATGTGAAGATGAAAAATCTGCATGAAAATTCCAACTCCATTCCTTGAGGACTTGAGAGCATTTTCCCCCATTATTATTATTAATTATAAAAACTGACTTCTTCCAAAAAGAGTGGAAAAGCATTAGTGACACAAACATCTTTCTATTTGTTGTAACTGCTGTTTCCTAATGTATAAACCTTCAATCTCACTTTAGGCACCCGGCATATCTGGAAACATGATCAAACCAGGCTCCCCAGAAGAATCAAAGGAGATAAACTAGCATATCAGATTAACAAACTAGCAATTCTCTGCTGGCTATACAAGTATTGGGCAGCTGCACTTTTAGATAAATTTTTTTTTAGGACACAAGCATACACTGTTTTCTCGCCATTATTAAGCATGCTCCTGTGAATTTTATTGAGAAAGGAGCTCAGAAATGGACAACCCCTGTCTGGTCTATGATCACAGGGTGTGCACATGAATGGGAGCTGAAGGATCTTCCTGTGGATACTTACTAAGAATAGAAAATAAATAATTTTTAATAGAAATCAAATATACTACTGAAAGCTGGTGTTGATCAATGTCACCATCCAAATGACAAATTATTTCTAATTGCAGATTTTGCTCATTCTTTGAATGCTCATCTCTAGTGAGTATAAGATGGGAGTATGTATTGCTAAATATTAATACTTCCCATTAATCTTAAAATGTAGTTATGATTTAGAGTTAGATGGAATAATATTATCATCTGTGTCCTGCCAGGTTATCTATTGGACAGAACTAGTCTCTTCCTTTTTTGATAGACTACTTTGACTCTTCACCCACACATATCTTTATCTTTTTTCTTTTTAATCAAAACTTGTGATTTCTTCAAAGATAAAGTTCACTGATATTTAAATAAACATAAAAATCCCTATTATCTAACCTATCTAAGCCTGAGATCAAAGAAGTGTCCCTTACAGAAAATAACATGTAACTGTGTCAAAATTGATTTCTTTAAACTGCTGTATTTTTAACCATGAATCAATGTGTTTCCCTATAGAGTTATCTTATCTTACTTCCCATGATTCTTAGATTACACTGAAATAAATTTCCTTGAATTTCAGAGGGTCAAACATTTTATTCTATCTGCAGGGCAAACTGTACTGCCAGGTATAGACCAGTATCTACACTGAACCCAAACCCTGTTTCTTTTAAACTTTTTATTGAAATCAGATGCATCCCTTCTTGATATTTAGAATGTTCTGTATGAGTCATGAAATAATACCATACATTATCAACTGTTACTTAATTTCATAGTGAAGGAGAAAATGAAGTTTCTACTTTTTATCTTCAACTGCACCTGACTTGGTTGCAAATGGTTTTGTCTATGCCATTTGATTGGAAATTTTTGTCCCTGTGAAATGACATATTTTTTATTATCTTTAAAGCCTCATTTTAGTCCAAACCAAACTATCTATACAATTTCTGTTCAGAACATAGGCCGCTCTTTCACTGTAGTATAGAACAAATAAAATAAGTTATTTTTCTCCTTTTTATTATGGAAAAGTAGATAGTTGGAGGTCCAGCCTCTCAAGATATGGAAAAGTATTGAACTGACATCATCATATATTTCATTGAATAGTAGTTTCTGTGAATGCAAATACTACACTGCAGTTTCCCAAAACATTTGGCAAAAATGTTTGGGTTTAGGCTTTATCTCTCCATAAAGGTAAAACCAGGTCAAATCTTCTGTCCTGCTTCAGGGTAACAGTCATTCAACTGAAGGGTAAGGTTTCTCAAAAAGCATAAATTCATTCCAGCTGCCTTTTTTTTGGCTCTTATTAATTCCCTTATAGTAAACAAACAGCTAGTATCAGAAATCAAAATCTGATTTGTTTTGGGAAAAAGCCTTATATGTACATAATAAACAATAATAATACAACTATTTCTTACAAATCCATCACCTATGACTCACACAGTTAATAGGAAATAATCCCATATTTGAAGTTCATTTATTTCTGCGTGAGAAATAGATGCCTATTCCTCTGTGGGAGAGGGAGGACTGGTTACAAGAGTCGAAGAGCACAGGGCTGGTGCCTGCAGCACACCGGCTGTAAAAGGAGCTGGTTGTTACCGGCCTACCAACCAAACTCACGGCGGCATGGTAAGGATTAAAGCTCAGCCAGAGCTACTTGTGCTGCTACCTGTGCCTCTTCCAACCCTTCTGTGGAAACAACTGTGCCTACCTTTTAGTTCCGAGATCCAGAGAACACAGTGGTAGTTGCAGTGGAGAAGGGAAGGACAGAGTGCACTGGTGAGTTTGATGTGGCTTACGTGGGGCAGGTGGAAGGCGCAGCTCAAGGCTAGCTTTTATTTCTAGAGCCTTTTTCTATGCAAACAGCTGCTGGACGTTTGCAACAAAGATGTGAGAGTGTTGCGTTGTGATTTCAGGGTTTACCTCAGAACCTCGGGTCCCTCCCTTGATAATTCCCTCCCAGGTGTGTCAGTCACCCTTTTCCCCTCGCAGCACTGTCTGTCAATCCTAGAATTCCAGAAGGGCGTGGAGTGATTGGCAGATTCAAAGGATGCCCTCTACCCCTGGGGGGGCATTGGGCCATCCAGGTGTCCTTTGCCCCTTAAGACCTCTCAGGTACCTGGCTGGTGGCTTCCTACCCCTTCTCTCCCCCTCTCCCTGGGGTTAAAAGGAACAGTAACCATGCAGTTCAGAGAGTTTGGCTGGATTCAGAGGCCTGTGGGCCAGAATAAAGCTCTGAATTGAAACCCTCCATCAGAACCAACTCCTTTCCCTCACCATCGCCTTAAAGCTTCTCCACTGGAGGTAAACCTCACGAGAGGAAGCTCCATCCCACCACCATCAGAGCTCCTGCATGCCTGGACTTGCCTCCACGTGCTCAGCTACAGCACTCAGCTAGCCAAAAGTGTCTCTGGGGTGAAACACCACAGCACCGCTATTTGGTTCAGCACCACGGGCCAGACAAGCTCAGGCACGTCCCGTCTGGCTATATTGGTAAATATTTCAATATGAGATAAAAAGTGATGGCAGGTCTATCTGGGAAAGAACCTACAGAGCATTGTGTGCAGTTTAAAAGCTCTTAAGAAAAGGAGGTACTTTAAAAACATCTTGCCTCTTGACACTGCCATCTGTGTAATCTCCAGTTGCTTGGACATGGCAACAACGAATGTGAAAATATTTGCACTGCGAATGTCAGGTTGCACAGAGAAGAGGGCAGGTTGGGAAATGCCTTCTGTCCTGGCACATCTGTCAGTCAGAACTGCAGCTGGAAACGCTTCACTGTAATGAAGTCTCTGCCACTTCGAGATATTGTGCTGATGCTATATTTATGTTTATATATTTAATCGTTGAGAAGGAACGTGCAAATTGCTAGTGTTGATATAAATCTTGGTTTTTCACTTTAAAGGAACCGGCTCTACTTTTGAACTGTAGTTATTCTTGGCTATCATGTGTTCCCATATGTTTTATAGACCTGGGTTCCAAGTATAAGAAGCTGTTTCTTCATCTTAAGAGCCAAAACAATTGCAGCTTCTTCTCTCTTTTCACTACTGGTTTACATCCAATAGAAGAGCTCTCAAGTTTGCAAATGCTCCAGGAATTCTTTTGCTGTCACTACAGGCTGCCCCATGTAGCCTTTCCGCACAGCAGGCATAAGTACCAGTAGTCCTGCACTGACTTGTAGCTTGGAAGCTCCCTTCTCCACAAGCTTCATGTTGGCTTTCATGGGAATAAAATCTTGGGTCTGCCACGCTAGAGCAGCAGCTGCTTGCATTCAGTGCATTTTTCACAAGAGCCTTACTAAGAAATGGGCATCTTGTTCTTGTAATCCTTAGAGCCATCAGCAGTGGCCCTCGTGCAGCTGACTATAGCAGTATGCCAATCCTTCTGAAAACTTGCTGAGTTTATTTTTCAGCCTCACCAACAATATATAAAGTCAGCATTAGTAGAGCTGTTGTATAGCAGCCTTATTTAGGCATAAGATAGCTCCAGACTTGATTTAGCCTTCCACTCCCTTCTGGTTGTGAGATAGAGTAGTGCTGGCAAGGGTAGTAAAAGGATTAATTATTGAAGTGGCTTGGGTTTCAAGTGCAGTTCTCCTTTCAAGCTACTTGGAGACACATAAGCTGTTTACTTCCTAAGATTAATCTTAACAGAGGGCTTCAGCTGAAAGATTCCAGTCCTCTGCATCATGCTGGCTAGTGCTGCTCAGCATTTATTTTTAAGGTCATTAGAATGTGATGCAGTTCACTGCTGTCAGGATGCCCTTTTGAGAGCATGGGGAATTAAAAGAGTGAGGTGAGAAATGCAAGTAAAAAAAATAAATCATAGAATCATAAATTAGTTTGTGTGGGAAAGGACCTTAAATATCACCCAGTTCCAAACCGCTGCCATGAGCAGGGACATCTCCACTAGACCAGGTTGCTCCAAGCCCCATCCAGCCTGGCCTTGAACACTCCCAGGCATGGGGCAGCCAGCACGTCTCTGGGCAACCTGTGCCAGGGCCTCACAACCCTCACAGGGGAGAATTTCTTGTTTATCAACCTTAAATTTCCCCTATTTCAGTTTGAAGGCCCTCCCCTTTGGTCACTATATTCCCTGATGCAGAGTCCCTCTCCAACTTCCCTGCAGCCCCTTCACACACTGGAAGGTGCTGTGAGGTTTCCACGCAACCTTCTCCAGGCTGCACAGCCCTGACTTTCTCTGCTCCTGTCCATAGGGAAGGTGCTCAGTCCCCTCATCAACTCGGTGACATCCTCTGGCTTTGTTTGAACAGTGCTCTGACTCTCTTATGTTGGAGGCACCACATCTGGACACAGTGCTCCAAGTGGGGTCTCAGGAGAGGGGCTACTGAATGCAGGAGACCTGCTCCCAACACTTAATTGTTTCAACATCCATTTGACTGTTTACACTCAGGTACTGGCCAAGGAGCACAAATAAGAGCACAAAGAGCCCCAACAATTGTGGCTCATGAGCTTCCTGCAGCAGGCTCATGGTCAGCCTCCCTGCACATGGAGTCTCTTGTGCCTGCAACAGGAATTGGTATGAGATCTCCCCCTTTCACTCAGTCCATGAGAAGTTCTGCCTCTTTCTTCATCAGGAGAGAGTGTTAGGCAGCCAGCCAAGGGTCAGCCCATCACACCCACAGTGTCATTCATCCCCTATACATTCACAGATTGGGAACAACAAGTCATGCCAGCTCCAAATGAATTAACTCAACATTTTAACAGTGAGTATGTTTATTGAGGTGTTTGAAGTTCTGCACTTCATTGGACACTGTTCATAATTTAAAGGCAAGAGCAAAACACGGTGACAGGCTCCAACTGGGATATTAAAAAACTCACAAAGTCATGTCACTTAAGAAATACAGTTAAATTGTTCAATCATTTTGGTCTTCATCCCAGTCTTTCTTTCCTGATGGAGGTTTTGGGCCACCAGCTGGTTTTGCCATAATGATCTTGAAGAGAATAGAGAAGCAGAAAAAGCTAATGTTAAAATCAGGCTTGTACCTGTCTCCTAAAGCTGCATGATGCTGACTGCTAGCATTCACTACATTCATGCAATTTCCCTACTCTGAACCCAAGCCAGTGAATATCCATCTAATTGAGATATTAACAACTTTTTTTTCTTGAGAATGGTAGAGGCTGAGCCCTGATACAGTAAAAAAAGGTATTTTACCTCATTTTTGCATGCAAAGTAAGACTTCAGTTAGTCTACAGAAAGTGAGTGCTTAAATAGGCCAACAGCAGACTAGTTTAGAGGGTGCACACTACAGAAAGGATTATCAAAGCTTTTGTTCTCAATTATTGTCTCCAAGTATCACACTTTAAAACCATGAACTCCACCAGTCCTACCACATTAAAGCTCATTCTCTGCCCTGGCTACATGGACAAGTAAGGTAAATCTGAACTTGCACTTAGCATCCCCTTCCACGAAAATTTGGCTTCAGGAGCACAATCCATTCGCAAAGGGCACAAATACAGAATGTAGCAATCAGCATACAGCAGAAGACAGCAGTGTTATGTGATCTCAGGGAGCATACAATCTCCATGTGCTTGTCAATGAACTCATGCATGCACTCAGATACCTCTCTGCTAGAAACACAGAGCTTACTGCACTCTAGTTTTCAGGCTCATCTTTCCAGTCATCCTTATCCCAATGTCCTTGTTGCTTAGGGGCTTTTGGACCGCCTGCTGTTTTTGCCATAATAATCTACAAAAATTTTACATGCAAATTCATTTTTGCTGAAGTTTCACGAAATAATGAAAGACTTTTATCCTCGAGACTGTAACCTCTATTTTTCCTAAAAATTGGATTTTCACGTAAAAATATATGAGAGAAGGTTTCTTCTACTAAAGCATGTTCCTACAGAAGTTAGGGTAACTCTCTGGATACAAATATAAACTGTCTTCAAAATACCAACAAAATCTTAAAAAAAAAATCCCAACAACCATAAATAGTACTGCTACAGAAGCAGCCACATTCCAGATTACAAGCTCTTGAACAAACACCTTCCTGGCTTCCAGAAATGAACAAACCACATCCTCAAGCAGCATTATGTTTACATCTTGAATTTGCAGGAGATTCCATCTATTTGCAGGAGGCTTCTGTCACATTTTAATTCAGCACCCAAATGAATGAACATAAACTTACCTGATCAACCCTTAGGACAGTTACTGCTGCATTTGTAGCTAGCTTGATACCCCAGAATTTTCCAAGATATGTGTCTAACACACCAGCTTCCAACATGTCCTTCACTGCAGCAGCTTCAGCCTGTCAGGTGGGGAAAAAAACATTATTCAAAACTTTCTCAGGCTTTCACCTAGCAAGGTGGTATCACTTTTCTAATGTTATCCTCTCCCTTTTGAAAACCTTCATTCCTAATCCATTTGCAGGAAGATAAAGTCAATAATTACTGAAAACCTACTGCCTGTCACATTAGTTCAGTATCCCCCTCCACCTCTGACATAAGGCCATTACACTATACTGAACTGAACTGTTTGCTGATAAAAAGAACATTAAAGGATTTCAATTCCAAAAGGTTATTGTTCTAGACTGTGCAACACAGAGCTCCCAACAGTTTAAAATAATCTATAAATACTTCACACTGATAGAAGTACTATGAAGTACAACCCTGCACTGCAGGGCAACAAGTAACATCAGAGACTATTTACCTCAATATCAAATCCAACATTCTTCTTCCCTTCCTGATGCATGGCATAAAGTTTGGAGATGACCTCATTAGCCTTTACTCCAGAGTTTTCTGCCAGTGCTCGAGGAATGGCTTCAAATGCCTCAGCAAACTTCTTGATGGCATATTGGTCAAGCCCAGGACAAGTCTAAAATGAAGGTGAAAACCATGTCAGCATTTCAAAAACTGTAAGACAGGGAGACATTTCCCCCCACACTTGTTATTACACAAATATGTATGTTGATATGAAATAATATTTGTATTTTTGGCAAGACATGAGTGTGGAGATGAAAAGCCAAGAAGCCTGTTTGCCTCACCTCTCCATAAGATGTGATCTGCTTGGCTAATTCAATCTCTGTCGCACCACCTCCAGGAACAAGACGTTTATCCTGTGGAAAGACCACACCAAACACAATGTTTTGCTTAAAGCATCCATTACTTCTTATTTTTTCAGGATTTTTATAGTCTATCAAGAATGCAACAGAACTTTATTCCACACAGACTTATTAAGAATCCAGTTCAGAACAAACATGCATTATAAGGGAAATCTACCAGAATTTATTCATTCCCTCCAATGTCTTTCAAGAAAATCAGCTTCTTTTGTAAAAACCAAAATAACAATGCAGTGGGGTTTATGTCTCAGATTTTTTGGATTTTAAAAAAAAATTCAACTCCAGGTTAACTGTAACAGCATTCCTAGATTTTCTCATTTTTTCTATTATTTTGGTGGGAAATATCATCCAGGAAACCAATCTACTGTACACTAAGTTTAATATCTCAACAGGTATGACAAGGTGTTGGGACTTTTTGTTTTGTTTTTCTTGCATTTTAAATTAAGCATTTGGTACATCCTTTGGCAAACCAGAATTTACTTATTAACTCTGGTCTCTTAGCCCACAAAGTAATCATCATAAATCTTAAAACAGGACAACTCCTGGAGACAATCATAAATGCACAGCATTTCTGTACTCAAAACCAATGTCCACGTCTTGGTATGTAGAGGATATTAAGATTCTAATAGTTTTAACAATTTTTGCATGCTGTTTTACAAGTAAATACAGGAACATTTATTTTTGTATTTAAAAAAAAAAAATTTAAGACCACATAAACTGCTCACACAAAAAAAATCCTCTGTAAAACTGAGTTCTTCCATCCATAAAAACCTACCTGCATTATGTGGAGGAAGCATGAATTATCATCAATGAACTAGAAACTGAGTCTGCAACCAATCAGTTTCTCCTGATCCCAAGTGACAAAGCTATCTAGCTTTTCTTCTGTGCCTGGTTTCCAAGGAACATTACAAAACATTTAGGGAGAAAGTCAAGAAAGAGCTGACTGTCTTTAAAAAGTGGTAAAGGTAATCCACGTCCAAGCACTCACTCACTACTGGAAAACTGAGTGCAGTCCACGTTAAACACCACCTTCTATGTACCCTGTGTTCACAACAACAGCCATCTTCCCTGCACAGCCCTCCACACCTCAGTACCACACAGCCACTCTCCAGCTCCAGAAAGCACCTAGGCAGACTCATATCTACAGCCTTTGGTAGCAAATGAGCTCAGAGCAGGCTCAAGCCTTGCCTCAAACTGATCCACTGCTCACTTTTGATAACCCAAGTGTTCTCATTACTGACCCTTGTGAGTACTTTGAAAGTATTGACACCATCATCCACGGCTCTCTCTATGTCATCCATTAGATTGTCTGTAGATCCACGAATGAGGATAGTAGAAATGGCTCCATCCTCCTTTTCTGTTCAGAGACATGCATTACTGAATTAATTCATTAATCTTATATCCAAAGCACATACAAACACACTTTAGAACAGCAGTGTCAGCAGTTCTACAGAACATACATACCATGCTTAAACACCACAACCTGTGTATCCCCAACCTCTGATAAATACACACTATGGCAGTGACCCATTTCTTCAAGAGTGGGGGGAGTCTAGAAAGAAAAACATGAGTTAAGAACTGAACCTGCTCATCAGTTCTCATCCTCCTATACCTCATTTGGGAAGTACATACCAGTCTGGGCAGGGCTGTTGCACCAACAGTTTTGCACAGTCTTCTCAGGTCCCACTTGGAGTTCAACCTTTAAAAACAAGTTTCCATAACAATGTTAACACATGGAGAAGAATTGTCTTAACTTGGCAAGTACATTTCATAAATCTGGTAGTCCAAATGCTTTCATGCTCTCCTAGTACTTACCTTACTAACATAAGATTGTACTTGTTGGCATAATGAAGAGCCATATCTGCCACTTTGCCACCTGTCACTACTACGTTTGCGCCACTATCAGCAATAGCCTTGACTTGCAAATCCATTAGATTTTCTTCTCCTTTACTGAAATTCATCAGTTCTTCAGCATTCTTTATTAGGACAGTGCCCTAGTAAAACACATACACTGTTAAAATTCAGCACTAAACCACATAGCTGCAAGTTTCTGACAAACCATTTTGCCTCCCAACCTATCTGTAAACCTTAAGTCATCCTGTTTTGTAATACTGTCACACTCCCCAAGCAACAGGGTAAAACAAGAGAGAAAAAAAAAGGAAATCACTAGGCAATTCTAGACAACCTTGGGGTTCAGAAATTCAACCTGTAGTTTGGCTCAAATAACCCAAAAAAACCAAGACCATCTCTGCTATCTGAAAAACCCTGTGAAGCAATCAAGGTTCAGAACTTTTCTATACTAAGAAAATCAATATTGACCAAAATATCTCAATCACCAAGTGTCAAGAATATTTATAGCTAAGTCTAAAAATAAGAGCACATATGCATAAATAGAGATGTAACTTATTTTGAGCTAAAACATACCTTAGTTTCAGTTATCATACCATCAAAAGGGCAGGAATACACAGCTATTTTTGCATCTTTGACAGAAGTAACATCTCCTTCAGTTTCTTTTTTAAAAACCATGCCATGCAGTACTGAGGAAGCAGAAATGCCAGCACCCTGAAAGGAAATAAATGGAATCTGAGACTTTTTACAGGGCCAAGTAGTGATGGGACAAGGGAGAATGGTTTCTCACTGAAAGAAAGTAAGTTTAGATTAAATATCAGGGAAAGATTATTCCCTGTGAGGGTGGTGAGGCCCTGGCAGCCCAGAGAAACTGTGGCTGCTCCATCCCTGGAAGTGTTCAAGGCCAGGTTGGACAGAGCTTGGAGCAACCTGGTCTAGTGGAGATGTCCCTGCTCATGGTAGGGGGCTGGAACTGGAACGGGATATTCTTGAAGACACATTCCAGCCCAAACCAAACTGTTCTTTGATTCTATGAATGGGAGAACATTGTATTTGTGACCATTTGTGGTCAGAAAGGTGCACTACTCTGCCTGAAAAGCAGACCTTACAAGCATTTGAATGTAACACCCTAAGTATAAGACTTCAACTTATTCAGCAACAACAAACACTGTCTAACAGGTTCCCATTTTAGATTATTTCCAATATTAATTATTTTTGTTTCTGAATGCTACTACTGGACACTAAACACAAGAAAGACTAATTTCCAAAATTAAGAACACCTGCCACAACAAAATTAGACTCTCTGGAAGTTTAAAAATTAACATTCATTACACTATTTACTTTAATAATTACAGTAAAGTCAGCTGCTTCAAACTTACCACAATTTTGCACACTCTGATATTATCAACATTGAAATGACCAGAATCAGGAAGAATAGAAACTGGGGGAAAAAAAAGAAGAAAAATAATGAATATGCCCTGCCTTATGACTAAAGTAGAACAATGACACCATAAATAATGTCTGGAATTTTTCGGAACTACTTAATTTCAGTAGTTTGAGATATCTATTCAGGAGATACAGTTTGAGATATCTAAATTCAAGACAATTATAACCTGCTAATAACTGGCATAAAGAGAAATTTTGTTTTTACAAAGTAATAATCAGAAAGAAACATTTATTCAGGCTGCTCAGATAATTAAGTTCAAATATGCACTCCTACAGGTGGAGTCAAGAGGTAAGTCTAACCCAGAGTATTGAGAGAAATCACACAACTAAAAATCTGAAGGGATAACAACTCAATAGAACTACAGTCTTACTTCCATTGTTATGTGGCTGAGACTAACCAGCTTATGTGAAGTACAGTATGTCCTCTTTATGATACAAAAAGAGACAAAGATGGAATTCTGCACTTCTGCACTCAAAAGGACTTGGAAGCTATTTCTAGAAATGCCTAGTAGGAAAGCAAACCTTTTCTGAGCTACAATGCCAACACAGAGTTCAACATGAGGAAGATTACCCTCATTTCAGAGGTATTCTATCCAATCCAACCTGCTGAACTAACCATCCTTCCTATCTTCCATGAAGATGTAAGGACCATAACCAAACCCACTCAGTTTTTTAGCTGCTCCAGCCCCACTCACCACAGGCCTGAGCAATGAGCTTTGCCAAGAACCGTTCATTGCCATATTGTTTGCTCATGACTGACGTGTACAACAAAGATGCCACCTCTTCAACATCTCGAAGGTTCTTTGCAGAACAGCACACCAGATCTGGAAGAATTTCTAAGGCTTTCTTGCAAGCCTTTTCATATCCTTCAATCACCTGTGCAGCAAACAGTAGATATTCACTACAAGACTTCAAACTGCTTTTAACTGCTTTTCAAATAGCCATAAAATTTTAACAGATGCAAAAGTTCACAAGGGAAGCAAGCAATCACACATGGTTCCCCTTCAAACATCTTCATGTAAAAAATCAGGTGGGAAGAAAGCAGATGATTTCACAGTATTATGACCCAAGAACACTGATCAGCAGCAATCTGGATTCAAGCTCTGTGAACTGTCATGAGAATATAACTTGCCTCTGAGACAGATAACCCCATCCTCAGAAGGTCTTCTGCTAACTCCAGAAGAACTCCAGCAAAAACAAGGACAAAATTTGTTCCATCTCCAACCTCCTGTTCTTGCATGTGTGAAGCCATCACAAGCATTTTCGCAGCAGGATGCTGGACCTTTAAAAGAAGTTACACATCTTGGTGACTAACACATCACCTAAGACTGCAGCCTCAGGCACTTTCTATGCATCTTTCTAAGTCTCTTATTTGGAAGACTGATATCAGATATCTCAAATTGTACCTAGAGATATGAAGAATGCACAAAATTGGAAAAGAAAGCCACACAGATAGTCTTAACTGGCTAACTTCTCTAGTAAGAAAAAGCAGAAATATATATTTTAAAAAGTCAGAGAACTGAACCTTGCCACCACAACATAAATTAGATATCCTTGACATCTATCCTTGGTTCTGAGCTACTTTCACAGGATGCAGTGGCTCCACAACTGATTTCTGCAACAGGACAACACTCGAGTTTAGATCTTCAAATATAATTCATGTGTAACATACAAAATACATGTCTAAATAACAGCTTCATTTTAAGGGGGGAGAGTGTGGGAGGGTTCTGCTTAAAGATTGCACTGCTTCACTTTTCTGTCAAATAAATGCAATAAAATACCACATTCCTGAATATTTATACCTGCCATTTTATACCAGAAAGTAACATGCAAAACATATGAGATTAGGTCACTAGTATGCAGATTATATTTTTTTAAAAAACACAACTGAGACTTCCACAGTTACTATACTCAAACTGAACACCAACACAATGTATTCATAAGTAAATACTTCATACTTACATAATCTCTATCACTAAGTATAAAATTCAATAAAATATTATTTGTGTTATGTCACAAATATAAATTTGAAGTCACAGGAAGAATTAGGGAAGTCTTTTTATACCTTCACAATATTTACAGAAGTGTGCTGCTATAGCCTCAAGATTCTTAAATTCAATTGATGGATTCTGAGCAGTCAGGAGAACATGGCAAGCAACAACACTGGGAGATTAACTCAACACCTGTGTCATGCAGATTTTTCCAAACCACTGCATTTGTAGACATAGCCTCTTTTAAACCTACTGGTTTTGGGGGAAAGTAAGGAATCACTAAGCACCTCCTATAATTATTAATGCTGCTTTGCAAAAGAACTGTATTCTTCACTGTGGACCTCAAATTCAGTGAAAAATGTGAATGACTTCCAAAGTGACATATGCAAATAATCTGTCAGAGTGACATTTCCTTACTGACAGTCAGAACCACAACAGCCCATGAGCAGAAACACTGGTTCAGAACAGACATCATCTGAAGCAAGCAAACTTACCTCTAACTCTCTCAGGATAGTAGCAGCATCATTTGTAACAAAAAGCTTTTCCAGATGATTGATAACCATTTTGTTCATTCCTAAATGGGAAAACAAAACAATTCAGAAAAATAATTCCTTATGCAAACAATATTATGTACACAGACATTGTTTCCTAACTTTCTGGTGTTAACATTAAAATTAAAAACATTAAAATGGTTAGGTCTGTTTATAATTTAAGAACTTAAAAACATTTTTGTGAAATAATACTTGAAGTGTAGGATATTAAGGAGAAATCAGTAATTTCTGAGTAAGCAGTTTACCAGCACACAATTTAATTAAATGATATGGGAGAATATTTTGTTTCCATATATCTGACTGAACAGGATTATGTTCACTATGACTACCCATAATGTTATCATGTTTCCTTTATTTTTTATGCTTTTTCATGTATTTTATACCGTGTTTCAAAGAGAACACAGTAATTGCTACAAAAACCTGGCCAAAGCAGACACTGAGCATAACTCAAAAACAAAATCTGTTTTCTACAGTCACAAAGAAATAGTCACATATTTGCAGTTTTAGAGCAAGCCCAATGTGTTTCCCCCAGAACCAAACTGCTGCTTCTTTGTCAGGGTATGTTTAGCCCCCGAACACAGCATTTGTCTCAAAAATGCAGCAATAACTTTAGGATTTAGTTACCGTTTGGTCCATATGCTGTACGGGTGGTTTGAGCAAGTTCCTTGCATGCCTGGATGTTTCTATAGACAGCTTCTTCTAGTCCTGAATAATGCTAAAGAGAACAATGACTGATCAGAATTAGGCTAACAAAAAAAAGTGATGAATTAGTAATTTCTCATCAAAGCAGCGTCAATCTACCGAGTCCCTCAAAGTTTTTATTAATATACATTTGGTATTTCACATACAGTTTAAACAGACTCCAAACCTTACCCAAAGACAGTGAGAGCTACTGTGTACACCTTCTCAACTAGGCAGCTCAGCAGGCACAAAAAGCTTCCAAAGAGAAAATCTGAACAGTGACTTGACTTGCAATACCCCTCAGTCTTCAAAAAAAATTTTGTGACGTGCCAAAAAGAAGCAGAAAACAACCAAGACCCAGCTGGAGAGGGACAAAGGTTTCTGTACACGCTGCTTTACTCGCACCTTTGTATGCTATAAAAATAATTTAACTCAGTTCTACGTTCAAAACACGTACAGTTTGAAAATTCAGAAGCAGAATGATTAAGCAAAATATCTGTGCTTGAGAAGGCAAGCAGCCTGGCTTCAGTTTGAAAACCTAAAGACAAGATGGGATCCCCAGAAAGGACCTTAAGAAAGAAAAGGCAGGATAAAAAGTACTGTAGAGCCTGTAAGAGAAGGGAGAAAAGTAGTAACAACCAAACATCTTAGATTGCCAGCTGCCTCCTTATTTTGCAGAATGGCCTTGCTGTTCTGGCCTTGAATTTTCTACCACTGAGGCCACTCTGCTTCCCTGTTCTGCCCCTGCCCTGAACGTATGCCATTATTTGGCTCCAAGGAGGATTCTAAAAAGAAACACAAAGGGCTTTCAGAGCTGCTACCTTCACTCTTCTTTCTATTAAGTACCAGCAAATGAAAACTTTCCTATTTTCCCTTTTTCTTGGAGAGAGGCACTTTGGGCCTGGAGAGACAGGACAAGGGACAGTGGCTTCACATTGAAAGAGAGTATGTTTAGATTAAGTGTCAGGAAGCCCTGAAATTCTTCCCTGTAAGGATGGTGAGGCTCTGGCACAGATTTCCCAGAAAAACTGTAGATGCAAATCCTGGAAATATCCAAGACCAGATGGGGCTTAGCAATTTAACTCAGTTCTACGTTCAAAACACCAGTTTGAAAATTCAGAAGCAGAATGATTAAGCAAAATATCTGTGCTTGAGAAGGCAAGCAGCCTGGCTTCAGTTTGAAAACCTAAAGACAAGATGGGATCCCCAGAAAGGACCTTAAGAAAGAAAAGGCAGGATAAAAAGTACTGTGCAGCCTGTAAGAGAAGGGAGAAAAGTAGTAACAACCAAACATCTTAGATTGCCAGCTGCCTCCTTATTTTGCAGAATGGCCTTGCTGTTCTGGCCTTGAATTTTCTACCACTGAGGCCACTCTGCTTCCCTGTTCTGCCCCTGCCCTGAACGTATGCCATTATTTGGCTCCAAGGAGGATTCTAAAAAGAAACACAAAGGGCTTTCAGAGCTGCTACCTTCACTCTTCTTTCTATTAAGTACCAGCAAATGAAAACTTTCCTATTTTCCCTTTTTCTTGGAGAGAGGCACTTTGGGCCTGGAGAGACAGGACAAGGGACAGTGGCTTCACATTGAAAGAGAGTATGTTTAGATTAAGTGTCAGGAAGCCCTGAAATTCTTCCCTGTAAGGATGGTGAGGCTCTGGCACAGATTTCCCAGAAAAACTGTAGATGCACAATCCTGGAAATATCCAAGACCAGATGGGGCTTGGAACTAAATGATCTTTAAGGTCCCTTTCAATCCAAACTCTTCTATTGATTCTCTGAATAAAAAAAGAAAAAACGCCACACCTTCTTGCTTTCTGCCCACTTTTCAAAGAAAGCTTCTCCTTTATTAAGACGCAGTCCTTTAACGCTACCAAAATCTTAATTATGTTAACGTTAAATACAGTGAAACCGGATTTATTGGCAAGGAAATATATAGAAAACATTCCATTGTTCTGCATCACTGACAAAGATATCAGAGAAAAAAAATCAAATACTTCGGAACAGCTTTAACTACAAGGCCCGGCTGAATGTTGCTGCCCAGCCCCGGCCAGAGCTCTGGGAACAGAGCAGGGCGCGGGCGCATCCCGCGGGGGATGCAGAGGCAGGGCCGGGCCCCGGGCAGGGCGGGCAGAGGGATCCCGGCCCGCAGAGATTTCTGGAAGGCCGCGTGCGCCGGGCACCGCCCCGCAGGCCGGGCAGGCTCCGATCCCCGCAGCGCCCGGGGCCGGGAGGGGGGGAGCCCCGGGCCGGGAGCGGGGCACAGCGCGAACCCCCGGCCCCCGCCCCGCGGGACACGTGGTGCCGCCGGGCCCTGCCGGCCTGCCGCGGCTTTTCCCGCCCCGGCACCCCGAGACTCCTCCCGCACCCGTCCGTCCATCTATCCGCGCGTCCATCCAAAGGCGGTCTCACCTTCGCCCCCTCCTTGAGCATCTGGGCGAAGCCCGGGGCCTTGGGGACGTGCAGCGCCATCTCCGCTCCGCTCCGCTCCCTGCGCGGCTACGGCGGCGGCGGCGGCGGCGGGAGCACGCGAGGCACGGCGGGAGCGCGGGGCTGCGCAGGCGCGGGGCGGGCGGGCCCGTGGCCGGGGCCGGGCCGCTCCTCAGGCCGAGCGGGCCCCCTTAGGCCGGGCCGGACTGGGCTCGCCGGTTGGCTCCCTCTTTCTTTCCCTGTCCTGTTCAGGAGACTGTCCCCAGGGCGTTCCTCGGTACACTTTGCGATGGAAGTTCCAGGAACAGTGCGGAGTTTTCATGGCCACCGATGATAAACGTCATAAAACTGAGCCGATTCCTGTCAGGCGTTTCACTTAGTACTTATTTGTCCAAGTGGAAGCACTGCACACATAGGAAAACTAAGCATCATAGTACCACACAGTGAAAGGGACCTTGAAGCTGATCCAGTTTCAACCCTTGCCATGGGCAGGGACACCTTCCACGAGGCTGGATTGTTCCAAGCCCCGTCCAAACTGGCCTTGAACACTCCCAGGGATGGGGCAGCCCCAGCTGCTCTGGGCAGTCTGTGCCAGGGCCTCACCACCCTCGCAGGGAAGGCTTTCTTCCAATAGCCAATCTAAATCTGCTTGCTTTCATTTTGAAGCTGTTAGGAAAATTACTCCACAAACACCAGAGGTTTATGTCCAAAAAGGAGACAGAGGAGTCCTTTCTGGCTTTATTCGAATAAAGGGAGAGGCCATGGGGCATTCCCCTGGGGTCTCTCAAATTTTTGGAGGATGGAGCCTCCTTTTTATCCTAATTTCCTGGGCACATTTCCCTTCTCTCTTTCCCCATTGGCTGAGGTACTGGAGAGGTACAGACTTCCCAGAATGCCTGATCCCGAAGATTCTCCTCTAATGTATAACCCTCCCTTTTAATTTTTAATTCTTATGGAATTTAGGGGTTTTCTTCCCCATTGTTTCTTTCATCTCTTAATGTCTAATTTTGTCTATCAGAAAACCTAAACTT
The DNA here is from genome assembly GCA_024865655.1 of Emberiza elegans. Classification (NCBI taxonomy): domain Eukaryota; kingdom Metazoa; phylum Chordata; class Aves; order Passeriformes; family Fringillidae; genus Emberiza; species Emberiza elegans. The sequence goes on from JALJVW010000196.1 coordinate 4,494,244, forward strand.
TATTTGTAAAAGCAAATATCTTTTTCCATTCATCAATCAGTGGAATCCTTCCCATTGTTTCTTTTATCTTCCAGAGCTAGTTTTATCTACCAGCAGACCCACAGCTTGTTTGCAAAGACAAATCCACTCTTCCTCTCAAAGCCATTTCCCCTTGTCCTGTTATTGTCCACAAAAATCAGACTCATTACTTGGTGTGCAACATGCCAATAATTAAACGCTCAAGATTGACAATTTATTTAAGAATTGTACAAGTCTGAGTGCTCAATGGTCTTCCACAAATAATGCATGCTAACTATGAAAACTTTTTACTATAAATACATTTCAGCAAACAAAGGAGTTAGTATTCATTGGGTGCAAGTTACACAGTTCTCTTATTAATTAGTATCCTATCTGCTTTTTTTTAATGATTCTTGTTTCTCATGCCAATTAGTCTTTTGATTCTGTGAGTTTCTTGAGCTGGTGGTGCATGAGCGTCTCCTGTCAGATTTACCCTTCACCCAGTTCGAGCTGATTTCCACAGAATTGCTGAATTGGCTTTATTGGTTTTTTTCTGCCAAATACCCTCCTGGCCCATAAATTCTGCATTCTTTGTGTCCTGTATCCATAGGTATCCTTCTTCCCTTTGTTTTCCTTCCCCTACATCTGAGCTCATTAAAGCATGTCAAGCTCTAAACCTTAACAAGGCAATTCTAACAACAAATAATTTGCTTTTCTGACACCTGGACATCAGTTAGAGCTTGCTTGTTAGCTGCTATCTGTTTCAGGGATTAAATCTCTCTTCTTGTTGATTCAGCTTGAAAGTATACAAAGACCAAACATGAAGGAATATCCTTTCTTATGAGAATTTTATATATTCCATGTTTTGAAGAACTGTCACTGCATGCCCTTATAAATAATCTCTTTCCCATCTTCCATGTAGGCTCCCTTCAGTGTTGGAAGGCTGCAATGAGGTCAGTCCAAAGCATTTTCTTTTCCAGGCTGAATCCCAATTCTCTCAGCCTTTCCTCATAGCAGAGGTGCTCCATCCCTCTAATCATCCTGGTGGGCTCCTCTGGACTCACTCCAACAGGTCCCTGTCCTTTCTGTGCTGGAGATGCCAGACCTGGATGCGGTACAGTCAAGTGCTTGTTATCCAGAGTAATGCCTTGGAGGCCCACCTTGACACCTCTGCAGGTAGTTGAGGTCCTGCCAGGACAGTAGATCTGCTTTAAGTTAGACAAGTTTTATTAACTTTGCTTCTGTGCCACACAAAATCAAATATACTGTTTAAAGACAAGAAGTTCAGGGCCACAGAAATAATACTGCAGTACCTGAGCCTGTAAAAGCCAACAGAGACTGCTTCCCCACCTCTACAGCAGGCTGCCTGCAAGGTTCATTAAATCATTTGATATGTGTTGCTCAAGTAACCTCAGAAGAACACAGTTTAATTTTACTGTCCCATAATTCTTAAAATTAAATCCTTTTACCCTGTAAAACAGTTTAGTGCACTGCCCCGGAAGTATTAGAAAGAGTAATGATAGAGGGAAACTATGTAATTTGCCCCACAAATGAACTTCAAAAATTCTGTATAGAGTTATGCCAGAAGTATTTGGAGGTAGATGCCACTTGAATTAAAAGAGGGAACTTACTCAGCCATGTCTGTCATGACCAAGGAGTATGGGCATTTCCAAAAAGATTTGCTGGGGAACAACCCCATTTATCCCTCTCTTCATTTTTTCCAGTGTATCTTGCACCACACTGCAGCAAGGGAAGAAGGAAATATCCATCCTGTTCTAGGGTCAAGATACTTTATAAAGCAACTTTTGTAATCTAATGTTAGCCATGGAGAACAGAGGAGGTACTTACTTCTAAGCACAGAAAACTTTAGATTCTATTAATTGATGGAAGTCTGCTAGTCTGCTAATTGATGCATTCAGCTTGAATAACTCTTTGTACTTTGCCCTAATTCTACAAGTCTTTGTATAAATTTTTCTCATTATAATTTACATTCTTTCTGTGCCATTGCTGTCTTCTGCTGTCTCCAGGTATTTGTAAGGAGTTTAACAAAGACAAGTGGTGGATTCTGCACCTGGGATGGGGCAGCCCCACATGTATGGACAGACTGGGGAGCAAGACACTGGAGAGCAGCACTGGGGAAAGGGACCTGGGGATTCTGGTCTACAGAAAGTTGGATATGAGTCACAAGAGGGCCAGCTGTGTCCTAGGGGGTGTCAGGCCCAGCATTGCCAGCTGGGCGAAGGAGGGGATTGTCCTGCTCTAATCTGCTCTGCTCTGCACTGGAGCAGCCTCACCTCAAGTGCTGGGGGCAGTTCCGGGCACCCCAATATCAGAAGGATATAAAGCTATTAGGGAATATCCACAGGAGAGCTACAAAGATGGTGAAGGATGTTGAGAAGAAGCCCTGCAAGGAGTGGCTGCGGTCACTTGGCGTGTCCAGCCTGAAGGAGAGGTGGCTGAGAGGTGTTGTCATTTAGGAATGGTACTCCCCAACTGAGTGCTTCCACTTCCATTGAAACCATGCACTGCTCACTGTCCTCCCTTCCCACCCTACCCCACCACATGGTGAGCTGGAGAGGAGAACAGGCAGCATAAAAAGTAAAGATCACAGGCTGAAGAAAGAACAATTTACCAGAAACACCAATGAGTTTAGAAAACAAGCACTAACAGCAACAGTACTTCTGACAGAGGAAATCAGCAATCCACACAGAACCCCAATAGTAGAAAATACCTGACTGCTCCCTCCACAGCACTTACTCCACTGGGCTTCAGTGATCCTTGTGGGTCCCTCCCAACTCAGGATACTCTTCAATGCTATGATTTCTGAACTGCCCTCTTGGCACAGTGCTTTTATCAAAGCTTGTGCTACCTACCTTTTTTAAAGCCAGAATACCACTAAAACTGTAATATATATGTATGCTTGTGACTATGAACATAGACAAAATACATCTATGTATTAAGCTGTATTGAATTAACACTAAAACATCTCTTTGTGTTACAACCAGGATTTCTTTGGGAGTGTCTAATCACAACTTTAACTTGGCCTTGATCTTTTTTTAGTTATGCATCTACACCATTTATTTTCTGCATAGACATTGACATGCTAAAGGACCTTGCAAAGGTCAGAGGGTTGGCTATTGGCTGTTGGCTGCGCTTTCCCCACCCAAAATCTATAATTGTGCACATGGAAATCCCCGGCTTATCTGTGGGCACTTGTCTGTCAAATTCTAGGAGGGTAAAATTTTAACATGATCTTGGGAAGTTCATAAGAAGGACAGAATGTTAATTTTTGTGTGCTTATTCAGCTATGGAACAGAAGGGCTTGAAAAGCATCAGCTGAAGTGTGAATAGAACAATTGTGTTTCACCAATAATGTTGGCCAGTGAAAAAAAAGTGAGTGGCATCTTGAGAGAAGGCTAAGGGTCATGCTGAGTTTGCAGAGAATCATGCTTAAACCTGAAAAAGAAAATTGTGAACCACATAGTGCTGAACATTCAGAATAATTCTTTTGGTAACAGCAGCAGCAGTTACTTTAGCTTTCCCCCAGATTGTATTTATGTCACTTGTAATGTAATGGGAAGGAACAGACTAATCAACTAGAGTATGTCCAGTCAGCTAAGTACTACTGAGGTCATTGCTCTGCAGGTCCTGGGTTACACACTACCCTCATCCTGGGCTTCTCTCACTTGTGCAGAGGATTGCAAGCTGAACAGGTGTAAGAGACTCATAGCGCAAAAAGGGGAATTTGTTTTTGTTTATGTGTGAATCTGTGCTGTCTGGGAAGCTAAGGGGCAACCAGTAACTAAGGAGCACCTCCCAGGCAGATTTGGTCTCTTCACCCACCCAAGGAAGCAAAGGGAAACACAGCAAAGGCTGTGCGGTTGAGTAACTTAAGTCTGTACCTCCCTGTAGTGGTTTTCTGGTCCCTTCACAAAATGACTGAAAACCTCAGCGCAAAAGTTAAAGCTGAATTTTATGCTCTACCTGCTAAACATAATGCCAAACCTTCTCCAGGAGGAGAAGAATGGGCACAAAGTAACTGGTTTAATTTGGAAAATGTTATTCATAGGGTATGTTCTTTACAACATGAAACAAAATTTAAACTAGGCAAAAATAAAACTATCTTTGCTCAGTTTTGGGAGCTTGTCTTACAGCAGCTATAGAAATTCGCTTTAAGCGAAGAAGTGAGGAAAAAGCTATAATAGATTCCCTTCAAAACTTACGAGAAATTTTGCAAAAGCAATTAGATGAAGAAAGAAATTAATATCATTTATTACAGGCTGCCTTGAAAGATTAATATTTTAAGAATTCACACAATGCTTATTCCTCAGCAGAGGCAGAGGAGAAGGAAACTCCTCACATTAATCAAAATTACCCTCAAAAAGTATTACCTCTGATGAAAAATTGTGGGGAACACTGCTGTTCTAGCTTGAGACCTCTAATTAAAACAGGATACAACTATATTGATGATAAAGATCTTGACCCACACATAAAAAAGGGCTGTGGGAATCTCCCTCATGAATCTGAGACAGAATACATATTTCGAGTGTCTCTCACTGGGGGACATCAAATTCATTTATCTGAACAGAAGTCCAGTGGATATTGGGGACATGGAGTTTCCTTAACAACAGGGGATAAGCATGACACATGGTCCCTGACACAGTGCACAGCTTCATGGGCTGGGGGAATGAGCCCCTTGGAAAAGGGAGACCCTTTAGCCATAGTTGGTACCCCTGACCAACTCCTGGAAAACATTCACAAAGCTGCCTGCTTGCAAATAATGCATGAAAGAAAATTAACTACAGGCTATGAGTCACCTATGCAATTACCTGTAAAGCTTGAAATTATGGCCCCTTTAATTCGAGGCCTTCCAGAATCACTCAAACCCACTGCAATTCTCCTTCAAAAGGACCATAGTAACAGAACAATATCTCCCCTTTAGGAAAGGGGTGAAATGGACCAGATATATTTTGTTAGTTTTGAACAACAGCTCAGAACAATCAATTTTTTCCCCCCACTTTCTCCTTCAAAGAACTTCCTGAGGAAAGGGGAACAATCAAAATGGGATTGAACTCCTCTCAGGAGGAAGCATTGCAGTTGCTGATTTTTGAAGCAACAGCTCATCAAGCACTGAGCCCTACCCATCCTACAGATCCTTTCCATGTGGAATGGGGATTTGCCTCCCCAGGGCTGTCAGTACACATTCAGCAGCAGGATCCTAAGGGTCCAACAAGGCCTGTTGGGTTTTATTCCTGTGGTTTCAAAGATGCTGAGAAGAGATACACTACCTGGGAAAAACAATTGTTTTTGTGGTTAGCTTAGCTCTCATAGAAGAGGAAAAATTGCATTACAGCAATCAATTGTATTGAGAGGCCCTTTCAAAGTTATTAAGACAGTCACTGCTGGGACCCCCCCACTTGACAGGGTGGCCCAGAGGGCCTCAGTTAGAAACTGGTATACTCAGATTGAACATTACTGTAACATCTTCTCAATAACAGAAGGAGGTGTAAAAAATTTAGTGATAAAAGAAACTGAGAACTTGGGTAGCAGCCATGACAAACCTGCCTCTGCAATTAAAGTAGCCCCTCCTTTCTCCCCCGAACAATCAGCAAATTCTTGGTTCACTGATGCCTCTGCTGAATGAGAGGGAAAGGTGTGGAGGGCAGCAGCCCTCCACATTTCCTTGGTGAAGGAATTATTTCTGAGGGAGAAGGCAGTGCTCAGGCAGGAGAGCTGATAGCTGTTTGGAGTACTTTCCAACGTGAGGTACAGAATACCTGTCTTGTCTGTATCTACAACCCTATGCTGTGTGTACCAAATGATCCTAAGAATCCAACACATTACCCTGGACAACCTCTTCTGGTGGACATCCCTTACTATAGGGCAAGTGCCTCTTGTGCTAAAAACCCCTCTGAATAAACATGCATGGGTAGCCTCAATGCTCTGGGGAAAGAGCATCAGATAAAGACTCGTTCCAAAATTCCATCATTCTTTTTTCCTGAGCGGGCGTTGTCCTGCCTCTGTTGAGGCCCTGTCCTTTAATCAGTTAAGATAATTGTGTTTACTTTTTCACAGAAGAACTCTGAGGGGCATGAAGACCTGATAAACCATGATAACACTAGTATTGGATGACAAAAATAGTGTTTTCCCTCCCTTTGTGTTAACACCTACCATCCAACCACCAGTTATGCTAAGCCTGAGAATATTTTTAATTGGACCATATATAATCAGGAAAACAGGTCAGCAACAAATGTTGTTCAATGCAGTATGGTCTCTTAAACAAGTCAAATTGCTGATGCAAAATAATGTCTCAGAAATTCAGCCAGCTTGGTTACCTTTTTTGCAAACTTCCTTTTAGGGCTGGACAACCTGGTTGTGAAAGCAGAACCCTTTAAAAAGACGGACACCCAGAGACATAACTGGTGTTGTGGGAACAGGATTTGGAATTCTAAATAGTATTGATTCAGAAGTATTAATGAATAAATTGGCTGCCACAACTAGAGTTTTGACCAAATTACAACAACCACTGCAGTCATCCTTATTGGCTTTGGGAACACATATTACCAAACTGGGAAAAGATAAATGTGAATGACCACAAATTGGTAATTGATGCACTCAGTGCTACACAAAACAATGTTTCTTTGGCTCTCAGCTGTATCCAGGCTCAATTGTGGATGCAGTCAGTTGCTACCTCAATTATAAGAGAAGGTGAAGAAGGCACTTTTCCTACTGAAATTAGGAAAATAATTTGGGACAGTGCCACTGATTTTGAAAAAGAATTCCAATCTTGGTGGAACTTAGTGAATTTTACTTACAACCCCATCACAAAGATAGCTCCAGTTTTTGTACTAACCATACATAATGCTTCAGTGCATTCAATTTTCCCTATAATTGCATTAGGGCTGAATCATGATGGAGCTATTCTCTATCCTCTCGAGCATAGGGAATGGGTCCGTCAAATTAGTGAAAAGTGGCAAACTGTTAATTTAGAAATTTGTATTGTCCAAGAACAACATCTGTGGAAAGTAATGCAATTATAGCTCAAGACATTTGTCTGGACAGAGCAAAATATATGTCCTTTTGAAATTCATCCTAATGAGACTTCTGAAACAGTCCTTGTATATGTAGGCAGTGGGTATGCATGCTTTAGAACTGCTTGTGATATTGTATTTGTAGAAAACGTAGTAGTAGATACTAAAAATCATTCAAATTTTTGTGTTTGTAATTTTACTAAAATCACAGGATGTGATTTTTCTTGTGAGGCCCCAGTTACTTCTTATCATCTTTTACAATCCAGTTACACACTGATTCACAAACTATTGCCTACCCCCACTGGGATGAGCCTTACTTTGGTAAAGCAATTGTTGCTTCATCAGGATTTAATCAAAATTTTGGAAAAGATCAAGAAAAACTGGCAGAAAACCCTGGTAACTGTATTTCTTTCACAATGTGAAAGAAATACATTGTGTTATAGAAAGAGTAAGAAAAAATGCCAAACACAGGTGGTGGTATACTCTTTTTAGGTGGTCATCTACTGCCACAAGTGTCCTGAACAAATTGTGTCATCCCATCATTGTCCTTTTGATTTTAGTTTTGACTGGTTTTATTTTATCAGCAATCTTATTCACTATGAATTGGAGAATGATGAAACAGTTCACACAATTGACATCTATAATTAATGCCGTCTATAACCTGGCCAATGTCCTCTCCCCTGTGGACATTCCCCAAGGCTATTGATGCAAGGCAAACTATATGAGTAAGCTATAGTTATGGATTATAAATAGATTATAAAATTTGGATGTGTGTTTTGAAATAATTTTTCATAATCTTGTGAAAATTATTTTTGATTTTTGTGATTTGTTTTGATTCTTTGAAAAATTGTTTTAATTAATATTGACTGTAATTTTTTATTGTTTCCTATTTCCTTTTTCCTATTTTTCCTTTCCTTCTTTTCCCCTCTCTCTCTCTCTCTGATGTTCTGTCTCTGTTTTCTGGTATATGCTACCAATGTTGATGAGTCCTGAAGACTTCACAACGACACTACAGAGCCCTGCTGATGGCGCTCTCTTGATAACAACGTGAGTCACAGGGTGGTGTAAGAGACAGTCCAAAGTTTCCCTCATTTGCCTCACGACCCTCACAAGGAGAGAGACTAAGACCCTGAAGACCCTGACTGGAGTTCTGGCCTGGCTGAGGTGGATGCTCACCAAGTGATTGTTTGCAGGTGTTCTTGCTGTGCCACCACGGTACACTGCTTCCAGCAGGAGTGATCCCCACTCATCACAACAGCCCATGAATTTCCCCACCTCTTGGTCAGATGCCACTCACTGTAGAGAAAGTCTGACTTTCTGGGGTAACTTTGGTGATCCCCACAGAAAATCCCTCATCTGTCTTATGACCGTCATCAAGGACAGAGATTGAAACCCCTTTCCCAAGGACTGAGACTGAGACCCTTAAAATTCTAACACAAGAGCACTGGGCTGGCTGGAGCAGGGTGTCTGCTAAGTGTTGCTTGCAGATGTGTTTGCTGGACCAAGACTGGTTTCCCATAGAAACCAGTCCTGAAACAACGGATCCCGCTCACTGCTGGGACTGGTTTGTCCTGTTTCAGAACTGGACTGTCTGTACTTGTTCTCCACTGTCCTGTACCTGCTCCCCTGCCAGTGCAGGACTATAAGACCCCTGAGTTAACCAAAGACTTTGAGATTCTTCCCGATGTGACAGGACGGATCTATTGGCTGGACCACGAGGACTTCATCTCTCCATTGGTAGCTGCATCCCCTCCCCTCCCTTTCTCTCTCTATCCTTTATCTCCTTTTTAATTCTTCTATTGCATTTACTGTGGGCACTCAATAAAGGGTGCATTTGTTTTGATTAATACTGAAATCCCATCTGTTTTGTGTTTGCACTCTGAGATTGGTAAAATGAACCATCACAACCCCTGCTTGAACTAGGGGATCGTGACAACAGGAAAGCAATATTTCCTTACCATTTGGAATTCTTACCTCAGTGTGTGCTCTTTCTGCTATAGCTAATCGAGTTAGCTTGAGTCACCGGAAAGCATTTCTAGGGATTTTAGAGGAGTATTGCCTTAGCATGGAAGTGTTCAAAAGACCATTAGATGAGGCAGAGGGACATGGTTTAGTGGTGGGTTTGGCACTGCCAGGGGAACAGCTGGACACAATGGTATTAGAGGTCTTTTGAAACCTAAACGATTCTGTGATTCCACCTGCACAAGTGACAAGAAATCAGAACTTCCTCAGAACAAGCAAATTGAAAAGGATGATAGTCTCAGAAAGGGATCAATGCTGTTTATATTGAGTTTGTATTGCAGGTATAATCAAGACACGTGTTGTGACACTGGTATGGTACTCAACAAAATACAATCCAAGAGCCTTTATTTCATGGGAGAAGGCAAAATTGTTGAGATCCTTCTTGTTTTGTTGCCATAAGAAAAAAACATAATTGGAAAAAAATGACACATCCTCTAGATGATGAGTTCTGTTTTGCTTGAGGAAATAAAATGTAGAATCAGATAAGGGCTAGCAAAACACTTTTCCTCATATGAGGAAAACATATGACCAAATGTATGACCAACATATGACCAAACCTATGTTTTCAGGTTGGTCATATGGGAACTCTTATCTAGTAGAGTGCACAGAAGCCTGGAAATACCTGGAAATATGTGCCTACTGCTCCTGAAAGTTCAGTTGTTCTTGTCATGTGGGAAGGGCTTACCAGGACATATGTGGTGATGGAAACTTGGAGAACACCAAACTGAGGAGTGAGGGAAATGGGAGTTTTAGGCTGTAATTGGAAAAGATAGGAAACAGTGGAGGACAGGGGCAAACCTGGTATTGAATAAATTAAGACTTCTGCAGAAATAATACCCAAATGAAATAATAAAGAGTAGAATAAATTATGTCTATGTGCAGCCTTCTGGAAACAAGCTGCTACTGCACCTAATTTGCATTTCTTTCAGCTCTGAAAACACTAAGCAAAAAAATAAGTAGCTAAAAAGGCAGGATTCTGAGATTAAGACCACAGCTTATGCTGCCTAGAGCCAGAGCCACTGCCATCTGCAGTCTTCTTTCTTCACTTTGTCATATTGTGACTTTGATGCCCAATTTGGAATTTTCTAAGGATGGTCTAAACCAGTACTAGATCTTCAGGATAGAGACAGAGGCTTTTCCAATTCTTAGTACTTTGTTTATCTGCCTAAATAATTTTAAAGGCCTTCCCCAAGTAACTAAAAATTTTGTTTCTCATATTGTCCCCATTATCATTTGAGGATTAATTTTAGGGTTGTTCATCACATATAATCTGAATATACCTGTTGAGAAATTCATTCATTCTCCAGAGCTCAGATCAGTGGGAGTCTTCTGGCCCAGGGTGTGCAAGGACACTGTCCTTCTTTCTGCCAGCATGGAATGTGACCCACCAGCGTGACCTGGGGAACTTCAATGTGTCCCGTTATTTCCTGGCTACTCTGTCAGCCACGTATCTGCCAGCAGCTCAGAAACTGGCCTGAATCTGTGCCTGGCTGTGAATTGAGAGAACTGTAAAGACACCCCTGCAGCCCTCATTTCTGCACTGCAAATCCTGCCCAGCTGTAACTAAGAACCATAGCCCACTGTGGGATTCACATTCTCTGAACCTGAGAGAAGCAGTGAGAGAAGCAGAGAAAAGAATGATCAAAACAATTCTTATCTCATTTGCTGCGCCTGTATTGTGCCAAAGTAGAATGCAATATGGAGGTTGTTTACCCAAAGTGATGGTGTTTTGTTTCCTTGGCCTATCAGGGCCAAGCGTGTGCCCAGACTGTTGAGCAGGAAACAGTCTGGACACACAAAGCAAGATTTTGTTCAGCTGAGTGCTTGTGCAGTTTCAGTTTTGATGTAGTGTAATATAGTAAAGAATAATATTGTATATTAATTAGCCTTATGATATCATGGAACCAGGTGCATCATTCTTCCCAAACGTTGGGGTCACCTGCTTTTACAATAGCCCACACTATGGAAAATGCATAGTCTTTCCTGTGTGGTTCTTGAGGTGTTTAAGGAAATGTTAATGAATAGATGCTGTGCACTTATGCACAGCAGGAGATACTACACCATGTTGCACAAGTAAGGGAGTCATGCCATAATGTAGTATGGGCCAAAAGCCACAGAATGAGACTATCACATGGGACTTGTTCTCAGCCTTGTACACTAAATCCCCAAAGTGTGATCTTCTGTTTGAACTGTTACAGTTTTGGACACAGGCACACAACGAGGTTCATGCAGTAACAGCTTAAGTTTATTGTAGGGCAGCTCCTTTAATAGAGCTTTCAAATTTCCCTCACTTACAGACATGATTGATTAAAGGTCTCAACTCCATCTAGCTCACAGGCTAATGACATGGGTGCATCTGTGCTTCAGAGGGATTGGTTGAGGTCCTCTGTTTGGGTTTGAATCTGACCTATCATTATTGTGTCCTGGGACTTGTTTACTTCCAGCTAGGCTAGTCTAGCTGGTATGTGTTAAGCCAAATTATCTGTGCAGCTTATAGACCCGCTATAGCTGTCACACACTGCCTAAAAATACCTGTTATGTTGAAGACTGTACTTTTTATTTTTAAAAATAAAATTACATAAATATAAATATTTTTATATATACATATATAAAAAATAAATAAAATCATTACAGACAGCTAACCAAGGTATCATTTAAGTAGTGCAATACAGTTTACATATAAGGAATGAGCAGAGAACATTTTCTAACATACCTTCAAAACAGGTCATTGTGAATGTACCAGTGTTGTAATTAAAAGTTACCAGTTTGTAACAACAACAAAAAGGTGACATCCTTCTGTTAAGCCCCAAGCTCACTGATATTAGCTAAAGGATGTCACCAGACATTGAAGTTCCAAGGTGAAGGAGACATGTTGGTGTTCAGTCAAACATTGGACTCAATGATCTTGGAGGTCTTTTCCAACATTAATGATTCCATGACTCAGTAGTATCAGGCAGATTTCATTTCAAACCCTGTATTGGGGTTAAGATTCTTGAAACAGTAATCAAACCATAAGGAAATCTCTCCCTTTTTTCTTTTGAAGGATAATTGTCCAAACTCTTTTTCATCATCAGTATTGCTTATCTTAGTAACTCTGCAGGCTAGGTGTTCATTGGTTATCAAAATTAGATTTTATCCATGATGTATTTGAGCATCCTTTTTCCTTTTTTTTTAACATAGTACAGTAAAGGGAATGTCTCAATGTTTATTATGCATCTTTATGGCTCAGGTTCTGAGTTCTGTTGACTAAAATGTGGGCATCTAGGAGAAGACTGAGGGGAGACCTCATCACCATCTACAACAACTTCAAATCAAGAGGAAGTGGAGGGGCAGCACCTGTCTCTTGTCTGTGGTGATTGGTGAGATGACCTGAGGGAACAGCATGAAGCTGTGTCAGGGAGGGTTTAGGCTGGATATTAGAAAGTTGTCTTTTCCCTGAACTTGTGCCTCCATGATTCTAATTCTCTACAATACAATGCAATCAGCAATTTGTCTCCAGTGTTGAATTTCTATTACTGCTGGCATGTACCAAAAAAAACTACAAAAGAAAATGCTCTGTTCTGATGAGACTTACAAAGGATTATGAATTTGAGAGCTAATAATTGATATTACATACTAGAATCACACTCCAAGCTGAAACAATGAAAGAGTGTCATGTACAATATTTTTACTGTTAAAATTTTTTTAATTATTTTACTTGCTGCTGATGTAGGTTAAGTTACTAACAACAGTGTGGCTTATTCAATTAATCTATTGTCAGATTTAGGAGTTATCATAAACTATCCCAGACCATCAATAGGTTTAAAATAAGGGAGATTTTAGAACAATGGAATTACCAGCTGTATGACACCATTGCATGATGTATGGTTCCAAAAGGCTGAAAATGTTCTGCAGACTTCTCAGTAGTCTGAAGAATAGATTATTTTCAGTTGGGCATGTATCTCTGCTTGCCTGTGTTAGAGGATTCCAGACACATGCTTTAGATGTTTCTCCCTGAATAGAATAAAAGAAGAAGTCTTTACACAGCATCTAACAGTCTCACAGAAACCTGCTCCTTTAACTTTTTGTGTCTATTTCTTGGTTTAAGGAAGCTTAAGTGAGATTATGTTGAAATTTCTAAATGGTGGTGTGAAGAGGAATAGGAAAACTCTAATATGTGGGTATACAGAACTTTAAAGAAAGAGGGTTCATCAGCAAGAAATTAGACAACATTTCTTAATTTTCACTTTTTTGTAAACATTAATGGCAAATTATGGCTTGTAAAAAATTTTGCAGAAGGAAAAATATTTGAAACTGTTTTATCATATTTGTTTTTTGAAATTTTTAAAATTCAAAACCAGTCTGTCATGTCTGTTTGCCACAGTCTTTGTAACTTTTGAAAATAATACTTTAAAATTAAATATCATCAATTGCTAAGCTGTGGTAATACAAACTGTCAGTTCTCTGCACAAAGAGCACTTCTAAAACTTTCCAGGAATTGTGAGATATATTAATTACCGGCTTAGTTAATTTTAAATCACTTTGATTTTATTTATGGCTGTAAAACTCTGAGAACTAGGTGAAAGGGATGGGAGTTATTTCTCTTTTAGCTAGTTCAATAGTAATTTTCTAATATTGCATTATTGAAGACTTGAAATTCTCAAGTAGCAGACAATTTCATCATCTAAATTGTAACCTGAAACATACAATTTTCCCTAAAAAATGTATGTGCACACTTTTTTTTTTAAAATCAGGAATTAGATGCCTCAAACAGGAGCTACAGCAGCCTGTCTCTAGTTCATGGTGCTAAAACAATTAGATGGTACTGCCAGTGGAGCTTATTTTAAAATTATTATAGATTTAGTATGGAGATTTCATTTTGCTTTTATATTATTCTGGATGATAATATCAGGAAAATCATAAAATCAAAAGGTTTGTCACTAGGGGCTAGCATGAATGTGGAATAGGGAATCAAGGTTCTTTTTTGGACAAAAATTGCTGTAGTAAAAGCAATTTTTTAAAACAAATAAGGAGTTTTACATGAATGTGCCGTATTGGTGAACAGTCAGCAGCAGCACCGTCAGTAGGTTTCAAATGCACAAGAAGGACTTGGACCTGTTGGAATGAGTCCAAGGGAGGCTACAAAGATGGACAGAGGGATGGAGCACCTCTGCTGTGAGGAAAGGCTGAGAGAGTTGGGACTGTTGAGCTTGAAAAAACAGACGGTTCCAGGGTGACCTAATTGTAGCCTTCCTATACCTGAAGGGAATCCGCAGGGAAGATGGAGAGGGACTGTAGACAAGGGAGTGACTGATGAGAGGGAATGGCTTCCCACTGACAGAGATGGTGTTTAGATGGGATATTAGGAAGAAATTCTGCCCTGTGAGGGTGGGGAGGCCCTGGCACAGGTTGTCCAGAGAAGCTGTGGCTGCCCCATCCCTGGAAGTTTTCAAGGCAAGGCTGCACAGGGCTTGGAGCAGCCTGGTCTGGTGTGTCCCTGCCCATGGCCTGGTTTGGAACCAGATGATCTTTAAGGTCTCTTCCAACCCAGGCCATTCTGTGATACTGTGAATTTCTAGAATGTGCCCTCTGAGGGGCAGCATTGAAGAGCAGGTTTCTGTGGACAGCTGCTTCTAGTCATGCTATGGATTAGGTGTAAGGAAGGGTGAAAAAGTTAGAGCTTGTTCTCTGTTGTCTGAAATAATTGGTTTTCAAAGGTGACTCGTATGTTTGAGAGTATTAATGCCAATCTGTCAATAACCCTGCAGCAAACATGTTTCAGTTTAAGTGATAAATCCATCAGAATTCTTTCCTGTGGAGTACTCAAAATCAAACAAAAAAGGTGGATATTTTGTTAATTTGGGGTTTTGTTTGCTTGGGTTTTGATGGAAAACTGACAGCAGAGCCAATTAGCACTTCTTTATTGTGAGAAATATCAATATTGACATTTTGAGAAGCAATATGTCATCTTGAATAATTAATTAGATGTTGAGTCTTTCATGTCAGTATTGCACTTAGTATTTTGTGGGTATGATAACCCACCCTTAAGGGGAAGGAAGTACCTGAGATTCATAAATGTTCATTGGTCAAAAGGAATGAGAAAAGTCTGAGGGTCAGCAAACAGTCAGAAAGTTTTATTAGTGAATTACACACTTGGCATGAAAATTGGTGTTAGTCCCTGACCTAACATGTGTGATCCTATGTAAGTGAATTCAGCTATTGCAAATCAATTTGCTATTAATTATAAATTTGCTTATGTCCTCTTTTGTAAGTCAGTGCACAATGTATTTTCCTGCTGGTGTTAATGATTTAATTTAATCTGATGGGGGTCAGCCTTTCAAAGAATAGCACTTTGGTGAAAGTACGTTATTTTACCTGTGTTAATACACTACCTAGCCAAGGAGAGCAGAGGTAATAACCGAGAACACTAAGGAAATGCTCTGTTGGTTGCTCCAGTTGTCAGGATATGGGATGTTGGATTGTTTTCAGGCAATATATATATATATATATATTTTTTTTTTTTAGTTGATTTCTTCTTGGAACATCTTCCATATGCTAGAATATTTAAAGTGTATTTTTAAATAGTGACTGGCAATCTGCAAAACACCATTTTAGCTTGAATGAGATCATATGCTACTAAAATACTACTTATACTAGGACACTGAGATGAATTGAAAGTAGCACAGCTAAAAAGTGAAGGCAACAGGTGTTTTATTAGATTGTAGATATTGGCTTTTTTAACATCTGTAAAATAACTGCTACTTCATCCTAAAACTTTTTGAAAATTTGCATGTTTCCACTACTGAATATCAGTAAGTCCCAGTGTTCCTATAGAGTATATTCCTTTAAGGTGTTTTGGACTAATAAAATGTGATATCCCCTTCTAGCACATCACCAGTTTCACAATGTGATGCAGGACTGAAAGCCTTTTGGTTGGACACCAGGAACCTGATTACTGAGAGTATTCTGAAAAAGGAGCACAACAGGCTGTGCTCCTACACACCAAAAAAAAAAAAAAAAAAAACCCCAAACAAAAAAAACCACCACCAAAACCAAACAAAACAAAAACAAAAACAAAACCAAACCAAACCAAAAAAAAAAAAAAAAAAAAAAAAAAAAAAAAAAAAAAAAACCACAAAAAACCACCCTGGAGTTATCAACATTCTGTAATTTTCACAGAGATGACTGTAAGGTGTATGTGCAGTCTGTCTGGAAAAAGTATTTTTGTGGTTTTGTATTGCAAGAAATTGGAGATTAATTTGTTTTGGTGCAATTATTTTAATCATCTCTTTAGTAAGTAAGAATTGTGAGATTTATCTCTACCCAAATGCCTCAGATTATTAGTTTGAGCAAGTCAACAAAGTGAATCATCCTAGACTTCAATTTCCCCATTGTTTAAAATTGAGATCTTCCCTAGTTTTCTCTTACAAAGTAATTTAAAGAACTTTTTAAAATATGCTGTTTGAGTCCATGTTGTTGAGAGTTTTAGCACAATCATCCCAAGAATAGATAGCTGATAAAGCAATTACAGTCAAATCATTCATCCTGATGCTTTGGTCTTCTGTATGCAGAATGCTATAACAGTCTCACATTTTAAAAATATGCCACCTCCCATAAAGTAGTGGTTTCAGGTTACTAATCATTGTGTATAATCCAGAGCTGATATTTAAATACAAATTGGGGGCCTTTTTGTGCAGTTTTGGATCTTAGCCCACAATTCAGAGGCAGCACACTTCACAGAAGTGTGTAACTGTGTCCAGTTCTGGGCTCCTCAGGACAAGAAGGACATGGAGCTTCTGAAGATGGTCCAGCAGAGGCCACAAAGATGATGAGGGTTGTGGAACATCTCTTAGGAGGAGAGACTGGGAGCTGGGCCTGTTTGGTCTGGAGAAGACTGAGATACGGTGAGATGATGAGATGAGATGAGATCTCAATAATCCATACAATATTTCCAGGGAGGGTCACAAGAAGATGGTGCCAGACTCTTGTCAGTGGTGCCCAGGGACAGGACAAGGAGCAATGGCCATAAACTGCACAAGAAGTTTCACCCAAACATGAGGAAAAACTTTTTCCATGGAGTGAGGCAGAGCACTGGAACAGGCAGCCCAGTAGTCTTGTGAAGTTTCCCTCTCTGGAGATATTCCAAACCCACCTGGACACATTCCTGTGTCACCTGCTCCAGGTGACCTGCCTTGGCAGGAGGGGTTGGATCTCCAGAAGTCCCTCCAAGCTTAAAGTTCTGTGATTTCATGAGTCTGTGAATAATACAGATTTAACTAGAAACAGTGAAATTCAAAAAAACATGGATACAGTGGCTACAACACATAAAATTATGATCTACTTAATTTGCAACATGCTATTTAAAGGGAGTGCAACTGAAGTGTCAGTCTGGAAATGTGGAGTGTCAGAGCCATCTGGAAAAAAGCACCCTGCCCTATTCAGACATCATTTATGTCCAAGACCCTTGCTGTCATGGCTACTGGAAACTTTGCCTGTCCTAAGATTTCATGTAGGGAGCCTTTCTTAGGCTTTTCTGTAATGGCATATAATGAAAGTAGGAGTTCCATCTGAATACCATTTGTCCATGCAAAGCAATATTTTACAATTCGGGGAAAACCCTGGCTCCATGAAAATTCATGCCGAATATTTTTTGTGACTCCATTGGAGCCAGGATTTTCTGTATCTTCCAATACTTTCACAGTAATTGGAAGTGGAGCTGGACATCAATACCAGCTGATGATAATATTGAGCTGTAGAATGTTTTTTGCTATAATGGTTGTGATCAGAGGGAAATCTGTCTTATGCCCTTCCAAAGGAGGCATTTAGGGAGGAACCTTCAATCTTTTCAGAAACACACTGAGAGAAGAGAAAATGGTCGGTGTAGTCATAGGTGCAGTCCAGCTTTCCACCAGCTGTTTGGGCCAGAGCTCTGAAATCCCACTGCAGTTAAAGACAGCCTCAAGAGATACGTAACTAATGGTGCAGGTGTCCAATGCCTTCCCAGGTCATTCCTGGGTATAGGATATTTTTGCAGTTCAGTAATTCTGAAGTACAAAAAAAGGTCTTTTGAGGCCATAAGGGCAACTGGCAGCTTCCAGAGTTTTGCCCTGGTGAGATCAGTCCTGGTCTAGGGTGAGAAGGTGAGAGAGTGAGGAAAGATGAAAACTTTACTTCAGCCCTTCATGTCTTTATTTGTCCAGCAATTTCTCCGTATCTCAGCTGAGCCAAGGGAATCTAGGAACGTGTCTATACAGATCTCAATTAGATAAGCTCTTTCCATTAGGAATTGAAAGATAAAATATACCTTCCCATACATTTTGAAGGAGACCCCCTTTTCAAGCACAAAACAATAAAGATATTTTGTAAAGTCATTCTGTAATTGTTCTCCATTTTTTTCCCCTTGTTCCAATGACAGTAGTAGTACTCAATCAAAGAAGTCTTGTAGGTAGTACATGTGCATGACAGGGATTAAACTTTTGTTTTCTGACAACAGAAAATAAAACTTTAAACTGAAGAAAATAATCTCTTGTAATACTTCAAGATTTATCTATTAAATTGCTTGCCAGTAGTTTGGAAAAAAAAAGCTATCTGAAATCACACTGGGAAATCCTCTGAGTTCAGTCAAATCTCTGAGTCAGCTTCATTTATCACAGCCATCACTGGCTGCTCTATAAATACATCTGCTTTTACAGCCTACACATTCTGAAATTTGCCTGTTATCTCCTCAGAAGAGAAGGGCTAGTGGCTTCTCTTAAACAAGCCTGGCTCAGTCAAAGCCAACACAAACGTAAGCCCAAGAGACCGAGTGCATCAGTTGTTGTTAGCGTTCATAGTCCCTGCTATCATTTGAGAGTGTGCTTGCAGCCAGTCCAAGTTGGCAGTGTCAGCCCAAGCTGATTGGAGCTGCAGACATTTTTGCTGACTGGAGTCATGCTATCTTTGCCAGTTTGCTGGAATAGACACAGACACTGATTGGGTCATGCTGAAAACATTCCTGTCCTATGAAGCAAGTCTGTTTGTATTTCAGGTTTGCCAGGACTAATGAATTAAAAATCTTGGGCTCACCACAGTTTGTTGTTTAATAATGCCTGTAACAGAAGGATTTTTTCCTCCCTGAAGTGTGACAGCATCATAATCCCTCATCCCTGGCAAGGAGAGGAAGGAAAATCAGAATTGTGGAAAAGGGTTATCTTTTGGGACAGCAAAGCCTATGGGAAGTGCAGGTAGCAGCATGTTGCCCTGACAGCTGTCTCAGCTTCTCAGACCTTGTCAGTTTGTTGCTATGCAGCAGGTGCAGCCTTTTCTTTTATTGAAGCTTTACTCCATAAAGGCAACGACAAGCCAAGGCAGTGGCTGGCCCTGGATTATACAAGTGCAGACACTCCGCTAAGTGAGGTAAGGCAACAGGTGTGAAAAAATCCATAGAGCTCTTACAGCATTTTATCTGAGTTCTGCTGCAGGTTTTTGACAGAGGAACAGCAGCCAGCCTGCTCTATAGGCAATTGTTGGGAGGATGAGATGCCCATTAAATCTGATTATGTTCCAGGATGCCCACTCACTCTCATCTCTGTCTGCAGAGACACTGCTCTTCATTCATGGGGAAAGCGTGTGGGGAATTAGGGGCAGTTGGTCTGCATGTTTCATATTATCACCTTGTTTGTACACAGGCTTTTTCCATCCCTCTCTGTTCTCTGTGATTGCTTTTTGTGATGAAGAGAAAAACAAAAATATTTTTTGAGGATTTTGCAAAAAAAGGAGAGAAGGGATAAATGCAATATAAAAAATGATAACAGGGTAAATGCTGTGTATAAGGATGAGATGTCTTTTTTTCTGAATTAGAATAAAATGAACATTTTCTTTTGTGTTTCAATAGAATTCATCATTTCATACTGAAAGGGTATTGATTTTTGCCCTCACAGAGTAGATGATTAAAAGGGTTAATTTAAAAACTTTGCACTCCACAGAGTATGTGATTGGGATAAAAAAACAGTCTTGTAGCAATATTGTTATGGAAACAATAGCAGAAGGCATCCTTTTAATTTCTAGCAGAAGGCATCCTTTTAATTTCTTAGGCTATGACATGAAATGTAAAGTATACTCTTATGTGGAAGACCACTTTTAGTCAGTGTCAGAGAAAATGTACAAATAGCACAGAACAATGAAAAGCCTTGTTTTAAGAATTTGCTTATCACTTAAAATCTCTTCACTTGGAGAGGATTTTTTCTTTACCTTGTATTGGGAAGTAAGGGAGGGAAATATGTTTAAGAATTTTGCATTGGTAATTCTGTTGTATTTTAAAAACAATGAGATGTCTCAGATGTTTGTTGTGAAATGAGGGTGGGGAAGAGATCAAGAATGCTCAGAAGGTAAAAATTATTTACTCTGATGCAATGCACTTCAATATAAAATATTTCAGTTGACTCCAAGGGTCTTTTCCGAATCTAAAACATACATGGCTGCAATTTATTTGGCTTTTCTTTGCCTCTGCTCCACAGATAACAGATTATTTTTGTGGGTCTTGAACACTGGTAGTGGGAAATTAAGAGCAATTCCTGATATCCTTCATATACTAACAGAAACAGACACTTTCAGCTTCAAACAAAATTTATTCAAAGTAAGGATTTTAGGTTATTTGTTGTTACTGTAAGAAAAGATTGTACACTTCAAATAACAAGTAACCATATCATTCTGATAGCTAATTATAAAGACAGGCAAAGCAAATAAACAAGAAATGCTGAAATTAATGGACCCAATGCAAATTTGATCCTCTTCCACTGATTGCATGGCACTGATGCCAGAGAAGTGTTTGATTCACTTGTACACCACCAAGGAAGATTACACTCCTGAAATAGTGCTCTGTTCTACTGACTTTTTGAGACTGTCAAATAATTCAGTATGGATTGGAATGACTTGGTAGCATTTTCATGCAGTACAATAGTTACTTTACTGTAAAACTGCAAGACTGTTGGCTTAGGAAACTGGCTCTTGTTTTCACCAGCTAAATGCTCTGTTGTCTGCTGACAATGAGTTAGTAAATTCGTTGTATTTTCCTGATGAATTTGGTTTCTAATTCCCTAAGAAGTTTTATGGTAAATTGAAAGCATAATTGTCCACATATTTGGTATGAATACAATGCATGCTGGATAGCAGTCCAGAGTCCTAAAATAATTTCTTTATGGGCAGATCTTTTGCATGCACAAAGTCCCACTAACTTCTCATTCTCCACACATGGTGCTAATCAGAAGATTAGTATCTTTGAATTTTAGCAGCTTTGTGGTAGATAGTCAAGGGGATTGTTTGCATTCAGCTATTCAATAGAGTTTAACCAAAACTGTTCATTCAAAAGGTAAAATATACTAAGTAGAGCTAAGAGTACAACTTCTGAGGGCACAGAGATGTTTTAATTATACTGTTAGTAGCTATTTGTTTTATTGCTCAACAGTTCTTTAGTGCCATATTTGAAATGAACAAGCAATTTTCTTAATGGACAGGGTTTCATCACAGTAAAATCACTTTTTGGAATCGATGGTCTCAGAAGAAAGACAGAGGACTGAGTAAGGTCCCAACCCAGGAGCAAAATCCATGCAGACAGACCCCTACACCTGCACAGGCTTCCACTGAAGAATCACCACCAAGGTTTGGAGAGCCCATGAATTTTTGGCCATGAAGTGTGTGACTTGCAGGCGCCCTTGGACTGGGGGAGTATGGGTGGAAGGTAGGAGGATGAGTGCCTCCTCATTGACACCATGTGGAGTGGTGTGCCCGGTTCCAATCACAGGGCAGGCTTGGGGTCATGTTACTCTCAGCTCCCCACCCTCCTTCCTTCTTCACCTTCAGAACCAGGCAGTGTTGCCACGAGTCAAGGCTTGCTGAAGGGGCAATGGCGGGGAGCAAGCAGGTGAGAAGAGAGGCAGCTTCCTTTGCCATCGTTCTTTCTAATCTATAAATAGCAAAAATAAAAGCAGCCTTTGCACTGAATTTCACTTAAATTCTTTTTAAATGGAAAAATGAAGTGGCGCTCCCTTGACTTTGATTCTGAACACCTAGCTAGGATGGGAAAGGCAGCTGTGAGTGCATGAAAAGCATTAAAACTCATTTGTTGAATGATGTCACATGCTCTTTTATAAATATATTTTTTGTATTATTGCAGCTGGAGCAAACAAGTAAAAGCATTGACTCAAGTGCCCACATGATCACCACGGCCAGGGTACCTGCTGATAAGCCGGTACGAATTGCCTTCAGCCTTAATGATTCCCCAGGTACAGTTTAATTTATGGAGTAAAGCACAATGCTTTTAAATTTAAACCACATCTGCTTTTAAATTTTACATTAACTTACCAGTGTTTACAATATCTAATGTAGTCCAGTGTAATGGATGGATTTTTTTTCATGAGTGGTATCTTGCAGTCAGTTTTCCTGTCTGATAACTTTTAATGTTTCCATTAACAATTTCATTAGACTAAATCCATTTGATTGACAGTTTCAATCTTTACTTTCTTTCAGAGGTTTGTGGAATGCAATTAGGACTGTAATTAACTATCAAATTTACCTGCATGTGCAGTACGTCTGATTTTGTGGAATTGCAAAACAGGAAAAGTAAAAGGATAAATTTGCCTAGAGGAGGAAGAGACTTTTTCTAGGGGGAAGGTTGGAAAGTGCCACACATACCCAGCTTGGTGAAAGGTTTCAGGAAACAGGTGCCCCACATGGCACGTTCTCTCAGACAGCAGCAGAAATTTCATTGATGTTTATCCTATCAGCGCATGCTGAGGGAGTATTAATTTCCCCAAACATACCCTGTACACACATGGACCCTTTGGAGTAGATAAATATTATTGGTTTGCACCTTCAATATTATTAAGGACCAGAGAGCTGTTGCCAAACACTGAAAATCAAAGTCAAATCAAAGGGGAAGCTTAAAAGCATCCAAAAAAAGTTGGCTGTTGCTTTTGCTAAAGGTGAGTGCCTGGAGTCAGGGCTGAGATGTGTTTATGGCATAAGGTATAAGGACAACTGAAACCTATGCTGTTGAGGGCTTTATGGGACTCTTTGCATTGCAGGATAATGTGATGGTTGGTGCCTGAGGTGTGTGTGAACAGAATCTCAGCTTGAATGCAATTTTCTATTTTAAAAATATTTTAGAATATGAGTTATCTTTCCTAGCTAATTGTTGTGTACTACTAATACAATCTCATCCCCTAAGCAAGGGAATTAAAAACCAAACATCTTCATATATTATTGAACCTAACTTTCAATTCATAAAGATGAGTGACAAAGAAAGATTGGGACAAAGAATATAAAGAAACGTGTGATAATCTATGTGCCCTTTTTCATAAATTGAAATACCCTGGTAATTACATTTTTATTTCAGAGAGCAGTAAGGAATCATTCACATTTCTCAAGATACAGTCACATGGTAAATTTCTTGCAGAAATTATGGCATAAATAGGTCTTGAAGAGAGATGTAAAAGAAAGGGGAGTGCTCTTACAAATTATGAAAAAAGAATGCTAATGTGAGACACTGAAAACAAGTCAGGGAAAGCTGAGACCATGGGAAAATCAAAGAGAGTAGAGTGGTTTGTGACAAGAGACGGCAGTAGGAAATGACAAGGTTGTGAATAGCTTGCAAGAAGGGAACATGAAAGGCAGGAAGCCTAACTTCCTTAACATTGCATCATATTTTATTTTCTACCTTTTTATCCTGCTAATAATTCCAGCCTCTTTCTTAACCTTTACAAAAATAAACTCAATTAGAGAAAGGTAATCTTTTTCTTCTACATATTGTTAAATTGTTCCAAATGTTAAAATTGTTAAAATGCTGAATCCTTTATTATGTACATACAAATGTTCCTACAGTATGCAATCCAGAATCTTCATGAGTACCGATTAAAAAAAAACAGCAACCAGTAGAGTGAGTGCCATGTTGCCTCTGCATGACATCTATTTGGGGGCTACCAGGAGGTCTAAACCAACATTATTGTTTTATCATACCTTAAGAATTTCAAGTGCTTTTATGTTAGGTATATTTCAAGAAGGCAAAGGAAATAAGTTTTTAATAGGTGTGAAAATTTCCAGCAAACCATAATTGAATCAAGAGAGTACAAACAAGTATTTAACACGCTTTTTTAAAGATGAGCTACAAAAACATTCAAAAGATAGACCTTTAGGTATTCTGTAGTAGGTGCTTTTTTTTCCACTTACTCTTTTTTATTTTTTTCACTTTTTTTTCGCCTTGGTGAGGATATTTGTTTTCAGTTCAAACAGGAGTGACCTGATGTGTGATAGTAAAGCATCAGCTGAAGCTCATGCACTGCTAGGATACAATAAGTTCTTGGCAAGGGCTAAGTGGTGAGGAAATCTCTCTGACTTAAGCTTTTCCTTAAATTCTACCTCACTTGAAAGGCACAGTGACACATTTCACCAAGAAAGGCTGCATTCTCCTTCCGGGGGCTGTGCAACTGCTTACTAGGAGGAACTGACAGCATAACTGGATATAAAAAGAGGAAATGGAATGTTTCTTCTGGGTAGTGATTATCTCACTGGCTAGGATTGTAACCAAGCAGTGGGTGTGAGGAGCACTGAAAGGAAAAACTACTCTCAGCTTATAAGAAATTACTTTGTGTTAACTGACCTACAAAGCCAGAGCTGGCCTATCCTGAGTGTACAAGAAATAATGTATCTTACATTATTTGTCAGTCAGCAACTGATGACTGAAATTCTGGCTAGCTTTATGGGGTATTTTTAATGTGATAGTAGAGTGATCAGTTCCTTAAAAGTCTCAGGAGCAGCCCATCAGAGGTTGCTATATAAGAAGACAGTTTTATTGTGTATCTCTTATTCCTGTATATATAAATGTCTATGTTTGGCCCTTTCACTCAAGTTCACTAACACATTTCCCAGGGTGTGTCTGTGCACTGTGTCACAGCAGTTTGACTTAAGGTACCATTTTAAAGTAATGAATTGGACACATACTATTTCAACCTACCTTATATCACTTGGAAACTAATGCAGCTTGAACTGATTGTGGTGTTCCAAGATTCAAATAAGTGTTCCAAAGCTGAAAATTCATTGTGGTTTGTCAGCATCAATTTAATGTTACCCATAAAATTCAATATGTCCTAATTTGTATCAATCTTACAAATGCATGAACTTGATGGGATTTAGACAGCTGGATTTGTTTTGTGCAGTAGTTCAAAGGGAAGATTTATAGGTTCATCTCTCTTTACCTTGCCTTCTGAAATAAAAGCTTGAACCTAGCTGAAAAGTTCTGCTCATGGTATGTGGTGATAAGTGACTGAAATTGTTAGTGAGTTCTTTAATTTGAAATTAATCTACCTCTGACGGCACTTTGCAGAAAAAATCACTGACAACAAAAGCAAAACATGGATCTTCTCATGAACCTGACAGTGGAACAGTGCCATATTTTTGCAAGCATAGCAAAATTACTTATTTTACTCTTTGTTATGCTCATTATCCTAGTGACTACAAGGAATTTTTTGCTTTTCTGGTTTATCATGCTAAACTGTTTTTCAGTGGTTGCTTCTTCAAAAGCAACCTTCAAATTCCTACCCCACCCTCATATTGGTTGTGATGGCTTGAGGGGTTTTCCAGCACATTGATTGACAACCAGTGAGGATTGCTAAAATATATGGCTAAAATTTGCAGAGCTAATTTCCTAAATCTACACCCAACCTACAGGGCTTGGTTCTTGGGGAATTAGATGGGAAATCAGGTGAGACAGCCTCAAAGAGACATTCATCTGAGGATGCTTAGGTTTGAATGAAGGTATATGAAGCAGAAGGATTTTGCTCTTACCTCTTCTGTTATGGACTGTTTCTATTTCTGGGAGGTCCACAACTCTTATTATTGAGCAAGCCTTCACATCCTATTCCTGGGTGGGGCAGTGGCCGTTCCCCACTATTTTACCAGTGAGGTAACTGCGAGGTTGTGTGAGGTCGTGGCAGGCAGGGCTGGGAATAGAAGCCCTGGAGCTGCACAGAGCAGTGCCAAGTTGCAGTCACTTAGCCACACAGCCTTCCAGGATGAATCTGATGAGTCTGTGCTTGTCTGCCAGCGTCCAGACCCAGAGCTGCTGGATCTCACAGCCCTCCCAGGGCCAAGGCTGGACCCTGACAGGCACTTTGCCACTGTTGGTGCAAGTTGTGGTGCTTGCAGTTCACTTTGAGCACTTTTCCTGTGCAAGGGCTGATCCACTTACAGGATAGCAGCCTACTTATGTTACCAATTTAATTCTTTAATTTAGGAGGAAGAGATCTGAATACATTGGCCCACACATGTAGGAGAAAAAAAATAGGACCTGACTGTATAATTAAATACTGGATCATAACTCAGTTACTCAAGGAAGCAGAGCTGTGATTGGCATTTCCTAAGTTTCAAGTGCTTGATTTAGCAACCTTAATGTGCTTTCAACACATTTAAATTTTTTATATTCTATTTCTGTCTATCTTAGTGAAGATCATAGAGAAAATAATTTTCAAGATTATACTGGAAATGAATCAGATGTTATTCTTAAAGGATTTACTGCCTTTAGTTCACAGTTCAGTTAAATGGAACAGCCATATCAGAAAAATTTGGGTATTACACTTCATTGTGCCAGACCCAAATCTTTTCTCAGCAACATGCAAAGGATTTCTCTCATTTGACTACATGATGGAGGTCTGGGATATTGGAATCTCCAGGAGCCTAGAACACGATTAAATAAGTGAAGCTTTCCAGAAATCAAGCTCCATTCTCAAATGTGCAACTTTAGCACATATCAGCTGCCTCAGGGCTAGTGGTGAGCTTTTTGTACAAAGCCAATATCTGAGTTAATAGAGTTGAGATACTGGTTGTTACAAATGACAGTTTTCAGCAGCAAGCCAAGAGAGCATGTGAAGCTGATGAAACAAACATGAAAATCACACTATTTCATGCACACAAATTGAGTCTTTGGCTAAAAACACGTGGGTTTCATTCAGGATACCTGTCTTTAGGGCATTTTTGAATACAGAACTTCAAAATTAGATTTGGGATCCATGGGAAATCAGGAAATGCTACTCATTTAGAAATCATGTGACAAATACGTTAATTTACGTCCCTGTAATGAAATCCCTGATCTGATTCTTTCACATCACAGGATAGTGCTGTTGACTTTGCTTTGGTATGCTGGCCATAATATGCACATGTACATTTTTCCTTCTTTCTTATTTCCTTTTGACCAAAATCTTGACTCATTTTCAGGTGCAGTGAGTTGCTATCTCTGGTTTTTAAATATATTTTTATTTTAAATTAAATAAGTTTTCAACATCCAGCTTGAATTACAAATAGTTTTTCCTTATGTGTTTCTTTATAGTGACTATAAGTGGGATTCTTCACCAGTTTGTAACTGGTGAAGAATCAGCCTAGATATTTTCAGGGATTTGTGGAACAGAAAAGCCACTAACTCTGTTATAATAAGGTCTTTGATTATATAAATGATTCTTTATAATAATCTAGATATTCATCAAAAATTGATAGTTAATTGAAAAAGGTATTTCAGAGTTTTGTTTTCTAGTTAAGAAGAGGTAGAGTAGAAAATAAAACACAGATCAAGAGATAGTTTTGAGAATGTTTTGATCTTCAGAACAATTTCATTGGCATTTCAGACATTTTTGTATCTGATTTTCAGAGTCAATATATTTTTAAGGCTAGAAGTCAATGTGATTTTGACTGGTATTCTGCTGCTAAGGGCAATAGCAATTCTTCAGAAAAAAATGCAGGAGTTTCTATCTTTCCTCTTGACATCCTGACAACATCCTCAAAAAAGTTTTAGGAGGTGAATGACTGGTTTCATTTGCTTTCCCCTTGGTGAAATTTAAGTTTTCGTTATTACCAAGTGATTTTTATTGTTATTGTTGTGGTTGTTACTTTGACAACAGTGAAATACTGATCTGGGGCAATAATTTATTTCACTGAAAGCTGTAGGGAAAGCCTTTTGTTGTTCTTTTTGTGAAAAACAAGATTGTAGCTAGCTATGAGGATTTCTGTTAATTTTTGTAAACTAAATACTTCAGCTGAAATTCTCAGAAGAGCTGAAGAGAATTAGGAACTCAGGATAATTTCAAAACACTGAAGTCTGCAGCATTTCTCAATGATGTTCTGCACATCAGATGATGATCTAAACAAGTCTTAAACTAGTATAACTAAAAAAACCCTAGCAGCTGTTCAATAGATGCTAGGGCAAGCCCATTATAAAATGTACTATGGTATGTCATAATGGTTAGGATACCAGTGCCTTCTATTTTTAGTACCATTGACTCAGTCACTTGAGTTCAAAAAATAAGCAGGGAACATCTGTTTATTGAAAGGATTTCCTCTACATTAATTTCTCTCTCTATTCCATCCTTTAAAATGTACTTCCAAACTTTTTAACTGGTTCCTTTCAGATCAAATTTATTTTCCAATATTCTGACTCAACATTAATTTTATTTTCTTATTAAAAGCTGATGCTGTGAAAATATAATTACTCTCTGATGTTTCTTCAAATTTTTTAAATCATTTGGAGTGTTGCTTGTGCTATGTTTTCCTGAATTTTAAAGACGTTCAAGATCCCTTGATAAAGCTCCTGTACCAAAGATTGTACTGCTGGAATTGCCAAAACAAATAGCAGTTTGAGTGCCATCCATGACTCTGGTCCAATATCTCTGTCAGAATATTTAACAGCTATTCAGCCAAATACCTGTAGAGCAGCTGTAGCCCTAGTCAGACCGAGTCTTATTCCGTCCTTCCTTTTAGCCTTGCCATATGATTCATCTTTCTTCTTTTAGAATACTAGTCTATTTATATATTGTACAAGAAAGCAATAGCAAATTAAAGATAAACACTTGCATATTAGCATGATACAATTCTGTACAATTAAAGCAATTTAAGTATTTTCCAGAATGGGCATGCTTGACATATGGTGTGAAGAAAGAAAGGGGACACTCACATGACATGGGCATGACTTTTTGATAATGTAGCAAGACAACTACTCCATGAAAATAACAGGAACTTCACTTTATTTCCTGAGGAAATTCAAGAGCTTTTACTTTTGTATCACTATACTATCTCTCATTTTCTTCTCTGAGCATCTCTTCCCAGATGCTGCCAGCTCTAGCTATATTATTGAGTAAGGCTCTGACTATGTGTTTGCCAGTATGTTTATTTTTCATAGGCTAAGGTGACTTATTTTACCTTTCCCCCCAACCTCCTTTGCTGTATAACCACAGAGGACAGGAGAAAGAGATATCAAATATTTGAGAAATAATTTAGATCCTAGTCTGTATTCTTTTAGAATCCTTCTTTGATATGAGGTCCCCTTGATCTTGTTTGGGTTTTGGTGCTGTGTTCAAGCCTACAAGTACACAGCAGGCTGCAGGATCTGAACCGTGTTAGCAATTTTCTCCTGGAAGAGCCATCCTTATTTAATTTTGACACATTACAAATAACTGACTGTAAGCTAATAGTAACACTCTCCTCACCTCCCATAACCTGTAGTAAGATGAATAAACAGTCAGGCTCTGACTATGTGTTTGCCAGTATGTTTTATTTTTCATAGGCTAAGGTGACTTATTTTACCTTTCCCCCAACCTCCTTTTGCTGTATAACCACAGAGGACAGGAGAAAGAGATATCAAATATTTGAGAAATAATTTAGATCCTAGTCTGTATTCTTTTAGAATCCTTCTTTGATATGAGGTCCCCTTGATCTTGTTTGGGTTTTGGTGCTGTGTTCAAGCCTACAAGTACACAGCAGGCTGCAGGATCTGAACCATGTTAGCAATTTTCTCCTGGAAGAGCCATCCTTATTTAATTTTGACACATTACAAATAACTGACTGTAAGCTAATAGTAACACTCTCCTCACCTCCCATAACCTGTAGTAAGATGAATAAACAGTCATCACAGTCCAATGCAAAACTGAGAGTGTGAAAGTCACTGAGAAAGAAATATTGCACTGGCACTACCAAGTGCGATTCGTATTTCTGATCTCAGTCCAGCTACTAGTGGGCAGGTGTCCACATCACAACTCTGACATAACTGGTGCAATCTGTCCCACCTTTGCTGGAAGCCTGTTCTAAAAATAAACAAAAAAAAATCCAGACAAATAAATAAAAACGCAGCTTGGTTTGTTGTCATGATTGAACTAACTCTAGCCCATAAGGACTGTAATTGACAGGTAAAGTCCCTTAAGACAGTCCTTAGCAGTGGAGTGGAGAGAGCTCAGGAAGAAAAACAGTTTAGATTTATTTGTTTTATTAAATTATCACATCTTCTACTGGACCAACTGCTTTTTTTCTTAACCACTGCAATGCAAAATAGACTTTCTGTATTTCCAGAACATAAACTTTTCTTATTACCAATCCACTAGTATTTTCAAGGAATCTACCAAGGCATCTCAAGTGTAAAAGTTAAGATGTGGGGGTGTTTTCAGGATCCCAATATTACTGTCCATATATGCAATACAGAACTTCATGAAACAGATTACTTGAAATGCCCTCTTTGGTAGACAATAACTTTTAACATTGTGTTTGCCTTTTAGATGATGCTTCCCCTGAAAACTTCTCTTTGGCATTTCCAGAACTAGATCAGCAGCTGCAGGTAAACTTTTCTTCTCTTAAGACAGTTATTAAAAGACTCTGGTTGTTACACTATAGTGGAAGTTTTTCGTGGTGCTTTTCTAGCCTGTTAATATTTAATAAGACTGTATATATCCGTAGAAGAAAACCTTGTTTTTTTCAAGATCTACAGAAAATTTTTAGCCCAACCACAGGGAAATTACTATTTTAACAATCTTGCCTGCTTTTAAGATTTTCCATCCAATTCCTGCAGTGTTGCTGCCCTGCAATGAAGAGAGTTCTTGTTCAGCTGATGGGAGAAGGAATGAGAAGGGCATTATACATTCTAATGCCTGCAGGCTGTGCTACGACTGATATCATCAGTTTTCTCAGATGCATTCCAAGAGAATCCTTTGGTGACCAGTCTGATTTGTCAGCACAGAATGATGTCCAGTATTCTGGATAGTGAGCAATTGATGGCTACTCCATGGTTCTCTAGGCACAAAGCCAGTTCTGCATCCTGGGATTATTTACCTTTCCTCTGTGGTGATACTGGAGTGTTTGCTGGCTTTGGTAGACTACTTCAGGTCATCTGTTTTCCCAGGAGCATTTAGACTTCCTCTGATATTTCACTCTGAAGGCAGTTGTTTCCTGATTGTAAATTGAGAAGGGCATTAGCTGACCACTCATTGTGCAATAATGTCATCTTTCCTGTGCCCATCAACTGGTGAGGCAACACGGGATGGCTGCTGACTTCAAGGGTGACGCTTCTGTCCCGCTGCTCTCATCAAAATGATGACTGAGAAAGGAATGGGGGATGACAGAGACTCTTCTTGTTCTATCCCTCTCATCCTGAGGATATGGGCAGGTTCTCTAGGCATAAATAGGAATTAAGGAACCAGGTGGCATGCTAACCTCTTTATTCCACCAGCCTTCCAGTGCAGCAAACAGGATCAGGTTTTTTTTTTCCTTAGAAGAATTCCATTTGAGAAAAGCAATCATGTTTCATGGCTGGAGCACTGAATGGGAAGTAAAGAACCTGCATTTTGTTTCCAACTCTCTCAGTGACACATTGCTTAATCCTGGAGTTGCTTCATCCCTCTGTTCATCTCTGAAATTAAGTTAATAATTTTTACCTTTTTTGGTGAAGAGCATTAAGTAAGGATCACTCTAAAAGAGCAAAGTATGATTATTATTGCTGCTATTGATACATAAAAACAATATTACTAGCATTGCATATAAGTATTTTGCAGGACAAGTGATGGTTTTTTTATTAAGACTTTTATGACTTTCACATTTCTGGAACCTATAATATACTCTAAATATAGAATTCCATAATAGGCTGAAAGTGCTCCCGTAGAAGCATTCAAGTGTTCTGGATATATAATAATCCTTCAGTAAAAGTTTTTAAGTACAAACTAGCACAATCCCCCTAAGTGTATCCAACTGAGCTGTTAAGTACTTGGCATTTGTTTCAAGAAAACCTTCCTTTACTCTCATAATCTCAATATGATAACAAATTCAAAGAAACAATCAAAGACTTTGGTTAATGTAATTTTCTTTTTATTATCCTTCATAATCTCTCTTGGTAATATCAGGGTAGCTGAAAGGATAACTTTTGAGAACTACCTGTCTGACTCAACCGCTTACGAGTATAAAATTTGTGGTAGCACTTAATCCTTTCGTTTTCAAGCTTACGTGCGCATTCATAT
Organism: Emberiza elegans; assembly: GCA_024865655.1. Classification (NCBI taxonomy): domain Eukaryota; kingdom Metazoa; phylum Chordata; class Aves; order Passeriformes; family Fringillidae; genus Emberiza; species Emberiza elegans. Next base: position 4,526,558 of record JALJVW010000196.1, read on the forward strand.
TGCAATGCCTTTATATTCATCCAAGGGCAGTGAAGTCAATGTAGGGCTCTGAGCTGGTGCAGAGATAACATTGCATTCAAATTTAGCAATGAAAACTTGAATTTCCTTGCTTTTGTCAATCTGGATCACAGTTTCATGTGATAACTATTTAATGTAATTACAGTATTTTTAATCTGCTTTAAAAGTTTAAACCAGCAATATCTGTTACAAAGTTGTTATTTACCTTATTACATTTCTTATTAATTGTGGTTTTTTTTCAATCGCTGCAATCCAAACTGCTGCGGGTTTGTCAGAACTCTATGGCATGTGCTTGCAATTCATGCCAGCTTTGAAACAGGTAGCTCCTGTATCACAGAAACAGGTAAAATGGGCTTCACCAGCACCTGCAGAAGCAGTGAATGGTGGTGTCCCTTGTCATTCCATCCATGCTTTTTTCTGTCCTGAAGTGCGTTAATACAGAGCACACACATGACGGGTCGTGTAAATGAACCTTTTAATCATCTGTGGCAGTAGCAGCCTGAAATGCTTGAATCTGTAAGAATGCTGGTACATGTGCTCATAATAAAAATATCATCTTTAAGAGCCACAAGATTTTCATCAGTGTGCCATAAATACAGTCAAAAACATTTGAATTTTATTTAAAGAAGCAAACTATAAGTGCAGGTTATGTGGCTATACAGTAATAGGCGCCTTAAAAAAAAACTAATAACTTTACAGATTTCAAGCATACAAAGGAAAATTTTGAAACCTGTTTTAAAAACAAACAAACAAAAAGCCTAAATTAGCTGATCTTTAAGCTGGATTTTGAAAGCAGCTTGAAAGCTATGTAAGTTCAGCGAGTCACTTGGAAAATCAGAGCCTTAGAATTCTATGCATGCAGGCAGCAGACCACAGCCTGAGTACCAAGCAATTTGCACCTCTGTTTTAGGCTTCAAGCTCTCGTCCTCCTATGTTAGGCCTTGGCAGACCACTTGGCTATTTGAGCAGAATTACCTAGTGGTCCCACTTTTCCTCCCACAATTCTTCCATACCTATTCCCTGGGCTGCAGTATCAAATGGCAGGGCAAAGTTCAGTGCAGCCTCCCCTTGGCAGGGTAACAAACCCTGCTGGCCAAGCTCTACAGAGGTGCATGTGGAATTGCCTGGAGAGAAGGTCTTTCTAGGAGACTTAGAAAAAAGCTAATTCTTTATAAGGACTCTTACTAAAGGACAGTTCTGGTTGCAGCTTCTTTCCAAAGAATAAAAATGATCAGTCTGTGTGTTCTGATGTATTAGCTAGCTCCAGTCTAACATATTTTATTTTCAAATTACTTTTTTGAATGTTGCATTTTTTTACACATTCCAAGAAGTAATTTGCAAAAAAATAGCTCAACTACTTTAATTCAAAATTTATATGTGATCTGTGGTCAACCAGACAGGAAAGCCCTTCATATGAGAACAGATCAGTTTAAGCTATGTTTACAGGTTTAGTATAAAAAAAAAAAAAACAACAAAACACACACAACTAAAATAACTTCCTGCTAAGTTATCATTGAAACAAAACTCATATTAATAAAACTTCTTGTTTTCAATTCCTTTCGTTTGCAGTATTGGAAATTATTCTCTTCCCACTGACAAGCAGTGCCTGCTTATTTGAGCTCTGGGTTTTTCCCCTCTCCTGTGCGTGTGCCATGTGGTGGGCAGTGCAGCAAGGGCGGGCTGGTTACACCTGGCACTCTGTCCCTGGGAAAATTTAACCTTTGCTTTGTCTGATGGGTCCTTGCAAGGCACTTCCTTGATGAGCTGCACAGTGACCCTCCGACTGAAATTTTACTAGGGGTTATCTGCTGTATTTAGAAACATACATCAGCACCCAAGGGCTTGTTGTTCAGGTCACTGAATGGAGAGGAGGGTATCTGGTGTTCATACCTGCATTGCTATGCCCTGTGCATTGCCTGTCCCATTCCAACACTTCCTGGGACTTGCTCAGTTCATCTCTCTGCCCCCCATCAAAATCTTTATTCCAGCTGAGAGCTTGATCCTGAAGAGGGAAGAACACAAGTCACATCTGGATGTTTCTACAGGGTGTTCTATAGTTCATTATCTCTGACAACCCGATTAGATGGGGCTCTGAGCAACCTGGTCTCATGGAAGGTGTCCCTGGCAGGGGGTTAGAAGGAGGTGATCTATAATGTCCTTTCAAACACAAAACAATTCAATGGTTCTGTGATCTTGTCTCATGAAATTGTGAGCTTGAGAGACATTTATGTCATATTTTGTGTTACAAATCCATGTCATTAGATGACTATAAAATTGCTACAACAGAGAAAATGTTCCAACCATTTATAACATCCAGCCTTAAGTCAAAGGATAGTTTTTGTCACTTTAATAGAAAATGCTCATATAAAAGAAGTAATGCAAATGTTATGAAAGGGACAGTGTGTTGTGTGTGATATAAGCATTTAGCAGAAACCTTGTTTACTCTGAAACTTCAATTACTTCTACTGAATGCCAGGATTTTTGTTAGACCCATAAATTAATTTTAGAAAGTTTTAAAGCATACTGTGTTTTTAAAGAGGATGCTGTAATTTTTTACTGTGTATTGGTTTCCATGAGAATTCCTAGAAGACTGTTTTGCTCTATAATTAGATCTGATTGCCTATGAACTTGATAAGTCTCCTGTAATGCTGCTGTGATAACTTTGGTCTTAGATTATGTAAGACCATTTTATGCATGTATGTTAACTTACAGGCATGTTCACCAAGTCAGAGATCATAGTAAGGTTAGAAAATAATGGAAAATCTCCCAGGAGGGAGAGCAAAACTCACAATTGCTCTCATCCAGTTGACCTGAATTGTTTGGAAGAAGGAGAACTGTTTACTTTCATAGTAAAACTAGACTAGATTAGGTGCATCCTAAGATGGGTATCTGAAACCGGTGGAAGAGTTCCAGTTGCACAACAAAAAGTAGCTGCAATGTGCTATTTTTGCTTGACACAATGTGGGTTTTTCTATCATAGAAGAGTGCACAAGGCCAGATAATGAACACAGGCCACAGGCCATATTCAAAATATTAGCATTGGATTATCCACTTTTCCAGAAGAGTTCAGCTGAAAGTTACCAAATTTACAAAAAGCAAGACACCATTCTTTATTACATCAGTGCTGAAGACTTCTAGACAAGTTCACATGAGCTGGAAAAACTACCTGGTACAATTTTTTCTTGAAACTTCAGCTTTTTCAGGAGAAAGTTTTGATTTTTTTCACAGTTAAACACATAAGTGCAATGATGGTGAATTAAAAAATCAACTGTTTTAAAGCTTTGGAACAGTTGAGGGGCACTGCCAACTATACAGCTTTTGTGGATATGGAATGCTGATTTTCCTATGGCAAGACAAAAGAACTTGTCATGTGAGTGAAGCAAAAAAAAAGCCCAAACCTGAAAACTTTCCTTCTGTGTCACCCAGCAAAGATTTTATTTAGAAGATCTCCTTCAGCCTGCCTTAAAAAGCAGGCAGAGAGGAGGCTACCCAGATGATTAAAGGAATGGAACACCTCTCCTGCAAGGAAAGCAAGTCCCTTCCAACCCAAATATTCTGTGATTTTCTGTTTCTTCATGAACTGCTTTTGCATATCATCTTCCAACATCTTTCATGCCTGGATTCTGACCAAAAGTCTAAATAAACAGTACATGTGTCTTGTAAAGATCTACATATATGTGCAGTTTCAGGATGGTCTATAAAAGGAACTCTTAGTGTCTACTTGCTGAATTCTGTAGAACATTTCTCAATGCTAAAGTGAGTTACTCAACAAAATACAAGGAAAAAGCAGACCTTGTTGAAAATCAGGCTTAATAGGACAGACCACCAGTACAACTTACAGCTGTAGCTTTTGTACTAGCTTTGTGAACAAGATCAGAGATGCTGCACGTGCATATTTTGCCAACACAGGAAAATGAAGGTGGATGACACTGAAGCCTGAACTAAACAGGATTAAAAGCAGAAACTGTGGCCATTAAATGTAACCTACTTTGGCAGGGATGGTTTTTGCTTGTCTAGCAGGTAAGCTTTTGTTTATATTAATTTATGGACAGGCAAGGTACAGCAAGCTCAGGCTGTTCTAAGAGGAAAGTAAAGTATGGCTGTTCACTTCTGAGTGAAAAAAAAAGCATACTGCAAATTGAACTTTATTAAGGCCTTCTGAAATTAGTCACCTTGGTAAACTAGCAATCCCTTAACATAAAGATGTTACACAGACCTCATGGAATGCCATGGGGCATTCTGTAGTGCAGTATCTGCAGTACTTCCCATTGCCTGGCCACAAACCATTAAAAAAGTCCTTCCACGTGGAATGGAGATTTGTATTATTGCAGCAGAAAGTGTTTGCTAAATAAGCCTGTTTCACATGCTACTGACCAGAAACTACTCATGGATGCTGTAGATAATATCTCTGGAGCCTTTCTTGGTAGTTTCCAAATTACAGAGGAGCAAACCAAATTCTCCAGTTCTGGCTGCCCCATCCCTGGAAGTGTTCAGGGCTTGGAACAACCTGGCCTGGTGCAAGGTGTCTCTGCCCATAGCAGAGGGGCTAGAACTTGATGTTCTTGAAAGTCTTTTCCAATCCAAACCACTCTATGATATGATCCAATGATGTTCTATCTAGTAGTTTGAAAACACTGTAACATTTATGTTTTAAAGAAATATACACTAATAATTTAAAAGTTTCTTGATATAGTGCCTACTACCATCAGACAAATTGAAAAGAATTTTATGAACAGAAATTAGTAAACTGTTTAATTTGTTTTAACTTTAATTTAAGTGCTAAAATATCAGTGTAAGAGAAAATGTCACTGAAGAGGAAACAATAATAGGAAGGGGTTTAAAAGTCAGCAACTGGTTCTAAGTGAGCCTTAGATACTAAGTTTCAGCGTGACTTGATAATTTTTAGCTCTCTATATATATCTTTTGAGTGGGAAGCTGGAATATAGAAACTGAGCACTGTTTTAATTTTTAAACTGGTTTAAACCAGCTAGATTAGTGGTTTTCCAATCCAAACCACTCTATGATATGATCCAATGATGTTCTATCTAGTAGTTTGAAAACACTGTAACATTTATGTTTTAAAGAAATATACACTAATAATTTAAAAGTTTCTTGATATAGTGCCTACTACCATCAGACAAATTGAAAAGAATTTTATGAACAGAAATTAGTAAACTGTTTAATTTGTTTTAACTTTAATTTAAGCTAAAATATCAGTGTAAGAGAAAATGTCACTGAAGAGGAAACAATAATAGGAAGGGGTTTAAAAGTCAGCAACTGGTTCTAAGTGAGCCTTAGATACTAAGTTTCAGCGTGACTTGATAATTTTTAGCTCTCTATATATATCTTTTGAGTGGGAAGCTGGAATATAGAAACTGAGCACTGTTTTAATTTTTAAACTGGTTTAAACCAGCTAGATTAGTGGAAACTAAATTGGAAGCAAATCCAAGGTCTCTTCTGCTTTGTTTTGTTGTGTTTTTCTTTTGAAGTATCACTGTTTGGGGACTTTCCCCTTGGTACTGTTCAAAATTGTTTTATTGTGACACACTTGGTGGCTGATCTCTGGTAGATAGCAGAGATGCTGCTTTGGCTCATCCACACATTCTTGGATTAGAGCACTGAGACTTCTATATTCAGTCTTGCTAAATTTATGCTTATTATTTGGGTGGCTATATGAATGGTGCTCTTGCTCACCCACACTGAAATGCAATTAAAAGCCCTTTTCTAGGGATTTGATTCATCAGGTATTGGGCTGTCCTTCCCCTGGGTTCCCAAAATCTCCAAGATCAGGGAGAATGAAACAATGTGCTGTGAAACAATTCTGCTGCAGCAGTTTTAAATTTAGACTATGGAATATGAGTGTCTGTTAAAATTTCAGTGAGGAATCACATACCAACTACAAGTACTTGCAAGCTCCATACATTACTTGCATCTGTGCTTTGGGTTATGTCTGAAGCCAGCTCACCCTGTCTCCTGAACAAAAATGCTTTTCTGAACAAGAATGTTTTTCATCTTTGTCTCTGAACATGTTTAGTAGAATTTAAAATTTCAGTTTAGATTAAACAAAGGATTACAAGATCATAAATAGGAAAAGTCTGACTGCTTGGGCTTTTCTTTTCCTAATAATGCCATTAAGGGAATATCATACTACTCAGAAGAGTCAAGGTAGGACAGCAAGAAATGCAGAACAATCTACTAATATTGTGAAAGGCAATTGGGTGTTATTTAAATGGGCAGTAAATTAACTATTTTAAGTGTTTCCTTTTACTTCAAACAGGTGGCTCATGCATGCTATTTGGAGTTCATTTACAGTCAATAGATTCATGGCTAATAACTTTAAAATACTTCCTGAAAGTGTTATAACCAAAATGTGACAGTCAAACCTGAAGCCTGAATTAAGATACATTCTTTTTTAAGGAGCAAAAAGCCTAAATTTAACCAAAATGTATTTTCAAGAATTTTGATGAAATTTACATCAGGAGTCCTAGGACAGCTTGGTTTTATTTGCCATATTTATAACAGTCAGTATGCATTGAAAAAAAAGATGATGTTGCTGCAATGATGTCAGTTCCTGGCAGTGTAAAGATGTGTGTGATAGGTCTGATCAATGCATCAGCTTTAGCATTTCCATATCACTCCAGCTGAAAAAGAGGGAGGCAAGGGAGAAATCCTTCTTTAAAAAATCTTCAGGGATATTTTGCAAAGCTGACAAGGAGAGTTCTGAAAATTCTTACAATGTTTGAAGTTTTACACATATGTTTGAAGTTTCACACATATTCTTATGCAGGGAACTGGTCTGGGTTTTTTCCTTCCTTGAAAGGCCATCACTAGGAATAGTTGGCCATATACTGCAGTTAAGGAAAAAAATTATTTAGGTATTCTCACAGGAATTCAGATAAATATTGTATCTTTAAAAATATGTGGGGTTTAAACTAATATTTCATTCAAAAACCAGTGGGGTTTTTTTTCTTCTTCTTTTTTTTTCTTAAAGCCTCTGCCTCCTTGTCATGACTCTAAGGAATCTATGCAGGTGTATAAACAGCACTGCAAAATAGCAGAAGAATACCACGAGGTCAAGAAAGAAATTGCTCTGCTGGAAGAAAGAAAGTGAGTAACTTTCCCAAAGGATTTACTGTCCTACATTCTCTTTGCAAAACCCTGTTTGAAACATGAAAGCTTAACATTGTATTTTCTGACCTTCTATACATATATGCTTATATATGTGTTTACACATATAATTGTGGCCTTCCAGTATCTGAAGGAAGCCTAGAAGAAAGATGGAGAGAGACAATTTATAAGGGCCTGGAGTGACAGGACAAGGAGAATGGGTTCAAACTGACAGAGGGCAGGGATAGATGGGATATTGGGAAGAAATTCTTCCCTCTGAAGGTGGTGAAGCCCTGGCACAGGTTGCCCAGAGAAGCTGTGGCTGTGCCGTCCCTGGAAGTGTCCAAGGTCAGGTTGGATAGGGCTTGGAGCAGCCTGGCCTAGTGGAAGGTGTCCCTGCCTGTGGCACAGGGCTGGAACTGGATTATCTTGGGGGTCCCTTCTAACCCAAGCCATCCTATGATCCTATGATTTCATGCCTCTGCCTGATGAGCACAAGTTGGCCATTGCTCTACAGGATCATCTGGGGCCACAAAGGGCTGTCACAGTTCAGCTTTGTGGGTGTCCCTTAAAAGCTTCACTGACAGCCTCCAGGTCACATAACAATCCAGTTCATCTGGTGTAGGTTCCTTTTCAATTTTAGTTTTTTCAATAAACATTGCATGCTTTAATGAAGAACAAAATGGGTCCTCATTTAGGCTTGGAATACTTGACAATATTAGTAAATATTTCTGTGAGCTGCTTTGTTTCTGTGTACCCTGGTTCAATATACACTGGCATTTCAGGTGTTCATACCTAAAGTGAGTAAGCTGGAGGCTTTTTCTCTTGTCTATGGCCTGTACTCACAGCCCTGTCATCTTCTGCCTGACTATTAAATGGCAAAGTGCACTCTGGCTGATGGTCCCTTTCCAAAAGAAACCTGAAAAAGAAATTCAGACAGAGCAAAGAAGGTGAATAGTGAAATCTCTGCCCAGCTGACCTTGCAGTTCAGCCAAGTTTGCATCCATGGGAATCGTCAGCTGCAGAAGCAAGAAGGATACTTGAAATCCTGTAGTCTTACAAGACAGCCAAAGAACTCCCTGAATCCAAACTATGCAGGGTAGAAAATGAGATGTCTTTATCTGGGATGATAGCTAGAGCCACAATATAGTTACTTTTTGCCTAAAGTGTCAAAGCTAGTTGAAGTTTCCCACTGCAAATCCCCTTCCACTGAAGGATCAGTGTGGCACTCAGATGCTGACTGACTGGAACAAAAGCAAAAAAAGATAATGTCCAATGTAATGGGAAAATGCATTTTGCATTTGATTAATATTTGCAGTGTTTGCATTTGATGCACCCTTAATTGAACTTGGCCAATCAAAAGTAACTAGTATTTTTTAAAATATTAGAATAATCTATTTTCTACTATCTAAAGTAGATCTTAGTAGATCTAATAGATCTACTATCTAAAGTAATTTATTTTAAATTTGCAATGATTTTTCAAATTTGTTTGCCTGATACAAGCTGCTTACATATGTATTTAGCAATCAATTCAGTGGAAACCATGTGTCTCTGTCTACTCTGAAAATCCAAGCACAATATAAAATATTAAATGATTGTTTAAGTGCTTGACTTTAGATATATAAACACCAAAGGTAGCCTTCAATAATTTTGGTTTTTGAGTCTACTAATATAAATCCATTTTTATTATTATTGGCACAACCCTGAATCAGTTATGCCTATTTATGAAGAACACTTGGAGCCCATGAAAATGAGACATTCACATATATTTTTGCACTTTCTGGAATAAAAATAAATTGCTGTTTGAATGAAATTTTTTATCTATAAGTCTCTGGTACTAGCTAAATTAGAAATGGTTTGCTTCTTGAGAATGGCAGGTACATGCACAAAATTATTTACCTGAACTCACAATTATCCTAATCAACCTCTGAGCCCAGAGGTCAGCCTCTCAGAGGTGCTTATCTTGGATGAATTAAAGGGCTTCAGGCTGGCATTTTCCTTAATTCCACCAGTGGATGTCAACAGTGGAACAATGTCAGGAAGCTTCCACCACTGCTGTCTGTGCTGAGCCTGTTCTGGGAATTCCATATCCCAGTAAACAGATGTTATGAGTGGCTGTGTAAGGCAACAAATGGAGTTATAATACTGAGACCCTCATGTACTTTCTAATTATATATTTGTTACCTTTTGTTCACATGCTGTAGATCTGTGAAATGCCTAAACATAACAAATACCAGGGCAGCACCTTTCACGCCTCCCATGTGTCTTAATCTGAAAAAGTGATCCTACAGCATTGGGATCAAGGATGTTTAATTTCCTACAAGCTGCTGCACTATGGTTGCCTGATTTTGAGGTTTAACAAGCTGCAAGTGGAAATTGAGGATTTTTTTCCTCCAGATGTGGATTGTTTATGACTCCTTCCTCCAAGTAGATTATCCATTTTGTAGTATTTTTGAGCGGGTCTTATGCCTTCCACCATTGTGTATCTTTCCTTTCTGGAGCAGTCTGTTTTTATTAAACCTTCCAGAAACAAACTGGGACCTTTTTACCACATGGTTTGGTTGAAATTGAAAGGTGGATTTAGAAAGCTATTAGGGACATGTAACTTTACACGTATGTAAGCAAACAAACCTGAACAGGACAGCCTTGTTTTTTATCTAAAACTAGATAGAAGGAGAGTATAAGTGTGGAGGCAAAGGAATAAGCAAGAAGTAAAAGGGAGTTTTGCTCTCATGTTCACTGATTCTAAAAACATTCTCAACACTTAAAGTAAGAGAGTTAAAAGCAGTTTAGGGAGTAGCATATACTGAATGAAAAGTGGATTATAATGGCTGGGGTGGCATGCATGTTTTGCATTGTGTGGGTACATATAAGTGTATATATATATATATATATGTACGTATATATGTATAGACATGCATGTATATATCCTTATATATGTATACACTTATATATACACCTTATAATTGTGGCTTTTCACCACCTGAAAGGAGCCTGCAAGAAAGATGGAGAGAGACTGTTTACAAGGGCATGTGGAGATAGGACAAGGCAGAATGATTTTAAACTGATAGAGAGTAGGTTTGGATGGGATATAAAGGAGAAATTCTTCCCTGCGAGGATGTTGGGGCACTGGAAATGGCTGCCCAGACAGCCCTGCCTGCCCCATCACTGGAAATATTGAGTATTCCAATTTTTAAAAAGGGGAGAATGCTTTCACTTGTCTAAAAAGTCTGATGAGATGCACAAGTTTTTAGCCTCAAAACCAATTACAATCAAACTGAAAACACAGTTTGCAATTTTCTAAAATTTGCCCCTGCTGTGGTTGTCTTCTTCTACATTTGAATTTGAATGTATGGGAATGAAGTTTCCCAATTGTCTACTACACCTACTATCTATTGTCTATTTCTCTTAAATACTACATTGATAAAATGGACAATGATCAAGTTGCATCCCTTGTAATGGGAACAAACAGCTTTTACAGTGTTTTTCAGTGTGTATTTTTACCAAAGGCAGTCACAAATGCTGTTTGATGGTATCCTTGCCGGTGCTCCCAACTTCTCTCCACAGATCAATTCACCTGTGTCATTCCAATGACGAGTCTCACCTGGCAGTTTCTGTACCTGTGGTGCCTGTGACAGTACATACAGGATGCTGAAGGCTATGACTGACAGAAAAAAACAAAAAATGGATTGAGCAAATATTTTTTATTAGTTGGCTAGGAGGAAGAAATAATGTTAACCTGACAAATATCTGTACAGGTATTAGAGCATTTTAGCAAAAAAAAAAAAAAAAAGGAGAATAGAGTTAATTATACTTTAAATAATTTTTGTTCCAAACTCCCAAGTTCAGTGTAATCTTTCATACATGAAATAATATATACAGGTATATTTTAATATTATTTTATAAGACATAGAAAGTTGTAAAACATTATTTTAACAACAGTGGAAAACACTGAATCTTTTACAACTTTTCAAAGGCTTTTACTTCTGCTTAGCTTGATGTGTAATGTGAGCATGGAGTACAGCCAAACTAAAAAATCAGTGAAGTGAAATGACAAGGGCTGCTTTTCATCAAGGTGAGAACACACTTACTTGTTCTCTTTTGTGCAATATAGATGGCAAGAGAATGTACTAGGATGGCAGTGGGAGAGAAGATGACAAGTATTTCACAGGAAAATGGGAAATGTGAGAGAGAAAAAGAGGCTGTAGTATCAAAAAAGGGAAAATCAAAGGACAAAGCAAATAAAGATGGGAAAAGAAATTACTCAGGAATAAAAAAGGAAGCAAGAATTTGAAAGAACATTGGGTAGATTTTTTTTGCTAATTTAATCATAGCTTAGTTTGCTGTCTTCACTCACACTCTTCACATTTATGCCAGCAATACGTAGTACACGGGAAAAAACCACTCTGGAATGGGAGACATGATTGAAAATAAAGAAAAGGGTGTGGAAGCGAGAACACACCACATTTAGGGCACAGAATGTAATTTAATTTATGTTCCAGAAACACACACGTATTTCCATAACAGATGGTTTTGGGTATCTAACTTTGGGTGAAAGGGATGAGATGGCTGGTTATTTTGAGCACTTGTTATATTACTATTACTAGATAATGACCCTGGATTATGTAGTTAAATATTAGAGTTGCCATGGTTGCTAGCTGTATCTTATATTCTTAGCACTGCATGGTTATCTCTTTTTCCTCCCCCAGACAATTCTAATATAACTCTACAGAAAATATCATTTGATCACCACCTGGTTTAGGATCACTCGTTCTCTTGGCCATGGATATGATTTCTTTTCCTTCTTTCACACGTTAGAGTAGACAGAGAATCATGGAATTGTTAAGACGGGAAAAGACCCTTAGGATTATCAAGTCCAACCACCAGCCCAGCACCACCTCCCTGTTCACCATTAAACTGTGTCCTCCACTGCCACCTCCACATGTTTTTTTAACTACTCCAGGGGTGGTGACTCAACCATTTCCCTGGACAGCCCATTCCAGTACTTTACAAACCTTTCCATTAAAAAGTTTTTCCTGATATCTAATCTGAACTTCCCATGGCACAACTTTAGGCCATTTCCTCTCTCCCTCTCCCTTGTTTTCTGGGAGCAGAGCCCAACCCTCACCTTGCTGCACCCTCCTGTCAGGGAGTTGTGGAGAGTGAGAAGGTCCCTCCTGAGCCTCCTTTTCTCCAGGCTGAGCCCCCCAGCTCCTTCAGCTGCTTCTGGTGCTCCAGACCCTTCCCCAGCTGTGTTCCCTTCTCTGGACACACTGCAGCCCCTCAGTGCCTCTCTGGTAGGGAGAGGACCAGAACTGGACCAGAACTCAGCACTCGAGGAGTGGCCTCAGCCATGCCCAGCACGGTGGAACAGTCACTGCCCTGCTCCTGCTGGACATGCTGTTGATGATGAAATCCAGCATCCCACTGCCCCTCTTGGCAAATGGCATGCAGTGGAGATGACTGCTTCATTTTGTGGGAGCCTTTCATATGTTTTAGCTTGCTCTCCTGACCACAGGACTGTTTCTGTGCTTTTTGGCCCAGAGGATTTCTCCAGGTACAGTTTCTTGAGTGTCTTTCCCAACACTGTGAAGACAAGTAGTTTTCAGACTTCTAGGTTCTTCAGAAAAAGATTGGTATAAGCCTTAAAAGGCAATGTTTTAGCTCAATAATTTTCCCATTCTAGACCTGTTTTTTCATCATCTCACATGTATGCAAAATATATGTTATTTGCCAAATACAAGAAATTAAATTACAGCTTTTCTAATACAAAGAGAGACCTCCTCTTCTAGAGGAAGCATCCTTGCCTTTGGAAGGTCCTTGCCAACTCAAACTATTCTGTCATTCTATGACCTTTTACGGCATCTGAGACACATTTTCATTTATGTTAAAGCAGACCTTAATGTCTTTAAAGGTGTTGTTTTTTAATTTATTAGTAGACTTATGCAAGGACAATCTCCTCAAGATAGCAGTTACCTTGCAGGGTCTCATAATTCCCCCTGCTAGGAAAGTCATGCCAAATGTGGGAAGAGAAAATCACCTTATGGCCACCAGTACACAGCAGTTGTTGTTGAAGATGCTGTACTGCCACAGATGCATGATCCTGAATACCTGTTCACAATGGGGAAAAGGCAAATCCTAGTCTTTGAACTCTGGAAACTGCTTTCCTTGTGTCCAGTCCACCTCTAAATACACTTATCTCCAGACAGATTTATCTGCTTGGTCTGTCACTTTTCTTTGTATTTGTTCCTTGAGAATATGAGTTCTGAGGAGCTCTGTTCTCTGCATGTTGAGTCATTAAGGCCAGAACAAGAGAAATAACTTCCCTAAGACAGTGCTATGTTTTTCTCCTGCTTGTGGTTGATGGGTTTATGGTGCAGATCACTAATGTTGCCTCCCAAACCCCTCCCCAGAAAAGAACACTTCAAGTACACGTTACAGATTGGCTCAAAGCTTTGAGTACCTCAGCACTAGTTTGGAAAATACCTTATCAATACTGTTAATATTTAAACTTGGGGTAACCATTAACAGAAAGCACAGATTACACAGTGCTACATCTATTTATTAAGCATCCACAACAAGGTCTGGATGGTGCAAGAGCTTAGCCTGGTGTTCTTTAACCTCTGAAAGCTGAGTTCAAATCTAGGATTAGATCAGATGTAATTGTTAGTTACTGTCCTCATCCTTTTGTGAGCTTCCTAAACTACACCATTCATAACATTTAGCAATTCCCTGGTACTCTAATTTTAGATCTGTGGCAGGCTGACAGCATTAGCCTGAAACATCACCCTATCCTGTAAACAGGTGTTGATCCTGATGGGAAAGGACTAAGTAGGTTCTGCTGACTCAGAAGTGGGCAATTTTACTAGCTCAGTTCAAAGAAACTGCTTTCTGTGAGGGAGGTCCAAGAGTGTGGACAACAGCAATGACTATATTTTGATTTTAATGCATTTACAGTTAGTTTGATAGCAAATCTAAATCCTGGGGAGGGGGGAGGGAGTTATCTGTGCTGCTTGAATATTACTGGAGAGCAGCATGAAAGCCAAGCTTGCGGAGAATGTCATCAAATCAGAACTGACCTTCATTACTGGAGCTGTCTGAGTTTGCACGTTGTCTGTCTGTGCCTCTCCTGGCTCAAGTCCAGGAGAGTCAGTACCATTCCTTTTCAAGTACTGAAAGTTCCCACAGAAAAGGTTTACCTGCTTTTAAGATGCTGATTACCTGGTAGTGTGTTCACTGCATCTCCCTTTCAAAAAGGTCATGAGTGTAAGAAAAGTAAGGAAGAATGATTCTGAATTCATTTGCTTGGACACTTCTGATTTAACAGTCGGTAATTTGAAAGAGCTTAATTTAGCCCTTCAGTCCAACATTGCACTAGAGAATAATTGCAAAGAAGTATTGCAGAAGTTCTTATTTGGTCTCCAGAGATAAAGGTCTTCCAGAGGAAGTCCAGAGAGAAAAAAAACCAAAACCGACAAACCAAACAAACAATAAACCAAAAAAAAACCCCAAACATCTGGAGCTGTAAAAACTCATTGTCCCTGAATGTTCTCACATGAAATCACTCCTCCATGGTCTCAGGCCCATGAATAGGAGATGTCTAGCAAGACTGTCTTGACTTCTGTGAAAACTGATTGATCTAGAATGGCCCAGCCACAGAGAAATGAACCTGTTAGTGGCTTGCTGTGTTTAAAACTTGTACAGCTATATTGTGTTAAATGTAAACAGAATTCTACTGAGCAAGAATACCCTCTTGATGTTTCCTCTCAAAGGCCTGATGGAATGCACCTGTCACCTGGTGAAAAGAAACAGAAGAGGCTTTGCTGCAGCATAGCTGCTCTGCCTTACCTCAGTAGTGTAAAACAAAGCTTTCATATAGGAGGATGCCTGTATGCTGCCTCTTTGGTTGATTTAAAAATTCTGTAACAGCTGCTAACTCCTTTTTTTTTTTTTTTTTTTTTAAACTATGGGAAGCACAGCTGGTAGAATTGGCTGTACCAAGGGTCAGTTCTGACTTGTGACTCCTTGAACTGCAGTAAGTGTGACTGTAAACAGTCAGCTAAACCATGGGCAAACTCTGCTGTCACTGAAAGCTGCAGTAAAGACAGAGGAAGGTTAACTTGATCCTAAATGAAGGCCACACAGAAGTGTTTTTCAAAAGCCAGATTTAGTCTTGCTGCTCTACGTGGTAGCTTTTCGGCTATGAGTAACACAAGTGATCAGCAAAACAGAAATGTTATCTTTTCATGAACACTCTGACCTGTGGGAATAGAATTGCTGATCTCTAGCAATTTCCTGTCTGAAAGCACTGGTCTAGCCTCACAAGTGGGCTCCTTTAAGGACTGCAGTGAAATCTATCCTCTGTGAAGGCATGAACAACTTCCCGCTGATGATCTACAAGCCCTGTTTTGACATGACTGAGAAATAAAGTCACAGGGCTATGAACAGTTAAAAGATTAACTAATCTCTGAGATAGAATGATCAAAAGAACCTTTTAGAAGAGACTTCCTGTAATGGGTGGATTTTTGACTTAAAGGGAAAAGAAACCCAGAGGCCAGGCTGGCCTGGTGGGTGACTAAGGGGAGAGCAATTAGATTCTCTGTGAGTTACTCATGCCTTCAGCGTGTTTTAAGACCTCTTTTATCTCAACTTGTGCTGAGGTAATTTCAGTTGATACTATACAGGAAACTCCAGCTCCTGGCCAGCTCTGGGAATACAGGGCACTGTGCGACTCCTTCCAGAAGTCACAGCTTGCATCTTCTTGTGTCTGTACTTCAGAGGACCAGGAGGGGTCAGCTTTGCAGCTCTTCCTCAGCAATAGGGCTAAGATCTGAATCTAAACACATTATAGAAATATATGTAGCTCAGATTCAGAGCCTACTACTTACTGGATTTGCTTGTACTAGAGAAAAGGAAACCAGGCACACTTCACAGAACTTACCAACCAAACAAAATAAATAAATTTTATTTATTTAAAAATCTAACCAACCAAACTAAAACACCTCGCTCTCTTTCAGTGATATCTGGTATTGAGAGAAAAATAAATTGTTATTCTTCTGGCAAAGTATTAGCAAGTCATCTCTAGGAACTTGATTCTCTGCTGTGAATTGTGTGCTCAACTCTTACTGAAGTTAGAGATCACAGAATCATACAATCAATAGAATAGTTTTGATTGGAAGGGACCTTAAAACTCCTCCAGTTCCAATCCCTTGCACCAGACCAGGCTGCTCCAAGCTCTGTCCAGCCTGGCCTTGAACACTTCCAGGGATGAGGCAGTCTCAGCTTCTCTGGGCAACCTGTGCCAGGGCCTCACCACCCTCACGGGGAAGAATTTCTTCCTAATACCCCATTTCCTGCTCTCTTTCAGTTTAAAGCCATTCCCTTGCTTGTCACCTGTGTCAAGAGTCCCTCTCCAGCTCTGTTGGAGCCCCTTTTGGTACTGGAAGGGGCTCTAAGGTGTCCCCAAAGCCTTCTCTTCTGCTGAACAGTCCCAAATACAGACACATGAACACAGCAATTTCAGGCTTGGTTACTGAACAGGAAACCAATCCAAGATTTTGGAAGCTTAGTCTTTTAAAGGTGTGAAAAATGCGTATTTTATGATTGGCCTTTTGCAAATATTAAAATGAATATTGTATGTGTTGTGTTAGAAAGTTATGCTGTATTAATTCTCTTAAGCAGTGTGTTAAATATAGTTTTAGGTTATAACATAATGTTACAATAGAAACTATGCTATGTAGGATACTTTTTAAAAGAAAGGACTCACACTGAGATAGCAGCCACAGGACACCCAAATCTTTCAGAGAAAAAGAATTTATTGCCCCATTATCAGAAGAAATGAACTTCTTCCCACCTCAAAGGCACTGTTAGGATTCAGAGGAAGAAGTTGACATTGACCAGACAGAATCCTGTATTTGAATGGAATTTATGCATCATGTATGAGGTGTATGAATTTGCAACAGGCTATTGTTTTTAAGGATTAATCCTCTGTTAAAGGGTGTCCTTTTTCGGGCTTATTTTGCCCAGGAAAAGGTACCCGGACATCCATAACTCTTTGTTTTTATTGTCTCATATTGTCCTAATCCAAATTGTCCAAATTATTATTATTCTAATTATATTGCTATTTTTATAACCATTTTATTACTATTAAACATTTAAAATTTTAAAAACAGGTGATTGGCATTTTTAACAGGGAAAAAACAAGACTCTAAAAAATTAATTTTCTAGGTCCTTGTTTCACACAAGTTCAAGCAATAAAAACTAAGTTCACAACACAACACAGCCCATCTATGACATAACACAGGACATCAAATTTTTGCCTACTGCCATTTTTAATAATTGGGATTTTTTTCGTAATCATCAGAAAGGAGCTGATTGCCAGGCTGGAGCAAGTGGAAAAAGAAAGCATGGATGCTGCTCGGCTGGCTAAGGAGTACGCACAGCTGACAGAGGAGAACCGGACACTGAAGCTGGCCCAGACACAGTGCGTGGAGCAGCTGGAAAAGCTCAGGATACAGTACCAAAAGAGACAGGGCTCCTCATAACTCCCAGCTAGCTCATGGGAGGCACTTCATACAGGAATGGAAAACAGATTTTAAAATAAAGATCTGTTTCATATGTTACAACACTTTACTACGGATACAGAGTATGTAGAAGTCTGAATTTGATTTAATGCTTGCCACCCAGTAGCTTAATATAATGGATATTTCATCCATTATATAATGAATGTTTTATTTCAAGTAACATAATTGAAGTTAATCTATCCCCATTATATGTTCTAGTGGATCAGGTTTCTTTTCTAAACATATTTCTTCCAATTTAAGAAGATATGGACACACTAGAAAATTATATAAATAGTCTCTGTGTTGGAAATTTGGATCATACTAAGGACTGGGACAATGTTAATATATGGAATATATGTATGTTAATTTTAGTTTGGTAAATTCTTTTTAAATTATTTTCCTCATGCATAAACTGTTTGGAAGTTATCTTGAAGCAGATCTCCTCACTAGTAAAAACTATACTTCATATCAACTTCACACTGTTGTATAAAATCTAAAAAACTGCACATTGAAAATTGAAGTTACAAAGTCATTTTTTATCAAACAAGTTCACTGCCAGTGATAATTTGCAAGTTATAATATTAAAAGGAAACAGATGAGATCAAACTTTCTTTCCTTAAGTGTAAAGATTACTTGAATGTCTTTTTATTGTGCTTTTAGGCATGCAAGAAATGAAAAATTAATATAAGAATCATACTTTCATCAGTTTCAACTGAGACTATGTCAGTTAAATTATTGTAAGGCTCTTTTGTTCTTACTTTCTGGTCTATTTTGAAACATAAGTGGCTGCAAGTATGGACAGGGAGTTCTGTGATACACAAATAACTGGGAAGTAAAATGTCAGTTTTACTTGCTCTATTTATCCCTGTATTTTCTTAGATCAAATTAAAAATCTTCATTATACTTCCATTTCTATTCATAGAGCAGTTTTTTCATTGAAAGTGGATGTAGAAAAGCCCTTTTATGTTCTGAATGTTCTCAAATCACCCTGTATTTTAAACTCTGCTTGTCAGATGCAGCTTTTTACATCTTCATTAGCTTGGAATTCAACTTAATGTGTTATTAGTACTGTGTCCTAGTAATTGAAAACTATGAACTTAAGATTTGCACCGGGACTTTAGCTTAGATTAGTATCGTTAATCTATCATTAAAACGGAATTTCATGTTAATCAGAAGAATGCCTGGCAGCAAAGGGGACAAACAAAGAATTACAGGCTGCCTGTAATTTATCTGTGCTAATTGCCTACAGTGTTCCCTGCAGCACAGGTGGGAAAAGTGGCTCCGTGATACTCCAAGCACCTGGCACTGCAGCAGGAGAGCATGAAGAGGTAGCAGGAGAGCACAACCTTGTTTCCACTTCTCCTCCTGAGCCACCAGGGCAGTGTCAGCATCCAGACTTGGCACTGCTTCCTGCTGTACCTGGGAAATCACCACTCCCGAGGCATGGGCTTCCCACTGGAATGCTCCCTGAGCAGTAGAACACTGTATTTATTCCTCTCATTATCTGAGCATCCAATTTTCACTGTACCTTGTGGAAGTTGAAGGGGAAAAAAAACATAGGTAATAAAAACCACTTGGAATATTAAGCCTGGAAATGCTGGAAAAGTCTTGGTTGAGTTTTGCACTGTTGGGAAACAGAACTTGAAGAGAAATCAGAGCTTTGCTTTGAGCACAGAACACCACAGAAGCTAGAATTACCCTTTTTTGCCTGTGTTTGTGTGTTTTGAACAAGAGAATTCTCATTTTAAAACAGTTTGTCATTTTAGTCAAAGGTTTTTCCATCTAGCCTTAAAAGCTTCATGCAGTCAGGTGATTTCAGTGAATTCACTGAAAACCATATAAAGTACATAAAACTACTTTATTGACAGACTGTCTTTGGATGCAAATGGATCAGACAGCAGACCTTTACTTACAAATAACTGAGTTCACCTTGAAAATTTTGATTTAAGTGCAGTCACAATGCTTTAGATATCAGAAAAATTACAGACCATATGCTGTGAGAAAAACCTGAGAGCCACAGTCAGGTGGAGCAGGAAAGCTGGACTTCATTTGTGGCAATCAGCACTTTGAGAATAGTCAGGGAATATGTTTTTCCTAATCTGTAGGTACTGACCAGTGTAGAAGAATTCAAGAAATATCTTACAGATGCGCAGATGCCAAATTTTTTATGTGGTCCAGCCTACAAGCCTGGATAAATATGAAATTCTTAAACCATCCCAAACTAATTGAAGTCAAAGATTTATATTCAACTTGAACTTTAGCTATGTGTGATCAAATTTTCTTTCTGCTTTTAGTTATGGTTAAAGTAACAAATAACAGCTTTGTAAAAAATAACAGCTTTGTATGAACATATTTGCCTGCATGCATGCTCATGTGCCTGAGAGCAAGCAGGAGCTCAGAGAAATTGTATCGCAATGCAAATGAGTAAAACTGATACAGAAGTACAAAGGATGAAAAATTAGTGTCTCTTGAAAATTATTTTTAAAAAAATTAGGGAAGTGGGATTCAAAGTTAGGAAGGTAGGGAAATGGAATTTTCCAAAAATATTCTTAGGCAAGTTAAATTAAAATGTGGCATAGTCAACATAATGCAGAAAATCATCCAGGTGTTGAAAAGAGTAAAGGTAGCTGGAACAACCTTCTGAGAGGTAACTGTTGTATCTATCATCCATCTCTTGATTTGTTTATCAAGAGCATAATAGCGAAAAATACTCTCGCATTCAGTAAGTCTCCAATTTGGACATGCTGAATTTTTCTCTAGATACAGTGGAGCTCTGCTGACTAAATAGCTGAAATTAGGCTTTTTAATAAAGCATTTGTCATACTGATCCTGTATTTTCCACGTAGACAATATGGTTTGTGTTCTGGTTGAAGTGGTCTGCATGTTAGGTCCTGTTGTATCTATCACACTATAAAAACAAGTTTTATACAAATATTTCACAGATGTTTTTAGAAGTTCAAAAACTTAGCCAGCTTTTGAAATCAAGTACCAATGAAAGGTTAAGTTTTATAACATATGACTGCAACCTGTGAGAACTGCAGCTATATTGCCGACAAAGTGTATTTCTTGCTGTTATCCAGGTTATTCAGGTTAGCAAAAGTAAGCATGCCACTACCATGATGAATGCATTTGCTTCAAACCACTTAAGGAACAGTGAAGTACATGGGTTTAAAACAAAAACAAGACCTGTGCTTTCCATTTTCTATCCTTGCTAAACAACTTCCTTCCGTCGTAGAGAATGCTGAACAAACTCAATTTAAGGCTTCCAGTTAGCAAGGATATGACTCATGCAGTCTTGAAACAGCCAGAGCCAAGGGTGACTTGACGCTTGGAACGTCTGGAAGATGAAGACCTGTGAGTTTGAGTTCAGTGTCTTTTTAAAAAAAATGTTTCCCTTTTCAGGATTACCTCTATTCTGTCTGATTTTGTGCATAAATGATCTTTGGAAGTGCGTCTCCTCCCACCAGAGGCTTCCATCATCTAGGCCTTTGTAATGATTACGCGCTGTTAACAGTGGGGACAGGTGGGACAGGGAGGTGTTCTCAGCCTTCCTTTGGGTTGTGTGGCTGGGGAGCTCTGCCACGTGACCCTTTGCTCCAGTCACAGGACACCTTGCAGAAATTAGCTAGTCACAGTAATAACCACAAAGCCACTTGGTGGTGTTCCCTATCTAAAATTCTTTTCTTGATGAATGCACGAAGTGGAAGCGTCTAAAGGAACAGGGGAGACTTGTGTCGCCATGATATTTTCTGAAAAATCCCTTTGCCAGGATTTTTCTCCTGAGAAGCTGAGAAGCCTCAGAGGAAAATAAAAACAATGATTATCTGCTGCTGTGGAATGCAACAGGTGCATCTTTGATTGGTCCATGTTGGTTGTTTCTAATTAATGGCCAATCACAATCAGCTGGCTTGGACTCTCTGAGAGTCACGAGCTTTTGTTACTCATTCCTTTCTATTCCTTGCTAGCCTTCTGATTAAATCCTTTCTTCTATTCTTTTAGTATAGTTTTAATACATCATTTTCTTTTAATATAATATATATCATAGAATAATAAATCAGCCTTCTGAATCATGGAGTCAAGAATCTCATCTCTTCCCTTGTCCTGGGACCCTGCAAACACCACCACAGACTTGTCTGGAAGAGTCTTGCCTCTCTGTCTGTGGGGGGTACAAGATGTGCAATGGTGGAAGAACAGGGCTGCAGGGAAAGGAAGTTTGGTCCAGGCAGTGATGAGCACTGGCCCTGTCCAGCAGGAATGTGAGGAGAGTTGACAAACCCTGGGTGCTGCCATGACTTTTGTCTCCCATCTTCATACTTCCACAGTCATACCTGTGCACCCACAGCTCTGAGGGTCTTCTCCCTCCTGGTGGGATGTCATGGCATGCAGATGTGTGGATGATATGGTGATACATATCCCTGGAAAACCCACAATGAAACTATTAACTATCTTCATGACAGGCCTGGAAGGTGTGCAGCAAAGAAAGACTAAGACTGAACAAGTACCAAAAAACTGGGCCCTGCTGTTCATCTTGATGATGTTCTGTGGGACAAGACCAGACACCAACTGCATGACTGCACCATGGTGCACATTATGGAGGAAGGGAAGGTAGCAAAGCAGAATTGGAGGGGCAGCCTCAACCTCACCACTTCCTTCACTGGTTTTGCAATGTTAAACTGGGAGTTACCAAGGTGGTCTTTCAGGTGCACACCAAAACTGTGAGGCTGACACTTTAAATTCAAAGTAGATTATTTTATAAGAACGAAAAATCTACCTTGCTTGGGACAGTGCCAGTCACCTCTAGGTTCTTCAGTGCTCCTAACAAGTAATGTCACGTGTTACTCATACCCATATGAATGAAAGATGACAACCATTCACAAATCACCATTATCCTCAACCCAGGATTCCTCCACTGCATGGTTTATTCTGTAGAAAGCACAAGATTTAGCATATGAGTCACTCTGCTTTTCTACACACCAATTATCAGTTCCCCCTTCTAAACCTCAGTTCCTTCAATCCCCCTGACCACAACCCATCCCCAATGAGTAAGCAGCATCAGCCCAGAGCTCAGATCCAGTTGTCTGACGATCTTATGACATGGTCTGATGATCACCATGTGCTCAAGGTGGTTTCCAAGTGCTACGTGTGATGTTCTGTGGTTCGGTGCTGGTATGTGGCAGCAAGGAATTCTACCAGCCTGCAGGTGTCTGCTCTGAGATGTGCTTGGTTTCCTTGAACTGGTTGGAAAATATGAGAGTAGGTGGTCTGTGGATTTAGTTATTTGTCTTAATTTTATACTAAATTTTAATACAGGAATTAGGGAAATGAAATGAGGATGTGTGTGCTGATGTAACAAATGTGCAGCCAGATGCCAAACTGTGCTCTGGGTGCAAGGAATGAGTTAAGTGATATGAGAACTCTAAGTGATGGAAAGGAAGTAGGTACAGCTAGGAAGAGGAACTGGTGAGTGAGCTGTTGCCTTAACTGCTTGCTTTCTGGCTGCTTATGGCTTGCACCAACAGAATGTATAGGCTGTTGGCCTTAGCTCAGCATTAAGAAGCTTTTTTTTGTATGTATCCCAGCACTTTTCCAAGCCTTGTTTACACTAAAATTTTATACTGGAATATTTACTTCATTAAGGTAATGTTTTTGTCTGCTCTGTCTAGAATTAACAGAGTTTTGATGTGGTACAGATGTCAGAGGATTGCAGATGGTTCTTCTACAGAAAGAGGAATAACCAGTATCAGAATATGACTATTGTGCTAATCATGGAATCATAGAAAATCTTGAGTTGGGGGGGGTCCCATAAGGGTCATTGAGCCCAGTTCTATGCCAACTGCTGTATTTGCATTAAAGATAAACAAAACTTTGATAAATAGCCTATGTAAAGTAAAAACTGCATTGAAGCCAGAGCACTTCAGTACTAAAATAACTGCACTGATGGTCTTCTGCTGCTGTCACTGCAGAAGCAGAGTTTGGTACTTTTATGAACTAGATCCCCAGTTTCCCACATGAAGGAATAACAGCAATTGTGATGTTCTGTGATCGAAAAACTTTCACCTCTGTCTTGTAACTTTCTTACAAGTGTATGACGAACTTCAGTGCACAACCCAGATTGCCTTGTGACCACAGATTTCTTCACAGTCATTTCATCACAGTGCTCTCCCCAGCCTGAGTCTTTGACTCCCACATTCCTCTGCTGTGTGTGGACAGCTGAAATAAGTCAACCACTCTGACCTTTTTAAAGCAGTCAGAAGCACATGCATCATTTAACATTATCTGCTAAGGAAATTGACTGTCTTGTGGTCAAACCCTTTTGTATTCCTGGTCAGCAAGTACATCAGTATGGATGTTTACTGATTAGATGTCAGTACAAAAAATACCAATGTTAATATTCATGGAAGACAGAGGCACATTCAGACGTACTCCTATGAATGCTGTTCTAAATAATAGACTTACTCGAGGTGCTCCCTCCATGGCTGTGAATACAAAAGCCAGCAACTCACATATGAAGAAGTACTTTCTGATGAAATTATCTGTGCCAAGAATGTGAACGCTTCTTTTTGACATAATTTCAAAAAAGGAGTATTCTTTCAAGCAAAAAACCCAAACCACCCACATTGCAGTTCCCATCTAATATAAATTACATCCGGCTATGCACTAACTGCTAAAATTGTGCTTAAATCTATTTATAACCCTTCAAATAGCTCTCACTAATTTACATTGGTGGAACAGGCCCTTACATTTGACTGAGCTCCCTCTGGTGGGTAATGGGACATTATTATTACAAAGCAGAGATACTTAAAAATGTGCAATTATGTTTGTCCAAGTGGAGTTTTGTTTATTTATTTATAGCAAATAATTTTTATATAACTAGGTAAAGGTCAGTGTACAAATTTATCACAATTTGATCACATCTGAAACTACACAAAGAGCGATATCTAATATTTTAAAGACACTAGAGATATTTCAACAGATGTGTAGTTTTCAACACCTAACACTGAACAGCACCTAACAGGAGCACCCAAGTTACACAAGTTCTGGCATCCTACAGAAGCTGAGAGAGCTCATAATTAAAAATTATTGCTGAAACTGAAAGAGGATAGGTTTAGGTTAAGTATTCGGAAAAAATTCTTCCTTGTGAGGGTAGCAAGGCCCTGGCACAGGTTGCCCAGAGAAGCTGTGGCTGCCCCATCCCTGGAAGTGTTCAAGGCCAGTTGGATGGGGCTTGGAGCAACCTGGTCTGGTGGAAGGTGTCCCTGCCCACGGCGAGGGAGTGGAACTGGATGAGCTTTAAGGTCTCTTTCAACCCAAGCCATTCTATGATTCTATGATTCTATCAATTATATGATAAGATCTCTGTTTGTTCAAACTACTTTTGGAGTTCAGCTGGATTTATATACCTAGAAATCTGGCCTATATGGCTTTAGACAGTACTGACCAACTGTAGGTACTTTGCAGTGCTTATTTAATGGTACACTAACTAAGAGTCAAATATGCTTTAAATAACACAGTACAGAACAACTGACCAATGTGCCTCTTTTTTGCTGATAAATTCAAATATGCCTTGAATCTCATACACTCTGGTATTAATGAGTGACCCATTTCTAAAAGAAAGCATGAGTGTTCTCTTCCTATTTTTCTCTTTGTGTTTAGGTTAAGTAATATGAATAGGGGAAGTGTCAGGCTTCAGAAGAGTGTCCTAAAGCATGGGCAAGGTTCCAACCACAGGTTAAGTTTCAACGACCCAAAGTGGTTGTGCTGGAATATTAGAACTGGTCTACCGGTAATGAATTTAGTGTGGCTCTTGCACATCTCACCATCTACTTGAACAAACTTGTTTCTGGAAAATTTGGGTCCCTAGAACATTCTGAAAGGTAAAAGAGCAGAAAAAGTATGCTACTAACTTTGGTCTTCAACTTTAGCTGCTTCAGAATTCACCTCCAATTAATAAAAAGAAGTTTATGTTTTGTCATTTGTCTGAAACATGGTAAGAGGTAAAATTCTAGTTACACTGTATTAAAGGTGAGACATGAATACAAAACATAAGGATTTTACCAAAGACACTGTTTTTACTGGCAGTTTTTGAGACCTTTGTATCTCCTGAATACAACTGTATGTGCAGCGTTTTCAAATGTTTATGATATTTTTCTAATCCTGTAAATTCTGTTCAAAGGAATTTCAACTCACATTTTGATTGCTAGAGTAAATACCACTATATTACTGTCCAAAAGGAAATCACCTGTGAATGCTTATCATGAGAAAGTGGCATTTAAAAGTGCTTAACACTGCTTTTGAAATGAAGCTGTCCAAGTCTAAATGTGCAAGACTGCCTGGTAAGAAATCAGTAACACCAAAAAGGCACCACATGGTAAACTGGATTTAGGCTCTGGTTCAAGCAGCACTTACTGTGGGGCACTGTGGCCACATCAAACAAATCACTTGAACATATCTCTACCTTGGAGCAATGAGTAGTTCCCACTGATTTGCCAACAGGACTATTCAAAGGAGGTTTACTTTACTCATGCACTGAAGTGTTTTGCTGGACTGAGGACAGAGAGACCAGTTTCTCGGCTTGAACCTTGACTGTTTTGGGATTCATTGGAATTTAATTACATGCTTGGAGTTTTCAGACACTGGGCTTACAACAGGGCCTTTCCACTGAGCTGTCTGTCAGGGGCTGAAAAGATCTTCCCAGCATCTATCAGCAGGGAGGACCTTTGTTGGTAAGGTGCATTACAAAACCATCTTGTGCAGCACCATGAGCTGGTCTAGATCCAGTTGCAGCAGCCACACAAGCCAGATGCTTGTGATGCAGAAGTGGTGAACAAAACATTCTCTTTGTCATTCTTGGTGAGCACATTCGTTCCCACTCACACAACTGCAGCCATGCCAACCCATATGAAGTGACTCTGTAGGGCCATTATATGAAACTGTATGAGTTTAAAAACAAAAAGCAAGCAAACACAGAAGAAAGGTCAAGTATTTACAAAGGACTATAAATGCATTTAGAAATAGCTCTTAAGTGGCTGACTAACAGCATAGTACTACTAAAAATTTTAGAAATGCTCCTCTTGCTGTGGTTTTTTGGGAAAAATGTAGCAGAAATACTGGACTACAACAAAAATGCCATGAGTGCCTGCCAGACAGGCCCCATTCCTCCTTTTCTCTCTCTTCATATTCTGCTCCCTGTTCTTCCTGAAAGAGGAGATCTCAGCTGCTTCAAAGATGAGATAGACAATAAAATGTTTCCTACAGTTGTGCTTGTGGCACCCTTTTGTTGGAGAAAGCATCTTCTGCTTTTGATGTAGGAACTGGACAGAGGAGGAGTGCTTGGGTTAGAGGTGGGTCCTCTGCTCTCCACATGAATTGCTACTCGAATTTGGATGTGTGATAAGCAAATAAAATTTCAGTTTGCGTGTGGGAAGTAAAGACGTAGAGCTAAAATATGTCCCAGCTGAATTTATTCTGAATTAACCCAGGAACTTTTGTGAGTGGCCGCGACCTGGACCCACACCAGCAGGGAATCCAAATCGTTTATTCAAAGGAAACGAGCTGGTTCCATACACTTTTCAAGGCGCAGTATTTCCTTACAAGTTAATTCTCACTACATGACCTATGCCATGTTGCCACATCAGCTTCTGGAAAGCCCCTCGGTGGGTTGATCACACGCTGTTCACCCGTCTGTCGCCTTCCAGCTGATTCCTCGCCCGTAGGGGTCTGTGGTGGCACCTCCTCCTCCCAGGGTCCGGAGGGGACAAGCCTCTCTGTGCTGCCAGGCGCTTCTTTGTCCTGCCAGGTGCCTCTGCAGGCGTGGCCCACATCCCACAGCTCAACTCCATCCCATCTCTTCCTACTGACTGTGATGCACTGGCAACAATTCAACACACAGACCTCTCTCCTCACAAATTCACACTTCACACAGACATATGTGGCCACAATTTTGCTTGTGACTCCATCTTACAATTTGATTCTCCCCTGCTGTCAATGCCATTCCTTTGGTCTTTGTAAATTGTGAAAGAAGAATATATCCAGTTCAAACACAATATAATCCAGTGTCTGGACCTAGGAAAGAAGAAGACCGCCTTTAAATTTGGCTCGAACCTGTTCCTAATTTTCTGATTTGCAAATCAGAATCACCAATCAGTACTAATCAAAACCAAGGCTTTGCCTTCCTTTTCCCTTCCCTTCCCTTCCCTTCCCTTCCCTTCCCTTCCCTTCCCTTCCCTTCCCTTCCCTTCCCTTCCCTTCCCTTCCCTTCCCTTCCCTTCCCTTCCCTTCCCTTCCCTTCCCTTCCCTTTTCTTTTCTTTTTCTTTTCTTTTCTTTTTCTTTTCTTTTTATTTTTACCTATTCAGGAATATCAAAAGATATGCCTACAAAAGACAAGGAACTTTGAGTGCCTTTATAAGATGTCATATAGCAGTGAGCTCAGACCTATGTACATGTACAACTGAACAAACAAAATTACTATTTCAGTATTTGGAGGGTTTTGACTGATTATGCACTTTCCTGTTTCAGAAGAAGTCTTTACTTAACATCTCTCTGCTGCAAGCAAAAGATTTATGAAGCAAATCATCTTCAGCTAGTCTCAGCCTAACTGATGTGTAATTGAAGACTTTTATTTCAAAACAAATAAATAAATAAATATCTCCAGCCTCCTTTAAATATTAAACACATTTTAAATTTCATTTTAGTTAAAAATCAGTGCCAGCTACAAGATAAAATTAGAAGAAGAGTCTATACTGAGCTTAGATTGATCACTGTGAAGTCTGAGTTTTCAAAATTAAGTAGTATTTGTGTAAGCAGCAGGCTGAGTCTCTTGGCACTTCATTCTCAGGCACTGGGTAATAGGCCTTTCTGAGTATCTTATTTTTCTGAACTAAACAAAAATTGACATGTTACATCATGCCAGACTTCACCTTTGAAAATTAAGACTGCATAAAGATCTGACATCTGACAAGAACTCGGACAACAGAGAAAATGCCACAGCAAGATGTTACCAGCTCAGATCACGTGTTATGTGGGGCTGATGCTGCCCTGGGAATGGGGTCAAGAGCAGGCAGGAGATGTTTGTTCAAACTTTAAGTGCCAGGGATAGAGGTCTTTTCCTTCTGCATTGACTGTGTAGGGATGTAGGGGTCTCTTCACCTGAAGTAGCTGCCAGAACCCGGGCTGCTTAGAGCCTGGGCTAGCTCTTAGAGCTCCAGCGCCACGCCAGGAGTGGGGACCTGCCTCCCTATGGGGGTTTACCAGAGGCAGAACCTGCAGAGCCACTTGCTCTACGGTGCCAGACACAAGCCAGGACAGGGACCAGGCAGAGGAGAAAGGAGGAGCTCTCCATCTTGAGGTTCCACAAGGAATGGCTTGTTCCAGGCCAAGGGAGCAGGACAGAAAGCCCCAGTCTCCATTGTACAAGGGGTTTTGTTCAGACACAAGTCAGGGGGTGGACACAAACAGCTAGCAAACGGGCACACTAGAGAGCAAAAGGACTCTGATGAGCACTGGGATTCTGCAAGCAAGAGGCATTAAAAACTCCTGTGGTTGCTCTTACCAGCTGTAAAAAGATTCAGTCGCCTGAACAGCAAAAGGATTTCATTATCCCAGAGATAGAAAGATTTTACACCATTTAAAGAGATTTTTACCATCAATTATAAGCTCCAGAGCCTCTCTAGAGGTTTAAAATTATTCATAGAAATATTATCTCTATGAGAGGCTGTGGCTGCCCCTGGATCCCTGAAGTATCCAAGGATGGGGCTTGGAGCAACCTGGGCTAGTGGAAGGTTGAGTGGAGCTCAGAGTTCAGCTGGTATTAACACACAACAATGTAAGATGTCTAAGAAAATACAGAACACCTCTGACAGTTATTCGATGTAGAAAAAATTCCCCAGTTCAGTGAAAACCCTCATTCAGGGTCTGATGGATACAATTGAAAACCCTCCACAGTCTCAGCCGCCTTCCAGAAAAGACCTGGGGAAAAAAATCAAAGGCCACGGACAAAGGAGGATCACAATGTAGTTTTATTTCCCTTTAAAAGGATTTTATTGATTTGTAACATATTAATTATAAGCCAGTAAATGTTCAGCTGATTGAGCAAATGTTACTCCAGTAAAACTTCCTGGTAAATTGACAGACAGAAAACCTAATTTCTGTGTGGTTTTTTTCCCAAAAAACCCCAGCAACTAAAAAATTACCACTTTATGTGTCCTGTTCAAGCTCCTCTATAGTTTTTAATTTTCCCTTGTAGATTGTTTTTTTCCCCAGTGGCCTGTACAGAATGTTTTCAGACAGAATTTAATGCAAAAAAATAGGGTCATAAGCAAAGAATACAAGAGCTCCAGCACTACAGGAAATGTAAATGTTAAAAATCACACAAGAGAAGACAGTAACAATAAAAAAGAAGTGCCCACAATACAACAAAAGCAGTGGCAAAGCCACTGCACCGAGCATCCCTCAAGGCTGATGGAGGGAATCCTCAGGGGAAGAGGGAGGGGATTACATCGAGTCTCTGGGACCAGTTGGGGAAGGAGGGTGAGGATGGGTCACATGGGCCAATGGGGATTCCAGGAGTAGGGGAGTTCCAAAGGGATGTTGCAGACAGGGATTGGCCCGAGGTTTAAGTGGCAGAGAAGGTTTGGGAATCAAGGGCTGGATTGCCTTGACAGGCAGGGAAAGAGCTGGAACAAGGGGCAGGGAATGGCATGAGGGACAGCTTTGAGGGAGGGTAAAACCCAGGGGTAACCCAGCTCGGAAGAACGTGGGGGTACAACAGAATAAACCACTTAACAAGGAATCAATACAATAAAACCATGGCAGTCACCCACCAGCTGAGTCTGCATGCGCCTCTTCCTTTGCTGTGAGGGTGGTGAGGTCCTGGCACAGGTTGCCCAGAGAAGCTGTGGCTGTCCCATCCCTAGAAGTGTCCAAGGCCAGGCTGGACAGGGCTTGGAGAGACCTGGTCTGGTGGAAGGTGTCCCTGCCCATGGAAGGGGCGTTGGAACAAGGTGATCATTAAGGTCCCTTCTAACCCAAACCATTCTATGGTACTGTGAAAAACGCCAATCACTTGGTTTTTTTTAAATTTTGAAAATTTAATGATAATAAAATGGTTATAAAAATAGCAATATAATTAGAGTAATAATAATATGGACAATTTGGATTAGGACAATATGAGACAATAAAAACAAAGAGTTATGGACATCCAGGTACCTCTTTCTGGGCAGCATAAGCCTGAAAAAAGACACCCGTTAACAGAGGATTAACCCTTAAAAACAACAGCCTGTTGCATATTCATACACCTCATACACGATGCATAAATTCCATTCAAACACAGGATTCTGTCTGGTCAGTGTCAGCTTCTTCCTCTGAATCCTAACCAGTGTGTTGTCAGGCCTGAGTGAGTCAGGAAGAAGTTCATTTCTTCTGATAATGGGGCAATAAATTCTCTTTCTCTGAAAGATTTAGGTGTCCTGTGGCTGCTATCTCGCTTCAAGTCCTTTCTTTAGAAAAATATCTTACATAGCATAGTTTCTATTTTAACATTATATTATAACCTAAAACTATATTTTACACACTTATTAATTAAAAAATTTAAAATATTTTACACACATATTAATTAAAAAATTAATACAACATAACTTTCTAACATAAGATATATAATATTCATTTTAATATTTGCAAAAAGCCAATCATAAAATACGCATTTTTCACAGTTCTGTGATTTACTTAAAACTTGGCTCTCTGCGCTCAAGTGCCTTCTTGGACCACTGTTAAGACTGAACTCCTGGTATTCTCAGTCATGTCGTGTGATTATAAAAAATACCTAAAACCCAGGTTCTGAGTAGCATCAGCATCATGCTGTTCTGCTTTGCTTGAACAAACCACCCCAGAAATCAACTACTTCTCAACAAACTATTCTGCCAGCCACACAAAGGTGGATATGGTGCTGGCACAAACATAACACATGACAAGGAATTTCAAATCCTTATGGTAAGTCTGTGAAGCTGCAGACATTGCTCTCTTCAAGTTGGGGGTCTCATGTAAAGCCCCACTGGGGGCCACACACAGCACAGTAGATTTGTGTGACCTCTGTTCCTTACGGAGTCACCTCCAGCTTCTGCAGGGCAAAGCAGAGCAAAGGGGCTGCTCCACAACCTGATCTCCTGATTCTGCCTGCTGCTCTTCATGTAACTGGTAAAAGGCACCAGAGTTTGTAGAGAACAGAAAACGTGGCCCTTTGTCACCGCAGCTCCAGAGGCACTATCGAGTAGCAAAGAAGACAAAAAGATTTCAAACATGCAGCTCCAGAGGGCTCTAGTGCACTCAACAATAAAAGGAGATCCAAATGAAAAATGAGATTTAAAGTACGATGGAAAAATTTCTGTTAAAAAAAATAAAAACCAACAACAACAAAAACTCAAAGCAACGATTTAAAAAAATACTATTGTGTTGCTGCAATGAAGAAGTATGAGACACAAACTGACAGTTGTCTATACTGTATGGACAATTATATTCAAGTACTTGAGCTTTTTCAGGGTTCAACTTGCAGCTTCTTCCAGTAAGTTGAAACCCTGAAGAAAGACAGCTGACCAGGCAGGACACTGCTTTCCTAACATGCTGAAAGAATGTTATTGCTTGGTGATCTAAGAAACGGAGGAAAAGTACCCTACAAATAAGTTCTCTCATCTGCACTCTTTGACCTCCAGAAGGTTCTGATGATGTCTCAGCTTTAAGAACAGATTTAGCAGAGCAATAAAGATCTGGGAAATTGTGCGCTATAAACTTTGTGATGCTCTAAGTGGGTCTTTTGGAACGTCCTTGGAAAACTGTTTGGGACCATTTCATTCATGTGCAGCAAACAGGAGGAAAAAAGCATGCAGTGATGTTTTACCAATCCTCCTCTCCAGAGCCAATCTGTAGGATCAAAAATCCCAGGACACATCTGCTGATTCATCTCTGGTGCTGCAGGAACTCCTAGAAACTCCAAGCAGAAACAGACCCCCAAGCAAGGGAAGGAGGAAGCAAAGGAAGGAGAGAGGAAGGCAGGCATAGTGGTTGGGCTGCCTGGCATCCTTTGCTGTGCCCACTTTGCCCACTTTGCCCATTCACTCTAGACAGCTGATCTGGATTGCAATTTTTTTCAGTTGCTGCTCCAGGTGGTTCCTTCCTTGTTCTTGTTACTAATTTTCTCTTAAGTTGGGCTATGCACTCTGTGAAGTCAGCTCCGGTTTCATCCTTCCTTCTGCCTAATTACTTCTGGAAACCCTGTGCACAGTTTAACCATCCATTATTGGTCTGAGCTGACAGTTCTTTTTGATTAAGCAAAAATGTTTAATTTTAATGCTGTTTACTAACACTCTCAGGGCTGAACTTTTCTGGATTTTTACCTGTTCTCTGCTAGAATTTTGTTTCTAATTTCCTTTTTTTGAATTGAACCATTTCATTGTGTTTTGCGTTAGAACTGCTCTAACCTTCTGTCAGATGGTTCTTTCTGTAGAAAAATTAACTTAATACCCACACCAATGCTTTATTAAAAGAAAAAAACTATTTATTAGTAGCAGCACAACTGTCTTAATTTATTAACAGCCAATTAACTTTCTTAATGGGCAGCTTTTCCCTGATTGTAAGTCTGTTGCAATTAGCCACTTGTTTAATAATTACTCTGCTTTCCCATCTCTTACAGACTTGTTGATTTATTTCTCCTCAATGCTCTTTTGAACTCCTTTTTTTTTTTTTTAACTAACAGCAACAGGTTTTCTCCCTAGTATAAGCTTATTTCTCTCACACAGCCTGTAAGGTAGGGAGAGGACTCTGTCTCTGGTATGTCTGCTCTGACATTGATATGGAGGCACCTTTCCTTTCTGGAACTCATTTTCACAGAAGTGTTTTCTGCTTTTATCCGATAATGCAAACATATTTTGTACTTCAACAGCTTCTATGAGCATGCTGACTTTAAATTCTACCCAAAACAGCACAATTTTTTCAGCACTTCTCATTTGTTTTCCAGAGAAGTTTTTAGTTAACTAATTCTAATTCATTCCATCAGTGGTTAAACTTTATGTTTTTACTGTATAAATATTCCAGGGCTTTATCTACTTAAATACCATTTTTTCCCTTTGGATGAAGCTTCATTATTTATTTTTTACACACCATAATACTTGCTCAACTATGATTGTCATGTAGCCAATGAATCAAGGATATCTTGCATCTGGAAGGTAGCTGGCAGTTGACAATATGCTGTATTTTATTGTATGAAACTCTGACAGCATCTGAAAAAGCTCAGTTTAATCTAAGTTAGCTATCACATTTTTTATGGCCTGCTCCCTGTTTTTTATAACTCATTAATTCCAAGCTTAAAATAGTGCACATGGATTAAAATAAAATCCAGGTGATGTCTTCAGAAGAGCAGTGTTTGATCAACATAAACAGGCTAATGTCTGGAGAACTAATGATCAGAAGGAGATGAGAAGAACTAAGGAAAACTGGTGATGGCAGTTTTGTTTTCTGTAGCTTTTTAGAAATTTCTACCAAAATAATTCAAAGAATGCTCAGAGGAATGTAATGGAAAGTTTTGTCAGCTTCAAAGACAGTGTCCCCAACACCAGCAAATTGGCTGAGGAAGCCAGAGGACACAGGCAGAGGATGAACCCTGATCCTGTCATGTAGCAAATGAGTCCTTTCCCAGTAACTTTTGCAACATAGCACATTGCAAATGCCCCTCCTGCTCCTCAAAACTCTATCCCTGCACTCAATCAGGGACAGGCAATAGCTTTCCTGGGCTGTGGCTGGGCTGTGCATGCACAGCTGGGGACACTGAGAAGATGCTCAGGTCAAACAGGAAAGGATGGAGCAAATCGAGCTCTGTGCAGGAGGAGAAGCAAGGAACACACTGCTCAGTTTTGCGTTTTGGATGTAAGTGGAGGTCAGTTTTAGAAAAGCAGGTGTATTTGTATACCTGGATATACCCAGGCATGTTTCCAAACTCTTCCCACAGAGCAGTATTTGCAGTTGTGCTACTCTGTCACCAGCTCAGGGGTGCTGTTTGAACTGCTTTATCAAACGCAGTGCTTTAAACACACCAGCTATTATGAAGTTGCCTCCCTCCCATTTCAGTCCAGTTAATATTTTACTTCTTCCAGCTCCCTGGAAGAATCACTGAGGAGCAATACTTGCAAATAAAACATACCCTCTTTCATTTTGCAGCACAACAATAAGTTTTTGCTAATGTCTTTCCTAATTATTTAGCCAGAGGCCCTTTCTCACCTTAGGGTGGAAGTGGAGGTGGGTCCACAGACCCCAGCTAATGCAGTGAGCTTTGCAAGGAAAGACACTGAAAGCAGCAAATCTCCCCAGGGCTGAGCTGTGCAAACTCCTGGAAGGTTCCTGGGATGTGGGGGTGCTCTGCTCCCCCGGGGGACACTTGCTCTCAGATTAAGGTGAAGAGCCTTGAAGAACTCTTTGAAGGTTCCCCAGGGCAGTGCTCATATCCCCAAGCCTGCCAGAGCTCAAGGAGCATTTGGAGAACACTCTCAGGCACAGGATGGGATTCTTGGGGCTCTACCCTGTGCAGAGTCAGGACCTGGACTTCAAAGACCCTTTTGGGTCCCTTCCAGCTAAGGATATTCTGTGATTCTATGATTCTATGATCATGATTTTCTTTGTCAGAGACCTCCATCACAGGCTTTATCTGGTGAAAATGCTGTCTTTCTTGATTGAGATAAATATATTCTTTATTATCATTCATCAGGGGATTTATAGCACCAGTGGCATTGTGTCACCTTGCACATTAACTCATGTGAACCTTCTGGTTCTCCACCTGTTCTGGTAAATCACAGCTTTCTGCAGCAGCAGCAGCAGACTACTCTCCAATACACATCATTCTTTACACTACTCTTAAGATACATTGTAATTTAAGAAGTGTCATGAAAATAATGTGACATTTAATTTAAATATAATTTTATATTTAATATTGAAAATTACAAGATATGAGTTAAGAAGTTGCTTCTAATGTTAATTTCTCCATTCTCACCAGCGTCAGCAGTGTAAAAACTTGGCAGCAGTTGAATTCAAACTGCACCATTTGTGATAATCAATAGTGTTACTTCAAAACCAAAAGTACCTAGAAAATACAACTGACTCTTCAGCAGTTTTTTTCTGCTGCATCATTTCCACTGCAGCTGGCAAATAACAAAAAAACCCAAGCAGGCTGTTCATGTCCTGACAGAAATAAGTTTTCCTTTGCCCTGTGCAACTGAGAACCTTTGAACCCAAATCTGTACTGCAATGTACATTTGAGAAGTTTCTAGAAATTTTTAAGTGGTTATCAAAAGTATTTCTCACTTTATGCAACAGCAAGTATTGGTATCAATGACTGCCAGCTTTATATTAATAGAAACATGTGAAGCTTAGTCATCATGTCCTTACAAATACACTGCTGGCAACATAAAAACAAAAGTGAAAAGTTTCTTGTTGGAAGAAGAACAGCTTCAAATCCAAATCAACATGCCTGTGATGACACATGACCTGTCTCAGTCAAACAGGCAAGATTTGGGCAATGAGAGAGAATGGGTAGAAAACCCCAAACTGTGTTTTATCTATATATCACTTCACATTTCAGTATATATTTCAATGTATTTTCAGTATATATATTTCAATGTATATTGACAGACAGGTTTAGAAGTCTCATATATGAAACAGTTGGGAAAAAAAGTAATTTTCCAAAGATGGTGAAATTTGTCATTAATTATTATTACACAAGGGCATTTACCCAAAACTGGTTTTACAGAAAATATCTGTTACTCCTTGTTTTTTTGAGATGAGTGTCTGGAAGTTTCCTTCTCATTCTGCTGTATCATGTCAGTTTGTTAAATCACATTGTGCCACCAATGAAACTGCCAAGGGGTGCTAAAATTGCACAGATCAGAATGATGGAGAAACGCTTCTCTGACTGTTCCTGATATGCAACAGAACAGGGTATGTTTTGAATGGATTTTTAAAGGCTTGTTCACTCAGATCCTAGTGGGGCTACTCTTCTACTTATGTACATGTGCTCTGTTAATTGTCTTAGTCTTAGCAGAAGAGGGACTCAGCCCATACTATATTCCATTTTACTCTCTCTTTGGAGTATTTGCAGCTCACAACCCTAGAGTTGTAAAATTTTGTATAAACATTCCTTACATAGGCTATAAGTCCCAGTCCCAAAGCCTACAACTACATACCCAGCTGCAGTGGCAGTTGATTTGCTTCTGTTACATTTGTTATTTTGCTTCAGAAATGCTGTTAAAAATGCCCCTGTATTGTTCACCCTCATCCACACCTCACGATCTGTTAATAACACGGGAGCCACTACTGTGTATTTACATGCAATTTCTGTATGTATTTATTAAGTTCATGCTCAGAGAAAAACATCCAATTTTGATTCATCTAAGGCATGTGAGGGAGCACTCAGAGCTGAAGGCTTATCAGGTCCAAACCTTACTTTGCTTTGCTGTAGCTGCAAGCAGAGATGTAAACAAGTTGACCCTAACTTGCAATACTCCACCTGAACTCCAGAATCCCAAATTTTCCAAGTCATTCTGAGGAGGAGGGACATGAGGAGGAGTAGGTAATATGCACAGGTAGGACACACCATGGGGAACATCTCTGCCCCAGGGCATTTTGAGGGGTTAGTCAGCAGCAGACTGCTCTGCCAAGCACTTACTCTGGATGCCCCAAGAGTAGCAGTGTGCTTGGCATAAGCAGGTAGAGAGGAAGACTGCTCTGCAGGTCCCAAAAATGGTCACATCCTCTTGGAGAGGCTGTAAGGGTCTTGCCCTCCTGGGGAATACCCCCACCCACAGACAACAGTCTTACACAAAGCCTTACTACAACCAGTTATGTAGCAGGACAGTCCTTGAGTCAATACAGCTGGAATTTGCTAGACAGATAAAAGAGGAGGATTTTGTGCTGGAGAAATGAATTGCAGTGGCACAAGAAATACCAAGAGAAAATTAATCTCCTAAGCAAAGCAGTCAAGAATCACCTTACAGGAGATTCAAGTTTGTAGGTCTCTTTGTCAGGAAGTAAGTGGGCAAAGAAGGACTCACAAAAATTAGATTCTCTCCCAGGCTTTTGGTAGTGTAGTAACCCTTCACTTCCTCTGCCTTCCCTTCTTTTTCTCAACCTTCCAAATTCTTGCTGAGAGGTAAAGCAGCCAACACCTAACTAAGGTGGTCTCTCCTGGGGACTGAAAACCCTATGTGAGCTCTGCAAACAAGAGATAGGGGCCAGTTTCCGGGAAGATAGAGAATTTACAAAGAAACTATCACCAGTATACTCACAGACTGCTTTTCACCACTGCACTCAAGCCTAGCATACCTTTGACCATTTTGGATATCAAACCAAGCCCAAGGCACGTGACAGTAGGTTGCTGCACCATCCAGGGTGAGTTTTAAAAAGCCTTCATTGACTTTTTCAGGTGATTTTTTTGCAGACAGCTTTGAAAAGGTCTCAGGCTTTGTAAGCTCTGGCTGGAGCAGCACCAGAGATTTTTCCTGAGTAAATATGTCTTTCACAAGGCATTTTGGCCTATTTCAGCCTTCCTTTAGTACTTCATCCCTGCTAGGCAAAAGCTGAAGGAAGATCTCAGCAGGTAAAATACCAGAAGGGGTGGTATAAAGATGATGGACATGGGTTTTTCTCAATGGCATCCAGTGACAGGCAACTGGCACAAACTGGAACACAGGAGGCTCCATCTGAGCATCAGGGAATCCCTTTTCACTGTAAGGGTGACCAAGCACTGGCACAGGTCGCTCAGAAAGGCTGTGGAGTCTCCATCCCTGGAGATACCAAAAGGTGTCTAGGCATGGTCCTGAGCCCTGTGTAGCCCTGCTTGAGCAGGGGGTTTGGACCAGATATACCTTAAAACCTCAGCCATGCTGTGATTCTGTGAAGGGAAAGGGGAAGAGAAACTGCTCCTGAGATAAGCTTTGGCATTGGTTTTAAGAAGCTCCTACTTGCACTGTGAGAAACTCAACTCCAAAAGGTTTCTGAAAACAGGTTGTGAGTCTGCTCTGGTCCTGGTACAACCAGACTCCTAAGACATGAATCCTGAGCTGTGCAAAGAAGGGAGAGGAAAAATACAAACAGTAGGAAATTTACTGATTATTGTGTGCTAAGCTATACCTCATAAAACAAAAAAGTTAGCTAAGAACCAAGTTACCAGGAAATGACACTGTATAATCAGTTCCACCAGCTCTATAACAAGTTCCAGATTTGCAAGTGCACTTTCCAATTGTCAGCTTGATGTTTTCAGTAACTTTCATTCTCTGACAAACACCAACCACTAGTTTGTGCATCATCCAGTGATCTGGTTTTGAGAAGCTGTCAGAGCCAGTACAGAGAATTGCACGTTTATGGCTTTTTCTTTCTTTCTTTCTCTCTCTTTCTTTCTTTCTCTCTTTCTTTTCTTTCTTTCTTTCTTTCTTTCTTTCTTTCTTTCTTTCTTTCTTTCTTTCTTTCTTTCTTTCTTTCTTTCTTTCTTTCTTTCTTTCTTTCTTTCTTTCTTTCTTTCTTTCTTTCTTTCTTTTCTTTCTTTCTTTCTTTCTTTCTTTCTTTCTTTCTTTCTTTCTTTCTTTTCTTTCTTTTCTTTCTTTTCTTTCTTTTCTTTCTTTTCTTTCTTTTCTTTCTTTTTCTCTTTCTTTCTCTCTCTCTCTTTCTCTCTTTCTTTCTCTCTTTCTCTTTCTTTTCCTTCTTCCTTCTTCTCTTCTCTTCTCTTCTCTTCTCTTCTCTTCTCTTCTCTTCTCTTCTCTTCTCTTCTCTTCTCTTCTCTTCTCTTCTCTTCTCTTCTCTTCTCTTTTCCTTTTGTTCTTTCTTATTTTTAATTTCCATGTTGATGGCAATATCTCCTTCTGTGTCTGATTTGCGCTTGGTTGCTTTTTGCTGTGTGTAGTAGTTTTGGTGACTTTCACAGAACTAACCTGGAGATAAAATCAAAAGTAGAGTTAAAATTGGCCTCATTTTCCCTTCAGTAGAGCTGTGCACTTAAACCATGACTCATCATGACTTGCAGTCACACCCAGGCCCATGATGAGCTGACTGGCCATCCTGAGAGCAGAAGGCAATCCAGATAGGCACAGCAGATGGGTGAAGGTTGGCTCCTTGGGTCACAAACAAGCCAGCAATCACCCTGGTTTCTCAGCTGAGGTTCCAGCTTGGTAATGAGTCCTAGAAACTGAACAGCCTCTGTTGTGGGGCATTTAGATGTGCAGCTCTACACAGAAATAGATACTGAATCAATTTTTCCTCTGTTATGACAAATGGGGAAATGTACAACCTCAGAAAAATAAATCACTTTTTCTGAAAGCTGTATCAGGAGAGTGACTGTGTCAAACAGTCAAACTAATTTCCTGGCAAGTCATTGAATGATCAAGGCATGAACAGCAAGCTACAATGTGCTTATGCTGTGAAATTAAAACTTAGCCAAGTGTTCGAGTGCATGGTACCTTTTCCTCCTTTTGGTATGCTTCCCAGCCTTAGCCAGGTCTTCAAATACAGCATTCACTTTTGCAATCATTCTGTGTAGCAAAAGCAAGGTGAGAGATCATAAAGCAGAATTGATTTAAGCAAAAGAGTAGCTTCATAAGGTACTTAAAAAATTATATCATGTTCCAGTTTGCGCCAGTTGCCTGTCACTGGATGCCACTGAGAAGAGTCCATGTCCATCATCTGTATACCATAAAACGTATGTTACTTTATGCCACTGTCAGACACCAAATGCAAATTTCATTGTTCTCTATTCTGGTCCTCATATATCCACAGCAGCCTTCAGACAGCCTAAGTCCTTCAGAAGCTTTCTACCAATAAATGTTAAAATAAATCTTTCTTCAGGCATTAGACTCAAAAGGAAAATATGCTTTATTTCTATATTTTCTTTCAGAGTACTTGAACTGTTTCAGTCCAATGCCTGAAAACCCAACCTTTTGAGTCATTTAACCAGCGTTTTTGTTGTTCATCTGTCTGTCTTGGTTGTGTCTGACCTCTGGGATGATTGCAATAACAAAACATTCAGTTTTTCTTTCTTTCCTTTCTTCACTATGACTCAACATCCTTCTCCTCTCAGGGGTATGACTACAGTTCACAGGGAATAGATCCAAAGTTTCAACATTTCAAGTGTCTCACCCACAGATACTTTTGTCATTTAAGAAATCTCAGGGTACCTATTTTTGTAAATATACAGAACATTCCCTGGGTTATAATCTGGGATGGGGAGGGTTAGCATTTTTCTAGAGGAGCAACAAACCAGTACTCCAGATAGCCCCAATAATGAAGCACTAAGGAGTAGACTTCTGGATTAAAGCAGCTCAGAGTGAAAGCAATAACCAGATATGTGTGGGAATATGGCACTACCAGCAATTAGTTCTCCTAAACTAAGCATATGCAGAGGGGTCATCCAAATTGCTACTTCAGGAGAATGTCAATAGACTGTATTATAAATTAAAGAGATGGGTTCTTCCCACCTGTGAAAAATGAGTATTGTATGATTGGCTTTTTGCAAATATTAAAATGAATAGTATATGTGACATGTTAGAAACTTATGCTGTATTAATTTTCTTAAGTAGTGGGTTAAATATAGTTTTAGATTATAATATAATGTTAAAATAGAAACTATGTATGTTGTATATTTTTTTAAGAAAGGAATGAGGTACTCACACCAGATGGCAGCCACAGGACACCTAAATCTTTCAGAGAAAGAGAATTTATTGCTCCATTATCAGAAGAAATGAACTTCTTCCTGCCTCACTCAGCCCTGAAGACACCATCAGGATTCAGAGGAAGAAGTTGACACTGACCAGACAGAATCCTTTGTTTGAATGGAATTTATTCATCATGTATGAGGTGTATGAATATGCAACAGGCTGTTATTTTTAAGGGTTAATCCTCTGTTAACAGGGGCTCTTTTTCAGGCTTATTTTGCCCAGAAAAAGGTACCCGGACTGTTCGTAACTCTTTGTTTCTATAGTCTCATATTGTCCTAATCCAAATTGTCCAAATTATTATTACTCTAATTATATTACCATTTTTATAACCATTTTATTATCATTAAACTTTAAAAAATTTTAAAGACAAGTGATTGGTGTTTTTCTCACCACCCTAACAGTTTGTTTTGTGAAGAGATGACTCTTTTCCTCAGCATGACTCCTTCACATGGAAATGATGGGGTCTGTTATGCATTCAGTCTGTGGTCCTGGGAGTGCACATCCTCAGTCCTCCAAGCATCAGGTGTTTCAGCAGGTCTCTCTCTACCTTCCCAAACTCCTGGTGTTTCCATCAGTCCATGAGTGGATATGTACCTGGCTGGAAACTAAGAGCCTGCTGGTTTCAGGCTCAGCAGTTTTCTGCCCCAGGGCCCTCCCAGTGGGATCCCACAGCATGGCTTGGGGCTGGAAACATCCATCCAGCCCTGCAGGACATGCTCTGGCTTCCCCACGAGTTCCTGCATTTCCTCACAGTGTTCGAGAGAGCTACTGAGTGAAAATGCCTGGTCTGGAGAGCCTGGCTGCTGTGATTTCACTTCACCTCCTGAACACCTCTGGTCTTCTCCCAGATCAGTCAGCTCAGGCACTGCTGTCTGACAGAATTACAGCCATTGACAGTGTTTACTCCAAGCTTCCAGGGAAGCAAATCCATTTTTCATTAATAAATAGTTCTCCTCTTTTAAGTTAAGTACCCTTATGAGGCTTTTTTAGCTGTCCTGCTGCAATTCTCATTCTTTGGTCTTTTCATACAGCTCCCCCAGCCTGTCTAAGCAAGATCTCTTATTTTCTGCAGCTAGACCCTTTGTTTCCCACCTTTTTGCCATTCTTTTACACATGGTTTGTATCCCTTCTCACAGAATCAAAAATAATTCTCATTCTATTAAAGAAAAGAAGTCCCTTTCCCCCACTGAAATGTTACTGCTTAATTTGAGGATGATGATTTAAAAATGGTATCTGGGGAAAAAAAAAAGGAAACAAACCAGACTTAACCAAGATACCAGTTTTCATTTTAAGAAGATTTGATGTTAATCTGAACCATATTAGCTGTAGGTTTAAGAGAATTACACTTACAATTGCATTTTAAAAGATGGTTTACTAGAATAGGATTTACTTCTAGATAGAAAACATTTTTTTCTCATTTTTTGTAAAGAGGGAATGTAAAAATATTTTCCTATGATTAACACCATGCTTTCCCAGGACAAACAAAGGACTTCTGTAAGCCAGAAACCACAAAAAAATAAGCATGTGTGTTCCCAAGGATTAGAACAGTATTGCACACATACAGCAGAAGACGGTATGGAAATAAATTCTAAAATAATGTTCAAAGGCTTCAAAAACCATTTTAAAACAAGAATCAGTTTTTCAGCTCATACATATTGACACAGCCCTGAGGTTTTTAGATACATACCACAGTAGCCCTTTGATAGCTCAGTTTACAGTTAGAAAACGTTATCTAAATGTAGATTAGAAAACAGCTTTTGTGTTTGCAAGTTCACAGGAGGGAGTGGTCTGGCTTTCATTTACTGGAATGTAAAATGGACAAATCTTCTATATGATGCCTACAGAAGTCATATTTGATGTGGCCATGTGCACAACAGGGTCATCAGCCTCTGCCCTGTGAACCTACAAGATGGGCCTCCAACATGAATTGTTCCTAATGACTCCCCAGCACTTGTGAAGGATTCTGATGGCATCATCCTGCAGAAATCCATGGCCATGGGTTTAATCCAGGAGTTCTGTCTCCAGCCTAACCCAGTTATTCACATTCCCACCACAAAAGCATGGGACAGGCACCTCCAGAAGGAGTTCCATCACCCCTGTGTCTGACACCAGCCACAGAAAGGGAACAATTACCCCATGGACATGCCTGTCTAGTTCCCTCAACTACACAGACCCTCGATGAGTTGCTTAGACCAGACAGCTGAATTTTAGATGGCTACAGATAGGTGAGATTAATCTCACCTTTAGGCTTGATGTAAGAGCCTGAATGAGAGATGCAGGACTCCAGGCTGCTCTCCAAAATGCAGTTTATTGTATCCAAGATGTTACA
Source organism: Emberiza elegans (assembly GCA_024865655.1). Lineage (NCBI taxonomy): Eukaryota > Metazoa > Chordata > Aves > Passeriformes > Fringillidae > Emberiza > Emberiza elegans. Next base: position 4,570,304 of record JALJVW010000196.1, read on the forward strand.
GCAGTCCAGGGTCATGGGTGGCAGAGCTGTGCCTACAGCTGTGAGCTCCAGCTGCGGGCAGGCCCGGACACCCTTTGGTTTTGGTTACAATGCATTATATACTTTTCTTTGCTGAGCATCTTAATGCAGAAGAGCCAATCTATAACTTAACTTTTACCTTTAGACTATCATAACTACTATAATTACCATATTCATGTTACTGTTCTCCATTCACTAAAGTTAGTACATTACAGTTTAAGCTAGAAGTTGTGTTTCAGTTTTCTTGCAGTGGAAAATTCTGAGACTGTTTTTCTACTTGCAACATTGGCAGGCTTGTTTGCCTGTGGAATCTTTCTGCTTGGTGAAAACATCTTCTTGTTTGAGGTGGGTTTGTCCTTTGCTATAAGCCATAAAAGCCCCTTCTAACTAACATACCCTTTGCCTTCATAGTTATCCAGTAAGACTAGACTGGCTCAGCAATTTTTCCCTTCTATATCAAAACTTGCTTTCATTTCTATTCCTTCTTCAGATTCTACATTTAAAAATCTTTCTGCTAAGCATACACATCTGTGAGACTTTCTTGTCAAATTTTCTTCCTTCCCAACACTTGGGATATGTCACAATTTCCCTCTGGAGAATTTATTAGTCAAGTTTCTGTGGTAGAAACCCAGCTTCAGTATAGAAAGGATGAAAGGAGGGGACAAGGGCAGAAGAGAACACACCCAATATTAAAGATGTATTAAAGACTAAGTATTCCACAGTATAACCTGTGCCCTGCAGTCCACACAGCTGACCTGCAGATTAGAGCACTTTCATCTCTCTGGACCAGTGTCAATGCACAGAGCAGCCAGAGCTCAATAAATCAAGTTACAAACTGGTGGGAGCTGAGGCTGGAGCTTTCAGAGTGCCAGAAGAAGAAAACAGCACAAAGACAGCTTCAGCCAGGCTTCATAAGGAATTAACTTTTGATAGAATGGGACCTAAAGTCCCACTAATGCCACCAATGTATCAGAAAAACAAATCTATTCGAAAAAGGGACATTTTCCCTTGCTTTCTTCTGGTGATATTATTTGTTATCATGCACACTAACCTTGTGAGCATTTGTCCCCTGAGTTTTTATATTGTTTTAAATGCTTAGAGCATTTGTTATCAATCTGCAGGAAGATGTATGTCCTTGATTTTTAGCTTAGATTCTCAGATCTCCTTTTTATTGGTTTTACTTCTTCATTTTAGGAAAAAAAAATGGACTAGGTTTTTGGTTTTGTTTTTTTTTCCCAGCTGTGTCTGATTTCGATGCAGAAAACTTCTGCAGTTCTTCAGTCTGACTGTGAGTGAGAACCAAGCTATTACACTGTAACTTCACTCCCTATTGTGTGGGAAGTTAGAATTGCATCATCCCTAAGATCCAGCACGGGAGATGGAGATCCCTTCTTGGTGGGTGCGGTCCATGATTTTGTAGTCAATCTTTCAACCAAAGTAAGAGCTCCTTTTGTTTTTATTAATTTCTTCCCTCTTCTGTTTCCCTCTCTTCCTCACAAAAATCCTTGTGGAAGACCAAAAAAACCTGGAAAACCCCAACTTTCAGTCTAGCAGTAGGTATTTTAAATTTTATGCTTAAACACTGTAAACATCTCATTCTTCTGCAGCTCAGTTTTTACCATCTAAACCATTGTCTTTTTTCCCCTCTTCACGTGTACCCGGGGATTAGGAATACCCAACAGGTGTAAGAGCATGACAAGTCATAGAGAACATAAAAAGCAAGCATAGAAACTTTGATTCAGAGTATCTCAGGCATTGTTAGTACCCAAATCTCAAGACAAATGCTACTTTTTGGGTATCATTTCCTAATAGCTGCTCTTAAACTTAAATTTCAACAAATTGCTTAGGTTATTTTGTAATGCAACTCTTTGTACTGGTGAATACGGTGACCAACTAATAAATACAAGTAATTAAATTCTGCCTTCTTAACAAGGTGAAAGGCCATGAGCAAACAGACATTGAAGGAAAATCTATATTGGCCTCTACCAAAACTGAAAGCCGACTGTAAAAACAGCTGAAGAAAGTTATGTGACACTTAAATACAGCGAAAAACAGCGTGTCACTCTACGAGACAAAAAAAATCATACAAAGGCACACTAAATTGTTAAACTGGGTTAAAATATCCTAACAATGAAATTCCCATTAGCACTCTTGGCCGTGCATCATTTGCTGTCATTAATGTTTTATTCAGAAGCAGAAGGCTGCTTTCCCTGGTGCGCTTGGATAAACAGGTACGTGGAATTTGGGAGGGAACGGAGAGAGGGAAGGAGGCAGGGAAGGAGAGGAGGGAGGGAAGGGAGAGAGGGAAGGAGGAAGGGAAGGAGGTGGCGAAGGGAGGGAGGGAGAGAAGGGAGGGAGGGAGAGAAGGGAAGGAAGGAGGCAGGGAAGGAAGGAGGCAGGGAGGGAGGGAGGGAAGGACGGCAGGAGGCAGAGAGGGAGAGGGAAGGGAAGGGAGGGGAGGGGAGGGGAGGGCAGGGCAGGGCAGGGCAGGGCAGGAGGCAGGGCGAGGCAGGGCAGGGCAGGGAGGGACGGGAGGCAGGGGGAGGCAGGGCAGGAAGGAGGGAGGGAAGGAGGCAGGGCAGAGCAGGGAAAGGCAGCCCAGGGCCCGCAGGGCGCCATGTCCCGCCGCTCTGCAGCCGCCCCGTGCCCCGGCCGAGCTGCGCATGCGCGGCGGTGTAGGCGGCTGCGCGTCGGCGGCGCGCGCCGCGTCCAATGGGCGCGCGGGGCGTGTGCGGGGCGTGCGCGCGGGGGGGCGGGCGGTGCTGCGGGCAGTCACCTGACGGCGCGCGCCGCAGTCGGGCCGCAGCCGGAGCCGGGAGCGGCCGGGCCCGGGCGGCGCGCGCGGGGCGGGCGGGCACGACGTGAGGCGGCGGCGGGCACCGAGCACCGAGGTAAAGCCGGACCGCGCCGGCCGCCGGCGGGAGCGTGCGCGGTGAAGGGTTGGCGGCGGGGGTGCTAAGGCGGCAGCCTTCGGGCGGAGGGCGCGGTGTGGCGGGGGTCGCAGCGCGTTCACAGAGGTGGTGCCGGTGGCGCGGCCTTTTCCCGGTGCGGCCCGGCCCGTGCAGGGTCGGGGGTCCTGCCCGCGGGGGCGCCGGGGCGGTGGCGGAGGCGCTTCGTCAGCGCCGGGCACCGGCGGCGGCTTTCCCTTGGCGGTGCCTTGCTGAGGGTGTTGCCTTCCTTGCCCCCAGCCCGCTCCTTGCTCGGTGCCTTGCTGAGGGTGTTGCCCCTTTCCCCCAGCCCGCTCCTTGCTCGGTGCCTTGCTGAGGGTATTGCCCCTTTCCCCCAGCCCGCTCCTTGCTCGGTGCCTTGCTGAGGATATTGCCCCTTTCCCCCAGCCCGCTCCTTGCTCGGTGCCTTGCTGAGGGTGTTGCCCCTTTCCCCCAGCCCGCTCCTTGCTCGGTGCCTGCCCCCGGCCCGCAGGGGTGTCCCTGTGCCCCGCTGACCCAGGCGTGACCGTCCCACGCCGCGCTGCCCGGCGCTGTGCGAAAGGGCCGGCTCAGCCCGCTGGGAGGGCGGCGGGATCCCCGCTCTGCCGTGCAGCTGGTGTTTCCCTTTGGGGGAGCCGGGGAAGGTCTGTTTTAGATTGTAAACAACGAAATACAAATCCTGTCCGTCCTGTTCTGTGCGCTGAGATCCTCGGCATGCTTTGGGGCTTGATGGAAATGTAGTAATCGCAAAAGAACAGTTACCCCTTTTAGCCTGACAGTAATCCCAAAATCATCTACAACTCGGTCTTCCAAATCCTTACTGAACTGAAAAAAGGAGGGAGAAAGTGTTCTAGAAGTAAAGATAACTGTACGTGGAGTAAATGTTGACGACACGTTAATTTGAGGCACTTGAGGAAGGCAGTTTCTCTGTGTGAAAAACATCTGGCTGCAGTAATGGAGTCATTTCAATTTACTGTAAATTAAGGTGATGCGGCACTCGGAATGCTCTAGCGTATAGAGTCAGTTCTTTAACCTCAAGTATTATACCACACAGTAAGAAAAGAAAGGACTATATTCCTGTCAACATGATGAGTTTGAATTAAACCATCTGAGGTAGACCACAAAATTCTATTTGTAATATGAGTTTTACTTTAAAGATTACTTAAATAGCATAATTACTCTTGGATGCCCTAACTCAAGTGAATAAGCCTGTATGTGCCTTAGCAAACAGTGAGGCCCAAAACAGGCAGATTTGCAGAGAGAAATAGTTGTCACTGAAAACTGAATACCCACTGTGCTTTTCAGAAGGGTTCCCTTTGACCCGGTTTAGTAAATCTGAAAAAAAAAGTTTAATCCCTTAGTATTTGAAATTCTTGAGAACTTCTAGAGTGTGTTTTCCAATGTACTTCAAAAAAGAGCCTACTCTTGTTGTCTGGGCTCATCTTGTAATGTGAAAAAAACCATAAAGAATGGGGTGTTTGGGAAGTTTGCTTCACTAGCACACTCCCGATTTTAACTAAAATGCTGAAGTACAGCTTTAGCTTCCATCAATTGTATCTTTGAGTTTATTGGAAGATCTTAATGTGTTAAATGTTTAATTGCTTTTAATAGATTCTAATATTCTTATGCAAAGGATATTTTGACCACTAATAAATTTCTTATGATAGATTTGGTCTAGTATTAAAACCCATATTCTTCACCTGATCCTGTGGATCAGGTGGGCACTCCTGGTAGGTGTAGAATAGACAGGTCTTTGCACGTGAGTTCTGTAAATCCCAAATAACTCTGCTCTGTGGTTCTGGGGAACACAGCTCAACAAGTCTCCTTGTCACTGTCATCCCCACCGTCCACGTTTGATAATCAGCCTGGTGCTATCAACACGTTATGGGTTTTCTTTTAACCACAGTCCTGTCTTTCTCTCTGCACTGGGCATGCTGGTGTGGGGACAAAGAAGGGTGGTAGATCAGTCAGAGGGTTCATGTTTTTGTCTGAATGATGGCATTTTAATTAGAATTTGACCACTGAAAGTTTCATGGGAGAGGTTTTGGGAAGCAGGAGAAAACCCTGTGTTATTCATAATGTGAGTCCTGTTTATATGTAGTCCTTAGTCAAACCAGAGGTAGAGTGTTAGTTGATGCAACTGTGGGCAGGAACAAAACATTGAGTGAGCCAAAATTAACTGCTGAACCAATCATCGAGTTGTGTAGATTCAGTGGGGATAATGTGTGAGGTTTCCCTGCTCCCACCTCTAATTCAGAGGAAAGCAGTCTGGAGAGGGGACTAGAAGTGATGGAAAGGCTTACTTTGCTGTAACAAATCAAAGGCTGCATCACAAGTCACTCTGTTTCCAGCCGTATGCAGTTGTCTTGGGTTAAGGCACTCTTAAGGGTGGAAGAAAGTTTTGTCCTTGTTAAGTATGATGGGAAAATGTAATATTTGATATAAAAGTGAGTTAGAAGGTCAGAGGAAGGCTCAACTGACTGATCAGCTACTGAAGCTTTAAAAAGGGGAAAGTGTGCTGTGAAGGTTAAATTGACTTTAGAAGCATTGGTGAAATACAAATAAATTGAGTTTAATCATTAAACATACATTGGAGAGTGGGAGAGGTGTAGCCTAGGGTATCAGTAACTAAATGTCTTTAAATGAGAGCCTGTGTCTTAAAGAATATTCCATTAATCTTAAAAATTGTGCTGAGATACTTTGTTTGTAAATTACTTTATTTTAACTGTTAACATAATGTTTGTAAGTGTTTGGATTCCAGTCTTGGCCCACTGACAAATACTATGATAAGTAAATATATGGCACTCGCTTGCCCTGTTCATGCTACTTTTAAGGTCCTCAAATCCCAGAATCCTGGAGTGGGTTGCATTGGAAGGGACCTTAAAGATCATCCATTTCCAACCCCCTGCCATGAGCAGGGACACCTTCCACTAGACCAGGTTGGTCCAGGCCCCATCCAGCTTGGCTTTGAACACTTCAGGGATGGGGCAGCCAGGGCTCTGTGAGGGTGGTGGGCAGCCTGTACAGAATTTTTCTCATAGCTAAGCCTGCTTTCTTTGATTTGAAGCCATTCCTCCTTGTCCTGCCAGTCCAGACCCTCTTGTCCAGAGTCCCTCTCCAGCTCTCCTGGAGCCTCTTTAGGCACTGCTGGGGGCTCAAAGGTCTCCCTGGAGCCTTCTCAGGATGAACACCCCCAGCTCTCCCAGCCTGTCTGCAGAGCAGAGGGGCTTCAGCCCTCAGAGCATCTCTGTGTTCTTCTCTAGGCTCATTCCAGAAGATCCATGTCCTTCTGATGTTGGGGTCCCCAGAGCTGGAGATCAGTTTTTCATGTGGTAGCATCCCAAAAATGGTTGTTTACAGCTCAGCTAGTAAGATCGAGTCTTTTGACATCATATGTCAGATAGGAAATAGTCTGCAGTCTCAGGATGGGGAGACTGAGACAGTTTGATTTGTTGGAGACCTTTACTAGACCTTTATTATCTGAAGCCTGGTCTAGTGCATATATAAATATTTAAATTTTTTTACGTTTTATTATTATAAGTTGTTAGTTCTGATAAACCTGTGCTGTTCTGTTTTCATAGAAATATTTCTGAAGGTCTTTCTGATTTATGTCTAAAACATTTGCAGGTTTCTTTCAGTTTCACATACTGTGAAGAACAGTTGTGGAAACAAATCAAAGTTAAACAGATAATGCCAGAAATGAGATTCAAAATATCATTTCCAACCAGTATTTTCTTTGACTTGGAAATACAGCTGGTTTGCAGTTCTTTCAGTTTGTTTCTTGTGTCCTTCTAAGTACATTAAATGGTTAATTTAGTATTAATCATACATATTTTGAGATATATACTTGTAAATGGATTGTGATAGTCATTCAGATGAAGTTAATGATGTGGTTTGTTTAACTGTAGCAATGAGTAGAATATGTAGCTCTAAATACAAGGGTGTTTGTCCTTTAAGCAAAGGCAGGAGTTGACAGTAGATTTTAGTTGTGCATGCTTTACTTATCCTAAGTGAATATTATGTTATCTAACCTAGTTCTTATTTAAGCAAAAATAAAAGCATTTTTTACTTGTATTTTTGGGGTGTTGTGTTTGAGGTTATTTTTGTGGTTGATAGGTGCTTTGGGTTTTTTTTTTTTTTAAGTTCTTTAGAAAGTCTGTGCATTGTTATCTTTCCAGAGCAATTTTCTGTGAATACCAGCACAACTGAAGGGCTGTAAGTGATGGAATTTTTCAGAGGAGCCTCTGAAATCCCTTCAGACCTATTTCATTTTTTAGCAGTGAAACAAACCAAATCGCACAACATGATTTTCATCCCTGATCCAAAAATTAAACAATTAGCGTCATCTCAAATAATGGGAAAGTGCAGAGTAGTTTGGGATTTATTTGGCTTTGATACGGACTTTTGTCATCCTCTGGGGAAGCTTCTCAAACTTCTGTTCTTTGGAAAATGTCCATGGTTACATGGTATCAGTCTCTTTTTTCCTTTTAAAATAATGACTTCTGGAGGCATGTGACTACTACCATTCTCAGGATCCCCCATGCTCTCCTTCCCATGTCCCAATTCCTCATATATTTTGTAAATGCTGAGAAAAAAAGTGTGTATTCAGTCTTAAAACCTGGAAAACAAATTAAGACTCTTAGCCCAGACTTAAGACTTGTCAGACTTCCGTGCTTGTTTTAATACTCACTTGTGACTTGACAGGAGTCCAAATGCAGTGTTTAAAATTATGCTACAAAAATACAAACTAGTACTTTTTAAAAATCTCATATAGGTGATTAAGCTGTGAGTAATATCTTCCATGTGTTGGACTAGTGAAGAAGACAATTTAGAATTATGACTCTGCTAATAATATTAAATACACTTTCTTCCTAAAGGAGAAAGCATTGCTCTTGGGCAGCAAAGCTTGCTTTTTGTTTTTTTTATCACTTTTTTCTTTTTCAGTCTTTTTGAAGATGAAGCAATGAACATGCACACTAAAGTGCTTGTTCATTCTTTGTCAGCACAATGTGAATCAGCAGCTATTAACCACTGCAGGCATTCATCTGTAATATAACTATTTCCTTAAAAGGAGAGATAGCTGGGGGCAAGGACAGAGAGATAAAGCTGTAGGAAAAAAAGCCCTTGCAGTGTGTTTTGAATGAGCTGTGTCTTATCTAAACTGTCTTGTTTTAGCAGTAGTAAATTATAGCTGTTGCTTTGGACTTCACGTGTGTGGATGACAGAGCTTTTTTATAGGCTAAAGTAAACGTAAATGTCAACCCTAAGAAAGCTGATGGAATGACTAACCTGCTAGAACTTATTCAGTAGATCAGCATAATAGGAGTGGCACCAAGAGTTTTGTTTTCTCCAGGCTGTATTTTTGGGGGTCTGCAATTGTATTTTTGCCAAGTGAGGAGTTTGTAGTGTTCCAAGAATACAGATATTTTAGGAGCTTGGTGCTAACTGAACAGACCCTTATTGTCTGCTAGGTGATAAATTAATCTTGCTAGTTTTGTAATTTTTGTGATCACAACTGAATTTACATCTGGGTGCCCAAGTTCAAGCAGCTTAGAGAGCAGTGACAGCCAAGGTGTGTCCTGCCTGGCTTCTACAGCTACCAAGGGGAGCTTTGCTCTGCTCTCGTATTTCAGAACTTCACCAGTGTACAAGTGACACGTACTGTGATTGCTAGAGAGGATTGATACCCAGTGTGGTGTTGCTGGATGCTTGTTCACTAAGGAAGGACTGAGGAACAGGGCTTTGTTTACATTTTTAGTAATTCAGGTAACCTTAAGCTGGATCATGTATGGAAATTATATGGCAGGTGCAGATCAGAAAAAAGCCAGATGCATGTAGACTGAGTTGGTTTGGATGGTAGGGCTGCATAATTGATATCTGAGTCTAAGATTAAAAGGCTAGCTCTTCTTTATAGGAATATCTGAATTGGATTTATTCACCAATGGAGAATAAGAGGCTTTTGCTCTTTAAAAGAACACTGAGCTCATAGGATGTAACTCCTGTAGCTCAAGTGTTTTTGCTTGGCTCTTGCTAGAACTATGGCTTAAAACAGATGGATCACAGGTCTGTTTTTGCTAGTTTATTGCCCAGTTGCTCTTAGGTATGTTACAAGTGATGGTAACAAGGTAGATTCCTCTGTTTTATTTGGCAGTGAGTCCTTGAGACAATTGTCAGGTTTGGATCCTAGACTGGGTTAATCAGATGCCTTTGGATGAGTCCTCTATTCCTCCTTGTTCAGCTGGTGATAAAGAAATTCCTGGTCACAGAGGCACAGTGAGGTCCTGCTGGATGGGAGTAGCTGCTCTGCAAGGCTTAATGGAGTGCCAGGTCCTCAGCTGTCCAGGAGAAGAGGGAGAGTGTCAAATGATTTCTGTATCAAAACCTCCAGGTTATTCTGCTCTTCAGTCTGTTTTTTTCTGAATTTGAAAAACCTGTAGTTTGGAGGGGGAAAAAGAATTTGGAAGACAAACGTTGATGCTACCTCTGGATTTGGTGTTCCCAGTGCATCTTGGTGACCATTAGATACTGGAATTTAATTTTCCGGGTCCTTGGATTTAGCACAAAGAGTGAAGATTGTAAAAGATCGTAGCTGTTTTTCCTGAAAGTCTGTCTTCAAAGTGGTAAAGATATGACTGTCATTGATTTTCATGGGTTTCTGTGCTCTGGTTTAGTATTTTTAATGACACTTGGAACATTCAGAATGTTCAAAAAGCATTTTGATTAACATAAATACAAATGTGTGTGCTTTTGTCACCTTCAATGACAATTTGATGCCATTTATCTTCCCTCAACTCTTCCAGGACACTTATTTGTCCACAGGATGTTGAGTGCCCTCTTACATGTGGTGGCAATGATGCTGAGCTTGGATGAAAGTGTGTCTGCCTTGTGTGAGATTTTTGTGTGGGTGAGGAATACATCGCACTATTTTGAGTTCTACTCTGGTACTCTGTTCCTGCTCTTGTACTCTACCTGCACTGGATACATTCCTCAACGATGTTACCTGTTTTACCGTTTTGCTGGTTTTTGTTCTATAACTTAGTAACAACAGTTCCTTATAGCGTCAGCTTTACCTGGTTTCAACCATCGTGATTCTCATCTTCGGAATACCTTTTTTTAAACTATCAATGGGGAGACATTATGGTTTATCTGAGGATCTGCACCAAGTGACTCTTTTATATCTCCCTTTATTCTCCAGTCAGCCAGTTAAGAGCAGTAATTGTTACCAGGTGTAAGCAATCAGATGAGCAAACCTACAGCCTAATTTTAAAGTACTTTACACTCACTGTACCTCACTATTACCTTCCTGTAATAAGGTAATGAATGACTTTGAATGCATGAGAAAAATGAGCCTTGGATGAGATGTGTATTTTACAATGAGTCCTGATAAGCATCTTGCTTTGGTCTCTATACTGTGTACTTAAATGTGTATTCCTTTTTTAAATGTGGTTGCAGTACTGATTTCCATTAAGATAAGTATTTATATGTTCTTTGGAAATATATAGTAATTTGGATGGAGAGATGTCTAAATTTACTGAAGATATGGTAATTTTGCAGGTAACTGTTGGGCATAATTTTCATAATTGTATACTAGTAGGGAGAAAAAAATTGAGTTACTTCTCTTTGATAAAGCAGAATAAAGTTTTCTAGCTGGTACTTAGGAGGAAATATTTTTGTCCTTATGCAAAACGTAATTTATCTCAAGATCACCGATAAAGAATGAAAGCTTTGTAGTAGCAGGCTTGGTTGTGTCAAGCAGAACTTGATTGGTTGTGCTTCAGTTGTTGATGTAGGTTTTATACTAGCATGTGTGCATGCTCACATTCACAAGCTTTTTTGATTTTCAGTCTCAAGAGTATGAGGTTATTAGGTGTGCAGGGTTTCAGGTGAGAGGAATTTGAGGAATGCTCACACTATTAGTTTTCTTCCACAAACTGAGGATTTGTAAGTGAGCTTTGATGGTGTTACTTCTTTAATCCTTCCAACGTGTGCTATAAGAACTATTTTAAGTTTTGGAACATCTTTTTGGACTCTCCATATTTTTTATGGCAATGTCTGCTACAAATGTCTTAAATAATATTCTTGCATGGGTTTTTTTTTTCTTAGCATCTTTTGCATTCAGTCACATGGTTGTTGGCACCTCCTTTGTGAGCAGTGATTTCCACATAGAGTCAGCTGCTTGTGGAATACTTTTCCAAGTTATCTGTGCTTACTTTTAGTTTTTCTTGATTGAAAGTTACTTTTAAAATACAAATAGCATTATAGGAGTTTTAGGCTGCTTTCCAAGGATATGATTTGTTATTGTTGTTTGTAGGATCAGTTTTCCATTTTAATACCTGGCTGCTGATATTAGTAATGTTTCTGAGAGTGGAAAAAAGAGCCTGATAAGTAATATTTGTGGAAAACTAAATTACATTAAATGGACAGAAAAGCCTAGAAGGCCTATCCTCATGACAGTTGCAGCCCAAACTTGTAAGTTTAATTGAATTGTTTTCTCTGCTTCATACCTATTCCCCTCTTTGTCCACCCAATCATAAATAAAACTGTTTTTAGGAATTCTGAGTGCTCTAGAAGAACAGTTACAGTAGAAGAGAAATTAAACCGTTTACAGAAGAGATGTACTTTTTCTCTTTGCTATGACAGGAAGCGTTCTTGTTGTGGATGTGTGCAGAACAAATCTGGTTATAGAGAAGTTATTTTGTTCTCACACTGCTGTGGAAAATCTGGTTGGCTGTTGTGACAGATACTATCATAAATGTGTAACCCTGCCCTTATTACACAACTGGAAAACAGAATTCAGACATTCACAAGTTTGACCTCTGTTAATTCTTAAGTGTAACAGCTTTTTACAGTGGTTGCATTTTCTCTTTCCCATTTCATGCTTTTGCTTTCACCAGCATTTTCAGTTTTCTGATGCTTTACATTGGATTTCTTTTTATCGTATTTGAGTACCTAAATTTTACAAAGACTGAGGAATTTAGTGTTTGAGTGTTGTGTAGGAGTGGTATTTTTTTGGTTTTGTGGAATTTTTTTAAGGCTCTCCTAAAGTTTGAAATGCTTATTAAATGCTGCATGCTATATTATGGATACCTCAAACTTGTCATCCTGTTTAAATACAGAGGGGACATAACTTGGCTGATGAAGTCCAATTAGGAAGTACAACATTCTGTCAGAGTAAAGTGTTAAATAGAGTTATGCTCAAACTAAGTATTTAATTCACTTCTCAAGAAACAGAAGGTAATGTTTCAGTGTTGAGCTGCCTTTTTTTTTTTTTTTGTGGGGTTGGTTTTTTGTTTTGGTTTTTTTTTGGCAGCTGAAACATTGGAAGCTTTCCCTCGGTGCTCCAAGTTGTCCACAAGCTGTTTTGAAAGGATGGTGTGTGTCTCACAGAGCTAAGTGAGAAGGACGGTTGACTCTTCTTTGCATTAATTTGTCTGTATCTATACAAATAGAAATAAGCTAGTGTTCCTTTTAGCCTTCTGTGCTATGGAAGTGTAATGAACTGAACTGGATATTGGAATTGATTATTTTATCAGGAAAAACCCAAAAGCAGCATATATGATATGTGTTGTCTGTCTGAGGGTTCTTTCTTCATAGAAGATAGAAAAAAGAGTACTTTAAGGCTTGTCTTTAACTGTAGTCTGCCTCGTGAGTTTTGCCTAAGTGTTCACCCAGAATTTGTCCTTGTCTGTAATACTTCCCTGTGCTCCCCACCACTGTGGATTTGGTTTTCATTTTTTCTGGTTTGTCCTTTGTTCCTTTTTGGGGTTTTGGTTTTTTTTCACCTTGTAACAAATACAGAGTTATACTTCATTGAACTCCGTGTGCTGTAAGATGTGAGCAATATGATAAGTTAGGGTATAGAACAATCCAGTTAGGAATATATAATTTATATTGCACTGGTTACTTCTCAGAAGCGCTTATAAAAATAGAATTTCGTGAATAGCAGTTCCATGAGGATTCTGTTTCCATGTAAATTGACTGGAAATTAAATATTTCCTAAGATAATGAATCTGTAGTCTTGTTATTAGGTATATGAAAACATTTAAACTGTTTCCTTCCAAAAATAAGCCCTTTGCTATATACCATGCACTGGTAATCCTACTTTTCTCTACCGCTTCTTAGAGGGAAAACTCAGGTTTGTGGAACTTGAGGGATTTTCTCCTCAAAGCTTCTGTTTTCACCATACATGTTGGTGAAGTTAAGCAGACAGTGTTCCATAAGGGAATGGGAAAGGCAGGTAGTGCTGATGTGCTCTGCACTTCACTGGGGTCCAGGCTAGTACTGTGCTGCTATTGCCACTGGAAATGGGGATCTTTTTCCTCCCTCTTTCTGCTCCAAAGTTCACTCAAAATGCCTGTGTGCCATGGAAATAGCTGGAGCAGTGAGTAACCAGGAGCACAGCGTGGTTGCTTTTCCTACAGTGTGTTTAAATATGTCCATGCCGTGTGCACTCCCCGTGTTGTGAAAGTTTCCCCACACCTGAAAGCGGAGGATTTGCACTGGCTACAGTTTCATTATTGCTGGGAGCTGGCAGATGGCGACAGCCTCTGTTGAGCAATAGAAGGATGAGGCAGTCCCATGTGCAGTGAGTCTCCACAGCTGTGCTCAGTTACAGGAACTCCGGACTCAAGTGTAATCTGAATGCGTGCTTTGTTAAGGTATAACGTGTCCTAGGAATACCATATTTTCTTTGCAGGATAATTCCAAATCTGACTTAAGTGGTTTCTTGATTGAGCAAGGACACTTCTTAATAATCTTTTTTGTTCCTTTTAATTGGAAGAAAGGCTCTGTTGAAAGTGAAATACAGTGTAAAGATCAAATTTAGAAATATGTTCAAACTTTGCATTCTCTAGCAGAACTGCCTTCTCCCTAGCCCTTCTATTTTTCTGCAAATGTAAGAATCTTCAGAACCATTATATATTTCAAGGTTTTAAATATTGTATAACTTTAACTGTTGCTTATTATCCAATGAATACTGTTATTTGAGAACTTTGTCATAAAAGAGACTATTCCATTGCCAGGTGATCTGAATCATAATGATCCATTGGGAAAGCAAACTTGGAACAAGTATGACAAATCAAGTAGTCATGAAAGAAAAGGGGGAGAAAAGTTTGCATTAAGGCAGTTAGAGAATTCAAATTTTAAAACAAGACACCAACCTACTAGAAAATCAGGGTATTTACCAATGCCTGATTGGTTTAGCAGACAAAATACTTTTGAAACAAGACAGAACACTTATATTTTAGTCTGCATTAGGTGAATCAGTAAACAGAAGTAGCTCACATAGTATTTTGCTGAATTTTAGTTTAATGCATTTGTTTTATTTCTATTTACATTTTCATAGTGCTGGCGTTAGAATACACCAATTACTAAGAGTGAAAGATAATTTCTAGGTGTTACAGTAAATTTGTATCTCTGAATCACTTGGCTAAGAAAGAACAGTTCTTTATTGCTGAAGTCCATTTTTTGGTCTGTGAGATTATAAAAGCTGTGTTAAGATGTACATATCAAGGTTTGGGCACTGTGAATGTCACAAGCATGTATTTATTTAAAGTACTAATTTGAAGAAGAATTAGACCATGACAGTGCACATTTAACATGCCTGTGTTTCCGTACCGATAGGTTCCTGTTGGACATGACTTTCAGGGGTACTTTGTTTCTTTGCTCCCCAGGTCTGAAGCACAGAAGCATGCTTTCCCCTGAGCCTCACACCAGCAGCTGTGATACAGAATGTCTCTAAGTGAGAACAACAGCGTGGTGTTTGCCTATGAATCCTCAGTGCACAGTACCAATGTACTCCTCAGCCTTGACGATCAGCGAAAGCAAGATATCCTTTGTGATGTTACCATTTTAGTGGAAGATCAGCGATTTCGGGCTCACAGAGCTGTGCTTGCAGCTTGCAGCAGTTACTTCCTTTCAAGAATTGTGGGCCAGGTGGACGCTGATCTTATCATCACTTTACCGGAAGAGGTGAGTGTCACTCCCTTCTGCATTTTACCTGCCAGTGCCTCTAATCTGCTTTGTTCAATTCTCTTTTACGGGAGGCTGGCGTTTAACTGACGATTTAGAGTAAGGGATTTAAGAGCTGAAAGACACCAGCCCACAATCTGGGGTACCAAAGATATTTTTTGAATTCAAGTACTTCATATATGTTATATTGTAAAGAGTAACTGCTGTCATCTTGGTCTGAAGTCTGTTGGTTTTTTGCCAGTGTTTTTATTCTTTGACTTTCATCCCAAATAAAAATTAGATAAATGACTACTGCAAGAGTTGCTTTTCTAGGTCAGTCACACTAAGAGTCTTTCCACGATTTTTTTCTTGCTTGAGCCTATCTAGCTAGAAATGTGTAAGAGAAAGTGAAAGGAGTAGAATGGTTTTTCCCTCTTGATCATTGCAGTTTTTGCAGTTTCTCCCTGAAATAGAAAGAAGGTACAATTTTAAAATACCATTGTATTTTTTTCTTTCAGTTTCATTTATGAATGCTACTTTTTTGTAAAGCCACTTTTGTTTTGTTAATGTTTGTTAATGTTTTTGTTTGTTATGTATGTTGATGTTTGTTAATTATTTATAATGTTTTTGTTTTGTTAATGTTTTGTTAACTACACTAAGTCTGAAGACATGTTGACAGCTTATGGATAAACTGTCTTTTACATTCTACTTCCCCACATTATGAAGGGTGAATTAATGTGGTGGTATAATCTCCAGAGCATATTTCAAATGCTATTTTAAAAATTCTTTAGGAAGGTTGTAAGTGTTTACAGACAGTTTTAAAGCACTGGTCTCTGTGCAGATCTCATCAACTTCACTTCATGTGTTGTGTTCTTTAAAAAGAACATACCAAACAACTACTAAAAAAACCAAAGTAAACAAACCCTCAACTGATTCTTAAATTGAATTGCATGAATAATTCATTATTTTGCTGGCAGAAGGATTCAGTGTGGTTATGCATTGATACAGTGCTTTATTTAACATAAAATACTGGTCATGTCAGTAAATGCAGGGAGCAGAGTGTGGACTTGAGTTTGAGTATTAATAGTGGACATACTGCTTGGTTCTTCATTTGCAGAGAAGAGGAAGTGTCATGTAGTTGGTAATCTGTTTGTGGCTTTCTACTTGATTCCTTAGACATTTTTTCATGTGTATAAGATCTTGCACAGTTTCTAATGATACAGTTTTTGTTTATCTCTGGGTTCCTTGAATAGGCAACTGTTGTGAAGACATAAATGTTCAATTAAAATCACTTGCTCTAAAGGGGCTTTAAACTGAGAATTCTGTTTGGTGTAACGTTTTTGAGTGCCTTTCTTCAAATCTATGGGAAGAAGAAAGGAGTAAGTGGCTGCAGTAGTAAATAATCATATGTGGTCAAACTCCATTTCTTCATGCTTTTTTGCATGAATGGTGCGTAAGACAAAGTGATTAAGAGTAATTGCTCTTCAAAAACTACAATTCAATACCGGCAGCATACTGTAGAGTACTTAGTATACAACTTGCTTTGAAATATATCTTTGTGAGGTTGGAATCTGGTTACTGATTTTCAGTATAAAGCAATATTTTCCGCTTTTAGTACTGCGTTGTGAGAACGTTTTATTAAGAGACAGATCACAGAAAGGAAAACTGTCACAAAATATGCATGATAAAATTGTATCAGAAGAATTGTTTCAGAATGAGTTTGACCAGGTTTTCACAATCGAACAAGTCTGCTGCTTTGTCCTGTGCTCTGTCCTGCTGGCAAAACAGGTAAATTTGTGTATTTCTCTGCTTAAACCCAAACTGACCTTACTCATTTTTTGTTTTGTTTTTGTAATAGGTAACACTTAAAGGATTTAGTCCTTTGCTTCAGTTTGCATATACAGCAAAACTTGTTTTAAATAAAGACAATGTGTCTGAAGTTTGCAAATGTGCAGAATTCTTGGGTGTACGCAACATTGAAGAGTCCTGCTTTCAGTTTCTCAAATTCAGATTTTTGGACTTTAAATTGGATCAGCAGGAGTGTCCTAGGAAGAAGTGTTGCACACAGCATTGTCAGAAAGCAAACCCTAAAACTGGCAATGTGGATGATGGAGACCTAGAAATAAATTATGAAGTAGAAGCTCTTCTAGAAAAGGAATATAGTCAAATTCCTGACACAAAGCCCTGTAAAGATGAAGAAAATGCTAAATCATCGCCTGTTCTCCAAAATAATGCCAATCAAAATTGTGATCCTGTACATTTAGAAAGGGGTAGTGCTTCCAGCTTATCTTCCCAATGCCCAAAGTATAGAAAATTCCAGAAAGCTTTTGGAAATGACAAAGTTAATACTTCAGAGTCCAGTTCCAGTATTAAAGACATTCAGGTACCCCCATTTGCAACTTCTCTGGAGAAGGAAATACCTGATAATGATGGCATACAAAAAGCTCAGGAGTGTGTGCCTATGCAGCTGATCTCAAACTGTGAAGAGACTCAGGTAGAAATGGAGGAAGGGGAAGAAGGCATTCAGAAAAAAGAAGAGTCAAAGAGAGATTCTGTAACTCAGAATGTGTCGTGTCCTGTGGACAAAATGGATCTTGCTGCTTTCCCCCAAAACTCTGCTGCACCTCATGGACTCAATTCTGTGTCTGTTTTACATAGTTGTGAGCAATATGGTAGCTTGAATTTCAGTAGTATGCAAAACAACACAGTCTTAGCTGAAAAAACTGTGTCAAGTACTGGAGCTGGAAATGACAAAACTGAAAGTCAAGGTAACCCATCTTCAAAGGTGGATTTGTGCATTAGGGAATCCACTAACATCACCTCAGCTGGAGATCGAAGCAGCGTGGAGAGAGAGATAGCAGAACAGCTGGCACAGGGCTTCTGGAGTGATATTCACAGCACAGATGCCTGTCAAGTACATTTACCACCTTCTAAAGAGTACTCAGAGCCCTCGTACTCGGGGAAGAAATCAGAGTGCCCGTGGCTGGGGATCAGGATCAGTGAAAGCCCTGAACCTTGCCCTCAGCGAACTTTTACAACACTGAATTCTGTCAATTGCCCCTTTATAAGCAACCTGAGCACTGAAGGATGCTCCAACAGCTCTGAAATAAACAGTGGAGATTATGTTCAGGGACAGCAACAAGAACAGTGTCCCTATAACTATGTGATAAGTTTGGGAGAGGATTCTGAGACTGACACTGAGGGGGACAGTGAATCCTGTTCAGCAAGAGAACAAGAATGTGAGGTAAGAATATCCTGATGTATCCTTTGCTTCCCAGTCTTTCAGGGCCATATTAAAAAATCTGAGTTTTCTGTGTTTTGTTGTTTTGGGCTTTTTCCTGTGGCCGCTTGTTTTTAAAAGTCTGGAACTAAAACTTTAAATACCATTCAGAGGTTTATATGGAAGATCACTTTTATTCAGTCTCCCTGAATTAACAGTATGAAAGTATTTTGGTCAGATTCTGAAGTGTTAGATGCCTACATATTAGATCTTCTAAGATTTTTTTCTGAAACAACTGTCAGAAAAGGTTGTGAGCCTTAAATCAAGGCATGGAGGTTCATTCTTAGATTTTTTTTCTTTTATCTGCTTCAGTTTAGAGTTTAAGAAAACTCTAAACTTCTTGGAACCTTTGTTTAATAGAAACTTAGAACCTTTGTTTAATAGAAATTTATCTGTTTTCTTGGTTTTATTCTGGGCTGTGGGGTGAAGGTGAGAAAGAAATGATACTTCAGATTTAATGTGAAGTGACAATTAAGCTTTTAAGCTCACTTCAGTAGCTGTGTATTTAAGACTTTTTAATAATATCACCTTCTCTAGCACTAAGTGATATACCTGGAACAATTTCCATCTCAGTTCTTAGAATCGTGGAATTGCAGTGTAACTCTGCATGATGGATCATTCAATGTTACAAAAAATTCAGTTGTTCGTAAAGCTCTAAAGTTTTTGTCTTTCAAGATGCA
Organism: Emberiza elegans; assembly: GCA_024865655.1. NCBI lineage: Eukaryota > Metazoa > Chordata > Aves > Passeriformes > Fringillidae > Emberiza > Emberiza elegans. The sequence goes on from JALJVW010000196.1 coordinate 4,589,158, forward strand.
GGGCCTTACTGAGACTGAACATAAGTGGAACGTGCCATCAATACAAAAAATCTGGAATGCTAAACAAAAGGCCAGAATTGGTTAAATACATTCCTCACCTTGGTTGAGGTGAGGTTAAATTGGTTAAATACATTCCTCATAAATTGGTTAAATACATTCCTCATTGCTGAGGACTTTTGCCCATTTGTCACCAGTAGTAGCCAATCAGAGAAAAGATTTCTCTATGTTCTTTTTAAACTAAATTCAGATCTTTGACCACAGCAAGGCATATTCTGCTACTTACTATACTCAAATGTAAGGATTAAAATAAGATGTCTGTAGTTGGATACTCAAAACCATGGTGATTATTTTGTAAAGGTAAATATGTTTTTCAGTACTAGTCAACACTTTGTAATCTCAAATGCTTTTGTAGCTCAGGTATACAACAGTCGCAAGAGCCTGGTCCTCTGTCTTCTCCAACTCTAAAAAATAAAAGACAAATGTTGTCATTTCTGTATTTTAAGGAAATGCCTGTTTCAGATGAACTTTTCCTGCAGAAAAAAAAGCAAGGTATAAAAATGTATGCAGGATGCAGTCTTAATAGCAGCTTTGGGAAAACTTTAGACTATATTAGTGAGTCTTGACACCTGTTTTGTATCTCACCAAACTGTAACTCATCTTCTTAGAGTGTATCACCTGCATATTTGATGCACACACAAGCAGCTTTCAGCCTACTCTGAATCTGCTTGTAGGGATCTAGTGTAAATGGGCAAATGCTCTATTGCACCTGTGCTTGAACTCCTGTAGTTGAATCCCCTGGATTTTATCCCATTATCTGATGGTTGTGTTAGTTTGATCTTGTCTCCAAGATGTGGGAATAAAGTTGAGTTGTGTGGTAAAGAATGCTTAAAATGGAGACTTGAATTATTGGTGTTTGTGTATATCAGTTCCACCTTGGATTTACAACTGTATCTCACATTCTAGGTAAAACTGCCGTTTAATGCACAAAGGATTATCTCACTTTCCAGAAATGACTTCCAGTCATTTCTGAAAATGCATAAATTAACTCCTGAACAATTGGACTGTATTCACGATATCCGAAGACGAAGTAAAAACAGAATTGCGGCGCAGCGATGTCGCAAGAGAAAACTTGACTGTATACAAAATCTTGAATCTGAAATTGAAAAACTGGTATGTATAAATGTTCATTGCTGTTGTCATGTCTTCCTCTAAACATTTTGACTGCCTGTCTGGCAGTAGCTTGAGAGTGGGTGATTTACTACTTTTTCCACTCAAGCTTAAAAAACTTTTTAAGTCTTGTATAACTCCTTGATAGCAGTTCTAGATTTTTCTGAGCCTTGCTCTAAAGTACACCCGTCTTTCCTTCTGTGGGCTTATTTCCATTCAAACAAAACCTGCATCATAGCATAATTTTTGGTGAATGATGTTTCTGAAACCCATAAGCTTTGAATTGAATTGTACAGAATGATTCCCAGACTGTTATCCTGCACTGCTTTTTGCCTCTTCCCCTTTCTTGCTTCAAGATTTGGTTCTTCAGCTCCTGGTATTGCTCATGATCAAGTTTGCAGTTACGCAATTGTCAGTTGTGCAAGTTCTGTTCTTGGAACACATCAACATGGGCTGGCAAACTGTTTCCTGAGTCTTGGATGTTAAAAATGAGACCCTTGCAGAAAGGCGGAAGATACAGAAGAACTTGGGAAGTTGCTTGCCTTTTTAGCAGTTGCATCAAGATTGTAGCTGAGGAATTGATGCATCCAGATTTCTCAGCAGCCATCTGTTAATATATTTTCTCCTCCTTAAGAAGGCAATAAAAAGATAAATATGTAACTTAAGAGAAATGTAGGTAATCTGAGGTTAAGATTATATAAAAATAACAACGGCAAGAAGATAATTGAGTGGCTTTTCAGAAAAACAAGTCGTTGTTTGACTCTCATCTGAGTTTCATAGTTGGTCATAACCATGTGCACGAAATAGTTCAGTTGTTTAGGACTACTGTACTCTCATTCTTGTTCATGGAGCATTTTAGGCTTGGTGTGCCTGAATTTGGTATCCGCATCAGCTGGAACATAGGAGTCATGTTGCATCTTTTTTGACTTCAGATTGAAAAGGAAAGTAAAATTAGAGCCAAATTCCACGGACTGGAAACTTATTTTCTTGTGATCAGCATCTTTCACTGCATCTACTCCTATTTCTGCAGTGAGGAGATGGGCTTTGAAGGAAGGCTTGCAGTGCCATAGAGCTCTGGTAAGCTGACAGAGCAGGTTGTGCTCAGTGAGGAAGGTGCTCTGTGAGGGAAGGTAATCAGGTGATTGTACTAATAATATCCTCACTGAAGAGAGAAGTTGCATTTCTGACATTTCAGAACTTTTTGCCTGGTTTTGTCATCATGTTGTCATTTCTGTTATGTAACTCTGTCAATATTTTGCAATACTTGGGCAGGGAATTAAAGGTTGATCTGCAAGATTAGGCATGTGGCTGTTTGAGACTAATAATTACAACATAATATCCTTCTTTCTGCGTACCTGTGCTGGAACAGACTGAATGTCTGCTGTTTGACAGGTAACACTGTGCAAGGCCTAGATAATAAGTGTTGAGTCTTGAGAACTGTGAGGTGGGGTCTGAGTTACATGAATCATCCTCTAGGCATAAACATGTTCCAGTTGCATATGTTTTTTTCAACTGTGCTGAAAGTTTCTTCAGAAATTCCTGAAAAGACTCTGTTTGGAGCTGTTGACCATGCCTGACAGATCATCAAATTTGTATAAGCTGTACACAAATACAGAAATATCAAGATCTGTCCAGGCATGACTTCCAGGTGCATGGAAGAAAAGAGATGTCATGAAGGGGCTATGTGGGGTACATCCAGGTTGCTTCAGGCATGATGGCTCCTGCCTTGTTCCTGTTCTCTGTGTCAGTCATGTCTCAGACCTTTTAGACTTTGATCTTCTCATGGTATCATCTGTAATGCAGCTTTGAGAGGCAATAGAATGGTGTAGCTATAGTTTGACAGCTCTTGACAGATAGATTATACTCTGTATTACCAGTTAGGAAATACTTTTTCGTGGAATTCCTCATCCTGGTTTTCAGTATGTGCAACATGTTGTCTTGTATTAGTTTCTATTTGGTGCTGCTTCAGTTTTTTTCTCTCTCCAGAAGATGCTTGTGCTGTGTTTCTTGGAAAAGTCCTATATTTGGAACAGAATGACCCCTGCCTGACTAGAGGCTGGAGACTAACAGCTGGCAAGTAGCTTTGCTGACAAGCACCTTGGGGCCTGGGCAGACAGCAGGCTGAGCATGGATCAGCAGCATGTCCAGGCTAAAACAAAGGCCCTCAGTGTCCTGGGCTGTGTTAACAGGAGTGCAGCCCCTTGTTGGAGGGCAGTGACTGTTTCCTATCTTGGCACATGTAACACTGAATTGTTTGCTGGGTCTTCACCCCTCCCAGTTCCAGGAGCACATTGATAGGCAGAAGGAAGGTTGGGTGAAGGCCATTGGGATGGCCAGGCCTGAAGTACTTCTGTGGTGAGAGGCTGAAGAAATGGGGCTTCTACCTGGAAAAGGGGTGGGGAGACCTAATGGCTGCCTGTCCATATCTGTGGGGCAGTCCTTGAGCTTATACAGCTTTTGGTAGTGGAAGATCTTCAGCTTCCTGCGGCAGTACTTGGCAGCAAGAGAACAGGAGACATGGTCTTAAATTACAAGGGGGGGATTTCATCTGAGTGTAAGGAAAGTTTTTTTTCTTCCAGTTCAGGCAGGCAGTGGAGCAGTTCACCCTGAAAGGCTGTGCTTGTGCTGTCTTTGAGGGCTTTATGGCATGACTGAGCAAAGCCCTAAGCAGCCTGATCTTACCTGATCTCTGACTTTGTTCTGAGCAGCAGGTCGGACTGCAGACCTGCTGAGGTACCTCCCCTCCCAAGTGATTCTGTAAAATTGGAAATCTTATGTTAAGTTCTACTTATATTGAAGAAAAATACTGTTCAGTGCTGAATCTGTTATCTGGGAGAGTTACCTTTGATCATGTCTTTTGATCTTCTGTACTGATAAAGTCATTTTTTTACCTCCCCATATAGCCTTTGCTTTTTGACCTTCCAGGTGAATCTGGGTGTTCTTGTTGGTCACTATTGTTCTGTATTTGAGAGCATGCAAGGGTTACTTTAGGAGAATTTGGCTTGTTGGAAGCAGCTCTTTCAGAGACTCTGTGTATATTCACATTCCTTGTACTTTCTCCTGGACAATGGGATGACCCTGCCTGAGCAGGGAGGTCAGACCAGATCACCCACTGTGGTCCCTTCCAACCTGACCCATCCTTGGATTTTTCACTTGGAAACTTTTAAAATGAGGGCACTTTTGAGGGGGAGCAGAGTAGAGGACAACTGGTCTCAAGAAGCACTACTTTGCTGAAGATTCTGTAGCTGAGGAGCATGTGCAGTGCTCCAAAAAAAATGTAATTGAGATCTTGTTATATGTATTATAGCAGGGTGAGGTGGGTGAACTAAGCACATTCTTTACCAGGAGATCCAAAAGAGCTCTCAGTTTATTATGACCTCAAAACTAACTGACATTTTTTGTAGTATTAGTATAATGCTGATAAAATAAATCAGTAATATTTAAATGTATTAACATGTCAACAGCTTCAGAAGGGGGGTGAGGGATTGATGCTGGAATAACTATTTCTGAATGTTCATGTTTGTTTTAGATAGCGTTCCAGATAATTTCATCAGTCCCTGGTACACAACTGAGTGCCTCTACATACCCAAAAGGTATCAGATGATCTGCCTAACAGAATGGGGAAGATTATTCTGGGCAGTATTGAAAAACACCTGGAAGACAATGCAGGGATCAGTCACAGCCAGCACAGCTCCATGAGGGGAAAGTCCTGCTTGTCAAACGATTTCCTTGTATGACAGGGTGATCTAGGAAAGCCAGTAGGTGTAATCCACCTGGACTTCACCAAAGCTTTTGACAGGCTCTCCCAGGATCCTTCTGAACAAAATGTCCAGCCCACAGCTGGATAAACACATCCTGTGGGAGAGAGCCGCTGGGTCACGGGTCAGGAACAAATGGTGACAGTGACTGGGTGACATCAGTGGGGTTCTGCAGGGCTGCACCCTGAGCCCTGTGCTCCTCACCACCTTCATTAACAACCTGGACACAGGACTCAATTGACACTAAACTGGGAGGAGCTGTCAACCCCCTCAAGGGCAGAGAGGCCCTGCAGAGAGACCTGGACCAGCTGGAGACTTGGACAATCACCAACCATGTGAGGTTTAACGAGGGCAAGTGCCAGATTCTGCTCTGGGACAGGGCAGCCCTGGCTGTGAGCATGGGCTGGGGCAGGAGAGGCTGGAGAGCAGCTGTAGGAAGGGACTGGGGCTCTGGTCCATGGCCAGCTGAACATGAGTCAGCAGGGCCCTGGCAGCCAGGAGGGACATCCATGTCCTGGGGGCACCAGGCACAGCATGGCCAGCCAGGCAGGAGGGGACATTGTCCTGCTCTGCTCTGGGGCAGCCTCACCTCGAGTGCTGGGGCAGGTTTGGGCACCATGGTTTAAAAAATGGCACTGAGCATCCAAAGAAGGGTCATGAGGACGGGGAAGGGTCTGGAGGGGGGAAATCTTATGAGAGGTGACTGTGGGCATCTAGTCTGTTCAGTCTGGAGCAAAGGAGGCTGAGGGGAGACCTCACTGAGGTTTTCAGCATCCTCTAGAGGGGCAGGTGCCAGTCTCTTTGTGACCAATGACAGGACTCAAGGAAACAGCATAAAGCCAAGGCATGGAAGGTTTAGGTTGGATATTAGGAAAAGCCTCTTCCCCCGGAGGGTGGTTGGACACTGGAACAGACTCCCCAGGGCAGTGGTCACAGCACCAAGCCTGACAGCGTTCAAGAAGCATTTGGACAAAGTTCTCAGGCACAGGGTGTGACTCTGGAGGTGTCCTGTGCAGGCCCAGGAGTTGGACTCAGTGACCCTGATGGCTCCTTTCCAGTGTGGCATATTTTATGGTTAACAGCTGCTCTCAGTATGCTGACAAATAGAAATTTATTAGCCAAGTCCTCTTTCTTCTAATTTCAGACAAAAAGAACTGGCAACAACTGTTCCTCTTGCCAAATGTTGCCTAAACTTAATCAGTTCTTTCAAAAAGAAGTTGTAGAGGTTGCAGCATTGAGGTTGCTCTACAAGAGGGGATGTGAAGAAGAGTGAAAATAATAAAACCTTCCAAGGGTGAATTGACATAACAGTAGCTGGAACACATAGTCTCTATGATTAACACTTAAAAACTGTTTAAAGCCTTGTGTGTCTTCAAACTCAATCTTCTTTTAATTAATTAGTTACAGAATTTAAAATGTATGTGTTGTGACGTGTTTGGATTCAGGTTTTTTGTCCTTTTTGTTCAACTTCTTCATGATGGTCTTGGTTGTTCCCTGTTCTTCGCCGTTTCCTCATTTGTCTTTATTCAAAAATTGCTTGTTTCCATGATTAGACTTCTCAGTTATCAGTGTCTTTTCATCTTTAGCCAGTTCTATCAGAAACCTCAGAAAAATTCACAACATTGAAGCCAAATAAAAGCTTGATTTAATACAGGCTACTTTTTTCTACTTGATAGTTTTTTATTGAGTTGCCATGTGCTTGGACAATCCTGCAACATTATCTCTAGGTTGTTAGTTGTTCACCACATATTCTTTCCTTTACCTTTCTTAAATTTTCTGTCTAATTTAGGAACTATACTTAAATCCATTGTTTGTCCTGTAGTGGATTTGGCACTTCTTGAGAATGGAATTTGCTTCCACGTAGTGGAATAGTATCAATAATTAAAATGTGATGTTTGACTTTCAGCATTTCAATTTTAAAATACAGATCTCTATGAAGACTGCTTAATGTTTTGTTGGCTCATTGGTAATGGTTTGTGTTATCCTGCAGAACTAGTGTTTCAGGAATATTTACAGTAAATGCAGCTATGTTTCATTTGTTCAATAACTACAAATTAATCCTTTGTCTGCCAGCATGAGTTTGTAAAAAGCTGCATATCTGAAAAACCACATCAAGTACCTTACCTGATGATACTTCTAGAGCGGTTAGGATTGGCCTTTTGGTATGTGTTGGTTTGTGTTGCTGCTTTTCTTTCTTATTGCCAAATTACTTCTGTTTCAGCAAACCAGAGTATTTAAAGTCTTGTTTTAGCTTTGATAGGAGCTTAAACCATAGTTCTTCTGTTGAAATGTAGACTAAAATGCTGTTTTTCTTTTTGCAGCAAAATGAGAAGGAGAATTTGCTGAAGGAAAGAAACCACATTTTATCAACTCTGGGTGAGACAAAGCAGAATCTGACAGGACTTTGCCAGCAGGTGTGTAAGGAAGCAGCCTTGAGTCAAGAGCAAATACAAATACTTGCAAAATATTCTTCTTCAGATTGTCCACTCTCATTTTTGTTCCCAAAAAGAGAACAAACAGCTCCATCTGATAGTGAGCTTGTGGTACCAGCACCTGTAGAATCAGCAAATGGTCTTTCAGGTGTCACCCCTACAGCTGAGCAGAGTTCCTGTTACCAGTGTGTCAAAAGTGTGTGTGAGGCCACGTACGACCAAGTCCAAGAACTGCACCCGGTTCCTGCCAGAACATTGGAGCAAACATCACTCGTGGAGCCCTGTGGGCAGAGCAGTGGCATCACAGACTTCTGCCAGCAAATGACTGACAAATGCACTACAGATGAATGAATCTCTCCTTCCCATTGCCAGCCTCTCAACATTGCAACTAGAAGTGGGATTGAGCATTATTGGAAAGTAACTTACTGAGTGAGAGAGAAGAGAAAAGTTTAATCTTTTGAAACTATATTGACAATTACATGGTCACCATTATTACTTGGCAAGCTTTGGGTTTGCTCTGTGTCGTTCCAGAAGGTAATTTGTATGTGTCAGCCTTGGGGCTTTTTCTCTGTGGTGGTGCCAAGGAGGGTTCAGGAAAGCTGCTGGAAGTACAAATTCCATGCACAGGTGCTTGTTTGTGAGGAAGTTTTGTTCATGTATGGAGCAGCCTACTCTGATTTATGCCACAGTACTTAATGCCACTCTGCATTTTAAGGAAAGCCTCCCGACAGCTGTTTATGCACAATGACTTCTATACCTGGAATTCTTATAAGATTTCTTTTTTCCTGGTAGACAAACCTTAAGAAGCATATATAGCTCTGTAAATGTTCATTTTGTAGATGGGCTGAGTTACATGACAGGATGAAGAGATTTTGAAAAGTGCACTCTGGTATAGCTCCTTGCTTCCTGCTGTTCCCCTCCCTGTCCCAGAGAAGACTTTTACTGAATTAAAGCAGTAAGCTGCTACTGCTGTAGTAGAATTGGTTACTAGTAGGCTTTTATTGAATAAGTGGCTTTGTCTTGTCACTCTAGTCCAGAATTAAAAGAACTGGAGCAGCAGAGGTGCTGCCACATTCTGCTCTATTCTCTAAATTTAGTGGGAGGAATAACAACACACTGTGGAAGGCAGACATCTGAAACTGGTGAGTGTGCATTGGATCCTCTGGCATCTGAATCCCATAGGCTTGTTAAAACTCACAGCTGTATTGTGACTTCCTGTCCTAGCACCTTCAATCTTGCTGCTTCTTTGTGGCAAGTTGGAATCAAAGTATTGTGAAAGTCTAAGGACAAACTTTTTTTTTTAAGGTATTCAGGCCACATTTTTTTCTTTCAGTGCCTAACTGCCTAAAGTAAGTTACAAATATTTGTTCTCTGATCACTGGGACCAGTGAAGTTCTATTTCAGAATCAATCTTCAGGATACTTTATGGCTAAACCTGTAGTATATTTTCAATGGCTTGTGCTATTAGCATAGATACATAAAAAAGTTTATTGAAGAAATGAGCTGGAGATATTTCCTTTATTACTTTGTGAAGGAGAAATTCAGCTACTGAAAATAATCCCCATTTTCTAGATTTTTACATAGCAGTGGATACCTATTGTATATCAATGATGCTTTGTTATTTAGATGCTATTCTCACACCAGAACTAAGTGTTGAACCTCACCACAGAAAACTTTGGGTTTGCTGGTTTACAAAACATGAAGAATCTTGTACAAGCCAGTGGAATTCTTCATTTCCTACCTCAGAATGTGTATTAGCTTTTTGTGTCTTTGTGTGCATGTACAGTAGGCAGCAGCTAAGCAATGGCCCTTGTAAATACTGCTTCTCAGTTTACCTTGCAGCAAGGCAAAACCTGTTCTTGGCAAGGCTCTTTCTTTTTCCTCTCCCCACCATCCATAGGTAACATAGCATTAATAAATACAGTAAGCCACTTATTTAAAACAAAAATTTAAAAATTAACAGATTTCAACAGGACTTCTCATAACCAGCACGCAACACAAATGACTACACTACCTCACCTATGGGACTGAAAGTTGATTCAAATCTCTAGTGAATCCTTGGATTTTCATCATATATCATTACTTTTTTAAGGGAAAAAATATGCTGATAGCTCATAGCTTGTATAAACCACAATGCTTGCAGTAATTGAAATTCAGAAATAAATACTACGTGGCATAGATCATGATAATTGGATTTAAATTCTTTTAAATGACATAATTGGGATATGATGATCCTGTATATGTATTACTTTATGAAGCTCTCTGGGCTTTTTCTTCAGTTTCTGTAGATTCCTGGTTCATTTAATCCTGTCTCCCTCCCACGCTGCCACCCTGGGAAGCATTTTGCTCTTATCTCTCCATTTTATTTAAAAAGCAAACCAACAAAAACAACAAAAACAAAATTCAAAGCCCAAACCTCTACTGTTCATAACTACTATCATTTTTAAAGCTGGTGATATTCTAAAATGACGTGGACAGTGGCATTGAAACATTGTCCTAATAGCGCACATAGTTGGAAATGGAATTCCTTGGGGTCAGTCCTTATTCTAACGAGGTGGAGCATCTTTGTAGGGAATGGCTGTCTGGGAGCTTATCCAGTGGCCCGAAGCCCTGACACACTTGGCTGCAGATATTGGAAAACAAGGTCAGTGATGACCAAGTGTGAGGCTGGAATATCCCTAAAGAGTTGTGCTCCACTGCTGGAGTCTGGGGATCAGCCACAGCCTGAATTCCATATAGCTGATGGTGGAGGGATTCCAGGGCAGGAATCATGGCAGTCATTGACCTATGGTAAAAGTAACATCATGTTTTTAAACCTGATAGGAACTCGATGAAGTTTGAGGGTAGGTTTTTGCCTGACCAGCTGCATCTAAGTAATTTTTAAAATATTTATTTAATACCATAGACCTACAAGTTGCATGTTGACTTCTATAAGCCTATATCATCAACTTGCAAATGTTACAAATGAATGACAATTTTATGATACAGAATTCTCAGGAAAATGTTTTTGGAGTTTGGTTTTATTTTTTTCTCTTCCAGTAAAGAAATACTCGTTTTTGAAATTGTAAAATACTTTGTTAAAGCATGTTTTAAAATACTTTGAACAGACTATCTTAAAGCCATATGGGTATGATGGCATACAGATTGTAAAATAAACAGATAATTACAACAGTTGATTTTGTATTTTTCATAATTCAGTATTTTCTAAGTCTGCAATAAAAACCACTATCCTTTCTACAAAGGCTTTTCTATTTTGTGTAAGTTTTCTGCTGTGAAAGTCTCTACTGGTGCATTATTCATTTATGTAGTACTGCTCAAACAGTTGTGAAGATGGTAGCAAATTAGTCTTTATATATTTTCTAAATTTAATAGGCTTAGCTTAGGATTCTTCAGACAAAGCTGAAATCTAATAATACAGAGAGAGGTAATTGTACCAAAATTTGGTATCTACTAAATTACTCATGATATTTTCTCAGTAGTATGTATTCTGTTCTCTTGATTTTCTTTTTTAATTGCATATTCTTAAATACATGAATATTCTTCTCAACCTACTGAAGATTAAATTTGCCATGTGGAACACCTGCTGTTTTATATGAATGACAGAGCCAAGATAGGCAGAATTTAAAATAAAAACCCTAAGAATGGTTAACAAATAAGTAATGAGTGAGAATAATATAGCAATACAAGTAAGTTGAGTATACCTTGTTAACTTGAGAAATAACATTTAAGGCTTTCTTGGTATGTGTTAATAGTCTAGTAAGAATTTAGTATGATACTTTAACAAGATTTCCTAATTTTTCATAATCTGCTAATTCATATTTACTGTGAAAGAGGAGGAGATGGATGTTAGAGATTTGGGAAGAAACAAGACTCTAATCAAAATAGCACCCCAGAATGTGTATATATTCAACTTAATTAACTTGTTGAAGGCCATAAGTCTCAAGCTTTCAGGTGAACTGGCATGATTTTGTTTAGAAGTATTTGGTGATGACAGAGACTCATAAGTTCTAATCATATTGCAATTTTATTTCTCAGCCCAGTGGTGATAAATCAGATTATACGTTTCAAGTCAGCCTGGCAACATTTGGGACTTTTTCAGGCAATGATCTAGGAAATAAGGAGGATTTTCAGTGAACAGCCTCCATTGGTTCTGAATTTTCATTGCTATTACTTTGACTCTTATTAAAAATAAACTTGATTTGCTTTCATACAGGATCCACTGAAGCCCTTCAGATGGAGCCTCATCAGGTTGCACTTATACAGACCTGTCAGGTACTTTTAGGTGGCAGTGAAAAATGTGTATTGAATCAGCATGTGAAGATAATCTAAATGCAGATGTTATAACTCTGCTGGTTGGTATTGTTACATAATTGCTTGTTCTAATTATAACTACCCATATTTACAACATTTACTTGAATGCAGAATAATCAGCTACCAACTACGTGAAATTATTATTCTTAACAAAGTAGAAGGTTAAAAACCAGGGGGACAGGTGCAGGGATAAAAGACAAAAGAAGTCACAGAATCCCCAGAGTGGATTAATAGCAGACCATGGGAGTTTGGGGAATATCACTGACAGCTGTCTGTTGGGCCGGTCCATTTTTCATACGTGGTGTGTGAATGTAGGAATCTTAAAAGGTACATAAAATTTTCAGACTCTTAATTCTGGTCTCTGAAGATAATCAGTCCTGCTTACCCATGAAACTTTGCTAACCCGCATCTATCCAGATGTTATCCCAAAAATCCTATGGACCTGTCATTGTTCTTGTTGAAAATCTGTCCTGTGAATTGTTTCACAGGCTTTTATAAGGACTTTAAAACACTGACAATTTCTGTGCTTTTATGTCCTTTCTTTTTTCCTCCCTCTACAAGAATTGGTAAACCTTCTACATGCAAATCAAAATCGTGGATGAAGGACTGAATGAGATTCTGTGCTTTGTGTTATACAGAGCACCAAAATTTGTTGTGGTCTTCTCAGTTATAAAATGTACTATTTCAGCTTTGTGGTGGACTTACAAGACTTCAAATTCTTACATAGAAATTTGGACTCTTCACTGGTTGGAAATTTCAGACTAATGGGCAACAACAGAACTGTGTGTGAGGGGAGGTTCTTTTGCAGGCTTTGTCCTTTGGTGTTTCCTTTCTGCTACATCCCAGGCTGACATGAATTGTGTGGTGCAGCCAGACCTGCCAGTTCAGAGCAATAGATTTTAAGTAAAATAAGTATTGAGGCTTGTATGCCCTTAGAGTTGCCATCAGAGGGAGAGGATATGTGCCTGTTCAAACGAGCTCTCACCATCCATCTCTAGCAGTGCATTAAAGACAGAACTGGGAGCTGCCTCTGCCCTAAAAGGCAGAGCATCTGTGTTGACCTCAAAAAGTAAGATTTTGTGAATGTGTGGGACTCCCTTGTGAGCTCTTCAGGTTTTCATGTACTATGCAGCTCTGAGTTTCTAGGCTTGTAGAAGTCAAACTGATCTCTTGTATTAAACTTTCTTATGCATGCTGTCACTGCAAGTGAGGGACAAAATACCATGATGTGGGCTCCTGAGAGAGGACAGTGGTGCCTTTCCTGGGGAAGGAAAGCACCTTGCCACAGTATTGGTATGGAGATGATTGGTTGCCCAAGGGAGGTTAAGGCCAGCAGCATCTTTCTCTCATGGCATTGTGTCTGTGGGAGCAATCCCCAGGGCTATTTTGGGGGTGGTATCCAAATTTCAGAGGTTGACTCATGAAGGAGGATTACATTACCTCTCCTTGGGAAGGAAAGCACCCAGCTCCAGTGTAGGTAGTGCAGATTTGTAGGGTGCCTATTGAAATTCTTGGCCTGGAACAACTTTTTCTCTTGGCACGTTTTGTGCGGGAGCCATCCCCAGACATACTTTGGAGGTGGTCTCAAGATTCTGGAGTGGGCTCTTGAATGATGAAATTACCTTTCCTTGGTAAGAAAAGCACCTAGCCCCATTATTTGTGGTGCAGATAATAAGATGCCATGGGGAGTTAACAGCTAGGAATATTTTATTTTCTTGGAAACCTTTGTATGGGAGCACTCCTTGGACATGTTCAGTTTTGGAGCTCAGCTTCGTTTTTCAGTGTTGGGCTCGTAAGAGAGGATGACAGCACCTTTCCTTGGGAAGGAATGCACATAGTGCCAGTGCTGGTGATTCAGATAAAAGGCTGCCTAGAGGTGGTAAAAGCCAGCAACAACTTTCTGTCCTGGATGCTTTTGTGTGAGATCAGTCCCTGAATGTCTTCAGTCCTGAATGAATTCAGGATGGCTCCAATTTTCAGAGCAGGTCTTCTGAAAAAGAATGACAATACCTGTCCATAGAAAGGACAGAGCTTGATCCCACTTTCAGTGTTGGGAATGTGAGGTGCCCAGGGAGTATAAAAGCCAACACCAGGTTTCTCTTCTAGCACTTTTCCTATGGGAGCAATCACCAGCTGTATTCAGTTTTGGAGCTGGTATCCAAAGTTAGCAGAGGGGCTTCTGAAGAACTATGGCAGTAGCTTTCCTTGGGAAGGAAGGCACGTACTCCCAGTGCTGGCAATGCAGGTGATAGGCTCTTCATGGGATAGAAAGGTTAGGAAGGGTTTTCTGTCCTGGCACTTTTTGTGTGAGAGCAATGCATTCCATAATTCTGCAGGTAGCATGCAGAACTGGGTAAGTGGGCTCCTGAAGGAGATACCTTTCCTGGGGAAGGAAAGCATGTATTGATACTTAGAGTGCTCTAGATGATTGTCTGCTTGATGGAGGTAAAGGCCAGAAACATCTTTCTGTCCTGGAACCTTCTGTGTGGGAGCAAATCTTGAGCATATTCCATTTTGGAGCTCAGTTGCAAATTCCAGAGGTGGGATTCTGAAATAGGATGTCACTACTTTTCTTTGGGAAGGAATGCACAATAGTCTCAGTGTTGGTGGGAATTTGTCTTTGTCCTTCAAGATCAAGGATAGCAAACCAGATACATCAAAATAAATTATTTACTCTCATAGTCTTTAGATGACAACATCCCCGATTTGGTTACCACCTCCAAAAAAGAATCAGTCTGGGCTTTGAGCCCAGACAAAAGGTGCCAGGACTGAAAGCTTGTGCTGGCCTTTACTTCTCCTGAACAGCCTCTCATCTGCACCACCATGGCGACTAAGTGCTTTCCTTGCAAAGTTGAATAGTGCTGCCATAAATTTCAGAATACCTCCTCCAAAATTTGAATCTGAGCATAATCTGTCATCATTAAAGACATCCAGGGATTGCTCCCAAGCAAAAGATCCCAGAACACAAAGCTGATACTGGTCCCTCTCTCTCTCCTTAGCAGACTGTCATCTGCTCCAACAATACTGAGCTTAGTGCTTTTCTGCCCAAGGAAAGGAGTTTCATCCACTTTCTGGAGCCCACATCCAAAACTGAAATACAGCCTTCAAATCTTAATGGGTTCCAAAATTGAGGCTATACAGGAGGCCCCAAGAGAGCAAACTGTTACTGGCTTTAGGTCTCCTGAGCAGCCTGGTGACTTCAACCACTGCTGGGGCTGCATGCTTTCCTTCACAAGGAAAGATACCATTCACTTTTTGGAGGGCATATGCAAAATTTAAATTCAATCTTCAAAACTAAATAGGGCACAGGATTACTCTCACCAAAAAAAAAAAAAAAGTCCCAAGAAAAGGTTTTGTTGCTGTTTACCTTTTCTGGGCAGCCTACCATCTGCACAAAAAACACTGGGGCAAGGTGCTCTCCTTGCCTAGGAAGGTTGTTCCACCCCCTTTCTCTCTCCTACAAATTTGGATACCGCTGCTCAACTGAATACATCCAGGGAATGATCCCACACAAGAGATAGCAGAACAAAAAGCGGTTGCTGGCCTTTACCTCTGTGAGGCGGCCTCTCATCTGCAGGATGAGCTTGTTTATATTTCCAAGGAAAGGTGATGTGATTCACACTCAGGACACTAGCTCTGACAAATGGATCCAGGCTACAAAGGGAAGAAGTGTTGCTGATCTTTACCTCCCCTAGGTAAGTTATTTTCTCTTACTGAAACATGTGGTGTAGGTGCTTTCCTTCCCACGTAAAAGAACTGTTGCTCTCTTTCAGGATACCTCCTGCAATTTTGAACACCTTTAGGGGTTGCTTGCACAAAAAGCATTTTAGGACAAAGTTCTTGCTGGCCTTTACCTTCCTTTGGAAGCTGGTGATCTGCAGCAGCAGCACTGGCATTATGTTCTGTATTTCCTAAGGAATGGTACTGTCCATTCAGTTCCTGGACCCTGCTTTGGAAATTTCAGGCTAAGCTCAAAAATTGAATATGTCCAGGGATTGCTCCAACACAACAGGCGCCAGGCTGGAAAGTTGTTGCTGCCCTTCACCTCCAGTGGGCAGCCTTTGATCAGCAGTTAAAAACACTGGCTCTCCAGGTTTTCCTCCCCATGGAACAGCAGTTTACCAGAGGTAAGAGGGAGTGAATGCTGCTAGAGTGTGATGTGAATTAAGGGCTGCAAATGCAATCTGAAGGCCAGACGAATTTTTCTGCCCTGGCACATTGCTTTTTGCCGGTACTGACGATTTCAACTCGGGATGTGCACACCTCATTGCTTCTGGAGAGTCAGAATCTCTTTTGCCATTACACTGCCGCCATCGTGTGGAGCTGAGCAATTGCAACGGGGAAGGAAAAATTCACCACGGGCTTTTTGTTGGAACACCGTTAAGTGTGGGAGCAGTTAGTAAACTGTTTGGGATCTTGGGTCTGTAAGAGGGAAAGAATGGGAAGGTACATAGACAAGGAAACTGAACAGCACCAGGGTGTGCACAGGCTGCAAGTAGAAAGTGATGCCCAGCACTTTCTTTTTGTTCTAGGACCTTACTCTGGGGGTTATTGGAGATTTCAAACTGGCACATGGACTCACCAGACTGTAGGAGCATGAGACCCTACATACAGCCGGCAAGAAGAGTGCATAGCCCCAGTGTTTGTGGTGCACTGATAGGCAGTGAGGAGAAGGGGCAGTCCAACAATTCCTTTTTACTGGTATATTTTTCTGTGTGAGCTGTAGCTGTTTAAATTCCTGTGTCCACAGCAGCTATCCCAAAAGCCAAATTATGTCCTTTTGGGTCCTTGAAATACCTTCTCCTGAGGCAGTCTATGCCCAGGATGTCCTGGGCCAGTCACAGTGGAGTGACTCTGCCAGTTGCTGGCAGTCAGGCTCACTCAGCTTCCAGCACAGTCACTGTTGGGATGCCCCTGTCACCCAGAAACACAGATGGATTCTGCCCCTACATATCTTGATGGCATCAGGCTGCTTTGTGCACCAGTGTCAATTAAAGCCTTATATCCCATGCCAGGCCATCGGATCCACACATCCAATAGATCAGATTGTCCCTTTCCTCCACCTGGCAGGAGACAGGGCCCCTCTCGTTCTCATCATGGTACTCATTGCTCACTTCTTGTAAACATGAACTGGAATCCTTCAAGAGGATGGGAAGTAACATCAGCCTTCCTGTTGTGGCTGAGGCCTTGCCCACAGGAAATGGGAAAGGCATTTACACCTGTGCTGCCAGGGCAGAGGTGGGTTTTGCATCCCACTTCTTTATGTGCCCTCCATAGTCATGCAGGTAAAACCAAAGGTTACTTACTTGTGGTGTGTGCCCTCTCTCTCAAGCAGAAGGTTTGTGCTTCCAATAGCGGAGACTCCAGGCTCTAGGGCTGGGGTGTGGGGACACTTCTTTTAATCACTGGTGATCCTCATTAAATTGCTGCAGGTCCTTGGAAATTCTTTCCATGGACAAGACACAGGACTGGGGAGGGGAGGGCAGAAAAATAGTTCATATAGCTGGAGTTTGATAAAGACGTTTGATAACTGCTCTTTGTTCTTCTTTCCATGACAGCACTGCCAATGACCTGCCATATGACACTGGCATGCTCTGTCAGAACTTCTGCCAGTTTGTGTACACTGGACTTCATCTGGATTTACAGGGGATTGCTCATGATTTGAATCCTTATAGATTACCTCCAGCACCCCTAATTCTCTGCAAGGTACCAGGTACCTTGCTCCATGGTGTTCCACATCCCTCCATGCACTACTTGATCATCCTTGGGACAGTGCCTTTCCCTCACACTTGTCAGGAGTTGCCTGCAGAGCCTGAGAGTTTCTGTGCTCTTCCCGATGCCCTTGTCAACGTTCACATCCCAGGACAAGGATCCCAGCTGCTTGGCTTCACTACCACCCCCTTCCATATGGCCAGGATATCCCAGCACTGGAGCAGCCAGGTCACCAGGGACTCCCCTAACTGGCGGCTGGAACCTTCTCACACATCTTACAGCTCACTTGGGGACATGGACCAGGTGATTTTCCCTGGCCCTGCCTCCTCCCCCTGTTCTGAGGGCCCTGCTCTGCCATCCCTCACTAACTGAGCTGGTTTTGTCTTGGATTCCGTGTTCCCTGCAGGGGTGGCTGCTCCCAGCACGGGCTGTTCCCTGCCTCAGCTGCAGCTGCCGTGGCCGTGGTGCTGTTGCTGTTTCCTCCTCCTCCTCCTCCCCTGAGGGTGCTCTCCACTGACCGCTGGTGTGCAATAAAGAGCAGCCAGGGCCCAGCACACTGCAGAAAGCTGCTCATCTCTGCAGCTGACACAGCATCTCCTTGCAAATATTCTGTCACTTTAGCAGAGTCCTGTAGTTGTTCAGGGTGAACTCCCAAACCACCGAAGCAGAGAATTTCTCAAACAATTGGCCAATTTTCTCACACATTCCATGCCACTCATGACTATTCCCCCTCAGGACAGGTCCCTGAATGGCCTTCTTGGAAATCTCTGTTCTGCCTCCAAAGGTGACTCTGAACACAGTGTAGACTGCACTGGGACCAACAGGAACAGGCTTTCCTTACCGTCCAAAGGGAATTAAAAATGCTCAGAAGCTGTTGTAACAGGCCTGAAGGAGGAAAAGGGGGGGAAATGGAGAAAATCATCCTTCCCCTGTTCCCCCCCCAGACGAGGTACGGTTATCAAAGGACTTCAGAGGGCAGGAGAGCAGCACTGAATACACATCCCAGAGTACCCTCATTGCCCTTGCTGTTCCTGTGTCATAAACTCACCTCCCACAGTACAGCAACAAAAGAAATGCTGATCCCTGTCCCTGCTCCGTAAAAGGCCACCCCGAGGAGCACACACAGGAACAGAGCCAGGGTCAGTACCATACCCACATGGACAGACCAAGCACCACTGTGACCAGTGACCCTGGACCTCATACAGCAAATGCCGAGATCAAATTTGTTTCCAACCTACTCTGTTGTGGGTTGTGCCCTCATTGTGCCTCACACTGGGACCCAAGTAAGGCTGTCTTGGTGTAGGAATGGTACTTCCAGATTTACTGATCCCACTGAACCCACTCTGAACTATGAGCCACTTGCTTACTTCTCCCCCTCCCCAAGGCAGGAGATTTGGGGGTAGAAAAGGTGAAGATCATGGGTTGAAATAGGAACAATTTCCTGGAAAAAAGTGAGGAGAGAAAAAAACAGTAACAGCAACAGTATCAATAATAAAGAGAACTGCGGCAGCTCCCTCAGCTCCAATTGACACTTACCTGTCACTCCCAGCCCAAATCCAAAGACCCTCTCCACTTCTCTTACAGACTCCCTTCAGGTCCTCTTCAAGATACTGAAATCAGTAACATTTTTAGCAGACAAAGATCAAATCTGTCACTATTAAATCATGCAACTATAACTGCAATACTATTTCAAATATCTAAACTATGATTAATGTAGGTATGTGAATTCCAGTGTTAATCCTATTGTGTTCTCTTGAGAAATCCAGCTTTGAAAGATTTTTTTTTTCCTGACATATTGGAATAGTCAACCAGAACCAGTACCCACATCATTTGCTTCACTCCCTTCCTAAAGCAACAAAGCTTACCAAGTTGTACTGCAACAACTCCTTGACAGATGAGTGTAATGAAGCAATTTTTAAAAGCAGGTATTTCTGAGTGTGCTCCATCAATCCCAACTGTTCAAAAAACAACTATCCAGCGTCCCAAGGAAGTGTCCATGTTACCAATGGTATGGGTTTAATATACTCATTTCTATCACAGGCCATAAGCATAGATATTATTCAGTATGAAGATTAATTGCTACAGTTCCCTGAAAAAAAAAGTTGGGCACACATGGAGAATAGCTCTTAACCAAGGCTATTACAGCTCTCCACCTGCCTTGGACCCCAAGATCAAGTCACTACTGTTCTCATGTATATCAATAGATTTAGATGTGGTTTTCACTTAAATTTAAATTAAGCACCTTGAGGTTTTTAGGACTACACTTAGATAATACTTAGTGGTGACAGGAATGACTGATTTGTCTTCACAAACAAAAGGGTCTGCTGGTAGATAAAATTAGCACTGAGAGATAAAAGAAACAATGGGAAGGGTTCCACTGATTGATGAATGGAAAAAGGTATTTGCTTTTACAAATAAACTTTAGGTTTGCTGATAAATAAAATTGGACATTGAAAGGTGAAAGAAACACTGGGGAAAAGCCTTAAATTCCATAAGAATTAAAAATTAAAAGGGAGGGTTATACATTAGAGGGAAATCTTTGGTATCCGGCCTATTGAGAAGTCTGTACCTCTCAAGCATCTCAGCCAATGGGGAAAGAGAGAAAGGAAATCAGGATAAAAAGGAGGCTGCATCCTCCAAAAATTCAAGAGATCCAGGGGAATGCCCCATGGCCTCTCCCTTTATTCAAATAAAGTTACAGGACTCCCTGTCTCCTTTTTGGACACAAACCTCTGCTGTTTGTGGAGCAATTTTCCTAACAGTGGGAAGTGTAACGTTTTAATATTTACAATATAAATACTTCAAAGGTTTCAAAATACCTTCATTTTGCTCCATGTCTTCAGCCACTCTAACCTGAAGAAATGGTTCCATGAATGACAATACGAAACAAAATTAAATAAACAAAGCAAACGAAAAATCAAAGCCAACCGCCTCCCCCCCAGTCCTGACACAACTTAAGCAATTCAGAAAAGGAAGGAGGGTCCACAATTCAGAGCTAAACCTTTAGTCCTACAAATTGAAAGGTGTTCTGAGCTTAGGAAGTGCCACCATCTACACGTGCACAACAATCACAAATTCTCAGTGTCTGCCTCAATAAAAAAAATACTTCACCATTTATCCAGATCTTCCTTTAGAAGAACAGTGGTAAGAGTTCCATTTTCTGAATGCAAATCACTTTTTAGTTACTCCACTTGGAGTGCACAGCTGCTTTTTAAAGGTCAGGATCCACTTCAATGTGCCCCTGATCTTCAACTCATGATTTTTCACATATTTGAATGTTTTACCAGCCCTTTTGACCAATAATACGATCATTTTATTTTCAAAATAAGTATTTTTTAGCAAATGAAAAGCTTATTGCAACAGTACAACATCTCTATATCCAGTGTGAAAGCAACATGGTGCATCATTGTATTACACAGAATCTATTATCCACATTCCAGTTAACCATGGAACAATGAACAGGAGTAGATGACCACTGATTATGGGCACAAAGTATTTTTGTGAACAAGATTTTGAGAAACTTGAGGAAAAATCCTGTTTCTGGAAAGATGACAATCTTGGGATTCCATTTTTGTTTTCAATGAAGTCAATGATTTTTATTTTTAAGGATGCTGTATATAAGAATGCACTTTGTATTAAAACAAAGATCAATACTTTACAGTTTAAGAAACTTTACATATGTACATAAATTACATATCAGGAATGGTTTTAAAGCTCAAAATGAGTGGTGAGAAAAGTCTATTTTCCTTCTATTAAAATCTTGAACTCTTTTACGTTGTGATCATTTGCAACAGTAACGGCATGATCCAGAGCTCGGATACTTGCTAGAAGCTTTATGATCTGCTTGATGTGCTCCCTAAAACAGAGGCAGGAGAAGTCAATACAGAAACAGACCAATCAATGACACTGATTAATTTTCCAACAGAAGACTACATTATGGAGTCATGTATTTCATATTTCTGTTGCAGATTTATTATATTTGCTTAATGAGGTAATGGCAACAGATTTGTTAAATGCTGGGAAAAAGCAAGACAGAAGATAGAAATCAAATTAGAACCTGCTATGAAAATAGAACAACTGGATGTTTCTCTTCCAATAAAAATTTTTACCAAGTTATCATTTCACCTGGTGAAGAAAATTCTTTCAAATTTAGAAACACACCAGCAAAACAAGAGAGTTCAAAAACTTAAATAAACCTAAATCCCAAACTGTTACACTGAAACACAGGAGTGTACCAAGACTGGAAGACTGTTCATTCCTGTGCTGTTGCTGCTCCCAAAGCATGTCAGCTTACTTGGCCAGCAGTAAAGTGCCTAATGCAAACTTTGAATTAAGCTGATCATTGGATTCTAGTAAAATTACTCTTGGATCTCAGGCAAAACAGGTTCATCAAGTTGGCTGTGTAAATAGTCAGAACTTTTGAACTGTTTACAAAAGATAGTTTGCAATTTAGAAGCCACTATGCAGGAATCAGCTACAGGCTCACAAGGTGGAACAGTCCAAACATGGTAGCTACAAAATTTGGCAGAAACATGGAATGCTTTGGGTTGGAAGGTACCTTAAAGCTTATCTCAGTCCAACTCCCTGCCATGGACAGGACACCTTCCAGCAGACCAGGCTGCTTAGAGCTCCATCCAACCTGGCACAGAACATTTCTAGGGACAACCACAGCTTCTCTGGGCAGCCTGTGCCAGGGCCTCACCACCTTCACAGCCAGGAATTCCTTCCCAACATCTAACACAAATATCTCCTCCAGCAGGTTTAAAGCCACTCCCCCTTGTCCTGACAGCTCATATAAAAAGTGCTTCTCCCTGCTTTTTATAAACCCTCTTAAGAATCCAGGACACTAAGCAGTAGTGCAAAATGTATTATCAGTGTTCCAGTATTTCCAGCAGTTGCTATATTCAGACACCTTAAAAATATCCATTTCTGACATGTGAATTCAAAGAAGTTTCCAAAGACACACAGCAGGATGGAGAGAGTTACCCATGTTTGCATGCACTGGCAAAACAAATCAAATCACAAGAACTCAAACTAAGTTACCTGGCATTTCTCTTCTCTACATCAGAGCAACCAATGCTGTTTCTGTAAATTGTATCAGCCAGGTGAACAAGGTATCTACAGAAGTTTTCTAGCTGAGAAATAGTCTTGTCTCCCGTTAGATTAGTGAACCACTGCTTAGGGAAGCAAGCAATTACCTATGGAAAACAGGAAAAAGGAAGTTAAACACAACAAAACAAAACTTTTAAAAGCTATGTAACATGTACAACTTGTGAAGTTTACCTAGTAAAACTGCAGGGATAAGGCCCAGCTGAGTGAAAAAATGAGAAAAAACTACCAAAAAACCCCACACCAAAGTCCAAGCTGTAAAGCACTGAAACCCACAGTATACCTAATCCATCTACAGGCCAGAGAAGGTTCTTTCTTTAGTCTGTATACTACACCAAAAAAAAAAAAAAATATTTTTCACTGACTACAGGTTTTGAGCTATCAAAGCCAAGATTTCATAGGCATTGTCAAGTTTTAACTATATTTTCCTTTCAGCTTAAATCCATTACTTTAAACATTACTTGATTTTACTTACACTTTGAGCTTTCTTAATGCTGTCCTCTCCATACTCTGAGTTTTGAAAAGCCATAAGAATGTATCTATTTAGCAACCCATCTATGGACAGCTCCTGTAGAGTTTTGTTTGAGAGGATTCCATACCACTGGAGAAAGTTTCCCAATAACTAAAAATACAACACAGGGAAAATAATTATTCCAAAATCTACTGAAATCAGAGTTGATCAAATATATCAAACATTTTAAAATATTTTAAATGTTTCGCAAACACCTATTTAGAATACAGTCTCCCTTGCTGCTGCCATTTGAACAGAAAATTCCAGAGAAGAGTTCTGTTTGTGATCATGGAGAGCAGTTGTTCAATCAACATCAATCTCCACTTTTCTGTTTAGCTGGGAGTTAATTTTCTTCAGTCTTTTATTGGAAATAAACTATGACAGCCACAGCTTTGAGCTCCCACATTCCTCAAAAGTAGTGTACTTTATTCTGACAAGCACAAGGATATAAAAAACCGGGGGTGAGTAAGCTAAGTGACCCCATAACATCCAAGCTGAAATGATGCTGCTTCCACTTGACAACCTCTTCAACTACAAAACCAACTAGGTTGGAAAAGACCTCCTAGACTAAATCCACTCTTAGACCAAACACCACCTTGTCAACTTGACCAGAATATGGAGTGCCATGTCCATCTTCAAAAACACCTCCAGAGATGTGACTCCACCACCTTACCAGGCAATCCATCCCCATGGTTATTTATCCTTTCTGTGAAAAAATTCTTCCTGATGTCCATCCTGAAGCTCTTCTGGCAGAGCTTCTGGACATTTCCTCTCATCCTGTCACTGGCTGCCTGGGAGCAGAGCCAGACCCCCCTGAGCACACTCCACTGTCAGGCAGTGAGAAGGTGCCCCTGTCCTGTCTCCCCCCTTCCCCACCTCCTCTTTTCCAGGCTAAACAACCCCAACTCCCTCAGCTGCTCCTCACAGGATTTCCCCTCTAGACCCTTCCCAGCTCTGTTCCCGTCTCTGGACGTGCTCCAGCCCCTCAGTGTCCCCCCTGAACTGGGAGGCCCAGAGCTGGACACAGCATTTGAGGTGTGGCCTCAGCAGTGCCCAGCACAGAGGGACAATCCCTGCCGTGGTCCTTCTGGACACACCACTGCTGGCACAGGCCAGGTGCCCTTGACCTTCTTGCTCACCTGGGCACAGCTGGCTCACCTTCAGCTGCTGCTGACCTGCACCCCCAGGGCCTTTCCTGCCCAGTGGCTTTCCAGGCACTCAGCCCCCAGTTCTGGGGTTACTGTGGACTAAGTGTAGGGACCAGCACTTTGCCTTGCTGACCCTCATCCCACTGGCCTCACCAATCCAGGTCCTTCTGCAGAGCCTCCCTGCCCTCCCGCAGATCAACACTCCTGCCCAACTTGGTGCCATCCACAAATTTACTGAGGGTGTACTTGATCCCTTCATGCAGATCATCAATAAAGATATAAAACAGGACTGGGCCTAAAAGTGAGCCCTGGGGACACCACTAGTGACTGGACACACTTTGAAGAGGGCACAGCGCGTTATCAAAGACTAAGAATCCAGAGTTGGAGGTTTTGCAAGTGAAGTTGAAGCAGTTTCCATCTACCATTTTCCACAAATTTGAGGAGGATTTTATTGCTACACTATCTTAGATCAAAGATTTGCCAGAGATATTTACTGACTTACCTTAACAGAGGACCAAAACTGACGTTGGAAAAACAAATATGGACCAGAGTTCTTGTTTTCTAAGATGCTGGAAAGAAAGACATTTCTTAAATGAGCAACCAAGACCACACCTCTGTCTTGAATTTGCTGGCTTTTTCCTTCCAAGACACAGTTAATTTCCATTAATATTCGCTTTCATCCTTCTTGTCTCTGCTAAGTGCTCCCAGAAGGATAACAAAAGATGTCCTGTACCCAGGCACTGAACCACACTGAGCAAAACCCCTCTTAACTATGGACAGAACACAGTGACTTGCTAAGAAAGGTCCAACACCATAGTTGAAAGTAAACTTACTTTTTTGGATACAAGGGCATGAATACATCATCATCTAGTGTTCTCCTCATTCTTAGCAACAAGGCCTTTAAAAGCATCTGAAACAAGTAATATTTTTTTAAATGTCCAGTGCACTGCTTAATAGTAAATACTCAGAAACTGATTTTTAAAGCAACAAATAACATTTGTGACCATAACAGTAAGCATACATACATATCTGAGCACACAAATAAATAGTCTTAAAGAAGTCTGTAATAATTAACAGAGCAGAAATTTGACACTTTCAATTAAAACTTGAACTCTTATTACCACTTCCTTCATTCACAGAAGACAAGTAAAACAACCCAATTTCCAGGCAATACATTTGAAAAGGCTGCAAAGATCTAAAAAAGAAAAGCCCAAGTATTTGTAGTCATCCCTTACGGCAAAACTGGAGACCAGCAAGTCTTACTACATCTGGAGTATCTTTTTCTCTCTAGCATCTATTTTGGGAAGGCTTTACTGAGTTTCTTCTTTTAATTTATCACCACATTTTACTCCCCATAATTAGACTGCAGAGCACCAAATAATTTTAAAATTCTTTTTCTTGCTGTAGTTCCAAACATAAGATATTAAAAATGTATTCAACTTCCTTAACTTATGGAACACATTTAAGGAAAAAATCCAACAACTTACTTGTGTATTTTTGTTTTCTGCATTCACCACTGAGGGATATCCATCTATTAGTTTCTGTACAATTGCTACCATTCTAGATGTCTGTGTGGTAGAAAAGGGATCCCAGATATTTTCAGAAATTACTGTAAGAGATCAAAGAATTACTCCACTTTACAAATACTCAAATACAGTAATTATTATACAAATACAGTATTATATACTAAAAAACAGTATTATAAACTCAAATCCATGCAATTATTTACAAAACAGTAAAATCTGAAAGCACAAACAAGCATCAGACTCCACAACCCCCTCCCTCCCATTTTTTAAGCCTGTACCTGTTAATTTAGGAAGAACAACTCTCTCCACAATGGTAGGCAGCAGTGAAATATCAGCATCATCTTTCACCTGCTCCTGCTCTTCACAGCCATAGAAGAGCAATGACTCAAACCACAACATTGTTTCAAAATCTCGACACTTGCCCTAATAAAATAAGAATTTGGGTTAGATTCCTAAACAAAGATTTTAAGTCCACACATAGAAGAAGTATTATGTATGCAAGTACAATACACACATAAAAACAGCTTTAAAACACTCTGCCAAATGAACCAATTCATCCTACCAGCATAGCCACTAGATATAATGAAAAGAGAAAATGGCTGAAGTAAGACTGATTTTTTAACAGTTTTTGCCCCACAGATTTTAATTTCTACTCACACCTAAACCAAACAAAAGCCTACAGATTAGGGTATAAGTCAGAAGTACAGCTCAACTATGCTGCATTTTAAAATTATGCCTTCTGGATTTAAAAGCCCTTTCTATGAGCACCTTCTAATTTTTTTACCTCAACAAAATGCTTACCAGGATCAGTAACAGACAGTAGTGAATAGAGTTAGGCTTTACAATTCTGTACCATGTCTCCAACTAACATGAGCTTTGTTTTGTCAACCTGAAAACTCAGAGAAATAGCATGGGGGAAACGAGAATGCACAAAAAATGTTTTAAATTTAATGATGGCATCTTTCTTAGATTTTCCTTGTTTGATTAATGAAGTCAAACATCAAATTAATAAAATCATTTTAATACTCTGAACTTTCTCTGAAGAGAGGTCATGCCTCCCCTTCCTCTGCACTTGAAGAAGAGGTGACAGAAAAACCCCTTCTGCAGATATTCTCTTGGTAGGTTAAAGAAAGAAAAAAAGCACATCTGAAAAAAGGAAGAACAGAGAGGGAGTCAAAAGCTACCTGAAATGTTTGCCCTGGCGGGGCTTTCTCATGAAAGCATTGATATCCAGGCTGGACAACAAATGTGTGCCAGGGATACTGGGCTGCTACAGTGCTGTCCTGCCTTTCCCATGTTCCCTACACAATAACTGGGCAGTGCGTACTATGAGAAAGACTTGGAAATTGTCAGCCAGAATTCTACAGGGTGTGGAGGTGTAGGTGAGACAGATACATAACCTAGAGACACAGGTTGTAATTCCATGTAAGAACAAACTTCTTAGTTCCACCTCTGATGAAACAGCACTGTCTAGAGTCATAACTTTCTCAGAAGTATTTTAAAGACTAAATGTATCTTCACAGAACCACACAATGGTTTGGGTTGGAAGGGACCTTAAAGATCACCTAGTTCCACCAACCCAATGCCATGGGCAGTTGCAGATTTTTTGGTCCACACCACTCCCTGAGAAGGATCTGACAATGTGCCAAAGTTAACTCTGGTTTGCTGGGAAACACAGTGGATCAACTAGTCCAGGCACTCCCCGGAAAAATTTTGCCCCAAGAGAGGTGCCCATTTGAAACTTCATCCCCAGAACACACCTTTAGGAGAAGCACGTATCAAAGGTGAAACTGACTTTGCTCTGCTCCAGTGTGAAAGAACCACCATGTACCAGTTAACACAAAAGCTGTTTGCAGACAAGCTTACCTCCAAAGGAGTCCAGGTAAGCAGCTGAAGTCTGATTAAAGGGTTAAACAGCTTTGGTAAACAGAGGCCAATATAAGCATCCTTATAAGAAGCAAAGTACTTGGAGCGCCAGGCTTCAAACTGTGACTTGATGCAATCAATGGAGTAAAAACTTTCCAAAACATCTTCGAAAACTTTGCTGGATTCTTTCAATATACGATCTAGCAGAGGAGAAAAGGAACAAAAAGTTAATCACCTACTCCCTGTAATGCCTCTTTCAAGACATTCTTTGATGCTCACTGGCATAAGCTAACTCCCATAAACAAAACCAAAAAACCCCATCACATTTAGAAGCTCTGTTACTCCTGCCTCAAACACACAAAGCTATAAAAACAGGAGCACAAGTACTCTCCCATAGACTCATTTATCACAGGTCTTTACTTTTAACATTTCATGGAAGGATTTTAAGCTACCAGATGCAATTAGGATTAGTGATGTGCTGTATTCAGAGTGGATCTAACTTCAAAGCTGGCCTTGCTTTGCATGGGGGTTTCAAACAGCTGATCTCCAGGCCCCTTCCAACCCAGATTATTCCACATCTTTGATAATCCAAGTGCAAATACTGGAGGGCATCTCAGATAAGCCAAGTGAACTGGCAGTTCAGACAGGGTGGGTCCTGGCAGACACCATGCTAAAATGCTGCCCAGAACATGCCTGTTAGCCCTGGGTAGTGATTACAATCTCCTAGCACCTTCTTCTTTTTTTTTTTTCTCTATATATTACTTTCCCTTTATCTTTTCTACTTCTCAGGGTTAGTTTCATTTTAATCAGTTGTATTTGCTGCACCACAATTGTAAATGTTTGGTCACAACAGTAACCCTTACGGAATGAACACAACTAGTACACACAGCAGGCAGAGGCAGGGCTGAGGGAACAGGAGATTATGTCATATAACCACACTTTTCATACTGGGATTCAGAAAAAACACCACATATAAAGTTATTAGGTCCAAAGTGTACTCCTCTATTCCACTGCTGTTTCTGGACTAACATGAGAATTACAAACAACAGTAAAAAAGCTTTACAAACACTATGCCTATTCAGAAACTGAAGAAATTTCTACAAAATGCTTTTGCAAACATAAATGGCCAAGTTACCAAGTGCAATTCAGCCCCATTGAATCCAGATAATTTAATTTAACAAAGTTAATTACAGCACCTAACAACCTTGAACAGTTGTTCTGTTTATCCAAGACCCCTCCCTGTAGGAAGAAAATCAGTGCAATCATAAAATTGCAGTAAATTAGCCAGCAATTAAAGGTGTGGAAACTGTCTGCACTTCCAAAGGACCTAACAGCTAGACAGTTCATCTAACTGCTTTTCTGGTATGTTCATACTTCAGGTCTCCACAACCACCTACATCAATAACTTTGCCATTTATTACCTTCTCTGTGGGAAATGATCTCTTTATTTTAAACCTATCCTATCACTTAATTTCATGGTCCCTAGCTATCATACTGTGAAAAGCTGGTATTGTTCTGCTCGGAGAGACCAAAACCATTCAATCTCTCCTCAAATGCAGTACAAGCAATTCTAGGTATGCAATCCTTCCTGGTCTCCTCCTCCTCCTCACTTCTAACCTGATTCTCTTTTAATCAGAGCAAATGTTAATTGTACCACAAGATCTTTCTGCAATATTTGCATTCAACATTGTTTTCTATCATTTGCAAACTTTGCCAGGCTGCAACAAGACTGTACAAAACTTTTGTCATTGCATTTCTAGAAGCTTATTCACAACTCCACAAAATACTTGCCATGAACCAAAAAAGGACTTCTAAAGCACTCAGGTTTTCAAAATTTCCCAAGTAAGACAAACATGTATTTCAAGAATGATAAACTATCTTACAAATTGGAAGACTTACTAACAGTCCAAAAGCTTACTGTCTGCCAGCAAAAGCATGTAAGAACTAAAGAAAAAGAACCTCACTAAGGATGGGTTATTCAGTCAGCTGCAAGACACACAACAGATTGGTGACAGAGACTATTCTGGTCACATTGATGATCCAGGAATCAAAAATTCCTAAACTCCTTCAGAAATATGGTGAAGTATATAAACAGGGCTGTGATTGGATGCTGTCAAGTATTTGGTAGGTTGTTATGTAAGAGAATTGGGATTGTTCTGCCTGGAGAAGAGGCTTCAGGGTTAACTTAACTGTGGCCTTAGAGTACCTGAAGGGAGTCTGCAGGATGGAGAGGCACTATTTACAAGGGCCTGGCGTGACAGGACAAGGGGGAATGGCTCCCCACAGACAGAGGGCAGGTTTAGACAGGATACTGGGAAGAAATTCTTTCCCTGTGAGGGTGGTGAGGCCCTAGCACAGGTTGCCCAGAGAAGCTATGACTGCCCCATGTCTGGAAGTGTTCAAGGCCAGTTTGGATGGGGCTTGGAGCAACCAGGTCTAGTGAAAGGTGTTCCTGCCCATGGCAGGGGAGTGGAACTGGGTGGGATTTAAGGTCCCTTCCAACCCAGACCACGCTGCGATTCTGTGATAAAGCCTGGGTAGCTTTTCTAACCTCGCTCCAAGTTGAAGTTTGTGATATCTGTTGAAGTCTCCTCGTCATCGCTGGAAAGGCCTTCCAGGTGATCCGCCATCTTCCCAGTCTGCTCTCTCGCTTGCCTGCGGCGAGCTCTGCAAAGGAGCAGCAGTACAAACCAGCTCCAATAAAGCAAGAGAAAGCAGCTGTTTTCCCCACCTAAGCCCATTCAGGCTTTGTCCTTTTAGTTCTAGGGAAATGAAGCTGAAAAGAACTTCTACTATGCCATGACCTCAAGCATTCCACTACATCGCTGCCTCAAACAATGAAAAGAAACACAACCGGTGGAGACCATATAAATATGGATTGTATTTACTGTGCTTTCTTTTAGGGATTTTAAATCAGTATCATGGAATGTTTTGTAGACTTGCAGGATAAGCTGGGATATATAAGAATACCCCTGCCCAGCATACCAGCTAAAGTGTTTTCTTCCCTTTTCAGGGAAGAAGCAAACATTGCCACTCATGTTAGTAAGTCACACAGGACAGTTGTATCTTGCAAGCAGACAAAGACTCCTAAAGGAGAAAAGAAATCTCATTCTCTACCTTCTAGCCTCTCTTTCTGCAGTCCGACGCTTGACTTGTTCTTGATAGATCACTCTGTCTCGTCCAAAAGAATCAAGATTTGGAGCCATCAGTGCTTTATCTGTAAAATTACATCAATGAAAATTAAAATGCTTATTCACGATTCTATAAATGCGCTGTAGGCAGTTTCATAAGAGCCTTTTACCCACTTTTAAATTAAGTGTAACTTGAAATAGAAAGCTGAAGTATCAAAAAAGAAAAAACCCACAATACCCCCCCAGAAGCCTGAATTCACAACGTGTAGAGGTTAAAACAGAAAGCAGTGGACTTTGGAAAAATTTCCACTTAAATGCCAAATAATTTTCACTGTACTTCACTCTTATCTCTCTCACAACAGTGCTGAAACTACATAGAAGTCAAGAGTTTTAACAGAAATAGCTTAAATGAAATGTCCAAGAAAAAAGTGCTCCTTACATAAACACATTCACCACATAATTTTTAAGAAGGAAACTAGCAAAAAAAAAAAAGGCAGACAAGAGTGACTGGGGCAAGAATATACATTATTTCAGAGTTCTAGTCATGTTGTTTCTAAGTTCATATGCTTCAGATATCCCTAAAGTTTAAAACACCCCAAAATCTGTAGAAAGATAAACCATCTTCCTTCCTTTTTTCAAAGTCTGCTTATCTGTGTTCCTGGCTATAGAAAACAACACAGCTAGAACAGCAGATAGCAGGCAGGAGTGTTTCCATTTCCTCCTTTCCAGGTAAATTTTAAACAGTAGACTGAATGCTAGCCACTGCTCAAGTCCACCCATTAAAGTATAAACATTAAAACAATAGCCTATCCAAACTTCAGGAATAAATTTACATGTTCTGACAAAATCTATTTACAAATTCATCATTTAAAGTATTAATGCCAATCTAAATTCAATACCTGAACTACTAAGAGCCTTGTCTAAACTTCCAGATACTACGTAAGATTTCTCTGTAAAACCCAGCCTCAGCAATGAGAACTATTCCCATCCTATTATTAAACATCAGTATAAAAAAAATCCACCCTAAGCTTCTGTTCAGAAATAGGCTTCTAGTTCTCAAAACAGCCTTTTCATGATAAAACTGCAAGGCCATGTGATGCCTAGAACTCCACATAATGGTCCTAAAAAGAATATGTATGCTAACCACTCTATAGAGGAATGACCAGCTCTGACACTCTAACATTTCAACATCTTCAGTGAGTTCTAACTAATGGTATTAACAAGATTTCATCTCTGACAACTGCGGCAGGACAGGGAAATGGCATCGATCATAGAATTTTACATCAGCAACAGGACAGAATGCCATTTGTAAAAATGGGAAGTTCTCTGAAGCATAAAGAGGACTCCTATTAATAGGATATTTCATCCATTGATTTAATATACTGAACAAAACCTCCTCCAAGAAACATGTATTTCCATCCAAATCAACTTTGTAGAGTTTTACATACTGAAGAGTATCACCATAAGAAACCCCCTTAGTGAGAATCTCCCATCCACAAACTCATAGGAAGCAGTTATTTAAACTAGCTATTCTTAAGCTGTATTTCATACAGGGTCACTGTGTTAGTCTGATTAGTCTTCCAGTTCTTTAATTTACCAGTTAAGTGTCTGAAATCAAATACTCATACTGGCTACAAAACAGAACATTAGACAGAAGTCTAGCCCAGTGCTTCATGGCTTTATACAGTTAACTGTACATGTTAAATGACATTTATAGATTCAGGAAGGTTAAAATAAATTTTTTAGAAGTCCTGATATAAGAAAATGGGGAGTCACATACTACCACTACTCTCACAGCCACCATGCACACATTTTTAGTGCTAGGAAGGAGAAAATATAGTTAAGAGAAACAGAAAGGAGAGATGAAGTCAGAGTTACAGTGGTTTTGAGTTTAAAACAAAACAGATTAGAGAACTTTCATCTAAACTTGCTTCTACTCATGTCAAGAGTAAGAATAAACTTTAATAAGACAGTCATACATTAAACATTCACATTTCAATTAAGTCATACTAAGTAAACAAGGTTGTTTAATGAATAATAAAAACCTTCAAGATGGACTGACTTGAATGGCTTGAAAACTCCGAAGATTCATCTTTAATATCATCTTGTCGTCTTTGGACAAGGCGGGAAGCTCGCTGTTTGTACAGCTGGTGCATTGCAGACTCAAGTTCGTTAATCAGAGGCACCTGTAAAAATACAACACACCACGTAATACCCGGATCCTGAGCTGCTCAGCTTCTGGGGTCCCAGTCTATTCCGGAGCAGAACGCTGCCACTGTGCTCCCAGCAGCACAAATCCTGCCTTTCACTCCTCTGTACCGTTTGCACCAGGAAATATTCCAAGTGTGGAAAGTGCATACATTTAATATTGGCAGCTTTCAATCAGAACAAAAGCATTCTGAAAGCAATGAATGAGTCTACACAGCCAGACATGCTATTTAGAGTGTGAAATATTCTCTCCAGTATTCTTGCTTTCCCTACCAAGTGTGTTACGTGTTATATCAAGGTCTGCAATTCTCAGATGTCAGTTGTTTCCTCTCTATCTCTAAACAAGAATTTTACACTTCAGTGAGAAAATAATCTGATTGTACACAGTGAAAAAAACCACCCATCAATCCAATCTACTGAAGCCAACAGCTATTGTTTTGTATCCTCTCACTCTTAATAGCATATGTTGAAATATTATTACTGGAATGAAATAAAATCCTGCAAAAGGGTGTTATGCCAACAGGTCATTCAAATCGGTCAAATACTCCTCTAGCTTATCACTAAAATTAAAATAGTAAAATTTGTGCAAGTCATGCATTAAGTATAACCTTGAATTAATCAGGTAGGTCATGTCAGACCTGTCAGGTTTTTTTTCTTTAATGAACTATTTTGGTGGCATCACTAATAAAAATAGATGAGATTATGACAGCCAGGATTTTCCTGACATTAAATAGCAGGTTCATTGCTTTTTTTTATTCCTAATTTCCTTTGAAAAAAATGTCCTTTTGGTATGAACACTTAAGCCATGTCCTCCTTACCTCTGTGATGTATGCTTATTCCACAGTCTTCCAGCCTTTTGTATTTCATTGCTGCCTACCATCCAGGATTATATTTTTTTCAAAGCAGGAGATAAAATCAGATATTTTTTCCTGAAGTATTTTAGAATGTGACTCAGCAACTATTAAAGAAGCTCTTTCAGTAAAATGTAAAATTCTGAGTTGATAGCTACAGGGCCATTTCAGCTCACTGAGACTGACATACACATCAGAGAAGAAAAATGTTTTAGCTCTGTGGGATAAACGGGGCTCCAGGGATTAAAATGAAAGCAGCTCTGCACGAACTCAAAATACACACATCTTTCTTTTGGAGAAAAGAGTAGAGAGAAAGACAAGGAGGGAAAAATCTTCCAAGAGATGGAAGTTCGTATTTGGAATTTAAGACAGCTTTGAAAACAGAAATAATAGTTAAAAAATACTAGCTTTACTGCAATTTACCATAGGAAATACAGTTTCTTCTTTTCTTAAGCATGTAGAGGAAATTCTAAGACTGAAAAGTTAAATGAAAAATTTTCAACGGATCCCTAGTAGTTCTTTCTGTAGGTTTCTCAGGATTAAAAAAGAAATCTAGTGATGTATTCAAATATATGAATCCACTCAAAATATTTCCCATTCAGAATACAAGAGACTTAGAAGCCCTTATTTTTCTCTTATCAATACTGTGGTTAATGAGTGGCTGACAATTTCACTGACTACTATAAAGTTATACCCCTCATTCCCTGTTTTGTTTAGTCAGTACCTTAAATTCAGTGTTTTCAAGGGGATTTTTTACCCACTTTCCTTGTAAACAGTGGAAGAGGAAAAGCAGAAAGGTCTCTAAACATTTAGATCACAAGGATAATTCAGATATAGAGCGTGTTTTGGTAATTCATTTTTGCAGGTAAAGTAACAGTTCATCTACTTGTGCTATCAAAGGTACACCCAGAACAATTCAATCTTTCTGTATCCACTGTACATTCCTACATTCAAAATGTAAAAATGCCATTGTGACTCGCCAGCCTTCTCAGAAAGCGTAATTTTTACAGTAATTATTTCTGAAGGAAGTCATGCAACCATCTTCCACTCTACTGTTTTTCTTATTTATGGGAGAAAAAAAGGTATTACATAGGATTTGACCTTTCTGGTGCTTGTTTCTAAAATCTGTGTAATAGCTGTCTTCTCATACTCTGCTGAGCCTTAAGACTAGGCAAAGTGAACAGTCAGAATCTCTTCAAAATATCATACTTAAATATATGTTTTTGTATGTGTAGGTACATATATATGTATATACACATACAGTATTATTATTACACATTTACATATTCTCATGTGTATTATAATATCTACATACATTATTGTAAATAACAACAACACTAAATAGGAGCAGTCAGGGCCACAGGTTCTACAAAAAAGCTAAAGGCAATTTATCTCTACACTCAAAAGTTTAGAACTATTTACCATCCTACTGCATTTCATTTAAATAAAAACTGATACTGATGTTATTACTTGACTTTGTTCCCTTCCAACACCTCCTTTTTAGAAAACTTTTCAGTGTCCTGGGGGTGACTGGTCCTGAATTTCTGCTGGTACTTTTGTCATGCTGAAAGAATTCCAAACCACATTATCTAACAGTATCAAAATAAATAAAATGCTCCTGTTAGACTGACCACATCACCTGCTGCTTTTGCAAATCACTTTACATACAAGCACAGAAGCAGCCTCCACCTGAAAGCAGCAAAACTCTGTGAATGCCTCTAAGAAGCCTGAGATGACAAAAGTCACATCTTAAAAATACTTGAACAAGACAGTTTATGCCATCAAGGAGAACCTCCAGACACGGTTTATAGTCATCACAAAAGTAATTCACTTTTCTTTAGAAAGAAAACAGTGAATAGGAGACACTGATATTTAACTTGACTTCTGAAATACAAATCTACCTCAGAGTAAAAATGTAAAAACTTATCTTTAATAGGAAATCAGCCACCTGGGTAACCAGCACTGCTTACAGAAATACCTTTATTGATCTTCAACAGCTAATGCTAATACAGACTCAGGAATATGGCTTCTTAAGTGAACAATCAATTGCAACTAACTATACTAATTATATTGATTAGTTATACTAATCAATCAGCTAGGTGAATTAACTGTCCCACACTTCCTGGGTTTCCTCATGACATAGTTACTCTTCACTTTTACAGGACAAAGACTAGACTGTCCCAGTTCCACTAATAGAGGACAATTAATATCTAACCCATCAGCACCCAAAATGCTTCTCCCTTCCTCTCCCACACCTAACAGGCTAGGCAAGCTGTAGCTTAGAACTACTCAATTATTCTGACAAGATATTAAGAAATTAATATACTAATACTGTATTCAAGTCAAAAGACAATGAAGAAATAGTCAATATACTGCTAACTGAATTCTACAGCTTCTGTGTGTGCTTAATATGTGTGTACATAAAACATATATTCAAGAGTTCCTATTATATTTACAACAAAGTAAGTAATCAAAGCACAGTGCATAACATAAGAAAAAAGACTGGTTTTGACTTAGAGTTCCATTAAAGTGTCACACTATATGAAAGAAATATATTTTAAAGTCTGGTGTCTTTGAATAGCTATGCTAGTTTTAAAACTTCTCTCCTTCAGACTCCAGAGCAATACCAACAAACATCTGGCAGGAGGAAGTTTATAGTAACACAGAAAATACAAGCCTCTGTTATTGTGTACATCAAGCACTCCAGAAAGTAGTAATGAAAATTCAGTAAATTCCGCCCTTATTTTTGCTAACCTGATGTCCAACACAAGTAAAAAGGAGTATCTGAGTAAAGCTGAAATGCCAGAGTATCTACAAAATCCTGAAGACATAAAATCTGCAAGTTTTTAGGCAATCTAAAGTGAGGGAGCTGGGAGGAGAGATTTCTGGTATCGAGCTTAGCATGACAGAAAGTTCTTTTCAATCCTCAAACAACCAAACCTTTTGAAGAATATTCTCTCAAAGGACTTTTTTTCAAAAACAGAGGAGATGTGCTGTTTGGCATGTAATAAGAGAACCTTTTTTTTTTTTTTTTTTTGTAAAGAGATGAATGTTTTTGCATCCTTACCTTTTCACTGAAACACTCAAGCAAGTCTTGGACATACCCTCGCATTTCTTGCAAAAACTTATACCGTTCACCAATACCCCCAGAAGACCCTTCTAATCTTTCAATTGCCTTGGTAGAGTCCTCTTGGCTTTGCTGATGTTTCTCATATTGCTGCCGATTAGCTTTGTGCATTTCTTTCATAGAGTCCAACCTGAAGGGCAATGGATAAACAGTAAATTTACATCCAAAAGTCTGTCTATTTCAGACCATTGAGACATCAAACAGACAGCACAGTGCAAGTACTGAGCCTATATATGGGAAATTTTGCAAAGAAATTCTCGACCTTTGATTTGCCACCTTCTCCCCTGTCTCTCTCTTTCATGAACAGCCAGGCTAATGATCCACACTCATTTGCTAGACTATGTTGTAGTGCACAGCACTGGCCACTCCTACAAACTTCTACAGGAGTTGATAGCACACAGAACAGTGCAAGGCTGTTCCTAATGAAAAGCTGGCAGAACAGGTTGGGGATGGATGGGGGACTACAGCTGATAAAAAGCATTTTTTTTCCTCTACTAACTTGATTCACTGTCAAAGGCTGCAACACTACAAGGGGCATACAAACCAATTCTGAAGACATGTAAAGTGCAAGCTGTTCATTACATATGATTTCTCATTGCAATTGTGTTGCTCATTCCATACCTTCTGCGTACCTGACAAGCAGATTACAGTGTTTAAGCCAAAAAATCCCTGTATACACTAAAAATTAAATTCTTTATCTGCTGAAGGGGAAACCTTTAAAGGAATTAAAGTTTAAAGGAATGCAGCTTGATAAGCTAAACACCTCACTGGCCTTTTATTTCTTCACTATAAGAGTGTGCAGTGTCCAGAAGATGGAACTCAGACCTCTCTTCAACAAGATCAATGGCCTCATATTTAAAGCTTCACTTCCAGAGAAGCAATCCAAGGAGATTTTCGAACAAAGTGTCAATGTCATCTTCACTTTGAGCTTTTTTTGTTTGCCTTTTTTTTTTAATGGATGTACCAGTCAGTTTCCAGCGATGAAACTCTGTGTTTGCTCACCAGGACTAAAAGACACCTGAGGAACAGAAACCTAGGGGACAGGTCTTTAAGTCTAAAAAGATGGTCTGTCCTACCTGTCTTTAAGCTGTTTCTTTACCAAATCAATAGTAACAGGAGTCATCTCATTACTGGGAGTTTTGAAAGGAACTGTATTATCTGTTTTTGAGACTTGGATCCATTCCCGATGATCCATACGCAGGCTGATTGGTTGGTGTATGGAATGCCATAAATGATGAACCAGTTAAAAATGACAGTGTCTGGTAAGAAGAAACAAATGTTCTGGTAGTACACATTATTCAAAGAGCTTATACAGACTGCAGGCTGACTTGGTTGAACCTAGTGGCAGAGGAAATGTACTATTGTCATCTATATCAGCCTTTAAAGAACCCATGCCTCAGTGAGAAATCTTTAATTTTTTACACATTCCAAATCAAAGTGAAAAATGTCTAAGCAAAAGATACATTATAGTCATCACAAAAGTAATTCACTTTTCTTTAGAAAGAAAACAGTGAATAGGAGACACTGATATTTAACTTGACTTCTGAAATACAAATCTACCTCAGAGTAAAAATGTAAAAACTTATCTTTAATAGGAAATTAGCCACCTGGGTAACCAGCACTGCTTACGGAAATACCTTTATTGATCTTCGAAATACCTTTATTGATCTTCAACAGCTAATGCTAATACAGACTCAGGAATATGGCTTCTTAAGTGAACAATCAATTGCAACTAACTATACTAATTATATTGATTAGTTATACTAATCAATCAGCTAGGTGAATTAACTGTCCCACACTTCCTGGGTTTCCTCATGACATAGTTACTCTTCACTTTTACAGGACAAAGACTAGACTGTCCCAGTTCCACTAATAGAGGACAATTAATATCTAACCCATCAGCACCCAGAATGCTTCTCCCTTCCTCTCCCACACCTAACAGGCTAGGCAAGCTGTAGCTTAGAACTACTCAATTATTCTGACAAGATATTAAGAAATTAATATACTAATACTGTATTCAAGTCAAAAGACAATGAAGAAATAGTCAATATACTGCTAACTGAATTCTACAGCTTCTGTGTGTGCTTAATATGTGTGTACATAAAACATATATTCAAGAGTTCCTATTATATTTACAACAAAGTAAGTAATCAAAGCACAGAGCATAACATAAGAAAAAAGACTGGTTTTGACTTAAAGTTGCATTAAAGTGTCACACTATATGAAAGAAATATATTTTAAAGTCTGGTGTCTTTGAATAGCTATGCTAGTTTTAAAACTTCTCTCCTTCAGACTCCAGAGCAATACCAACAAACATCTGGCAGGAGGAAGTTTATAGTAACACAGAAAATACAAGCCTCTGTTATTGTGTACATCAAGCACTCCAGAAAGTAGTAATGAAAATTCAGTAAATTCCACCCTTATTTTTGCTAACCTGATGTCCAACACAAGTAAAAAGGAGTATCTGAGTAAAGCTGAAATGCCAGAGTATCTACAAAAATCCTGAAGACATAAAATCTGCAAGTTTTTAGGCAATCTAAAGTGAGGGAGCTGGGAGGAGAGATTTCTGGTATCGAGCTTAGCATGACAGAAAGTTCTTTTCAATCCTCAAACAACCAAACCTTTTGAAGAATATTCTCTCAAAGGACTTTTTTGAAAAACAGAGGGAGATGTGCTGTTTGGCATGTAATAAGAGAACCTTTTTTTTTTTTTTTTTTTTTGTAAAGAGATGAATGTTTTTGCATCCTTACCTTTTCACTGAAACACTCAAGCAAGTCTTGGACATACCCTCGCATTTCTTGCAAAAACTTATACCGTTCACCAATACCCCCAGAAGACCCTTCTAATCTTTCAATTGCCTTGGTAGAGTCCTCTTGGCTTTGCTGATGTTTCTCATATTGCTGCCGATTAGCTTTGTGCATTTCTTTCATAGAGTCCAACCTGAAGGGCAATGGATAAACAGTAAATTTACATCCAAAAGTCTGTCTATTTCAGACCATTGAGACATCAAACAGACAGCACAGTGCAAGTACTGAGCCTATATATGGGAAATTTTGCAAAGAAATTCTCGACCTTTGATTTGCCACCTTCTCCCCTCTCTCTCTCTTTCATGAACAGCCAGGCTAATGATCCACACTCATTTGCTAGACTATGTTGTAGTGCACAGCACTGGCCACTCCTACAAACTTCTACAGGAGTTGATAGCACACAGAACAGTGCAAGGCTGTTCCTAATGAAAAGCTGGCAGAACAGGTTGGGGATGGATGGGGGACTACAGCTGATAAAAAGCTTTTTTTTTCCTCTACTAACTTGATTCACTGTCAAAGGCTGCAACACTACAAGGGGCATACAAACCAATTCTGAAGACATGTAAAGTGCAAGCTGTTCATTACATATGATTTCTCATTGCAATTGTGTTGCTCATTCCATACCTTCTGCGTACCTGACAAGCAGATTACAGTGTTTAAGCCAAAAAATCCCTGTATACACTAAAAATTAAATTCTTTATCTGCTGAAGGGGAAACCTTTAAAGGAATTAAAGTTTAAAGGAATGCAGCTTGATAAGCTAAACACCTCACTGGCCTTTTATTTCTTCACTATAAGAGTGTGCAGTGTCCAGAAGATGGAACTCAGACCTCTCTTCAACAAGATCAATGGCCTCATATTTAAAGCTTCACTTCCAGAGAAGCAATCCAAGGAGATTTTCGAACAAAGTGTCAATGTCATCTTCACTTTGAGCTTTTTTTGTTTGCCTTTTTTTTTTTTAATGGATGTACCAGTCAGTTTCCAGCGATGAAACTCTGTGTTTGCTCACCAGGACTAAAAGACACCTGAGGAACAGAAACCTAGGGGACAGGTCTTTAAGTCTAAAAAGATGGTCTGTCCTACCTGTCTTTAAGCTGTTTCTTTACCAAATCAATAGTAACAGGAGTCATCTCATTACTGGGAGTTTTGAAAGGAACTGTATTATCTGTTTTTTGAGACTTGGTTTCCGATGATCCATACGCAGCATAGGTGTATGGAATGCCATATGATGAACCGTAAGACAGTGTCTGGTAAGTGTTCTGGTAGTACACATTATTCACTTCTGCAGGCTGACTTGGTTGAACCTAGTGGCAGAGGAAATGTAATTGTACTATATCAGCCTTTAAAGAAACGGGAAATTTAATTTTTTACACATTCCAAATCAAAGTGAAAAATGTAAGCAGATACAGTTACAAAATGTAATTATCAAGGGGATTTAAGCATCCAATATCTAAGACAGAAGAAACAAATGCTCTCAAGAAGGTAAAGGGACAAATTCTTAGTATCATTACTATTCTAAATACTTATACTATTTCTCTTTAAAGAGCATCAGAATATACAGACTTGATTTCTCAAATAAAACAGTCATCTGTAAACTACTCAAGTTTGTAAAGGATTTAGCCAATACTTGCAGAAATAAATCAAAAAAGGGTGCACAATTATATACATGCCTGGGGTATGTTGATTCCTTTTCGTATCTGCTCTTGCTCCCATCTACTGAGTTCTTCATCTTGTTCCCCAGCCACTAGTGCTTCATCATCACTTCCCTCAATACCTTCATATAAGTAAGAAAAAGAAGATAATGCATTCATAATTGTAAGGGCCACAAATTCAAAAACCTGAAACCATGCCTCAGTGAGAACATCTCAGAGCTTCCTCTTCATGAGGAATTAAGGACACCGGCCTGTGAATTATTAGCACAGGCGTTCCACTTGAAAGATCCAATGGGAAAATTTACAATTCACTGCTGTTAAAATCCTCTAATGTCTAACTCCTTTTCCAAAAGGTTATTTTACCTGCTAGCCAGCAAGAAGAATTCTATATCAAATGTTTTTCTTTTCACAATTATATACTTCCTAAAAACAGAGTACAGAAGAAACAAGAATTGATCCTTAGTGTAAGTTTCTATCCCAATCAGCAGTGTGCACAGGAACATAGTTTTGTGCTCAAAATTTTACAAGCATATTCCATTATGTAGTACTTTCCCTTAGAAATGTTATGCAACTCCAGATTGTGTGAAAAACATGTGGTTTAAAAATGCTGAATGGGAGCACTCGCAGTGAAAACAGTGTGAACATTTATCAGCTGACCTTCCAA
The DNA here is from genome assembly GCA_024865655.1 of Emberiza elegans. Lineage (NCBI taxonomy): Eukaryota > Metazoa > Chordata > Aves > Passeriformes > Fringillidae > Emberiza > Emberiza elegans. The sequence goes on from JALJVW010000196.1 coordinate 4,631,136, forward strand.
AAAAGGGTTTACCTATTTCCTCAGCAATCTTTTGCCTTTGGGATTTTTCCTTCACTGTAAAAACTATCCTCCTCTTCTCGTCATCATCTTCATCATCACTGGCATCATTTTCATCTTCTCGAACAAGGCGGCCTTTACCTGGTTCACTGTCAACGGGGGTAAAGTCTCCAAGCTCGCGAGCCATTTGGCGCTTTTTCCTAGCGGCATGAATAAAAGCAGCATCTGGAATTTCTCCTAGAGACAGATGTGGGCACGGTTAAACAACCTCTGCAACAGAACAGGTGTTACAATTTCTTACTGCTCATCCCTGTCACTGTATCGAATCATCTCTGCACACAGAAAAAAAACGTGAGTGGAAGCAAACCCACACTCACAGAAAACATCTGAAAGCATCTTAGATGCTAAACATGTCAACTTTTTGACCAGAAACTCTCAAAGTCAGGATCGTCACAGAAAGTCTGGCTCTGCTTCCAGCAGCTCATGTCCTAAGACAGAAGCCTAATGCTCCTATGTGAAGTACTCCCAAAGAGGAGCTGACTATTGCGAAAGGAGGAAGAAAATGAGGTGCATGACTGTGTAACTTCCTATCCCAATATTGCTCCCAGATCTTCTTATTTTGGGGCAATAAAAAGCATCAACTGTTCCAACAGACAGTCCTCAGCCAGAGATTAAGAGGAGACCAAATCAGACACAGTTAATACACAGAAATTTGTACAATCAAGGGGAAACATGAAAAGCATCAGACCTAATCAGAAAACTCTAAAATCTACAGAACAAAACTTAACACAACTTACATGCGTCATATAAATCAATGTGTGGGCCCAGGACACCCAGCTGGTATTTGGGGAGCAAACTGCCATAATTAGCAAACTAGATTCAAAAAAATATTTTCTCAGAGGGATTTCTTTGGCCTCAGGGCCTGACTCAAACCTCACTATACAAAACAGGATAGGGAAATATTTTAGATAACTTGCAGACCCATAATTGAAAGATTTTAATTAAAGAAGAAATTTAACTGAAAGCAGTTAAATCTCATGCGAAGTCACCTATTCCAAATCTAGATTTTCTTGCAGTTTGTCATCTACCTGAGAGATTAATTCCTGCTTCTGACATCAGGTTCTGAAGCACTCCGTAGCAAAACATTTTTTCCCATAAGACATGTAAAACTGAACATCTTTAGAAAATAGCAGTTGCTTCAACTCTCAGATGCTAAATTGTTGGAAACTATTTCCTAATCTCTCACACATTAGTCTGCTATAAACATTGGCTAAATCACTTGGTAACTTATCAGACATATTACAAAAACCAACCTGGGCGGAGAACATTCAGTGATGACAGAGCACTTGAAAAAGCACCACCAGCTTTTGGTTTTTCTTCCTCCTTTTCACTTTCAACTTCCATTTCTTCTTCACCATGCTCACTGTTTGCAGTCCCGTCTTCTTGGCCTATATCCTTATTCTGTCCTATCTTTTCTGGTGGTGCTTCAACTGATAAGAGAGCAAAGTCCATGTTTTACTCCACTCATAAAGATCACTCAGAAGTATTTTTTTAAAGATGTAACAACCAAAAGTGAAAATTAAATGAAAATGTTAAATGATAACTTTATTGTCTGAGATCTAGAAAAACACGCTTTCTTAATTGTGATTGAATCACTGACATCCTCTCAAAATAAAATGTGACAAGGCAGGCCCCACCAACCACTAAACATTCTCCATATTGTCAAGTATTAAGGAAGTGGGGGAACTCAACCTTGTGCAGCCATGTCAAAGTCTCTTTCAATGAGGAAGCACTGCCTGCGTTACACCAAGTCTTTCCACAAGAACTGACTGATTTCAAAATATCCCTTTGTTTTCCTCTTGGAAAATAAACCCTACATTGGGTGGGTAACATAAAGATACAGGCAGCAAGTATAAACAGTGTGTAAAAATATGCATGTTAAACCCAGCTACCCAAACCAAGCTGCACATATCTGAGGTTTCAGACTCAAGCACTTGTTTAGAGAATCCAGGCTATTCTTTCAGAAGCAGCCTTGAAGTCTTTATTATAGCCACATGAATTAGGGAGAGCAGAACAGAAATGAAACAAAAATGGCCCACACAGACATGAGCAAAATGTAATGTTTTAAGGATCATTGTGACAGAAGCAACAAACCAGGTTTTCACAGATGACCTGAACACTAGCCACAGAAATTGTAATTTCTGCTTTTGCTCACGCCCCACACCACTGCATGGCAATTTAAGGATTCTAACAAGAAAGAATATGTGGGATCTCTAAATGCAGACAAAACCTTTAAAAATAATTTAATTAAATTTAAAAAGGAAATTTCCTGCATGGGACCATGTTCAACCCCCATGTGCTTCTCTAGATCACTGCAACCTTTAGATCATAAGCCTCCCAGCTCATGCTTGTAGCATTACATAATCTATGTCAAAACTTAAGTGGAAAAGGAAGCACTACTCTTGACCAATGAGCTTCCCAAAAACCAACAGTACAATGAAATTGAAGTCCCAGGCTCTATTTGAAACTCTCAAGGACTGTACACTGTTAACAGATGCTTCTGCTCCAACACTTTAAGTCTATCATCTTAATCAAGTCTACTGGAAGGTCCAAATCCTGAAACAGGCAGTTGTTTAACAATTAACTTAATAACAAAGACCACCACTCTGCTCACCCCTAAAATCTTCCTTTTCAAAGAAAATGCATTACAAGGACACATCTTGTCAGACAAGCACCAGGTATGTTTTCAAACGAGTGAAATTCCTTCCTAATTCAATAACCAATTCATCTGTCATAAACACAGCTGCAATTCAGAATACTGATGTCTACTGACAACCATCTAACAGAGCTCAGAAGTTCCATCCTTCTATGTTAATTTCTACATGAGAACCAATGTACTCTCTACCAATGCAGAATAGCATTCCTAAGGCTCAAGTAACACATTTCACCTGTGCTTTACTTCAGTTCTAAATGTGAAATTCTCTAGAAGACTAACAATTCATTCTGAAAACAATACATTAAATTACAGTACTTTATCTTTTCCACTACATAAGTTACTATTATTATTAGTTTTGCAATTACCATCTGTTGGAGAATTGGCCTCTGTTCTAACTTTTGATTTTTCAAGATCTTCTTTGTATTCTTTCTTCAACTGTTTTACAATCTTTTTGCTGTAACTTGATTTCTTCACTTTGAAAACTTCTTCTGTTTCTTTAAAAGGGAAGTTGGATAACGTTACATCAGATCTGTCAAGCATACTTATTTATTAAATCTCTAAATTTTATACCTGGAACTTCACAAATGCCATTAACAAACATTGCTGGGTTCTTTCCCAGTCTGTAGTGGAAGTCTAATTCTACGCCTTTGGTATTTCCATTAAGATTTCAAATCACGAGTCTTAGAAACCAAGTTTCAGTGATTTCAAGAGAACTCCTTCTAAGACGACTCAAAACTATAGGAACTGTTCGGACAACAGGCAGAGAGCCCGAGGTGAACCATGAGCACCAGCCACATCAGATTAAAACAACCTCGACACCAAGCCACGGCACAGATGCTCCTCAGCTAACACTGCTGGCTCCAGGGGGAGACTACTGCTGCACTCACTCCCGCACAAACCTGCGGGCCACCCAGGTGCAGTGAACGCAGCACTAGCGATGCACCAGCAGCACAGGAGCAGAAGCAATTTGAAGCCCTACACCGCAGCCGAGCCCTCGGGAGCCGGCCGGCCCCGCAGGAGCCATGTCGGGCCGGGGAAGGAGCGGCTCCGCCGGGCCCGGGCATCCCTGGCCCCCGCACCGTGCCCTCAGGGCCCGCCCTCTCTTATGTGATCCCACATCACCCCTGATCACACCAGGGTCTGCCCTAAAAAATAAATATGGATCCCGGCCCTCTTGGAGGGCCGGGGGAGGCCCAGTGCAGGCTCAGCAGTGCCGGGTCCCTTCCACTCCCGCAAGAAGCGACCCAAAAGCCCGGCAACCAGCCGCCTCACCCTCCTCCTCGTCCTGGAAGCTGAGCAGGCTGGCCCTCGGCACCTCTTTGTTCTCCCGCGACCGCTTCTTCTCCTTGGGGCGCCCGGCCACCGGCAGCCCATTGCCCTGCTGGGACTGGGGCTGCGGCGGTGGCGGCGGGGGCCGCAGCACAGGGGGCGCCGGCAGAGCCCCCAGGCCTGTTCGGTCGCCTCCCATCAAGCCCAGCCCCAAGCCGAGAGCCGCTCCGTAGCTCGCGGCGCAGGCGAAGGCCGCGGGGCTGCCGGGCAGGGCGAGGGGCACGCAGCCGGCGGGCAGCGGCAGGAGTCCAGCGCCCGACGCCAGCGGCACGGAGGCCTCGCTGGGCCCTTCCCCCGCCGCCCCGGCCGCCGGCGCCGGCTCCTGAGGCGGCTCCTCGTCGCGCTCCTCATCCTCCTCCTCTGAGTCGTTCCGCTTCCGCACGTTCACCCTCCGCGCCTTGCGGAACATCCCGCCAGGCACCCGCCGGCCGCCCCGCCAGGCCCCGGTGCCGCCCGCTCCGGCCGCCCCGCGCTGAGGCCCAGGCCCGGCCCCGCGAGCATGGCACCGCCGCCCGCAGCGCCCCCTGCCGCCGGCTCCACCACCGGCGGGCGGGGACGCGGCACTGCGCCTGCGCGGCGGGCAGCGCGGGCAGCACGCGGAGCGGCGGCTCGAGCGGCCCGCTCCGCCCCCGCTGGGCCCTCACGTCCGGCGCCATCTTGTGCCGGGAGAGCGGCGCGACTCGGGCGGGAAAGGGGGGGGAGGCGGAAGGGAAGGGGAGGGGAGGGTGGTATTAGTATAAAAATGTGACATATTAAATGTGAAAAATGTGTATTTTATGATTGGCTTTTCACAAATATTAAAATTAACATTATATGTGTTGTATTAGAAAGTTATGCTGTATTCTCTTAAGTAGAGTGTTAAATATAGTTTTAAGTTATAACAAAATGTTAAAATAGAAACTATGCTATGTAAGATCCTTTTTTTCTAAAGAAAGGACTCGCAGCGACATAGCAGCCACAGGACACCTAAATCTTTCAGGGAAAGAGAATTTATTGCTCCATTATCAGAAGAAACAAACTTCTTCCCGCCTTGCTCAGCCAGGCGACGCCGTCAGGATTAAGAGGAAAAAGTTGACACTGACCAGACAGAATCCTGTGTTTGAATGGAATTTATGCATCATGGATGAGGTGTATGAATATGCAACAGGCTGTTGTTTTTAAGGGTTAATCCTCTGTTAATGGGGATCCTTTTTTCGGCTTATGTTGCCCAGAAAAAGGTACCCGGACATCCATAACTCTTTGTTTCTACTGTCTCATATTGTCCTAATCAAAATTGTCCAAATTATAATTAATTATATTGCTATTTTTATAACCATTTTATTATTATTAAGCTTTTTAAAATTTTAAAAACAAGTGATTGGTGTTTTTCACATTAAAGAAAAGGTTCATCATGTGAGATGACTTTGTTATATAAAATTTGTTTTATTATACCACACATAGATGTGTTTTGGAGACATTGCTCTGGAAAAATTCTGCGAGTTTCTAATGCAGTACTTGCGTAGTGCAAAGCCGTATAAAATATAATTGGTTGTGGGTTCTTGGTATCCACTGGGGCAGAACAAGGCTGTTGAGAAGCTCACCAAAATATCAGAGCTGTGGACTTCTGTAGTTGGGGATTTTTTGCTCTTTCCAGGAAAAAATCCTGCAGTGCTCACTTGGGCACTGGAATAAAATGTCTTTTGCCTGAGCCTTATTCAGAACACTACAGTGGCAAAAGTAACTAGGAATTTAATTTGCTCTGTAAGAAAGCCCGTGGATTTATTAACCTAATTTCTTCCCAACAAGGCCAGAATACATACATCCTCAACTACTGCTGTATGTGTGAATTTTTGGACATTGCTGTCATAGTAATGGGGAATTACTGTGATTTCAGCACATTTTTTACCAGAGGGCAGCAGATCTTTGCAGAAGATCATCTAGGTTTCATTTTCCAGATTTTAGAGAAAGCCTTGGTAACATTTAGAAATCAATATATTTGTGGGTACTGGCTTTTTTTTTTTTTAAACACAGCACTCTCCTATGTAGGATTGGTGAGTTGCTAGTTTGTGAAAGCAAGGTTAGCTCTCTTGCAGAGACAGCTGGATAAGGGCAGATGACATGAATTATTTGCCTGTGTCTGTAATAGACACTCATGAGAGGTATCACTGGAAATATTTGTAATTTGGAGAAAAAGGCTTATGGTTTGTTGCCAAGGTGCTGACAAAGGAAACTATGTCTTTACAACAGCTGATTCAATTGTTCTCTAGCTGAGTTAAATGGAGTTTGGTACCCAGCTTGCAAACACCAGTGTGCTTAAATCTATTTGCAATTGCAAATAGACCCCATTAATTCCATTGTTATCACATTGCTGATTTCAGTGGGAAAGCTCACGGTAATGGGGGTTGGGCATGTATTTAAGTCTTCTGAAAAATTAAATTTTGCTTCCTAGCAAAACTGCTCCATCATTGATTACAGTTATATCAGGGTGACTATTTAAAATAGAAATAGTCTTTCTTTAAAATTGCAGCTCGACTGGTTCCTCAGAATCTTGACAGCTATTCCCCTAAGTGCACAGAGAATCATGGAATTCCAGATTGGTTTGGGTTGGAAGGGCCCTTAAAGACCACCCAGTTCAATCCCCCCTGCCATGGTCAAGGACACCTTCCACTAGACCAGCTTGCTCCAAGCTCCTTCCAGCCTGGCCTTGGACACTCACAGGGATGGGGCAGCCACAGCTTCTCTGGGCAGAAGTTTTCATGTATTTTTTCTCATTGGCTTGGATTCTTCTGCAATGGGAGCTACATGGACATGCCTTTTTTCTGTCAAGGCACAACCTTAAAACAAAATTTATCTGCAGATTTTAATTGTCGGCCTAGAATATATAAACAAAAAAAAAATTAACAATACTTTGGAAAACAGTTGTTTCACATTTACTTTAAGAAAGACTTTGCTGAATTAATCTGATGAGTCTCTTATTTCAAACACCTCCGTGTGGAATTCCCTCACAGTCCCCTAACACATCCTCTCCTGGACAAACCAGACAAACTTAAAGGCATCCCATCACTCTTAGCAGCCTCCCATGCCTCTCACTACTGACTGTGTTAGATAACTCAGTAAATGAATGTTACAACATAGCTCTCATTGTCTGAAATTGAGAAAACATCAGAGTACAGCAGGCTGGGAAAGTGCTTAATGATACTAGAGACATTTTCCACACTGTATGACTTCAGCAATGAATATCCATTGAAAAGTGAGAGATATCCAGAAAAAAAAAACATGTGCAAGTGTTTGCCTGTCTTTGTTGTGCACCTCAAGCAAGTCTTCTTTTCCATTGTTGCTGCTGCTGGAGATAGTTACACTCTGCTCTGGAAATTGTCCCTTGACCTAGGTTTACCTGGAGCTTTCGATGCCCCCAGATGTCCAGATATTCTGTTGGGAGAGGAGTGGTGACAGAGAAGGACAGCTTCGAATCCCTGTAAGTCTCTGTCCAAAGTTTCTCTCATCTGCCCCACGACTGTTGTGAAAAAGGACAGAAACTGGGACTACCAAGAAGGACCCTGTTTGGAATCCTGGTCTTGCTGGAGATGGTTGCTTGCCAAGATCCTGAGGCCTGAGCAGAGCTTCTGGCTTGCCAAGCTATTGTTTGCAGGTGTTTGCTGTATGCAACACTGAGCCAAATGAAAGGAGAAGGGGCACTCTGCCCTTTCTTTGCTTGCGCCCGCTCTTTGCAACAATAGCCCTGGAATTTCCCCACCTCTTGGCTTGGCTGGACTTTTCTGAAGTAGCCTTTGGTGGTCCCCACAGAAGACCCTTCATCTGTTTTACAGCCACAGGGGTGGATGGACTGAGATGGGAGAAGCCTCTCCCTCAAGGACATGAAACCCCATATGGAAAAGCTCCCCCTCCTTCCAAGGACTGAGACTGAAACCCCTAACCTGGGGGAGGTGTGTGGGGAAGGCGAGCTGACCAAAGCCAGATGGACGCCTGCAGGTGTGACCACTGGACCAAGAAGACAATGGTTCTCGCCCATTGCTGAGAATATGGACTGTCTGTACCCTTCTTGAATGCCTTCTTTTTTTTCCATCAGCAATTACAATAGAATATTCTTTATTACACTTGATTCCATTTCAAGACTTGTCCCCTTCCCCCATCAAAAAAGGACTGTAATAGAAGCTTGAGTTGACCAGTATCTCCGAGATCTCCCCTGACGTGACCAGGGGAACTCCGTCAGCTGGACTTTGAAGGACTTCATCATTCTACGTTTGGTAGCTATATACCTTCCTTTCTCTCCCTCCCTCTTTTTTCCCTATTTTTTCATTTTTGCCCTATTCCCCCCTAACACATTTTGCTGTGGTCATTCAATAAAGGTGCACTTGTTTTTGATTATTACTGCAAATCCCCTTTCCATGTTGGTTTTTTGCACTCTGAGATCAATTAGGGACCATCATGAAACCAATTCGTAATTATGGATCGTGACAATCCCACACCTCAACTTGTGAAGTTGAGGACCATCTCCAGCACAGAGAGGTGTCTGTGAACCAGATGGTCAGGTGGCTGTTGTAGGTATTTTTTCTGTCATAGAAGGCAGCACTGTTTTGCAGATGCACATCAAGTTTGCCAGGCAGTAATTGCAGTCACGGATAGGCACAAAACAGCTGCAGTTGTGAATTGTGCTTTCCTTAGTGAAAACTAGCGTGTGGTTCTTCTGACTTCTCACAAAACTGATGTGTATGCCAAGGAGTCTGGCCAAAATGAGAGCCAGACAAATGGAGAAAGCAGGGTAGGCTATTGGCTTCATTAGCACTGGTGCCAAGCTGCCAAGTGTCTCCTCCTTTTACTGAGTGATTTAGATCACTTAGCTTTACCTACTGAGGAAAAGCAATTTCTTTATAATACTAAAGATCTCTCAATGATTAATATTACTTTGCTTATCTACTTATCTGTTGCATCTATTTAGAGCCATTTTGCAGTTCGCATTAAGGAGAAAGCACAACTACACTGGTTTAGAAAACAGATTGTGACTAAAGTTTGGGATTCTTTCTTCATTCTTCTTTTGTTCTAAATGGTTTCATCTGCTTGGACACATTCTTCTCTATGCAGACAGCTCTTTGGCCTGGCCTGTGCAGAGGCAAGGACAGGACCAGGAGTTGTGCAGGACAATTCCTGCTTGTTTCTCCTTTCTGCTTTCTTTGCTTCCAACCAGACAGGGGTAACAAAGGACCCTGTTCTCCACCTCCCACTGTGAGGCAGTCTGAGAAGGGCTGGAAGTGATAGTTTTGTTTTACACCTGAATTGCTAAGTAACATTGTGATAACCTTTCCCTTGAACTGGTGTGGGATATACTGGGAAAAGGGAGGGAGGGAGAGCAGTTAAGGGCAGAAGTATTACTGGGCACAGCACATATCCTTCTGAGCTATGTGAAGTGCTGATAAAATCTGATTTTGATCCATGTGAAGCTACATCTGCTCCAGCCTTAGTCTGTACATTTTGGGGACCAGGGACCACCTCTCATTCTGTCTTGCACAGCAACTACTATAGGATAGATCCAGGCTTTGTCAGTTGCTCTGCCCACACTTCATTTACCCTTGCAAAGCAAAATAGCAGCTCCACACATACCTATGACAATGGAGCAAGTTTCCATCCCAGACATGGGCCACCTCCACCAGCTGGGAGCATGTTTGGTGGGATTCTTGGATTCTCAGTTGTCAGCCCTTTGGTTTTCAGAGTGGAGTTGAATTTTACCAGGAGCATCTCTGTTTTCCTGACATATTATTATATGATGGAATGCCAATGAAGTACAGTGCAGTTTCTTAACAGAAATTATAAAGATGTTGTTTGTCTAATTTGATGTAACAGAAAGTTTGTCTAATTTGATGTAACAGATTTGAAGCACCAAGAAGCATTAGAGACAAATTTTGACCAAAGATGACAGGTTCTAGTGAAAACAGCATAGAGCACATGATGGATATAGAATTTGGTCCTTATAATGTAAAAAGATTGATTCACATCCAGAATGTTTGTCTGCAGCACTTCAGAAAACATGGCAATACACCTAGTTTTGTAGACTTCTGTTATTAATATTCTTGTTCCTGTTTGTCCTATTCCTTTTCCTGTTTGTTTTCTTATCTCATTGCTGTTTCCAGTAAACTGTTCTTATCTCAACCTGTGAGCTTTGCCTTTTGTGCCTCCAGTTGGGAGGTGGGGGAAAGGGAGCATGGGAGTCTTTTTCAGTGGGAGTACTAAAGTGGAGAATACCATTCCCAAACCATGACAGAAGGATGGAGATATTTAAGTTTTTAAATCAAATATTTAATCTATGTTGTGGAACATACCAGAAATTCCAGTCCAACTGCTGGCTGATGTTTAACTCCAAAGGTCAGACTCACACAAGCTGTAGCTGTTGCAGCATCATTATTGCTAGAAATGTTTCCACTCTCTAACCATTTCATCACAATGGAAATCTGGAAATCCTATTTCTAGACCTCCACACTGCTCATTTTCTCAATCCTTAACAATGGCTAACAGTCGTGATAGACCAGAAATCTGTAACATCAACACAGTTTCACAGCTAAATTAAATTATTTGGATTTTTCTGTGTTGGAGATACTATTTGCAAGAAATCCTTGACAATGTTGATAGCATGAGTTTGACTAGGTAAAAGAAATTCAAACTCCCACCTGTGTCAAAAGGAGTGATACTGCTTTTTCCACTTAACATTTGAGGGCTTAATATTCATCAAACATTAGACTAAAATGCTTTGCTGCATCCTCATTAGATTTATCTCTTTTTTCTCAGTACCTGAAGAGTGGAGAACCTTTAATGTTCTCTACTGGTTTGCAGCCAACCAATCAGGTTTAGCTTAGCTGATAACATTTGGGCTCCATCAATCTGAATCCCAACAAAAGTCTAAATTCTGGCATTCCAGGAAATTTAAAGTCCAGAAATATGTCTATTCTTCTCTGTTCCCTGCAAATCAGAAACATTTCTATCCAGTTCTCAGGATTTAGTTTCTGTGTGGCTTTGGTGAGGGATATGCAAGAAGTTAAATATATGTTCAGGGCTGTATGTCTGTGAAGTGTCAAAGTCACATGCAATGCATCTTTTCTTAAGCTAACAACTATCTGCAGAAAAATATGCATTATATGGGTCTTAATCAAACCACACTGCTGTCTCCACTGTTTAAGACTTGGAAAATTATTTGCTTTAATGTTTAGGGATGGGAGAACTGCCTTCAGTAGGGCTCTTGGAAATACACAGAGCCCTTTTTTGTAATATTACCATTAAGATGAAATAAAATATGGGATGATTTGCCTGTTGCCTGTTGTAGTTCTGTTCTCCATCATCTCCAAAATTTAAAAATTAAATATTTCAGAAAACTGGAGAGTATGGTGTGTGTGGTGCACCTTTCCACCATGGTCGCTCTCTGAGCATTACCCACTTCCCTTAACAGAGATAATTTATCTATTGAACTCACTAAAATAGTTTTAGCCATAACCTATAGAAACACAAAGAATGCAGCAGATTATGCTAAATGTCAAGATTTTCTATGCAATTTTCTCAGAAAACTGGTGGGTATACTTTCTTCTCTTCCCTCATTTTCCAGTAAAATTTAGCTAGACTTCCAGTATAATCACTACAACTATTCAAAGTCTCATCCACCTGAAACAATGGATTTTACAACTGGCTCCATAAGCTATTTGACATGTCTTTATGTAATGTAGCAGGTATAGAAGTTCTGTAAAAATCATAGAAGCCTTTTTCAGCTTTCTAGTTTATCTTAGAAGACTTTTGAACTCAGGAGCCCAGGAAACAAGAATAGGATTTCAAATCTGAACTTGGCAAATTATCTGGATGCTCTTCCCTCACTGATGGGTAACCAAAACCTACCTTCTTTTATGTACCTATTCTGATGAAAAGAGTAACTCCTTTGTCTACAGAAGCTCAAGCTAAGAGGGAGCTGGTTTTTATTTTATTTCCATATAATTGTCCAAGATGCTAACATAGACCATTATTCTTGTCCAACCTTATACCCAGTGTTCATCAATGCTTGAAAGTGGCTGGAGTGATAAAACTGGCAGCACATTTGCATACCCAAAGTGATTGAAAACTGGATCCCAGAACCTACCTGCAGCTTGCAGTTCTGGCCTGAGAGGGGTACCTGCTTCTGAAAAAAAACTATTTTGAGTGATCTAAATGCAGTAAATAATTTGTTCATTTTTTTGTCCTGAGTGGGGGGTCTCTCAAGTGAAAATCAGACTAGATATAAATAGCAGCAGAAAATTATTTGTTTGATTGTTTCAGCCATGCACGGTTTTAGATGTGTATCCTCCATCCAGCATGGAAACCCATGGTTTATTACGTGTTATCCCAAAAGTTTTCTAGCACAAGATTCCATCCCTGCTCCTTTTGCTTCACAGGTTTTGACTGCTAAAGGAGATTTTCAGTGTTTATCTAGTAGTAGCATCATTTCGGGTTTTTCTAATCTGCTTTGATAATTCCACTATTTTCTTTTCCCCCTAATTGCAGGTCTGTGCATTAAGAAAACTGCAAAAAAGCAATAAAAAGCCTTTGACTACTGTTTTTGAGAATGCTACTGTCACAAGGAAAGTTTATCCTATTCAATGGAAGTTCCAAGACTATAAAATTAATATCTTCCATTCTTTCTTCAGAAAAAAAACTAATTAAAACCCTCATTCATCACTTGTGCTAACATAGGCCTATCTGAAAGTGGTGTATTAAGCAAAGAGGAGTTTAAATCTTGAGTAATGTACACAGGATGAATAGAAAACCCGTCTAATTTAGATTAAAATGGCATTTTAAACTTAGCAGGTGTTAAAATACAAGATTACAGGAAAATGCAATGAGTCAGTCCCTGAATAAACCTAATCTGACTAGCTACATAATCTGATCAGAAAGCCCTACGGAGACTGTGGCCTTAAGGAAAACAAAATGCTGGATTTGCTGGTTTTACTCCATGGGAATTTTAGGAATGCCCTAAGTGGGCTGATGTCTGAGAGGAATTTTGTTTTCAGTCTCTTTGCTTAAACAAATACTGTACTTATTTAGTTAGACCATAAATAAATTGAGGCAAATATGTTTGTGATCAAAGCTGAAGTTTACAGCCTTTCAGGCTGCAGCATGGTTCATTCTTGTTGTCAATAGCTTGAAAATTATATTTGTGTCTGCTTGTGCAGCTGAAGCCTGGGCTAGTGGCATTGGGTTGTAGAGGTGGAGTGCTCAAGGGTAGTGGAACAAATTCCTTCCCAGCAAGATAAAATAGGCAATACTGTAGCACTGAACTTGAACAACACTCAGACCCTTGAAATGTTTCCTGTATGGGTATTTTGATTTTCAGGTGTACACAGACTCCAGGAGAGGCAATTCATCTATAAACACCTCTGTAAAATCCTCAAGCCTGTCCATCCTCTGTAGAGCTTCTGTCCACAGCACAGGCAAATGTTACAGCAGGGAAGGCTGTGACATGGAACTGCAGGGAGGCAGAATAACAGGAGAAAACTCAAGGGAAAGGAGGAAATCTTCTCCTCCCAAAGAATTGGGAGTGGTAATATCTCCCTTTTTCCCCCAGATGAAGGTCACAGCCTGGTTACTCCCAACACTGAGAGAGCAGAAAGGAGGCATGTGCAAGAATTTAATTTTCATGCTGTGTTTCATACATGCAGCTTGCACTTTTCCTGATAAAGAGTAGGGGGCCAGGATGAGTGGCAGGATTTGCTTTGTCAGAACACACCTGGAGCTATTCCAGCTTGGAGGTGTGCACAGTGCATGCTGTCTAGGAAGGCAGACACACACTGACCTGGGTATTCACATTGGAATTGCATCAGGATAAACATTTACATAAATGAAAAGTGAGAAGGAAGCTTTACCAGCATGGGAGGAGAGAACTGTTTTGCACAGATGTAAGGCAGAATGATTGGTGGCGTTGTGCTCCCTGGGATTTAAAGTCCAAGTATTCAAAAAAGCCCGCAAGTCTATATCCATGCATAAAGGATGAATGTGCAGGCTCACAAATATAAAACTGTATTTTCATACAAGAAGTACTTTTGTAATGGTAAGGTATGCACAGTCAAAGCCCTGTTTATTCATGTGTCCTGAGAAAAGGACAAACCTCTGGGAAGCCAGGTGTCCCAGGGATGGGTGGTCAGCACTGTCCAAAAACCAGAGCTAACCTTTGGTGGCTCAAGCTGAGCACTTAACACTAAAGTACTTACATTTGTTTTTAAAGACCTTTTTAAATTCTCTGTTCTGTATGTCAAACCAACTACTCCCTAGAACAAGGGCACTTACACTGAATGAATGTTAGGAAATAAAATTTGACAGCAATTTTGGTTATTTCCCAGTACCCTTTCTAATGTGACCTGAACAAAAGTTCAAGTTAAACATTACATGAAACTAAATATTACCTAATCCCAAAACATAATGCTAAAAATTACTGTCTATAGTAGCACTTAACTTTCTATTGTTCAGATCCTAAATTAGGGGAAAAAAGAGCAGAAAACTGCATGATCAAAAAACTGGTATGAAATATTAGTGGTCACTAAGCAGCTGGAGAATGAAACTCTGGAGCAGGGCACGTTGGGGCAGAAAATCTCAGCTCTGTTCACTCAGATAGTGAATGTTGTCATTGCGACTCCAGAGCTATATAGAAATAGTATATTTACTTTAGTTTGTCCTTACTGTATCACTGACTTTATTTATAAATTAAATGGCAGAATTAAACAGAGGTCCTAGATGCTCTTTCCTTGAGCCTTCTTTTACAATGCTCTTCTCAAGGCAGTCTTAACTAAATAAAATGTCTCAAATCCTGTCAGCTGGAATAATTCCCATGAAAATTCCTGTCCCCTTTTAAGATTTCCCTAAAGGAGTCTTTGCAAAATGGAGCAAAATCACACCATCATTCCTTGTGGTTATTATTCATAGAACTATTCATTATTACCTTAGGCATACAGTTACAGTGTATAAACAATGGCAACACAGGAAAGGCAAACTTTGCAGAATCAGTTACTTCACCTTGATTACAAAGCAACAAATTTGAAACACAAACACCTGCTAAGAAGAGTTACTGGAAAGGGAGACAGCCTCATTCATAAAAAAATACAAGCTATTAAATGTTTCTCTCTTATTTACCCTCCTCCTTTAGAGCCAAAACAGTGACTTACTCTTCCTCTGGATGCCAGCAGATGGGTTTGTCCATCCAACTGGAGGGACTAACTGGAAAGCCATAAGAGGAATGGCTGAGGTCACCTGGCTTGTTCAGCCTGGAGAAGAGGAGACTGAAGGGAAACTTCATAGCAGTCTGCAGCTTCCTCACAAGAGGGAGCAGAGGAGCAGGCACTGATCTCTGCTCTTTGTGACCAGGGACAGGACCTGAGGGAATGGCCTGAAGATGTATCAGGGGAGGTTTCGGCTGGATATTAGGAAATGGTTCTTCCCCCAGTAGGTGGTTGGGCAGTGAGCAGGCTCCCCAGGGCAGTGGTCATGGCCTCAGGCTGCCAGAGCTTAACAAGCATTTGGACAATGCTCTCAGGCACAGGGTAGGATTGTTGGAGTGTTCTGTGAAGGACCAGGAACTGGAAACAATGATCCTTGTGGATCCCTTCCAAGTCAAGATATTCTGTGACTCTATGAAATTTTCAGTCACAGCAGAGGCACAACTGGCTCTCAACTGTTCAAACACTGTGTATGCTTCTCCACAATCCACATGGAAAACACCACCTTTGTGGTATGTTTTACATTCCTGTTTTCACAGCAGAGTGCCTACTGAATGCTAGAATTTCTGCTGCTAGCCTGGGACTAACTGTCCTGAATAAGCAGTGAGATTATTTGCAAGAACTTATAAGCAGCTTCACAAGGAAGTGCAGTAGGACTACACTAAAAAAATCATGAGGCAAAGTGATGTGGAACAAAGGCAATCTAGTAGGGCACATGTAAGGAACAAAGACTAAGATTTGCTGTGATTCAAATGAAAAGAATTTGCTACTTTTTCAAAAATAATGCTTGGCCTTTCCATGCTCCATGTCCCTCTGGGAACAGTGGATACTGGTACTCCACACTGCAAGACAAGATGTATTCTATTCTATTCTATTCTATTCTATTCTATTCTATTCTATTCTATTCTATTCTATTCTATTCTATTCTATTCTATTACCATCTGCATGGCAGTTGTCTTTTGTCAAGTGGGCAGTTTACCTTATGTCTCTCTGAATGATCACAATCACTCCTCCCTCAGGAGGGGACATCTGCTGATAACAGGCTATTGAATGTCACTGCATGACTGATAAGAACTACAACATCCCATTGTGAGATGCTCCGCCCAGAGGGAGGAGCCAAGCATTCCTACCTGGATATAATCTGGAGGTACTGGAATAACTGCACAGCTTCTCCACTGGATTTCACAGAGGAACAGCAGCTGCCTCTTCTTCCACTAGATCTTTGTAGGAGGACTACACCCTTTTCTGCAAGATCCCTGCTCCAGCAGAACCACATCTGACACTCCAGCAGGACTGCAGCCACCTTTCAAATTGGACTGCTACCAACACCCTGACCAACAGGGTGTCAGGTTGAGTTCTGACTGTCAGTGTTGTTCTAGTGTACTGCATTGTTTTATTTTATCCTTTTATTTTCTTCCCTATTAAAGAACTGTTATTTCCTGCTCCCATATTTTTCGCCTGAGAGCCCCTTAATTTAGAATTTATAGCAATTCAGAGGGGTGGGGAGGGTTTACACTCTCCATTTCAGAAGAAGCTCCTGCCTTCCTTAGCAGGCTCCTGTCTTTCCAAACTGAGACACATAGTAAGAACGTTTGGCCAAAGTCAGGAGGGGTTAGGGTACCATCTGGGGCCTGGACATCCAGGCATTTTCTTTTTCCTAGCAAACAGCACACCTGTCCAAGCCATGAGCTGAAAGCTTTTCCTCAAGAAAGCTGTGGGAAATGGTGTCAACAGCTTTACTAAACCCCAGGTAGGCAACATCCACAGCCTTTCATTCACCCACCAAGCAGGTGATCTTGTCACAGAAGCCAGGCTGGTCAAACAAGACTTGTCTTTCACAGACCCATGTTGGCTGGGCCTGATCCCTGGTTGTTCTGCACATGCCACATTATGGCACTCAGGATGGTCTGCTCCATTACCTTTCAAGGTACCTGAGACTTTTCCTCATTCTTTGTCTCTAGATTTCCCCAGCCATCCAATAAAGGAGATTCTCCTTAGCCCTTTTTGTGGTTAATGTTTTGGGGTTTTTTTTGTCTTTTACAGCAGTAGCTATATGGGTTTCCATTCTGCCCATTTTCTCTCTGCCTCATCACATCCTTGTTGGTTTCCTGACTTAGTGCCCCTTCTTTCCAATGTCATAAACTCTCCTTTTTACTCTGAGTTCCAGACAAAGTTTGTTTGCTGCCCATGCTGCAGGCACTGGGGCAGATGCACTTCAGTTGGTTGCCTTTTTGGGGAGAGAAGCTCCAGTTCGTGACCATTCTCAGGAGCTTCCATGGTTTCTAGCACATCAATAACACTTGCACTCTTGCTGCTTCATGAATGAAGCAGACATTTCCTGTGTCTACTGAGATGGCCTGAACGACCTCACTAAGACACCATCCTTCAAACAGTGTCAAGCCACTCCCAGACTTATCTCAAGTGACCTGGTTTTTATCCCCTTCCCCCTTCAAATCCAATTTAAGGCTCACTCAACATGCCCTGCTAACTCCTGCACAAAAATCCTTTTCCCTCTGAGACAGGTGTAGCCAGTAGGCTTGTCACCAGTAGGCTTGTTGTCATCTAAGCCATCCCATGATCAAAAAGCTCAAAATTCTGTTGGTGATACCTGGCTTAAAGCCAGGGATTTGTCTGTACAACCTTCCTGTTTCTACCCTGAACAGTGGACCCCCCCAGACCAGTGTCCCCCAGTTCTACCGCTGACCATGACAACCTGTGGTTGGGAATATGCCTGGGGTCAGCTGGGGTCCAATGTCCTGGCCATGACCCTTTCCATGCCCCTTTCCAACTCCTTTCACGCCTTTCAACTCCCCCTCCTCACTGGTGGGGCAGCATGAGGAGCACCAAAGGCCTTGATGCTCAGCATTGACTGAAACTCCCCTGGTTTATCAATGCTCCCTCCAGCAAAAACCCAACCCACAGCCCCAGGAAAGAAATGGAACTTATCCTCTGCCCAAAACAGTACATTCTCCATCCCTTATTCTATGCCATGTACATCCTGCTCAGGTCCTGTGGTATTCAATACCTACCAGCCCCTTCCCAACCTTAGCTACTGTCATGCATAGATATCATTCCCTTAGTCTATGGACCACTCCTATGAAATGTCCATAAAATGCCCACAAAATGTCCACAAATGTTCACAAAGTCACAGAATCACAAATTGGTTTGGGATGGGAGGGACCTTAAAGCTCATCTTGTTCCAACCCCCTGCCATAAGTAGGGACACCTTCCACTGGCCCAGGCTGCTCTCCAGACCCCATCCAACACTGAACTTCTGCATGGCTGCAGTGCCCCCAGGCACTGTTCTGTTGGGGGTTTGTGCATGGCCACACACTTTGAGGCGTTCCAGCATGACCTCCAGCACAACCACAGATGCTTCAAGGTGCACTGTCTCTGGCATGGTCTTATCCTTGGACCACATTTCCTTCAGAGGTGCTCCTGCTGCACCACGGACATACCCACGGTCACCAATACTTTGGGGTGTCCTGCTTCCACGTGGACACATCCACAGGTCACAGTAAGCAGCAGCAGCCACTAATGAGGACCAGACTAATTTACAGTAAGGTGAGCACAGGAGTCCTGTGGTTTTACTTTCCCTTTCTCCCTGGCCTCTAGGGCTGCCCTGGCCAGGCTCTCCTCACAGCAGATATTACTCCTCATCCCAGGTGCCCCAAGGGGACACTGTCTCCTCTTCACCACAGCTCCCCCAGCTGGATTCCTGCCCTCAGCCAGGGATAGTGCTGCTTGCACTTCCCCCACTATAGTAAATCCTTTGTGTGCCATCCCAGCGAGCCCCAGGATCCCTTATCCTTGGTGTCCCCAGCACCTCCAGTTCTCATCCCCCTGATTCCACATCACCCATAGATATCCCCCTATATCTGGCTGTTGTCCATCTCCCTGCTGGCTGATGTTCCCCGTTGTCCGGGGAGGACTCTGCTTCTGATGGACCTGAACCCTGCTGGTATGTGGGGGTGATGGCTGAGCATGGCCAAGTCGCTGCTGCCAACAAAGGAAGAGTCAGAGGTGGCTGAGCATGAGTGATAAAGCCTTGGGGTTTCACTTTGGCTCGGAAGTGAGTCTGGGGGCCTAGCTATAGGCTGCCATCCCAGTGTCATGAGCATTGTCCCCATGGTCCCCCTGCTTTGTCTCTGACCCTCCAAGTGTGCTGTGCCCTGCTGTGCAGACCTGGGTACCCAGGGAGAGGTATTGCTGCTGACCTGAGCCACAGCCTACGCTCTCCTCAGCAGCACAAGGGGACTGGGGCAAGCACCACATCCTGGGTCAGGAGCACCCTGCACCCATGCACCCGCATGTCTCCCCAAGGACATGCTGCTGTGGGGTTGTTCCTGATGGGTGACACAGCAGGGCAGGTCTCAGCTGGTGCCAGCATCAGTGTCTGGGTCAGTGCTGGGACATGTGTTGAGGAGGGGCTTTGCCCTCTGATGCAGCTGGGGTGCTTTCCCCAGCCTGCCCTGCATCTCTCAGCAGCCCCTCCCAGGCCCCACCACCCTCCCTGACCTGACCTTGCTCCTGCTGCCACACCTCCCCAGCCACTTGCAGAGCAAACAGCTGCTTCCCTGTCCACAGCACTGCAGCATCTGGGGGCTTCCCTTAGGGTGGCTCTGCCCACCATGGAGCATCTGCTGGCCAGGAGTCTGGCCACTGGTGGCCCCCCACACCAGCAAGACCTCCACCTCATCAGGGAGATGGTGCTGGACATGGCTCCCACCTTCTTAGCTACTACTGTGTCCACAGGAGCATTCCAGTGCCACCAACCTATCTGTGCTGGCTGCTCCACCTCCACCGCCCTCTGGAACATGGCTGATGCCCTTCAACTGGGATGTCATCTTCAGGATGGAGACCTGCTACAAGTCCCTACTGGGAACTTGTTCCATGAGGACAAGGAGGTCCTCATCCCACTTTTCCAGATGTTTGAGGTTGCTGACACCATCCTCTTCCAGCTCTGTTTCCAACTGGGCTCAGCACCTACAAATGTGATTTTGTGAGAGTTGGTGTCCCTGCAGGACAGTCTCTCCTGCCACTGGGCCATGGGGACATGTGGCAGGGAATGGTCCTGTCCCACCAGCACTGCCAGGACAGGGAGGTCTCGATCTTGGTCATGGTGGGGCGTGCCATGGGCACAGGGCTTTGTGCATCTCTGAGCTGCTCTGACCTGTGGTTTGCAGTGGGGTCTGTGGGCAGCAAAGTGTGACACAGTATGGCACAGCATGGCATGGTATGGCACAGGGTGACACAGCATGACACAGTGTGACACAGCGTGACACAGCGTGACACAGCATGGCGCAAAATGGCACAGCATGGCAGGGCTGGGTGCCATGCTGTGCAGTGAGGAGCATGCTACTGCCATCACACTGCAGGCAAGGAGAAGGGATCAGGGATGGAGCCACCAGCATTCCGGGGACAGCAGAACAGGATGGGGGACACAGAGATACCCACATAGGGTCCTGCATGGCAGGTATCTGTGCCCAGCTCAGCCTGGCCATAGTGCCACTGTCCCCAGGACATTGCCTGAGCTTGGCTGAGTGGCAGCTGTGGGGTCTGTGAGAGGGATGGAGGCTGGAATTACAGGCTAGGGGGTGCAGCAGGGGTACCTTGGGCAGGTCCCTGCCTGCCCAGGTGGCTGCTCCACTGCTTGCCTTCTCCTGGCTCCTTAGAGTTACTGTGGGACTGGGGTGTCCCCAGGGGGTTCCTGTGGCTCCCTGGGCTGAGGGCAGCTCATGGGGGCTGCATCTGGAGGCTTCTCATCCCCCCCATCCCTATCTTTCCCACATTCTGAGCATCTGAAGCGTGATGCCCAGGGGTTGCTCAAGGATCTGTTCGGGGTTGTTCGGGATCTGTTCCCCAGCCCATCCCACAGCTCAGAGGGGTCGCAGCCCCCACAAGCACTTGAGGGAGCAAGAAGGGGGCTGGGACACAAGAGCAAGGGCCCTGCCAGCACAGGATGGTTATGGGGACTGCCCCATGGAGCAGCAGATGAGACTCAGCAATGCCATGCTGAGGAACAGCCCCAACTCCCCCAGGTGCAGAGAGGGATTTGATGGCCCCATCTTCCATGGTGCCTGCAACCCGGGGCTTCTCCACCCATCCTCTCCTCCAGGGCAGGGCACAGCCATTGTGCCAGGTATTCCTTGGGCAGAACTGAGACTGACTGTGGCTCTCTAGTCCTTTGCCAGGCAGGAAGGGGGTGAGGAATGGATCCTGCCCTTCACGGGCACCAGGGCTACCTCTTCTCCCTCCCTCCTCGTTCACGGGTGCCCTCTACACCCCTGGGCAGCACCGTCCCCAGGATGCAGGTGACACTGGGCAGCCTTGATGCACTTTAATAAACTCTGGGGTCCCAAAGCCAGCTATGGGCAGAGCTGGTTCCAGCCCAGGCAGTGCTCCTGACTCAGCTTGGGGCACCAGGAGCCCCACTCACAGTGGGCCAGCACATGTGGGGCTGTGCAGTCCCCAAAGCAGGTCAGAGAGACGGGCCTCCCTGGAGGTATCACACATGCATGCAGTAGTGTGGGGCTGTCAGAGCAGGGAGCTGCACTGCATGGTGCTCACCCAGCATGGGAGCTGCTCCCCCATTTCAGCCCAGGCCCCCACTGTTCCCAGGGACAGGGGCCGGTGCTTGGGATGGCCATCGCACCTCCCTGGTGTCGGCACCGAGGGGACTGAGCACCACGCAGGTGAAGTTGGTGTGCAGGTGCTGCTTGTTGAAGGAGCTGAAGTGCAGGTCACGGTGCAGGGCCCACCCTGAGCCCTGCAGCTCCTCTCTGTGAACCCAGCGGGGACCAATCAGTGCCCACTCTGGATGGACAGACCCAGGGGCCTTGTCCCAGCCTGGGCTGCCCCGCTGTCACTGCCCCTGTCCCCATACTCACTGCACCGCCCCCTCACGCACAGCCCCGTCCGGGTGCAGGCTCTCCACAAAGAAGCCATTCTCCAGCCAGTAGAGCAGCGTCATCTCTGGAAGCTCACTCAGTGCTTCACATGACACAGTCACACTCTCACCTGCAGCCAGAGGGGGTGTGGAGGTCATGGGGGCTGCAAGGGTCCCCAGTGCCCCCCAGGCATAGCACAGCCCCCTCCCTAACTAAGGGGAACATTCCCCCACCTCATCAGCACCCTGAAAGCTTGGCTCTGGGTGGAGGATTCACCTTGTGTCTGCTGGAGGCGGGCACAGGAGCTGAACCCCACTGCAGCCTCCTCACCCCCAGGCCCTGCCATGGCCCCGAGGGTCTCTCACCTGGGCGAGGAAGCTCTGCTGGCATCCGCAGGGTGGTGATGCTGGGCGGCTGCAAGGCCATGGCACCTGGTGGAGCAGAAAGGGGTGAGCTGGGAGGCCGAGTGTGACTCCAAGATCCCACATTTTTGTAGTGGGTGAGGAGGCAGGGTCCCACAAAGGAACAGAGGCACTGCTCGTCCCCAGACCCCTGAACAGGCCTCTTGAGGGGCACAGAGCCCAGGGCTGACCTTAGCCCCCCAGTATCCCCCACTTACCTGTGCAGCGAGCAGCCAGGCTCCAGCAGAGCAGGAGGATCCAGGCAGGGCTTCCCAGGGGCTCTGCAGACAAAAACGGAGCTCAGTGCTGGGCACAGGGATACTCCCTATGAGCTTGGGATGGTTACCTCAGCATTCCCTGAGCCTGGGATGGTTACCCCAGCACTCCCTGAGCCTGGGATCGCCGTGCTCTCAGCATGCTCCCAGCTGGCCATGGTAGCCCAGCATGCTGCCCCCAGGACTCCGCAAGGCGACGATCCCGTACCCTCGTATCCGTCCAGCACCCCTGAGTGTGGGATATCCCGTACCCCCCAGCATCCTCCTCCCGCGGTCACTCCGGTCGCGGCGGGTGCCCCCCAAGGCTGTCCGCCCAGCGCTCCGGTACATACGGACAGTCCGCGGCTCGGGCACGGCGCTCGGCTCGGCTCGGCTCAGCACGGTGGCGCTTTATGAGGCGGCGCGGGGAGGGGCGAGAGGCAGCCGTGACTCACCGGGAGGCGCCCGCGGCCCGGCCCCGCCACGCCACTGCACGGGGACCCGCACCTGGACGCTGCTGTGTGTCGATGTCCCTGTCCCCGAGCCCCCCGAATATGCCTTGTGTCCCCAACACTCCATGCTCCTGTGCTCTTTGTCGCCTGCACCTGGGGTTACGCATCCCACATCCCGCGGGCACTCCCCTGATCGCATCCCATGACCCCGCCCCTGGGGGAGCATCCATGGGCTCGACAGGGATGTGGGGCACAGCTGGGCCCCCCAGTGTCCAGCACATGGGGTGCTGGCTGAGTATCACAGGATTCTGAACCGGCTGGTCTGCTCCCCGATGCTTTGGGATCAGGGACAGGAGGAAGGTGGGTGAAGCCCCCAGGAGACTGAGTACAACAGTGGCTGGGAGAGCCTGGGTGTTGGCTTCTGGGTGTCCCAGCTGGGGGAGGACAACAGCTTAGCGGATAGAAACCCGCAGGGCTTTAGTTCTTGGCTGCAAGAAGTCATCTCCTGTGTCCCACAGCAGTCCCCCACCCCCAGAGCCAGCCCCTTGACAGCAGATGTGGTTTTGACAACCCACTGGTTACAAAACCCACACCCCAGCAGCATCAAGGCTGGGAGCCAGTGTGGGTACAGCAATAGGGCAGAAGCAGCCACCTGAGTCACAGGCCCTGGCAAGTCTTGGAAAATAGTCCCTGAAGTCCCAGTGAGTTTTGTTATCCATTCCCAGCCGAGGAAGAGGGTGACAGGAACAGGAGTGTCATCTTGGAGACCTGGCAAGTGCAATACGTTCCCAGCCTCCTGCTGGGATAAGGTCAGTGGCTGCATCCTCCTCACAGCAACCAGGGGTGTCAAATGGGCAGTGATGAATCAGAGGCAGCTCCCAAGGCAGCACCCAGCTCCTCTGCCACCTTTCTGCTCCCACCAATACCAACCAGCTTAGCTCTGGATGCTACAGGGTGAAAAAGGTGAGCAATGAAAGCAGATGGGTGCTTGGTCATCATTCATCCAATATTCTTCCCCTAGGAGAGATGAAAGTAGAAACCTTCCATGCCCTGCAGCAAGGAAGACGATCAAGAAAAACCCAGGGCCACGTCTCCGTTTCCAGGGCTCTTATTTTGGTGTTTGGCACAACACTGCAATGTGGTTTCACTCAAAAGAAAACTCAGAGGATTCAGCATGGTGCTGGGGTTCCCCAGGGGGAACACAGCCCACACAGCCATGTCAGCACTGTGGCCACTTCCCAAATCCCCTGAGCCAGGAGCTGCCTTGTAGTTCTCCACCAGACCCCAGTGCCCTCAGGGAATATGACTCAAGTCTCCACATGCCAAAATACCACCGCTGGCCCTGGGATTGGGGACTTTACCCCACCCACTACCAAAAATTGAGCCCAAGCCCACTTGCCCCAGCAGGACTTTGGCATGGCTCCTACCAGCAAGGCCAGGAGGATGTCATGGAGTAATGCTGGGGCAGGGAAACGCCAGCACCGGCCCAACCTTCACTCCATCCCTTTTATTCCAGTGCCAAGAGCAATACATAGTGAGGGCGGACCTGCGCCCGGAGCAGGGGCACCTGCTCTTGGCTGCTCCTGACGTACCGTCACCATCAGCACAAGGGCACAGAGAGGAGCAGCACTGGCCCCACTCCATGCCTTGGCTGACACCCTCCCGAGCAGTCAGGGGACACTGCTGGACTCCAGGGAGGAACACAGAAAATTTGGGAGCATATAAAAGGGTTCCCCGAGGCAGAGCCCACCATCACCATGCTGGAGAGCAGCCTGGTTCCTGCTGGCATACCCGTGGCGCCCAGAGCGGACCTGGCAGCCGGGGGTAGCCAGGTGACCTTCGTCCCCTCTTTCAGGGCACTGGGCTCCAGCCTGTCCTCTGCAGCCCCCATATCCCATCCTCGCTGCCAGCAAGGCTGCTCCAGGGTGCTGGCGTTGGGAGCTGACAAAGCCTTGGCCCTTCTCTGTCATGGCCTCCCCTGACAGAGTGGCAGGAAGGAGGTGGAGAACAGCCCCCAGCCCAAAGCTCAGCCCAGCAGGGCACTGCCAAGGGCTGGACAGGGACAGGGAAAGGGGACAAGCGTCTCTTTTTGGCTGCAATAGAAAGTTTTAAATATGCTCATTAAAATAATTGCTTTTTAAAAAAATCCTCCCCTAGCCCCAGCAGGAGGGGCCCTGATGTTGCTGTCCTTGGTGGTGGCCAAGGTCCTGAGAGGTGACGGAGCAAAGCCAGCATCCCTGATGGCAATGTCCTCTCGTGGTTCCGCGGCTCCCCACCGCCTGCCCTTACTCCAGCCCCAGGATGTAGTTGATTCCCTGGACCAGTCCGATGATCACCGGCTGCCAGGCCACCAAGTAGCGCAGCCAGTCCAGCAGCTGCCCGTACATGACGTGAGGCCTCTCCCAGCTGGGCAGGAAGGAGTTAAAGAGTCGTGGGGAAATGGATGAGAGAAGCACGGCCCACCCAGAAGCCACCCAAAGGTGCCCCAAAGCAGGGACAGAGAACACAGGTGCCCAAAGGGATGGACAAGCACCCAGGAAGGACAGACATGAGTCCTCAAGGAGGAAGGGCTGTCTGGGTTTTGCAGATTCTCTGCCAGAGCCACGTGCTGCAGCGACCTACTGAGGGTGCCAGGCAAGCCTCTCATCCCTTGTGTGCTCTACCCACTGCTTCCCTTCCCAGCAGGACAAAGGATACGGATTACTAAACATCCTCTTGAGATCCACCTTCTCTTTGCAGTATGGACACGTCTGCTTCTTCCCGACAATGCACCAGCCCCGGATGCAGAACTCATGGAACCTGGGGAGCGGCACGTTAAGGGGAACTGGAAGAAGAGGGGGATACATGGCTCAGTGTGGAGGAAACCACCAAGGCCAAGGAAGTCCCCGCAGAGCCATGGAAACATCCCCCCATGTGAGGATGGTGCATTGCACAACCACAGCCCTTTCCTAGAAGGTGCAGCAGCTTCCAGGACAGCAGAAGGAGCTCATGGGGCAGCAGGACAGAGCCAGGGCAGCAGCATGGGCACCAGGGAGACTGAAACGCTTCGGTGATGGTGCCCAAGCACTGAGAAGTTTTGGACAGCCTGGGAGAGCTCTGTGAACTGCAAGCATTTTGGAAGCCTTCTTCAAAGGCTTCCTGGAATTAACATTTAAGGAATTTCTCTGTAAGTAAGAGTCTGACTTACAAGTGCTTGCTATGCTCTGTCAAAAGGATTTGCACAACCTGAGCACAGCCTGAAGAAGTTACAGGAAAATATGAGGTGGCTGCAGATGACTCTGCCACGTACAGGGGTGTCACAGAGCAAACGGACTCTTCCCAGAATATCTCTGCTGCTCAAAACATGGAAGAATGCCAGGCAGCAGCAACAGGAGTCACTTCCTTGTCAGCCCTGGAGCCATAGATGCAGGAGTGCCCAGCCAGACATCACCCTTGAGGACCACCAGGAGCACCAACCAGCTCCTCTGACAGCCACACCACCCCAAGCTGCTGCAGTCCCAGGCCCTTGCACAGTGTCAGCCATAAATCTCACCAACAGCTCCCAAGAGTTAAATTTAGGCTCCTGTTCTGCCAGCATGACCTTTACTCAAGCCCAGTTTGGAAACCACCTCACAGGCAGTAACGCACACAGTGCCAGAGGACATCCCATGTGTACACTGAGTCAGTTGGGAAAAAACCCCCATGTGCCACCTCAGCTGGGACTGAGCACCAACTAGGACTTCCAGTTTCAAAACCCACTTCTCATCAATCAGCTGACAGGAAGGGCTGAGTGAGTCCAGAGTGCTGGAAACCCTGGAGGAGTTCTGGAGAAGGAGGAAGCTGCTGGGCTGTGGCCAGAGCAGGTAGCAATCAGCAGTGCTGGACCAGGGGGCTGTTTTCAGAGGGGGCCAGCAGTGTTTCCCCACAGTTCTTCCTTGTAGACACTTGGGACCCACTGCAATGTGTGTCTGATGAGGGGCCAGTGTGGCATGGAGCAGGGATGCCTCATGTCCTGACCTCACACCATCACCTCCACCAGAATATCTGCTGGGGGCACTGCCAGGCAGATGGGTCACAGCACAGTCAAAAGCAGGTAAAAACTGAGGGGCAGCTCCATGACTCAGCGGAGGGAGCTGGGAATGAGAAGGAAGAGGAAACAACCACTTGGGAGTGGCAACGAAGTAATTTCAGGGACACCTCTTCCCATGCGAAGTCAGTGATGACACAGGCACAGATCACATGCAAAGTCAGCCGGACAGCCCTGCTTCCCAGAACAGGCCTTTCTTCACGCAGCACGGGAGAAGCCATGGGGCAGGAGCTCCCTGCTGCCCACCCCAGCGTGGGGCTAGTGAGGCAGGGGGCTGGCACCTGCAGAGAAGGATACACGTGGTTGCAGGAGAGGCGGTAGGTGTTCTCAATGATCCCTTCCTCGTTGACATCCACGAAGATCTGCTGGCCACAGACGGCGCAGACGCTGTCAGAGAGGTGCTTGGTGGGCATCCCCGAGGCGCTGTAGAACTGAGCGAGGGCAGAGCAGAGGGAGAGCAGTGACAGTGGCAGGCCACGTGTCCCACACCCGCGCTGGCACAGCTAAGCTCTAAGGAGGGCTGGGCTCAGCTCCCCAGGAGTCCAGCCTTGGCCTTTGGGGCTTAAAAACCTTGTTACAGGTCCGGCTGTGGGAAACAACTACAACAGGACAGCTGCTCAGTGATGCAGTGGCCCATCACACCCCAGCCCGGAAGGGCTGGATCCAACCATTTCTCAGTTCAGTGCTCCAGCACCCACCCAGGGGCTGCATCCTGACCAGGAGCTGCTCGTGCAGGTGTCCCTCCCTCCCCACTGCAGGTCCCTGTTCACAGTTCTGTTCTTT
This sequence comes from Emberiza elegans, assembly GCA_024865655.1. Lineage (NCBI taxonomy): Eukaryota > Metazoa > Chordata > Aves > Passeriformes > Fringillidae > Emberiza > Emberiza elegans. Next base: position 4,659,231 of record JALJVW010000196.1, read on the forward strand.
TCCAGATGTGAGCCTTACCCATCTAAATTCCAACCCCAACCACCAAAGGGGAAGAGACCCTGTTTGAATTCCTCGGCATCTCTAAGGAGACGCTTCAGGATTAGAAATGTGGAGGAGCCAGCCACAGCCCTGAGAGAATCGTGGGATTTTGCCCAATCTCCTGGAGCAGAGGTAGATTTTCTTGTACACCTAGTGCTTGTGTTGCCTCCCCAGCCTGCCAGCACCAAGTCACGCTTGTGCTGACCTCCCTTTTTGCTGCCCTGCTGTCCTGTGCCCTGACAGGGGCCTGTGGCTGGGTATGGGCTGTGTGGAGGGAGAAATAGGAGAGTTTTCCTTGGAGAAGCTGACCCAGATCCTACAGGCCTGTGTTGAGTGTGGGATTTTTTAGCCTGGTTTTCTTCCCAATTTAAGATGAGGCTTTTATCTGCATCATCATGGTAACACCTCCAGCTTCCTTCCCAGAGCAAGCTGGGATGAGTCCTGATCTCCATGGAGCCTGTTCCCAAGGCAGCCAGGCTCCCTGTTTGCAGGGCTCTGCTCTCACCCAAGGGCTGGCACTGCACTGCTGGCCCTGAAGCTGTCTCATAAAACGAGACTTTGCAAAGTGGCTGTCTCTTCCTCCTGGCACAGAAAATGGCTTGTTTTTCAGGTGCCTCCACAAACTCCTGAGCACCCTCAGCTCCCAGCAGGGCTGGCAGGAATCTCGTCCTCCCTGGATGCAGCGCACACTCCCCTGGGAGCGGAGGAGGTAAGAGGGAATCTGTCTCATTGGCCATTGTCAGTGTGGCCAGCAGGGCTGGAGCTGCCAGTGCCACTGGGGGCCCTCAGCACTGGCCACAGAGGGGCCTCACGTCCCTGCAGGCCCATCACAAAGTGCTGCTGGAGCAGCTGCTTGGTGGAGAGGCCGTGCAGGACACACTGTGGGGCTGCCCAAGGACGCTGTGCAGCACCTGTGGAGGGCACTGCTCCCCCTGGACTATCACCAGCTGGGAGTATCTGTACAAATCCCAAACAGGACAGGACTGCTGTGGAACTGCCTTGAGCTGTTTAATTTCCAGCATCAGTCTCATCTCATGGTTAGGACAATGGGAAGATGCCAGCAGCTCACATCCCAGGCAGCAGACAAAGAACTTCATGTTACAACTCACTTTATAAGTCTTCTGACCAATCCCAGAAAGCAAAAGCATACTGACAGTAGTTCTATCCAATCACTATAAGCACATGTACCTTTGGTTAAAACAATGCTTGCTTCTTTTGAATACAATACCTGCTTGTAAGCCTTCAAACACAATGCACAGAGCTCCATTATTAACCTTCAAACTTCCTAATATCTTGCTAGATAAACTTTCTGTAGCTTAGAGAGTTATTCTAGCCAAGCATTAATCCACGGACCATTGTTCTATTTGTCCTTGCTTTTCTACAGTTTAAATAACTTTTCTGCTGACCTATCTCATGGCTGCTGCTTAGCTGTAATCACAGTTCTGCTGTCTCTGGGGCCTGCCTTTTGCAGCTTTGCCAAAACCCTCTGATTTTGTGGATTCCCACACTGGACCTCATCAGGTGGTCCATAGGAAATTTTTGCAGGAGCTTTTGCTGAGGCACCTTGAGAAAGCAGCATTTAAATCAGAGAGAGAGGGGAAAAGCTCAGCAGGAGTCAGATGAGTGGGGTTGGAGTCCTTCCCTGAGCTCCAAGAGCTCTTACTCTGAGTCTCCTCCTTTTCTAAAAGCAGAAATGCTTTTTAAAGACAAGCTGTGCATCAGAGAGAATTTCTAGTGCCAGGAGACATCCCAGTTCACTTTAATGTAGTGTATTAATTAATGCATTGATCCCTGAGTGTGGGAGAAGATTTTCCCCATGGTCCGTGCATTGGTCAGTGGCACAGCTGCAGGATGAGATTAGGGTGATTCTGGCTGTGTTTGGGGAATTGGCCCCTGTAATAATCCACTTGTACAAATGAGGGTTGTGGTGGTTCATTAACTGATCTCAGAGTGCAATAAACAACACAGAGGGGATTTCAGTATTAATCAAAACAAATGCACCTTTTGTTGAGTGCCCAGAGCAAATGTGATAGAAGCATTAGAAAGGAGATAAAGGAAAGAGAGAGAGAGAGAGAGAAGGAAATGGGAGGAATAGCTACCAATAGAAAGATGAAATTTTCGTGGTCCAGTGAATAGATCTGTCTGGTCTCACTGGGGAGAATCTCAAAGTCTTGGTTAACTCAGGGGTCTTTTATAGTCCTCCGCTAAGGGGGAACAGGCAAAGACAATGGAGAATAAGTTTATTGAAAATGGGTACAGACAGTCCATGTTGCAAACAGGACTGTCAGTCTCAGCAGTGAGTGGGACCCATTGTTTCAGTCTTGGTTCAGCAAACACATCTGCAGGCAACACTTAGCAGAAATCCTGCTTCAGTCAGCCCAGCACCCCCTGTGTTAGAATTCTAGGGGTCTCAGTCTCAGGCCATGGGAGGGGGCTTCAATCTCCCTCTGTCATGGTGGTCATGAGGCAGATTGCTGGGAAGGATGAAAGTTTGACAAGAAAGTCTCACAGATATGAATGCTTAGCAGAAAGATTTTTAAGTGTAGAGTCTGATGAAGGAATAGAGATGGAAGCAAGTTTTGATATAGAAGAAAAGAATTGCTGAGCCAGTCTTACTGGATAACCAAGGAGGCAAAGGGTGTGTTAGTTAGATGGGGTTTTTATGACTTAGAACAAAGGATAAATCCACCTGAAACAGAAGATGATGGTTTTTTTTACCAAGCAGAAAGATAGCACAGGCAAACAAGTCAGCAAAGTTGCAAGTAGAATAAATGTCTCAGAATTCTCCACTGCAAGAAAACTGAAAAACAACTTCTAGCTTAAACTGTGACATACTAACTTTTAGTGATTGGAGAATTGTAACATGAATATGGTAATGATAGTAGTAGTTATGATAGGCTATAGATAATAGTTAAGGTATAGATTGGTTCTACTGTATGAAGATGTTCAGCAAAGAAAAGTATATAATGCATTGTAGCCAAAACCAAAGGGTCTCCAGGCCTGCCTGCAGCTGGGGCTGACAGCTGTAGGCACAGCTCTGTCACCCACGACCCTGGACTGCTGTAAGCTCTTGGATACAATAAACTGCATTTTGGAGAGCTGCCTGGAGTCCCACATCCCTCATTCAGGCTCTTACAACAGATGAGGGATTTTCCGTGGGGGATCACCAAAGTTACCCCAGAAAGTTCATCTGGCCAAGGGGTGGGAAATCCCTGGGCTGTTGTGGTGAATGGGGATCGTGAAGCAGGTGTCAGTGTGCAGAGCAAGCTGCTCCTGGCCAGCCCCTGCTGAAGCAGTGTACCATGGTGACACAGCAAACACAGCTGCAAACAATCCCTTGGTGAGCATCCACCCCAACCAGGCCAGAACTCCAGTCAGGGCCTTCAGGGTCTTGGTCTCTGTTCTTGAGAAACCATTTATAAACCAGTCTGTAAAGCATTAAAACAAAGAATTTCATTACTTCATTTTTCCTTGAATGAAAGTTTGCCAATCATCTGAACAGTTTTATTTTTCACACCTGTTGTGTTTTTGCAGACACTTCACCTACCCCTACACAGGCAAGAGCTTTACATTCCTAATTCAACCTGTCACGGGCTGCTCACAGTCTTGACTTCCAAAGTAGAAACCTCATGCTCTCCAAAGGCTATAAGGAAGCGGGCTGCATGCTGGGAATGCCTTGGGTGAGGACACCACCCCACATGGACTCCGCCTTTTCACCCCCCACCCAGGTACCAGGTATATTGGGCTGGCTGCCAGCTAAGGGCTTCACACCCTTACACATGTGCAGGGTTCTCACACTCCAGGGTGCAAAGCTTAACACACATCTGTGCAGGGAAACTGGAAAGAGATCCTTGTAATGGTTACCCTGGGGCTGAGGAGTTTCCCAGGAACAGCAGACAAACCTGGGTGTTGTCTGTACCAGAGGCTTTCGAGTTGCCCGGAAGGTGACAAAAGCTGTGACTGCTGAGAAGAGCACCCAGATCATCAGGAACCGCCACCAGTTCAGCTTGATAGTGAAATACAGAGGTACTACCCACATCTGGAAGAGAGTCACCATCTGCAGAAATAGAGGAAAGGCATTTGGAACTCGTTCTCTGCTCCTCAGACATCAGAAACACACTGTCAGCCATTCTCCTGCCTGTATCAAATGGCCCTGGATTGCACCAGGAACCTGGGGACCTAGAGAAGAGCTCAAAGCTCAGCACATGAGTCAGACAGGGAGCATCTGAGGGACCTGGGGAGGCTCAGCCTGAAGAAAAGAAAGCTCGGAGAGGACCTTCCTGCTCTTCTGCATCTACCTGGAAAGAGGATATAGCCAAGTGGGGCTCGGTCTGTCCTCCCAGGAAACAAGTGACAGGACACTAGGAAAAGGCCTCAAGTTTTGCTAGAGAAGGTTAAGTTTGCATACTGGGAAAATTTCTTCCCAGAAAGGGTGGTGAAACCCTGGCACAGGCTGCCTGTGACAGTGCTGGAGTCAACATCCCTGGAGGGATTTAAAAGCTGTGTGGATGTGGCACTGGAGGACAAGGTTTAATGCAGGGCTTGGCAGTGCAGGAGTAACAGCTGGACTCAATGATCTCAGAGGGCTTTTCCAACTCACACAGTTCTGTGGTTTTGTGAGGGAGTCCGAGGCAGCAGCCACGTAGTTTTTGGGAACAAAGGGTACAGCTGGCAGGAGAACACAAAGGAATCATCTCCAAAGGAATGCATGGGAGATGATGCACACAACTAGCTGCTACATAAACCTTCACCTTCCCAGGATCCCAATGCTGCAACCACAGACACCTCAGACAGGAATTACACAAGGCAAGAAGGTTTTGGCTTGCCTCTGCACTACAGCCTATTCCCAAAAGGATCTACAACTGTGCAGCTGAGCTCCTACAGTGCTACTGGAGGGAAACAGGCAAACAGGTTTGGTTTAAAGTTCACAGAGGACTACAGGTGCTACCTGGAAACATTAATCAATATTATTACTATGACCAGGAAGTTGCTTCAGGTAACTAACAGACCCAGACAAGCTAGTGGCATCAGCAAGTGGCAGGTCTGCTCAGCAGAGTGCTGCAGTGTAGGAAAGGCATTTTGTGCTGTTCTTGTGAGCCAGTGAAGGCTTCCTGAAGATAAGGAAAGCCCCGTTATCTCTCTCGAGGAAGACACCAAGGCTGTCACCATGGCGACGTGATGAAGGAGAGAAAGTTAAGAGATATGGACTTTAGCTGGCTCACAGAATTATGTGGCTCCTTTTCACCTATTGAGAGTTTTGTTTCTTTCTTATGACCAATGGGCAGTGAACACGTCTGTTAAGTAAATGCAAATACCTTGAAAAACTATAAAGGCAACATGTTGCTATAATAAATTGCTCTTATGAACCCTTCTGATGGAGTCTTGGTGCTTTGCACCATGTCATGCTCTATAGACATCACAGGAACCATCAAACCCAGGCTGCCAGCAGCAAGAAGCCCCCATTGCTTCCAAGGGAGCACCCACAAAAATGCAGCTTCCCTCAGGACACCCCCCAGGATCTGCTTGTCCATCCCTGATTGAAAGCACTATGTCACACCGAGTTATCTGCATCACTTCCAACAGAAACCTGAGGCCTTCCGAGTCATCCATCCTCATCCTTAGCTGGAATCCCACGCGTGCTGGGAGAAACAAGGGAATCAACACCAGACAACAGGAAAACCAGGAACACTTTGCTTATCAGCAAAAGGAGGGCATTGCCCAGCACTCCCATGCAGTGTGGGAGGCAGGCGGGCTGTGGGGTAACTTACATTGTAGGAGCGAGGGTGCCGCTGCTTCCACTGCACCAGGAGGAGCTGTGCCACCACGAGGGTGGCGATGAGGATGAGCACCATCTCGGCATGCATCGCCTCGTGCCCACGGTGCTTGGCGTGCATCCGGACGTGCTCCACCCTGCAACAACCAGGAAAAGGAGGCTGAAGAGCACACTGGTGCAGGCTGCATGCTGGGCTACAAACACCTCAGGAGAGCCAGGAAGAGCAGATGGAAAAACAGCACTAAGAAGAATTGTGTTTGTGAACAATCCAGAGGGGAAGGGACAAAAGGCTGCTCTGAGACCAGCTCATTTCTACGCTGTGAAAGCCAAGAACACCACCTTGCCCATCTGAGCGTGAAGGAGGTGGAGAACTCCCCCTGATGTACCTGACCTAATGAACATGGAGTGCACAGTCAGCATAACTTGCAATCCCAGAATGGGCAAGGTTAGAAGGGAGCACCAGTGGGGTCATCTCTCCTTCCTCATCAAGCAGCATCTTCCTGGAGCACGCTGTAACTGTTTGACCCAGAGCGTATGCTAATTCTCAATACCAAACCCTCAGCCCAGTTTTGGAACCACTAACACTTTTCTCCCTCTTGTCCAAAAAGGGAAAAGGCTGGAAGGGTCAAGGCAGAGAGCAGGAGGAACAGCTGACATCTGGCAAACCCCCCCAAACCCCAGCAAATTGCTTCTCTCTACCCTGAGCATTCTGGAACAAGTGATTTCCAGCCTGACACTTGCCAGACACCTGGGGTTTCTTTACCCAGCTTGTGCTGTTTGACCAAAAAACAAGGTGGAATTAAGAGCTGACAGACATTGATGAGGTCCCCTGTCAGTCATCTCCTCTTGAGGCTCCCTCAGCCTTTCCCCATAAGAGAGAAGCTCCATCCCTTCATCAACTCTGCAGCCTCCACAGGACCCACTCCAGGAGCTCCCTGTCTCTCTTGTCTTGAGGAGCTCAGAACTGGACACAGCACTTCCAGAGGTGCCTCAGCAGGGCTGAGTAGAGGGGCAGGATCATCCCCTTTGACTTGCCTGCCATGCTACTCCCAATGCATTCCAGGATCACACTGGCCTCCTTAGCCCACAGGGCACTGCTGCCTCAGGGACAGTTTGTTCTCCAGCAGGATCCCAAGGCCCTTCTCCACAGAGGTGCCCCAGCAAGTCAGACCCCAGCCTGTGCTGGTGCAATACTGAGAATCCAGTCTGACTGTGACTTTCAATAAGCACCTGGATTAAATTGGTTTTGCTAAGGAAAAAAAGAGGAATTTTTCAGGCCTCTTATTATAAGGCAGATATTGAAGGGCTGGAGGGTGTCCAGAGAAGGGTAAAAGAGCTTGAGAAGGGTCAAGAGCACAAGCCTGGTGAGGAATGGCTGAGGGAGCTGGGGAGGCTCAGCCTGGACCAAAGGAGGCTTGGGGGGATCTTCTTGCTCTCTACAAGGCCCCGACAGGAGGGTGGGCCTAGGTGGGGATTGGGCTCTTCCTCCAGCTAACAAGTGAGGGGACAAGAGAAAATGGCCTCAGGTTGTGCCAGGGGAGGTTTAGGATGGATATTGGGAAAATTTCTACACAGAAAGGGTTGTCCAGCCCAAGCACAGGCTGCTCAGGGCAGTGGTGGAGTCCCCATCCCTGGAGGGATTGAACAGACATGTAGATGCGGCACCTGGAGACACGGTTTAGTGGTGACCTCAGCAGTGCTGAATGGTTGGACTCTATGATCTCAGAGGGCTTTTGCAACCTTAACTATTTTGTGATTCTATATTTAGCAGCAGTGTAAAAGAAAAAAACTATTGCCTTGTAAGACAGTCCATATTTCCCCCATCAAATGGCGATCCTTTCCTGCCCCACTCTGATCACAGGCTGTGCTGCTGCTGCTTGCTCTGCTCAGTAGCAGGAGCTCAGTTGAGCTGTGTGCTCCAAATCAGCTCCCAAAACTCACCTCCATCTCTCCTCTGGGGACAAGTGTGAAAGATCAATCTAGGGAGAAAAAAAAAAAATCCATGAAATCAGCTGCTGGGAAATTCTGGATTCAGATGCTTTAAATAAAAAAATCCAAATGCCCACAGTGCCAGCACAGCCCAGAGCTGTCCTTCACCTTCCCAGGAAGAGCAGTAACTCTCCCTGCTCCTCCACCTTACTTACACTCCCATATTTTATTGGAGCCGAGGCTCTGTCCAACATCCCATGTGACCAGAACAAAAGGACTGGCTTAAATCCCACATTCACAACCCAGCCAGGTATCTCAGGGCACAGAGTGGCGATCCCAGTGAAGCCAGTGCTCCCACCAGTGGTAGGAGTCCAAAATCCCACTAGGCTGCAGGACAGGGGACACACCAGCAACAAATCAATGCCAAAGAGATTTCAAAATCACAGTAAAAGAAAGATTTAGGCCTTGCTTTGCTGAGATAATTGGAAATTCCTCCCTAACATCACAGGCAGGAGCTACAGAGGGCAAGGGGAGCTGCGGTTAATAGCGATAATTGACAATGGATACTTGTATCCCATCTTCTCCAGTACGATTCACAAAAAGTGTGAATATTCTCACTTCTGGACAGAGGAGGAGCAAGGGGAGCTTCAACACCACATTTCTGCTTTTACCTGGAGCTTTATATCAAATCATAGAACCACAGAATGCTTTGAGTTGGAGAGACCTCAAAGCTCATTTTACTCCAACTCTCCTCCCATGGGGACACCTCCTCTAGACCAGGTTGCTCCAGCACCATCCAACCTGCTCTTGAACACCTCCAGGGATGGGGAGTTCACAGCTTCTCTGGGCAAAACCTTCCCTTGATATTGTGAAAAGTGCATATTATATGGCTGTATGCAGATATTTACTATATGTATTCTGATGTATTGATTAGTAGTGCTGTATTAACATTTTAATAATATGATAAATGTAGTCTTGTAGTTAAAAGGTAACTTTTGTAGTTAAAATAAGAACTATGTAAGTGAGATATTTTTTTAAGAAAATAATGAGGCACTCGCACCAGACAGCAGCCACAGGACACCTAAGTCTTTCAGAGGAAAAGAATTTATTGTTCTCTTATCAGAAGAAACTAACTTCTTCCCACCTCGAAGGTGCTGTTAGGATTCAGAGGAAGAAGTTGACATGACCAGACAGAATCCTTTGTTTGAATGGAATTTATGCATCATGTATGAGGTGTATGAATATGCAACAGGCTGTTGCTTTTAAAGGTTAATCCTCTGTTAACGGGTGTCCTTTTTCGGGCTCATGCTGCCCAGAAAAGGTACCGGGATATCCTTAACTCTTTGACTCTATTGTCTCATATTGTCCTCATTTAATTTGTCCAAATTATTATTACTGTAATTGTATTACTATTTTTATAACCATTTTATTACTATTAAACTTTTAAAATTTTAAAAACAAGTGATTGGCATTTTCACAATATCTTCACCTAACTGCTGAGGAGCCTCCAGCACTGCTCATGTCCCCACCCAGGGTCACAGTGCAGGCAGCACACCCTGACCCACACCACAGGGGAGGGAACCCCACAGCTCTTCCCATCACCTTTTCTTGGTGAGACACAAACTCAGATTAAGTCAAGAGCAGCTTCTCTGGGCTGGGATCATACATGTGGGGTTTACAAATCCTCACAGTGCTGGAGACACTCCAGTTTTGCTGAGGAACTGGAGATGAAGGCTGGAAACAAGCCATAGACTTGTTTCCACAAACACAGACTGTTATCACTCTTTCCTGTACACACCAGAGATGTGTACACAGGAACGAGCTCCACCTCACCCCACTGGGTACAGGCCCACAGGCTTGGATCCAACTTTTATGCTGGGGCTCTCCATAGGCTGGTGCAGCAGTCACCTCACCTGCCTGGTCACCATCACCAGCACACAGGTGTCTGCAGGCAGCAGCTCTGATCACAGCCAGGCTCAGCTGAGGATGACAGCTGCCTCGTTTCCTCTGTGACACCTAGTTTTACCCCAGGGTGAGGAGGTAGGGAAAAACACAGCACAGCAATCCATCTGCCTGATGTGGAACATCTGCTGAGCTTCCCCCTAGAGCAACACCTGTGAGAAATTCAGCCCTTGAGAATCAAGGCCTGAAGAAACACTTCAGGACTTAGATGCAAAATCTAAAGCTATGAAAATCCTTGTTGGAGCTTGCTGAACTGTGTCAGAAGCCAAGGAAAGGTGGTGACAACCTGACACCAAGATGGGTGTTTGTATCAACCAAATTCCCCAGTACCTCTGTTCCTAAAACAGCCACATCCAGATCCATCAGTTCAGTAGTTGCAATGTAATTTTGGAGCACCAACTGCCCCAAACAAACAGGAAAAAGGAGATTCTAAAATGTTTGCTGGTCACTGCACACAGCAGACTCTTGAGAATCCCCTAGTGCTTGCTGGCTCCAGCACAGGTCAATCCCTCTACAAGCTCTGAGAGTCATCTGGGTGCCCCCACTGCCTCCCACCACGAGACCCCCACTCCTCCCAGGCTCTGCCCCACCCTTGCTGGATGAAGACGTTTGACAAGCACCTTCCAACCACAGCAATAATTTTCATCTCTATACAGTGGCTCAGTTTGCTCCTTTGTACCACACCAGCAGCCACTCCACAGTGTTGGTCCCATCTTAGAGACTGGGATATTTATCAGTCTATTTCCTTTGGCATCTTCCCTGAATCCCCAAATTCTTCCTGTAGATGCATTCAAGATGCCTCAGCTCCAAATCCTGTGGAAACACTGCTGGCATTGCTCAGAGTAGGCTTCTCCTGAGCTGTGCTCCCAAACCAATCAGGGATCTGTGGTCTTGGACACAATTTTTCTCTCAAGTACAAGGAGCGAGCTTCACCAGATTCCCCAGAGCTCAAAGCTCCTGAAATAACTTTATTAAGGGGGGGCCAGGACATGACAGAAGGGATGTTGAGAGAGATCTGATGACTGTCAGACAGGACTTGGCAGAGCAGCCACCCTGAGTCAGACCTTTCAGTTAACCCCTCCTTGATCTGCACACTCTCTTAGCACAAAAGTTTTAGGTTAGAGCTAAAAATGCACAGGAATGGTGAAGGAAGCACCTGCTCTTGCCAGCAAGCATTCATTCCACTTCTAGTTTGGGGTTGTCTGATTTTAACATGCAGGTTTTGAGTCTTTTGGGTCTCCTTCTAACCCCAACAGCTAGGTAGAAGAACCTCTACTCCTAAATCTCCCTTTACCAAGAGGGTTCCAGCCATGACATCTTCTGAAAAATCCCTTTGCTGGGATTTTTCTCCTGAGAAGCCTCAGAGGAAAAGAAATACAATGATTATCTGCTGCTGTGGGATGCAACAGGTGCATCTTTGATTGGTCTCATGTGGTTGTTTTTAATTAATGGCCAATCACAGTCCAGCTGTCTCAGACTCTTACAGTCACGAGCTTTTGTTATCATTCCACTTCCTTTCCTTTCCTTCAAGCCTTCTGAAGAAATCCTTTCTTCCATTCTTTTAGTATAGTTTTAATATATAATTTTATTTTAGTATAATACATATATCATAAAATAATAAATCAGCCTTCTGAAACATGGAGTCAAGATTCTCATCTCTTCCCTCGTCCTGGGACCCCTGTGAACACCCCCACAGAGGGGTTTGATGAGAACATTTAGGGTGACTGAAGCAGCTGAAGATCAGCTCTACGAAGTGTTCAACACCAGCCTACTCCTGTTTCAGCATCCTTCAGCTGCCACACCAACACTGGACCCAGTGTGCTACTAACTACAGCGCTCAGACAAACTTTTTGTTCTAAAGAAAAGCATTTAAGAACAGTTCTTCTGCTCTCTGTCTCCTCTGTAATTCATGATCCTCTCAAAAACTTCAGCCTCCTCCAGATGATGAATAGGAGAAACTGGATATCTAGGACTAAAGTCTAATCCTCTCCTCGGACGTGGCATCATGGCCTTTGGAAGAACCTTGTGCCACTCCCTGGTTTCCTGCAGGAGCTGTTTCCCCAAAGCCTCTACAAACCTGCAATCCCCACCACTGGGACAGTCACAGAATAACCTCCTCGAGAAAACCACAAGGACTGTTGATATGGACAACAGCAAAGCTGCAGCCACACATTCCTCACAGTCCAGGGAGCTGGGAGGATCTCTGGGCAAACAGACACGCTGCTGTGAGCTGACTGTAATCCACTAGTGCTCTAAATCTCCAAAGGAGGCAAGAAGAATGCCTTGAGGATGGAGAATAAGCAGCTGCTGATTTCACTTCCAAGGCTCCAGAGCAATCAACAGCCCTGATCTCACTTTCCCACTGCCCCAACTTCAGTCTCTGTCTCCCAGCACCTACCAGGAATAACCTGAAATACGAGGAATATAAATCGCCACAGTCCTGTAAGTGCACCCAAAGCAGGTTGGGACGAGGCATACTCTTCAATGAAAGTCTGAAGAGATTTTGGAATCTCAATTTCGCATTTTTTCTGCTTGTAAGACACGAATAAGGAGCAGGGAGCAGAAATCTCCCAACTGATCAAACATTTGGATAACTAGAAATTAAACCTTTGCCTCTGGCACAGGCAGAGCCAGGGCCATGGGACACTTGGCTTTATTCTGGTCCCCACCATGAGTGGCTTGTCAGCAAACTGATCTGCCCAAACAGCTGCCAACACCTCAGGACGGCACAAACACATAGGTTTTGCACCAACAATTTGTGGAATCACAGGGATAAGCACAGTCCTATATGCGCCTCCTCATTCGCTGCCTCCTTGTGATGCCCTCTCTGCCAGGCCCTGATGGAATGAAAAGGGGGAATTTCACTTCTGAGCATCAGAGATTTGGATCTTCCACATTTTTACATACAATGTCACCAAGGACTATCTTAAAATATAACCAGCAGCAACTCAAGAGTGACTGACTGATCTGGGATTCAATCCTCCCATCACCACACTGCGCCACTCCCCAGCAGCAACACAAGGCACAGGGCGGAGGTCCGAGCTCCCACAGCTCAGCCATGCACTAGGGAATTTCCACAACTGGGCCCTGCCAGGAATCTTCTCCAAAACAACCACCAGCATCTGACAATTTTTAAGCCACACCACCAATTCTTGAGGAAAGGCACAAAAAAATTACCTGACTGTACAAGTGAACTTATGACCCCTGTGCAGCTGCTCCCACAGTGCAGACAGGATGGAACCAAGTTCTCCTGCTTCTCTACAAGGGGAAAAAAACCTCCCAAGCGCGAAGCACAGGGGACGGTGAAAAGCCACTGCAAAGCCCGGGGCAGCAGTGCCGGAAAGTGGCACCTACCTGTGACAGAGTACCCACCCTGCTTCCAATTCCATCTTTCCAGACACATTTATTTTCCAGTTCTGTCATTTTTCATCCCCAGGAACATTTAAACCCAGCAGGGGAACAACAGCGATGCCTCCGTGGCTGCCCTCTTGCCCCCAGAGCCTGCACTGTCCCTGCCCCATGGGCCTTCCGAAGCTCCCAGTGCCACCCTGCCCCTGTCCTCCCACACCAGGATCTCCCCCGCCCTAACACTCCCCACACCCATGCCCCCAAAGCTCTACAAGCTCAAAGTAACCCAGAGTCGCCGAGCCCCTCAGCGCACATCCCTACCCCGCTCTCCCGGACCCCGCGTCCCCCAGGCCCCACGGCCGCTGTGTCTGCCCTTCACAGACCACCCCACTGCGCTGAAGCAGCCCGTCCGCGCCTCGCCTCCCCTGCCCGACCCGGTTCGGCCCAAACCGCGCCCCGCCGGCCCCGTGCCCGCACCTCCTCCGCCTCACGCTCAACGGGGCCGCCAACCTCCACCTCCAGCACGGCCGCCATCTTGCCCCGCCCCCTAGTAGCCAGCCTCTTCCGCCGCCGTCCGCCAATCACCGGGCACGCTGCCGCACCTTGAGCCAATCGCTGGGCGCGGGGCTGCCTCGGCCACCAATCAGGTGAGGGGAGGAGGAACGGCTGCCGGACACGCCCCACCGGGCGCGTAACAGCGGTGAGCTGTCACCGCCGGCCGCTGGCTCCCGTGTGCGGGCCCGCAGCGGGACGTGTGATGCCCGTGCGCAGCTGCGGCAGCACAAACCGCCTCGCACCGCCGTGCCGCCAGTGCCGCCGCCGCCCGGCCGCCCCTCCGGCACCGCCGTGCGCTGTTCCGGACAGGGCGCTGGTGTCAGATGGCTCCTGAGCACCACCCGCGGGCTGTGTGCGTGTCCCAGTGGGCTGCGTGTCGTGTCCCGCCGCGTGTGTGTCCCCACGGGGCTGCGTGTTGTGTCCCGTCAGGTCCCACGGTCGGGAGAGGCACTGAAGGGAGGGGGGAGCGGCGGGCATCGGGGCTCACGTCACTTGGGCGGCCGAGATCGGTGCGGATGGGGCTGGGCTGTGAGTCGGGAGCTGTGCGGTCAGGCCCTGCGTTGGGCAATGGCGTGGGGAGGCTGTGGGGCGGCGCCAGGGCTTTAACAGGGCTGGGAAAGCGGGGAACGACTGGGGAGCTACAGCGATAGCGGAATAGCGCTGAGGCGTTGTTCGTGGCTCTGGGAACACGGGCCGTGGAGCTGCGGGTAAGGACTTGAGGGCACTGGAGAATAGGGCTGGGGCATGTGGGTGGTACCCGGGTGGCAGAACGGGGCGCTGGGGCACAGGAGTGGCCGAAGGGAGCTGGGGGATTGTGACTCACATCTGGGGGTTCCTGCTGGGACGGGAACCTGAGGGCTGGTGGGGCAGGTCTGGGGGGCACCGAGGCGGTGGGATGGGACTGGGGAGCTGCTGAATGCTTCCAAAGCCAGGAGATGCCCAAGCTCATCAGACTCTCCTCTCTCCCCACCAGGCACCGGAGGCATCCGAAGGGAAGTTACACTCTGGCGGTGTTGTCTCCAAAGGCTCCTGAATGGCTCCGGTTAAAATCAGCTGTGTGGTGTCCTTCTCCTCCCAGGTGCCTGGGGGCTCCCTCTGGGGGCTGGGTGTGGGGGTGATCCCTCTGAGCTGCTGGGGTCTTGGAAGAGCTGGGTCAGGCCATGACAGGGTGCAGTACTACCTCACCTTGTTAAGCTGAAGGGCAAGGATTCACATCATTCTTGCTCTCCCAAAATGGAATGTTGTTCCTGTAGGTTACCAGAGAAATCCATGCTTCTCCCCATGTCCAGAACAAGCTAGAGCTGGAGGGGGAGGGTGTTTAGGGAGGTGTTGGTACCTGATGCTGTGTCCCTGGTGTGTGTGCAGGACCCCAAGTACCCCAAGGCAGAGAACCTGCTGAGTGAGGACAGCATACAGCCCTGGCTTGGCTGCCCAAGGATCACAGCAGGCAGCTGAGTGTGGAGCTGTGACTGGAGAGAGCCAGTCCCATTGGCTATGTTGACGCTGACACTTCCCTGTTCCCCACTCCCGTGCAGGAGCCAGGGCCATGCCCCACAGTGGGGTCAGCAGGTCTGAGCCCCCTTGCCCCTGTCCTCCTCGCTGCTCCCCAGGGAACTACAGCTGTGCCTTTCTGCAGTCTGAGGTGGGATGCTTCTCATGGCCCTCTGACCAGCCCTGTCACACCTCGGTGCCCACTGAGGACACCAGCTGACTCAAAGCTGGACCAGAATCACTGCAGGGTTCAGATGTTTTAGGAAGGTAAGGATTGATCCAAAGGAAAAAGACATGGGGAAGAGCTGTGGGCCTGGTCATGGGATGGAGCTGATTAGGGGGGATGGTGATGGAATGGGGCTGGCAGTAGGGTGAGGCTGATAGGAGGGTAGAAGGACAGGTAGGGAAGAGGAGAGGTAGACCAGAAGTTAGGGTTGTTTATGGGCTCAGGAAAACTGTACCAGCTCTGCTTCCCTGCCCTTTCTTGTGCCGATAATGCCCCAGATGTCCTGGGTGGCACAGCAACAGAGCAGCAAGCAGAGGTAGGAGTGGTGTTGGGACAGTGGCCAGTGCTCTTCCCCACAGCAGAGCTCAGAGCTGATGGTGGGGCTGACTTGGGACCACGTGCTGTGACAGCTGCAGCTGGTCTGGAGCTGCACAGTTAAAATTGGCCGGAACAGACCCCATCTTGACCAGCCTGGTACATTAAAGAGTAGAGGTAAACAAGTCCCTGGGTAAGACAGTGGTAAGTAGGATTTGAACTCCAGCAGGGGAGCCCAGCCAGTCCCATTCAATCCTGAATGCAGACATCAGCTGGCCAGTGGGCTGGGTGCTGTTGAGACCCCAGCCAATCAAATGTTCAAGTGCAGGAATTCTGAAGCCCCTATAAAAGGGGGTGCCCATCAATAAACTTTGGCTCTTGTTGCTGGAACTCAGTGTGTTCAGTCGTGTGCCTGTCTCCAACAGTCTGCAGCTCACCTGCAGCAGCCCTTCCGTCCATGCAGCTGCTTTGGGCTCTCCTTCATCCGCCTGCACAAAGCACAGGGGCAGGAGCCTGAACCCCCCACAGCCACCCCTGGACACAGTGGGTGTCTCTCACACTGCCATGTGTCCCTCTCGGTGGGGAGGCCGCAGGAAGGGGCTGCTCCTCCATGGACACCACTTGTGCCCCTTGGAAAGCCCAGGAGGTGCCTGCTGGGCTGAGCTAGGTGCTGTGCCCAGAGTGATGGGCACAAGGTACCTCTCTCGATTGCCTGGGGCCTCTCCTTGTCCCACAGGAGGATGCTGAGCTCTGACACATCCTGGTGCTCCAGCCCTGCCTTTCACAGCACTTTCTTTCCTGAATCACGCATTTATATGGCCTGACATGGTCCACCCCGTCCTGTCCCTGCACAGTGTGGCCTGGAGCCCCTTGAGGTGCTTCCCTGGAGCCCAGAGCCCCAGCTCCCACCAGCCTTGTCCTCCTGTCGCCCTGGGTTTTAAGATTTTCTAAGCCTTCTGATGTTGACATTCTTGTAGCGAACTTTCTCACAGACTTTCTGTAAATAACTCATTGTTTTGCATTCCTTTATGGAGGAGGAGAAAGTTGATGGACCATTGGTCTGTCCAGTGTCATTGGAGAGGTGGCACTGTCACCCTCCAATCCACTGTCACTCTTGGGAAACTATAAATGTTGGAGTCAGAAAATAAACTTCCCTTTTTCCTTCACCTTGAGAGCAGCGGTGTGCGCTGGTGTTCCTTCGTGTCCGATAGCGACACCCTCCTGCAAGGCTGCCCCTCCCCAGCCCCAGGAGATCCAGGGAGGAGAAGCAACTGAGGAGCCGCCTGTGGAAGCTGGAAGGGGCTGCCTGGAGCCCAGCCCACCTCAGCCACTCTGCCTGGATGGTGCTGTTGAACACAGAAGCAGGCACTGAGGCCCAGGGCTGGCACGGGCACCCTGCAGGGTCACCTGGAGCTGCTGGCCAAGGCTGTGGGAGGTCCTGCAGTGCCAGGTGAGTGAATCTGCACAGCTGTGGCCTGGGCCGGCCCCCAGCCACTGTGGGCAGCAGGGCAGGGGACAATTCTGCCCCTCTGCTCTGCTCAGGTGAGAGCCCACCCGCAGAGCTGCCTCCAGCTCTGGGACCCCCAACATCAGAGGAGTGTGGAGCAACTGGAATGAGTCCAGAGGAGGCTGTGGAGAGGCTCTTGAGGGCTGGAGCCCCTCTGCTGTGGAGATAGGCTGGGACATCAAGGGCTGTTCAGCCTGGAGATGAGAAGGTTCTGAGAACTGAGAGTCCCTTTCACTGCCTAAAGGGACTCCAAAAGAACTGGAGAGGGACAATGGCCTGGGAGGACAAGACAAGGGGTAGTGGCTTCAAATTGACACAGGACAGGGTTATATGGGATATTACAAAGAAATTCTTCCCTGTGAGGGTGGTAAGACAGCAGCACCAGAGCAGCTGTGGCTGTCCCATCCCTGGAAGTGTTCCAAGGCCAGGTTGGATGGGGCTTGGAACTACTTGGTCCAGTGGAAAGTGTCCCTGCCCATGGTGGTGGGGGGGGGCACTTAGAACAAGATGAGCTTTAAAATCTCCTCCAACCCAAACTGCCCTCTGCCTCTGTCAGTCCTGCTTTTCCCCTGGGTCTGCACTGCATGTGCCTGCCACTCCCTATTGGTCAGTTAAGGAATATGCTTAAACCTGCGGCTATTGGTTGGTTTTGGATCCATGCCAAGGCTATAAAAATAGCCCTCTGTACCCCCTTTGGGGAGAAGAAGAAACGCTGTAACCCTTCATACCTGCAGGCAGCTGGACAGGCACTGTGCTCACAGTCCTGGTGGCAGGTAATCCCATGGGTGTCACTGCCTTCTCCTGCCCTCACCTGGCTGTTTACAGCTCTCAGCCCTTCCCAGGCAGTTCTGGGCCCAGCCCTTCACTCTTTTGGGCTGGCAGGATGTGGCATAGGGTACCTCCAGCATGTCACCCCTCTGCAGGGCTCCAGCTGCCACCTCAAGGACGCCCAGGGTGAAAGGAAGAGCCCAAGCCTGTGGTTCCCAAGAGAGACACGTCAGGAGAAATGACAGAGGACAGGCCAGCAGTAATGGGGACACAGTGTCTGCCCCATCTGCTCCGGTGGCTGCTTGGCTGGGGTGTCCTCTGGTGGCCAGTAAATGGGCATAGTGGTGGCAGTTCTGTACCTGGGACACATCCCTCCTGCTGGTGCCCTGGCACTGGAGGGGCATCACAGTGTATTCCCAGGCTGCCATGAGAACCATCAGGGAGGGTGTCAGCCCAAACCCCACATCATCCCCCACACACTAGTGAGCTTGTAACAACCATATCGCCCTTCCCTTTCCATAGGCCACTTCCTGCTGAATCTGCTCCACACACACGTCACCCAGTGTGGAGAAGAACCTACTGTGGCCTGGCCTTCCTTGTCCCCTGCTGCCTGGGTGCCCTGCCCCGTTTGCCAGCTGCCCTTTGGCATGGCAGAGATGGAGCAGCATGCCAGCAACTGCAGGGAGACACCAGGGGCCCTGTCCTCACCCCAGTGCCTGCAGCAGGACAGCAGAGCTGGGGACAAACCCTGTGTCACCACCCCGAGGGCTGAACCTGCAGTACTCCAAGGGGCAGAGACACTGCAGCCCCCAGACAGCTGTGGCAAGGCTGGTGTGAGGATGGAGAAGGTGCTTCCAGCCCCATGGCCAGGTTTGGTGGGGTTTGAAGCACTGTAATGGCAGGGGTTGCTACTGGAGAAGAGTAAATTCAAGGAGAAAAATAAGAAAGACAGAAATCTGCACTATGACTGCTTAGTGGTACTGCAGCCTCCCTGGGTGAGCATGCTGCCTTGGGACACCCTGTGTAGTTCAGTGATAGGGCAAGGAGGAGGCATGCTTTTCCTCCCCTCAAGCCCTGATAAAGGTTCCAGTGCATGTGGACTGTAGGAGGAGGAAGCCAGGACCCCAGAGCAGGTGAAAAATACACTTTATTTACAAGTAGAAACATTTAAAAACGCTGCCTCAGCTTCCCTGGGAGGAGCAGGAGGACCGGGCAGGTTGGGGGGGTCCCACACACAGGGAGCAAAGGTGGTGGCCCGAGGGATGCTAAGTTTCACCTCTGTCCCTGTACCTGAGGCTGCAGAATATCCCTGGGGAGGGCTCAGCCCCTCCAGCTGCAGCCTGCTGCCAGCCCCTGCACCCCTGTGTGTTTCCAGCCCTCAACCTCTGTGCATCCCCTTGCCTTGGGTCCCGGAAGGGTTCAGGATGACAATGGGTACAGGAAGGGCAAGGGGGCCTTGCTGTGCCCAGGGCACCCCACAGTTGTCAGTGGGATATGCAAGGCAGTCGTGTGGGTGGCCCCACCTGTTCACCCTCAGTGCTCCTGGGCCCCGGGGGGATGGGAAGAGGTGAGGGGGTGCAGGTGGGAGGCCGGGGCAGAGCCAGCACGCAGGGACTGGGGAAACCTCAGGATCGCTTGTCCTTGCGCGACTGGCGACTGGCCTGGAAAGGACAGAGCGAAGATGGGAGGTTAGGGACCATGGACGTGACCGAGCCCCATGCTGGGACCTGCTGCTGCCATAGCAGCCCAGGGACAGCAGGACTGTGCCCCTTGTCCCCATGGCCTGTATGAACCCAAGGCAAAAGCTGGGGGCACTGAGCCTGAGCTCAGCAGCGTGCCCAGGGGGTCAGGCAGTACCCACCTTGCCCTTTGGGGACTTGGCGGTGGCGATGCGGGACGAGCGGCGGGTGCCGCTGGAGGACGTGGGAGTGCTCCTCTGGGCAATGGCCCGGCGCAGCAGGCGCCTCCCCAGCTCCCTGGGGGTGTTGAGGATGCTGAACGCCATCGACTGGCGCCTCTGAGCCTGCAAGAGAGGGGCAGGACCATTAGCTCAGGTGGGGCAGGACACAGGGGTCCCTCCTGATCCCTCCTTTTCCCTCTGAAACTTACTGGTGTGGCTGGGGCTTGCTGCTCGCTGTCTTGACTGACCTGGGAGCCACTCTGCGCACTGCGGTCCTGGGAGGTCTGGGGCCGTGGGAAGCAGCTGGTTGGCTTCTTGGACTGGAAAACAGGGGATCAGCTAGTACTGCAATCTGGGGGGCAGCCTGCTGTGGGGCTGGCAGCAACGAGGGAGCTGAGGGGCCGCAGGGACAGGATGTGATTGAGGGTAGCTGTGCCCAAGGAAGGCAGAAGGCTCAGCCCTTCGCCTCTGGAATGGCCTCCTTGCCAGCACTGGGAGCATTGCAAGTACTAGACACACCCCTGCATGCTGGGAATCCTGGGCACTGGAATCCAGGATCAGTGGGAACATGTGGCAAGTGGGGGTGTTACCCACAGGGCCACAGCAGCTCCCTCAAAACCTGGAGCACCTCTTGTTCCCAGCAGGAGCTGTGAAGAGTTCCTTGTTCCCAGTAGGGTGCTGTGCTGGGGGACTGGGCTGAGCTCACCGGGGGGGTGTCGGGGCCCTGGTGGGTCTCCTCCGAGAGGCGCTTCCTCCGCTGCCGGGTGCTGATGCTGCTGGCCTGGCTGCTGCGCTGGCTGCCGGCGGACACGGGCTGGGACCTGCTGCCACGTCGCAGTGTCTCTTCTGGGTCCCCCATCTTCACATCCTCATCCGTGATGGCTCCCAAGGAGGTGGAGGGCTGGGGAGGGGATGTGGGGGATGTTGCTGAAGGGCACTGCTCGTTCCCAGACCCCCTCCCAAACCCCAGTTCTGGACAAAGGGCTGCCTGACCTCCCCCTCCCGGCCCTTACCATGCTCTCTACGGGGTAGCTGGTTTTCAGGTGGGGCGGGCGGGCCTGGTTCCGCCGCTGCAGCTCGGCAATGCGGTTCCAGTCATCCAGCTGCTCCGGCTCATCCTGGCACATGCCCAGCTTCATGGTGCTCTGGCCTAAATCCAAAGCAAGGAAAGGTCAGGGGGCTTCCAGGTAAGACCTGACTCTCCCCCAAGGCAGGGCAGAACCCCACAGCCAGCAGTCCAAGTGCCTTCCCCGCCCATACACACCGAGGCTGGAGCTGCTGGTCTGCTGCAAGCGCAGGGAGCTACGGGTGACTGGTCGGTACCCAGGGAGGCCCAGCAGTGCTGAATGGCCAGGGGTCTTCTCTGGGGAGGAGGCTTCCAGCTTTGCAAGGGTTTCCTGGGAGGGGAAGCTGGTGAGGGAGCGGGTGGAGGCACCTGAGCGCAGACGGCCCTTAGCAGGGGAAGATGTTTTTGTGGACTGAGCCAATGGGATGGTCTTGATGCAGACCAGTTCCTCAGACTCTGCCTGTTTCTGGGAGAGAAAAATCCATAGATAGGTTTAGGTTGAACGGACCTTAAAGCTCATCTCCTTCCACCTCTTCCTTCCCTTGGCCGGGACACCTTCCACTAGACCAGATTGCTCTAAGCTGCATCCTTGAACACTTCCAGCTATGGGGCAGTCACAGCTTCTCTAGGCAGCCTCACAGGGAAGAATTTCTTCCCAATATCCCATCTAACCCTGCCCTCTGCCAATGTCCACTCCCCCTTGTCCTGTCACTCCAGGCCTATGTCCAGAGTCCCTCTCCAGGTCTCTTGGAGCCTCTTTAGACACTGGCAGGGGCTCTAAGGTCCTCCTGGAGCCTTCTCCAGGCTGAACACCCCCCACTTTCTCAACCTATCTCCAGAGCAGAGGGACTTCAGCCCTTGGAGAGCTTCTGTGACCTCCTCTGTCCTTGTTCCAGCAACTCCATGTCATTCTGATGGTGGGGCCCCAGAGCTGAAAGCAGCTCTGCAGGTGGGGTATCACCAGAGTGGAGCAGAGGGGCAAAATCCCCACATTGCACCACTTCCCACTGTGCTGGGGGGGGATCAGCTGAGGACATGGCTGAACTTTACACTGCCAGCGCACACTGACAGGTCATGTTCGGGTTTTCAGTTCCCAGCCTGATGGGTCGCTCTGCAGTGCTGCTCCTGATCCCTGCATTCCCCCCCTGCTCACATCTGTCATGGTGATGTTGATGGTGGTGCGGCGCCGGGCAGAGCGGGTCTTGCAGCCGGAGTCGAGCGAGAAGTCTCCCGGGAAGTTGGCGCTGCTCTGGAGCTGTGACTGCCTCTCAGAGACGATGGGAGTAAAGTAGAGACTCTCCAGGGATGACTTCGTCTGGGGCAGCCGCCGAGACAGCAGTGACTCTTCACTGTCTGACGGCACCACTGAGACTTCCAGCTGAGAGCTGCTGGCCTTCCTGCAGAGACAGGGGATACGGGTAGCACCAGCACGCTGACAGGCCATTGGGAACTGTGGATTTTTGGCGTGCTGGAAGCAGACTGATCTGGTACCTGGGGGAGCTGAACTGCTGTGCCTCATTGAGGCTATCGGTGCTCTGGTCTGCCACACTCTCGAAGGAAGCCTCATGTCCCTTTACTGTGGCAGTCTTCCCCTGGAACTTGCTGAGTTCCTGCACCTGAATGGGAAGCAGGGAGGAATGGATGGATCTAACCTCCAAGTGAGGTGGGGATGGAAGCGAGGAAAAGGAGGGTGAAGCTCAATTATGCCATATTCACCTGAGCTTCCAGGCTGCAGATCTGGCTGGTAAGATTCTTGCAGCTCATCTCAAACTCCTTGGCCTGCAGGATGCTCTGCTGTAGCTCCTTGGCCAGCCTCTCCGATTTGCTCTGAAGCTCTGTGTTCTCTTTCTGCAGGTGCTCCATGGCCTTCAGCTTCTCTGATAGCTCCTGGTTCTGCTGCTTCTTGGCATCATAGTCTCTTTTTACCTTCTCCATCTAGGATGTAAAGCAGATGAATCCTGTCAAGCTTCCCAGCAGTGTCACGGACAGCAAGGCCATACAAGCCCCCTGCATACCTGCCCTTTGTAGTGCTCAGCTGCCTGCTCCTTCTGGGTGAGCTGCACCTGCAGCTCTGCCACCTTCTCCTGATGGCTTGTGACTGCTGCCTGCAGCTCCCCTTCCAGTGCTGTTGTCTTACACATCCACGAGAGATCTATTATCATTATGGTGCAAGGATTCCATAACCTCAGAGTTTCATACCTCCTCAATGCTTCTCACAGGCAGCTCCTCTGAGCACTGACTGTTCCCGGTCCTTGCAGCAGCCATCTGCCTTCTCTGACTCCAGTTCCCATCATCCACTCTTTTATACCACTTGTTCTTATTTGCTGCATTGGTTCCCTGTTATCATCCAGCCTGCTCCTAATCTTTAGTAATAGGGTCCAGCTGCAACTCATTGGGGGATAAGATTACATTCTACATTCCCTTCATTTATCCATACTGTGTCCCCCCACAGAGTGCCTGTGGGCAGGGAAGAGACTGGCTTAGAGGCAGCCCAGGTGAGCCCCCTGGCAGCACCAACAGCTCCAGGGCTCAGCCCCCAGGGTTTTGGTCCCTCTTTACTTGAACTCTCTGCTGCTGGGTCCAGGCGGCCTTCTCATGCTCAGTCAGCTTTTGATTCAGCTCATCCACCTGGAAGAAACAACATGGCTTGCTGAGACCAGCTCCAGGCACAAAACTACAATCTTCCTGTGGAGGAGCACAGCCCCTCCTCTCTAGCCAGCTCTAGGGCACAATGAAGACATTTCCTGCCACGGGGCAACTGTTCAGCACCACCCACTGCCAAGGAAGATCCCAGGACATGGCAAGGTGACAGTCACCCACCCCATGGTCACCCTTACAGCAAGGCTGGCTGGAACTACCCAAGCAGAAGCAGCAGCCACGGGCTGGAAGCAAAGCCTGTGTTAAGTTCCCAGTGCCCAAGCACTTGCAACCTGGAGTCCCACAGGTCGTCCAGCACTCTTGACACAGGTGGCTGGCTGCTGCAAGTTCTGGCCTGGCCATGCTCTCCCTGCTCCAGGGGATGCTTGAGGAGCCCTCAGCCCCCTGCTCATGGCCACAAGGTCTCTGCAGAGTCCTGGGCAGCTCTGGCTGGGACTGGACAGGGAAATGGCGCTTTTCCAGCATTGGCTCCCAAGTGCTAACTCCTACCACATCTGAGATCAATGCTGCTCTAGCCACATCTGGGCCATGCTGCCTCAGCACAGCTGTTCTAGCGGTTGTGCCAAGAGCTGGGCCTTGGTTAAAGGTGGGGGAAGAAGCCATCCCAGCACTGAGACAGTCCTCTGCTGAGGAGCCCTGGATGCTCCTGGCAGCCACTTGCTGCCTGTGCTGCCATGGGGCATGTGAGAAGTCATGCCAAGTTGCAGGCACTAATGTGAGGGAGCAGGTGGCAGGATGGGAGCCCAGTTGCTCCCCCCTGGAGGCGAAGGTGCCCAGAGACTTGGAGCCAAGTGCCCCATGGCTGGGTCCATGCTGTGACCAGCTCACAGTACTCTACAGTACACAGTTCACAGTACAGTACAGAGGAGAGGGGGGCTCCAGCAGGAAGTGACAAACAAGCAGGGCTGGGCACTGTCACTGAGCAGCCAGCTCTTGGTGTGTGTTACCTGCTTAGTTTGGTCCTTCTGCGTTATCTCCAACTGCTCCACCTGCAAGCACAAAACGTAGAGGTGCGTACACAGCTGAGACATAGGCGGTTTTTCATACAATCACGGAGTCATTTAGGTTGGAAAAGCCCTCTGAGACTGAGTGCACTGCCAAGACCACCACTAATCCACGTCCACGTGTCTGTTAAATCCCTCCAGGGATAGGGACTCTACCACTACCACGGGCAGACTGTGCCAGGGCTGGACAACCCTTTCAGGGAAGGAATTTTTTCCTAATAGCCAACCTAAGCCTCCCCAGGCACAACTTGAAACTATTTCCTATTGTTATGCCACTTGTTAACTGGCAGAACAAGTTACCTGGGAGACTCCCATCTGGCTGCATCCTCTTTTCAGGGAGCTGTTTCACCCTTTCAGGGGAGAGACAGTGCCCCCCAGCCTCCTTTTCTCCAGCCTTAGCCCCCCTCCCAACTCCCTTAGCTGCTGCTCATCAGACTGCTGCTCCAGAGCATTCCCCAGCATTGCTGCCCTTCTCTGGAAACACTCCAGCACCTGAATGTGACAGTCCCTTTCACACCTAGAAATGTGTCCCACGCCCCCCAGTCCCTGTGCTGAGCAGGACATGGAGTGAGGGGTGTGCAGAAGGCTGAACACATCCCTTTTCCAGGAGGGCTCCCCCACCCACATCCCTCCTGCTGAGAGCAGCACCCCTACCTGACTTGTCAGTCTCTGCTTCTCTTCCAGGAGTTTCTTCCTCTCTTCCAAGGCTGCCGCCTTGCTGCTCTCATACTCCTGCACAGCCCGCTCCTTTTGTGCCAGCTGCTCCCGCAGCCACGGCACCTGGGCCGCCTCCAGCTTGGCCTGCGCTAGCTCGCCTTGCAGCGTGGACACGGCTTTTGCTCTCTGCTCCAGGTCCTGGCGCTGCTGGCTCTCTAGGGAGGCGTGCCTGGCCCGAGCGCTGTCGAGCTCCTGCTGCAGGGCAGCCAGGAGCTGCTCCTTCTGGAGGCACTTGTCCTGGCAGACCTTTGCCTCCTGCCGCAGCTCATCCTCCCGCTCGCTCTGGCTATGGCGGTCCCTCTTCAGGGCCTCAATGGTCATCCGCTGCTTCTCCATCTCGTCCTGGCACCGCTGCACCTCCACCTTCATCAGTGAGCACCTCTCGGCTGCACGGGAGGCTGCGGTGGCCATCTCTGTCTGCAGCACCCGCAGCCTCTCCTCCAGCTTCTTGCTCTTCTCTGACTCAGCCAGGATCAGGCGTTTCAGCTCCTTGCTCTCCCCTTCCTTCTCTTTCACCTGGTGATGGAGGATGGAGACCTCCTGCTCCAGGCTGCTGATCAGGCTGTTCTTCCTCTCCATCTCCTGGACACACTGGGACACTTGTTCCTTCCAGCTCTCCTTCTCTTGCACAGCAGAGCGGAGGACACCAGCTCCTTCTCTGCAATCCGCAGCTGATCCATGGTGCTTTCCAACTCCTTGGACTTGAGCTTCTCCTGGGACAGCTGCTGGGAGACTCCTCCAGTGCCTCAGCAGCTCTCTGGGCATCCGCCTCCAGCCTGGCCACACACGCTGGGCTGCTGCTTGCTCTGCCACAGCCATCTTCTCCTGAAGGGATGACATCTCGGCCCTCAGCTTCTGCTCCTCGCTCTCCTTCTCTTTTGCCCATGACTGAGCGCTGGACAAGTCAGCCTGAAGGCCAGCCAGCTGCTCTGCTTGGGCCTCCAGCACAGCCACCTTCTCCTGCTCAGCCTGCAGCTGCTGACAGGTCCGGCTGTGCTCCTGGCTCAGCACCTGCATTTCCTCCTTCAGCCGCCTGCACTCTTCGTCCTCCCCTCGGGCGGCAGGAGAGGCTCCCATGGCCTGCTCCCGGCTCTCCTGTGACACCTGGCGTGTGGCCAGCTCCTCACCCTGCTCCCGCAGCAGAGCTGGCTCCCGGCCCTGAACCAGCTGCTGTCTCTCTGCCTCCAGCTCAGCGATCCTGGCCAAGTTGCCTTCCAGGCACTCAGCTGCCCGTCTCTTCTCGTCCTCCAATATTCCCTCAGTGTTCCAGGGATTCCTCCAGGAAGAGCAGCTGCTCCTGCAGGCGGCTGTTCTCCCGGGCCAGCTTCTCCCTCTCAGCCAGCCTCTGCTGGCTCTCCTTCAGCCTGCCCTCCAGCTCCTGCAGCTGGGCTTTCAGTGCCTCTGCTGCCACTCCCTGCTGTCGTTGGGCACCCAGCTCCAGGATCTGGGCTTCCAGCTCGCCCACCTTACGGCTCAGCACAGCCTTCTCCTCATCCCCGGCCTGCAGCTGGCTGCTGAGGGATGTGTTGGCCTGCTGGAGCTGCTGCAGGGCAGAGTCCCTTTCCCGCAGGGCCTGCTCATGCTGGGCGCTCAGGGCAGCCAGCCGCTCAGCCTGCTCCTCGGCAGCCCGTGCCTGCAGGTCTCGCTTCAGCCTCTCCTGGGCCCGCTGGCTCTCACAGAGGGAGCTCTGGAGGCTGGTGACAAGACTGTCCAGCTGCTGCTTCTCCTTCTCCAGCTGCAATCCTTTGGCCGTGAGGCTGGACACTTCCTGCTTCAGCTCCTCCAGCTGGCAAACAGAAGAGCAGGGAGACTGTATTGGGTCTGACTGAGACAGACAGATAGTGCTGCTCAGCAGTACCCAAAACACTGGTGTGTTATCAACGCCTTTCCAGCTACCCATGCAAAGCACGGCACTGTGAAAGCTTCCAAGGAAAATGAACTCTTAACACCCCAGCAAGGGTCTGGGAGGGGCACAATGAGGCCAACTGACACAAATTAACCAAAGGGATATTCCACACCATATGATGTCAGCTCAGATATAAAAGCTAAGGGACGTGGGAGGAATGGAGGGCAGGCATTATTTTATTGTTTGCCTTTTGGAGCAGACACTACACATGCTGTAGCCCTGCTTCCCAGGAAGTGTCTAAACATCACTCGCTGTTGATGCAGACCAGTTCCTCAGACTCTGCCTGTTTCTGGGAGAGAAAAATCCATAGATAGGTTTAGGTTGAACGGACCTTAAAGCTCATCTCTTTCCACCTCTTCCTTCCCTTGGCCGGGACACCTTCCACTAGACCAGATTGCTCTAAGCTGCATCCTTGAACACTTCCAGCTATGGGGCAGTCACAGCTTCTCTAGGCAGCCTCACAGGGAAGAATTTCTTCCCAATATCCCATCTAACCCTGCCCTCTGCCAATGTCCACTCCCCCTTGTCCTGTCACTCCAGGCCTATGTCCAGAGTCCCTCTCCAGGTTTCTTGGAGCCTCTTTAGACACTGGCAGGGGCTCTAAGGTCCTCCTGGAGCCTTCTCCAGGCTGAACACCCCCCACTTTCTCAACCTATCTCCAGAGCAGAGGGACTTCAGCCCTTGGAGAGCTTCTGTGACCTCCTCTGTCCTTGTTCCAGCAACTCCATGTCATTCTGATGGTGGGGCCTCAGAGCTGGAAGCAGCTCTGCAGGTGGGGTATCACCAGAGTGGAGCAGAGGGGCAAAATCCCCACATTGCACCACTTCCCACTGTGCTGGGGGGGGATCAGCTGAGGACATGGCTGAACTTTACACTGCCAGCGCACACTGACAGGTCATGTTCGGGTTTTCAGTTCCCAGCCTGATGGGTCGCTCTGCAGTGCTGCTCCTGATCCCTGCATTCCCCAGCAGGGGCCCCCCTGCTCACATCTGTCATGGTGATGTTGATGGTGGTGCGGCGCCGGGCAGAGCGGGTCTTGCAGCCGGAGTCGAGCGAGAAGTCTCCCGGGAAGTTGGCGCTGCTCTGGAGCTGTGACTGCCTCTCAGAGATGATGGGAGTAAAGTAGAGACTCTCCAGGGATGACTTCGTCTGGGGCAGCCGCCGAGACAGCAGTGACTCTTCACTGTCTGACGGCACCACTGAGACTTCCAGCTGAGAGCTGCTGGCCTTCCTGCAGAGACAGGGGATACGGGTAGCACCAGCACGCTGACAGGCCATTGGGAACTGTGGATTTTTGGCGTGCTGGAAGCAGACTGATCTGGTACCTGGGGGAGCTGAACTGCTGTGCCTCATTGAGGCTATCGGTGCTCTGGTCTGCCACACTCTCGAAGGAAGCCTCATGTCCCTTTACTGTGGCAGTCTTCCCCTGGAACTTGCTGAGTTCCTGCACCTGAATGGGAAGCAGGGAGGAATGGATGGATCTAACCTCCAAGTGAGGTGGGGATGGAAGCGAGGAAAAGGAGGGTGAAGCTCAATTATGCCATATTCACCTGAGCTTCCAGGCTGCAGATCTGGCTGGTAAGATTCTTGCAGCTCATCTCAGACTCCTTGGCCTGCAGGATGCTCTGCTGTAGCTCCTTGGCCAGCCTCTCCGATTTGCTCTGAAGCTCTGTGTGCTCTTTCTGCAGGTGCTCCATGGCCTTCAGCTTCTCTGATAGCTCCTGGTTCTGCTGCTTCTTGGCAACATAGTCTCTTTTTGCCTTCTCCATCTAGGATGTAAAGCAGATGAATCCTGTCAAGCTTCCCAGCAGTGTCACGGACAGCAAGGCCATACAAGCCCCCTGCATACCTGCCCTTTGTAGTGCTCAGCTGCCTGCTCCTTTGGGTGAGCTGCACCTGCAGCTCTGCAACCTTCCCTGATGGCTTGTGACTGCTGCCTGCAGCTCCCCTTCGAGTGCCTGTGGGCAGGGAAGAGACTGGCTTAGAGGCAACCCAGGTGAGCCCCCTGGCAGCACCAACAGCTCCAGGGCTCAGCCCCCAGGGTTTTGGTCCCTCTTTACTTGAACTCTCTGCTGCTGGGTCCAGGCGGCCTTCTCATGCTCAGTCAGCTTTTGATTCAGCTCATCCACCTGGAAGAAACAACATGGCTTGCTGAGACCAGCTCCAGGCACAAAACTACAATCTTCCTGTGGTGGAGCACAGCCCCTCCTCTCTAGCCAGCTCTAGGGCACAATGAAGTCATTTCCTGCCACGGGGCAACTGTTCAGAACCACCCACTGCCAAGGAAGATCCCAGGACATGGCAAGGTGACAGTCACCCACCCCATGGTCACCCTTACAGCAAGGCTGGCTGGAACTACCCAAGCAGAAGCAGCAGCCACGGGCTGGAAGCAAAGCCTGTGTTAAGTTCCCAGTGCCCAAGCACTTGCAACCTGGAGTCCCACAGGTCGTCCAGCACTCTTGACACAGGTGGCTGGCTGCTGCAAGTTCTGGCCTGGCCATGCTCTCCCTGCTCCAGGGGATGCTTGAGGAGCCCTCAGCCCCCTGCTCATGGCCACAAGGTCTCTGCAGAGTCCTGGGCAGCTCTGGCTGGGACTGGACAGGGAAATGGCGCTTTTCCAGCATTGGCTCCCAAGTGCTAACTCCTACCACATCTGAGATCAATGCTGCTCTAGCCACATCTGGGCCATGCTGCCTCAGCACAGCTGTTCTAGCGGTTGTGCCAAGAGCTGGGCCTTGGTTAAAGGTGGGGGAAGAAGCCATCCCAGCACTGAGACAGTCCTCTGCTGAGGAGCCCTGGATGCTCCTGGCAGCCACTTGCTGCCTGTGCTGCCATGGGGCATGTGAGAAGCCATGCCAAGTTGCAGGCACTAATGTGAGGGAGCAGGTGGCAGGATGGGAGCCCAGTTGCTCCCCCCTGGAGGCGAAGGTGCCCAGAGACTTGGAGCCAAGTGCCCCATGGCTGGGTCCATGCTGTGACCAGCTCACAGTACTCTACAGTACACAGTTCACAGTACAGTACAGAGGAGAGGGGGGGGCTCCAGCAGGAAGTGACAAACAAGCAGGGCTGGGCACTGTCACTGAGCAGCCAGCTCTTGGTGTGTGTTACCTGCTTAGTTTGGTCCTTCTGCGTTATCTCCAACTGCTCCACCTGCAAGCACAAAACGTAGAGGTGCGTACACAGCTGAGACATAGGCGGTTTTTCATACAATCACGGAGTCATTTAGGTTGGAAAAGCCCTCTGAGACTGAGTGCACTGCCAAGACCACCACTAATCCACGTCCACGTGTCTGTTAAATCCCTCCAGGGATAGGGACTCTACCACTGCCACGGGCAGACTGTGCCAGGGCTGGACAAGGAATTTTTTCCTAATAGCCAACCTAAGCCTCCCCAGGCACAACTTGAAACTATTTCCTGTTGTTATGCCACTTGTTAACTGGCAGAACAAGTTACCTGGGAGACTCCCATCTGGCTGCATCCTCTTTTCAGGGAGCTGTTTCACCCTTTCAGGGGAGAGACAGTGCCCCCCAGCCTCCTTTTCTCCAGCCTTAGCCCCCCTCCCAACTCCCTTAGCTGCTGCTCATCAGACTGCTGCTCCAGAGCATTCCCCAGCATTGCTGCCCTTCTCTGGAAACACTCCAGCACCTGAATGTGACAGTCCCTTTCACACCTAGAAATGTGTCCCACGCCCCCCAGTCCCTGTGCTGAGCAGGACATGGAGTGAGGGGTGTGCAGAAGGCTGAACACATCCCTTTTCCAGGAGGGCTCCCCCACCCACATCCCTCCTGCTGAGAGCAGGACCCCTACCTGACTTGTCAGTCTCTGCTTCTCTTCCAGGAGTTTCTTCCTCTCTTCCAAGGCTGCCGCCTTGCTGCTCTCATACTCCTGCACAGCCCGCTCCTTTTGTGCCAGCTGCTCCCGCAGCCACGGCACCTGGGCCGCCTCCAGCTTGGCCTGCGCTAGCTCGCCTTGCAGCGTGGACACGGCTTTTGCTCTCTGCTCCAGGTCCTGGCGCTGCTGGCTCTCTAGGGAGGCGTGCCTGGCCCGAGCGCTGTCGAGCTCCTGCTGCAGGGCAGCCAGGAGCTGCTCCTTCTGGAGGCACTTGTCCTGGCAGACCTTTGCCTCCTGCCGCAGCTCATCCTCCCGCTCGCTCTGGCTATGGCGGTCCCTCTTCAGGGCCTCAATGGTCATCCGCTGCTTCTCCATCTCGTCCTGGCACCGCTGCACCTCCACCTTCATCAGTGAGCACCTCTCGGCTGCACGGGAGGCTGCGGTGGCCATCTCTGTCTGCAGCACCCGCAGCCTCTCCTCCAGCTTCTTGCTCTTCTCTGACTCAGCCAGGATCAGGCGTTTCAGCTCCTTGCTCTCCCCTTCCTTCTCTTTCACCTGGTGATGGAGGATGGAGACCTCCTGCTCCAGGCTGCTGATCAGGCTGTTCTTCCTCTCCATCTCCTGGACACACTGGGACACTTGTTCCTTCCAGCTCTCCTTCTCTTGCACAGCAGAGCGGAGGGACACCAGCTCCTTCTCTGCAATCCGCAGCTGATCCATGGTGCTTTCCAACTCCTTGGACTTGAGCTTCTCCTGGGACAGCTGCTGGGAGACTCCCTCCAGTGCCTCAGCAGCTCTCTGGGCATCCGCCTCCAGCCTGGCCACACGCTGGGCTGCTGCTTGCTCTGCCACAGCCATCTTCTCCTGAAGGGATGACATCTCGGCCCTCAGCTTCTGCTCCTCGCTCTCCTTCTCTTTTGCCCATGACTGAGCGCTGGACAAGTCAGCCTGAAGGCCAGCCAGCTGCTCTGCTTGGGCCTCCAGCACAGCCACCTTCTCCTGCTCAGCCTGCAGCTGCTGACAGGTCCGGCTGTGCTCCTGGCTCAGCACCTGCATTTCCTCCTTCAGCCGCCTGCACTCTTCGTCCTCCCCTCGGGCGGCAGGAGAGGCTCCCATGGCCTGCTCCCGGCTCTCCTGTGACACCTGGCGTGTGGCCAGCTCCTCACCCTGCTCCCGCAGCAGAGCTGGCTCCCGGCCCTGAACCAGCTGCTGTCTCTCTGCCTCCAGCTCAGCGATCCTGGCCAAGTTGCCTTCCAGGCACTCAGCTGCCCGTCTCTTCTCGTCCTCCAATATTCCCTCAGTGTTCCGCAGGGATTCCTCCAGGAAGAGCAGCTGCTCCTGCAGGCGGCTGTTCTCCCGGGCCAGCTTCTCCCTCTCAGCCAGCCTCTGCTGGCTCTCCTTCAGCCTGCCCTCCAGCTCCTGCAGCTGGGCTTTCAGTGCCTCTGCTGCCACTCCCTGCTGTCGTTGGGCACCCAGCTCCAGGATCTGGGCTTCCAGCTCGCCCACCTTACGGCTCAGCACAGCCTTCTCCTCATCCCCGGCCTGCAGCTGGCTGCTGAGGGATGTGTTGGCCTGCTGGAGCTGCTGCAGGGCAGAGTCCCTTTCCCGCAGGGCCTGCTCATGCTGGGCGCTCAGGGCAGCCAGCCGCTCAGCCTGCTCCTCGGCAGCCCGTGCCTGCAGGTCTCGCTTCAGCCTCTCCTGGGCCCGCTGGCTCTCACAGAGGGAGCTCTGGAGGCTGGTGACAAGACTGTCCAGCTGCTGCTTCTCCTTCTCCAGCTGCAATCCTTTGGCCGTGAGGCTGGACACTTCCTGCTTCAGCTCCTCCAGCTGGCAAACAGAAGAGCAGGGAGACTGTATTGGGTCTGACTGAGACAGACAGATAGTGCTGCTCAGCAGTACCCAAAACACTGGTGTGTTATCAACGCCTTTCCAGCTACCCATGCAAAGCACGGCACTGTGAAAGCTTCCAAGGGAAAATGAACTCTTAACACCCCCCCAGCAAGGGTCTGGGAGTGGGCACAATGAGGCCAACTGACACAAATTAACCAAAGGGATATTCCACACCATATGATGTCAGCTCAGATATAAAAGCTAAGGGACGTGGGAGGAATGGAGGGCAGGCATTATTTTATTGTTTGCCTTCTGGAGCAGACACTACACATGCTGTAGCCCTGCTTCCCAGGAAGTGTCTAAACATCACTCGCTGATGGGAAGTAGTGATTAGCTTTTCTCTTTGCTTATGCACACAGACTTTCATTCTTCCAATTTTGCTGTAGGAAATTGCCTTATCTCAGTCTACTAGTTGTTTTCCATCTTATTTTTCTGTCCCCTATCCTGCTGGGAAGGGGAGTGATAGCAGAGCTTGGTGGGTGCCTGGTGCCCAGCCAAGGTCAGACTACTACAGGGACAAAACACGCACCCCCTAGGTGTTACTCAACCTGTAGCCAACATGCTCACCAGAGCCCCACGTGCTGCATCCCACTGGGAGCTGACCAGTGCCTGCCTTCCCTCCCACCACACCCCCCAGGGCACCTTGCTTTTCCCTCAGCCTTGTGCCACTCTGCTCCCTTGGACCAAACACCTGCTTTTCACCGTGCAGGAGATGCTCTCTTCACAGCCAGTTAATACTGTGGGAGGCTGGGGAAGCCACCAGCTCCCTGGCAGCAGTATTTGCAAATTCAGCCCAAAAGGAGCTCTCCCAGAGTGCTCAGCCCCACATCCCCTATCCAGCAGCAGAGAGCAGCAGGCTCTGCCCCACATGGCTTTGCCATGCATCTCCTGGCACCTGCTGCTCTCTCCAACTGGAGTAGTTTACCATTCAAGCCCTTGAAGCCGCACGAGCCCCAGTGTACCTTCAAAATGTCCCCCATGACTTCTCCCTTCTCCTGGGTACTGCATTCCTCCAGCTTGGCCAACTGGTCCTCCAGCACAGAAATCTTACCCTGTAGAATCTCGATTTTCTCTTCGGAGCATTTCTGGTGACAGAGATGGGAGATGGGACTGAGCATGGTGCAAGACAGAAGAGCCAACCAAGCAAGGAGAGCAGCTCGTCCCACCCTGAGGAACCCTTCCTTAATGCCAGGGAGAGGCTTCCCACAGGAGCTGACAGTTACACAGCTTCTCCCTGTGTGCTGGCAAAAATGGGCAGGAGGGCTCCTGGCTGCTGCACCCTGCTTGCACTTGGCGTGTCCCCCAGCTGGGGGGGACCGTGGGGAAGCTACAGGGGGGCACCCACCACCCCCCAGGCCCCCTGACCTTATCCTGCAGGGCTGCATGCAGCTCCTTCTCCAGCTGCCGCTGCTTTTCCTGCGACTGTGCCATGGCACTGTTGTGCTCCTCTGAGAGCTCATTCAGGGCTCGCTGCAGCTGGACCATATTGCTGGCGATCTCCCGCAGCTGCCAATGAAAATCCACCCAGTCCACAAGAGAGGCAGAGTGTGCCTGTGCTGTTCAGGGTCTGCCCACTCCCCATTCCCAAGAGCTGCAGCACACACGGGCATCCTGGGTTCTGGGTGTTTACCACATGCAGGCAGCTCCGCCCAGCCGCCATTCCCCCACCAGAGTTCCTATTTGGATCAGGATCCAGAGCCCAAGGCAGGCTTGGTCACTGGGTCAAAGATTGCATTAGCAGAACCATAAACATCCCAGCATCCAGCACTGCCATCAAATCCTCCCCTCGGGCTCCATCACAACCAGCTGGGCTGTGGGGACACGGAGAGGACACTGCACCCCGTACCTTGAAGGAAAGATCCCCATTCTCCTCGGAGAGCTGGTTGATTTTTCGGTCCATCTGGGCTTTTTCAGTCCTCAGGTCCTGGCACTGCCTGAAGGCCTCGTGCAGGCGCCCCACCAGGCTGTGGGAAAGGAGGTGGTTAAGGAGGCGGTGCATGCTGGCAGTGGGCAAGGATATCACCAGGGATCGCTGCTGCTGGATACTGCCACGGAAACTAAAGGTTCCAAGGGATCTCCATGCCCTGCTGTGACTCTACCATCAACCCAGCTCTAAAACTGGGTCCCAACAGGTGGCAAAGCAGAGTAGAGATAAGCAATCTTTGTGCTTTGCAGAAGCCCAACTGCTCCAAACTGAGAGGGACTCCAGCCTCCCCCTGCAAAGGGAAATAAGGAAGGAAAGGACAAAAAAAGACATGGCACTTCCAGTGGAGTTTGGGCAGCCTTCCCGAATAAACAATGGCACAGGGACACAGCAAAGACCAGGATGCAGTGGGACAGGTGATTTCAAGTGTGTGACAAAGCCCAGTACAGTGGATCAAAGTGAAGGCCTGGGAAATGAGCTAGAGTCAGGAGTTCCAGGATCACCCTGAAAGCTTCCCCTTTTCCAGGGCAGGTGAGACCCACAAAGGCAGCACACCCTTTTCACGTAACAGGAATAGCTGCTCCCATGCAGGGTTTGGGTTAAGAGTGGGCTATTAGAACAGGCTGCATGGTTTGGGACTAGATGCATGCCCACTGCAATAAAAATGGGCTGCAGGCCACAACTGCCCTGAGGGCACGGGCAGTGTGATGGTGGCACAGCTGTGTCATGGGCTGATCCCATAGAGTGGGCAACAAGGGAGGAGGGGATTCTGCTCCTCTCTGGTGGGACCCCATCTGCAGAGCTGCCTCTGGCTCTGGGGTCCTCAGTATCAACAAGGATGTGGAGCTACTGGGGCAAGTCCAGAGTAGATGCTCCAAGAGCTGCTGGAGCTCCTCTGCTCTGGAGACAGATTTGGAGAGACCTGGGGGTGTTCAGCCTGGAGTTGAGAAGGCTCCAGGGACACCACAGAGCACCTTCCAACACCTAAAGGGGCTCCAAGACAGCCAGAGAGGGACTTTGGACAAGAGTCTGGAGTCACAGGACAAGAGGGAATGGTCTCCCACTGACAGAGAGCAGGGTTAAATCGGATATTGGGCAGAAATTCTTCTTTGAGAGGGTGATGAAGCCCTGGCACAGGTTGTCTAGAGAAGCTGTGGCTCCCCTATCCCTGGAAGGGATTCAAGGCCAGGTAGGAGGGAGCTTGGAGCAACCTGGTCTAGTAGAAGATGGCTCTGCCCATGGCAGGGTATTTCAGCTAAATGAGCTTTAAGTTCCTTTCCAACCCAGCCCCTTTTTTGAATCTGTGCCTGCTGTCTTCTCCTCAGCGGCAGAGGAATAAGAAGGTTTGTTTTCTCCCCTGTTTCATGCACTGCTAGGGAAGAGACAGACAACATAGAGTCTGGGTATGTGGGAGTGACAAGGTCCCACCTAGGAGTCGATGTTCCTGGAGGATTACCTCTCATTCTTCTCCCTCAGCTCCTCCATTTCTTTGGGCTCCAGCAGGTCTTCAGCTTGTTTCTCATTGAGCTTTACCAAGCGATCAATCTGCTGCTGCATCCTGGTGATCTGAGCATCTGGGGAAGGGGGCAAGAAAGGGCCCATTACCAACTTTTCATGTCACCTGAAGCCCCCACAACAGCATTTCTGCACAGAAACCCTCTGCAGCAGATCAAAGAGCCAGGCCACCAGCAGTGCTGCTGCTCAGCATAGGTGTTGCTTCAGTCATGGCATTTGTTGCCCAGGATATATAAGGCAATACAAGATGGAAGAAAGAACCTGGAGTCTCACTTGTGGCATGGCAGGAAGGACCATGTTTTGAGCAGAGTTGTGGTGGGGTCACAAAAGGTCAGAGAAACATGGGGAGATCTCTGCCCCAGAGCCCTCCCTGCACCCCAGGATGTGCTGGTACTGACCCTTCTCCATGACGAGCTTGTGAGTCTCCACCACCTCCACCTCTAGCTCTTCCTGTTTCTTTCTCTCAAAAGCCAGCTGCACCTTCAGCCTCCGCAGCTGAAACTGGGGGGTCTGCATGATGTCCGTCATGGGTGAAGACGGGGTGCTGGGCAAGCTGCAGAGAGACACACACAAAAGCTGGATTATCCTGAGCCAGCCCAGGCCCCATGCAGCCAGACCCACTCTGCTACCCCCATCTCTGGGGCAGGTTCTCCTGCCTGGATCCCCAAGGAAATGCTGCCTTAAAATCTAGGAACAAAACAACACACATACAAAACAATTTCCATAAAGCAGCTAATATAAAAGCTGGTCTTTCATTGGAGGCCTCCAGGGGCAAATATGGAAAAACGTCTTCACTGGAGACACGGTTTAGTGGTGGCCTTGGCAGTGCTCGATGGTGTCAGAGGGCTTTTCCAACCTGAACGATTCCATGATTCTAAAAGGAGCTGGAGCCCAAGCTCACCTCCATCATCCATCCCCACATCATGCCAGAGCAATGTGCAGCAGGAGAGCAAAAAGGGAGAACAGGGCATTCTGGGCAGTCAGCGTGCAGCCTGGCTACACCTGCGGGTCCCAAAAGCCGCCCCACCCACCCCTCCCTTCCTCCATTTCCCCTGGCAGCCAGGAGGCAGGGCACATACTTGGTGCTGGGGAAGCAGGCAATCCTCTGCAGCTCCAGGAAATGCACCTCTTTCTTGTAAGGGAGAGAGAACAATGGGGAATGTTCCTCAGAGCTGCTGCTGGACACACTGGACAAGGGCAGCTCTGCTGGAAATAAAAAGGGAGAAGAAGGCTGCCATCTTTAATATCTAAGAGGCTAAGCAGCTAAAATCTCAGGGGCCCAGGAACCACAAATTCCAGTAGGGATGGAATAGCCAACTGAGGAAGCCAAAAACCTGCCCTACACATCCTCACCCTCCTGCTCCACAGGCCTTCCCCAGCAACTCTGATCCCACAAGACTGTCAGCATCCCACCTGCTCCTCTCCTCCAGGGAAAGGCTGAGGTACTGCTGAGTAGGAAGAGCCAGCAGGTCTGAGGTAGCCCTACTCCCGGGAGTTTACAGGGGACTGTTTTGTAGCTGAGCACATCTGGGTTGTGCAGCTGCCTTTACAGCTGGGCAGCTACAGCAGCACAAACAGGAGGAAAAGCCAGGGCAGCACTTACCTTTCCTCTGCAGAAATGGCTCCAGATTCTCATTCAGGCACTCCTCGTTATCCAGCACAAATTTGACGATTGATGCCAGTTCAACCTGTGTTGGAGGAGCTGCAGAGTTAGTGGCTCTGCTGCAGGTCCCACGCAGCACCACAGCAGGTGTGGGGCAGCTCCCTGCCTGTCTGTGCTGCTGCCCACACTTGCCTGCCACAAGCTTTTGATAGCCCAAAACCACCAGTGAGCACCACAGTGCCCGCTCTACACCGTCTTTCAGTGAGACTCAGGAGTGCAAGTCCTGGAGCACCTTCCCCCAAAGGAACCGCTGCTTCCCCCTGCACCGCAGATCCAGAGGAGGAACCCCAAAGGGATTACCTGGGTCTTGTAGTCAAATTCATTCCAGTCCCCAGAGTCCTTGGAACTCATGGAGGTGTGATACAGGAGCAGCACAGCCACCTGAGCAAGGCGGGAAAAGCATGAGTAACCCCAGGCCAGTCACAAGCACATTGGTGCCATCTGGGACTAAAACACGCCACACAGTTACCTTGGCCAGGGCCAGCTCCTCTCCATCCAGGAGTTTCTGTGCAGAGACAAGGTTTTCTGCAGCCACTTTGTGCCGGCAGTGCTCTGCAACATGAAGCAGACTTCCCAGTCACACAGGAGCCACTGGGCATGCTGCCTCCCCTGAGGTAGCATCCTGTAATGCTGTAATGCATCCCCAGGGAGAAGGGACATGGGGCAGGATGGACTCCAGAGCTGAGATCCCCGTGGTCAACCTTAGCCATTAACTCTGACCGACTTTTCATTCCCCTCTCTGGAATTCCCCCTAAATCCCAACCTCCCCACCTTGGCATCTCTCCTCCAACATCAGCACAGAGAGTTCCATCTCTGGGTAGGATATGAGGTGGGATATGGTGTCTTCCCTTGAGGAAAGGCTGAGCAAGGGTGTGAGATACTTCCCATTTCCCCTCCCAGGATTTCTGCTTGGGTAAAGGTTTTCAATTGGGATTAGAGGAGCAGGCACCCAACTAGGAAAACTACTCCAGGCAGCATCACCAGAGCAGCCACTGGCACCCTGCCCTTCACACCCAGGACCTCCTTTGCTCTGAACCCAGGCTCTGATAAGGATTTCCACCTGGAAGTTTCCCCTTCCACAGGCTGCCGCAGGAAAGCTGCTGACACCTCACAAAGATGCTGCTGTGGGGTGAGGGGGTCACTTTGTGGAGAGGGAAGCTGCAGACAGCAGCCCAGACTCTCTCAGAGGTCAGGGGCACTGAGCAGGGGCAGTCGCTTTCCCAGCACCAGTGGAGGGTCTTACTCTGCAGGAAACCATGGATGAAGGAGATCCTCTCTGGCAGCGGCTGCTCCAGCACAGACTCCCCCTCCTTGCTCCCGTGGCTGGAAGAGTGCAAGGTTTGCATTAACTCCTTCTGGAGGGATTAGAACACCGCTGAGTTTTGTGCAGCAGGGTTTGCTGAGCCAGGGCTGGCTCTGGGGCGCTGCTCTGCCTTCTGCCCCCACACCAGGGACAGCAGAGCCAGGACCAACCACATGGAGCAGAATCCCCTGCAATCCCCCTGCTGGAGCCAGGCAGCCAACACCCCCCTGGCACTGCTTCCTATTCTGCCTGCCAGGCCCAGCATTGCACAGGGAGCTTGTGGTGGCCCCAATGGCCGGGAAGCACCACAGGGGCCAGTCCGTGCATGCAGCCTCAGGCTTTTCTTGCTGGATTTGGGAAGCTGAAGCTTCCTCTTGCACTTATTTGCAACTACACTCTTCCTGAGCAGCCACCAGTTCATGGAATATCCTGAGCTGGAGGAGACCCACAAAGGTTTATTAAACCCAACTGCTGCTCAGAAATGGCATGCCCAAAGCCCACACCAATCATGCTTGACCAGCACTGCTTCAGTACTGCCACTTACTCCCAACATGCCACAAACAAGAACCTGGCCTGGGACAGGGGCTGCCACAAGGATTTGCTCCTCCTCATGGACTTCCCCTTGTGTCACCAGGAGCTCTCAGATCAGCCAGCTGCTGTGGCAGCTGCCCTGCTGCCACCCCACTTTATCAAGCAATGGCCAGGCCTCTTTAGAGAGCACACGCCACCAGGATCCCCACTAATCCCAGCTGGAGCACAGACCCAGGAGATTAACCAGGTCTGACTAAATATATCTGTGGTGCAGGCAGCTCCTTCCTCCCCACCCACTGCAGGCAGATCCCTGCTCCAGGCAGGCTCTCCCTACCCTGTGCAAGAGGTAATTATAGGAGACAGGCTCCCAGTGAGCCTCCCCCGGAAGGGTTTGAAAGCAATGCACGGCAGCCTCACACCCTCTCAATTTGTATCTGTCATTTCCTTAACCACCAGGTTTTGTCCCACCTCTGATGCCCATTATGGCCTGTAGATTTTAGCTGCCCCTTGCTCCCAGGGAACAAACAATTCCTGAAGGAGGCATTCCTCCCACCCCTGCGCAGCCACCTCAGGTCCCAGGACAGAGCACACAGGCTCCATCCTGACCACACTCTACTCAGCAGCAGCCTGACATCCCCAGGCTGCAGCACCTCATGAGGCAGAAACTGTCATTCTTTACACTGCTTTCCAGATACAAGGCTTCCTCAGGATCCCAAGGCTGACACTCAGGAAAACTCACTGGGTGTTCCCTGACCAGAGCAGCATCAACAGAAATGGATAATCACCTGTGCAGCTGCAGGAACCCTTGTGCCACTGGCAGCAGCACTCAGGTCTTTTCTACAATGCCAGGAGTGAACCCAGATGTTAAGTGCCAGATGTGATAACAGGTCTCAAACGACAGGAACTCTGACCAAAACATTCCCTGGCAGCTCTGTGGGACCCAGCAGCTCTGCAGGCAGACCCCAGCTGTGCAGTGGCACAGAGGAGATGCAGATCCCAGCATCTCATAGGCCAGAGGAGGAATAAATACCGCAAGACCCCCACTCCCACACTGCCCAAGACAGGAGCCCCTTAGCTCCTGGGGGCTGAGCCATGGCTCCAGGGACAGCACAGACCCAGCTGTGTGGCCTGAAATGTGTGCACAGCTCCCCGTACTCACATTTTGTGGATAATTCTGATGAAGACACTGCAGTCCCGGAGCTGGGACAGATCATTGATGGGATCAGGACAAACCTTGGTGCTGTTCACCTAGAAATGGGGTGGGACAGTCAGAAGGCAGAAACCAAGACAACACTGTGCTGTGCCATTCACCACCTCCAGTCCTGGCAGGGGACAGCAAGACTGGTCTGGGGGTGAAAGTAAGGCCACCCCTTTAAACCACCCCTGCCCAGGGAACAGATGAACATGATCCCCACAGCTGCACATCTGGGAGTCTGGCACAGGTCCCATTTATCACACTGCTGGAGCCCCTCTTCCCTGGAGAGGCTGAGAGACTTGGGGGTGTTCAGCCTGGAGAAAAGAAGGCTCCAGGGAGACCTTAGAGCCCCTGCCAGTGCCTAAAGGGGGTTCAAAAGAGCAGGAAAGGGACTTTGGACAGAGGCCTGGAGTGACAGGACAAGAGGGAATGGCTTCTCACTGACAGAGAGCAGGGTTAGATGGGCTACTGGGAAGAAATTCTTCCCTGTGAGGGTTGTCCAGAGAAGCCATGGCTGCCCTATCCCTGGAAGTGTTCAAGGCTAGGCTGGATGTGGTTTGGAGCAAGATGGCCTAGTGGGAGGTCTCCCTGCCCATGGCAGGACATTCCAGCTGAATGAGCTTAAAAGCCCCTTCTAACCCAAACCATTCTGGGAGCTCTCACTTGGACACACCAGTGCTTTGTGAGACAGATCCAATAACACCTTTACAGTACAGCTGTTGCCTGCTTCAGGCTCAGCTTCATCTCCCAGGCAGTCTCCATGACCAGACCAAGCCATTCCAGCATTTCTGGTTGCTCAACAGGAGGGGTGAGCAAGGCTTCTCCTGCAAACACCCACCTGCCCAGAAACAGTAGGAACTGGACTACCCTAGGACCTGCCCCAGGCACAATCCCTCCTGTGACAAGCCCCAGCATCAAGCCTCGAAGCTGCCAGAGCTGGCAGCAGTATGTCCCACCCATGCAGCGAGCTCCAGCACACGAGGGGGGACTTACCCAAGCCAGGAGAGCAGCAACTCTTTCGCCATGAAGTGACATTGTGGCCAGGCGATCAGGTTCCTGCACAGACCTAAAAACATCAACAAAGGGGGAGGGGAGGATAAAAAGGGTAAACTATAGTAACTATGTTACTAAATTACTTGCACCCAGCACCAGGCATTTGCGACCACCAGGGAAGGATGTGTCCTGCATCTGGCCAGCTGTGCAGAGGCAGCCAGCATCCTCCTGCTTCCCCACAGGCTCAGAGTGGGGAGCAACGATGAGCAGCAGCCTGGTCCACTCCCACAGATTAGGATCCTGACAAGGAGTCAGTGGAAAACTGCTGCTCGGGCTCCTCATTCTCCTGCTGTGCCTTCCTTCCTCCCTCACCTCCAAATGTCACTAACATTTCTTGTCCAGCAAGGCAGTGGCCGAGCCATTGAAGCACTGCCAGCTCCCCTTCCACTGCTGCTAGTGAGAGAACCACCTGCTGGGGGCACAGGGAGCTCACAGCTGCACTGGGTGGGAGCAGGGATGAGCTGCCCTGACGGGACCTGGGATCACTGCCAGCTCCCCTTCACAGCGACCTTTGCCTCCACGCTGGCTGCCCCTGGTGCCACCCTGGTAGTCTTCCAGGGGAGGGGACTGCTGGGAGCCAAACAGTGACCCAGATGAGGAGGGGGCTCCTCACCCTGTATTGCACCTGGACGCCCGCACCATGACGGGCCAGGAGCCTGGCTGGGATCTGCAGCTGCTCAGCACAGCACAGCCAACCAGGCACGGTGGCTTTGGGCACTACAGAGTTCCCGCTGCCGTCAGTCCAGCTGGGACACAGGGGATCCTCAGCAGGACAGGTTCTCCCTCCAGTTTGGCTAAAACCCAGCTCCCTGTCCCATGGCTGGGTCACTCAGCAACTACTGTCCCTCCCCCCGGTGGCACAGCCAAGACCTCTCTCTAAAAATCCACCCACAGCCACCGGGCAAAGCACTCGTGCAGCGCTGGATGCAGACAGATCCTGGGTGAAAACCGTGTCCCACCAGCGTCGAGCTGGGTTTTACCAGAACCAGTCTGCGAACACACTGGTGGCTGGTGTGAGATCTGGACGGGCAGGGCTACCCGCTCCTGCCGCGGTCCCAGCCTGGCCTGTCACTGGTGACACGGGCCACCCTGAGCGCCTGAGACAGCGCCATGACCCTCGGTGAGGACGTGCCGTTCGTGATGGCAGGCGGGAAGCGGTCGGGAGCCCGCCAGCGGCCGTGAGCGCCTTCCAGCTGCATCCCCGCCGAGAGCAGCTGCAGGGGGCGGTGGGCAGCGGGGAACGAGCTCCGGCGGTGGCGCCGGCCGCGGCGGCATTGTCCTTCCCCTCCTTCCCCTGCGCCGCTCCGGTCACAACACGGCGTTACGCAAGCCCGCGCTCCGGAGCTCCCGTCGTGCCAGCGCGCCGGGGGACGCAAAGCCCGCGGGCCTCGGGCTGTCCCAGGCCAGGGGTCCGGCTGCGGGAAGCACCCAGGCGGGGTGAGCGAGCTACGGCAGCCCCCGGCGCGGACGGGCCCGCAGCAGGCGCGGGGCAGAGGGGGAGAGCAGCCGCCGACCCGAACGCCCGGATGTTGGCGAGCTCGGCGCGGCCACCCGCGGCCCGGGGGACGCGCGGCCCCGGGGACCCGCACCCCTCAGGGGCTGGCGAGGGGCCGGGAGCCGTACGCTGCGGCGAGGCGGCGGAGCTGGGCGAGCTGAGCTTCGCCGC
Organism: Emberiza elegans; assembly: GCA_024865655.1. NCBI lineage: Eukaryota > Metazoa > Chordata > Aves > Passeriformes > Fringillidae > Emberiza > Emberiza elegans. The sequence goes on from JALJVW010000196.1 coordinate 4,702,965, forward strand.
CCCCGCCTCGCTCCCCCCAGCCCCGTCGAAAACAAAACAAGGAAGAGACAGAAAGTCTTTGTTGGGGCCTTACCGGGGCCGCGCGGCCGTCGTCGGCGCGCTGGGGTTAATCCGCCATGAGCGCTGGCAAGCCGGGAAGGGCCCGGGAGCCAGTGGCCACGCACAAAAGAAAAGTTGTTGAGCTTCTCTTCGGCGGGGCTGGCAGGCGGCGGTTCCCCTTCCTGGCCCTGCGCCACCCCACGTCACCGCGGCGGGGCCGCGCTTATTAAAGGCGCACGGCACAGAAACCTCCGGCGCCTCGCCACGGGGAGGGGAATCGTCCGAGCCCGGACGCGCTCACTGCCGTCACCCTGCCCAGGCCGAGTGACGGAGAGCTGAGCCGGTGGGGCCGGCACAGACCCGCTCCCGGCCCCAGCGCAGCTCTGGGAAGCCGGGACTCGGCAGAGAACGGCCCCCGATGCTACGTCTCCCTCTAACCTGACTGGAGTCACGTCCAGCTGACCCCTGAAAATCTACCCCCGATACGCACACAGATTGAACGGGAACCGGACCCTACGGGTCACCAGCTAGACCAGGGAGGAGTCGGGCGAGGAGGGGGCGCTCACCCCTCGCTGCTGTTCCGGAGACTCTCGGAAGCCATCTCCGCAGCGCCCGGGCTGCCTGAGGAGGCTCAGGGCCGCAGGATGGGGCTGTCCCGAGCGCGGCACAGGAAGGGCACAAGGAGAAGGTTCTTTCAAACCGGCGCTGGGGGCAGCAGAGGAACTCGCAAGGAACACGGCCGCCGAGTACCGCTAGCGAAGGTTCCTCAGGGACGGGGACGCCGCTGAGCTTGGCCCGAGACGGAGGCCGTGCCACATGAGTGCCCCGCCCGCCCGAGGGTTCCGCGCCTTGCCCACCTCGGCACAGCCTCGCTCTGCGGCCCTGAGCGCCCGCCGAGGGAACCACCGGAAACCCCCGCCCCGCGTGTCACCTCAACTTTCCCCGTACCGTGACCGTGGCTGGGGATCGTCTTCGTCTTCGTCTTCGGCTTCGGCGTCGGCGTCGGCGTCGGCGCCGCCGGGGCTCCAGCGATATTAACGATCCTCTCCCAAGCCGGAGCCGCCAGGGCCCGGGCCGAGGCCGCTCTTATTCGAACGGCAGCGCCCGCCCCCGCTGCTGCCCATTGGGCACCGCCGGGCCGGGGGCGTCACGCGGGCGGGCCGGCCGCGAATCGCGGCGTTCGGCTCTCCCTCGGAGCGGAGGGGACAGCGCCCCGCGGGTCACCGGGACGCACGCGGGGCCGTGGGCTGCCTGGGGGACACGTGCAGCAGTCCAAGCGAGGGAAGCCCTAGTGTGGTGGGGGGGGCTGGGGCCAAGGGGAACACAGGCAGGGGCCACCCGTGAAGGTAGAGCGACACAGATGGGACCAGGGGGGTGTGTGGGAGTGTGGGTCTCAAGCCCCCAGTCCGAGGTGAGGACACACATGAGAGGGGGTTGTGTGACACGCGGAGTGGGTTGTGTGGGGCCACACGGAGTACTGGAAGCCCACAGTGAGTCAAGGGGACACGTGGGGACTCTGGCGGGGTGTCACATGCAGACACCCCACTCTGCCCTGCAGGGCCAGCTAGGCATGGGTCCTCACCAGCCCCCAAACCTGTCCTGACCTACTAGTGGGGCCTCCTCTCACCTGGGGGGGTCCTGCACTTGTCCCTGTGGCCACAGCCCTGTTTCATCCTGTAGAGGCCCAGGTAAATTTAGTCATGGACTGGACTGTGGTGGCACATGTCCCCACCACTGCCCAGGCCCCACCAAGACTTGAGAAATGCTTGTTAGGCCTTCGCCTTCACAAAGACCACCCAGACCAAGCCCCTCTTGAGCTTATTGGATATAATCTATACCAAGAAACTAACAGATGTTTATTGAGCATCTGTTTTTAATGAACAGACTTGGAAACTTATTTTTCTTGCCAGAGTAACAACCCAAGTGGAACAGTATTTTTGCTGTTGAACCTTCAACCAACTCAAATCGTGGCTAGGATGGAAAATTACTATGACTGAAGCCCACTCTCTTGCGACCTAGACAGCAATCCAAAGTGAGACCCTTTGAGCTCTCAATTATAAAGGGCTAATGCAAACTGAAGCCCACTCTCTGATGACCCTATAAACCACACTCCAAAGCAAGTCTCACTGAGCATTCTCCTCCCAGAACATAGGAGAGCTAATGCATATGTCTCAAACATAGATAATTGGATGGCTGTGGAATCAACCAAGGACTGCTGGTAATAAACAAAGACTGTTGATATTAACACACCATGAGAAAGAAAAAGATGTGGCTGAAGAAGGGAGGCAAGGTGAGATAGGACAGCCCTGGAAAAACATCCTTGTTGTAGTTCCTGCTGATAAGCACAAGACAAAATAGCACAAGCACAGGAATGAGTGGCAGGAAGTGGGTAGGATTAAGATGACCAAAAAGCCCCAAACCTGTTGGATCTACTTCCAGGAAGACCTGAAAGAACTGACTGTGTGTGATAACTAATTTGCATAGAAAGTGAGAAATCCATCTTCAGGCTGTGGAAACCTATCCATAAAAAGGTACCCTGCAATTTCCATGCCAAGTGTGTAATTTACTAATGAAACATTCTGATTATTTGCAAACCCTGACTTTTGACATTCCTTTCGATCTTGAACATTTAGTAATCTCAGGTGCCTCCTTCCCCTTAAAGGTGGGTCATCATACATTCCCTGTCCCCTTGTCCCTGTGGGACATGATCAAAGAGGAGACAGTGGTCAGACAGATGTGTGTAGTACCCCCCCACCAGGGCATGGCTATCCCATCACGTCCATGCTGTGTCCGACAGAGAACAGTGGAGACAGGCACTGGATGAATGTGGCTTTATCTACTGTGGCAAAAAATAATAATTAAAAAAAAAAAGAACAAAACCAAAAACAACCAAAATAAAGGTCTAAACATGTAAAAAGGAGAAGGGATGGTGTTGGAGCCCCCAGGCCCCATGCAGAGCATCACATCTGCCTGGCTCCAGCCCATCCATCCTGGTGCCCTGGCATATGGTGCTGACCCACACCAGGGGCTCCTTGCACCAGCTGTTCCCTTTGTGCTTGTCCCTGTGCAAGGCAGCATCCAGCTGACACAGCCTCTTCCCCACGCACACCCACCCACCCCACGAGGAGGAGAAAGCCTCAAGCAATGCAGGTGGGCTCAACGTGCCAATGATGGGCGCCTTGGCATTTAGTAGGAAACAGGGTATCTGTCCAAGTTCTGTGGCAGCAGCATGGGGAGGGAAGGGATATATAGAGAAAAAAAAATCAGGAAAAAACCGAAAACAACCCAAAGCACTGAAGCAGCAGTGGTGGGGGCAGGTTCAGGGGATGCCAAACTGTACAACCAGTTCTTCTTTGGCGTCGACACGGATCTGTGAGAGCGCACTGAAGGCATAGGCAGCTATCCGGGACACCTGCAGGCACGAAGACATGGCTGTGTCACTGGTGGCTACTGAAACCCCCAGTTATCCCAGAGAAACTGCTGCAGGTTAGCCTCCAGCCCTAACAAGTCCCTAAGCCTGTCCTGGGCTTTGCCCCCACCTCTAACAAGGCCTTAAACCTGACCTAAGCTTTGCCCTCAGCTCTAACAAGTTGTGTCAGGGCTCTGGAATGCCAGGAAGGCATTACTGCTCCTCCAGGATGAGGATGTGTTTCTGGGAAGCATCGCAAGGGCTCAGGCTCAGCCCAGCCCTGCTCACCTGCTGCAGGTCTGCAAAGGGGACAGGGTCGCTGGCGAGCACTTGGTGCGGCTGGTTAGTCAGGGATGGCAGCAGTGGGAGCTTCTTCCAGTGCGTCAGGTTGTTGCTGAGCATGGCCAGGCGTGTGCTGTGAGGGGAGAGCAGCCAACATCAGGGCCGTGCCAAGACATGGGCACATCCAGAAGATGGGTGCTGCTCCCCCAGGGGGAGAAAGGGAGAGCAGTGGTGCTGCACTCCCAGCACCCAGCCCTCTTCATTCCCAGCAGCAGGAGGATGAGGGGGCTTCCAGCTCTCCCACATAGGCACCTGTCAAGCAGAAGCAGTCACATCCAGCCCCCCACCATCTTCCCCAAGGGCTGGGTGAACACAGGAGCCCTTTGTCCTGGGCTCTGCTGCCTGCACTGCCATCAGCCTTCCCTGAGCAGGCTGCACCCTGCTCTCTGAGATGAGGCAGCTCTTCTACATGCCAAGTTCACTCCCCCAGGCCAACACCCCTGGGACCTGCCCAGGGACACACACAGCTGTGAAGGACTGTGGGCACCCCAGGGGAGAAGTGCAGCTCCCACCTGTACTGCCTGGCTCTGTCCATGTACTCATGCTGCTCCATGCCCTGGGAATCCGCTGCCGACACGTCAATGATGTTGCTGCAGAGACACAAGACAGTGGCTCCCACTGGAGGCTCATTGCTCCCCCTCAGTTCCCTCCCCATCTCAGAGCATCCTCTGACCAGGGCAGACAAAGTCCAGCACCCGCCAGCACCCCAAAACAAACATCTCAAGGCCAAACTCGCCCAGCCACAAATGTGCCAGGATGGACTGGCTGCTTGCCAGGAAGGAAATGCCAGGGACCGTTTGCCCACAGCTGCCCTGGGGCAGAGGGAGGCAGGCAGAGGCTGCAGGAAGCTGGGGACTGGTCTGGGCTCTGGGGAGCTTGGCATGCAGCTACCTGGAGAAAAAAGGAACCATTGGGAGGACAATGTCTCTGGTAGATATCCTGAGAGCCCCTGTACCAGGCCCTGGGCTCACAGAGGAGCTGGGCCCTTGTCCAGGGCCCTGCTGAGCCCATTGTGTGCACCCCACAGCAAAGCAGTGCTCAGAGCTGCTGTGGCCCTCCATGCTGGACACATACCAGCGGCCATTAGCTCTGCAATGTCAGGCAGGGGAGCAGAGGGGCCTACGAGCATCCCAAAGCCCTCCCAGCCAGGCTGGACACAGCCCTCTCCCCACACTGCCCCTGCACATTTGAGGAAAAGCCTCCTCAGAAGGGGATGGATGCAGTGCTGCTGCGCCTCCAGCCACTCTCTCCACATTCCCATGGACTCACTTTCTTACCCAAACTCTGCCCCTGCTTCCAGCCCAGCACCCGAGGAGTTACCTCACACCTCGGGTCTTCTCTCTGTGTCCCCTTGCAGCTCAAAGCTGAAGGAGGAGCTGTCTGAGGGCAGAGGGACATGGGGGGCTTTGCCTCAGCTCCTCCCTTCCCCTCAGCACCTATGGCTGACCACCGGGGCCCACAGCCAGGGTCACCACTGTCCCTGGGGCTGCTGCCTGCCCCAGGGCACGGCCTGAGGCTTACATGGCTGTTTTGGCGAGGATGGAGGACAGCATGGCCTGCTCATCGGTGCGGGCTGACGGCAGGTTGTGGTAGCTCTGCTCTGCTCCGTTCAGCACCTTGTTGGGCGGGCTGGCTGCCGGCTCCAGCAGCCGCTTTGTCTCTTCCTCCTGAGGGAAAGGCAAGAGGAAAATCAGCCCTGGCTTCCCCACACCAGCAGCATTAACTCCACAGAATGAGGCAAGTCTCACCTTTCCCTCACCAACCAGGAGGGCTCCCGGTGCATCCCTGTGTAACCCAGAACAGCCTCAGCTCTGCCAAGCACTTCTTTACCCAATTATTTTGCTTTTCCCAGGTGAAGCCCCTCCAGCCACAAAGGCAGCAAGTGCTCCTGAAATCAGGCAGCACATTTGGAGTGGCCAATCCTGCAGGCAGGAGTCTGCAGCCAGCATCAACCTGCATTAAACACCCCAGCTAACGTGGATCTACTGTGCCCCGCCCCTGACTGGGCACCACGGAGAGCCCACCTTGGCATAGCAGGGGGCTCACCTGAGCCAGGTGAACCTCACATGCCAAAGCCCAGGCACTGGGGTGGGGGCTTCCCAGAGTCACAGTCCTCCACTCACTCCAGGAGGTGCAGAGCTGCAGCCCAGCCCTCAATCCTCTGGGTTCGCTGAATGGTGCTGCAGGGGTTGTGAGAAGAGCCCAGTAGGGAGATCATGGGCACAAACACCCATGGAACAAGATCACAGAATCAGCAAAATTGAAAAAGCCCTCTGAGCCCAACTGTTCTCCCAGCACTGTTGAGCCCACCACCAAACCATGTCCCAAGTGCCAAGTCTACATTGCTTTTAAATCCCACCAGGGTTGGGGACTCCAACGCTGTTCTGGGTAGCCTGTGTCACAGCTGTACAACACTTTTAGGGACATTTTCCCGAATATCTAACCTAAACCTTCTATAGCACAACCACAGGGCCTTTCCTCCTGTCCTGTTGCTTGTTCCCGGGGAGCAGAGACAGACTTCCACCTGGCTCCACCCTCCTGTCAGGGAGTTGTGGAGAGAGAGAAGGTAATCCCTGAGCCTCCTAGCAGCCTGAGCCCCCTCGGCTCCCTCAGCCACTCCTTGTGCTCCAGCCCCTCCTCCAGCTCCGTCCCCTTCTCTGGACATGCTCAAGCCTTTCCATGTCTGTCTTGCCCTGAAAGGATGCTCAGCCTATGACCCATGGTGAGCTGGGAGTGCAACCACCTCTCCACACATGCTGTCAGTGGCATCTCCAGCTCTTCCCCGGCCAGCAGCTTGCTCTCCCCTTCCTCCTGCTGGGAAACGCTGCTGCGATACTCTAGCCCAGGCTCTTCTCCTTCCTTTCTCGCCACACAAGTGGCAGCCGGCTGGGCTCCCCCTGGGACGGGCTGTCACAGCCCAGCTCCCGCCGCACCCGGGGATTAAGTTTCGCGGGACAGGTGACAGCCCCAGCTCTCCCCCGGCCCCTGAGTTGCGTGGCAGTCACGCTGTCCCAAGAAGGACAGACTGGCGCTGCTCCCGCCGGTGCCGTGCGATGCCCGGGGCTTACACCTGCAGCGGGACGGCGGGAGGGTCGGGCACGACCCCCGAGCCCCCGCCTCCAGTCCCCACGCGGCACCGGGGGGACACGCGCGGAACGAGAGACACGAAGGCGGCGACAGGCGGGAGCAGCGCTCAGACACTGCCCGGGAGCGGGGAAGGGCCAGGCCCCGCCGAGGACGCGCGCCGCTTCCCCCCCGCCGCCGGGAAGCCCCGGGAGTGGGGCCGAGCGTCCCTCCCGGCGCCACCCCCGCCGCGGGCCTCGTGTTCCCCCGGCGCCAGGCCCACCTGGTCGGAGGCCTCGGCCTCGCTGCTGTAGCAGCAGCCCATGGCGAGCGCGGCCCCGGCTCCGGCACGGCCCCGCCGCCGCGCGGTCACGTGAGCGCCGAGTCACGCCGGTCACGTGAGCGGCGGGGAACACGCACCCGGACACACGGACACACGGACACACACACAGACAGACACACGGCCGCGCCCGCCGCCGGGGGCGCGCGCGGGGCCGTCACGTGGGCCGGAACGATGCTCGCACGTGGGCTACGTCACGCGGCCCTGCGGGCGGGGTCACGTGTCTGCTGCCAGGGCACCGCCCCCCCCCCGGGCGCGCTCCCGGTGTGTCCCGAGCGCGCTCCCGCGCTCAGGCGGCCTTCCTGCAGGGATCGTGGCGTTCCCTGTGCCCCGGGTTCCCAGGTTTTCCGGCGCTCAGAATATACAGTGGGGCAAGAATGAGGGAGAGCGCGATGCCTGGAGTGATGGTGTGTGTTGTCCCAAATAACTGCAAAGTGTGATGGGGCCCTGCTCTCCTGGAATAGCTGAACACCCGCTTGCCCATGCGAAGGGGTTGTAATATATGGTAGGGATAATTCATGCTATTAATTTATGGTATAAAATATTGTGAAATCCAAACCATGTCTTTTGACCATCCCGGCCGGGAGCAGCTGTCTTATTCAGGTTCAGCTAGTTCCCGGACGCACGTTAAGATAACAATCGATGCCTAAACGTAAGAATAGAAGCTTCCAGGGCGATGATCGTTGTTTCCCACTCGCAGGCACCCGAAAGCGATTAGCGCCTTGCGCTTGCATCTATCAAGATAGTCAGAGCCACCCTGATCCATCTGAACACACGGCTCCTCCGAAGCCGATTGTCCCTGACTCCACACCTGGACTGGGCTTTTGTCCACCTCTGCCCATGGAAAGCAACATCGATGCATGTGAAGAGACAAAGGAAATTCGGTCATCTTTGCCTCGGGCAGAATAAACTGTATAAAACCTCGCTGCGCGAAGCCACCAGCGTGAACGGGGGAGACTCTGACACTCGGGAGGTCAGATCCGCGTTCACCCGGCGCCGATCCCGGGCTCGACGCTCTCTCTTTGGCTGTGGTGGTTTCGAAGACCGAACTTCGGTCTCGCAGACAAATTAATAAATCTTTGCTACATTTTTGATCATTTTGGCTCACGATTTGATCATTTATAACAGGGTGATGTGAAAAATGCATGTATTATATGATTGGCTTTTCGCAAATATTAAAATGAATATTATATGTGGTTGTGTTAGAAAGTTATACTGTATTCATTCTCTTAAGTACTGTGTTAAATATAGTTTTAGGTTATAAAAATGTTAAAATAGAAACTATGATATGTAGGATACTTTTTTTTTAAAGAAAGGAATTACAGTGCGATAGCAGCCACAGGACACCTAAATCTTTCAGAGAAAGAGAATTTATTGCCCCATTATCAGAAGAAACGAACTTCTTCCCACCTAGTAGACCCCGTAGGATTCAGAGGAAGAAGTTGACCGATGACCAAACAAAATCCTGTATTTGAATTGAATTTATGCATCGTGTATGAGGTGTATGAATATGCAACAGGCTGTTGCTTTTAAGGATTAATCCTTTGTTAATGAGAGTCCCTTTTTGTCTTTATTGTCTCATATTATCCTCATTCAATTTGTCAAATTATTATTACTCTAATTGTATTACTATTTTTATAACAATTTTATTAAACTTTTAAAATTTTAAAAACAAGTGATTGGTGTTTTTCATAGGTGACTTAATTTCTTGTTTTGCTTTGCTTGTGTGTGCGGTCTTTGCTTTCCCTATTAATCTGTATTAACCTCAACCCACGAGATTTCCAGTTTTTACTGTTCCAGTTCTCTCCCTGAGCTTTCTGATGGGGGAGTGGGCAAGTGGATGGGTTGGGCTTGGTTGCTGGCTGAACCACCACAGTCCTTCTTTGTCACCCAGTGCGGGGCACTAAGGGTTGAGGTAACAACAGAGTAGGTTGGAAACAAATTTGATCTCGGCATTTGCTGTATGAGGTCCAGGGTCACTGGTCACAGTGGTGCTTGGTCTGTCCATGTGGGTATGGTACTGACCCTGGCTCTGTTCCTGTGTGTGCTCCTCGGGGTGGCCTTTTACGGAGCAGGGACAGGGATCAGCATTTCTTTTGTTGCTGTACTGTGGGAGGTGAGTTTATGACACAGGAACAGCAAGGGCAATGAGGGTACTCTGGGATGTGTATTCAGTGCTGCTCTCCTGCCCTCTGAAGTCCTTTGATAACCGTACCTCGTCTGGGGGAAACAGGGAAGGATGATTTTCTCCATTTCCCCCCCTTTTCCTCCTTCAGGCCTGTTACAACAGCTTCTGAGCATTTTTAATTCCCTTTGGACGGTAAGGAAAGCCTGTTCCTGTTGGTCCCAGTGCAGTCTACACTGTGTTCAGAGTCACCTTTGGAGGCAGAACAGAGATTTCCAAGAAGGCCATTCAGGGACCTGTCCTGAGGGGGAATAGTCATGAGTGGCATGGAATGTGTGAGAAAATTGGCCAATTGTTTGAGAAATTCTCTGCTTCGGTGGTTTGGGAGTTCACCCTGAACAACTACAGGACTCTGCTAAAGTGACAGAATATTTGCAAGGAGATGCTGTGTCAGCTGCAGAGATGAGCAGCTTTCTGCAGTGTGCTGGGCCCTGGCTGCTCTTTATTGCACACCAGCGGTCAGTGGAGAGCACCCTCAGGGGAGGAGGAGGAGGAAACAGCAACAGCACCACGGCCACGGCAGCTGCAGCTGAGGCAGGGAACAGCCCGTGCTGGGAGCAGCCACCCCTGCAGGGAACACGGAATCCAAGACAAAACCAGCTCAGTTAGTGAGGGATGGCAGAGCAGGGCCCTCAGAACAGGGGGAGGAGGCAGGGCCAGGGAAAATCACCTGGTCCGTGTCCCCAGGTGAGCTGTAAGATGTGTGAGAAGGTTCCAGCCGCCAGTTAGGTGAGCCCCTGGTGACCTGGCTGCTCCAGTGCTGGGATATCCTGGCCATATGGAAGGGGATGGTAGTGAAGCCAAGCAGCTGGGATCCTTGTCCTGGGATGTGAACGTTGACAAGGGCATCGGGAAGAGCACAGAAACTCCCAGGCTCTGCAGGCAACTCCTGACAAGTGTGAGGGAAAGGCACTGTCCCAAGGATGATCAAGTAGTGCATGGAGGCATGTGGAACACCATGGAGCAAGGTACCTGGTACCTTGCAAAGAATTAGGGGTGCTGGAGGTTGAGTCCACTACAGGGATTCAAATAACAAAGTCCCCTTTAGGCCCAGATGTCTGGTGTACACAATCCTTGTGGCACAAGTTTGTACAGAGCCATTGTCATACACCAGCTCACTGTTGAGTAAATTGGCAGAGGGAGCTTCTGGTATTGTCTGTTGGTTGGAAAGGGGTCTTCCATGTGAATCTTTTCTTGTACCCTTTGTCATTAATATTGTTGCTGTTACTGTTCATTTTTTTATTGCCAATAAATTATTCTTATCTCAACATGAGATCTTTACCTTTTGTGCCTCCTCTCCATCCTGCCCCTGTGAGAAGGGGGAAAGGAAAGCAGGGGAGAGAGAGAATGGGCATAGTTTGGAGGGTCTCAGTGGGGGCACTGAACAGGGGAGTACCATTCCTAAACCACAACAGATCCCAGTGCCCCAACCCTCCACACCCCCAGTGCACCCAATGCCCCCATGCTCCCTGGGCCCAGTGTGTCCCCAGGGCTCCACTGATTAGGGCTCCCAGGTGCTTCTGGCTCCCCGTGCTCCTGTTGCCCAGTGCTTCCAGTACCCAGTATTCCCAGTGCACAGTGACAGGACTCCAGCTCCAGTATCAGGACCACAGCTCCTAGTACTACATACCAGTATTGGGACCCCAGCCATGATACTGGAACCCCAGGCCCCAATATCAGCATTCCAGCTCCATATCAGCACCCCAGCTCCAGTATCAGCACCCCAGCCCCCTTGTGCAGCCCAGGACCACCTCCCCACCCCAGCCTGGCTCCGTCTCAGTTGCCAGCTCCACTGAGCTGGTAACCGGAGCTCTGATAGCAGCTGCAGCTGTGGTGACAGCATCAATAATTGAGTGGCAGCAGGGCTCCACACAGGACTGCCTGCCTCTGCCTGCCTGGAGTGTGGGGACAGGTAAGTGCCACCCCCATTGCCCTACCCTGTCGCTGTGGCTGGGCACCCCCAACAGCCCAGGGTGTTGGGAGCAGGGTGTGAGGTACAGAATATGGGGGATGGGAGCAGAGAAGCTGGACCAAGGCAGGGTGCAAAGTGTTGTGCTGAACAAGGCCCCTCACAGCAGCACAATCCCCTGGGATGCCAGCCCAGCAAACCCCAATGTCTGGACCCTGGCAGGTGGGTCCCCAGCACTCCCCAGCCCTGGCATAGGGATCTCCACAGCATCCTGGGGTGCCCCAGCCCTACAGGCCCAGCAGCACTGGAGCCCAGGGAGAGGTACTTCCAGGGGATGCACAGCACAGCACAGCCAACTCCTAGCATGAGTGGGAGGCGGGCACCCTGGGAGGACACCCTATCACAGCATCCCATGACAGGATAGATTTGTCTTGTTATGGCTTAAGGGCTCACAATGCTTCAATGATCTCTGCACAGGGGAGATTTTCAAAGCCTGGGCCCAAGGTTATGCTACTGATAGTGGACACAAAGGGTGCAGAACTTCCTATTTGGCAGAACTCCCAAGATAAGTACGAAACTAACAAAGTCGCTGGAACGAACTATCAAAGCACAACACAACAGTCAACTAACAAAAAGCACAGCCTCGCTTGCTTGTGATGGTGTCTCCAGCGATTGCCCTCGCCTTCCTCCCCTTCATTGTCACCCTGCTGATCCGGTACAGGCACTACCTGGTGCTGCTGTACCGGGCAGTGCTGGTGCCCTGGCTGCGGGACCGGCTCACCGGCACCTCGCGGGAGCAGCGTGCCTTCCAGTACGTGCTGGCCCATGCCATCCCTGGGGACCCCCACCACATCCTCCAGACCTTCGATCAGTGGTGCTACCACTGTGAGCACCTCAGCTGTGTGGGGCCCGACAAAGGTGAGTGCCACCCTTGCTTGTCCACACCACACAGGGCATGGCACTGGTCATGGCCATGGCACCACTGACATGGCCATGGCACCGGGCATGGCCATGGCACCACTGACATGGCCATGGCACCGGGCATGGCCATGGCACCACTGACATGGCCATGGCATTGCCAGCATGGCCACAGCATCACTGGCATGGCTTTGACACCACTGACATGGCTGTGATAGTGTTGGTGTGATCACAGCACTATTAGCATGGCAGTGGGATTGTTGATATAGCCATAGTATTGTTGGCACAATTGTGGCACCAGTGAGCCATGGCACTGTTGGTATGGCTATGGTATCACTGACCTGGCTGTGGCATTTTTGGCATGGCTCTCCTCCATGCCTCTGGGCTCTAGGAACTGCTTGGCACCTTTGCCCTGCCCAGGGCTGGGGTGGCACAGACTGGGTGCTGAGAGGCACATGCCACGCCAGGGCGGATCGTGGAGCGGGTGCTGCTGGAGCGGGCCCCGCTGCGGGTGCTGGAGCTGGGCACATACTGTGGCTATGGCACCGTGCTGCTGGCACAGGGGCTGCCCCCGGGCGCCCGCCTCTACACCATCGAGGGGGACCCCCAACATGCTGCCGTGGCCGAGAAGGTGATCCGCCTGGCTGGCTTCAGCGAGCAGACGGTGAGCACCCAGGCACTGGGACAGAACCCAGCCCTGCATGGGAAACCAGGGAGGAGATGGGGGGGGGAGCTGTGCTGCAGGAACTGAGGCACCTGTGGGGTAGTGCATGTGGGAAGAGAAAGATCCTGCTCCATGGATCCCTGCAGGGGGATGGGGGGCACCGTGCCACCCTGCCCCAGTGACCGAGGGGGATGCAGCACAGGTGGAGCTGATTGTGGGCCCCTCGGAGGAGGTGATACCCCGCCTGCGGGAGAAGCACGGCCTGGTGAACGCCAACTTGGTCTTCATGGATCACTGGAAACGCAGCTACCTGCGGGATCTGCGGCTGCTGGAGAGCCACCAGCTGCTGGCTGAGGGGGCCACCATCCTGGCGGATAACGTCCTCTTCCCTGGGGCACCCCACTTCCTGCAGTACGCCAAGACCTGCGGCAAATACCACTGCAAGGTGCACCGCGCCAGCCTGGAGTACTTCCGCGCCATTCCTGACGGGATCGCCGAGCTCCGCTACACCGGCACCCACTGAGCGGGCACCTCCTGCCCTGTGGTGCCACGGTCACCGCGGCAGTGCCAGGTCCCCAGCCTCCGCCTGGGCTTCAACAAGGGCTCTGCAGGAAACGCGCTGGCTGCTGTGGTCTGTGCTGGGCGCAGTGGGTACCGAGGGAGGGGCTCATTCCCCAGAGTGCTCCTGCCTGCACGGCACAGGGAGCTGTGCCAGGCACACCCATGGATGGTGGGGAGCAGCCCTACCCCCTGCCTGCCCTGGTGGCCTCAGACACCGGATTTGGGGTTGTTTTCTTGAAAACTGAGAAACTTTATTAGAAAAGATGTGTCAGTTCCAATATGCCAGGTGGCAGTGTCCCCTCTGGCTCCCCTGGGGGGCTTTCCTCTGAACCTGCTGCCCCACACAGCACCCATGGCAGGAGGAGCTTCACTGAACTGTCCCCCAGAGCCGTGGGGGGCAAAGGCTCTCCCCCAGCCTCTGGACTGGTGTGGTTGTGGCAGAATCAGATCATCCACTGGTCCTGATCCTGCTCTGTCCCCTCCATGTCCACCTGGGAAAGAAAGAGGTTTGAGATCTCCCCCAGAGCAAGAACTTAACAGAGTGCGTGAAGGAGAGAAGACAGCCCCTGGAGCTCATGCTCAGGGTCCCACACACTTCACATCCCCTGCTTTGGGGTCTCACACTATTTACCTCATTGATCTCCCCATCATCAGGAGATTCATTATAATCATTCATCTCATCCATATCCTGCATGTCCTCATCATCTTCTGAGTCCTCTTCGCTGTCTTCATCATCTTCATCATCCTCCTCCTCCTCCTCATCATAGTGCTGTGGACACAACAGCTCCAGCAAGCCCATCCGCCCCTCAAGCCCTGTGGCACCCCCCCTTCCCTGTGTACACACCCACCTCGGACGCTGGCTTTCCTATGGGCACCAAGTTGTTGTCCTTCTCAGCAATGCTCTGGAGCTGGGGAAGGGAGAGACGGGGGTGAGCACTCCAACAGCTCCATGACAGCCCAGCAAACAGGCCCTCCGGGCTCAGCTGCTGGCTTGTGTGGCTGACTGACCTTGCCTGGAGTCCTGCTGCCTCCCTGGCGTCCCCCAGCCAAGCAGGGAAGAGCAGCACTATGAACACCCTGGCACCAAGCAGCGTGATCCCAATGACACTCTGGTGCTGAAAGGATTCGAGGTGTCCCCATGTGTGGCATCAGAAGCCCCAAAACAAAGCTTATGTATTTCTTTATCAAAAAATAACCAAAACTGGGACATCTGATCAGCCAGACAAACACAACCACAGCAGATAATTAAAGCTCAATTAAAATACATCAGCACTCCCACCCAGAGGGACTTGGAACCTCTTCTACGTGCTGGGGTTTTAATTGATTTAAACTTTATTTTTTAATTATAAAAACTTAATTACTGATTTTTTTTTCCTAAACTTTAATCAAATAGATGCTCTTCCCCCCATACTCAGGGGCACTGCAGCACCAAACTACGCTCACAGCACAAACACTTGTCAGTTACCAGGATCAGAAATCGCTCCTCGCCTCCCTCGGGAAATTAGTTAATTAATTATTTGGGAGCTAGTGCAGGAGCCTCGGTTCAGCAGCATCTTATTAATAAACCCCCACACAGTAAGCGGGTAGCCCCGGTAAGAGCCCGCACGGAGCCGGTGTGACACACGGATGACGGACACGAGAGCAGCGGTGCCCGAGCCCGCAGCACCGGCACAGGACGCTGAAACACGGGCACAGCCGGGGAACACCCGCGGGGAGCCACGCAGCGGAGGAGCCCCGTGTCCCGGGACACCCGGGCTGCAAGGAGCACCGCGGCTGTATCCGCTGAAGAAGCAGGGGCCGCTTCCCCGGCCCCGAACCCGTTCCCGGCCTCCTGACACCCGGCCCCGCGGCCTCACGGCTCCCCGCCACCCCGGTGCCCACCCAGGCCTGGTGCTGCTGCTCCTGCTGCTGCAGCTCGGTCTCGTCAACGCACGGCCGGTCGAGGTTGAACCAGAGGGACTCGGTGAGGCGGGGCAGGAGTGAGGGGAACAGCGTGGACATGGCGTGGGTACCGGGAGCAGCGCCAGGCCGGCGCCAGCCGCCCTGCCGGAAGCGGAGGCCGACCCGGAACCAGTTACACCGCAGGGAGCATGCGCACAGGGAGTGCAGGCTCACAAGGGGGAGAACGAGTGGGGCGTGGCCTAGGCTCCGTCTGGGGCGGGGCGCCGTTTGATTGACTTGCGATTGTCTGGGTTCCCTCCGAGTGTGGGGCCCGGGCATAGGTGAGCAGCCCCGAGTTATCTGTGACCCCCGTCAGGGGGTATTTGTGATCCCCACGGAATATCTGTGCCCCTCCTTGGGGTATTTGTGACCAATGGTGGGTATGTGAGCCCCACAGGTACCCGTGACCCCAGTGAGGAGGTATCTGTGATCATGATGGGGTATCTGCTCCTGTGGGGACAACTGTCATCCATGGCTGGGGTATCTGTCACCTGTGAGGGGGGTATCTTCCCCCCTCCTCAGGGCATCTGTGATCCCCCGGGCACGTCTGGCCCCCCATCACATGTGACCTTGGAAGTACCTGTCCCTTATAGGATATCTTCCCTCCTTGTCCTCCCCCTGCCGGCATGTCTCACTCTGCAGCGTTTCTGTCCCTCCCGAGCCACAGTGGCTGCTCTCCTCCAGGTATCTGCTCCCCCTCCATGGGATCTGTGATCCGCTGAGTACCTGGGGATCAATGAGGGGTACTTGCCTCTACCCTGTGGCCATCTGTGACCCCGCTGGGGTACCTGTCCCTGCAACATCTCTCACCCACTGTGCTGTTCCC
Source organism: Emberiza elegans (assembly GCA_024865655.1). Lineage (NCBI taxonomy): Eukaryota > Metazoa > Chordata > Aves > Passeriformes > Fringillidae > Emberiza > Emberiza elegans. The sequence goes on from JALJVW010000196.1 coordinate 4,719,162, forward strand.
CCCCAGTCACTCACAGGGGCCCTGCGGTGCTGGGGGGCTAGGTCCTGCCCCTTGTGCTGGTGTCAGGGAGTCAGGCCACCTCCCACAGGAGGGAAGGAAAAACAGCCATAAGTGGATTTTGGCTGGTGCTGGCCCCAGCCCGGCGCCAGGAGGATGAATCCCAGCTGCATGTGGGGCTGTGAGGGGCCAGGATGGGCACGAGTGTCAGTCCAGGACACAGTGGGGAGCCAGGGCGGGGTGCACTGTCTCCTCCGTGCCCTCAGGGCTGCCCAATCCGCTGCATTCCCGCGTCCCGTGATCAGTGGCCACGGGTTGTGCTGCACCACGACCTTTGAGATGAGCTGTGCTCGTCCCACGGCACCTGGAGCCCAGCTGCCCCCCAGGTAAGAGCCCTGGCACCCCCAGGTAAGATCTCTGACCCCACTGTTGGTGGTCGTGGGCAGTGACCATGTGCTGCTGCGCTTCCACATGCACGGCAGGGGACTTTGTCCCTGCTGTCACCGCGTCTCTCAGTGCTGCTGTCCTGACCTGCTGTTGCCCTGGCAGAGCAATGGCAGCGGTTTTGGCTCTGCTGGTGGCCTGGCCAGCTGCCACTGCAGCAGTGACGGTGACACAGGACTCGCTGCTCAATGTCTGCATGGATGCCAAGCACCACAAAACAGAGCCTGGCCCTGAGGGGCAGCTCTACGGGCAGGTATGGTCCTCATCCACTGCACCAACACCCACTGGTGTCACTTGCTGGGGGGGTGACTAGGATGGAGGCTGGGGGGCTCTGTGCCCCACCATGAATTCCATCACCCAGTGTCACCCACCCACGGGCACTGGTGCTTTCCCTGGACCTGCAGCAGGTCCCAGCTGAGCCCTGGTGGGTCCTGATGGGTCCCAGCTGAGCCCCGGCTGCCCCGGTGCAGTGTGTCCTCTGGAAGGACAATGCCTGCTGCACTGCCAACACCAGTCTGGAAGCTCACCGGGACCAGTCCTACCTGTACAACTTCAACTGGGACCACTGTGGGGCCATGCCAGAGAAGTGCAAGCGCCACTTCATCCAGGACACGTGTCTCTATGAGTGTTCCCCTAACCTGGGGCCATGGATCGACCAGGTAGGTGCAGATCCTGCCCTCACCCACCCACCAGGACCCCTGGGCTGAACTGGGGGAAACTGGGGGAAACTGGGGGCCCTGCAGGCAGACACCAGCTGGCGGAAGGAGCGGATCCGGGATGTGCCACTCTGCCAGGAGGACTGTGAGCAGTGGTGGGAGGATTGCCAGGATGCTGTCACCTGCAAGGTCAACTGGCACAAGGGCTGGAACTGGACTACAGGTGAGTGGGGGTTGCAGGGCACGCCCCATCATGCCTCGACCCTCCTGTGGGTCTCCAGTCACCCTCCATCTTGCTGCAGGGGAGGTTGTGTCCATCCTCCCTGGTGGCTGTGAGTGGGTCCGGGGGTGTGAGGGTCCTCATGGGGTAATGCAGTGTGAGACCCTGTGCCACCTTGAGGTCAACTCTCTCTTCCCCGGCAATGCCAGTGGGACCCATGTGCACCCCATGCACAGGGGAGCAACACCCATTTCCCAAAGCCCTTCACCCACTTCACCCCCTGCCCACCCCCAGGCACCAACCAGTGTCCCAAGGGCGCCATGTGCCAGAAGTTCAAGTTTGTGTTCCCCACGGCGGCTGCGCTCTGCGAGCAGGTCTGGTCTGGCTCCTACCGCTACACATCCCACCATCGTGGCAGCGGCCGCTGCATCCAGATGTGGTTCGACCCCGCACAGGGGAACCCCAATGTCGCCGTCGCCCAATATTACGCCCATGGCGATGCTCCCCCAAACTCCCCGCGCTCTATGCTGCTGTCCCTGCTGCCCCTCACCCTACTGGCCCTGCTCTGAGCAGGAGGGGCTGCATGCAGGAGCGGGCAGTAGATGGTCAGGGGGGTCCCAGGCTGCCTCGTGCCTCCTCATGGGATGTCCCCAAGCTGTGTCCCCCCCGCCCCGAGGCATGTGGCTCATGAATAAATGCTCCTGCCCTGCTTGGTCTTGGGGTGTTGTGTGATGGTTGCAGGGGTCAATAGGATGGTTGAGGGACCTGGGGGTGTCTGCTTGTCCCATCCTGCTTCAGGTGGGGAGATGAAGCAGACATCACTCCTATTCATTTGTACCGGCCAGCCTGGCTACCCAGCACTGCCTCCCCCAAACCACTGTACAGGCACAGGGCTGTCTGCCACTGGGGCCCAGGAGGATGGGATCCATGAATGTGTCCTAGCACCTGACATGGCTCCAGGGCCCCAGGTGTCACTGACACCCTGGGGTGCGCAGGATGAGACTGGGAAAATCATGGGCAAAAAGGGGAGGATATCCCGGGGACCCTGAGGTGGGAGCATGGTTGTCAAGGGAGTTCCGCCGGCCCGGAGCCCACCCCAGTTGTCCCTTTCCCCCCAACATGCTCCGTGTTCCCAGCTGTGGGGTGGCACCTTCCCGATCCCTGGCCCATGGAGAAGTCCCCGGTTTTGGTGGCGAAACCGGGTCGCGCCTCCCACTTCTTCAGCCCCCGGCCCCAGCCCTGCCCCACTGCGGCCCCCCTTTTTCCAGTGCCTGGCTCCCCGGTACCTTCACACTGCCGGTGCCTTCACACCACCGTGCCCTGCTCTTCCCTTCGGTGTCCCCCTGGGTGCTCCCCTGGTGCCCCTATCTCTCCAAGTGCTTTCCCCCACCCCGGTGCTCTTCATCCTCCCCGTGCTCCCCACTGCTGCTCCCCTCTACCCGCTGCTCTCCGCCCCTCGGTGCCGCTGCCCCTCGGTCAGACCCCCGATGCTCCCCTGAACATCCTGCTCACGCCCCCTGATCTGCCCCGGTGCCTCTCGGGTGCGCCCCCAGGACCCCACCAGTGCTCCCCCGGTGCTCCCCCAAGTTCCCCCTGCTGCTCCCCCAGGATCCCCCCGGATCCTCGACTCCCCCGGGTCCCCTCCCGCGATCGCCTCTCACGGTGGCCACCCCCGGATCTCTCCCCGTGGGCCCCCGGGTAACTCATCGGTGCCTGGGACCCTCGGTGCCCCCAGCCCCCGAAGCCCCCGCCTGTCCCCGGGATGTCCCCGTCCCCCACCTTTCCCCGCCCCGCTGCCCGCCCCTCGGCTCCCCCTCCCCCTCAGAGCGCGGCCCCGCGGCGCGGCCCCGGCGGCGGAGCATGGCGGGCGCGGGGGGCGCGGGGGGAGCGGCCCCGGTGCCGGTGCCCCCCTGGTACCACCGGGACCTGAGCCGGGCGGCGGCCGAGGAGCAGCTGGCGCGGGCCGGGCGGGACGGCAGCTTCCTGGTGCGGGACAGCGAAAGCGTGGCGGGGGCCTACGCGCTCTGCCTGCTGTGAGTGGGGTACAGGCGGGGGGCTGCCGGGGGGACACCCCCGCGGTGCCGGCGGGGCATGGGGGGACACCCGGGAGCGGCCATCGGGGGTGCCTGGAGGGAGTGCACCGGGAGGGGACCGGCGCGGGGCCGGGGGAGCTGCGGAGGCACGGTCAGGGAGTCGGGGGGAAGACTGGGGGCGAACATGGCAGAGCTGCACAGGGGAGCTTGAGGGGGCACCGGCGAGAGCTTTGGGGGGATCCCGGGAGAAACGGGGCGGGGGTACCGGGGGAGAGTCGGGCGTAGGAGTGGAGTGTTCAGGGCGGCACCACAGGGGCCTCGGGGATGGTCCGAGGAGAGCAGGGGGTCGGGAGGGCAGCCGGGGGTGGCTCCTGGGCAGAGGGGAGGGGAGGATTTGGGGGAGCGCCAGAGAGGTACCGGGGAGAGCACTGAGGCGTCATGGTGGGGTCATTGCAGGGACTCGGGGGAGCACTGTGGTACGCAGGGCGGGTGTCCGAGGAAGCACTGGCACAGCACCGGGAAGAACGGTGGGAGAGGCACCGACGGCGGGAGGGGGGCGCCAAGGAAGCACGGGCAGGGGGATCACTGGAAGGGATCCAGGGGAGCACACGGGGAGCAGTGCTGGTGGGGGGAAACACCAAGAGGGCAACAGACAGAGAGGGAAAGCCATCTGAGGGATACAGCGAACACGGGGGTCACCCAGTGCTGTGGGGGAATTTGGGCACAGGGAGGCTGGGACAACTCTGGTCAGTGGGTGCTGGGAGGGCACAGACACGGGGGGACCTGGGGCTTCAGAGGGACACTGGCACTTCTGGGCCACAGGGCACCAGGGCAATGGCACCTGCTGGGGCCTGGGTGTCCCAGGAGACCTGACACCAACAGACTCTGGAGGGGCTGGGAATCTCTGGGGCTGGCTCCAGGGGGGCTGTGTCACCAACCCCTGTTACCATGAGGGTGTATGAGATGGGGGGCCTGACACCTACTGCACACTCTTGGGGTCCCTGAACTTACCCATGGCACTTGGGGTCCCCAGCTCCTGCCCTCATGCCTGGGGGTCCCCAGCCTGGGAAAGGGGGACAGCTCTGTGCCCTTGAGTTGTGCCATGGAACTCTATGGCTCCCAGCTTGTGCCAAGTCACAGGTGAGGGCTGACAGCCCTGGGGGTCCTGAAGTGCCTTTGCCCAGTGGTGCACCCCAGCACCCCACCATATCTGGGGCCTCTGGCACCTCGTTGTGCTGGGATGCTCCTGGGGCATGCCACCGGCTTTGCTCAAGGCCGGCTGCCTGTGCCAGCACCTGGACCTTGATGTGGTTGAGGAGTGGTGGTGAGGGCACTTGAACTCTTAAGCTTTTCTGTGCCCTGAGAGCCTGTGGGAGAGTTGGGAGTGCACCGTGAGCTGGCCTGCCCTGGCCTGGGGTTGCTGTGTGCTGGTGCCACGTGCAGTTGCCAGGCATGCAGCCTCCATGGTGGCATGGTTGTCCTGCCCTGTGGACAGTGGCAAATGCAGTTTCCCAGCCATGTGGTAAAACACAGTGTGGCTCTGGGCACTGGCTCCCCACCACAGAGCTGGGCTAGCAAGCAGCACTGGGCACAGCCCTGGGAGAGCCTGCAATTCCAGCCCCCAATGGTGCCATGTGGCTGGAGGGAGGGCATTGTGGCCCCCGTGTGGGTGACAGAGGGCTGCAGACAGCATTGTGGCATGGGTGCCTGGGTAAGATGTGTCTGTCATTGGTGTCTCTCACTGCTTGGTGAGGAGGCCATGGGTGCCATGTGGCTGGCCTGTGGCACTGGGACCATGCAGCCTGGCAAAGCCCATCATGGGAATGCCAGGTTGGGAGGCTGCACTCCAGCAAGGGCTATTGGGAGTCCCTGGTGCTGTGATCTCACCAGGCACCCCCATTGCCTGTGAGTGGGTGGACAGGGCTGTGGAGCCATTGGCCTAAAAATAGCTGCAGAATCAGGAGGAGGAAAGGGAACTGCAGCGGGATCCCGGCAGCATCGGCTTCCTTTAACCCTCCCACTGGTGTGCCATGGACTCACTGAGCTGGATGTGGCACACCAGGACATGTCACTGTGCCCTCGCCATGGCACACTGGGGTGTCTCACCGTGGCACATCAGGGTGTCACACTTGTGGCCTCACTGCTGCTTATTGGGAAGTGGTAGCATATGGCAGTGGCACCCCAGGGCGTGCTGACATCACTGGTTGGTGAGCAGTGCTAGGGGGGACAGTCCTGGTGTGGTGTCCCACAGGAGCGTGGGGGCTTGGAGCTTCCACCCTGGCTCACTGCCACTTCGTGGGGGACACTAGTGCTGGGGTGGTGCCAGTGGGCACACAGTATCCCCCTTGCCAGGGTGCCCACATCCTGCTCTTGGCAAAACAGGGTGGTAGGTGCCCCTCTGTGTGCCACAGAGCAGAGATGGGATGGGGGTGCCCGCTGTGCTGACAGGGTTGTGGCAGGGCGCTGTGCGTCAGAGCGACAGGGGAGTCCCGTAGCTCCCGCATAAAGGCTCTTTGTAGCCAGCCCGGTGCTCTCTGGCCCCCCCTCCCCGTCGCTGCTCACCAAAATAGCAGCCGACAGACAGACAGCGGTGCGGGGCTGGGCAGCCAGGGGGCCCTGCAGTCCCTCTCCACAGCACCACCCCCTGTGCCAGGTGTCCCTCCAGCCCCCGCCAGTTATCCACAGAGAACCCCACAGCTGAGGTTCTTCCTAAGGGTCCTGCTCCTTGCCCCTCCAGTCTGGAATTCCACATACTGGTGCTGTGCTGGGACTCCTCTTGCACCCACATCACACCTCCAGTGGTGTTCCTGCTGTGGAGACCCCAACTGTGTGTTAGGACTTCCCACAGAGACCCTTTATGCTACCCTCGTTTGGGGGTGTCTCTTTGTGCCCCCCATCTTACCAGCCAGGATTCTCCCACAGACTCCTTTGAGTCTGGGGGCCCCTGATCCCTTCACCCACCCTAGCAGGGTTTTCCATACAGCCCCCCATAGTGGATTCCCATTGGGCCCCCCCTACCACTTGGAAAGTTTTCCATGGCCCCACCCTCACAATGACCCTGACTGGGCATTGGGGCACCTGGCAGGACCCCAGCGATGCTGGGATAGGTCGTACCTCCAGAGGAGGCAGGAGAAATGGGGTACCTGGCACTGCAGGGGATGTGGTGGCACCATGGAACCTGGTGCTGTGGGGTGGTGGCAGGGCAACCAGAACTGTAGGGTGACACCAGGGGACCTGCCAGAGGGGGATAGGATGTGGGGGCATGGCACCCTGTCCAGGGACACAGCACAGCATGTGGGGATGGATGCTGCCTTGTCCCAGTCCTCCAGCCCTGTGTCAAGCTGCCACTGGGACAGGGGACACAACAGCTGAGTGGCCCTGGTCTGGTGACAGCAGCGTCAATGCTCACGGTGACCTCTGTGGCCAGAGGCCAGCCGAGGAGTCCCAGTCCCTGCTGACAGCCCTGGAGTGGGGAGGTCTGGCAGTGCTGAGGCTCCCTGTCTCCAGGAGTCCCTGAAATGGGAGGGCTTCCAGTCCTGCTCCTTGCGCTCACTGATGTTTTCACCCCATCTCTTAGCGCTGCCCATCACCCCCTGCCCCGGGATCGTGTCCTTGGTTCCTGTCAGCTTCCACAGGAAAATAAATTGTTTCCTGGTGTCCTGGCTGCCAGCTCCTGCCGGCTCCTGCCAGCTCCTGCCTGTGCCGTGGGCTGGGGACAGTGCCTCTGGCACAGACAGGCGGTGCAGCAGGGGCAGCAGCACTGCCAAGGACACAGTGCTGTCAGTGGTGGGGTCGGAGCACGCAGGGGAGTCACTCTCGGGCTCCCAGCACCCATCCTGCAGGCATTTTCCCGGGGATTTTCCCTGGGTTCCCTGTCAGCTCATTGCATTCCATGGGGAATGGTGGTATTGGAGCTCCTCGCTGTCGGTGCTGGTGAAGTAGGGGTCTGACTGGATGAGTACTGGGCATCCCTTCGGGGCTGGCAGGGGCCGTGCAGGCAGGTGGGGGGACACCACCCACCCCCCAGCACCCTGATGCCCTCCCTGCTGCCACAGGTTCCAGAAACATGTCCACACCTACCGCATCCTGCCAGACGAGGAGGATTTCCTGGCCGTGCAGGTGGGCAGCGCGGGCATGGGACACCCCTGACTCGTGGGCACCGGGGGTCTCTGGCTCAGCAGTGCTCAGTGTTGGCCTCGTGCTGTGGCTTTACCTGTCCCTCTGGCTGTGCTGGGCTCAGCCCTGGCCCCGTGCCACGTGCCTGCCCGGCTGTGCCGGATGGCTTGGCTGTGCCTGTCTTGGCCGGCTGTGGCACTGGGTATTTTTAGAGCAACAGAACCCTCTTTGTGCTGGCCAGGCAGGCAGGAAAAGCTGCCCCTGGGAGGGAGGAGGCTGAGGGACGGCTGCTGCCTGCACCCTGTGTGCCCACCTACCGGGCCTGCAGGCCTCATTGCAACAGGCCCTGGTCCTCACCGTGGGGCTGTGGGGTCAGCCCCCCATCCTGCATGGGGGTCCCTGCATGGAGGGTTCCTGCATAGTGGCATCTCTGCATGGGAGGATCCTTGCATGGGGGTCCCTTCATTGGGAATATCCCTGCATGGTGGCATCTCTGCACGAGGGGATCCTTGCATGGTGTTATCCCTTGCTGGGGGTCTCTGCATGGTGGCATCCCTGGCTGGGGGGTTCCCTGTTTGGTGTTGTGTCCACCTTGGGGGGGTGCAGTGATGGGGGGTGCAGGTGCTGATGGTCCCGGTGTCCCGATGTCCCTGCAGACGTCACAGGGGGTGCAGGTGCGGCGCTTCAAGACACTCAGCGAGCTGATTGCCCTGTACCTGCAGCCCAACCAGGGGCTGGTCTGCACCCTGCTCTTCCCTGTGGAGAGGGAGAAGGAGAAGGAGACCGTGGAGGACAGGGACTACTCGGGTATGGCACGGTGACGTGGGTGGGTGAATGGGGTCCTGAGACCCCTGGGGTGGTGGTAACTGGCCCCCTCATTGCCCCACTGCAGATGGAGAGGATGAGAAGCCGCCATTGCCACCACGCTCCGGCTCCACCAGTTTCTCTGGCACCTCAGCAGGGCTCAGCCCCACTGGCCTGGGACCATCTGTGCCAGAGAGGCCAGTGGAGAGGTGAGGGTCTGTCTGTCCCCCTGTCTGTCCCCTATCTGTCCCCTGCTCCTCCCTGCTGGCTCTCACCCCCTGGGTGCTCTCTCTGTAGCACCAATGGGCTCAGCAGCATCTCTCATGAGTACCTGAAGGGCAGCTACAGCCTGGATCTGGAGGCAGTGAAGGGAGGGGCCAACAGCCTCCCCCACCTCAACAAGACTCTCGTCACCTCCTGCAAACGGCTGCACAGGTGAGTGCCGGACACTGGGACAGATGGAAGGATGTATGTGCCACCCAGTGAGCCGGCTCCTCTTGCCTCTCCAGTGAGGTGGACAAGGTGCTGGCAGGGCTGGAGATCCTCTCCAAGGTGTTTGACCAGCAGAGCTCCCCCATGGTCTCCAAGATCCTGCAACAGGTAAAGGGAATATGGGGACACGGCAGTGGCAGCCCCCCACCATGAACTGCACCCACAGACCCAACCATGGTACCATCCATAGGTGCTGGGAAAAACTGTGGAGAAACACCTACCATCCTACCCCATCCCAGATTGCCAGTGGGCTCTGCCACTTGGGGTGGGGGGAGGCTCTGGGGTGGGTCTGGGGTTCACATCCCGGTGCTGGAGTGTCCTGCTGGGGCTTCCAGACAGCAGGGCAGAGTGGAGAGCAGGAGCTGGAGAACCTGGTGCTGAAACTCTCTGTGCTGAAAGATTTCCTGTCCTCCATCGAGAAGAAGGTAAGGCTGGAGATGCAGGGCAGGATGTTCTGAGGGGTCTGGGTGAACCAGAGAGACTGTGGGGCTGAGGGCACCAGTGGGACTGGGGCAACTGGCAGAGCATGCTGGGCTGGTGGAGCTGGGGGACTGGGGATGGGCTTGTGGGACTGAGGCACCAGTGGGACTGGGGAGGGCCAGTGGAGCTGGCACTGGTAGGGCTGAGGGGGCTGGTGGGGCCTTGTGGACTGTGAGGGCTGATGGGGCTTGGAAGATTGGTGGGACTGGATGGGTTGGTGGAGCTGGGGGACTGGTGGGCTCTCAGCTGACCCTGCTGGGGCTCTGGCAGGCACTGAAGGCCCTGCAGGAGATGAGCTCAGCCACCCCTGCCACCCCCCCTCAACCCCTCTCCCGCAAGGCCAAGAGCATCCCAGTGCAGACCTTCGAGGTGAGCCCTACCCTACCCCCTGCCCTGCCGAGTTTTGGAGTTCTGGGGGAATTTCAGCATCAGCTGAGTACCTCCAGTGTGACACTGAGGGCACAGACCCCTAGGTGTCTCTGGGGGAGGCCAGATGCCAGACCGGGTGCTGGGGTGTCCCCGTGTCCTCCCTTACCACAGTGTCCCCTGGCAGGTGAAGCTGGATATCACCCTGGGGGACCTGACCAAGATTGGGAAGTCACAGAAGTACACGCTGAGCGTGGATGTGGAGGGGGGCAAACTAGTGGTGCTGAAGAAGCAGAAGGACTCCCAGGAGGACTGGAACACCTTCACCCATGACAAGAGTGAGTGGGGAGGTGTCTGGGGGGGCCCCAGCACCCCTGGGACTGCCTTTGTGCTGGGGAGCATCCCTGTGAGGCTCAGTGGTGAGCTGGAAGCTGGGAGATTCCTCATGCTGGGGCTGTCCCCATCTTGGGGGGTCCCCCAAAGCATGGACTGGGGGGGTTCCAGCACTCAGCTAGCAGACAGCACCCTGCCAGCTCTTTCCTCTGCTCCTCAGTTCGGCAGCTGATCAAGTCACAGCGGGTGCAGAACAAGCTGGGCATCGTTTTTGAGAAGGAAAAAGATAAAACGCAACGGAAAGACTTTGTTTTTGTCAGTGCTCGGGTGGGTAACACTCAGCTGGGGGTGGGTGGGGGACAAGGGGTCCCTTGTAGGGATGGGGTGGGGCAGGATTTAACCCCTGGGCCCTGGTAGGGCTCAGGGACAGGTGCTGGGTACTGGTGCCTGATGGCTGGGTGATGTCTCTGGGGCGGTCCCCATGCCCAAAAGGTGTCAGCTTTGGCTGAGCCAAAGCAGGGGCGCGGGAGAGGGTTGTAGGGAGCCCCTCTGCCCCCACTCACTGCCCCCTTCTGCAGAAACGTGAGGCCTTCTGTCAGCTTCTGCAGCTGATGAAGAACAAGCATTCTCACCAGGACGAGCCTGACATGATCTCTGTCTTCATTGGCACCTGGAACATGGGTGAGCAAGGCCAGGGGCAGCCCTTGGTGGGGTGTCAAGGCCCTGGGGTCCCCCTAACTGTGCTGTCCCCCCTGCAGGCAGCGTTCCCCCCCCCAAGAACATCACTTCGTGGATCACCTCCAAGGGGCTGGGCAAGACCCTGGACGAGGTGACAATGGCCATACCGCACGACATCTACGTCTTCGGCACCCAGGAGAATTCCCTGGGAGACAAGGAGTGGGTGGACTTCCTGCGCTCTGTCCTCAAGGACTTCACCGAGGTTGAGTACCGCCCGGTAAGCACCAGGGGCTCCAGGGGACCCTGGGGTCTCTGGGCTGCAGGCACTGGTGGGTGGTGGAGGTGTGTGATGCTCAGTGTCCCAGGGGTGGCTGTGCTCTGGCTCTGTGACACCGGCTGTTCTGAGGTGCTCTCGTGGTGCTGGGTGGCTGTGGGTGCTCCGGGTCTGCTGACACAGGGTGTTTTGGGGTGGTCTCCTGGTGCTGGGTAGCTGTGGATACTGACTGATGGTGGTGGGATTCCATGGGGAACAGCCCTTGGTGGGAGAGGCTGGGCTGGAGCAGTAATGAGCATTCCCTGTGGACACACCAGAGGGGCCCCCGTGGCCCCAGGGGGCCCCAGCGCGTGCTGGCAGGGGGCTGAGGGTGCTGGCACCCACAGGTGGCCATGCAGTCCCTGTGGAACATCAAGGTGGTGGTGCTGGTGAAGCCAGAGCACGAGAACCGCATCAGCCATGTCAGCACCTCCAGCGTCAAGACAGGGATCGCCAACACCCTGGGTAGGGCCACAGCAGGGCACAGAGGGACAAGGGCTGTGCACTGCACTGGGGGACTCCTGGGCTGTCTGCACTGGGGGGGGTCCTGTTGTTGCATGTGTTGCATGAGGAGGAGGCTCAGCATGTGTACCTTGCATGATGAGGAGCCCTGGTGTGTGGGCATTGCATGGGGAGGGGTCCCAGTGTTGCACAAGGAGGGGTCCTGTTGGTGCACGGGGAGGGGTCCCAGGGCTCGGGTGTTTCATGAGGAGGGCTCTGTGTGCAGTGCAAGGGGAAGGTTCTGGGAATGTTTGTGTTGCATGTGGAGGCCCTGGTTAAGTGTGCTTTGCACGAGGGGGACTTTGGGGGTGTGTTTCATGAGGAGGCCTCTCAGCGTGGGGACTGTGCCAGGTGGGGACTGTGCCCCATCACTGTGACCTGGGGCCGGCTGGGTGTCCATCCCCAAGGTAGAATCAGGGGTTGCCTGATCCCATCCCATGTCCCCAATTCCTCACAGGGAACAAGGGTGCTGTGGGTGTCTCCTTCATGTTCAATGGCACCTCCTTTGGCTTTGTCAACTGCCACCTCACCTCTGGCAATGAGAAGACAGCACGGTGAGCACCCCCACCCTGGGCTGGGCTGGGACAGGGCTCTCACCCCTGTCCTTATGTCTGTGACACTCTGTCCCTGTGTCCCCTGCTTCAGGAGGAACCAGAACTACCTGGACATCCTGCGCCTGCTCTCACTGGGGGATAAGCAGCTGAGCTCCTTTGACATCTCTCTTCGCTTCACTCACCTCTTCTGGTTTGGGGACCTCAATTACCGCCTAGACATGGACATCCAGGTCAGGGGAAGGGGTGGCTGGGAGTGGGAAGGCAGGTGGGAGGGTCAGGACCCCCCTCCCAGCCCAGTGCCAACACCTTTGTCCCCACAGGAGATCCTCAACTACATCAGCCGCAAGGAGCTGGAGCCGCTGCTGAAGGTGGATCAGCTCAACCTGGAGAAGGAGAAGCACAAGGTGTTCCTGCGCTTCGGTGAGGACTGGGGGTTCCAGGAGGGTCTGGTGCTGCAGCCCCTGCTGTGGGGACTGTCCTGACCCGCTGCTGTCCCTGCAGGTGAGGAGGAGATCACCTTCCCCCCAACCTACCGCTATGAGCGGGGCTCCCGCGACACCTACGTCTGGCACAAGCAGAAGCCCACAGGGGTAGGTGCTGGGGTAGGGGGAGTTGGGGGAATGGAGGACACCCCAAACTGAACCCCCACCCACTCCCCACCCCTGCCAGGTGCGTACCAACGTGCCGTCCTGGTGTGACCGCATCCTCTGGAAGTCCTACCCCGAGACTCATGTCAACTGCAACGCTTATGGTGAGCACTATAACCACCCCCAGCACGCTCGACCCTGTTCTGGGGACATTCCCCCCTCCATCCTAACTTCTTCCCCATTCCCACTGGCTGCAGGGTGCACAGATGACATTGTCACCAGTGACCACTCACCCGTCTTCGGCTCCTTTGAAGTGGGAGTGACATCCCAGTTCGTTTCCAAAAAAGGTGCCTATGCCCTAGGGGATCCCTTGCTGTCCCCTGCCCCTCCATGGTCCAACCTCTCCCTCTAAATGGAGAGGCCCCAGGGGGATTCCAATGCCTTGCCTCTCCATGGAGGGCTCTCCAAGTCCTCAGAGCAGGCATACATCGAGTTTGAGAGCATAGAAGCCATCGTGAAGACCTCCAGTCGCACCAAGTTTTTCATCGAGTTCTATTCTACCTGCCTGGAAGGTGAGGACTGGAATGGCAGTGGGGGGTCCCAGAGGGCTTGAGGGGGGTCCCAGGAAGCTCATGGCATCCTGAAAGGCTAAAGGATTGGTGCCATGCCCTGCTACCACCACAGAGTTCAAGAAGAGCTTCGAGAACGACAGCCAGAGCAGTGACAACATCAATTTCCTCAAGGTGCAGTGGTCATCCCGGCAGCTGCCCACGGTGAGGAGGGGCTGGGGGCTGGCAGGGTGGTGCTGGGGGAAGCTGCAGACAGGAGACCCCTGTTCAGTGCCAGCGCCCCCTTCCCTCTGCCACAGCTGAAGCCCATCCTCTCCGAGATTGAGTACCTGCAGGACCAGCACCTCTTGCTCACCGTCAAATCCCTTGATGGTTACGAGTCCTACGGTGAGTGTGCATTCCAGCACCATGCCAGCACTGGGGGTCTGTGGGGTGCAGACCCCAACCTCTCCCACTGTCACCCCCAGGGGAGTGTGTCATTGCCCTGAAGTCCATGATTGGCAGCACAGCTCAGCAGTTCCTCACCTACCTGTCCCACCGTGGTGAGGAGACCGGCAATATCCGTGGCTCCATGAAGGTCTGGGTGCCCACGGAGCGCCTGGGCACCCGCGAGAGGCTCTATGGTGAGCACCCTTCACCCAAGGGGGCACCCTGGGGAGAGGACTCCACCACTGAGCCCCTGTTCCCTGGCAGAGTGGATCAGCATCGATAAGGATGAGACGACAGCCAGCAAAGGGAAGGTGCTGCTAGGTGCCAGGGCCACCCAGGACAATGCCAAGTATGGGGGACAGGGATTGGCAGGGTGGGGGGCACCGGTTCCTGGGGGTCGGGAGGCCTGAGGGATTCACCTGAGCACAGGTGTTGCTGGAGTGTCCCTCTAGGTTGGTGTGTGGGATGTGACTGGGGACAGTCCTGACGCCAGTTTTGTGACACACAGGGCAGGGATGGGGCTCTGAGCCTCCAAATGTGGCTCTGGCTGTGTTTTGGTGGCTGAACCTTGTCCTAGAGGGCAGAGCCCCATGCTGGGGATCTGAGCCCTGATCTGGGCTGCTTAGACCCATCCCATGGGTCTGAACCTTGTCCTGGGTGATCTGAGCCCTCTCCTGGGGGTCTGAACCCCGATGGGGACGTTCAAGCCCCATGGGCCACCCAACCCCTCCTGTTGCCAGGTCTGTGGGGCGGAAGGCCACCGGTGCTGAGCCCCCCACCACCATCCTGGCAAAGCTCCCAGAGGAGCCCGACAAGAGCAGCCCCACAACAGTGCCGCGTCCCCCTGCCCCGCACCGCAGCACCCCCAGGGACGAGCCCACCCCGAGCCGGTGAGGGACTGTGGGCAGGGCTGGGGAGGGGGGTTGCTCTGGGGCTGCCATGCTCAACCCTGTCCCCATAGGTCCAAGGTGGAGGCAGTGCCGGAGCTCTCAGGGGGTCCCCTGAAGAACAGCTTCAACAACCCAGCGTACTATGTGCTGGAGGGGGTCCCCCACCAGCTGCTGGTGCCAGGGGACCCCGGCAAGCCCCCCAAGGCCAAGGTGCAGCTGGCAGTGCCGGAGCGCTGCCAGTGCCCCTCGGCATGCTGTGGTGGTGAGAGCGATGAGGAGGAGGAGCTCGGCACCCTGAACCTGCCCCCGCCGGATTTCCCCCCGCCGCCGCTGCCGCGGGAGCTGGAGCTCCCCCAGAACACCTTCTTGGGCCCTCAAGGAGCTGCTGGCATCCAGCGGGTGTGAGGACCCCAAATCCCACCCTGCTGCCTTCGGAGAGGCTCCCTTGCCCAAGCTGCACCCCCGGCCACCCCCAGCTGCCAGGGCTGGATTTGGGATGGAGGGGGCTGGGGGGGTGCCCATTCCCGGGGGGCTGCCTGCTCCTGGGGCACTGCCCGCTCCTGGGGCCCTGCCGGGAGGGCTGCTGGATGACCGCTCCTGCTCGGTGCTGCAGATGGCCAAGACACTGAGTGAGGTGGACTACGGGGGTGGGAAGGGGAGGGTGGTCCCCCCACCACCGCTGCTGGCCAAGGGGGCCTTGCCTCCGCGCTGCCTGCACCCTGACTATGGCCGCCCCCTTGCCTTCCCTCCCCACTCCATCCAGGAGAGCATCCAGGAGGACCTGGCTGAGGAGGTGGGTGATGCAGGGTGGGTGGGGGTCCTCAGCACCTCAGCTGGGGCTCCCTTTGGGGTGCCTGATGGTGCTGAGGCTGTTGGGGCGCAGGCGCTGGGCCGTGGCGTGGGCACCGTGCCCGGCGTGGGCGAGTGGCTGCGGGCGCTGGGGCTGGAGCGGTACGAGGAGGGGCTGGTGCGCAATGGCTGGGACGACCTGGAGTTCCTCAGGTGAGCAGCCCCCCAGAATGGTGGGGAGGGACCCCCACCCGCTCCCACCACCAGCCTGGCCAGCCCCAGTGAGTGCACGTCTCCCCCAGGGGGTCACAGCGATGCCTGGGTTCTGAGGGGGTCTGTTGGGGAGGGGATGGGCTGGCCCTTGATGGTCCCCACTGTCCCTGGGAGCTCCCCACTGCCTGCTGCGGGTGTCCACTTCCCCTGGGAATCCCCACTGCCCCTGGAGGGCCCCATGGCCCCCAAAGGTTCTGTGCTGCCCTCAGGGGTCCCTGCTGCCCCTGGGTGTCCCCACTGTTTCCACGTGCCCTTTGCCTCTCAGTATCCCCAGTGCCCCCTGAGGGTAAAGGGACAGGGACCCCACAAAACCCCACGGCAGGGACAGGATGGAGCCTGGGTGTGCACCAGGCAGCTTTAGTGGGGGCTCTAGCACCCCCACGTGGGGACCCCACCAGAGTCCGGGGTGCCCCTCAGGGTCAGCGAGCCCCATCTTTGTGCTTCATTCCCAGTGACATCACAGAGGAGGACCTGGAGGAGGCTGGAGTGCTGGAGCCCGGCCACAAGCGCATCCTTCTGGAGAGCCTCCAGCTCCGCAAGTAGCTGCCACCGCACATCCAGCATCCCATGCTTCCCGTGGCCCAGCATCCCAGATCCTGCAGCCCTGCATCTCAGACCTTGCAGTAGTGTGTCCTGTGGCCCAGCATCCTGCATCCCACAGATGGACATCCTGGATCCCATGGCTGTGTGTTCTGTATCCTGCTGCCACGTGTCCTGGACCCTGTGGCCCTGCATCCTGCAGCTGAGCATCCCAGATCCCTCGGATCCTGTGGCCGTGTGTCCGCAGCCCAGCATCCTGTGACCCCATATCCTGGGTCCCATGGATGTGCATCCCAGATCCCGCAGCTGTGCATCCTGCAGCTGAGGATCCTTCATCCCACAGCCCCACATCCTGCATCCATTCATCCCACCATCACCAGCAGCAAGTGGGAGCCCCATGACCTCAGAACCCACCCCCCACCCTGGGTGCAGGGTAATGGGGCAGGAAGGGGGAGTGGGGGACAGGGGGGTGGTGGGTCCTGGTCGGATAATTTCACATGAGGATACCCACAGGGCGTCCTCACATTTAAGTTATTTTTTTATTTATTGGGAGAAGGGATGGGGGAAGAGGTGTCTGGGGGTAACCTGGCTCCCTAGTTGGGACCCTGGCTCCCCCCATGAGCCCTCACAGCTAGGAGGAGGCTCTGAGCAAAGTCATGTCTTGACCCAAGTGCCTTCATGATGCCTGGGATGGGATGGGATGGGGTGGGGTGGGATGACTCAGCTAGCCCCCATAGACAACACTAGGCCCACCTCAGGGTCCCTATCCCCAACTCTAAGGATCCTGTCCCCAC
Organism: Emberiza elegans; assembly: GCA_024865655.1. NCBI lineage: Eukaryota > Metazoa > Chordata > Aves > Passeriformes > Fringillidae > Emberiza > Emberiza elegans. The sequence continues at coordinate 4,736,020 of JALJVW010000196.1, forward strand.
CCTGAAGGTTCCATCCCCACTGTGAAGGTTCCTGTCTCCACCCTGGGCATCCCTGTCCCCACCCCTGGGCACCTGTCCCCCTCAGGGTTCCTGTCCCCAAGATGGATGTCCCATTCCCACCCTGGAAGATCCCCATCCCCACCCAGGGGGTGCCTGTCACCATCCCTGGGGGCTCCATCCCTGTGCTGTAGGCCCCTGTCCCAGCTCCAGAGGATCCTGTCCCCACCCTGGACCTCATATCTGCACACCAGGGCTTCTGCCCCCCTCTGATGATCCCCATCCCTGCTCTGGATGTGCTGTCCCCACCCCTGGGGGTTCCTGTCCTCACCCCATGGGTCCCTGTCCCCCTCTCTGGGGCTTTCATCTCAACCCCAGGTATCCCTGTCCCATTCCTGGGGGTCCCATCCCCACTATGGTGGTCCCTGTCTCCACCCTGGGGGTGCTGTCCTCATTCCCAGCGGTCCCACCCCCACCCTGAGGGTCCATCCCACCCAGAGGTTCCATCCCCAGGGGTCCTGTTGTCCCCATCCTGGGGATTCCGTCCCTACCCCCGGAGTCCCTGTCCCCACCATGGGGTCCCCATCCCCACTCTGGGAGTGCCTGTCCCCGTGCTGGGAGTCCATCCCCAGCCTGGGAATCCTGTCAGAGCAGAGCCAGACCAGTGCCTTCCCCCAGAGCCCAGCCCACACCAGCAGTGCCTCCGGGGCAGATCCCCCCTATCCCAGCCAGTTTGCCCACTGGCACTGGCTGGGTCTGTCCCCCACGGGGGTCTGTGTCACCCTTGGGGACAGCGGGGCTGGCAGCCGGCTCTCCTTGTGCGTGCTCAGCCCCCAGCCTTGCCAAGTGTCCTTCCAGGAGGGTCCCCAGGGTGGGAGTCCCCAGGACAGGGCTGCTCCCACTGTGCTTTCCCCACTGGGATGCTCCCTCCAGGCTCTCCCTGTCCTCAGGGGGGTGGGGGTGATGCTACCCCCAGACCCCCCCACCCCTCACTCTGGCTGAGATGAAGGATGGGCCAGGCACCCCTGGCGTACCCCAGCCTCCCCCCTCTGTTACTGGGGGGATGAACTCCCCCCCAAACCCCAGCTCCTGTGTTCGGAGGTGTTTGGTAAACCTCGAGTGATTTTTATCATGTCCGTGCAGTGGGTGTGGTGGAGCTCTCGGCGTGGGGAGGTGGGGAAGGGTCTGGGGAGGGACGCAGGGTGGGAACCCAGGGGGAAGAGTTGGGTCCCCGCATAATCTGTGACCCTCCAAGCTGGCTGTACTGGTCCCAGCAAGGTGGGCACCAGGTCCCTTGTCCCCTTCTTGCCCATTTGGGTACCTCAGACCACTCCCCCAACAGCCTGGCATGCTCCTTGTCACCATCCCAATGCCCCCAAGACCTTCTTCATCATCACCCCCAGAGGGCCCCTAGAGGCCAGGGGGGCTCTGTGGGGCACCCCTCTCCTCACCCCACTTGAGGGGGCTTCCCATGGGATGCCCCTTCAGCGTCCTACACCTGCTTAGGGTCTTTGAGTGGGGGCACCCAGTACAATCCCTGAGGTGCTGGGGGTCTGTGGCATCACCTGGGGGTTCTGGTGGGTTTCAGAGGGTCCAGGGGTGGGGACTATGCAGCCCCCCCACCCCTGCCACCCCTGGTGGGGGTGGGGTGTGACATGGGCTGGGGGCCAGCAGCAGTGTCAATAAATTAAGTTTAATTTGGATTAGTGGCATTTGCAAACATGGGTAATAAATTACAGAATGGTTAAAAAAAAACAAAAACAAAACGAAAGAAAAGTGGGGAACCCACCTCGGGGGAGCTGGGAGGGATACAGGGGAACAGGGATCCATGGATGGGCTGCCAGCATCCTCACCATGCCACGAAAAACCCACCAGCACAGCAGCACGGGTGTCGTGGGTGGCTGGGCACCACCAGCACCTCCTTCGGGAGCCTTTGGGGGGTGTGTGGGGTCCCGCTGCGCCCGTGCCAGCTTCAGTGGGAGCACCCATCCTGCTGCTGGCAAGGGGTCCTGGCTGCTCCGAGACATCCCACTGGCTGTGCCAGGGATCCATCCCACAGCCAGGGGTCCATCCCACAGCCAGGGGTCCGTCCCACAGCCAGGGGTCCATCCCACAGCCAGGGGTCCGTCCCACAGCCAGGGGTCCGTCCCACAGCCAGGGGTCCGTCCCACATCACCCCCCGAGGGGGGCACCTCTCCCCGGCGGTTCTGGCTCCCCGTCCGCCCTGGCACCACCTGCAGCGGTGCAGGAGAGCGCTGAGCCTCCCAGCCCCGCGTTTACTGCCCACAGCCTTCGGGGCTGGGGCTCGGTGTCTGCTTCCCTGCTGGGGGGAATCCGTGCCAGCAGGCGGGATCTGGGTGGAATCAGCTCCTCCCCGCAGCAAGGGCCGCCCACCCAGCGGAGTGCCCGGCGCTGCCCGCCCCGGTGAGCCCAGAGCCCCCCCATAAAGTGCTTCCTCGCCCCCGGCCCAGCGGCACCGACCATCGAGGGGGCTCTCCTGGGGCGGTGCTGGAGCAGCCGCAGCGCTGCGGGGAGCCCCACATGAGCCCCCAGGCCCGAAGGCTCTGCCAGGGCCGCGCCGGCTGAGCCTGGGGCTGGTGTCCCCCGCCTGGCACCCCCGAGGTCCCGCAGCACCCACGCGTGTCGCTGCTCAGCGGAGGGTCCGGGAGGGGGCAGGGGCCGGTCCCTGCTCCCTGTCCCCGTTCGCTGGAGCGTCGCGGTGGCTCCGTGCTGGGGGCGGTGGGTGCAGGGGGCAGGGTGCGGGCCGAGGGGGTTCGGGGGGCAGCCGGATCCGGTGCTTCAGCGATCAGAAGAGGTTTGTCTTGATGCCGCTCGGTTTCCGATGGAAGGAGGAGAGGACGCCGGAGAAGGGTCCCGGCACAGCCTCGGTGGGCTGCCAGGCCTTCAGCAGCTCGGCCGTGTTGGGGGCACCGCTGCCGCCCCCCACCCCTGCCCAGAGGGGCGCCTTGAGGGGCTGCGGGGCATGGCCGGGTCCCAGGGGTGCCCCCGCGCCGGGGCTGGGGCTCAGGCTGCCGCCGGGGCTGCCGATGGCGGCGGCGGGCAGGGAGGCCGTGCTGTCGGGAGTCGGGCTGCAGTTGGATTCCTTGGATTCGTCGTCTTCTGAGGAGGAGCGTGGCTCCGACTTCTTCCCGCTGCTGCCGGTGCCGCTGGCACCCTTGGCGTTGGCCGCGCGCTCCTGCTTGCGGAATTTGGCTCGACGGTTCTGGAACCACACCTGGAGAGGGATGGAGGGGGTGGGAGCATCCCTTGCCACGGTCCCTGGGGCTTCGGGGAGCCTGTGGGCGCAGGCAGCCCTCCCAGGCTCCGGGGTGGGCTTCACAACCCTGCATTCCCTCGGGGGAAATGTCTTCCGCATCACCAGAGGGATCCACGTATCCACAATAACGCAGATTTGTGAGGCCTCCGGTGTTGGCAGGGGAGGGAAATGGGGAGGGGACATGATCACATCGCACCCACACCTGCCCCGGGTGCGGCCAGAGCCCACAGCCCCGGCTGCCCATGGTGCCAACAGGGGGGTCCACACTTCCCCCATCTCCCCTGGAGGGAGGGGGCCAGGACCCCACTCCTACGGGTCCCTACATTCCTATGGGGACGGATGTTCTGCACTCCCCGAGGGGGTCTGAAGCCACAGAGGGGATTATTCACTGACACAGGGGGGGATCCCACACAGAAGGACCCCACAAAGACGGGTCTGCACTGGCACGGGGTGTCTGCACTCACAGAGGAGGATCTGCACCCACACGGGGGCTCTGTGTCTGTCCCGACTCCCCCAGGAGGAATCTGCACTGACCCAGGGGACACCTGCACCCACAAGGGCCACCCTCTGTCCTTCCGGGACTCTCACCAAGCCCTGGGTGTTCGGGACTGCACTGAATCATGGATGACACTGACGGTGCTGTGGCATGAACCAATTCCCACGCTCTGCTGGGCTCCGGCTGCGCCCCGAGCTCCCAGCAGAGCAAGGTGACAGCAGCGCGTCCCCCGACTGCGGCAGTGCCGGGGCCAAGTCCCTGCCTGCCACTCCGCCGATGCAGGGAGCAGAGCACCAGCGTCCCACGGTCGGGGTCCCCGCTCCAGTGGGATTAGAGCCTCCCACGCCCAGCCCCAGCCCCCTCCCCTCGCCGGGGCTGACCTGCACCCGCGCCTCGGTGAGGTCGATCTTGAGGGCCAGCTCCTCGCGGGTGTAGATGTCGGGGTAGTGAGTCTCGGCAAAGACCCGCTCCAGCTCCTTCAGCTGCGAGCTGGTGAACGTCGTCCGGATCCGCCGCTGCTTCCGCTTCTCGTTGATCCCCGACGGGTCCGAGAAGAATTTGTAGGGAACTGTGAGGGAAACGGGGACTCAATACAGCCGGTACAGTGGGAGGGCTGTGGTGGGCACCGGGGGAACACCTGGGCAGGGATGGACCAGGAAGGGATGGACCGAGAAGGGATGGACCAGGCAGGAGACACTGGGCAGGGATGGATCGGGCAGGGAAGGATCGGGCAGGGAAGGATCGGGAAGGAATGGACGGGAAGGAATGTACTGGGCAGGGGACACTGGCCGGGGATAAATGAACCGGGAAGGATGAACTGGGTAGGGGTGAACCGGGAAGAGAAGGAAAGGGCAGGGAAGGATTGGGCAAAGATCGCATAGGAAGAAATAGACGGGGAATACATAAACTGGCAGGGGGATGCACTGGGCAGAGGAATCGGCAAAGGATGAACCGGGAAGGACAAACTGGGCTGTGGTGAACAGAGGAGGGGCAGTCCGGCCAGGATGACTCAGGGCATGGACCGGGCACGATGAACCGGGCAGGACTCTGCGGGCAGGGCGGGAGGGACGAGGGCAGGGCTGGATCGCTGCCCCCGCTGCACCCCCGGCCCCGTTCGTTCGTTCGCTCGGGGGGACGCGGGGCCCCGGGGCGGGGGCAGGGCTGGCGGGGCAGCGCGGTGCCGGTGCCAAGCGGCAGCTCCTTCGTTATCGCGGCACCACACGCAGCGCCTCCGCGGTGGCAACGAATGCGGAGCGGGGAGTGGGCTTCCAGCGGCGAGGACCTTCCCCAGCCCCGTTCTGGGGCTGCCACAGCCCCGGGGACCCCCGGGGATCCGCGGCCGTGCTTGGGAGGGCTCATCCCCAGCGGCGGAGGCGAGCGGGGAGACCCGGGACGGGGGGCTGGAGGGACCGAGCCGGGCAGGGCCAGCCCGGGCTTCGAGCACCGGCAGCGCCGGGAGCCGCTGGGACCGAGCGCCAACAGTGCCGGGAATCCACAGCACCGGGAATCGATGTCATGGGGAGCTGACGGCACCGAGCACCGACAGTAGCCGCTGCCGACGGCACCGAGCATGAAGTGCCGAGCACCGGCGGCAACGGGGACGGGCAGCACCGGGCACCAGCGGCAGCGTGCACCGGCGGTACCGAGAACCGACAGCACCGGGAACTTGCAGGAACGGGCACCGGCGGCACCGGGAACAGACAGTTCCCGGGACCGGCGGCATTGGGCACTAACGGTGTTGGGCACTGGGGTCACTGGGAACCGATGATATCGGTCGCCAACCGTGCCGGGAACCGATGGTTACGAATCCCGACAGTGTCGGGCACCAGCGGCACCGGGAACGGGCAGGAACGGGCACTGTCGGCACCGGGAACCGATGGCATCGGCGCCGACAGCACCGAGCGCTGACGGTACTGGACAACAACGGGAGCGGGAATTGGTGGGATCGGGCACCGGCGCTACCGGGAACCAGCAGTAATGGGCACCGTCGGCATCGAGTTCTGACAGCGCAGGGCAGCGGCGGCTCCGGGAGCCCGCAGCACCGGGCACCGACGGCACCGAACACTGACGGTGCAGGAGACCGACGGCTCCGGCAACCGCTGGCACCGAGCCCCGACATCCCCGGCAGCCGCCGGTCCCGAGCCCCGCTGGCCCCGGTCCCCCGCCAGTTCCGATCCCGGCCAGCCCCGACGGCGCGGCCGCTCCTGACGCCTGACCCGGGGCTGCCCCCGGCGGCTCCCGGCGGCTCGGGGGTCCCTGTCCCTTACCTGCCGAGTAGGGCGAGGGCTGGTGGTCGCGGAGGGCGCCCAGGGCGCAGCTGGCGGAGGCGAGGGGGGCGCAGGCGGGCGCAGGCCCGAAGCCCCCCCGCATGGGGCTGTACTGGAAGGAGCCCGCCTGGCTGCAGGGGCTGAACTCGTAGCTCGCCTCCATGGCGGCCACGCAGGACTCGTAGGAGTTGAGGTAGGAGTAGTCCATGGCGAGCCCGGTGCGGCCCCGGCTGCCGCCCGCCCGTCCCCGCCGCCTCCTGCCCGCCGGGCCCCCGCCCGCCCCCGCCACCGCCGCCGCCCCGGCCCGTTAATATACCGGCGGGGGGAGCGCGGACAAAGGCTGCGCTCGCCGGGGGCTTTTGCATGACAATATCTCCCGGGGACGGCGGGAGCGGGCGGAGCCGACACCCCCCTCCTCTCAGCCCCCCGCCCCCCTTAACCCTTCGTGGGCGCAGCACCCCCGCCTCGGACCGGCTGCGGCAGCCGCCACTGGGGCTGGGGGCGGGGGGGACAGCAGCCCCTGGGCATCCCCCGGAGCGGCACCCGGCGGGCCTGCCCTGGCACCAGCGCCCGGACCTTCCCCCGAGTCCCCATCCTTCTGTATCATCCCTGTCCCCAACGCCATCGCCATCCTATCCCCATCCCATCCCATCCCATCCCATCCCATCCCATCCCATCCCATCCCATCCCATCCCATCCCATCCCATCCCATCCCATCCCATCCCATCCCATCCCATCCCATCCCATCCCATCCCGGTCCTCGGCTGTCCCTGTGCCCATCCCTATCCCATCCTGTGTGCGTCTCCATCCTGATTCCCATCTCCCTCTCTGTCGCCATGCCATGCCACGCCATGCCATGCCATGCCACACCACGCCATGCCATGCCTGTGGGGCTGCGCATCCCAGGGGCAGGAGGGCAAACAACGGCACCACGCCCTGTCCCTGGGTCCCTCCAGCATCCCTGGGTGCAGGGGGGAGCAGGCGGCTTTGGAGGGGTCCTCAGCCCCACCCCTCTCTCCTCGGGGGGCTCTGGCCTTTGCAATCCCCCTCCCCAGTTTTCAGCCGGGATGAATTTCAAAGCCCCCCATCCCCCCGGCCCCCCGCCGGGACCCAGGCAAAGGCTTTCGCCCCTTTCAGCGGCACCGGAGGGGCGTGTGGGAAGGGGGGATGCGGGAGGATTTGGCGGGATTTGGGACATTTTCAAGACAAACACTTTCACTAAAGAGGATTTAAAAGTCTAATTGTGCCCAATGAAGAGCTTTGGGTCCCCCAGGGGAGCGGGGGGGTGGGGAAAGAACGGGCTCTGGCCGGGTCCTGCGGGATCGCTCCGAATCTCTCCTGCCCCATGGCCTGCCCTGTATCCAGCCCCGCATCCAGTCCCACCTTCTCCCCTATATTCTTGTTCCATCTCCTGTCCCAACCTGGGTCCTTCCCCATTTCCTGACGCGCATCCCGCCCTGTCTGTTGCCCTGTGTTTTGCCCCATATCCGATCTTGTGTCCTGTCCCACGTTTTGCCCCCTCTCCCGCCCTGTCTCCTGGGCCGTGCCCTGCCCCATGCCCGTCCTGCGCTCTGCCCCCCATCTCAAGCCACAAAGGGTCCCGCTCCCTCCCGGATTCCGTTTCCTGGGAGCAGCCCCCACTTCCCCCGCGGTCCATCTCCGCCTCCGCTCCCCCGGCCGAGCCCCCGGCCCCGGTGGGTGCCCGCGGTGCCCCCCCGCGCCCTCCCAGCTGCGCGGCCGGAGCGGGCAGGTTGCTAAACAAGTTAATTCGATCAGGGCGTGGGGCTGGCGCGCAGCGAGGCCCCACTGTCGGGCTGCTGGAGCTGTGAAAAGTTAATTCAATTAAGTTTTCCCTCTAAACTAATTAGGCAGCAATCTGCCACGCAAGGAGCTGCTGGTGCTACCCAGAGACGGGCAGAGCCGGGAGGGCGAGGAGGAGGAGGGAGATGTAGGGGGAGAGCAGAGGCAGTGGAACATGGAGGGGATGGGCTGCAGCCGGGGGTAGAGCCAGGGAGCCGACCTGCATCCCCGCGGCTCCCGTGGGATGGGGGTGATCCCTGCGGGCTGTGGGGGATGGAGGGACGCGGGTGCTGGCAGTGGCCCGGCTGTCCCCGGTGCTGCCCAGTGCGGGGGTGGGTACAGGTTGGCGCCCCTGCTCCCGGAAGGGGCAGCACTGGCAGCGGGAAGGGCCGAGCACAGCGGTGGAGGGGGGGACAGGGACCCCCATCCCTCCATCCCATAGTGTGCTGGGAGCTGCCTGTGGGCCTGGAGATGTGTCCATGGGCCTTGGTGGGTCGGGGTCCCTCCAGAGCTGGTCAGGGGGGCTGATGGGACCCTCTCCAATGGGATCCTTTATGACAGAACAGCTCCAAAGGGACTGTCCTGATGGGACCCCTGTCTGATGGGGGACTCCTTCCAATGGGACTGCCTGAATGGGACCCCTCTGGTGTAACCCCTCCAATGGATCCCACGCCGATGGGGCCCTCTCTGAAGGGACCCCTCTACAAGATCCCCTCTGATCACACCCCAAACTCCCCCAGCTCTGGGCCCCAGCTTGCTTGGGATGACAGCACCCACCTCATCATTGCCACCCACACTCTCCAGCCTTCATTGCCCCATGGAGTCCCCCAGGTTATGTGTTGGGAGGTCCTGGTGCGTCCCCCAGCCCCACAGCTGCTCCCAGCGGTGCTGGAGGCCTCTGTCCACTGCCGCTCTGTCCCTGGGGACAAAGCTGGGGTGCTCCAGGGTGTCCTGAGCCCCCACCCTGTGCCCTGGGTGCATGAGGTTCAGGTGCGGGGAACTGAATGTGTCTGGCACAGCCAAAGAGGATTCTTCTCCCAGATCCCATGCTCCCAGGCACTCCTCCTGGCTGTGGAAGCCCATTTACTGTATTGGCACCAAGAAAACCACGTCAAGGGTTGTGGAGGGCCCATGTGGCTCCTGCCTGTGGGGCTACAATCCACGGGGCTGGCACAGCTTGGCATGTGGGATGTGGCATGGTAGGGGGTGGCACAGTGTGTACTGGGACAGCATGGAATAGGGTGATGTGACTTGGCATGGCACAGTGTGACCCGGCACAGCATGACATGGCACAATGTGATGGCACAGTGTGATGGATGGCACAGCACGGTGACAGGGTGACCCAGCACAGCAGGGCACACCTGGGGGCACACCTGAGGGCACAGCCAGAGAACAGCTGTGCCCAGAGGTGCACACCCACACACACATACACGTTACACCTCTGTGCTGCCATGCACTCCCATGCAGAGCTCATTGCACATCTGTGTGCACCTATGGAACTGGATCTGACCTTAGGAGGCTCCAGCAGAGCCTGGTGACATTCCCAAACCCTCCAGGGATGGGATCCTGCTCCAGTCCCTGGCATTAAGCCAGGAAAAAAGCTACTGGGATAGGAAGGGGGTTCAAGGAATCCCCCACCAACCCTCCTTGTATCCCTGGAAGACAGCAACCAGCTCCAGAGCCAAACCCTCTTGGGGACATCAGGGTAGGGGGTAACAGTGGGATGGGGATCCTATCTGCATCCCAGGGACAGTGACTTGGGCCTCGTTCATCCTGGGAAGGTTTGAGTTCCATGTGTATTTCATGTTGAACTATTCGAAATCCTGTCTGGGGTGGCCCCAGTAGTGACCATGTCTCCTGTTCCACCACGAGCAGCTCCCTGAAGGAGCCCCCATGGACATGGGGACAACTTGGACAGCTCAGTTCCACTTGAGATATTAAATATTTCCTGGAAGAAGGTCATGAGAAAAAGATTCAGCCAGGGCTTTGCACCAGGATGTCACCTGGCTGGGCTGGGGAGATGTGATGGTGGGCCCCAGCTCCCAGTGGTATTCTCCATTCTTGGTGACATTCCTGGCTCCTGGTGATGAGCAGGAGACCCAGGAGTGCCCTGGGATGAGGGTGGTGATGTCAACAGCTGCTCCCTCTGGGGACACAAAGGATTGGATGCACAAAGCATTTTTATTGCCATAAAGAAATGGGGACAATACAGAGCAAGTGCCTGGTGGCTTTTATCCTCACTCAGTTCCCATTCCTCACCTTGCCAGCCCAGCTGACCCAGCAAGCCCCCTCCCATGGGAATGACAAATTCACCCCGGCTCCCGCATGGTCCGCAGTTTGCTTCCCCCTTCCTTAAAAAACTCCACCACCCTGTGAAACCCCAGGACCATCCACTGCCCCATCCCTGAATGGCACCAGGGCCCCTTGTCACATGCAGCTGCACCCCTGGAGCCCTTCATGCCCGTCCCAGGGCAGCTCCTGCCCGTGTCCGTGTCCGTGTCCGTGTCCGTGTCCGTGTCCGTGTCCATGCCCAGCGGCGGCAGGGCTGTGTCTCTGCCCTCTCTGACACCGCTTGCTCAAGCTCCTGGGTTGTTTCATTGTCACTGGGAGTGCCCAGCACTCACAAGAAGTAAGTGATGTTTTTGGGGTTCAGCGGTGCCTGGATCTCCAGTTTCCGGGCCTTGCGGTCCTTCTCCACAATCTCCAGCCGCAGGGTCGGCACCTTGCATTTCTCTGTGCTGGGGGAAGAGCCCTCTGTGGTTTTCAGCAGCTGCTTGTCCGAGTCCTCCACGATGATCCTGAGGGTGCAGCCCCGTGGCAGCAGGTCCTGCTCGTAGGCAGCTGCCAGCTGGTTCACCACGCGCCGCTCCACCTGAGGGACAGACAGATTCTCTCAGGGAATCCCTCTGGAAAGTCTCCCATGGAGATGGTCAGCTCCTCCCCACCCTCGGGTAGTGCAAAATCATGCAACCTTTTCTTCCTCCCACTGATTCCCTGTCTCTGGAGTGTGGGTGTGCCACTTCCTCCACGAGACCACAGACATCTCCCCAGAGATGAGGACAGTCAGACCCACACAGTCATGAAATCACAGAAGGGTTTGGGTTGAGAAGGACTTTTTAAAGTTTGTTAACATTCCATACCCCCCTGCCAGGGGGCAGGAACACCTTCCAGTAGACCAGGTTGCTCCAAGCCATGTCCAACCTGGCCTTGAACACTTCAGGGATGAGGCTACCACAGCTTCTCTGGGCAATCTGTATCAGAGCCTCACCACCCTCACAGGGAAGAATTTCTTCCCAATATCCCATCTAACCCTGCCCTCCTGCAGTTTGAAGCCATTCTCCCTTAATTTACTACTCCAGGCCCTTGTCCAAAGTCCCTCTCCAGCTGTCCTGGAGCCCTTTTAGGCACTGGAAGTTCTCTAAAGTCTCCCCAGAGCCTTCTCTCGCTCAGTATGAACACCCCTGCTCTCCCAGGCTGTCTCCAGAGCAGAGGGGCTCCAGCCCTCAGACCATCTCCATGACATCCTCTGGATTTGCTCCAAGACTCCATCTCTCTTTTGATGCCTTTCCAAATCTGGCTCTCCCTGGGCAGTGGGGCTGGAGGTAACTTCACAAAGTTCACCCCAACTTCCCCCTTGCCTTCACCTCGTGTTTGATGGAGCGGGCACCGTAGTGAAGGTTGTAGCCATCAGCCAGCACGTCCATGACCTCCCTGTCCCACTGCAGGGTGATGTTGTGCCTTGCCTTGGCCTGCCAGGGGAAAGGGAGGAAAAGGAAGAAGAATTATGGATGTTCCTCAGCAAGCCTGGCACCCTTCTCCTCAAGCAGCGAGGATGCTGCACTGGGGGGCTGACAAGGGTTGAGCTCCACCAGGCCAGTTCCTCCACAACAAAGGAACCCCAAAATCCCATTTAGCCCTCAGAGAGTTCAGATGGGCACAGACCAATTGGACAAATGACATCTATGAAGGCAGCCTGGAGCTCATCTCTGCTGCAGTCCAAGAGAAACCATCTCTGCTGCTCCCAGAGGTCCCAGCTCTCCCCAGCACCCCAATTTCAACAGCTTGTATGATGACCCCAGGGCAGATGCTCCAGAAGTAATTTCTTCTGGAGTTATTTTGACAAGTCTCTTCTAAAGCCACTGATGTTTTTTACCTTTTTGGCCCAGAAATTGAGCTCCTTGTTGACCAGCTGGATGAGCTCTGAGTGGCAAAAAGGGAGAAAATAGACAATTTCATTGATCCTCCCCAAGAACTCGTCCCGTCTGAAGTGAGCCTGCAAGAACAAAGGAGGAGGTCAGCAGGGAGAGGGATGGTGACCCTGATGGGAACAGCAGGGAGAGTGGCATTGCAGAAGGAGCTCCCCAGGGATCACCCCACCTCCCACAGCTCCCAAGAGCCATCCAACCCCCACACCATGGAGCTGGACAGCATCAGAAACATCTTAAAGAAACTGAAGATCATGGGGATGTCACTGCAGCCAGGTTTTCCTGACCTTGGGAGAACAGAGAACCCCCAAATCACTGCAGCACTTCCTGTCCTGAGTCCCCTTTGCACCATGCACCGTGGCTCCACTCCAGGAGTAAAGAAGCTGTGATTTATTTCTGCTGGGCTCTGACCTCTCCAACATTTTTAGTGGGGTTACATCCCTTCTCTCACAGCTGGTAGAGAAACACAGGGAAGGAGTCCGGGACCAAAGCTCAGGACACCTGAAACTTGAGCCATGAACACACTGTCCATACCTTCAAGATGGGGCGAATAACCTTCTCCTTGAACTGCTTGGAGATGGTGATCTTGTCAGTCATGTGGACATCCTCTGGAAGAGAGGTGGAGGGGGGGTGTCAGTAGGGACAGTGGGACAGTGGCTTCATTTCTGTCTGGGGTGAGCTGGAGCTGAGGGCAAGGAAGGGTCTGGGGGGTACTGCAGGACAGACCTGGGACCTCCACATGTGCCAGCAGTTTGCTTTGGCAGTGTGGTGTCCCTGCACTTGGACAGCAGTTCTGGGCTGCTCCGGGGGAACATCCTATGCTGATGTGGCTCCCTTGAATGGCCAAAGAGCCCTGGCTCTGCCTCTGCTCCCTGCTCTGTGCCCACAGGAGTTGCTCCCAGGGGTTTTGGGAAGCTGAAGTGCCCAGTTGGGCTCCAGAGCAGCCAATGACCTGACACACAGAGAACACTGGCCCTCTGGGGCTGTGAGAACTGAAAGAGGCTGTGGTCTCTCCAGCAAGCACCAAACTCCTGCTCAGGGTGCCTGCAGCACTGCTCAGGCTGCAGTTTACTTCCCTCTGCTGACTGCAGATGGAGCCAGGGTCTGGCTGCTCTCAAATCCTGCCTCCCAGACACTCTGGAAGCTTGGCTGCAGCATCACCCTTCTTCCTCCCACTGGTGTCTTTCTCTTTGTCTTCATCATCCCAGTTCTTCACCCATTCCGCCCTCATTTGCCTCCATGTGCTGTTTGACACCAGGGTGCTCACAGGGAGGAGATTCCTGTGCTCTGGACTGGATCCTGGCAGGCAGGGCAGGGCAGGGCAGGGGACACAGGCCCATGCTGGGTGCTGGGACCCTGTCTCAGCTTTGCAGCCTTGATGAAGATTGCTGCCCCTCACCAGCAGTGGCAGAAGGAGTTCTCAATAGGTATTTTAGGTTGGAAAAGCCTTCTGAGACCATTAAGTCCAAGCGTTTCCCTAGCACTGCCAAGCCCACAACTAAATGTGTTCCCAAGTTCCACATCTTTTAAATCCCTCCAGGGATGGGAATTCCACCACTGCTCAGGGCAGCCTGTGCCATGGCTGGACAACACTTCTGGGCAGTAAATTTTCCCAATATCCAACCTAAACCTCTCCTGGCGTAAATTGAGACTGTTTCCTCTTGTGTGTCACTTGTTACCTGGAAGGATACACTGATGCCCACGTGGCTGCATCCTCTGTTCAGGCAGCTGTAGGGAGTGAGGAAGTTCCCCCTAATGCCCAAAGTGGTGCTCGGGAATCACCTGATCCAGTTCCAACCCTTCTCTCTCGGGCAAAGATGCCAATAACTCCCAGTGTTTTGGCAGAGGAGAGCTGGAAAGGCAGAGGAGCCAGCACTGCTACCAGCATTCCCACTTCCCACATGTAATATCTGCTCCTGCCACTGGTAGATGCAGAGCCCACTGGGGAATCTGCTCCTTCCCTTTATCTTCCCATTTATCTGCCTGCCAGGCACTTTAGTGACTTCCTGCCATGGCATCTCCACACTGAGAGCTCAGAAAATGGGCAGGAGCTCCTTGAAACCCAACTGAGGGCAGCTGCTGTGCCCAAATGCCCTCTCCTGCTGCAGCTGTACTGTCCCAGAAATTAAAATTCAATGCTCTCCTCACTGAGCAGGGAAACTGTGGCATTTTCAAATGTTATTCTGGAAGGTTCAGTTGATGATGTGTTTTGTCCTTTACCCAGCCTGACTGAAGTTTAAAGATTCTGAATTAAGCCAGTGTCAACAGCCACTTCTCCAAAGCAAAAGGAAGAGACTGGGAGAAAGAAGCTGGAAAATAGATTTGATGCCAAAATCCAATATTTTTCCTGCTCCTGTGGAGCTGATGCAGGAATATGGTGTATCTGAGATGGCACAGGCTGCTGGATACCTTGAGAAAGATGTGACATCCAGACAGTTAAGATCATAAAAGGATCTTAAAAACCCCAAAGTAAGTTTTTTTAAAACTAATGAGAAAAGAAGGAATGCAGTCACTGTCCATGGTTTCCTGGTTACCCACAGGCACTGCAGCACCTGATGAAAACAGGCTTTTCCTCTCTCCATGTGACAAACACGGCCTAAAAGGGACAGTCCTTGGTGCTAGCATCACCATCCATCTGTATATCCTCAGAGTTAGCAGCAAAGGCACTGAATGTTGCAGATAAAGTTGTTAATTTTCAATCTCAGAGGCTGCCCTTGCTCTCCTCGTTCCCCTTTCATCACCTAATTCACATTTTGGGAAATTTTTCTCCAGGAGCCTGATATATGAGGCCAGGGCTCCCATTCCACAGGGAAGTAAAATTCACTAAGCTCAGTCCTTTTGGGAAGGACTGAGAGGAAATAAAACTTCTCCTCTTTCATATGAGCACCTGAACCAGCCACAGTCTTTTGCAGGAGGCATTTGGAAGGGTCCCAAAAGAAAGAGAAGGGTGAGTTGATAAAGAGAATCATGGAATCATGCAAGAGTTTGGGTTGAGAGGGACCTTAAAGACCATCCAGTTTCAATCCACCTGCTCTGAAATCCTCATTATTTGAAATTATATCAGTCAGAGGAAGACTGCATCTTTAAGGCTCTGTCCAACCTTTCAGCCTTTCTCATCCTGTGCTCACTTCCCTGGAAGTGTTTCAGGCCAGGTTGGATGGGGCTTGGAGCAACCTGGTCCTAGTGGAAGGTGTCCTGGCCCATGGCATGGGGTTGGAATGGGATGGTCTTTAAAGTCCCCTCCAACCCAAACCCTTCTGGGATTTCTTGACTTCTTGGCAGAGGATCATTCCCAAGTCATGTGGACCAGCTGGGACCAGTGGAGAGGGGACTGAAGGGTCTGGGTGTGCCCCCTGCCAAGGGATGGCTGAGCTGGTGTCAAAGTTGTATTAGGAAGGAGGGAGGTTCTTTAGGGGTTTGAAGATTGAAGCTCCAGTACCTAAGTTTTCTGCAATCCTTTTCTTGCTCATCTCCATGGCCTCCTGGCGGAGCTGCAGCGCGTGCTGGGCAATCTCCTCACTGGCCACGTTGGAGGTCATGATGAAGATGGCATCCTTGCAGTCAATGGTCTTCCCCTTTCCATCTGTCAGCCTGCCCTGCAACAACAGCAAGACGACACCAGCTGTGTCAGCAGGTGCTGGAGGACATAGCCAAAACACCAGGAAAAAGAACATGGCTCCTGTTTTTACCCCAGAGTGAATTTAATTTTGAAGGGATACCCAAGGATTGAGGTGGAAGGAAGCAAGGATGAGGTTGGAGAAGTCCTTGTGTCCCCATGAATAGCAGGAACTTCTCCTGCACATGGTCCCAGCCTGCCCCATCCAGGACAGAAGTGATGGAAGCACTGGGAGATGCCTTGCCAGGAGGAGGGCTGGGCCAGTCCATGTCCTTGCTCAGCATGCAGAGAAGGAGGCACTTCCTGCTCTCTACAGCTCCCTCACAGGAAGACAGATCTGCAGTGGGGGTCTTGGTCTCCTCCCAGGTAACAAGGGACAGGACAAGAACAAACAGCCTCAAGTTGCACCAGGGATGGTACAGGTTGGGTATCAGGAAATATTTCTCCCCTGAAAGTGTTGTCCAGCCTTGGCACAGTCTACCCAGGGCAGTGTTGGAGTCCCCATCCCTGGAGGGATTTAAAAGCCGTGTGGATGTGGCATTTAGATTTGGTGGTGGGTTTGTAGTGCTGAGGGAAGGGTTAGACTTGATGGTCTCAGAGGGCTTTTCCACCCTCAATGATTCCATGACTGTGTGTCTGCCCATATGTAACTCCCCCAAAAGCCTTTGACCCTCTGCCTACCTCCCTGTGGTGGTTTTAGGTCTGACACAATCCCCAGCTCAGCTCAGCACTAATGCTAATGCTGTCCCTAACCCTGACCCTAACCCTGCCTGTGGCTGTGGTTTGGGCTGGGCAGAGCTCACAAATAACCACGTTATGGCTGTAACAGAGTGACCTGAGTAGCAGAGCTCCTCATCCCTGTGGGATTGATCACCTGGCAAACCAGGGCTGCCCAGCACCACTACTGCTGAAGTGACATCAACCCTCAGTCCCCCAAACCAATCCAGGAACCTCCAAAGCACCAGTGCTCTTGATTAATAATATAAAAAAGAGAGGGAAATAAGGAAAAAAGCAACATCTCCCCAGGCTGTTTCTTTCCTCAATCCATCTCCAACAGCAGAGATCCAGCACAATGACACAAATCCTTGTTGGGTGCTTGAGATTAACATTTGGGTTATTGCCCTGTCAAGTTCCTGGTACAGGAATTGATTTCACATTGAACTGCTACTGTGATGATCTATGCAAGAAAAATGGTGTTATTAATCCTTAAAACAAAAAAAAAAACACCAAAAAAAACCCCTTCAAAATCTTCCAGCATGTTGCTCTGGAGTTTGGTGGCCTCTGAGGACAGACTGGGACCTTCAAAATCAACCAGACAGCTGGAGAGTGACTTTGGATAAGGGCCTGGAGTGACAGGACAAGGGGGAATGGCTTCACACTGCAGGAGGGCAGGGTTAGGTGGTATATTGGGAAGAAATTCTTCTCTGTGGGGGTGGTGAGGCCCTGGCACAGGTTGCCCAGAGAAGCTCTGGCTGCCCCATCCCTGGAAGTGTTCAAGACCAAGTGTTCAACCAACGTGGCTTAGAGCAATCTGGTCTAGTGGAAGGTGTCTCTGCCCATGGCAGGAGGGTGGACTGGATGTGCTTTTAAGGTACCTTCCAACCCAAACTCCTCCATCTGCCATCCCTCTCACCCCTCACTGTCCCCTTCTGCATGTCCCTTGTGTTGATTCTAACCTTGGATGTGGATTTACCTCATCAAACAGCTGCAGCATGATGGTGAGCACATCAGGGTGGGCTTTGTCCACCTCATCAAAGAGAACCACAGCATTTGGGCACTGCCTCAGCTTTTTGGTGAGCTGTCCTCCCTCTTCATGGCCCACGTAGCCGGGTGGTGAGCCGATGAATTTCGCTACCTGGAAGGAAGGAAAAGGAAAGGTGAAAGCTGACCAATGGACAGTGGGAACAAAGCCCTTCTGGTAGCTCATCAGGTTGCCACCACTCTTTGCTCCTGATGAAACAAATCCTATGTTCTTCATGACACCTACCAAAATCATTTCAATAAGCAACAATTAAGCAAAATAAGGATTAAGCAGTTCCCCACCCAGAGTTTAAACTAGCAGAATCCAAGGAGCAGGCATGGCCAGGTGGGAAGGCACCAGCCCTGCTTTGCTATGCTATGCAGGGTCTGAGCAACCTGTCCGAGATGTCCAAGACCTATTTTCATCCCTTTTAGCCTTTTAAGAGCAGGAATTCAAAGGATTATAAGTGGCAGGTGGTTCTGGTGCAGAATCAAAGCCACAAGTAGGCTTTGTGGGAAGAGGCCACAAGTAAAATACTTTTCCTGTGTCATCACTTCTTGACATGGTGTTTTTAAAAAACATTTAGAAATTCAGAAGTTTATATAGAATAGTATTTCTGACAACAGGAAAGTTTTGGCAAAATGACAGTTTTTGACACATAGCTTGGTGCATTTTACATCTACCCACGTCTGAATGTCATCCAAAGTCACAGCCTGTTATCAGAGAATCATGGAATGGTTTGGGTTGGAAGGGACCATGTAGTGCCAGCCCTACTGCCATACATAGGGATACATTCCACTCCACCAGGTTGCTTCAAGCCCCATTCAATCTGGCCTTGAACACTTCCAAGGATGGGGCAGCCAAAGCATCACTGGGCAACCTGTCCCCGTGTTTTACCACTCTCATTGCTAGGACCTTGCTACTTTTTGGGGAGACAGAGCTCTCCAAAGGGAGGGCTCAGGTCCAGGGGTGACCTTGGCAAGGATCACAGAAAACTTGGCACCTTGGACCTCCCATGGCACCAGAACTGGGCAGAAGTTGTGATGGGAGGGGTGGACCTGGCACCATTGTCCTGTATTCTGCTGGATTCTCCCCCTTTCCTACGTGGAAGGTAGGCTGAGGCAAAGATCCCACACTGGACTTAGCAATGTTTTGAGGATAAGGGGTTTGGGGTAAACTGTGCCTGCCTGGGCAATGTTAGGTGATGGACAGCATGTGGCTGAGGGTTTCAAGATGATCCTCTGGATTCCACCACCTCTTCTCAGCTGCTCTCTCCCCAAGGGCTGACCCCACCCCAAGGGAATTCAAAGCACTGGACACATATAAAAATTTCCTTGCTCCTTTGTCTCTGCTCCTAATTTGCCTCTAGTTCCAGCCAGGACAGGGTGAATTTTTGCAATAAGGGAGGGGCAAGGCTTGGACCTGGAGGATATTCTATCTTACCTCATGTCATTGCTGGGAGCAGAGGGAAAGGAGTCTTCTGGGGAGAATGGGTTCCTTCTGGTCAAATAAGAGCAGCAGAAGGATGTGGAATATGTCAAGTAGCTGGTTCTGAGCTGGAGGCCTGGCCGGGGGAGCGTGGCTGTGGCTGGGTTGGGTCAGTGAGCATTTTGCATGTGAATCTCTCTCTCTCTCTCTCTCTTTTTACATACATTTGTTTTTAATATTGTTGCTTGTTTGTTTTCTTATGTCATTTCTGTTTCCAGTAAATTGTTCTTATCTCAACCCATGGCCTTTACCTTTTGAGCCTCCAGCTCTCCTCTGCAGTCCACTGCTGTGGAGAGGGACAAGGGGAGGCAGGGAGTGAGTGAGAGGCTCCTGGTTCGGATTGTCTCAGTGGGAGCACTAAACTGGGGAGTACCATGCCTAAACCACACCACCCAACTAAGGTCGCTTTCTGGCAACTTACTTGCAATTTAATGCACAACTTGTAGCAACTCCTGTTGTTCTGCCGTGCTCCCAACCCTGACACACCAAAATGCCCATTTTTCCTGGATTAAATTTGAAGCTGCTCTCTTCAGAGCCCATATACTGACCTCATGCCTCTCCTGGAACTCCGACATGTCCAGTCTGATGAAACCCTGCAAGAGACATAGGATGAGATTTGATCAATCTGCTCGCTGCTAGAGCTGGAGCAATACTGACAGGGCTGAAATTTTCCAAATAAAATAGATATTTTTGTGGTTCAGCTTTTTAGAAATCAATCACAAGAAGAATGCAACACCCCTCCACAAAAATCCAGCAAAAATCATAAAGCTGAGGTGAACTGGGCTTGTGGATGATCACCTAAAACAGAGAATAGTGTCAGAGAATTTATAGCATCCACCCAAGTATCCATTTTGCATCTAAAAAGCTGATGATTCACCGCAGGTACTGAATGTTGTGATCATGGAGCTGTAATCCACATCCTAGATGGGAAAGGAAAAGAAGGGAGGAGAGGGAAGGGGAGGGAATAGCAATATTTGGAATAGTTGGAAAGGACCCACAGTGATCCTCTCATCCAGCTGACCAAGGAGAAGCCAAGCCTCAACTTCCCAGCATCATCCTGGGATAGTCAACCAGGGAGAAGGACACATGTCTGGGAACACATCTCATCTGGACCTGTGGACATGGCACACTCACAGTCACACAGGGATCCCAGACTTAGAGAACACAATCACTGAACCCTTTGGGTTGGAAAAGCCCTCTGAGACAACAGAGCCAAACTGTTCCCTCAGCACTGCCAGCCCACCACCAACCCATGTCCCCAAGTGCCACATTCACACATCCACATCTGTGATCTCTTCAGGAATGGGGACTCCCATTTCACTGCCCTGGTCAGCCTTTTCCAGAGCTGAGCAGAAAAAAAAATTTCCTAATATCTAACCTAAACCTCCCTTTTGCAACTTGAGGCAGTTTCCTCTAGTCCTGTCATTTGTTACCTGGGAAAATAATGGAATCAGAGAATGGTTTGGGTTGGAATGGGCCTTTAGGACAATCCCATTCCAACCCCCCTGCCATGGGTAGGGCCACCTTCCACTAGACCAAGTGGCGCCAAGCCTCATTCAACCTGGTTTTGAACACTTTCAGGGATAGGACAGCCACAGGTTCTCTGGGCAAAATATTCCCATGCAAAAATTTCCCTGAAAATTATTAAAATATCTACAAACTGCCCAGGGCAGAGCAAGATGGAAAAAATTGATGCTGTCTTGCAAATGAAAGGGGGACAGTTTCAGGTTTTCCTTTCTTAATCCATCAGTTCCTGTGAATTGCTGCCCCTCATCAGAGCCTCTCATCCCTCATTAGGGGACCAATGGCTGAGCTGGTTCATTCCTAATAAATCCCAGATTCCTGCTGCTATCAAATTAACACAACACTCAGGGTTTAACTGATTTCCCCATTGGATGTCTGGCCATGGAGCAGTTCCACGTGCCGGATAAGGGATGAAAGTGCTCTAGATCCAAGATTTATGGCTTCTGGAAGGCATTTATAGAGGCATGAGGAAAAGAAACCAGAACATGGAAGAGAATGTAATGTAACAGAATGGAATAGAAGAAAATGGAAGAAAATTCCATTGGAATGGAATGGAATGGAATGGAATGGAATGGAATGGAATGGAATGGAATGGAAGACTGGGATTGAATAGAATGGCATGGAATGGAACAGAACAGATTAGAATGGAAGATGAGTATGGAATGGAATGGATTTGACTGGAATAGAATAGAATATTGGAATGGAATAGAACACAACAGAGTAGAATACATTGCAATTGAATGGATTGAAATAATTGTAATGGAATAGAATTGATTGGAATAGATTGGAAAGAAACAGAATAGAAAGAACAGAACAGGTTAAAAACGAATGGAATGGAATGGAATGGAATGGAATGGAATGGAATGGAATGGAATGGAAGGGAATGGAATGGAACGGAACGGAATGGAACAGGACAGGACAGGACAGGACAGGACAGGACAGGACAGGACAGGACAGAACAGAATAGAATAGAATAGAATAGAATAGAATAGAATAGAATAGAATAGAATAGAATAGAATAGAATAGAATAGAATAGAATAGAATGGAAACCCCAGACACCACTAAAGTGTTCTCCTGCAAAGCCACCACCCTCCATGAAATAACTCCAACCCATCTTCTCTAAAATCTAACCACTGGGTAACAAACTAAGTAATTCAAACTGCTTCTGGATACCAAACACGTCAGCACTTAAAATTTTGAGCAGGAAATCAATGTTGCATTGCTATAGTTCATACTTGGAGGATATGACAAGTGGTGGAGGTAGGGACATGGAAAAAAGATTTCTGGAATTTTATCCTTCTAACAACTTACCATGATATTAGTAATAGGGGCAAAAATATGTTCACAACACAGGATGTCAAAATCAGAGCAAAATTCAACAGGAAGCACAAATGTTACATCAATTAAAATTTTTCCAATTCAAATATTCTGGTAACATAGACAGGAGCATAGGCAGTGTCCTGGGCTGATCCCATAGTGTGGGCAGCAGGGTTAAGTGGGGATTTTGCCCCTCTGCTTTGCTCAGGTGAGAGCCCACCTGCAGAGCTGCCTCCAGCTCTGGGGTCCAACATCACAGGGATGTGGAGTTGTTGGGAGTGAGCCCCATGGAGATGCTCTGAGGGCTGGAGCCCCTCTGCTCTGGAGATTGGCTGGAAGAGCTGGGGGTGTTCAGCCTGGAGAGGAGCTGGCTCCCAGAAGACCTTAGAGATCCTTCCAGGGCCTAAAGGGGCTGCAAGAGAAGGGCATGGAATGACAGGACAAGGGGGAACAGTTTGCTACTGACAGAGGCCAGGGTAAGATTGAAGAAATTCTTCCATGTGAGAGTGCTGAGGCCCTGGCACAGGCTGTCCAGAGAAGCTGTGACTGCCCCATCCCTGGAAGCGTTCCAGGCCAATTTGGATGTGGCTTGGAGTAACCTGGTCTAGTAGAAGGTACCCCTGCATTTGACAGGGGGGTGGAACTGGATGAGCTTAAAACACCCTTCCAACCCAGACCTGTGACTCCATGACCTTGACAGGTCCCTCTCAGTGCAGAAGAAGCCCTTTTTCAGGGTAGCACAGCCACACAATGAACCCCCTGATGACCCTCCCAGCATCCCTTTTAGTGCCAGCACAAAGCTGGGATGAGCCATTACCTTTTTGATGTCCTTATGGATGTACTTGGCTGTTTGCTTGGCCAGCTCCGTTTTACCTGTTTTGGAGAGAGAAAAAAACTTACATTTAACCATCTCTGACCATCTTCTGTCAGTGCATCAGCTCTGCTAACACCAGGGCTGGAACTTCCTGCAACCAATACATGTATTTTTTTGGGAAGTGGCATTGCTGTTTTGTCTCCAGGATCACATTCATTGGGGTTGCCAGCCTGAGCAGGGTGAACAGATGCATTAGAATAGTGACATCTCTGCATTGGCTCCCTCAGCTTTAATTGACTCTCACATGATGGGAACAAAGCTCTTGATTTTTTCCACAAAAAGATGTTGATAGATCAGAGTTTTGCTATATTGAATAGATCAGATTTCTTGCTATATTTACCTTCAATATTCCAAGTTCCTTGTGCAATGCCTTGTAATCTCCAAATAAAGAATTTCAAGGAAATGGGATGTTTTTTCTTTGCTCTATATAAGTAAAAAAATTCTGGGATAAGGAACAATCAGTAATGGAGCAAATCCACCTGGAAGGCATTTATAGAGGCCTGAGGCATTTAGTGAGGGTGAACACATGTACCAGCTCATGCCAGGCCATGTCCTGTTCTCCCAGCCCATCCATCTGGAGAAAAACTTCATTGAAGAGGCAGTTTTATTAAGTGTGGATGCCAGAAAACTTCTCTTCCCTGCTGCTACCCCCCAGCATGACACTGCTGGCTTTGTCAGGTTGATCAGGGGAAGGACTGGGCCTGCTTTGGCTCCTGGGGTGACCAGCAAAGCTGAGGTGAAGCCAGTCACCCCTCTGGAGGATGGATGCTCTGGGGTTCACACTTGTCCCTTGCACACCTGTCAGCAGTGCACTGCACATGGATCCCTGTAGGATTTACTTGCACACTGAAAAATAAATGAGCAGGGACAGAAATAACTATTCTGAAGAAAGAAAACCACAAGTTTTTAAAAGGAAATTAGGTTAAAAAGTACATTCTTACTGGAGTATTGTATATCTATCCACAGCTGTATTGCACATCTATCCACAGCTGTATTGCAGGGACAATAGATCTGGTGGGTCAGATCAGTAAATCACCAAAAAAAGAGCTACAAATACAGGAATTCATGGGGTGTGCTCTGCTCCACCTGATGTATCTCTGCCAAAAATTTACATTTGATTTCAGTTTGAGCTTTGCTGATTTTGCATGATGCTGGATTAGAGCTCTTGATGTGTAAGGATGCAAGAAACTATGCTTCCTATAAAAAAGAAAGAGAGAGGAGAGGAGAGGAGAGGAGAGGAGAGGAGAGAGGAGAGGGAGAGGAGAGGAGAGAGGAGAGGAGAGGAGAGGAGGGAGAGGAGAGGAGAGGAGAGGAGAGGAGAGGAGAGGAGAGGAGAGGAGAGGAGAGGAGAGAGGAGAGGAGAGGAGAGGAGAGAGAGGAGAGGAGAGGAGGGAGAGGAGAGGGAGGGGAGGGGAGGGGAGGGGGGAGGGGAGGGGAGGGGAGGGAAAGGAAAGGAAAGGAAAGGAAAGGGGAAAGGGAAGGGAAGGGGGAAGGGAAGGGAAGGAAGGGGAAGGGAAGGGAAGGGAAGGGAAGGGAAGGGAAGGGGGGAAGGGAAGGGAAGGGAAGGGAAGGGAAGGGAAGGGAAGGGAAGGAAAGGAAGGGAAGGAAAAGGAAAGGAAAGGAAAGGAAAGGGAAGGGAAAGGAAAGGAAAGGAAAGGAAAGGAAAGGAAAGGAAAGGAAAGGAAAGGAAAGGAAAGGAAAGGAAAGGAAAGGAAAGGAAAGGAAAGGAAAGGAAAGGAAAGGAAAGGAAAGGAAAGGAAAGGAAAGGAAAGGAAAGGAAAGGAAAGGAAAGGAAAGGAAAGGAAAGGAAAGGAAAGGAAAGGAAAGGAAAGGAAAGGAAAGGAAAGGAAAGGAAAGGAAAGGAAAGGCCCCATGGAAGTCCATGGGAGTGGAAGAGCCAACAATTTACATCTCTGAGTCTTTAGATATGCTCTAGCAGGGCAATGAAGTATCAAAAATATTTTATCCTGATTTTATACAGCTTTATAGCAACTTATTTGGAGTTAATGCTTGGCCTGGTACTGTTCTGCAGCAGGAGCAAAATCTCACCTGTGCCCCTTTAACCCCTCCAGCACTGGAGCATCAGCACCTTCTGGAGCCCTTTGGGAGGCAGGAGAAGCCCTGAGGTTGTTCCAAATGTCACAGATCAGTTACTTTGAAGCTGTTTTGTTGGGGTTTTTTCCACAACTAAAAGTCATTTGGACCATTTCATGAACTGATCAGCTGTCATGTGGCATTTGATTGGGCTGGAGGACAAATCTTATCGGTGTCAATAAAATCCTGTCATTCCAAAGTAATCTGTGCCCACAGGAGCAAACGAGCAGAGATTCAGTTTGCAGGCAGCAAATTTCTACTATTATCCCATCATTCCCATTGGTATAGAGGGGTTTTCACCAGAAAGTTGTTGAAGTAATACTTTTACTCTGAAAACTGCCCCTTTTTGAGACTTGGAGGGCGGCTGCCCTCTGGGATAACTCAGCATCAGGCTGGATGTGACTGTGTGTGTGTGCTGGTGTCCAGCTGGGGTCACCCTGCTGGAGGATGGGTGACTGGCTCAAAGATGACAGTGTGTTTAACTGGTATTTCATTCAGACCCTGCAGCCCTGCAACAGCTTCCACCCCCTCTCCTCAGGGCTCTCCATCCCCCTCCCCACAACCCAAATGTTACCTATTCCAGATGATCCCAAGAAAAGAAACACCAGCGGGTGCTCCTCATCATACCAGCCATTTTCCTTCCTCCGAATCGCTGCATTTGAAGACAATGAAAACAAAAAAAAGAGGGGGGGGAAGCATATAAATCAATGCCACAAAGCAAGTGTAATTATCACTAAGTATACACTATGTTTTACTGCTCTCTACCCACTCCCAGTCCTCCCTGCCATTAGCGCTCTCTAATTTGATTAGCTAGCCAAGGCCCCAGAGACACCTAATAAGGTTAGCATGGATTTGGAAAGCTGCCCAGAGCAGATTTCGGATAAAGTTTTCCAGGATGTGCACTCAGCGTTGCCAGGGAGATGGTGGAGGGGGGGACAAGGATGGATGGATGGACAGAGGGATGGAGAGGCACTCTGCCTCGCCAGCTCCCAAGTGCAACCTTTCTGTGAGGAAAAACCATCAGTTTTGAAGAGGTTTATAGGTTATTTCTGGCATGGAATGGGAAGAAAGAGGTGGCTGAAGGTCACAAACACTCTGAATTGGTGCAAGGATTGGGAAAAGTGTGCTGATCATCTCAGTGCCTCCCTGGATAGCGGCATCCAAGTGCATCCTGGGTGAGATACCAGTGGAAAATTTTACAAAAGGCAAGAGCCTGATTCCTTCCCAAACTCCCAGTCTGACCAGCACAGCTCTGTCTCAGGACAGACATGATCTGCTGTGCAGAGTGGGTGATAGCCCACGGCTCCCCAAGGTACTCTTCAGCCCTCCTCCTGTGAGCGTGCTCACCAAACCAGTAACATCATTGCACTGGGCTTATTTGAAGGAGGAGGAACTGATTTTGAGGCCAAAAGATCAAATCTCATCCTCTCTGCTGGCTGGATCTGGTCTCTGGAACACAGAAGTGGTTTCCCTGGATCAGACCAGCTTCCAGTTCCATGTGAAAATTAACTGACATCCCAGCCTTTCTGCTTTATCTGCAGTATTTCAATCCAGCCTGTAAATCTTGTAAGGTGTTTTGTAAAAGAGAACATGCACTGTACAGTCTCAGGACCCCTCAGACCCAGCAAGGTCTCACGACTGGCACATGGCACACCCAGATCCAGCCAAACCCAAAATATGGCACATGAGGAAGCAGGGCATGAAAATGGCAAGATGCCCCAAAATTGTAACTGACAAGGAATTTGAAAGTAGTGGAGGAAAACAGCAGCACTGGAGGTGGGATGAGCAGAAGGAAAACACTGGGAGAGCTGTGGCTTAAAGCTCTTGGAATGCTGCTGCACACAGGCATGGCAAAGCTTGGCCTCTGCTGCCTTTCAGTGGTGTCCACAGCAAAAACAGGAATAAAGCCAAGAAGGAATAAACCCACTTCTCTTTGTGACTGTCACCCTCAAAACACAGCTCCCTCATCTTCTTCTGGCCACTACCCTGGGTCTCAGCCTCTGTCCTTGTGCCTCAGTCCTGTGTCTCCCTTGAATGAGGCACTGGATGGCTCTGTGGGGAGCTGTGGGTTTGTTTTCTTCCCTGAGCTGGCAGAAGAGTGGATTTTAAAACTGCAGAACTCTTAAATTCAATCTCAAAGTCAGTCCATAAAGCCCTTTTCTTGATGGGGTGTGGTAAATAGAAGGCATCTGAAAAAAGGTATCCTAGGCATGGCACGCCAAGAGTTCTTCCTGCACGGGAGAAGAAACTGACATGGGAAATAAATAGTGCCATTTTGCACAAAAAAGATTTGCATATAAAAATATTTAAACAATATTTCCATTTTGCAAATGATAAGAAATGGAATGTCACAGCCTATAGCCTGACATGGAAATGCTGCCTCTGCCAGCAGGGACACACTGGGAAGATGCTAAACAGCAGCAGCTCAAGTCAGACATTCCAGCAGCTGGAGTTTATGGATGCATGGAAGGGTCTCATGGGAATTTGGAGCTGCAAGACCTGCATGAAACCTCACTCCTTGGAATCCATGCTCGTATTCCAGGAGACCCAGGTAGCAGGGGAGCCAGCAGATCCAGTGAGGATTATGAAAACAAGAGCAAAGCCTCACTACAAGAACAAATCAATGAGCTAAGGTTAATGATGAGGGGTGTGAGGAGTGACCTGCCCACAGTCATTAAGTATCTCCCCAAGAAGGCACTGAACTTGCTCAGCTACAGAGAAAATTAAGGTGCTCCAGGGGCTGGAGTGAGAGGATCAAACTACAAATAAAGCAGAGCAGTTTTAATAACGAAGGTGATTAACCACTGCAGCCACTTAGGAAGAGAGTGGGACTGAATTCCTAATCCCTATAAAGTCTGCAGGGAAAGTCAGAAGGGCTTCCCAAAAGGCAGTGGTAGCTCAGGATGAAGATGAATGTTTGCATTGCTGTCCAAACATCAAAAAACCCCCAATTTAACCGTAAATCCAAGGCATGTAGAATCATGTGACTGCAGAAGGGTGTGGGTTGGAAGGGACCTTGAAGACCACAGTTCCAAACCCTTCAGAAATGGGACTGAATGCTGGGATTGTGCATTTAGTGGGAGCTGAAGCCCAGTGCCTCAAAGACTTGCCATTCCATGCCTGGGCACAGGCAGATGCATTACCTGTCCCCCTGGCCATGCTAATGAGTCCTGACTCCTGCCAAGGCTTAATTAGCTTGGGCACAAGGCCAGATGCAGCACTGGCTGGTGC
Source organism: Emberiza elegans (assembly GCA_024865655.1). NCBI lineage: Eukaryota > Metazoa > Chordata > Aves > Passeriformes > Fringillidae > Emberiza > Emberiza elegans. Next base: position 4,763,948 of record JALJVW010000196.1, read on the forward strand.
CTGGCTCCATCTCACCCTGCCTGGGCATATCAGCACCACAGACCAGCTTGGCCCCAGCCAGCAATCTGGTTCTGTTCAAAATCCTGGGCAAAGACTGGTGGCAATCCCATCCTGTCCTTCAGCTGCTCCCTGGCCATGTCATCCCTGGAAACAGTCCCCTGACAGGGAGGTGCAGGGAAGGGTCTGTGCTGCATCCCTCTGTGTGCCCTTCCCAGCACTGCACGTGTTCCTTCTCAACCCTTTACAGCAATGAATGAGAGGTCAAACACCTGGGGTGGGAAATTTCATAAAAACCAATGGGGAGTAACACAACTGCCAATAATTCCTGCAGCTATCTCAGCTAAGATAATAATGGTAATAAAAGTAATAAACTTCTGCTTTGGGGCATGGAGTGACCACTCACAGGGTCAAGCATGTTCAGGGTCCAAAGACAGTGGGGTTAAGTGCTGCCTTTTTCCCCTCCCCTCTGCAGAAGGATGACAGAGTTTATGGATAAATACTCAAAGCAACTCCAGGGATATAAAGCACCCCTTAAAAAACTACCATAAAGTCAGAGCTTAGATTCAGCATGTGATCTCTGTCAGAAAATGCTGAACATCATATTCAGGAAGAAATTCTTTCCTAAGAGGCTAGTGAGGCACTGGTACAGGTTGCCAAGAGTAGTTGTGCCTGGAAGGCCAGGCTGCTACGAGGCTTAGAGTGACCTGGTCTCGTGGAAGGTGTCCCTGTCCATGTCAGGGGGTTGGAATGAGATGGGTTTTAAGGTCTCTTCCAAGCCAAACTGTTCCACGGTCACTAGTCAGCAGCTTAATCAGATCAACAGAGCAATAAGGTGTAAATGCCTTTCTACAAGCAGCCTGAAAATGATGAGCTATTCCAGTACACAGCACTCTTGAGGTTTGGAAAAATTAAAAAATCTGGATATCCCCAGGGAAGGGACATCAGTGCCAGTTCCAAGGATGAAAATCTCAGCTAGGAAAGCCACAGAAACACTCTTCTCCTTGGACTCTGCACTGCCAAAGCAGCTGCTGGCCATGCTGACCGCTCTTCATTGTCACCCAAGCATGAAATCCATGCTCTGCCTCTGGGAAAGCTGTCCCCTTCCTTCCTCCTGGCAAAAATAAATAAATAAACAAATAAATAAATAAATAAATAAATACCAGGAAGGAGGTCACACTGCTGTGCTGAAATCTCATTATGACATTCAGCCCCAATGTCCAAAACAAGAGCCTGATGATGATGACGCTGGGGCCTTCTTCTGCGGAGCTCTTCCTGGCATTGCTGCCGTGCTCTCGCTTTATTTCGTCCATCTGTAACAGTGTGACTGCAGCCCTGCGTCTCCAAGAGGCCCTTCAGCCCGCTATTGAACTGATAAATTCACTGTATTACTTTACACAAATCAATACCCCAGCAGTTATCAGCACTTGATGTGACTGAAATTGGTTTCAGCCAATTTGTGAGTGTAATAAATGTCCATTTATCAAATCAATTCATTCTGCGGGGCTCCTCGGCCTGTCCGGGTTTGGGGTACCGCAGGGCGAAGGCTCTGGGGCCAAACCCGTCCTGGGATCACTGCGTCTATCCAGGTACTGCACTGATGCTCCAGGGTCTGCAGCATTCCCAAAGAAGCTCTCTTCCAGCCCTGCTGCTGGTGGCTCAAGGCTTATGGAACCCCAAATTAGATCAAAGCTGTGTCCTTGCAAAGTTTCACCTGACCTGCAGGCAGCAACACACATCAAAAAACAGGCCTCATAAAGGATCCTATATTGTCCAAAATAACCCAGTTTCCTTTGGACCAGAGCAGGATGATAGTCCTCCTCATCCATTTTCCTACAGTTTTGAAACACTGACTGATTTTCAATATCATAGCTGCTAAAATTGGGAATTTTATCATTAAAACATAATTTTTCTGAACTACCCTTTCTTCAAAATCCTGAAAAATAAACAACACTTTTCCTTCCTTGCTCCTTATTCAACTTCAGGAAGAGCTGGAACAGATTGCTTCAACCCTCAAGGTCTATTCCTCCTGAAAAGGGAAAGTGGTAGTTTTGAACCACCCTACTTCTAAGTGAGTACTGACCAGCAAACATGGTATATCCATATAAAAAAGATATTCTTTACCTGGCATAATATTTAGGATACTAGACCAAAAAAAATTACACATATATATATATATATATATATATATATATATATTTGGGAAAAATGCCTCCTTTAGCTTAAAACTTCAGAGAGGAGAAGTTGCTGATCCTTTCTGCCTCCTCACCTTCCAGTGAAAAGGCAAAGCAGCCCTAATCAGATCCAGAGCTCAACCATTTATGGAAGTGCCTGGAAACACAACCCTAAGCCTTTTAGCTGCTCATTTGTATGTACCAGTTAGAGAACCCCAGCAGTTCCTGAGACGGCAGCAATGACCTGCCTGTTTCTGATGTCAGGAGATGGAATATTTAATGGGGATTTTGTTAAGATGAAATTAACATCTATACCCATCGAGGGGGGGCCAAGCTGCCTCCCACTATCAACCAGTCAGGCACTGATAGAAACCTTGTACACTGGAAGATGCCCAGTCACCATCAGTTAACCATGATCCACCTTCTCCCAGTCCTGTCCTGCTCCACATATCAGAAAAGAGTGCTGCAGAGCTTGGATATATGCTATGGAGGCAATGGGGAAGGATTTTCCCTCTGTGGCAGTGATGCCACGCTGTTGGGGCTGTGGCTGCAGTGAGCTCCCCACCAGTGCTCCCAGTGCATCCCCTTGCAGGGGGTTGCTGGGATAACAGCTGGACTTGGTGATCTTACAGGGTTTTTCTAAATTATTCCATAATTCTGTGACTCCATTCTGTCCCCATCACTCCAGACCTTGTGTTTCTAACCCCAGATCACACGTTCCCTTTGTATTCTGGCTAAGCCCCTCTGGAGACTGTTTGGATCATGCACCGAGTGACAGATTAAATCCAATTATTCAATTAAGGCACCAGTTATAAATTAAACATATCAGGCAGGCTTGGTGAATCTGAAGATGTGGTGTGTGGCAGGTCTGCTCACCAGCAAATGGCAGTGGTGAGGGCAAAGTGGAGGGATGCAGGGTCCACAAAGCGGCAGGAAAACCAGCTGGGCACAAAATAAATAGCAAAGATAGAGAGGAAGTACTTGAGAGAGAAAGTCCTGTCCTAAAATTCATCCTTCTGAACAGAAAACAAAAAGAAAAGAAAATGAAAAGAAAAACTGGACAGAAGGGAAGCGGGGCGGGGGGGGAGGAGGGGACAGAGAGTCTCCCACTACCTTTTGGTCCAATATCCTGAGGCTGTAGGGGTATCAAGCACATTCCCTATAATTCAATAAGAAAAACCTCCATAAAGGCAAGGACGTTAATGCGCAGAAACGCCACCTGTGTCAGGAACAGGCACTGCCCATTAATCACAGCTCCCCAATTAGCCGGGCTGCTGCCCCCAGGCACAGCCGTTCTCTCAACACACAGGGTGGCTGTTGTTTTTGCAGGAGTGTAGACTCCTTCCCAGCTCCTTCCTGGCTCCTTAGCTCCCAGCCCACACTGGGCTCCTCTTTGTTAACTAAAGGAAATGGGTTTGTGTTTCTGACAGCATGTTCCTTGTGATTCAGCCCCAGCCTCAACAGCTCTTATTTTGCTGTCCCATTTTCAGGCATTAACTGGGATGCATGGATGGGTCAGGAATTATTCAGGATCCAGAGGCTTTGGACTGGCAAATCAAACCCAGCCCAGATTGCCAGAGCCTTGATTACATGGCATCACAGAATGGTTTGTGTTTGGAGGGAGCTTCAAGCTCATCTCATTCCAGCCCTCTTCCATGGGCAGGGACACCTTCCATATTGCTCCAAGTCCCATCCAGCCTGGCTTTAAACACTTCCATGGATGGGGCATCCACTGTGAATTCCCCAGCAACCTTGCAAGGCTGTCCGGAGGCAGCCTCAGATCAAGGCTTGAGGCAACAGCTTGTCTTCCCTGTGGAGCAGGTGTGGAGGGCAGAGTTGGCAGCATGTGAAGGGTCCTACCTGCCCCCACTGTGGCTATGGCATTCTCCTGACCAATGATGTGCTCCTTTAGCCGCTGTTCCAGTGGGAATCTCCGCCGTTCCTCCACCTCCCTCCTGCGCTGCTCCTCCTGGAACTGTGGAGGGAAGAAAACATAGGGATCAGAGACTTTACAGAGCATTGGGTCACTACACAGATGTCAGAGGCCTGTATGGGGATCACTCTGACATGGAGCCAGTGCATCCCCAGGGCAGATGCAGTTTGGTCTGGATGCTCCAGCCCTAGCAAGATGAAATTTCTAAATCTGTCATGGATGGAAGCTGGGGTGAGTGGGAATAGGGATCCTGCTCTGCTGATGGGAAACCAGACCCTGTGCTACCTGTGTACTGGTGACAAAGAGGGAACAATGACACTGCTCAACAGCTCTTAACCATTAGGTGCTGTTTATTTTGGGAAATAAAGTCATGACTGTTCTACCCAGATTTGTCTTCCTACCCTCCAACCATTTCCTGTTCAAAGACTCCAACCAAATCCTGCATGGATGGCCGAGTATCACTGTGCCTTGCATCTAAGAGAGCTGGAGAGGGACTTTGGACAAGGGCATAGAGTGACAGGACAAGGGGGAATGGCTTCCCATTGAGGGTTAGATGGGATATTGGGAAGAAATTCTTCCCTGTGAGGGTGGTAAGGCCCTGGCACAGATTGCCCAGAGCAGCTGTGGCTGCCCCATCCCAGGCAGTGTCCAAGGCAAGCTTGGATGGGGCTTGGATCAACTTGGTCTAGTGAAAGGTGTCCCTGCCCACAGCAGGGGGTTGAATTTAGGTGAGCTGTAAAGTCCCTTCCAACCCAAAACCTTGATTCTAATATCTTTAGAAAGGCTGCAGAGCACTCTTCCTGCCACAAGCTGAGCTCAGACACTTCCAACTGAGACCATTGCCTTGGGAAGATCCATCCCCCAAAGACAGACTCAGATGAAGACAGAACACAAAGATCCCATGGGGTTTGCCAAGTGAGTAACTGCACCCACAAAACACTCCCTGTCATTGAACCCATCTCACTAAGGGGAAACACCCTCCAGCAAAGCCAGAAGGCAGGTGCCAAAGCTGCAGCAGGATCCAGCTGCTGGAGCCAGAGTGGATAACCCCCAGCCAGGCTGCTGACATCTCCTGGGCTAGCAGCGATTCTGACAGAAGTTAAAAAATAATAAATAGTGAACAATCCAATTTTGGCCAGTGCTATCAGTCTCACGTGTAACAGAGATGCCATGAGCCCTGATCCTCACACAGAGCAATAACTTCCCTGCAGATCCCAGTGGAGCAGCTCTGGGACAGACATCCTGCCTGTGCTGATCCCCCCGGCACTGGGTACGACCTCACCATATGTCTGTGTCTGCAGGATCCTGACAAATCTTTTCTCTCTCCCTCCTCTCTGGCCTTTTGGAAGATGCAGGAATGTGATCAGTGACGTTAGGACACCCAACGATTCCCATGGGTTTATGGAGAGTGGGTTAGATGTGCAGGAAGAGAAGGAAGGGGATACCCATCCTCTGCAATGCCCTCTCCCTCCGTCCTTGGAGAACTGACACAGTACAAGTCCTGTGCACAAGTACCATTTTCTGCTCAGGATCTGTTCTGGAGAGCCCTGCACTCGTGCCAGCTACTCAGTGGGCCAGAAGTGCTAACACAGCTCCTGGCTGGGTCATGCAGCTGGTTTGGAGCATCCTGAGCATCTGCCTCAGCTTGCACTGTACAGGGGACAGTGGGACAAGAAAACCCACCAAGAAAAATGTATTTTAGATCCATTGGTGACAGAACCTCCAAGAAAAAGCCCCACTAATCCTGGACTTTACATAAGACACAAACTTCCACTCCACTCTCATCTGCTCCCCTCTCCATACACATCCAGCTGTTCCCACCTTCTCGCTTTGTGGTGTGCAATGGGGTTGGTGGGGATCGTGTCCTCACCCTCTGGCAGCTGATCTTCCCTTGTCCTGATGACCCCTGCCTGGCTCAGCATCAGCACTTAAGTGGAGCACAATGGTGCTACCTGCTTGGAGAGCCACGCAGGGAGCACTGCTCTGCTTTTATGTTGGAGGCAACCAGACCTCTGCACTCAACTGGGTTAAGTTCTCCTGATGCAAGGCCAAAAGCATCAGAAATCTTCATTTTTAAAAAGAGAAGGACTCAGTCTGTGCTTTGGCAGGTGATAACAGCTGTCTGCCTGTTACTGGGGTGGGCATGGCAGTCATGGAGTCACAGAAAGGTGATCTTAAGAAACCTTATAGACCATCCTATTCCAACCCCTTTGCCACAGGTAGGGACATCTTCCACTAGATCTGGTTGCTCCAAGCCCCATCCAACCTGGCCTTGAACACTTCCAGGCATGAGGAAGCCACAGCTTCTCTGCACAATCTGTGTCAAGAGCCTCACCACCCTCACAGGGAAGAATTTCTTCCCAATATCCCATCTAACCCTGCCCTCGGGCAGTGAGAAGCCATTCCCTCTTGTCTTGTTCCCCTAGGTCCCTGTCCAAAGTCCCTCTCCAGCTCACTTGCAGCCTCTTTAGGCTCTGGCAGGGGCTCTAAGGTGCCCTGGAACCTTCTCTTCTCCAGGCTGAACACCCCCAGTTCTCCGAACCTGTCTTCAGAGCAGAGGGGCTCCAGCTCTCAGAGCATCTTAGTGGCCTCCTCTGGATTTGCTCCATCAGCTCCACGTCCTTCTGATGTTGGGAGCCCCAAGGCTGGAGGCAGCTCTGCAGGTGGGGTCTCACCTGAGTGGAGCAGAGGGGCAAAATCCCCACCTCACCTGCTGCCCATGCTGTGAGATCAGCCCAGGACACAGGGGGCTTCTGGACTGCCAGCACATGTTGTTTTAAGGAAGAGAAGTGGAGAATAAAATAACTGAACTCTTTAAGAGCAGGAGGGGTAGAATTATCTGCTGGGTAAATGCTCTCTTGAGCCCAGCACCAATAAGGAAACCTGCCCTGAACAGTCTGAAACTTGCCTTGGTTTTTATGCTTAAGTAATAGTTGAAGGAGAGAAAGGAAATATATCTCTGGAGCTGTTCCTGAGGAAGATGATTGTACTTGTATATAAACCAGCAGACTGCCAAGCCAGCCTGTGATGAATATTCAGCTGGGGGGAAACTGGTGCTCCCGGGGTTTCATCCTCCCCAGCAGCCACATTCCACTGAGAGTCTTTGAGAATTTATTGCTCATTTTAATCACTGCTAGAGAATGAATAGGCAGAACTATTACGGGATGGACATATCCCATAGATTTTATTTACATATCCTTGTGACAGAATAACAAGGAGTTTTCATATGTATTTTTAATTTATTTTGATTTCCTTTATTCTTTAAAAAAAAAAAAACCAAACCAGAACTCTGTGTGTGCTTTTCCTGAGCTTAGATCACACTTGCCTGGTGTTGAGGACTCTTGAGTTGGTTCCCAGTGCTAAACAGTCTGAAGAAATTAAAACAAGCACCCGTGTATCTACGACTAAAAGGGAGGGAAAGCACTTGAAACTGGTGTCTTTCCTCTGTCACTGGAGGGACAGCAGTGCCTGGACTGAGCTTGGCTCTTGCAAGTCTGTCTTTGCCATTCAGATCCTCTTTGCACCTTATCAGACCCATCTGGTGACCTCTCCTGTCTTCATCAGTGTCTGATGAAGGATTTTTAAAGAATATTTCAGCTAGGAAGAGCATACAGTTGCATTTTCCCTTCTGAAAGCAGCAGTGTGAGACCTCCTGATCAGGAGCTGGTATCAACTTCATCCCAGCCATTCCCTTTGACAGGCCTTTCCAAGAAAACAAGCCTCCAGCTGTGACTCACATGCTTCTTCTTCCATCCTGAACATCCTCAGGTTGCTGGTTTAAGCACATTTAATGAGAAAAGTGTCTCTTTTGGTTATTTGAAAGCTGGCTGTTGGCTAATCTGGCCACAACCTTCCATGCGGAGTTTGAAGCAGTGAAAGCTCATTTTAACCTTTCTTAAACCCACAAGAATTACCTCAAGATTTGTTTGGCCCTTCCTATGGAAGAACCCTTCTCCAGACCTGCACAAAGCTATCACAGCTTAGCACATGTCCCTGACATCATCTGGGCTGATCAGCTTATATCCTGTTTTCCTTTAGTATTTCAAAATCTTTTTTCTGTAAGGTGAAATACACTGTCACTCTTTGCAGGTCTTATGCCAAGGTTTGGTTCTGCTGGCGCTGTGCTCAAGGACCTCTTCCCCTGGCGTGTTTTCTCATAAATGCAGCCATGCTGATGCTGGAGGGATAATGGATAATGAAGCTGATGAACATGGAGATACTCCAAGGGCTGGAACACCTCTGCTCTGGAGACAGGAGCTAGGGCTGTAAACCCAGAGAAGGGCAGGCTCCAGGGAGACTTTAGAGCCCATGCCACTGCCTAAAGGGCCCCAAGAGAGTTGGAGAGTGACTGAATAAGGGTGGACAAGTGACTGTGGAGGGATAGGACAACGGGGAATGGCTTCTCCCTGGAAGACAGAGGGCAGGATTAGATGGGATATTGGGAAGAAATTCTTCTCTGTGAGGATGGTGAGGCCCTGACACAGGTTGCCTATAGAAGCTGTGGCTGTTCCATGCCTGGGAGTGTTCAAGGCCAGGTTGGATGGGGCTTGCAGCAACCAGGTCTAGTGAAGGTATCCCTGCCCATGGCAGTGGAGTGGAATGAGATGAGCTTTAAGGTTCCTTCCTTCATGATTTTATGAAAACCTTCTCTCAGAGCTGCCATAGTGACCACGTACTGGCTACAAAAACAGCCATCAGGACCACAGAGGACAGCCATGGCAGCCATTTCCTTTGCCAGGAAGGAGTATGGAGAGCCCCAGAGGAAAGATCACTCTGTCCCTACTAAGGACAGAGGTTTAGTAAGCACTGGGGAATGTGGTTTTGAACTCCTGCCTGAGTGCTGACTTTAAGAGGTGAGCACAGACAGTGCAGCAGTTGACACCTGGCAGGTTTATTTCATGGTAATACCTCCTCAGTGCAGTAATTGACACAGTTTAAATTACCTTCATCCTCCACTTGTGGTATGTTCTTAGCCTCAGGTTTATAGCATGCAATTTTAAATTCCAAACCCATAGAAGAAACACTGAGGTACACAATGTCAGAGGAATTTTGCAGGAAGGAACAAACCTGGTCCTCTTGTGGTTCAGCTCCTGCTCTTGTGGTCTGGTGACAAGGGAATGCCCCTTATCTGGGAGTCCCCTGTCCGAGCTGATCTGTGCTGCTTGGAGAGATGATGCTCACAAGGCATCACAGAAGGGTCTGGGTTGGAAATGATCTAAAAGCTCACCAGTTCCAACCCCTCCCATGGGCAGAGGCACCTTCCACTAGACCAGGTTGCTCTGAACCCCATCCAATCTGGCCTTGAACACTTCCAGGGATGAGACATCACCTGCCACTGCTGTGATGGCCTCTCCTACCCTTTGATAATTCACTGAACAAGGCCTCTGCCCAGGAATTTTAAATCCCTGAGATCTAGCTGCAGATCCCTAATTGTCTAGTAGCCCACTGCTCCACAAATGTACTGATTGCTGGCATTTTTATTGGAACCATGATGGCAAATGTGTTTCTTTTCCTTCTTTAAAGCAAATGGGACATGGAGGCTGAAGGGATGAGATCCCACCCTGGAAATTGATGCCTTCTACCTCAGATTGGTGCACATGAACACCTGGATCCCAGGCCATAGCTGGACTCTGATTCTCAGCCCTGCTTGTTCGACAGACAGTTTCAGAAAATACAGTAAAAACAGGCTCTGGATTTTACTGCATCCAGGGGTTACAGAGTAGCATTACTGGTCCTGGGCAGGTCACTCCTGAGTGAGAAACGGTAACTTGGAAGAGGTGGGTACAGCCACAGTTAAAATACTACAGAAGCAGATGTTTTTCCTTATGCATCATGTTCTTAATTTTTACAAACTTCTTTTGGAAAAGGATGGAGCTGTAGGGGTGCTCAGGTGGCCTTCCATTGCTTGCACCCTAAAATCATAGAATCATAGAATGATTTGGGTTGAAAAAGAGCTTTCAGATCATTGAGTTCAGCTGCTCACCCAGCACTGCCAAGGCCACCACTAACCCATGTCCCCACGTGCCACATCCACACAACATCTTTAAAGTTGTTCTTGTAGTGGGAAAGGAAACCCAAACTGGCCAGAATCTCAGGCTCACCTTTGCCTCTGATGCTCTCAGAAGGTTCATGACCTCCCCTTCACGGGCATAATCCAGGGGTGTGTGTCCCATTTCATTCTTCTGGAGGGGGTTGGCACCTGACAGCACAAGAAATGAGTAAGATCAGGAGCTCAGAGTTCAGTCTTGGGACAGAAGGAGCAGGAAGCACATCCTCTCTGTGTCCCCTCCTAACCTTTGCTCTGGAGAGGGTCTGGATCAGAAAGACAGAATGTACAAGCAGTGATTACAAGCATGGATCTCCAGGGAGGAAGAAAAGGGATTGTCACTGCTAACAGCTGGCTTGTCAGTGAAGAGCTGCTGTGCAGGAATGAGAGCACATGGTCACCAGAAGGAAATGCAGTCTCACAAAAGCACCCACTCTCAGTCCTGTGGGAGCCACATGGGACCATTACAGCTTCAATTGGATATGCTGCCTGTGCCAGCTGGAGCTGAAGCTGGAGCTGAAGCTGGAGCTGAAGCTGGATCTGGCTGTGACCTGTGGACCAGCTGCTCCACTAAGCCCCTGGAGCACTTGTGGGGGAAAATCACACCCTTCCTTGCAGTATAATTAAAAAACCCCAAAACCAACAAATCCCAAAAGACTGAGCTAGACTGAGCTGGATGGGCACCCCACAGAAACACACACACACATGGAGAGAGCTCTCCCTCCTAGATACACTGGGTTGCAGAAGAGAATTCCATGTCAAACTGGTCCAGTTGCAGTGATGGGAAGTATAGAGAGGGAAACTCAGTGGTATCAGGAGACAGGGGTAATGGCAATAGCCAGAGGGACAAACAAGGTCTCGGGATTCATCTCTGACTCTCAGTATCTCAGGAGCTGTCTCTAAGGCAGAGACTTGTCACTAACACTGGTGCACTCCATGACCCCACAGCAGCTTCCTAACTGCAAGAGTTTATGAGAATGAACCTTCAAATTGGTCCCAAACTCCCCAAACTGGTGCTGAAATTGACCCTCCCACTAGTTATCAAGCCTTGGAAAGCAATCTGGTGGAGGAAGACCCCCATAGCTGTGCTCAGCAGGTCCGAGATATCTTCTATTCCAATCCTTCCACTGCAATTCTGTGCAATGTGCTCCTGCCTGAGCAGGGGAGTTGGTCCAGATGACTCCACTGGTATCCCTTCCAGCCTGAATCATTCTGTGACCCTGCTGAAAACATGGGAGTGAGACAAGTACCTTGGCAGAGGCAGACCTTGCTGCTTCTGTGCCATGAGACAGCGTAAAGCACCAGGAGTGCTCAGTAAGGGCAAGCAGCAATCAGAACAGATGAATGAAGCAAGGGGAGTCTGTGGGAGCGGAGCCGCAGAGATTAGCCATTCCTAGGCACTGGCATCAAGGAACTATATTTGCTTACAGAATGAAAAATGTGCTCCATAAACATTTGACATGGACTAATTTCTATGGCAAGCCTTGTCTTCACAAATAAAGACCATGATCAAGACAGGTGAGATTACACACTGCTGGGGCTGGCTGCTCCATTTACGTTAAAGAGACAGTGCTCCCCTGATCCCCCCGCCACCAAAACCCACCTGGGTCTGTCAGTGACCAGTGGGGCATGTTCCTGACTTCTCCAAATGATGACATACTCGAGGCTAGGCATGCTTTCATTTCTGATGGAGGGTTTGTTTGGCTTTGCCCTGGATCTATCAATAATGGCTCTCCAATATTGGCCTAATCCCCCTGTTAATGGCTTTGACGACTTGACTAATTGCTGCAATAATTGATAGAACCCGACTCCTGTAACTGGTCGATTCCAACCTCGAGTACCGGCAGCAATAAAATATTATGCTGCCATAAATAACAGTATCACTTGGCTTGCTAATAGAAGGTAAAAGTGGCCACTGGTCTGTCGGTGCCCTGGCTGACCCCACTCCACATCCCCACCTCCTCTCCTGCCCTCTCCCACCCTGTGCCACAGGCTGCAGCAGTATCCAAGGGGACGTCAACCTCCCACGACTTAATAGAAGGCAATTTGTCACCTCCCACTCGCTGTCTGTAGCTGGAGATGGACACCTGGGCAGCACCTCAGGCTGTATGAGCCTGTGGCCTCCTCCCACCCTCCATGCTCATATTAGAAGGCCCCGGCTGATAATATTTGATAAATAGCGTGGGGTTTCTCTCCCTGCACCCGCCCAGCATTGTGGCGCTGCAGCAGCTGCAGAAGGTCACTCATTGGGGAAATATGTTTCTGTCAGTGGGATCGAAAAAAGTTTAGTGGAGTGACAGGCCTCAATTTTTCAAATTTTATTAACTCCATCCTCTTAACAATTTGTCTTGAATTCCTTCAGATTCTGGATAACTGTCAATAGAGCTGGCGACGCAGAGGATACTGGTACTTAGGTCCCCCACTGCTGTCAGGATAGGGATGGGGATGGCAGGAGGAGGGAGAGATGGCAGGAGGAAAAGGAGAATGCCAAAGGGCACAGACAGAACCCGGAGGAACATCCCAGTGATGCTCCCTGTGTCCTCGGCAGCCCCAAGACCCTGCTCTTGTCATTCCATCCTGTCAGGGCAGAACACTAGCAGATCTGAGCCTGCTGCAGCCAGAGCAAGGTTCACACTTCTAAGAGACAGGACAGGGCACACAGTGGCATTGGAACCTCATATGGACAACCAGAGAATGACAGTGCTCCGAAGAGTGGACAGATCACAGCTTGAGAAAGCCCTGAGTACTGGGACAAGGAAAGGACTCCCGAGGACCTTGTTTCACAGCCCAGCCAGGTGGTGTGAAACCTCCTGCTCCTGGGCATACCCATAGGCAGCCTCTGTCCGAGTGTTTGGGTCCTGAGCTGTTCCCAGCAGTGGGTGTAGGGACAGAGAACTGGCATGACACAGCTCCTGTCTGATGCCACTCCAGAGGTCCTGCCTGCAAATGAGGTGGGCAGCAGCAGTGGCCTGTGGTGACTTGTGTTATGGAAAGACAAGATGCCAAAATGTTCAGTGTCTCCCATCTTCCTTCTCTGGTGTCCAGAAGGTACAATATGGTGGAGGTGGAAACTGAGTGCTTGCACAAGTCTCCGGCACAGAAGACTGCACTGCTTCAGTCACCAAAGTCAGGGAAAGCCATTCTCCCACTATAAAGCCATTCAACAAGGACAGGATCACAGAACATTTTAGGTATGAAAAGTCCTCTGAAACCATTGGGTCCAACCATTCCCCCAGCACAGCCAGGGCCACCACTAACCCACATCCCCAAGTGCAACAACTACATGGCCTTCCCGTCCAGGGATGGAGACTCCACCACTGCTTTGGGCAGCCTGTGCCAGGGCTGGACAACCCTTCAAGGGAAGGAATTTTCCCCATATCCAACGTAAACCTCTCCTGGCACAACTAGAGGCCATTTCTTCTTGTCCTATCTATCACTTACTATTTCAGAGAAGATACAAATCCCCACCTACATAATACAGCCACTGCATAAAGCCACTCTCCCCAGTATAAAACTGGGGAGAAGTCTGAAGTCATTTTCCCCACCATAAAACCATTCATAGAATCACAGAAATGCTGACTGGTTTGAATCCAAAGGGATCATAAAGACCATTTATTTCCAACCCTCCTGCCATGAACAGGGATGCAATTCTCCCCAGTACAAAGCCATTGAATCAGTACAAAGCCATTCTCTCCAGTGTAAAACCATTTTATCCAGTATAAAGCTATTCTCTCCCATATAGAACCCCAGCACTGAGTTTGTCCTGAGTGGAAGGTCTGAGCACACTTGGCCCCTGGGCAGGACAAGTACAGGCAAGGTCTGGGTACAGTCAACAAGGATGAACCTTGAGGGCACTTGTCTCTGCTCCTCATGGCACTGCACCCAGGAGTACCTCAAGATCTTTTACCAGGCTCTATGAGCACCCATTCTGCCTAGGTCACTGCCTTGGACCCATCCTGTGCTCCAGCACACTGAGGGGACTTGGGGAGCATCCCTTTCCCCGCAGCAGACTCTGCTGGATCCCATATCCCAGAATTGAGTGGGAAATAAACTCTTTTTTTCTGTTGAAGGGAACTAAATCCCAGGAAGAGGAGCCTGGAAGTACCAAAGCTATGGTGGTTGGTGCTGAGGGTGCTGGAAGTGGACACATTGAGTGGCCATCACCCTAGACCAGGATGTCCCCATGTGCCACATCTACACATCTGTTAAGTCCCTCCAGGGATGGGGACTCCACCACTGCCCTGGACAGCCTATGCCAGGACTGGACAACACTTTCAGGGAAGAAATTTCCTCTAATGTTCAACCTAAACTTCCCCTGGTGCAACTTGAGGCAGTTTCTTCTTGTCCTGTCACTTGTTGCCTGGGAGAACCTGGCTACAGCTTCCTTTTGAGTAGTAGTAGAGAGTGAGAAGGTCCCACCTGAAGCTCCATTTTTCCCATGAGGGGCACAAAACCGACCCCAATATCTGAGGTGTGACCTCACCAGTGCCTGGTACAGGGATCAGTCACTGTCCTGGTCCTGCTGGCCATGCTATTGGTGACACAAGCCAAGATCCTCTTGGTCTCATTGTCCACCTGGGCACACACACTGCACCTGCACCAGCTCCAGTTCCACCACATCAAGTGCTGCCTAATGCACAGCCCTGGGCTGGCAGCAGCCCTCACAGAGCTCCAGAGAACAGGATCTGTGCTCCCTTGTTCCAGTGGCATCACTCTCAAAGCACAAGAAGTCTTTCCAACCTAAATTTGTCCAGCCAGATTGGATGGTCTTAGAGCAATCTGTTCTAGTGGAAAGTGTTCTGGCCCATGGCAGGGGGTTGGAACTGGATGACCTTAAGGTCCCTTCCAATCCAAATCATTATGTGATTCTGTGAAGGAAGGTTTTAGACTTAACTAAGAATTAGATGTTTTTAGGGCAGAGTTTACATGGAAAAGCAGATACCCAGAGGTCTGAGATGAAGGTCAGATGCTGACAAGGGCAGGTAGCAAGCAGCAAGGAGAGGTCCTCTTGGAGGTGCAGCTAAACCAGTGCTCCCAAACCTTGTGAACCAGACTGAACACAAATCTTTATGTACTTGGACAGAAACAGACACAACTGTCTCAGGACTGGGATGCCTAAGCTGGAACAGAGGCAAAGGAGGAGACTGGTTAAAGCAGCACGTGAACTGGACTGCAGGAAAGGACTGAGCCCCACAGGTGGAGTGGTGAGGTCAGCTGTTAAAGACTGGAAACAAAATGAAGATAAGAAAGGCAATTGTATGAGCCAGTGACACAGGATTAGTACAGAATGAAATGCCCTGACCAAACAGGGAAAATACAGCATGAAGGTCACCCCTCTGAGACACTGAAGGGCACTGCAACACACAGAAAACTAGCTCAGGGACTGCCAGGATAAAGAGCAAAACACCAATAAATTGTTAAACTGGTGGAAACCAGAGAATAAGAGCTCTGGCAGTCAGAAAGCTTCCAAGACAAGGTGCAAGCCTTAATTCAGCCTTGGACAAAGCAAAAGGCTTTCTCTAAACCTCAGCTCCTAAGTACCACATTGCAATGGGACACATGTTCATGCCAAACTTCCTCACCAGAAAATCCAGCAAAGAATCCATGGCCAAGAAGCTTTGTATCACAAGGGGAAAACATGGATTTTGCTCGAAAGAAAGCAGCAGCCCACCAGCAGGTAACTGTCAGAAACATGGATATAAAGACTGAAGAAACCCATGATATTTATTAAAGTCCTTATCATAAGAAGAGTTAGGACCTTCTCCTAAAAGGCAGAAACCACACCATCATCCTTCCAAACCCAGGGGAGATGAAGAAAATCCAATGAAGTGCTTGCTCTGGCAAATTAAATGTAAAAAATCCACAGGTTTAAAAGAAGGATTTAAAAGAAGCCCCTTCTTTAGGAATGAAAGCTAGGAGCCTTATTAGAAGCTGCAAGTCAGCCTGAGACGGTGAGTTTCCATAAGTGATAAAGATCAAGGCCAGGCTGGACAGGACTTGGAGGAACCTGATCTGTTGAGAGGTGTCCTGTCCATGGTGAGGGTTTGTAACAAGATAAGCCTGAAGATCGCTTCCAATCCAAAACTGTTCTCTGATTCTATGGCAAATGGGAAAGTTGCAGTAGAAGAAATAGGGCAAGAATGAATAAATGTCTTAAATGCATGCACCTTTCAAAACTCTTGCTTTATTTAGACCTGGATCCTCTTGGTCTCATTGTCCACCTGGGCACACACACTGCACCTGCACCAGCTCCAGTTCCACCACATCAAGTGCTGCCTAATGCACAGCCCTGGGCTGGCAGCAGCCTCTCACAGAGCTCCAGAGAACAGGATCTGTGCTCCTTGTTCCAGTGGCATCACTCTCAAAGCACAAGAAGTCTTTCCAACCTAAATTTGTCCAGCCAGATTGGATGGTCTTAGAGCAATCTGTTCTAGTGGAAAGTGTTCTGGCCCATGGCAGGGGGTTGGAACTGGATGACCTTAAGGTCCCTTCCAATCCAAATCATTATGTGATTCTGTGAAGGAAGGTTTTAGACTTAACTAAGAATTAGATGTTTTTTAGGGCAGAGTTTACATGGAGCAGATGCCCAGAGGTCTGAGATGAAGGTCAGATGCTGACAAGGGCAGGTAGCAAGCAGCAAGGAGAGGTCCTCTTGGAGGTGCAGCTAAACCAGTGCTCCCAAACCTTGTGAACCAGACTGAACACAAATCTTTATGTACTTGGACAGAAACAGACACAACTGTCTCAGGACTGGGATGCCTAAGCTGGAACAGAGGCAAAGGAGGAGACTGGTTAAAGCAGCACGTGAACTGGACTGCAGGAAAGGACTGAGCCCCACAGGTGGAGTGGTGAGGTCAGCTGTTAAAGACTGGAAACAAAATGAAGATAAGAAAGGCAATTGTATGAGCCAGTGACACAGGATTAGTACAGAATGAAATGCCCTGACCAAACAGGGAAAATACAGCATGAAGGTCACCCCTCTGAGACACTGAAGGGCACTGCAACACACAGAAAACTAGCTCAGGGACTGCCAGGATAAAGAGCAAAACACCAATAAATTGTTAAACTGGTGGAAACCAGAGAATAAGAGCTCTGGCAGTCAGAAGAAAGCTTCCAAGACAAGGTGCAAGCCTTAATTCAGCCTTGGACAAAGCAAAAGGCTTTCTCTAAACCTCAGCTCCTAAGTACCACATTGCAATGGGACACATGTTCATGCCAAACTTCCTCACCAGAAAATCCAGCAAAGAATCCATGGCCAAGAAGCTTTGTATCACAAGGGGAAAACATGGATTTTGCTCGAAAGAAAGCAGCAGCCCACCAGCAGGTAACTGTCAGAAACATGGATATAAAGACTGAAGAAACCCATGATATTTATTAAAGTCCTTATCATAAGAAGAGTTAGGACCTTCTCCTAAAAGGCAGAAACCACACCATCATCCTTCCAAACCCAGGGGAGATGAAGAAAATCCAATGAAGTGCTTGCTCTGGCAAATTAAATGTAAAAAATCCACAGGTTTAAAAGAAGGATTTAAAAGAAGCCCCTTCTTTAGGAATGAAAGCTAGGAGCCTTATTAGAAGCTGCAAGTCAGCCTGAGACGGTGAGTTTCCATAAGTGATAAAGATCAAGGCCAGGCTGGACAGGACTTGGAGGAACCTGATCTGTTGAGAGGTGTCCTGTCCATGGTGAGGGTTTGTAACAAGATAAGCCTGAAGATCGCTTCCAATCCAAAACTGTTCTCTGATTCTATGGCAAATGGGAAAGTTGCAGTAGAAGAAATAGGGCAAGAATGAATAAATGTCTTAAATGCATGCACCTTTCAAAACTCTTGCTTTATTGGAGCCTGAGTGTAATTTGGTCTATGCCTACTTGAAAACTGAGTGTGAAAACAATCCACCTGACTCCTGACTCTTGTTTTGTAAGTTAAGAGAGAGGAAACAAAATCATACTCTTCCTATATATCCATCACCCTTTCTCCATATACCCATGTGTGCAGAGCTCTTAAGATCATTCCAAACATGTTGTCACTGTCAAGTTTGTCCCAGAAACACTTCAAGAGGGATCTGTTTACTCCCCTGTCCTAAGGGAAAACTATTCCTAAATGCTTCAACACAGACAGAAATGTGCTGGCACTATGGACTCTTATTGCTCTCACCACAGTGGGATGCTGGATGCCTCGATGCTGGGATATGATTGGTTTCTAAATCCCAGTTTCATAGGATTTTAATTACTGGTCTGGCATGGCAGGGAGTGGAACTGGCTGCGGTCAGACGAAGGATCGATACGCCGGCCCAGAACATATTGAGCCTCGGCACTCGCAGATGCTATTGCACTATTTAATCATCTTTTGCAAAATTTACAGTGCAACAGTAGGAATCAATACGGAATTTATCTGATTCCCTTGTAAATATGAGCATGGAGAGGGAGAGAGATGTCAGGCACTCTGGCATGACAGCTGGTCAGGGCAGCAAACCTCCACCACAGACCCCCAGGACAGCTACCATGCCTGTGACTCACCAAACAGAGCCCAGCCAGCCACTGGGATGTGCATTCCTGGGGACAGCTGCACCCACAGTGGCTGCATTTGTATGCTCTGACCTGCTTGTAAGCTAAACCTTGTCCCAGCCACTCTAAAGGAAAAACAGGAGAAAGCCACACAGGTTGTGCAGAGCCTTACTCTGCACAGCGTGGTTTACAGAGTCTGTCATAGAGTCATAGAAGAGTTTCATGGAATTTTCTGGGTTAGAAAAGCCTTGCCAGACCATCAAGTCCAACCACTCCCTCATCACTAACCCATGTACCCAGGTGCCAGACCGACAAGGCTTTTAAACCCCTCCACGGATGGGAACTCCACCACTGCCCTGGGCAGCCTGTGCCCAGCCTGAACAACCCTTTGGGGAAGAAATTTTCCCCATATCCAAACTAAACCTCCCCTGGCACAACTCGAGGCAGTTTCCTCTAATCCTGTTGCTTGTAACCTGGGAGAAGAGCCGGAGCCCCACCTGACTCCACCCTCCTTTCAGGGAGTTGTAGAGAGGGAGGAGTTCTGCCCTGAGCTCTTTTTTACTGTGGTAACTGCTGACTGCAGCAAAACCTCAATGTTACTTTCTCCAGATGCATTAAAACCAAAGCTCTCTTCTCTCTAGAAGTGGCTGCTGGGGACCTGAGAGCCTACTCTCTAGGGATATCCTTTACTCTCCTCCTGGAAGAATGGACCCTTTTAATCTTGGATGCAACAGAAAACACTCCAAGATATATTAAGTAGTAGTTAATAAGAAATTAATTGGGTTAGAAAAACCCAATTAATTAGAACCTGATTTTTTCCAGAGAATACCATAAGCACTTTTGCTTTCTGATGTCCAAAGCCCATCCCTTGCAATGCTGGCTCCATAATCTGTTTACCCATCACTCACCCTACTCACAAGATCTGCAATTACATTGGACTGAGGAGATGAGTGCACAACATTATGGACAAATGCACTGGGCTAAATTTACTAGCAAATCGAGTTCAGCAGACCAAGTTATTGCAGCTTCAGCTAAAATGTTTTCACAAATGTATGTTCATTTCTTCTTCTCTTTCACATCTAATTAGAGATGAGAGACTCCAAGATTGCTGAAGAGGACTTTTGGACAAGGGCAAGGAGTGACAGGACAAGGGGGAATGGCTTCCCATTGACAGAGAGCAGGGTTGGATTGGGTATCAGAAAGAAATTCTTCCATGTGAGGTTGGTGAGGCCCTGACACAGGTTGCCCAGAGAAGCTGTGGCTGCCCCATCCCTGGAAATGTTCAAGGCCAGGTTGGATGGGGTTGGAGCAATCTAAATTAATGGAAGTGGGGTGGAATGAGAAGACCTTTAAGGTCCCTTACAACCCAAACCATTTTGTGATCATGTGATCCCCTGTGGATGTACTGTAGCAGGCATTTCCAATGCAATAACAGCCTGGTCACCATGTGTGCTGGCTCTAGGAGGAGCTGGGAGCAGAGGAGATGATTCCTGAAGATGGGAAATAGAAAGCAGGGCAGTCAGGTATGAGGAGAGCACTGGGGAGAATGGGGTACATATGGAGCCTGCTCAGGTTTGGCAGGAGGGCAGGTGTTGGTTTCTGCAGTGGGGATAGAGAGAGGGGAAGTCCCAGGAACTGGCATGGGTCAATCTCTGAAGGAAGGAACTGCTCTATTTTTAGGCAAGGGTAGGAAATACAAGCCCCTACCCACCTATGTGCAGCAGCAGAGTAGTGCACTGCCACACAACTGTGTAGAAAAAACACTTCCACACGTCAGCAGATGACAGTTCAGACAACCTCTTGCTACATGGACACACACACACACCAAACACACTTTGGAAAAACTCTTGGAAATTAATTTTGAGATCCTAGAAAAATGGCAGTGAGCTGCTACACACCAGGGGAACCTTGCTTCTATGTTTCTTCCTGTGCTTGGTTTCTCAAGTGTATACATAAGCAAGTGCTCACAATGTTCTGATTTCACATTTTGTAAGCTCCAACCTAAGACAGTTCCTGCAGCATCTTCTTCTGTGCTCTGTCTAGTGTAACTTTAATTTACTGAAAGGTTACCACAGCTATGACCATTCTTCCCAGTACAAGGCTGTGAAAAGAGAACAGTTTCTCATGCTGGGAGAAGGGTCATTTACCTGCAGGGCAAACCCCTGAGCAGCAGCAGTGCTGTCCCTAGCTCTGAATCACAGAATCCAAGATTGTTTGGGCTGAACACACCTTAAAGCCCACCTCATTCCACTCCCCTGCCATGGGCAGAGACACCTTCCACAAGACCTGGTTGCTCCCAGACCTATCCAACCTGGCCTGGAACACTCCCAGGGATGGGGCAGCCACAGCTACTCTGGGCAACCTGCACCAGGGCCTAACAGCCCTCACAGGGAACAATTTCTTCCCAATATCCCATCTAACCATGCCCTCTGTCAGTGGGGAGCCCTGACTCGTTCTGTGACTCCATGCACTTATCCAGAGGCCCTCTCCAGCTATTTTGGAGCTTCTTTAGGCACTGGCAGGTGCTCTAAGGTTTTCCTGAAGCCTTCCGTTCTCCAAGGTGAACAACCCCAGCTCTCCCAGACTGTCTCCAGAGCAGAAGGACTCCAGCCCTTGAACAATCTCCATGATTCTGGACACATGAATCAGTGCCTCCCTGCATTTCAGCAACAGATTCTGGAACAGAACCATTTGTAGAAGGGAGGTTGATGTTGGCTATGCTCCACGGCAGGGTTATGCCATTGCCAGAAAGCTGCACCTTTTAATGCTGGCTATTTCACCTAAATACTGACATAATAAAAACTCCTTCTAAAACAAGGGGATTTCTGTCACCAGCAAGCTGGTGACCCTGCCTGCCTTCCTCTGAGCCAAACACAAAGTCCCTGGAATCAATTGTGCCTGCAGTAGCAACTGGTGCACTGTGCGGGTGCGAGCGCTCACCCACCCCTTCCCCAAACACCGACATTTATGGCGTCGCCTCAGGTCAGGGGACTGTGAAATGTCACCAACAACTGCCCGAAAGGACAACAGAGCTGCCACTTCATCTCGCGGTCTGCTGGGCACACACATGCTGACCAAAGGGCTATAAGGTCCTGGAGGGGTCAAGCGAGTCACTGAATGGGCCACAAAAGGCCAGGGATGTGGGGTGAGGGGCAAGTGCAGGGAGCTTCCCTTAAAAACAACAGGGGGGTTGGGAAGTGGCTGGAGCAGAGAGGGGCTGGGCAGTTAATGGCTTTGGCCCGAGGGCAGAGCACCAGCCAGAGAAGTTAGAGGGAGAGTAAATGGAGAGTTAGTAAAAGGCAGGTGTAGGGAGAGATCAAGGGGAGCCTGCTCCATGTCAGCAACCAGGAGCCACCCTGTGTGCGGTGTCAATGGCAGCACAGGGGCATTACCCTCACAAAGGGCTCAACGGGGTTCGATCACACTAAGACCCTTGGCCATGTATTCATCCCAGATTACACTGACCAGGAGGCAGGGATGGCCTGCTTTGGGAGGAGGGGAACGCCTCCAGTGAAAGCCCCAAAATCCTCCTATCATGCACCCATCAGGAAATCCAATTCCAGCATCCAAAACTGGCTGAAAGGGCAGGGGAGGGTGTGCTGTCACCTCAGCAGCTCAGAGTCCACCTGACAGAATGGTGAAGTTTATTACATTTAGCAAATAATCCTTATAAATCTGCATCCTAAACCATGACTGCAAAGCGTAAGTGGGTACTGTGGATGGTGAACAGGGATTAATCTGTGAACTCAACCTTGGGAGGGGCTCCAATGGGAATTTCACACCATTGCCAAATGGAGATTCCCACTGATGGGCTGCTGTCTCCAGGATCTGAGCACTGGGACATGCTCTACAAGACAAGGATTTCCGCTTGGAAATGAACTCTGAGGCTCTTGAGCTAGATCCAGAAGGATTTCTGTGGGGCTGGACTAAGAATGGAACAGTGATGAGCGAGCATCACATCCTCTGGCTAAGTTCTGAATTACTTTGATTTCACACAATCCTTCCATTTGTACCCAAACAAACACAGTCCCACAGATTGTTAAATGCTTTTTTTTCCTGAAATCCAAGGGAGTTCTTTCAAGCTGAGACACTTTGCTACTAACAAAGAACTCTCTGTGGGCACCAGGCAGAGAAAAGGCCATTCACGGGGATGGCAGTGGCTCCAGGACAGACACAGAAATATCTCTGGAACAAAAAGAACAGTTGCCTCTGTGAAGTGAGGCCTGGATTGGAAGAGTACTTGGAGAGCTAAGCAGGGCACAACTGGAGAAATAAGGTGGACTTACTCCTTACAATGATTTATTCAGGATGGAAAGATTCAGTTATTCGCACCCATGTTTTACCTGTACTTAGGGTAACCAAGGAGCTGCCCTGGTACTTTCAATCAACTGATAGTATGTGTCATGCAAGGAGCCCTTCCAAGGCAGAAATGAGAAGCAGGTATCTTTGTAGAAAATGCTATTCCAGGTCATTCTGCCCCTCTGCCAAGACCCCACCTGCAGTGCTGCCTCCAGCTCTGGGGTCCAACAACAGAAGGATCTAGAAATGCTGGAGTGAGTCTAGAGGAGGTGCTTTGAGGGCTGAGCTGCTGTGCTGCAGAGACAGGCTGGGAGTGGTCAGTCCAAACCATTCTGTGGTTCTATAATTCACACCATGACATATGTCAAACACTCTCCAGCCTCCAGTACAGACCCTCCACACAGATCTGTTCCCAATACTGCTGTGACAAGGACTTTTCCAGCCCTTCAATGCCACTGCCACTCTCTGTAACACTGCAGAGCCCCCTGCACTCTCCTGCAAAGCCCTTACAGGTCTGTGTATTCACGACCCGTTGCTCAAGCAGGTAAAGCCTGCTCCACTCTGCTCTGCTCTGCTCCTCATGTGGGCATCCCTGCCACAACTGTGGGATCCCAGAGGTCTTGTTGGAGACCTACTGACTGTCAGTGCCCATGGCCAAGTGACTGCAGAGCAGGTGCTGTTGGCCCATGCAACAGACAAGCAGCCAGTCATATGCTCTGGGACCATGCCAGGTCCTGTGTTCATGCAATGCCCACACATGCTGCTATGCTCTGGGACCATGCCAGGTCCTGTGTTCATGCAATGCCCACACATGCTGCAAACAGGGAGGGGGGCTTCTATGTCAGAAAAATGCAGTGAACCCCACTTGGGGGGGGGCAGTATTTTTGTCTGAAGACTTTCCAGTCACCATGTCCATACAGTCCCACAGCTTCCTAAGCAGCTGCCTGCTTTTTCAGCTCTCTTCCCTGCAAGGGATAGAATTTCTTTCATTGGTTCCTTTGGTTTTGGGTTAATTTATGGCCAGGAGCTGGGGTTCTGATATCTGTAAGGCTCCCAGAGAAACCCTGACCTGGAGTTCAGTGCTACAGAATCTCACCCTTTCACTTCTATATTTCTATTTGTGAAAGATAATAAGCACATAATACTGATGAGTATCAAGGTTCAATGTTGCCACAATTAATTTTCCTCATCCCATCTGGGGACATTTAGCCATCACAGATGCTACTTTCTATTATCTTTTTAGCTGCTTTTTAAAGAATGAGCCTTATGAGACCACGTCATACCATTACATACTTGTGCTTCCCTAGAATTAACTTCTGAGATGCCCACACCACAAAGACTACAACATCCCTCAAATCTTTGCAAAAATCAGCATGTGGCCAACCAGACCCTAGTGAGCCTGTCTCTGGTAGGGCCAGGCTGTGACAGGTGACCACTTTATGTTCCACCTGTATGCTGGCAGCATACACCTGAGGCAGGGACAGCACTGCTGTGGCTGGCTCATCTCCAGGTGACCTTGGGGACATTGCAGGAGGAGAGCCGCTGAAATTGCTGGAGGAGAAGGATTGCTGGGGATAAAAGACATCACATCTGGAGGAAAGCAGAACTATAGACCAGCTTGGTGGTCTGATGCACTGTGCATGTGCAGGTACACACTAAGCAGATGCCAGCTCTGGAGAACAGCACAAGTGTCACAAATACCATCCCAGAAGGAGCAGCAGGAGGGTACCAGGGCAGCACATTCCTGTTCTGTTGGCTAAGTGCATCTTCTCATTCTACTCCACTAGCTCTAATAAGCTTTTTCCCCATGAAGACAGCTCAGCACTGAACAGGTTGCCAGGGTGAGTATACAAGAGAAGACTCTGTGAGGAGAAGGGCCCTGTGATTTAACCAGGAGTGCCAGTAACTGCATAAGCGAATTCCAACCAATTCTCACAAGAGCTGCATTGTCCCGGTGCCAACAGTACTTGAGCGTCCCCCATTTCATCTGGGTACCAGCACCTATCCTGTGCCCTGGCTACAGAGCAGATCCCATTCCTGGTATAGCAGGGACCCTTCCATTCCACAAAGGGACAAGAGGGATATGACAGATGGCCTGAGTGAATGCTGCAGGTGGGAAATGAAAAAATACTAAGCAGAGACCAGTGGGGGCATGTGGGACACCCAGTCCAGCTCTGGGGCTCCCAACATTAGAAGGGTGTGGAGCTGCTGGAGTGAGGACAGAGGAGGTCACAGAAGCTCTCCAAGGGCTCTCTGAGGCTAAGAGAGGCTAAGAGAGTGGGGGGTGTTCAGCCTGGAGAAGGGAAGGCTCCCAGGAGACCATAGAGCACCTGCCAGAGCCTAAAGAGGCTCAAAAGGAGCTGGAGAGTGCTCCAAGAGCCTGGAGTGACAGGATAAGGGGGAGTGGCTTCCCACTGACAGAGGGCAGGGTTAGATGGGATATTGGGAAGAAATTCTGCCCTGCAAGGGTCCCAAGGCCCTGGCACAGGTTGCCCAGAGAGGTTGTGACTGCCCCATGCCTGGAAGTGTCCCAGGCCAGGTTGGATGCAACTTGGCACAACCAGGTCTAGTGAAAGGTGTCCCTGTCCATGGCAGAGGGTTAGAATTGGGTGATTTTTGAGGTTCCTTCCAACTCAAACCATTCCAGGATTCTATGATTCCCTGGATGTTTAACTGCAGGAGGAAAGGGAAAACTCAATGACTAAGGTGAGAAAAGCCAACAAAAGCACATGGAGAAAAACCACTGGAAATGACGGGAACACAGAAACAAAAAAGTAAAGAGATGAAAGCAAACAGCAAATCACACCAAATTGTGACAGTGGCAGAGTGTGGCCTGTGTCTGAATCCTGACAGTTTTGTAGGATAGGCTGACTCAGAAGTGTTCCTGGCCCATGAGCTGGGTGGAACTACAAAACTCACCTGCATCCAGCAGCAGTTTGACTGTCAGGTAGTCATCAGCCAGAACTGCGTAGTGCAGAGCTGTGCAGCCCTTGAAGTTGGCTCGGACATTGAGACGGTTGTTGAAGTCATCCTCCCGGGTGACAAGGACTGCAGGGCACAAAGAGTGAAAGCTCAGCTCGCTGAGAGAACTACAGAACCGCTCATTTGGATGTGCAGCAGCAGCATGGACCCACCACCCCTCACCAGGCAGGAAGCTTCTTAAGGGCTTCTTTGTGACCTTTTCTGGGACCACCAGGCCCCCAGTGGGTGTTTCTGGTGGCCATTGCCCCCAGTCCACTGAGCAGCAGTAGAGATAAGGACAACATGGTTTCCCTGTGTCCCAGTGACTGCCTACACAGTGCCCAGGCAGGGGAGGAGGTGGGTGGAGAGCACCTGACTGAAGAGCTCAGCCTTTTCCCAGCCATTTATTGTAGGGCAACAGGATGGCTTGACTTGGAACAAACCTTAAGCATCATCTGGTTCTACCCCCATGCCATAGGCAGGGACACCTTCCACAAGACCAGCCTGCTCCAACCTTCCACAAGACCAGGCTGCTCCAAGCTCTGTCCAGCCTGGTCTTGAACACTTCCAGGGATGGGGCAGTCACAGCTTCCCTGGACAACCTGTGCCAGGGCCTTGACATCCTCACAGGGCAGAATTTCTTCCCAATAGCTAATCTAAATAATGTTTTTAGGAAACAGAAGGGAAGCTGTGACAGAATGAATGCTGCCTCACTATGGCTTGACCTTTAAGCAAATCCCTGATTTTGGGAGTCTCCAGCACATAAGTCCATGTGGCTCAGCAGGGCATGGCTCTGAAGGAAGAGTCTGCAGCACCCCTGCTCTCCTGCAGCTGGTTTAAGGATCAGGCTTTAGAAAACCTGTATTTTAAACTCTTTGCTTTAGTCATCAGCAAAAAAAAAAAAGAGAGTGACTTTTTACAGAGGCAGATTGTGACAGGACAAGTAGGAATGTTTTCAAACTGACAGTGGGCAGTGTAAGATTGAATATTGGAAGAAATTCTTCCCTGTGAGGGTGGTGAGACAATGGCACAGGTTGCCCAGAGGAAGCCCCATAAGTACCCTGTCCCACCATGAAGCATGAATGACAGTGGAATTGGTGTATGCTGTATCCATTCAAATGAACACCACCCACTGGTGGGCCAAATTCTGCTCCTGGGGGTGTGTCCAGCTCCTTGGTGAAAAGATCCGTACCCAAAACTCATTGGACCCAGATCCAGGGGCAGGGAGAGCTCCCAAGTGCTCTGAGCACCTTATACTGTGCTATGGCAAAGCAAGCAGAGCTGGAAAACGGATGGGCTGCAGGTATTTCTTCACGGTACCTCCTAAGAGCCATCAAAAGATTTCTAGGAGATTCGAAAAGTTCCAAAGAGAGAAACACTGTGATGAATACCTGATGCTGTCCGAGCCCAGCATCTCCACTAATGAACCACAGTCCCTCCAGGAAGATCAATTAATGCCCTGGCTCCTTTCCTTCCCTGGGTCCTTTCTCCAAGCACACAGGGTGAGTATGTATATTTATTTGTCGTCATTTCCTACCCAGGGAGGAGCAGGATAATGAACTGCGTGCGTCAGGGAAGATGAATCTGAGATACTAGGGAGCAGCGCAGTAAAGAGATTAAAGTGTTATTATTGTTGGTTTTTTTCCCCCATGGTCCGTTGTGACAGCTCGGCCGTCATCTGTAAAAAATGTCTCTGAGAAAGATAATCATCGGAAACTCAATAAAGCGTCAGGGGAAGCCTCGTCCACCATCCATCACTGGGTGCCTGGAAATTTTCAGCCCTCTGTCTCCCTTCCTGCCATCCATATAAATGTCTGTAATATATTTTGTGCAGTGGTTGTGGAGCACACCCTCTCGATTTGGATGTTTTTATGAAAAAATATTTATACACGAAATATGTAAATGTCTAAAAAAAAAGGAAAAAACAAAGGCAGTTTCTCTCTCTCTTTTTAAAAACGCAACTGAATTTATTCTTTTTAATAAAACATGTCAACCAAAGAATTAATGCAACTTCTCATGGAGTGGCCTTATCTTTTCTTCACCCCAAAATATATAACATTAGAGAGGGATGAATGCAGACAAAAACAATTAACTTTCTTGGTTGATACACTTTATCTTAAATAAAGTCTATGTACATGCATTATGTATTGGCATTCTATTGCTCATTTTTTAATGCAGTTTCATACATTTTACATTCCCTGCTATAGGGATATGATCTATGTATACTCTCTCTCCCATCAAGAAGTAGGTCTGCTGCACGGGTGGGTCACAGTGAGGGATGAGAGCAGGGAGCTTTTAAAAATACAGAATAATGCCCTGTCAAAGCTGTCGCCTCACTGCTCCATCTTCTTAACTCAACCTGTGCTTTATGAAAGGTTCAAATATTACACCTTCATTAGGCTTTCACAGCGCTTAGCACCAAGCCAAAAGCACAGACAGGCCTGTGGATAATGTCCCTGTGCTTCAGCAGCACCCATGGTCTGGCTGCCTGACCAGGAAAGTGACCCTGTGCTGGGTGCTCTGAGGCCACACCTGGGCTCAGCTCTGGATCCCTCACTCCAAGAAGGACCTTGAGGCACTGGAGTATGTCCAGAGAAGGGCAGTAGAGCTGTGGAATGGTGTGGAGCACAAGTCTGGTGAGGAGTGGCTGAGGGAGCTGAGGAGGCTCAGCCTGGAGAAAAGGAAGCTCAGGAGGGACTTTCTCACTCTCTACAACTCCCTGACAGGAGAGTCGAGCCAGGTGGGGGTCAGGCTCTGCTCCCAAGGAACAAGGGACGGGACAGGAGGAAATGTCCTCAAGCTGTGCCAGGGGAGATTCAGGATGGATATTGGGAAAAATTTCTTCGTGGAAAGAGTTGTTAAGCCCTGGCACTGTCTACCCATCCGTGGAGGGCTTTAAAAGTCATGTGGATGTGGCACTTGCAGACATGGTTTAGTGGTGGCCTCAGCAGTGCTGGGAGAATGGTTGGACTCTATGGTCTGGAAGAAAGGGCTTTTCCAACCCAAATAATTCCATTATTCTATTCTATGACTCTATGACTCAGGCTCTGCAAACCATGCTGTACAGACTGAGGCTCTGGACAAACTGTGTGACTTCCTCCCATTTTCCTCCCAGAGCAGCAGGAACAAGGTTTAACTTCCAAACAAGTCAGAGCACAGAAAAGCAGCCACTGTGGATACAGGTGTACCTGGGAATGCAAGTCCCAGTGGCTGGCTGGGCTCTGGCAGGGCAAGGGGGATGTCTGGGAAACATCCCATGGTCTGCCAGCTCAGAGGTGAGGTTGGCAGGCCAGCACAGCGCCTGGATAGAGAAAAGGCTTCTGGGATGGGGAAGGAAAGACAGGGACATTTTAGGGAGGTTGAGTTCTACTATTATTCCTGCCAGCATGAGGAACAGAAGAATCTCTGAACATGCAGCTGGCTGCTCCAAAGCACAGCTGGGCACCTAGAATCCAGACATATCCTAATAATCATAAAACCAAGAAAATTTTACCACCATTTATTGTCATGAAAAGTGGAAACCGTCTGGGAAATTTAAATAGGTCTGAAAAAACAAAGCAGGTGTCTGAGAAACCTGGCCTAGTGGAAGGTATCCATGCCATGGCAGGGGGTTGGACTGGATGGGCTTTAATGGTCCCTTCCCACCAAAACCATCCCATGATTCTATGATTCTGAGTCTGCATCAACCAGTGATGAGGATAATGAAGGGGTGAGCATGGAAACTGAGATCTGCCAAGAATATCCATAATGAGATGACATGACTCTGCAGAAAATGACCTTGTTTCCATGGAAAGTCATCTAGGGCTGAGAGCTGATACTGATGCCGGCCCAAACCCAACAGTAGTCACTTGCATAATTCAGCTTTATTTCAATTGGCCAAGTCTGTCTGTATTTCACAGCTCCTGATAAGATCTGGGTTAAGGCTGCTGGTGGAATACACTGCCCTGAACCCTTCCCCAAGATGTGGCTGCATGTGAGTGAATGGAATGACATTCCTATCTACGACTTTGTATTTTGCTCTGGCTATATAAAACCAGTTTATCTCTGGTAAATTGAAGGATTGCTTCTATATAATATCTATGTAATGTTTCTTTCCTCTTCAGACACACATTCACCCAAGTACTATCAATTACTTTGCATTTAAAAGGAAGAAGACGAAACAAGCTCTAAAAAACCCCGTGAGGTCAGATCAGGAAACAAAATTTTGGGACCTGAAAAGCAAATGTCAGTAGCTACACACAAGCCATCTTACCTTCCAAGGAATGGAGGCCTTTTTCTTTGGCAATCTCATACACATTGCTGAAATCATCCCCAAGGTTTGGATCTGCATTAGCTGTGAGCAGAGCCTTTACCACACTGTCACAAAACAGAAGGAAAGTAAGGTACAGGTAGTAGGTGAGGAATTGAAGCCCTTCAGAGACTGAGAAGTGCTGAGAAAACTCCCTTCAAATATTCCTGGGAATGTTAACATTCCAGGGAAGTTAATCCACAACCATAACTGAAAATTTCATTAAATGAAGTTCCACCAGCATAGGTTAAAATGAATTATATGGGGGAGGCACGGGAGGAAGGGGTGACACTGTAGAGATATGCAATCTTTCTGAGGTGACATGCACAGAACATGCTTCTGCTTCACATAATATGCACAAGGCATATTCCTAGACACAGACCTTGGCTCCAAGGCCACCTTTGTCCCTGCAAAAAGGAGGATTATTTTAACACTCTGCAGATTAAGGGAAGCAAAACTACATTGCTTTTGGGAGGCAATTGTACAGCACCTGCATCTCTGATACTAAAAGTGCCATCCTGCCCCAGGAAGTGCAAACAACTCCCACAGCAAGCAGTTCAGAGGAGGCTCAGAAGATAATCAGAGGGCTGGGGCACCTCTGCTCTAGAAGACAGGCTGAGAGAGTTGGGGGTGTTTAGCCTGGAGAGGAGAAGGCTCCAGGGAGACCTCAGAGCCCCTTAGGGCCTAAAGCAGCTCCAAAAGTCATGGAGAGAGACTTTGGACAAGGGCCTGGAGTGACAGGACAATGGGAATGGCTTCCCACTGACAGAGGATAAACTGGATAGCAGGAAGAAATTCTTGTCTGTGAGGGTGGTGATGCCCTAGCACAGGTTGCCCAGAGAAGCCGGGCTGTCCCATCTCTCAGAGTATTCCAGGCCAGACTGAGGCTTGGCGCAAACTGATCTAGTGGCAAGTATCCTTGCCCACAGCAGGGGGTGGAACAACACCGCTTTAAGACCCATTCAGCCCAAACAATCCTGTGATTCTATGACTTGAACTTTACAGCCCTTTTAAACACTGGAAGGGGCCCTAAGCTGTCCCTGAAACCTTCCCTTCTCCAGACCTTGGAGCACCTCCTTGGCGTATCCAAGCAGCTTCACTCCACTCCAGCAGCTTCCCATACTTCTGAGGTTGGACCCCAGGGCCCCAGAGCCAGATGCAGCTCTGCAGGTGGGATCTCATCAGAGTGGAGCAGGGGGTCAGAAGCTTCTCCCTTGCCCTGCTGCCCATAGAGCTGGGGATCAGTCCAGGACATGCTGGATTTTGAGCTACCAGCAAATGTTGCACATTATGAGCATGCTGCAGTGGGACATGGGATGCACTGCCCAGGCCATTCTAGTGTGGAACTCCTCACTCTCTGCTTCTGAATCCAAACAATCATCAGGTCAGAATTAAATTTCTCACTCCTTCTGAAAGCAGCTTAAAGCCAGTTAATTCTTAATTTTTTTTCAGCATGCAGGCTTCCCATGACAACTAGACAGTAACTCATTTGTTAGCATTCATCACCAGTGACATGGCTCACAGGCTGACAGCGATGTGTGCCACAGCCTGACATGTACCTTCAGGCTGTGGCTTGTCAAGTCACATCTGGAATTTAACTCAAGCTCCTCTTCCATTTACCCTATAAATGCATTAGCAGAATCAAGGGTGGTTATCTTATTATTTCAGAATGGTATAGCAGAGGCCAGCTCTTTACTAGCACTGGTGTGCTCCTCACCACGTATAAAGTCACCTCTAGTGAGCACAGCACCAAGACTAGGGGCAGGAGATAGAATCATGGAATTGTTTAGGTTGGAAAAGCCCTCTAAGACCATTGAGTCCAACTGTTCCCCCAGCACTGTCACTCACTAATACCTGGAAAATATAATAGATCTTTCCAACAATGTTAAAGTGAATATAAAAGCATATCTCTACATATAAAGTGAATATAAAAGCAAATTTTTACTTGAAAGCTTTCAGGTACACAATGTGGTGAAAACTGTATGTGGTATATTAATTCTACAATTTTTATAAAGTTAGTTGATTAGTGTGCTTATCATATACTGTCCAACTGAAAGGTGAGTTGGTTAAGCAATAATTGCTGTGGTCTTGCTCCACTGGAAGCAGTCCAGAGGTTTCTTTTGCCCCACTTCTGTCATGTCTGGTCCAGATTCTGACTGGAAAAGAGAATGTCCTTTAGCTGGTTCTCTTCTTGGAAATAAGACTAAACAGTGCTTAGGAATGTATTTATAAGATTAGCTTATCATTCCTAAATGTGGGGAGGAAAGGTAGGAAAATAACTAGAAGTTACAGCTATGCTTTAGCAATCTACAAAGCTGCAAATACATAAAATACATAAAAAGCTAAAAATCTTAGGTATCACTCCCCCCTAAACTACATCCCTATCTCAAACATCCAAATGTTTTTGAACCCTTCAAGAATGGGAACTCCACCACCCCCAGGGCACACTGTACCAGAGCTGGACAATCCTTTTGGGGAAGAAATTTTCCCAATATCCAACCTAGACTTCCCTTGGGGCAACTTGAGGCTGTTTCCCTTGTCCTGTCACTTGTTGCCTGGGAGAACAGACTGACCCCCACCTGGCTCCCCTCTCCTTTCAGGCAATCCTGGTGAGCATACAAAGCTCATTTACAACTCTACTCCATTAATACACATATTTAATTTATATCCATATTTAGATAATATAGTTTGTTCTATAATATTTAGGTTGAGAGGTTCTAGCTCTCATTCTGCAATTTCCAATTATGACCCTTCCCCTTTTCAGTCATCAGAAGCTGCAATGCACAGGTTCTCGAGTGGATTGAGTTGTACAGCCATGATCATACCTGATGGCTTAGAACAGGCACTAAGGATGGGCATCAAGGCACTAAGAATGGGCATCATGAAAACCTGGAATGCTTTGGGTTAGATAGGGACCTTAAAGCTCATCTAATTTCAACCCCCTGCTGTGGGCAGGGACACCTTACACTAGACCAGGTTGCTCCAAGCTCCATCCAATTAAGCCACATTTCCAGGCATGGGGCAGTCACAGCTTCTCTGGGCACCCTGTGCCAGGGCCTTACCATACTCACAAGGATGAATTTCTTCCCAATATCCCATCTAACCCTGCCCTCTGTCAATGGGAAGCCACTCCCCCTTGTCCTGTCACTCCAGACCCTTGTCCAAAGTCCCTCTCCAGGTCTCTTGGAGCCTCTTTAGACACTGGCAGGGGCTCTAAGGTCTCCCAGGAGCCTTCTCCAGGCTGAACACCCCCCACTCTCTCAGCCTATCTCCAGTTCCTGGAGCATCCCCATGGTCTCCTGCGTACTTGCTCCAACAGGTTGACATCTTTCTTGATGGTGGATCACCTCACCTACTTTCAGACATCAGCAGTGGAAGCCATAAAGCCCAGAGCAGCCTTTCATCACAGATGTGCTCACTTTCTACCACACAAATCTCTTCAATGACCCAGTTTTCTCTCAGTTCACTAAGTAGTTTTCATTTTGTTTGAAGGGTCAGTGTGTGAGATAACCCACAGTCTTCAGTACAGTTCCAGTGAGACAACCTCACTGTGTCATCCTCAGGCCTCCATGGTAGTGCACCCCCTGCCCCGCCCCCAGGCCACACTATGATCTGAGAAGAGACAATGGGATGCCAGGGAAAAGACACTGATCCAAATATCTGCTCCATGTTCAGAAGAGACATGTCTACACTATCTTGCTACACTGCTCCTTAAGGCCCTACCAGTGAGGACATCCCATGTAGGAGTGCCACAACAAGCCTATAGATCTTTCTGGATTACCTTAGAAACCTTGATAAGGCACAGGGCACAAAATGTATCCTAAAATTCCTTCAGCACCTCTAGGAAGGGCTGCTCAACATGCCTAGCTCCACTCCCACCTCTGCTTCAGAACCTGGACCTTTACCACTGCCCTCTGTGGCTGCAGCAAAATGTAAAGCAAGGAAGGTCTGGCTGCACCATGAGGCCAGGTGTGTGGCCTGGGGCACCCAGAACAGATGTGGCCACAGGCCACCCGCCCAGGCTCTCCCACCTCTGGTCCTTAGGTAGGACAGATCTACCCTCAGCATCTGATGGCACTGTGCCATCTCTCAAAGACTGTGGAACAGAGGGAGATGCACCACATCCAGTCTTTCTATTGGGAAAGCTCTAGCACAGGCCACTGATCTGTGTAAAGTTCTTCTGGAAGATCCAGTGCTGGATTCCTCTGGAAACATCCTGCATCTCCAGTACTTGGTGCTACTGTGGTCAACCCAGTCATCAAGAGAACTCCATCAAAGACCTCAAAGAGGAGGTCCCCATGAAAGCAGGAGGTGCAGGATGGAAGATGGTGGGGCAGGTTATGTCCTGCTGTTTTATGGGACCTTTTATTGACAACCTCCATGCTGTTACCTACTGAACAGAAAACATCATAGAATCATGGAATCATGGCTTTTAAATCCCTCAGGGATGGGGACTTCACCACTGTCTGGGCAGCCACTGCCTTGGCAGTGACAGGGCTGGACAACTCCTTCAGGCAAGAAATTATATGCTTCAATGACGCCTTTGATGATCTTGCCCTAGCAGCTGGCTTACTGTGATTCTTGCAATCAGGGTTTCCAGCATCCCCACCAGGCAGCTAAGCCTCACGGATCACTCAAGTCTTTGGAAGCACAGGTTCTGATATGGCCAAATCACCCTTCTTGGACCCCATTCTCATGGCTATTACCACCAAAGAGATCCTTCAACTTCAATTTTAGCTCACAGGCTGTGATATACCTTCAGGCCCCTGAATGTGCCTCATTTTAAGGGAAATGATCCCTTGTCCCAGTGTGGGGCTTTAATCCACAACATTGTGGCCCATGAGCTACAGGTACTGAACAAATCCTATGGTAAAACAGGATTTGTCATTTTGTTCATAACTCCATCCATCTGCCTTTTGTGCCCTCAATGACTACACTGAATGAGCTTTCTTCTTCCCAGGCACTCCATCAGATACCACCTCCATGTGCTTGCTCTTGGATACTCAGAGTCCTTTTCATCCACTGCCTACATGTTCAGCATTCTTCTCTGGGAAGTGACCTTCTGTGAGAAATTGAGCAGAGGACCACAACTGCTGGATGCAAAGTGGTCTGAGAGTGGTGCAGCAAGTGATGGTGGCAGAACTGCTCTGCTCTCCCTGTTAATTACCCTCTGCACCATATTCCCTGTGGTAACAAACATTTCCATAGCTCTTTTGATGGCTGGGAGGCTCAAGTTTAATAATAAGCACTGATATCATCACTTCCTGGCAAAATCTGCTGTGCCAAAATACTGGCACCAGTCTAATAACAACACATCACACATCCAGCCTTCCTTTCCAATCATCTTTCAATCACATCTGCTTTTGGGACGTGCTGACCCCTCCAAGCACTTGTCCATCAGCTAGACTCCTGGAATCACAGCTATTAATTGCACCTATCCGATTTGCAGGTAATGGGACATTCAAGCAAATAACCCTGTAGCAAAGGGTACAGCACCATGAAAAAATGCAAAGGAACTGTACTCAGCAATGCAAAGCATGTGAATGTTCCTGGAAAAAAGGAAGGGACTTGCAAAATCAGGTGATTAAAGAGGCTCCAAGGGAGTTGAAGAGAGACTTTGGACAAGGGCCTGGAGTGACAGGACAAGGGGGAATGACTTCAAAGTGACAGAGGCAGGGTTAGATGGGATATTAGGAAGAAATTCTTCCCTGCGAGGGTAGCAAGGCCCTGGCACAGGTCGCCTACAGAAGCTGTGGCTGCTCCATCCCTGGGAGTGTTCGAGGCCTGGTTGGATGGATCTTGGAGCAACCAGGTCTAGTGGAAGGTGTTCCTGCCCATGGCAGGGGGATTGGAATGAGATGAGCTTTAAGGCCCTTCCAAACCCAAACCATCCCATGATGAGTGAGTTTCAAATGAGGGATTCTCTGGCCCAGACACTTTTTGTGTTTTTCCTCTTGCTGTGAGGCACTGGGGCAGAACAACACCCTACACCAGATCCCAGAAGGAGTGGGATGCCACTGTCCAGCTGGGCTGTTCCAGCTCCCTTCATAACTCACCTGGGTTCAACAACCTCAACAAGCTGAGTTTTAATTTGCTGATCAAGTTTTGATTGGATTAGAGGCAGAGCCTATTCATCAGCATGAATATAAATCTAAATTGACCCTGGTGATGACTCAGAGGGCAATGCTGAGCTAGAGCTGGCTGGGCAGTTCGATCGATTGGGGAAAGTGCTTTCTGCTTGTAATGGCTGGACTAACATATTGTTCAATAAATAAATACATAAGTACAATACAGGGGGTGGGGAAATCAATGCTGAGATGGTGGGAGGTGACTGGGGCTGCGTCAAGAGAGATGTTATGCCTGGACCACCGCCGGCAGCTGGGGTTGGTGAACCAAGAAGCCTGGTGATCCCCATGACCGTGTGTTATCAGCACAATGCAAACGCCCGGCTGGGTTTTGATACGCGGCTGCCCTGAGCTCTGCCAGGAGTCACATGTCCTGCCTGGACACAAAGAAGATCCTTGCCTGGTTATATCTTAACTCTGTAAAACTCAGCACAGCAGGAGGGCTGGGAGGAACTGTTGCTCAGATTAAGCTAAATGTGGATGTGTGCTTTCCCAGGAGCATGTTTACATCTACCCAAGGCACAGAAAGCCAGGCAGTCACAGCAACCCCTTGTGCTGTGATGTGTTATTATTAACCCAGATTAAAATGACTGACTCCTCAAAAAGGAATAAAAAGGGACTATGGAATCCAAAAAAAGGGAAAAAAAATCTTGAAGGGTGGTAATTGTTATATTCTTCAGTTTTCTTTAAGAGTGTGACATGGGTGAATCATGTTTCAGAGGCATGGTGAAGGCACACAAAGGAGTTGAAGAGTGTTAGCAGCCCTGCTCCCTGCCTGGAGCAGGAAGAAAATGCGAAGAAAAGCCATTTCTGTGGTTTGGAGAGGTGCAGGAATCTGCTAAACTGACAGTATCACATTGTGCCTGAGTAGCAAGACATCAGAGGGTGTTCATTCCTGAAAACAGGGATGCTCACGCCCCAGGGTCTGGGATGGGGGTGCTGCCAAGGGCAGAGGTGTGAGCAACAGCTGCAGGAACAGCCAAGTAGTCACTGTTCATCAAAAGCACCCAGAAAGGAAGTGGCTGAAAGTCAATGCCCCATTTTGTAGGATCAGGCCCTCCTAACATTCTGTCTTTACAGCTGAAACTCACACCCAACTCCTCAGCTCTCTGACAGGTGACACATTGGGCCCTATCTTCTTCCAAAGGTACTCAGATATTTCTCCAGCTCCACTGCAGACAGCTCTGAATGACTTGCCTAAAGTGAGAGGAGTGAAGAAACCCCCATGGAACAGATGTATGTACCTAATACAGATAACAAGACTGCACCAGTTCATCATGTCACTGCCTGTAGACAGGGAACAGCTCCAGATCAGTCACCCTTCACCCATCTCAGAACAATCCCACTAGAATATCACAGTGCATGAGGAATTGTCATTACCAATATAAAACAGCCACACAGCATCTTCAATGCACATGTGGATGAGGCACAGCTCCCAGCAATGTACATGGAGACAAGGAACTTCCTGACTCCTCTCCCTAAGGAGGGTTAGAGGAGGGTGAGGGATGGGACAAGGCCATGCTGGGCCAAGCCCTGCTGGTTCTGGTTCAATGGGAGAACCTTTGACCCACAGCTCCTTTGATCTTCACAGAAAGGCAGAGCAGGAAAAGGAGAGCCAAGACTCAGGGAGAGTCACTTGGCATTGGTCATTCCGAGCAGAAGGGTGTTGAGAAGCAAAGGTGAAAAAATGCAAAGAGATGCAGACCTGAAGAAGAAGGCAGAAGAAGAAAGGGTGCGCAGGAAGTCAAAGCTGCAAAAAGAAAAGGAAGATGAGCAGATGATGTGGGGAAGAGTCAAGGCGAATTTGGAGGCTAAAGCCCCCAGTGAAACAGGAAGACAAAGCTCAACATGTCCTGACAGTGCACTGTAAGAAAGCCATGCCCTGGGCTGGTCCCACAGCATGGACAGCAGAGGAGGGGGGGCAATTCTGACCCTCTGCTCCTCTCAGGTGAGACCCCACACGCAGTGCTGCCTCCATCTCTGGGCCACCCAAAATCAGAAGGACATGAAGCTGCTGGAGTGAGTCCAGAGTGGAACAAAATGATGCTCTGAGGGCAGGAGCACTTCTGTCCAAATAAAACACGGGTATTGCTGCTGCCAATGTGAAAGCCTTTATGGAGCCTTGCACAGACTTGAACCGCACTTGAACTGGATGCTGAGAAAGGAATCCCTGTGACTGCACCCAGGTGCTCCTCCCCACCACCTGAGCCATGCAGAGAACTTTGGAAGCCCTAAAATCATAGAATCACAGAACCATTTAGGTTGGAAAACCCTCTGAGATCATTGAGTGCAACTGTTCCTCCAGCACTACCACGGCCACCACTAAACTTCGTCCCCAGGTGTCACTTCCATAGCACTTTTAAATCCCTCCAGGGATGGTGACCCCACCACTGCACTGGGCAGTCTCTTCCAGGGCTTGACATTATTTTCAGGCTTGG
Source organism: Emberiza elegans (assembly GCA_024865655.1). NCBI lineage: Eukaryota > Metazoa > Chordata > Aves > Passeriformes > Fringillidae > Emberiza > Emberiza elegans. The sequence continues at coordinate 4,802,712 of JALJVW010000196.1, forward strand.
AATTTTCCCTATTACCAACCTCAGGCTTGGAATTTTCCCTGTTACCAACCTCAAGCTCCCATGGCACAATTTGAGGCTGTTTCCCTTTTTCCCTGTCCCTTGTTACCTGGAAGAAGAGAGTGACCCCCATGTGGCTCCACCCATCTGTCAGGGAGTTTTACAGAGTGAGAAGGTTGCTCCTGAGCTTCTTCTTCTCCAGGCTGAGGCCCCCAGCTCCCTCAGCCACTCCTCATCAGACTCATGCTCATGCTCCTGCCTTCAGAGCTGCTGCCCAGGGGTTGTGCCAATGTGGTTGAATGGGAGCAGAAGGAGGTTCCAGTGTTTTTGACAACTACTCAAACTTATCCCACTGGGACTCAGACTTTCCATGCTGCTCTGTGCCTTAGTCTCCCCTACCACACAAGTAGTTCTCTGCCTCAGAAGGCTCAGGAGGCTGAGAAGATGACTTGATATTTCACTGTCACTTTATTTCTGTGGAAATGATAAAAACTGGAGTAGCTGATAACCAGATATAGAAAAGGTCACTATTCTACAGAATACAGACATACAGCTAAAGTCCTACCTGCTTTGGGGTTCCATTTATGATAGCTTTATTGCTTATTTTAACAAATGCACAAACCCCACAAAGCTCTGAGTTTAAATACTAAAAATATGACAATGCTATGGTAATTCCCACAGCAATGGGAATTACAGCATAAAACCTTCCTTTGCTGCTGTAAACATGGTCACAGCTGATGTGTCTTTAGCCCAGGACCCAGTTACAACATGTATCATCACGGAGCCAAATAATTTGGACATTGACTCTGTCTCATGTAAAAAAGAAACCCTAAAAATCTGTCTCCACTAGATCTGCTACTGGATCTCCCCTCCCAGGCAGACACCAGTCTCCTCCTGGAGACCTATCCATGGCAATATTGCAGAATGCTTCTTAATGCCTCCCCACATTGTGGATACAAGACATTTCCAGGAGGAAGAAGATGATCATTGTTTTGCTGTAAAAAGAAAAGATGGACCCCAAACTTGCCTTCCAGCACACTGGATTTCATCTTGTAGCTGATGGCAACTGACAGAAATCATTAAAGCAGTGCCTCTGGAATTAAATTAAACAGATGGACTGGGGCTGTCTAATTGGAAGACTGAGGGCTGTGGAAATTGGGAAACATGACAAAGCTAAAGGACAGGTCACAGAAATCTCCAGCGCACAGTGGAGACTGAAAACATCGTTCCTCTCTGAAAAACACCTTTGGAAAGGCGTTGAGGATGAAGGCTTCCTTTTCATTAGCTGAAAACACTCATCTCAGTTCCCAGCATCCCAGCCCTTCAGAACCATGCTGAGGAACCTGTGGAGGTATCATTAGCCATAAAAGAGGAAGTGGTGAGAGAGCCAGTAAGTTAAACATGGAATGACCTTAATCTTTTTGCAGGCAAGCAGTACCTGTAGGTCCTGTTCAGCTAGCTGCACCTCAGCCATCTCTGAGCCAGGGACAGCCCAGCTCACCTCTCCAGAGGCTGCTGGCCTGAGGGGCAAAGGACCAAAAGTCATAAAAACTTCAAATCCATCACATCAAGTGGATTACACAGGCAATTGGACAAGGGAGGATGGCTTCACACTGCCAGAGGACAGGGTTAGATTGAGTACAGGGAAGCAATTCTACCTTGAGAGAGTGGTGATGCTCAGGCACAGGTTGCACAGAAAAGCTGTGGCAGCCCCATCCCTAGAAGTGTTCAAGACCAGGTTGGACTGGGCTTGGAGCAACCTGGTCTAGTGGAAGGTGCTCCTGCTCACAGCAGAAGGGTGGAAGTGGATGATCTTCAAGGTCCCTTCCAACCCATGATTCTGATTCTAAGATCAGTTGCTGTGGCTGGAGAAAGCAGACTTAGAGCATAACCTTTTACAGAGGGACCATACTCTATAAGCAAAACCATCCTGCATCCATGTGCCTCTGACTCCTCCCTTTGCCATTACACCCTGGCCACAACATCTAGCTTCAGTTACACAGTTCACCCTGCGGACTAGGTCCATTAGCAAACCATTTGTAAGGAATTTCAAACTCTCTGTGGGTCATGCTCCAGCTCAATGCATTTCCCACTCTGCACTGTGGACACTACAAGTCTAGAAACAGGACCGAGAGCCAAAACCTTGTCTGGCACAATGCCAGAGCTGTTACATAAGGAATTAAGCTTGCATTTATGTTTGCCTCCAGAAAGGATAGAATCAGAATCACAAAGATGGGAAAAGACCCTTAAGATCACTAAGTCCAACAGTATCTAATTACTCTTCTGCTAGCTGGAGAAAAGTTATACTGAGCTTCAGGTATTCAAGGTCTTCTTAATTTTCACTCTAAGTCAGTATTCATCTAAAATGTGGGAAAAATAAACAGAATTTGCCCAACACAACCAAACCCTTTTTCTTTTGGCCAGGTACACAACAAAGACAGACGTGGCGATGACTCTGCCCTCTCAGAAAGGACCAGCCTGGAGTCCACACATTTTTTACTGTCAAGATGTTTTCATTAGCATTTCCACTTGATTTTAGGCCTGATTTTAGGTAATTATTGTCCCATGAACAGCCTTTCTCCCTGTCTCCCCTTAGCCTTTGCAACTCGGGAAGTCCTGTTCTGCTTCACCAGTCACTTGGAATGGTCAACAGTCGTCACACTCTGCTGCTGACCATTGTCCACTGGGAAAGGTGGGAGGCTCCCAAGCCCATCCCTTCATGGACAGGCAAATAACAGAGCCCGTTGCTGCTCGGACATCAAAGTTAAACAAACATTCGCAAGCCCCCACCTCTGGGCCTGTTTTAAGGAGCTCCCTGAGGAGGTCACGACTTTCAGCTTGTCATAGCACACATCAAAGTTTGCACCACACACGAACTCAGCACATGGATTGGGCTAGTGTCACCCGAGAGCGGATATTCAGCCTTTGTGCACTGCTTTAATCCTGTGTTTTCCCAAGTAATTAAGCTTTTTTGCTTATGAACTTGTGACTAAGTAAAGCATCCCTGAGAGGTTGTAACATCAAAGCTCATTCTCCCGTCTGTCCCACATTTTCCAAAATTGGATTTCTTTTTCTCTTTTTTTCCTTAAATAAAAAAACCTAATTGAATTTAGTTGTAGACTGAATATATTTAGGAGTGTCTTTAAAAGGTTACAAGAAGCCAGAGTGATCATCATGGGAACTGTGGAGCAAGGGCGCAGCATTCAGCCCCAGTGACACCATCCCCAGGGAGAAGATACGGGACAGCTCTTACAGGAGTGATTTTGGCTGGTGGGGTACCCACCACAACGACATCCCACAGGTATGGGCTCATCCATGGCCAAAACCTGAGAGCTGGTGTGGAGTGGCACCATCAGTTCAGCTGTCACATCCGTGGGACCGGGGAGCAGCCTGCCCTGATCTGTCACACCCCATACTGGGCATAAGGAGAGTGACAAGCTCCCTTGGGTTAAGCTTCCCAACACATCCCAAACTTTATGAAGACCCTCTACAGAGCTCAGTGTGACTTTAGGAAAAGGTTGAAGTGAGTAAATGATGTGAGATGCACATACCTGGAGTGCCTGCTGATGGCTGCCACCATGAGAGCAGTCCAGCCAAGCTTGTGCCTTGCATTGACATCTGTGCCTTCTTCCAACAACCTGGAAAGGGGAGAGATATGGTCAGGAAACAGATATGAAGAGAGCACCTCAGGCATTCTGGAGCTAACGAGGGAAAGCAGAATGTTTTACTGCGCAGGCACCTGCTCCAGCACGGCCCAGAAGACCCAACATGAATTTGATTCAATACAGTTCTCAAAGGTGACCAAACTTAAACAAACATTCAGGTGATGGCAATCCCACTCCTTTCAAAGGGTGCAATGCCAACATCTTGCTTTCTGTATTGTTTGTACATTTGTTTGTTTATTCTGTTCAGTCTAATTTCCGAAGAACCAATCAGTAGCAAAATTGATAAACCCAAATTCCAATGACATTTCAATCCTTTGGCTGCAAAGCACCCATTAGGCTTCAGAAGCAGCTCAGTGGAACTCCAAAGCTCCATGCCACCTGCAGACACTTCACAGTTTTCTTGTACAGCATAAGAACAAGTAAGACAACCCCCAAACATATTAGGAACCAAACTATCATCATGTCTCCAAAATTTTCTCTGCTTTTGCAAGATAATGGCAAGGGACAGGTTTTGCAGCAGGTACTTTAGCTCATCCTAAAACATGTGCTGAACCCAGACAGTATGACTTGATAGTTCTCTCTGCACACCACAAGGAAGAAAGGAAGTTCAGAATTGAGACACAAATTTTACAGTGCTCAAGTTAAATGAGACAAACTCTAAACCCTGCATGTTCAAGTCATAGAATCATAGAATGATTCACAGAAGGGTTGCTAGAAGGCACCTTGAAGACCATCTTGTTCCATCACTTCTGCCATAGGCACGGACACCTTCCACTAGACCAGGTTGCTCAAAGACCTGTCCAACCTGGCCTTGGACACTTCCAGGGAGGGGGCTGCCACAGCTCCTCTGGGCAACCTGTGCCAGGGCCTCACCACCCTCTCAAGGAAGAACTTTTTTGCCATATTTAATCTGGATTTCCCCTCTGTCAGTTTGAAGCCATTTCCCCTTGTCCTGCCACTTTCTGCCTGTGTAAAAGGTCCCTCTACACAACCAAATCCATGATTACAAACCTATTTTTCTTGCAGGAGCAAGGTGCTGCCAGTACCAAGACAGGGAAGCCCTGGGTCAGGCTTTAGAAAGCAGGGTGGACCACGCAAGAGTCAGCAGTTCTCTGCCCCTTGGTTTATCCTTCTCCCTTTTCACATATTAAGGCTTTTCCATCTTCCTTTCTGGGCGAGGCTGTCCCTGCACAGTGCATCCTCCACACAGGTATAACAGGGAAGAGCTGTCATTAAACTCCCTGCTGGGAAAGACACAAGTGAACACAGCAGCCATGTTCCACCTGTGCAAGCACCACACTTGAAGTCTTAAAATTCTGCCCAGAATCCCAGGCAAGGAAGTCAAGGTCAGGTGTGACTGCTTGCATGCACTGAACAAGTCAGATCAGCTCTTTAAGGACCTAGAGAGGTACACATCCAAATTCAGACAGCCTTTCCAAATTCCTCACCCTTGGTCTGCTCTCATGGCAATGCTCTCACTGGTTAAGAGTGCTGGGATGGAATGAGTGAAAAGGAGGTAAATGAACCATATTCCTCTTCCTACAGTTGGGGAAAAAAAAAAAAAGGAAAGCAGGAATGCTGGTCCAAGGAACACTCAGATATACCCAGGGTGTCTTGCCAACTTTCCTCCACCTCACTGGAAACCTCCACAGTAGTTTCACTAGAAACTTATCCCAAGGAACAAATACACTCATATACAGAAACACCCGGTATGTTCAACCTGAATAAGAGAAGGCTCCAGGGGGAACTTAGAGCCTCTGCCAGTGCCTAAAGGGGCTCCAAAAGACCTGGAGAGGACTTTGGACAAGGGCCTGGAGTGACAGGACAAGAGGGAATGGCTTCCCATTGACAGAGGGCAGGGTTAGATGGGATATCAGGAAGAAATTCTTGGATGTGAGGGTGGTGAGGCCCTGGCACAGGTTGCCCAAAGAAGCTGTGGCTGTCTTATCCCTGGGAATGTCCAATACCAGGCTGGACAGGGCTTCTGACACCCTGGTCTGGTGGAAGGCCCATGGCAGAAGGGCTGGAACTAGACAGTCTTGAAGCTCCCTCCCAGCCAAACCCTTCAGTGCTATGATATATGGTATGATAATCCTAAAGTTATTTCCAACTAGCAATGCCTGAACTTTGGCTGGTATCTTGAATACAGCTGAATACAGTTCATCCCACTGACTGGACAAACCAGCCAGATAAACATCATGTGAATTAAAAAAAAACTGTATTCCTCTCCAGTTGAACTACTTGCCTTATTTGACAGAGACTGGGCCTTGAGAGCCAACAGGCAGATGGCTTCAGCCGAGCTCTACACAGAAGCATGCTGGTGAGCTCTTCTGACTGGAGTGGTGGTAGGATACACAGGTATGGGTCTGGGTGGACAATGTGACCACCCTTTTTTTTGACAGAAGGAGCGACCAGTGCTGTGGTTCTGGATGCTCTGAACTCTTCATCACATACTTGGACAGAAACCTAATAGCTGGCAGCCTCCATTTGTAGCTCCCAACTGTGATTCAGGAGGCTGTGACCACTGTAAATTACCACAGCACCAACAGAAGCTTTATGCTCTCTTTTACCAGGGTTACAATTTAAAGTTCAATAGTAATGAACTATCTGGCAGTCAACAACAGGACCTTGGTCCAAAGAAGTCTGATACTTGAAGAACAAATTTTCACACAGAATCCACTGCAGATCCAATTTTTATTTCATTTTTTCTATGTAGTTTAACACCTGAAGAACCACCCAGCAGAGTGATGGAGAGCAGGGATGATTCACCTACAGCCTTATGGGGGTTTGAATTTACACAGTCCTGCATATGACTAACACCGGTCAAGCTGCAGCTCCTGCATTATCCAGTGGCCCAGTAAACTCATCTGGGGAATTGCACAAGAGCAGCCTTGCCCCCCCAAAGGGTGTGGCATAGAATTATGGAATCATTTGGGTTGGAAAAGCCCCTCTGAGACCACTGAGTCCAACCATTCCCCCAGCACTGCCAAGCTCACCACTAACCCATGTCCCCAAGTGCTGCATCCACAGATCTGTTAAATCCCTCCAGGGATGGGGATTCCACCACTGCCCCGGGCAGCCTGTGCCAGGGCCGGACAGCCCCTTCTATGAAGAATTTGTGAAATATCCTTATGCTTTCTCCTTCTGCCAGCACCACATCCCCGTAAGTGAACGCAAAGAGTGTGCTGCCAGTTCTGCTGCCTGAAGAGCACTCTCAGACAACAGAATGCTGAAAGGAGAAATATCCCTGTGCAGCCACACAGCTTTCCATCCTGGTGAGGCCAGATGTGCCCAGACACACAGGGGATAGCAGATTGCTATCTGCACAGATCAGCTCTCTTTGCAGCTCCGCTTACAGAGGTGTTTGCACTCACAACAGAGATAAGGTAGCCTGACTCAGACCTACAGCCACTGCTGGTCACACCATCACCTGCTCCAGCTGGAAGGACACTGCCTGCAGCAGCAATCCACACCACAGCTCCATCTGTGCCGCCATGTGTGCCGTGTCCTCTGCGCAAGCACGGGGAGTTGCTCCCTCAGCTGGAAAACTGCTCACTCACTGCCGCTGCAGGAACAAACTCCACACCCAGCTCCCCCAGACCCTAAGGAGCAAATCCCACCAGCACCAGAGCTCAGGATGATGAAATGACAGAGTTCTGACTGCCTCCCCTGACTCACCCTAACTGCTTCCAAAAATCCTTTCCCAGATACTGTGATGCCCATCCCCTTCCATTTGTCTCAGAGTGGTGTGGACCAACATGTCCAAGTCATTTCTGAATTTCATTGTATTTACTTTACATTTGAAAATCATTTGAAAGCAGTAACGTTCACATCACCCCCTTCCTGTCACTGTGACAGCCTAATAGCCACAGAAAATCCAGGAAATAAAGGCATCTTGATGACAAGGGAGAGGGAGCCTGAAAAAAGAACCCAGAAAGGGCACGGTAACCCCAACACCAAACTGCAGGTAAGAAGGTCTCAGCTATGCCAGGATGGAGGCACACAAACCCCCTCAGGCTGGGAACTTTTGCCTGGCAATAAAAGCCTTAAAGCCCAACACCAACCACTGATTAATATCCTCAGTAGAGTTTAATTGATGTAATTTTGCAAAGTATCAGGCCCATTTGCACTTGACCGTGGTGTTTATATAATTTTACATTAAAAGGGCAGAGAGACTGTCCTGGTCACCTTCTGCCAGCCACTGGGTTGCTCTGTTGCAAAGAGTCAGTCTTAATTTCGCCTGTCATGAGTTTTAACATTTCATGGGAGGGGTTGGACTGGAAATGACCTTGAAGATCATCCAGTTTCAATTGCACAGGAATACTTTCCCCTAGACCAGTTTGCTCCAAGCCCCATCCAACCTATCCTTGAACACTTCCAGGGATGGGGTAGCCATGTGAATGGATATTTCTTCCCAATATACAATCTAACCCTGCATTATGTAGGTGTGAAGTCAACCTCTTTCTCCTGTTACATTTGTTCTCTCATACATAGGACCTGCAGTGTAACTCTTCAGTATCTCCCTTTGAGACAAAGGACATCAGCCCTTATTTAAAATAAAAAGATGATGTTTTAAACTAAAAGATGAGAGGTTTAGATTAGATATTGGGAAGAAGTTCTTCCTTGTGAAGTTGGTGAGGCCCTGGCACAGGTTGCCCAGAAAAGCAAGTGTCCAAGGCCAGGCTGGACATGGCTTAGAGCAACCTGGTTTACTGGGAGGTGTCCTTGTCCATGGCAAAGGGGTTGGGACTAGATGATCTTGAAGGTCCCTTCCAACCAAAGCCATTCAATCATCCTGTGATTTTAGAATTCTCAAGGCACTTTGAAGCCACTGAAAAATACCTATGAGTACTGAAAGGCTTTTTTCTCTACAGACACACTGGAAGGACATATTGAATAATGAATTATCTTCGTTCTTAAAAAAAAATAATGAAAAAGATCCTAGTCTGGCAGTCAAACCTGTTTAATCGTTGTGCATCCAACAGGAAGGATGCTGGAGCCTCTCCTGTGGGATTAGGTTACAGGCTTGGAGCAAAGGTATTAGGATCAGTCAAGTAGTTTTCCGTTCAGGAATCTAGATCATCATAAGCATCTGGAATGCCACATCACTGAGCCCAGTGAGGGAATTACTTGTATCATACCATCTACCATAATATGCATTGACATTTCATTTAGAAGCTAGATTGCCTTTCTTTTTTTTTTTGGTTAAATCATTGCAAGATGCTCAGCAACTTAACAGATTTTCAGACAACTGAACTTTATGTTCAGGGTCTTCAGGCCCACCATTTATTTTTTCTCCGCCTGATTTAATGATATGACAATCGATAAAGCCAAGACCACTGCTCAGATCCCAGACAGCCAAATGTATTTACCAGCAGGAGTATTTTATTTTAATTAAATAAAATCCTCTGATCAATGTTTAGGATGTTTATCCACATTTTAACCAAGTAAGATCCAGGACACTCCCCTCCTAAGGAGTTTCTCACATGGATGCAGCTCTATTAGGGCCATTTCCAGTGTTTCTCAAATGACAAACTGTTCTTTGACTGCAGTGGTGCCACCAAGATGTCCCTTCCTCTGGCAGGAGTTGGACTGGATGACCTTTAAATGTCTCTTCCAACATAAACTCTTCTGGGATTCTGCGATTCAAGACCTAGTCAGGGGAAGAACCCCGAACCAGAGCTGGTGCTGTTTCTGACTGGGGAAGTACTAAAATTTAAGGGATTTAAATTAAAACTTTTTTTTAATGGTTTTAGGGCAGAAAGCTGACAGATGGCAGGGTTAGATTGAATATTAGGGAGAATTTTTTCCCTATGAGTGTGGTAAGGCCCTGGCACAGGCTGCCCAGGGAAGCCATGTCTGCCTCATCCCTGTAAGTGTTAAAGGACAAGCTGGATGGGGCTTGAAGCAACCTGGTCTAGTGGAAAGTGTGCCTGCCCATGGCAGAGGGTTGGAACTGGGTGAGCTTTAAGGTTGTTTCCAACCCAAACCACTCTGCGATTCCCTGACTCTATGAACATCACTGTCTGCTCTGGAATTTGCTGAAGGAATCTGGGCACAGCAGCACCTACAGCTTTGTGCATATGCCCTATTTTACCCCAAGCCAGCAGCTCCCAAAGCTTTAGCACTTTGATCCCCGCAGAAGAGATAAAGAGCCCACATCGGCGGCGATGAGCCTTCTCCCCCCACTGCCCCCGGACAGATGTGCCTTCTATTCACCCGTCACTGGGGTTCTGGGTGACTGACTCGGTGACACTGCTGAGCCCAGAGGGCATGTTTGAGTTTGTGCTCAGTGCTGGGAGCATGCCCAGCACTCCATCCTGACAGGTGGAGGAAGAGGAAGCTGGAAACTTGAACTTTTGCAACAACAATAGCTTCTGTTTCTGTCAGCCTCTTAGACATTTCCCCCAGCCCTGTCCCAATATGTCACTGTTTAACTGCAGAGTGTGGGACACCCTCAGATGTGCTCACCCTCTTGGGAACTGCTCTCTGCTTTGCAGAAGAAGGGGGGAAGAAAAACATCCCAACTGAACAATCGCTTGGAACATGAAAGCACAATCCCTGCTAGATTTTCCTGCCAGGGAAAGGATCTGCTTGGAGAAGAGGACACAATGAGCTGCTTGAAACCCTTTGATGTGGCTGCTGTATTCTTGGAGAGAGCTCATTGCTGTCTCTCACCCCTCACCACCTTTGCAGGGCCAGCAACACACCATGGTGCTCTGTGAAAACACATGGAGCAGCACATTGAGGTGAAGGGAAGGGGAAGGGGAAGGGGAAGAGCATTTCTCTGCAGCTCTCAAGGCAGGAAAGCTGCTCCCAGGACACGGGGGATTCTGGAGGAATCCTGGCAAGCCTAGCCCTGACAGCACAAACAGGCCATGCAGAGAGACCAGTGGCCAAGGAGAAACTCCTGGAAATAAATTTTCAAAATAAAGGGGAAGCTCTTATAAATCCAAGTTTCAGGAGGTGAAGCCAACTCTAAGAGGAGAGCAGGTCTGGGGGCCCAGAGGGTGGGCAAAACCACCACGGGTGAAGCACATGGAGTGGGAAAAGTCAAAGAGGTACAACCCAAGCATGAAAAGGCTAATACAGACATGTGAGTAGCTGTAGCTGCCCCATGCCTGTAAGTGTACAAAACCACATTGGACAGGGATTGGAGCAACTTGGATTAGTGGAAGATGTCCCTGCTTATGCAGGGGGCTGGAACTGGATGAGCTTTAAAGTCCTCTCCAACTCAAATCCTTCTGTGATTCGACAGCTGGCATCACCAGGTTTGGAAGGGAATGTGAAACCTTACATGGAATAGCCCCAATTCAGTCACCCCAATGCAACAGCTGAGCTGTGTGCCAGAAAAATACCCTGCCAGCCTGCTCTGGCAGAGGCCAGCAATATAAGTGGGAAATGAGCCATCACTGTTTGCAGAGGAATTTGAGCACAATACACCAACTTCTGACAATCCATTCCTACTGGAGGTGGCATGTGTTACCGGCCCGACTTACTCTGTGCGGGTCTCAACTCAAGTCAGACTCCCTCACATCCACCAACATTCACAGTTATGTGCTGTGTAAGCAAGCACTCAGCATGTTTTTAACCTGCTACCTCACATCTTCCAAGGTATCCCTTAACTCCTGAGCTGTGAGGAAGGTGGAATAATTGCTCCCCTGGCTGTACAGGCCACATCCATGCTGGTGGACTGCTGCTCCTCCAAACCCAGAGCTGATCAGGAGGCTTTCCTACACTCAGCCCTGCTGAAAAACATCTCCACTAACTGGAATTAATGCTGTGATGGTTCCCAGGCATATTCCAGGTGTGTTGGTGTCTGCTTCCAGAGAGAGGGATCTGGGATTTATGGGCTTTAGAGCTGTTTTGGAAAGAAGCATGAGATCTCCTGTTGGCTTGGCACCGAGTGCAGAGACACTGCTCTGTGACTCAGTATGCAAACTCAAACCATCCTGGGAGGTCAAAATACACCAAGAAGCAGATCAAAAAGGGCAGTTTTCCAGCTATCTAGAACAGGAAAGCACAGCACACATACGTCTCCCCCAATACTTCATTGCCAACAGGAAGAAATCTGGGCTGTTGTATGTGCTCTGAATTCCTGCAGCCACAGGCCAATTCAAACTCAATTATCAGTAACAAAACTTTCACTGAAACACAGTCCTGGAAAATTTGGTCATTTAGGAGAAAAGATTAAACGGGACATTTACATGATAAACATCTTTTTATTCTAAAAACCCTAGGTGTCTGTAACTCAGATACACACAGACAAATGCAGGCTCAACATCATATAAGCATGGAGCAAATATATATAATTATAAATAATATAATAAATATATTTATAAATCATCTCCCAATCCTGCCTCCAACCTGCTCCCACTACCACTGCTGAAGATGTGTCACAGCTGCTCAGGACTGAGATAAGGTACATGATGGCCAGTGGCCAGGAGCCCAATGACATGACTCTTCTGCTCACCCTACAAAGCATTCAGGCAATTCAGGCATCCCTCGAGCCTCAGTCACGACACTCACAACTATTCTGTGAGAGAAGATGCTTCAAAAGGTACAACATGGTGGGATACTGGCTCCCATAAAGGCCCACCTCCTCCACACAGTGCCTTTCAACGATCTGATGTTCCAGGTAAGCAAAGCCTGACACACTGCAGAGGGATTTTTTACCCAGTCTCTGAATTCTTGTGATGAACACTTGAGCCAGGAAGCAAACAAAATACTGGGGAACTGCACCCCCAGTCCAGCCCCCAGACTGGAGAGAACTGAAAGGGTTACAGCTGGGAGAGACCTTAAAGTTCATCTTGTTCCTACTCCCTCCCATGGGCAGGAACACCCCCCTCTGCCCTGTCCAACCTGGCCTTGAACACTTCCAGGGACAGGGATGGGGGAAATTTTGCTCAGTGAGCTCTGCTGCTTACAAACAAGGGAGAAGAGACAAGCACAGTCTGGAGGAGGCAGAACTGCCATGACTCAGAGCCAAGATGAGTGGTACTGCTTGAAAATTGAGAGATCATTGTTTGGGGCAATCAAGCCTGACTTAGCTGTTTCTGTATCTCCTCCAACTAAAAAATCAGCTTGGAGAGAGCAGACTCAGCTGAAGCAACTGACATGGAGCTTCCTGCCCCACTGCCACATCTGTCTGGATCCCTGGGAGAGCAGGAGAGCACCTGGTCAGCTCCAGATCTCATTACCCCACAGATCTGAGTGGCTGCCTGCTGTTAGGAATGAGGCTGATAACAGCCATCTGACACATGTTCTGTGTCTTCATGAGTCACAGCTGTACAGGGCTGAGGAAAACACTGCTCCATCATGGTTATCTGGTGAGAAAACTGCTGAAAGCCTGTGCTCTTGGGGTGGCTTACTAAGAAACAAAGCTGGAACACAAAGAATCAATATTAATACTGAATATCAACACAAGTGGGAGTGAGGTAGGCATTTTTTATGCCTTTGCTTCTTCCTTCCCTCCAAATGCACAGAACAACTGAGGCTGAGGGAAATTAAACGATCTACATCAATTAGGTATTATATTTTGTGCTGGCTAACAGCATGAAGGGCTTGGAGGGAAAAGCTCGTTTGCCACATTCTCCAAAGGGAATGCTCTCAGAAGTTAGCACGTTCTCTTAGCTCAATGAAGAATTCAGCCTGGTTCCCTGCATTCAACAAGAGGTTAGAGATGAGAAAACTTGGCTGGAAGCTCAGAGGAGACAGAGATGGTAGAGGCAAACCTACAGCAGAGGGGCTGGATTCAGCCTGTGGATATGCATTCTTCCCACAGCGATACAAACGTATTCCGGTGAGGTCTGTCTGCTATGCCTTAAAGGCCTGGTCCTTTTCAGAATTAAAAATCACTGCTTGGAACAATCACAGAATCATGGAATGGCTTGGGTTGGGAGAAACCTTAAAGTTCAGCTAGTTCTAACCCCCTCTGCCATGGGAAGGGATGCCTTCCACTTGACCTGGTTGCCCCAAGACCCATCCAACCTGGCCTTGATCACTTCCAGGGATGGGGCAGCCACAGCTTCTCTGGCCAGCCTGTGCCAGGAACTCACAACCCTCACAGGGAAGAACTTCTTCCCAATATCTCATCTAACTCTGCCCTCCATTAGTTTGAAGCCATCCTCCCTTGTCCTGTCCCTCCATGCCCTTCAGCTGTCATGGAGCCCCTTTAGGCACTGGCAAGGGCTTCAAACTCTCTCAGGAGACTTCTCTTCTTCAGGTAAACACCCCAGCTCTCCCAGCCTGTCTCCAGAACAGAGGGGCTCCATCTCTTGGAGCATCTCCATGGTCTCCTCTGGGCTCACTCCAGCAGCTCCACAGCCTTTTCATGATGAGGACCGCAGAGCCAGAATCAGTACTTTAGGTGGGATCTCATGATCTTTTTGGCACCTCCCACCCTCTCTCACACTTTTCCACACTTTAGACTAAGGCTGTATTTCCTAGGAACTATATTCTGGTGTTTTCATGTGCAGAGGGCCATGACCAGCTGTCAGCTGAAGGCACTTGGAAAAGATCAGCATCCCACTTCAAAGAAGCTTGAAGCTGGATAAGAAGTGCAGGCAGGGGACAGTGCAGGCAGGGGACAGCAGCGTGGCAGGAGGACAGGTAATGTTCCATGGATGGCTGCCCAGCTGGATTGTCACACCCCCGCCCTGTCAAAGCTCAGTTTGGACTTTACCCTTTGCAGGTGGAGAAAGCTTTGAAGGCAACACTGTCTGTGCCTCCTCTGTCAGCTCTGCAGCATGTCTGGCAATCTTGGGCTGTGGAAGTTTGTTGTAAAGAGATTCATGAAATCAGAGAGTGGCTGGGGTGGGAAGCAACTTCTGGAGATCACTGTGTCCAACCTTCTCCTTAAGCAGGTTCACCCAGAGCAGGCTGCAAAGGATTGTGTCCAAGTGGGGTTTGAATATTCCTGAGGAAGAAGATTCCACAGGCTCTCTGGGCAGGCTGTTCCAGCGCTCTGTCACACTCAGAGCACAAAGTTCTTTCTCATACTGAGATGGAACTTCCTGTGCACCAGTTTCTCCTGATGCCTCTCGTTCCATTGCTGGGCCCTATGGCGCAGAACCTGGTCAATCCTCTGACAACCTCCCTGCAGACACTGACAAAGATGAGTTCCCCTCTCAAGCTGTCTCTTCTTGAGGCTGAACAGCCCCATCTCCCTCAGCCTTTCCTTGCAGGAGGGATGCTCCAGTCCCTTCATCGTGTTTGAGGCTGAAACTGCCTGCAGCAGTGCAAGTCAGTAATTTTCACCATTCATGCTTCTCACACAAGCAAAAAGCAGTGTTAGGCACAGCTTCAAACAGTGGGAGGGCTGCCAGCCCCACAGGGAACAGGATGGGAAGGAAGGAAGGCCCAGGAGAGCCTTTGCAGAGGGATCTGGACAGGCTGGCTCGATGGGTTGAGGCCACTCTGTGAGGTTCAATAAGGGCAAGTGCTGGGGCCTGCACCTGGGTCACCACAACCCTGTGCAGATACACAAGCTGAGAGCAGAGTGGCTGAAAAGTGCACAGCAGGAAAGGCCCTGGGGGCGCTGGCTGACAGTGGCTGAACATAAGCTAGGTGTGGCAAGAATGCAGATGGTACCCTCACTTGTATCAGCTACAGTGTGGCCAGCAAGCCCAAGGCAGATCCTTGTTCCCTTGCACTGGGCAAGGCACCTCAAATCCTGTGCGCAGTGCTAGGCTCCCATGAGCAGAAAGACTTGGAGGTGCTGCAGTGGGTCCAGAGAGGGACAGTGAAGCTCTGAAGGGTCTGGACCAAAGGGGGTGATGAGGAGTGGCTGAGGGAGTTGGGGGGACAGCCTGGAGAAAAGGAGGCTCAGAGGGACCTTCTCACTCTGTACAGCTCTCTGAAAGGAGGGTGTAGCCAGGTGGGGGTCAGGCTATTCTCACAGGTAACAAATAACAGTACTGGAGGAAAAAACAGCCTCAAGTTGTGCTATGGGAGGTTTAGGTTGGATGTTTGGGAAAATTTCTTCATGGAAAAGGTCATCAAACCCTGGCACAGGCTGCTCAGGGCAGTGGTGGAGTCCCCACCCCTGGGGGGATTTAACAGACATGTAGATGTGGCACTTGGGGACACAGTTTAGTGGTGGGCTTGGCAGTGCTGGGGGAATGGTTGGACTCAGTGATCTCAGAGG
The DNA here is from genome assembly GCA_024865655.1 of Emberiza elegans. Lineage (NCBI taxonomy): Eukaryota > Metazoa > Chordata > Aves > Passeriformes > Fringillidae > Emberiza > Emberiza elegans. The sequence continues at coordinate 4,818,522 of JALJVW010000196.1, forward strand.
GCTTTTCCAACCCGAGTAATTCTGTGACTCTGTGACAGAGCACAGAAACAAAGGGAGAAGCTGTAGACGTGCAGCCCAGCAGGACGGTGTACAGCCACCAGCCCTGCCCTGACCAGCTGGAGCACAGAGCATCCCTCTTGCTGATCTGCCTGACCAGGCTCACAAATCACCCAGACATCCCTAAACAGCAGCTTCCTGCAATTACAAGCAGCAGAACACATGTGCCAATTAGCTGCACACCAATATCCTCTTTGGCCCTTGATCTAGGCCAGATCTCAGCCCTGGGGTGCAGCAGAGCCTGGTGCTTCATCCAAGATCCTGGAAACTGGATGGAACATCCCCTGGCTGCAGGCCAAGAGGGCTCTCCTCTCCCAGTCCTCTTCTGCACCCACCCTTTGCTTCTACACAGGGATGGCAGCTCCTACCTCCCCAGGTGCCTGTGCTGGGTGGGAGATCTTGGCCAGAGACAGGAACACACGTGTGGTGCACAAGGAGAACAGCAATGTGTACACTCTTCCCATCCTACACAAGCTGCCAGGCTGCCAAAAGATCTGAATTCTATACTGGCTGAGGGCAGACTTGGGAAACCTCTGGCATTATGAGATAGACCAGGTAGGAGTGCCAGGATCTGTTCAAGAAGCAGCTCCAAGCTTCTCACACTTCTCTTCCCACTTTAGGGGAGACTTGCTTTCCTCCCACAGTCCCAGGGCTTGTCCCCAGCACTGGGTGGAGCCACCACTGCAGCATGTCAGCGACATGGCACTGCTGCTCACAAACCACCCTGAGACCCTCTGAGTCCCTCCCTGGAGGTTTGGCTGCAGAAAGAACATGCCTCCTGGGACTAGTCACATGCTGAGCCTGTGACAAACTGGCCCTTTGCTACCACCGCAGGGAATGTAACAGTACCTGAAAGGTGCCATGGCACCACCCCAATGAGGCAGGCACAGCCAGCTGGGGACAAAAAGCCTGCTGCCATGGGACAGCAGCTCTGGAGATGCTCCACTCCCTAACAGCTGTATCTTCGGTCATCCAGTCACTCACTTCCCTGACTTCCTTGGCTGGGTGGAGCTCTCTCCTCTGCTCCTTGTGGGACAAAAGGCCCCTGGAGAACTGCTGGCTCAGGCTGAGGAACCCCCAGGGCTGTTTGTTCAGAGACAGACCCCAAGAGATGAGCTTCTGCAGTGTGTCGCCCACATCTGCACAGTATGGCCTCACACAGTCCTCTCATCAGCACAAGGATCTGCAATCTGCCTCCTACCCAACAAGTAAGGGCATTCCCCATCTCTCCCCACCCACTCTGGATCTGGAGCACCCCATGGGGGCTGGGAGCAGCCATCCCCTTCCTTCCCCGTGTGCTGACAGGGTTTTCCTGCCCTCCCAGCCCTTGGCACACTGCTCTCATGTCTCAGAACCCTGCTCACCTCTTGACTTCTGAAACGTTGTTAATCCTTGCAGCTTCCAGAAGAGCATCCTCTGAAATGCAGACAGAAGGGAGGAGGGAGTTAGCATGGAGAACACACATGGACACCCTAACCTGGAATGTGCAGGGGCTGCTACTGCTCAGAGCTCTCACTGACCACCCCAGTGAGCAAGAGCCCATTCCTGTGAGCAGGTTATCTAAAAACTCCTCGCTGTCTTGGTGACTGACTCCAGCCCCCATCACACACCCTGAGAACAGCAGCAGGCATCCCAGGGCACTGGACACTGTCACCCCACGGTGTCAGCCTCAGCTAGAGGTTTCCAGACACCACAGAAGTGTTCCTACCACAGAGTCAGAATGACACCCCCTGGCTAGAGAAGGGAAGAGCAGCACCCAGCTCTGGGAGGTGGGATAAGTGATGGGTTGGGTTGGGAGGGACCTAAAAGCTTATCTCACTCCACCTCTCTGCCATCAGAAGGCCTTTCTACCAGACCACGCTGCTCCCGGCCTTGTCCATGAACACTTCCAAGGGATGGGGCAGCCACAGCTTCTCTGGGCAACCTGTGCCAGGCCCTCACCAAACCTCACAGGCAAGAATTCTTCACAATACTCCATCTAAGCCTGCCCTCAGGGTTAGAAGGAGCCAGTCAGTGGGAAACCATTCCCCCTTATCTTGTCTCTCCAGACCCATGTCCAAAGTCTCTCTCACGCTCTCTTGGAGCCCCTTTATGCACTAAAGCATTAAAGATAACCCTTCCTGGAGAGCTCCCCAGGTTACAGCCAGCAGGCAAGGTTCCATCCCCAAGGAGGGACCCCACATCCCCTCCCAAAGGGCAAGGGACTCTGTGCTGCATCCCACGCCTCCCGCCCTGGGGCGGGCCCCAGCAGCGATAGTCACCCTTGGACAGGCGGTCCCGCAGGTAGCAGTAAGCCAGCGCAGCGATGAGGGCAGGCAGCCCTGCTCCCGGGGAGCAGCTCCCAGCTCCACTCTGATGCCGGCCGGGGTCTCCCGCATGACAGCAGCAATGCTCTGCACCCGAGGGCCACGGCGTCCGCTCTCTGAGGGATGCCGTACGGCTGGACGATGTTGCTGGCACAAGGCAGCCAGTGCTGGCCGGGCCAGTGGCAGGTGGCCGGGGTGTCTGCAGTGCAGTCAGGCCTGGAACAGGCAGCCCCGGCCTCTCCGCTGTGGCGGTGCCCTTTAGGCCTGGCCCATTACCTGAGGGAGAGCCCCCGGGCACCGGCCCCATTGGCAAAGTGGGGCCTGGTGGTGCAGACACCGGAGAGCCCCCGGGCACCGGCCCCATTGGCAAAGTGGGGCCTGGTGGTGCAGACACCGGAGAGCCCCCGGGCACCGGGCCCCGCTACCGGGGGTTCGCGCCCCAGACCCCCCTGTCGCCCCCTGCAGGCAGCGGTCCGCCATGACAGCCTCGCTCCTGGCGTCGGAGCGAGCCCACGGCGCCCCCTGGCGGACAATACCGGGAGCAGCCGCAGCTGGGCGGCCCCGGCCCCTCAGCCGCGGCCGCCGCAGCAGTCCCGTAGGTCGCACGTGACGGCGACCACCATGGCCGCGCTCGGAGGAGCCGCGCCAGCCCCTGCGGCAGCGGGCAGAACGCCAGAGACGCCTGCATAGCTCCCTCGCTCCTCCCGCTGCGCCGCTCGCACCTTACCCCCCCCCGTCGCTGAGGCCGGTGGACAAGATGGCGGCTTGCCGGCCGGCGGAGCTTGATGAAAGGGGAGGCGCAAGGCGTGCCGGGAGATGTAGTCCCCACCGCGCCCTGCGGTGCGCTGGTCCGCCGCGGTGCACTACAACCCCCAGGAGGCGCCGCGGTGCGGCCTTCCCGGGGCATGCCGGGAAACCGGCGTTTGCTGCGGGACATGCAGGGGCGTAGTGGCGGGCAGGCTCCGGCAGGGGGCGCAGCGCGGTCGGGGGGGGCGGGGCGCTCAGGAGCGCGCGTGTGTGACGCGGGGAGTCGCGCGCGCGGGGGCGGGTACGGACGGACAGACAGACGCCTTACACACACACACATGGACACACGCATGGGCACACGCGTGGGCACACACACGGACACACACACAGGCACGCGTGTATTCACGCACGGGGCGCACAAGTGCAGTGCCACACCTGTGCACACCTGCAGGCACGCGTGCTCTCCCCGTGCAGCTGTGCACATGCGTGTGCAGCACTTGTACCCCCGGGCAGGGCTTCATGTGGTGCTATGAATGAATCCTGGGCATCTGCAGCGGGCTGGGCACAGAGTTCATGCCTCTGAGCACATGTGTGAGCATGCGTGTGTGTGTGAGTGCCTTCCCGCCCAGAATTTCCCACCAGCGATTCCCATTCTACCCATTTCGTCCTGTTTCATCCCAATTCCCTCCATCTCCCATTATCCCAGCAGCTGTTTGCGCAGTTTGCCATCCCACCATCACCCCAGTGCTTCCACAGGGTCCAACAAACTCCTGGATTAAACAGAGCTGGTAAGAAGATGCGTTTTAGGGATTTGGTTAAAAAAGAAAAATAAAATTTTTTAGAAGACTTGGTTTTATTGCCTGAATTACTGATTCCTGCATTTAGCTCTGCACACTGCTGGCTGTAACCTGGGGAGCTCTCCAGAGAAGGGTTATTCTTAATGCTATAGTGCATAAAGGACTCCAAGAGAGCTAGAGAGAGACTTTGGACATGGGTCTGGAGAGACAAGATAAGGGAGAATGGTTTCTAACCCTGAGGGCAGGCTTAGATGGCTTCTGCCTTCTAACCCTGAGGGCAGGCTTAGATGGAGTATTGGGAAGAATTCTTGCCTGTGAGGTTTGGTGAGGGCCTGACACAGGTTGCCCAGAGAAGCTGTGGCTGCCCCATCCCTTAGAAGTGTTCATGGACAAGGCTGGGAGCTGCATGGTCTGGTAGAAAGAGTCCCTTCTGATGGCAGAGAGGTGGAGTGAGATAAGCTTTAAGGTCCCTCCCAACCCAACCCGTCGCTTATCCCACCTCCCAGAGCTGGGTGCTGCTCTTCCCTTCTCTAGATGTAGGATGGTGGAGCAGGAATAAGGATTGGGACCCAGAGAGCTGGGAAAGAACCAGGAGTGTGCGGGAGGTGTCAGAAATTGGCATTTCTGCACCCAGACTGGTGCCAGCAGGACTGGGAGTTGATACAGAAAGCCCAGTGCTCCCAGTTCCCCAGTCCACTTCCCCTAGCTCCAGCAGCTCAGTGCTCCCACTTCCCCAGCCCAGCTCGCCCAGCTCCATCAGCTCAGTGCTCCCAGTCTCCCAGCTCCATTAGCCCAGTGCTTGTAGTTCCCCAGCCTAGTCCTTCCAGCCAGATCAGCCCACTGCCCCCTGTTCCCCAGCCCAGCTTCCCCAGGCCGAGTGTTTGCCACCCTTGCTCAGTTGCTCAGTCCAGTTCTTCCAGCTCTGATAGCCCAGTTCCCCTGGATACCCAGCCCAGTCTCTCCAGCTCCCCAGCTCCTCCCACCATGCTCTCCAGCTCAGCTCAACAGCTTCTCCAGCCCAGCTCCCCCACTTCTCCCTGCTGCAACAGCCCAGCTCCCCAGCACAGATTCCCCAGCTCCCTGGCTCCTCCAGCCCAGCTCCCCCATTCCCCCAGCCTCTCCTCCCTATGCCATGACTCCCGTGCCATCTGTGTTCCAGATCAGGAATGGCATGTGGTGCCACATGGCTGGATTTGCTGGGAATGTGGATGCTCCTGCTTCCAGTGCCAGGGCTGCTGAGAGCTGGGAAGGGCTGTAGTGTGATTGCTTTCACCTTTCTGCTTCCCTGGACACAGTGGGAAGGCTTTCACAGCAGAGCTGGCAGAAAGGGCCAGGAGAGAAGGATGAGGGGAGAGGGTCCCCCTGCACCGGCCGCAGCACCCTGTCCCCAGCCATCCACTGCAGATGTCCACTTCCAGTGGGACAGGATGCCAGAGATTCCCTTGGCTCCTTTTCCCAGGTGAGGATGCTGGGAGCAGTGGTGTGGCGTGGTGAGCCCTGTGGTGCCAGGTCCCTGTCTCCTCACAGGTGCTGAGCATGGTGACATCCCTGTGCTCTCCTATCCCTCCAGCTATTGCATCCCTGGGAAGGGCCTCATCCTGGCTAAGGAGCTCAGTTCCACATTCCTGCTGCTGAGACAGGCTTTGCATTGCCAGTCTAGGTACATGCCACACTGCTCTGTCATCATGTACACAGTTATTCATGAGAGCTGGAAGAGGGTTCCTCGGTACTCCCAAATGGAAAGAAAGAAATCCTGAGTCGGCAGCATTTTCAGAGCTGGATGGGAGCCAGAGTCTGAGCTTTTCCAAAAATAACACATCCCAGTCAGCACTGCCAATGGCAGCATGCCCACCTGCTCCTGGCCACGGCACCGTGGGGATGCCACGGCAAGGCCCAGCCCTGGCACAAAGGATGGATAATGCCCGGGGTACAGGGCACGGGCTCACAGCTGGCAGTGTCACATCAGGGTGATCCGCAGCCTGGAGAGAGGCTGTGGGCTCTGTCCTGCACTCGTGTCCCCTCCCACCCCGACTGGAATCATGGAATCGTTTGGGTTGGAAAAGCTCGCTGGGACCATTGAATCCAACCACTCCCCCTGTACTGCCAAGGCCAATACTAACCCATGTCCTCGCGTCAGGGCCGGACAATCCTTTCAGTGAAGAAATTTTCCCAATATCCAACCTAAGCCTTCCCTGGCACACAGTGTAGGTGTCCCTGCAAATGCCACAACTCTGCACCCGTGTCCTGGAGCTGCTCCCTGTATCCCGCCAGTCCGGGCTGCTCCCCTCTCCCACAGCCTGCCCTTCCTCCCGGCGCTCCCCTTCCCGCCTGCTCTTCCCGGTTTCAGCCTCCACCTTCCCGTTTTCCCCCGGCTCCTCCCCGCTTCTCCCGGTAACCCCGCCCCACACCGACATCCCCCAAGCCCTCCCTCCCGGTGCTCCCGTTTCCCCCCCTTTTCCCTCAGGTCTCCCCCCGCTCCCGCCCCCGGCGCTTCCCGGCCCGGCCCCGCCCCGGGCCCGCCCCTGCCGGTCCCATCGCGCCCCGCGCCCTGCAATGCCGCCCTAGGGGCTGGCGGCACCGGCACCGGCGGGCTGGGCGCGATCCGGGGCCATGTCGGGTCACGACGGCGGCATGTCGAGTCGCGACAGCGTGCAGATCCCCGACGACCGGGACTTCGGGGCGTTCCGGGCGCAGTGCGAGTCGGAGCGCGGCTGGAACCTCACCTACAGCAAGGGCGGGGTGGGGGTCTGGGTGCAGCTGCTGGAGCCCGAGCGCGCCCTCCACAAGATCAAGGTGAGATCTCCCGCCCGGCACACCCTGGTGCACGGTGAGACATCCCCATCCACCCTGGGCACCCCCAGTCCACGGTGAGACCTCCTCCCCCGGCCCGGCATCCCCCCGGGACCGGAGTTCCCAGCAGCGAGGGGGGGCGCGGGGAGCTGAGGGCAGGAGGGACCCTGGGGCGATGCTGCACCCTGGGCCTGGGGGGAGGGAGGGGGGACCCCACAGTGAACGGGGACTGAGTGGGAACTCGGGGGTTTAACCACCACCCAGGGTGAGGGGGAATCCCAGGGAAGGAATAGTGGCGTCCCTCAGGTGATGCAGCGCCTTGGGGTGAGGGGGGACTAGGCCGAGCTGGGCCCCGATGGCAGCAGGGACGCCGGGACAGGTAGGGTTAACTGGCACAGCAGGACAAATGGGCAGTCTGGGGACGCCAGGACAAACACAACTCCAGCAGGGCTGAGCCAGGGACAAGCAGGCACTGCTGAGGGCTCCGTAGGGACACTGGGGGCTCAGCCAGGGACAGACGGGAATCCCCAGGGCGTGTGGGGCCGTGGGTCCTGGGTGCTGCTTTCTCCCCACTTCACCCATTGGGAATGTACCTCCCGTGCTTGCTGCACACCAGGGTTAGGCTTGGGGATTCCTTGGAGCCTGCAGCCACTGGCCTGCTGTTACTGGGGTTGTCCCCCTTGCCCAGAGCTCCCTGTGTCCCCACTGCATTTCCCGTGGGTCCCTTCCCTCTTAGTGCCAGTGTGCTGGCACAGGCAGGTGCACGCTTATCCTGGCCCTTCCTTCTGGCAAAGTAGGGACACCAGGAATCAAGAGACAACTTGAGACAGGAGCAGCGTACAGATGGGGTTACACTGGAATCTCTGGCAGGTGTCCCTGTCCCTGGTGGCACCTCCATTAAGCTGTCCTGGTATAGTGGGTGGCATCATCCTTGCCGTGGTGTCGAGCCCGGGTGGTGGCGGCGGTGGCGGTGGCAGCAGTGACGACATGGCCTGCTCACACACTGCTCTGCAGCAGCTGGCACTGGCCCTGCTGGGGAAACCTGTCCTTGGGGCACTGGCAGTGGCTGTGCCCGGCTCCTGCCGTGGAACCTCTGGGTTGCTTCCACTGTAGCACTCCTCATGGAGGATTTTGGGCTGCTGTGACCCAGGAACGGGTCCCTGTTGTGCCTTGTGGCACCAGTGAACCCTGGGAAGGGGGATGGTGCTTTCTGGGGTGTAGGGGGTCACTGGTGCCACCTGTACCCTGCCCCATCCCCGCAGAGGTGGGGCACCCGTGGTGGGTGGGATGCAGAGTGTCCATCACTGTGGCATCCAGGCATGATGGCACGGGCATGGCTCTGTGTGACAGTGCATCCTGATCCCCCCCTGCCCCCCCCCCGCCCCCAGCTCCTCATGTCCCCCAGTCCTGCTGCTTGCCCTTGCATCCCAAAACATCCCCCGGATTGAGGTGGTGCTTGGGTGCGTCCCCTGCCCGTCCCACAATCCCAGTGTGCCACGTTGGCGTGGCAGGGACCCAGCCCACTCCAGGATGTCCTGGAACAGCTGCTCCTGCCACCGCACCTGGAGCTGTCTTTTGCCTGCGGGGGTCCCTGAGCCAGGTCCTGCCTCTTTCCACACCCTCCTGGACAAATCCTGCTTGGAAAGGTCCCGCTGGGTGTTCGTGTGTTGATTCCATGAGTGGGCCACTGGGTATTGGAGACCCTGTGGGGTAACAGTCCTTGTCCCCACCCCGTGGCCCCCAGCAGCACCCAGGCCCACCATCCCACCCAGGATGAAATGCTCCTGCTGGATTTTGAAGGGAGGGACACATGTGGCATTGCTGATGTGGCACGGCAAGGTGCAGCCCAGGGGTTTGCCTCTCATGCTGGGGGTCTCTGTGTGGGTGCTGGGCATTCTCTGCAGCTTCCCAAGAGCTGGTTTCCCCCTGAATTCATCCTGGATTCCTCCTGGATTCCTTGCCTAATTAAGTGGAACCTGAAGGTCTCACCCTGCTTTGAGGCTGCCGCCCCCTCCTCCCCGCCCCCCTCCATTAGGGATGCAGCTCCCGTCTAACCTGTTTTCTGGAGTCTGGGAACAAGCTGGTGCCATGGCTGATTTCTCAGTGGGACATTTGGTGGCCTTGGGACTAGCTACAGGTTGGGGGAACCCAGCCAGGACACCCCATCCTACCCGGTGGGGCAGTGAGTTGGTACCTGGGCATCTGAGATCTCCCAGGGATTATGGTTTTCCCTCTAAATGGGCTGTTCCCAAAGGATGGCCAGGAGCCATCCTGTAGGATGCAGCAGAGGGATCTGGGATGTTGGTAAAGCTGCCAGTGAGGATGAGCTTGGGGACTCCCTTGGTGGCTGCAGGCAGGGGTGGTGGGTGTCCCTTTGGATCTGCTCCTGTCACACAGTCTGGCACCCATTCTGTGTTCCCTCAGGCACAGCATTACCCCAGCCCTGGGGACTTCATCTCTTTCTCCTCTACCTCCTCCTCCTCCTCACCCCATTAGTCAATATTGACTCAAGGCTGGGGCGTGTGTTTCCAGGCACTTCCCAGGTGGCACCATCCCCTCTCCTGCTGCGACCCCCCTGGCACCCCCCAGGATGTGAGTCACCTGCAGGGCACGTCCTGCACTACTGGCCTGACCAGCCTTGCTGCTCTGGGAATCGTGCACCTGAGCATGGTGCTGGGCTGGCCTGGCTGCAGGGGGAGCGGAGCTTCTTCAAGGGAGTCATCCAGGCAGGCTCTCCCCAAACCTGCCCTGCAGTGGTGGGCGTTCCCAGACAAGTTTTTGGGTGAATGTGGAACCGGGATGGGTCTCTGAGATTGAAGATAAACATGGTGGGGCTGAGGGCAGACTCCATGGGGCAGGGATGGATCTGTGGGGTTGAGGATGAGCACTGTGGGGATGAGGCTGGGCTCTGTGGGGCAAGGATGGGATTGAGGACGAGTGCAGTGGGGGAACGGGCTCCATGGTGTGTCCCACCAAGGGGCCATGTGAGGCTGTGCCCCATTGTTGGGTGCTTCTGTGCCCCTTCCCTGGGCTGGGGGGTCTCTAGTACTGTGTGCTGGGGTGACAGGGCCAGCCCTAAATCCTGAACCGCAGGGTCTGGGGGCTGGAGGAGCTGATGCTATCCCTGGGGATAAACAGGAGCCAGTGGCATCCCCAGGGACAGGCTGCTAGCTGGTCTCCCTGCCCCACACGTGGCTCCAGCACCCTTGACCTCAGCAGATGGCATCCCTGCTGCAGGGGTAGCCACCCTCACCTTCTCTGTTGTCCTTGTCTCCTCACCTTCCCTGGATTTGGCTGCTGTAGTTATGGAGCAGCTCCCCAGCCTGCACTCCCCAACCCCTTCTCTGTGATCCATGCTGCCCCAAGGCACCAGGCACAGGCTCCTCTTGGCTCCCCTGTGCAGGGGTACCGCTTTTGCAGGAGCACATCCACAGTGATGGGGGGCAGGTGGGAAGCAGGGTCCCCTAGCACCCAGGATTCAGCTCCACACTGCCTTGAGGCCCTGTGTGCCTGTGCTACGGGGGTGGCTGGGATCCAGGTTGGGATCCAGGTCTCCTTGGAGCAGGTCGCATTGATTTTTTTAAAAAAACAACTAAGAGGAGACACCTCCCCCCCACTTGCTGGGGCTTCCCACAGCTACCTTCCCACTTGGGGGTCCCCATGGCCTCCTTCTCTCCCAGGGCTCCCGCAGCCACTCTCACACTTTGGGATCCCCGCTGCCTCCCCATTGCTGTCCTCTTACACATTCCCCACAGCCACCTTCCCACCCGGGGGTCCCAGTGGCCATCCTCCCACCACAAGGTCCCCACTGCCATCCTGTTGGGGCTCCCCACAGCTGAGCTCCTGCCCTGGGGGCCCCTGGTAGGTGTCTGATGCCCCCTGCCTTGCAGTGCAGGATGGAGTGCAGGGACGTGCCGGCGGAGACGCTCTACGACGTGCTCCATGACATCGAGTACCGCAAGAAGTGGGACACCAACGTCATCGAGACCTTTGACATCGGGAGGCTGACGGCCAACTCCGATGTGGGATACTACGCCTGTGAGGAGGGGCCTGGGGGATCTGGGTGATCCTGGGGGAGGGCTCAATCCCTGGGCTGCTACCACTCCACCCTGGGCTTGGCATCTGGGGGATCCATGGTGTGTGGCATGGAAGGGAGGAGCCTGTACACCAGTTTTGGGGGATTTGGAGGGCAGAAGGGGACCCCATTCAGAAGGTGGGTGTCTCACTCTGGAACATCCCACCTGGTGCTATCCCTAGGGAGGTGTCCCAAGCCCCTGAAGAACCGGGACGTGGTCACACTCCGCTCCTGGCTGCCCATGGGCTCTGACTACATCATCATGAACTACTCTGTCAAGCATCCTGTGAGTTTAGTGGGGCACTGGGGGTGCTGTGGTGCTGGGCTGGAGCTGGGGCTCACTCAGAGTTTGGGGAGATAGGCTGGAGAGTTGAGGGGCTTGTGACAGCCCTGCCTGTGGCTGGTGCCTGCTGTACCCCACCTGCCCTGCCAGTGACTCGTGTTCCCTCGCTGTTGCCCCCCACAGAAGTATCCGCCCCGCAAGGACATGGTGCGGGCTGTCTCCATTCAGACAGGCTACCTGATCGAGGGCACGGGAGCTAAGAGCTGCACCATCACCTACCTGGCACAGGTGGACCCCAAAGGTGAGAGAGGGACCCCCAGCTCTGTGCCCTGGGGCTCAGCACCCTCAAGTCCTCCCTCGTGTCAGTGTGTGCTTGGGGGGCCCAGTGGGGTCCTGGTGGAACTCAGGGGGGGCTTAGTGGGGGTCTCACAGGTTCTCAGTGTGGGCTCATTGGGAGTTCAGGGGCTTAATGGGGGCTGTGGGCTCAGTGGGGGCTCAAGAATAGCTTGGGGGGCTCAGGGTGGGTTGGGGGAAGGCTGAATGAGCACTTTCTTGGACTTTATGGGGGCTCAGTGGGAGCTCAGGTTGGGCTGGGGGTGGCTCAGTGGGGATTCATTTGGGGCTCTGGCACTTCAGGGCAGCATCAGTAGGGCTTCAAGAAGTCTCAGGCTGAGCTCAGTGGGACTCGGGGTGGGTTCAGGAGGACCTGTGGATATGCTCAAGGTGGGCTTGGAAGGGCTCATCAGCAGGAGCATCTTGGGATGGAGCATGGAGCAATATCAGGAGCAAACATCTTGGGCCTGTTCTCTTGAAATCTTTCATTTTGGGGGATTGAAAAGGGACCCAAAATGCTGAAATCGCTGTTTCTGACCTCTGCAAGAGCAGAGAGCAGTATGGGTTGAACCCTGTTCTCTCTCTCTAGCCACATGTGCCCACTGAGTGTGCTCTGGGGGTCACACGTGTGGGGGTCCTGGTTTTTAGGCACTGGGGGGATGCTGGGGGTCCCACTCCCAGCTGCCCGTCCCTTCTCTCCAGGTTCCTTACCGAAGTGGGTGGTGAACAAATCCTCCCAGTTCCTGGCCCCCAAGGTGAGTTTGTGGCACGGGGGTGGGGCTGGTGTGGGGTGAGGGGTCTCTGTGCCCATCTCCCTCTTCCTCCCAGGCGATGAAGAAGATGTACAAGGCATGCCTCAAGTACCCCGAGTGGAAGCAGAAGCATGACCCTCACTTCAAGCCCTGGCTGTTCCCGGAGCAGAGCCGGCTCCCAGCCCTGTCCCTATCCGAGCTCTCCCTGCAGCATGCGGATTCCCTGGAAAACATTGACGAGAGCTCCCTGGCCGAGAGCAAGGAGGACCGTGGCGAGGGCAGCGATGAGGACAGCCTGACCTGATTCCCCTGGGAGCTCCTCTCCTTGTTCCCCTGGCTAGGACAGCCTGACATGACCCCACCTGGGGGCTTCTCTCCCTATCCCCCCACTTCCAACATGGTTTGTGTCTCTATCTCACACACCTGTACACATGCACCCCCACTTTGGGTTCAGGGGGACCCCCCTCATTGGTGTACCCCAGTCTGGGGACAGCAGGGACATAGTGGGTCCCCCAGGGTGAGAAGTTGGGGGTTGTCTGGTCACTGAGCCCTTGTGGGACACTAGTGTTGTCCCTATAGGTGGCAAACCCAAAGTGACCTTCAGCTTTTGGGGGAGCAGAGGAAAAGGGGGGCCCTGTGCCTGCTCCTCAGCCCTGGAGACCCTTCCACTGCACTCCCCCTCTGCCCCCCATTCTTGCTCCCCATCTCTCTGTTATGGTCCAACAGAATTGCCTTCATCCCATGGGATCCCCACCCCCAGCAGACCAGCACCGGGGGGTGCTTGGGCACCTGCCTGCACCTCTGGGCGTGCAGAGGGGTTTGGGGGGCTTCTGGCACCTCCTGGCATGCTAGAAAGGAGGGCCTTTGGGGTTTTTTGGCATCTCCAAGCATGTAGAGGGGAAGCTTCTAGGCTCCTGGCACCTCCAGCATGTTGGAGGGGATGTTGGGGTTTTACCTTCAGGCGTGTGGGAGGAGTTGAGGGGCTCATGGTACCTCCAGATGTTCTGTGGTGGACATTTTGGGGGCTCCTGGGATCTCCATTCATGTTGGGGGGGGGTCTTATGGAGTCTCAGCATCTTCAGGTTTGTTTGGGGGAGGTTTTGGGGTAAGTTCCCACCTCCAGGTGTGCCCAGTGTCTCTGGGGGCTCCCAGCATCTTCAGGCATGTTGAGAGGACTTGCAGGGGGCTCCTGGCACCTCCCGGTGTTCTGTGGGTCTCTGAAGGCTCCTGTCCTGCCCCCTGCCTTTCTAGGATGGGAACCCTTTCCAAGCTGGGTGCCTGGACCCTTCCTCCACTGGAATTTGAGGCCTTGACTGGGGTTTGGGAGCTGGTCTTTTGGCCATGCTCCTGCCCCCTCCTTTTCTGGGGGTGCACAGGGACATGGGAGATTTTGTACCTTGTACCAGAGTTGATTATTTAGGAATAAAATAATTGAATCTGGCATGGGAGGGACTCAGCCTCTGTCCCACCTTGGTCCTTTGGTAGCCATCCCTGTCCCCATAGTGCACTCAGGCAGGGCGTCCCTGCTCATGGTGGTTGCTGGGGGGACCCTCAGAGGTTGTGGGACCCTCACCTCCAGGGGGGCTCTGGGTGATGGTGATGCCACCAGAGGGTGGCAGAGAAGCCCCTAAAATGAATTTGCACTGGACACTGATTAGGCATGAGGCCCCTTGTAGTTGGTTTTCCCACAGCCCCAGCCAAGCCAGTACCACCAGTACATTTCCCCCAAAACCTCCTCTGGGAGAGGAGACATGGGGGCCTGAACTTTGGGGGCACTCTGGGGGGATACATCCTGGCTTCTCCAGGAGGAGAATACTGGGGAACAGAGCTGGCACTCCCTGGATCGTGGGCCCTTTGTGGAGCCCTGGGGCTCTTGCCTCCTCCTGGGGTGCACCCAGGGGCAAAGCTGCTCATGTACCCCACTTCTGCCCTGCCAGTGCTGTGGCACCCCAACACCTCAGCAGGCCCCAGCGCTTCTGTGTGCCCCAGCAGGGTCTGGTGGGTGGCATTGTCCAGCACGTGCCGTCCTCTGTGCCTGTGTCTGTCACCTGTGGGGCTGGGGTGGGCACTAGGGACTTGCTTCCCATTTCTCCTGTTAATTTCCACCCCCTCCCACCCTCCTGCGCTGCTCCCAATTAAAAATAGAACCCAATTAAAAAGGAACCTGGCCACCACCCACCTGGCAGGTTGGAAACGGAGCCAAACTGGATACAGGACACACTACAGCAGCTCTGGAGCCAGGGGGACACAGAGCAGGGCAGGTGATGGGGTAAAGCCCCTTGTGGGGGAGGGTTTAGCTCTGTCAGCTCTGGGAGGTACAGCTGGAGACCCAGAGGTGCGGGACCAGAGAGAGAAGATGGCTCCAAAGGGAAGCAGATCATGCTCTGGCACAGCTCTGGTGCTGGGGGGGCTGAGAAGAGCTGGGGCACAGGTAGGATATGTGGAGGGGGGCAGTGCTCTAAGGGCTGTGCTGGGGCCATCCTCAGGTGCTGACATGGGTAATTCCTGAAATGTGCTGGGAAGGGCTACAAGGCTTCAGCCCTTCAGGGATCAGGCATTGCTGCTGGCCCCTGGGGTCTCAGCACTTTGTTGTGTGACACCCCCCAAACTGGTTAAGGCCATGGCACCCTTATCCTCTGCCAAAGGCTCTGGGAGGGTATTCTCCCAGATAGATCCGAAGGTCTGGGATAGGAGAGCAGGGATGTGTGATTGGGTCTGGGGAGCAGGATGGGATAACGTGGGGGATGTGATGGCTCTGGGGAGTGGGGCAGGGAGCAGGGGGATGTGGTGGTCGGGAATTCTGGGAGTAGGGGGGATGCAGGCTGTAAAGGAGCTTTTTGGGGTATTTCACGCTGGCCCCCTGGCCGAGCCCCACTGAGCAGCAGCATGGCCAGGCTGTGAGGCTGGGCCTGGCCCCTCCTGCCCCTGAGCAGCAGCAGCATGGCCGGGCTGTGGGGCTGAGCCCGGCCCCTCCTGCCCCCGAGCAGCAGCAGCATGGCCGGGCTGTGGGGCTGAGCCCGGCCCCTCCTGCCCCCGAGCAGCAGCAGCAGCATGGCCGGGCTGTGGGGCTGAGCCCGGCCCCTCCTGCCTCTGACCAGCAGCAGCGCCATGGCCGGGCTGTGGGGCTGAGCCCGGCCCCTCCTGCCCCCGAGCAGCAGCAGCAGCATGGCCGGGCTGTGGGGCTGAGCCCGGCCCCTCCTGCCCCTGAGCAGCAGCAGCGCCATGGCCGGGCTGTGGGGCTGAGCCCGGCCCCTCCTGCCCTGGCCTCGCGTGGGCGAGGGGCCGAGCAGGGGGGGCTTCCACCCCCGGAGCCGCAGCCAGCGTGTCCCGGTCCCTGAGCGCCGGATGAAAGGACCATTGTCCCAGGCTGGGCAGCCGTGAGGGCTGGCCATGGCCACCCCACATCCCCTCTGTGTCCCCCAGCCCTCGCATTCTCCTTCTCACCCCCCACTAAGACCTTGGGAATTGTGCGGGGAGGCAAGAACCCCACGCGCAACCCGTTTATTATTTTTTCGGGGAAAGTCCTGGCAGCTTTCCCCTTGAATCCTGTTTCCATGAGGCAGCCAAAGCTCCGTGCGGGAACAAGCCCGGGCCTGGCAAGGGGGGCCCGGAGTGCCCCCGCCCCGGGAAGCGCCCCGGCATCCTCTGGGAGCCGCCGCTGCCACCGGACAGAGGTACCGGGAGCTCCGGGGGGCTGCAGGGGCACCCCCAGCTCGGGCGGGGACGGGGGAGGGGGGACACTCTGCCTTCTCGGCGCCGTTTCTCTCCTGGGGGAGGTCGTGTTTCTTTCCACGTGTTTCTGTGGGCACACAGTGGGGTCACTGGGGATACTGGGAGCTGCTGGGGCGGTGGGGGGAGGATGGATCGTTCCCGGCTCAGTGCAGCAGTGGTGCGCCCCCCAACCCCCGACTGGGGTACTCGTGCCGCAGATTGCCCCGGTATACTCCAGCTCAGCCCCGGTACTCCCCAGCCACATTCCAGTACGCCCCAGCTCGCTCTCAGCACACCTTAGCTCGGCCACAATGTGCTCCAGTTCACCCCCAGACCCCCGTACCCCAATACCAGCACATCCCAGCTCAACCCTGGTTCAATTCCAGTATGCTCCAGCTGCCCCCCAGGAGACCCCAGCACACCCGAGTTCAATCCCAGCTCAACCCCAGCACGCTCCAGTTGAACCCTGCTACTCCCCAGCTGCCCCCAACTGCCCCAAGCAGACCCCAACTCATTCCCAGCGCACCCCCAGCAAATCTCAGTACACCCCAGTTCACCTCAGCACATCCCAGCTCAAAGCCAGTTCATCCCAATTTAATCCCAGTATTCCCCAGCACGTCCCAGCTCTTCCCCAGTTTATTCCTATTCACCCCAACACTTCCAGCTCAATACCAGCACATCTCAGATTAACCCCAGTTTAACCCCAGCCTTCCCAGTTCACTTCCAGCATATCCCAGCTCCCCTGATCAGACCCCAGCTCAACCCCAGTATAACCCAGCTCAGCCCCAGTCTCCAGGGAGCCCTGGCATTGCTGATAGCCCCCATTCCTGTGCCACTGCAGGGGTCCTATTGCCTGGTTGGGCTGAGTGACATGTTGGGGGACACTGGGTGGTTGTGCTCCCTGTGCCAGGGGTGAAGCTGGGAAAAGGGAACCCCGAGGGCCCAGCTGGCAGATTTGTTTTCCTCTGGGGATCTGGCATGCCCCTGTTCATAGCCAAAAAGCAGCGTCAGCTGCTGGCCCCTGCCAGCAATGCCTGTGCCACACTAACCACCACCAACAGCACCCAGATGCCAGGGGATGCTGGTAGTGGGCTTCCCTTGCCTTCCTCCTCCTCTTCCTCACTGCTTCCCAGTCTATCTGGAGAAGCCTGGAGCTTTGCCAGTGCTGGGCAGCTGGAACTGGGGTGGTGGTTGCTTTGTCCTGCAGTAATGGCAAGCTGGTTCCACAGGACACCTTCACACTGCTGGGGCCATCAGGTTGGGGTTTGGGGTGCACATGGGCTGCACCTGCATCGGGGGTTCTGAGGTCCAGCACCACTGCAGGGACAGCAATTTTAATTTGTGGGTTCAGCCCCCAAAGCCAATTTTTGGAGGCACAGAGCTGAGTGCTAGGGGTGGGTGGCTATTGTGGGATGCTGGGAGAAATGTAGCAAAGAAAACCCTCCAAGAGCATATAGTGGTTTTCTGGGGGTGCTCCAGCAGCTACTGGGGATGTGTTTTTATGGCCCACAGCC
This sequence comes from Emberiza elegans, assembly GCA_024865655.1. NCBI lineage: Eukaryota > Metazoa > Chordata > Aves > Passeriformes > Fringillidae > Emberiza > Emberiza elegans. The sequence continues at coordinate 4,835,887 of JALJVW010000196.1, forward strand.
AGGACATCAGGGATAGGGATATTTAGAGCAAAATTGAGGATGTGTTTGCTGTCAGAACTCAGCCTCAGAAAAAGGTGAGCCTTGAGATTTTGGGAGTGTTTTGTGGGAGCAGGGAGTGATGCAGCTCCTGTGGCAGGACTCTGGCTGTGGGGGGTTTGATGCTTGGGGGCGCTTTGCAGATGGGTCCCCCAAATCTGCAGGTGAGAGAGAGCCTGTCTGTGCAGAAAGTCCTTTTCAGAGTGGGGGTGAGTGCATGTGGTTGGCAGTCCCTGTACTTTTGTCTCTGCTGCAGCATCCCCTCCCTGGCTTGGCTTATCTGCAGTGCTGTGGTGGCCAGGGGGGTCCAGGGGATGGCCCCAGCGTGGTGTGACCCTGCTGTGGGGGACAGGGCCTGTGCATGGGCTACAGCTGCACCCCAATGAGCAAGAAGAGGAGGCTGGAGGGCTCAGGGCTGGAAAAGGGTGCATCCCATCCACAGCTGGAGGGGTCACCCCTTCCCACAACACTTTCACTTCCCACGTATGGGAAAGTGAAAGAGGGACCTGCATGGTTTTAGTGCTGGTAATGGGGCTGATTTCTCATGGAGGAAGGAGGCACCCTGCTTCCCAGGGGACCCATCAGGGACAGGGACCCATCCTCTGCAGTCAGGCTGTTGGCACAGCCTCCCCCCAGCATCACCAGACCCTGGGACACTGGGGCTCCTCTGGGGTGGCTGTGCACGTGGGGTTTGGCTTCCTGACCTAGTTTGCTGGCAGCTTCCATAAAGTGTGTCAGGAGCTGAGAGCATTCCAGTGGAACACAGTGGGTAGCGACAGCATTGCCAGATGTATTTACCCCTTTTCTGGATGGATTTCCTCGTTTCTGGTTGGATTTACCACATTTTTTTTACTGGATTTGCTAATTTCTGGCTGTATTTGCCCCATTTCTGGCTAGATTTATGAGGCAAGCAGCAACACCTTGGAAGGGAATGCTGTTTGCTGATGCAAACTCATCTGTTTGTTGGTGCCACAGCCTGGGACATGTTTCACCTTCCCAGGTTTGGCTTCCATGGGGGAAGGGGAATGCAGGTGGGACCTTGAGGAAACGAGGAACCCTCAGTTTTCATGCCCCCTTGTTCCTAACTTCTCACCCACCTCATCACTGCCCACCTCCCACCTCTGTGCACACCCTCCACCTGCACACAGGGCTGGCTTGGGGCAGCTCCCCTGTCGGGGCACACCCTGGTGTGTGTGTGAGCCCTCTGGCTTCTTCACATGAACCACCTGGAAATGGCAACTCATGGCAGAGGGAGGAGGCTCCAGAGAAGCAATTCCACCTCTGGATTGTGATTCCACAAGCCTGAACTTGATCTCTGAGCAGCGCCTGGGGGTTTTGAATATCATTTGCAATTTCTTTGGCTGAGAAGATCTTGAAAGTGAAAAAGCCTCACCTTCCCAGGAAATACCTTGGGTGCTGCTGAGCAGGTGGGGACCCACTGAGGTGGAGTGTGGAGGGTTTGGGTGGGAAGGGGTCTGTGGAATGTGGGGTAATCACTGCTTGCTGAGGATTCTGCTTGGGCAGTTTCAGGGTGAGGATGTGGTGCTTTCGATTCCCTGCGGTGGCCCTGGGAGGTCTGTTGGGGTCATCACATTCATCCCCCCTGGATCCAGCAGGGACACTGGTGACATTGGCCTCATTCTGGCTGGCCGTGGCCCCTTGTCTGAGGATCTCTCCTTAATTTAGGCAGGAAAGGATAAAAATTGCTGTGGTGTGAGTCTGGTTGCCTAGTGCTGCTGGAACTTGGTGGCTGAAGAAGCCCCTTCCCCCTGTTCCCACAGGTCCTTCTGCCACTCAGCTTTACCCTGGTGGGTTACAGCTTACTGTCCTCTCAGGGAATCCACGGGGGTCCTGGGGTGTTGGGACATGGCAGCCGCCTGCCTGCTTGTCCCTTTCTGCCCAGTGGCCAGAGCTCAGCTTGTCCTGCTGCCCCACAACGCCCTGTCCTTGGTACCTGGTTCCTGCTGCAGCAGTGCTGAGCTCTCACTTCCCAGAGATCACCCTGCCTGGCTCTTCCTTCCTCTCCTGCTGAAAGCCCTGCCCCGTCCTTCTGTCACCCAGGGCTCACACTGCCTCAGATCCAGCCTTCTTGTCCCTGATGGCAGCTGTGGTCAGTGCCTCACCACACTGAGGCCTCACAGCTCTGCTGGGGCTCTTGCACCACATCCTAGCTCAGAGCTCTGCTCAGCTTTCCGGAAAGTTCCCATCGCTGAGGTGGCATTTGAGGAAGTGCCGGGGCGGGCAGAGACCCCTTGGCAAACCTGCACTGCTCCAGCTGGACCACGGGCAGGCTGGCCACCTCCTGCTGCTGCTGCTGAGCCCAGGGACCTGTGCTGGTAATGAGCTTTCCTTGATTAACGAGCCCACAGAGCTGGGCAAGGGGAACATGGGGTGCAGGCAGGGTTTGCCTACACTGGAGGAGGAATTGCAGTGGGAACTAGATAATCAAGTGCGGAACACCCAACAGGGCTCCTGTGCTGGATTTTCCTGGCTCATGGCCACTATTCCGTGGCAGGGAAGAGCTGTGGGATGGCCACCACTTTATTACCTGGTGCCTGGGTGCTGAGTGCAGCTCTGTCAGTGACATCCTGATGGCCCTGGTCAGACTACATCGTTAGGGGTAACAGTGATTACCCAGGGAAAGCTGGAGCCAGTGAAGGGAGCATGCTCGCCTGTCACTTTCAGTCAGAGCCCAAAGCTTCCATGGCACGCACAGCTCCTTAATCAAGTGAGCCCAGCCCTCATTAGTGCCCTCCCTGAGGGTTGGGAAGCCCATGGCCCTGAGAGAGTAGTGAGAGAAGGGTGGGCACACCCCTGCATCACAGGGGGCTACTCTCTTGAGTTGAGGTTATCTGAGGTGGGCTGGGGTAGCTGCAGAAGCCCCCAGAAAAGCAGCCAACACCCAAGTTTGGGGAGAGAGGGGCTTGCTGAGCCCGTTGGTCCAGAAAAAGGGAACCAGCGCCAGGCACCCCCAGATCCTTCATCCCCAGCACTGGGAGAGTGAGGGCTCTGTGGGTTTGGGATGGGGCTGAGGGGTATTTTGGCATCCTGACTTATCCCCCCAGAGCACCAGCCACAGTGCCAGGGTGCTGGCAGCCCTTGCCATTCCCTCCTCACACCATTTGTCCAGCCTTTAAGTCTCTTACAAAACAGCCCCTGTGGTGTTGCCTAATCCCGGGGAGGAATGCAGTGGGTCAGCACTGGGAGGATTTGTGCTTGGCTGGGGCCACAGCCGGGGTCACCCCCCGAACCCCAGCAGCCAGATGCTGGGTTACAGCATCTCCCTGTCTTGGTTTTGCTTCTGGAATATCCTCATCTTGTTTAGCACAGAGGTTAAATGATTAATGATTGGAGGAGGGGACCTAGCAAAGGCCTGATTAATTATTTACTTGGTGAGGGCAAAGGGCCCGACAGCAGTGGCAGCTGCCAGCCTGGCACACCGGGGACTTCCCTCACTGGAGCTGTGTCCCCATCCCTGTCCACGGTGAGCAGCAAGGAGGGCCCTCAGCCACTCCAGATAGTGCTGGGACAGCGCCAGTGGTGAGTGCTGGTGCAGCTGTCCCTTCCTGACAGCTCTGTCCCACCACTGCATCCATGTCCTGGCACAGCAGGGGATGCTGGCACTGGTGTCAGCGGGTGACACTGGTGGTGATTCCTTGGCTCTAGCCAGGATGGGGGACATTTGTGGGAGCCCCATCCTGGTGTCAGTGTGTTTCCCTCTGCTCCTCCACAGCCAGTGCCCAGCTGGGGTGGAGCCTGCCTGTGCTGGTGTCACTGGGATGTGGTGACAGCAATGTCACCCAGCACCATCACTTATCCATTTTCAGTAATAGATGAGGGCTTTCTAGGTGTGGAGGTGGAAGAGAGAATTTTATTCTGATTCAGGGATTTTTGTGGTGCTGGGACCAGTGGGAAGGTCCTGGGTGCTGCTGATTTCTCTGGTGCTGCCAGCAAGGAGCCACAGGGGTCAGCCAGCCCTGGGTTCCCGTTGCTCCTTCCTTGGACACTTGGTCCTTGGAGCCTGAAGCAAAGCCAAACTGTACCAGGAAGTGCCAGGGAAGTGGCACTGTGGCCACATGCCAGCAGCACCACTGACAAGCTGGTGTCTCCAGGTGCAGGGGTCACCGGCTGTGGGGACCCCATGGTGCCTCAGGCTCGGCAGTGTCCAGTTCGTGCTGGGTTGAGAGCGAGCTTTGCTCAGCTGTGCACTTTGCACCGAAACCGCAAGTGCTGCTGAGGGGCCTGCCTGAGTCACAGAAAATGTGACTCTGACAGCAGATCAGACTGGCCTATTTACAGCTCCAGGAAATCCTCTGGCTCCTTCTTAGCAGGTCTAGAGAAACCTCCAGCAAACACAAAATAAGATGGTGCCAGGGTCATGAGCAGTGCTGTGTGTGCCGCCGTGATGGGATCTGCCTCCTGCCTGGAGCCTGCCAAGGCCGTGATGCTGGTGGGTGGGAAGGGCAGGGTATCCCATCTGCTGCTTGCTGGGATAACAGGGATTTGCCCTGCCGACAGCTATGGTGTGGGATGGGTGTTCTGCTGCAGGAGCTGGGACACCAAATGAGCCCCATGTCCCACGCTCTGGATGCCACAAGGGCACTCTGCTAGGTGTGAGCATCAAGAGTGCTGCACGGATGCTCTGCCAGCACTCCAGGGTGTGGTGCCATGCTAGAGCAGTGCCAGGGACAGACAGGGCTCTGGAGCTGGGAGCAATGCCAAGGACAGACAGGACTCTGGAGCTGGGAGCAATGGCATTGTGGGCATATGGTCTGTGAGGAGGGGTTTGGTGTGGTTTGGGTTGGGGGCTCCAGTGACAGCACCCTGCCACTGGCTGTGACAGGGACAGCCTGGGAGAGGGGACAGCCTTCTGGATCCAACTGTCCATGTCACTCTATCCTGGCTTGCTGCTGTAAACCAGAGGAGCTGCATCCTGGAGGGTGACAGCCCTGAGGTGCAGCCAACAGCTCCCCTGCCCTTGAATCATGCATATTCAGGTATCGTCCCTGATTATTCACAATGTGGATAATCCCCTACTGCTCTGTCCCACAGCCCAAATGTCACCCCCTGGGACCAAGCTGGGGGCCCATGGTGCCTTCATCTCTAAAGGGATGGCCTCTATGTTTCAATGGCTAAACTGGGACCCTCCAGCATTTCCACACCCCTGCAGCCCCCCAGTTCAGGACTGGGTGATCCTGGGGGCACAGCATGGTTGGAGGCCATAGGAAAACCAGGTTGCTTCACTGGGAATATTGGTTTTGGGACTCCAAGCTCCACCTGGTGTGTATTTTGGGACCGATCCTGATTCTGTTGTCTCCATTCCCAGGTCCTGATGTCATCCTGAGCCTCACTGGCAACACAAGATGCACTGAGTGGTGCAGGTTGCCGTGGCCAGCCCCCTGCCATGGAGGAGGAGGGATCTCTGCCGGTGGCCGCCTGGCTGTCTGCCGTCCACCTCGACCAGTATGTGGAGAGCTTCCAGCAAAGCGGGCTGTGGTCAGTGTGGGACTGCCGGGCTCTGACGGACGAGGGGCTCACCCGCCTTGGGGTGCTGCTGCCCGGCCACCGCCGCCGCATCCTCCTGGGCTTGCAGAAAGCCTTCGCCGAGGCGCCGCCGCCCGCCGGGACTCCGCAGCCCCCTGGCAGCAAACCTGTCCCCATGAAGCGCCACATCTTCCGCCCGAGCGCTGCAGCAGCGCCGGAGCAGCCGGAGCCCCGGTGCCCGCCGGTGCCCGCTGGGACCCCCCCGCTGGAGCCAGAGAGGGGGGCAGGCTTCACCCAGCTGCCCCCACCCATCCCACCGAGGGTGGGCTGCCGCCCTCCCCTCAAATTCTCGCCATCGCTATCGGGGGACAGCCCCGAGCCACCCCCTGTGTCCTGCAGCCATCTCCCAGCCCTGGAGGATTCCTCTCCAGCAGCTCTTGGGGAGAAGCCCCCTGCTGACAGCAGGGCCAGACCCCCACTGCCACCGCTGCCGGCCAAGAGACACCAAGTGGAAACCAAGTGCCAGAGCCTGAAGGGCCCCCCAGTGCCTGACCGCCCCCCTGTGCTCCCCCCCAGGGCCGTGTCCCACAGGAGGTAAGGAGGGGTGGCAGGGACATGGCCTTGGGGATGCCCCAAGGTGGCTGGGTCTGTGTGGGGGGCTACTGTGATGGGGGTGGGACCCTCATGCGTTACCTGGGGTACTTGTGCTCTCCCAGACCTTAGAACACCTCCTGGGGTACCCCCAACCCCAGCACGTCCCATGGGGGTACTAACCCTTCCCCCAACTCCAGCACAACCCCTGGGGTACCCCTGCCCCAGGGCACAGCACATTTCCCTGGGCTACCAGCACCAGGGCAGGGGGGGGCTGAAATATTTATTTTGGCTCTAGCTGGATGTATCCACTCTGATCATCCCAGTCACCCAGGTCACCCCAGCCTGGCATGGGCTGGGTGCAATCCCCACAACAATGCAGAGCCCTGTCTTCCTCCCACCTGCAATGTAGGCAGTGCTGAAGCCTGAGGAACTCTGGACACCAGTGGGTGCAAGACAGTGAGCTGCCATGCACAGGGAGTATGGGGCAAAGCTGCTGCCAGCTGCTGTGGCCAGATGACATGGGAGCAGGCTGGAATTTTGAGACAGCAGCACTTGCAGCCCTCCCTTTTGAAGTCCCAACCACCCAGTGCACTCCCAAATCCTGCAGAGCACAAGCGGATGTGGAGTGAGGACTGGGAGTGCAGTTTGGAGGGGGCAGACAAGCTCCTGGGTGCCCGCATTTTCCTAAGGTGAGGTGGGGGAATGTGCCCCGCAACCCCAGGAGTCCTTCCCTGCAACCTCCCCAGGACCCACAGACTCTAAGGGATATGCTCCTGGAGCTGGGATGTCTAGCTGGTCCCCTGAGGGGGGTCCTGGAAGTGAAGCTGGCTTTGTCCTGACTGAAGGTGCTGGATGGGACCATCCAGCTGGACTGATGGTGCTGGATGTGTGTAGTCAGGATGAGGATGGGGGGGCTGGGTTTCCCCTCCAGTTTTCCATCCCTGTGTCCTGATGGGCTTTTTGTGGTAAGGTGGGTGGAGGTGATCCCTCTGCCCATGCTCTGACCCCTGCCTGCAGGGAGTGGGCTGGGATGCTGAGCTGGGGAGGGGCTCACGCAGCTGATGTGGGGGGCTGGTGTGCCATGGGGTGGGCAGCACCTGTCCCTGGGGCTCCTTGGACTTCAGATCAACAGTGTCCATCCTGGCACTCCAGGAACTGCATTTCTGCACCGAGACAGTCACCCAAATCCTCCTGGAGCCACTCTCCATCCTGTCCTGGCCAGAAAGCTGCCCAGGCATGATGAGACCAATGGCTGCCACTTTGGTGCAGGCTGTGCTGGTTTGGTGCTGGATGTGCTGTGGGTTTGGTACTTGCCATGCTGGTTTGGTGCCAGCTGTGCTGTGGGTTTAGTGCAGTCCATACTGGGTGTTGGGTGCCAGCTGTGCCAGCATTCTGGTACTTGCCATGCTGGTTTGGTGCCAGCTGTGCTGTGGGTTTAGTGCCATCCGTGCTGGATGTTGGATGCCAGCTGTGCCAGCATTCTGGTTCTTGCCGTGCTGGTTTGGTGCCAGCGGTGCCGTGGGTTTAGTGCAGTCCCTGCTGGGTGTTGGGTGCCAGCTGTGCCGTGGGTTTAGTGCCATCCGTGTTGGGTGTTGGATGCCAGCCGTGCCAGCGTTCTGGTGCTGGCCGTGCCGTGGGTTCCTCCTGGCCATTCTGAGGATTTGGTGTTAGCCATGCCTCTGCTTCGGCCAGCTCAGGAAGTTTTGCTGTTTTTAGCCAGTGCAGGAAGTGCCGGGGTGAGAAGCTCCGCTCCCCGCCGGCCTCCCCCGGCCCCTCCCCGCGGCGCCGATCGGTCCCACCGCGGTTCCTGTCACCTGCCCAGGTAGGGGGGCACGGCTGGCACGGTGCCGGGCGTGCCGCGCAGGAGCGGCCGGCGGGGCCCGGGGCGGAGGGGTTTTTGGGATGGGAGCGAGCGCTGCCGGCGCTACCGGGTGCGCCTTTCGCCGTGCCGGCTGTTTCCTGCCCTGGCCTGTCAGCCGCAGGCGCTGCTGGTTCCTGCTGCCCCGGGGACTCCAGGGCATCCTGCCGCGGGACAGACGCTGCCCATCCTGGCACGGCACCCCCAAGGCTGAGCACTCGGGGGCTGGGATTCCCCCTGGAGCCGCCCCGCGGGATCTGCCGGTGCATAAGGGTCCCTTGGGAGCTGCATCAGGACTGTGAGACTCGGGATGGGATGGGCCAGGCGGCGGTGGCTGAACAGCACCCCCCGGACACAAGGGTGCTCCCGTGGCTTGGGGGACTCTGGGAACACCGTGGCAGGGCCCCGGGGACTGTGGGACAGCTGGGTGGCCACAGGGCCCTGGCACCTGGTGTGCCGTCATGCACTCGTAACATACAGATTACACCTCGAGGTATGTGCTGGTGCTTGGGAGCAACAAAAGGGAATATGTATGGGTGTGTGTGTGTATAGATGTGTGTGTGTGTGTGTATATATATATATATATATTTCTGACTTAGATCTTGATGCTGTAGTGGATATATCCAGGAGTCTATCTGTGCACCCATATGTATGTTATATGTGTATTATGTGGATATATTGGGGAGTTCAGAACTAACCAGCTGAACCCCAAAACTCTGATTTCAGAAGTCACTTTAATTGTATGACCAGGAATATATTGGCTATAGGTGGGTTCTTATTTTGAGAACATTTTAAAAATAAAGAGCTATCATTTCCTAAGAATTATTCTCTCTGAGGGTGGTGAGGCCCTGGCACAGGCTGCCCAGAGAAGTTGGGACTGCCCCATCTCTGGAAGTGTTCAAAGCTGGGTTGGATGGGGCTTGGAGTAACCTGGGGTTGTAGGTGTCCCTGCCCACGGCATGAGATAAGCTTTGAAGTCTTTTCCCAACGAAACCATTCCATAGTTCTGTGGCTCTTTGACCAGTGCTGGTGCCTGGCCATGTCCCGGCTGGAGGAGGTGCTGTGGGGCAGGACAGCTGGCACAGACAAGGGGGGCATTCAGGAGGGTGAGGATATGAGTCACCCTATGGTGGGTGTTGGGTCCCAGCTCTGTGTGTGGGGCAGCATCTGCTGGGAGCTTGGGAAGCTATCCACACTGGAGCTCCCTGCAGTGGTGGGTGACTGGTCACAGTGCCCTGTGCTGGGTCTGAGGGAGCTCCACAGCCCTGGGGTGCTGCTGTTGGCCCCAAACCCATCTCCTGCCCCTCTGGTGCCTGCAGCCAGTGAACACAAAAGGCCTGGGGTTGGGGGTGATACTGCTGGGCTGCCCAAGGACTGACAACAGTGGGGGATGCTTGCCCATGGTGGGGCTGATGTTTGCTCGTGTTTGGATGATCCTTGCCCATGCTGAGCCGATGCCCACATCAGGGTGATGTTTGCCCAGGTCTGGATGGTACTTGCCCACATCAGGGTGACGCTCACTGCATCCAGGCTGGGACTGGGACTCTTTGCCACCAGCTGTGGGGCAGCTGCATTGGTCTGGCCCTGTCTCTGGGTGGGAATGAGACCCCAGTGTAACCCCCTGTGGAGGTGGAAGTGCCCACAGGGGAGGGATCTCTGAGAATGAGAGCTGAGGAAGAGCTGGAGCATCCCTGTGTATGCAACAGCCTGGGAGCAGAGCAAGTGACCTGGGCATTTCTGGGGTGACACCATCCACCCATCTCCCCTCACTTCCGGCTTGCTGCCGTGGTCCCTGGTGCTTCCTCCTAGCTGCTTGCAGAGCCATATTGTGGTTTCCTCCAGGCCATGTTCAACTCTGAGTTCTCACCACCCCCCCAAACCCTGGGCCACCCCAAGCATTTCTGTGCTCGGAGGTGACAGGATCATCCCAACCCTGCTGGGTGTGGGATGTGTGACATACCACCTGCCACGAGTTGATGGCAGCAACTGTGTCCAACACTGGGAGCTCTTTCTCACCAGTTCTGAACTTCATGCCACCCTCCCAGTGCCAGCAGAGGGGCTGTGAGCCCCTCACTTTTGGCCACTGATGGCTCAGACCTAGACATCCCACAGAGGATCCCATGAGCATGTCTACATCCTGATTGTGGGCTAAGGCTGTCAGTGAGGGAGGTCAGACCCTCTCCATGCCCAGGAGATGGTCTAGGGATTAGAGCAGCCCCCCCTGAGCAGCTGGTGAGAGGAGGGGGTTGTAGAAAGGGATGTCCAAGGAAGTGAGGACAGAAGACTCCTTTTTGGAGGGCTGGGTGAGCTGGGCAGAGATGGTGCCTGGGCAGAGCTTTGGCTTTGGGGTGGTGGCTGTGGAAGAGCAGCCTTCTCTGTCCCCCTTAGAAGAGAGGCCTAGATAAAGGGTAGCATTCAATATGCTGCTCAGATAAGGGACAGCACATAAGGCACTGGTTTGCCACTTGTTTGATGGCAGAGGTGGCACCCAGCAGGCCCTGCCTGGAGCAGGACTGGCATCCTTTGGGCATGGCTGCAGAGGGTCTGGGAAGTGTAGGGGGTGATAGGGCACCCACGTTACCCCAGGGTGCCATGGGGGGACATGAAACCCAGGGATGCCACAGCAGCAGATGGTGAGAGGTGGAGCAGGCAGAGCAGTGGGGAGGGTGTTTTGGGAAACTGGGTGTTATTTGTGCCTGAGCTCTGTGGGTGCCCACCCTGCTAGTCCCTGGCATGGTGGGGCTAGGGGCTGCAAAGGACTGGGGCTGAGCCAGAAACCCTCCTGAGCAGTCCCCATCCAGGAGATGGGGGTTGGCCTGAGGCTTGTCATCTCACTGCTGGCCATGGGGCTTGTGTTGCAGCCCCCCACCCTCACCCCAGGGGGCAAACACCATCCTGGGTGGCTGCACGGATGCAGACCCCACCAGGCTCTTGCTGGAGGTTCTGTGGCTTGTGCACTGTCACCTCTGTGTCTCTGGGTCTCTGCACAGCTGGGTGCTCCGGCAGCTCCCGCCTGGTGGTGTTGGGAGCAGTGCTGCTCCACTGCCCATGCTCCCCTCCTTCTCTGCCAGCATTCCCTAATGTATGGATGGTTGTGGCTGGTTCCCATGGAAATGGCTGCTGAGAAATGAGGTCAGGCTGACCCAGGGAGAGCCAGCACTCCCGTCCTTCCCTGCTTCCTGCTCCAGCCAGGGAGAAGTTTCTTCTCCAGCTCACCCCAAGCTAAGGGAAAGCTCTTGTGCACAAGCCATAGTGCTGGGAGGCACATCCCCAGAAACCATGGCCTGCTGATGGCATCCTTGGCCATGGAATTATGGGATCACAGAATAGTTTGGATTGGATGGGACCTTAAAGCTCCTTTAGTTCCACCCCCCTTGCCAAGGGCAAGGATACCTCCCACTAGATCAGGTTGCTCCCAGCCCCATCCCATCTGGACTTGAACATTTGCAGGCATGTGGCAGTCACAGCATCTCTGGGCAACCTGTGCCAGGCCCTCACCACCCTCAGAAGGAAGAATTTCTTCCCAATATCCAGTCTAACCAGCTGTTCCTTTGTGTGGCTGCAGTGGAGATAGCTGGGGCAAGGATGGGGATGGTGCCAGCATGCAGCTCCCCTGGGGCTCACCTACCTGGGGCTTGGGGTGGAAATTCTGCCCACTGCCTCTGCCCTCTCCCTGGATTCAGGGATGCTTCAAAGGCACCTTGTATTTTTATACCCTGGAGAAACTTCTTAATTTCCTGCCCTTGAAAATACCATTACCTCAGAGGTTTCTATTGATTCCCTGTCACCTTTCAGTCTCAGGAAGGCAGCGAGCAAGGAACAGGAGCTAGGAGTGGCTGAGCCCAGCTGCTTGGGCTCTGTGGAGAGAGGAGCATAGTCCCCATGGTCCCTCTCCCCACTGGTCAAGGTTTTGGGGCTGGGGGCATTCCTCACTGAGCCAGGAGAAGCTCCATTTCCAGGATTTCTTGCTGCTGTAGCAGCCACCCTGGATCTCCAGTGTCCATTCCACCATAAGGAAGCTGGTGGCACAGACCCCCATCCTGCTCAAGGAACCCTGTGGCCACTTGCAAACCAGCTAAGGAAGCAACTCTGCCATTGTTTAGACTGGAGGAAAGAAAACAACCTGCTCTGGGATGTGGCTTCAAGGCTGTGGGTGGCTTGAGGTGTCCCGGAGTCAGATAAGGATCCGGGGCTGTGAAGAACACACAGGGGAGTGAGACTGGATGCCAGGAAAACATTTCCAGGCTACAAAAGTAGTCATATAACCCAAGCACAGGAAAGGCTTTACTATGGGGTCTTAGGAATTGCTTTGTGGGTCTGGGTCTGCTGGGATTTGGTCCCTTTTGGGGGTTCTCTGTGACCCCCCTGCAGGTGTATCAGGGTTGGGAAGCGAGGCAGGGGCTGGCATAAGGCAGTGCTTGCTCCTCTCCCCCACAGCATCCCTGTGAAGGAGGAGGTGCCCATCACTGAGAGAGCAGCTGGTGTCACCCTCTCCTCCCCGTTGCCCCCGCCCCGCTCCAAGGCGCCAGCACCGACGCCACCGGCACTGCCCTCCAAGGCCACTCTTCCCTTCGTGCCAGAGTTTGGTGAGTACCAGGGGGGCCTCTCCACTCTTCCCCTGTCACAAATCTTGCCTTGGGATAGCTGGCTGCCAATCCATCAGCATCCATCCCGTGGGTGCTGTGCCTTCCTTCTTGGCAGTTTGTTCCTCTGTCCTTGCTGTGGTCTCTTCTTCTCTGTCCCCTCTCTTGCCTTCTGGGCTGGGGGAGTCAGGGGTGCAAGGCCTGGGCTGGGGATTTAGGGTGTGTGAGGTCTGAGCTGGGGACTTCAGGGAAGGGGTGTAGGACCTGGGTTGGTAGTTTCAGGGGATGGGAGATGTGGACTGGGGGTTTGGGTGCAGCCTCTCCTAGGACAGAGCAAAGGTTTCTGTGGGTGCTGCAAGCACCCACACTCACTCAAAGAGGAAAAGTGAACCTGTTAGGGGGGTGAAATGCAGATGTCCCTGATTCTGGGATCCCAGTATGCCTTTGCATCCCCCAGCCCCATCCTCAAGGTGTCCCTGGGGCTCAGCCAGCTGCAGGGAGCACTGCTGAACTGGGGACCCCCATGGAGAGGTGAAGGTTTGGTCTCAGGGTGCAGCCCTGGTTGGACTGTACTACAGCTGGAACAGCTCTGCTGGGAGGAAGGGGAAGGGCTGAGTTGTGTGGGGTGCTGGGTGCCTCTCAAGACCAGCAGCCCTGCAGGAAAGGTTTAACTGGGATCTGGGGTGTGTTTCAGAAGCTGGGAGAAGCCATGGACAGGTTATCAGGACAGAGCTTATCTGTTTCTTGAAGGGTGCAGGGAGGAAAGCTGCTCCCACGCTGATGGGTTTGGGATGCAGAGTTTACAGGGTGTTTCTGTGGTGCCAAGGTGAGCACCTACCTGCACCCCTCAACCCCCTGCAGCCTAAGAACATCTTCACCTGCTGCCAGGGCCCAAACACCATCTGGGTTGTGGTTTTGGGAGGAATCTGATCCAGATTCTCAGTGGGATTTGGGAGTGGGTGTCTGCCAGGGCCAGGCTGTCTGGGGCCACTTGTTCCCTGTGGGGTTACAATCCTGACCAGGATTCCTGCTGATGTGGGTGCTGGGTGAGGAGGAACCATCTCTCACTCCCATCATCATCTGGGAATCTCATTTCCACGGTGCACAAGCTTGGGAGCTGATAAGGAATGGGAGAGGAGGGAGGGGAATCCACCCTGGGAAAGGAGCTGTGGAAAAGTCCCCTGGGAACCCCCAGCAGCAGGAGCCCCCAGGCAGAGACACAAGAGCCTGGAGAGAGCCATGGTGCTGGGGCTGGCGTCACCAAGTTCCCTTCTGGTGAGGCCAGGAGTGTCAGGACAGTGCTGGGAGGTGCCACTAGCGGGACTTTGCCCTTTCCCAGCTCTTCCCCAAACTCCTTGATAAAACCTTTGTTGTCACAAGAATGGGGTGGTTATTTGCCAAGGGCAAAGCAAAGGGAAGCCAGCCATGCCTGCATCATCCTCCCCACAGGCTCCAGGGTAGCAAGGGGAACTAGGACCCCTTGCTCCACCCCAGCTGATTCCCAGTATCTTCCCTCTCCTTTGTCAGATGACTCCGACTACGAGGACTCAGGCGTGGGAGGAGGAATTAGCCAGACCGACGGGGGAGATGGCTAAGGTTGGTCCCACCATGGGGCTGGAGGTGGGCAGGAGCTAGCAGGGTGACTGGCCTTAAGGACAGGTATCAGCCCTGGGATGATCCAGAGATTCTGGTAAGGGCTGGAGGAGCATGTTGGCAGTGGCTAGAGAGGGGTTCTGCCTCACTGAGCACCCACTGGGTCTCCCGTCGGTCTCTAGGGAACCCCAGAGAGGGAACTCGGTAGTTCAATGTCCTTGGGAAGTATCTATCAGGTGTTTCAGTGGTGCTGGGACTCGAGGGTCCCTGGGGAGCACCCACCAGGTCTCACCCACGTGTCCCCAGGAAGCACTCACTGGTTCCTCTGGGGTTTCTGGGGAGCACCCCACACTCGCGTGCCCAGAGTGTGTGCTAGACATCTCCAGCACTGCATCTTGAATGTAGTCCTTGGATTGTGAATTTCTATCTGCTTCCCTCGCTCTCTGGGGTGGGAACGGATGGATTTGAGGAGTCCCAGAAGCTGCAGAGCTCCCTGAGCACCTGAAGCCCTCATCTACCTTGGCTTGGGAACACCAGGGCCAAGGAGGCAATGCCAGATTTCTCACGAAGCTCGACATTTTTAGCTGCTATAAATAACCATCCTAGTTCAGCTCCTCCCTTAGCTACACTTTCCTCTCTCTGTGAGCCTCAGCATGCCTCTTCCTGGGCACCCTGGCACTGTGGGCACCCACTGAGCTGGGATGGGCTGGTGACATGGCATCATGTCCCCTCTCCTTCCATCCAGCCTGCACCCTCACGGTGTGATGGTGGTACTAAGGAGACCCCAGGTGTCACAGACATATTTTATGAAAAATCCTTTTGCTGGGATTTTTTCTCCTGAGAAGCTGAGAGGCCTCAGAAATGAAATGTAAACAATAATTATCTGCTGCTGTGGAATGCAACAGGTGCATCTGTGATTGGTCTCATGTGGTTGTTTTTAATTAATGGCCGATCACAGTCCAGCTGTCTCGGACTCTCTGGTCAGTCACAAGATTTTATTATCATTCCATTCCTTTCTATTCCTTTGCTAAGCCTTCTGATGAAATCCTTTCTTCTATTCTTTCACTATAGTTTTAATATATAATTTTCTTTTAATATAATATATATCATAAAATAATAAATCAGCCTTCTGAAACATGGAGTCAAGATTCTTGTCTCTTCCCTTGTCCTGGGACCCCTGCGAGCACCCCACACACCCGTGTGTGTCTCTGCAGGAGGACGCTGACCTGAGGATGGGGCGACCACGCTCCGTGCGTTTCAACAGCCTCTTCAGTGAAGATGAGTTTGGTGAGGACCAGCCCAGTGCATCCCCTGCCAGGTACGAGCTTGGCTGCCGTGCTCTGTGCAGGGCACGTGTGTGTGATGCTGCTGACATGCTCTGTGTGTGTATAGGCAAGGGTGTGTGTGTGTGTGTATACCAGGGGGTGTTTTTGTTTGTGTGGGGGATGTGAGCACAGGCACAGAGCTCCCGTGCACGGCAGGGTAGGTGAGTGTGCAGGTCAGGGCTTCTTGTGCATGCACAGCTCCACAGTGTGCCTGGAGAGGGGCACACACAGGAACTGTGTGTGGGAGCATGTGTGAGTGTGTGTGAGCAGACAGCAGCTCTGAGCATTACTGGATTGGGGCTGCAACCTTGGGGGTGTCCCTCTCCCCCCTCCCAGAGCTGGGACACAGGCCTGGGCTGTCCCTGGGACTGGGGGACACACCGGGACTCCACCGAGGGGACTGTCCCCAGTGTCCCTGCTTACATCCAGCTGGCCTGCATTGCCTGCGCCTCAGGGAAGGTCACAGGGAGGCTGAAGCATGCCGGGGAACCTCAGCCCCTCCCGGGACCTGCCAGCTCTTAACCCCCTCCCTCGGCTCCTCATCCCCAGTGGTGGCAGCAGCTGGAGTGACAGGGAGCCCAGCCTGCACCTGCCTGCACCCGACGCCTTCCCTGGCAGCAGCCCCAGCACACTCAGCGACAGCATGGAGGGCACCAGTGCCACCAGCCTGCTGTCACCCACCATCAGAGAAGGGTGGCTGGATAAGAACCCGCCACAGGGGTGAGTGATGTACTGGGGGTCCCTGTGTGACACAGAAGCGTAATTGTCCCATCCTTTTCTCACCTGTCATTCCTGCTCATGGGGGTGTACTTTTGCTTTGGTGAAAATCCATTGCTGGGGGTTCTTTCCACTCCCTTCTAACCTGTGATTTAGGCTAGAAACACCCTTTTTTTGTGAAAGAGCCTTTCTCAGAGCAGGTGCCACCAGTTGTTGTACTGACTTTGCTGAGAAGGGGAGGCTGCAGCTCAACCTTCCTCTCAGACCCTGCATCACTGGGAAAAGAGCTTCTTTTCCTCTGGGGGAGCCCTGGAATAGCAGTGACCACAAGAGAAGCTGCCAGGGATGAGGTGGGGTGTCTGTGCTGAGCCGAGCATTTGGGAGTGCTGGGTTTGCTGCAGGAGGAGGTGGTGATAGCCCCTATCCCATGGGATAGCAGCCCCAAATCTTGGGCTCATGGTGGATAGTCAAAGTGGTGCAGCAGTAAAACAGGGGAAGGGCTGGGCTTGTGTCTGTGTGATCCAGGGTGAGTGAGCCAGGGAGTCATGGGGAGCCAGTGATCCCTAGGGAGTCTAGTGAACCCAGTGAGCACAGCCAGCACAGTGTGCACAGGGAGCCCACTCAAAGAGCCCCTGCACTAGGCTGGGAGGCAACAGTCATGCAGGAGATGCAACAGGAGCTTCTTAATCTGGGCTCTGAGTAAGCCCGAGGCAGCAGTTCCACCGAGGAGGAGGAAGCTCAGCTGTTTTCAACAGAGCAGCCGTGCTGCTGGGGAAGCGAGAGCAGCTGGAAGGTCCCTGGGAAACCCCTGCTCCAGCAAACCTTTCCTGAGTAAACAAGCCCTTGAGCAACCGTGTCCCTGCTGCCACAGCCCCACCAGCATGGGGGGACCTGGATGTTCAATGCTGGTAGGGGCTGCGTGGCAGGGCTTGCTGGAGCTGTGTTGGAAAGGGCTTGGCTCCTCCTGCAGCCCTAATGCTAAAGCTGTGGGCTGAGGAGTGTTCTGCCTTTCCCTGTGGTGCGTGGTTGGTCTGCATTCTCAGCTGGGGAGGGCAAAGGGGTCTCTGGTGGGCTGTCTTCCCAGAGGTAAGTCCTGAGTCCCCAGAGGGTTGTGCCTCTCATCTGTATCCCCATCCTGACAGAGATTCATGGCTTCTCCCTCTGCTCTGGTGCCACTGACCCCTCCTGGAATGTGTCTCCTGGATTGAATCCTGCCTAGCTGTTAGGGACAGCCCTTGTTCTCAGCTCCATGTTTAAATTGGTGCCTGGATGAAAGCGTGAAGTCCCCATTGCTATCCAAAACAGCAACATGAGGGCACAGGATCAAGCGCTGGGGACTTCAAGGGCTGGCTGGGACAGGCCTGTTATCCCTGTGCAGGATAGCGGTCTGGGGATATAGCACCAGACCAAAGGTTGGGGGACACAAGGCAGAATGGAGGGCTGGGGACATGGCATATGATTGGGGGTTGGGGACATCGAGGGCTGGGGACAAAGGGCAGGATCAATGCCGAGGTGGCCCCAGGCTTTTGGCAATTGGGGCGTGAACATGCAAGCAGAATCATCCTGAGTTCAAGGGCATCCCCTCCAATGGGTCCCTCCCATCCCCTCCCAGGTCCTACATCTACCAGAGGCGCTGGGTGAAGCTTGACACAGACTACCTCCGGTATTTTGACAGTGAAAAGGTGGGTGGAGAAGATGGATCTGGGGGTTTGGGATGACAAGGTGGCAAAGGAGCTGCCCCAGCGGGGCCACCTGCCTGTGGGCATCCCAACTCGGAGATGTGGCTGTACCAAGGGCCAGTATCCCAGGGAACAGCCATGGCTGGGTGCTGGGGATGAGGCTCAGAGCCTCCTGGACACTGGAGCTGGAGCACTGGGAACCTGGGGCACTAGCAGCCCCGTTTGACACAGACATGAGCAGCGTGTCTCCCACTCCCTGACCCAGGATACCTACTCCAAGCGGCTCATCCCCGTCTCCTCCATCTCCCGCGTCTCCAGTGTTGGGGACCAGAAATTTGAGGTTGTCACCAACAACCGCAACTTCGTGTTCCGGGCTGAGAATGATGGTGAGTGACAGGGGTCCCTGTTCCCCAGCTCCTCTCCCTTCCCAGCCCAAGGGATGAGTCCCACTGGCTTCTGGGCTTAAGCTGATCCTGACCTGTCTCGCCTTTGGCCCCACAGCAGACCGCAATGAGTGGATACGGACCCTGCAGCAGATTGCAGAGGAGCGGAAGGGCAAAGCTGCAGTGAGGACATCGATGTCCTTAGCCACTGACAGTGCCACTGAGCCAGCTGATAAGAGTGGCTTCCTGGAGCTGCGGGGCTTTAAGCACAAGCTCTTTGTCGTGGTGGCTGGGGACAAAGTGTTCCTTTACAAGAATGCGGAGGTGGGTTGCTGGGGGGGCTGTGGCACTATGGGGAACCCTGATGCCCCTTCCCATTGCACCCCCAGCCTGAGCAGAGCAGCAGTGAGCCAGGGCACCCAGGCCTGCCACCATCCCTCAAATAGGGACTGCACAGAAGACAAAGGGTGCTGCCCTCTGAGCCCTCCCCTCTGCTGGCTCTGAACCTTGGGATCTCCCAGGAGCATGACACTCACTGTAGCTGCTTCCAGTCTGTGGTGCCCTATGTACACCCAGGATGAGACCTGGCCAGTGAAGGGACAGAGTTATCCCAGCTCCCAGGCACTGGATCCCATCATCTATCCCCCTCTTCCCTTGCCCACCCTCCCCCACCAGGACTATCGGCTGGGGATTGGCATCACCTACATTGAGATGAATGTGGGGAACGTCAAGGAGGTGGATCGCCGGAGCTTTGATCTCACCACACCATACAGGATCTTCAGGTGAGCCCAGGGTGGGGAGGGGCTGCTGAGGGTGCTGCCCACCCTGAGCCGTGGTATATCTCACCCCCATCCCTCCTGGCAGCTTCTCTGCTGACTCGGAGCAGGAGAAGGAGGAATGGGTGGAGGCCATGCAGCAGTCCATCACTGAGGCCCTCTCCAACTCGGAGGTGGCCGAGAGGATCTGGGCGGTGGAGTCCAACCGCTTCTGTGCCGACTGTGGCTCCCCCAGACCTGACTGGGCCTCCATCAACCTCTGCGTTGTCATCTGCAAGAGATGTGCAGGTATCCATATCCAGTGGGCACAAATGGGGATCCCTGGGGACACCCAGACCTTTCCCACCCCAAAATGGGTCCCTAATGGCTCATCTCACTGGCAGGGGAGCACCGGGGATTAGGGCCCTGGCATCACCAAAGTCCGGAGCTTGAAGATGGACAGGAAGGTGTGGACTGAGGAGCTGATCGAGGTAGTGGCACAGACCAGTCCCAAAAAGCCCTTTTGGGGGGCAACACCCCGTTCCCTCTGCATTATGGAGCTGCTGGCTGTGGGCTGGGGGGTGCTGGAGCACGGCAGGGCTCTTCCAGGCTGATTCCAGGCCCTTGGGGGGACACCATAGTGTGGCTTGGCTAGGGAGAGGAACCTCAGCAGCTTTTCGTTCTGTCCCTGTGGACTCCTGGCAGCCAGGTCAGCATGCCGGTAGGGACAAGCGGCACTTGTATGCCACAGACAGACAGACGGTGTCTCTTTGTCCGTGGGGCCGTGGCTGTGGGGCCGTGGCTGTGGGACGGGAGTAGGCCCAGGGGCAGAGCACTCCCCTGAAGCGCTATGGCCGCCGGCGCGGAGGAATGTGCCGGCGCAGCCAGGGCCAGGAATGGGTGGGCGGGCGCAGCTGGGATTCGTTTCAAGACCTAACCTGGCAGCCATTTCCCGCCGGCAGAGCCTGGCTGGCTCCGTTCTTCCCATCCATCCCGCTCAGATCCTGCATTCCTGCTCGGCGTCCCACCCGCGCAGCCCCCGCCTCCAGCACTGCCTGCTCCCCGAGCTCCCAAACGCTTCCAGCTGCTCCTGCGGCTGCTCCCTTTCCCCTCCCCTCTCTGGGAAGCCTGCCCGAAACCACCCCAGCATCCCCAGGGCTGCGGCTCGCACCGCCCCTTCTCCCCTCTCGCATGCAGCCGTTCCAGCCCTGAGCGCTGCGGGCTGCTGGCGGTGGGTGCCCCGTGGGTGTTGAGGAGATGTGGATCTCCCTGATAAATCTCTTAATGGCATTGCTCAGCTGCGGGTAGCGGGATGGCCACCAAAAGCTCTTTGAATCTGTCCCCGTTGGTACTGAGCACCACCCCACCTCCCACAGCTGGGTGCTGCTTTCCAGATGTGCTTTTCCGGGGCAGGAAGGGGAGCTGGCGGCTATGGGGGCTGTCGGATGCTGCGTGCCTGCAGTGGGTGGGTGGGTAGTGGGTGCACCTGCACCCTGCCCACCCCCACTGCCCTACACCACCCATGCTCTTCCTGCACCCCACTTTTCCTCAGGGCAGCGCCCTGCCCCCCGACAAAACCCCCCACATGCCCCAGCAGTGTGGTCGCATTGCCGTCTCCTTGTCATTGTTTCCACAGCTCTTCCAGCGGTTTGGCAACACAATGGCCAACCAGTTTTGGGCTGCAAATGTGCCTCCCAGTGAGGCCATCAGCCCCACCAGCGGCAGCCAGGAGAGGAGGCGCTTCCTCATCGCCAAATACCGGGAGGGCAAGTACCGTCACTACCACCCGCTCTTCGGCAACCAGGAGGAGCTTGACAGGGTCAGTGGCCCCCAGGGACAGGCACTCATTTGGAGGTTCTGCCTGAGCTGGGGTCCTGAGGCTCTTTGGGGAGTGAAGTCTGTGTTCAAGCAGCCTGCCCACCATACCTCCCTGCCTGTATCCCTCCAGCCCCCATTGCACACCCTGTGTCCTCACTGTGCCCCCCAAGCCAAAGTCTGGGGTCTCTAGGAGGGATGAGCCAGCTGTGGGGACAGGGTAACATCTCTGCCATGGGATGTAACCAGCTTCATGTCCAGGCTGGAGAGCCTTGTCCGAGATGGGATCTCCCTACCACAGCCAGGCAGCCCCAGGGTTTACCCTCTCCCTGGCTTGGAAATTGATTTGGGTTCAAGCTCAGGGCTGGATGGGGCTTAGGGGAGCTGGTGCTGGGGGCACACCCCAGTTGAAGCAGCTTGACATCCCTCCCCAGGAGTACCTGGCCAGCACTCCCAATCACCGCCCATGGCACTCATTCCTAGTGCTGGCTGTTGGCAAGGTGCCAGACTAGAGCGGTCACACAAGGAATATGACACAGGGAATGCCATCCTGGCACTCTCGCTGCTGACCTTCGCCTCCTGCTCTGCCATGGCTTTGCCCCTGCCGTGGCTTCTGCAGTGTTTTCACAAGCGGTGGGGGTACATGGGGGGCCCAGTCAGCCGAGGGAATTCGCATGTGGGCTTGTTTGTTTTCCTACTCTGCCTTGGCCGGCCCGCCCCGCTGCCGTATGACTTCACCCCGGCTCCTTAAGGGAGGGATTCGCTGCCGGCTCCAAACTTTTTCTCCCAGTTTGAGCCTCCTTTGTTCTGACCAGGCGGCTGGGAGGCGGCTGGGAGGCGGCCGGGGGTCCGGCAGCTCACTGAACTCTGCCGGCTCCTTTTGCCGGGGGTGTCCTCCTCCTCTTCCTCCTCGGTGGGAGCCATCAGCTTCACCGCGGGCCTCCTGGCTCTGCTGCAGGCTCTGTGTGCGGCCGTCACCACCAGTGACCTGGCAGAGACACAGGCTCTGCTCTTCTGTGGGGCATCGGTGACCTGTGACACCGGGGACCCCCAGTGCCCAACGCCCCTGGCCCTGGCTGAGAGGAGTGGGCAGCGGCTGCAGATGGAGTTCCTGCTCCACAACAAAACCTCAGGTAAGGGCTGACCCCCTTGAAGCTCCACCATGAGCACACACCCACTGACAACATTCCTGGAGTTGCTGCTGGGCTGTTCTGGGGGACACAGCTGTGCTTTGGGCTGGTCCCAGCTCTGTGTCCTGCCCAGCAGCTTCTTGGTGGGAGGCTCTCCATCTGCTGGCACTGTCGAGGGTCTGTGTACCCTGTGAGAGGGAAGAGAGGCTTTGGGGAACCCCTGCACCCCTGGGGGCTCAATCCCAGCTGGGAACACGGATCTGGAGCCCAGCTGGGGATGCAGGCTGGTGTTGCAGGTATGAGAAGGGATAGGAGAGAGTATTCCCACACAATCCTGGCATGCTGTGGGCATTGCAGGCAAGGGACATTCCTCTGTCAGATGGGCAGCCCCCACCTCCAACATGTCGCTAGGGCAGGAGGGCTGACCCCCTAATGACCAGTCCCATTCTGCTGGCTGTGCACCCTGGCCCCTGAACTTGACTCCAGGAGGGCTGACAGCTCCCATGGGATCTGCACCCTAATACAGGTGTTGGGCAAGTGGGCAGGAACACTTGGGCAGGTGGGACAGAGGGGTAGGAGGCTGGCCAGCATCTGCCAGAGCTGTCACCTCCCTCCTTGCATCGGCAGCCAAGTCTGTCCTGCATTCCTGCGGAAGTTGGAATTTGCCCAGGTCTGGGGCTGGCCCAGCTCTTCCTGATGCGTCAGCACTAAAGGTGTCTGGGAGAGCTGTGAGGCCTCCCAGGCCACCCCAGTGAGCCAGAGAAATCCAGAGCTTGGGCTCACATTGTTCCTATCCAGTCCCAGCTCAATGCTTAGGGAGCGGCTTTGGGAAGGACTCAGGATGTGGAATGACTCCCAGGCCACCCTGGATTTGGATACCAGCAGTGTTCCTTGCACCCCAGCTGTGCTCTGTGAGATGCTCCTTGTGCTGAGGTGGGGCAAACCCAGCTGCCGTGAGGGGCTGGGGGAGGAGGGCAGCTCCCCGTGACAGACTGATCTCCCTGCCTGCAGAGCCGCCACGCCTGGAGATGGTGTGCAGTGAGGAGAAGCCCTACTCTGTACACCTGCCCTCCATCACCCACAATGGCTTCCTCTACAAGACCCCTCCATGGTCAAGCCCATCAGTGAGCGCAAGGGCCCAGAAGGTACATGTGTGAGACAGGGAAAAGGGAGCTGGGAGATTGAACCCTCCCCTGTTCTCTCAGGCATTGAAAAGGTGGTGGGGAAGTGCAGCACTACTTGGTAGCCTGGTTTGATGGGTGGTCACATCAGATGGGCACCCAGTGGTGCTCAGGCTGGTTGGGTGGGTGCCATGGGGCAGGCCAGAGCTCAGGGAGGCTGCTCAGTGCTCTCCTGTGCTGTGCAGAGTTCAGCAGGCGGTGGTGCACGCTGCAGGATGGCGTGCTCAGCTACTATGAGAATGACCGTAACACTGTGCCCAACGGTGAGATCAGGGTGGAGGAAATTGTCTGCCTGGTGAACAACCCACTCCATGCCCATGGGTAAGGCTGCACTCCCCTGGAGCACCCCAACAGCCCCTCCCTTCCTGCACGGCCTGGCACGGCTGCAATGGCCCCCATGAGGGGTGTCACCAGGGGACTGTAGTCCCCAACCCCACCAATGGCCCCTGAACCGATGGCTTTGCAAGGATTCTGTGTAAATAGTTTGCAGCCCCTTTGGAGCATCATTCCAATACTTTTGTAACACCTTTGTGACCTCTTTGCAGCTGCTTTGTAATTCCTTTGGAACCCCAGTCCAACTCCTTTGTAACCATTTGGTGGCCCCTGTGCAGTCCCTATGTCTCCTGTTGGAGCGTGTCTGGCAGCACAGGGATGCTGGACTGCCCAGGCCATAGTGGGGGGACGCTACATTAGATCAGCCATTGTCACAGCCATCAGCAGCCATGCAGCAGGGCGCTCCCACCCCTGGAACACCCCTGTCGCCCACCCAGCTCTATCCCACCCCTGTGGGTACCCAGGCTCCCCTTTTCCTCTCTCCTGAAGGATCGAGAGCACGTTTGAGGTGTACACTGAGGCAGATCGACTCTACCTCTTTGGGCTGGAGAGCCCTGCCTCTGCTCGAGAATGGCTCAAGTCTATTGCCAAGGTGGGATGCAGGGACCTGGGGTGGCCCTGGGTGCTGGTGGCAACAGGACACAGTGGTCCTGATGGATTCCTCTCTTCCCTGCCTCAGTCCTTTGTCCACCCCTGTGCCGAGGAGCTGCTGGCACTAGACTTTGAGCGGCTTGGCCGTCTGCATTACAAAGGGGGTCTCACCCTGGAGCGTGCCCAGGAGGGCTGGTTTGCCCTGGTTGGCTCCACTCTCCATGTCTGCTCTGAGGATGGCCGTCGGCAGGAGCCTCTCCAGCTGCGCAAGCTGCAGGAGCTCTGTGAGTACCCCTGCCCTGCTGGCAGGACCCCCCTGGCTGGGGGCAGGGCGTGTCCCCCAAATCCTGCTCTAGGGTACACCTAGCATTTGGTGAGAGTGGTGGATATTGCTCCTGTGGAGCTCAGGGTCCCTTGAAAGAGCGGGAATGCAGCTGCTCTTTTTCCTCTCCATCCTCTTCACCATCTCTGCTTGTCCCATTGGACTGGAGCCAGACCTGTTGACAGGGCCTCCAGAGCATGTGGGTCTAGGGGAGCTGTGGCACCCCATGCTCCCATAGGTGATGGGCTCCCTGCCTTCCTTTCCAGCCATCCAGGGGGACCATGAGGTTCTGGTGTTGGTGGAGAGGCGGAGGTAAGAAGGTGGGGGAAAAGGCCCCCTCCCCCAGCCAAATAACCTCCTTCTTCTGTAGTGTCTTTACCCTCCCTGGCATGACTATAGACCCCCAAAACTGAGTTGGGCTCCCCTGCAGGCCCCCAGGGCCAGCCTTCCTGGGGGTTGCAGACATGCAGTAGGCTGTGGGGGGAGCCCCCTGCTGAGCCTAGGCGTGCTGGCAGGACGCTGTACATCCAAGGGGAGCGGAAGCTAGATTTCCTGGGCTGGGTCCATGCCATCCAGAAGGCTGCAAGCAGCTCGGGAGACACCTTGTCGGAGCAGCAGCTGACGGAGTCGGACGTCCCGCTGCTGGTGGACCGCTGCATCGACTACATCACTCAGTGCGGTATGGATCGAGTCCTGGCAGGCTGGCAGGGACCAGAGCGTGGCATTCAGGTCATCCCGCAGGTGTGGTGTGGCAGGCTGCGAACCCTTCCTGCTTGTGATACATGATTCCCTCCCTCCCTGAACATCCAGCTCCGTGGGACGGCTCCATCTCTAGCAGGGCTTTGTCTCCAGTCACAGGAGCACCTGCAGGATGGGATACTCTGTGGCACCTGGCAGTGTTTGATGGGGAGCTGGTGGGCCGGGAGGGGGGTCTGTCTCCTTGTCTCCTGCAGAGGGGGTCTCATTCCCACTGACTCCATCACAGGGCTGACGTCTGAGGGAATCTACCGCAAGAGTGGGCAGAACTCCAAGACCACCAGCCTCCTAGAGGTGCTGCAGCGGGATGCACGCTGTGTCCGCCTGAAGGAGGGTGAGCACCACGTGGATGATGTTGCCAACACCCTCAAACGCTTCTTCCGTGACCTTGGGGATGGGCTCTTCACTCGGCGGTGGGCCCCAAACTGGCTGTGGGCAACAGGTGAGCCCTGGGGGCTGCTTGGGATGGCAGAGGAGGGGCATGGGCCAGCTAGATCTGTGCAGCCAATTTGTCCCCTTCATGGGTTGGAGAAACATGTCTGGGCTCCACGTGTTCCCCTGTGCTGGGGTCTCAAGTGGTGGGTGGGGAGTGGAGTGTGTTCATGCTGCCCGTGTACTGACTCATGCTCTGGCAAAGGCGGGGCTGAGCCAGGGGAGACAGCCAGGTCCACCTTCCCTTCTGGATCTGCTCACTGGACACTTGGGTTAGATGCACCCAGCAGAAAAACAGACACAAGCTGTGGTGCCGTGGAGCTGGGATGCTCTGCCTTCAGAGAGCTGGGATGCTCCAGCCTTGTGATGCTCCAGCTCTGTGGAGCTGGGATGCTCTGTTCCCATGAATCTGGGGTGATCTAGCCCTGCAGAGCTGGGATGCTGTAGCCCCATGGAGCCGGGGTGCCCTGGCCTCACAGGACTGGGATGATTCAGCCCCATAAAGCAGGTGTGCTATCACCCCATGGAACTGGGATTCTCCAGACCTAGGATGCTCTGGCACCTTGGAACTGGCAGGTTCCAGCCCCATGGAGCTGAGATGCTCCTTCATCATTCAGCTAGGGTGCTCCAGCCCCATGGAGCTGGGACAGTCTGGCCACATAGGAGTGGAGTGCTTTCGCTACATGATGCTGGGATGCTCCAGCCCCATGATGCTGGGTTACTCTGGTCCCATGATTCTGGAATGCTTCCGCTCTGGCTCTGCAGGCCTGGGATGTTCTCTGGCCTCATGGATTTGAGATGCTTCATCCCCACGTTGGGACAGGAGAGGGGAAATGAAGTGTGTAGAGGGGATGGTGTGTCCCTGAGCCTTAATCTCTACTTTGTGCTCTTCCATGTTCATTCTCTCCCTCTGGCAGCGCTGGAGGATGAGGGGGCAAAGGTTGGCGAGTACCGGCAGCTCTTGGCTGCCCTCCCTCCAGTGAACCGGGCCACACTGAAGGCGCTCATCAATCACCTCTTCCGGTATGGCATCGACCCCCTGGGCATCAGCCTCTCCACTGTGGAGTCCTTGGTGGCTCTGGGGTGTGGGAGAGCCCTTATCCTTTCACTCATGTTCCCAGCAAGGAAAGGAGAGGAGTTTGGGGCCAAGCTGTGCCGGATGCCAAGCATCGTTTCCTGCATGGGGGTTGAAGGGAGGGGTCCAGGGAGGGCTCTAGGGCAGAAATCTTGACAGAGTTTCCCACAGGGTCCAGTGCTTCTCTGGGGAGAACCAGATGAACACACACAACCTGGCCATTGTCTTTGGGCCCACACTCTTCCAGATGGACGGGAAGGACTACAAGGCAGGACGTGTGGTGGAGGACCTCATCAGTCACTACGTGGAGATCTTTAATGTAGGTTCACCCCTGCATCCCAGTGTGCAGACATTCACTGGGAATGGAGAGGTGGAAGGAAGTCAGGTCAGCTCTGTCTGTAGACATCTTGTTTTGGAGATAACGGGAGAGAGGACCATGTCTTTTCAAACCTTGGAAACTGGAAGCCTGGGGCCAGAATGGTCCAGTCAGCCCTGATGGCTTCTCTTCCCTGGCAGGTCAATGACCAAGAGATGAAGAAGCAGCAGGATGAAATCACAGCCATAATGAAGATGCGGGAGGCATCATCCAGTGGAACACAGGTGGGTCCTGGACATGGGGACTTCTTCTGCTGGGGCCCTCAGTGTCTACTGTAGCATCTCTTGGACATGCCCTGGGCAAGGGATGTCCACACTGGTGGGGGGGATTTCACCCCACATGGGAAGCTGCAGGTTGAAACTCTTTACTGTTGCCCTCCAGCAAGCTGGGGACTTCATCTGTACTGTCTACCTGGAGGAGAAGAAGACAGAGACAGAGCAGCACGTCAAGGTGAGTGGTTGGGCAGAGGGTGAAGAGGGGACAAGGGTCCCATAGTTGTATGCCCAAGCCTCTGTGGTGGCATGGGGACTCATGCTGAGCTGGGTGCCTGTGGTGTGAGGATGGAAGGGCACTGACTGATGGAGACTTGCCCCCTCCCTCTCAGATCCCAGCCACAATGACAGCTGAGGAGCTCACCTTTGAGATCCTGGACCGGCGGAAAATTGTCATGAAGGAGAAGGACTACTGGAGCTGCTTCGAAGTGAATGAGAGGGAAGAGGCAGGTTGGTGCAGGGGCATGAGGGTGGTGATGAGGAGTAGGGAGATGGAGATGGTAGTGGGGATGATGTTAGAGGTGGAGATGGGGATGCAGATGGGGATGAAGTTAGAGATGGGAATGAAGTGGGGATGAGGATGGAAAAAATGATGGACATGGTGGTGCAGATAGAGTAATGATGGGTATGGGGATAGATATGCAGATAGAGATGGGAATGGACATAGGGACGGGTATGAAAAATCTCCCCTTGTAATTGCACTATGGAGCAGTCTGGGATGGGCTCCAGGTGCTCAGGGGAGGACAGTTGCTCACCTCATCCAGCTTGCACATGGCCGAGTACTGCAGATGGGCTGAAGTTTGGGCCAGGGCATCTGTATCCTTAGGAGTTCAAGTGCCCTTGAAGCTTTGATGGGGAAGGTGTCCAGGTTCTCTGGCCACCAAAGTGAGCAGCCCTATGTTGGCCATAGGCAGCAGCAAAGGAGAGATCAACAGGAACAGGATGAGAGCCTGGTCCTGCCTGCTGGTGTTTTGAACTCCTGCTGCCAGTGGGTGGGGGTCAGTCTTTTCTAGGTAACACGTGACAAGACAAGAGGAAATGGCGTCAGGTTATGCAAGGGGAAGTTTAGGCTGGATATTTGAGAAAATTCCTTCAACTGTAGACTTGTCGAGCCCTGGCACAGGCTGCCTAGGGCAGTGGTGGAATGTCCCTGGAGAATTGACAAGACCTGTAGGTGTGGCTCTTGGGGACATAGTTTAGTGGCAAGGCCATGTCAGACCCTCAGGGCACAAGTGTGACACTCTCTGGATGGGAGCTGGCCCTGGGTGCACTTCCTGAGAGCTGACTGTGCCCTGACTTACAGAGCGGCCCTTGCATTACTCGGAGAAAGTTCTGCCCATCCTGCACTGCCTGGGCACAGAGAGTTACCTGGTGGTGAAGAAGCAGATGTCCATGGAGAACATGCTCGTCTACCTTGGTGAGAGGCAGGGGCCGTGGTCTGGGCAGGGAGGGATGGGATGGGATGAGGATTGAGCACTGATGGGGATGCAGAGTGGAGGGGAGGGGATGGAGAAGGGGTTGGGAATGGGGAAGAGGATGGTATGAGATCCAAGTAGGCACCAGCTCAGTTAGCATGTGACTTGGACAAGCCTCTGTGGTGGCATGGGGACTCATGCTGAGCTGGGTGCCTGTGGTGTGAGGATGGAAGGGCGCTGACTGATGGAGACTTGCCCCCTCCCTCTCAGATCCCAGCCACAATGACAGCTGAGGAGCTCACCTTTGAGATCCTGGACCGGCGGAAAATTGTCATGAAGGAGAAGGACTACTGGAGCTGCTTCGAAGTGAATGAGAGGGAAGAGGCAGGTTGGTGCAGGGGCATAAGGGTGGTGATGAGGAGTAGGGAGATGGAGATGGAAGTGGGGATGATGTTAGAGGTGGAGATGGGGATGAAGTTAGAGATGGGAATGAAGTGGGGATGAGGATGGAAAAAATGATGGACATGGTGGTGCAGATAGAGTAATGATGGGTATGGGGATAGATATGCAGATAGAGATGGGAATGGACATAGGGACGGGTATGAAAAATCTCCCCTTGTAATTGCACTATGGAGCAGTCTGGGATGGGCTCCAGGTGCTCAGGGGAGGACAGTTGCTCACCTCATCCAGCTTGCACATGGCCGAGTACTGCAGATGGGCTGAAGTTTGGGCCAGGGCATCTGTATCCTTAGGAGTTCAAGTGCCCTTGAAGCTTTGATGGGGGAGGTGTCCAGGTTCTCTGGCCACCAAAGTGAGCAGCCCTATGTTGGCCATAGGCAGCAGCAAAGGAGAGATCAACAGGAACAGGATGAGAGCCTGGTCCTGCCTGCTGGTGTTTTG
This sequence comes from Emberiza elegans, assembly GCA_024865655.1. NCBI lineage: Eukaryota > Metazoa > Chordata > Aves > Passeriformes > Fringillidae > Emberiza > Emberiza elegans. The sequence continues at coordinate 4,865,492 of JALJVW010000196.1, forward strand.
AACTCCTGCTGCCAGTGGGTGGGGGTCAGTCTTTTCTAGGTAACACGTGACAAGACAAGAGGAAATGGCGTCAGGTTATGCAAGGGGAGGTTTAGGCTGGATATTTGAGAAAATTCCTTCAACTGTAGACTTGTCGAGCCCTGGCACAGGCTGCCCAGGGCAGTGGTGGAATGTCCCTGGAGAAATTGACAAGACCTGTAGGTGTGGCATTTGGGGACATAGTTTAGTGGCAAGGCCATGTCAGACCCTCAGGGCACAAGTGTGACACTCTCTGGATGGGAGCTGGCCCTGGGTGCACTGCCTGAGAGCTGACTGTGCCCTGACTTACAGAGCGGCCCTTGCATTACTCGGAGAAAGTTCTGCCCATCCTGCACTGCCTGGGCACAGAGAGTTACCTGGTGGTGAAGAAGCAGATGTCCATGGAGAACATGCTCGTCTACCTTGGTGAGAGGCAGGGGCCGTGGTCTGGGCAGGGAGGGATGGGATGGGATGAGGATTGAGCACTGATGGGGATGCAGAGTGGAGGGGAGGGGATGGAGAAGGGGTTGGGAATGGGGAAGAGGATGGTATGAGATCCAAGTAGGCACCAGCTCAGTTAGCATGTGACTTGGAGTCCCCTGATACGGTGTCATGGCCAAATGCTGTGCCCAGAGCAGAAGGGAAGCTGCTCCTGCCTGCCCTGCCTGGCCTGGGAGTTGAGGGGCAATGCCAGGACTGCAGCAGCTGGAGGGCTGCTGCTACAGGGGGTGAGGGTCTGGCTGTGCCCTCCTTGGGGGGCCTGCCCCCCCTGGGGGGCTGGAGCCGCTCAGGCATGTGCCTCCAGCCAGCAGAGTGGGTGACTGCAAGCATGGCATGATGAAATTCCGGGAGGAGAGGAACCTGCTGGGGCTTGGGCTGAGCACTGGCTTCCATGATCGCTACTTCATCCTCAACCACTCCTGGCTGCGCCTCTACAAAGAAGTGCGGGTGAGCCCTGCCTTCTCCTTCTCCTTCTCCTTCTCCTTCTCCTTCTCCTTCTCCTTCTCCTTCTCCTTCTCCTTCTCCTTCTCCTTCTCCTTCTCCTTCTCCTTCTCCTTCTCCTTCTCCTTCTCCTTCTCCTTCTCCTTCTCCTTCTCCTTCTCCTTCTCCCTTCTCCTTCTCCCTTCTCCTTCTCCTTCTCCCTTCTCCTTCTCCTTCTCCTTCTCCTTCTCCTTCTCCTTCTCCTTCTCCTTCTCCTTCTCCTTCTCCTTCTCCTTCTCCTTCTCCTTCTCCTTCTCCTTCTCCTTCTCCTTCTCCTTCTCCTTCTCCTTCTTCTCCCTTCTCCTTCTCCTTCTCCTCCTCCTCCTCCTCCTCCTCCTCCCTCCTCCTCTCCTCCTCCTCCTCCTCCTCCTCCTCCTCCTCCTCCTCCTCCTCCTCCTCCCTCCTCCTCCTCCTCCTCCTCCTCCTCCTCCTCCTCCTCCTCCTCCTCCTCCTCCTCCTCCCCTCCCCCTCCCCTCCCCTCCCCTCCTCCCTCCCCCTCCCCCCCCCTCCCCTCCTTCCCCTCCTTCCCCTCCTTCTCCTCCTTCTCCTTCCCTTGCCTTTCCCTTCCCCACCCTGCCCTGCTCTGCCACACTGTGACTTTGTGGGGATTCCCTGAGGGGACTCATGTGGGCTGACATTGCTCGGGCAGTGCAGGCAGCAATGGGGTTGCCATGGCACAGGCAGCTCAGACAGCCAAGGGCAGTGTGGGCAGTGCCAGAACTGGCTCCTGAAGTGCTGTCACCCAGACCTGGAGCAGATCCTGGAGCTCCTGGTCAGTGCCAGGGCTGAGGGGGGACATGCTGGCGTACTGGCTGTGCAGCGACAGCCCCTCTGTGCCCCCAGTTCCTGGTTGCCCTGATGTGACACTCCATTACCATTCCATCCCTATGCCCACCCGTGGGCACAGGGGGGCTGCAGGGAGGGGTCCCCCACCTCTGTTAACCCTTCTCCTCTGTTGAACAGAGCCTGAGGCAGCGGAGCCCCCCCTTGGAGAGCGTGAGTAGGGAGGGGAATGGGGGACTCAGCTGGGGTGCAGGGGCTCCCATGCCCTCTGCCCTTACAAGTCTGCCCAGGGTTGACCTCAGATCCAATCCAGGGTCAGTCCCAAATCCAATCCTGCAGCACACATGTGCCAATCACTGGAACTGTCCTTGGTGCTACCAGCTCTCCCCATTTGGCCCTTCTGGCTTGTGGGTCCCGCTGTCCTTCACTGCAGGCAGCCAGAGCTGGGTCTGGGGAAGGACCAGAGAGGATAGGGATGGGCTGAGCTGCTCCCCCATCCCGCAGGCATTGGATTGGGCTCTTGTAAGTCAACATTGCTTGCTTGTGAATATGAATGGCGGGTCCCCAGTGTGGCACCTGCTTCTGGGTCATGGCAAGGCACAGCCAGCACTGGAAGGGTCCTCATGCTGTGCCACGATGGCAGTGGGACACTTAGGAATGTGCTCTGGGCAGAGTGGGTCCGGATCCACCACTGCCATGGCTGTGGCCATGATGCTGAGGAGGGGTATGAGGTGGGATCCCATGGGACTCTCATTGAGACCCTGCCACAATGTGCAAGTGCTGGTTCCAGCTCAGAAGGCAACTGGCACTGGCTGGGGGGACAGGCCACCTGTGTCCCTTTCCTGCTACCTGTGGCCCTTGCCATGGGTGACAGACACATGCTCTGCTCCATGCTGGGCTTCACCCTCCTCCCTGTCACCACATCACTGCAGCTTTTCCTCCCTGCTGGGGGTGGACCCTATCCCAGCACCGGTGGGGACTGTGGTGGGTGGGGATAGATCTGGCAGCCACCAACCCAGTGTTGGTTCCCTGTTCCCCCAGAGTCACAAGCCAGAGAAGGAGTGGCCTGTCCGAAACCTGAAGGTCTACCTGGGCGTTAAAAAGAAGCTCCGACCCCCGACGTGGTGAGCAGCAAAGGGGTGGCCTGTGGTGCAGAAGGATGAGGATAGCAGTGGAGATGGGGACAGGGAAAAGGACAGGGACAGTTTTGGCTGCTGGACCCGTCCTCTGCTGGCCAGGCCTCCTGCCACCAGGTGTCAGAGCAGTCCTGTAGCTCGCTTCTGCAGCCCGGTCCAACCAGCAGGAACTGAGCTGTCCCCGGCACTGTCCCCACCCTGTCTTTCTCCCGAGCCCTGTTCCTGGCACTGTCCCGGGGTGTGTTTGTGCGCCTGAGGGGATCTGCAGAACTGGGGATGGGTTTGTGGGGCTGGAATGGGCAGTTGCAAGGACAGTGAGGGGTTTGCAGAGATGGGGATGGAAGGGATGAGAGGGGTTTGCTGGAGTAGTTGGCCAGCAGAGGACAGCTCTGTGGGGCTGTTGGGATTCATGTTCTCACTCCTCTTTTCCAGCTGGGGTTTTACAGTATTCTACGAAAACGAGAAGCACGAGAAGCAGCAATGGTGAGGGAAGGTGACACGGGATACTAAAGTTCTCCCTGGGACAGACAGACACATGGCAGCTCTCTAGAGCCTTTGCCATGGCAGGGGGAGGTGGGGAACCATAGAAATAATGAAATTATTTGGATGGGAAATGACCTTGAAGATCATCCAGTTGCACCCTCCTGACACTGCCAGGGACATTAGATGTGTGGAGACAGCCTGGCTGAGCACTCCTGGCCCCATACAGGTTCCCCCTGAGGAACCCCTGCAGCTGTCCCCTTCAGTCCCCCCTTCAGGGGTCTCATGCAGAGCAGCAGCTGAGGTCTCTGGAGCAGGCAGGTGTCCCTGGAGTGGGCGGAGGGGACGCCCTACTTGCCTCCACCACCTCCTCTGGCTGCTGACGCTGTTTCCACAGGTACCTGTGCTGTGACACCCAGGCTGACCTGCGGGAGTGGTTTGCCACCTTCCTTCAGGTGCAGGTAGGCAGTGGGCTGCATGATCCCTCCCTGAAACAGCGGGGCACCCCATGGGGGACAGCAGAAACCCTTTGGGGTGTCCAAGCCTCCCTAAACACCAGCACCCCAGGGCAGAAGAGAGCTCCTGGGGCGGGTGAGTGTCTGTTGTCCCTGACTGTCCCCTCTGCCTGCAGAACGGGGGTGCCCTGTGGCCCTCGGAGCGTCCCAGGGCGCGGGTGGCGCGGCCGCAGCAGGATGCCAGGTTGGGTAACATCTCCCTCATCCCGCTGCGGGGCAATGAGAGCGAGATGAGGAACAGTGTGGCTGCTTTTGCTACTGACCCCCTAACTGTGAGTGATCTGGGGGCACTGGATGCTCCTCCATGCAGGGCTGCATCCCCCCTGCATCACATGATGGGCGGGTCCTGGTCTCCTAACCTGGGTGGGGGAATATCCTGGCTCCCACTCCTGCTCCCATTCCTTATGTACTATATCATCTCCAGTGATGGATCCGGGGGCAAGCTGATCCTTTGGGGGCTGGTGGAGTCTCCTGGGTCCAGGGCGTCCCAAATCATGTGATGCAAAAAGAAGGGATGCTGCCATGCTCCTCATTTTTCCTCTAACAGGGTTGGGTTTTCTGTCCTGGTCACAGATCACCTCCCCATCCTGCTGTCTTGTCTGTCTGCAACAGCTGTCCTGCCTGGGGGCTGTCACCCATCGAGTGTCCCTTAACCATGCGGGTGCTGTTGCTGGACTCTTGCCCAGCCACAAGGCTGGTGGTGGGACAGAAATGATCCCACTACCTCCAAGCCAATGGCTTGTGCCCTCGTTGCTGTTATAAACCAGGGGACAGGGCTGTGCCAGGGAAATCCCCCACCAGCATCAGTTGGGCATCACCCAGTGAGTGCTCAGGGATGCCCCAAGGGCAGAGAGCAGCATCTTTGCTGTCCTGGAACTCCTGCACAGGCTCAGGTTTATAACAGAGGGCACTGGGGAAGGCTCCAGGGGCTTTGCTGTGGGCTATGCTTCACAGTGTGCTTGTGGTAGGGTGGTCTGCTGCAGGGGACCAGCACACCAGGGCTCCCAGGGGACAGTGGGTGAGTGTCCCCCGCCACGGGGCCAGCATGGGAAGAGGTTCTGGGACTGCAGTGACCCTGGGGCGACCATAGTTTCTCTTGCTGGGCATTTTCCCTGTGTCCCCTGGGGTGCCATGCTGCCAGTGATGCACAGACACGGAGGAGGAGGAGGAGGCTGAGGATGAAAGGTGATCTGTCTGCCCTTTGTCCCCAGCTTCTGCGGAACGTCTGAGCTGGAAAACTGACATGCCAGTGAGTTTCCCCCCCTGCCTGCACACCCTGTCCTGATCTGATGACAGTGGGAGCCAGTGGCTCTGTCTGTCCCATTGCCATCCTGGCTTGGGGACATGGCACGTGTCCCCAGAGGTGAAAAGGGGTTGGAAGTGCCTGCTCTGTCCCCTTCACTGACACTTTGCTCTCCACTTGTGCCACAGGTTCATCTCCAAGTGGGGCCACCCTCGGGGTCTCGTGCCAGCCCCGTACTCCGGCACCTGCCAGGGTCCTATTGCCACCAGAGCCTCCACTGAGCCTTCTCACTTTCCACTGTGGGAACCACAGGCAGCCAGGAGGGCAGATGGCAGCGAGGCCACCCCCCCCCCAGCAGAGCTGGGCTTGGGAGCCATTTCCAGACAGCCCACAGGGTGTCAGCCCCTGACTCTGTGCCCCAGCTGCCTTTGGCCACCGCTTCTTTTCCCAGCTCCGGGAGGAGAAGCAGAGCCTGGGTGGGAGCTGCAGTCGAGGGCATTTACGTTTCCTCTTCCATCCCCTGTTTTTAAGTCTTTCTCCTCTGAAATGATAAGGCAGGTGGGAGCTGCCCTTCCTGTGGGATGCCCCCTTCTCATGGGATGCATGCCTGGCCCCAGGCACTGCCATCATCCTGCTCCCATCACTCCTGGGGAAGGGTCCCCTCTGTGCTGGGTAGGGCAGGATGACAAGAGCCTCAGTATTCACCCAGCACTGGGGAGGGAGTGCCCCTGGGCTCTGTCCTCCATCCATCACGATGGAGATGGCAGGAGCAGCCCCTGCGTCCCACTGCCACCTCTTGACGATATTAAAGGTCTTAAGAAATGAAGTGGGAGTGTTCAGGTCTCTGCCAGCCATGCTGGGTGGGGGGACTCCAAGAGCTGGCAACCTGGAAGTGGAGAGGGACTATCCTGGATGCACCTGCTGGGTGGTTGCCAGAGAATGGGTGCCATGGGGAAGGCAGTGAGCTGCCTTTTTAGGGACAGAGCAGTGGCACCCCAGTCGAACAATCCTCTGCTGTGATTGCTGGAGCCTTGCCAGTGCCAGAGTTTGTGTCTGTGCTGAACTGCCACTGTAAATCACCAGGAGGGGGTGGGAGCTACCAAGAAACACGTGTGCAGGTGTGTTTCAGGGCCTGGGCCCTTGCAGTGTGAGGCACAATGGGCATTTTAAAGCCAGAGTCTGGGAGCTGTCTCTTTGGATCATGGCAGCCATAGGAACTCCTCCCCATAGCCCATGGCTGATCCTGTGTGCTGCTGCTGTCTGCCAGTGCTTGTGACCGTGGAACTTGCCATGGAAACCCTTTGAGCTTCATCTCACAGCCATTGTGGTGGGGAGCATCACTGGAGCTCAGCCTGAGTGGCAGAAGGTAGCTGGGACTCCGTTTTCCCTGGTTTCCAGGGATGTGGGGATGCTGGTCCCCAGGGATGGAGGGATGCAGGGGGCTGGGTGTAGCTGCAGGGCTGGAGCATCACTCCCTGCTGAGTTGTCTGTGGCAGCCCTGGGTGGGGGTGTCCCACCGCCCCCTCCTCACGCTGAGCCACCACAGGGGCTGTGGGTGAGTCATGCGTGGGAGCAGGAGGGCTGTCAGTCACCTGCAGGCGCTGCCAGGCTGCAGGGTGGTGGCAGCGGGGCTGGCAGTGTCACCTGCACTGCTGCAAGGCCTGGAGGTCTCAGAGGGAGACAGGGAGGGCACCTGTGTCCCCACGTCCCCCTGAAAACAGCACCCCACAAGCCTCAGTTACACCAGTGTGTGGCTCATGCCCCTCGTTGTTGTGGCAGGGTGAGGAGCCAGGTGTTGGGAAGGGCAGGAGAGCCTTCAGCACCCCTGGTTTCATGACCTCTCTCCCATTCTGCTGTGCCAGGTTGCTCCATGGGGCTTCTAGTGCCCAGGACTCTGTGGGCCGGGAGCGGATGCCTGGCACCAAACCCCAGGGATGTGCCAAGAAATACCATTAGTGCTCAACATTGTTAGATATCCATCCATCCATCCATCCATCCATCCATCCATCCATCCATCCATCCATCCATCCATCCATCCATCCATCCATCCATCCATCCATCCATCCATCCATCCATCCATCCATCCATCCATCCATCCATCCATCCATCCATCCATCCCTTTCTCCCTCCCTCCTTCCCCACCTCTATCTCTCCCCTGCCCCACCACCATTCCCTCAATCCACCCCCTCCTTCAGCAGCCTACCTGTCTCTCTGGCCATACAACTGTCCCTCTTACCCTCCTTCCCAGTTTTTCACCACTAGGACATCCAACCTCTTCATCTTGCCCTGCTCCAGGAGCTGAACAAACTCTGCAGCTCCCAGCCAGCCAATGCTGGGTCTGTCCTCCCTGCACCCCTCAACAGACCAGGGGCAGAGTGTGGAGGCTGCAGGGGAATGCTGGGGGCCCTTCTGGATCCCATGAACATGAGACTGGGGTTCCCTTCATCTCTAACCACATTTTTTTGGGGAAGGGATCAATAGGGAGCTGCTGGTGGCCCACTTGAGGGAAACTGGGAGTGGGCAGGAGGGATGCAGTTGTGGTGCTGGGAACCCCTGTATCCCATAAACATGAGGTTTGGGGTTCCCCTCACCTTCATGTTGTTTTCTGGGGGAAGAGATGGGCAGTGAGCTCCTGAGAACCCATCTGAGGGCAGCCAGGATGCAGTGATAATCACTGGAGACCTCCTGCCCTGATGTCCTTGAGCCCAGCGAAGACAGGAAGGGCCAGGGCGCTGTGCAGCAGCACTGCTGCACTGAGCTGGTGCAGCATTGCCCTGTGGAGAGGTGGATCCATCCAGGAGCAGCATGGATCAGGCCTCTCTCCAGCTCTCACTATTCATAATGCTGCGGAGGCAGAGCCATGTGACACCGCACATCGGCAAGTGATTAATTGCAGAGACATTTACAAACAACTTAATAAACTGACATTGGGGGGGTTGGGCATGTCAGGGTGTCTGCTGGCTTCTCCACGAGCACAGGCTGGGACCTGCCTGGGACCCACAGCCTCTCCCTGGAGTGCTGGAGCCCTTGGCACTGTCCCTGTCCTTGCCCGTGGTCTGCTGCTGGTGCTGGCATCAGTGACCTTGTGTAGATTAGATGAGTGCCAGACTTGAGTCACGGTCATGGTGCCACCAAGGACGTTGCTGCCGTTCCTGAATGCTGCCATTCCTGAGGTGCTGCCATTCCTGGCTATTGTGTCTTGTGGTGGGGACACCCCACATTCACTGTCCTCATCTCAGGTACCCTGAGGAGGAGCCAGGAGGTGGCTGGACAGCCCGGCATAATGCCACAGTCACCCCATGGCACCATGCCCAGGGGTTCTGCTCTGCATCCCACACCCACAGCAGCTCTGTGTCCCACTGAATGGCTCCTGCCCCTGCACTCCCCCGCCCCCCCCAGTAATGAACTCAGCAGATTATCAGGTCCTGGGTTATTGCAGAGCAGCCACACTCCAGCAGACTTTAAACTAGTCATTATTTCATCAACAGCCCCATTAAACTGTCACGGGCTTTTTCCAGCCTTTTTCCCATCATTTTCCCCTTTTTCCTTGCCTCCTGCCTTTTCTCCATCTATGCTTTTTTTATCAGAGCATGTGGCTGCCAACACACTCAGGATGCTCTCAGGGGGGTCACCTCACCCCTCAGCTATCAGTTTACCCACCCAGAAAATGGGATCAGGCTGGGGAAGGATTTGAGGAAATCTATCACTCCCCAAACTGACACAGAAGCCCCCCTCCCCCTCCTCCATTCCACATTCAGCCTGGCCCAGTGATGGAAAAGGTCTCTGGATGTTGGGGAAGGGAGACAAGAGCCCATGGGAGGATTTTAAAAGCAGAAAGTGAAGGGGCAGAGGAAAGGCCCAGCTTGCTGAGGCTTTTTATCCTTCACAAGTGCTCTCCCTGCTCCCTCTGCTCGGTCCACTCCCAGCTTCCTCCCTGGCAGTCACCCTCTCACTTTAATAAGACAAATGAAGGAAATTTAAATAGCCAGGTAAATGTTGGGCTGGTGTGGGGGGGAGGAAAGGATGCAGAGGTGGGTTGTGCCTAGGAGGCTCCCATGGGATGGGGGATCTGCCTCTCCCAGCTCCAGTGGGGTGCTGGCAGTGCCAGGGACTCAATGCCACATTGCAGCTGATAGATGTTGGGAGTGTGGTGTCTTGGGAGAACGGGGAAGGTGTTTGGGAAGGGATGTTTGCCCTTGGCTTTGCATGGCCAGAGCTGGCCAAGGAGATGTGACTAAAGCAAAATGGTGATGGGTGGCAGAGATGAGAGCCAGACTGGGATTCTCCCTGCCAGGGGGACCTTCCCAGTGGGACCAGTGAGCACAGCCAGCTGCCAGCCTTCTTCCCAGCAGAGGCCAGTGGTGCCATTGCATCCCAGAGCATGTGGGTCTGGCATGTGAACAAGGATGCTCTGGCTGATGGCTGTTTATCCATCACTGTCACAGCACTGGCTCAGATGAGGATCTGGGTTTGTCTTTCTCCATTAAGTAGATGTTAATTTGCATTTATTTAAAAATAACAGAGCTTTCAATCTCTTTATTAACATCGCAGCAGCAATGCTTCTGGCTTGTCAGCCCGGAGATATTCCTGATGCATCCCTGCCCAGGGCTGGGCACGGAGCCCAGCTAGGATCCCCTGGAGCCAGGATCCCCAGGGAGATGTGTGCAATGTGGGACAGGCAGATACATATAATTGCTGAGTTGTCAACATCCTGGCTGCTGCGTGTCCCCTGGGTGACAGCCCTGCTCCCCTCTGTGCTCCAAGACTTCTAGGGGTGGGGAGAAACAGGGATGAGCTTTTCAGGGATGGTGGGGGACTCAGTGTCCCTGGGGGCTGTAGAAAGGCACTGAAGGGATCTGAAGCATCTCTGGAGCCTCCCTGGGGCATCCTTCCCCAGGTGAAGGCTCAGAGCTTCTCCCTGAGCTACAGCCAAGAGCCCAGCAAGTTCTGCAGGTGAAGGCAGTGAAATCCCTATGGAATCAGTCTTTAAGAACCCCATAGCCAATGACCACAGTGCTCCAGGCAGTTTCAGGGATGTGCCACATGTCCTGCAGGCTGGGCACCCATCCCCTACCCAGCCCTGCCCCCGGATGCACCAGACACGGGTGCAGCTGCAGGGGAGCAGGCACAGCTCTGCCCATCCATGAGTCTGGTTCACCAGGACTCCAAAATCTCAGTTTGCCCCTGTTCCACCTGCTGGGAGATTCCCAAGGAGCCCATTTTGGGCTGTGACTCCAGATGTGTGTATGAGCATGCTGTATGCTTTCCAGATGTGTGTATGGCGTGCCTGGATCTGCAATTCCATGCATGACCATGCCTCCAACACGCTCATACATGCTCAGGTGCACACACGTGTATTTATCCCACCTAAATATGTACCCAGGTGAGCAGCAGCTCCGTGCACATGTGGCCCTGAATGATGTCACCCCACTTCCACGTGGGCTGCCACTGAAACAGCAATGAGCTTTGGCTTATTGAAGGCAAGGGAGATGGCAAACCTCCCTGTCTTGAGTGTTCCTGGAGCCCAGGCCTTGAATCAGAGGAAAAAATAATAAAGAAAAAACAACAGCAGCAGCAACAACAACAAAAAACAACAGCAACAACAACAACAAAAAAAACCCCAAAAACCCCGAAAATCAACAACAAAAAAAAAAACAAACACCAAAAAACCCCAAAAAACCAAATCAAACCAAAACAAATGACAAAATCAACAAAAATAATAAAATAAAGGAAAACAATAAAACAAGCAAAGGTAAATCTAAAAAATCCCTGAGACTTTATATATAAAAAAATAAATACAGGGATAAAAAAAAGCTCTTTGAGGAGAATCACTTCAAATTGGCTATTTATCGGCGCAGCATCCCGCCGGGAGGTTTCCATGGCTACCTGGCAGCCCGAGCCGGGCCAGCAGCGTGCCAGCCCCGCGTGCCTCCCTCCCAGCGTGTCCCCGCCGTGCCCGCGGCCGCAGCCTTGGTGCGGCACCGGCGGCGCCGATGCTGCTGAGCTGGGCTGAGCTGAGCTGAGCTGAGCCCGCACCCCCGGCCCCAGCCCCGCCCGGGGGCCAGACCCTGCGGATGGGCTCCCACCTGCTGGGATGCTCAAGGGGCTGACACTGTGGGCACGGGGTGTCCTCGCAGAAGCCCCTGTGCAGGTCAGGAGCAGAGCTGAGCCCCCATCTGGGGGGGACGGATGCCTCAAGGCAATTCTGCTCCTCCGAGGAGCACTGAGCTCCCCCTTTACCTCTGGAAACCTCATCCCTGCTTCTGCCCACCGCAAGAAGCCCTGGAGCACGATGGGGAGCGGGGCTGTCACCCAGAGGACATGCTGTCAGCACCTGGAGGAGCTGAGCTCTCCCCTTCCCTCCCACCAGCCATGGTTTGGGACAGGGGTTAGGGAAACCTTTGGGAAAAGGCTTTTGCTGTCCCTTGGGGAGGATGCTGCTAGATTTGGAGGGATAATGTGCAGGAACTAGAGAGTTCCCATGGTGATCAGTGCTCGCATGGATCCCTTCCATGGCCCTGAAGGACCATCCCAAAGTCAGCCTCTCTCCGTGGGGCCCCCATTTCCCTTCTGGGTGCACCCATGGGCCGTGACAAGGGGACACTGATTGATCCCGGCCCCGACTGAAGGTGCAGGGAAACTTCTCATCTGCCCCAGCACTGTTGGAAGGCAGAACGCAGGGACATCTCCTCCCAGGAACAAGGAGCTCCATCCTGCTCTTCCTGTGTCACCAAGGCTGCCTGGTTCCTGCCCTGTCCCCTGTCTCCCACCTTATCTGCCACCCACCCTGGGGGCATGGGAGTGTTGGGTGCAATGGAAAAGCCCCTCCACTGCTCCTATCATCTCCAAAGCAGGAGTAGACCCCTGCCTCTGGGTGATGGGAAGGGGGAGGAGGGGATTTGGGACTTCTGGGCCACCCTGGGACTGGATGCCTTGGTGCCCCCATGCCTGCTTCCACAGGCAGCAACGGGAGGGCTGGGAAGGGCTCAGGGGTGGCAATGAGGATCTCCAAAACCTTGAGCATCTTTGGAATGAGGAATCAGTGGAGGGGGTCAGGTCAGGAGGGGGAACCACAGGAATGGTACCTGAGCTGTGGTACCTGGCAGAGCCCTGGGAGCATCCTTATGGCTCCTGACAGCTCCCAGGGCCAGGGGCTGAGCCTGCAGCCCTGCTTAAATCCCTGTTTCCCACTGCCTGTGTGCCAAGTGTCCCCCCTGGCATAGTCCAGGTAGGGAAGCTGCCACCTGGAGGATGGCACCACAGGGATATTTTCCCATGCTTTGGGCTCAGGGACACGTCATTCTATGGGAAGATGGGAAAAATTGAGGTGCAGTGAAGAGTGAGGTTGGAAAGTGGGGGCAGAGTGTCCCCTGTGCCCCTTGGTGTCCATGAGCACCTCATTCTCCTGGCTCAGCACTGGGAAGGTCACCTGCATGGTGTCCTCAGTGTGACCGAGCCAGCGGGTCCCTGTCCCCTCCCGCAGCCAGCTGCCAGCTGTGGCCAGGCAGGGGACGCTGGCCGAGGCTGGAGGGCAGGTTCAGGTGCTGGATGGGGCTGCAGGAGCTGGCCCCAGCCACCATCCCACTGCCCTGCCAATCCCAGGGGCCTGTGGGATCCCAGTCCTGAGGGAGCTGGGCGGCCATAGGCTGGGGGGCTGCTGAGACCAGCTTATGATGGTGAAGGTGGCTGACTCAGATCTCTTCCCCTTCCTTCTTCCTTTTCCTTTCCCCTTCCCTTTTCCCTTCTGTTTCCTCTTTTCTTTCCTCTTCCTCTTTCCTTTTCCCTTCCCCCTCTCCCCTTCACCTTCTTTCCCTTCTTTGCCTTTCCCCCCCTTCTCCTTCCCCTATTTCCCTTTTTCCTTCCCCCTTCCCTTCTTTTCCCTTCACCCCCTTCTTTTTCCTTTTCTTTTCCTTTCCCCCTCTAAATCCCATTTCCAAAGCCAAGGAAAGCCCTTGCCTCCTCCAGGAGCTACCCAAGGAGCTCCTCCAGGGGCTACCCAAGCTCCTTCCTGTGGTGTTCAGAAGTTCCATCCCAGCTCCAGCACCTTCCTAGACAGCAGCACCAAACCTGGATGGCTCCAGAATGGGATGGGCTGGCACTGGTGACAGAATTGCCCCAGTGTGGGATGTGGTGGCCCCAAACATCTCCTGGGACACCCATCCCCACCCCAAAATACACATAGGGTGTTTCTCTCTGTTCTACCCCAATCACAGGTGAGCTGTTGGACCTCTGGACACAGAGGGAATAATTTTCTGGTTCACTGTGAATTTATTTCCTTTTGGTTTTTTTTCATTGAGTACATCTTGTACCGATGTTGCAATAAAAACAGGGCTCCAGGTTCCTCTGTGTGGTTTTTTTCTGTTCTTTATCTGTTCCCAGGATAAATGTCAGTGGAAATGGAAAAGCTTTTCTCTGTTTTGCTATTTTCTTCTCTCCCTGAAAGACTCTTCAGGTTTATGAGGGAATATGGTGGAAAAATCAGAAAGGGAAAAAAAAAATCCCCAGAACTTGCTGAAATTGAGCTTTCTCATGGATATGCCTCTGTACATGGCAGGACCAGGAGGGACTAAACAGATATGTAGACATGGCACTTGTGGATGTATTTTAGTGGTGGGCTTGGCAGTGGTGGGGAACTCTTGGACTTGGTGGTGTTTGAGGGCTTTTCCAACCTTAATTATTCTGTGATTCCATGATTCAAAGTAGGAAAGTGGTTCAGACCATCCCAGGAAGCTGGACTGGGTGTCTTCAGAGAAAGGGAGGTATCTCCCTGCATGCACAGCAAGAGAGCTCACAGCTCTGGTGTGAGGTAGAGCCCATTTCTAGGGAAGGTATTCAAGGTGCAAATTGCTTTGTATCAGCAAATACATCTCCATTAGCGCTGGAATTGGTATCCTGCACAATACGTGCTCGAGGACAAAGCCTGCCTATTCAGAGCCCACAGAATTCAATCATCTTGCTGAGGAGTATCAGCAGAAAGCAAAGCAAGGCTCGTTTCGCATTCACGCTGCAAATATCGGCATGAGCCCACGGAGATGGAACGCTGCCTACGGAACCTGGCACCACTTCACTTTCCCAGCAGTAAATAAAGACATGCAGCCCATGCTGGTGCCCAGAGCAGGATCCCCAGCAGCTCCAGCAGGGAGAAATAAGAGAGGTTTGTAGGAGATACTGTGAGATTTGTAGGAGACACTGTGTCAGAACTTCTGACTGTTGTCGTGTCTCCCAGGACCCCCTCCCTCCATCCAGGAGGTCAGGCTGAGCCGCCCCTCTCAGGGGCACCTGGAGAAGGTTTCTGGGAGGATCTCAGTGGCCATCACTGGGGCCTCACTCCTGTCAGAGGGATCAATGAAGACCTGGTTTGACCAGCTTTGTGCAGGAGATTGGACCAGGAATGTCCATGCTCTGCAGCAGCCTCTCGGGGTCTCTAGCTGGTCAGAGTGACCCTGAGATATGTTGGAAAGTCTCTTTTCCCAACCCAGTGCTCAAATAAGGAGTCAAAACTCTTGTATTCTTGTTCTCAAGGTTGTTTATTGTTTCTTATCTATAAAATTCTTTCTCCTGTCCAGCCGAGATCCACTCAACAGGTCAGTCAGAGGCACTCTGCCTGCCCCTGGGGTGTGTTATATCTTTATACTAAAAACTACATGTACAATATTTACAATTACTTTCCAATACCTATCACCTGTGTTTGACAGTGAGCTTCTACTCTAAACCAATCTAAAAGTGCCAACATCACAGCAGAAGATGGAGGCCAAGAAGAAGAAGAAGGAGAAAGGCTGGACACACCCAGATTCCTCCATTTTGGCCCCTGAACCCCCATTCTAAAAACCCCCAAAAATCTATTTTTCACCCCGTGATAAATTCACTATCATTCTACTTAAACTTTCGTGGCTTGTAATCCTTCATATAAAGGTTGGTAATTATTTTTTCCAAGGGGTAAATCAAAGGCACAGGGGTCCTGGGCTCTGTGCCAAGGTCTCTGAGCCCCCTGGGCAGGGGCTTGAGTGCTCCAGGGCAGCCAGAGGAATTTCCTGGGTTCCGACCCATCCAGTGATGCTCACCCAGAAATGCCTTGTGTGCTTCCAAGCAAGAATTAGCAGGCATTTATTAAAAAAAAAAAAAACAACCCAAAACAACCAAAATCAGCCTCAAACTGAGCATTTTTAATTAAACACACCAAAACATTCCAGGAGATTTTTTCCGATTCTCAGCCTCCATGACACTCCTGGGACTTCACACACTGTGCTGCCACTTGCAGAAGGACTCTAAGCAGCTTCTTGGATATGGGGCAGAGTTTTCTCTTGAGGAGAAAATAGTACAGACAGATGTGGAGCTGAGAAAAACATGTCTCTTAAATACCAGGAATGACATTTGGAGAGGGGAATAAGAAGGGAAAGAGCTAGGCATCACACTGGCCACATGGAAGGAGTCCCAGGAGTCCCAGGGGTTTGGAGCATGTGGGACGACGGGGATCCATATGGATGTGGCACTTGGGTCCATAGCGTGGTGGAGGGCTCGTCAGTGGTGGGGAAAGGCTGGACTTGAAATGGCTTTTCCCACACAAATTCCATGATTCCATGGTAATACGCAGATGTGACGACCCTTGCCCGGCATCTGGAGATGGATGGTTCCTTCTGGTGGTCTCTGCACCCAAATCTGCTCTGATCATCTCAGCTGCTGCTGTCTGGGGACCACTGCAAGACAAAAATTTGGGGAATAAGAGAGGCTGGGATAAACAGGCATGGGAACCAGCTTTTCTGGAAAGGAGGGGACTCCTTGTAGATTACAAGGTGATGGGGGTTAGCAGGGTGTGGGATGGCCCATACATGGCAGCCACAGCCCCCTGCTCCCACCATCCACTGCTGCCACTGCAGAGTGCTGGGAACAACTTGGCCACCTTGGTGGGAGAAGATGGATGAGTGCTGGAATGGCTCCCAGTCCCCAGGGCACCCCATGGTGTCCCACAGCAGGCTCTCCCCATAAAGGAGTGCAGGATATGAGCTCAGCCAGATGATGAAAACCTAAGTCATTAAATCTGAGGCTCAGGGTGGAAATAGGGATTAGATTGAAGTGATGATCCTTAAAATAATCTCCAATTAGTCCCAGATCTACTCTCAGCTCTTGGGGGAAAATTTGGGCAAGTAATTGCAGGTCTGGGCCTCAGTTTCCCCTTGCAGATAACAAAGCCAGAGGATCTTGTGTAACTGATACACTGCCTGTATCTGTAGACCGTGGGGATATTAATTCTGGTGAATTTGACAGGAACTGATGTGATTTGAGTGCTAATCCCTTAATATCTATTGCTGCTCTGACGTCCCAGCTGGTGGATCCACAATGACTCTAAAGCTCATTCCTCCCTTCTCCCCACAGGCAAATGATGCTGGAGAGATGGAGGTCTGCGAGGCTAGTGAGGAGCAACCTAAATAGCTCTTTTTGGTGCAAAATCTCAATACACTAAGCCAAGTTCCCAGTTTGGGAGCGTGGTTTGGGCCTGTGGTGCAGCACACAGCATGGGGAGCGAGTGCAGAGGATGCAAGTGCCTGCAGAGGGGTGCAGTGGAGCCTGCAGACCCCAGACATGCTCCTGGATTCACCTGTGTGCCTGTGCTGGCTGAGATCAAAGGTCCATGGCTCCGTGCTGCCAGGGGCCCAGAGATGCTGAGGGTGAGGCAAAGAGCAGGGCAAAGAGCTGGACAAAGACATGGATCTTTGTTAGGGGCACAGGCAGTGGGATCCAGGGTACCCCTGGCATGTTTACACCAAGCTCAGCGGTGTGATCACCATGCTGGAGGGAAGGGATGGAATTGAGGGGGACCTGGACTGGCTGAAGAGGGGATACTGTGCCAGCCTCATGAAACTCAGCAAGGCTAAGTCAAGGTCTTGCACCTGGGTTGGAAGATTCCCAAGCACAAACACAGAAAGGGTGGAGAATGGACTGAGAGCAGCCCTGGGGAGAAAGGCTTGACAGATGAAGAGCTCAGGATGCCCTGGCCATGTGCACTGACAGCCAGATACCCCCTGTGTCCTGGGCTGGCCCCAGGAGTGTGGGCAGCAGGCAAGGAAGGGATTCCTCTGCTCTGCTCTGCTCCGGTGAGACCTGTCCTGCAGTGCTGTTTCCAGCTCTGGGGCCCCAGCATCAGAAGGACATGAAGTTGATGGAGGGAGTCCAGAGGATGCTGTGGAGATGCTCTGAGGGCTGGAATACATCTGCTGTGGGCATCCCTAATACGGCTGAGGGAGATGGGAGTGTTAAGCCTGGAGAAGAGAAGGTTCTGGGGAAACATTGGAGCCCCTTCCATTGCCTAACAGAGCTCCAGGGGAGCTGAGGAGGGATGTTGGATAATGACCTGGAGTGACAGGACAATGGGGATGGCTTTAGTCTGACAGACAGTAGGGTTAGATAGGACACTGGGCAGAAATTCTTGGCTGTGAGGGTGATGAGGCCCTGGCACAGGCTGCCCAGTAAAGCAGTGGCTGCCCCATCCCTGGAGACATTCAAGGCCAGACTGGATGGGGCTTGCAGAAACCTGGTCTAGTGGGAAATGTCCCTGCCCATGGCAGCAGAGTGGAACTGGAGGAGCTTCAAATGTCCCTTCCAACCCAAACCATCCAGTGGTTCTTTGATCCTGAGTCAAGACTTCATCAGCTGGATGATCTCCTCACAGTCTTTGTCCAGGACCTGGTCCCTAGGAGCTTCCCTTTTTGTCTCTAGTGCTTGCACTGGAAGAAGCTGAAATGCTTAAATATCTTTGAACGCTCAGGTTGCTGCTGCTCCTCGATTCCCTCCCCTTGTGCCAGGAGGTGTCACAGAAACCTCTGACCTGAATTCAGTGTAGGATGGGTGTCCTTCCCCAGGGTCCCTCTTGGGAGTGTAGCTCCCATGCATGGGGTCATTGCCTGGAGAGCACAGGCAGTGCTGGCACTGCAGTGACTTTTACCCTTCTCCAGACACCCTCTGACACTGCCCCATCCTGCTGACCCCTCACACTGCCAGACCCCAGCCCATGGGGCCCAGGACAGGAGATCAGCAGGTTCAAGCTGGGGATCACCTGTGTGGCTGGGACTGTTTGCAGGGTGTTTACTCTCTGGCAGGGACCTGTTTGTGGTCCTGTGCTGTCCTGTATGATAGAATCACAGAGCCATGATTTGGAAAAGCCCTCTGAGACCAGTGAATCCAACCATTGCCCAGCACTGCCAAGCCCACCACTAAACCAAGTCCCCAAGTATCACATTTACATGGCTTTTAAATCCCCCCAGGCATGGTGCCTACAACGTTTGGCAACAGTATTGGGGAAGAAATTGTCCCGTCTACCAAACCCAAACCTCTCCTGAAAAACTTGAGGCCATCTCCCTTACAGAAGAGGAGATATATTGCTCGGTGCTGCTTAGTGCCCTTAGGAAAGCAACCTGCCTGTGGTACAAGTGTTGCCTAGTGCAGCTCGTTACCCCTGGGACAGGAACCTGCGGGACCAGCGCTGCTCAGTACCTCCGGGACAGGGATAGGTGGGAACAGCACTGCCCAGTGCTGCCGATGCCGCCGGGGCAGTGACAGGGCACGGCAGGCGAGGCTTGCGGTCCCAGCAGGGCCAGAGGCGCCGGGTGGGCCGGCTGGCCCCGCGGGGAGAGCGGGGAGGGCAGGTCCCGCGGGCGCTGCGAGACAAAGGCGGGCGCTCCGCGGCGCGGCGCGGCGCACGGGCGAGGCCGGGCGCGGCGCGGGGTGGGCGGCGGCGGGCGGCAGGTGCGGCCCCTCCGGCCCCTCCGGGTCCTCCGCCGAGCGGCTCGGCCCCCGCCCAGCCCCGCGGAGCCGCAGCAGCGCCGTCAATCAGCGTCGCCCCCGCTCCGTCCTCCCCTCCCGCACGCCTCGGCGCGCTGCATCGGGCTCGGTGACAGCAGCGAGCTGAGCGCGGCGGGAGGCTCCGCTCCCAGCCGGCACCGAGAAGCGGGCGCGGCGGCGGCGGGGCTGGGAGGGCTGCCGAAGCATGCGGAGCCATGGGCCAGGGCTGCGGACACTCCATTCTCTGCCGGAGCCAGCCGTACCAGGCGGCCGCATCTGACATGTGAGTTCCCTCCCGCCGGCACCGGGGATGGGGGACCACGCCAAGAGGGAGGGATGCTCTGGGAGTAATGCCGGGCAAAGGAGCGAAGGAGACGTCAGGGACGCAAGAAAAAGTTCCTCCTGCCTGACAGCTGTCAGGGAGGGGGTGGCAAGGAAATGACAAGAGGCTGCGACCCCTCCCTGCTCCCCACTCGCCACCTGTGTTAGCCCCGGGGCAGGTCATCGCTGGTGTTTCTGTGCCAGAGGGCTGGTGTGAACTGAATCTCCCCGTCTCCCCATCACCCTCATCCCATAATGATTTCCTGCAAGGGTAGGAGGCTTCTGGCCCAGTGGTGGGCCGTAGGGGGGCCCGGGTGACTTTGTGAAATTCAGGTCAGGCTTCTGAATTGTGGTTTCGGCAGCTTCACACAGAGCGAGAGAAGCCAGCCCCTGCGCAGCCACCCGCTCACCGAACAGATTTGGGGGTCCCAGTGCCACAGTGCCTGTCTGTCTATGGCCAGGTGGGGATGGGGCTCCAGGGGTCACGGTGGTCTCCTGCTGCAGCGGGCACAGCGGGCTTTGTGTGACGGCGTGGGTGACCTTGCTGAGGGATGACAGTGCTCCCGGGAAGCAGGGAAGGGTGATGCTCTGAAGAGCCCACGTGGGAAGCGGGGAGGCTTGCAGTGTGTGGACTCCCGGTGCCCAGGGGCTTGGCGGGGCTGGCAGAGCCCCCCGTGTCTGTGCACACGCGTGTGCAGCGCCGGCGAGGCACCACAGCTGCTGGGCAGCAGGATGGGCACGGATGGGTCACAGTGGGTGCTCCGGGCACCAAGGATCTGGGGTGCTCCCAATCCCTCCGCCCCCTGCTCCAGTGGGAGCAGATCCCACATTTTGAAAAGCCCTCTGGGAGGGTGAGCTGGACCACAGGAAGAAATGCAGGTCTAGGGCAAAAAGGAGGAAGGCTTCTCAGTGCTTGGATTCCTTTGTCTGACAGTGCCAGCTCCACATGCTCGGGCTCTGGCCGAACTGCCTGGCTCAGCTGCTCACACCAGGACCACCAGAACCAGGAGGCACTGGAATGTGCCCAGGAGCAGCCTGGGGTCTCCTGGAGCAGGTGCTTTAGGTGATGGCAGGACTGTTGGGGTGCAGGGAAGCTTCCATCCACTCCTGCTCCAGCATTACACATTTCCCTCACCGAATTTTCACACCTTCATGAGTTGACCTTTGGGTGAAAACCTTCTCCCTCTCCATAGAAAACACCCTCCAGCATCTCTCTTGCCTACATGCAAAGTGTGCCTTGGATCTGTTTTCTCAAGGCCCCAGTAGGTGCTGATCCTCCTACGCTTCCGTGGGTGCTGGGTCTGTCTCTGCAGGCAGCATCCTTCCCCCAGCTCTCCTGGCTCACTCCCTGGTGCTGTGTGTGCTTTGTTCCCTGCAGAGATCCTTCTCTGGTGCTGCCTGAACACGTGCACGTGTCCTTTTCTTTAAGCAAAACACACAAAGGTCTTGAAATGCCATGCGAGCCCCATGTTCCCTCCTGCCTCTGCTGCTGCTGTTTAAAGGCTTTTTTAAAAAAAGTAAATGACAGAAAAGCTTGGTGTAGCTGGGCTGGCTGTGCCCAGGTAGGAACTGGCAGGTGAGGTGGGAATGGTGAGTGCAGTTGCTTTAGTCTTTTACCCAGGATATGTCCTTCATAGATATTTGTCCCTGCTCCTGTAAACCCCACGGGGTACAGAGAGGTGGAAAAGCTTCCCAGGAGTAGCCAGAGGATGATGCCCTGGGCCCTGCAGTGCTCCCTGGAGGGGCTGCAGTGGTGAGGCTGGTGCTGTGGGGAGGGGTGCTGCCTGCTCCCTGCCTCCCCTCCAGCCCTGCCCTGCTCCATGCTGGCTGGCAGCGCTGCCTGGGGCTGGCATCCAGAGGTGGCCCAGCTCTCCCATGTGCATGGTGCATTTTTTGCAAGGGGATGCAGGTGCAGCATTATCCAGGTCACGTTTTAACCCATTTCCTCCCTTTCTCCGGCCGGGAAGTGTGCTCCCGGGTGGGTGGACGCTGACCTGGTTAGAGGTGGGTGGGGTGTCAGGGTGCCTGGAGCTGCTGCTTTCACAGCATCTGACAGCAGCCGGGGCTGGGGAAGGAGCTACTGAGCTCTGCAGATGGAAAACACAGAGGAGGAGATGCAGCTCTGAGCATCCCTGCGGGAAGGATCCAGCTCAGCGGAGCTGGGAGGGGTCAGGGCTTCCTTCAGGGCACAACACTGTCTGGGACACAGGGGGCATGGGCTGGGCTCAGCCACCCTTTGGAAGCACCTGCAAAGCTGAGGGCAGGCTGTCAAACCCCTTGGAGAACCCCCCCAGACCCTTCATGGCTATTGCCGGTCCCTGGGCTGCGTGTGTAAAATGCCATGGAAAATACGCGCTCCGTCACTCCATTGTCCTGGCAGTCTGGCATGGATGGCTCTGCTCCCCCTCCAGGCGCTCCCTTCTCAGGGAAAGGGGTTCAGTGGAAGGAGGTTAACCTGGTCCCCCATTGTTGGGGTTCTTAGGTGGTGTTCTCCAGGTTTTTCAAAGCCTCAGGCTCTTCCTGTGCTTGTAACTGGGGCTCTTCAGGATCACCCACCTGCCTGTGCACCCAGTCCTGGAGCCTGGAGGTGCCTGGCAGGGCAAATAGAGGGAAAACTCGTGGTTGCAAGCTTCCTGCATTCTGCATATGCCAGGAGCTTCCCAGCACCCTGCACGTGTCCATGGGAGGTCTCCAGGGTGAGTGAGGAATTTCCCCTCCATCACCCCTGGGGCATCTCCCTGAGCATCTCCAGCTTCAGAATAGCCAGTTGTTTGGAAGTGTTGGGAATTGGGCCAGATTCTGGCTGTGTTAGTGAGGACCCTCACCACGTGTGCCCTGACCATCATCTGCAGCAGAGCCCTGCTCATCCCTGTGAGCTGTGCTGCTCTGGGAGGCTGAGCATCCATCTAGGGCTGAATACAGCATTCCCTGGGGGCAACAGTGGATGCAGCAGCAGTTTCTGGGAATCCCTCTTTCCTCCTGCTCCCCTCTGACCCTGGTCCTTGCTTTTGCTTTTGTCTCATTGCCAGCTCCCACGTGGCTCAGCAGGAGCTGTGCTGGGCTCAGAAATGCCAGCAGGGCCTGGAGCTGCCTGGGACTTTCTGCCTGTCCAGCTTTCTCCTGTCCTCCTGAACGGATGGGCCTCTCTGGAGGGGGGAGTGAGCTGGATAGGGAGTGTTGGGAGAGGCTTTGTTTGCTGCCATGGCTCCATCTGCACAGCCGCAGCAGCAGCAGCAGCAGCGGGGTCAGGCAGTGCAGAGGCTGCTGAGTGGGCAGCAGGCAGCCTGGGCTTGGCTTCCCCCAGCCCAGGTGTCAGGGGTGGGTGGGAGGTCTCACCTGCCTTAGCAATGGGAGATGACAGCAAAATTTGATGTTTCAGGGGTTGGAGCTTGAATTGTGGGATGATTGGTTTGGGTTGGAAAGAACCTTAAAGCTCATCCAGTTCGTATGTCCCTGCCGTGGGTAGGGACACCTTTCAGTACACCAGGTCCTTCCTCATCCAATCTGGCCTTGTAGAAATGTGTAGAAAGGGTGTTTGGAAACACCTTGTAGGAAGCTGTCCCCAGTCCTTGTCATCCACACAGGATCCCCTGTGGGGAATGGACGGGTATGGCAGCCTCAGGGACTTGCTGAGTGCCAGCTCAGGAATGTCCCTGAGGCTGGATGTTTGGCAGCAGCAGCCCTTGCTCCACTCCTGTCCCCAAACCCTGTTCCCAGCAGCAAATCCTGCTCCTGGACCCATGTTCTGAGCCCTGCCTGCATCACTGGTGTGTGGAGTCAGAGAGGAGGAAGGACACAGGAGAATCTTGGGTGGGTTCAGGCCTTTTGGGCCTTTGTCAGTTTGTATATTCTGTGATAAATAGAACAGAGAGAGGGATTTGGAAGTGGGATGGGGTGCATTTCCCACTGAAAATATGAAACCCTGGCTTTTTTTGGCTGGGGCTGGGGCTGGGTTAGGGCTTAGCCTGAGCATTGCATCCATTGAGGACAGCCTCACTACATGCTTTGGCATCCCCAGAGCCCTCTGCTCTCCACCCAAAGAGGGAAAAGCAGACAGCAGTGCTGCCAGTGCAGCTCTGGGACAAAGTGCTGACTTAGCCAGAAGCCTCCTCTGCCTTCCAGTTGCTTCCCAGCCCCTTCCCAGGCTGTTAATAACTTGCACGTTTCAGCTGGGTGACTCAGAAGACAGTGAGCAGATATTTATAAGGAGCATTTGAAAGGCAGAGACTGGTGGAGGGTTTTTCTTCCCCCTTTTCTTCTCTTGAGCTGGTGCCAGCTGAACGTGCCTGTGCTTTGCTTGGCTGTGGGGTGCGGTCTGGAGGGTGACCTGTCCATGTCCCCTGAAGTTCAGTGTCTGCTTGCCACGGCATGGGGATGCTGATGCTCCATGAAAACCTCCATGCACACTTAATCTCACCCCATGGCAGCAGAGCCCTGATGCTAGTGCCTGTGAGGGCAGGAGCTGGCAGGGCAGCCAGAATTTGGGAATGCAGGGATTTTTTAGCCCCTGCTTGTTCTGATGGTCCCCTGCCTGGCTCTGAGGCATGGAGCCCTCCAAGTGGTGGCATGGATCAGCCTGGTGAGGATGTTGCTGCTTGGTGGTGATGCTGTGGGATGTCTGTGCAGCTTCTTGGTGGTTTGGGGTTTATCCTCACACCAGAGCTGCCCTGTGTCCTTACCCCTGCAGCGAGGATGTCTCCACAGCCCTGTCCTCGAGCCAATACTCGGCTTGAGCCTGGCTGGAAGGACACAAGCTGTGGGTGTTGCTGTGTTTTCCCCTGCTCTCCCCCAAATGGGGTCTTTCCTCGTGTTTTCCACTAGTGTGGCCACAGACAGGGGGATGGCAGCATCCTTCCTGCATGGAAAAAGCAGGTGGAAGCCATGAAGGCTTTAAGTAAGAAATTGGGGTCAAGGAAGTTGGTGCCAGTGGTGGGGAACAGTGCCAGACTGCCAACCTCCTGACTCAAGCAGGGTGGTGGAAATTTTCAGGAATTTGATTGTCAGCTGCTCAAGCCAGGAACTCCTGCAGTGGGATGGGACTCCTGTAATGGGATGGGACTCCTGCAATGGGATGGGACTCCTGCAATGGGATGGAACTCCTGCAATGGGATAGAACTCCTGCAGTGGGATGGGACTCCTGCAATGGGATGGGACTCCTGCAATGGGATAGAACTCCTGCAATGGGATGGGACTCCTGCAATGGGATGGGACTCCTGCAATGGGATAGAACTCCTGCAGTGGGATGGGACTCCTGCAGTGGGACTGAACGCCTGCAATGGGATGGAACTCCTGCAGTGGGATGGGACTCCTGCAGTGGGATGGGACTCCTGCAGTGGGATTGAACGCCTGCAATGGGATGGGACTCCTGCTCCCCTCCTGAGAGGAGGGTGTGGCATCCTGAGCATGAACATCCTCAGGAGCTGCAGGATGTGGGGACCCCCTTGGTCCTTCTGCAGTACCTCAGGGGTAGAGCTTGGCCTCCCTTTGGCTGCTGAGGGGCTGAAGCTGGGCCTGAGGTTAGGATTAGGGTCAGGGTCAGAGCTAAGGGTAGGGGTAGATCAAAGATTAGGGTTAGAGTTAGGGTCAGAGCTACTGCTGAAGTTGGACTAAATTCAGGTCTGCGTTTACGGCTATGATCAAGTTTAGGGTTAGTGTTTGGATTAGGGTTTAAGGTTAAGGCTAAAGCTAAGTTTAGCTTTAAGGTTAGGTCTAGAGCTAAGATAAAAGATTTAGGGTCAGGTTAGATCTAAGAGTAGTGTTAAAGCTTGGGTTAAGTCTAGGGCTGGTGTTTGGTCTATGACTAAGTTTAAGGCCCAGATTAGTATTAGGAGTAGTACTAATTTTAGGTTTATGCTTAGGTTTAGATTTAATCTTAGATTTAGGGTTATTGTTAGTCTAGGATTAGATTTAGGGCTAGGGTTAGAATTATGCTTCCAGTTAGTTTAGTGTCAGTGTTAGAGCTAGATTTAAAGCTTAGTTTAGTGTTAGGGTCATAGTCAGGTTTAGATTCAGAGCTAGGCTGGGTCTGAATTTAGGGTTCCAGCTATGCCAAGGTGCAGGTTTATGGTTAGTTATGGTTATGGTTAGTGCTTGACTGGAGTTAGTGTCAGGTCTGCCAGGACAAAGGCTGCAGTGCTCCATTCTCCCTCAGCAGAATGTGCTCCCCTTTCCCCACCAGCACAGCCTTGGGGCCTTCCCATCCATGTTTTTCCCCCTTTGGCTGAGCCAAAGGCTCTCTGGGACCTGTCATGTGCTTTGGTTTTGCCTTGCAGCTGTCCTGGCCTCATCAGGGAGGGGGACAGATGCTGAGTCAGCAACGCTGCTGGATAAAACCCCCAAAACTGGGGAGTTCTGCTAAAGCTCAAGTGAGGAAAAACAGTGCTGGCTGTGGACAAAGCAGGTCTTGAGAAATGTCCCTGTGGAAATGCCAGCCACACTTCAGAGGCAACACCCAAAATCAGCCCAAGGGAGGGCACTAAGGCACTAAGGTGCCCTTTGGGTGCTGCTTTCCTTTGGTCAGACCCAGGTGCAGGTGGATGCAGCAGCAGAGCCAGCTGAGCTCTTGCTCCAGAGGATGCCACAGGAAACAAGCTGCTCGTGGTGGGAGCTGGGTATGATGAACCCTGGGAGGCTTAGGAAGAGGCTGAGGGGGCTGCTGTTGGATCTGACTGTGTCCAGGGAAATGATGCTCCTGAGAATGGCCATGGGTCCCAGTCAGGCATCTGTGGCTGGTCCTGCACCTACCAGATCAACAGGACACAGCTGGAGCTGCTCGGGGCAGGATTCGTGCTGTGTGTGCCGTGCTGTGGGCTGGGCAGCATGAGAGGGGCCACCAGTGCCAGTAGCTCCACATGGTTTGGGAACCCCGAGGTCAGGGTAATGTCCTTGGGGCCCCCCATGTCCAGTTGTGATCATCTCCCTTACTCCAGGGAGATGAAGCAACCTGTCTCACTGTGCAGGGATGGGAAGAAGGGATGGGAAGAAGGGATGGAAAGCAGGTCTCCTTCCCCCAGGAGCAGCGTGGGAGCTGGCTCCTGGGCTGTGTGGGCGTGCTGTGTTGGTGGAGATGGAGGGCTCTGCGAAGGTGGGGTGCTGCTGGAGAAGCCCCTCTCCCCCGCAGCGCGGGCAGGGACAGGGACAGCAGGGACAGGGACAGCAGGTCCGTGGGCTGGCGAGAATGCAGAGTCAGGCACGGGGTGTGTTGCTGTGCACAGAGCCTGCAGGGAGCTCCACGTGCCAGCTGACAGTGCAGAGAGCTGCAGCACGGCCAGGGGGACCCCAGCTATGTCACCTCCCTCCTGCAGCCCCCGATCTGCAGGCACAGCAGAGAACCACTGTGCTCCCAGGAGGGACCATGGTGATAATCTGGGAGCCTTGTTTCCATCCTGACCTGTGCAGCTCAGTTGGATCCCTGAACCAGCCCTGTCATGGGCACTGTGACACAGGGAAGAGGACGAGGCTGGGGACACTTTTCAGGTGGCACCTGGCTGCCAGTCATCCTGCCAGGGCTCTGTCCAGGCACAGTGTGGCAGGGGAGCTGGAGCCAGCAGTTCAACCACAGAAAAGCCATTAATTAATGGAAAGCATGGCCGAGGAATAAAAGCCTGACTGCTCCGGCACTGGTCCCAGTACCAGCGGGATCTTGGCTGTGCCAGGGAGCAGCCCAGAAGGGTGCACCAGGGGAGATTTAATTTGGATATTAGGGAGAATTCCTTCCCTGAAGGGGTGCAGCACAGGCTGCCCAGAGCAGTGGTGGAGTCCCCATCCCTGGAGGGATTTAAAAGTTTTGTGGATGTGGCATTTGGGGCTATGGGTTAGTGGCAGGCTTGGCAGTGCTGGGGGAATGGTTGCATTTGATGGTCTCAGAGGCCTTTTACAACCTCAGTAATTCTGTTTCCATATTCCATATGGCATCTCCATGCCTGCCCAGGGCTGAGCTGAATCTCTCTGCCAGTTCCATCTCTCCCCCAGTACCCACACCAGCCCCACCACTGGCTGTCTGTACAGCCCATGCCCAGTTGCCCCCTCCCCTCCTCTCAGGGAAAGCTGAGGTTTTGGAAGCTAAAAGCTCAACTCAGCTCTGGGAAATGGGTTGAAAGTGTCAGACAGAGCCACTCTTGCCCTGATGAGCCTCCAAGGCATGAGTGGCTTTGAGCTGTGTCATCTCTTGTCCCTCCACAGATGGTCCCCACTCCCTAACTCTGCACTAACTCTAGCTCATGGGAATATTTGGATCATTTGAGAAGAAGTCCTGGCCCAGTGAGTGGCTCCCATTTGTGCCATGTTCACAGATGGAGGATCCACTTAGAAATCTGTGGTGTTGCTTGGGAGACGATCCCAGCTCCTAGGGCTCTGTTGTTCATGGAAAGCATGGGGCATGGAAAGCACAGGCAAGATCCTGGCTCCTTCTCTATTCCCACTATTTTAAAGGGAAAACAATGCTGGAAAGGACAGAAAAAAGCAAAGAAAAAATGCTGAACCACGATCAACTGCAGCTTTCTTTCCCCCTCTAGTTATCAACCAAAGGGACTAATTGAAAGATGAGTTGGCAGCATCTGTAGGGTTGCATTTCGCCAAGGATAATTCCCCAGGGATTCAGGGTAACTGTTTTCTCTCTCACCTTGCTATGCTCCTGCCTGGTTCGGCTCCCTTGGGGTGCTGGTGGCTTTGCTTGGAGCTCCCCACGGTGCCGGGATTTGCAAGGATGCCATGCAACAGGGATGGAGATTTGCAGGGCTGCCACCCAGTAGGGACAGGGATTTGCATCCTTGCAGGGCTGCCAGGCTTTCCAGCCCTGTCACTGAGACCAGCTGCATTCCTGTGGCTCCTCGCACCCCTAGGGGTTTGCAGGGATGCCGTGGAGTGGGGATAGGGATTTGCAGGGATGCTGTACAACAGGAATGGATTTACAGGAACGCCATACAACGGGGATTTGCAGGGTTGCTGTACAATGTGGACAGGGATTTGCAGCCTTGCAGGGCTGCCAGGCTTTCTAGCCCCACCACCAGGGCCAGCTGCATTCCTGTGGCTCCAGGCAGCCCCGGGAGCTGCTCTCCCAGCCTGGCAGTGGGGGCAGCTGCTTGCATAGGACCTGATGCTCCAGGGCGGAGCACCCGGAGCAGTGTGTTTGCCGAGCAAACAGGGCTCAGCCTTCTGCAGCCGGATCAGCAGCCTCCCCTCGTTTGCTCAGCAAACAAATCCCACCCGGCAAAGCTTTGGTGCCACCGCTGCCCTTCCCGCAGTTCCTGCCAGCTGCTTTGGCACTGCCATGCAGCACCTGTCCATTATTGTGCAGGTCTGGAATTGTGCAGGGCTCCTGATGGCTTCCAATGGAACATGGCAGCTCAGCAGCCCTCTCTGCCTTTCCTGCCTGCAGGTGCCAGGGTGCTGCTGAACCGTGTGTGCCCGTGCTGGGATCTGTCCTGGGGATGTGCAGGCTGAGATCCTTCGGCTCCGGTGAAATGATTTTGCTCTGGACTGAGCAATTGCAGGATTTTCTGTCACTGCTGGAGGCTGGGCGAGATGGAAACTGCATTGGCAGGTGTTGGCCTGGGAGGCTGGCTGCTCTGGTGATGGAGGAAAGGTGTCTGGGTGTGTGGGGATCCTGGAGCACCACGCCGTGCCATTGCTGCTTCCCTTGCTCCAGGCTCTCCATGGCCCCAGACCAGGTTCCCTCTGGGGTCCTGATCCCCCCATAACACACTGCCCACAACCAGGGTTCTGCTGAGGTGGGGACAGATGCCACCTCCCCCCTTCCCTTTGCCTGGAGACTGTGGGATGTATCCCAGCCATTTCATGGGCTGGTTGCCTGCTGCTCCAGCTGTCATCTTTCTCTGCTTCCCCTTTATTTTCCCCTCACAGACACACTCTTTAGCCCCTGCTGCCTGCAGAAACAGAAAAACTCCCTTTGCCCAGGCACTGTTGGCTACCTCAGGGACCCATTTTCTTCCCTGAGGTGCTGGAGGCATAATCTTCTTTTTATCTTCACTCCCAGAGCAGCAGGACCGTGGCTTGGTCAGGATGTGACTATGGGTACTGAGCATCCCATCTGCACCGTCCCTGGCAGAGTGGCCAGGCACTGGGGTCGCCACTGTCACCCCATGGGGACACTGCTGCTTTCCCTCCCACAGAGCTCTCTGGAGCTGGGGCCAAGCCACCCTCCAGCCTTCCAGCTTCTCTAAAGTCACCAGAGTCACTTGTGCACTTATAGGCCACTAAGTGCTGTAATTACAGATATGCTTTAATTAACATAATTGTGTTTCTACGCAAATAAAACATTTGGCACAGTTAATTCCAAGGCTGCAGCTCCAAACACAAGGCTTCCTGGCCCCCCTGTGGAGGTGGCAGGGGGGCTGGCAGAGAGTGGGGCTCTCACCTCCCTGCCAGAAGATCATCCCAGTCCCAGCCAGGGCCTGAGCCAGAGCCCCCCCTTCCCCACTGGAGTGTCCTGCCCTGCTTTGGTGGAGACAGCTGTGCTGGCAGACACTTGGATCGCTGGGAGATGGCACTGGGCTTGCTGGAACACTGTGTTGGGCTCAGTGGAACAGAGCACTGGGATTTCTGGGGTGCAGCAAACCCCGTGGTTTGCTGGGACACAGAACTGGACTTGCTGGGATGCAGCCCAGGACTGCTCAGACACAGCACTGGGTTTGCTGGGCCGTGGTGCCCCAATTGCTGCAGTACCGTGTTGGGCTTGCTGGGATGCAGCCCTGGGTTTGCTGGGACACAGCTGGAGCCCAGCAGTGCCCTTGCAGCAGTGCCAGGGGTGTTCACCCTGGCTTGGCAATGGGCACAATGGGTGTATCCAGCCCCTCCATCCATCCCAGAGCCTCCCACTGAGCTGCCCCAGGGTGTTTTGCCCTCCCAGCACCCAGGGAGCTCTCACTCCCCATTCCCTCTTTAGCAGGCCCCAGAGCTCCCCACGCTCTTGGGAGTCTCTGGATGAAGGCTGGAGCTGGCGGCAGCATGCCAGCCCTTTGCCAGGAAGATGCCAGGAAGAACTGGGAAAATGGCTGGTGCTTATGTGCTAAAATGCCCTTTTCATTTGAAAAAACAGAAGAAAAGGGGAAAAAAACATATTCCATTTTTCTCCAGCTGAAAATGAAAGTGATTATGTAACGAGCAATAAATTACAGAAAGGAATGAGTCATTGGAGCAAATCCCAAGAAAGGCACAGTATTTTTAGCTCCAACACCCTGTGCTGTACTGTGCATTAACCCTTGCAGGACTTGGGCCCCCACTGCAACCTGCCCCTAGGGTGACCCCCCCCAGAAGCATCATAGTGGCTTCTGTGAGGGTTTTGTCCCTGTGACATTCCCAAGGGAAGATGGAAAAAATGTAAGCTGTGGGCCCCTCATCCCATGGTCCTCCTTTGTATGGGATGCTTATGGGTGGTCCACGGAACACTGCTCACCCCAGATCCATGTCCCCATCCTGGGCTAAGCCCCTGCTTCTCTTCCCCTCTGCTCATTCCCACTGGGATAATTAATCCTGATCCCTTCCTGAGACCCTGGGCACCACTGTTGTTTCCTTGCCAAAGAGCCTGAAGAATTAATTAGGAAATAAAAGCGAGGAACAAATTAATTGGAAGAGAACTAGCGAGGGAGCAAGTGAGCAATGCTGCTTTAATCCAGGTTAAATTGGGGAGTGATTGCTTTGCTAACAGAAGAGATGATGAGGGAGCACTGGAGCAGGCAGGTGCCAGGTGAGACAATGGCAACAAGCATCCAGGTGCCAAGGGATGCCCATGGAGAGCTGTGCTGAGTGGGGAGGAAAATCCTGAGGATGCCAGCTGGAATCTGGAAGAGAGGCTCAGGGCTCAGAGTGTCCCAGGATCACCACTCAGACTATCCTGGGGAGCCCAGAGCTTGGAACACCCCTAGGAAGAGGGCTCAGAACATTCTTAGGATGGAGGCATGGAGCACCCCTGGGATCAGGGCTCAGAGCACACCTGGGATTTGGGCTTGGAGCACCCACTGGAACGGGGCTTAGAGCATCCCTGGAGTCAGGGCTTGGAACATCCCTTTCTTAAGTGACACTGTCACCCTGTGGGATCAGGTACCAGCACAGGGACAGGGACCCTATTCCTTGTGTGCCACATTTCTTCGGGGTCTCCAAGCTGGGGGGAACCAGGCCTGCTTCTCTGCCTCTGAACAGATCCCTGGGTGCTCATGGTAGCAGCCCACTCCATTGTCACCTGGCAGCCGCCCCACCCCTAAATAAGGGCCCAAGGAGAGTGGCAGGGACCAGTGAGAGCTGGTGGCCAAGTCCTCGTGGCCTGCAGCTGGAGTGGGGTCAGCTCAGAGTGGCACAGCCAGTGCCAGTGGATGTCATCTCCTCATCTTTTATTTAACCTGGCAGTAAATTCCTGTCCTCCATATGCTTGGGCTGGGCTGGGATCTTCCTTATTGCTGGAATAGTGGCGTGGCACTGCATGTCCAGGGGCTGCTGTACCCTCAGTACATGCTGTCCCTTCTCCTGCTGCACGCTCTCGTTCTGGCACATAATTTCCCCAAAATCCATGTGACCCTCCAGAGACATCCTATTCCTCCAGGCAAGCCCTGTCCTTATGGACATGTGCTGTCCCTTGTCAAACACGCTGTCCCTCTGCAAACATGCTGTCCTCTCAGGCACCTGCTCTCCCTCGAGACACGTGTTGTCCCCAGGTGTGCCGTGTCCCTCCAGACACAGGGGTGTCCCTCAGGATGTCACCTGTGCCCCTGGACATGTGCTGGTCCCATGAATGCAGGCTGTCACCCTGGAAGCACCCTCTGGACAGATGCTGTGCTTCTGGGTCCAGGCTGTCACCCACAGACACGTGCTGTCCTCCGGGATTCAGGCTGTTTCCATGGACACACTTGTCCCTGTGGATGCATGCTGTCCCCATGGATACACAGTGTCCTGATGGATACATGCTGTCCCTTTGGATACACGGTGTCCCTTTGGACACACACATGCTGTCCCTCTGGGTGCATGCTCTCACCATGGCATATGCCAATCCCTGGATGCAGGCTGTCCCTATGGATATCCCCTCTCCCTCACCCCTCTGAGGGCACACTGGGAGTGTGCTCTGTCCCTGCCCACACAGGACAATCTCATGGGACAGGCTGTGTGCAACTCAGGAGAGGAAATCCCACCAGCCAGGCTGAAGATGCTGGTGGCCACCATGCTCAGGGCTCGGTGGCCCATGAGAACTGTCTGAGCCAGCTGGGAAAGCAGCCAAAGAATGGGGAGAGAGGTGTGGAAGCAGAGCCAAGAGCCGTCTCAACTCCACAGGGACCTGACCACCACAGTGGGGCCAGCAGGGCTCTGCCACCCCATCTGTCCCCCTCATTAACCCTGTCATGTCTGTGGGCTACTGATGGCCCCCCAGCCCTGGCCCTGCTCTGAAATGTCTCCACAGAGACGCTCCAAGGGCTCCATCACTCACTCATCAGTGGTATCACTTAACCAGCCTGGCCCTTCCTCGTCCCTTCATCACCCCTCCACAGAATCCGCTCAGTTGGAAGGAGCCCACGAGGAGCATCCAGTCCAGCTCCTGGGCCTGCACAGCACCATCCCCAAGAGTCACATCACATCCCCAAAATACTGTCCAGATGCTGCTTGAACTCTGTCAGGCTTGGTACTTCTCTGGGGAGGCTGTTCCAGTGTCCAGTCACCCTCTGGGTAAAGAGTCTTTTCCTAATATCCGACCGAAACCTCCCCTGACACAGCTTCAGATCGTTCCCTCGGGACTGTCACTGGTCACCAGACAGCAGAGATCAGTGCCTGCCCCTCCTGTTCCCCTCACAAGGAATTTGTACCTGCAGTGGGTTCTCCCCTCAGTCTCCTCTTGTCCAGGCTGAACAGACCAAGTGCCCTCAGCTGTTCCTCATACCGCTTCACCTCGAGGCCCTTCACCACCCTCACGGCGCTTCTTTAGACTCTCTCTAGTGGCTTTAATGTCTTTTTTACTTTGTGATGCCCAAAACTGCCCCCAGCACTTGAGGTGAGGCTGCCCCAGTGCAGAGCAGAGCAGAGCAGAGGACAATTCCCTCATTGCTCAGCTGGTGATGCTGTGCCTGGTGCCCCCCAGGACATGGGTGTGACTCATTGCTGTTGTCATGGAAAGGTCCCTTTCCACGACACTGCTTTCCAGCAAATCATTTCCCAGTCTGTACATACCCTGGGGTTGCCCCATCCCAGATGCAGAATCCTTGTTGAACTTCACACACTCGGCAATTGTTCAACTCTCCAATTTGTCAGCAGCCCCTCCCAGTTTTTTATTGTCTGTGAACTTGCTTAGTCTGAACTTCCAGTCCTGTGTCCAAGTAATTTATAAAGATGTTGAAGGGTGCAGGACTTCCTCATCCTTTCATCATCCCTTTGTTATCCCACTTTGAATCCAATGACAGCCCAAGCCCCAGAGCTGATGCAACCAGGTCTCTGCAGCTGGCACCTCTGGGGGCCATCCCCACTGGGGGGCTGGTGCCAGGACACCCCCATCCCTGCCCAGCCTGGGATCATTCAGCTCTTCCTTGTGTCCACACATTCCCAACTCTCCTGCTGCTCCCAGCAGGTCCATGCAATGAACCCACCTGATGCCATGGAACCTTCTAGCACCCCCAGCCTGTGCCCACTGCCTCAGGTGAGGGGTGCCACAGCATTCCCTGTCCCACAGCATTCCCTGCCCTGCAGCATTCCCTGCCCCACTCAGGCACCGCAGCTGCATCCCGGGCACTGAGTGGGATTTATCCATGGGGAAACCACAGAGCAGTAAATGGGATATCGATTGGGTGCCGTTGTGGGGATTAGTGCAGAGAGGAAGAGCAGATGGATTGATTTCTGGTGGGATGTAGAGCTGTCAGTGTACCTTGTGCCAGCAGCTCCAGATAACAACACCCCAATTCATTCATGGATCCAGCAGCTCCATTCGTGGCCGTGTCCCCAGGCTGAGCTGAGTCTCAGTCTCTCTGTTCTATGGGCAGGACCCCAGCCCCATGTGCCACCTGCACTGGCCACTGTGTCCCCTCCTTCCCCGGAGGACAGGGATGCTCCAGAAGGCAGCACAGTGCTGTGCTTCCCCAGAGCCAGCATCCAGCCCTGGGTCCATACCAGTGCCACAGTTTAGTGGCACACTGCTGATCCTACATGGCTCACAGCATTCCTGGCCCAGCTGGGAACAGCCATGCTCCTCCTGCCCTGGTATCCTCCCATCCCAGTGCTCCCAGGATATCCAGTGTGCCCACAGATGCTGCTGCAGTTGCTAGGGATGGAGAGAAATGGGATTTCAGGGTTACACAGGGTATGAAGGCTCATCTTGGTGCCTTAACCCCCCAAAGCCTTCAACTTTGGGAGTTTGATACCATTTGCTGCCTGCACCTCCCAGGAAAGAGATGGAGTGGGGTTTATGTGAGTGTCTTTGGTGTGGAATATTCCATTACCATGGAATAATAAAGGTTAATATTTATTGCCTGCATGAACTTTATTCCCACTGATGCCATCAGACGCCTTCCAGATGGGGTGTGGCGTGGCGGCTCCCCATTCCCAGGAAGAGACAGGAGGCACAGCATTGATTGATCCACTCCAGACCAGGAACAAGGGAAAACTACAGAATGGATGGAAATGTGGGAAGCCCAGCTGGGAAGCCCACACTGCTGCCTCTCCTCAGCACCTACAGATATTTCCCAGCAGCTCCAGGGCTGGGTTCTGAGGCTGTGTGTGCGTCCATCTGACTGCTGTGATGTTCCCATCCAAGGAATGCCATTCCTGGGGCACACAGAACAGCCAGGGATCAGCTCATAATTACCCCGGGACTGACTGGAAGATGAGCAGTGGTGCATGGATGCAATGGTGGTGCTGCAGCACAAGTCCCTGCACCTGTGTCCCATTCCCCTGTCCCCTGTGTCCCTACACTGCCATGTCCCTGTGTCCCATTTCCCTGTGTCCCTGTACCTGTGTCTCCCTCTCTGTCCCCAGGCCTTTGTGCCCTGTGTCCCACCACTTGTCCCCCAGCTCCTCCCCACTATGTCCCTGCACCCCTGTGTCCCTGCACCCCCTGTCCCCAGGCACCTTTGGGCGAGCCCGAGGGACAGCTCCGTGCTGTGTCCTTGTGCCCAGCAACGCCTCTGTGTTCCCTGGGCAGCTGTGCTGGCTGTGAGCTGCTCTGGGTGGCTCTGGTGACAGACAGGGTTGTGCCAGGTGGCAGGACAGGGATGCTCCAGAAGGCAGCACAGAGCTGTGCCTCCCCAGAGCCAGCATCCAGCCATGGGTCTGTGCCAGTGCCACAGTTTAGTGGCACACTGCTGATCCTACATGGCTCACAGCACTCCTGGCCCAGCTGGGAACAGCCATGCTGCCCTCCTGCCCTGCTCTCCCATCCCAGGGCTCCCAGGATATCCAGTGTGCCCACAGATGCTGCACAAATTGGGAGAAATGGGATTTCAGGGTTACACAGGGTGTGAAGGTTCATCTTGGTGCCTTAACCCCCCAAAGCCTTCAACTTTGGGAGTTTGATACCATTTGCTGCCTGCACCTCCCAGGAAAGAGATGGAGTGGGGTTTATGTGAGTGTCTTTGGTGTGGAATATTCCATTACCATGGAATAATAAAGGTTAATATTTATTGCCTGCATGAACTTTATTCCCACTGATGCCATCAGACGCCTTCCAGATGGGGTGTGGCGTGGCTGCTCCCCATTCCCAGGAAGAGACAGGAGGCACAGCATTGATTGATCCACTCCAGACCAGGAACAAGGGAAAACTACAGAATGGATGGAAATGTGGGAAGCCCAGCTGGGAAGCCCACACTGCTGCCTCTCCTCAGCACCTACAGATATTCCCCAGCAGCTCCAGGGCTGGGTTCTGAGGCTGTGTGTGCATCCATCTGACTGCTGTGATGTTCCCATCCAAGGAATGCCATTCCTGGGGCACACAGAACAGCCAGGGATCAGCTCATAATTACCCCGGGACTGACTGGGAGATGAGCAGTGGTGCATGGATGCAATGGTGGTGCTGCAGCACAAGTCCCTGCACCTGTGTCCCATTCCCCTGTCCCCTGTGTCCCTACAATGCTATGTCCCTGTGTCCCATTTCCCTGTGTCCCTGTACCTGTGTCTCCCTCTCTGTCCCCAGGCCTTTGTGCCCTGTGTCCCACCACTTGTCCCCCAGCTCCTCCCCACTATGTCCCTGCACCCCTGTGTCCCTGCACCCCTGTGTCCCTGCACTCCTGTGTCCCACCCCCTGTCCCCAGGCACCTCTGGGCGAGCCCGAGGGACAGCTCCGTGCTGTGTCCTTGTGCCCAGCAACGCCTCTGTGTTCCCTGGGCAGCTGTGCTGGCTGTGAGCTGCTCTGGGTGGCTCTGGTGACAGACAGGGTTGTGCCAGGTGGCAGGACAGGGATGCTCCAGAAGGCAGCACAGAGCTGTGCCTCCCCAGAGCCAGCATCCAGCCATGGGTCTGTGCCAGTGCCACAGTTTAGTGGCACACTGCTGATCCTACATGGCTCACAGCACTCCTGGCCCAGCTGGGAACAGCCATGCTGCCCTCCTGCCCTGCTCTCCCATCCCAGGGCTCCCAGGATATCCAGTGTGCCCACAGATGCTGCACAAATTGGGAGAAATGTGATTTCAGGGTTACACAGGGTGTGAAGGTTCATCTTGGTGCCTTAACCCCCCAAAGCCTTCAACTTTGGGAGTTTGATACCATTTGCTGCCTGCATCTCCCAGGAAAGAGATGGAGTGGGGTTTATGTGAGTGTCTTTGGTGTGGAATATTCCATTACCATGGAATAATAAAGGTTAATATTTATTGCCTGCATGAACTTTATTCCCACTGATGCCATCAGACGCCTTCCAGATAGGGTGTGGCGTGGCTGCTCCCCATTCCCAGGAAGAGACAGGAGGCACAGCATTGATTGATCCACTCCAGACCAGGAACAAGGGAAAACTACAGAATGGATGGAAATGTGGGAAGCCCAGCTGGGAAGCCCACACTGCTGCCTCTCCTCAGCACCTACAGATATTCCCCAGCAGCTCCAGGGCTGGGTTCTGAGGCTGTGTGCGTCCATCTGACTGCTGTGATGTTCCCATCCAAGGAATGCCATTCCTGGGGCACACAGAACAGCCAGGGATCAGCTCATAATTACCCCGGGACTGACTGGGAGATGAGCAGTGGTGCATGGATGCAATGGTGGTGCTGCAGCACAAGTCCCTGCACCTGTGTCCCATTCCCCTGTCCCCTGTGTCCCTACAATGCTATGTCCCTGTGTCCCATTTCCCTGTGTCCCTGTACCTGTGTCTCCCTCTCTGTCCCCAGGCCTTTGTGCCCTGTGTCCCACCACTTGTCCCCCAGCTCCTCCCCACTATGTCCCTGCACCCCTGTGTCCCTACACCCCTGTGTCCCACCCCCTGTCCCCAGGCACCTCTGGGCGAGCCCGAGGGACAGCTCCGTGCCCAGCAACGCCTCTGTGTTCCCTGGGCAGCTGTGCTGGCTGTGAGCTGCTCTGGGTGGCTCTGGTGACAGGGTTGTGCCAGGTGGCAGGACATAGATCCTGCCAGCACCCAGCTCCTTGGGGTGTTCCCACTGTTGGCCCCACAGGGAATCTGCTGTTCCCACCTGCTTTATTCATGGATCCCCGGACCCACATCCGTGCCAGCAGGACCTGTCTGGGCTGGGGTGACACCCGGTACCTGCAGCAGGGTGACCCCAGAGCGAGGGATTCCACACCCTGATCTCTGGTGGTGTCCTAGCCGGAAAGATGGGCGCTGTGAGCCGCTGCCCTGAGGGGTATCCACGATCCTGTGCCACCCCCGGCGAGAGACGCCCATGGCCCTGTGCCACCCGCAGGGCAGGACCAGCCGGCGGCCGCGGCGCTGCGGCAGGGTCCGGGATGGGCCGGGAGCTCCTGGTGGCTCTGGCCGCTAGATGGCCCCGCGGCTCCACGGGCCGCCCTGAGCCTCCCCCGGGCTCCACGGCCTGCCCTGAGCCTTCCCCGGGCTCCCCGGGCCGCCCTGAGCCTCCCCCGGGCTCCACGGCCCGCCCTGAGCCTTCCCCGGGCTCCCCGGGCCGCCCTGAGCTCCTCCAGGCTCCCCGGGCCGCCCTGAGCTCCTCCAGGCTCCCCGGGCCGCCCTGAGCCTTCCCCGGGCTCCCCGGGCCGCCCTGAGCCTTCCCCGGGCTCCCCGGCCACCCTGAGCTTCCCCCGGGCTCCCGGCCCACCCTGAGCCTTCCCCGGGCTCCACGGCCACCCTGAGCCTCCCCCGGGCTCCCCGGCCCGCCCTGAGCCTCCCCCGGGCTCCCCGGCCCGCCCTGAGCCTCCCCTGGGCTCTCCGGCCCACCCTGAGCTCCTCCAGGCTCCCCGGGCCGCCCTGAGCCTCCCCAGGCTCCACGGGCCACCCTAAGCCTCCCCTGGGCTCTCCGGCCCGGCATTCCGGGGGTCAGGGAGCAGGGAGTGAGATGGAGGGTGCAACATGCAGAGTGTCCCTAACCCTGCCCTGCTTGTCCTCTGCCTCGAGGCGGCATTTCATTGTCACTACCTGTCCTAGCAAGGGTTCAGAGACCATGCAAGGAGGAGTCCTTTGCAAACCCCCAGCCAAGCCTCGGAGCACCCTGTCCCTGAGGGGCACCCTGGGGACAGGGACACAGAGGGGCAGGAACACAGGAGTGCCTCGGTGGGGAGTAGGACACAGGAACATGGAGGGGCGAGGATACAGGGATGCAGGGACACGGGAGTGCCTGGGGACACGGGAGTCCCGGGATTCGGAGGAAGAGCAGGCCATCCTCCCCCAGACCAGAACTTTCTCTTCTGCCCAGAGGAGGAGGAGGAGGAGGAGGGGGAGGGATGGAGGTTGTCGCGCTGCTGATATCCCTCTCCCCGTGTGGCATGTGGCCGTCGTGTGACGGCTTAAGCATGTCCACCCTCTGTGCAGATTCCCTGGGGCCATTGGGTAGGGGCAGCATCCTGAAATCCTTATCTCGGGCCGGGGAGCTGGGGGGACAGGCGGAGGTGTCCCTCCTCACTGAAGGCGATGCGGGGTTAATCCAGGAGGGTGGGGGCGAACAGACCCTCTAAGAGGTCCCCAGGATGAGGGTCCCTCCCTATCCAAGAGAGGGATGCTGGGCAGGACCCCCTGCAGTATCCTATAGGATGCGGGGCAGCGAAGATTTTCTCTGCTGAGCCCTGCATCAGAGTTACCCCAGGGCGAGGGATGGGATGAGATTCGGCCCCTCTATCAGGGAGGATGCGAGGAAGACCGCCCCAAGCCAAACGTGATGTGCAGCCTATAAGGGGGCAGGGGTTGCTTTATTGAGAGGCGAAACGTGCCCCAGAAGGGAGAAGGGGCAAGGGGGAAAGTCCTGGCCCGGTCCCCGAGAGGGGAGGGTTTAACACGGAGGGAGGTTGTTGCCCTCCCGGATACCAGAGCCGTGACGGCAGCCCCGGCACCTGCCCCGCAAGGGAAGCACTGCCAGCCCCGCGCTCCGGAGTGGGGAGCCATGCCCCGATCCTCTCCCCACATGGGCGCCCCCGCCCCACTCCCGTTTCCCCCTTCACCACCCCACACTGGGACTCCCACCCCGACCCTCTCCCAATACCGGGGAGTGACATCCCAATTCCCACATCGGGACCACGCTCTCGACCCCCGCCCCACCGCGGGACCCCCACCCCCGGCTGGAGAGTGATGTCCGATCCCCCGGCCGCCCCACAGCCCCCACCCATCCTCGCTTCCCAGCGCCCCGCGGAGCCGCGCAGAGCAGGTGCGGGGCGTGTCGCGATCGGACGTATCGTGACGGGGCGTGTCGCGGCGGGGGCGTGCCCGCAGCCCGCGGGCGGTGCGGGGGTGCGCGGGAGCGGGATGGTGCCGGGATGGTGCCGGGATGGTGCCGCGGCTCCTCATCGCGCTCCTTCGCTTTTTCAGCCGCGGGTTCCTGCGGGCGGGGGACGCCGCTCCCGGCCCCGAGGCGCTACAGGTAGGGACGTCGGGACCTGCACCCCGAGGGGTCCCCCGCACCTCCCTCCCTCTCGGGACCCTCCTCTTCTCAGCCCGGATTTCCATCCCCAGCCGCATGCCCTCCCATTCGGGACCCCCATCCCACCTGTTCCACCTGGGACCCTCAACCCACTCCCCCCCCGTCCCACCCGGACACTCAGACTCGCCTCCGCTCCTACCCGGGACCCCGACCCACGTCCCCCGACACCTGGGACACCCGATTCACCTGCCCTCTTACTGGGGACCCCCACCCCAAGCACCTGTCCTCCCACCCGGGACCCTCAGCCCTCCTCCCTTCCCAAAGCACGACACGCGACTCACCTCCTCTCCCACCCGGGACCCCCACTCCCGCGGCCTCCCTTCCCACGGGGTCCCGGAGGCGGGGGGGATCCCCGTGTTCATGCAGTGGGGCGGGGTTGGGAGTCGGGGCTCCCGGTTCGCCGTGCTCGGACTCCCCATCCCTTCCCAAGGGCGGAGGGGGCTTTCCCGCGCGCGACTGCACCCGCTTATCTCCCCCTTTTCGGTGGGGGGCTCTGAACCCCGCGGGGAGAGCTTGACAGGGAAACTGAGGCACAGATGGGGCTCCCGAGGCGGGGGTGACGGTGCCGTTTTGTGTCGTCCCTTCCCCCCCGCCCGACCGCATCCGAGGTTCGAGGACACGCAGGGAGGAGGCAGCGGGCAGGGGGGTGCGGATCCCGGCGGGATCCCGGGAGGAAATGGGCTGGACTGGCAGGGAGGGGGGGCCGGCTCGGTCCCGGGGGGACCCTCACGCCCTCCGGCAGCCGCGCCAGGAGCCGGGCCGCGCCATGGGGACTCTCCAGGACACTGTGAGCGACCCCGGGGAAAAGGGATAGCCTGGGGGTCCCGGGGGAGCCGTGACCTCGGGCTGGGGGTCCGTCCTGTCCTGGGGCATTTGGGGTGCGATGTCCTTGGGGGTGCCTGGGGGTTTCGGTTTTCTGGGGGGTTGGGGCGGTTGGAGTCCCCCCTTCCCTGTGTCCCCTTGTCCCTCTGGCAGTGGGAGCCTCAAGAGCTCGGCTGCGAATTCCATCCTGCCAGACCTCGGGGTGGGTGCGCTGGGAAGGACGGAGCCCCTTCAGCACCCCCAGCAGGACCCAGCCCTGAGCCCCCCATCCTCCTTACACAGGCTGCACATTTTGGAGAGATGGAGGCGGCATCAGTGGGAAAACACTCAGTCCCTCCTGCTCCTGTGCCTTCGAGCACACCCACATTTGGGGAGGGGGCGACTTGAGGGGGGGTTCTTCCCCTCTGTTCACCTGGATGGATCCCTGCTCTGTGTGCTGATGGTTTTGGGTGTGGGAACCGTGGCCTTTGTCCCCCTGGGGGTACAGCTGCTTGGGGGGCTCCAGGGGGCTGCAGGTCCAAGACAGGAGCGAGGACCTGGAGATTCAAGCTGGGAAGCGAAGGGAAGGAAACGCTCTCTGGGAAATTGCCGAAAGCTGCTGACGGAGAGAAAGAAGCTGAGCAGGGCCAGTGTGCCCCGGGCCGGGGGGAAATGAGCCCCCCCTCCCCCTCCGGATGGGAAGGTGGCGGCTTGAGGACATCTGAAGTGTCGCTCAGCAGGCGCTGGGGTGTGACACTGCTCACCGCCCAGCGCAGTGACGCGGGGGTCTCCCTGATCCCTGCCGGTCCCAGCCCTCCAGAACCCAACTGGGCCGGACCCAGGGGGGTGCTGGCAGCTGGGCAGGCTCTGAACCCCGGGCACAGCCCCCCAGGGGGATCTGGGGGTGGGGGGGTCAGGGAGCCACAACTCCCAGCCTGGGGGGAACAAAATGCACCCATATGGGGCGGTGGGCAGGCTGGTTTTAACCCAGTGCTGGTGTGGCAACGGGGAGGGGGAGGAGGAGGAGTGGGTCACATGGCGGGGCAGAGAGGCAGCCCCAGCCGTTCCTGGGGTGTGAGGCCACAGTGGCAATGGGGTGTGACCCAGGGTGTATGAGGAGTGAGCGGTGGGGATGGATCCTGCCCCTTCTCCAGCACATCCCAGCCCAGGGCGGATGAGGAACGGCTCATCCCCCACAGGACCCCCGTGCCCATTGGTGTCCTGGATACTGACTGCATGGAACTCCCATCCCCAAGCCTGGGGAGGCATAGAGGGGGTACAGAGGGCTTGGGGCATTATTCCCCTCCAACACCCTGCAGTAGGGTGAGGCTGAGAATGTCTGTTCCTCCTCTGCCTCCCTGCCACGAGCTGCAATGCAATTACTGGCAGACTGGCTCATGAATCAAACGGTAATTGATACATGTTCACAGCCTGGAGAAGCAGGAGGGGCTGTGGGGGACAGTCAGGCACCTTTACTGACCTGCCAGGGACTGGGGGGCTCAGCCAGCATCACAGGGCTCCTCGTGCCTCAGTTTCCCCCCGTGTGGGGCCAGCCACGTTCAGTGAGGCCAGTGAGGGGACATGCGTACGCGGGCGTTTGTCCTTGCGTTTCCTCTGGCAGACACAAACACATCAGCAGGGCAATAAAGGGGAGGAAAGGGCCGTGGCGGCTTCTTTCCATGACATGCAGCGGGGCTGGCTTCCTCCCACGCTCAGCAGGGTCAGGGGTAGAGCTGGATCCCCAAACTGGGATGGATGGGTGCAGCCCAGTGTTTCCCAGCCAGGCCTGGGATCCCCACAGCCAGGGATCAAGGACTGATCAAGGCTTGCAGTGTGGAATCAGCCTGTGCTGGCACTGCAGTGCCCTGCTGCTGATTTTTGAGGGGCAGTGGGGTTTGGGATATGAGTTCCAGTGCTCTCAAGCCTCGTGACATCACCCAGGAAGGGAGATCTGGAGTGGGAGTGCCCTGCTGGACCCCAGGCAGGGGAGTTGGGATGGGGATGCTCCTGCTGTGCCCCAAGCAGAAGGAGGGGATTAGTCCTGCTGCATCCTGGGCAGTGGGAGCTGGGACAGGATGCTCCTGTTGCAGGATGACATGGTGGCATCTTCCCCCTGAATGGGATAGGCCCCATGGGTGACCTTGGCTTTTTGGAGTTGAGCTGTGACATTTGGCAGGGAGGTGGTGGGCTGGGATCCCCTGCAAGCCTGGCTCTGGAGGGTGGTCCTCTGGGAGCTGAGTCCATGGATTTGGGGACTGGCCTGGGACCTTTGCAGCTGAATCCTGTTGCATACCCACCCTGGCCACTCCGTGGATGTGGGGGAGAGGATGGTGGGGACCTGCCCGAGAGAGCCATGGGGTGGAAAATGCCAGGGAGCAGTGTGAGTCCCCTCCTCTTGGTGCAGGAGACATCACTGCTCCTGGCTGGCTCTGGCAGATGCAGGGTGTCTGACACCTTTGGATGCCCTGGCCACAGCTTTGGAACCCCCCCCCAGACAAGGGTGGGCTGGAGGCCAGACCCTGGCTGGGTGCTGACCCATTAAACACCAGCACTGTGATCCTTTCTGCCGTGTAATGGGCTTTGGTCTTCTCCTGGCCGTGCCTCAATTTCCCCATCTGAGCAGTGAGACCATCCAATTCCTAGACCCCTTCATGGCAATTAAGAGCTGCATCCCACCATCAGACCCTCCCAGGCATGGAAAATAAGAGCAGTCCATATAGAGACAGAGTGGAATCCCCTGGCAGGGGGTGGGGCATGGCAGCCCCCAGCCCCCCACACCCTGCTCCGGAGCAGTGCCCAAATCGAATTCCTCCCCAGCTGCAGATGGCCAGGAATTCAATTTTCCCAGATCCCATCAGAGTCTGATAAATGAGGTCCCTAATCACTGTGCAGATCCCATTAGCACCAGCCATGCCAGGAGGGGCTGCACGGATGGATATGGGAATGCTGCATCCCCTTCCCACCCCACTGATTCCAATCTCCCCAAGGGACTTAGGTGTCCCCTGAGCCCTCTCTGGCTGCATCCCCAGAGCCTTGCCATGATGGTCCCAAGCAGAGTCAGGCACGGAGACCCCTGCATGGCTAATCCATCAGAAAACATCTAGGAAACTCCTGGAAACCCATCCAGCATGGATGGGAAGGGGACTGTGTGCCAGGGAAGTTTTTCCAGCAATGCCATGTCCCAGGAATGCCCATCATGCCGCCTCTCTCCCAGCCCTGCCACTGCCAGCACCCCAAGCTGGGTGCCAGGATGCCTCTGTCCTTTGGGGTGCAGGCACCTGTGTAGCAGGGATTCCCCTAAGCATGGAGCAGCTTCCCTGCAGCTGCTGCAGGAGGGCCCATGTGCCCCTCCCTGACATGAGACAGGGACAAGTGACACGGGGCTGAGGGGGTCCCTTTCCCCC
The DNA here is from genome assembly GCA_024865655.1 of Emberiza elegans. Classification (NCBI taxonomy): domain Eukaryota; kingdom Metazoa; phylum Chordata; class Aves; order Passeriformes; family Fringillidae; genus Emberiza; species Emberiza elegans. Next base: position 4,909,946 of record JALJVW010000196.1, read on the forward strand.
TCTCTGACACGGCCTAGAGACAAGGGACAGTGAGACCCCCAGCCCTCACCACTTCTTTCTCAGGATAGTGAGCTAATTAGTGACAAACTAGTGACAGATCATTAGGCTGGTGGCCGAGCCTGCTGCTCCAAGAAGGCCACGATGTTCTGGGGACGGAAATCCTTGAGGAGTGTGGCTGCTGTCCCGATTTGTCCCGCCCGACAAAGGGACATCAACAGGAAGCAACCTTGACTCCAGCCCAGTTCTCTTGGCCCCGGGAGGCCAGGCCAGGATGTGGGGGGACAGACCAGCAGCACCCCCAGGGCTTGTGAGCTGCCAGAGGTTAGGAAATGTGCTTGGTTCAGCAAACACCCCCCTCAGAACGTGCGGGGTCCTCAGGGAGTGGCATCTGTCTGGTTCCAGGCTGTAGAAATTCCATGTGCAAATGGTCTGTGCAAATGTCCTGTGCAGTGTGAGCATGCCAGGCTTCAGCCAGGCTCATGTATGGGGGAGGAGGAGGAGGATGGGGTAAGGGATGCACTGAGCTCCGGGGGGACGCTGGGCTCAGCATGGTTCATTCCACCTGAACCAAGCTTTAGTGCCAATCTAAGCAGGTCTTGCATGGCCATGACCCTTTGCAGGTAGGGAAACTGAGGTAGGCACAGGCATGCAGGGCTACTTGTGTGGTTTTTTGGGATGGCTGATTCCACAGATTTGAGTCCTCCAGCCCTTGGAAGCCTCAGCCTGGATCACTGGGTGCCAGGGTAGCTCCGTGACAGGTTCCTGCATCTCAGCCCTTGCTTCCCATCCATACATTGCAACAGGACCCCAGGCAAATGACCATGAGGAGACAAGAGATATCCCAGAAGTGTTTCCTTCCTGTTTGCCCTCATTATCCCCCTGGAAAAGATGAGGTAATTAAGGAGCTACCGTGTTGCAGGTTGTTGCTGCCTGATTAGATTAAAGCAATGTAATTTGGGACTAAGAGCGGTGCTGGGAGGAAATGGATGGATGGCTTTCCCAACTGGAGCTGGGCAGAGCTGCCAGCTCTACCTTCCATCCATCCCTCCATCCTCTGCTGCCCTGGACCTTGCTGGAGGGTTATCAGGGGTGCTGCTTTGGGGCACTAGGGATACCACTGTTTTCTCACCCCTACAGAGAGGATTTCCTGGGGAATTGTGACTGTGGGGCAGAGGGAAGGAGCCTGGAGCAGTGCAGGGGGTGACAGGGTGTCAGCAGTGTAACAGCCTGTGGCAGAGCTGAAGGGTAGCAGGGATGCTGCCTCTATTTCCCTAGCTCTGTGGGAAGGATTCCCTGGGAAATTGTGGCTTTGGGCCTGGGGGAGGGAGCAGTGCAGGGAACAGGGTCAGGGTGACAGGGTTTGAGCAGTGTAACATCCCATAAGTGGGATGGCAGAGATGAAGAGTATCAGGGATGCTCCTGGGGGGTGGGAACAGGGCTGCTGCCTCTATTTCCCCACCTCTGTGGGGAGGATTCCCTGGGAAATTGTGGCTTTGGGCCCGGGGGAAGGAGCGGTGCAGGGAGCAGGGACAGGGTGACAGGGTTTGAGCAGTGCCACTCTGCCCACAGTACAGCTGGTGGCCTGCTGCCTTCAGGAGCTGCTTCCCTGCTCCTTAGCAGTTTCGCCATCCATCGCCGGTGTCAGAGCTGTGCTCTCCTGCCTGGCCCTGCCCCCTGGTTGTTAGCCCGGCGTTGCCACAGAGCTGGGCTATATTTAACCACCACGGCCAGAGCAGCCAGGGGAGAGCAGCCCCCCAGGGCTGGAGGGAGCTGGGGCGGCTCAGCATTGCTGGAGGTGGGAGAGGAGGATGAATCATGGCTCAGGGATATTTTGGGATATTTTTAATGCCGCCAGATTGCTCGGCAAATGCTTGGGCAGGGCGGCGCGGGCGCGGGCTGGGTGTTTGCTGGCAGCTGTGGCTCAGCTTGGAGGCCCAGGGGGATCAGCTGCTCCCCGTGGTGCTGTCACTCTGCAGCCATGCATTGGAGAGGTGACAAAGGCGGGGACATCTGTCCCCGTGCACTTGGAAACAACTCTGGGTGTGATGGGTGGGGGCAAAAGGGGGTCCTGGAGCAGCATCTTCCTCCTTGAAGGGGAGGCAGGAGGGGAAAATGTTTCCCCATCGCTTTCCCTGGAAGGCAGAGAGAGGATGGGTGTCTCTGCCTGCAGGGCTGTGGTGGGTAGGGAGCCCTTGGACAGGGACAGGTACCCAGGCACCCTGTGGGTGGGACACAAGGAGTGGTGAGGGGCTGTGCAGGTGGAGGTAGGCTGCCTCCCAGGAATCCAGACGGGATTTTGCTTTTCACCTGTCAAATGTAACAAGATCCAGAGGCTGCTGGCTAAAAATGCATCCTATCTGAAGAGACTGCAGTGGTAGGGAGCCCTGAGCCCCCAGCACTGGCTCTCAGCATTGCAATGAGGTGACCACATGGTCACCCTCATCCAGGGCTCTGCTTGGGAGGGAATTTCCTGGGGAGCAGCTCCCCTGTCCTAGAAGTCTGCAAACCCTTGGTGAGAGACATTGGGGCTGATGACACAGGCAGCAGGGGGGTCCTTTGCTGTGCCCCAGACCCCTCCTCGCTGTGTTCTGCACTCCCAAGCTTCCCAATCCCTTCGCAACCTGAACCTGTAAAATCCATTGAGAAACATCTGCACAGGATGTGGGTACTGGGATGTGCTGCCCACTCAGCATCTTGGAAACTCACAACTGAGGGTGAAGTTGTCCAGACAGAGCGATGTCCAGCTCCATCCCAAAGGTCATTGCTCAGGCAGGGGCTAATAGACTAATCCACTGCCAAAATTAATTTGGCTCATTTTCCTTGTGCTCACAGATGGATAAGGTCCCATTGGAGGGCAGGAGCTGAGTGAGCTCTGAGGGCTCACTGTGCCATGGATGCCTCAAGCTCAAGTGGTCACCTCTGGCAGATCATTTACTTGGAACCTTTACAGCAAAGCTGGGCTGGAAGCTCGGCAGGGAGATGATTCATTTCCTCGAGGTTCTTTGGAGAGGGTTGTGGCAGGAGTCTGCCACTGAAGCCTGGGCTGCTGCCAGCATCCCCCTGCAGAATCAGCACCCATGGGTGCTCTGGCAGTGATGGCAGGATCCATCTGGGGCCTCCCCAGCCCAGCAGCCCCTTGCAAGGCAGGCTGGGGGTGCTGCAGCCTTGCTCAGCACTCCTCTGGGAGCAGGATGCTCCCAGGCACCTGGAATTGCTGCCTGGCTCTCCGGGCCTGCTTTCCCATGGTTAAAGAGAAATCCAGTGGGTGGCAGGTCCCGGTTCTGAGCTCTGCTTCATGCAAACTCTACTCACTGTGTGCTCAGGTGTGTCCCCCTCAGAGAGAGACCCCAAGGTCCAGGTACCCTCAGGGGGGCCAAACATCCCAGTGGGTGCCTCACTGCACTGGATCCAGCCTCTGCCTGCTGCCAGGGGGTTCCTCCTCACCCTTGGGGGGCCTCCATTCATCTCCCGGGAGCAAGGCCAGGAGAAGGGGTGTGAGCTCAGAGACCTGAGACATCAGTGCACATGGCAGGTGTGAAATGAACCTTTCTGGAGAGGAAGCTGGCCAGGATGGCATTTCTCTATTTCATAAACATCCAGAGAAGCTGGGGGTGCCAGGGGGGACAAACCAAGCTTCCACAGCTGGTGGGGGTGGGGGTCAGGGGACAGACGTTGATGATCCTCTTGAAAAAAGTCATGTTTTACTGCTGGTGCATTCCTTCTGATAAAAAAAACCCTGCTTTTAAATCCCAGCAGGATCTATGGAAGCCTGGGATGGGGGCTTGGGAGCCTGTGCTGGGGAGCACAGGATGGATGGGGACAGGAGGCTTGTCCAGCTATCCAAAGGGAAAGAGAGAGACAAAAACAGCAGGGGAGAGAAAGGGCCATTTTCCATGAGGGAGAGAGCAGGAGGTTGGCCTGTGGCAGGATTTGGCTTTGCTAGAGTGGGGAGGTCCATGTTGGAGCAGAGACAAATCCTTACTCCAAGGAGATGAATGGTGTCATTAATCTTCCACTGGCTCCAGTGGGAATACTGAGGCAGATATGGCTCTGGTGGTGCACCCACCATGGGATGCTGGCCAAGGACAGCTGGCAAAATTCCTGCCAGCATTGAGGTCCCATGGGTCACCCTGTCAGCTCAAGGAGTCTGGCAGGGTGACATCAGTATCCTTGTCCTCTCGGGCCAGAGAAAAGGTGACAACAGTCCCTGGGTGGGGGCTTCACAGAGCCACGTGTGTGCACCATGGGGACAGGACAGGGACAGGGTGCTGTTCAGCTGCTCTGCAGGAGCGGCTCCTGGGGCTGTCAGTGATGCCATGCTGTGTCTCCTTCCCATACCCTGTCCTTGGGTCTGTTCCCAAAGCCCTCTCTCCATGCCCATTTCCAGACAGCACTTCCCTCCAGAGCTGCTGGGTGTGCAGCACCTGGGATGAGAGTGTTTGACTCTGCTCCAGCAGCTAGGAATTGCAATCTCTCTATGCTTTCCCCTGTTTTAGTGTAGTTAATGAACCCCCTGTGCCCACCTGGGAAGTGTTACATTGCTCTGCCCTCCATGGAAGCTGGGATGCAGAGCAGGTGCTGGTAGCTCTCCATGGGAGAGCTCTGGTCCCCACTGGGCACAGGTACAGGGCTGTGTGGGTCCTGGTGACATTCCTGGTGACAGGCATGGGTGGCTGATGGTTTCATCTCTCCACTGGGGCTGGGGATGTGTGTGCCAATGCAGCCTCATCCAAAAACCCTGGCACTTGAGGAGTAGTGCTGGATCTGAAGGAGCCCGCACCCAAACTGGAGTAGTGCCTGCACGGTGTGGGTTGCTGGACACAGGGGGCTCCTCAGCAAAGGGAAAGGCTGTTCATGGCAATAACCGGGATGTGGCTGTGGTAGTGGCTCTGGCTGCGCTGGCTCTGGGCCCGGGCTCTGTCCTAGCAGAGCCCCCAGAGTGGGTCTGGAGCACCCTCCGGGCTGGGGGACAGGGGAGGGTGCTGGGGTAAACCTCTGCTCTGGGCTGGAGGATGTGGGCTGGGAGTGGGATGAGTGGGACAAATGGAATTAGTGGGATGAGCAAGTGGGATATGCAGGATGAGTGGGGCAAGTGGAAGGAGTGGGATGAGCCATTGAATGGGATGAGCCATTGAGTGGGATGAGTGGGTTGAACTGGATGAAAGGAACAAGCCATTGAGTGGGATGAGTGGGATGGGCAGGACAAGTGGGACAAGGAGTTGAGTGGGATGAGCCATCAAATGGGATGAGTTGGATGAACTGGATCAATATAGTGAATAGACTGGGATGAGTGGGAGAAGCAGTTTAGCAGGATGAGTGGGATAAGTGGAATGAGTGTGATGTCCTTCCTAGCCCACCCTCACTCTCTCTACCTTCTTGCTAGGCTGCAAACCCTCCTGCCAGCATCTGCTGCTGTCTCTTTGTCTTGGGAATATCTTCTTTTAGCTCCTGCAGCTCTCCCCTCACTGTTTCAGGGATGGACCTGGATTCCCAGCCCTAATAAGGCCACCACCCATGTCCAGCTGCCACCTGTCCCTCCCCACACCAAGAATGCCACTGGCATTTGATGCCCCAAGCAGACCCAAGGGACCCGCTCAGGCTCTGCCCCATCTTCCCCCGCCCCAGGGGGCCACTGTGGAGGATCTGGTGGGACAGAGGGACGGCAGGACAGCCACCTGGCTGAGGCCTGGCTGTATTCTACAGTGCATGTGTCTCCAGTGTGAGTAAGTGACTGGAGATGCGGCCCTGTTGGAATAACATCCAGCGCCCATGTCTTCAGCTGGAAGCACCCTCACCGCCAGCCACACTGCAAGTGCCACTTGGATCTGGCCCCGTGGCCAAGGATGTTCCCAGGGTGGGTGGGTGGCATGGCCCTGAAGGGGCTGCTGTCCTGGATGGGGCCATGGGGGGCATGACAGACCCCAGGTCTGGTTATCAGGAACAGACCCTGGCAAAGCTGGGACCAGAGGAAGAGCAAATCCCAACGCCATTATCCAGAGCCTGGTTCCAAGCATCTACTGTTTCCATCATAACATCATCGTTATCCAGTCTCCCAGACAAGGCTGGAGGCAGGAGCAGAGCTGGGAGGTTGCACCACAGAGCCCCCTGTGTCCCCCAGCTTTTCCATGTGTCCATCCTAACACCTCTGTCCTCCATGGGGTTGTAATCCCCAGATGAGCTTTAATCCATCTCCTTGCCCCATTTCTCTTCTCACTGGTGCTTTATGGCATGGCTAGCACTGAGGGCATTGTGGCTCAGTGCCAAAGCCTCCTCTCCCTTTTTGGGGACCTCCCACCTCCCCACATGATGGACATTGACCAACACAGGAGGGTTTGGCTCCAAAAAAGGCACCAGGCAGACTGGAGGCCGCTGCAAGGGGTCTGGGAGCAGAAGGACCCGTGCCATGGCGGGGGTCAGAGAGGGTGTGTGCTGCAGTGCCCTTCTCCATGGAATCAACCCCCAGTGAGCCCCTGCTCTGCTCTTGTCTCTGCAGGATGCTCTGCTGAGCCTGGGGGCTGCGCTTGATGCCACCTCCCTGCGCGATGCCCTCCGCCATGCCCTTGTCACCCTGCTGCCCGCCGTGGTAGGTGGGGGATGCATCTGCATCCCCTGGGGGCTGGGAGGAATGTGGAGCAGAGCATCCTCCTCGGCTGGGTGGGGATTATGGGGGTGCTGAGACTCCCTGGATCGGGGGAAGCCCTGGAGGGAGCAGAGAGTGGATTATCTGCTGGTTGATGCTGGGGTTCAGCCTGGGGTGGTGTCTCTAGTGCAGAGTTCTCCCCCCGTATGGGCTACATGTCACCACCAGGGTGCTGATGGTAGCCCTGTTGCTCATGGTGGGTTCAGGGTGCTGGTGACCCTGGGGGTGCTGGTGGTGGCTGGGCGTTGTGCCAGTGCCATTCCATGGGCCCCCCAGCCATGGGTGGGTGTGAATGGGGCACACATGCACAGGTACCTGCGCACATCTGAGCAGGGCTGGGTTTGTGAATGTGTGCATGTGCACACATGTGGCTGTGCTCACGTGTTTGCACACACGTATGTGCTGCCCCTGTCCCCCAGGAGCATGTCTACATCTACCTGCTGGATGGGGACACACGGCTGCTCTGCGACGACCCCCCCCACGAGCTGCCGCCCAACGGGAAGCTCAGGTGAGCTTGGCCACCTGCCCAGCCCTGGGCATGGATGGGCACACAGGTGTGGTCCAGCTGGAGTGCATGAACAGGCATGGTGTGTATGGAAGGCGGGAGGGTTTCCATGCCTGTCCTCATCTCCATCCTCGTTCCATCTCCATACTTGTGGCCATCTGCTGTCCCTTCCCATCCTCTTCTTCATCCTGGATGTGCACATGTGCACAGGGGCTATGTGTATGTGCAGGGACACACATGTTGGCACAGGGGATGTGTGCGTGCAGGAAGACACACATTTGTGTCCAGGGCTGTGCATGCCTGCAGGGACACATGGGTTGCACAGTCCTTGAGCCTGCCCCTGTCCCAGGATGTCTCTGCCCAGGGGTTGCCCCCTTCCTGGGGTTCACAGGGGAGTGCTCAAAGTATCCCTGTCCCCACAGCTGTGCAGAAGCAGAAGCGGCTGGAAGGGGGCCTGCTGGATGGGGACACCGGCTGCACCCCCCCCACGAGCTGCCACCCAACGGGAAGCTCAGGTGAGCTTGGCCACCTGCCCAGCCCTGGGCATGGATGGGCACACAGGTGTGGCCCAGCTGGAGTGCATGAACAGGCATGGTGTGTATGGAAGGCGGGAGGGTTTCCATGCCTGTCCTCATCTCCATCCTCAATCCATCTCCATACTTGTGGCCATCTGCTGTCCCTTCCCATCCTCTTCTTCATCCTGGATGTGCACATGTGCACAGGGGCTATGTGTATGTGCAGGGACACACATGTTGGCACAGGGGATGTGTGCGTGCAGGAAGACACACATTTGTGTCCAGGGCTGTGCATGCCTGCAGGGACACACATAGGCACATGTTGCACAGTCCTTGAGCCTGCCCCTGTCCCACGGATGTCTCTGCCCAGGGGGTTGCCCCTTCCTGGGGGTTCACCTTCCCAGGGGGTGCTCAAAGTATCCCTGTCCCCACAGAGATGCTGTGCAGAAGCAGAAGCGGCTGGAATGTGGGGGGCTGCTCCCTGCAGAGCTCCCTGGCCGGCACCTGGGCCCCCTGGCAGCGCCCCTGGCCCCTGGCACACAAGGTGGGAGCTGTGGGAAGGGTGCTCTTGGTGCACCACCCATGTGTGGGGGTGTAGGGCTGGGTGGTGGGACAGGGAGGGGGATTGAGATGTGAGTGGATGGATGCATGGATGGGTGGATGGATGGATGGATGGATGGATGGATGGATGGATGGATGGATGGATGGATGGATGGATGGTCCATGGGTGGTCAGAGGCAGTGGCTGAGGCAACAGTGTGTGGGTGAGTGATGGATGCATAGACAGGTGGGTGGAAACAGGATGGAGGCATGAGGGACAGGTGGGCACTGGCACTGAGGGGTGTTATCAGGGACAAGGAAGCAGAGAGGTGCAGGTGGATAATGGATGGGTGGGAAGATGGAGAGATGGCTGGCTGGCTGGATCAGCACACATCAGGATGTAATGAGTTCCACAGCTCTGGGCTGTCCCTGGGGCCCACCTGGGACCGACCCTCTCTTGCTTGCAGTGCTCATCATCCCGCTGGTGGACAAGAACAGTGGGGCTGTGGTTTGTGTCATCCTGGTGAGTGCAGGAACATGGGCAGGGCTCTGGGAACAGGGCCTGGGCACAAGGGTCCTGACACCACTCCTGCTCCAGGTACACTGTGGCCAGCTGAGTGACTCAGACGAGCAGAACCTGCGTGCGCTAGAGAGACACGTGAGTGACTCCTTCTCAGCTGTGGACCTGCCACCTGGGGACATGCCAGCCTTTCCCCCAGCCCTGCTGCTCCTTGTCCCTTCTGCCCAACCTTGCAGGCCCTGGTGGCAGTCCGGCGCCTGCAAGCCCTGCAGAAGCTGCAGCCCTGGCCCCAGGTCAGCCTCTCCACCAGCTCCTCCCAGACCTCTCTGGCCAAGCCTGAGAAGGCACCTGACAGCAGCTACAGTGACCTGGACTGCAAGATCCTGCAGCTCTGTGGTAACTGGGGGGACACTGGGAAGGATGGGGTGTGCGGGCAGGGTGAAGCCATGCTCAGCCCCTCACAGCACTGTGACCCTCACACAGGTGAGCTGTATGACCTGGATGCCGCCTCGCTGCAGCTCAAGGTCATCAACTACGTGAGTAGCTGCTCCACCAGCCCCATGTCCCCATCTGCCCCCAGCCCCAGGACACACCAGGGAGCCCTGTTTTATTTCAAAACAAGAAAATTCCCCAAAGCCAAGAAAAGCCTCAAGCATCAGCTGTGGAGTCATCAGTAATGACCAGAGTGAGCAGCCTTGTAACAACCATCAATAGTCTCCAGAGTTAACAGTGCCACTCTCGTGCCAAAAACTCCTTGAGAGAACATCCAGGTTCCTCCCCTCTCCTGCTCTCCATTATTCTGTACCTCAGTATGACCCTCAGTAGTGTCCAGAGTGAGCAGCCTTCCCCTTGCTGTCAGTAGTCTCCAGAGTGAACCTGCTGTGTCACGGGGAGGAGGTTCTGGGGAGGGGCACCTAGTTCTCTGTGGCATGTGTGGGTGCCTTGGGCACAGGGAGGCAGAGGAGGGGCTGGATTCTGCCTGGGGAGTGCTCAGGGCAGGCTGGGGTGCTGACCCTCCCCTTACTTCCCAGCTGAAGCAGGAGACCCAGTCTCTGTGCTGCTGCCTCCTGCTCGTCTCTGAGGACAACCACCAGCTCTTCTGCCAGGTAGGTGTCACTGGGCCAGCCCCCCAAGCCTGACCCCCACAGAGGACTACAGGACACCCCTGACATGATGTCTTCCTCATGAGCACCTTCTCCTTTCCCATCTTTTCCAGGTGGTGGGGGACCGTGTCCTGGATGAGGAGATCAGCTTTTCAGTGAGCAAGGGGAGGTGGTGAGGGGTTGGGAGGTCAGGGGGTGGGCAATGGGTGCTGTGTGCTAAGGTGTCCCTTTCCCCACAGCTCACCTTTGGGCGCCTGGGACAGGTGGTGGAGGACAAGAAGCCCATCACCTTGAAGGACATCAGTGAGGTGGGTACCAGCTCTGTGCCTTCCACACCTGGGGACGTGGGTGTCACCCCAGTGTCCCATGGGGCTTCCTGGAGCGGGCCAGGGGTTCCAGCCCCATCTTGCCTCTCCCTGCAGGAGGAGCACAAGCAGCTGAGCAGCATGCTGGGCTGCGAGGTCACCTCCATGCTCTGTGTCCCTGTCATTAGCCGGGCCACCTCCCAGGTGGTGGCACTGGCCTGCGCCTTCAACAAACTGAGTGGGGAGAGGTGAGCAGCGTTTTGCCTGAGGCTGTCTGTGGGGCTGCACCCCCTCACTTTTGGGGTGCTGGAGCATTGTCACCATGGAGGTTGGCGGGGGGACCAATGGGGACGGACAACTGACGTGTGCCTCTGCCAGCTTCACAGACACGGACGAGCACAAGATCCAGCACTGCTTCTGCTACACCTCCACGGTGCTCACGAGCACCCTGGCCTTCCAGAAGGAGCAGAAGCTCAAGTGTGAGTGCCAGGTGAGCATGTGCAGGGCTGTGCCACGTGTGTGTGCGTGCACCCCATCTTGCACTGGTCACTAATGGCATTCGCTCTGTCCCCTCAGGCCCTGCTGCAGGTGGCCAAGAACCTCTTCACCCACCTGGGTAGGTGCACTGGAGAGCATCTGTGGTGAGGGAATGGAATAGGGAATGGATGATCACTCCCCAGCCCTGGAGGGTGGTAGCAATGGGGTCTCTGTCCCCAGCCAGTGAGAACCTTGTCCCCTTGCTGGGGAATGGTAACAGAAGGGTGATATGAGCTGGCACAGAACCTGGCATGCACTGATGCTGCATGGCTGCATGCATGCCTGTAGCATGACCACAGAGCTCTTAGAAACATGGGTTCTTAGAAACACGTGTGCACACAGCTGCACTGCTGCACACACGCGTGTGCTGCTCACACGTGCACATGCCCCACACTGCCCCTGTCCCTCTGTGCCCCCCAGACATCCTGCCGGGACCCTGAGCTATACCCCCCCCGCTTTCACTGCATGAGTGGGGATGAGGGGGCAGTGCTGCCTGGCTGGGGTGCCTGACCCTTCACTGCTACCCCTGCAGATGATGTCTCTGTCCTGCTGCAGGAGATCATTACGGAGGCCCGGAACCTCAGCAATGCTGAGATGTGAGTGATGGTGGTGGGGCACGGGGGTGAGGGGACACAGCAGGGACACCGAGCTCCCTGTGGGTGAGAATGGCAGCGGGGTGTCTTGCAGATGCTCTGTGTTCCTGCTGGACCGGCTCAGTCACGAACTGGTGGCCAAGGTGTTCGATGGTGGAGTGGTGGATGACGAGGTGAGCACAGGATGGAGCTGGGGGGCCTGGGGTTGTGTCCCTCCCCACAGGCCTTGCTGGTGATCCTCCTCCCCTGCCCACAGAGCTACGAGATCCGCATCCCAGCAGACCAGGGCATCGCTGGGCACGTGGCCACCACTGGCAAGATCCTGAACATCAAGGATGCCTACTCACACCCGCTCTTCTACCGCGGGGTGGATGACAGCACCGGCTTCCGCACCCGCAACATCCTCTGCTTCCCCATCAAGAATGAGAGCCAGGGTGAGCAAGGCATGGGGGCACGCTGGGAAGAGGGGGGCACAGGTCTGGCCCAGCAGGTGTCTTAGTCCGCACATGGTGGTTTGGTCACCCATCATGTGGACATGACACTGTCCCCAGCATGCAGGCACGGTCACAGCATCATCCCCAGCCTGTGGGCATATATCCTGTTCAAGCACAGGGGCACAATGCTGGCTCAGCACTGTCCCCAGCATGTGAACACCCTTCTGTCCCCAGCCCATGGGCTCCATTCTGTTCCCAGCCCATACACAGAGCACTGCCACAGCACATGGGCATGACCCTGTCCCAGTCCCATGGTCACAGTCCCATCCCCAGAATCAGGGCAGCATTCTGTCCCATGAATGTGGGCATGGTCCTGTTCTGACCCTTGGGCTCAGTGCTGTCTCCTGGCACAAGGGCACAGTTCCTGAGTGTGGTCCTGTCCCCCTGCAAACAAATACAGCACTGACCCCAGCACACAGACGTGAACTTGTCCTAGTCCGTGGGCTCAGCACTGTCCCTGGAAAGATCCTGTCCCCCTACAGACACTCAGCACTGTCCCTCAGCCCAAGGCCATGATTCTGTCCCAGCCCATTGGCACCGCACTGTCCTTGAGCACATGGACATGATCATGTACCCTCCATGTGGGCACAATCCTGTCCACCAACACATGAGCACAGTACTGTCCCTGAGCATGAGTCTGTCCCACCCCCTGGGCACAGCACTGTCCCCAGAATGTGGGTGCCATGCTGTCCCCAGCCCGCAGGCACAGCACTGTCCCCAGAATGTGGGTGCCATGCTGTCCCCACCCCCTGGGCACAGCGCTGTCCCCAGAATGTGGGTGCCATGCTGTCCCCAGCCCGCAGGCACAGCACTGTCCCCAGAATGTGGGTGCCATGCTGTCCCCAGCCCGCAGGCACAGCGCTGTCCCCAGAATGTGGGTGCCATGCTGTCCCCAGCCTGCAGGCACAGCGCTGTCCCTGCTACTTGGGCACAACCCTGCCCTAAGCCCACAGACACGGTGCAGTCCCCAGCATACAGACATGGCCCTGTCCTCAGCACAAGGGCCTGATACCCCTGCTGTCCCCCCTCTGCTCCAGAGGTCATTGGGGTGGCAGAACTGGTCAACAAGATCAATGGCCCTTGGTTCAGCAAGTTCGACGAGGACCTGGCCACTGCCTTCTCCATCTACTGCGGCATCAGCATCGCCCATGTATGTGCTGGGGGTCCTCCACTTGGAGGGGGTCACACACAGTGTGGGCTCCCAGCTCTGCCACAGCACAGAGGGATGGGGATGGGGATGTGAGTGTGTGTGTGTGTGGTCCCCATTCCTTGGGGACAGGTGGTGGTGGCCCCGGGATGGGAAGGGAATTCATGGGCACAAAGATGTGCTGTGGTGCCAGGGTGGGCTGGGGGGTGCTGGAGGTATCTGCCCACCCCAGCATTCCCATCCCCTGATCCTGCCCCACAGTCCCTGCTGTACAAGAAGGTGAATGAGGCACAGTACCGAAGCCACCTGGCCAATGAGATGATGATGTACCACATGAAGGTGAGGTAGCATGAGGACAGGCCCGGCATGGTGCCCCCACACTTTATCCCAAGGTGGTCACACAGTTGGGTGGTGGTGATACCCCAGGGCTCTCTGCTCTCACCATGGTTCATGTGGCCTTTGGGACACCTGGTGACCTGGCCACAGTGTGGGTCACTGGCTATGGCTCCTGCAGGTGTCTGATGATGAGTACACCAAACTGCTGAGCGAGGGCATCCAGCCTGTGTCCACCATTGACCCCAACTTTGCCAGCTTCACCTACACACCACGCTCACTGCCTGAGGATGACACCTCCATGGTGAGGACCATGGGGACAACTCTCAACTGCCACCATCCCCTGCCTGGCCTCGGTCAGGTCATATATCCCAACCCTGGGGTGCTGAGGTTTTGGGGTGAAGGGATGTGGTTGCACCCCTGAGTATCTTCCTGCTGAGCAGGGGCAGGGGTGGCTCTCAGGGGACCTTGCTGGGCGTTGTCATCCCTTGCCACCCCCCATCCTCTCTGCCAGGCCATCCTGAGCATGCTGCAAGACATGAATTTCATCAACAACTACAAGATGGACCGTCAGACACTCACCAGGTGAGTGAGTCCCTATCCCTATCCACTTTCCCTGTCTCCATCCTCATTTCCATCTCCATCCACATCACCATCTCCCTACCTCATCCCCTCCATCTCCTTTCCCATCCCTGTCCACACCCATGTCCCTGTCCCCATCCACATCCTCATCACTGTCCATCTTCTCTGTCCTCTATCCATATCCTCATCCCTACCCCTATGCCCATCCCCATGCAGATAACTGTCTGCCTTCCCTGTCCCTATCCCCCTCCCATCCCCATCCCCAAGCCTGTGCCCGTGCCTGCCTGGTGGGCACCTGGCAAGGTGGAGGTCCCTGTGGGGTGAGACCCACCCTGCATGGCTCTGCCCCTGTCCAGGTTCTGCCTGATGGTAAAGAAGGGGTACCGTGACCCCCCCTACCACAACTGGATGCACGCCTTCTCCGTCTCCCACTTCTGCTACCTGCTCTACAAGAACCTGGAGCTCGTTAACTACCTGGAGTAAGGCCAGGTGCCATCCCTGCCCCTGTTCTCCAACCCCTGGCCTGGCTGGGGTGCTCCCTGCTCTCCTGCCTGCCTCAGTTTCCCTCCTCCCCCTCCCCAGAGACATCGAGATCTTTGCCCTCTTCATCTCCTGCATGTGCCACGACCTGGACCACAGAGGAACAAATAACTCCTTCCAGGTGGCCTCGGTGAGCCGAGCCCAGAGCTGGGATGGGCGAGGGGGAAGGGGAGGTATGGGGACAGCTGTGGGGGTCTTCAGCTCCATAGTTCCATCATTCTGGCTGCTCTACCTTGCAGAAATCTGTCCTGGCCGCGCTGTACAGTTCAGAGGGCTCTGTCATGGAGGTGAGATCCCCGAAATCTCTCATTGCCCATCTCTCCTGCATTCTGGCTGTGTGGCAGCATCCTTGCCTGCTCCCTGCCTGCTTTCATGGTCCTGCCTTCTCCCACAGAGGCATCACTTTGCCCAAGCCATTGCTATCCTCAACAGCCAAGGCTGCAACATCTTTGACCACTTCTCCAGAAAGGTGAGCCCCGCACCTAAACACCTCTCTCCTGCCACCTCCTGCCCATGCTGAGCCCCTGCATCCTCTCCAGACCTCCTGCTCCCCATCCCTGGATCCCAGGGGATGTGGGAGCTGGCAGGGGCACAGAGCTGGTCATGGCAGCTGCCTTGCCCACAGGACTACCAGCGCATGCTGGACTTGATGCGAGACATCATCCTGGCCACCGACCTGGCCCACCACCTCCGCATCTTCAAGGATCTCCAGAAAATGGCAGAAGGTGAAGATCCTTAATGGAGATTGGGATTGGGATTTGAAGGGTGGTAGGAACTCATCCCATCAAGGCTGGGAGGTGGCACAGGAGGTTGTTATGTCAGGGGTGATAAGGGCTGGGACATGACACAGAAGGTTCTGGCTGTCCCTAAAGTGCTCGCATGTGGCATGAGGGGGGCTATGGAGCTCTGTCCTGAGCCCCCCATCTCAAGCCCTGCCCCACACTCTGCCCACAGTGGGATATGACCCCAAGAACAAGCAGCACCGCAGCCTGCTGCTCTGCCTGCTTATGACCTCCTGTGACCTGTCCGACCAGACCAAGGGCTGGAAGACCACCAGGAAGATTGCAGTGAGTGCCACACCGCGGAGCTAAACCCCTGAATGCCACCTCAGAACCCACCCAGGCCACTTGCATGTCCCCAGGCACACACCTGCCCCTCTTGGAGTGGGTTCCTCCGTGCAGGACCCTGGACCATGCAGAACCCAGTCCCTCCAAGCCAGACCATATCCCTGCTTGATTCAGAGCTGTGGGGAGAGGTCTGGAGGGCAGTGAGGTTGGGGGATCATCCCAGGCTGCACCCCCTGTGCTGACACCTGTCTCTTGCAGGAGCTGATCTACAAGGAGTTCTTCTCCCAGGGTGACCTGGTAGGTACCAGCTGGCAGGGTTGGGCTTGGCCAATGCTCCTAGACAGCACCAATGGGATGGGGGGTGTGGGCAATGGGCAGAGAGGTCTTGCCTGGGGGTGTGGGGAAAGCACCACTGGCACTGACCCTCCTCACCACCCATGCAGGAGAAAGCCATGGGGAACAGCCCGCTGGAGATGATGGACCGGGAGAAAGCCTACATCCCCGAGCTGCAGATCAGCTTCATGGAGCACATTGCCATGCCCATCTACAAGTGAGCCCTGGTGCTGGTGCTGGGATGGGGAGGACCCCCTGCCACCCCCACCTCCCTCAGGGTGGGATCGGGTGCTGTGTGTGCCACGTCTTGCAGATGCTGGGGGCGTTCCAGGCTGTGGGATGGGGGTTGCACTCAACCAAGGGGGTTGCATTGAAGTAAGGGGGTGCAGCTCTGTGCTGATGGAATGCATCCCCCACTCCCCAGATTGCTGCAGGATCTCTTCCCCAAGGCAGCGGAGCTCTACGAGCGGGTGGCCAGCAACCGGGAGCAGTGGACCAAGGTCTCCCACAAATTCACCATCCGGGGGTTGCCTAGTAACAACTCCCTGGACTTTCTGGATGAGGAATATGACCCACAGATCCCTGACCCCCAGCTCAATGGCTGCCTGGAACCTGAGGTGGGGCAGCCCGCTGAGGCTGGGGCCGAGTGAAGAAGGCGATGGGGGGACCACAGCCATGGCTGGGCTGGGAGCATCCCCAAGCCTCATCCCCCAGCTTATGGGGAGGAGGTTTGGGGGAATATCAGTGAATCTGGACTAGCACAGCAAGGGCTGTGTGCTGCCAGCAGCCGCCACTGGTCCTTCCCCACCACTGAGTGACTATCTCCTCCCTCCGGGGCGGGTGTTCAGGTGTCCCGTCCACCTGGTAGTCCATGGGACACTGCCTTGGTGGCTGGGAGCACCAAGGGACAGTGGGAGCTGGGGGATGGATGTGCTTTAAGCTGCCTTAAGACTGCAGGTCCTGTCCCCATGGGGTGACAATAAGAACGATGTCCTTGGTGGAAGCACCCATAGAGGGCTCGGTCACCATGACATGGGTGTGCATGGGTCAGCAGGACAGAGGGGGATGGTGTGGGGCAGGGTGGCAAGGGGCAGTGGGACTGGGGTGGCTGTAGAGCATATGGGGGGTGTTGCCATGGACCATAGATCAGGTCCACAGAAGAAGGTTGGCTCCAGCTGGAGGAAGGAAGAGACACCAGAGTGGGATGGCCATGGCCATGGGGATGTGCCTGCATCCCCTGCTGGGATCCATACTAGAGAACCAGCTGCAGCCTCTCCCTAGCAGCTGCTGAGCATCCTTTGGCTGAAAGCCCCACCCCTCTGGGACCCCTGAACCCACTCACCCATGGAAGGGCTCATATCTCTCACACAGCCCAGTCCCATGCAACTACACAACCACATCCCTACAAGGGCTACACACTTGCCAAGGCTGGGGGTCCTGCTGCTGGTTTGCATGCACAGGGGAGGGAGGCTGTGCTCCACAGGGGGTCCATCTGGTACCACACATCACCTTCACCTTCTGGTCCCATACATGTCCTTGCCATAGGTAGAGGAACATGGGTGTTCCTCTGATGTGTCCACCCAGGAGCCTGACCATGTTGTGAGCATCCCTAGCTCACAGTGGCTTCACAGCTCCTGCCATATCAACCTCTGTGCACGGATCCTGCCGACATTTGGGATCCTTCTGGTCTTGCAGACCACTGGACATGTCCCTTAGTGGTCTCCTGTGGTCCCTCTGGTCCTGCAGACCACCATGCATCGACCCTGCTATTTTCCTGTGGTCCCTCCAGTCCTATGTGGTGCCATGCATGGATGCTGTTGGTCTACCATGGTTCATCTGGTCATGCACGGACCCTGGTGTTTTCCCATGACTCCCTCCTTGTCCTGACCGCCATGCATGCACCCCACCAATCTCCTGTGGTTTTTCTGGTCCTGCGGGGCACCGTGCATGGACCCCAATGCTCTCCTCTGTGTCCTACAGACCACTGTCCATGGACCCTGCTGCCCTCCTGTGGTCTCTCAACCCTACCCACATGGACCCTCTCAGTCCCAGGGGCTCCACCAGCCCCCAGGGTCCGACCAGCTGCATGTGATCCTGGGCTCCATCACCCCAGCCAAAGCCACTTGAAACACCCATGAGCAGGGGAACTGCAGGGAGCAGCTTTCCCTGCTGGGGCAGAGCTGAAGAGGGGGCTGGGGCTGAATGGGTGTGCTCAGCATTGAGGGATTAGGGTGCAGTGAGCCCTCAGGCTGCATCATCCAGGTTGTGGGGGCTGGATGAGTCCACCACCACAGCAGGGAAAGGCGATGGGAGCAGCAGGGCAAAATCTGGCACTGCTGGCATTGGTGTTGGTTGTGTTGGGATCAAGAGTGCACGTGGGGCCATTTGCCACCCCATCCCCACTGCTCTGCAGTAACCCATGGCACCATCCCCAGTGGTGCCACAGTAGGTCCCTCCTGGATTTGGGCTGCACGGTGGCTGCTTCTCTCCTTGGCTTGTCTGTAAGCGATGACTTGCCTGTGTTCTCGGGATACCTGGAGCGTGTGTCTGCAGGAGCAATGGGAGACCTCCACGCTGAGCTGCTCCACGTGGCTGAAGTGGCCTGAATTCCTTTTGCCTTACCTACTCGGAGATGCCTTTAGTGAGATGCTTTGCCCAAACCCTGGTGGGACCCACCTGGTGACTGAGTCTGTCTGCTGGCCCATGGTTTTGCCTCCAAGACCCTCTTAAGCCCTTCCCCTGCTCCCCACACTGCCATAGGGGGGTGGGGATGGTCCCAGAAGGCAGCAAACCCCCAAGCTGCAAGAGGAGGACAGCAGCTCCGTCCCTGTTGTGACGGTGGCGCAGCCCTGGTACCAAGGTGCCAGTAGGTACAACTGTTCAAAGGCAGTCCCTGCATCCCAGTGCCAGCCCAGGGATGCCTGACAATGCACAGATCTCTCCATCCAACAGACGTGGGGGTGTCCTGCACTTGGGTTCTGCATCCCGGGTACCACACCGTGGTGGGGGCACACAGGGATGCCCTTTTCCCAGCTGTATCCCACTTCTCCAGCCCCTGCTGCTGGTGTGTGTAGGTAGTCAATGCTTTCCCAGCTCCTGCCCCTGTATATATCCCTCTGGATACTGAGGAGTGCAGCTCACAGCCAGCCCAGCTCACCCAGGAGCGTGCACAGGCGTGTGTGGGTGTGCAAACCTCCTCCAGCTTTTCTGTCCTTCTGTCTTGCGGCACTGGTTGTTCCGGACTCCAATGGAGCCTAAGGAGGAGATGACTTCTCTTTCTTCCTCTCCTCCTTTTCTTATTCTCCTTCTTTTCTTCCTCCTCCTTCTCCTCCTCCTCCCCCTACTGTTTCTCCTCCTCCTGCTCCTTCTTTATTATTATTTCTCTTTTTTTGGTGGGTTTTGGTTTTCCTAAATAAATTTCATATGTCAACCTTCCCGTGACAGGTTGGTGGGTGGCCTTGTTGGGGTCTGGGGAGCTCCAATTGAAACTTATGAACACCAAGATCACCTTCATGGGGAGAATCCAGCTTGGGCCGTAGCTCTGACTCCCCAGGAAGCTCCAGCCCCTCCTTGGATGTTCCACTCTCACGAAATGCTCCAATGCCCTAGGATTCATTGATCCCCTCCGAGTGCTCCAGCTGCTCTCATCCCTTCCTGTGCCCTGTTCCCTCCTGAAATGTTCCAGAACCCCAGGATGCTCCCATCCCCTGGGATGCTCTTTTCATCCCTATCTGCCAGGCTGGGGCTGCCCCCTGCCTGGACAGGAGCCATGCTGGGCCCCATCCAGCCTGGCAGCAGGGGGAGCTGGGCCTGGGGCAGGATCCAGCTGAGGCTGGGACTGCAGTGGGATCCTAGGCTGGGATGCAGCATGAGGCCTGTGTCGGGACCCCTCTGAGCCTGGGCTGGGGCAGAATCCAGCTGTTCCTCTGGCTCCTGCAGCCATCCTTGCATGGCCCCAGAGGAGACCCCCTAGCCTGTCCATCATCCATCAGGGCTGCAGCTTTCATTCCCACAATCCAGCTAAGGAGCAATTTATTATCCAAAATCAATGCAGCACTTTCATCCCAGCCCAATCTGACAGCTTTTGGGCATTTTATACCCAGAAGAAAAGGCTTTGGTGCTGGCACGCTCTGGCACTGTGTGAGCTGCCAAAATGGGGGTGAAAAACTGCGAAAAACTGCCCAAACTACCAAATGCCTCCATCCTGCTCCAAGTGCCGGTTCAAATCCTGGGATTAAATCCTTTAATCCTCCGAACTAGTCCCAGAGCAGGGTTTATGGTTCCTAGCCAGGAGCTGCCCCACTTCTGCCTCTGCCACTATGCCCTTAGGTGACATTCCTGCCAGGATCCGTCAGGGTACCACCTGGATCCGTCAGGCCTTCCTTCCAGACCCTCACCGCAGCCTCGGCCCGTCATTGCTTCCTTTCCTTTTGTCCTGGCTGATCCCTAAGGCGGGGAGCAGGTTCCCCAAGGATGGGGTAAAGCTGCCCCGTGGCTGGGGTGCAGGTGTGTCCCCACAGTGGGCACAGGAGACACCGCCTGTCCATCCTCGGTCCGCTCCATCCGCCCCACGATGGGGCGAGATAGGAAGGGGATGCTCCAGCTGGGGATGCACGTAGCACCGGAATCACCTGAATCCCCGTTCCCCACGGGCTGCTCCGCGACGGGAGGCGGGCGGGAGTGGGACACGGCCAATGGGGAGGGCGGGGACAGGACGGACGTGCTCCTGCAGGGAAGGCGGATTCCATTGGAGGGGGATACCGGGGGCGGGGTGTTCGCAAGTGCGTGTGTGTGTGTCTGTCTGTGTCTGTGCAAGGGTTGTGGGTGCACATGTGTACATGTGTGTACAGATGGGGTGTGTGCGCACGTGTGTGTGCGTGTGCACGTGTGAGTTCACGCGTGTGTGCATGGCGGCTGTATGCAGTTGTGTGCGCATGGACGTGCAAGCTGCGTCCCTCCGCCCACAAACACCTATCTTTGTACTGACACTGCCGCGTCTGTGCTCACGTACGTGTCTCTGTGTGCTCACAGCCGTGTCTCGGCTGACACGCAGGTCTCCGTTCCCCCACGCGTGTCCCCACAGTCACACACGGGGCTCTCCCCGCTGTGCCCGCGCGCAGCCGCTGGGGGGCGCCCCGAGCCGCGCGCGTGCTCCCGCCGCTCCGTGCGTGTGTGTTGGTGTGCGCGCGCACTGCCCCACGCTCTCCTACCCCCTCACGGCCTTGCCGCCCACCCCGTGTCAGCCCGGTGCCCCCCCCCGCCTCCCCGTATCCTCTCCCCGTATCCTCTCCCCGCCCGTGCGGCCCTTGCGCGCCGCCGCCCCCGGCCCCGGGGCCGCGCCGCTCAGGGGCGGGCGGAGGCGGCGGCGGCGGCAGCGTCCGCACCGGAACCGGGACGGGCCGAGCCCTGCCGAGCGGCTCCGAGCGTGGCCGAGCGGCTCCGAGCGGTTCCGAGAGACTCCGAGCAGTTCCGAACCTGCCCGAGCGGTTCCGAGCGGCTCCGAACCGGCCGGCGTGGCGTCCGCCCGGGCCGAGCCGAGCGGTTCCGAGTGTTTCCGAGCGTGCTCGAGCGTTTCGAGCGGTTCCGAGCGGGCCCGAGCAGGGCCGCACCGGGCCCCGCGCCCGCCCCGCCGCCGCTCCCTCCACCATCCAGCCAGTAATTTTCCAAGCCCAGCCGGCGCTTCTCGGCTGAGCCCGCAGGATCGGCGGGGCCATGGGAGACAAAGGCACCCGGTGAGTGAGGACCGGGACAGAGCGGAGCATCCCGGGGGGGCAAGCCCGGCGGTGGCGGGGGAGGGGTAGGACAGGCGCTGCCCGTGCCCTGCGCTGGAGCTGGTGGTCCCCTGAGGTGGCCCCGCTGCTGGGATATGGCGCTCCCGGAGCGGTAGTGAGCACCCGGAGACCGGGGGGTCACTGCTCCCTCCCCATCAGATTTGGAGCCTGGATGGATTTGGGATGGGGGAGGCTGTTGTCATCGCGGTGACGCCGGGGGACCCAGGCCCTGATGTCACTCCCGGCATGCGGCACAGCTGGGGGTGTCAGGGAGCACGTGCCAGCCCTGGAACACAGGGACACGAGGGCCTGCGACGCCTTCATCCCATGGGAATGCTGCCATGGGGATGCTGTCTTTTAGGGGTCCCTGTGCAGAGGTGCATGGGGACCCCCCTGTGCTCCCCAGAGCTCCAGGTGCAGGGCCCGCGGGGCTGCACATCCTGCAGGGGGCTGTTGGGATTTGAGGGAAATCTGCAGGACCCGCGGGGCTGCACATCCTGCAGGGGGCTGTTGGGATTTGAGGAACAGCTTGATGACCCCTGCCAGCCCTTGCAGAGAGGCCTGGGGGTGTGACATCCGCTCACAGGTGTGACATCCTGTGACATCCGCTCACCGGCTGGCACTGGCAGAGTGGTCAAGGAGTTGATGCTCCCGTTCCTCGCCCCAATACCTTTCTACCCCCTTAGCCATGAATCATGGAGGAGTAGGGATTTCAGAGTGCTCCTGCTCACCCCTCCACACCATCACCCTCCCTTTGCTCATCCCCATGCCCCTTGGCAGCAGGATCAGGGCCTTCGGTGCAGCCTCTGACCCCCCTGCCCCCGCCATGGCCACAGCAAGAGAGCAGGATGAGGGGGTCTGGCCTGCCTGGGCAGAACCTTCCAGAAACATTGCAGTGTTTTGGAGTGGCAGGATGGGAGCTGTGAGTGCCTGTTGAACTCATCCAGCATTCTGGGAAGCGGCTGTTGCTGCTGCCAGCCTGCTGCTGGGTGTTGGTGCCCCAGCCATGGCTGACAGCATCCGCTTCCTCCTTGCTCAGTATCCTGAATTCTTGAGAATTTATATTGCGCTCCTGGAGCCGGCGGACAGCCCCACAGATCAGGGGGCTGGAGCAGCCACTGGCTTCCCCCCAGTGTCTGGGTGCACACCCCAGGATGCAGCTAGTTTGGCCTGCAGGGTTTTTCAGGTGCCAGGGGGAGCTTGGTGAGCAGCATTCCCATCAGCAGGCGTGCCGGCAGGAGAGGCATGAGCTGATCTTCTCCCTGCCTACGCAGTGTGTACCGTGGGAGACGGGGGAGGGTGAGGGGGGAAGAATTAGGCTGACAAATCCCTCTTCCTCTCCAGTTCGGATCTCCAAACCCAAATCCACTGGGTTTGATCAGGAGGTTCAGCTGTGGGAGCTGATTTACTATCTGATTTCCCCAAAAACCCATTTTTGCTGATTCCTGCTGTGGCACCCCACTTTTCTTGGGAGTCACGAGTGGGAAGAGCTGGAGGAAACAGCTGAGTTGGTGGCTGTTGGCATCATTGATCACCTTTCCCTGCTTTTCCCACTCAGCACCCAGCCAGGGCAGCTGCAGCCCCACACAGGATGCCCAGCTACTGGAATTCCTGGCTGCTGGGATTCCTAGCCTGTGGCTTGAGGGTGGCTTCCTGGTGGCTGGGAAGTGCTGCAGTGCTTCTGGTACACCAGAGCCCACCCTGGTTGGCATTAAGCACCCCTTGCACTGTTCCTCTGGCCCAGTAGTACCATCCAGCCCCTCTGCAGCATTCCACCACAGCACTTGCTGCTAGGGGGGTGACCTTCACCTACTGCCAGACCCCATTCACCCCCCTAGATGAAGCCATAGGGTGTGGGAGCAGGACAGGGATCTCCACTGGGAAGAGAAAGAGCCCTAGAAGGTTGCCCAGGACTCCTGCTTCCTGGATGTTGTTTGGAGAGCAAACTCTGGTAATAACAGCAGGATCCAGACACATCCCGGATCCCACAGCTGAGGCGTTTCCTTGCCAAGGAAGTTGGTGGAGCTCTGACCCAGCTGGGGGATGCTGCTGCTGACTGTGGGAGGGGATAGATAGATAGATAGATAGATAGATAGATAGATAGATAGATAGATAGATAGATAGATAGATAGATAGATAGATAGATAGATAGATAGATAGATAGACAGACAGACAGACAGATGAATGCAGCAGGGATGCAAAATGCAGCATTGGGCCTGTGGCATGCTCTTGCTTTGGGATTGGCTGGCATGGTTCTCCAGGCTTATCCAGGCACAGCTGGCATGGAGCTTCTGGCTGCCACCACGGGGTTGTGCCGGTGTGTGTGATGTGGTTGCTGGTGGTTCCATTATCCCTGGAGGTCCCTTCTAACGTGGCCCTAGCTAATTAGATCTGCCAGCCAGCCTTGTTAGCATGAGGGCTGGCAAAATCCCTGAATTCTCTGCCCGGGGTTCAAAGGCAATCAATGGTGTTGCCATCAGATCCTGTTCCGATGCCTAGGGGAATTAAATCCTCATAAATCTTCCAATCAAGATCCAACAGACCCCACTAATAATAGCCCTGGCTGGGTGCCTAACAAGCTCATTAAGGGATGGGATCCATGGCAGGGAGAGGGCAGGCGGGATGGGATGTGGCTGTGTGGCAGCGTGACAGGCTCAGGGGGCACTGGCACTGCCAGCCCTCGGCATGAGGCCCCAAGGCTCTGATGGGCAGCAGGGAGGCCACTTCCTGCCTCATGTCTCCAGTATTTCGACACCAGGAAGGGCTGGAGGGGGAGGGAAGGCTTCACACTTCCTCCTTTCCTCCCTCTAGATCCGGAGGCGGGTGAGGGTCACCCCGCTGGCAGCAACAGGCCAGCGTGTCCCCATGTGCCCCTTCCCTTCTGTCACCGGTGCTGCAGGGGAGGTGTGAGCTCCTGCAGCCGTGCTGTGGGGCCAGGCAGGGCTGCTGCACCCACAGGAGGAGGGCACAGCACGCTGGTGTACCCACAGTGGGGAGCCAGCCTGGCTCCTGCATGCACAGTGTGCAGCTGTGCAGCTCTTGCATTCTGTGGAGCTTCTGCACCCATAACCTGGGGCTTCTGCTCCTGCAGTGTGTGGCTCAGCAAGGCTCAGGCTCCATGGGGCCTGTTCCAGTGCGGTGCCAGCACGAGAATGTGCCAGGCAGGGTGGTGAGGAATGGCTTCCTGCAGCACCTGCCATCAGTCTCACTCGCACTGCGTTCATTAGCAGCTCCGTTAGTGTCTCCAGGGCTGGCTGGGAGCCTCACCCATGTCTCAGGGGTTGGCAGGGGCACCCACTGAGCCTCCAGCCCTGGCTGCCTTTTCTGGGGCTTCCCAGCACACCTCAGGTTGTGATCCAGCATGCTGGACCCTCTTTGGGGTTTCCCTTGGGAGCTGGTTTGTGGGGTGTGGCGTGACAGGCTGTCAGGGGATGCTTCTTATCCTGCTTTGAAGTAATGCCTCATTAATAACCCATGAAAATCCTGCTGTTAGTTGCTCTGGGCTCTCAGGAGGATGCATTCATTGCCCCTCCATCCCTGACTCTGGAGACTGATCCCTCCATGGCTTTCAAATCCCAGAAACTGTGGGGTGCTGGTGCCCTTTCATGGCAAGTTGAGGCCTTTATCTCCCCAAGTTACTTAATTGGAGCAGCATTCCCATTAGTTCCATCTTTCTTTGCACCAGCACAGGATCACACCTTCATCAGCAAACCCGCATGAGAAATATCCTACTGTGGAAGTGCTTTCCCATTTCAGCTGGGAAAAGTCTGTCCCCCAACCCCCACAGGGTAAAGCCATCCAGGAAGAGCCAGCAGGATGTTCCTGATGCTCCCAGTGGCTTGGGACAGCCAGAAGGATGTCCCCAGTATTTTATGTGTGTGGCAGAGGGTTCCTGTGGCTTATCTGGGGACAAGGGAATGAGGGCCCCAGCCCCCACAGTCCCTTATCCCGACCAGATCCTGCTTCCTGGGCAGAGCCTGGCCAGGCTGTGCTGGTCCCCGTGGCTCTCAGGAGAGTGGGATGTGGAGACTTGGGTGTGCAGGAGTGCACAGACACACAGAGGCAGGGAATTGGAGGTGCAGGGACACAGGGAGGTGGGGACAGAGCATTTCAGGGATATGGGAGTGAGGAGTGTGCCCCTCATTCATCAGGAGGTGTGGGGTGTGCCCACACATCTCCTGATGCATCCTCCCCCATTGCTGGGGTGGTGGTCACCCCCAGGCTGCAGCCCAGCAGCTGCTGCCTTCCCTGCCTGCCCCTTGGCTTGGTGTGGGCAGCTGCAGGCACTGGGGTGGCTGAGGGTTACTTGTGGCGTGGCTGAGGTTCATCATCCACTAAGCAGCCTTTGACATTTTGGCAGAGCCAAGCAGCTGCCCTGGGAAATTGGTTTTTTTCCAGCCTAAAACCACTACTAATCTTCCCGGATGGTTTTAATGGAATTTAAAGGTGAGGGAGGATTATCTGAGGAGAACCCATTATGGGTGGCTTTGTGCCAGGTCAGGCTCCAAAAAAATCTGGCAGCACCAGGCACCCTACCTGCCTCTGCCCACTTCCTGCCTGCAGCAGGCAGGCTGGGAATGCTCTGGCATTCCCCAGCAGTGGCATGTTGGATCCACGTCCTTTCTCCCATATCTCTGTGGGGTGTTCTAGAAGGATTTTGGGAGTTGAGAGGGGTGTCTGGAGGCTAGTTCCATGGTATGGAATGGGAATAAAAAACCCTGGGGACAGGAGCACCCAGACTTTTCTTGCTTCTCCAGTGGGTTTGGGATGCATCCATGTGAGGTAATGGTGGGGTGGGTTCATCCATTGGAAGGCTCCCAGCCTGTGCGTGCCTTGACCCCATGGTCCCACACGCTGTCCCCAGGGCCAGGTGGATGCTGGGGTGCTGCTGCCTTTCTCAGTGGTCTCTGGGCACCATCCTCAGGCGAAGGGGTGGGCTGGGGTCCTGACACCTCCATTTTCCAAAGTGGGTCCTGGCAGTGGGTGCTGAGGATTGGATGTACCTGGCACCATGGGACTGTGCCCATGGATGCTTCTTCCCCCAGGGACCCTTGCTGAAGGGGAGAGCTGGACAGCTCCATGGGCAGGGAGCCAGGAGCAGAGGGGGGTTCGGGAGTGGAGGGTTCCCCTTGCTCCAGCACTCACCCCCCTTTGCTGTTTTGCAGGGTGTTTAAGAAAGCCAGTCCTAACGGGAAGGTAAGGGGGACATGGTGGGGGAAACCATGGGGTCACAAACATGGCTGGGGGGGGGTGGGCACATCCCTGAACCCTGTCTGCCTCAGCATCCTGCCAGGGTGGCAGGAGGGGAAACTGAGGCACAGTGGGGCTGGTGGGGGGCTTTCCCAAGGTCAGGGGTCAAGCAGACAGGTTTTGGAGTGCTGGGGTGCAGGTGACTCTGCCCGTGGGGGTTTTGGGTTGGGTAGCAGGAGCTGATGCAGAAAATCTTCTGCCTGGCAACTGCCTGCCCCCATCAGAGAAAGGTGAGACAGTGACACTGGGGGGCTCATCTCTGCCTGACAGTGGAGTACAAACCCCTGGGGTGACACCCAAGAGTCCCCAGATGCAAAGTGCCTCTGGCTCTGAAGACATCTGGAAAGGTTCCAGGCTTTCACTGGGATGGTGTGGGATTGGCTTTTGGCTACCACAGGGAGATTGACACTGGGGGTTATGAGGGATATGGACCCCAGTGGGTGGTGACAACATGGTGGGGGTCTTCTCTGTGCACCCCTGACACCCTGTTCTCCCCTGCAGCTCACTGTCTACCTTGGGAAGAGGGATTTTGTGGACCACATCGACGTGGTGGACCCCGTGGGTATGTGGTGGCAGGAAGGGGACCTCAGTTGTAGGGAAATGCATGCCAGGGTGGGCTGGGTTGTCTGGGAAGAAAGATTTTGGGGAGCAGAAAACAGCTGATTTGGGATAATATTCTTGCCTGCTGTGGCTTTGCATATGCCCCGGGTGTGGTAGGTGCAGACTGTCCCTGCTAGCAGTGTGTTCCCCCCAAGCCCCAGCTGGAAGCTTGGAGGTGATGGCTCTCTGTGTGAAGGGGGAGCATGTCCCCCCCTTAACTGTGCTGGTGTCCCCCCAAACCCTGCCTGTACATTCCTCTCTAACCCTACCAGCATGTCCCCTGACCCTGCCATCACGTCCCCTGACACTGCCATTGCATTCCCCGACCCTGCCATTGTGTCCCCTTGTCCCCGTGGCACATTTCTGATCTGGCTGTTCCATTGCAGATGGAGTAGTGCTGGTGGATCCTGAATACCTGAAGGAGAGAAAAGGTAAAGTCTGCCCCTGGGATCCCTGGGGCCACAGAAGTGGCACTGCCACAGGGCGATGCTAGCATCCCCATGCAATCCTACCCAGGCATTGGCATCTCTGGGCCTTTTGGTTACAATTTCCAGCCCCCTGTCACCACGACAGATTCCCTGTCCTGTGGAGAATGGGGGTGCTGTGGTGGGCATCCGAAGGCACAGCTGGCTGCCGAATTGTCATCTTCTCAACACAGCATGTCCTCAAGCCACCACTGCTTCCTAGTGCTGGTGGCACTGGCAGGAGCCAGGACGCCACCTTGCCTTGGTGCCTCCATGCCATGATGGTCCCCTCCATGACCCACACCCTGCTACCAACCTCCCCTTGTCAACCTCTCCAGTCTTTGTGACGTTGACCTGCGCCTTCCGCTATGGCCGTGAGGACCTGGATGTGCTGGGGCTGACCTTCCGCAAGGACCTGTTTGTGGCCAACTCCCAGGCCTTCCCCCCGGTGCCCGAGGACAAGAAGCCCCTGACACGGCTGCAGGAGCGGCTCATCAAGAAGCTGGGCGAGCACGCCTACCCCTTCACCTTCGAGGTAGGGTGCTCTGGGGTGCTTGAAGGGACAGTGAATCCTTTGGTGGGGACAGCAGGGTCCCATCTGGCCCTGTGGGGTCACGGTTGGGGGTGAGATGCTGCTCTCTGTGATCAAGACACAGCTTTTGGTGGTGGATCTTCCAACTTGTGAGCAGAAAGTAGCCACCAGTAGGGAAACTGCCAATCTGTGTCAGCACCAGGGGATCCAAGCTAACACTGGGAATCCATGCCAGCACTGAACAGTTCTGGCAGGGAATGGGGTGGGGATAGATCCCCTGCTCCTCTGATATCCCCAGCACAGCTTTGGCAATGCTGGCCACCCCCTCTGGAGCTCTGTGACATTTAATGGTGCTCATTCCTATGGCCTCAAAAATGTCCCTGATTTCTCAAAATCCCTGATTAATTAAAACCCTCTAAAATAATGTATTTTTGTAACACTTTGGGATTTAGGAAATGCAATAGTAAAATGAGGAAGTCCTTCCCGTATTTCCTTCTTTCCATTGTGGATAGGATAGGGAAGTACTGGTAGCCCCCCAAAAAGCTCCTCACTCCCCTTTCCCTTCCAGATCCCCCCCAACCTGCCTTGCTCTGTCACACTGCAGCCAGGCCCAGAGGACACGGGGAAGGTAAGGTCCCCCATGTTCCCATGCCACTAGGCTGTGGTGAGTGGCCACTGCTGGGGTCACCTCTTTGGGGAATGCAAAGGGGTATCTCTGCCTCCTTCTCCCCCCTTCCTGGTTTTCAGGCCTGTGGAGTGGACTATGAGGTTAAAGCTTTCTGTGCCGAGAACCTGGAGGAGAAGATCCACAAGAGGTGAGCAGAGAGGATCCATCCAGCCTGGATGGGAACGGCATCCTGCTGGTACTGGCAGCAGGAAAGGGGCACCACAATTTGTTACCCACCTTGGGTGAGATGTTTTCCAGAATGGGATAGAGTTGTCTTCCAGGAGGGGGCTTGGATGGGGATGTTTTCCACGATGGGGCCGGGATGGAGGTGTTCTCCAGGATAGGGATGGGTCAGAGAACATCTTGGGGCTGGGATATCCATCACTGTGCAAGGAGCCCAACACTTGATGTGGGCAACCTGGCCCGGCCATAGGGCTTTCTTTCCCCTTGTAGCTCTGGTGGGCATCCAGACAAGACCTTCCATGGCATCCTTCTGACCCAGCAGACCAGAAGAAAAGAGGGAATTGACTCAGAATGGGCCAAGAAAGAGGGTAGCCTGTGGGCAGCCTGAGTTCTCCTCTTGTCTTCCCCCAGGAACTCGGTGCGCCTGGTGATCCGTAAGGTCCAGTATGCACCAGAGAGACCTGGCCCCCAGCCCATGGCAGAGACCACCCGGCAGTTCCTCATGTCAGACAAGCCACTGCACCTTGAGGCGTCCCTGGACAAGGAGGTGAGCAAGGACTGGGGAGTGTACACTGGTGGGGTGACCCTGGGGACCTCACCATCATCTGTTCTGCTCCCCTACAGATATACTACCACGGGGAGCCCATCAGTGTCAACGTGCATGTCACCAACAACACCAACAAGACCGTGAAGAAAATCAAGATCTCAGGTGAAGAGTAGGGCCCCACCCCACTGGTGTCCCTGTCCCCACCCCTGTGGGGGCCTACCCTGATCCCCATCTCGCTGTGTCTCACCCCAGTGCGTCAGTATGCTGACATCTGCCTCTTCAACACTGCCCAGTACAAGTGCCCAGTGGCTGTGGAGGATGCTGAGTGAGTACTGGCTCCTTGGAGCCCTGGAGACCTCAGGGGGTCTTGGAGGAGCATTGGAGGTCTCCTGCCCCAGTGCAGCCCCACTGGGATGTTGCACTTGGAAAGCAGGAACCAGTGGGAGGAACAGGGAGAGGGAGATGGAGACCTTTTTTCTGGTGGCATCTTGGGGACATCACCCTCTGCATCCTCCAGGAAAGAGATGTTTATCAGGCTGTGGTAGGGATGGGAATATGTGGAGTTCACCAGGCTAAGATGGAGATGTCTGGGGTGGGCGTGGGGCTGTAGGTGGCTGGGGCTCTGGCTGACCTTGGAAATCATCTCCAGTGATATGGTGGCGCCGAGCTCGACGTTCTGCAAAGTCTACACCCTGACCCCCTTCCTTGCCAACAATCGGGAGAAGCGGGGGCTGGCACTGGATGGGAAGCTCAAGCACGAGGACACCAACCTGGCCTCCAGCACATTGTGAGCCCCTCTACCCCCCAGGGCTCCTGCCTCCCCTGCAGCGTGGGGGCAGGACCTGGCCCTGCGGGACATCCAGCCCCTGCTCCAGGGGTGATGCTTGGGGTGGAGAAGATCCCACAGGGGGACCTCCAGGAGGACAGGGGGCTGGTCCCCATGGACGTTCCCTCACTGATGCCCACCTGCCCCTTCCTCCAGATTAAGAGATGGAGCCAATAAGGAGATCCTGGGCATCATTGTCTCCTACAAGGTGAAGGTGAAGCTGGTGGTGTCACGAGGAGGGTGAGTGTTGGGCACCCCCCCCACCGTGCTGCACCTCCTCTCTAACCTTGGGACTGGTCTGTGCTGTAGGTGGGGCCCCATCATCCTTAAAGCTCCCCTGGGACTAAGCAGCATGGGTGGGACAAAAGGTGTGTGGGGGTTGTGTCCTTGGGAGGGGACAGTGACTAATGTGTTGTATCCTTTGACTCATGCCAGCCTGCTGGGAGACCTCGCCTCCAGGTAACACTGCACTCCCCCCAGCGCCCCCTGATCCTCACTGCACCACCTCAGCCCCTCAGGGTGCTACCTGATCCCATGCCTGTCCTGGGAATTCCACTGTGTTGGGGATGCTGTCTCACCTAAAGCAAAAAGCCTGGCAGAGGTGGGGCTGGGGTGATGTGGCTGGGAATGCTGGCAGGGTTTGAATTCTGCATCCTCCTACTTGTACTGGAGTGAGAGGCCTGTGGGTGCTGCTGGCCTCCTGTGCTGCTATGGAGCCACCTCTGTGCCCTGAGTGAGCAGAGCACAGAGGTGGCTCCATAGGGCTGAGCGTCTCTGGAGGTGGGGAGGCAAGTCGCTGGGGCTTCCTAGGTCTTCATCCTTACATCACTTCCCTCCCACAGGGAGGTTCCTACAGGGACTATGGACTACTCGTCCTCTTTTGGGACACTTCTGTCTGAGCTCTGTCCTACCTGCCCCTTGTGGCTGTGCTTAGGCTGTCATGCCCTGATGCCACCCACCATGCCCATTGAGCACTGGGAAAACTTGGTGCACCTCCTGCCATTCCCATGGCACTGCTGGCCTCAGCCTAAACTCAAGGGATTTTGGATACGCCCACAGCTGCTAAAGACAGATTTTTGTGGTGCTGCTCTCCCTCCTGATGCCCCTCTGCTTCCCAGGGGGCCTGTGCTGATCCCCCACCCTGGAGTCCCAGCTCACCCAAGAGGCATGAGAGCTGCTGAGCAGCTCCATGGAGGATGACACAGGGGTTTGTTTGCCCAGCTTTGTGGTCTCTACAGTAGCTGTAGTGGGGGTGCTGTTCTGCTCCCCCTCTGCAAATTTTCCTTGCTCTACATGTAAAGTGCAGGCAGGCCTGTGCTTTACCCTGGTGTCTCTTCCAGCGACGTTGCAGTGGAGCTGCCCTTCACACTGATGCATCCCAAACCCAGGGAGGAACCAGTACACCGGGACAGTGAGTGTCTGTCCCTGAGTGACAGGGCCAGTGTCTCTGGGGGTGGGTGGGGGCAAAGGGAGCCAGTGTGGCTGCATGGAGGGAGATTCTTGACTCCTGTTGGCCCTGTTCGCAGGGCTCAGTGCTAAAATCATGGGGGTGCTTCCATCACCCCGGTGTAGACAAACTCGAGGGGGGGTTGCATCCACACACTGGAAGTGGTGATGACCCCAGGGGAATCTCAGCCACCCCAGTGGGATGGCAATGATGGCGGCAGGGGGGGGTCTCACCCACCTGGTAGGAGGGCAGAGATGATCCTGGGGAAGGTGTCACCCACCTCGGTGGGATGGCAGTCACCACCCTGTGACTAATCCTGTGTCATCCCTTTGTTCAGTTCCAGAGAATGAAGCGCCCATAGATACAAATCTGATAGAGCTTGATACAAAGTAAGAGACTAAAATACACCCCTTCCCCAATTCCCACGTCGTGTGGGAATGTGAAACATGGCGGTTGCATGGCACCCCCCCCAGTGCTCTAACACCTGCTGTGCCATGGGATTGGCTCATGTGATTAACCCCACGCATGTCACCTGTAATGCATGACACGTGCTGTTCCCCTCTCTCTTCTCTCCTCCTTCGCCCTTCCCTGCATGGCTTTCCAAAAAACAGGAGAAACTGCAGTAAGAGGCCGCCGGGATCGTGTTGGGGGTGCGGGAGGTTGTTGCCACAGCATTCCAAGGGCTGGTGATATGTTTGGGAGGTTTTAGGGTACTTAACCCACCCAGCTACTTCCTGCCGGTCTGTGGTTCCCCCAGAGTGGGACAAATGCCCATGGCCCTGGTAAAGCTGCACCTGCTGGAGAGCTTGGGGGCTCTTTTTGGGGTGCATTAGGCAAGTATTAATAAGGCTTTGAAAACCAAGGCTGTTTGCTAGGGATGGGGAGTTTTTGGGGGCCCCTGAGCTGCTGTAATATCATGGCGGTGCAGGTTGAGCTCACTGGGCAAGCTGGGACAGCTTTGTGGGACAGGAGGTGTTTCACCTTGCACTCCACCTAAACCCACTTCCCTTGTGTCCCCACTAGCGATGATGACATTGTGTTTGAAGACTTTGCCCGCCAGCGACTGAAAGGCATGAAGGATGACAAGGAGGATGAGGAGGAGCGGACAAATTCCCCACAGCTCAACGACAGATAAGCGAGCCCCCCGCAGCTCGCCACCCTGCCACAGGGACACCCCTACATTAGGCTGCTTCTCTTTTCTATAATTAATTAATTTTGTTTTCTACCTGTACTGGGAGCCTACCAATTGCCTGATGGCCACAGGACCTATAACCGTCCAGCTGTGCCGTGTTGTCTCTTCATCCAGCTGCCAGAGCTGCTGTTTCCCGTGCAGGGCACGGCCAGGGAGGTGCTGGAGGCAGTGGGGCTCACTATAACTCCGTCCCTGTCCAGCCTCCTGCCACTTACTAGAGCCCTTTACTATGAGATGCCCCTTTTATGAGTTTTATATAAGCCCAGTCTCAACACCAATTTGCTACAGGGAGGGAGGGTGCAGCAGAATTGTGGGGGGGGGGGGTGTTTTTTTTAGGCAGCCTTCTCATGGGAAAAGGCACCTGTGCACTTTGGTGTCCCCTCCTTTCACCCATGACCAATCCCCCTCTGTCCGGCCCTGCTGCATGTGTTCCCTCCCTGGGATGCACGAGCCTGGCTTCGACTTTGGCCCCTGCCCCAGCTGCTCCAAACAAAGGGGGTGGGCAGCACCTGCCCTTTTCTTCCCCCAAGTCCCCCCAAAGTGGCCAACCCCAGGGGTCCTCCCAGCTGCATCTCTTTTCACACCAGTATAATCTCCCTGGAGAAAACCAGCTCAGAGCTGGGAGCTGCTGGTGCCAGGTTAAGGCGGCAGAGGGGACCCTGTGGGTCTGTGCCATCTGGCACACACTGCTTGCTCTGGGAGAGGCCTCAAATGCCTCTTCACAGCCATGGCAGTGTTGTGGCAGAACAGCCTTGTCCCCCAGTGGGATGTTGCCAGGGATACTTTTGTCCTGCCAAGCTGCAAAGCCCCCCTGGTTGATGTTTCGCTCTGCCTGCATGGGATCTAGCACCTGTTTGGGGGTAGGGGAGAATCAGGGCTTTTGCCACCCTAATCAGTGTTTTAACAGATGCTTGTACCTCCCAGACTGGTGGTGCCTGGACCTCCTCTCCCCTCCAAGGGTCTCTGGTCTCCCACCACTCACTGAGAGGCCATTCCCACTATTTATTGTGCTGTTGCAGTCAGCGTTGTCATCTGAGAGCATTTTGTAGGGATAGCTCCATCCCCCCTGCCCTGTTTGTGGGGTGCTGAGCTGAGCCCACCCCCCCTCCCCCCGTAATTTTTGGGTAAAGCTGATGGGCAGCGTGGTACTTCTTTTTGTAAAGTGGTTCCTTTGTACTGATCATTGATACCTGCTGCTTTGGTTTCTCCACCCTGTCTGTGATGTTTCTGTGTTCTGTCAAATAAATTATTCTAGTTTATTAAACTCAGAAAAAAAGAAAAAGAAAAAAAGAAAAAACAGTAAAATGCAGTCCGAATGCCTGGACACTTTTGTTGGCTAAGGATGGGGGAACTGGCACAGGCAGCAAGTCACAGAACCATAGAATGGTTTAAGTTGGGAGTGACCTTGAAGCTTATCCAGTTCTATCCTCCCTGCCATGGGCAGGGACACCTTCCACTAACCAGGCTGCTGAAAGATCCATTGAGCCTGGCCTTGAATACTTCTAGAGATGGGGCAGCTTCTCTGGGCAACCTGTGCCAGGGCCTCCCCACCCTCACAGGGAATTTTTTCCGTCCTGAGCAAGGACCAGAGAGCAGCAGCTACCTGCCCTGCTCATGCCACCCCATCCCTCTGCTGATGACAGCTTCCCTGGTGTGCAGAGACATGCAGAGGAGCCAAGGAGGAAATGAAGGATTTTGTATCCCACAGCAGGGACTGGGCATTATTTTGGAAATGAAATGCATGGTCATGCAGTACTTGATGAGCACAGGGCACTAACGACCTGCTTGTTAAAGAAGCCATGTCCAGTCTGTGTCCTGCTGAGGAACTGCTCAGAGCTGATTGTTTTAATGATCACAGAATCATGGAGGTTGGAAAAACCCTCTAAGATCATAGAGTCCAGCGGTTCCCAGCCCTGCCAAGGCTGGGACCATATCTCCATAGACCACATAAAAACCACAGACCACATAAACCATATCTCCAAGAGCCACATCCAAACATCTGTTAATGGTGCAGGGAGCTTCTCATCCCCTTTGAGTGCAGGAGCCACTACTGGGGAAATGAGCCAAGTGACACCTCCATTTATGGACCTGAATTTGGAGACAGTCCCTCATGGAAGGGCTGTGGTTTGTCCCCTCGCAGACAAGGAAAGAAAAAGCCTGCCTCAAGTTGTGCCAGAGGACATTTAGATTGGATATTAGGGAAAATTCCTTCCCTGAAAGGATTGTTCAGCCTTAGGACAGGCTGCCCAGGGCAGTGGTTGAGTCCTTGTCCCTGAAGGGATTTAAGAGATATGTAGATATGGTAATTGAAGACATACATAGTTTAGGGATAGACTTGGCTGTGTGTGGGTAAAGATTGGACTCAGTGATCTTAAAGAGCTTTTCCAACACGAATGATTCCACGATTCTGTCTCCAGCTGTGTTACCTTGCCCAGGAGTTAAAACTCTGTGGCCTCGGTGAATACAGGCCTTCTGGAGGACCTTCCCATGGTCCCAGGGAGAGGAGAGGTTGGACACATTCATGTGCCACGCGGCTTGAGCTGCCCTTGCCATGCTGATGCTGTGGGGAGGGAGAGACTGTCCCTAAGTTGGTTCACTTCATCGGTGTTGGCATTTGTGCCAGAGGCTGTCCCGACCTTCCCTGCCAAAGACAAATCTAGCTCCAGCAAAGCCAAAGTCTCCACAGTCACACAACCAGACTCTTACTGCACATGGACATTGCCAGAGACTCCATGTGGTGCATTCCTGAGAGCAATGCCCCTACTGCCCAGCACAACTCCAGATCACTCCTGTGTGCATAATCCCTTCCCACAGCATCTGTGAGTACTTAATATTTTTTATATCTCCAGTCCCCTATCAAATCTGGTTCAAGCTGGACAAGAAGGCTTAAGTTATTTTAGGAAAAAAAAGGAAGTTTAGATGGGTACAAACTGAGCTATTGCTTAAGCCCCATTTTGAAAGTCAAGCAAATTCAGTTCCCTGTCCTTGTTGCACTATCTGCATCACTGTGATGAGGGAGGGGGTCAGCTCCTCCACATGTCCCAGCAAAGGAGGCAGTCAGGAAGAGGTAGCTGGGGTACTGGGAAAGCTCCAGTGGTCTCTGCCTCACAGCTCACCTCCAAGGTGAGACCCTCCCTCTGTGGGTGTTTCACCAGGAAGGAGGAGCTGCACAATCTGAGTGCACCTCTGCCAAATTGCCTGCTCCCAGGGGTGCTTGAGGAAAACCCATTGAGCTCCAAGATGCCTCTCTGGGAGCCCTTCATGTCTGTGTACCACAGGCTGCCTTTCCTGGGGCTGCTACAGGTTCCAGTCATGGGGCAGAAAGGCCACCTGCTAAATGCAGGACCCTGCAGGTCTTGGTGCTGGGGAAGGGCACGCTTGGCTCTACCAGAGCCAGAAGGAACTGACTCAAGAGCAGATGGAGAGACTAGAGAGCCAGGAGCCCTCCCTGCTGCCCACACCAGGGCAGAAATGCTCCCAGGCTCTTGGTCAGAACCCATTTCCCCCAGTTCAGCTCTGGCTCAACTGCATTGGTTTTGCTGTGGACCCCTGGAAGCAGAAAGGATGCTCAGGCACTCCTGCAGGAGAGTTCAGCTCCTCTAGGACTCAAACAGGCTTTTCCTTTTGTTGATTGCTGGTGACACAGATCCATGCCTTTAGTAACTGACAAAACATTACCATCCCCAGCCTTGGGCAGGACACGTTGCCCCCTGCTTCACATGCGGCCAGGTGGAGTTTTGGGATGAGCGAAAATGCTCACATGGCTTGTCCTGGGAGAAAAATGAAGCAGGCTCCAGGCTCAGCTGCCAGGCAGACAACTGTTGCCATGGCACAGAATGAGTCAGTACAGCACATTCCCAGTGTAAGGTTTCCCCAGGTGCTCTTGAAGTACGGACTTCACCCCCATCTCACCTGTCTTCAACCCGTCCTCACCTCAGCCGACACCCAAGCAGAAGGGAGCCTTTATGCAGGGAGGTTGTTCCTCCCTATTAACACCTTGGTAAAAGTGTGAGTGTTGCATGAGCTGCAACACAGCCCAGGAAATCACATCAGTTTGATCAAATCTAAACGTGCAGCTGGTGGGAAAAGAGCCAAAGGACACCAATGCCTTGTCTCAGAACAGGTGCTCTCAGGATGTAGAGGGGGAGGGGCAGAGTTTGGAGTAGGCTGTGGCTGGAAAGGTTGTTCCTTTTGCAGGCTGCAAGCAGGAACGCAAGTGGTCACACTGAAACTTCCTGAGCGGAGGTCACTGCCCATGACATACGAGCACGTGATAAATGTCAACAACCCTCGGGGGTGCAGCTTCCACTTGGTGCTCTGGGCCTGGAATACAGTGGGTAAATATCCCACAGAAGAGCCTGTTTCCTCAATTCCTGGGTTTTTTTTCATGAATTTGGAGAATGGTTTGGTTTGGAAGAGACCTCAAAGCTCATCCAGTTCCACCTCCCTGCTATGGGCAGGGACACCTTCCAGTAGACCAGGTTGCTGAAAGACCCATCCAGCCTGGCTTTGGGCACATCCAGGGATGAGGCAGCAGCAGCTTCTCTGAGCAACCTGTGCCAGGGCCTCCCCACTCTCACAGCCAAGAATTTCTTCCAATAGCCCATCTAACTGCCCCCTGGCAGTATGAAACCATTCTCCCTTGTCCTGTCACTCCAGGCCTATGTCAAGTCTCTCCTTTTTGTGCCTCTCCCTTGCTGCAGACATGACACAAGCCTATGTTCAAACAAGAGCAGGATGTTTTCTGCCAGCAGCAGAAACACAGGCAGAACCACAAGCACAGCTCTCATATGAAGGCTGGTACACAGGAGAACAAGTAAGCCAGGCAAAATTTTTACTATTATTAAAATAGAAATTTTACAGTTGTTCTGCTCACTGCAACAGTCTCCAAACAGTATCTGCAGGCACACACACACACTGCAGCCCACGCAAACTACAACAGAGGCAGGAAATGCCCCATCTCACCAAAACACCACCTACCCACAGTTCCCACAGGGCTCAACCCAGTCCCAGACGTGCAAGGAACCATCACTCGCTGCTGACAACAAAGTTCTCGGTTTCTGCAGATGCCACGTGTGCACAGTGACCAGGGGAGGGTCCCTGCTGCCACCTGCTCCACCAAATATGTGGCCTTTGTGAACGAAGATGGGCTCTGCTTCCCTGCCAGAGCTGTCCCAGCTCTGTGTGTCATACACATGCACGGTGCCATCAAAACCTTGGATAAAAGGGAATTAAAAGGATAAAGAAGGAATGGAGAGCGCAGAAATTAACTGCTTTGGTCTAGTCCAGCTGGGCTCAAGATCACCTCCCAGCAAGAACAAGGAAAAATGGCCCAGACTAGAAACATGTGAGAAGTGAGCAGCTCTGCCTGTGAGGAGAGTGTCTCAAAGAAACAGCTGCTGCGGAGAGCCCAGACCAGATCCCTAAAGTTTGTGGACTCATGGGTGTGAACATTCAAGGCTCTGGTCAAGAGGCTGCCTCGCTGCCCAGCTGGCATTATCAGTGCTGTAGCCTGCAGCCAGGGTGTGACTGGCACTATCACACAGTGCTTGTGGTCAGCTTGGGGCCTTTGATCTCACAGAAGGGCAGCAGGCATCTTCCAGAACCCACCCAGGCCCCTTCCAGAGTTGTTGGAAAGAGGCAGCTGCAGAGGACAATTAGCTGGCATCTCTGCTGGCTCCAGAGGCAGCACTGAAAAGCCACCATGTCACTGGGGGTTTTAGGTGGAGTGAACTGGGCCTTCACAAAAATATAAATCAACAAAGCACCCAGAAAAGAAGATGTCTGCCCTAAGCACCTACCTGAAATGGCAAGGTAGCCTTCCAGAGCAGGAGCCCAGGAGACGCACAGGAACTCCGCACCTGAGCCGGGAGAGGGGACTCTGGCCTTTGCCAAAGCCAAGAACTCCGAGGTTTTCCTGAGGTCTGTCAGGGCCAGGAGCCCCCTGCTTGAGAGGCGAGCCACGGGCTGGGAGCTGGGCTCAGAGCCCTGGGCTGCATGCCGGGTGCCCATGCACCAGTGCTCGCTGCACGGCGCCGAGGGCACTGGCACGGCCTCCACGAGGCCCTGCGGCTGTCGGGTGTCGGCCAGGCACAGCCGGCCCGTGGCACAGCACAGCAGCAGCAGGTTGCAGTCCAGGAAGGCCAGGCTGCTCAGCTCCTCGCTGCCTCGGGAAGCTGCAAGACAGAGGCAGGTCTCAGGTCCAGTGAGGAGCACTTTCAGGATTTCTGTGCTGCAGTACTGCCTGAGAGAGAAAGCAGGATGGATGCTCAGGAGTAATGTGTCCAGCTCCAGGGTCTCCAGCATCAGAAATGGAGCTGCTGGAATGAGTACAGAGGAGGCCATGGAGAGGCTCTGAGGGCTACAGCCCCTCTGTCCTGGTGACAGGGTGGGAGAGCTTGGCATGTTCAGCCTGGAGAAGGAGCCCCTGCCAGTGCCTAACAGAGCTCCACGACAGCTGGAGAGGGACTCTGGACAAGGGCCTGGAGTGGCAGGACATGGGGGTATGGCTTCCTACTGATAGGGGGCAGGGTTAAATGGGATATTGGGCAGAAATTCTTGTCTGTGAGGGTGGTGAGGCCCTGACAAGGTTGTCCAGAGAATCTGTGGCTGCCTCATGCCTGCAAGTTGGTCGGGGCTTGGAGCTATCTCATCTAGTGGAAGATGTCTCTGCTTATGACAGGGAGTTGGAATGAGACGTGCTTTAAACGTCTCTCCCAAGCCAAACCACTCCAAGATTCTGTGAGTCCCTCTGGAGATGTCTCTGCTTATGACAAGGAGTTGGAATGAGACGTGCTTTAAATGTCTCTTCCAAGCCAAACCACTCCAAGATTCTGTGATTCCCTCTGGCACAGGGACAGTGACAAACAGACCTTTCTTTTCCTCAGTGCTGTGATACCGCCACTGGACACACACATTCCCTCTTCCCCCCCACCAGCAATGAGCTCTGTGGGGACTGACTCTCACTGCAGAGGTGAAGGCAGAGAATCCCCAGATCCCCAAGGAAACCAGACCTGCACCCACCACCTGTTGTAACCAGGCTGTCACCTCCCTTGTTTGGGACAGCACACAGCATCCCTCTGTGAACCCAGTTTTCCACACTGAAACTATCTCAGGTAGTGCCCAGATTTGGAGCAGAAATGTGAGTAATTAGTGTAATGTGAGTGGGAAGCAGCTGGAGATGGACCTGACCATTGCCACCTCTTTCCTCAAGACAATGTACTCATGGCAAATACCTTTATAACCACTTGCACATGTCCAAAAGTACTTGCTCAGTGAAATGTTTGCTACTCAAGCAATTAGCATTGCTTTACCCAAACTCCACCTTTCCAAAAATAAGACATTAGGCTTGCCTTGAATACCTGTTGTGTAGACATTTTTCCTTGACTCAACCTCTGTAATTTGGACTCTGTCAAGTCTTGAACCATGAAGGACCCATGGTGCTCTGGCTGAAATGGTGGCAATTTTAGCCCAGGATTGCCCAGTGCCATTTTCTGTTGCTATGGTGCTTACAGATTTAATAACATCTATTAGGAAGAGATAGAAGGAGATGTAAAACACATTGAGAACCACATAATCCATCCAATTAAGCTGCTTCACAACAATACCTCACAAAGGTAAAACTGACCTACAAAACCAGTAAGAAATGTAATTATGCCTAACCCCTTCTTCAGGGTAAAACCCTTTCCAACTCATCCAACAAGGACTGACAAAATGCTGAGCAAACTGAATGAAAATCTGCAAATTGAGATGTTTATGTTCAATGAAGAAGTTTTCTCCTTTTGCACCTCCTTTCTGGTGGTTTACAAGTATTTCCCAGTAGCAGCCTCTCTCTTTTTGAGAGAAGGTGGATCACAGTCTATCCCAAAAGGCAATGGATGGAGCTGCATTTCTAACCATTGGAGTTACTAAGGGGACAGGGTGCCAACTACATGCAGTACAAGGCTACTCTGATAGGCCTAAACATACTAATTCTCTGATGAGGTTTGTGCTGTTAACTCCAAACCACCAAAACTGGTGTAGACCCTTGTCTTGTACCCTTCTCCAGCCTGTTCCACTCAAGTGTGGTCACTCAGGACAGGGAAGTGGCACTCCTCTCCTCATTTTTGACACACAGGAAGAAGGGGAAGCTAGAGATGTGAGAGGCAACAACAACTGCATTGGGAAACCACTCGAGCTCAGAAATCCTTACCAGAGTCCTCTGCTGACACCTGCCAGACCTGGAGGGAGCTGTCGGGTGGGCCACTTGTCACCAGCAAGCTGAGGAAACAGAAGAATCTCACAAAAGAGTCTCCTCAGGAGCAGAGAACAGCCTTGTTTTCCCCAGCCTGGGACAAACTGGTCTGCTGCTCCTGTCAGCAGGAACTCCTGCCTCTGCTTGGAGCAGAGTGGTGGCTGTGAAAGGACCATAATCCCAGAACTCCTCATGCAGGGATGCTCCACACAGCCCAAGCAACAGCATTCAGGATATTTTATGAGAATCTGCTGAGTAGTGGCTGAGGGAGCTGTGGGTGGGGTGGTCAGCATGAAGAAAAGAAGGTTTAGGGGGC
The DNA here is from genome assembly GCA_024865655.1 of Emberiza elegans. NCBI lineage: Eukaryota > Metazoa > Chordata > Aves > Passeriformes > Fringillidae > Emberiza > Emberiza elegans. Next base: position 4,951,727 of record JALJVW010000196.1, read on the forward strand.
ATCTTTTTGCTCTCTACAAGTCCCTGAAAGGAGGGTGCAGCTAGGTGGGAACTTGGGTGCTCCCAAGGAACAAGGGACAGGACAAGAGGAAATGGCCTTGAGTTGCACTGAGGGGAATGTTTAGGTTGGATATTGGGAAAATTCCTTCCCCGAAAGTGTTGTCCAGCTTTGGCACAGGCTGCCCAGGGCAGGAGTGGAGCTGCCATCCCTTGAGGGATTAGAAGTTGTGTGTGGCACTTGGGGACATGTGTTAGTGGTGGGCTTGGCAGTGATAGGGAAATGCTTGGAACCAATGGTCTCAGAGGGCTTTTCCCACCTAAATGATTCCATGATTTAATTATCACATTTTCCAGAAGGACTGGACTGAGAATGATCCAGACAGCCCCAAAGTAGTCAATGGGGACTGTGTAGGAAGAAACACTGAACAAGAGATCAGCCAGCAGTATTTGTTTGGTCTAAATCCAGAGCAGGATAAAACCTCCTGAACCTGCACACACAGGGGCTTGCAGAGCAGTGGCACCAGCCACCAGTGTCCTACTCTGCTGCTGAGCAGCTCCAAACGGTGTCAAATGCCAAAGGAAGGGAAGGTAGAGCAGGAAAACTCTACAGGTCCCTGCTGCTCAGAAGTGGGGTAGGGAGCAGCAACATCAGCAGTTCTTGGTAGGTAACTGGCCCAGCCTCATGCTGGTCTCAGAGCTGGCAGGATTGACCCGCTGGGTTGGGAAGCAGGCATGGAAAAAGGGTTTGCTCTCAGTGGATAAGTCCCTTCTCCACTTCCAGTACATCCTGGGAAGGACCTGGTGGTCATACCTGGTGTCTGGCACGTATTTCAGGCTGTACACTGGGCGCTCTGAAAATCCACCACATTCTACCTTGAAATCTCTCTCCGGACACAGGCCCTAGAAATCAAAGGCAAAGCCATTTCTTCACACAATGGTGCACAACTTGTGCTGAGTTATCACAAAAAAGGACAGAGACATGAGGCAAACTCTTGCTTGGTATGGCTCTTCCCTGTCCAGTGCTGCCCTTTTTCAACAGGAGATATAGGACTGAAGGATCCCAAAAAAATCAGAGAGAACAGAAGCCTGGAGAAAGCTGCTGCCAAGAGCTCTGCCTGTGTTTGTTGCCATCTGTGCACATCTGGCTCAGGAGCTTTCTACTTACCCAGTGACCAAACACCAGCTTCTACTCTAGTGCGGAGGTCACCCACCCAAGGGCCAGCCTTGGTGCTCTGCAGGGTGGTCCCCCAGGCCTGAGCTGCTCAGCAAGCCCCTTCTTCACTTGGCTTGCTGTTCTCGTTCCCCATAAAATGCTTTCATTCACATACCTGGAGATGAAGTGGCCACAACCCAAGCTGTCTGCACAGCAGCTGCAGGATAACATGACTGGACGACAAACAGGTGACTTATGTGCTTTTCTTTTCGGCCAAAGCCGCTCAATCCCTGGCCATGCTCTTGTCACAGCAACAGGTAACAGCTCATGAAGGCCACCAAGCCCTGCCTTGGTCTCTGAAAATATCAGGCCAAGGAGATCAGACAGGTCTGGTGCCACCCTGGCTGCAGCACCCACCTGGGTCTCCTTTGTCAGCAGCGTTGGCGGTGGGATCAGCTGCAGGATCTCGTTCCCATCACACTGTCCATACCCGGCTACACAGACACCTTGGTGGGGTGGTAATGAAGAGCCAGGAACACGGTGAGGGCTGCTCCCCTGCCCAGCCCACCCTCCCTGAGACAAACCCGAGTTACCGCACAGTCCATGGACCGCCAGGCCCTGAGCTGGAGCCCAGGCTGAGCCCGGAGCGGCTCCAGCCACTCAGCCCCACTTCTGGGCTCCTGCACCCTGGCCTCCCTTCGGGACCCCAGACTGGCCCGAGCCCAGAGCCTCCTTTCCCCCTTCTCCCGCCACACGGCCCCCGGCCCGGCCCCTGGGCCTCCTCCTTTCCTGCGGCCAGCCACGGGCTCCCCACCCCGCCAGCCTCCGGCCTGGCCCCTCTCCTCCCCTCAGCGCCTCCCGCCTCGCACTCACGGTCCCCGCGGGCCCATTCGATGAGGCGGGTGGGCGCCTGGAGCTCGAAGGTGTGCAGGTCGCGGTACCTGCGGGGAGAGGACGGCTGTGAGGCCGGCGGTGCTCGGCTCGGTGCCGGGGGCCGGGGGCCGGGGGTCCCTCACAGTCGCAGCGACTGCAGCAGCCACTCGTCCGCCGCCTCCATGGCAACGCCCGCCCGCACGGCGCGCCCGTGACGTCACGCGCCGGCGCGCGACAGTGACGTCACGGAGGCTGAGGGCGGGTGTGGCGGGGCGGCCATGCCGGGCGGCGGGGACCCCAGAGCTGACCCGGCTCCGTTCCCCTGGCATGGAAACGGGCATCTTCCACAGGAACAGGCTGCTCCAAGCCCTGTCCAGCCTGGCCTTGAACACTTCCAGGGACGGAGCAGCCGCAACTTCTCTGGGCAACCTGTGCCAGGGTCTGGCCACCCTCGCAACCAAGGATTGCTGCCCAATATCCCATCTAACCCTGCCTTGTGACAGTGGGAAGCCATTCCCCTTTTCCTGTCCTGCCAGGCCCTTCCCAAAGTCCCACTCCATTTCTCCTGGAGCCCTGTTAGGCATTGGAAGTGGCTCCTACTCTTCTCCCCGGAGTCTTCTCCAGGCTGAGCCCCCCAAGCTCTCCCAGCCTGTCTCCAGAGCAGAGGGCCTTCAGCCTTTTGTGAAAAATGCGTATTCTATGATTGGCTTTTCACAAATATTAAAATGAATATTATATGTGTTGTGTTAGAAAGTTATGCTGTAATAATTTTCTTAAGTAGTGTGTTAAATATAGTTTTGCGTTATAACAAAATGTTAAAATAGAAACTATGCTATGTAAGATACTTTTTTTAAAGAGAGGACTTGCAGCCAGATAGCAGCCACAGGACACCTAAATCTTTCAGGGAAAGAGAATTTATTGCCCCATCATCAGAAGAAATGAACTTCTTCCTGCCTCACTCAGCCCTGAAGACTCTGTCAGGATTTAGAGGAAGAAGTTGTCACTGACCAGAGAGAATCCTGTATTTGAATGGATTTTATGCATCATGTATGAGGTGTATGAATATGCAACAGGCTGTTGTTTTTAAGGGTTAATCCTCTGTTAATGTGTCCCCTTTTTCGGGCCTATTTTGCCCAGAAAGAGGTACCCAGATGTCTGTAACTCTGTTTCTATTGTCTTATATTGTCCTAATCCAAATTGTCCAAAATTTTTATTATTCTAATTATATTGCTATTATTATAACCATTTTATTACTATTAAACTTTTAAAATTTTGAAAACAAGTGACTGGCGTTTTTCACACCTTGAAGCATCTCCATGGCTTTCCTGGGCTTGCCACACCAGCTGCATGTCCTCATATTTGGGGTCCCAGAGCTGGATGTGTTACTCCTAAACATAAAACCTGCTTTCTCCTTTATTCTATTGCTCCAGGCTCTCTCCTTTTTGTTCCTCTTCCTTTTGGTCTGTTTTCTTTTGCAGACATGACACAAGCCTATAATCAAACAACTGCAGGATGTTCTCTGTCAGCAGCCACAGCCAGAAACACGGGTACAGTCACATCTCTCATTTGCCAGATCATATCCAGCTTTCCATCCAGTAGAATCTTCAGTGCTTCATGTTTGAAATTCCTTGCCCCTTCCATAGCAGGAGTTTGGAACAATACAAACTTTAAGGTCCCTTTTAACCCAAACCATTTATTAGTTCTGTGCGGCAATGGCATCTTTCAAAAAACAAGCATTTGGTACCTTCAACTGAATGCAGATGAGTCACGTGTTCTCTGACATAAATATGTAAAATTACAAGAAAATAGAAATATGAAGTGAGTTACATCCTGTCTCTTAGCTGAGATCCCACGGATCACTGTGTTAAGGGGAAACCTCAATTTTATCTGTTCTGAAGACTATCACATAGAATAAAGAGATCTAAATTGGAGAGAGAAATATGCAGAAAGAGCAGGAAAAAAGGCACAGATTGCCCAGAGAAGCTGTGGCTGTCCCATCCCTGAAAGCAGCTTGGAGCAGCCTGGTCTAGTGGAAGGGGGGTTGGAATGAGATGTCCTTGCAGGGAATAGGATGAGGCATCTGCAAATAGAACTGTATCTGGGTAATGTGAGGGAACATCAGTTAAAGCAGTCTCTGGGTTATTTGAAATGTGCGTCGCTTGCTCATGCTGGAATGTTCTCCAGCACCAGGTAGAGGTAATGGGCTCGCTGGATTTAGGGTGATGCATGTTCTTAAATCATCCTATGCTTGTTCTGTGTTAGAGTTGCTGCTGCTGACACCAGCTTAATGCAGTCTGGTACTCCTGCTGCACCTGGGTCCAGGTGTGGCCAGCTCTTCTCTGTCTCTCCATTCTTGGCTGCTTTGGTTAGAAACTTAGGCAATTCCCCCAGCCTTGGAATCCACAGTCAACAAAACACCACACCTCTGAGAAAACCTCCTACCTGCTTTATGTGACCAAACATGGGAGCTCAATTATTGCCTCTTCTTTCTGGATTTATCATTTGTTGCCTCTTCCCCAAAATAAAGCCTAAATATTTCACCTTGCTTTGGCAGAGCTGAGGTTTGGATGGACTTAGTGCCACCCTTTTGCTAGAACAATACATAATGTACAGTGTCTGCTACACAAGTAGAGTAATTTTATCCCTTAATTGCAGTGCATTAAGTGTCAGAATTCTCTGCAGATACAACAGGGCTGTGAGATGGATAAGGAATTGGCTGCATGGTCAGTCACATCCAGAGGGTGCTGATCAGTGACCAGTGGTGTCCCTCAGGGCCTGTACTGGGACCAGAGTTATTTCATATCTTCATTAATGACACAGACAAAGGGATCGAGTGGACCCTTGGCCAGTTTGCAGCTGCCACCAAGCTGAGTGGTGCAGGTGACCCACGTGAAGGGGGGGGATGTCAGTCAGAGGGACCTGGACGTCTTGAGAACTGGCTCATGGGAATCTCATGAGGTTTGACTAGACCAAGTGCAAGGTGCGGCATCTGGGTCGAGTCAAGTCTAAGCACAAATCCAGACTGAATGGGGAATGGTTTTGAGAGCAGCCCTGCTGAGAAGGACCTGGGGGTGCTGGTGGGTGAGAGGCTGAACATGCCTTGGCTGTGTGCACTGGGAGGGAGCCCAGAAATATCTGTGTGCTGGGCTGCATCCAAAGCCCTGTGGGCAGTAAGGAAGGGGGGAATTCTGCCCCTCGACACCATTCAGGTGAGATTCACCTGCAGAGCTTCATCCAGCTCTGGGGTCCCAGCACAGGAAGGACATGGACCTGATGGAACAAGTCTAGAGAAGGTCATGGAGATGATTAGAGGGATGGAGCACCTCTGCTATGAGTAAAGGCTGAGGGAATTTGGAGTGTTCAGCCTGGAGATGAAAAGGCTCCAGGGAAACCTTAGGGCCCCTTTCAGTACCTAGAGGGAGCCGACAGAAAAGATGGAGAGAGACTATTTACAAGGTCATGTAGTGACAGGATAAGGGGTAATGGCTTCACATTACCAGGGAGCAGGGTTAGGTGGGATATTAGGAAGAAATTCTTGGCTGTGAGGGTGGGGAAGCCCTGACACAGGTTGCCTGGAGAAGCCGTGGCTGCCCCATCTCTAGAAGTGTTCAAGACCAGGTTGGTCAGGGCTTGGAGCAACCTGGTCTAGTGGAAGGTGTCCCTTCCCATGCCAGGGAATTTGGAATGAGATAATCTTTGAGGTCTGTTCCAAGCCAAACCATCTTGTGATTCTACTTCCTGAAGACCACAACAGAACTTTAAAGCATTTTCTCATTTACTTTTTTTTTTTTTTTAGCTAAAGTTTTTTCCATCCTGTGTGCAGTAGTCTGGGGTCTTTGGAGTCATTGAATCCTGGTGTGTCTCTGAGTGGCTGCTCAGCTGCCTCTGGCCGCACTTCTGAGGCCACTTCCTGCCATTTCTCACCATGCAGAACTCCACCTGCAGCTTGCACACTGAGCTACCTGTTCTAAATGTATTCCTGAACAGTTCATTTCCTAGTCTGGGATTCTGAACATTCTCCTGGTCTACAGCCACATTTCCATATTCTTTCAGTTAAGCTTATAAACCCATTTGACCCGCAAAAAATGCATGAAACGATAAGAGGATAAGAGAGAATTTATCCTTCACACACTACTTTTTTTCCCAACATTTGTTTACATTTTCCAGTAAGTGATAGAGTGGAAATCAAAGGAATACCACTTGGGTTCCCTCCCGAGGGAACAGAGGTGAAATGTCACCATGGGTTGATAATTGAAGAATGATGGGTTTGATCTACAAAGTGTTACCTGCCCAAAACAGTTGACATTCTGCAGTGCCATGGGGCCTCTTCCTGCCTGAGCAAGCAAACAGCAGAAAGGTCTAAAAGCTCTTTGTCAGTAGACAAATGAATGAGCAGAGTGTTGAGGAGGAGGTGGAAGGATGTCAGCTGTTGTGTGCAATGGGTTTGTGGAGCACTGCTGAGTGACTCAAAACACCTAATGTATAGAAAGGCAGCAGAATACCCCTGTATGTCCTGTCCTCTCAGGACTGGAGCTCAGCTGCATATCCACGTTAAGAGAAGAGGAGGATTTTCCCAAGAGGGTTTTGATGAATTCAGAACAATGCCTCATAAACCATCTTAATGAACTATTTGCTGGCTGCTTGGCCTCTGTGTTTAATTGAATTGATCTGCAGCTGGGAGAGTAGTCTGACAGTCAGGCAAGAAAGGCACAACTGGAATGATATAAAAGGAGAGAAAAGAGCTAAATACAGGTCTCACAGAAGCTTCCCTGCTATCAAACGTGACATGGCCAAAAGCAAGGGACAAAGAGATACCTGAATAAAGCCTAAAGTGGTCCAAAAGTATAGATGGGGAACTTGTTGGGAAAATGAAGCTGAGGCAGGCAGCACGATGTGCAGAGAGGTCCCACCAAATTGTGCTGACTCTGCAAAGCAGGAGATGCTCCTCTGTCAGCACTGCCTTCAAACTCTTCCAGCTTGCAGTCCAGAGGGGTCCATCCAAAATCACAGTGACAATCCTTTTGCTCACACACCAAAAAGAAAACATGTGCTTTACAGGGTGAAAAATGAATCCTGAGGTGGGCCTGTGTTTGTCTGAGGAACAGCACAGCAGAGAAAGGCTGGATGAAATCCATCTCCCAAGATAAATTTGTTACTCTGATTTAGCTGCCACTCTACTAATGTTCAACTTGTTGGGTGCAAAGGTGACAGTCTGATGCCCCTGGTCACGGGCTGCCGTGGGTTGTGTGGCTTGTACTGATCTGTTGGTGTTTGCTGTGTTGGCAGTGGGAATTCCCAGTCCATCACTGAGGTCATGGTCATGTTAGAAAGTGCTACAAAGGCAGCAGGGAAGAGAGAACATAGAAGGTGAAATGTGTTTGTCTTTTTGCAGCCTAAAAGGAGTGGATTTGCATTTCTCAAGCCATTTTCACTTCAAAGCTGAAAACCACTTTTGTACTCTTTTTTTAATTGCCGTGCAACCGTGCTCTTGTAAATGTTCTGTTTCTGCCATGACACGTTCACAAGTGTTATGTTTGCTCAATTATCTTCTCATAAAAAAAACTCAAACAATATTTGAGATAGCAACAATTTTAATTGAGTAGTTTAGAAAATATATAAATAAGGGATAATTTGGTTCTAATAATAGTGTATAAGTAAAAGATAACTGCGGGGTACGGAGTGCAGGGCTTCTGGACCCTTGCCACCTCGTGTACGAGCTTGCCAAGTGAAGATTCTCCCCTTATATGCCATGTGTTAATACCATATTCTCCCAGTTCCGGTTCGTCATCTACCTATCTCCGTCCTCATTAACACCTTTACTGCGCATGCACCATCATTCAGTTCGGTGGTTGCACCAGTTTTTGGGGGTCGTCTGATGAAGATTTCGTAGTCTTCTTCTTTGTCCTTTAATTCACCCTTGAGTTACACATGCGCACCAAGACAATACATCGTAAGCTAAAACTAACATATTACTACATCTGAGCATCAAAGCAATAAATCCCTTATAGCTGGCATTTTCCTGGGACCCTACCAGGCTCTACCTCTTTTTTGTTCATTTTTAGCAACATATCTCCAGCTTCTTTCTTTCTGTCCTTGAGAACATCTGCTGGAGGAGTGGAGCCCCTCCTCTCCCTCTCTTCTTTTAACATTACAACTTTTAACCATTTTATCTATTCCCAAATATTAATTACGGTACCAATATTGATTACTCTTTCAATTTTATCAGCACGAATCATACTTATTTATCACAACAAGTATGTTCAAAATGAAATTGTCACCTTCAGTGTCAAAATTACAGGTTTTCCTGCAAGATAGGCTCATGACTCCCTCAGTTGCACATTTATTTTCCCTGTCCAGGCTGGACTACTCAGCTCCTGTGTTTCTTGTTTCCCGATCATAGTCTGTAACAGCTAAAAATTTCTCAAGAGGTGCAGTGAGGGTGTGGCCCACAAAACCACAAAACCGCTCTGTCACTCCTCTCCCCAGCAGGGCAGGGCAGAGAAAATCTACCAGAAGTCTGATGGATCAAGATAAGGGCAGAGAAAGATCACTCAGTCATTACCATCTCAGGCAAAACAGACTTGATTCGAGGAAATTGGTTTAATTTATTATCAATCAAATCAGAGTAGGATAGTGAGGAAAAAACCCCAAATCTTAAAACACTTTCCCTGTATTCCTCTCTTCTTCCACTCTTCCTGAGTTCCGTCAAGGCTCAGTTTGGCTGGCATGGAGTCCTGCACCTGCTGCAGGTGGATCTCTGCTCCCCCCTGCCCTCCATGAGCTGCACAGCTGCCTCACCATGGGCTGAACTATCAGCTGCCAGGGAATCTCAGCTCTGGCACCTGCAGCGCCTCCTGCCCCTCCTTCTGCACTGATCTTGGACACTGCAGGGCTGTTGCACTCACATGTTCTCACTCTGTCCAGCTGAAGCTGCCCAGTATTCTTTACTTCCCTGGATGCTTTGTCTGAGAGCTGCTCCCAGTGTGGCCGATGGGCTCAGCCGTGGCCAGCGATGGATCCTCCTTGGAGCTGCCTGTGATTGCCTCTGCCAGACATGGAGGAAGTTTCTGGCATTTTTTCACAGAAGCTACCCCTGTAGCCTCCCTGCTATCAAACCCTGGCCACACAAACCCAATACAGAGGATTGGTCAATGAGCCTGAATACCCCAGAGCAGAGGGAAGACTTCCCCCCAGAGAGCTGCCCTGATTTTGGGTCGTGCTGCTTTGTGGGTGTGCACTCAGCCTGTGCCTCTGGCGTGCCTTGAGGCGCTGCAGAAGTGAGCCTGTCTCTTGTTGCATGTTACTTTGGGGTTAGAACCCTTCTCTCCAGGAGAGTGCAAAAAGCCAGCATTGCTCCAATGACTTTGAGAACACTGATGCCAAGAACATAACTTTTGTTGACCAAGCAGAAGGAAAGCAGACCTCAGATCCTTCCAATTAACAGTAACTTTTCTTACTGCCCCTCAGCAACAATAAAGGACATATGGTTGCCAATCTTCCCACTATTCTGCCGTAACATTCACACTAACACCCACACAGATCTGGTCATCTGCAATAATACTTGTCTGGGAGGGCGCAGGCACCTTGGAAATGATGTCAGAAAAAAAGATCCACCTGTGAAAAAGTTTTGCCAATGTTAATGTCTGAAAAGCAGGGTTTATATAAGACTAAGTGCATCCAGTGTTGGACAAAATGTGCCATTTCCATCGCATTTGTAATGAAAACAAAGTGACAGACCTGAGCATGCCTTTTTAATAAGATCTCTCTGACTCCACCTAATTTAAATTCAGTACTAATGATGGATGCAAGGAAGGGTGAAGTGTTGTGTTGTGGAAGTTAGTTTTCACAGTATTTGAGGGAACAAGGAAGAAAAATGGTACAAGTAAGCAACAAACACTGCCGTGAAGAGCTGAGGGTAGCCAGAGCAGGGTCTGTGAGGACAGTCATGGGTGAAAACCAAAATAATCTCTGTACTGCCGACCTAGGAATGGTGCTTGACTTCTGAGACTGCTTTTGAGAGACAAATTTACACTTCGTCCACTCTCCTAGTCAAAGGATGCTTAGGTGTTTTTGACTTAGCCCTTTGCCATCGAGCTTTTTTCTCACTACAGTTGCTCATAAGAGCTGATATACATGATATACATCCTGTTCCTACAAATCTGAAGAAAGAGGCAGATTTATATTAATCAAATGGTTCCATGACAGATGCTATGAAAGGACATTGACTGCATACAAGTAGCACGAAACAGTGGGCTGAGTCTCTTCAGTCATTCATTTAATTATTTAATTTTATCCAAGACTTTTCTTTCTCCAAACAAGCACTTCTTGATTTGAAAGACAGGTGTCTGCCAAGGGAGAAAAATTCTGATTGCAAAGTAGATAACATTAAGACTATAATTTTAAGCTATTGTTATGTCTTGGCTTGAAATACAGGTGTCTGCCAAGGGAGGTGGGAACTTCCCTTGAAATGGAGAGTATGACATTTCCTCTGAAGGGAAATTAAGGTGCTTTCAGGCGAAGATATAGGAAAAGGAATAACAATTCTTTACTAGTATGTATAAAAAGGCAAACAGAAAAACAGCAGCAAACAACAACAAAAGCAGAGACCCAGTATCAGCCTTCGCTCGGCTGCGGCACTTTCCACTTCGGTGCAGTTCTGGTCTGTCCTAGGGTGACGTTATGATGCTTGTATCCCCATTCATGTGTTCTGTTTATGCTGGATATTATGTTCTGTGCTTTCAAGACTGGCTCTGAAGAGCGAAGTTTTGTTTTATTTTTGCTATCAGCCTGCTCCTCCATGGTTGGTACAAACGGGGCAGTACATAGTGCTGCTTTTACTTTTTGCTTGGCTTTTCGCTTTGCTCTTGCTCTTGCTTCTGCTTTGCTCTTGCTTTTTGCTTCTGCTCATTAGTTAGTAGCTAAGCAGTCCAAATTTTTTCCTAAACTGTTTCTCCTTTCCCCTTTTTTCTGGACCTACTTGAACCTGCTCCAGACTGGGACCTGGGAAACACCGAGAGTTTGCACCTTGTGGCCTGCAGCAGCTACCCCAGCGCCGGAGGGACTGATAACAGAGCGACCACCCCAAGAGAGACTCTCTGAATTTGTCTTCTTTTTCAGAGCGGTGAAAGGGTGGTGTCATCTGATGTAATACATGGTAGGGATAATTCATGCTATTAATGTATGGTATAAAATATTGTGAAATCCAAACCATGTCTTTTGACTATCCTGGCCGGGAGCAGCTGTCTTATTTAGATTCAACTAGTTCCGGGACACAAGTTAAGATAACAATCGACGCCCGCCTTAAGGTAAGAATAGAAGCTTCCAGGGCGATGATTGTCGGGAGCCACCCAAGAGCGATTATCGCTCTGCCGATTGCATCTATCAAGATAGTCAGTGGCACCAAACTGATCCATCTGAACACACGGCTCCTCCGAAGCCGATTGACACCGATGGCGCACCTGGACTGGGCTTTTGTCCACCTCTGCTCGTGGAAAGCAACATCGATGCATGTGAAGAGACACAAAGGAAATTCGGTCATCTTTGCCTCGGGCAGAATAAACTGTATAAAACCTCGCTGCGCGAAGCCGCCAGCGTGAACGGGGGACACTCTGACACTCAGGAGGTCAGATCCGCGTTCACCCGGCGCCGATCCCGGGCTCGACGCTGTCTCTTTGGCTGTGGTGGTTTCGAAGACCGAACTTTGGTCTCGCAGACAAATTAATAAATATTTGCTAAATTTTTGATAATTTTGGCTCACGATTTGATCATTTATAACATCCAGTATTGTTCATTTTGTGTGCTGGGGGTGCTTTGCCTGTTAAGTAAACAGGTTCTTTCCACTTATCTCTAAGGAATCCTTCCCGAACCGGTTATGGGGAGGGGCCGTGTGGGTGTGCTTTCTGGAGGGGCCCTCTTTTGGAGGTTTTCTCCCAAATTTGCCCCAAACCAGGACGCGGTCACAGCCGGCAGGGGCGCTGGCGGCTCCCGGCCGGGCGGGGCAGTGCAGTGACTCCCCCGCGGCTGCAGGGGGCGCTGCGGCGCGGGCTCGGCCGTTTCCCTGCATGCGGCCAGGGGCGGACGGGCTCGGCAGGAAGGGATGGGGACGGAGCCTCCCTCACAAACCCCCAGGCGCGGCCAATGCGCTGCCCCCTCTGGATAGCGAAAGGAGCTGTAGCAGGAGCTGGAAAGCAGCAGGCTGGAATGGCAGGGTGGGGTCACCCAGGACGGCGACCAAGAGGCAGCAGAAACTCTGCAGCTGTGGCTGGAAGCTCTCGGCAGTCGGGGGGCGCAGGGCCGCAGTGCAGCAAAAAGCCACAGCAGTGACAGAGGAATTGGCGGGGGCTGGGCAGCGGCAGCCCGGCTCACCAGCAGGGCAAGGGGAAGGCTCCCTGGGAGGGGAAAGGGCTCAAGGATCCCAGAGCTTCCCCTGAGGCACCATAGCAGATGGTGAAAGTGGTTTTTTTGTGAGGTAGGATGTTAAATGAAGTGCCAGTGCAATGGCCGCTCACCCACGGTAGCAGGTGACAAACAGGGCAGAGCTGGGCCAATTTCGTCCCCTTCCTTCCCCCAGGCAGCGCTCCACCGCCCATCTCTCAAACCGGGAGAGCAAGCAGCTGCCCCAGCCCCCCTTTTCCCAGCCCGATTCTCGAGGTATCTCTGCTCCTCCGAGAGAAACCCTCAGATAAGAGCAGCCAGCCGCACTGTGCCCGGGCTAACTTCTTTTGTCTCTCCTAGGTACCCGGTTGTTATTGTCTCTTAGCAACAAAATGGGATGTGAAAAACGCCAGTCACTTGTTTTTAAAAATTTAAAAGTTTAATAGTAATATAATGGTCATAAAAATAGTAATACAATTAGAGTAATAATAATTTGGACAATTTGAATTAGGACAATATGAGACAATAAAAACAAAGAGTTACACGGACTGTCTGGGTACCTTTTTCTGGGCAGCATAAACCCGAAAAAGGACACACGTTGACAGAGGATTAACCCTTAAAAACAACAGCCTGTTGCATATTCATACACCTCATACATGATGCATAAATTCCATTCAAACACAGGATTCTGTCTGGTCAGTGTCAACTTCTTCCTCTGAATCCTAACGGCATCATCCTGCCCAAGCGAGGTAGGAAGAAGTTAAGTTTCTCCTGATAACGGGGCAATAAATTCTCTTTCTCTGAAATATTTAGGTGTCCTGTGGCTGCTATCTTAATGTGAATCCTTTCTTTAGAAAAAAGTATCCTACATAGCATAGTTTCTATTTTAACATTATGTTATAACCCAAAACTATATTTAACACACTACTTAAGAGAATTAATACAGCATTACCTTCTAACACAAGACATATAATATTCATTTTAATATTTGCAAAAAGCCAATCATAAAATACACATTTTTCACAGGGAGAAACTTCCCTAAGAGAAAGAATACAAAAGGAAAACCTTAACCTCCAACTAGCATAAAGTAATGATCTTATATTCCAGGTTCAAGACAAACCAAAGGGGAGACTGAACTGGGTTACAAAATGCATAGAAAACACTTCTCCCTCAGGAACTGAGTAATTAAGAGTTGAAAATAATTGACGGTAGTGTCAGTATTAGTAGAAAGTACCCTATGTTCCTGCTTTATTCATATTCTTCTCGAGATACCTGCCTGAGACTGGTGGGGGACTGGGGCTGGGTAGACTCTTGGACTGACCCTGCACAACTATTCTGACCTTGGTACAGAAATGCAACACCCAGCTCCCACGAGTCAGAAACTCTGTTATTGTCCTGCCCAGATCACAATGTGAACAAGAGCTTGGAAGAATAGATATTTGGTGTGTGCAGTGAATAACTTGGGGTCTGGGATATATCAAATACATCTCCTCTGTGCCACAGGAGAGTGAAGGAAAGAGATTTTCAACTTTTTGCCACGCAAATTAGTTATTTTTGGAATTAATGTTTGCATTTGGTGCTGTGAAATCCATGTCTCCTGAAAGGAGTACTCTACTAAAACCACTACTGACCAACTCCTTCCCTTTAGGTGGAACTCAGCATTTCTGTTTTCCTTAGGAATCTTTTCTCTGCTGTATACAAGCAGGAAAGTCATCCTTAAGTAGGTCACTGGCTTGTCAGGAACTTGGTCTTCTGTGTGGGTTAAAGGGAAAAAGTTAGTCCTATTCCTGGGACTGCACCTCAAATTTGTTTGAATGTATAACAAATAAATTCAGCTTTGGTTGGTTGCCTCAAAAGAAGAGCACAAACTTTTTCTTTTCTCTTCAAATGGAAAAAAAATAGCAGTAGGAATATTTAAACATTAAAGAAATGCAGAACAAATTTGCCTTAATAATGTTAAGCCTCACCTAAATTACAGCTGTAAATAAGGGGTTTGGGTAACAAGGAGATCCTTTCATGGGGAAAAACCCAACCATCATCCATTTCTCCTCTGGGAGTAGCCAGGCAGGTACTCACAGGCCAAGTGTGCAAGCAGCAGCAATGCATCCTGCTAGCAAGAATTCTAAAGGATATCACAGGCCTCTTCTCTACTTAAAAGAGAAGGGTGTCCTTACAACATATTCAGTAAAATATAATTACTCAAAATTCTTTCAAAAAAGATTTTGCTATTCAATAAAATAGAATTATTCAAAAGTTTTTTTAGAAGATTTGACAAAATAATACATTGAATTTGAAAAAATAAATGTTCAAGCAATTCTGAGTTATTTTACTATGCAGAAAGTTTCCTTCCCCCAAAACAAAGGAAAAAGGAAGAGATAAAAACCCATCCCAAACCAGAAACAAGCTGCTAGGTCCTTAAAAGCAAGTGAGTGAAATGTAAGTGATTGAACACAGAATTACAGAAGGGTTAAGGTTGGAAGGGACTTTAAAGATCATCTCATTCCATCCCTGCTGCCATGGGCAGGGACCCCTTTCATTAGACTGGATTCCTGCAAGCCCTGTCCAACCTGGCCTCATCCTATCACAAAGGTTTAATTGAAATCTCAAGTTGTGAACCATATGTATAAATTATTATATCTTAAAAACAACAAACAAATAACCCCAGTGGCTTCTATATATGAAAATGAATAAAGCTAAAGATGAGGTGGAAATTATTCCATTACAGACAGCTGTATGAAAATCAGAAATGAGCTGTGCCCTCTGTGTGTGTTCATGAGTGGAAAAATACAAGAGAGGACTCTGAAAGGGAAAATTGAATTCTTGTAACAATTTACATGACAAATATGTGCTGATTAGTACATGGACAGATTAAACTGTTACATTTTTTCCCCACATTACTGGGACAAAAGACTTATCAGCGTATACATGTAAAAACTAGTGAAAGAAGCAGATGGAAATATTCTTGCTCCATGCTGAGAGGAATGGCAGATTTGCCTTTACAAACAAGCTGTGGGTCTGCTGGTAGGTAAAACTAGCACTGGGAGATAGAAGAAACAATGGGAAGGATTCCACTGAGTGATGAATGGAAAAAGATATTTGCCTTTACAAATAAACTTTAGGATTGCTGATAAATGAAATTAGCCATTGGAAGATGAAAGAAACAATGGGGAAGAAAAACCCCTAAATTCCATAAGAATTAAAAATTAAAAGGGAGGGAAATATTCAGGATCTATGCATTAGAGGGAAATCTTCAGGATCAGGCGTATGAGGAAGTCTGTACCTCTCCAGTACCTCAGCCAATGGGGAAAGAGAGAAGGGAAATGTGCCCAGGAAATTAGGATAAAAAGGAGGCTCCATCCTCCAAAAATTTGAGAGATCCCAGGGGAATGTCCCATGGCCTCTCCCTTTATCCAAATAAAGCCAAAAAAGGACTCCCCTGTCTCCTTTTTGGACACAAACCTCTGGTGTTTGTGGATTAATTTTCCTAACAGCCACAGTTAATGTGGCTGACAGCATTCTGGCACCTGGCAGCCAAGGCCTGCAGTGCTGTGGAAGGCAGGTTCAGAATGCTGCAACCTTCCTGAAGAGGGGTCTTGGAAAAGTCTCCTTGAGGGGCACAGATGTGTCTGTGCTCATGCTGGGTGAGCTCAGTTCTTCTGTGATCCAGGTGATGCAGAAGAAGAGTCGGGGTCTCTCCAAGGAGAGCCTTTATCCAGCTTCTTCCTCAAAGAGATCCAGGAAGAAAAGAGCCACTCGGGTAGGGGAAGCAGGGGTTTATGGAGGGATCTCAAGGAGTGGGATGGAACACAGGAGCAAATGGGATGAGGGCACAGAGGCAGAGCATAGGGGAAGGGCCAACGGGGTAGAAGAAATCAACGTACACTTACAAATGTAGAGGGCATTTTGAGCAGACACTGGGTAGAAGCAAGCTGCACAACCCTGCATACGTGCCTGATAGCAGAGACATGCTGCCCTTGGGCAAACAATATAAAGAAGTTTGCCAAGATGTACCCAAGGAAAAGGGATGTGAAGCAGGATGTTCTGAGGATGTGAAGAGAAGATATGGGGCAAGATGTTCTGCTGACACTTTTGCCAAGCTATGCTACGTGACCAAAGATATGTTAGCTCTTTGTCTTATACATAGTACTTTGTAACCAATCAAATGTCTTCTCACCTTGCTGAACCCTGCATTGCCATATAAATGTACCCTCAGGTTTGCAATAAATTGAGCATTGATCATTACTTCCATGAGGATTGATCTCTGACTCCGGGAGCTCCTCTCTATCCCTCTATTTCTCCCCCCCACGCCCTCTCCCTCACATTCTCTCTTTGTACAAAGGACTCTGGGGGAAATTTTCTTGCTCTCCTGAAGTGCAAGGGTTTTAGCTCAGGGGCTGGCCTTCCAGGGAAGTGCTGCAGCCTTTCCCTTTGCCACTTCTCTGGCCCCCACATGTAGGGTCCAGGCCAGGGGGGAGTGCACACACCTGCCCTGTCCAGTCCTTGTCTTGATGTGCTGACCACAGTCTGCAGGCTCATGCACTTGCACACCTGGAAGACCCCAGCGTGCAGAGCTGCCTCCAGCTCCAGGGCCCCCAGCACAGGAAGGACATGGAGCTGCTGGAGTGAGTCCAGAGGCAGAGAGATGGTCTGAGGGCTGGAGCCCCTCTGCTCTGGAACAGGCTGGGAGAGCTGGGGTTCTTCAGCCTGAATAAGAGAAGGCTCCAGGGAGACCTCAGAGCCTCTGCCAGTGCCTAAAGGGGCTTCAAGAGAGCTGGAGAGAGACTTTGGGCAAAGGCCTGGAGTGACAGGACAAGGGGGAGTGGCTTCACACTACCAGAGGGCAGGGTTAGATGGGCTATTGGGCAGAAATTCTTCCCTGTAAGGGTTGAAGGCCCTGGCACAGGTTTTCCAAAGAAGCTGTGACTGCCCCATGCCTGGAAGTGTTCAAGGCCAGGTTGGATGGGGCTTGGAGCAACCTGGTCTAGTGAAGGTGTCCCCTGTGGCAGGGGGAATGGAACTGGATAAGCTTTGAGGTCCCTTCCAACCCAAACTCTTCTGTTATTCTATGATTTTATGAAGACAGTGAGAGCTGCATCCCTGGCAGCCCATGGGATGTGCAGTGACCCTGGGCTCCATGCTTAGCCCTGCTTTGTTCATTCAAGAAACAGCTTCTTGCTTAATCTGAAAGAGCTGGGCATGTCATTTATTTTCATGCTTTCCAGTAATTTGAGCTTTCTGTGTCAGTCATTTTTGAGTACTTTGTGGCTGATGCACCAGCACCTTATTGGTGCATTTTCCCAGAAAGAGCAGAAGATGGAAAGTCATTTGGTGCTTTGAGGACTCAGGGCAAGAGGGAGGTGAAGAGACAAATCAGTCACAATTAGCTACCAGGAAGCAATTAGGAACAATAATGTGTATTCCCAAGCAAGTGTTTTAAAGGTGTAGTGTCAAAATTATCTTTATGTTTACTTCAGTCATATTTGAAGCAATTGAACTGTTGAAGTGTGTGAAAAATGCATATTTTATGATTGGCTTTTCACAAATATTAAAATGAATATTATATGTGTTATATTAGAAAGTTATACTGTATTAATTATCTTAAGTAGTGGGTTAAATATAGTTTTAGGTTATAACAAAATGTTAAAATAGAAACTATGCTATGTAAGATACTTTTTTTAAAGAGAGGACTTGCAGCGAGATAGCAGCCACAGGACACCTAAATCCTTCAGAGAAAGAGAATTTATTGCGCTCTTATCGAGTTCTTCCCACCTTGCTCAGTCCTGAAGATGCCATCAGGATTCAGAGGAAGAAGCTGACACTGAATCCTTTGTTTGAATGGAATTTATGCATCATGTATGACTGTATGAATATGCAACAGGCTGTTGTTCTTAAGGGTTAATCCTCTGTTAATGTGTGCCCTTTTTTGGTCTCATTTTTCCCAGAAAAAGGTACTTGAGCTGTCTGTAACTCTTTGTTTCTATTGTCTCATACTGTCCTAAATCCTAATTGTCAGAATCTTTATTACTCTAATTATATTGCTATTTTTATAACCATTTTATTACTATTAAACTTTTACAATTAAAAAAAACAAGTGATTGGAGTTTTTCACAAGTGGATGTTATAGCACTGAGGAGCACATTGGTTCCTGGTGAAGTGACTTCAATCAGGCACAGACCATTCCTCCTTTTCCCAGGGCAATGGTTTGGACAACCAGCCAGTGGTGCAGAATGGTGATTTTTATTACCACATCATTAAAACTCTGTGTTCAGGAGGTTTTTTTTATGGACATGAAGTGATGTAGCATCATGGTTTTGTTGCAGGTATTAGCTTTAAAATTAAAGGGGATAGGGCTAATTAGGGTAGTGTCCAGCGGGCACAGGCAGGATCTAGAGATCAGAGACCTCCTGGAAGTGAACAAATGACTCTGCAGCTACTGACGTAGGTTCAGGAGCTTTAAAGCTTACACCACATTGCAAAAGCCCAAAGTAGAGTTACTCAGACTAATCCAGGATTTCCCTTAAGTACAAGAACACAGAGCAATTATGCATTAGAGAAGGATTAATGAGTATAATGGGTAATCAGCATGGAAACAGAGAAATCCAGAGACAGAGCACAGTTGTAGATGGAGTTCTCTTGGCAGCTGGGGGATTACCTGGCACTTCCCATGCTAAATCAGCTCACTGCTGCAGGCTCTTGCATGTGCTTACACCATTTTTTAATCATTACATTTGACACCACAAAAACTGCATCAAAGGGAGAACTGAGTGGAGCCAAGTGTTTCTTGTTTGTGTCCTTTGCACATTTATTTGCTCATGGGCAGCTCCAGGGTTAAAATTTGCTCTTAAGTGTGACAGGCCTGGGCTGAGTAGAGCTGATTGACTTCTACAGTTTGTACATCCAGCATGTTAGTTGCTGGTAGCAATTGGTTAATGGGTAGTCTGAGGAGGGTATTCCTGAAGTCACAGGACCACAGAGGAGTTTGGGTTGGAAGGGACCCTTAAAAGGTCATCCAGTCCAACACCCCTGCCATGGGGTCTTGACTTAGAGACAGATTTTAGGAGAAAAGTGCCCTGGAATGAGTGTTTCATCCAAAGAGAAGGGCTTCAATAATCCTTATTTGCTGATGAGAGGACTGAATACCCATGGGTGAAAGTGAAAAATAAAGTAAAACTGTTTGTTAACAAAACATAGGGGAAAAAGAGCACCTCATTGTATGGCCGGGAGGCAAAGATGGCAGCTGCCCTTCTTTGTCTCAGGGAAAGGAGGAGAAAAAAGAGTTCACACAGCAGCTGGGAACCTGCTGCATTTCTGGTGTGGTTCTTCTCCTCACAGCAGGCAAAGCTGGTGGAGTTGAATGTCCCTTCTTTCACTGTCTCAGTCTTTCCTTGGATTTGGACTGTCTGTGGCTGCCCCCCCAGGCTCCTCAGATTGAAGAAAAACAAGAAACCGAGACAGTTCAAGGAAATAAAAACTGCTGAAAGGATTTGTAAGGGTCTAAATGAGAGATGCAGGACTCCAGGCTGCTCTCCAAAATGCAATTTATTGTATCCAAGAGTTACAGCAGTCCAGGGTCATGGGTGACAGAGGCTGTGCCCACAGCTGTCAGCTCCAGCTGCAGGCAGACCCGGAGACCCTTTGGTTTTGGTTACAATGCATTATATACTTTTCTTTGCTGAGCATCTTAATACACTAGAGCCAATCTATACCTTAACTTTTACCTATAGCCTATCATAACTACTATAATTACCATATTCATGTTACTGTTCTCCAGTCAGTAAAAGTTAGTATGTTACAATTTAAGCTAGAAGTTGTGTTTCAGTTTTC
This sequence comes from Emberiza elegans, assembly GCA_024865655.1. NCBI lineage: Eukaryota > Metazoa > Chordata > Aves > Passeriformes > Fringillidae > Emberiza > Emberiza elegans. Next base: position 4,971,950 of record JALJVW010000196.1, read on the forward strand.
TTGCAGTGGAAAATTCTGAGACCTTTTCTCCACTTGAAACTTTGCTGACTTGTTTGCCTGTGGAATCTTTCTGCTTGGTAAAAACATCTTCTTGTTTGAGGTGGGTTTGTCCTTTGCTATAAGTCATAAAAACCCCTTCTAACTAACATACCCTTTGCCTTCATAGTTATCCAGTAAGACTGGCTCAGCAATTTTTTCCTTCTATATCAAAACTTGCTTCCATCTCTATTCTTTCATCAGATTCTACATTTAAAATCTTTCTGCCAAGCATACACATCTGTGAGACTTTCTTGTCAAACTTTTATCCTTCCCAACAAGGATTTGCCAGTGAAAAGCCTCCAGGCCAGGGGAAGGAAAACCCAAAATACCAGAACTTTCTTGCCTAAATTGTTGAAATTGATCTAGCAAAGGCAGTGAAGTAACCATCCATGTAGCCACCAACCATGCCAGAGAGAGAGATTGAACAGAGCCCATGCCTGGGGTTCCTGGGCTCCTGGTTCATCTGAAATATACAGCAGCCATTTCTGGGCATAAAGCAGGTGATTAGGGAATAAAGTATTATAATAAAGTCACCCTAAGACACATGGGCAGGGACACCCTCCACTAGACGAGGTTGCTCCAAGAGATATCCGGCCTTGAACACTTCCAGTGATGGGACAGCCACAGCTTCTATGGACAACCTGTTCCAGTGCCTCTCCACCCTCACAGGGAAGAAATTCTGCTCAATATCCATCTAGCCCTGCCCTCTGGCAGTGTGAAGCCATTCCCCCTTGTCCTGTCACTCCAGGCCCTTGCCCAAAGTCCCTCTCTTATTCATGAATCCTTCTCTTAGCCCACTTAGGGCTCTGAGGTCTCCCTGGAGCCTTCTCTTCTCCAGGCTGAACACCCCCAGCTCTTCTTGCTTGGTTCCAGAACAGGGGGCTCCAGCCCTCTGACCATCTCTCTGGACTCACTTCAGCAGCTCCATGTCCTCCTTGTGCTGGGGGCCCTGGAGGTGGATGCATTCTTTTCCTCCCAGCACGGTGTTGTTCAGTGGCAGCATGGTGCCCTCTCTGACAAGGTGAGTGTGCACTAACACTGTCCAGGTGGCATTCCTGAGCTGCAGATTTGGCACAAGCTGGGAGATGGAAATGAGGAAAGCATGTTAGCATTCCCCTTGAATAGTTCCTGGGTGCTTTGGTGGTAGAAAAGAGGAGGAGGGTTTGCTCTCTCTCAGAGACACAACTTTCTAAATGCTTTGGCTTTTGCATGGCTAAAAAGCTGCTATTGCTAAAAGTAATTTTAAGCATGGGGACTCAGCTATCTCTTGAACAAATAGCTTCTCCTTCTTCTTCTTCTTCTTCTTCTTCTTCTTCTTCTTCTTCTTCTTCTTCTTCTTCTTCTTCTTCTTCTTCTTCTTCTTCTTCTTCTTCTTCTACTTCTACTTCTACTTCTTCTTCTTCTTTTATATAAATTGTCCTCTTTCTTCCTTCTTCTAGGTTCTCTTCTTTTTATATAAATCCTCTTGCCTGGTAGGTTCTCAAACTGCAACTGCAATTTTATAAAACTGTGTGAGTGCTGATAAGTAATTTTTTTCATTGGAATGCTTCATACTGTTATCAGGAGGCAGCATCTCTGAATGTCACTCCTTATTTTGTTCACCTAATGCAATCACAGTGCACTGGCATAGGCCAGGCTGTTGCTATAAATATTCCACACTGAAAGGCACAAAAATAACATTTTATCTCAGCTCTGTTGAAAGCAGGAACAGCAATGACAAAATCCTCACAAACTTCAAAAGCATTCTTATAAATCAAAGCAAATATACTATTTTTTTAACTAAGGTGTTTCTGAAAACAACCTTATCAGTCATATCCAATATCAAATGATATCAGAGCAAACTCATTTCCTTTGAAAACATGGAAACTGAGTTTCTCAACAGAAAAGAAGCAGCAGTGATATGCATTTTGGCATTGCTAAAGCACTTTTTTTGGTATGTTATTTAAGCAAACTGTGGTAGTAGAATTTAGGTTTGCCATAGAATTTAGATTCACTATGAGGTGAATACTAAAAAGAGACAGAGAGAGCAGTTGTTGATCTTTATTTCCAAGATGCAAAGATTCATTAAATGAAGTGCTTTGCTCTGGCTCTCTTTGCTTCCCAGAGCTGGTGATAGCCCTGCTCCATTTCAGGGGCAATTAATAGTGGTGGGCAGATGTTTACAGACAGCTCACATGGTTGTCTTCATGCCTTTTCCCAAGTGTTAACACCTAATTTCCAACTCGGTAGTGCATGCCCTGTGTAAATCAAAGCCAGCACACAACTGCTCTACAGTACAGGTTCACAGCAGCTCTTCCCAAATCAATTTTGTTACCCTTCATATTTGTGTCATGGGAAATTTTTCCCCCTTTTTCCTTTTCCTTCTTTGCCAGAAGCATGACAAACTACATGGATTCAAAACAGACCCCAGCTGTCTTCCATTTGCCTTCTGTCCTTGTGAATGATGTCTGTATTAACCAGGTACAGAGGGGAGACCTTTTTTTAACCCGTGGTAGTTTTGTTCCCTTTTTTTTTTTTGTGTTTGTAAGGGTCAGAAAGTGAGGATTATTCACAGAGGAATTGCATACAGAGATGTCTGAAGTGGATGGAGTAAAGTTGACAGGCTTCTGTATACTCTGTCTGGGTTTAAAAGACAGGTGTCTGCCAAGGAAGGTGGGAACCTTCCTGGAATGGAAAATACTACCCCCCTTCTCTCCAAATTATTATAACTTTGAAATTATGGGGCTTTCAGGCAAACATATGGGAAAAGGAATAACAGTTCTTTACTAGAATATATACATATATATATATATGAGAAAAGGCAAGCAAACGACAACTGGGGCAATGCTGAGAGAAGGTGGAGCAGGGCGAGGTGGTGTTTTTTTTTTTTTTTTTTAATTTTCTCTGTCTGTCTTGTGTCCCTCGTGACATCCTGGTGATGGCAGCAGCAGCCAGGCTCCTGCAAGCACCCAGGAACGCTTCCTCTGGAGAGAGGGAGGGGTGGGTGGTCCTGGGTTTCCCCTGAGGCACCCAAGCAGATGGCCAGGGTCCCTCCCAGTGAGGCTGGATGTGGAAAGGTCCCAGTTCAAGGGCCACTCCTGTGAACAGAGGCTCACCCACAGTAAGGGGAAGCAGTGAAGGACAAAAAACTCCACAGCAGCAGTGAATCCTCACTGCAGCGCCAGTCCAAAACCACAACCATCTCCTCTCCAGAGAGAGAGCGAGAGCTGAGCCCAGTCCCTTGACCCCCAGCCAAGTCTTGGTTAATGCCCCTCCCCAACCTCCTGTGGTATCTCTGCAGTTTCCAAGAGAAACCCCCCCCAGCCAGTGAGCTCACTCTCCAGCCAAGAGACTGCAGCAACTGCTCCCCTTCCCTCCGCCCCCCCATCCTTTCTTTTAAGTATTGTCATTCATAATCTCTTAGGCAACAAATGGGAGAAAAATTCCCTGAGAGAAAGAAAAATAAAGAAGAAAGAAATTACCTTTCAACACCCTCCTAATAGAAACTCTAGATAATTTGAAAAGTGTAACAGCCAAATGTAGATGGGAGCTAGCCTGGGGAGATGGACCAAGGAGAATGGTCTCAGCAGCAAGGGGCAGGAGGGGAGTGCTCTGTTGATCAGGTCAGGCTGAAGAGGAGCTGTCTCATCTCAGACACAGCATCATCCCTGCCCTGGAAAGTCAGGTCACCCTCCCCAGATATGGGAGAGGTGACATTTCAAATCAGAGGCACGCAGGAATGAGCAATGATTTCATGACCTGGAAGGTCTGAACTGAAGGGCTGACACTGAAAGACCCTGTAAGATGCCCAGCTGTCCCCAGGCATTGCACAGATTTCTGAGGAAGAAGTGGGGAATAAAGCCACTAAGCCAGGAAGCTGCAGTAAAGCCTGGTTTGGGAATGGCTTCCCAGTTGTTCCTGGGCTCTCTGGGGTTCAAATAATAAGTCTTTTCTTCTCTGTAAAAGAAAAAAGCCTTGCCCTCACTGCTCAACTGCTTTCAGATTCTCGTGGTGTGGTAAATGCACGGCAAAGGTCACAGAGCTCCCTGGGAAGGGAGGGAGGCAGACAAAAGCAGAAGAATATATGCAGATAGCACAGGGTTAAAGACAGATCTCTGTGTCACCGAGTGCTGCGCTGTTGGTGTAAATGGATGAAAAATGCTGTTAAGCCACCAAGAGAATGATGAGTTCCTTCTCCATACTCTGCTACGGCACATCCCAGTGGAGAAGCTGTGTAACGAGGGCACTGCTTGCAGGTATGCTCACTTCACAACCTGCAGCTTTACTTTTTTATATTTTAAACCCCAATAAATCAAAATGTGCATCCCTCTACTGCAGATGTTATGACATTTCCAGCCCAGATTTCCATCACTCTTAAATTTAGAAACATCCCTGGAAACCTTTGTGTTTCCCTGCTGTGATGCTGCAGCATCAGTGTATGAGCTGAACAGGACTGATCTGCCTTAAGGAGGGAGGTCTCAGCCCACTCATCCTGGTGACTCCAAACATTTCCAGGTGCAGACCCTCCTGCATGGAGGAATACAAGAGGCAAGATGGCTTAGCCTTGTGGATGGCTCTTTTTTCCCTTGTTGACTATGGAGGAGCTCAGCTGGAGAGGTTGGCTCTGAGGGATGAGAAGGGGAGACATCAAATGAGGGGATGTTGCTTGTGGCACTCTTCACAGACTTCTGAATGACCCCAGTGAGAACTGTGTCTTTTTTGGAGGGAAGGAGGTGCATCAGGGTACCCCTGGGTGCATTCTCCATGGCATGTGGTGGTAGGTGAGGCAAGCTTCCAACTCTTGCCTAGCAAAACCAAACAAAAACAACAAATTGAATCTGTTTTGAAATTCTTGTGTTCAGTTGTGAGCCTGAAGGAGCCATGGAAAAAGATTATCTGCTTTTACAAGAAATTCATGAAGAAAAATTCTGATCGCAAAGTAGAATTAATATTATCATTTTAAGCTATTGTTATGTCTTGAAAGACAGGTGTCTGCCAAGGAAGGTGGGAACCTCCCATGGAATGGAAAATACAACCCCTTTCCCTCTGAATTATTACAACAGTGGCAGCGAATCCTCAGGGCAGCAATGGTCTGGCACCAAACCCCACCTGTGTCTGCTCCAGTCCTGAGAGAGAGAGGGTGAGGGAGAGAGAGGGAGGGACTGGAGCCAAGCCCAGTCTTTCACCCTCCAACCAAAATCTCCAGGTGTAAAAAAATGCTAATTACTTGGTTTTAAAATTTTAAAAGCTTAATAGTAATAAAATGGTTATAAAAATAGCAATATAATCAGAGAAATAATAATTTGGACAATTTGGATTTAGGGGAATATGAGACAATAAAAACAAAGACAGTCTGGGTACCTTTTCCTGGGCAGCATAAGCCCAAAAAAGGACACACATTAACAGAGGATTAACCCTTAGAAACAACAGCCTGTTGCATATTCATACATCTCATACATGATGCATAAATTCCATTCAAACACAGGATTCTCTCTGGTCAGTGTCAACTTCTTCCTCTGAATCTGGACGGTGCCTTCAGGGTTGAGCAAGGTGGGAAGAAGTTCATTTCTTCTGATAATGGAGCAATAAATTCTTTTTCTCTGAAAGATTTGGGTGTACTGTGGCTGCCATCTTGGTGTAAGTCCTTTCTTTAGGAAAAAAAATATCCCACATAGCATAGTTTCTTTTTAACATTTTGTTATAACCTAAAACTATATTTAACCCACTACTTAAGATAATTAATACAGTATAACTTTCTAACATAACACATATAATATTCATTTTAATATTTGTGAAAACCCAATCATAAAATACACATTTTTCACAGTCCATCCACCTGCCATGGGCAGGAACACCTTCCACTACCCCACACTGCTCCAATGCTGTCCAGCCTGGCATTGGACACTTCCAGGGGTGGGGCTGATTCGCTCCAACGCTGAGCTAAAAGTCACCTCAGAGACTGATTCAGTGAGGTGGGTATTTGCTTTATTCACTGCCGGGTACATGGGGATCACTCCTGCTAACATGCACACCCAGCACTTTTACACAGTACAATATATGGTGAAATTTCATGCATGTTCAGGACATTCCTTGGGATAGGCATGGTTATGCAAATTGCTTCAAGGAAATAATTAATATAATTAGCATATGTGATGAGCCAGCACAGTGTTCTCTGTTGGTCCCACTGAGGAAGGCTCTGAGTGTTCCTCAGCGGTCGTTCCAGTGAAGGCCAGCAGTCTTCCTCACTTCACACTTTTCACCTTTCTTTCTGAGGCATGTGCAGTCCTTCACTGGGGGGTTTAATGTTTTCTGCTGAAACAGGTTTTGTTCCTCTTATCCTGCCAAGGTGCATTCTGTTTCTCTTATCTTGACAAAGCTAAGGTGCTTCTTAGGCTTGTGATTAATATTTGCCGACTCTTAGTAGTTAACTCATGCTTACATGAGTTAACTATTGATCAACTCCTTTCAGGGCAGCCACGGCTTCTTTGGGCAACTTGTGCCAGGTCTTCCCCACCATCACAGGGAAGACTTCCTTCCCAATATCACCTCTAACCCTGCCCTATGGCAGTGTGAAGCCATTGCCCCTTGTTCTGTCACTCCAATGCCTTCTGAATTGTCTCTCTTCATCTTTTTGTAGGCTCTGTTAAAGAAGCCTGAGCTTCTGGAGTGGGGAGGGGATGCAGAAGGGTAGACTAAAATAGGGAAACCCCGACAATGAGGAGAAATGATACATCTGACTCCATTGATATCAGAGGGCTAATTAATTACTTTATTATACTATATTATTCTATACTATATTACATTACATCTAAACTGAATCTGCCCAAGCACTCAACTCAACTCAAGAGCATCTTGTGACTGTCAGCTGACAGTCCTGACACACACACTTGGATTCAATTGGTCAATGAATCAAAACACTCACACCAGAATCCAGTCACCAATTCCCTTCAGGTAAACAGTCTTCCACAATGCATTCTACTTGTTTTAAAACACAGGAGCAGTAAATGAGATAAGAACTGTTTTTTCTTTCTCTGAGGTTCAGAGCTGCGATTCCCAGAAGTATCCTTGGGAAGTTGTGCCTTGCTTTTCTCTGTGAAGACAAGTGCGGCCACAGAAGGGGGGCTGACATCCCCAAAGATGAGGTAGAGTAATTTAAGTGCAATAAGGAGTAATAGGTAAGAAAATTTGCTGCTTTGATAGAGAATAAGGTACTTTGCAGTGCTGTTCTGGCTCACACAATATTAGGGAATGCTGAGTATTTAGGGGTTTGTATTCATCAGCAGAGTGAACCTCTTGTTGTTCACTTATGGCTGGAAAAACCAACACTCAGAGCCTGCAGCTTCTTCTGCTGGTTGTAATTCTTATTTTTTGTTTCATATGTAACTGAGATGAAGATGTGGAGCAGAAAATGCATTATGGGAATGAAATGTTTTGTACAAGGCAGCTGAGTGACCCTGTGGATATTAGGATAATGCTATTGCTGCAGATAACAAATTATATTAGTTGGAAATGGTTTCTAGCTGCTAGGCAAAGTTATTATATTGTCAGATGTGATGATGCTAAAAAGTATTTAGCATCCCATCTTGGGAGTTCTATTCTGTGAAGGTATTCCTCATTGGCTGCAGCCTCTCAGCCCTCCCAGCTCTGGCCCTGCCCCTTGACACAGGTGTTAGGAGCCAGCTGAGGTATTTGCTTCCCTTTGAAGAGCCAACAGCACTTACAGGTGAAAAAGTCCAGTTCCTCAAAGTGAGGGAACAGGTCAAACTGTAAAAGGGGAAAACTGTTTCAAAACTATGTAAAATCCTCTGGGTGGATTTTCTTCTTTTACATAGTGTGTAAAAGCTGAGAATTAAACACCAAATAAGCTGGGAATTAAACTCCAAATAAGCTGTTCCTCCTCTCCTCTGCCCTCCCTCCAGTTAGAGAGGGGCAAAGGCAGAGACTGTGGGTAGAGATAACAATTTACTGGAAGCAAACAGCAATAGGATGAACAGTGTGAACAGTAACAGCAATAATAATAACATGAGGATGTACACAAGAGAGAAGGTGCTTTACACATAAAGATGTTCATTGCCTTGGCTCAGTTCATGTGGTGGTCAAGACAAAGACAAGGTGGTGGGTGTTTCCACAGCCTGAGAGGGACATGCAGGTTTTCCTGAGACAAAGACAAGAATATTTTGTGCAGTTTTGGGCACCACAATACAAGGAAGGCATTAATGATGAGAGAGAGTCCAAAGGAAGGCAACAAAGATGGTGAAGGGCCTTGAGGGGGAGCTGTAGGAGGAGCAAGTGAGGGCACTTGGTCTGTTCAGCCTGGAGGAGAGGAGACTGAGGGGTGACTTCATTGCATTACAACTCATGAGGGGAACAGGAGGGGCAGCTCTCTGATTTCTGCTCCCTGATGACCAGTGACACTCCTGAGGGAATGGTCTGAAGGTGTGTCAGGGGAAGATTAGATTCAATATTAGAAAAGGTTCTTCAGCCAGAGGGTGATTGGTCACTGGATCAGGCTCCCCAGGGCAGTGGTCACAGCCCCAAGGCTGCCAGGGCTCCAGAAGCATTGGACAATGCTCTCAGGCACAGGGTGTGACTCTTGGGGGCTGTGCTGTGCAGGGCCAGGAGTCAGATTCGACAATCCTTACGGCTTCCTTCCAACTCAGAATGTTTTGTGATTCTGTGAAGATGGCAGCTGCTTCTGCAGGCAGTGTTCCCCTTCCCCAAGCCTAAGACAAAGTATTGTCCCTTTTGGGACGCAGGGTTTTGAGGATGAAGAGGAGACGAGAATCTTGACTCCATAATTAGAAGACTTGATTTATTATATTATATATATATTACATTAGGACTATACTAGAAAGAGATAGAAGGAAGAAGTTCTCAGAAGGCTAGCTAAGAATAGAATAGCAAGAATGATAACAAAGCAGCTGGCTCCGACAGAGAGCGAGAGCCAGCTCTGTCATGACTGGTCAGAAAATCCAAACACACATAGAAGGCCAATCACAGGTGCACCTGTTGCATTCCACAGCAGCAGATAACAATTGTTTACATCTTGTCTCTGAGGCCTCTCGGTTTCTCAGGAGGGAAAAATCCTAAAGGAAGGATTTTTCACAAAAGATGTCTGCAACATCTCACCCTTTTAATTAATTAAATTAAAAGAAAAGTGTTTGTAATTTTCTCTGCTGGGCCTGTGCAGAGGAAAGCACAAACACCTGAGAGGCTATCTTTTGCCAATCCAAATCTCAATCAAGTGCTGGTGTGGAATGAACAGGGAATCTCTTCACCTGTATAACATAAGATTCTATCAAATCACTACAACAATCTTATAAAATAAGAAAATGCAAAAAGCAATGCAAAGAAATTCAAGTCCAAGCAGCTGAGTTTCAGGAAAAGTCCATGGACTCAAGATGTTCTTCTTTGCCATCTCTGGAAGTCCCTTTTGTTCCTGAGACAGGCTTGCAGACTCCTGAAACAACAAACTGCTGAAGGAAAATCTATCAATAGTTATCAAACAGATTCAAATAATTTTGAGAAGATTTCTTGAATGCCTTGCTGCCAGCTCTTTCACCCTTTTTTATTTATTTTTTTAAATTTAATTTAAATTTTGTTTGTTTGTTCGTTTAGTCAGCAAGAGCAGCAGCAAAGCAAAAGGGGCCAAAGAGAGAGGCCCTGGGGGGCCCTGGCCCATGTGGAAGGATCAGGAACCCCAGACCTGGCCCGTGAAATGGTGGCCCAGGCCCAGAAGGGGGAAGCAGAACCCCCAAATCCAGCAGGAGGCCGGGCGGTGGCCCTGGCCCCAGCAGCCAAACCAAACAGCCCAGGCCCAGCCCGCCAGGCAGGCTTTGCTTTCCCACAGCCTGGCACCACACTGCCAAGGGAATGGCAGAACGGGTGGCCAAACATTTCCTGTCCCCAGAATCACTGAGGCTTGCCAGCAGTGGGGGAGCAGAAGCTGTGCCAGGAATTCCCATCTCCAATCTAGGGATGTTTGTCCCCCACAGCAGATAAGTGATGATCGCTTTTGGCTGTGCCCTCTGCAATGCAAATACAAATGGTGGTGCTCCCATCTGCCTCCCGGTACCAACCCCACCCCCTCCGGGCTGGGGACCAAAGGCAGAACTTTCGGGACCCACCTGCCCCCCGCCACCGGGGCGTGCGAGGGGCAGCAGAGAGACGCGCACCTCCCAAGGGGAAACCCCTGATCGAACAGCCCCCAAGCCCGCAAGAACTCCGATCTTAAAAACAGGCAGCCGGGCTGCTCCCACAGCCAGCTGGCGGGCCATGCCCCCCCCACAAAAGGAGAGGCTGATGCCCTCTTCCCCTGTCCCAGCTCCGCCCGCAGGGGCAGCCCCGGGACAGCCCGAAGAACTCGGGGGGGAAGTCTCGCTGGAAGCAGGAGGTGATGGTGATGCTGCCGCTGCCGGGGCCGGCTCGGCGTCGGTGTCAGCAGCGTCCTGAGCCGGGGCGGGCTCAGCGGGAGGCGGCACGGAGTCGCCAACATCGTCTGCCCCTGGCTCTGGGGTCGGCTGCAGAGATGCAGGCGCAGAAACCAGCGGGCTCGTCACGGGCGGCGGAGAAGCCGGCACGGGCGGGGGAGGAGGCGGCGGTGGATGGTTGTTGCCTAGCGACATCGACACAGTCGCAGGAAGCAATGCTGCTGGGCTCTCCGGCACAGGCGCAGAAGCCGGCGGAGCCGCGGGCGGGACGTCCCGGGCAGGCGGCGGCGGGGCGGGTCCGGGAGGCGGCCCCGCCGGCCCCGCAGGCGGGGTCTCAGGGACCGGTGCCGCCCCCCTCTCTGAGCGGGGCAGGGCCCAGGAGACCGGCCGGAGCGGTGCCGGCAGGGATGCCAGAGGCGGCTCCCCATCCCCCGGAGAGGAACGGGGGGAGGAAAAAAGCGGCATCTGAGCATGCTCCGAAGACGCAGAAAAAAAACTTTTTCGGCTCGGGACGACACTGCGGCCCCCCAATGCGGTTTGGGGGGGCTGAGAAGCAGGAAATCGTCCTCCTCCAAAGGGTCGTCTCCCGGAGGGAACCGGGGGGAACGGAGCATTCCCCCTGCAGTGAGCAATCCAGGGAAAAACAGCTGCTCTCCGTTTCAAGACCTGAAAAAGCAGCCTGAAAGCTGGATAAACCTTAGGGCATCCGAACCCACGCTCAAAACAGAACTGGAAAATGGAGTCCATGCACTCCCATACAAACAGGTCGAGAGCATAGAGCACATTAGTAAAAAATCCAAAGAGCTTTGCCCATTGGAAAAACTCATAGAAATCTGTCTCCACCAGGAGAATTTCATCCTCTTGACCCCATTTTTGCCAGAGGGCAATAAGTTTCTCCTCTGAAGGGGAGAAATGAACCTCATCCCCCAAGGGAGAAGTCCTCCACATAAGCAGCCACAAATTACGACGGGCCACATTTTCAGGAGGGGAAAACCCACAGTACCTTTACACAGTGTCCAACACTCTCTGGCCATCTGCATGGTCCTGGTAGGCTTTCCAGACATCATCCTGGAGGCTTTTCAGAAGGTTCTCTTTGTGGTCAGCCTTGCTGTGAACTCTGTCCAAATCAGGATCTTCAGTTCTTCAGCTCCTGGCTAGAATCCACTTCTGTGGTCGCTCGTGAAGCAACCATCAATGCCACATACCCGGGATTTACCCAAATGTAGCAAATGCTCCTCTGGTGGTCTCACCAAGTGAGAAATGTCCTCCTCAGTCGAAGGTCCAGTTGTTCATTTTTCAGTCGGGGTCACCAGTTATTGTCCCTTTGGGACGCAGGGTTTTGAGGATGAAGAGGAGACGAGAATCTTGACTCCATAATTAGAAGACTTGATTTATTATATTATATATATATTACATTAAGACTATACTACAAAGAGATAGAAGGAAGAAGTTCTCAGAAGGCTAGCTAAGAATAGAATAGCAAGAATGATAACAAAGCAGCTGGCTCCGACAGAGAGCGAGAGCCAGCTCTGTCATGACTGGTCAGAAAATCCAAACACACATAGAAGGCCAATCACAGGTGCACCTGTTGCATTCCACAGCAGCAGATAACAATTGTTTACATCTTGTCTCTGAGGCCTCTCGGTTTCTCAGGAGGGAAAAATCCTAAAGGAAGGATTTTTCACAAAAGATGTCTGCAACACAAAGAAAAACAACGACGGACAAAGCCCTAAAACCATCTTGTCCAGGCTGTGCTGCTCTGCCTGCTCCCCTGGGCTTGGCTGTGTCTGGCAGCATTCAGCTGAGCCTGGCTCAGCTCGGCTCAGCTCCCTTTGCTGCTGCTCTGTTCCCTGTGGCTGCTTCCCGCTCTGGTGCCCGTGGCGTAGACACTCTGCTGGACCTGGCCGTGTTTGCTGCTTGGAGCTGTGCTCTCCTGAGGGATGAGAAGGGACACGCAGGAGTGGAGATGGGCAGAGTCCCCAGGGGCAACTGTGGCGATTTCGAAGAAGAAGAAGAGAATGGCACCACTTTTGGTGTGCGTTCACCTTTGCCTTTCCCCCCGAAGCTGCACCCTGGTGGTGATTTGAGTGATATAGAATAGCAACCTTGCTATTTTATAGCAGCCATGCCCACATGGCTCTAGGTTTTGCCCATTCTCCATACCTGTGAGAAAAACTAGGACATTATCTCCCCCTGATTCTGTAACATCTACCCATGGCACAGATCCTACACCTTTCAAGACATATACACAAGCACAGATATAATTTCTGTGGTCATGGCCATCCCTCCCAGATGTCTGCTGAGTTCATTCAGTCCATGACTGTGGGTCCTATCCCTCCTAGATGTCTTCCAGGGCATGTGGGCTGATGTGCTGTTGGCTGGTTGCTGCATCAGGAGCTCCTGGCTGGGTATCTGGAGTAATCCATCGCTGGAACTGGCACTTGTGACATACAGAATCATTCAACAACTAATATTATAGAATTCAAAATTGCAGACTGTTCTGCAAAACCAGATTCCCATCCAGATACACACTGTGTTTCCCCATCCCCTTGCATTACCCACCAAGTACACACAGGCCCTTGAGCAAAAACAATCCAAGGATGTGTTTGCCTTTACTTGAGACAGGATTAATCCAAACTCTCTTCCCTAACACACTTCTCATTTGTACCATGAGGACTTTATCCCTTTCTGTGGTTTGTGGAGGTTTTGATTGGCCAGGGCCAGCTCAATTGGTGGAGCCTCAGTTGTTAGCTGAATATAGATCCCAGTGTTTGAAGGTCCCACCACCCATTGCTTTCAATGTGGTTTTTGACAGTCCATTGTCTGTGGGTCCTTCCCTCCTGATTCTTCCAGGGCATGTGGGCTGATGTGCTGTTGGCTGGTTGCTGCATCAGGAGCTCCTGGCTGGGTATCTGGAGTAATCCATCGCTGGAACTGGCACTTGTGACATACAGAATCATTCAACAACTAATATTATAGAATTCAAAATTGCAGACTGTTCTGCAAAACCAGATTCCCATCCAGATACACACTGTGTTTCCCCATCCCCTTGCATTACCCACCAAGTACACACAGGCCCTTGAGCAAAAACAATCCAAGGATGTGTTTGCCTTTACTTGAGACAGGATTAATCCAAACTCTCTTCCCTAACACACTTCTCATTTGTACCATGAGGACTTTATCCCTTTCTGTGGTTTGTGGAGGTTTTGATTGGCCAGGGCCAGCTCAATTGGTGGAGCCTCAGTTGTTAGCTGAATATAGATCCCAGTGTTTGAAGGTCCCACCACCCATTGCTTTCAATGTGGTTTTTGACAGTCCATTGTACCACTCAATTGTCCCAGAGACTAGTGCATGACAGGGGATGTGATACACCCACTCAGTTCCTTGGGCTCTGGCTCAGGTCTCTACAAGGCTATTTTTGGAATGAGTCCTGTGTCTGACTCAGTTCCTTCTGGGGTGCCATGTCTTGCTTTCCAAGGCCCAGGATGGTGTTCTGGGCAGTGGTGTCATCTTGGAACCCAGGACATTCCTCTGGCTGCACTGGAGGACTTGAGACCCTGGCAGGGGGCTCAGAGACCTTGGCATGGAGTCAAAACCACCTGTGCCTTCCATTTTAACCTATGGAAACAATTACCAGCTTTGTGTAAAGAGTTACAAGCCACAAGGTTTGAATAGAATGATAGTGAATTTATCACAGGGTGAAAAAGTAGAATTTTGGGGTTTTTAGAATGGGGTTTCAGGAGGCAAGATGGAGGAATCTGGGCGTGTCCTGTCCTTCTTCTTGTCCTCCACCTTCTGCTGTGATGGTGACACTTTTGGATTGGTTTAGAGTAGAGACAGACTGTCTAGCATAGGTGATAGGTATTGGAAAATTATTGTGAATAAAGTATACTTAGTTTTTAGTATAAAAAGCTAACACCGCCCCAAGGGTGGTCAGTGTGCCACAACCCAACCTGCTGGACAAACCTCTGCAGGTCCAAAAGAGAATGCATTAGATAAGAAAAATAAAAACCTTGAAAACCAGAGCCAAGGAACCTTGACTTCTTCTTCAAGCATAGGGCTGGGAAAAAGAGACTCTTTAATACCTCAGGAGCCATTTCAGTAACAAAGAACCCGAGAGTGTCAGGCACAGGGTGTCTCCATCCACCCAGTGGTTGCTTCTAAAACTCTGAGCACCAGAAGCCCTTCCTTGATGGAGTTGTGTGACTGTGATGTAACCAACCTGTCACATAGTTATGCTGGCAATGAGGGGCTGCACATGGGCTCTCCCCTTCACTTTAGGCTCCTCTCCTCCTCAGGAAGTCCCAGAAAGGTCCCCTCCTTATCAAGGCTAAGTCCCAGTGACACTGCAATGTGCAAGGGGGGACAGAAGTTCAATCCATGGCTCTGTGTTAATAATTTCAAGAGACAGACTGGAATGATGCCTTGCAGTGTGGCTCCTGCAGACAGCTCCTGTGAAGCACGCAGAGGGGATGCCTGGGGTTTGGGGCAGGTTTATTCTCTTATAACCATAGAATCATGTTGTAGTTAACATATTCCGTAAGTCCAATGTTGTTGTATTTAATCATATTAGATAAGTCCCATATTGCTATATCTATCATATTTCATAAGTCCTGTACCTCTCATTGTTGTCTTGTGGGCGGCAGATCTTCACAGCACAGGCTCAAGATCTTCCTTAGTCAGAGCTCCATCATGGTTCTGCCTGACTAAGTAGCCCACTCCCCTTTTATCCCAGTTACCTTGACAAGCCACAGCTGCAGCCCAATGAAGAACATCGCAGCTGCAGCCCATCAAGGATAACTAGGACTAGTCAGGGTAAAGATATTCAAGTACAGGTATAATATATATATATTTAAAGCCTCGTCCATTTATAACACATATATTCAGGGCCTCCTACAGAATCACAGAATCCTTAAGGTTGGAAAAGCCCTCTGAGAGACCATTGAATCCAGCTGTTCCCTCAGTACTGCCAAGCCCACCACTTATCCCATGTCCCCAAGTGCCACATCCACATGGCTTTTAAAATCCTCCAGGGATGGGGACTCCACCACTGCCCTGGGCAGCCTTCTAAGATGTGCTGTGTCGAATGTTCTTCTTCTTTCTCCTCCCACCCTTTTTTGCCCATGGGTGTTGGAAGGGAGGAGTGGTTCTGCTAAGGTGTCTTAGCTTTTCATTCCTGTGGCTTCAGTGGCTGATTCCCAATTTTGCTTTGTGGTTCTGAGCCTTCCCCCAAGACCACCATGGGGTTTCTATGGCAGCTGGTAACATCCTCCCTGCTGACATTGGGAGAAACCCAAATGTGTCCTTTCTCCTTGATTTAGCTTTTCTTTCCTGGTAACTAGCTGTGGGAAGAGCACAGAACTGTCCAGTTCCTCACAGGCCATGTTCTCTCTCCCTCTGGATTACAATGAATTTTTAATCCTTTTCCAGCATCCAATCCTAGAGTTTTGGGAGGAGTTTTCTAGCTGTGGGTGAAAAATACATGCAAGCAAGATTGGGTACTTGGGAAAATTCCTTCCCTGAAAGGGTTGTTGGGTCCCAGGACAGGCTGCCCGGGGCAGTGGTGAAATTCCTATCCCTGAAGGGATTTAATAGATGTGTGGATGTGGCACTTGGGGACATGGTTTAGAGATGGCTTGGCAATGCTGGGGGAATGGTTGGACTCGGTTGTCTCAGAGGGTTTTTCAGCCTGAGTGCTAAGAACCTGTGCCCTGATGGCTTGGGAGACACCCCTCTGGGATAAGCACATCCTTAGTGCCGGACTTTGCGCAGCTCCCTGTTTGATCTGCTGTCCGTTTCCCTTCCTTGGGGCACTTATAAACATTCATGCAATAAAATAGTAGCTGAAATTCATATGTATAGGGCTTTTTCCTCAGGAACACTTGTCTCTGAGAAATGACTTGTTGAGAAGAGTCAAACTATCCTATATGTATCAGGAGGGAGATGCTGGAACCTTACTCACCATGCTGGGTAAGGATAATCTCTGTTTTATGATGCTGCAATAAATACAGGACTATTATACTGAGTTTTTATGGATATTCTTTAACAAGGATGTTAAAACATAAAGAGGGTTGGAAGAAAAATCCAGAGAATTGTTAAAAGTTTGGAAAGTGTGTCTTAACAGTCTGGGTCTCTGGGCACTCATTTCATATGGAAGAGTTGGATCATCATGTGTGAATTTACATGGGCCACAGGGATCTGGTGTCAGACAAAAAATAAAAAAAGGTCTTGTGGTGGGAAATGAATTACACCAAAGGGGGAATAAGGCTTTAAGTTTTTAACAGTGAGAGTAAAACAAAAAGAACATTTTGCTGGTCATAATGAACTGTTCTTCATTGTTAAATGCTTTGTTGGGGGAAGGATTGCAACTGAAAACTGAAAACAGTTGAAGTAGATCAAACTATATTGTTGTGCTGCAAGGAGATGTCAGCTCTTCTGGACACAAAGGCCACAGTATGCTAAAATTGGCAACAAGGGTGAATTTATGACACATGGCACCTCTAACTCAGGCTAATCCTGCAATTCCTCAAAGCTGATTGGAGATCTCCTTGTCCCATGAAAGCCCTTCAGGCACCTCAGTGTGGTGTGCTGTTAGTGTGCCAGCAAGGGCCCTGGTGTTTGCCTCTCCTTTGACATTTGTGCAGGTCTCCTCTCTTGCAAATGGGGCATCAGTGCTGATTTTTTGTGTGCTAACTGATACATGGGCCTCTGATGTTCCCTGACTGGATCCCATGGTGCCTCCTCGTGTGGAAGAAGAGCGTGGTCGCCACTTTTAGACAACCAAGATGATGCCATGCCATTGCCTGTGGTGGCTCTTACACAGCTCCAGCTCGCATGCTTGGGATAGAGAGGACGCTCTCTACACTGGGGACTCAACAGGAAACAGTGAAAGTCTGTAGACATTTAAAACCAACATCTTCCTCCCAAATCAACCACTTTGTTTAGATTAATTCTTTCTCATCACTTTTTTCAATGAATTCCCATCCATGTGTACATTTTTGGTGGTGGACAGTGCAGGAAAGTCCATGTCATAGCACATCTGGCTGTCCTCTCTGGATGTGCAGGATGTCATAGCACATCTGGCTGTCCTCTCTGGATGTGCAGGATGACACAGCACATCTGGCTGTCCTCTTCTCCAGCACCCTTGGCTGCAGGCCCATTGCTTGGAGGCAGGCAAGAGCTGATCACAGGAGGGTGATATCGCTGCATGGGGAAACAGAGACCCTCCTAGGCTTACAGGGACTGGTGAAGCAATGGGTTGAATCTGGATTGAATCATCATCTCAAAAATCTTAATGAATGAGCAAGGAGATAGCACAAGGCTACTCCCATATCTCTGTTGCACACCCCAACACCTTTAATGAGCTTTGAAAGGTTCTGTGAAACAGATCCCATGGGAAAGACATAAATTTCAGTCTGCTAATCTCAGAAAAATCTAGGCATGTCTCAAAAGGGCAGAGATTTGCGAAGGACTAATGGCCTGCCCTGGAGAAAAAAGGAACTGAATAAACTCTAGATGAATAATCCCACTTTCTGATGCTTGATAGCATTGACAATTGGTGGTTTATTGTCTGTTGCTTCATGTTGGCTTCCCTAGTGCAGGAGCCTGTGACTCAGGCTATTGGATGTAAGGAGTGGTTGATAGCACTGTATTGCACACAGACATGGTTTCATCCAGCTGTGCCTGCTCTCTTTTTAATTTTCTCCACAGCTCTGCAGTCCTGTGAAGTGATTTTTAAAGTTTCCTTACCTGGGAACAATGAATTCCAGGGTCACCTCTGTCATTTGTAGGGAAAATAACTTCTGTCACCCAGGAAAATATTAAATAGAGGAACTGAAAGAATGCATCCTTCATGGTGGAGAAAAGTGTAAAGAAACATGGTAATGCTCTAGTTCAGCTTTATTTAGTGCATTAATGGCTTTATTTACTGCATTGGTGATTTAGTCACTGAAGGATAGAGAACAAACTAGAAAATTATAAATATCATATCAAGTTGTTTAAAAGAATCATGGAAATAGGCTGAAATATATTTATATTAACAGCCTGTGCCCTCGTTTGGGGAAACCACACAGAAAGCCTAAGTTGATGATGTCTTAACTAATCAGAGGAGTGAAGTAATAAATAAAATGATGGTTTCATTCCTCCTTTGTGGTTGATCTGTAGTATTGAAGGGATGACATGGATAAATTACAGTATGATGAGGCCAAAGGGATAGCCAACACTGTCACAGCAACAGGGAAGCCCAGTGTCTGGAAATGGGCACTGAAGTCCAAGCATGTGGATTGTCCATCTGCCAGGTGGTCATAAAGCAGTGGTGAGCCATGTTTTTGTGTCTGTAAGCTAGTGAAGGGGTCAGTGTGATGATGGGCCCAGGTGTCAGCAGAGCAGGGATCCAGGTGCTCACTGCTAGCTGGATGCTCACGCTTCTTGTCACCTTGGCTGGGTAATGGGGGTGGTTGCAGGTGGCAGGTAATGGTCATAAGCCTTCCAGTGCTCTGGGAGTGCTGGAAAGGGACTTTGGACAAGGGCCTGGAGTGACAGGACAAGGGGAATGGCTTCATGCTGACAGAGGGCAGGGTTAGATTGAATACTGCAAAGAAATTTTTTCCTGTGAGGTGGTGAGGCCCTGGCACATCTTACCCAGAGCAGCTGTGGCTGTCCTATCCCTGGAAGTGTTCAAGGCCAGGTTGGGTGGGTCTTGGAGCAACCAGGTCTAGTGGACAATGTTCCTGTCCATGGCAGTGGGGTGGAATTGGATGATCTTAAACCTCCCTCCCAAACCAAATCTATGATTCAATGATGATTCAATAAAACAGGCTGATGTTCAAGATATTTCCCTAAGGAAATCTGCAGAGCTTCTGTGAGGAAAACCCTTATTGGACCAAGGCTCATAGAGCTGAGCACTTTGCAAGATACAGCTTGGCCCCTCTTGTCTCCATCTCATAATTAAGATGATTTGGATTCTCTGTTGGAGATGTGGAGTTTGTCTGTAGATAGAATGTTCTTCAGCCTTGGGCACACAAGTCAAAGAAAGTCAAGGTCAAACACACCTCGCTTTGGGTGTTCTCCATTCAGAGGGTTCCCATATGGACTGGTCATTTGGGATCCTTTTCTGGTCTGTGGGGAAAAGGCAAATTTGGGGCCATGCAGGTCCTTTTGCCCCATTCTGCACTGAGGAGAAGTTGAGCCATGTTATGGAAATGCCCACTTCTCTAAGGGAATTCAGGGAATTGGCTCAGGAGAAGTCCATCAGCCTCCTTTTTTTTGCTAGATTACAATCTTTGCAACCCAAAGTCCTCCTCACTGTTTTTCATACTCCAGCTGCCACTGGCTGGATACTTGCAGCATTTTCCATGACCATTGCAGTCGTGTTCTGCTGTTGTTGCTGAACTTCAGAGGAAAATCTAGAATTTCTTTTGACTTCCATGTTGTTTCCTGGTACATAAAATACTAATGATAATAATTTTCACTGTAATTTTTTTGGCTGATGGAGGCCACCATCGTGTTCTTTACCATAGTAAGAAATGTTTCATGACATTCAAAGACACAGTAACAAAAAAGTCAGAATGAGCAAAAGTCAGACTTCAGCTGAGATGGAGGGGGACACACCCTGGCAGTTTACAGCCCTTACACACTCTTTGTTTTAAATAATGTAGCTCTACAGTTTTATTATTCATATAAACTTATGATGCTTTTTGGATTTGTCCAGGAAGGTTAAGACAGTGTGTGCAACTCTTTCCCATTTATTTTACATTTAAAATTCTTGAGGTACAAACATTTTCTTCCTTCTCAACAGAAATACTTTGTTGCTCATAAAGATTTAATGCAGAAAGGACTATTATCCCCAAACCTGTAATATATGCTCTTATTTGCTGCAGAAAAAAATAGCATTTTGGAAACTTCCAACAACTTTGATTCAAGCCACAAAAGAGCTGCTACCCTTTCATGGGCACAAATTCCTTGGGAATTTATCTCTTTTCTCTAACAGCTTTTTCTTACAAGACAATGCTTGTAAGAAAAAAATACCCTTACATTTGTTAGGTTTAAGCTAAAAAAAAAAGGAAAGATCAGGCTAAATTAAGGTTTATGCCATTCCTTAGTTTCCTTATCCCAGTTTAAGAGAGGGGAAATAAAGCTGACTTGGAAATGTTTTGTGCATGGCCATGAGTAGCTCAGAGTAATGGTTGATCTCATACAATTTCCGAACTTTATTAAATCTCTTGTAATTCTCAGATAGTTTTACCTTTCACCTAGAAACTCATCTCCATAACCATATAGGAGGGATCCATTTAATATTACAAATAAATAGATTTTCTGCCACTCCAAGATTTAAATGCAATTGATATTTTGTTTACTCTCTACCTCTCACCTAATCTGACCTTCTCCACTTCTCATCTTTTTTCTTCCAAGCCAGGTAAGCTTTGAGGGTGTAATTTATACAAAAAATTCTGTGCTATTAAAGAACCCAAGGTAGTTTATTGTACCAAAATAAAATTCTCAGCATGTGAAGTCCTTAAAATTAGCATTGATTTGAAGTTGTTTTCAGACGTATTAGATCAAATTCTCATCCCTTGGAGCCTGTTGACATGGATTACAATCATATTTTTCCATCCTGGTCCCCAACAGAAAAAAGTAAATCAAAATGAAACACTTAATTAGTCTGAAACATATTTTCCTACTAACTGAATAGTCTCAGCAATAACTCACTGGTACTTTGGAGTTAACATGGTTTTCCCTTCCTTAGTGTTATCCTTGGTGGGAAGTGCATAACTCCTGCAATAAATCAACGGGCACAGCTACTGCTGATGCTGATCTCATTTCAGCACACTGCCTTGCCCTCCAGAGATGCTCTCCAGGAGGTTTTCTTGGCTTGAGCCCACACATTTATTTAACCCACATGTTATTTTCCCAAAGGAGCATCTCAACAGTTTTGAACCCCCCTCACAGCAGATGGGGACAGTACAACCATAAACTCCGGAGCAGCAAAAGAGGAATTTACACTCCCCAGCATTTGTCATGCAGTGGAAGTGGGCTGTTGTGTCAAGGCCAATGGGAATCTCTGAAGGAAGATTGGTTGTTTCTTCCCAGCTGGTATTTTTGCTATAAACCTGCCCTCTCACAGTGGGGAGCCATTACCCCTTGTCCTGTCACTCCATGCCCTTGTCCAAAATCCTTCTCCAGCTCTTTTGGAGCTCCTTTAGGCACTGGCAGGGGCTGTAAGGTCTCCCTGAAACCTTCTCTTCTCCAGGCTGAACGCCTCCAGCTCTCCCAACCTGTCTCAGGAGCAGAGGTGCTCCAGTCCTCAGAATATCTTTGTGACCTCCTCTAGCCCTGATCCAATAGGTCCCTGATGTTGTAGCCACATGCGGATCAGTCTTTTCTCCCAAGTAATAAGCAACAGGACAAGGGGAAAGTGCCTCAAGGCTCTTTGTGCCAAGGCTTGGGTTTGATATTGGGGAAAATTTCTTCTTGGAAAGGGCTTTTCAGCCCTAGCACAGTCTACCCAGAGTCCTGGTGGAGTCCCCATTCCCTGGATGGATTTAAAAGCCATGTGGATGAGGCATTTGGGGACATGGGTTGGTGGTGGGTTTAGCAGTGCTGAGGGAACAGTTGGATTTGATGATCACATAGGGCTTTTCCAACCCAAATAATTCTGTGATTTTATATCCTATGATTGTCAGAGCAATTTCCCACTTGAATTTCTGGTTGCATACAAGTGGAGATGGTGTTCCTCATGGTGGAGTCCCTGGACACTCATATTAAAAATCTTTCCTGTAAACATTTGGGAGAAGTTGTATTTCCAAACGTGGTTGGTTTGAAATACTAATTCTTACACTTGGGGGGCAATACCAGTAAAAACAGTGCAAATTGGTCTCTCAGTGACTAGGAGCTCTTTGGAGTTTTAGGGATGGTTTTCATAATAATTAATATCCAGGGACAAACACAATCAAGGCTTGCACAGCTAGGGCTGGAGCATGCTGAAGCCTCAGGCAGCCTCAGCATCAGATGGCCTGGGTCCTAGAGAGTGTGCAGTGGGACTTCTAATGAGATTAAATCCTTTCAACTCTATTTTATTTTGCAGCTCTGCCCCATGAAGGATCTCCAGGGGACTTGGGTTGTAGAGAAGTTGCACTTCAGGCTGCTTTGCAGATGTGGGGCATCATCCTAGAACCATTTTTTTTTTGTCCAGCTGTAAGTAAACTCATGAACACCACTGTGTTCTGTGGATGTCCCAGTGTACATCAAGGGTTTTCATTCTCCTAATTAGGACTTGCTGGGAAATACTTTCATTTTCACATAGATCCTGGAGTTAAAGAGAAAAGATTTGATGAAGCATTAATTTATGTTTAAAAAAAATCTTACATTGAGGCTATCTGAATTAACTTTTACTCTCTTTATTTAGTTTTTTCTTAAAATTAAAATAACATGTCTGCATGTCTTTTTTTAACTATTCACAGAATAACAAAAACATAGAATCTGGTAACCACATCATAATCATAACCACGGACTGGTCTGGGTTAGAAGGGGCTGTTAAATGTCATCTAGTCCAACCTGCTGCCATAAGCAGGGACATCTTCCACTAGACCAGGTTGCTCAGAGCCCTGTTCTCTCCTTCAATAGATTCCTTTACTGGTTTTTATAAAGCATCCCCTTCTCCTACCTTGGGGGTAGGAGGTGGGGGGGTTCAAATTCCCCAATTTGAACATTTATGGAGTTTAAATGTCAGCTCTGCATTCACCTTATCTTCTTCCCCTTCACCCTGCTCCTTACTAGAGCTGGGCATGATCCCATATAAGACCAAACAAATGCCTCAGGAATAATGACCCCAGCTTGCCCCAGTTTAAAAATTTACTTACCACACCACTGATTTGGAATTTCAAAAGTTCTGGGTAGGAAAATGCTGATTTCTTTTTATGGAGACAAAGTACTTGTTATCACTCTTCAGCTCCCCAAGCTCCCCACTCTTCAGTTTTACTAAGCATGCACAATCAGTCCTTGATAAAACAGTGGAATAAGAGCAGATTAATAAATGGATATGCTGTGAATATGGTGAGTGACATGGCTGGATCTAATCTCTATTTCAATGCCATAAAAAAGCATTTCCCTGCAGCATGTGAATTTTATACAAATCACCCACAGAGCCCAAATTGCAAGAACAGGAACTGGGAGAGGTTCAGGGTCAGGGGGACAATGACACCCTCCTTCCCCCGTTGTCTTTGTGCTTTTCCTGAGCACCAAGCATGTGCCATCCTGTTACGGAGGGGTGAAGAACTTGGTGTGATTCCCAAAAGCACGGTCAGTCTCATGCCACACAGCCTCCAGGGTGCTGTTCAGGTGAGCAGCCCCAGATTTATAGGCAGAGATGTGAGTTTTCTGGGGAGTGGGTTGAGAGGGGGGTGTCAGTGGGCTGAACAGCCCAGACTGGACAGATGGGGAAACTGAGGCTGGTGAAAAGCCACAGGACCCTCTCAAGGTGCAGATGTGGGCAATCCCAGCTCATACAAATCAGTGAGCAGTGGGAACCCAGAGCTGGCTGTTTCAGTTTTTGTTTTGCTTAGCAAAAAAAAAAAATTCACTTAAAGTCATTATTTTTAATTTTCTCAATTTGCCCAGAGATATGCATAGAAATGAAACTAATCTGGAGGCCCAGGACTCTCTGGTGAGCTGCTGGGCTGTAGGATACAGGATGTTCACGTCTTCAGGCATTCCAGCTCCAGAACTTCACAGGCTCCCGACTGGCATGGAGGAATCTCCTCCTTCTGTGCTCTAACACTGCCACCCCCTGGCACATCGACACTTCCAGGGATGGGGAAGACACAGCTTCTCTGGGCAACCATCACAGGGGAGAATTTCTTCCCAATATTTAATGTAAAATAGAGAATCACAGCATGGTTAGGGTTGGGAAGGGCTTTTAAAGATCATCTCATTCCAAGACCTCTGCCATGAGCAGGAACACTTTCAATAGGCAAGGACATCTTCCACTAGACCAAAGGGCTCCAAGTCTTGTGCAAACTGGCCTTGAATATTTCGAGGGATGGGGTATCTACTACCTCTCTGGGCAACCTAAATTCCCAGATTTTGCACTGTAACTCCAGGTGCATCCAATGAAGCCACCAGTGCTTGCATCAAAACACACGTTTTTAAGGGCTTGTTTTACTTCTCATTATCCTGCTCTGATTTTGTTAGCAATAAATTCACGTTAAATCTCAAAGTTGAGCCTGTTTTGCCCTTGATGGTATTTAGTGAGCAACCTCTCCTAGTCCTCATTTCAATTTTAAGACCCTTCGTTGAATTTTCTCTCCACGGTTCAGCTGCAGCAGGGAAGTGAGTGAGTGAGTGGCTTTTTTTGAGTTCCTGGCATCTGGCCAGTGTCAACCCATGACATGTGGAATTTCACTCTGGCCAGTCTGGGTCAGCTGTCCCAGCCATGCTCCCTCCCAGTTCCTTGTGTAGCTCCTCACTGGCACAGCATGGGACAAGGAGTCCTTGATGTAGAGTAAGCACTACTGAGCAAAAATGTCAGTGTGTTCTCAACCTCATTCTCATACTAAAGCCAAACCCCAGCACGTTGCCAGGTGCTGGGAAGAAAATTAACTCTATCCCAGCTGAAACCAGGACAATGGAAAATGCTGGCAGCACAGAAAAGCATGGGGCCTGCCAGGAGAGGAGTGGAGGGGCTGCACAAATCCTTGACCACCAGAGCATCAGAGAGAAGAGAATATGAGGAGGCTGAAATGGGAGGGATAACACGATGTTGATGGAAAAGCAAGGGTTGCTGTGTGTAGGGGAATGGCAAGAAACAGGCAGAATGAAGGGAGGTAGGTGAAGAAGAGTTTCGTTCACTGCCTAGCAGGAAAGAAGAACAGACAGAGGAGGATGCAGGGAATGCAGAGGAGTTTGGTAATTTCTTTTTTTAGCTTTAATCTTCATAAAAATTCAGATAATGAAAGGGGAGGTGAGAAAATGGGCCACAACAGGAGAGGTAGGATAAAGGAGAATGTAGATGTGTACCATGTATTCAATGTGGGGTGTCTGGGAGAGATTGTGAATGTGCTGGAGAGAACAGGAAGAGGAACAAGCCCAGCCAGAAAAAGAGAGTTTATCAACCCATCTTCAGGGTGGTATTGAATAAGTGTTCACTGGATGCTTTTGTGTTTGAGACCATTTGTGCCACAGAAGATGATCTCAGGAGGTTTTTGGCTTATGGCATGTCTGGGTGTCCCTGTCAGATGAAAATCCAGAGTCCCAACAGAACTATTGCTAAAACCCAGACAGAAAAGAGATCCTAGAGGTGTGCATGCACAGCAATCACCACATTGCTGTGATTGGTGTATGAACTCTGGCTACTTGGGCTTGTGCCCCAGCCCCAGCCCCAGGGCCTCCACACTCCCGCCAAGGACCAAATCTGCATTGGCTCCTGAAGAGGATGATAATCTGGAGGCCAACTTTTGGGGCATCTTGCAGGAGTTTGCTGAGGGCTGTTCTGAAGCAGGAGGCTGGGTTAAATCACAGTGCTGAAACTGTGGACAGTTACCTTCAGGAGCCAGCTCCATGCACACAGGATTTCAGATGGCTTCATGGAAGGGGTAATTTTTCAAGGCTAAGGAAGTGAAAATCTATGGTTACTCCCTTAGTGGAGTCAAAATAGGGTATCATACCCCAATGCAGCCCACAGCATCAGCCAGGCAGACTGCCTATCCTCATCCTTAGACCTCTAGTTTCCAAGTCAGTCCCAGAGAGAAGTTGGGAGATTGGGCTTAGTCCAGTGGCAGGCCCCATGAAAATGAGGGGCTGCAGGGCCTGGCAAGGGTGCTCAAGGTGGCCAGAATGGACGTGTGAACTGATGTGAGCTGGTCATGGCAGGTACCTTGAATGGTCCATGGGGAGAAGCAGGAGCTTCCCTGAGTTCATTCAGTCAAAGCAGATACAGGGCCAACGACTAATTCTGACTTATTGTTCCACATAGGCCTGATGGCCAAATGAAGGCCACAACACAATGCTTGAAATTCCAGTTGGTCTTCAATATTTATTAAGGATTAAAGCTTTTTTTGGCTATTGTTCAAATTTGCCAAGCTGCAGATGTTCTGCAGTTTTCAAGTGGAAAATGGTCTGGTCTTCAAAGTTGGTTTGCCAGACACCTCAGCTGCCTGCCCTCTGGGCTATCACAGTCACTGATTCCAAAGCAACCCTGGAGACGGTTTGCTTAGATCCAACCTCCACATCTGATTTCCTCCTTTATTTGTTTTTTTTTGTTCAAAAAGCTTGAACTGAAATAACATTTCAAAATCTTGAAATGCTTCAGGAAACCAAGTAAATTTTCTCCACTCCAGTCAGAAAACTGGGGGCAGGAAGAGAAGGCAGCAAACTGACTCCGAGGGCTGAAGGTCCAGCCTTAAGGCCTTCACTCACCAGGAGCAATGTCTGAGCATTGCAGAATAATAATCTGATACATCTGATTGCAGGTGTACTGAAATTAACATCTTTAATAACCATGGTTTATTGAATATTTCTTCTGTTGTAGAACCAGATGACTTAAACCATGGACTATGAGTCTGGTACTGTAAATAATAGAATCACAGAATATCCTCAGTTGGAAGGGACCCACTCAAGTCCAATTCCCAGTCCTGCACAGGACACCCCAAAAATCCCACCATGTGCCTGAGAGTGTTGTCCAAACAATCCTTGAGCTCTGGCAATCTTGGGGCCATGACCATTCCCTGGGGAGCCTGTTCAGTGCCTGACCACCCTGAGTGAAAAAACTTTTTCCTGGTACCCAAACTAAACCTCCTGTGACTCAGCTTCAGGCCATTGCCCTGAGTCCTGCCACTGGTTACAAGAGGGAGGAGATTGACACCTGTCTCTCCACTTCCTTTCATTATGATGTTGAAGATTGTGATGAGGTTTCTCCTCAGTCTCCTCCAGGCTGAACAGAAGAACAGACCTCAGCCACTCCTCAAACAGAGCCTTAAGACCTTTCACCATCCTTGTTGTTCTCCTTCAGATGCTCTCTAATGACAAAGTTTTTTCTATTTCATGGTGCCCAAACCTGCCCCAGCACTCGAGGTGAGGCTGCCCCAGAGCAGAGCAGGACAATGTCCCCTCCTGCCTGGCTGGCCATGCTGTGCCTGGTGCCCCCAGGACATGGATGTCCCTCCTGGCTGCCAGGGCCCTGCTGACTCATGTTCAGCTGGCCATGGACCAGAGCCCCAGTCCCTTCCTACAGCTGCTCTCCAGCCTCCTGCCCCAGCCCATGCACAGAGCCCTGTCCCAGCTGCAGAATTAATTTGTACACAGAATCACAAAATGGGCTAGGTTGGAAGGCACCACAGGGGGTCATCTGGTCCAGCCTTTCTCCTCAAGCAGGGTCATCTCAGAACATGTGGCATAGGGTTGTGTCCAGACAATTCTGGAATATCTCAAGTGAGGGAGATTCCACACCCTCTCTGTGTGATCTGTTCCAGTGCCTGCTCATTGCACAGGAGAGAAGTTCTTCATGTTCAGGTGGAACTTCGTGCATCTGTTTCTGCCTGTGGCCTCTTGTCCCATTGCTGGGCACCACTGAGCAGAGCCTGGTCCCTGCTCTGACCCCTCCCTGCAGGCACTGACAGACACTGATGAGGTCCCCTGTCAGTCATCTCCTCTTGAGGCTGAACAGCCCCAGCTCCCTCAGGCTTTCCCCATAAGAGAGAGGCTCTGGTCCCCTCATGATCTCTGCAGCCTGTGCTGCACCTGCTCTAGGACCTCTATGTCTCTGTTGTCCAGAGGAGCCCAAAATTGGATACAGCACTCCAGAGGTGCCTCACCAGGGCTGAGCAGAGGGGCAGGATCAGCTCCCTTGACCTGCTGTCAAGGCTTTCTCTTCCTAAAGCCCACAGGGATTGCCCCATTGGCCAGTGCACCCAGGCTGGGAAGCACCTGGGAAGAAGGAACCAGCATCAGCTTCCATGCCTGTCATCTCCATTGCACAGTCACAGAATCACAGAATGAACTAGGTTGGAAAAGACCTTTGAGATCATCAAGTCCAATGACCTGTGCACCCCAGTGCACCCACTGGCCTCCTTGGCCCCCAGGGCACTGCTGGCTCAGAACACCATGTTGTCCACCCGGACCTCGAGGTCCTTCTCCACAGAGCTGTACTCCCTTGCATGTGAACTCTGCTTTGGTACATTATTGCTTTAAAGAACAAACCTGAAAACTGTTAATGTAAAGAGCTCTGATTTTAAAGGAAGCTCAGTCTTGGCTCTGAACAAGCATTTTGTGACTTGTGGCTGTTTGCAAAAAGAAGCATCACGGGAGCACAGCACTCCTTGCCAATCCTTGTTTTGAGCTCTCTGTGAAATCTTGGCACCATGTCCCAAGAGCACTGTATGGAAATAAAGCTTTTGTTTAACTTACTTATGTGGGCTCACCTCCCGTGGAACTGATTGTCTGCCTGGTGAAACCTGTAACTCTGGCTGCCTGAACACCATCATCACACAGAAAGCTGGGGGGGAATAACTGCAGGTTATTATCCAAATAAGGTGCCAGAGTTTATTCATGGAGAGATGTCATTGAAGTTGCTCTGATTGACTGCAACACAGCCAGGACAAGAGGGAAATATGACCCCCAACTCATGGTGGGTTCAAGCCTGGGGTCGTGTTTGTAGGCTGACCCCAGGAACTCCATTTCTCACACAAGGGAGGGAGGGATCAGCCTGAAAGCCTTCTCCTCTTTACTCCTGCTGCTGTAGCTTTGTCCTTGTGGCCGATTATTATGAGGACTGCAGACTGTGCACAGCGGTGTCTGTGGGTGTGGAGAGGAATGGGAAACATGAGAATAATGTCCCAACCTGGTTAGGTTAGAAGACAAAAAGGTCTTCATTTAGTTAGGATGAACCTGCCTTGGTTGCCCACCCAGGCACTGTTGTCCATATGTGCCCAGCCAGCAGAGAATGGGCAGGTGGAAAGAAAATAGGTGAAGAATCTCTCCAGACAGGAAATCCTCCAACTGCAATGAGACAGGAGATTTCACATCCTGAGAGGTCTCTAGCAGATCATTCCCCATATCTGGAACAACAGGAGGCCCTGAGCAATGAGAGGAACAAGGCTTGCATGTTGCTTCTGTGGACTTAGAAAAGGAAAGGCACAAATGGATGCTCCTCAGAAAGCACTGGAGATGCCTTTGTGATTAAATGGCATCTGCTTGGTACCTTTCCCTGGCCAGCTAATAAACTGCCTTACCCTTCCAAACATCCAAACTACATATTTGGAATATCCAGATGTGCCAGATATCCAGATGTTTGGCCCCAGATGTGCCCCAAGGTTGTTTAGGGTGGTGCTTATTGGGCTGGGGACCAACTGCTGGTAGTAGCAATTTAACAGGTGAATCCAGCACTCAGGAACTGGTGACCTGTTCAGATGGAGTCACCACAGAAAGGCAAAAAAGTACTGCCCCAGTCACTGGACAATGTGCAGTAAATGGTGGGTTTGGACAATAGGGAATCATAGATTAGAATCACAGAATATCCTGAGTTAGAAGGGATCCACATGGATTATCAAGTCCTTCTCCTAGCCCTGCTAGGAGGACCCAGGACCATCCCAAGAACTCCACCACAGGCCTGAGAGTGTTGTCCAAACACTTCTCCAGCTCTGGCAGGCTTTGTGTTGTGACTATGTCCCTGGGGACCTTGGGACTTTGGACATAATCTCCATGTTGCCTAAGGCTATGGAAGTCCAGAGACACAGTGTGCTGCTCCCTGTACATGGCTTCAAAACAAAATCCCAAGTCAATACGTAGTCAGAATGATGACAAATGCACTGAGTAGTGAATCAAGGTGTTGTTGAGAAGTTACTCTTGTTCACTTTCCTCTGGACATAGACAAGGCCCATCAATATGAACATCACCTTTGCTGTCCTTCTCACTGTAACAGGTCATCTGAAGAGAAAAGGCTGAACACCATGTTTAGGCAATACCTCTGATATTTATGTAAGTCACAGGAGATGCAGTGTTGAACACATTTACCCTCAGTACCTCAGCCCCAGTGCTGGACACATTTCTAGGAGGTGTGATAAGCTACATGACTGCTCTCTGCAGCTACAAGGGGAAATGAGTTTAAAATGACTTGGAAATAAACTGCATCAAAGGTGAATGAATTATCTTCTCCAAACTTTTCCCTTCTGTCTCCCTCTGCTATCCCACACTGGCATTGTGTAGAAAAAGGCATGTCCATTCTGCAGCAGTTGTTTTTATGCTGCCCTGTATTTGCCGTAAGAACTGGTCCTAGAAAAACATTTTGCTCTTGATTTTGTACAGCTCGCCCAGTTTCAGCAGAGTTTATAGAGAGGAAAGCAACACAAGGAGGCCTCCCTGATCTCTCCAAGCTGGAAAAAAATTCATTAGAGTCCTATTATTTTCATGCTGAAATATTTTATCTGAACTAAATTGTAATCAATCACAGGAAAGTCTTCAGCATTAAAAAACCCAGTTACCATCAATGGAACAATTATCTACTGCTCACTTCTGTAACATCAAACACAAGGTACAAATCTGACTAAAGTGTTTTGTGCTGTTTATGTCACTGCACACATATATATGTACATATACATTCATATGTGTATATAGAAATAGATATGCATGCATACACTTAATCAGCACCCATTCACCACGAGAGGGCAGGCAAAGAATATGAAAATCAGTTGTCCTCTGTGTTCCCTGCAAATGCCAATGAGCAAATAATTCAGTGGCCAGAAAGTATCACCAATGTTTTCTTTAATCATCTCCAATGACTTTCTTATTACAGAATCATAGAATAATTTGGTTTGAGAGGCACCAAAGTCATGTAGCTCACTCCCCCTGAAATAAGCAGGGACGTGTTCAACTAGACCAGGCTGCTCAGAGCCCTGTCCAGCCTGGCCTTGAACATTTCCAGGGATGTGGCAACCACAGCTTCTCTGGGCAACCTGTGCCAGTGTTTCACCACCTTATCAAAAATGTTTCCTTAATATCTAAACAAAATCATCCATCTTTTAACTTAAAACCATTACCCCTTGCTCTCCTGCAACAGGCCCTTCTAAGAAGTTTTTATCCTGAATCTCAACTCATACAACAACCTCACAGGGCACAGTTTGATGGCTATTTTTTTGTTTAGTTTACTTGTTTAGAAAGTCTCTGCATTTTTCAGGGATGAAATGGTCTGAGCTAAGAGTAGGTCATCATGGGTTAACCCCAAGAAATGTCACAAGTGAAAGGTGAGAAACTTCCTCAGTGCTGTGGCTAGAACCTCTTTCCTGGTTGGCATGGGTGTTGGTATGTGTGTGTGTGGAGGAAGGGAGAGGTCAGTAGGAGCCGTACATCTACTCACTTTTCATTGGGCATAAGTGGATATTCACTTATGTATGGTAAAAGGGCTGGTCCCTGATCAAGAGTGTCTTACCTGAGAGCTGAAATGACTGAGATCCAAACCTGGCATGGATAGTCCTGAGTCCTGGGAGCAGCTGATTTCATCCATTCAGTTGTGAAGTGTGCTATCAGCAAGAGGGACCTTTTGAAAATGCCCAATGAGAAAAGAAGAGCTTCTAGCTTCTTTTCACTCATGATATGGAGAGAATAAAAATACAGTAATCTTGATGCCAGAGAGCAAATCCAAAGAAGCACACCCCTTCATTCAGGAGATGCTTATAATATGTCATGGATGGACCTTC
This sequence comes from Emberiza elegans, assembly GCA_024865655.1. Lineage (NCBI taxonomy): Eukaryota > Metazoa > Chordata > Aves > Passeriformes > Fringillidae > Emberiza > Emberiza elegans. Next base: position 5,004,078 of record JALJVW010000196.1, read on the forward strand.
CAGATGGGCCATGAGATGTGTAAAGGATCACTGTCTAAAACACACTGCCTTTGACCTGGGGAGGAAAAGGGGTGTACAGGGTAACCTCAGAAGCTGCATCCCAATTTCTTAACAAAGATCTTTACATTTTTATATGAGGACGTGCTTTATAGGGGTACTGAGGCTCTTCATGGAGGAATCCTGTTCAGGGCTTTGCTCAGTGGGATGAGGGATGTCAGATCCTCAAAGAAACAACAGAATGGCAGAATCACTTGTAACATTTGTAACACATCCAGAGATACCATCATCAACTGGCTTCTCTTAAGGAAACCTGGAAATTATCTTAAGGAATTGATATATCCAACCTGGGCTGAAAAGCTGGGATTTACACCAGCAAGACCTACACCCACAACCAGCAAAAAAAATCTCCAAATTCTCTGTTTCCTGACTACAAGAGGGACTAATTTCCCTTAATTTTGAATCTATGTGTGTGTTAGTCATTCACCACTCCCTTGTTCACAGGAGAAAGTTGGAGCTCCTTGTAGGTGATTAATAAAGGTTTTAATAAACCTTAATAAACCTTTAGAGACTTTGAGAAGTGAGAAGTCCTTTCTGTGAAAAAGGCATATTATATGATTGGGTTTTTGCAAATATTAAAATGAATATTATATATGTTGTGTAAGAAAGTTACGCTGTATTAATTTCCTTAAGTAGTGTGTTAAATATAGTTTTAGGTTATAACATAAGGTTAAAATAGAAACTATGCTATGTAGGATATTTTTTTAAAGAAAGGATTTGCACTGAGATAGCAGCCACAGGACACCTAAATCTTTCAGAGAAAGAGAATTTATTGCTCCATTATCAGGAGAAAAAGAACTTCTTCCCACCTCACTCAGCCCTGAAGATGTTAATAGGATTCAGAGGAAGAAGTTGACACTGACCAGACAGAATCCTGTGTTTGAATGGAATTTATGCATCATGTATGAGGTGTATGAATATGCAACAGGCTATTGTTTTTAGGGGTTAATCCTCTGTTAATGGGTGTCCTTTTTCAGGCTTATTTTGCCCAGAAAGAGGTATGTGGACTGTCCGTAACTCTTTGTTTTCATTGTCTTGTATTGTTCTAAATCCTAATTGTCCAAATGTTTATTACTCTAATTATATTGCTATTTTTATAACCATTTTATTACTATTAAACTCTTAAAATTTTGAAAACAAGTGATTGGTGTTTTTCACATTTCTCACAGGGGCAGGGCTCTCTCACTTTCTGGCATCAGAGAAGGACAGCCAGGCTGTCGCTTACTGCAGGGAGAATTCACCAGCACTGTTGGAGCTCAGCCCTGAGACACCTACCTGTATCTGCTTGTGTGCCTGGCAGACACCTGTCTGGTAAACCAAGACAGTAGCCCCTCCAAGACATCAGCTAGATGGTGCAGATATTTTCTCCTCCTGCAGTATGTTCTACCTGAAGCAGTACACACAGGGACTGGCATGACAGACTGTCTGCACAGCAAGGAACATGCTTAGGGTTCAAGCCAGGATTTCAATCATTTTCCTTCATGGAAAAAAATAAATTCCTAACTATGTCATTGGGGGTGGAAGTTATATTATTCAAGAAGAGCTAACACACTGTGCAGGAAGCAGAGGCGTTTTGGAAATAACACACCTGTAAGCTATTTTAAAAAAATGACACAGTGATGGAACAAGGACTTGTTATGGAAAGGATCAAAGGGTTTAAGGAACATGACAAAAATAGAGCATTTCTAACCAATTTCTTCTCTCCCTAGGATTATGACTGCAAATTTCTTTTCTTTTCAGTGCTTGCCTAAAAAAAATACATAAAAGGAGCAAAATCACACTCTCAACGAACTGGGTAAAACCTTTTCTGCATGATCTGAAAATTACCTGTGTCATCATCAGCTTCAAGGCCTTGTACACAGAATGACAGTAATCCTTTCACTAGCTTCCCTTCAGTAAGATATCACATAGCCAAAATAAAAAGGTGGAAAGCAACAAAAAGGGAAAATTGATTATTTCAATGGTGTTTGATAGTTTAAACTGATTTTCATAAGGTATGAATCAATAGCAGGGACTGAAAATGACTGAAAATGCCAGACATGAATGACATTCATTCCCCCACCCAAAAGGAAACCAAGAGAATGAAGAATGATGACATTTCACACTTTAAATGGAGCAGGAGGTTTAGAGTGAAACATGATCTTTAACTCCATTAGCACAAACAACAGGAAACTGTTCTGCTGCTTGCTTGGCACCACCTGATCTATAGATCCTCCCGCTATTGCAGTGGTAGAGTTATGAGAAATATTTGCAATAGAAACCACATCAGTCTCAATAGTGTGCAATTCAAGATAAATCAGATTTGACCCATGGAGCACCGTTTCCCAAACCTCCTGATTAAGCTTTGGGATGCTCAGACACAGGCAAGAAGATGTCCCTGGAGATATTAGTGTGCAGAAAAAGTGGTGGACATACAGTAGTGGACAGAAACACCTGAAATCTGGGTTGCATGCAAGATGCTTCCAACCATCTGAGTTGGCAGGCAAGTGCAAGCGAGGCAGGAGCTCTCTGTCCTTATTGCCATCGTGAGACAACGTTGCTTGCAAGCCATATGTCAAAGTCTTGCTGGGCAGTGGTGTATGTCAGAGGTCCACCAAGGATGGAAAATAAAACCAGAGGGCCCTGGAGACCCTGGAGTTTTGTCCCCTCACGCAAATTCCATTTGCCCCATTTCAACCGTCCAAAAATTATGAGACTTTGAAACTCCTGTGATATGAGTTTACTTGTCTGGAAGTTTTGCCCATGTCTTTTTCCTCTCCCTTTTCCCTTACTGTCTCACTGCTGCATGCCCCAGCAACCCTCACATCTGGGGAGAGGTTTCATCACAACTTATCTGTGTTATCTTCTGTGGTCTCTCAGTCCACAGAAGACCCTTATCACCAAAGCCATGTCATCTTTATCCTGCAGTAGTACCTTCTTACACCAGGAGTTTTCACAATATCTGCCACTCCAAGTGATGTACAACATTCCAAAGCACTCCACAAATGTCTTGAGTACTGTGAACTTTGCATTCTTGCTCAATTTTTCGTCAGGGCATCAAGCAGTGCCTGGGGACCCTGTCACCTAGAAGTGACAAGGTGAGCCAGGACCATGCCCAGGACTGTGCTCATCCTTCTAATCACTGATCCATAATATGGGTGCAGCTGACTGCTTCACAGCTGGTCGTATCTGGCTGGGGAAGGGTGAAGTGCCCCAGGAGAACTGGACATATGTCTTTTACCCTGCTTTTGGGGTGAATGTCACAGCTATTTGGGTCACTGGTAGCAGATTTGGAGCTAGTTAAGGTGTGTTTCTTTTGCAGCTGTTCCTGAAGCTGTCTGCATCTTGCAATGCCAGTGTTGTCATGGCCCAAGGTGAGGTGGACCTGAGGAAGATTTTGACTGGGACCACAGAGGACTGAGCCAAGCCTAGTCCAGGGAGATGCCAAGAGCAGCTTTGAGTTCAGCTGAAGACACACAACCTGAGAGCTGTAGGCACCATATGATGAGACTGATGTGGGACAGGAATCACACCTGACCTGGACAACTTCCCTTTTCTCACCACCAGCATCAGCACCAAGACAAGCCAAAATACCAGCATATGAAACATCATCACATTCCCAGCATCAAAATTCCCTCATCACTGAAGGAATAAAAAATGGGCCCAGAGCAAAGCTCTTGGACCTCTTGTTCCTCATGTTTGTTTTTTTTAAAGACCAAGCTATAATCGGAGCAGGAGGAAATGGAGAATAAATATTAAACTTTGTTTAGTCTTGGGAAATATAATTTATACTTAGAGTTGGGCATCCTGTTGACATGATAGAACATATATTTTAAGTGTGAGGTGAGCACATGGTCAACCTGTAATCTTTTGCAATTCTATAAAAACTTCCAGTTATTTTTTTCTTGTCTTCTTTCTTTTGTCTTATTTTTCTCCAATTTTTTTTTCCATTTTAATGTAAATTTTAGGAAGAAACTGGGCTAACATCAGTTCAAGATAATGATACTTATAGAGGCCGTGATGTCTTGGAGCATCTCAGCAGCTGAAAATTTTGCTTTCTGTTCATGCATTTCTGCTTGTCTTCATGCCAGCCCCACCAACCAAGCCTGCTCACCTCTATTATGGAAGAATAGGAATCCCATGAAACTTGGAGGGGTGAGGATATGGTGAAGATTGACTTTGTGTGACTAGCACTCTCCTGTGGGCTTTGTGTTTTGAAGTGGAATTTGCCAGTTGCCACATCCTGGAGCCCTAGTACAGAAGAATGTAGGATTTGTGCATGGCAGGTACCAGCAGAAATTATTGTAGGACTGAGGGTTCCAAGCAGTTTTGGAGGCAAGATCCTACAAGTCTGCAGGGTGTGGTGTCCCTCCTAGAGTTCCCAGGTTCTCTCATGGGGTGTACATCAGTGCTGTCAGATAACCCAGCTCCTCGCATCAATCCCATTGAGGGTTAGCTCTCTTGTAGGCACCCTTCCCCACCAAACCAGATTGCTTTTTCCCAAGCTGGGTGCAGTCCTTGGGTTTTTTCAGGGCCTTGATCAGGTTGGCTACTTCTGTTCTGCACAGTCCTTCTGCCCCGTTCTAGGACAGCTTTGCATGCTGTCCCCACCTTACTCAGGGCCCTCTAAAAGAAAGGGAAGCAACGATCTCAGGGTAGTGGGGTCACCATCCAGGGGTAGATAACTGAGTGTTGCACACCTGGACATGTCAAATTTCCACTAGAAAAGGGTGAGGTTTGTGTGGATTAGGACAGGGATCACTCCCTGGGAGAGGTATCTTTGGTGGGAAAATGTAACTGGAAAAGCCATCTGCACTTAGGTGTCACTGGGAATAAACCATTGGCTGACCCAAGTTTCTGCTGCCCACACACCAGAGACAGAGTCTAACAACAGCAGGACCTGCAGGAATTATTCCTGCTGCTTCCATGTAGTCTGAAATTTCACGTTGGGAGACTTCCTATCCTTTCTGTGACGGACTATTTTGCTATTAGCTAGCCATGCACCATCTGGGAAATACAATTGGATCTCCACCTCTAAGCAGCAGGTCAATCGTGATCCTCCTGGCTTGTACTGTGACACCAAGTTGGCCATCAGGTTGTCCTGCTATGGTGACAGGAGGAGATACAATATATGCTTGTTCCTTGGTCAATCCATAAACATAACAGCTTCCAAATAAGCTATTGTGGGCCATTAGGTGAGTTTTGGTCCATAATAATAATAATAAAAACAACAACAACAACAACGCATATACAGCTACACCTGTATATAGGCAATAGTGGAGGCAGTAAAAAAAAACACTTATTGTTTTCTTTGTTACCATTATGTATATGTTGCTATTAAATTGATTAGTCTTATTACAATCTTATTGCAACAACAACGAGCAAAGTGTGTTTACTGAGATATTTATCAAACCACATTTTAAACATCCATAGATGTTTTCATCTCGAATCTCCCAGTATGCTGCAGTTCTGAAGTAACTCTGACTCAGAGGAGCTGGTGTGCTACAGAGAGCAAACCTGTTGCAGAGAAGCAAAAGCTGGAGCCTGCAAATGTTTAGCAGAGTTCACGAACCTGTTTGGCACATGGTATAAAAGGATGTAGCTTTTAGCTGATTTTAATAAGCAGATCTGGGAGAATGGGTCAGAATTGATGCGGTCTGGGAGAAGGGAGCCAGCACTTCATTTTTTTGGGGTGAAAATTCTTTTCCATTGTTGCATATCTAAAAAAAAGTTGATAAAACACATGATGCATAAGGTAAACCTCTCCTCTGAGGGAGATCACTCAGTTGAGATGTTTCCTGTGAACGCAGGAGAGAAGGTGGGAGGTTTGCAGTGGTCCCTTGTAGGAGGCCCTGAATATTTGTATTATGAATGGAGGAGGTATTAAATACATATTATATATACCTGTACTTAAATATCTTTACCCTTGACTAGTCCTAGTTATCCTTGATGGGCTGCAGCTGCGATGTTCTTCATTGGGCTGCAGCTGTGGTTTGTCAAGGTAACTAGGATAAAAGGGGAGTGGGCTACTTAGTCAGGCAGAACCATGATGGAGCTCTGACTAAGGAAGATCTTGGTCCTGTGCTGTGAAGATCTGCTGCCCACAAGACAACAATAAGAGGTACAGGACTAATGAAATATGCTTAATATAACAACTTGGGACTTATCTAATATGGACTTATGGAATATGTTAAATACAACAATGGAATATGATAGATATAACAATATGAGATTGGACTTACTGAATATGTTAACTACAACAGTCCCTGGGATGTTTTCTTTGATCCCTGGTGCCTGTGGGAGCTCCCTAGCTGGGTGGCCCAGGGGAGGTCTTAGCCTGGCTGGTGAAGCCAAGACTCAGTTTGGTCCTAATGCATCCATTGAAGAACTGGCAAAACCCTATCAGAGGTTTACAGTGCTGCAAACAAATGTGCAGAGCCAGTGAACACCTGCCCAGGTATCCAGGCATGTGTATGCAGACAAAGACAACATAGACAACGTGCATGAGCCCCACCAACTTACACAACAGCATTGCATCTGAAATAAAAGGGAGCTGCACACTGTGAGAAACGCCTTCACTTTTAAAATGTTAAAAGGTTTTGAAACCTTAACAAAAAATACAACAAAAGGACTAAGGAAAAATTACAGCACTGGGAGCCCCCGTGATTATCAGCCATGTGCTTCTCTACAAAATGGATGCTCTGCCTTTTATATCCTTAGCCCTTCCCAAAGTTTTGTCAGTGAATCCCTTCTCTGCTGTCCCTTAGTGGAGATTACCTTCTTGTATCTCGATTGTAGGTCAGGTGTTGTTACACTGCATCTCTGGTAATAAGCCAACCTTCTCTAAATGCCCTGACTACTGAGGCTGTTACAAGGGGGAGGGGAAAGAGGACTATGGGGGGACATATTACAATAACATCACTATACAATTTAACATCTACATAATATCTATCTCTTAATTGTGAGAGCCAACTATTACATTACATGTCCATAACAACACCCAAAGAAAGCAAAATTCATCCCACAGCCCTTCTTAGACAGTATTTATGTTGTTACCCATTCAAGCATTAAATTGAATTTATCCTTTCCCCAAGGCTGTGTTTGGCCATCCCACTGCTGTGCCATAAAGACACAAATGACCTGTTGGGACACCAAACATGATGTGCTCGCCCTACTCCCATATACACTTTTCCTACACACCCCATCCTGCATGGACTTGAAATGTAAGGCTTACAGCCAGCTCAGTGCCCCTGATTTCCCCCAGCCCCTGAGAATCTCCAGGCTGACAGCTGTGGGACAGGCATGGATGACTTCAGAGACAAGTACGTGTCCTAAAGCCTGTGGAGGGGATTTTTTGTGGTGTTCACAGACTGTTTCATGTGTCAATATGACAGGAGCATAATTACCAGCTGAGAAACTGCAGGAAATAAGCCGAGGCTGAATGAACAAAATGGAGAATAAAGAGAAGAGCAGAGGACACACATATCTTAAAAGCATTACGGATGTATGTATTTATGTAGTCCGGGGAGCCTGGAAATATATAAGAGCTTATGACTGCAAAGGAATGAATTCAAGGACTAGTCTATGGGGAGTATTTTTTTTTCCCTGTGACTTCAAACTTCTCTCAGCGCTTGCAGAGTTTTAGTCAGCTGGCATGCAACAGAGGTACGACTTCCCCAAGGAAACTCTTCCTTGGCTTGAGCTGGAAAGGCTGCTGGGAGAGCCGGGAGAAAAAAAGACTGCAAGCAGAGACGAAACCTTCTCCTCCTCCAGCCACAGAGCAGGTATGTGGAGATGTGTGTGAACCTGGGAGCCTGCTGGAAAGTTGCACTTTCAACTGTGGGAGAGATGAGGGCTCGGGTGACTTTGAGCTGCAGCCTTTGAAACTAACACAGATGAGGAAGGTAATGTATAAATAAAATGTTCTGTGTTTATGAATAGGCTGAGGAACTGGCTAAGCACGCTGTGTAGATGGCTCTATCCACCCAGTGTTACATTTAATCTATCAGGGACTTGCACTGTGTGAGTTGGATCATTTATATTAAGGAGGCACCAGTTAGTTTATAACAGTACAGTTGTCATACACAGTATTTTTTATTATACTTCATGTTTGCAGGAATAGAAAATGGGGAGATTTTTTTTTCTTCACTGGACTTCAGTCTATTTATGGTACTACAGCATTATAGCCTTCTGAACTAGGAGTGGTGCAGAGATCAGCACTGTACACTAATTAAATGCCACTCAACTAGCTCTCCAACACTGAATCCTAATATAGCCTTGGGCAAATCACACAGTCCCTGGGTGAAATAGGCAAAATGCTGTTTGGCTGGTATGCTCTTCTTCCTGTCAGTGCTGTCATTGAGCTCTCCCAGTTGGAGCACGAGGTGTGAGATGGCAGGGTTATTTGGCTGCTCTTAAGTTCCTGACATCTTGAATGTCACCTTTGGGTGAATGATGATTTACTGAGATGGCTTTGCTGGATTTGGACTGTTATCAGGAGAATGAATGTTTAGGCAATATTTGGAAGTAGTAAAGTTTTAGAAAATCATAGTTTATATAAAAATCACAGTAAATTTTCTAAGGCTAAGCCCAGTTGTAATTTGGATTAAAGTATTTTTGATAAAAGACAAATATGCTTCCCTTAAATAGAAGCAATAATTTGGCTTTGTACAACAGTGATAATTTGGGTTTTTTACTAAGATGTATTAATTTATACTTTAAAATAAACATATTACTCTAAAATGCTGAAATCCTCTAGTTTTCAAGAACAAAAATTTACAACCTGTCATCTCTGTTTTAAGCAGATGGTTACTTCTTAGTGACTGTATCAGTGCTTGGCCTTTTACTAGTAAAATGATGGGTGGATTCAAGCATGGATATCAGTATTATGTAAATCAAATGTATCAGAAATAATTTTCCTCACTTCATTTGGTTTCCTATTGGATTTTATAAAACCAGTACACTTTTTCCCAAATAGTCACCTCACTGTCTTTAAAAAATAATATTGTTGAACTAAAAACATATTTTATAAACTGGTAAGAAAATATTCTGGTTTGGTTCCTGAACCTGAATTTTGTTCTCCAGGGTGAGTATTTCATGCTTAGATAGTTTAATCTGCAAATGCCAGTACATGTCACTTTTTGCTGATGTAAGAGTTTACATTTTTCCATCTCCCTCTGTCCCTTTGCCTATCACTCACAAATTCTCTAGGCTTGTGAGTTTCCTTCAGTTCTTGTTCATTTATATTTTCTTTCCTGAAGAGAGTAGGAGGGAAAAGGGTGAATAGAATAAGGAACCTGGCTAAAACCTCAATAATTGGAAATGTTAATTTTTGGTGGGGAAATGCTGTTGGCTGAACATCTGATAAAGTTGCACATGGAAAGAAGGTAGAAATAGAAGGAAGGAAGGCAGCAGCTTCAAAAGACAGGACAAAAGCCTTGTTGGCTTTACAGGAGATGGAGAAGTGCCCATTTTGATCTGTGGACTGGACACCAGGAAGACTAGGGCTGCATCTGCCTGTGAGATGCCAAGAACAGTGTAGATTGCAGGAACAAAATAAACCAGGAGAATCAGCTTCTGGAGATTCTGGGATTGTAGAGTGGCAGGAGCTGGAGCTGTGCCTCCTTCTCAAAGCCTGTGGCTCAGAATAGCATTGGGTATTCTTTTTAATAGGGTTAATAGTAATGTTGTCTCCATCTCTCCTGTGGGACGAATGACTAGGGAGGTATTCAAGCCAAAAAGGAGCAAGACTTGTCCCACTCCTGCGTTTACAGTTCAGACCTACTTTCTAAGGCAAGAACTTGTTTTATTTACTTCTCTAGAGAGTTTGATTCATAGAGCTTGACACAGGACTCAAACAAAAGCAGTGCCTTAGAAAGCAGCATCATTATGAATGGACAGACTCCAAAAAGTCTGGAGACTCAAGACACAAAATCATCAAGACGTTTTCTTGTTCCTCTGAAACCCTTGGGAATCTGCAGCAGTTCACAGACTGACTGGTAAGAGCCAGCAGCTAGGATTTGCTTTTCCTTCTTGCTTTGGGCCATGGGGAAGGGTTTGGAGGAGAGGTCTGATAAGGTGTCCCTCCATTTGGGGGACAGAGGATGGAATTCAACTGATGTTGACAGAAACTGAGTAGGAAGTGACTGCTGAGACACAACTGGAAAATAAGGATTTCACAGGGTTTGCAGGTGCAAACCCTTTGTGGTGGGTTTCAGTGCTGGCCAAATGCCACTGCACTCACTAGAATACACTTATTAATTTCCTGCTGTGAGATAGGATTAGGAGGAAGGCAAAGTAGGCTCAAAAGTTAAAAGGATATAAATAAAACTTTATTAACAGTAACTAAAAAAAAAAAAAAAGGATAATAAGAATCAGAATAAAACTTTTAGAACACTTCTCCTCCCCCTACAACCTTTTCTTTCTCACTCACAACACACAGAAATAATTCAGGCAGTTTATCACTTCTAGAATAGTTTTTCTTCATGGTTTACTTAGGGAGAGGAGTCCTGCTAGTAAATTTATGGAGACTTTTCTACAAGAAAACAGTTCTCTCGTGGCTTCTAATTTTCACTAATAGCAGCCACCCAGAAAAATTAAATCTGCAATTGTGAAGTCCCTCCCATTTTTCACAGCTTTCCCCATAGGTGTGTTTATGAGCCATGTTAAGTTATGGCATGCTATTTTAAGGATGAGCTGTTCAAAAGCAAAGGTTCTCTTTATTTATTTCCAAGATCATCTTCATCTCTGAGAATAGAGGTCTTTTTCTTCTCTCCCTGAGGGCATAGGGTCTTCATCACTCTTCTCTCTCTCTCTGTTCAAGCTTTTTATTCACAGCTATTTCAACATTTGCCTGCTTTACAATCCATCCCCCCATAATTCTTCAATGCTTTATAGGGAAAAAACTTTGATGGATCAATTAAATTTTTCTCTATAGCTTTATAAGAGGATTTCAGTCTTAAGATTAAGGCATCTCCTCATCCCTCCCATCTGGAACTTGACTTCTTCTTCACTGACCTTGGTGTCTTCATGTTGCTTTTTTATGTGTCTGCACTTTGTCCTTTTTTCTCACTCGAGGGAGGATTGAAGTGCTGAAAGAGTTAATATCTGCCCCAGGGCCTGCAGATGCTCAGAAGGGAGGACTGAAGCACTGAAAAAGTTGATATCTTGCCCAGGGCCTGCAGATGCTCAGGTGGCCCTGGCTGGGCTCAGCAGCTTTGCGGTGGGAGCTGTGTGGGCTGCGGCTGGGATGGGGCAGTGCCTGGGATCTCAGCAGCCAGGCCAGGGTTCAGCAGCCCAGCCAGAGCAGGCCAGGGCTCAGCAGCCAGGCCAGACCTCAGCAGCCAGGCCAGAGATCAGCAGCCAGACCTCAGCAGCCAGGCCAGGGCTCAGCAGCCAGGCCAGGGCTCAGCAGCCAGGCCAGAGCTCAGCAGCCAGGCCAGACCTTAGCAGCCAGGCCAGAGCTCAGCAGCCAGCACCTGGGGAAGGGGGCCGATGGCTTCTCCTTCCCCTGCCTGGTGTCTGTGGGTGAACCCCAATGGTGGCAGAACCCTGGGTGAGCCGGCCCGGTCCCATCTGCTCCTGGGGCCCGGTGGAGCCCGGCTCAGCGGCGGGCAGGGCTCAGCAGCAGGAGCAGCCCGAGGTCAGCAGCCACAGCACAGCCCGGCCTGAGCCCCGCAGCCTCCCTTGCCCTGCCCTGCCCTGCCCTGCCCGCCCATGGACCCGGCCCCGCAGCACAGCTGAGACAGGGGAGCTGGGTGGCTGAGTTGTGTTATAGATGGATAATGAGATGATTGGCTCTCACAATTAAGACATAACTATTGTGTGAATGTTAAGAAAAGCTTCAGTGATGTATAGTTATGTTATTGTAGTTTAGATGCCCTCTGTTCTCCCCACAGTTCCCTTTCCCCCTGCATTGCTGCCATCAGACAGCCGGGGCTGTCCAGGACAGGTACAAAGAAGCTGCACAGGTGTCCCTGGCATGGGGCAGTGGGCAATGGAAAAGCTCAGGGGGTTGCTCAGGTGGTGCAGCATGGCAACACCTGACCTCCAATCCAGTCACAAGAGAGCAGTCTGCACTGATAAATGGCAAAGAGGAGCTGAGTGACAGACTTTGGGAGGGCTGGGCTGGCTGATGCAACTCCCAGGGGTATAAAAGACTGAGCATCCATCTTGAAGATGAACTGGCCACGTGGTATCCATGAGGGACAGATCCGAGAGCTGCAGTTTTTCCTTTTATAGTCCTTTGTTGTATTTTTATTAAGGTTCAATAAACCTTTTTAAATTTTCAAAATGAGCAGTTGTTTTTCACAGTTACCTGCTCTCAGGCCGGAAAAGGCCAGGCTGAATTCCCAGGATTTTTCATTTTTAATGTGGGAGTTCACAGAGGTGTATCAGCTTTCTCAGTGGTTTAACAGATTGTCAATTCTCAAAGCTAATTACTAATTGGGTTTTTGTCAGACAGGAGGAAACTGCTAGCAGCTTCTCTTAGAACATCACTTCTGTGATGCAAAACCAGCACACCCTTTGGCATTGTTGGGATGAGACAGCCCTTGCTATTTTGTGGGCAAATAAAGCTCGATTCTACAATCTGTGTGGTGGAGGTGATAATGATTGGGGCTTTGAGCAATGTGGTCTAATGGAATGAGTCCCTGCTCATGGCAGGGGGGTTGGATTATCTACAAGGTCCCTTTCAAACTGGGTCATTCTCTGATTCTCTGACTCAGTTTCTGACTGATGCAGGTGACACTTGTCCTGCAGACATGACTTACCAAGCCCATACTATGCTAAAGTTTCAACACCACTTTATAATGTAAACTGCTGGGTAGCCCAAAAGCCAAAAATATTGAAAATTTGGGAAATCAGCCAAATGCTTTGGAGTCTTTGAAACTGTTTGCTGCCAGATCCCCTTTGGGAAAGGACAAAGATGGCGAGGACAGCACTGATCTTTCCCACTGCAGCTGGTGTCGTCTGAGAGTGTGGTTTTATTGAAGCAAAGCCCTGAGCAGTAGAATCAGTGCATGACCTTCCCTCCTGCTTTGGCATTTGTTTCTGTTCGGGCTCTTCTTTACAGTTCAGCTGGCACAGCTACCTGGTTACTCAATAAAACAGCTTGAGGAGCAGAGCTGACTTTTTGAAAAGCACAAAATCTTTACTATTTTTATCCCTGTAAATCCAAACTTCCTAAAGTGCTCTGAACATCCAGGTGTAGAAAAATTGGAAGCTGCCACCATCCTGGCCACCTGCTGCTCTAATTAGAGGCATGATATTTGTAGTTAAAATCAGATCAAAATATTCTACTAAAAAAAAGTATTTATTTTCCTTGGAGACCTCAAATATTTGAGGTTTGCCTTGCAAGGTGTCTGTGCTTTTCAAGTGCTTTTGCACACTGCTGACAAGGCAAGCTCTAAACCCAGAGCATCCAAAAGGCATTTAAATCTCTGAATAGCACAGTGGTCCCCAGTTTCAACATGAGTTTCCTGCTTACCCCACAGGGATTGCAGATGGAGAGCTTGACTCCAGGGAGCGTGCCAAAGGCATGAAGTGAAAAACAGCATTGCAAAGTGAAAATCAAGACATGACAAGCTTGGGGGAAGGTGATCAAAACTAACATGATGAGAGCCCAGTCAAGGGAAACTTTTCTGAGATAGTGAGAATCTCACTGGTGGACAGTTCTCCTGAGAGCTTAACAAGTATTTTTCTATCCATTGCACCCAATCATACCCTCCCCTGTTGCCTTGTCATAGTATTTTTATTGCTAGACATGCAACCTGGTCCAGTGAAAGGTGTCCCTGAGTTGGGACACCTTTGGCAGGGGGGCTGGAACTAGATGAACTTTAAGGTCCTTTCCAATCCAAACCATTCTGAGATTCTATAAATCTGTGATTTATAGAATCTCTCATTTCAGAGTACATTACCAATCGAACTAAGAGCCCAGCTCTTTGGTGCAGTATTTCAGCAATGGGAAAACTGTGTTGTGGCAGTTCAGGCTTGTGTCTCTGGGAGAAAACAGCAGGGAAATCTGTGTACAAGTGAGTTTTCCTGAAGCAGGACTTAATTAGCAAAAGGAAATGAGGAAACCAGCTGCTCCAGCTCTAGAGGGCAGCACAAAATAATAAATAAAAAGCTGAACTTGGGCAATTTGAAATCACCTTCTGCATGACAAAAGCACCCCTTTGCGGTGGGAATTCTTCCTGCTGGATCCGGTATATTCAGCACTGTCCACTTAAGCCAAAAATTCAGCAGCTCATCTGAAAATGCCTTTATGGAGGCCTTTAGTTTAATTCCTGCCTCATGCCATGAAAATCCATCAAGGGTGTTGTAGCCAACAATGGACCCTCTCCTGCCAGCAGACTGCAATCACACTCTCATTAGTGGGATGACTGCAAAAAGAAAAGTTATTTCTTCCAGAACAGGTTTCCAGATTTTGGGATTTATAGTTATCAGCCACGAATTTTAAACATTTAATCTGCAAGCACTCTTTCCTCAAAGATGCAGAGAGGGATTTAGCTGCAGGAGCCTACAACCCTCCAGGAATGTAACTTGCAGACACACCCAAAATAAACACACTGTCATGCCCCACGCACACAGCCAAACAAAGGCATCACCAATAAGTTACTTTTCCTCTGGAGAAAACCCACAGCCTGATCCTGACAGTTCCTCTGGCAAAAATCCCCCTGTCTCTCAATGCCTGCCCCAAGGAAGGGCTGCAGGATGTCACACAGGAGCTGACTCTGTCCGGAGCACAGTGGTGGCTAGGACCCAGCACGAGCCTGGGGAGGAGTGGAGAGGAAGACAAGCAGCATAATTTAAAGCAGACACTGTACCAAATAAGGTTATTTCCCCGAAAATGCCTTCATTCTGAAGTTATGAGTGAACCTCTAGGTGTCCTGAATGGGTGAACATGAACCTGAGGAATAATTGCATCGATACCAGGACTGAATCGATTTTGAAGAGCTGGACATGCTTTGTAAAGAGATGATAAGCAGTGTTTGGGGATGCAAGAAACCCTTGAAACAAGGTAAATGTGAAATAGTCACTCTTTTTACCCCTGAAGGCTCTAACTTAACAGGAAAGACTCTTGTGTGGAAAAGGATCAGACCCTGGGGAGTGTGGTTTTTGTTCTGTGTGTTCTCTTGTATTTAACTTTCCTTGGCACAGGAGACCATCTCCGTTAATTGTCTAAGCAATAACAAAAATTACGTTTGGGGAAAATCTGGAAAGTGCTGCTTTTATTATGCAAACAACATCTGTGAAGTAGTTTCAGGATTAATATTTTGATAGAGATGGAGGCAAACATTGTTCTGAAGTGGAAACTGGGAATGAATTGTTATTATTCCATAGTTTGAAATGTGTATTGGGGAAATTACTGGTCTTCTCTGCCTTCTCTGTCTTTCCTACTTTTTAAGTGGGCATGCTGACATGGTTAGAGTATGCTTTTTCTAGAATTATTTGACTGACTTATTAATACTCCTTGGGGATGGTACTGACTTAAACCACATGTATTTTTCAGCTGGGGTTGACACTGTGTGATTTTGAAGTGCTGTGGTGGAAAGCTGTGGAATTAAATAGGGTTCAGGGCTCAGCCCTCTGAGTTATGCTGGGGTTTCTATCACAGCTTCCAGTGGGAGCAAACTGGCACTGATCATGAAGCTACTTCAACTCTAGGAAAGCCTCAAAGCAATAAAATCTCCTTTAAGTTGAGTTGTTGCTGCTGCTGCTCCCAAACTGTTTTTGTAAGCTGTGGATGGAGAGATCAATGCCAACAGGAAGGGTTTAGTGTGGGTGGACGTCCTCTTGCACACCAAGGGAATGGGGGTCCTGTAACCCTGAGCTTGGCACTGGGAGACCGTGGGGGGATGCTGAGACCTGCCCAGAGGGCAAAAAAGAGGGGGATGCACTGATGTGTCCCACTAGAGGTTGCTGAGAAGGATCTAAAGGATGTTCAGAGAAAAGCCATGCAGGAAAAGCTCCTCCCCTAGATAGCTGAACTGAAAACTACCCTAGGAAGGGAATCTCCTTGAGCAAGGAGGTTGGGCTGTACCATGACAGGTCAAGAGGAAGTAGCTTCAGGTTGTGTGAGGGGAGGTTCAGTTTGGATATCAGGAAAAATTTCTTCACCACAATGGTTGTTAAGCACTGGCACAGGCTGCCCAGGGCAGTGGCGGAGACCTCATCCCTATAGGGATTTAACAGATGTGTGGATGTGGCACTTGGGAACATGGGATAGTGATGGCCTTGGCAGTGCTGGGAGAACAGTGGGAGTTGATGGTCTTAGAGGGCTTTTCCAAACGAAATGGTTCTGTGAGGACAGAATCCATGTTGCCTTATGCTGGAAGAGGCCACCACACCCTTGATGAGCTCCAGTATGTGACAGCCACCTTGAAACACCTTGAGGGACAGCTTCCTTGCTTATTACAGATTTGCCTTACATAGCAAACCATTACAATTTTTTTTTTGTGTTCAAATCCATCAATTTCCCAGTTGCTTTATAAACCTAAAATATAGGAAATTACAAAGTGTGTTAAGACTCTGCATTGTGTCAGGTTTATTATTTAAGAGGCAAAGAGACCTTTTTTTGCACTGACAATGTGACAAGGGAAAACATTGCAGAGCACATGGGCCACATACTGTTCCTCACGGTGGTGCCCTGTTGTGGCTAATAGCCTCAGCTTAATTCATTGTGTCTGAACAGAAAGCCCTTTGAGGGCTTGGAGAAAAGCCATGTAATCATTGGTGTGTTCGTCTTCTATTGCCACCTCAGCAAAATAATACTCAATTGATAAAAATAGATTTCTCCTCCTTAAAGGAGGTTCCAGCTGCTCTAAGCATGGGGAATGAAGAACAGAGGGGGACAACAAAAATATTGTAGATGGTGATATTGGCAATTCCTTCTTCCATCAGATGATTTCAGCATATTTTGCAAACACTGATTCAGCGGTAGAGAATTAACATCCTTGGTTTGGTTTTAACAGGGAGGAACACACTTCTGATCCCATTGCTGAGACCCGTTCTTTCACCTTGGGATCACAGATCACCATCCATCACTGGGGTTTTCTTGGGAAATGGAAGGAATACACAAACCGTACAGAGAGTAGCTGTGATCAAATCCTACCCAGTTTCTCTGTTCCTAGTACACAGCTCTGTTCTCTGGTTTGGGAGCATAGAAATGGGGAGATTCTCATCAGGAATGTGTTGGCATTGCTGTTCAGTGACTGTC
This sequence comes from Emberiza elegans, assembly GCA_024865655.1. Lineage (NCBI taxonomy): Eukaryota > Metazoa > Chordata > Aves > Passeriformes > Fringillidae > Emberiza > Emberiza elegans. The sequence goes on from JALJVW010000196.1 coordinate 5,021,332, forward strand.
AGTGCTGTAAGGGGCCATCAGCTGCATCCATCAAAGTGACTAAACAGAGGGATCTCCATCAGCTGAGAATGATCTGATCTCTTTTGTTTCCAGCTATTCAATGCTCTATGGGTGGAAGCCACTGAGCAACAGTACATTGATGAGAGTAGCTTGTGCATGGGATTGGGGTTGCATTTGGAGCTGTTTGAAGCAGGAATGCTTGCCTTTGGTTCTGTTTTTCCCCATTGTCCAGTGACAGGCCTCCCAGAGGTGTTTGCTTCTTTTGCAGTTCTGTGCTTTTTATGGAGGGCTTTCAAAACAGTTAAACCCTTATGAGTTCTCTGTTTCACACAAATCCATTATATTTTATATCTGTCTCTTTGTGAGGCTGACGATCTGTCCTTGTCTGTGGCAGGGGGATTGCACCAGATGGCTTTTAAGGGTCCTTTTCCAACCCATGCCTAAGAGAGTTAGACATTTGGACAACACTCTTGGACACAGGGTGTGACTCTTGGGGATGGTGCTGTACAGGACCAGGGATTGGACCTAATTATTTTTGTGGGTTCCTTTCAATTTTACATATTTTGTGATTCTGTGGGACATATGGTTCTATAATCTCCTGTCAAATGTATTTATAAGCCTGTCCACACCTGGAGTGTGTAAAATGAAAAATCTCAGTTCACTCCTGTTCTGGTTTGAAAGCAAAATCAGTGAGAGACTCCAAGTCAGAAATACATTTTATTAGGAAAAGAAAAAAAGACCCAACAAAATACATGCAATAATACAAAAGAAAACCCACTGACAGAATCAGACTAGAACCTGACACCCTGCTAGTTAGGGTGGTGGTACCAGTCCAGATGAAATGGCCTGCTTGAAGTGGTGATCCTGTAGACAAGGTCTGGTAGCTCTTGTCCTCTGGAAACCCGTGGGTAAGGGCAGCTTGTGGTGTCCCAAACCCCAGACTATATCCAGGTGGGGATGCTTAGTTCCTCCCCCCTGGGCAGAGCATCTCCCAGTGGGCTGTTATCATTCTGAGTCATGTGGTGGGTCCATTAAACAGAAATGGCTCCTGGAGGGAATTATCTCTGAATCATTGGCAAGGCATTGATGGGCCCATTAACAGGAGAGAAGGAAAAGCAATGCCCCTCCTGGTTTCAACAGCTTTTGAGGATGGGAATAGAATACATCTTGATATTGTAACCTAGGACAATCTTTAAGCTGTTGTCACTAGCTCAGCAAGGATACACATGTAGAAGCTCTTTGACGCTCTGGGATAAGAGGGGTAGAAAGTATTTGGATGGAAATGACAACTATTCCCACTTCTGGTTCTTACTGAGCAGCATCTATTGGCTTTGCTCAGGATATGGCACCCAAAACTTACACCCTGTTGAAAGCACTGGTGCTGTGTCTATGGGGTGTGTGAAGATAACTCTCTCTTCACTAGTTTTCTTTCTCCATGATGCCAGACACCCTGCCCAGCTTGAACATCTGGACTTCATTGAGTGTCCTGGATATCATTTAGGCAGCAGCTGAAATCACACTGGGGAAAACCCATTAAACGCCTTGGACCTTCCTTTCAAGTCCTTGGAGATGGCTTAATTTATTGCACTGCTTGTGTCCTTCTGTATGTTAGATGATGACTGGGGCCAACTTTTGCATGTGTTGACCACTGTGTCCCATATGAAATCTAACTGCAATTATTTTTACCTGCAGAGCCATGAAACTGTACATCATCTTCTTCCTGTCAGTGGTGAACAAAGGAACCTCTAGCTACCAACCCCCTGAGGGGACATCCTGTGAAATGGTAAGGCTGTCTCTCTGCTTAGGTCCCTTGAGATCCTGCATGAGGTTGGGACTCCCTTGTTACAGGCACTGCAAAGCAGCTACAGCCTCTGAGAAAGGAAATTCCCAGGACCAGGCTTCCTGGGATGGCAGAGGTGGGATTTGCAGGTTTAAGGGATGCTTAGCAGTCTGTCCTCAAGCTGTGACCTTGGTGTAGTGACAGCACACAAAGGGGAGGGGTGGGCAAAAAGGGTCACTATCTCAGCTTTTTTCCTAAGGAGGAGCTGCTTTAAAGAAATTTGACTTGATTTCCCTAAGATTGTACAGGGTGTCTGCGGCTAAGACAGAGAAAGAACTTAGACTTAAAATCAACTTCTTTTATATCAGTCATTCTTTGTACTTTCATTAAAACATCTTCTGTGAAATACTTCTATACCAGCTCTTTTGTAATAACAAGTACACTGACCTCCTCTGCCCTGACACAGCATTTCTGCCAGGGAAGTTGTACTTGACTTC